>JAUMIR010000004.1:172572500-175072500 GCA_030847615.1 Gambelia wislizenii
TGAGCTTTTTTCTGAGATCAATGACACAATGGTTGTTCCATTTAATGGGAGCAGAACTGCATGTTATGGCAGTGGGAAGTTCATTATATAGGTGGGCAGAGGGAGTAGACTTATGTGTTACTCAGAATGAAAGGCACTGCCTGCATAAGATTCATCAAAAATAGCTGTCTACTGCACAGGAAAACAAGAAAATCTTGAAGACTGTTGTAAAGCCAAACACCAAAGGACAAAGCATAACCAGAGACTCACTGCTGTGATGTCTTCTTCTAGGGCACTGCAGGCCAACCTTTGTTATCATGTGCCTGGCTCATGTAAATTTACTAATTACTTGAGCAAGAGGAGTGGCTGGGTGCCACTGTGTTTGTCTTTCACTGAATAGGATTAAGGATTCTGACACTGCGCTGTAGACACAGAGACCATGTCACCTCTGAACAGAGAGCAGCTACACTCTGTGCCTAACAGATGCTGGTTCCTGAAACCAAACTTTCCTGAGCTCTTCCTCTTTTCATTGAGGAAAAAGCTTCAGGCTCATCAAACCAGGCCTGAACCCACAGATAGGACTGGGCTGACTGGTGAACAATGGTGGGAATCAAATGCTAACAAAATAGGAGCTCATCTTATATCACTGCAAGTTCTTGTGTTTTGGGAAAGTGATGCTATGAGTTTCTTCTTCCCTTGAGATGGAAGAGTGTCACAGGGGTGGTGTTGTACAGGACTTCAGCAACACACTGGGGTCAGCAAAAGGAAATTCTTGGATGGACAGAATGACAAGCAGAAGTAGGGGCAAGATAGAAATAAAAGCCCAATACTCAGCTTGCCCACATTGACCTCTTTTTGGATCCACTTCAATGCAGACACACTTTTGTTTTCTGTAGTGGCATAGAATAGTAGAATCAGAGAGCTGGAAGAGACTTCTAGGACCATCCAGTCCAGCCCCCTGCCATGCAGGAACACACAATCAAATCATTCCCAACAGATGGCTATCCAGCCTCCAAAAAAGAAAAAGAAAAAGAAAAAAGAAAGACACTCCACCACACTGGGGCTAAGCAGGAATTTCTTGTCTGTAGATCAAATTGGTGAAAGAGAGACAAGGATTTGTGTGTGAGAGAGTGTATTTGGTACTGACATTTGCAGTTTATACTGTTACATGGGACAAATCATGTGTGGTGGTGTTAACCAGTTGAATAGTTGGTCACAACTGAGGAGCAGCATGGGATGTAAGTGTGTCAGAAGAATCATTGGTGGGCACCTGGAGGCTCAGCTCAGTGGTGAAAAAGGTTTCCTTAGATTTGTCCTTTAGGACCCTAGGTCCTAAGCTTTTGGAAAAAAATACTCTTTGCGGTGTCCTAAACACACACATTGTATATTGGGACTTAGAGGATCTTGATTGAGAACATCAGAAAGTACCAGAGTATCAGAAAGTGTGGACAGGTGGAATAGAAGCAGACCACATACTGTTTCTCCCCTAGGTCAGGATTAAAGTCATAGAATCATAGAGTTGGAAGAGACCACAAGGGCCATCTAGTCCAACCCCCTGCCATGCAGGAATATCCAATCAAAGCATCCCTGACAGGTGGCCATCCAGCCTCTGTTTAAAAACCTCTAATTATGGCCACAATTTGTCCCTTATTTAAGAGCTGTCCCTTATTCAATGGTTGGAAAATGTGTCCCACGTTGGGTTTCCAGGTGTCCCTTATTGTAAGTAATGTCCCTGATTTAACAGTTGGAAAGCTTATTAAACGGGATGCCAAAAACCATGTACTTTGGGTTATAGGGTCAACTTGTGGTTCTTAAATTATGCACCAAATGCTGCAGGGTCTGTTGTTAATACAGTGGATGCCCATTCTTTCTACTCCATGTTCATCCTGGGGGAAGTAAAATCCTTCCCCCCTTCACCATGGCTACAGGCGTGCCATCAGGATGTTTCCAGGCATTTGGTGTTCCTGTTGGATTTGAGACCTTGGAGGTGTCGAACTCTCAGAAGAGACCATCCTCTTGTAAGACTTGATACTGGTCTTCTGCTGGCTGCCAATACATGCAAAATTTCCAAATTAGCTTTTCCAAAATTTCCAAATTGACTGGCTAATTTGCTAATTGCTAGGCTAGATTCATAAATGGGATGGGGGAGGTATGCAGCAATACCCGACTTTCCCACTTGAACTTGAACTTGAACGTCAACAGGAAAGAGGAAACCCTAAATGTAAACAAAATTTGGCTTCCAGTCCTAAAAATCACCAAAATAAAAACTCAACACATGCAAATGAACTTCACCCAGGGACAGGGGGCTTCCAAGCAGATAATGGACCATGAGCTAAATGGACAGTAATTCCCCTCGCATATCCTCCCACCCTAAGAATTGAATATCCAGGAACTGAATACATACATTTACATACTAATCCTCTTCAACAGGGACTCACAGTATATAAACCATACACAGCCACACACCACCATTCTCTGAAGGTGAAATGTCAGGAATAAACTCTTCTAGAACACAGCCTCACAGCCCAGAAAAAAACCATGAAAAACCTATGGATGCCAGCTGTGAAAGCCTTCAACTTCACAATAACAAAGATTATTTCTATGTCTGTTTCTACTCCTTCCTCGCAGCAAAATATTCTGGTATTGATGATTCCTGTCTGTTGCAATATGCAGTCAGTTGAGGGAAAACAGAGAATCTGCTGCTTGCTGCTGCTGTTACTTTCTGCTGCCTCTCTCTCCCTAGTGAACTGCTGGCCATTAATGCCCTTCAGAATTGGGCCTCCCTCAGATATGAGTCAGGTGCATGGAGGTATAAGGGGACAGCTATGAGGGGGCAGGCTAAAGCCCGTCCCCCTGCTCTAGAGGGTAGGAGAGGTCTCTTAGGTCCACTACTTTGGTCTACTGGCAGTAATAATGCCTGATACATTGAACAAGGGAGGGGAAGGAAGCCAGGGAACAGCCATAGATATAGTTGGGGAGAGTGTTGTATCTCCATGAGAAAGGAGATTGCCACAGAAGGGTGACAGTTCCCAAACTTTTCCCCACTTCAAATAGTCTGGGTAGCCTTGGTAACAGACCCCCCTGGATTCAAAGCGCTCCTGCTCATTGCCAGGTCACTAAACAGCTTTGATCCAGGATTTGATTCTGGATGAGCATGCTGACTTGGCTTGTATTACAGAGACCTGGTAGGATGAAGCTGGGGGAGTTAGTGTACAGACACATGGGCTCCCTGTACAACAGCAGACAATATCTTAGGGGCAGGGAGGTGGATTGTAGTGGTCTCCTTCACCAGGTGCCCCATACCACCCTCTGTTCAATTTGGTGTGCATATTTGAAGGTGAATGGCTGGGACAGAGCAGGGTTTCTGTTGGTATACCACCCACCTGCTATTCAACAGTCTCCTTTCCTGAGCTAGCTGAGTTGGTCTAACTGATGGTGTTGGTGTCCTCCAGGCATGTTGTGCTAGGGGACTTCAACATTCATGCTGAGTACACTCTGTCAGCAGCAGCTCAGAACAGTGGAATGTGCTGCCTCGGAGTATGGTAAAGTTTCCTTCTTTGGAGGTTTTTGAACAGAGGCTGGGTGGCCATCTGTTGGGAGTGCTTTGATTGTGTGTTCCTGCATGGCAGGGGGTTGGACTACATGGCACTTCCACATTTATGATACTATGATTCTATGATTCATTTCATCCATGACAACCATGGGCTAGTCCCGAGTAGTATCTAGTATTACCCATGCTGCAGGAAACACTTTAGACCTAGTTTTCTGCACTGGGTGGGATTTGGTGAGTTGAGTGTGGAGGAATTGTCTATAGTTCTGTTGTCTTGGACAGAACCTGTTGGGGTTTAGACTCATTGGGACTCAGAGGCTTTGCAGTGGTGGCTTGCCAACTAAGATGGTTCACTCTAACAGGCTTACAGATTCCAATGGATTCCTGATGGCTCTTGGGGAGTTTCTTGTTGCCTTGGCAGGTTGATCCTATTGAAGTTCTGGTTGATATCTGGAATGGAGAAATGAGAATGATGGTGGACATGTTTGACCCTGAGTATCCCTTCCCATGGAGTAGAAGCAAGCAAGCTCTCTGGTTTACTAGGAAGCTGGCAGCAATGAAATGAGGCACAACTTCAGATAGTTCCAACAGGGAGGAAAAATGGGAGGTCTCTAAAGAAACCAGGGTGGATGTCTAAAGAACTTTCAACTGAGCTGAGATTTAAAAGGCACATGTACTAGAAAAGGGGGGCATCTCCAAAGAGGAGTTGCAACGAATAGCCAACGCATGTAGGGAAAAAGTCAGAACAGCTAAAGCACAGAATGAGCTCAGACTTGCTAGAGAGGTTCAAAACCAAAAAAAGGCCTCTCTTTTTTTTATTATGCCCATAGCAAAAGGAAGAGCAAGGAAATGATACGGCCACTATGTGGCAAAGATAGAGAAATGCTAACAGGGGACAGAGAGAGGCACAACTACTCAACACCATTTTTGTCTCGATCTTCTCCCAGAAGGAAAACAGTGTCCAACCTGGAGGAAATGGAGCAGATAATGCAGTAGGGAAAATGCAGTACAGAACAGGTAAAGAATTAGTACAGGAATACCTGGCCAGTATAAATGAGTTTAAGTCTCCAGGGCGAGATGAACTACATTCAAGAGTATTAAAAGAACTGGCAGAAGTAATCTCAGAACCACTGACAATAATCTTTGAAAATTTTGGGAGAACAGTTGAGGTCCTAGCAGACTGCAGGAGGGCAAATGTCATGCCTATCTTCAAAAAGTAAAAAAATAGAGGACCCCAAAAAATTACCACCTAGTCAACCTGACATCAATATTAACAATTCCTGGAAAGATTCTATAGCAGATCATTAGATAGACAATATGTAAGCACTTAGAAAAGGATGTTCTGATCACTAAAACTCAACATGGGTTTCTCAAAAACAAGTCATCCTGGATTAATCTTATCTTTCTTTTCTTTTCATTTTGATAGTTTTACAAGCTTGGTAGATGAAGTGAATGCTGTGGATGTAGCATATCTTGAGTTCAGTATGTAAGACAAAGACCTCCTTGATATTCTTGCAATTAAGTTGTAAAATGTGGGCTAGACAATGCTACTGTTAGGTGGATTTGTAACTGATTGACTGACAAAATCCAAAGGCTGTCCCAATGGCTCCTCTTCATCCCGGAGAGAAGTGACAAGCAGGCTGCCACAGGGATCTGTCCTGGCCTCAGTGATATTCAACATCTTTATCAATTGCTTGGATGCTGGAACAGAGGGCATGCGTAACAAATTTGCAGATGACACCAAATTAGGAGGGATAGCAAATACCGCAGAGGACAGGAGCAGAATTCGAAATGACCTTAACAGATTGGAGAGGTGGGCCAAAACTAACCAAATGAATTTCAGCAAGGAGAAATGTAGAGTACTACACTTAGGCAGCAAAAATGAAATGCAGATATAGTAAATGGGTGACAACTGGGTTGACAACAGTACGTCTAAAAAGGATCTAGGAGTCTTAGGAGATTATACCTGGTTTCAGGCAATGTTGTCATCATTGCTCATTGATAGGAGCTTCCCATCAATGAAAAGCAATGCCTTACTAGCAGTTCAGCACAGGAGCAGAACATAACAAGCATGTCTGAAATGGTGTCCTGTTCTCGGGACAGTAATGTCCTGGCATTCTGTTCTGGTACTTTTTCAGCGTGCCTGATAATCTCCTTGGTAGACCATAAGCTGAATATGAGTGAACAGTGTGATGTGGCAGCTTAAAAAGTCAATGTGATTCTAATCCGCATCAATTGGAGTATAGTGTTTAGATTGAGGGATGTAATATTGCCACTCTATTCTGCTTTGGTCAGACCTCACCTGGAATATTGTGTCCAGTTCTGGGCACCACAATTCAAGAAGGATATTGACAAGCTAGAATGTGCCCAGAGGAGGGTGACCAAAATGGTGAAAGGTCTGGAAACCATACTCTATGAAGAGTGACTTAGGGAGCTGGGTATGTTTAGGCTGGAGAAGAGAAGGTTAAGAGGTGACATGAGAGCCATGTTTTAGTATTTCAAAGGATGTCATATTGAGGATGGTACAAGCTTATTAGACACAGAGAAGGAGCAATGGATTCAAACTTCAGGAAAAGATATCCTGCCTAAACATTGGGGAGAAATTCCTGGTGGTAAGAGCTGTTTGACAGTGCAATATGCTGCCTCAGAACAGGGGCCACTAGGGCTTTTTTGGGAGTGTGGGCCAAACTGGGTCATACAACAGGGGGTGTTGTGACACCTGACAGGACTGTCACTCACTGCCCGTCTCAACATACATGCACCTGGCCATCCCCCCAGCTGGCCAGGATGCCTCTGCTGTCCATCCACTGTGGCTGCTGGTGGGGGTGGGGTGCTGCTGCCTGCCCAGCAGCCCTTACAGGTCTAGCAGAGCTGCTGGCTGGGCCAGGAAAAGGGAGGCAGCAGTGACAGCCATGGACTGCTCCCCTTCCCAGAAGGAAGGGCAGGGCAGCAGGAAGGAAGGGATGGGAAGGCAGGGAGCGGTATGCCAGGCAGCTGGGCCAGGACATGGGGGGGTGGCAAGGCAGGCAGGAGAGGGAAGGCGACAGTGAGCACTTCTCCCTGCCTGCTGCTACAGCCGCTGCTGCTTCTCCTTCCACCTCTGCCTCCCCTTCCACTCTCCCCAGCTAGTGTTGCCAAAAAACAAGCACACAGGCAGGCACACACAGAGCCACAGGCAGGCATCCATGTGCACACATGGACACATACCACCTTGTAAGGGGCACTATGGCAAGAGAGGAAGGGAGAAAGGATTGATCCCACAGCCACATCAATGCCGTCCCGCCCCCTTTAATTATTGCTCCAGGTCCAAGATCCAAATGTCAATTTGGTAATCCCAGGACATTTCAGTCCTGCCCCCCTCTTTCCCAAGTATTTTTGTTCCTAACAGAAGGGTACATTTTTTTTAAAAAAAAAATCCCATACTTCTGGTGTGCTATCTTACTTTTGTTCCCTTTACCTCACTTCTGCAGATTTTCAGTTGGATCTTCAGGGCTAGTCTGTGTGCATGCACACACATGCACATGCACATGCACACCCATACTGATGGAGGAGACAGGAAGAGGGGATGGGAAAGAGACCATCCCTATCTCTCCCATTGTTCTGTAAACTTCTCTGTGGGGAGAAGAGAGACAGGGAAAGAGGAAAGGGGGATGGAGAAAAGAGATCAGGTAGGATCAGTTTAAGGTTCCAGGAGATCCTCTTGTTATGTGGGGCAGGGGTTGATCTTGTTCAACATAGATTAAGGAGACTATGTATTTTTTAAAAACTGGAAACAAGAAGCAGCAGCCCAAATTAAATCTAGCTGATTGAAATGGAAGTAGTCCATGTTTGTGTGTGTCCCTTCAAGTCACCTGTTGACTTTTGGAAACACCATGAATTTCATGGAGCCATACTTAACTGTGTGTGAGATAGGCGAGTGACAATAGGTATGCTGTTATGTGTTGGTGTACGCCCGTAAATCATAATTGCCCTGTATCACTGAATGTAATGGCAATAATAGTGACTGTCCAAGGGGCAATTCCCAATTTGGCCTTTGCAAATAGAGCAATAATGCTTATATTTGAATGTGTGATGCCCACAGAAACCCTAGGAACTCAATTCCCGGCATATTATCTATTGTTGAACGATCCATCCTGCCTGAGCATAGGTAACCTGATTAGACGGGATATGCTGAACAATGTGACCACTATGTGATGGGTCTCACTGCATGGGAAGGCTGGGATCTTGAATCCTATTATCAGTCCAAACTACACTAGACCCATTGAATGAATGAGATATACCTATGTGTCAACCCACAGTTCAACAATTCATCTAATAGGTTTCCTCTTCCTTTTGTGTGTCTTCAAGTCATTTCTGACTTATAAGTGTCCCTAAAGTGAATCTATCACAGGGTTTTCATGGCAGCATTTATTCAGAGGGAGTTTGCCCTTGCCTTCCTTTGAGGCTGAGAGTGTGACTTTCCCAAGTTCACCCAGTGGGTTTCCATGGCCAATCAGGGATTCAAACCTGGTCTCCCAGTGTCCTGGTCCAACACGCAAACCACTACACCATGCTGGCTCTCATGGGTTGTGGTTCTATTTGATTCCTGCCTCAGGATTTATAGTGGCTCTTCGTTGAAAGCTTCATCATAAATATGTTATATAGGCCACCAAAATCTGAAGAATGGTAAAGCGAGTGTACTAGCAGAAGGGCAGAGGAAATATGTAAGGTGACAGAAGGAAGAAATTTGGTAAAATAGAGAGAACGTGGAGTAAAGTAAAAAAAAAATAGCTGATTAAAGATAGATGACATGAGCCTTTGTGTTTAATTAAAACATCGGGTAAATAGTGGATTGATAAATAACAACGAACATAGAAAGAAAGAGAAAAACTTCAGGGAGAATACCATGCCTTTGAAAATAAACAACACACAGAAAAGCACTATTTCTTTCAGAAAGAATATAGAAGTTTACACTGTCATTGAAAGTCTGAGACAATTGAAAGAGAAGTTTATAGAAGCTTATAGAAAGAAGATTGAAGATAAAAAAGAAATAGGGAAAATAAGAGGAACATAAGAATATTTTGTGGACAATGTGAAGTCGAAGGCTTTCACGGCCTGCATCCATAGGTTTTCCTTGGGGTTTTTCTGGGCTGTGAGGCTGTGTTCTGGAATAGTTTCTTTCTGATGTTTTGCCTGCATCTGTGGCTGACATCCTCAAAGAATTTTTGTGGACAATTTGGGACAACTGGGGTGGGGGGACATCAGTTTGGAAGATTTGGGTGATATAGGGAACAAATGGTTTATTAATAACAAGACAATAATAAATTCATGTTTCTGCTTATTGTATATACTGGATTTATGGTACAATATATTAGCTAAAACTTTAAAAGGACATGTACAAGAAATGGAAAAAGGGAGAAATCACCAAAGAAGAATTCAAACAAATAGCCAGCTCATGTAGGGGAAAAGTAAGAAAAGCTAAAGCACAGATGGAGCTCCGACTTGCTAGAGAGGTTAAAAATAATAAAAAGGGTGTTATGTGTATGTGTGTGTTTTGTTATATCCATAGCAAAAGGAAGAACAAGGAAATGGTAGGGCCACTGCGTGGAGAAGACGGAGAAAGGCTAAAAGGGGACAGAGAAAAGGCAGAACTACTTAACATCTTCTTTGCTTCAGTCTCCTCCCAAATGAGAACAAACATGTCATAACAAATGCACATAAACTATTCTTAAAGATGGAGATGGAACATGAAGTGATAAAAGAATGTACTATTAAATGGGCCCAAAACATTGGTCACCCAATCCTATTAGAGGATTGGGAAAGAGCCTGTAACAAACTTGAAATTTACAAATTTAGATTTGTATATAGATTTGAAAGAGAACTTTTACAAGATGCTGCACAGATGGTATCTATCACCTACAAGAATTGCCAAAATGTTTTAAAACGGTAACGGAAGGTGTTGAAAATGTGGAGAGAAGAATGGAACATTCTAGCATCTCTGATGGTCTTGCAGTCAAATTAAGAAGTTTTGGATAAAAATACATGACTAAATAAGGGAAATATTGAAGATAAACATTGAAAGGAGGCCTGTGAAATATGATAGGACATCAAATCGACAAGAAATATGGGAAAGTCTTTTTATATATGATCTCAGCTGCAAGAGTAATCTTTGCCGGAAAATGGAAAGACAAAGAAATACCACCTATACCAAACTGGCTCTTGAAACTATAGGAAATGATGTTAATGGATAAACTGATAATTCTGATTAAGGAAGACTCATTGGAAAAATATGAAAATGACTGGGAGGAGGTGATAAATTTTTTGAAAGAGAATGGGGAGAAGTAGCCATTATAAGTCACACAACATAGAAATTCATGATATATGATAACATAGGAAATTTAATAGAGATGAGGTAAGCAAATGATGACATTCAGTTACTATGTATAAAGAATTAGAACATAGACAATTTGTATCATTTGGAGATTTAGATAAGTAACATCCAATAAATATAATATATCCATGTATGGAATGGCAGGTTGTAAAAAAATAGTAATAAAGTAGATACATAAGGTATAGAAAAAATTAATTTGTTCAAATTATTTTACTCAATCAAATAGTATAGAATAAGATGGAGGGAGGGAATAATTTTTAAGAAGGTAAAAGATTCTATGTTTATGTTATGGTTGATCTGTATGCATGAATGGATATTATTATAAAAAATATAATTTTAAAAAATAACAAGCAGCCTCAATGCGGGGCTCTACCTTCCCAGTGTCCTGAGGTCAGAACAAGCAGCTGCATACTCACTTGCTCTGACCTCAGAATGAGCAGCTGCATGCAGGGCTTTGCCTTTCCGGTGTGCAAGAACTCATTCTGAGGGCACTTGCTCATTCTGAGATCAGAATGAACAACAGCAGCATGCTGGGAAGGCAGAGCCAACGACGGTGGCACCAAGGAGAGGTAAAAATGCCAGTGCCTGTCAGACAGTGATTGTCCTGTCTCCTCATGCCCTGAATCCATACATTATTCTCCAGAGTTTCCAGCAAACTCCACAGAAAACTTAAGAGTTCTCCAAAACCCAGAGTTAGGTGGTATATCTGGAGTCTGCTGCAGATACGGCCATATGTCATGTGGCATTATCACATCAGATTCGGGGGAAAGACTGCCCATCATGTGGTATTATCAAGTCAGATTCAGAGTGGATTTGGGGGTTTTCACTAGTGTAGATAAGGCCTTAGGATCTTAAGGGGAAGTCTTTCTCTCCATCCCATCACCCTCCCAGGGGGCTGGAATAACATGGTGAGGACACAGAAGACAGCCTTCTTGGTGGCTGCTCCCAGGCTACAGAATGCCTTCCTGAGGTAGGTTCAATTTGCACCCTCTATGCTATCTTTTTGCCAGAAGCTAAAACCTTCGTGTTTACTAGGTCTGTCTATTAAATAACAAGACTGTTTCTACCTTTCAGACAAATCAGGGAGAACTGATTGTGAATGCTTGAGTGGTGACTTTGAACATGTCTGAACCTGAATGACAAACATCAACACTCTTGGCCATTCAGTTGATTGTCAGACATCATTTAAAGCAGTTGTGTTGTCTGTTGTGTGCTGGAAAAATGCGAAGTTTAAAAGTCGAGCAACATGTCAATTTGACATTTTTAGTAAAATTGAACAAACCACCAACAAAATCTTTTCTAATGCTTACTGAGGCCTACTGGGAAGACTGCATGTCTTGTGTGCATGTGTTTGAGTGGCACAAAAGGTTCCAGAAGGATGTTACGATAGAGCAGGCATTGAATGCCCTGGACGACCTTTCACTTCAAGAACCAAAGAAATTGTGGGGGGAAATCAGCCAGATTGTTCAAGACCATGAACTCAGTATCTGAATGAACATTGAAGCCATGAACTTTGACAAAGACAATGCATGGGAAATTTTTCATGAGGATCTCAACATGAGAAAAGTTTGTGCCAAGATGGGCCATAGGGTTCTCACACAAGAGCAGAAAGAGTGCCACAAAGAAATTTGAGCTGACATTCGACAGCAACTTGAGGCGGACCCAAACCTTTTTCAAAAAATCATCACTTGTGATCAAACCTGGATCTTCAAGTATGATCCTGAGACAAAACGACAGTCAATGCACTACAAAACACCATCATCACCAAGAATTAAAAAAGCACGTCAAAGCAAATCCACATTCAAAGCTATGCTCCTCCGGGGTGTTTTTTTTTTTTTTTTGCCATCAAGGGCGTACTTTTGGCAGAAGGCAAAACAGTGAACCAATATTATTATTTATAAGGAAGTTTTGACAAAGCTGAGAGAAAGGGGTGAGGAGGCCAGAACTATGGAACAATGGTTTAATTCTTCATCAAGACTGCACCTGCTCACACAGCACTTTCTGTGAAGCAGTTTTTGGCTGATAAATGCATTACTACACTTGAACATTCTCCATATTCACAAGATTTGGCACCATGCAACTTTTTTCTTTTCCATAAAGTGAAATCAGTGCTTAAAGGAACATGTTTTGAGTCAATTGATGCAGTAAAGAAGAAAACAAGACTGCATCAGTGTGTAAGTGTAGACAGGGAGTATATTGAAGGGGACAAGCATTAGAATTGTAATACATATAAATAGAGATTGGTTATTATATCAGTCTCGTTATTTAATAGACAGATTCGTAAATAAGCCTTCAGCCTTAACTGACCAGGGTAGAGGGGCATGCAATTGGGTGTGCTTTTCTCAATATGCATTTCATGTCATTTAAACTGCATTTAAATTTATGTCTTACAAGTATTATTTTAATTGAATTGATAATGTAATACTTTTTAAACTTTTGTACTTCATATTGTTTTATCTGTTCTGTTTAAAACTTATATTGCAGATTGCTTTGACTCCCATTTGGGAGAAAGGCAGATATAAATGACGTAAATCTATGGTATATATAAATAAACAAGAGCTTCCAGAAATCTCTGCCTTGTAAACTCCAGATACACAAAGTGCTTATTCAGAGCCAAGGGAGAAAGGCATTCTGTGCTTACTCTAAGCACTCCATTTAGTACTATCCCATGTTTCATGGCTGAGTCTTTGCATTCATAAAGGACTTGGAGCTGTTACCTAATGAACTATGCTTCATATTAAGCTTTGGAAACTGCTACCCTAACATAATGAGAATTTATTATTTTCATCTGGCTAGAGCAGAGGATATATGCATTTTTAAAAAATCCCATTGGGTATCAATTTTCTTTCTGATGGAAAAAAGATGGTTAAGAGGCAATATGATAGCCCTGTTTAAGTATTTGAAGGGGTGTCACATTGAGGATGGAGCAGGCTTGTTTTCTGCTGCTCCAGAGACTGGAACATGGAGCAATGGATGCAAGCTCCAGGAACAGAGATTCCACCTCAACACTAGGAGGAACTTTTTGACAGTAAGAGCTGTTCGGCAGTGGAACGCACTCCCTCAGAGCGTGGTGGGGTCTCCTTCCTTGGAGGTCTTTAAACAGAGGCTGGATGGCCATCTGTCGGGGATGCTTTGATCAAGATTTCCTGCGTGGCAGGAGGGTTGGACTGGATGGCCCTCGTGGTCTCTTCCAACTCTGCAATTCTATGATTCTATGACCTAATAGCTCAGTGGCACAGCAGAACTCATGAAGATGCTTTTCAGTCCTGAAAAGGATTGGGGATTTGGTTGAATTTTCCCCTTGCCTTGGTCCATCCCTGTTCCTGCTCCACTTCCCCCTCTGTTACCATGACTTCTCTGGTAGAAGGGAACCTGCAGCAGAAAGGGGGAAACATTTGGTGAAGACTGCAGCCTTTGAACAAGTCAGTGTCTTGACCTTGCAGAAGGAGTGCTGAAGGCATATTTGCCCCCCTTCCCTCTTGGCACCTTTTGCAATGTGCTGTCACTCAGATAAGCAACGTTCTTAATGGGTTTGTGGGAAAGGCCTGTCCAGCCTTTCCATCTGGTGGCTCTTGTCACAAAGCACCAGCTCAACTGGATGACATTCCCTTGAATTATTTAGCTAGCTAAATCTTCCTGCATCTCACATCTTTAGTCCATCTGTTAACTGGGACCTTGCCTTTCTGTAGGAACTGTCCTTTATGCATGCCAGCATCTGTCAGCTGTGTAGTTGCCTCTTATTCATGACCCTCTGTGAGAGACGGTACAAGCTGCAGAAATGTTGTATTCCTGGTATGCATTTCATTTTAATGGAAGACTATGTGACTGGGGCCCACTTTATTATTTCTAGCCCTGCACGTCTATCCATCATGGCTCCATATGCTGAGCTTGCACTGGGATGTTGGCCATAAACATCTGCTGAAGAGTCCTTTAAGGAAACCCTCCCCTCCTCCTGGAGGCCAGAAAAAAAAAAGACAAGAGAAAATAAGTGTGTGTGTGTGTGTGTGTGTGTGTGTAGGAACTAAAGGAACATGCCTTTAACCCTGCTGGTATATAACTAAGAGAAAGTTGTTCTGCTTTAACAAGTGGGAAAGTACTCAGGAAAATCCATCAGTGGGAAGCTACTGTGAGTTAGCATATCATTACACAGAATAAAACAAAGCAATTTATATGACCAGTTCTCTCAGTTTAAAACATAGAAACATCATTTTAACCCCATGGAGCTGGAAAATGCACAAGAAGGTGCAACTAAAATTTTGCAAGTTTTGGAAAACCTTTGCTATGAGGGACACATTAAAGTAACTCATAGAATCATAGAATTGCAGAGTTGGAAGAGACCACGAGGGCCATCCAGTCCAACCCCCCTGCCACGCAGGAAATCACAATCAAAGCATCCCCGACAGATGGCCATCCAGCCTCTGTTTAAAGACCTCCAAGGAAGGAGACCCCACCACGCTCCGAGGGAGTGCGTTCCACTGCCGAACAGCTCTTACTGTCAAAAAGTTCCTCCTAATGTTGAGGTGGAATCTCTGTTCCTGGAGCTTGCACCCATTGCTCCGTGTTCCAGTCTCTGGAGCAGCAGAAAACAAGCCTGCTCCATCCTCAGCGTGACATCCCTTCAAATACTTAAACAGGGCTATCATAACTGAGGCTTTTTAGTTTATAAAAAAGATAAAACCAAACATGATTCAGGTTTATAATGTACAGTAGAGGGAGTTGTGTTCTCCTTTATTCACAATAGTATGCTACCCAATGAATCTGATTGGTAGTTGCATCAAGATTAACAAAAAGTAGTAGGTGTAAACACCACCTATAGTCAATTATGTACATTCAAATACATTCAAGAAGTGGTAAAAATGCCCACCACGTTAAATAACTTTTTAAAAAAGTGTTGGAGAAATCAGTAGAGCATAAGTCTATTGATAGCTATTAGCCATGATTGTTAAATGAAACTTCCACTGCCAAGAGCAATGTATCTCTGAATGCCAGATGATGCTGTGGCCATAATACTCATGTCCAATGTGTGAGTTCTCAAGGGCATCTGATGGACCAGTATAAACCAGTGTGAAAAAAGTACTTTGGATTTCTGCATTGGAAATGGCACCATAGAGCTGTCACCCTTTGTGGCTCTGCTGAGAGAGACATGCTGGATGTGGTGATTACTGGTTGGAAGGTTTCCAGCTGGTGCAAATTGCCTCCCTGACATGAGAGGCTCAGAGGATTGATCTCAGGAGTCTGTTTCCAGTGAAGTCGAAGGCTTTCATGGCTGGCATCCATAGATTTTCCTTGGGTTTTTTTCCGGGCTGTGAGGCCATGTTCAGGAATAGTTTCTTTCTGACGTTTCGCCTGCATCTGTGGCTGGCATCTTCAGAGAATGGTTAGGTAGGAGTGTGTGTGTTGGGGGGGGTTATATACTGTGAACCCCTGTTGGGGAGTATATGTAAATGTGTGTAATTGAATAGTTAGTTTCTGGGTATAGAAATGCAAGGCTGATTAGTGTCTGTTTAGCTAATGGGTGATTGATGGGCCATTATATGCTGGAAATCCCCTTGTCCTTGGGTGGAATTCCTTTGTAAGTGTTGAGTTTTGATTCTATTGTTTTTCAAAACTGGAAGCCAGATTTTGTTTACTTTTAGGGTTTCTTCTTTCCTGTTGAAGTTGTCCAGGTGTTTGTGGATTTCAATAGCTTCTCTATGCATTCTGACATGATAGTTGTTGGCCTGGTCCAGAATTTCTGTGTTTTTAAATAACCTGGTCACAACATGTTATTTAAAAACACAGACATTCTGGACCAGGCCAACAACAATATATAAACTCCACACACACTCCTACCCATATTCAACATATTCAGGAGCTACACTTCAACATATTCGGGAGCAAGAGGTTTTCCTGGACAGAACAGAACAAACAGTCTTGGATGGGGACCCCACAGAGGAACTAGCTGGGGAGGAGAGGGTCACTCCACAGACACAGGAGGTAGACAGCTGGAAGAATGTCACACAGAGAACAAGAAAATCCAGGGATACTTTGAGCAGCTTGCAGCTACAGAATCAATTCGAAGCCCCCTCTCTTATCAAGGACAATGAGGAAGAACAGCATGGACAGGCTTCAGGGGCAGAGCAGGGGCCCTTGAGAGGACCACCGCAAGGAACAGCAGCTGCAAAGCCTCAGGGGAGGCATGTGGTGGTGGTGGGAGACTCCTTGCTGCGAGGTACAGAAGCAGTGGTTTGTGGCCCTGACAAGATGTCTCGGGAGGTGTGTTGTCTCCCTGGGGCAAAGATCTGTGATGTGACCAAGAGGCTAACAAGCCTATAGATCATTACCCCTTCCTTTTGGTCCATGTGGGAACCAATGATACTGCAAGGCACAGCTTTCCGAAGATCAGAAGAGATTATGAGGCTCTGGGGAGGAAGCTGAAAGAAATGGATGCACAGGTTGTCATCTCATCTCTTCTGCCTGGTACCACATATTTTTGGTGGCAGCGACGGGATCCGAAAGGTGCGGTTGCCAGAACTGTGCTGGAGTTATAGGGGTCTGAGTAAACATACCAGATACCCTTAGCTGGTTAAAGTTTGTGTAGAAAACCAACGATAAAGGTTTGGGCATTGAGTTAGGGGAGTAATCTCTGAAGTAACAGTGAAAGGGTAATTGGTAAGAGATTACTTAAAACCTGACCACGCCAAACAGTTATCTAAGAACTAGTCTCTGAGGTAAACGTAATGGGTAATTGTAGGAGACTAGTAGATAGAGATAAAGACAGACAAAAGTGATTCCTGAGGTAAAAGTCTGGGTAAAGTAAGGAATCACTGGTCTGACTTTGAGATTCAAGTAGGATCTCTGTACTTGGTAGAGGCACAGTTAATTCAACATGATTCCTGAGGTAAATGACAGTGGTAACGTAGGGAATCACTAGTTAGATTTTAAGATCCAAATAAATTTATTTTACTTAGTGGAGACAAAGTAAAAAGGTATTTCCTGAGGTAAAAGTTTTGGGTATTGGTAAGGAAATACTGCTAACAGGCCTAAAAAAGTCACAACCCCTGCCGTAGCTGAAAGGGTGGAGGAAGAGGAGGTCAGGGAAGAAATGGTGGCTAGTCTTGACACATCCATTTCTGAACCCCAAGAGAGTATCGAGATTTGGAAAATAAAACTTGAAATGGCCAAAATAGAAAAAGAAAAGGAAATGGAAATGGCCAGACTCAGAGAAAAAGAAAATGAGAGGCTTCTGAGAAAAAAAGAGATTGAAAAATCCATTGAATTGGCCAGAATTGAAAAGGAGAAAAGAAAGAAAGAAATGGATTATCAAATTAGAATGAGAAATATGGATCAGGGAATCCCTCAATCTCAAGTGGTCCCTGAGGTAAATAGGTTACCTCAGATTGATATGAAGAGGTTCCCCAGGTATTATAAAGGGGATAACATTGACTCTTTCTTCATTAAGTTTGAAAGAACTTGTTCAGAATGGAAAAAAAAGAATGAGCATGGTCCAGGAAGAGAGAGGAAAATAGCCAATGTAAACAACTGGCTCCATAGATGGTGTCGCCGAGAACAATTTGGATTCTTGGACCATGGGCTGCGCTTCCAAGAGGGGGGACTTCTGGCAAGAGATGGGGTGCATCTCACACCAGTTGGCAGAAACGTTTTTGCCTACAGTCTCAAGAATTTGATCAGGAGGGCTTTAAACTGAGTCACATGGGGGAGGGAGACAGTATTCTAGAAGGGAAAAGAGCTGGAGAAAATAGTCAAGCTGTCATAGAGGGAACAAGGCAAACAGCGCAAAGACCCAACAGTGGGAGGCAAAAAAACTTGCACAGGCAGCAAGTAAAGGGAACACATGGTCTTACTTGACTCTAAACTAATGCACATAGCATGGCAAATAAGCAAGATGAACTTGAACTCCTAGCACTACAAAACAAATATGATATAATCGGCATTACTGAAACCTGGTGGGATGAGTCTCATGATTGGAATGTAGGAATAGAGGGGTATAACCTTTTTAAGAGAAACAGGCCAAACAGGAAAGGAGGAGGAACAGCATTATATGTCAAGGATATTTACACCAGTGAAGAGATCCATGACATCAATACTGGAAGCCAGGTGGAGAGCATCTGGATAAAAATTAAAGGGGAGGGAAACAACAGGGATGTTATTGTGGGACTCTACTACAGACCCCCAAGTCAGACGGAGGAATTGGATCATGCCTTTCTAGAACAGATGAACACACACGCAGAAAGGAGAGATGTAGTAGTGATGGTGACTTCAACTATCCTGATATTTGCTGGCAATCTAACTCTACCAAAACTTCAAGGTCTAGCAAATTCCTTACTTGCCTGGAAGACAATTTCATGGTCCAAAAGGTGGAAGAGGCAACAAGGGGGTCAGCTATTTTAGATCTGATCCTAACCAACAGAGATTACCTGGTTAATGGGGTGCAAGTGGTGGGATCCTTAGGTGAGAGTGATCATGTTCTCCTGGAGTTTGTTATACAATGGAAAAGAGAAGCCAGGCATAGTCAGACACGCATTCTTGACTTTAGGAGAGCTGATTTCAATAAACTCAGGGAAATACTGGGGGTGATCCCATGGTCAGGAATACTAAAAGAGAAGAGACCTCAAGACGGATGGGACTTTCTCAAAAGGGAGATACTGAAGGCACAATTTCAAAAAGTACCATTGAGGAAGAAAAATGGGAGGTGTCTCAAGAAACCAGGATGGATGACTAAAGAAATATCAACAGAGCTAAGTTTTAAACGGAATATGTATAGGAAATTGAAAAAAGGGGAATCATCAAAGAAGAATTCAAACAGATAGCGAACAAATGTAGGAGTAAAGTCAGAAAAGCTAAAGCACAGAATGAGCTCAGGCTTGCTAGAGAGGTTAAGAACAATAAAAAGGTTTTTAAGGGGGGTATGTCCGCAGGAAAAGGAGGTAGAAGGAAATGGTAGGGCCACTACGCGGAGAAGATGGCAAAATGCTAACAGGGGACAGAGAAAAGGCAGACTTACTCAACACCTTCTTTGCCTCAGTGTTTTCAGAAAAGGAAAACGGGGACCAACCTGAGGATAAAGGAACAGAAGACACAACAGGGGAAATCTAGCACAGAATAAGCAAAGAGGTAGTACAGGAATACCTTCTTAATCTAAATGAATTTAAATCTCCAGGACCAGATGAACTACATCCACGAGTATTAAAAGAGCTAGCAAATATAATCTCAGAGCCATTGGCAATAATATTTGAGAACTCCTGGAGAACAGGAGAAGTCCCAGCAGACTGGAGGAGGGCAAATGTTGTCCCCATCTTCAAAAAGGGGGAAAAAGAGGATCCCAACAATTATTGTCCAGTTAGTCTGACATCAATACCAGGGAAGATTCTAGAGCAGATCATTAAACAGAGAGTCTGTGAACATTTAGAAGGCAATGCCATAATCACAAAAAGTCAACATGAGTTTCAGAGAAACAAGTCATGCCAGACTAATCTGATCTCTTTTTTTGATAAAATTACCAGCTTGGTAGATGAAGGGAATGCTGTGGACATCGCATACCTTGATTTCAGTAAGGCCTTTGACAAGGTTCCCCATGACATTCTTGCAAACAAGCTTGTAAAATGTGGGCTAGACAAGTTAACAGTTCAATGGATTTGTAATTGGTTGACTGGCCGACCCCAAAGGGTGCTCAGCAATGGCTCCTCTTCATCTTGTAAAGATGTGACCAGTGGGGTGCCACAGGGCTCTGTCCTGGGCCCAGTGATATTCAACATCTTTATCAATGACTTGGATGAGGGGATTAGGGGCATACTTACCAAATTTGCAGATGACACCAAATTACGAGAAGTAGCTAATACCCTGGAGGACAGGATCAAAATTCAAGATGACCTGGATAAACTGGAGAGCTGGGCCAAAGCTAACAAAGCTAACAACTTGTGGTCCTAGTAGATGCCACAAGTAGTAGTAGATAACATGCCACCTTCCCTCTCTGAACACAGGAGGGAGAAACATCATGCCAAGCATAATTTAAATACTAAATACTGACCTGAATACTCATTAATGAGACCCAGCTGGCCTTGAGGATCTGACTATAAATGAGTAAACAGTGTGATGCGGCAGCTAAAAAGGCCAATGCGATTTTGGGCTGTATCAATAGAAGTATAGTGTCCAGATCAAGGAAAGTAATAGTGCCACTCTATTCTGCCTTGGTCAGACCTCACCTAGAATACTGTGTCCAGTTCTGGGCACGACAATTCAAAAAGGATATTGACAAATTGGAGCATGTCCAGAGGAGGGCGACTAAAATGGTGAAAGGTCTGGAAACCATGCCTTATGAGGAGAGACTTAGGGACCTGGGTATGTTTAGCCTGGAAAAAAGATGGTTAAGAGGCAATATGATAGCCCTGTTTAAGTATTTGAAGGGGTGTCACGCTGAGGATGGAGCAAGCTTGTTTTCTGCTGCTCCAGAGATTGGAACATGGAGCAATGGATGCAAGCTCCAGGAACAGAGATTCCACCTCAACATTAGGAGGAACTTTTTGACAGTAAGAGCTGTTCGGCAGTGGAACGCACTCCCTCGGAGCATGGTGGGGACTCCTTCCTTGGAGGTCTTTAAACAGAGGCTGGATGGCCATCTGTCGGGGATGCTTTGATCGTGATTTCCTGCATGGCAGGGGGCTGGACTGGATGGCCCTCGTGGTCTCTTCCAACTCTGCAGTTCTATGATTCTATGATTCTATGATTCTCTGAAGATGCCGGCCACAGATGTAGGTGAAATGTTAGAAAGAAACCATTCCAGAACATGGCCTTATAGCCCAGAAAAAAAAAAAACAAGGAAAATCTAAGTCTGTTTCTTGTTCCTAATCGCCTGTCATGAACCCCCTTGCTGAGGACTCAGGGGATGACAAGGAGGAAGCAAAGTGCCAACGAAGTAAATAGAGAAAGCATGGCTCATCCTGAAGAGAGCACTCTGGATCTCTCTAAAGGGCAGCTGAAGCAGAGAAACCATATCTCACCATGAAGAATTAAACAGTCTGCCAGTCAGTGATGGACGATTCAGATAACATGCCACCTTCCCTCTCTGAACACAGGAGGGAGAAACATTATGCCAAGCATAATTTAAATACTAAATTCTGACCTGAATACTCATTAATGAGACCCAGCTGGCCATGAGGATCTGACTATAAATATTCAAGAAGTTTTCCTCCTAGCTTCAATTCTGACAGCTGCTTATTGTAGCTGTTACATTCTTCTTGTGTTCCTGCTTTGCCTTGGCTTCAAACTGACTTCTGGACTGTTGCAATAACTCCTTGCTGACCAAGTACCTGGACCTTGGACCTGACTCTATTGATCCCTGGACTGGCTATTGACCTCCCTGGCATCTGGTATGGACAATTGGTGATTGACCTCTGTACTGGCTATTGACTTCTCTTGCATCTTGTATGGACCATTGGTGACAGGCTAGGACTGCACCCCTTATTCTATTGATCCTGTATCCCATCCCTGTTGCTCCTCAGGCACTTCCTATTGTGAGTTCAGGACAGTGCCCTGGGAACACAAATTAGTGAACATCACACTCAACCACCTCCAAGCCTTTAAATGACACACAACCAATTATCTTAACCATGTTAATATCAAGCTTATAAGAATAAGGAAGCTTTCCAGTTGTTGGGATCATATAACTTCCTGTACCTCTACAAGCTTAAAAAGTGAGTAAACTGCCTGGTGATCTAGCATTTTTAAAAAGTATAACAGCACATCTGGACTAAATGAACTTTAAATTTTGAAAAGTTAACAAGGCTATTAAAGCACTGGCAAGTTTGGAAGATATAAACACTGAACTAAGGTAAAACACTGAAAGAACTTAGCTGATGGTAACTGTGGGAAAGAATGCCTTCTCTATTTACTTGAGATAAAAGCAAGGCCACTCATTGGCATGTGGAGAGAAAATGAATTGAGGGTGAACTCAAATTGAACTATAAGGTCATTATGTGTTATGTGACATATTGAGAGAAAGTGAATTAAAACTGATGTTACCTTCCAGATTAGAGAGCACTGAATGTAAGCAAGAGTGGATATCAGATGAATGGAGTCAATAGTGGTACCTAGTGGTGGTGTTAATTAACTGCATCTGGAAAAAAATATCTGGCTAGGGTTGCGTTTACATGGGCAAATATTCCAATAAATATACTGCTAAGATTGCTCATTGTTCCCATGGATCACACCACAGTATCGCCTCATTCAGAAGGGGGGGAAGGTAAAACACCCAAATATAGCATGACTGGGGATCTTGCTAATTTGCTGACTTATTTGAAAAGTAGCATGACTTAGCACATTATTGATAGTGTAAACAACCATTGCACTAAGGGCTGTGTGAATTACCAGCAATCTTCCTGATACAGTTGCAGCAGAGCTGCACTGTGATTGGTTCTTATGGTGAAGGGGTGGGCTACCAAGATGTGGAGTCAGGAGGGAGACTCAGTAGCGATCAGGAAATTAAAAATCCTTCCTGTCTACTGCTTGCTTTGGTGCCAAGGGAAGTCTGTACAGTGATCTACAGTGGGGGAGGCAATGGGTGAGATTCTTTGTCAATCAGCTGTTAACCACGGAAAAAACCCCCTTCCATCTGGAGTTTGATTTGGGGCCAGGGAGCTACGGGTGGGGGAAGGCAATGGGTGAGATTCATTGTCGATCAGCTATTAACCATGGAGTTGGGGCCAGGGCAGACATACCTATTGCATTCCTTTGTCTTCTCTCCAATGCTTGGCCACCCTCCCATTTGTCTGTCTGAACCACAAAGCAGGGGAAAAAAAGAGCAACAAAATGCAACTGTTTCCTCCATAGACAGTGTAAACCACGGTGTCTACTGCTTGCTTTGGTGCCAAGGGATGTCTGTACAGGGATCTACAGGGGGGAGGCAATGGGTGAGATTCTTTGTCAATCAGCTGTTAACCACGGAGCTGTTAACCACCACTGGTGTGAAAAAGTGCTAAAGCGCAATTTATCACAATAAAACCTGCGGTGTAAATAATAATAATAATAATAATAATAATAATAAAATTTATTTATACCCTGCCCCTCTGCTAAAACAATTGGGGTGGCTTCCAACAATTAACACATTATAATAATGACTAAAAACACCACCCACCCGCACCCTGTCCCATAAAAAGACATTAAACACTATAAAATTAAAACCATCTAACTAAAAACACATTAAAAAACAAATATATACATAATTTAAAAAGCCAGGAGATGCAGCTCCTGAGGCCGGGATCTAATCAGGAAAGGCCTGGCAAAAGAGATCCATCTTTAGTGCTTTTTTAGAGCTACTCAAGCTTGTCAGCTGATGGATCTCGTTCAGCAGCCCATTCCATAAATTGGGGGCGTTTACCGAAAAGGGAGGTTGCAGACAGCCTAGATTTTTGTGGCTGAAGCAAATTCCTCCCAGAGGACCGGAGTTCGCAGGGAGGATTGTATGGGAGGAGGCGGTTCTGGAGATAAGTTGGACCCCAGCCATTTAGGGCTTTAAAGGTAATAACCAACACCTTATACTGGGCCCGGAAACTGATAGGCAGCCAGTGGAGAGATTTCAATACTGGAGTTATATAGTCTCTCCGAGATGTTCCCGAGACCACTCTGGCTGCCATATTTTGTACCAACTGAAGTTTCCGGGCCAAGCACAAGGGTAGCCCCATGTAAAGCGCATTGCAGAAATCTAGACAAGAGGTTACCAGAGCGTGCACGACAGTCTCAAGGTCCCTTACTTCCAAGAAAGGGCACATCTGGCATATCAGCCAAAGCTGATAACAAGCGCTCCTGACCGTCGCATTCACTTGACTCGTCATCTGAAGCGTTGAATCAAGGAGCACCCCCAGACTGCGAACACAGTCCTTAACGGATAGCGTGACCCCATTCAGGACTGGAGGTTGCAACCCAACTCCTGGTTTTGGGGCCGCTACCGTGAGCACTTCCATTTTGTCCAGATTTAATCTCAATCTGTTTTCCTCATCCAGCCCATTACTGCTTTAAGACAGTCATTAAGAGGAGAGATGCCATTTGAATTCGAGGCCAATGATCGGGACAAGGAGAAATAGATCTGGGTGTCATCAGCGTACTGATAACACCCAGCCCCATAACTCCGAATAATCTTACCCAGCAGCTTCATATAGATGTTAAACAGCATCGGGGACAGGATGGCACCCTGCGGAACACCACAAGTAAGCTCCTTTCTTCTGGAGCAGCTGTCCCCAAGCCACACCCTCTGGGACCTGCCCGAGAGGAAGGACTGGAACCACTGGAGCACAGTGCCTTTGATTCCTAACCCACTCAGGCAATCCAGGAGAATGCCATGATCTATCGTATCGAAAGCCGCTGAGAGATCCAGAAGCACCAACAGGGACACATTACCCCTGTCGATGCTTAGACGCAGATCATCGGTCAAGGCAACCATGGCAGTCTCAACTCCAAATCCCGTCCTGAAGCCAGTTTGAAATGGGTCTAGATAATCAGTTTCATCCAAGACCACTTGGAGTTGAAGAGCAACTGCCCTCTCAATCACTTTGCTCAAGAATGGTAACATTGAAACCGGCCTATAGTTGTTCATGTCCAGGGGGTCTAGGGAAGGTTTTTTCAGGAGCGACCTAACCGCCGCTTCCTTTAAACAGGATGGAACACACCCTTCCCTGAGGGATGCATTGATGATGTCCTTAAGGAACACCATCAAGGCCCCCCCCTGGATGGCCAGCCATGGAGGGTAAGGATCAAGAGGGCAGGTCATCTTCCTCACTCTACCAAGTAGCTTGTCCACGTCCTCGGTACTCACGGATTGAAATTGATCCAGTAAACTTACATCAATGGAGTTGCTGGACACCTCGTCAATTGTTTCTGTCAAAATACTGGCATCTAAGTCGGCTCTTATCCAAGAGATTTTATCTGCAAAGTATTTGTTAAATGCCTCACAGCAGGCCGTTGTTGGGTTAAGCAACGGGTTCTGCGCAGGTATAACCCGCGTCATCTCCCTTACCACCCTAAACAGCTCTGCTGGATGGGACTCTGCAGACACAATACGTGCAGAGGAGAAGGATCTCTGCGCTGTACGTATTGCCTCTCAATAGGACCGAAGAAAGTTCCTATGTTGAGTCCTGTCGGATACGAGTCGAGTTTTCCGCCAGTTGCACTCTAGTCATTGTTGAACCCACTTCATTTTCCTAAGCTCTGAAGTATACCATGGCTTACGGTTAGAAGTGGGTTGGAAAGGACGGTTGGGAGCAATTGTATCAATAGCCTTGGTAAGATCAGTGTTCCAAGTATTAACCAAAGCTTCGACAGGGTCACCGGCGTTACCAACCATTAATTGAAGCCTAGGTTTTAATTTGACAGTTGTCAAAAAGATTATAGAGTCTACAGCAAGGCAAATATGCAGGGAACAAGATGACATTAGTGAATCTATCAGCTAAGTTGTCTGAGCTGCATCAAGTGATATATCCAATATCATCCAGATAAGTCTGATGAGACTGGAAATTAATCAAATGGGACATGATGATTTTCAAGTGGGTTTTGAAAAAGACATGAGGGGAGAATTTGAGAATATTAAACCCAGAGGACAATATTGGTTCAGAAGACTTTGGAGATTAAACAAATGAATGAAAAGACTCAGTTCTTGGAGGAGAAGGAAATGTCAAAATCAGATGAGATCTTCAAGAAATTAAATAAAGGGCAAGAACAAGATCTGGTTGCCATGACACTGATGGACTTTAAAGAGAGAGAGAAGAAGGAGAGACAGAAGGAAGATTTTCAAATGGAAGGCAATAAGGCCTATGGACTGAACTCCTGGGTTGCAAGATTGAGGAACCTGTCAAAAGACATTGTTGCTCATCTCCTTGGTTGACAGGTAGGTAATCAAGATATTCAATGGTATCATGTTAATGAAATGAAGATGTATGAGAGAGCAGTGAACATTCTGGAGGAAGTGGAGATCTTCACTCAAAAAGAAAATAGCAAAAGACATGCATTGCTGAGGGAAAATGTGATAACACATGTACAGCATTTCTGAGTTTACTCCCTTGGGGGAATTATGTTTCTTTTCTACAATAGTGGAAATTTCATAAGGGACCCTATGTTAAGTATAAATAGATATAATTGATAAAATAATGGTTGGGGCTAATCTGGTTTTGAAATAATTTGCATCACCTCTGACAATTTGGTGTTTGTTGTGTGATTTACTAAAAAATGTTTAGTTTATATGGATTTACTAAAAATGGATAATAGGGAATTTAGAGCTGTAATTTGATCTAGAATATTTTCAAAATAAAGCTTTACTGTAGTTTGTTTTTTTTTCTTTTCCCCCTTCTTTGGTGGGGTCAGTTTAAGAAATAAATTGAAAAAAGAAAAAAGTGGGAGATATGCATAATACATGGTTAGGATAGCCAGATTGCCATGTAGAAGTGTAGATGTATGAACATTCTGATGGGTTTTATTGAAAGAATCACTCAGTATATGATTATAGTGGCCAGTCTACATTATATGTAGAGGTGGAAGGATATGGCTATTTCTTAATAAGAAGATTGGTTGATCTAACTGTATAATTTTGCTGAGATGGATAAATTAATGACCTTGATTAGAAAAAAGTCAGAGGGTAGTTTTAAAGACAGGGAGTTAATAATGATTTATTTTTTTGAGAGAATTGAAGGACTATTCGGAGAGATTATTAACAGTAGGATTTCAAGAATAGTAGGATAGTAGAATAACAGATAGAAGTTTGTTAAAGTATCAACTTAGAGGAAGTACGATAAGTAGACAACTATAACCATTATCTAGGAGGTTGGAAGTCATTTGTTATTTTCCCTTTTTAGTTTTTTTTTTAGTATGTTTTAGTTGTAGTGGTACTGGTAATTTAGGTCAATTATATTTGTGTTTTTGTAGTTTTTCCCTACACAGTGGGCCAACTGGGGTTTGGTTCCAGGACTGCCCATGGATACCAAAATCCGTGGATGCTCAAGTCCCATTATATGCAATGGCATAGCAAAATGATGTCCCTTTTATAAGATGGTAAAATCAAGGTTTGCTTCTTGGAATTTATTTTGTGGGGGGAATATTTTCAAGCCATGGATGGTGGAATCCATGGATGCCAAATCCGTAGATATAGAGGGCCAACTCTATGCTGTTTTATATTACAAAAACATTTTTGGGTTAATAAGGATGTTATTTTAAAAAAAAAACTTTGAATGTTCAGCTGTTCTGTTTGTTTGCAGGGCATGGCATAAATACTGGTGCACGTGTACAAGATAGTGCCATCTGGTGGCTGTGGTCTGCAGCAGGACCCCAAGTGATGGTGCCTGACCATGCAGCAGTGTTGGGCCTAGCTAAGGTAGCAGATAATGACAAAATAAACCATCATAGTAGGACAATTCAAGGGCCCGAAAAAATAGCCAGCTTCTCCTCTCTTTGACACTTGACGGACCTTGACATGTACACTAGAGGGAAGGACTACAAAAATGGCAAGGCTGCTTTAGACTCAGCTCCTCAAGAAAGCCCTGCCTATCCACATCCTGACTTCTCCACTGCAAAATTCCACCCCACCCTTGTCCCCCACAGTAGGCCTGTGATGCACCAATAATACACTCATATTAACTCAACAATATTTCTTTATTGAGCAAGGCACTGTATTCTGGTAACATGTAAAAGCCAGAACTAAGGCTAGCACAACAGGAGACAGTAGATACCCTTCAGTGTGAAAGCGGCATGTAGGAGGAGGGGGGGGGAAAGGGTGAGATGAGACCAGGTGGCACGACCTTGGAGATCCAAGAGAAGAAACATTCCCAGGCTAAAGGCGGGCTGGCTGCATTCCAGGAACTGAGAGGCCCAAGCAGTGAAATCAGTCCAGGAACCAAACTCATGTCAGGGCCTTCCATGGATTCTACTCTAACACCCAGAATCCAGGGGAGGGCATGACAATGCCCATCAGTCTGCAAGTAGCATAGCTAAAGTTACACACATGGCTCCCTCACTGGCTGCTGTACTGCACGTCAATTTGGAGAAGCTGCCAATGCTTTTAAAGTAGCACAGTAAGTAATTAATCTCATAAAATGGCAACCTCTTTTTCAGAACCTCACACAACCCTACAGGGAGAGAATGACTGTGAATCCATTTGGCCCTTGTCACAAAAATGTGTTACAGATATGATGTGATTTCACAAAAATGATCTGAGCTATAATTGGTAAAGTATTTGAACCAAAAGGAAGTCATGAGGGAAAAGTGACTTGTCACATAGTCACCTTCTGCACATCAAAGGATCACCTACTTGTACACAAACTTCAAAGCATTGACTCACACCCACTGTGTGACTCTTTATAATCAAAATAGAAGTTCTTTTGATCTTGCAGGTCTTCCTGTCAGAAAGGGATACAAACAAATTGCTGGAGAATAAGACAGCTTTGGTTAAATAGCAATCTCTCTTGAAACTCAAATGAGTCTCAAATTGGGTCTGCCCTCCCAGTTCCCATTACTCTTGCATATTCATTATGATTCCTGCTGGAAAGCTGCCACCAAGATCCTGCCTCCAATTGTATCCCCAAAATTATATGAGTAATTAGGTCTACAGGTTCCCTCCCTGGGACCAGCTTTCATTCCTGGTTCTTTCTTTTTAATGATAAGACACGTGTGATCTGCAACAAAATATGATAATCTAGAATGTTTTATTGTGTTTGCTTCCTTCTTTCTTTCTTTCTTTCTTTCTTGCTTGCTTGCTTGCTTGCTTGCTTTCCTTCCTGCTTTCCTTCTGCTTCATCCTATTCCTTCTCCATACCTCCTTTTTCTAGCATTCCCTCTCAGCCCAACAGATGCTAAGCATTGTGTGACCAGTAAGTCTGCATCTGTTCCTACTTCCATCCAACCTCACCTCATTCCTTTAAGTATATAGTACTTCTTGAAACGTTGGGGATTGTCCTGAGTCTGCAGATATCTCTCCCTTTATGCCATTTTGGCTACAGGCAATCATCACTGGAAGAAGGGATTTCCCTTAAAGTACATAGCCCCTTAAGACCACTGGAGCTAGCCAGGGTGCTGAAACTGGAAAATCCTTGGGCTTCAACTCATAAAAATAGTAACTTGCAGATGAATAATGTCTTTTTTCTGTGTCCAACAAATATAAGCCTCTTAAATAAAGTCCATTTAAAGTTAGGTATGTGTAGTCAACTAGGACTGACTTGTATTACTTGCATCACTTTTCATTGTTTAACCCTTTGTCAGTATGTGTGCCTTCCTTTAAAAAAAAAACCCTGACACTTCTTTTTAAGTTCATGTTCTGCCTTGGGATTCATTCAGTATTATTCCTTCAATAAAATTAAATGAAATTCCCTCATTTAATAGTACTTTTTAAAGCTGCTCAGGTACATGCTATTAAGATTTAAAGTTATTCATTTTCAAGAGTAGGAGTGATACAGGCAAATGTTCAACACAGAAATAAGAATTTATTGTGACAATCCTAGCCTATTCTGCAGTATGTTGGTTGGCCCAGAAGAGCAAAATAATAGATCTTCTATCAAGTGAATTTAGATTTTGAGACTGAAGTGCCTTCATTAAAGAGTGTGATCTTGCTAACATTATTACCATAGTGTTGTGCTTGTACACAGATGGGGAAAGAGCCTACAAAGTGATTGGCATCATGTTAGTTTTCATCAGTAATGGGAACTGGAGAAACTAACTTATGTGTCTGCTTAACCCCAGCCAATCAGAGACCCTGAAGGAAAGTTTCTTTCTGATTTTGGTGGAGGAACATGTATTCCAACTAGTGCATGCTTTCCACAAGAGAGGAAAAGACCCATTACTAAATAAATCCAATGATGTATTTATTTTATTTTATTTATTAGATTTATACCCCACCTTTCTCCCAAGAAGGGACTCAAGGCGGCTTACAACAATTAAAAAAAACCAACTAAAATCTCAATTTACAAAAATTAAAAAAAACATTAAATTAATATCACATAATTGATAACATAAAATTGATTAAAAATACAACATTAAAAACATTTAAAAACAATAAAAAAACAGCACACCAATTAAAATCCACTTCTCAAACACCTGCCTAAATAAAAATGTCTCCAGCTGCTGATGAAAAGAGAGCAGGGAGGGGGCCAGACTGACTTACCATGGGAGGGAGTTCTACAGTCTGGGAGCAGTCACAGAGAAGGCTGCTTCCCGAGTCCTCACCAGCCACACCTGTGAAGGTGGTGGGGCTGAGAGAAAGCCCTCCCCTGCAGATCTTAACACTTGGGCTGGCTTGAATAGGGAGATGCATTCTTTTAGATAGTCTGGACCCAAACCGTTTAGGGCTTTAAAAATCAAAACCAGCACTTTGAATTTTGTCCGAAAACAGACTGGTAGCCAATGCAGCTGTTTCAACGGGGGGGGGGGGCACATGATCCCTGTAGCCAGCACCAGTCAACAGCCTGGCTGCAGCATTTTGAACCCGCTGAAGTTTCCAAACTGTTTCCAAAGATAGCCCCACATAGAGAGTGTTACAGTAGTCAAAATGGGATATAATCGAAGCCAGATCTGACTTGTCAAGGAATGGGTGCAACTGGCACACTGTTTTTAACTGTGCAAATGCACTCCTGGCCACAGCTGAAACCTGAGCATCCAAGCTCAGATCTGAGTCCAGGAGCATACCCAAGCTGTGAATGTATTCAAGTCTTTTACTCCAAATCTCAAGTCAAGTCTCAAGTCTCTACTTCAAGTCTTGAGTCTTGAGTCTGGGAGCCAAATTTAACAGAAAAAAGGAAGCTCTGGTTAATGTGGATTAATGTGGCTGCTGAGGGGAGCAACAATCCAGTGCAGAAAGCTGTTTGTATCTTGACAGCTGGTCCACCATTGAGAACAAAGTCCATACCATCATTCATTTTGAGCAGGGGGCAAAACTCTCCCCCAAGACCACAGAACATGCTTCTCAGAGGGGAACAGCAAATGTGTTAGGCATGAGTCCTCTGCTCTGGTGGTAGTCTTGCCTGCTGTTCCCAAGAAAAGCTTTAGAAGGATTCTTCTGCCTCAAGCCCCTTGCCTAACACATTTGCTAATCTCCTCTGAGAAGTGCATCCTGCACTCTGGGGGCAAGTCTTGCCTGCTGCTCTTAGAAAAAGCTTTAGAAGGCTCCTCTGATGTGCAGCAGGAATAGGCTGCCAAGCAAACCTCAACCCCCCACCATTACACATTTGCTGTCCCCCTCTGAGAAGCATGCCCTGCACTCTGGGCTTGCGGCAGGGGTCTACTCATTATGTCCACTCATCAGCTTGTCCCCATTGCACATCGGAAGAGCCTTATAAAGCTTTAAATAGGAGCAGCAAACAAGACTCATCCCCGGAGTTTCTGCATGTTTCTCAGAGGAGAACAGCAAACACATTAGGCAATGAGCTTGAGGCAGGGCTTGAGGTCTGCTCAGCAACCTGTCCCTACTGCACACCAGAGAAGCCTACTAAAGCTTTTCAAAAGCTTTAGAAGAATCCTTCTGCCTCAAGCCCATTGCCTAATGCATTTGCTGTTCCCCTCCAAGAAACACACCCTAAAATCTGGGGGCAAGTCTTACCTGCTGCTCAAAGTGAATGATGCCATGGACCTTCCTAACATATTCCTGGGTTAGGAAGCCGGGAGGTTGAGCATTTTATAATCATAACTGAAGGTTTTTGCAGCCATGAAATGCAAAGCCCGGTCTTCTTTTAGCTTATAAATGCCAAAATGCATTTGCAAGCTAAAAAAGACCCCTGGGTCCTTCTTTTCAACCAATTCCATTTTCTGACAGGTCCCTAACCTGTCATTTTCTGACATGGTCCCTAACCTGTCAGATAAGCGGAGGCTTCCTGTATGGCAAATGTAAAGTACCTTTTCCATCACATGACTGGTAGGCAGAAAGCAGTGAGATGGAAGTGTGGTTCAAAGGAGAAACTGTTTTCCATTCCATAACATTTCTGGATGAATGTATCATATTACTGAACCAAGGTTAGTAAGTTGGTCTCTAAAAACGTACAAGTCACGAGTCAAGTCAAGTAAGTGTGTCTTTTAGTACAGTTGAGTCCAAGTCAAGTCATTGAAGGAACTTGAGTCCAACTTGAGTCTAAGTCAATCGATTCAAGTCTACATCACTGACCAGATTCCTCTATTTAAGCAATTGTGGAGATACGTGCAGGTAGATCCACTACATAGTACAGTGGGCCTTTGGTATCTGCTGGGGTTTGATTCCAGGACCCCCCATGGATACCAAAATCCATGGATGCCAACTCCCATTATATACAGTGATATAGTAAAATTATGTCCCTTATATAAAATGGCAAAATCAAGGTTTCCTTCCTGGCATTTTAAAAAATATTTTCAAGCCAGGGATGGTTGAATCATAGAATCATAGAATCATAGAATCATAGAATTGCAGAGTTGGAAGAGACCACTCATAAAATAAAAAAAGGATTTTGGTAATTTTCCCTGTTTCCTATTAACTTTTGTCTCTTTTCCAGTTGTTCTGTCTTTCAAGGGGTCTAAAACCCTGTTCCAATCACCTAAACATATCATGTTGTCGTATTCAATCTGTAATATATCCTTCATTAACTTTCTATAAAAGCAATCTTTATTTTCTGATGGGGCATAAACCCCAAGGATTAATGTCCTTTTAGAAAACAATTCCACCTCAACTCCTATATATCGTCCCGATAAGTCCTTAAGGACTTCTTTGGTGGGCCATTTATTACTAATGTACATTACAATTCCTCCCCCCCCCCTTTTATCAAGTTTACAAATTCCTGGCCCAATTTTCTATTCTTCAAGACCTTTTGATCTTTGATTCTAATATGTGTCTCCTGAATACAAGTTATATCAGGTTTCATTTTTTCCAATCGATGATAAACTTGACTTCTCTTTTTCGGGGAATTCATCCCTCTGATATTCCAAGAAACAATCTTTACAGGCATTTCGCTTTTAACTTATTTAACTTATTTATTACTTATCCATTTATACTTACATAGATAGAACCGGTTTCAACTGTGATTCGTTTTTATCTCTTCTAAGTCCTCTTCTTCTTCTTCTTCTTCTTCTTCCTCGACTTCCTCATCTTCCCGATCAGTATCTTCATACTGAACTCCCCCCACAGCTAGTACTTCATCCTCCTTTCCATCCTCTTTTTCTTCCCATTCTTCTTCACTTCTACTATCCTCCACTCTTTCACTTCTCATATTTTGAATTTCTTCTTCTTGTTCTTTCCTCTGTGCTTTCTTTAGGTTCTTTTTTGCTCGCTCTGGTTCTTCAACCTGCATTTTAAATCTTTCTAATTTTCCTTGTGTATCCTTATCAACAATATCTATCCTGTCTATTTGTTCAAAATCTTTTTTAAACTTCACTAGAAATTCTTTAACTTTCTCAGTAGAGTTAAGCCTATATTTCCCCTGATTGAAAAGAAGAATATTCCCTCAATTTTTCCCCACGTATATTGTATACCTCTCCTCATCAATTTTGAACTGACAAAATGACAATCCTTCCTTTTCTTAAGAATTTGAGGTGGAATATCTTTATATAAAGGCATTTCAGAATCTACAATTATAAGTTTTTAAATTTTTAAGGAGAAAGTTCTTTTGTAAAATTAGATCTTTCACTTTTCGCCTTGTAAATTGAATCAGTATATCTCGTGGTAATCCTCTCTGAGATGCTATTTCAAATTGCATAGAATCATAGAATTGCAGAGTTGGAAGAGACCATGAGGGCCATCCAGTCCAAACCCTACCATGCAGGAAATCACAATCAAAGCATCCCCGACAGATGGCCATTCAGCCTCTGTTTAAAGACCTCCAAGGAAGGAGACCCTACCACATTCCGAGGGAGTGTGCTCCACTGCCGGACAGCTCTTACTGTCAGAAAGTTCCTCCTAATGTTGAGGTGGAATCTCTGTTCCTGGAGGTTGCATCCATTCCTCCATTTTCCAGTCTCTGGAGCAGCAGAAAACAAGCCTGCTTCATCCTCAACGTGACACCCGTTCAAATACTCAAACAGGACTATCATGTTGCCTCTTAACCGTCTTTTTTCCAGGCTAAACATACCCAGCTCCCTAAGGCTCTCCTCATAAGGCATCGTTTCCAGATCTTTCACCATTTTAGTTGCCCTTCTCTGGACACGCTCCAATTTGTCAATATCCTTTTTGAATTGTCGTGCCCAGAACTGGACACAGTATTCTTGGTGAGGTCTGACCAAGGCAGAATAGAATGGCACTATTACTTCCCTTGATCTAGACACTATACTTCTATTGATGCAGCCCAAAACTGCATTGGCCTTTTTGGCTGCCGCATCACACTGTTTACTCATTTATAGTCAGATCCTCAAGGCCAGCTGGGTCTCATTAATGAGTATTCAGGTCAGTATTTAGTATTTAAATTATGCTTGGCATGATGTTTCTCCCTCCTGTGTTCAGAGAGGGAAGGTGGCATGTTATCCCTCATTTACTGCTTTATTTGATGGATGGTAGCTTGTTCTCTTGTTACTTTTTATATATTGCTGGTTAAAATTACTGTTACAAAGACAAAATGCTAACAGGGGAGAGAGAAAAGGCAGAATTACTCAACACCTTCTTTGCCTCAGTGTTTTCAGAAAAGGAAAAGGGTGATCAACCTGAGGAGAATGGAACAGAGGACACAATAGGGGAAATCCAGCACAGAATAAGCAAATAGGTAGTACACGAATACCTTCTTAATCTAAAGCAATTTAAATCTCCGGGACCAGATGAACTACATCCAAGAGTATTAAAAGAGCTGGCAAATGCAATCTCAGAGCCATTGGCAATAATCTTTGAGAACTCCTGGAGAACAGGAGAAGTCCCAGCAGACTGGAGGAGGGCAAACGTTGTTCCCATCTTCAAAAAGGGGAAAAAAGAGGATCCCAACAATTATCGTCCAGTTAGTCTGACATCAATACAAGGGAAGATTCTAGAGCAGATGATTAAACAGAGAGTCTGTGAACATTTAGAAGGCAATGCCATAATCACCAAAAGTCAACATGGGTTTCAGAGTAACAAGTTTCTGATCTCTTTTTTTGATAAAGTTACCAGCTTGGTAGATGAAGGGAACGGTGTGGATATCACATACCTTGAATTCAGTAAGGCTTTTGACAAGATTCCCCATGACATTCTTGCAAACAAGCTTGTAAAATGTGGGCTAGACAAGTTAACTGTTCAATGGATTTGTAATTGGTTGACTGGCCAAACCCAAAGGATGCTCAGCAGTGGCCCCTGTTCATCTTGGAAAGATGTGACCAGTGGAATACCACAGGGTTCTGTCCTGGGCCCAGTGCTATTCAACATCTTTATCAATGACTTGAATGAGGGAATTAGGGGCATATGTATCAAATTTGCAGATGACACCAAATTAGGAGGAGTAGCTAATACCCTAGAGGACAGATTCAAAATTCAAAATGACCTGGATAGACTGGAGAGCAGGGCCAAAGCTAACAAAATAAAATACAATATGGAGAAATGTAAGGTATTGCACTTAGGGCGAACAAATGAAATGCATAGATATAGGATGGGGAGACCTGGCTGAATGAGACTATGTGTGAAAGGGATCTAGGAGTCCTAGTAGACCACAAGTTGAACATGAGTCAACAGTGTGATGTTGCACTAAATAGGCCAATGCGATTTTGGGCTGCATCAATAGATATATAGTGTCTAGATCAAGGGAAGTAATAGTGCCATTCTATTCTGTCTTGGTCAGACCTCTCCTAGAATACTGTGTCCAGTTCTGGGCACCACAATTCATAAAGGATATTGACAAATTGGAGCGTGTCCAAAGAAGGGCGACTAAAATGGTGAAAGGTCTGGAAATGATGCCTTATGAGGAGAGACTTAGGGAGCTGGGTATGTTTTAAGCCTGGAAAAAAGACAGTTAAGAGGTGATATGATAGCCCTGTTTAGGTATTTGAAGGGATGTCACATTGAGGATGGAGCAGGCTTGTTTTCTGCTGCTCCAGAGACTGGAACACGGAGCAATGGATGCAAGCTCCAGGAACAGAGATTCCACCTCAACATTAGGAGGAACTTTTTGACACTAAGAGCTGTTTGGTAGTTGAACACACTCCCTCGGAGTGTGGTAGGGTCTCCTTCCTTGGAGGTCTTTAAATAGAGGCTGGATTGCCATCTGTCGGGGATGCTTTGACCGTGATTTCCTGCGTGGCAGGGGGTTGGACTGGATGGCCCTCGTGGTCTCTTCCAACTCTGCAATTCTATGATTCTAAGGCAGAATATAAGTAAGTGAACAAACAAATATTTACTTAACTTCAGAAGATGAAACTGTGGTTAGTCTGCTGCAATGCCATAACTTGAAGACCCATACTCAAATATGGAACATTTTGAACATTTCTTAAGACTACAAGACAGCTAAGGCCATTTTCATTTTACCAGCTGGGTATGAGCATTGTGATAAGCAATCCAGACTTGGTTACATTTTCTTCATGCCAAGTCATTTCTCTCCCTTTATTCCTTTCTGTTGACTGGCCAGGAAAACACATGCACATGTACATCCATACATGCACACACACACACAGCAACAACAACAGCAACAACAAAAACCAACGGCCTCTTTCAAGATGGGCATTAGTTTTGTTCACACTTAATGAAGCTAGAAAATAGTGACAGGTACAGCTGGCGCCATTTAATAGGAATGTTCGGATGGAAGACACAGCTGGAGGATTATTTCCTGCCATACGCTGCACAGGTCTTAAAATCAATTTTATTGGGATACGTCTGTGCTTCAGTACTCAAATCAGAAGCTGCTTCACGTACTGTAAGAAATTGTAAGCAACCATGAAACTGAATTAAAACATGTGATGGAAGATATTCTGCTTTAGATATTTCCACTTTTTTTTTTTTTAACAGGAAAATGGATAAGTTTCTTACCATTGCTGAAAATTCATGATTTCTGGTCTTAATAAGAAATTGAATTTTTGCATGTCAAGGAAAAGATTCATCCAGTGTCAGCTTTTGCTTTAGAATCATAGAATTGCAGAGTTGGAAGAGACCATGAGGGCCATCCAGTCCAACCCCCTGCCACGCAGGAAATCACGGTCAAAGCATCCCCGACAGATGGCAATCCAGCCTCTATTTAAAGACCTCTGTGCTTCAGTACTCAAATCAGAAGCTGCTTCACGTACTGTAAGAAATTGTAAGCAACCATGAAACTGAATTAAAACATGTGATGGAAGATATTCTGCTTTAGATATTTCCACTTTTTTTTTTTTTTAACAGGAAAATGGATAAGTTTCTTACCATTGCTGAAAATTCATGATTTCTGGTCTTAATAAGAAATTGAATTTTTGCATGTCAAGGAAAAGATTCATCCAGTGTCAGCTTTTGCTTTAGAATCATAGAATTGCAGAGTTGGAAGAGACCATGAGGGCCATCCAGTCCAACCCCCTGCCACGCAGGAAATCACGCATCCATGACAGATGGCCATCCAGCCTCTGTTTAAAGACCTCCAAGGAAGGAGACCCCACCACACTCTGAGGGAGTGTGTTCCGCTGCCGAACAGCTCTTACTGTCAAAAAGTTCCTCCTAATGTTGAGGTGGAATCTCTGTTCCTGGAGCTTGCATCCATTGCTCCGTGTTCCAATCTCTGGAGCAGCAGAAAACAAGCCTGCTCCATCCACAGCGTGAGACCCCTTCAAGTACTTAAACAGGGCTATCATATCACCTCTTAACCATCTTTTTTCCAGGATAAACATACCCAGCTCCCTAAGGCTCTCCTCATAAGGCATCGTTTCCAGATCTTTCACCATTTTAGTTGCCCTTCTTTGAACACGCTCCAGTTTGTCAATATCCTTTTTGAATTGTGGTGCCCAGAACTGGACACAGTATTCTAAGTGAGGTCTGACCAAGGCAGAATAGAGTGGCACTATTACTTCCCTTGATCTAGACACTATACTTCTATTGATGCAGCACAAAACCGCATTGGCCTTTTTAGCTGCCGCATCACACTGTTGACTCATGTTCAACTTCTGGTCTGCTAGGACTCCTAGATCCCTTTCGCATGTAGTCTCATTCAGCCAGGTCTCCCCATCCTATATCTAGGCATATCATTTGTTCTCCCGAAGTGCAGTACCTTACATTTCTCCGTACTGAATTTCATTCTGTTAGCTTTGGTCGAGTTCTCCAGTCTATCCAGGTCATTTTGAATTTTGAATCTGTCCTCTAGGGTATTAGCTACTCCTCCTAATTTGGTGTTATCTGCAAATTTGATAAGTATGCCCCTAATTCCCTCATCCAAGTCATTGATAAAGATGTTGAATAGCACTGGGCCCAGGACCGAACCTTGTGGCATCCCACTGGTCACATCTTTCCATGAGGAAGAGGAGCCACTGAGGACCACCCTTTGGCTTTGGCCAGTCAACCAATCCATTTAACAGTAAACTTGTCTAGCCCACATTTTACAAGCTTGTTTGCAAGAATGTCATGGGGAACCTTGTCAAAGGCCTTACTGAAATCAAGGTATACGATATCCACAGCGTTCCCTTCATCTACCAAGCTGGTAATTTTATATAAAAAAAAGAGAGATCAGATTAGTCTGGCATGAATTGTTTCTCTGAAACCCATGTTGACTTTTTCTGATTTATGGCATTGCCTTCTAAATGTTCACAGACTCTTTGTTTAATGATCTGCTCTAGAATCTTCCCTGGTATTGATGTCAGAATAACTAGACGATAATTGTTGCAATCCTCTTTTTCCCCCTTTTTGAAGATGGGAACAACGTTTGCCCTCCTCCAGTCTGCTGGGACTTCTCCTGTTCTCCAGGAGTTCTCAAAGATTATTGCCAATGGCTCTGAGATTATATTTGCCAGCTCTTTTCATACTCTTGGATGTAGTTCATCTGGTCCTGGAGATTTAAATTCATTTAGATTTCAATTTATTTAGATTTAAAAGGCCAATGCTATTTTGAGCTGCATCAATAGAAGTATAGTATCTAGATCAAGGGAAGTAATAGTGCCGCTCTATTCTGACTTGGTCAGACCTCACCTAGAATACTGTGTCCAGTTCTGGGCACCACAGTTCCAAAAGGATATTGACAAATTGGAGCGTGTCCAGAATAGGGTGACTAAAATGGTGAAAGGTCTGGATACAATGCCTTATGAGGAGATACTTAGGGAGCTGGGTATGTTTAGCCTGGAAAAAAGATGGTTAAGAGGTGATATTATAGCCCTGTATTTGAAGGGGTGTCATGTTGAGGATGGAGCAAGCTTGTTTTCTGCTGCTCCAGAGACTGGAACACGGAGCAATGGATGCAAGCTCCAGGAACAGAGATTCCACCTCAACATTAGGAGGAACGTTTTGACAGTAAGAGCTGTTCGGCAGTGGAACACACTCCCTCAGAGCGTGGTGGGGTCTCGTTCCTTGGAGGTCTTTAAACAGAGGCTGGATGGCCATCTCTCAGGGATGTTTTGATCGTGATTTCCTGCATGGCAGGGGGTTGGACTGGATGGCCCTCGTGGTCCCTTCCAACTCTGCAATTCTATGATTCTATGATTCTGTGATTTAGTTTAAGAAAGTATTCCTGTACTACCTCTTTGCTTATTATGTGCTGGATTTCCCCTATTGTGTCCTCTGTTCCTTTATCCTCAGGTTGGTCACCCTTTTCCTTTTCTGAAAACACTGAGGCAAAGAAGGTGTTGAGTAATTCTGCCTTTTCTCTGTCCCCTGTTAGCATTTTGCCATCTTCTCCACGTAGTGGCCCTACCATTTCCTTCTTCCTCCTTTTGCTGCGGACATACCCCCAAAAACTCCTTTGACTGCTAGAAAATACTATCAAGATTATTTTGTTGCCTGTGTCATTTGAATGTTAGAAATATTAAAGTATATGGAAGTATCAATGTACATCAGATATCAGTTTCTGGTTTACTGTGTAGTCCATAATGTAAGTCTTAATTTGCTCTACTGATACAACAGACACAGAGTAATGAAGACTAAAGGTGGAAGAGCTTTAAAGGTTTCAAGGAAATACAAGATCATTGGTAAAAAAAAAAAGCAGACAGTTATTCACTTATCTTTAGCTGCACTGCTCATTTGGAAGAGATCACAAGGACCAGCCAGTCCAACCCCCTGCCATGTAGGAACAGACAATCAGATTTGCTATTTATATTATTATTTGTGTTTTTATAGCACTTGCATAACCTAATGCCTTCCCGATGGTAGACTCTAATTTATTTTCTTTTTCTTTTTTTTAAATATATTTTTTATTCAGAATTTCCCAAAACAGAAAAAGATACATTAAAACCAAGACATTTCATACATTACAGTATATACATTACATACATTACATAATGTATTTTCTCTATACATCTTGTTCTTTTACTTCTTAACATTCTTGACTATTCATTCTTTCTCCATTCTCCAAGATACTGTATTTACCTTTATCATTTATCCATTCTTACTACTTTCTTCCTAACTTACATACATGCCACATGACCTCCTTATTTCTTTTCTGACCATATTGCTCAGTTCATGCTACTCAACCCCTTTTATTTAATAATCCCCAATTTCTCTGTTTTCTGTTTTCATTACATTGACAGTCTATTTATTTACATTCTAGATTGTTATTATCTCCCATTCTCTTCCCCATTTCACTTTCAACAAGGTTTCAGAACTTCCCATACTGTCAAGTCTTTTATTGTGTTTTTTTTCCTCATCTATCAGAATCGTAAGTTTGTCCAGATCACATATCTCTTGAAGTTTACCCAACCATTCTTCAATCATTGGTATGTTTGCTGTTTTCCAATATTTCGCATAAAGTATTCTAGCCGCGGTCATCATATAAGCTAGGATCCTCCAATATCTTTTCTGCAAATTTTCATCTATTTTATGGAACATATTTAGTAGATAAATCTCTGGATCGCATGGGCCACAAGGCTAAGGGTGATGGTAGTTGTAGTCCAACATATCTGGAGATCACCAGAATGGAGCAGACCACTCTGAAGTATGTATTCATTTTCAGCTCTGTAGTGATAAATTTGAATGTTTCTCCCATCCTTAAAAGCTAAAGATAGATAACACTAGGTTATGACAGCAATCCTAAGTATTATTGGGAAATATATTTCATTGAGCTAAGTCCCATGTAGCCTGGTAGCTAAAATACAAGGATGGTAAGCAATCAATCGCTTCTCACATAAATACCATAAAGGTAACATATCCTGTCTGATCTTTTCTGGTAAGAAGGGTCAGGCCCAGTTAGTACTTGGATGGGAGACCACCAATAAATACCAGGTGCTATAGGCTATATTTCAAAGGAAGGAAGTTGCAAAACCACCTCTGAGTATTCCTTGCCTAAGAAAACTTTATACAATTAATGGGGTTGCCATAAGTTAATAGGCAACTTGAAGTCACATTTGTGTATAGTGCCTTCAAGTTGCCAGTTGACTTATGGTGGAATCCACAAATGACAGGTAGATAATGGGTTAAGTATCTCAAATAAGAAGGATATTGACAAACTGGAATGTGTCCAGAGGAGGGTGACCAAAATGGTAAAAGGTCTGGAAACCGTGTCCTATGAGGAGCAGCTTAGGGAGCTGGGTATGTTTAGTCTCTTACTTTAGGCCCTTACAGTCTCTTCCAACTCTATAATTCCATAATTTCAATAAACTTATGGAAATACTAGGTGTGATTACTAAATACTAAAATACAGGAATACTCAAAATTCATGATGGTGTGATAATGGGATGGGTGTGCTACATCTCCCATTATCTGCAAACAGCAGATCTGCAGCACAGCTATCAATTAAATAGAGTCACCTCAGTAATGACATCAGATCACCAGAGATAGGATGGCCAATCATAGGCTGTCAGAGAGACAATTTGAAAAAGAATTATAGCCTGCCTCAGTCATGAGGCAAATCAGACAAAAAGAATGCCTTGGGATAAGCAACTCATGTCCCAAGGGGAGATGAGAAACATACAAAGGAAGCTCTGAGATGGGATAGCATGATCTCAGAGAGAAGCCCTAAGATGAGCACATGGCATCTCAGGCAAAGCTGAACAAAGGGACAAACAGCCCTGAGGTGAGGGATCTCGTCTCAGAGATGAACAAAGGACTTTGGGATACTTCACAGAGTATGAGTAGATTTTGAGGGAAACATTTTAGCCAGCATATCCTGGGTGGCATAGATGAGCCCTAGGTAATATTTTTAGTCAACATTACCATTTTCTCTTGATAAATCTTGAAACCAGCCAACTCTTCATATTCTTTCAAAACCTCTTTCAAAACATCTGTCATCTCTAAAGAGTATTTTTTTAAAAAAGTCACCAAGTCATCAGCAAAAGCTTTAATTTAAAATCATGGTCTTTAATCATCAATCTTTTTGTTTTATTTTCTGATCTTATAGCTCTATTTAGAATTTCTATGACCAACAAAAACAACAATGGTGATAAAGAGCATCCCTGCCTAGATCCATTTTGAACTTTACAAGATTTACATAATTCTACAACTAAAACCTGTGCAGTTTGATTATTATATATCTGCTTAATCCAGTCAGTGAATCCCCCCCAATCCCATCTTCTCTAAGACAGCAAACATAAATGGCCATGACACATTGTCAAATACTTTTTCTGCATCCAAAAAAAAAAAAATAAAATATCAAAGCCACTTGTTTCTCATTGTGCTTCTTATAAAATTTCAACACATTCAAAACACATCAAGTATTATCTCTTAAATATCTCCTTGGTAGAAATCCAGATTGGTCTTTGTGTATTATACTTTGCAAAACTCTTTTCTCTTTGCAGAACTCTTATACCTTATAGCATTATTCAGTAATGAAAATGGTCTGTATTTCTTAGGCTCCTCCAGATCTCTATCTTCTTTGGGTATTTGCCTTGTCATGCTGAATTTATTGTTTGTTGTAAAGGTATTGATAATGGATCCTCAAACAACTTATAATAATGAGCAGATAGATCTGGTGCCTTCCCTGTCTTCATCTTCTTTATCACCTCTGATAGTTATGCCATAGTTATTGGTTCATCAAGCCTTTTTCTTTGGTTTTCATTTATTTTTGGTAAGTTTTGTCTATGTAAATACACTTCTATCTTACCTGCTTCAACATGTTGTGCTTTATAAAGCATTGCATAGAACTTAAAACCACTTTCTTAATCTTGTCTTTGTCTGTTCGTTCCTCCTCTCCATTTTTATATTTCAATATCAGCTATTTTCCCCTCTATTTTCTTAATTTATAGGCCAGCCATCTTCCTGGTTTATTTGCAGATGCAAAATATTTTTGTTTCCCATAGTTCATTTTTTCTCAACCTCAGCAACTGACAACACTGATATCTGTTTCTGCAATATTTTAATCTCTTGATTTACCATATATTCTGGTGTATAAGAATGCTTTTTAACACTTGAAAATCTCCTCAAAAGTGGGGGGTCGTCTTATACGCCCAGCAGATCGTTTCCCCTGCTGTGAGAATGACTGCCTTGTCTTTAAAGTGTTAAATTGCCTGGGCAGTTTTCCCAGCAGATCCTTCCCCCTGCTGTGAGAATGACTGCCTTGCCTTTGAAGTGTTAAATTCCCCTCCATTTAGCTCAGGAGAGAAGAAAAACAGTCCGTTTAAAATGATGTTAGACAGGGCCGGTTTAAGGAATTTGGGGGGCCCCTGCAATGCTTTATTTTGGGGGGCCTATATGTTTATCTCAGGTCAATGTAACCTAACCTATTCACAGTAAAGGATGTTCAGATTACAGTAGGACCCCCATATCCACGGATTCATTATCCATGGGACACAAAACAGCACACCTACCATAGAGTCTTCCTAGAAAATGTTTTCTAGGCACTCCAAGGCAACTCTATGGTATTTTAAACCAGAAGTCCCATTATTTTCAATGATATTATCCACAGTTTTCAGCATCCATGCCCGCACAGAACCAATCCCCAGTGGATAAGGGGCCTACTTTATTACATAATTGGCCACCAATAATTTAGTTTAAAAACTATATTATAGGCACTAACATAATATTTTTTGTTAATTAGCAATTAATGTAATGGTGTAGATTTCCTAAAAAAAAAAAAGAAAGAAAGCGTGGACTGCAAGCTAAACATGAGTTAGCAGTGTGATGCAGAAGCAAAAAATGCCAATGTGATTCTAGGCTGCATTAATAGGAGTATAGTGCCTAGATCAAGGGACGTAATACTGCCACTGTATGCTGCTCTGGTCAGACCTCACCTGGAATACTGTTTCCAGTTCTGGGCACAACAATTCAAGAAAGATACTGAGAAGGATGGTGGGAGGTCTGGAAGCCATGATGCCCTATGTGGAGCAGCTTAGGGAGCTGGGTATGCTTAGCCTGGAGAAGAGAAGGTTGAGAGGTGACATGATAGCCATGTTTAAATATTTGAAGGGATGTCATATTGAGGATGGAGCCGACTTGTTTTCTGCTGCTCCGGAGACTAGGACATGGAGCAATGGGTTCAAACTCCTGGAAAAAAGATTCCACCTGAATATTAGGAAGAACTTTCTGACAGGAAGAGCTGTTTGGAAATGGAATACACTGCCTTGGAGTATGGTGGAGTCTTCTTCTTTGGAGGTTTTAAAGCAGAGGCTGGATAGCCATCTGTCATGAGGGCTTTGATGGTGTGTTCCTGTAAGACAGAATCCGATTGGATGGGATGGCTGTTGGGCTCCCTTCCAGCCCTATGATTCTAGGCTGCTTTCAGAGCCTGGGAAAGTTACTCTTGGATTACACCTCCCAGAATCCTCCTGCCAGCGCCCTTCTCAAGATCTGGTTGCATTGTTCCTTTTCCAGCATTCTCTAGCCCAGTGGTTCTTAACCTGGGGTCCACAATGTCCTCACAGGGGATCCACAAAGGCTTGAAGGCTGCTTGGCCCACCTCCTCCCTGTAGTGGAGCAGCTATGTGACAGGAACCAAGGCAAAGGCTGGCTGGCTGGCTTGGCCTACACATTGCCATTCAATCCACTCCAGCCACAAACTTGCAGGAAGAAGCAAGAGTGCCTCTGAGGAAAAGTTTAATGGATGGTGTAATTGTATTGTTGTTGTTAGCTATTATTATTAGCTATTATTGTTAATATTATTAGGGTTTTAAATCTTGAGTTAAGTCTTGGGACAACAAAAGATATTTAAAAGGGGTCCCTGGTAAAGAAAAGGTTAAGAACAATTGCTCTACCCAAAGGCTTTCACATAACACTAATGGGATACTGGTGTGTCTTAGTGACAACAATAAAACCATTGTTCCCAGTAATATTACTCCAATTTTTTATTTATGTTCTTTATATTCTTCTGTTAAAGGAGCTAGTGTTGTAGAATTTCGGCATTGCACTATGACTGTGAAGATCAGGGTTTGAATCCTTACTCAGTCATGAATACCCACTGGGTGACCTTGGGCAAGTCACACTCTCTCAGCCTCAAAGGTAGCCAAAGGCACACTCCCTTTGAACAAACCTTGCCTAGAAAACCCCATGTCACGTTCCTTAGTCAGAAATGACTTGAAGGTGCATAGGCAAACACACACAAATTCCTTTTGCAGGTTGAACTCAGTTGGCAAGAAGGGAGGAAGCTGAAGAAGATCAAGGGGGAAAGGGAGGGGAGAGGAACCAAGACAGGTAAAAAGCAGCTGGAATGATGGATGGAGGGGATCTATGTGGAAGGAAGGGAAGGAAAGGAAAGGGAAGGGAAGGGAAGGGAAGGGAAGGGAAGAGAAGAGAAGGGAAGGGAAGGGAAGGGAAGGGAGAAAGAAAGAAAGAAAGAAAGGAAGGAAGGAAGAAAGGAAGGAAGGAAGGAAGGAAGGAAGGAAGGAAGGAAGGAAGGAAGGAAGGAGAGATGGGCCGGAGGATAAAAAGTGAGAAAGAAGGGAGAGAGAAAGAAAGAAAGAAGCCCTTTCTGAAGAGAGAGGAAAGAGATGCCTCCCCACCCTCTCTCACGTGCACTGACCCTCTCTGACACAGGCCTGGCTGGCTGGCTTGCCTTTTGACAATGATTCTGGCAGGAGGGGGTGAGTGAGCAGCAAACTCCCTCCAGAATCAGCCACACAAAGAAAGCTCCATCTTTTTCTCTTTCGCTTTCTATTTGGGAGAGCTGTGGGGTTTTTTTAAGCCAGCAGGAGATTTTTGCAGGAGGAGAGTTAGGACGGGTGGGTTGGGTGGGGCTCCCTGGTGGGGTGCCCCCCCCCCCCGCACAAATGCTGATTTGGCAGACTGGTCAAGCCCGCCCTGATGTGAGCCTAAAATTAGAATTTCTGGATTCAAACTTATCATTTTGCATCAAGTTTTGTCTATGGTGAAATTCTCTTATCTGAATAAAAGCTTCTGGCAGAGTTAAATCATTCTTTACTGGCAAGGTATTTATTATGGAATTGTATTTTGGTAAACTTGCCAGGAAGATTCCCATTTGCATAGCTTTGGGGATTTCCTCTCCAGGAGTTTGCAAGTGGCCATAAAATCATTAATGTGCTCATTCAAAAATTTGGGATTTGATAGCTTCATATTAACTAGCTTCATATTAATCAACTTAATTATTAATGCAACCTTACTTTCCAAAGATTGGACACCACAGAGATATTTTAAAATATCCCATGCTTTTTTTAGCTGTTCTCAGTCCTTTAATTTCACAGACTATTCCATCATCTACAGCCACTGAGCTGGCTGGCTGGTGGGGAACAGGCTTTCCAGCCGGGTGGCTGGCTGGACGGGGGTGGGGGCAAGCTCTATATTTTAACTTAAAATTTTTTTTGGGGGGGGTCTTATACGCCCAGTCATCTTATACGCTGGAATATACGGGTAGCTCCTTTTTAGGATTCTTTTTAAAGTCGTCTTTCTTTTTTTCTCATGTCTTGAATTTTATGTATACTTTCTTGACTTTTCTACTTAAATTCTACAATTTGTTGTATTAAAAATCCTCTCATATATACCTTGCTTGTATCCCAAACAATTCATATGTTAATTCCTTTGTTTAAATTATCTTCCAAAAACCCCCCAACCCTTTCAGGTGTTTCTTGGCTGTATCCACTATCTTTTTATCATTCAGCAGTGATTCATTTAGTTTCAAATTATAAGCGTCTCTTTTACTGAACAAAATCAGAAATACAGGGTTGTGATCTGAAAAAACCCTTAGTAAAAATTTCCATTTTCTTAATTCTATTGCTAATACTCCCAAAAAATCTATACTTGAAAAAGATTTGTGTCTTTCTGATAGAAAGTATAGTTCTTAGACTCTCCATGTTTGAATCTCCAAGCATCCTGAAGTGGTAGTTCAGGAATACCTGGCCAGTATAAATGAGTTCAAGTCTCCAGGGCCAGATGAACTTCATCCCAGGGTATTAAAAGAACTGGCAGAAATCTCAGAACCACTGTCAATAATTCTTGAGAATTCCTGGAGAACAGGAGAGGTCCCAGCAGACTGGAAGGGGGCAAATGTTGTTCCCATCTTTAAAAAGGGGAGGAAAGAAGACCCAAATACTTACCATCCAGTCATCTTGACATCAATACTAGGAAAGATTCCAGAGCACATCATTAAACAGACTGTAAGCACTTAAAAAGGAATGCCGTGATCAGAAAAAGTCAACATGGGTTTCTCAAAAACAAGTCGTGCCAGACTAATCATAGAATCATAGAATCATAGAATTGCAGAGTTGGAAGAGACCACGAGGGCCATCCAGTCCAACCCCCCTGCCATGCAGGAAATCCCGATCAAAGCATCCCCGACAGATGGCCATCCAGCCTCTGTTTAAAGACCTCCAAGGAAGGCGACCCCACCACGCTCCGAGGGAGTGCGTTCCACTGCCGAACAGCTCTTAGTGTCAAAAAGTTCCTCCTAGTGTTGAGGTGGAATCTCTGTTCCTGGAGCTTGCATCCATTGCTCTGTGTTCCAGTCTCTGGAGCAGCAGAAAACAAGCCTGCTCCATCCTCAGCGTGACACCCCTTCAAATACTTCAATACTTATTATACTTCAATATATAATAATTCAAATACTTCAAATACTTCAAATAAACTTATCTCTTATTTTGATAGAGTTACAAACTTGATAGATGAAGGGAATGCAGCTCCCCTGGCCGCCCGCGGAGCCTGCGGCCGGGGAGCTTCCCTTGCACGGGGGAGGAGGAGAGAACCCACTGCATCACTGGCAGGCACCGGCGACGCGAGGAGAGGGGCGGGGCCAAGATATATAGGGCAGCCCGCCCCTCTCCTCGGCCTCTTCTGCCGGATTGGGTGGGGGACTTTCGGGTTGACCTTCCAGACACGGGCCGGCTGGAGAGCAACCACAAGTATTGAGGTTGCTCAACAGGGCTCAGGTGTTCGCCCCAGGAAGCTGGGGGCATAAGTCCAGAAGGGACGATCCGCCCCAGCTGCTCCCTCACTAGGTTGCCTCCCCCTGCTGAAGATTTAGGGATTTAAATAGGTAGGGTGATAAATAAAAACCATTTATTTCACCCCAGATTATGCGTGTGGTCTCTATTTCTCCGACTCTGTGTGCAATGTAGTGGATGTAGTGTATCTTGATTTCAGTAAGGCTTTTGACAAGGTCCTCCATGATATTCTTGCAAAAAAATTAGCAACCTGAGAGCTAGATGAAACTGTTAGCTGGATTTGTGTGTTTGTTTGTTTTTTATTGAACCCAAAGGGTAGTCAGCAGTGGCTCCTCTTCATCATGGAGAGAGACTAGGACATGGAGGATTGGGTTCTAACTACACGAAAAAAGATTCCACCTAAACATTAGGAGGAACTTTCTGACAGTAAGAGCTGTTCAGAAGTGGAATACACTGCCTCGTAGTGTGGTGGAGTCTCCTTCTTTGGAGGTTTTTAAAGAGAGGCTGGTTGGCCATCTGTCAGGAATGATTTGATTGTGTATTCATGCATGGCAGGGGGTTGGACTGGATGGCCCTTGTGGTCTTTTCCAACTATATGATTCTATGATCACACGTCTGAGCTATTTTTTGGTCTCGAACACTGAAATGAATTTGATGATAGAGTGATAGAGAGTCCGAGTGATAGAGAGGCATGTGAGGGGGTGTCTTAAATAACCCCAGACCATCAACCCTTCACTTGGTACATTCTGGTGCCCAGCACCAGATGCAAAGCCTCCATTGAAGCCATCAAAAAATATATCCTCCTATACCGTCTTTGGCGCACAGATCCAGGTATGCCTCTCTATCTCATCCCACACTCTTTCTCAGATGTACTGTACTAAGCAACTATACTTAAAACAGTAAGAGCTGTTTGGACATGGAATACACTGCCTCAGAGTGTGGTAGAGTCTCCTTCTTTGGAGGGTTTTTTTTTTCATTATTAATTTTTATTGAATATGAAGTACTTGTCAACATTGTCCAATATTTTAACATGATGTATTTAACAGCTTTTTCTTTTCTCCTCTTCTGATTTCACTTTTAACATTTGATATTTTCAATCAAGGATACATATACATGTATGTAATAAAATACAAATAATTATACAAATAAAATGCATTTTCTCTATTACGGCTTCCCTCTGTTTTGTCCAATCTACAAGAAACTTTACTATTTTAAGTATCTTGACTTTGTTTATAATATATTATTAGTACTTTTTCTTCCTTATATCACAAAGATTATTTTCTGAACTTTCATTTTTGTTTCTTTTCCCTTATTGTTATTCTTCACTTCATCTCTCACAGCTGTTATCTCCTGAGATCTCCATACTCTCCTCTTACTTTTCCCTTTCTATTTTTGTGTTGTTTCATTTATCTACCCTCTTCTCTGATTTTATTTAAATTAACTCTTCTCTATACTTTTTTACAACCCTTTCCTTTCCATTTTATCTCTCTTTCACTTTTCTTTTTCTCCTTTCCTTTTCTTTCTTTCCTCCCAGTTTCTTCATCCTTTCTCTCACCCTCTCACTTGCCCTACTTTCCTTTTTATATGTATGTATTTTATTTCCTTTTCTCTTTCTCCGTCTTCTTCTCAATCTTCTCGTCTTTCATTTTCTTTTATTTTTTTATTATATTCTCCCAAGCCTATTCTACCTTCTCTCTTTTTCTATCACACCTCTTATTTCCTTCTTACTTTTTACATCCTTTAATACATCCTCTTACTTTCTCACATACTGAAACCTTCTTTTCTCAATCTTCTCCTTTCCTTCAATTTTGAATCTTTATAGGTAAATCAATCTGTTCTTTTTTTTACCATTTTAATTATTTACTGCATCTTTTCTTTTAATATATTCCATTAGTCGGTCTATAATTTCAAATTCATGTAATCTAGACCCAATGAATAAGTTCTTTACCCACTGGATGACTCCATCAGTCCCCATTTCTTCTTGCAGTATTCTCTCACTCTATTCCAGTCCATTCCTTGTATTTCCTTTGATTTTTGCCTTAGTTCCAGTGTCAGTTTATCCATACAAGCTATATTTAAAGTTTTTTCCAACCATTCATCCACTGTTGGTACCATCTTTTCCATTTTTGGAAACAGCCTTGCTGCTGTTACTAAATATAACATGATTCTCCAAATTTACCCTACCAGTCTCCTTTCTATATTTGTGTCATGTTCAATAAACAAAATTCTGGTTTTAAGGGAAATTGGTTATGGAAAATCTTTTCTATGCTCTGTGAATTCTTTTCCAATATCCTTTGACATACAGTTGTCCCTTCACATTTGCTGGGGTTTGGTTCCAGGACCCCCCGTGAATACCCAAATCTGTGAATACTCAAGTCCCATTATATGTAATGGCATAGCAAAATGGTGTCCCTTATATAAGATGGCAAAATCAAGGTTTGCTTTTTGGATTATTATTTTTTAAGAACATTTTCAAGCCATGAATACTTAAAACTGTGAATGCCAAATCCGTGAATGTGGAGGGACAACTGTATTTGCAATTCCACCATATATGAAAAAGCATGCCAGACTCTTGGCATTTCCAGCATTTTTTGTTTGTATTGCTAAACATTTTCCCCAATTTTTCAGGGGAGTAATGCTACCTGTGGACTATTTTAAAATAATTTTCTTTCAAATTTTGACAGGCCATAAATGAGGATGTCTTCATTCTTGCCATTTCCCAGTCTTCTAATTGCAAATTGTATCCGAAATCTGTGGCCCACTTTATCATTGAATCTTTAATCTCTTCCATTTCCAATTCCTTTAAAAGTAGTAGTTTGTATAGTCATGAAATCATGTTTTTCTTCGGGCCTTGAAGAATTTTATCCAGTTCATTTTCTTCTTCTTCAAATCCAATCTCCTTTTTATCTTCTTTGAATCGCTGCTTCAGTTGTTCATAAGCAAACCAGTGAATTTTTAATTTTTCCTTGGATTTGAGGTCATATTCCTTTCCTATTTCCTTATGTAATAAATGTGTTTTATTTATTTATTTAGAGAACGCAGCTGCGCTGGGCAAGGCACGTTTCTAGGATGGAGGACCATCACCTCCCCAAAATAGTACTCTATGGTGAACTCCCCACGGGTCAGCGTAAGAGGGGCACTCCAAAAAAGTGATACAAGGACTCCCTGAAACAACATCTCAGGCTCGACCAAATTGATCACCAACAATGGTCCACCCTGGCCTCACATCAGGAGGCATGGAGATGCACTATCCACAATGCTGCAGCCTTATTTGAGAACTCATGCCAAACAAGTCTTGAAGAGAAATGATAATGCGGAAAGAATCACAACCTGGAAACATCACCCAAGGAGACCTTCCGTTGCACTTTCTGCAACCAGACTTGTTTATCTCAGATTGGCCTTTTTAGTCATCTGTGCACTTGCAGAAAGTGCGGGATGAGTCCTTCCTGAATCTTCGTTTGCGAAAGAAAGCCAGAGAGAGAGATGTAATAAATCTTTGTATTTCAACCATGTCTCTGTGCTTTGCTATCTGCTCATGAAGACTTCTTTAGGGGAAATTTAGAGGGGTAGTTTGATGTAAAATTTCTTCTTTATATTTTCCCATACCTTCAATAGTGGTTTTCTGAGTATATGATGTTTGAATTCTTTATTTACTTTTAGTTTATCATAGCCAACATATGCATGCCAGCCTAGTTTTATGTTGAATCCTTCTAAATTCAATATTTTGGAATCCTGCAAGTTTAACCAATATGCTATCCAAATAAATTGCACATGCTTGAAAATATACCTTCTGCTCCTCCTCTAATTTTCACATCTGTCAGAGTCTTCCACTTGATTCTTGGCTTTCATCCTCCCCAAATGAATTTACTCATTTCTTTCTTCCATTCTTTAAAAGGTTGGTTGCTGGTTACTATTGGGATATTTTAAAATAGGTATAGAAATTTTGGAAGAATTACCATTTTAATTGCTGCCACTTTCCCAAATAATGACAGGTTTAATTTCATCCATTTTCTCATGTCTATTTTTGTCTGACTTCATATTTTCTTGTAATTATTTTTGTATAGATCTGTATTTCTTTTGGTAACCAAATCCCCAAGTATTTTTTTTTTAACCAATTTTAGAACTCCAACTTCTTTGAAGGTTTTTAAACAGAGGCTGGATGGCTATCTGTCAAGAATGAGTTGGTTGTGTATTCCTGCATGGCAGGGGTTTGGACTGGATGGCACTTGTGGTCTCTTCAAATGCTATGATTCTATGATTCTGTCTATTCTTTTTGAATAGGTTATACCTTTCAATTGTAATATTCCAATCATGGGAGTCATCCCACCAGGTCTGTTTTATGTCTAAATTTAGTTTCCTGAACCAGGACTTGAAGCTCATCTTGTTTTGCCCCCAAATGCTGTGTGTTGCTGTGTAGACATTTGAAGCTTTGTTTGTTCTCAACTATTAATTTATTATCAGTTTTTCTGTGGATACCATTTTCTCCTTCAGCTTCTCCTCTAGAATTCATGTGCTTGCATTTAAAGCTTGTTTCTAAACTGAGCTCAAACCCTTCAATTGTAATATCCCCACTGGTCATTGTAATATGCCTACTGGTCATGGAAGGGAAGTGGTACTTTATGTTTGCCATAGGGGAAGCCTTCACTTATCTGACCGGTTAGGGACAGATGCCTGTCAGAAAATGGAATTGGTTGAAAAGTGAGCCCCAGGATTGTTGGGTCCTGGTGGTTAACTTGCAAATGCATCTTGGCATTTGCAAGCTAAAAAAAGACTGGGTTCCACATTTCATGGCTGCAAAAATTCTTCAGTTACTATTATAAAATGCACTCTGAGCCATGACAATACCCTCCCAGCTTCCCAACCCAGTAATATGTTAGGAAAGTCCACAGATTCATTCACTTCAAGCAACAGGCAGGACTCACCCTAGAGCATGGGGCACAGGAGGAAAACAGCAAATGAGTTAGGGAATGGGCTTGAGGCAGAAAGATCCTTCTAAAGCTTTTGAAAAGCTTTAGTAGGCTTCTATGGTGTACAGTGCAGACAGGCTGATGAGTAGACGTCAAGCCGATTGCCTAATGTGTTTTCTTTTCCCCTCTGAGAAATGCATGCTCCTAGGAAAAGCTTTAGAAGGCTCCCCCAGTGTGCAATGGGGAAAGGCTACTGAGTAGACCTAAACCCCTACCTCAAGCCCAGAGCATGGGGCGTGTATCTCAGGGGGTATAGCAGATGCTTGGCGGAGTGTGATTTCAAATTAATTCCAGAATGGTTGAATTCTCCCACTACTGCTTTGGGATTTCCTGGGAGTTTTAAAAAAAATTCAGAGGGAAATGTGCACCCCAACCATTAAGACAACCACACATCTGGAGGGGGAGAACAGACCTTCTGATTGGTTGGGGTGCACAATGCACTTTGCCCTCTCTTTTCCTCAGGGACATCATCAATGCATCCCTTAGGGAAGGTCACGTTCCATCTTGCTTGAAGAAAGCAGCGGTCAGACCGCTCCTAAAAAACCTTCCCTTGACCCTCTGGATATGAAGAACTACAGGCCAGTCTCTTTATTACCTTTTTTGAGCAAGGTGATTGAGAGGGTGATTGCTCTTCAACTCCAAGTTGTCTTGGAAGAAACTGATTATCTAGATCCATTTCAAACTGGCTTTAGGACGGGATTTGGAGTTGAGACGGCCATGGTTGCCTTAGCTGATGACCTTCGCCTGAACATCGAGAGGTAATGTAAATTTCACAATATTTGCAATCAGGAAAACTTCTGCTCTCTGATGTTTCCATTGGACAAGGCCAGCCAAAGGCTCCAGGACAAAATGTGTAGGGATTGCACCAATCAACACTTGTCTGCTATAATCAAGTTGATTTTTTTATGAGCCTGACACCAGCTTTCAAGATGCATGATATATGTGTTTATTTAGCTGCTTTCCTGGCATCCCCTGGATCTGAACTTCCATAAATCCTCCAACTGTTGGATTTCTGCACTAGGAAGATATTAGGTTTACTGATAGCACATTTCTTGTGTATGTGACAGCTATTGCTATTTTCAAGGCTGTTTCCTTACCACCAGGCTACTAAATTTCCACTGTACTTATTGTTCTAGGTATAATTGGCTCTCTATATCTACAGACTTTGCATCCACAGATTCACAGTTTGAAAATATTTGTTTTTTAAATTCCAAAAAGCAAACCTTGATTTTGCTGTTTTACTATGACATTTTATATAGTGGGATTTGAGCATCCACAGACTTTAGTATCCATGGGGAGTCCTGGAACCAAAACCCAGAAGATATCTTGATGCCCCCCCCCAGGCTTTAACTACTGTCCAAGAGAACCTTATAGCTCTTTCCTACTGTTGCTGTCAGGAAGAAAAGACCAATCTGTATGAGGAAGGGGGCAAAGGATCCCTACTGTTTTCCTCCAAGAAGCATCAAATCTGATCAGAAGGGCTTTAAACTGAATTACATGAGGGAGGAAAATGGTATTCCAGAGGGCAGGGGGATACAGGGGAAATTCAGCCAATAGTACAAGAGACCAACAGTGGTCAGAAAAAAACAACCAAGAATCATATGGAGAGAATGGCTTTAGATGTCCTTCCCTGCACATCTTATATAAGAGCATGAGAAATAAACAAAATGAACTTTAAGTCTTACACAGGAAAACAAACATGTTTTAATAGACATCACTGAAACCTCATGACTGGACCATAATAAGGGATAACCTATTCCAAAAATAGACCAAATAGGAAAGGAGGCATAGCATTGTTTGTCAAAGATGTGTACACCTGAAAGGAGAACTAAGGGCCCATCTATATGAGGCCCCCCCACACACACAAATGGATTGCTCTGCAGTAATGTCAAATCCCAGCAGCTGCAAGTTGCCTTAATTGGTTATTTTGGCCCCCATAAGCAAATGGTATTGTGGTGGTGGTGGCAGCACAAAGGGCACCCATGGAGAGAGGGAAGAGGAGGAGAGAGCCACCATCCCTTCCCTGATCCCTGTGGCATGGAGGGCACCCACAGGGAGGGGGAAGAGGAGAAGAGCCATTCTGATTCTTCCTCTTCTCCCTTCCCATGGCTGCCCTCCATTCCGCCACAAGGTCCCTTCTGTAAAAAAAAAAAAAAGAAAAAAAGAAAAAAAGAAGATGATGATGATGATGATAATATTTATTTATATCCCATCCCTCAATAATAATAATAATAATAATAATAATTATTATTATTATTTATATCCCACCCCTCTACAAAATGCAATCGGGGTGGCTTACAACATTTAAAATATATATATAAAACCCTCCATCCCACCCACCTCTTAAAATACAACTGAATAATTAAACATTTAAAAATATTTAATAAATACTAAAACACACAAACACACAAAATAAAATAACCAGAATAAGGATCGGACCAATAAGACGATAAGGTCCTCTGGGAGGTTGAGGAAAGCCTAGTTTTTAAAGGTTGCAGCAGATTCCTCCCAGAGGACCTGAGCGCACAGGGAGGATTTTATGGAAGAAGGCAGTCCTGAAGATAGGTTGGACCCAAGCCATTTAGGGCTTTAAAGGTGATAACCAACACCTTGTACTGGGCCCGGAGACTAACGGGCAGCCAGTGAAATGATCTGAAGATCGATGTTATATGGTCCCTTCTAGATGTACCTGAGACCAGTCTGGCTGCCATATTCTATACTAGTTGAAGTTTCCGGACCAAGCACGAGGGTAGCCCCATGTAGAGTGCATTACAGAAATCAAGACAGGAACTTACCATAGCATGTACAATGGTCTCAAGGTCCCCGAATTCCCGGAAAGGGTGCAGCTGGCGGATCAGCCGAAGCTGATAACAGGCACTCCTGACCGTCACATTTACCTGATTTGTCATCTGGAGCGACGAGTCCAGGAGTACCCCAAACTGAAGACACAGTCCCTGGCGGAGAGTGTAACTCCATCCAGGACCGGAGGTTGTATCCTAATACCTGGGTTCGGGGCTGCTACTGTGAGAACTTCCACTTTGTCTGGATTCAGCTTCAATTTGTTTTTCCTCATCCAGTCCATTGCTGCCTTAAGACAATCACTGAGAGAAGAGACACCATCTGAAGTCAGAGTCAAAGACCGAGATATGGAGAAATATATCTGGGTATCATCAGCATACTGATAACACCCTGCCCCATGCCTCTGGATAATCTCTCCCAACAGCTTCATATATATATTGGATAGCATCGGGGACAGGATGGCACCTTGTGGGATGCCACAATTAAGTTCTTTTCTTGCAGAGCAACTGTCCCTGAGCATCACCCTCTGGAATCTACCCGAGAGGAAGGAGTGGAACCACTGCAACGCAGTGCCTCCGATTCCTAACCTTCTCAGGCGATCCAAGAGGATGTCATGATCTATTGTATCAAAAGCCACTGAGAGATCCAGTAACACCAACACGGTCACAATACACATCCTCCTACTCAAACAATCTTAGAGCTGTTTGGAAAGGAAAAGTACAAGTTCACCCAAACTACAGCATTGCTGGAGACATGGAAGGAAAACTATCTCAGACTGGGGAAAGAGGAACTGTGTTGAAATGCTTCAAAGCATATAGCATAAACCATGTACATTTGTGGACTTCAGATTTTTCATTCCCAAACTTAATTATTGTTTTGGTTTCAGTAGCAGGCCACATTGAAGAACAGGGAGGTTCTTTGACTCTCTCTCTCCTGAATTTCTGAGAAAGATATAGAAACATGCTGTATTTGATAATAGGGAAATGTGCAGCTTTCAGTCTACTGGCCAGAAGGTATCCGTCTTTGGCTGAAATGTTTAATTTGTTTAGAATTAAGATTTAATGATGTTGCCTGGATTCTATGTCATCCTTGCCCTATTCAGATGGTCCAAAACTATGTTCATTAAACATGTGAGGGGAAGGAGGAGGTAAAAGAGGAAAGTTCTATCCTTTCTCCTTCCTTGTGTATTACCATCACCCTCTTCACATGGAGGGCAACGTTGTGAACAAGAGAGCCTCCTCTATTATGGAAGCTCTCAAGATAATTTCCAGATATCATGAAGGACCTTTACAGACAGAGAAGATAGCAAGCCTTCATGGATAGAGGGTGACAGAAGCACACATGAAGGGGACAAGACTATCCGGCTCCTCGCCTTGCAGCGGAGCCGCTTGGGCAGAGGAGCCGCCTTTGCCGCCGTTTGCGGCTTGGAGCCCCCTTTTGTTGGTTGCGGGCGGCGGCGCCTGCGACGGAGGTGAGGGGCGGGGCCCGAAGGTATAAATAGGCCTCCCGCCCCTCGCCTCTTCCTTCTTGTTTCAACTGTCGATGGGAGCAGTTCGTGGCTGATCGGAGGATCGAGCCACGGATCCTAGTTCTTTGAAGGCAGTTTGACAAGGGGCCCTTGGGGTGTGGGTGGGAGTTTGGCAGCCCGGGAGAAAGGTGTTTGGCCGGGGACTGCGTCTGGGGTGCCGTTGGTGGCTCCGAGAAGAGCCGCATTGCGGGCGTGTTTTCCCCCACAGGACCACTACCAGCGGCACAGGGAGCGTGGGTTCTAGCAGGGGATCGAGCGTCCTGGGGCTTTTGCTCTGCTTGCCAAACGATCGCAGCGTTGGCTGTTTTGACTGTTTTTTTACGGGTTGCTCTGGGTTCAGCACTGCACCGGGGAGTATTTCTTCCCCCCCCCTCACCCACCTGAATATTGTATTGTACTGTGGATCTGGTTAATCCCCTTAGTTTGAATTGTAGTTAGCCCAGTTGTTGAAGCATTGAAGTATTTAGTTACCAATTTGTATAGTTAGGCCTGGCAAGGCATTCTTATTAAAACCTGTGTTTTTGGTGGGCCACCAGGGGGTCCTCCTGGCCTAGTTTCTTGAGACCATTTATAAATTTCTTCAGTGACATTTAGCATATCTAGGCCTGGCAAGGCATTCTTTAAGCCTGTCTTTTGGCGGGCCAACAGCCCCCCCCCTTTGGTCTAGTTGTTTGAAGCCATTTTGATATAATTCTGCACAGTGGCGTTCTGTTGGCAGTTTTTTCTGGTGGGCCACCAGGGGGCCTTGACTCTTTCTGTTTGGGGGAGCCATTTTGTGCTCTTTATAAGTCGGCCATTTTAGGGGAGGCATTTAGTGTAGTGTAGTAGTAGCCATTTTGTGTGAGTCTTTTGTATAATTTCAAGGCGGCCATTTTGTGGGATCTGTTTTTCGGTTTACTTGGTTGTGCTGGTTCCAATTGGTGGATCATACTATAGTAACATCAGCCACAATAATAATAATAATAATAATAATAATAATAATAATTATTATTATTATTATTATTATCAACAGCATTTGCTTGACAGTTGGGTTTAGGTTGTACCCTTTCTTTCTTGAATTACATTGAAGGGGTAGTTTTCTTGGTTTGTCTCATATTATTGTAATGGCCTCCAGGAAGGGGAAAGGTGGTCAGAAAGGCAAGGGAAGGGCTACCAAGCCACAACTACCTGCCTTACCGGTACCTGATCCTGAGTCATCCAGTGATGATGAAGAGCAGTTGCCTTGGAATGCGATTATGGCATGGATTCAACGTTTAGAGAAGTTACAGGGTGTTCACCAGGAAGAGGTTGTGGTTTCTCACTCGCAAGGAAAAAAGAGAAAAATTGCTGATGAAATTCTTTCCCGTCTAGATGCTCTGGAGTGCAACATCAATCCAGATGGGGCTACAGGGTCCGCCCGTGTCGATGATACTTCTGGGACCGTACCTCCTTCAAGTAATCCGGTGGATCAGCCTGCTAATGACAACACCATACCTGTAACGCCAGGTGAGCCAGTTATGCCAACATCTAATCCCATTGTGGGTACATCTTGGCCCTGGCCATGGCCCAGGGCACGGGGGACAATGCATCAAGTGCACAGGCGGTGCAGGGGACCTGGCCAGTACAGCCGACCTTTAATTGGACGCCAGCTCAATGGTCTCCTTGGTCACCTTATGGGTTAGGTGCAATGGTCCCCCCTTTGGGGATGGCTCAGGGGTCACCTTACACAGCTCAGGGCACAGAATATGATTCCATTGCTTATTCAGCAATTCCCTTTGGGGAAATGTCCCTTCCTTTGGGTAACCATCTGCTTCAATCCACCAGGGATAAAATAGTTAAAGGTGAATATGTGGACCTCTTTTCATTGCTTTATAGGGAGGTGGAAAAGAAAGATAGGGAGGAGATGGATGAGAAAGAGAAGGAAAAATTGAAAAAGAGGAAGGTGGAGAGGAACTGGACCAACTGGCTTTCTGGTTTCCTCATTTATGCAGGGGTTGTGGTTAAGGCACACCCCCATCGAGCAGCCTCATTGTTCCAGTATCTTGATATAATTCACAGGGCTTATGGTGATTTTGCAGGTCCAGCTTGGCTTCTGTATGATGAGGCTTTTCGAATGAGGGCGGCAATTTATCCTTCTTTGAGGTGGGACATGATGCATCCTCAGTTATGGATGCAGCTCATGACCCCGGCTCGCCCGATACAGGGGGAGCGGACACATAGTGGGCACTTGGTCAGGTCACCTAACACTACGGGGCAGCGTGCCACTGCTGGCACGGCTCCAGTTGTTAGGCAAGTATGTTGGGAGTTTAGTTCACATGGCTTTTGTGCTAGGAAGCCCTGTAAGTATAGTCATGAGTGCTCCATTTGTAGTGGGGGGCATTCCTTTCGGAACTGCCCCAGGGGAAAGCAGGCTAACCGGGGTGGTAGGCCCAATCAGGGAGGTAGGGGTGGAGCTTCTACCACTCATGCTCAAAAAGGGGCCCAGCTCAATCAACAATTAAGTTCTACAGCGTTGGCTCAAGGTATATCCTGATAAGCAAGCAGCTAAGTACCTTCTTGACGGTTTTCAGTTTGGGTTTAGGATTCCATTTCAAGGGGTTAGACGGCCATGTTGGGCTCGCAATTTGAAATCTGTTTGTGGTTTGGAGCATGTTGTTGGGGATAAGATTAGAAAAGAAGTAAGTGAGGGTCGTGTTCTAGGCCCCTTTTCGAGTCCTCCGGTACCCAACCTGCGGGTGTCGCCCTTGGGTGTTGTCCCCAAAAAGGCACCAGGGGAATTTAGGCTCATCCATCATTTATCATACCCCAAAGGGGATTCGGTGAATGACGCTATTCCCCATGAGCTGTGAACAGTTAGATATACTTCCTTTGACCCCGCAGTGTGGGTAGTTCGCCTTCAGGGTTGGGGGGCTGAGCTTGCAAAGTGTGATATTAAATCCGCTTTTTGACTTTTTCCAGTTCATCCAGAAGACTTTGAGTTATTGGGTTTCCAGTTTGAAGGGCAGTTTTACATGGATCGGGCTCTCCCCATGGGTTGTTTGGTTTCATGCAATGCATTTGAAACCTTCAGTACCTTTTTGGAATGGGCGTTGAGAACTAGAACCGGTTTATGCAGTGTTGTTCATTATTTGGATGATTTTTTAATGATTGGACCTTATCAGTCCGGCCAGCGTGCTTATTTGCTGCACCAATTCGAGGCTTTGGCGAGTGAGCTGGGGGTTCCTTTAGCACCCGAAAAAACAGAAGGCCCTGCTCAAGTTTTGACCTTTTTGGGTGTCGAGATCGACACCATTAATCAGCAATGTAGATTGTCTACAGTTAAAGTTACTGATTTAAGGAATAGGGTATCCCAGTTTCTGCTTATGCGTAAAGCTACCTTACGTGAGTTTCAGGTCCTTATAGGTCATCTGAACTTTGCGTGTAAAGTGGTGGCACCTGGGAGGGCTTCTCTTCGCCGTTTGTGTGATGCTATTAAAGGGGTCCGGCAACCATATTTTTTAATCCGTATATCTAAGGATATAAGGGCAGATCTGCTAGTTTGGCAGCAGTTTTTGGACCAATTTAATGGCGTCTTCTTTTGGCGTGAGGAACGGAAACTCAAAAGTAATTTTCAGATAGCCTCTGATGCAGCTGGTTCTACTGGTTTTGGGGTTTATTTTGGTGGACGGTGGTGTGCGAGTAGGTGGCCTTCTGATTGGGCAGCTTTGGATATTGTGGCTGATTTAACATTTTTAGAATTCTTTCCCTTTCTAGTGGCAGCCACTATTTGGGCGGATGAATTGGCGAACTCATCTGTGCACTTTTGGTGCGACAATATGGCTACCATCCAGGTGATAAACTCCCTTACCTCAAAGTCCCCTCAAGTGATGATGCTCGTTAGGGCCTTTACGCTGCAGTGTTTGAAGTTTAATATCCTGTTTGTTGCTCGGCATGTGGCGGGCGTTGACAACGGTATTGCTGACGCTCTTTCCCGCATGCAGATGGAGCGGTTCAGAGAGCTGGCCCCCGACGCAGCACCCGAGGGCGATCCAATGCCAGTAAGCCTGTGGAGGCTTGGGAGGCAGAACTCGTAAGGGCTTTAGGTATGTCTATGGCTCCCAGCACGATGAAAGGATATACCAGGGCGTTGCATGAGTTTTTTCAGTTTAGAGAGCAGTTGGGTGTTAGTCAAAGTATTCCTGTGCCTTTTGATCAGCTTTTTTCAGTTTTGCCTAGCACTATATCATAAAGGCTTGGCCCCGCAATCTATTAGGGTTCGATTGTCAGCGATTGCCTTTTGGCTCAAGTCCCAGGGGGTTCCTGACACTACTGGGGATTTTCGCATCCGAAAGGCTTTAGAAGGTTGGTCCAGAGAATGCGGATGTAGAAAGGATAGTAGAGTCCCCATTTCACCTGTCAGCGATTGCCTTTTGGCTCAAGGCCCAGGGGGTTCCTGACACTACTGGGGATTTTCGCATCCGAAAGGCTTTAGAAGGTTGGTCCAGAGAACGCGGACGTAGAAAGGATAGTAGAGTCCCCATTTCACCTATTTTGAAGGGCCTAGCTTCAATTTGGGCAGGCATTTGTAGGTCGCCTTATGAGGTGCTGCTTTTCCACGCAGCCGCTTTGACGGCCTTTTTTGGTGCCTTACGCATCAGTGAACTTGTGCAGGCGTCCAAGATGGATTCTTCCCATAGAGCGCTGGAGTTTAGAGATGTTATCATGGAGAGGTACCGGGTCACTTTGATTTTGCGCTTTTCTAAGACAGATCAGCATGGGAAAGGTAAGCAATGCTGTCTGCTACCTTGCAGTGACCTTGAGTTATGCCCAGTTCGGGCGTTGCAGCAGTTTCTTGCAGTTCGTGGGCCACGGACAGGTCCACTTTTTGTTCATGAGGATTTTTCTCCCCTGACCAAATATCAATTTTGGAATGTGACGTCCAGAGCACTAGGTAAGTTGGGTCTTTGTGGGGTTCGCTTTGCTACCCATTCTTTCCGCATAGGAGCTGCTTCCACAGCTGCGGCTATGGGCATGACATCTGCAACGATTCAAGGGATTGGCCGGTGGAGGTGGAGGTCCTCCTCTTACCAGCGTTATGTGCGATGGCTCACTTATTAACTGTTGTCTTCCCCTTTTGTTTTTCAGATTCTAGTTCGATGTTCGTGAGGCTGCGGGTGCTGATTTGTGGCCACAGTATGGTGTACTGGGCGGCCTGGCAGGCCCGGATGAGTCACTATGGGCCTCACTTATGTTTGGGGAATGGGGCAACAGTTGAGTGGGTGGGGAAAAGGGGTTTGCGTTGGTGTGGGCTTCTGCCATTGCTATTTGGGGAGCGCCAAGGTGCTCCGCCAGATGTTCTTATCCTTCACTTGGGGGGGAATGTTTTGGGGTTATTGAAGGGGGAGGCCTTGGTCCTGCAGGCGCTACACAATATACGGGTAATCAGGTCACGATGGCCTGAAGTTACCGTAGTGTGGTCGGCCATTCTGCCAAGGAGGCAGTGGAGGAGTGAAGGTGATCCCTGTTCTCTAGATAAAGCCTGTAAGGGAGCTAACAGAGAAATTAAGAATGGCATGCACAAGGGGTTGGGTTATTATTTGCCTCACCCTGACATTGTGTCCAGGAGGCCCGAGCTCTACAGAGCTGACGGGGTACACCTTTCGGACGCTGGTAATTTGATCTTTTTAAATGATCTTCAGCGGGGGTTGAGGGACCTATTGGACGAGCTGGTGGGGGGAAGGGACTAAGATGATGCTTGCCCTTTTCTGTGGCGGGGAAGGGGGAGGTGTTGCTTCGGTGGGCACCTTGGCACCAATTTTTGGTGAAGGTTGGGTCTCTGGAAGGGCCACTTCAGGTCATGGGGCCTAAGGGGACAGAAGGAGACCCGCCTTGAGGTTGGCCTAAAGGATAATCCTTCACCTCAATCCGTGGGGCTTGGGTGAGGGCCTTTTGGGTTCACCTTCCAGATGCAGGTTGGCTGGTGAGCAACCCCAGTCAATTGGGGTTCCTCTCCAGGACCAAGGTGTTCGCCAGGGAAGGCTGGGGTGTGTGGTCTAGGATAGACCTACCGCCTCAGCTGGTCCCTCACCAGGTTGCCTCCCCCTGCTGAAGATTTTAGAGGGAATTAAATAGGTTGAATTCAATAAAATACTTTATTTCACCCCATTTTATGTGTGTGGTCTCTTTATTCCGCAATCGTCCGGCAATTGTTTTCTCCCTCTTCACATGTTTACTATATCCACTTGGAGAACACTTGAATAGTGCACCTGTAGCATTACTCATTTCCTTCTCCCTCCCCAATATGATGAACCATCTTTGTGGCCCTTTCTCTAACTTGAAATGTAACTATCATTGCCTAGTTATGGATGGTTGAAGCCTCCCATTACCACTATATTTCTCCTATTATTATTATTATTATTATGTACATTCCATCACACCATCATTTTCGCAAACACTTAAAACAGACTTCCTGACTCATCAGCATTGAGCTTATTTTCCAAAATACAATTTGTTCTTTCTTAATTCCTAGTATATATATATATCCTTTCCGTACCTCTAAACCGTTACAGGGTGCGTTTTCATACCACCATAACACAAAATATAAGACAAAGTATAATAATCTTTTTTTAATGTTTGATCATTTGTTCTAGGAAGGCATAATTTAGTCTTCATTCCAGCTTTGCGGCCTATAGTTGACCCCCACAATGATGTCACCATTGTTTACCCTCACAACAGAAAATAAGCTCAGTCCATCTTCTATATAACATCCCTTCAGATATTTAAAGCTGGGTATCATATCACCCTTAATCTTTTCTTCTCCAAGCTAAACATAACCAGATGGCCTTCCAGAACTTTTACCATCTTTGTCTCCCTTCTCTAGACATGTTCCAGCTTGTCAATATCAATCTTGAATGTTAGTGCTCATATCTGGATACAATATTCCAGATAAGATATGACCAAAGCAGAATAGAGTGATACTATTATTTCTCTCAGTCTGGACACTACATGCCTGTTTACCCCGATTCTAGAATTGCTTTGGCTTTTTTGGCTTCACACTATTGACTGATGTTTAACTTGTGGTCTATTATGGGCTTATATACACCAGCCAGGGTACACTGGCTTCCCACCAGCATATCTTGCCTCTGGATCTGTCCTATTCTGTCCATGTTACCAGGCGAAAATGGGCTGCTGCTATTTTCACTTCTAACGCAGAACCCAGGAAGGGGACACATAACATATGAATGAAGGCCCCCTGCATGTGACCAGCCTTAACCACATGCTGAGGAACCCTGTCAGGCTTCTATGAGACCCAATGAGATGATGGTGGCAGCAAGGGACACATGGGGCCCAATCTGCTCCATCCTGGCAGTACTGGATTAAACAGGGTATTTTCTTGTTGTGGTTTATCAGGCTCTACCCTGGCTTGCCCCTGTTCCAGCCCCATATCTACCCTGGAGGTGGTGAGGACTGCCTGGGAGCAGGTTGGGGTAAAAGCCCTGCATTGTATGGACTGCAGGGCTCTGGAACAGGGGCAAGTTGGGATATTAAGCCTGTGTAGATAAGCCCAAAGGCCCATAAATCCTTTTCATAAATACTGTTATTGAGCCAGGTGTCACTCATCCTATATTATGCATTTCATTTTTCCTGCAAAATGAACTACTTTACACTTAGATTCCTGTTAAAATTCATTTTGTTACTTTGGGCCCAACCCTCCAATCTATTCAGGTCATTTTGAATTCTGATCCTGTCCTCTGGGGTATTTGCTACCCCTCCTAATTTGGTTTCATCTGCAGTTTTGATACTCATGCCCTCTGTTCCATCATCTTGGTCATGGATAAAGATATTGAACAGCCCCAGGTGCAGGACACAACTCTATGCCACCCCCATCACTTCTGTCCAGGATGTGTCCAGCAATGACCAGTGTGCACTCCTTGGGTTCAACTGGTCAGTTAGTTAAATCAGTCAACCAGTTAAATCAGTCAACCAGTTGCAGGCAACCAGCTTGCCTGCAAGAATATTATGGGGGACATTATGGGGGACACTGTCAAAAGTGTTAATGAAATTAAAATATACACATACAGCATTCTCCTGATCTCCAGAGCTTGTAACTCCATATAAAAAAATCCATATGTTAGTCTGGCATGAGCTTTTTTAAAGTAACCCGTAACCCACTGTTTAATGATCTGTTCTAGAACCTTTCCTAGTATTGACATCAAATTCACTGGCTGGCAGTTTTTCAGATCTTTCTTTCCCTTTTTGAAAGTGGGGACAACATATGCCTCCCCCCCACATTCTTCTGGGAGCTCTCCGGTTCTCCAAGAATTCTCCAAGAATATTGAAATTACATCTGCTGGTTCCTTTAGTACTTTTGAATGCAATTTATCTAGCCCTGGAGACTTTCATTTAGAGTAGTTAGGTGTTCCTGTACTATCTCTTTATCTGTTATGGGCTGCAGTCCCCTTACTACATCATTTGTTCTACCTGTTCCCAATACAGTACTGTTTTCCATTTAGGAGAAGAATGAAGCAGATAATATGCAGAGCAGTTCCACCTTCTCTCTAGTAATATAATACTCATGACGGTGGCTTCATATGGAATCCTAGAATTCTCAGTCTGGTCAGATGCTCCAGATAAGCTCCCTGGCTAAGAATTCTAGGTGTCCCTCCCTCAACAGCAGATCCTAGGATTCCATATGATATAACTATGGCAGTTAAAGTGGAATCTAGTGCTAGAATTGTGTAGTGTTAAAGGGCCTGCTGTTATCTTAGTTGCTTCTTTGAAACTGATACTGCCTATCATTTCATGGAATCATAGTATCATGGAATCATAGAGTTGGAAGAGACCACAAGGGCCATCCAGTCCAACCTCCTGCCATGCCAGAATATACAATCCAAGTATTCCCAAAAGATGGCCATCCAGCCTCTGTTTAAAAACCTCCAAAGAAGGAGACTCCACCACACTCCAAGGATGAATATACATTCCACTGTAGAAAATGCTGTGGAAAAACTCCAGCTCTATCCTTCAAATTCAAACTGAAACACTGATCCAACCTGTTCCTTGCCTTAAATTAGGCATCACAGGTTTTGAGGGATATTACATGACAAACATTATCTAGTAAATTTGCACACATGTAAACACTCCCCTGTATCTGATGTTGCTGGTGTGAATGTGTAGGCAACAGGATGTACACAGCCATATGCATCATAGAATTGCAGAGTTGGAAGAGACCACGAGGGCCATCCAGTCCAACCCCCTGCCATGCAGGAAATCACGATCAAAGCATCCCTGACAGATGGCCATCCAGCCTCTGTTTAAAGACCTCCAAGGAAGGAGACCCCACCATGCTCTGAGGGAGTGTGTTCCACTGCCAAACAGCTCTGTCAAAAAGTTCCTCCTCATGTTGAGGTGGAATCTCTGTTCCTGGAGCTTGCATCCATTGCTCCGTGTTCCAATCTCTGGAGCAGCAGAAAACAAGCATGTTACTTATCAAGCTCTTGTGAAATTACTGGATGCAATGAAGATATACATCTACATTAATTATGGACTTTCCAGAACTGGGCATGGCTAGAGATGTAAAATTTCCATACATTTTGAAGTCATGGGGGAAATCAGTGTGTATGTGTTTTCAGGAAAAAGTGGATTTTTTCCAAAAAATGTTAAAAGTGATATTAGCACTCTTTACAGTTTAAAAGTCATTTTGTTACTTCATGAAGATAGAATATTTTTATGCCTAAATTAGTTTGGTATAAAGTTATCATCTTCAGAATATTACAGGTACATTTTATTCAGACAATAATTAAATATAGAATTTACTTTTAAAAAATATTTCTTGTGAAAAGAACTTGAAAGTCCTAAACTTAAGAAATCTGAATTGTCAGGAACCTCTTTGGTTTCAAGTGGACCACATGTCCCAGAAGTCACAACATGGAAAACTTGGGATATGTAGCTTCCAAAGAACTGTCTATTCATACAAAGTAAGTCAGGCAGATAGGAAAATTACATACTACCTGAGATACTGCAATAGCAGTGTTCAGGTCACAAGGGAAAGGACTCATTTCCTATTGATTCAGCTTAATGGGGTGAAACAGAGGTGAAAGAGATCTTTTATTCTGTGATATTTAGCAAGGTCTGAAGGTAAGGTTAATATTGGGCATTATTTATTTATTTATTGCCCGCATTCCCCAAGACTCAAGCAGGGGTACAACATAAAATATATAACTAAACACATAAAACCATTTAGCAATTAGGTTAAAAGACATAAAAGATAAGATTATAAGATTAAAACAATAATTAACCTCAAAACTTCCCAGAAAACTGGACCCTACCCAAAGATATCCTTTTTTTAGCATAAGTGAAACTCTTTGAGGGTAGCAGCTCATTTGCATATTTTTTCCCATGAGCCTTTGCTGAAGTCACTGTAAGCATAAAGCACCCAGGTGTGGAGAGGCAGCAAGCTTTTTGAACCAACAGAGTTAGAGGCAAAGTTTTAGGAGAATAGTAGTTCATTTTTTTAAAAAAATATTTTTATTAAGTTACATGACTTCTTTACAAAAAAAATACAAACCAATAGGTACAATATTCATTTTCATATGTAACTTTTTTCCTTATAAAAGTAATATAAATAAAAAGAAGCTATACATCTCCAATAGCTTGTTTTCTTCCTAGTACAATTGCTTTCCTACTAATTAATTCTTCTTCCTGAATGGTCATTGCATATTTCACTTACTTAGTTTGCTGGCAATCTCATCTGCTTTTTACTGTTTTTCAGTTTAATGTAATATACTCTCCTTTCTTCTGCTTTCTCTATTTATTTTAACAGGAAGACAAGAGAAATAACTTTAGTGGTGGAGGCAGAAGGATTTGTAGTTGTTTCCTGAAATGTATGTGTAATGTTTGTTTTTAGGAACATTATCAGACACATCAAATACAGTGTCATAACAATCCCACATAAATATGAAAGGGTGCACATACCAGACAACGTTGCCCTTTCATGTTTTGTCCTACTTTATTGACAGCTGAAGCCATCAATAGATCTCCCCCTAGTGATTTTGTGCCGGCATTGATGGTGTTTGAATCTGTACGCCATTGTAATGACCAGAACACTTCTGGGTGACATCACGACATCCAGGTAGGTGACGTACTTTTTTATGACCCTCCCCGGTTTATTTGGGACTTTTTTAGTGTGTTTATGTGCTTTTAAAAACTTTTATTGTCTTATTTTTGTTTTTATTTTTGAATTTCCTACACTATGTATTCTTGCGAGAATACATGGGATTTCAATAGAGGAAGTGAACCGAATGGTAGAATTGTATTATCAAGTCTTATTTCTCCATTAATCTCTGAGCAACAGCAAAGAAAGTGAATGAGCCAGGATCTCTGAAGCAGGCAAGTGTGTACACGTTTTCCATCTCAACCAAGCCAAGGACATCTTTTTCACTTATAACCCAGTCAGCATTTTGTAGTGGAGATATGTGACTCCTAACAGCTGGACCATCTCTTAGCAGCAGAGCCTCCGCTACTGCAAAGTGCCATGTATCTATCTCAAAAGACAAATGAACACTTAGGTGGGAGGGGGACTCTCTCCTCTCTCCTTCTCTTAAAATCTTCTGAACAAAAAGCCACTGATAGAGATCTCTGCTAGCCCATTAATAATGTGTGGCTGCATCTGCATCTGGACTATTTTCAAATTGTTCCTTGTATAATAATTATGTATGTTTTATATTATAAATCCCTGCATGTAGCCACAGTCTTGGACACCCCCATATTCCCATATGGAAATCTAAATAATTTAGCAATGCACAGCATTCTACAGTGAGGCTTCTGTCTGAGTCTATCCTGTAAGAGGTCTTCTAAAGGCAATAAAACACCAAAGAGATGCTATCTTGTAGGTCTGGAGTGTTTTGATCCCTTGAAAGTCCCAGGGAGGGAACTGATTTGAAGTTTCTAGCTAGGTCATACAAAAGTCAGGAGTAGCTGCATCCAGCCAGGTTCAGAGTTTGAATATTTATGGTGTCAATCCAAAATCCAGATAACTACAAATAATCTAAATCCATTAACTTCCTGGCCACAAGAGAAAGCTCCCTGACTGTTAATACAGCAGCTGCTGGAGTTATAGAGGAGGTAAAAAACCAGTCCTTCTTCGGATGTTGTTATATACTCCAGAAGCAGGAATCAATTCCCATCACATTAGACTTCCTTCCTCCCAAAAAACTATTACTGGTGTCACATGACCTTTGGGAGCATCAAAATATTGAATCATTCAGGTCAAATCAAGACCACCAGGAGCAGAGCCTGATAAATCAGTCATCAACAGACTGACTGGTTGCAGTAATAATTCTGCCCACTTAAGTGAAATGGCTTTATGGTACAGGAGCAGGAGTCCCATTTTCCCAAGGCCCTTTCACCAGAGAGGAAGGCTGTCCCTTAAGGATTAGCCAACTGTTTGTACAGAGAAAATAGTGAGTTTACTGTACACTCCTGTGAGGGCCTATTTGGGTCAGACATATTAGCAGACAACTCTGAAAAATAAATTGCATCAGATATTTAAATATGCTGCAGTCTCACTCGAGCAACTGAATCTCTTACTCCTACAGTTTTTCTTTTAAATTCTTAGGGTATATCCCCATGATGCAAATAACTGTTTTTTTAACAAAAGAAAAGGGAATGCTTCTACACTTCTCTTTCATAACAATAAAACTTTGTTTAGAATATAACTCCAAATCTATTAAGTTACTTCCAGGCCAAAGTTACTCAAGACCCACTTGGGTAATCATGAAAATGAAATCTGAAAGGCCATTTGTAAATTTCTGTTTAGAAATGAGACAGGCAAAATATGCATTTCTAAATGATTAAGAATGATATCTCAGAATGTTGAATGTTTGTGCACAGATAGATATAGCCCACCCCTGGTATAATATTAATGTACTGGCCACACATAGGCTTTTTTCATGCATTCTAATAATTGATGGGGACAGAGCCTTTATTTGCATGTATTGGCAAACCAAAAATAAAGATATCACTCTTTTGTGGCTTTTGTTGTGTTTTGTTATATGGCCAAAATGGCTACCCTCAATACTTTTCCTTATTTGCGTGTATACAGTATGTGAGTATATAACATCTAGAAAGAATTACTGAATGCTAGAAAAGTCTAAGAATTTAAATTTTACACCTAATACTCTACAGAAGCTTGTAACAACACATCATTGTCACAGAGATTCGGGGATGTGGAATATGTTTATGATGTTCCTGCATAAGGTACATCTTTATTGAGACACCTGATTTATTTATGAGACACCCAGTTGAAGGCTTTCACAGCCGGCATCCATAGGTTTTCTGTGGTGTTACTCCCCCCCCCCCCCAGGCTGTGAGACTGTGTTCTGCAAGAGTTTATTTCTGATGTTTCGCCTGCATCTGTGGCTGGCATCTCTGAATATTGAAGATGCCAGCTACAGATGCAGGTGAAACATCAGAAATAAACTCTTGCAGAACACGACCTCACAGCCCAGAAAAAAACCATGGAAAACCTACAGACACCCAATTGCTTTTGAAAGTCCAAAATCAGGACATTTGTAAGGATGTACAGCTCTTTTTTTAAAAAAAATTAATAATTTAATGAATAGATCATGTGATCACCTTTATAATCACTTAGAAATGTTATCTAGATTTACTGTTTGTTGTATTATTTTTCACATGTACATTTTTACATCACAGTTTTTTAAGGTGTGAAAAGGAATTATAGAATTTTAGGGCACCTGAGCAAGTGAAGCTCTGGGAGAGAGCTCTTCTGTATACTTTTCTTCATCATCCTTTGCTGAAGTGGGTATGAGCAAAAAAGCAGCCAGGTTGGGAAAGGCAGCAAACTTTTGAGCTGGGCCATATGACATGGCATAGAATCAGAGACTTATAGACTTGGAAGAGACCATAAGGGCCATCCAGTCCAACCCTTTTCCATGCAGGAACACACAATCAAAGCCCTCACTACAGATGGCCATCCAGCCTGCCAGGACCTTGCATGGGTATTGTATAGCCAGTTAGCTTGTGTGTGCATTGCTTGTTAGGCCTAGCCAGCATGCCAGGGCCTGAAATGAGCAAGGAGCCTGCTGGGATTAGAAATAGCTCTCACTCTGGTAGATTGCTCATGCTATAGAATCTACTTAGTCTGTGCTATCACTCTCACTGCCAGACATCCAAGGTCATATAAGCAATTATGTTTTGGAAATGGGCATGAGAATGCTACAATGGAATGTTCCCTCGTTAGCAAGGCAGGTGTGTGTGTAACTGAAACTTATCTGTGCTTGTGTATATTTCCTGCCCTGAGAATTCTGTGTCAGAACTGTCTTTGACATGATCCTGAACATTACCATTCCTGCTCAATAAACCATTTCTGACCAATGGAAATTGTCTCAGCATGTGAGCATTAGCAGAGTCATCACACAGCCTCTGTTTAAAAACCTCCGGAGAAGGAGATTCCCCCACACTCCGGGGCAGCACGTTCCACCGTCTGACAGTTTTTATCATCAGGAAGTTCTTCCTAATGTTTAGGTGCAATCTCTTTCCCTGTAGTTTGAATCCATTGCTTCATGTCCTAGTCTCTGGAGCAACAGAAAACAAGCTTGCTCCCTCTTCAATATGACATCCTTTCAAATATTTAAACATGGCTGTCATGTCTCCTTTTAACCTTCTCTTTTCCAGGCTAAACATACCCAGCTCCCTAAGCTGCTCCAGACCATTTATTATTTCAGTCACCCTCCTCTGGACTTGTTCCAGCATGACACTATCCTTCTTGAATTGTGATTCCTAGACCTAGACATAGTATACCAGGTGATATCTGACCAAAGCAGAATGGAGTGGTACTATTACTTCCCTTTATCTAGACACTATGCTCCTATTGATGCAGCTGAGAACCACATTGGCTTTTTCAGCTTCCCCATCACACTGCTTACTCATGTTCAGCTTTTGGTCATATGCACTTAACATTCCATATGGATAATGCAAGGAGGAAGGAGAGATAAAAAACTGCACTGATGAAGGCAGAAGGATCCGTTGTTGTCTGCTGTGATGTATTGTGTAACATTTGCCAGAAAACCTCACCAGCCACACCAGCAGCAAGTGCAAACTGGTAGTTCTCTGAGAAGAGAAAGTCAGTGCATTACAGCTATATGTTCAGTCCCTTCAGTGAATCAGAGAACATGAGGACTTCCTGGATAGAACAGGAGAACCAACAGGAAGAAACTGCAGAACCAACAGGAACTATAGAACCAATAGGAAGAAACTGTCAAGGAAAATGAAGAGGCCCGTGACGGCAAGGAAAATAAATGGCTTGACTAGATGGGCAAATTACCACTTCCCCCATCTTGGAGGCCTGCAGTCCAAACAATTATTTGTTCTCTTAAGCATAATTGACCAGGAACCAGAAGAACTCTGGACTGAAGCCAGGGACATTGCCAGGGAGAAGCTACATTCTCTCTGAAAAAACAAGATCAGGAGCACATTGTTGCAAAGACCATGAACTACTAATATCAAAAATTAGAGCAAAGCTAAAGAACACTAAACCAACCATCACGCCAACCTGAAGAACAAACCCATACAATTTAGAGATAACGTAAAAAAAAAAGATTAGAACTATTATGCCTAATTGACCGGGAGCCAGAAGAACTCTAGATTGAAGCCAGGGACATTGTCAGGGAGGAATGCAAAAAGACACTATCTGCAGCCAAAAAGAAAGAGAAGCTTCAATGGATTACAGAAGAAACTGTCCAAGCAGTTAAGAACAGACAAGAAGCAAAAGTAAAAGGTGACAGGAATAGAGTCAGTATACTAAATGTAACTGTTCAACATCTTGTGCAGAGGGACAAGGACAACTACTATCATAATCAATACAGAGAAATAGAAAATGGCAACAGAAAAGGAAGAACAAAAAACCAATTTCACAAGATCTGAGAAATGAAAGGGAAATTTCAAACAAGGGTAAGGATGCTCTATGACCTGCAGGGGAACATATTACATGACCTAGTAGAAATAAAAAGCTGATGGAAACATTATATAGAAGAACTATATAAAAGAGAAGAAAGGAAGAACCATATGAAGGTGAACCTCCAGTTTTAGAAAGTGAAGTGGAGGCATGAAAATTGGAAGGCAGAACATCAACAATTCTAGAGGTGCAGATTATGCCATCCTACTAGCAGAAAATAGCAAAGACTTGGAACGATTACTGAAGGAAGTCAAGGAAGAAAGTGCAAAGGCAGGTTTACAGTGGAGCATTAGGAAAACAAAACTAATGACCACAGATGATTTATATAACTTTAACTTTAAAGTAGATGATGAAGACTTAGAAATAGTTCAAGATTTTCCATACCATGATTCACTCATTAATCAGAATGGAGATTTCAGCCAAGAAATCAGAAGAAGCCTAGGACTTGGAAATGCAGTTATAAAGGACAAGTAGTACAGGGGGTGAGTTATGACACTATGGTTGTGAAAGCTGAACATGTTGAGTGACAGGAAACCTTTTGGCAGCAATCACCATCTGAAGAAAGACTCAGCTAGGGAAAACTCCCTGGAGAAAAGGGAGAGCAAGGAGATCACCCATGCATGAACAGGATTCTTGCTCCTTGCTCAAAGACCACAGAATCTGCTGCAGTCAAGCATGGATCAAACAAGGGGAGTCAGGAGCAACATCTACTGCTGAGCCACAAAAGTGAGATATTTTCTATGAATACCAAACCCACAAAGCCCACTTTCTTAAATCTGTTACTAGAGCTTTGGATATGTTGAAAAGAGGCTTTTAGATCTGTGGTATACAGCAATCTCAGTGAGTGTGGCTTCTTCATGCAAAGTAAGTCAAATGCCAGAATGGACTTAGGAGATTTTCAGACGCCTCTTTCAGCGTCTTACCATGCAAGCAGCCTCCAGAGCAGTAACGAGGCTGCTGCACAGCAAGGGGCCCATTTTGGATGCCGCCGTTTCTCTCTCAGCGTCATCCATGAGTGTTGCGGCTAGCATTGGAGGTGGCTGCGCTGTTTTTTACTCACGGACAACTTCCATGAGTGAAAAACAGAGCAGCTGCCTCCAATGCTAGCCGCAACACTCACGGACGACGCCGAGAGAGAAACAACGTCGTCCAAAATGGACCCCTTGCCGCGCAGCAGCCTCGTTACTGCTCTGGAAGCTGCTTGCATGGCAAGACGCTGAAAGAGGCATCTGAAAATCTCCTTAGTTTAAAAGGGGTTTTGTAATGAAAAGCAAAAAGACAGATTTATAAAGTTAAAAACATATGAAGCTGTTATTAATATTTATTTTAAAAGGAAAGTTTTTAAACTGTAGTAACGTGTTTTCCTTATCTTGAACAGAAGAGGAGATAAGAAAGTCTGGTTTCCACTTTGTTTCCACTTCATTCCTTAAATTTGCTGGAAAACCATCTAGCAGTGTCACTGGAGTTAATGGAGATATTTCTGGAGCCAATACCTTTTTATATTTAGCCCAAATATCTACTATATTTTTAAAGGAGACAGTCTGTACTCTTCCCCTAAATTTCTTCCCAGGTTTGCAAATATATATATATTTTTCTTAGTTTTATATCTACTTCATATTTATTTATTTCCAACTACTCAACTTCTTTTAATTCTACAATACTATCAATAATACATCTCAATTCATTTGCTACATAATATAACTTCAAATTAGGTAAACCTGAACTTCCAATTTTTTAGCTTTATTCCATCTATTTTTTATTACTTTTTGATCTTTTACTTCCATTACAATAGTTATTTATCATGGTTTGCCATTTTTTCAATTACATCTCTAATATATTAATAGGTAACATTCTAAATAAAAAAGTATTTTTGGTAAAATTTTCATTTTTCTAATTGCTATTTTACCAAACCAAGACAATTTAATTTTTCCATAATTCTCTATTTTCCCCGTATCTTTCCTTAATATAGTAAAAAAAAAATTCTTCTAAGTTTTCTAATTCTATTACAATATTTATTCCTAAGTATTTTATTTGCTTCTTTATTTTACTATATTTCCTTTTATTCATCAGTTTTTTGTTCTGCATTTGTATAGTTAAATATAATTATTTCTGGTTTATTCCAATTTACTTGCAAACCTGTCATTTTTCCAAATTCATCCAAATACATCTCTATCTCCTGCATTTTTTCTAATGGATCCTGTATCGTTATTAAATTATCATCTGCAAACGTATTTAACTTAATGTTTTCAATATTTCCTATCCTTTCCTTATTCTTTTCCTTAACACTATATTTCCTTAACACTATCTTCCCATCTAATTACATTAGCTAATATTTCTATCATCATAGCAAATAATATTGGAGAGATTGGACAACCTTGTTGTGTTCCCCTAGCTAGGTTTATTTGTTCTGTCATACCATCATTAACAATTACTATTGCTATATTTTTTTTATATAGTTGGTCAATCACACCCTAAATTTTTCTCCAAACCCAAGGGTTTTCATTATGCTCTTTAATGCTAGCCATTCCACACAATCAAAGGCTATCAGCCCTGCTTTCATTTTCTCCCTTCTAATTATTTCTATTATGTTTATTACTCTTCCAGTTAAATTAGCCATCGGCCTTCCTGCTATAAATCCACAATGATCTTTTTATATATATTTATGCATAAATAGTCATCCTTTTTGCCAATATTGCTGATAAAATGTTTGCATCTTGATTTATTAATGATATTGGTCTATATGATTCCAGGTCTATTAAGTCCATATCTGGTTTTGGAATTAAAATAATCATAGATTGTTTCCACGATGGTGGGAACTCATCTTCTTTTAAAATATTGTTATATAATTCTTTCATTCTAGATATTGATATTCTTTTAAATGTTTTATAATATTCAGATCTCAAGCGATTCTGTGAATAAAGACAGCCCTCCCATCCCTCCCGAAGCAACCACGGGGCCAACAGAGGCCCTGTAGTCGCTTCCCTATACCCTCCCCAGGTGACCACAAGGCCTCCAGAGGCCCTCTGGAGGCCCCATAGTAGCCTCCCCCCGCCTCCCCAGGTGACCACGAGGCCTCCAAAGGCCCTCAGGAGGCCCTGTAGTCACCTCCTCCAACCCTCACCAGGTGACCAATGGGCCTCTGGAGGCCCTCTGGAGACCCCATAGTCACCTCCCCACACCCTCCCCAGGTGACCATGGGGCCACTGGAAGCCCTCCGGACGCCCCTTTGTCACCTCCCCCACCTCCCCCGCCCTCCCCAGGAGACCACAGGGCCTTCGGAGGCCCTCCGGAGGCCCCGTAGTCACCTCCCCATGCCTACCATGCCCTCCCCACGCCCTACCAAGGCGACCACGGGGGCTCCAGATTCTTTGGATTTTGTTTTAATTTCTCTTCCTTTGTTTTCAACTCTTCTAGAAGTTTTTGGGTTTTTAAATTTCTTTGCTTAAAACGTTCTGTGCCTCTTTGTAAAAATCTTTTTAAATCTCTGTGTTAGAACTGCTGCAAAAATTTTGTAATTGGTATTAATAATGAAATTGTCCTATAATTTTTAGGGTCTCTTTCATCTCTTCCCTCCTTTGGGATTATGTATGTTTTGATGGAGTTGAAGGTTTTTTGAAGTGGTAATAATTCATCTCCCAATTTCTTATAATAGGTTGAGGTAAATCCATCTGGACCTGTAGCTTTATCTAGTTTCAGTTTCTTTATAGCTTCCATGATGTCCATCACTGTAAAATCTCTATTTAATATTTCATTATTATTATTATTATTATTGGTATATACATGATTTACATAGTTCGAATGTATATCTGATAGAGCAATAACATATAATCTTAACATTTTAAACTTTAGACATGTTTTTACTTACATAACATTCAATATGGACTTAATATAGATTTAATATAAACTAAAATACAAATGGACTTCCCAAAAATATGGTATTATTGGAACAAATAATTTATATAATTCTCTGCTTTCTGACTTTAATATACTTCCCCCCTTGGTTAACAAAACTCTGCATATTCCCTGTTATATCCTTGTGTACATCTTCCTCATCATCATCCCTTTTTTATCCCATTAATAATAAATTTCCCTCATCATATCCTAATCCTTTGGTTTCCCAAAATTTTAAAATAGGCATCCATTTTCCCAACAATTTCCTCTTAGGGATATTATGAATCTTGGCCGTCAGTATATCTAATTCTAATAACTCTTGTGATTTCATAAGCCATTCATCTATTGTGGGGGCCTTGGGTGATTTCCATTTCTGTGCTAACACTATTCTTGCTGATGAAATCAAGTATAATATAATTCTCCAATTCTTTGTCTCTGATTCCTTTCCTAACCTCCCTGTCATATTTAACAAGAACAACTCAGGTCTAATTTCGAATTTGATTTGCAGCATTTCACCCAATATTTTATAGATCTTAGCCCAAAATTCCTTCACCACCTTACAGCTCCACCACATATGTAATAGAGAACCTATATTCTTTTGACATTTCCAACAAATGATATTTAAAGATTTGTTAATTTTGTTCAGTCTAACTGGAGAGTAATACCATCTGTGGGCAATTTTTAGGTAATTTTCCTTCAGATTTTGGCAAATGGTGAATTTATTGGTCTTGTTCCTAGCGTTTTCCCATTCATCGATTTCTAAATTGTACCCAAAGTCCCTTGCCTACTTAATCATGTAATCTTTAATGAAGTCCATTTCTAAATTCCTGTTCAGTAATAAGTTATACAGCTTACTAATCTTTTTCATTTTTTGTTTGTCCCATAATATCTTATCTAAGTCATTTTCCTCCTTCTCTATGCTTCCTCCTTTCATATCCTCTATAAATCTTGATTTTATTTGATAATAGTTGAACCAGTTGATTTTACTTATTTCCTCCACTTCTTCTTTAGACTTCATTCTAATTATATCCCCTCTGATTTCTTTTATTAGATCTTTATATCTTAACCATTGTGTTGTCGTTTTCCATTTATTTTGAAAAGCCTCTTGAGGTGAGGTCCAGATTGGTATTTTATAATAGAACATTGTCTTGATCTTTTCCCATACCAACAGTAGAGCTCTCCTAATAAAGTGATTTTTAAAGTCTTTATTTACTTTGTCCTTATCATAACAAAGGTAAGCGTGCCACCCGTAACAATTATTGTATCCTTCTAGAACCAATATATTTTCATTTTCAAGTATTATCCACTCCTGCAGCCATACCAAAACTGTCGCTTCATAGTATAGTCTGAGGTCGGGCATATCACAACCTCCTCTAGTTTTTGTGTCTATAAGTATTTCCATTTTATTCTGGGTTTCTTGTTATCCCAAATGAAGTTTTTAAGATCTCTTTCCCATTCTACCCAGCATTTATGATTGATAATGATTGGTGTGTTTTGAAATAGGAATAGCACTCTTGGTAGTATACTCATTTTACAGGCAGCTATCTTCCCTGATATTGTCAAATTTAAGTTCTTCCATTTTTCCATGTCTAATTTGATTTCCTTCCACACTTTTTTATAATTGTTTTCAAACAGATCTGAGTTTCTTTTTGTAATCCATAATCCTAAATATCTCACTTTCTTTCCTATTTTGCATCCTGATTTTTTAGATAGTGTTTGTTCTTCCTGATCCTTCATATTTTTTGTTAGAATAATCGATTTTTCTTCGTTCATTTTAAAACCTGCATAATGTCCGAATTCCGTAATCGTTCTTACCAGTTCTTCTATATTTTCAATTGGGTTTTCTAGAAATATCACAAGATCATCAGCAAATGCTCGCAGCTTAAACCAATGTCCTTTTATTTGACACCAGATATGTTTGGATTTTCTCTAATATTTCTGTTCAAAACTTCTAGTACCAGGATGAAGAGTAGTGGTGATAGGGGACACCCCTGTCTAGTTCCTCTGTCCACCTTAATCCTTTCTGATCTCTCGCCATTGATGATTAACTGCGCATATTGTTGATCGTATATTCTTCCTATTCTTTTCCTGAATTTATCTCCAAATTCCATCTTTCCCAAGATTTCTAACAGGAAATCCCATCTGACATTGTCAAAAGCCTTTTCAGCGTCAACAAATATCATTGCTAGCTTTTTCTCATTATTTGTTTCAAAATATTCTATAATGTCTAGAACCAGTCTTGTATTGTTCATGATTTGTCTTCCTGGGATGAAACCATTTTGATCTTTGTGTATTATGTCTAATGCGATATTTTTCAGCCTCTCTGCAATTATAGATGTATATATTTTATAATCAAGATTCAAAAGTGAGATGGGTCTATAATTCCCAATTTCTTTTGTATCTTTCCCTTCTTTTGGTATTAGAGATATATTTGCCATGGTCCATGTTTCTGGAATTCCATTTTCCTCAATGTCGTTAAATGTTCTGTATAATGGTATAATTATTTCTTCTTCCAGTAGTTTGTAGTATAAAGCTGAGAATCCATCCAGTCCAGGGGCTTTATTTAATTTCAAATGTCTTTATTGCGTTTGAGATTTCTGCTACCGAGATGGATTCATCAAGTTTCTTCCTCTGTTCTGCTGATAATTTTAAGAAGTTTTGTTGATCCATATAACTTCTCATTTTATCTCTCTCTTCATTCTCCATCTTTTTTTCTTCGAATAAGGTTTTGTAGTATTCATAGAAGGCTTCCATTATCTCTTTTTGGTTTGTTATTGTCTTTTTATTCCTGTCAATTTGCAAAATCAGTTTTTTCTCTATTTCTTTTTTAATTTGTAAACGAGCCATTTCCCCGACTTGTTCGCCTGGTCAAAATTCCTCTGTCTCGTTCTTTTCATTTTCCCTTCTACCATACTTAAATTTTCCAGATTAATCTGATTTTGAATCAATTTGATTTGTTGGATTATGTCTTTCTTTTTTGGGTTTTCCCTAAATTCCTTTTCTCTAATTTCTAATTGTTTGGTCAAAAAACTATATCTTTCTGATTTTGCTTTTTTGATTTCTGATCCTCTTTTAATTAGTATTCTGCGGATTACCACCTTACTGGCATCCCATGCTAATTTTGTTTTTACTTCTCCCATCATGTTCTCTTTAAAATAGAAACCTATTTCTTTTTTTAATTTATTCAAAAAAATTTCATCCCATAATAAATCTTCATTGAGTCTCCAGTAAGATGATCTTTTATGTGTCTCCATCCAAATCTGAATTGGGTTATGATCAGAAGTTGTTTTTGTTAATATTTCCATCCTTGTGATACTCGGAATGAGACTTTTTGAAGCTAAAATCAAAACCCCATTAAAGTCTCCAATAATTTTCTTTATCACGACTCTCTATTCTTTTATGTAATTCTCTATAGTATGATTCTTGATTGTTGTTAGGTGCATAGATTCCTACTACTATCATTTTTTTATCCTGAAGAGATATTTCAATTCCTATTATTCGTCCGTTTTCATCTCTAAATAATTCTTTTGTTTCATAGTTCTTATTCACATAAAGGGCTATCCCCCTTTTTTTCTTATTATTAGTGGTGGAGTACAATAAATTGCCCAATTTTGCACTTCTCAAGAATCTGATATCCGATTCTTTAATTCTCGTCTCTTGAATACAGACTATGTCCGATTTCAATCTTTCCAGTTGGTGTAGGACTTGACGACGTTTAAATTCAGAATTGAGTCCTTTCACGTTCTATGTTGTTATTTTAAGATTCATCTTCCTCTTTGTTGTTATTTAAGTTGTCCTCTTCTTCTTCTGATTCTCCTGTTTCCTCTTCTTCTTGATTACTTTCTCCTTATTTTCTTATCTCTCCTTCATCGATTTCTTCTTGATTATCCTTTTTTGCTCGTCCTTCTTTCCTTCTTAAATGTTTACTTCTTCTTCTTGATCTGTTTCTTGATCTGTTTTTTTCTCTTTCATTCGTTTCTCTTTCCTTCTATCTCTGGTCAATTCTCTTTCAAATTTTCTACAAAATTCCTTAGCTTTTATAGTTGAGTTGATTTTATGTCTTTTTTCCTTGTATGTAAATGAGATACCATCTATCCTTTCCCATTTGTAGTATATACCATTCTTCTTTAGTAGTTGTGTAATTGGTTTATAGTCCTGCCTCTTCTTCAGTATTGATGGAGGTATGTCCTTTCTCTGACAATCCTCTTACCTTAATGCATTTTTCTCTGTAACGTAATTCTTGATTTAGGATTTGAAATTCTTCCAATTTTTGTTTTTCTCTTAAGTCTTTTATAGTTTCCTGTGATTCCTTAGTTGTTTCTTTCAATTTGCCAATTTCTCCTTTCATTTCTTCCATATCTTTACAAATCTTATCCATTTTTTCCTTAACATTTCCGTTTCTTTTTTATTGTCCATTTTTATTTCCTTCCTAAGATCTTTCAATTCTGCCCTTATCTCCTGTTTGAAATTTTTTAATTCCATTTTTAAATCATCAATTATCAATGTATGCAATTCTGATAGTTTCATTGCTTCTATAGACCCTCTTCTTGTTAATACCTGTGTTTGTGATGCTGTTTTCTTGATTCCTGAGGCCATCTCTATTCAAATGACCCAAACCTAACACTTCCTCACCCCCAATATAGAGATGGCTCAAACCTTAATAATCAATTCCAAATTATAACTTAAATTTCATAAATTTTGTAAATTAATCAAATTTCTTAAGATTCTGTTAGTTGTATATTTGTATATATGAGTGTGTGTGTATATATGTAGATATGTATGACTTGTATATATGTGTATGTATGTATGTATGTATGTTTATGTATAAATGTATATCTATATATATGTATCTGTGTATATATATTATCTGTATATATATATATATGTATATGTATTTTATGTATTTGACAGATATGGATCCTATATTATATAAATCAATTGTTGGATATTATTGTATTATTTTTATATTCGTACACTCTACTTAAGTAGTTTGTAAATCCAATATAAATATCCAATATATAGGTGATATATAAATCTTCTTGTTTTGATCTCTTGCCAGCAAATGTATAGTGAAATTAATGCTTTTTATGTTATATTCCCTGATTCAATACAACTCATCAAATTCTCTCTCCTCTCTCCCCTCCCCTCACTCTCTTTCACCTACTATCCACAACTTACATTAAATCCTGTTATTACCTTATATCTTTTTATTACCTTACTTCTTCTTAATGCACTTGCTTTAGGTTCAAATGATGTAAATGATATAAATTGTGCTGTAGTTTCATCCCATAAAGTAAATTCCTATACCAATAGTTAAGACCTTCCCATTAACTAATACAAATCATTAATCAGCTAATCCCTTATGTTCCTCCAATTCATTGACTGATAACTTCAAACAACAAGTCAGCTGCACCACAAAATGAAGCAAATGTGAAATCCAATACACAGACCATATATAGGTAATAATTACAAAACTTTCCAGCAATTTTCAGATCTTAGTTCCTTATTGCTCAATCATCCAGCTCTCCAGCTGTCCTATAGCTCTCTTTCCACTCCCTCAAGATCTGGCTTCCAACCTTCTCTGAGTCTTCCCCAAGTTCTAGTTGCTTTTAGTCCGTCTAGCCCTTTGTATTTTCTTTTTTTTTTCTTTTTTCTTTTTTTTCTTTTTTGTAGTTCCCAAGTGCTTCTTATCAGTTCATGAATAAATGTCCCAGAATTATTATTTTTAAGTCCAGGGCTTCTCTATTCTATACGTTCTTTCCTGTTCTTTCCTTCTTAGAGGCAGCTTTGTGTAGAGTAAAGTAGGTCACTGTTTTCCCTTGCAGGGTGTTAATCAGTTGCAGCTGAAGCTTTCCTTTGTTCTAGTTTGTTACTCTCCTAGAGTGACACAATGTCTCAAACAGTCAACTTTAAATTCCATGAAGCGTCAAAAGCAAAAAGAATAGAAAAAGTAGCATCTAATAATCGGGGACCCACAAATCAATCTTCAAGTTGACTTTCTGGCCTTATCACCACCAGTCCAATAAACGTTTTTCTCCCCGTTAATTTTAAGTTTAGAGAGGTTGCAATTAGCTGCTCCGGATTGTGGAGGAAAGTTAACTCTAAAGAGTGATTATTTCCCAGTTATATTTTCCCCTCTTTTCATCCTGCTTGTAGAGCTAGTTCCGATAAAGTATTTAATCCAGATAATTGTTCCGCATACCTTTGTTAAGTTTTTTCTATTTTTTATATGGATCTTCACCCCTTGGGCTCCCCCAGTCCTGATGTTATTCAATGCTCTGTTCTGCCACCGGCTCTTAGCTGACCACAGACTTCTATAGCGGCGTTGGTTGGCTCTCTGCCCCTGCTGTCTCCGAGGCTCCGAAGACCTCTGTCTCCCCGAGTCTCCGAGTGCTACAGGGGCAAACTCCTAGCCCCACTCCCTTTCCTTCTCCTGAAGGAAGGGTCCTCCTACTGTCACGGAGGTTTAAAGCAAAGAAAAACCCCTACTATAGTCGGCGTCAGGAGCGCTCAGACGGAGCTCACTCCTAAATTCTTTCGCCAGGCGGAGCGGATCCGGAAGTCACTATTTATTATTTCTTTTTGACTCTCAGTAAGTTTTCTTACCTCCTGTTTCTCTAAGTACTCATTAATTTTATCTATCATTGACCTGGATGGTGATGAATCCTTGCATAATTTAGTATAGAAATCATGGAAGCATTTTTCCAGTACTTTTTCAGTTATAATCTTCTCTTTGTATTTAATCTCTGTGAGAACCTTCTTATCTCTGTAGCATTTTAATCTTTGAGTCATCCATGTTCCTGTCTTGTTAACCTGTTCAATGTATTTTTGTTTAACTAGTCTCATTTTCTGTTCCATTTCCTTTATAGTTAATGATTGTACTTGTCTCTTTAAGATCTGTTTCTCTCTTCGTTTCTTTAGTGTATGTCATTTCATTTATTTTTCCCTCTCTAAGTGATACTTCATGTAGTAGCTATTGTAATTTCTTCATCTCTTCTCTTTTCATATCAAAAGCCTGTTTTATAAACTAGCCATGCATCACAGCTTTGCTTGCATCCCATGTCATTTTCATAGTTATATCATTTGATGTATTTTCCATAAAATATATTTTCAATGTTTCTTTAGCTTTGTTTTACCTTTCCTTCATTATTCAAAAGATTGTTATTTAGACACCAATTGTATTCTTTCTTCTTCCCTACCATTGTTAACACAATTGGGTTATGATCTGATATCCACTTCAGCATAATCTCCATTTTCTTAATTATTGTCATCGGTTTTTTGTAGCAAAATATGTATTTATTCTAGATGATGATTGATGCACTTCTGAGTAAAATGTAAATCCTTTTGCTTCTCCAAATTTCCATCTTCAGACATCTATCAGTTCTAATTCATCTTTCTTATAAAAAATGCTTTTGGCAGCTTTCCCTGATTTATCTTGATAATGTTTTTTTTAGATAACCTATCATATAATGGATTGATTACTCCATTCCAGTCATCTAGTTTGACAACAACAATCATTATTTCAGCTTTAAGTCGTTGAAATTTTCTTTAGCTAGAATAGGAGTATAAACACCTACCATGAGTAGTTTAGCATCTTGACATATTACTTCTAGCCCTATATATGACCCTTCATAATCTTTAAATATTTATTTTGCTGGAAGTCTCTTATTTATGTAGATTACCACATCCTTTATTTCATTAGCTGATATGAAACTTTGTCCTAGTTTGGGATTTTTCAGATATTTTTCATCTTTCTCTCTTATGCTCGTCTCCTGAAGACATATAATATCCATTCTAGATCTATCTAGATGATGAAAAACTTGTCTTTTGAATTCTGTGTTCAACCCTTTAACATTCCAAGATATAATTTTAACCTCCATTTCAAATTATTTCTACCCTAATATTTTCTTATAATGCATAGGCTCTAGTCTTCCTCTTCCTCAACCTCTTCCTTTCCTTGATCTTTGTTCAATGTTATATTCTCTCTTTGTTCACCTTCTCCTTCTAATTCCTAATCTTCCCTTTCTTCTTGTTGGTCTGTCTTGTCTTCTTCACCTTGTTTCTTATTGCCCAACCTTTTTTCTCCTTGACCCCTTTCTTTTTTCTTTCTTTCCTAAAAGAGCTTTTTACTAAATTATTTCACTTTCTGTAAATTATTAATTATATATCTTCTATGTTTATATGTAAATGAAACTCCTTCTGTTCTCTCCCATCTATAATTAATCTTATTTTCTCTCAATAACTGGGTTAAAATTTATATTCTTGCCTTTTTTTGAGAATTAAAGGTGGAATATCTTTGTAAATCTTCATCTCCTTTCCATCAATTGTCAGACTTTCATTATAACTCTTCTTTAATATCTGGTCTCTTAATTTAGCCCTTGTGAAACATATTACTATATCCCTCAGGACCTACCTTTCCTTAGCAATTACTGAATTTATTCTAAATAATTTATCTACTTGAGATTCAAGTTTCTCTTCTGTCATATCCATGAAATCTGCAATATGTGGGATTATTTGATCAGTAAGGTTTTCATTTTCCACTTCTGGCAGTCCTCTTATTTTTAAACATTTATCCGTATACCTTAATTCATTTAGCAGCAACGTACTTTCCTCCTGCTCTTGTTCTTCTGTTAACAATGTTGTTGTTTCTTCTAGTGTCTTTGTTTTTGTTTTTATATTCTGAACATCTTTTTTTTATTAAATCTATGTCTTTTGTTAATTTGTTCAGTTTTCCCCCAAAATATTTTTTTTTTCCTTAAGGCCGTCTTAATTTCTACTCTTATTTCTTTCATCTCTTTTCTTATTTCCTGTCTTATTTTCTTCCTTTCCTTTCCAATCACTTCCAGTATTATTGCACTTAGATCAGAGGATTTAATAGGACTTTCTATAGATGGCCTTCTCTGCAAAATCAGCTGTTTGTGATTGTAAAGTTTTCCTAGTGCTTGCCGCCATATTGTTCTTTGTTGTCCTCTCTTGCTATATTTATATAATATTTTGTTATGTTTTATATTTCTTATTTTTCCCTTCTTTATTTTATTTCGCTCTTTATTAAACTGTATTTATCACTTTCTTTCCTTCCTTCTTTTAATTCAGCTTCTTTCCTCTACAAATCTCTATAGCCTTACCACCTCGAAGCTTCCCACCTGATCCATTATGAATTTGGCTTAATCCTATTTCAATATATCAATAACCATAAATAAATTTCCTTTACTTGCAGCAGGGCCTTTTAGTCATTCAAAAACAGACCATCTACATTTTCAATACAGCTATACCCTCTACATCTAAATAGTCATCAGCTCCTTTATATTGAAGTTAAGTTTTTGTCCTGTTTTGTTCTTACTTCAGAATTCTCTAGTCTCTCTTCCTACCCTGCTTTTCCTGCTTCTCTCCCTCTATCCCAATTTCACACTCATTTCTCCTCACAGTCCCCTTATCATTTCTAACAATTTATTCCTTTAATCACTTTACCCCCCAAACCCTCTTTTTATTGCAATTGTTATAATAATAATTCCCTTAGATACATCATAAAAAGAAAAATAACAACGCTTCCCCTTTAAGAGAAGGCTAACCTCCCTTTTGGTTCTCTTTGCTTTTTTTTTTTTTTTGTCTCTTCTCACCACAATCGTTATTCATTCAGGGCACCGTTCCAACATCTTAATTTTTCAACAGTAATCTTTCAACTCATAATCATTCAGTCCTCATATACATTTAACTCATAAACATTCAGTCCTCCTAAATATTCAGTCTTTTCAAACCTTGCATTTTTCATTGTTTTTCTTCTGACTTTTTTTCTTCTTTGCTGTCTCCAATTGATCAACTCCTCCTTCTCATGAAAGTCCAGTGCCTCTTTTCATTTCTTGTCCCACAAATTACAGCAATTCTTCGCTAAATCTCTCAGATTAGGACCTTCAGTACACGTCAGTTTACAAGAGCGCTTCTTTGTTTTTTCCTCCCCTCAGTTTCTTTTCTTTCTTCCCTCAGCCTTGATTCTTTTGTATATTTAAGAAGTTCCAAACAATTCTTTCTCCCACTGTCACCTTCTCTTTCATCTGACACTTGCAGTCTCTCTCTCTTCTTTTCATGTCGATTCTCTATCTCTCACTCCATCTAACCCCTCTTCAAATCACTCGTTCCCTTCGTAATAGCTTGTTAAGTATTCCTTTTCCTATTTTTTCCTTCTTATTTTTTATTTATTCAACTCTCAGCTCTTCACTCGTAACTCAACACACTCCATTCTAGAAACAGTGAACTTATCAAAGACACAAGTCTCTCAAATTAAATTAACTTCACTTCACTTACTTCAGCTTTTTAACTTACAACAACACAGAAAGCTTCCCTTCAAACCATTTCCCTCCAAACAGCTTCTCTTCAGACTGGTTACTCCCCTTGTAGTATCACACTAGTTATCTTTTCTATTCTCTTGTTCTTTCAACTCTAATAGTTCCAGAAGTAATATGCTTGTTGGAAACAAAAGTCTCTCAAATAAAACTCATTTGCTTAATTCAGCTTTAGCTTGAAACTTAAAGTATGCTGGCATCACTAAAACTGCTTAAAGCAGCTGGTCTGCAATTGGTTGGTGGTTGTATGACCTCCTCAATCCCTGCCTCTCTCTATCTTCTATTCCTTAGATGGGGCTGGGATTGGTATTGGGTTCCCACCAAGCTCCACTACCCTCCTTTACTGAGAAGGGTTAGTTAGTCCTTGTTTCTTCTTCTTCTTCTTTAAAGTCTTTCTCAAAGAAGAATGGACCAGAAACCAGAATGCAGATGACTGCAAGAGTGAGAGCTCTTGTCTCCACAGCCTAACACAACACCGTCACACCCCGGAAGGTTAGCTGGTTTTTTTTAAGTTGATATAAGTTGATATTTTTCAGTTTTCCTACCAGAGAGAAGGAGAGCAGCTTCTGGACAGCAAGTTTCCTGCCAGTTTCCAGGCCAGTTTCCTGCCAGGGAGAAGAAGGAGAGCAGCTTCTGGACAGCCATTCTGACTGGGGAGATTTAATTTTTTTAAAAACTGTTGGGAGAGGCTGCTTGTTGCTGAGGGGCTTGAACTTCTGACCTTGCCCTTTTACCCTCAAGAGCCTTCCTATGAGTCACACCTGTGAGTCACACCTGTGAGTCACACCTGTGAGTCATTAGGGGGTGGAGCTGGGAGCCTAGCTCTATATAACTCCTTGCAGAGGCTTTCCAGGCCAGTTTCCTGCCAGAGAGAAGGAGAGCAGCTTCTGGACAGCTAGTTTCCTGCCAGTTTCCAGGCCAGTTTCCTGCCAGGGAGAAGAAGGAGAGCAGCTTCTGGACAGCCATTCTGACTGGGGAGATTGAATTTTTTTAAAAACTGTTGGGAGAGGCTGCTTGTTGCTAAGGGGCTTGAACTTCTGACCTTGCCCTTTTACCCTCAAGAGCCTGAGGTGCGCGCCTAACGCCACGCGAATTTCAGTAACCAAATAAAAATACAGCAGACCTAAAAGCACAGCTTAGCATTTTCAGCGTTAACTAAGAGTGCTTAGATTACCTAAAAGCTCTCAACATGGACACTGAGGGGACTGCAGCAGTCACTTGCAACACTTGTGCGATGTTTGTATTCTTGTCTACAGATGTGGAGAACTTCACATGTACCAAGTGCAAGCTGGTAGCCCTCTTGGAGGAGAAAGTACAGCAGCTGGAGACACGGGTAGCTACACTTCAACAGATTCGTGAGCAAGAGGTTTTCCTGGACAGAACAGAACGAACAGTCTTGGATGGGGCTGTGGAGGAGAGGGTCACTTCACAGACACAGGAAGTAGACAGCTGGAGGAATGTCACACACAGAACAAGAAAATCCAGGGATTCTTCCAGCAGCTTGCAGCTACAGAATCGATTTGAAGCCCTTTCCCTTATCAAGGACAACGAGGAAGAACAGCATGGACAGACTTGAGGGGTAGAGCAGGGGACCTTGAGAGGACCACCGCAAGGAAAAGCAGCTGCGAAGCCTCAGCGGAGGCGTGTGGTGGTGGTGGGGGACTCCTTGCTGCGGGGTACAGAAGCAGTGGTATGTGGGCCTGACAAGATGACTCGGGAGGTGTGTTGTCTCCCTGGGGCAAAGATCTGTGATGTGACCGAGAGGCTGACAAGACTTGTCAAGCCTACGGATCATTACCCCTTCATTTTGGTCCATGTGGGAACCAATGATACTGCAAGGCACAGCTTTCCCAAGATCAGAAGAGATTATGAGGCCCTGGGGAGGAAGCTGAAAGAAATGGACACACAGGTGGTCATCTCGTCTCTTCTGCCAGTTGAAGGGCATGGTCCAAGAAGGGAGAGGAAAATAGCCGATGTAAACAACTGGCTCCGTAGATGGTGTCGCCGAGAACAAATTGGATTCTTGGATCATGGACTGCGCTCCCATGCGGGGGGACTTCTGGCAAGAGATGGGGTGCATCTTACAACAGTTGGAAGAAACATTTTTGCCAACAGTCTCAAGAATTTGATCAGGAGGGCTTTAAACTGAGTCAAATGGGGGAGGGAGACAGTATTCTGGAAGGCAAAAGGGCTGGAGAAAATAGTCAAACTGTCATAGAGGGAACAAGGCAAACAGTGCAAGGACCCAACAGTGGGAGGCAAAAAAACTTGCACAGGGAGCAAGTAAAGGGAACACATGGTCTCAGATGTCTCTACACTAATGCACAGAGCATGGGAAATAAGCAAGATGAACTTGAACTCCTTGCACTACAAAACAAATATGATATAATTGGCATTACTGAAACCTGGTGGGACGAGTCTCATGATTGGAATGTAGGAATAGAGGGGTATAACCTTTATAGGAGAAACAGGCCAAACAGGAAAGGAGGAGGAATAACATTATATGTCAGGGATATTTACACCAGTGAAGTGATCCACGACATCAATACTGGAAGCCAGGTGGAGAGCATCTGGATAAAAATTAAAGGGGAGGGAAACAACAGGGATGTTATTGTGGGACTCTACTACAGACCCCCAAATGAGACGGAGGAATTGGATGATGATGCCTTTCTAGAACAGATGAACACACATGCAGAAAGGACAGATGTAGTAGTGATGGGTGACTTCAACTATCCTGATATTTGCTGGCAATCTAACTCAGCCAAAACTTCAAGGTCTAGCAAATTCCTTACATGCCTGGAAGACAATTTCATCGTCCAAAAGGTGGAAGAGGCAACAAGGGGGTCAGCTATTTTAGATCTCATCCTAACCAACAGAGATGACCTGGTTAATGGGGTGCAAGTGGTGGGATCCTTAGGTGAGAGTGATCATGTTCTCCTGGAGTTTGTTATACAATGGAAAGGAGAAGCCAGGCATAGTCAGACACGCATTCTTGACTTTAGGAGAGCTGATTTCAATAAACTCAGGGAAATACTGGGGGTGATCCCATGGTCAGGAATACTAAAAGAGAAGAGACCTCAAGACGGATGGGACTTTCTCAAAAGGGAGATATTGAAGGCACAATTTCAAACAGTACCATTGAGGAAGAAGAATGGGAGGTGTCTCAAGAAACCAGGATGGATGACTAAAGAACTTTCAATGGAGCTAAGTTTTAAACGGAACATGTATAGGAAATGGAAAAGGGGGGAAATCACCAAAGAAGAATTCAAACAGATAGCAAACACGTGTAGGAGTAAAGTCATAAAAGCTAAAGCGCAGAATGAGCTCAGGCTTGCTAGGGAGGTTAAGGACAATAAAAAGGGGTTTTTTGGGTATGTCCGCAGCAAAAGGAGGAAGAAGGAAATGATAGGGCCGCTACATGGAGAAGATGGCAAAATGCTAACAGGGGACAGAGAAAAGGCAGAATTACTCAACACCTTCTTTGCCTCAGTGTTTTCAGAAAAGGAAAAGGAGGACCAACCTGAGGATAATGGAACAGAGGACACAATAGGGGAAATCCAGCTCAAAATAAATAAAGAGGTAGTACAAGAATACCTTCTTAATCTAAATGAATTTAAATCTCTAGGACCAGATGAACTACATCCAAGAGTATTAAAAGAGCTGGCAAATATAATCTCAGAGCCATTGGCAATAATCTTTGAGAACTCCTGGAGAACAAGAGAAGTCCCAGCAGACTGGAGGAGGGCAAACGTTGTTCCCATCTTCAAAAAGGGGAAAAAAGAGGATCCCAACAATTATCGTCCAGTTAGTCTGACATCAATACCAGGGAAGATTCTAGAGCAGATCATTAAACAGAGAGTCTGTGAACATTTAGAAGGCAATGCCATAATCACAAAAAGTCAACATGGGTTTCAGAGAAACAAGTCATGCCAGCCTAATCTGATCTCTTTTTTTGATAACGTTACCAGCTTGGTAGATGAAGGGAATGCTGTGGACATCGCATACCTTGATTTCAGTAAGGCCTTTGACAAGGTTCCCCATGACATTCTTGCAAACAAGCTTGTAAAAGGTGGGCTAGACAAATTAACTGTTCAATGGATTTGTAATTGGTTGACCGGCCGAACCCAAAGGGTGCTCAGCAGTGGCTCCTCTTCGTCTTGGAAAGATGTGACCAGTGGGGTGCCACAGGGTTCTGTCCTGGGCCCAGTGCTATTCAACATATTTATCAATGACTTGGATGAGGGAATTAGGGGCATACTTATCAAATTTGCAGATGACACCAAATTAGGAGGAGTAGCTAATACCCTAGAGGACAGGATCAAAATTCAGAATGACCTGGATAGACTGGAGAGCTGGGCCAAAGCTAACAAAATGAAATTCAATACGGAGAAATGTAAAGTACTGCATTTAGGGCGGAAAAATGAAATGCATAAATATAGGATGGGAGAGACCTGGCTGAATGAGACTACGTGCGAAAGAGATCTAGGAGTCCTAGTAGACCATAAGTTGAACATGAGCCAACAGTGTGATGCGGCAGCTAAAAAGGCCAATGCAATTTTGGGCTGTATCAATAGGAGTATAGTGTCTAGATCAAGGGAAGTAATAGTGCCACTCTATTCTGACTTGGTCAGACCTCACTTAGAATACTGTGTCCAGTCCTGGGCACCACAATTAAAAAAGGATATTGACAAATTGGAGCGTGTCCAGAGAAGAGCAACTAAAATGGTGAAAGGTCTGGAAACGAGGCCTTATGAGGAAAGACTTAGGGAGCTGGGTATGTTTAGCCTGGAAAAAAGACGGTTAAGAGGCGATATGATAGCCCTGTTTAAGTATTTGAAGGGATGTCACGCTGAGGATGGAACAGGCTTGTTTTCTGCTGCTCCAGAGACTGGAACACGGAGCAATGGGTGCAAGCTCCAGGAACAGAGATTCCACCTCAACATGAGGAGGAACTTTTTGACAGTAAGAGCTGTTCGGCAGTGGAACACACTCCCTCGGAGCGTGGTGGGGTCTCCTTCCTTGGAGGTCTTTAAACAGAGGCTGGATGGCCATCTGTCGGGGATGCTTTGATCAAGATTTCCTGCGTGGCAGGGGGGTTGGACTGGATGGCCCTCGTGGTCTCTTCCAACTCTGCAATTCTATGATTCTATGATTCTATGATAGCCCTGTTTAAGTATTTGAAGGGATGTCACGCTGAGGATGGAGCGGGCTTGTTTTCTGCTGCTCCAGAGACTGGAACATGGAGCAATGGGTGCAAGCTCCAAGAACAGAGATTCCACCTCAACATTAGGAGGAACTTTTTGACTGTAAGAGCTGTTCGGCAGTGGAATGCACTCCCTCGGAGTGTGGTGGGGTCTCTTTCCTTGGAGGTCTTTAAACAGAGGCTGGATGGCCATCTGTCGGGGATGCTTTGATCGTGATTTCCTGCATGGCAGGGGGTTGGACTGGATGGCCCTCGTGGTTTCTTCCAACTCTGCAATTCTATGATTCTATGATTCTATGAATCCTCAATGTGACACCCCTTCAAATACTTAAACAGGGCTATCGTATCACCTCTTAACCATCTTTTTTTCCAGGCTAAACATACCCAGCTCCCTAAGTCTCTCCTCATAAGGCATCGTTTCCAGACCTTTCACCATTTTAGTCACCCTTCTCTGGACATGGATAGGGCAATGCCAATCGGCTGCTCAGTTTCTTGTTCGGCATTTGAGAAGTTCAATACATTTTTTGAATAGTCCATAAATTCAGGTGCAAGGGGGTAGTCCACTCTTTAGATGATTTTCTATTAATTGGCAAATGTGGCTCTGGAGTATGCTGCTCCGTTATGGATGAATTTCATTCAATCATGGACTATTTTGGAGTCCCCCTGACACATGAGAAGACTGAGGGCCCAGCTCACCAATTAACCTTTCTGGGTATCGAAACTGACATGGTGGATCAGTTTTGCAGAGTCCCTTTGGATAAGATAGGCTAAGAGATAGGGTTGGCCAATTCCTGACACACAGGAAGGCAACCATAAAAGAATTCCAGGAGCTAACTGGGCATTTAAATTTTGCATGTAAAGTAGAAATACGTGGGAGGGCATTTCTTCAGCAATTATGTGATGCAATTTTGGGGGTTTCTCAGTCGCATCACGGAATCAGGATTACACAGGAAATTAAAAAGGATCTCTTAATTTAGCATAATTTCTTGGAGCAGTTCAATGGGGTTTCCTTCTGGAGCAAAGAGATTAAGCTGAAGGATACCCTTATGGTGTCCTCTGATGCTTCAGGTTCCCTTGGGTTTGGTGTTTACTTTTGTGAGTGATGGTGCACCAAGTGATGGCCGCAGCATTGGGTGGATTCTGGGGTCACTACCGACCTGACTTTTTTAGAACTTTTCCCAATATTTGTGGCAGTTAGCATATGGGCTTCAGGATTTGCAATCTTTGGTGAGCTTCTGGTGCTATAATATGGCCACTGTTCAAGTTATCAATTCCTTGACATCACAGTCCCAGAGGGTTATGAGACTGGTTTGAGCACTTACATTACATTGCTTGATATTTAATATCTTGTTCACTGCTACCCACATTGCAGGAGTCGGCAATGGAATAGCCAACACTCTCTCCCACATGCAGATGGAACGCTTCAGGCAATTAGCACCAGAAGCCGAGAAGCTGGATCCAATGCCAGAGGATTTGTGGGACCTTGGACGAGTGAAATAGTCAGGGCTATAGATTTGTCTGTTGCCCCCAGCCCGAGGAAGGTTTATATGAAAGCTATTAATGAATTGTTTGAATTTCATAATGATTCCCAGTTGGATAATATTTGGCCTGTCCCCGTCCCTCACCTCCTACAATTTTGTGTATTTTTGAAGGTAGGGATCTAGCCCCACAGTCCATAAGATCACAGATGTCAGCCTTGGCCTTTTGGAGTAAACGTCAAGTCCTGCAAGACAACACTTTGGATTTCAGAATAAGGAAGGCTCTGGAGGGGTGTTCCAGGCAAAAGGGAGGACCGAGGATGATAGGCACCCTCTAACCCCAGCAGTTCTGGATGTCTTATACGACATCTGGCCAGCCATTTGTGTCACCCCTTTCGAGGATATATTGCTCCATGCTGCATCGCTGACAGCTTTCTTTGGTGCCCTACACATTAGTGAGGTGGTGGTTGCATCGAAGGGGGACAACTCTGGTAGGGCTATACAGGTGGGGGATCTTGGCTTAGGCACTACTCAAGTTTCATTGGTCATCAGACACTCTAAGACCGATCATCTGGGAAAGGGGGGGAAAGATTTATTGAATAAATGTCTCAACTAGACACTTTATCCTTTCAGAGCATTAAATGAGTACCTAAAGGTGCATCCCAATCAGCTGGGACCCTTATTTTTGCCATGCGGACAGGTCCCCCTTAATTCACTACCAGTTTGGGGCATTAACAGCTAAGGCTCTGGCATGTTTAGGGCTTGATGAAGTGCATTTTTATACACATTCCTTCAGGATTGGGGCAGCGTCAACTGCAGTGGTGATGGGTATGTGATCTGAGACAATCAAGAAATTGGGAAGATGGAAGTCTGGGGCCTAATAGAAATACATTTGCCCAATTTGTTATTGAGGGTTCTTAATCTGTTGATGTGTTCTATTTTACAGATATTAATGCATGGTCAGCAAGATACCAGGTATTGATCTGTGGCCACAGCTTTGTTTATTGGGTGGCACGACATGCCAAGACAAGTCATCTAGGTGCCCATTTGGGTCTGGGAAAAATTGCTGCAGTTGAATGGTTGGGCAAGAGAGGCTTGAAGTGGAATGGTTTAATCAGTATGTTGTTTCAGGAGAGTCGTGGACCTCCTCCGCATGTGTTGGTGATACACCTGGTGGAAATTATTCGGGTCTGCTCAAAGGTATGGCATTGATTCTCCAGGCACTGGTTGATATGCAGTACATTAAGTCAATGTGGACTCACATGACTTTGATTTGGTCGGACATCATTCCACGGCAGAATTACCTGGGAGAGGGAGACACTAAGAGTCTGGACATAGCTCAAAAGAAGGTTAACAGAGAGATGCACAGAGCAATGGCTGACAGTTTATGTCATTTCATCCAATACCCAGATATCTCTTATAAGCAGTTGGATCTTTATAGGGTTGATGGAGTCCACTTGTCTGAGAAGGGGATTCAGTTATTTCTTGAGGGTATGAGAACTGGGGTGAGGGCTGCATTGGCCTCCCTGGTGGGGGATAGGGGCTAAGTAGACACTTGCCCCTTATCTGTGGCAGGGAGTGGGTTGACTGGGTATCCGGCATTCACCTATGGTACCTCCATTGTGGGTTGAAGGATGGGCTTATCAAACCACACCTGCATATCATGCAGATGGGGTGCAGGGAGATTAGCTATCCTTGAGGCCAGCACCAGGTGGTAACCCTTGATAGAAGTCATGCAGCTTGAGGATTTACATTCTGGTGTCTTGCCTTCCAGTAGATGGTGTCCGGGGGGGGGCATCCCAGTTCCGGATATCCCCCTCAGGGCTCAGGTGTTTTTTTCAGGGAAGCTGGAAGATGGGTCTGAATTGACTGTCTGCCTCAGCTGGTCCTGCAGTGGGTCTCCCCTTTGGGTTCGCATACCCCAACAAATAAACACATAAATAAAGTGGTCAATATTTCAATGCATCTTTTGTGTCATGTCTTGTTATTCCATGTGTTAATCATTAACAACCCCTCAGAGCAACATGAATAGTTGCACTGGGGGAGGTGTTTTAATGGGCACATGGAAGTGAGCACATGATTGGCCATGGTATATGACACCATGGCTGGGAGGAAGAAGGGGTTGAGCTGGCCTTATTTAGCCCTGTGCCGCCCTTGGTCTCCTCCTCTTTCTGCACAACAGTCCACCCACCCGCCTTTGTCACAGTATGAGTTTTCTGGTCATGTCTTGAGCCAGGTAGGAATTTTTACCCCCCTTTTCCTTTTTTTTTTTTTTTTTTTGCCTATCCCATATTGTCACTTTGGAACTGGATGATTGGCTTTGGGTGAGGTCATAAATAGGTGGTCACTGGCAGGGAGTGGGGAGACTGGGTATCCAGCATTCACCTATGGCACCTCCATTGTGGGTTGAAGGATGGGCTTATCAAACTGCACCTGCATATCATGCAGATGGGGTACAGGGAGATGGGCTGTCCTTGAGGACTGCACCAGGTGGTAACCCTTGATAGAAGTCATGCAGCTTGAGGATTTACATCCTGGTGTCTTGCCTTCCAGTAGATGGTGCCCGGGGGGGCATCCCAGTTCTGAGGATTGCCCTCGGGGCTAAGGTGTTTCACCCAGGGAAGCTGGGAGATGGGTCTGAGGTGACCATCTGCCTTTGGGTTTGCATACCCTAAGAAATGAACACATAAATAGATATGATAAATAAAGTGGCCCATATTTCAACCCATCTTTTGTGTCTTGTCTTGTTATTCCATGTGTTAATCATTAAAAGGTGTGAGACTAAAAATAACGAATACTAACTTAAAGCTTTTGCCAATGACCTTGTTGTTTTCTTAGATAATCCCATTGTAAATATTGGTGAACTAATGGCAACAATCAACATGTTTGGAAAATATTCAGGTTTTAAAATTAATAAAGACAAAACATCAATTCTAATCAAAATCATGTCTAAAAGAGATTTTGATTTAACTATGAAATCTGGCTGCAAAACTGAAAAAAGTAAGATACGTGGGAATTTGGTTAACAAAGAAAAATGTGGATTTATATGACAATTATTTAAAAAAAAGAAATAAAAAAAGATTTGGAAAGGTGGTCCAAGTTAAATATTTGATTATTAAGCAAGATCTCAGTGATAAAGATGAACATTCTCCCTAAATTACTTTTTCTATTTCAAAATCTCCCAATATTAAATAACAGAAGGTGCTTTTGAGAATGGACAAAGGACTTGAGAAACTTCATATGGAAAGGAAGCAGACCAAGGATCAAGTGGGAAACACTAATAGATCAGAAGAACAAGGGTGGATGTGGATTACCTGATCTTAGTCTGTATTATTATTTTGACTGCCTCACATGGATCTTAGAATGGATAAAGCTGAAAAATCAAAGACAACTAAATTTAGGAGTTGATATGAGATATGGGTGGCATGTCTATCTCTGCTATGAAAAAACTATAATTAACAAGGATTTTAACCACCACTTTGTACGATGATCTCTTCTTAGAATTTGGCTCAAAATAAAGCAAAAATATTACATGAAAATTCCGTTATGGATATCACCACAAGAGGCCTTTTTGAGTAGATGGGTGTGACAGATGGCTAGGTGAGCCAATGGAAACAGTGTGCTTCAGGAGCCAATCGTCTGTGAAGAGGCAGAAAGGGGAGAGGCTTCTGGGGAGTGATGTGGGTGTGACAGAGAGAGAGAGAGAGTTAGCTCAGAGAAGTTCTGCTTCAACTGTGGCTTGAGAGTGTGAAGTCAAGGAGAGAGAGAGGCTTAGAACAAATTTATGCAAAGAAAGGAATTTATTAAATCAGTTGTGTTTCTGTTGTGTAACAATAAAGCATTCTTTATGTTAATTCATGACATGCAGTCTGGTCATGCGTGACTTCTTTGCAATTAAATCACAAGTATTAGGGTACATCCACACCTGAGTACACATTCTCTCTCTCTCTCTCTCTCTCTCTCTCTGGCTTTTCTTCGCAAATGAAGATTCAGGAAGGACTCATCCTGCACTTTTTGCAAGCTCACTGATGACTAAAAAGGCCAATCCGAGATAAACAAGTCCTGTTGCAGAAAGCACAGCAGAAGGTCTCCTTGGGTGATGTTTCCGGGTTGTGATTCTTTCTGCGTTGTTGTTTCTCTTCAAGACTTGTTCGGCGTGAGTTCTCAAATAAGGCTGCAGCATTGTGGATAGTGCGTCTCCATGCCTCCCAATGTGAGGCCAGGGTGGACCATTGTTGGTGATCAATTTGGCTGAGCCTGAGATGTTGTTTCAGGGAGTCCTTGTATCGTTTTTTTTTTTAGTGCCCCTCTTATGCTGATCCGTGGCGAGTTCACCGTAGAGTACTATTTTTGGTAGGCGATGGTCCTCCATCCTAGAAATGTGCCCTGCCCAGCGCAGCTGTGTTCTCAATATCATGGCCTCAATGCTGGTGATCCCTGCTTGCTCAAGGACAGCAACATTCGTCACACATGCTATAGCTCACCAGGAAATGTAGTTCGGCCATGACATAGCTGGCCATCCCAAATTTGGTGGCAGCAGAGGGAGAGAAAGGCCCCTGCATGACAAGTTAAAGGGAAGGAAGGCTTGATGTCACAATGGGAGAATACAGACAACTGGTTAAGATATAAATATATCTTGAATAAAAGACAAGATGGAGAATACCGAAAGATATCCCAAGAAAAAAAAAAGAAAAAAGACGGGGCCAAAATCCATTGGTTTACTTGTCAATTAAAAGACAGATTCAAAGAAGATAAAGACAAAGAAGGATTTGAAGACAAAGAAAATGAGCTAGATAAGCTACTCTGGTCTGAAGAAAAAATACTATTGTAAATTTCTATAAATTCGTCTTATCAAGAGACTTAGAACATGAAATTATTAAAGAAGTAATGATAAAATGGGCAGCTGAATTTGGAGAGAACATCGGATTAGATGAATGGGAGAATGCCTGGAGAAAAATAAATCCCTTCACAGCATCTCAAGACTTGAAAGAGAATCATATTAAAGTTGTTAATAGATCATAGAATCATAGAGTTGGAAAAGACCACAAAGGGCCATCCAATCCAACCACCTGCCATGCAGGAATACACAATTAAATCATTCGCATGATTTAGCCATCCAGCTTCTACTTAAAAACCTCCAAAGAAGAAGCCTCCACCACACTACGAGGCACTGTATTCCACTTCCGAACAGCTCTTACTGTCAGGAAGTTCTTCCTAATGTTTAGGTTGGATCTCTTCTCCTGTAGTTTGAACACATTGCTCCATGTCCTAGGACTTTTTCAGATGCCCTAAAACCAATCAGGGGAGGACTGGAGAGGTACGCAGCTATCGCACGGCAGGGGGTCAGTTTCAGAGGAGGCTGTCCCCCTCCCATCATCGTCTATGTTACTTCTGTGTTCGATGTATTGCAAACATGCCATTTTTTACTCACAGAAGTTTTTTGTGAGTAAAAAGTGGTGTCTTTTCACCACTTCATCCACTTCACTATGTCATCCAAAACTGACCCCTGCCACGTGATAGCCATGTACCTCTCCTGCCCTCCCCTGACAGGTTTTAGGGTGTCTGAAAAAGTCCCTAGTCTCTGGAGCAGCAGAAAACAACCTTGCCTCATCCTCAGTATGACATCCCTTCAAATATTTAAACATGGCTATCATGTTACCTCTCAATCTTCTCTTCTCCAGACTAAACATGCCCAGCTCCCTACGCCACTCCTCATACAACATGGCTTCCAGACCACCCACCATCCTGGTCACCCTCTTTTGGACACGCTCCAATTTGTCAATATCCTTTTTGAATTGTGGTGCCCAGAACTGGACACAGTATTCCAGGTGAGGTCTGACCAAAGCAGAAGAGAGTGGCACTATTACTCCCCTTGATCTAGATACTATACTCCTATTGATGCAGCCTAGAATCACATTGGCTTTTTTAGCTGGTGAACTACTAGAATAAGCAAAATTAAATTAAAAACAAAAATAACATTTGATGGAAATGCATTGTGGTGGAACTAATAATAATAATAATAATAATAATATGTATTTATACCCCTCCCCTCTGTTAAAACAATCAGGGCGGCTTACAAAAATTAAAATACAATACAGGTAAAAATCTCTAATCACCCCCACCCTCCCTCCCCCAAAATATTAAACAAATGTAAATTAAAAGCAACGGTCTAAAACCACCTTTAAAAACAATAAATACAATAAATAGCCAGCAGACTAAAAGAAGACAGGATCCCCTGAGGCCGGGATCTAATTTGGAAAGGCCTGCCGAAAGAGATCTGTCTTTAGTGCTTTTTTAAAGCTACTCAGGCTTGTCATCTGACGGATCTCGTTCGGCAGGTCATTCCACAATTTGGGGGCGATTACTGAAAAGGCCCTCTGGGAGGTTGCAGACAGCCTAGATTTTTGTGGCTGAAGCAAATTCCTCCCAGAGGACCGGAGTGCACGGGGAGGATTGTATGGGAGGAGGCGGTTCTGGTGGTAAGTTGGACCCAAGCCATTTAGGGCTTTAAAGGTAATAACCAACACCTTATAATGGGCCCGGAAACTGATAGGCAGCCAGTGGAGAGATCTTAACACTGGAGTTATATGGTCTCTCCGAGATGTTCCCGAGACCACTCTGGCTGCCATGTTTTGTACCAACTGAAGTTTACGGACCAAGCATGAGGACAGCCACATGTAGAGCGCATTGCAGAAATCTAGATGAGAGGTTACCAGCGCATGTGCCACAGTCTCGAGGTCCTTTACTTCCAGGAAATGGCGCAGCTGGCATATCAGCCGAAGCTGATAACAGGTGCTCCTGACTGTTGCATTCACCTGAATCTTCATCTGAAGTGATGAATCAAGGAGCACCCCCAGACTGCGAACACGGTCCTTAATGGAGAGCATGACCCCGTCCAGGACTGGAGGTTGCAACCCAACTCCTGGTTTCGGGGCCACTACCGTGAGCACCTCCGTTTTGTCTGGATTTAATCTCAATCTGTTTTTCCTCATCCAGCCCATTACTGCTTTAAGACAGTCATTAAGAGGAGAGATGCCATCGGAATTTGAGGCCGACGATCGGGACAAGGAGAAATAGATCTGAGTGTCATCTGATAACACCCAGCCCCATAACTCCGAATAATCTCACCCAACGGCTTCATATAGATGTTAAACAGCATCGGGGACAGGATGGCGCCCTGCGGAACACCACAAGTGAGCTCCTTTCTGCTGGAGCAACTGTCCCCGAGCAACACCCTCTGGGACCTGCCCGAAAGGAAGGACCGGAACCACTGGAGCGCAGTGCCTCCGATTCCTAACCCTCTCAGGCGATCCAAGAGGATGCTATGATCTATCGTATCGAAAGCCGCTGAGATGTTCAAAAACACCAACAGGGTCACATTACCCCTGTCGATGCTTAGACGCAGGTCATCGGTTAAGGCAACCATGGCAGTCTCAACTCCAAATCCCATCCTAAAGCCAGTTTGAAATGGGTCTAGATAATCGGTTTCATCCAAGACCACTTGGAGGTGAAGCGCAACTGCCCTCTCGATCACTTTGCTCAAGAATGGTAACACAGAAACCGGCCTATAGTTGTTCATGTCCAGGGGGTCAAGGGAAGATTTTTTTTCAGGAGCGGCCTAACGGCTGCTTCCTTTAAACAAGATGGAACACACCCTTCTCTGAAGGATGCATTGATGATGTCCTTAAGGAACACCATCAAGGCAGTCCCCCGCTGGATGGCCAGCCATGAAGGGTAAGGATCGAGAGGGCAGGTCATCTTCTTCACCCTACCAAGTAGCTTGTCCACATCCTCGGTACTCACGGATTGAAATTCATCCAGTAAACTTACATCAATGGAGTTGCTGGACACCTCGTCAATTGTTTGCCGGGTGATTGTGGAATAACGAGACCACACACATGAAATGGGGTGAAATAAAGTATTTTATTAAATCAACCTATTTAATTCCCTTCTAATATCTTCAACAGGGGGAGGCAACCTGGTGAGGGACCAGCTGAGGCAATAGGTCTATACTGGACCACACCCCTCAGCCTTCCCTGGCAGATACCTGGGCCCTGGAGAAGAATCCCAGTTGCCTGGGGTTGCTCCCCAGCCAGCCCCCATCTGGAAGGTGAACCCAAAAGTCCCTCACCCAAGCCCCACAGATTGGGGTGAAGGATTATCCTTTAGGCCGACCCCAAGGTGGGTCTCCATCTGTCCCCTTAGGCCCCACGACCTGAAGTGGCCCTTCCAGAGACCCTACCTTCACCGAAAATTGGTTCCAAGGTGCCCACTGAAGCTACGCCTCCCTCTTCCCCACCACTGAAAGGGGCAAGCATCCACTTAGTCCCTTTCCCCCACCAGCTCATGCAAAAGGTTCCTCAACCCCTGTTGAAGATCACCCAAAAACAATAAATTTCCAGAGTCCGAAAGGTGCACCCCGTCAGCTCTGTAGAGCTCGGGCCTTTTGGACACAATGTCAGGGTGTGGCAGATAGTATCCCAACCCCCTATACATGGCATTCTTAATTTCCCGATTGGTGCCCCTCCGGGCCTTATCCAATGAACGGGGATCACCTTCGCCCCTCCATTGCCATCTTGGCAGCATGGCAGACCACATGATGGCAACCTGAGGCCACCGTGACCTGATTGCCCATATGTCATGGATCGCCTGGAGGACCAATGCTTTCCCCTTCAGTAACCCCAGGTCATTCCCCCCTAAGTGCAGAACCAAAACATTAGGTGGAGGCCCTTGGCGCTCCTCAAAAAGCAGTGGCAACAGGCCACGCCAACGCAAACCCCTTTTCCCCAAGCACTCAATTGTTGCCCCGTTCCCCAGACCCAGGTGAGGCCCGTAGTGACACAGCCGGGCCTGTCAGGCCACCCAGTACACCATACTGTGGCCACAGATCAGCACCCGTAGCTTCACCATCGTCGGCCTAGAATCTGTAGAAACAAAATGGGAAGACAACAAGTTAGTAAGTGAGTGGACACACATAACGCCGATAAGAGGAGGACCTCCATCGGCCAATCCCTTGGATGCTGCAGTCGGCATGCCGCGGCTGTGGAAGCGGCACCTATGCGGAAGGAATGGGTAGCAAAGCGAACCCCATGAAGACCCAGCTTATCCAATGCTCTAGACGTCAGCGCCCAAAACTGGTATTTGGTCAATGGGGAAAAATCCTCGTGCACAAACAGTGGGCCAGATTGTGGCCCCCGAACCGCCAAAAATTGTTGCAAAGCCCATATGGGGCATAACTCTGGATCACTGCAAGGCAGCAAACAACATTGCCTGCCCTTCCCTCGCTGATCCGTCTTGGAAAAGCGCAGCATCAGAGTGACTCTGTGCCCCACCATGTTAACGTCCCTAAGCTCAAGAGCTCTATGGGACACATCCGTCTTGGATGCCTGCACCAGTTCGCTGATGCGTAAAGCACCAAAAAAGGCTCTCAAGGCCACTGCATGAAAAAGCAGCACCTCATATGGAGACATACAAATGCCTGCCCAAACCGTAGCCAACCCCTTCAAAATAGTGGGTGAAATTGGAACTCTATTGTCGGCTCTACGCCCTCGTTCCCTAGACCAGCCCTCCAGTGCCTTCCGAATGTGGAAATCTCCGGTACAGTCTGGCACACCTTGGGCCTTAAGCCAAAAAGCAATCGCTGATAGCCTAACCTTAATGGACTGAGGGGACAAACCCTTATGATATAGGTAGACACAGAACTGAAACAACTGCTCAAACGGTACTGAAACACCCTGTTGAAAGCCTGACTGCACCCTGAATTGGAAAAACTCACATGAAGACCTGGTGTAACCCTTCATAGTGTTCGGTGCCATGGACATACCCAATGCTCTCACGAGCTCAGCCTCCCAAGCCTCCACAGGCTTGCTGGCATTGGATCACCCTCAGGTGCTGCGTCGGGGGCCAGCTCTCTGAATCGCTCCATCTGCATGCGGGAAAGAGCGTCAGCAATGCCATTGTTAATGCCCGCCACATGCCGGGCGAAAAACAAAATATTAAACTTTAAACACTGTAACGTAAAGGCCCTGACGAGCACCATCACCCGAGGAGATTTTGAGGTGAGGGAGTTTATTACCTGGACAGTTGCCATGTTATCGCACCAAAAGTGCACAGATGAATTTGCCAGCTCCTCTGCCCAAATGGTGGCCGCTACCAAAATTGGGAAAAATTTGAGGAACGTCAAATCAGCCACAATGTTTGATGCTGCCCAGTCAGGAGGCCACCTGCTTGCGCACCACTGTCCACCATAATAAACCCCAAACCCTGTGGATCCAGCTGCATCAGAGGCTATCTGCAAATTACCCTTAAGCTTCCGCTCCTCCCGCCAGAAAGAAATACCATTAAACTGTCCCAGAAAATGATGCCAAACAATCAAATCGGCCCGCACCTCCCCGGCGATACATATTCGAAAATAGGGCTGTCGCACACCCTTAATGGCGTCGCACAGGCGACGAAGAAAAGGCCTCCCAGGTGCTACCACCTTACAGGCAAAGTGCAGATGTCCTATAAGGACCTGAAATTCGCACAAAGTGGCCTTGTGCCTTGCCAAGAACTGAGAAACCCTATCCTTCAAATCAGTGACCTTAGCCATGGACAATCTACATTGTTGATTAACCGTGTCAATTTCGACCCCTAAAAAGGTCAAAACCTGCAATGGTCCCTCTGTCTTTTCTGGTGCTAGAGGGACCCCCAGTTCCCCCGCCAATGCTTCAAACTGATGCAACAGATACGCACACTGGCCAGACTGATGAGGCCCAATCATAAGAAAATAGTCCAAATAGTGTACGACATTGTGTAGACCAGTCCTAGCCTTCAGCGCCCATTCAAGGAATGTGCTAAAGGTCTCAAAAGCATTGCACAAAACTGAACAGCCCATGGGGAGAGCGCAATCCATATAAAACTGCCCGTCAAACTGGAAACCTAGCAGTTTAAAATCATCCGGATGAACTGGCAAAAGGCGAAAAGCAGATTTAATATCGTATTTGGCCAGCTCAGCCCCCCAGCCTTGTAAACGAACCGCCCTGACAGCCGCATCAAAGGATGTATACCTAACAGTACATAATTCATGGGGAATGGAGTCATTCACCGAATCACCTTTGGGGTATGATAGATGGTGAATGAGTTTGAATTCCCCAGGGGCCTTTTTGGGCACGATGCCCAAAGGAGAAATTCTCAGATTAGGAACCTGAGGACAGGGAAAAGGACCTAGAACACGCCCTTCCTTAACTTCCTTCCTAATTTTTTCCCTCACCACCTGCTCCATACCAAAAACAGATTTTAAATTGTGAGCCCAAAAAGGCCGCCTAACACCCTGAAACGGAATCCTAAACCCAAACTGGAAACCCTCAAGTAAATATTGGGCAGCCTTCCATCAGGATAGGCCTTGAGCCAATGCTGGAGGACATCATTGTTGATTGGGCTGGGGCCCTTTTTGATGGTGAGTGGTGGAAGGTCTGCCCCTCCCTCCCTGATTGGCCCTACCACCCCGGGCAGCTGATTTCCCTCGGGGCAGTTCCAAAAGGAATGTCCTCCTCCACAGATGGAGCACTTGTGGCTGAATCTGCAAGGTTTCCCGGCACAAAATCCATGTGAACTAAATTCCCAGCATATCTGCTTATCAGCCAGAGCAGTGCTGGTGGGTGAACGTGTGACTAGGCTACCAGATGCCTTAACTAAGTGTCCACTATGTGTCCTTTCCCCTTGGATGGGGCAAGCCGGAGTCATAAGCTATATCCACAACTGAGGATTCATCATATCCCATCTCAAGGACGGATAGAGCGCAGCCCACACCCTGAAGGCCTCATCGTACAGAAGCCATGCTGGACCTGCGAAGTCACCATATGCCCTGTGAATTATATCCAAGTACTGAAAAATGGCTGCCACACGATGAGGATGTGCCTTAACTACAACCCCGGCATAAATGAGGTATCATGACAGCCAATTGGTCCAGTTCCTCTCCACCTTCCTTTTCTTCAATTTTTCCTTCTCTTTCTCATCCATTTCCTCTCTATCTTTTTTCCACTTCTCTATAAAGTAGAGAAAATAAGTCCACGTATTCTCCCTTCATTATTTTATCCCTGGTAGATTGAAGCAAATGATCACCTAGGGCGGTGATGGCGAGCCTATGACACGCGTGTCACCACTGACACACGTAGCCATCAGTGGTGACATGCGGCTAGGTCGCTCAACCCCTCCCCCTCACCATCCTCCCTAAAGTGGCAATCAGGGCTTCAAAGCCCTGGTCGCCATTTTAGGGAGGCGGAGGAAAGAATGAAAGTGGTGGGCGGGGCTATGAAGCCCCGGTCACCACTGGGAGGAGGCTTTCCAGCCAGCACACTCCCTTCCAAAAGCTGCGATTGTGGCTTTGGAAAAGGAGGGTGGCTGGTCGCTGGAGAGGAGGGACTGGAGGAGGGAAAAGCCCTCCCATTCAGAAAACCCCTCCCATCCAGCCCTCCCATCTAGCCAGCGATGCTCTTCCCCCCCCTGTGCAGCCTCGCTGAAAGGGAGGGGTGTTCTCCGTGACTCAGTCACAGAGAACACCCCTCCCTTTCAGCGAGGCTGCACAGGGGGGTACAAGCTAGCTGGCTGGGACCTTTCCCAGCCAGCGATGCTCTCACCCCCCCTGCAGCCTCGCTGAAAGGGAGGGGTGTTCTCTGTGACTGAGTCAGGGAGAACACCCCTCCCTTTCAGTGAGGCTGGACAGGGGGGTACAAGCTCGCTGGCTGGGACCGTTCCCAGCAAGTGATGCTCTCACCACCCCCCCGTGCAGCCTCACTGAAAGGGAGGGGTGTTCTCCCTGACTCAGTCACGGAGAACACCCCTCCCTTTCAGCGAGGCTGGATGGGGGGGGGTTAAAGCTCGCTGGCTGGGACCTTTCCCAGCAATCGATGCTCTCACCCCCCCGTGCAGCCTCGCTGAAAGGGAGGGGTGTTCTCCGTGACTCAGTCACGGAAGGTGGCTGGTAGCTGGAGGGAGGGGCTGGAGGGGAGTGGTTGGAGCGGGGAGCCTTTCCAGCCAGCACCCTCTATTTCCAAAGCCGCGATCAATCATAAGGGAGAGTGGCTGGCTGGTTGCTGGAGGGGAGGGGTTGGAGGGAAGGGGCTGGAAGGGTGCCTGATAGCCTGGATGGGAGGGGCTGGAGGGAGGAGGCTAACCAGAAAGCACCCTCCCTTCCAAGGAGGATGCCATTTTGGCCTTCTTCTTCCCAGCAGCCTCGGCTGCTGGGGGGAAGGCGCGAAAAAGGGAGCCAATCGGGGCTGGTCAGCTGTGCCCCAATTGGCTGCCTGGAACAGAGGGGAGGGCCATCCGGCCACATTTCCGGCACAGCTGGATGATGCGGTGGCTGGCGATGGGGCCAGTATAAATAGGCCAGCCCCGGTGCAAAGCCTCCAGTTTGGCCCCAGCAGCACTTCGGACACCATCTCGGACACCACCACCCCTGCCCTCCCTGCGCATTGCTAAGCTAAGTGGGAAAAGTGAGATCATTGCTGAGATAAGTGAGGGAAGTCTGGGAGAGGAGAGGGCCTGTGGCATGGTATGGGTGCCGTTTTCTGTCGTTAGTGGCAGCCGTTGTTATTCATATAAGGAACAGTATCTTGCTCCATAGTGCAGACTCCATTTCACCATTATTACTGTTGTGCATCCTTATTAACCCTATTTTTGCTTATTAACCCTGCCCTTTCCTAAAAGATAATTACATACACCATTTTGTGGCTAATAAGGCTAGTTAATCCCTAATTACCTGCAGGCCTAACAAGTGCATATAATTCTATCTTCTGTCACTGCCCCCCTGATGGAAAATTCCCAAAATAAAAAACTAAGGTTAAGTAAAGGAAGTGGTAGTAGCAGTGGCTGACCCTTTCAAGAGACATGGACCGAGATGTATGGCTTTATAGAAAAAAATGGCAGATCATTTTGCATTCTATGTAACAAAACAGTAGTAAGCAGAACATGGAATATAAATAGACATTTTGAAACTAATCATTCTCAGCTCTTGGAAAAAAGTGAGGATGAAAGGAAGGCATACATTTCCAGGCAGCTACAACTTTATAAGAGCCAATCTAATTCCATCCTAAAATTTATGAAAGGCTCTACAAATTTAACATCTGCAAGTTTGAGCATTGCTCACTCTATAGCTCAGCATAGAAAAGCGCTCAGTGAGGGAGAATTTATTAAAGACACTCTTCTAAGATGTGCACCAGATCTGTTTCATGATATGCAGAATAAAGATGCAATTATTAAGAGAATATCTGAGTTACCACTTAGTAGAAATATCATAAAAGACCGAATAATGAGACTGAACACAAATGTACAACAACAATTAGAGAGAGACTTAAAGAAGTGTAAATATTTTTCGATCTCTCTTGATGAAACTACTGATGTCACATCACATGCTCAGTTGGCCATTATTGGTCGATATTCTGATGGTTTCAAAATGAGAGAAGAATTGATAAAGTTAATATCAGTGCCAACAAGTACAGCAGGAAGTGAAATATGTAAGGTTGTTCTACAAACATTTTGTGACCTAAGCATTGATATCTCTAAAGTGCTGTCAGTGACGACAGATGGGGCACCTAATATGGTGGGGAAAAAAGTCAGATTTGTCAAATTGTTTACAGAAGCTATTGGACATCCAATTGTGCCTTTTCATTGTATTATCCATCAGGAGGCTTTATGTGCCAAGGCAGGATTCACCTACCTAAATGACTTAATGTCAGTTGTTACAAAACTAGTTAATTTAATAGCTGCTCGCCCCCTTCACAAGCGAGAATTTTCGGCGCTTTTACAGGAGGTTGATTCCACCAACAGTGGACTGCTGATGTACAATACAGTCGTCCCTTCACATTCGCGGGGGTTAGGTTCCGCGGACCCCTGCAAATGTCAAAAATCCGCAAATATTGATTCCCTCCCGAGGCCCCGTGGAGGCCTCTGTGGGCCTCCCCCTCCCTCCCCGGGAACTTCATGGAGCCATCCAAGGCTCCGTGAAGGCCTCCGTGGGCCTCCCCCTCCCTCCCTGGGGCCTTCACGGAGCCTCTCCGGGCCTCCCCCCTCCCACCCCTGGCCTTCACGGAGCCTTCCAAGGCTCTGTGAAGGCCTCCCTGGGCCTCCCCCTCCCTCCCAGGGGCCTTCACGGAGCCTTCCAGGGCTCTGTGAAGGCCTCCCTGGGCCTCCCCCTCCCTCCCTGGGGCCTTCACCAAGACTTCTAAGGCTCCGTGAAGGCCTCTCCAGGCCTCCCCCCTCCCACCCCGGGCCTCCCCCTCCCACCCAAGGCCTTCACGGGGCCTAGCGGGGCCCTGAGGAGGCCTCCCCAGTCCTTCCCCCTTCCTCCCAATACCTTCACAGAGGGCCTCTGGAGGGTCTCCGAAGGCCCCACAGAGGCCTTCCCAGCCTTCCCCCTCCCTCCCAAGGCCTTCGCAAGGCCTCCGGAGGGTCTCCGAAGGCCCCGTGGAGGCCTCACCATCCCTCCCCACTCCATGCCAGGGCTTTCACGGGGCCTCCAGAGGCCCCGTGTCGTGGTTTTCGGGGGGCCCGGGGGGGTCCTCCCAAAACCGCGAATAATCAAAACCGCGAATGTCAAGTTCGCAAATGTGGAGGGACAACTGTAATGTAAGATGTCTGAGCCGAGGCAAAGTTCTTGAGCGCTTTGTGGAGTGCTTTGAAGAAATTAAGATATTTCTTGACGATAAGGATCTGGGGAACTTTCCTCAGCTTAATGATGATAAGTGGGTCAACACTCTGATGTTTTTTACAGATCTCTCTGTTCATATTAATGAAATGAATTTTAAGTTACAAGGTTTTGGCAAAAGTATTGACGTTATGTTTGGATACATAAAAGCTTTTGAAAGTAAAGTTAAAATTTTCAAGCGAGATGTAGAAACTAAAATTATAAGTATTTTCTTCGAGTAGCAAAGCATTTTGAGGCCAGTGCAGCTGTACAAGATGAAATGGAACTCTTGCATATGAAGTACCAGCATGTTTTAGACTCATTACTTGACCAGTTTAGTGATAGATTTAGTCAATTTAGAAGTCTAGAACAGACCATGAAAATAATTAAGTATCCTGATGTAGTAGTCTACAGTAGTTTGGAATTAAATAGTTTCCAATGGATGCAAATTGATGATTTGGAGATGCAACTTGCAGAATTTCAAGACAGTATCTGGGCTCAGGTGTTTGTTGACTTGAGGTCAAAGCTTGAGATTCTGGAAAGGTGCCGCTTGGAGAATCAAGAGGAGTGCCACTATGAACAGGAAATTTGGAGTGCCTGGAACCAACTACCAGACACTTTTAGCACCCTGAAAAATATAGCAATGGCTTTACTCACAATTTTCCCCTCTACATACTTTTGTGAGGCCTTATTCTCAGCATTAAATAATATCAAAACCAACAAAAGAAACAGATTGACAGATGAAGTTAGTAGCACTTGCTTGGGCCTGAAGTGTACAAAATACCAACCTTCAATTGAAGAATTAGCCAATGAAATTCAGCAACAAAAAAGTCACTAATAAGCAGGTTAGTTAAAGAATTCCCCCTCCCTCTCACTTATCTCAGTTTATGGCACTCCACACAAGCTAAATAATATCAAGACCAACAAAAGAAACCGACTGACGGATGAACAAAGAAGTCACTAAGCAGGTAAGTTAAATAATTAGTTTTTGGTTTATTAAATGCAATTATATATAACAATTATCTCTCTCTCTGGCATTTCTTTGCAAACAAAGATTCAGGAAGGGGATTTGTCCTTCGAGCCTGTGCAATGGATTTTTCTGGTGGAGCGCAGCGTGCACAAAACTGGCCTCACCCTTTAAACCAGAGATTCATCTGCCGTGGCCTTGCAAGCATGGACGTGGCAGCGAGGTCCTCGGGCTGTAGGTTTGATTAGAGTTTCCTTCTCTTAGATGGTTGACCTTACAGGGTTGGACGAGCACCATCTGCCCGGGTTTGGGATTAGAGTTTTCCTTCTCCTAGGACGGTTGCCACAAGGCTAGAGAGCCCATCCTGCCCTTTGACGCTCTTTGTCAGACCCTTCGGTTTTGACCTGTCTGGCATGGGAGACCCTACCAGTGGCTATTATGCCACCACCAGCATAGCTCAAAACATCATTAGGGTACGCAAGCCTCTCTCCCATGACAAGGGGGCGTCAATGGAGAGGTATAACAATTATACATTTATGTTATTTAAACAACAAATATTGCGAAATAATGCTTTTTCCTCAAAGTGACACACCACCTGAGTTATGCTCAGTTTTTTGGCAAAGTTTGACACACCAGGCTCAAAAGGTTGCCCATCACTGACCTAGGGGAAGTGACATTTCTCCAAAAGGAATGGCAGAGTATGCAATGGACTCATAACCCAACCCTGGCGCCGCACCAGGTAAACTCTGAGCCAACCCCAACGGGGGGACCATGGATCCTGGCCCATAAGGTGGCCAATGGGACCATTGTGATGGGACCCAGGCCAAAGCTTGTTGCTGTAACGGCCTCTGGACAGACTGTGTACCTGAGGAAGTATTTCCCATGTTCTGCGTCATGGGGGGCCAAGTTCCCCAAGGCCAAGACACACCCATATTGGAATTATGTGGAGGAACAACAGACTCACCTGAATTTCCTGGAACTATGTTGTCATTAACCGGCTGCTCCACCGGATTGCTTGAAAGCTGCTCCGTCCCTGCATTGTCATCGTCATGTCTGGACGCAGAAGCCCCACCTGGATGCATATTACGTTCCAACGCATCTAATCGGGAAAGAATCATAGAATCATAGAATTGCAGAGTTGGAAGAGACCACGAGGGCCATCCAGTCCAACCCCCCTGCCACGCAGGAAATCATAATCAAAGCATCCCCGACAGATGGCCATCCAGCCTCTGTTTAAAGACCTCCAAGGAAGGAGACCCCACCACGTTCCGAGGGAGTGTGTTCCACTGCCGAACAGCTCTTACTGTCAAAAAGTTTCTCCTAATGTTGAGGTGGAATCTCTGTTCCTGGAGCTTGCACCCATTGCTCCGTGTTCCAGTCTCTGGAGCAGCAGAAAACAAGCCTGCTCCATCCTCAGCGTGACATCCCTTCAAATACTTAAACAGGGCTATCATATCGCCTCTAAACCGTCTTTTTTCCAGGCTAAACATACCCAGCTCCCTAAGTCTCTCCTCATAAGGCATTGTTTCCAGACCTTTCACCATTTTAGTTGCCCTTCTCTGGACACGCTCCAATTTGTCAATATCCTTTCTGAATTGTGGTGCCCAGAACTGGACACCGTATTCTAAGTGAGGTCTGACCAAGGCAGAATAGAGTGGCACTATTACTTCCCTTGATCTAGACACTATACTTCTATTGATACAGCCCAAAATTGCATTGGCCTTTTTAGCTGCTGCATCACACTGTTGGCTCATGTTCAACTTGTGGTCTACTAGGACTCCTAGATCCCTTTCGCACGTAGTCTCATTCAGCCAGGTCTCTCCCATCCTATATTTATGCATTTCATTTTTCCGCCCTAAATGCAGTACTTTACATTTCTCCATATTGAATTTCATTTTGTTAGCTTTGGCCCAGCTCTCCAGTCTATCCAGGTCATTCTGAATTTTGATCCTGTCCTCTAGGGTATTAGCTACTCCTCCCAATTTGGTGTCATCTGCAAATTTGATAAGTATGCCCCTAATTCCCTCATCTAAGTCATTGATAAAGATGTTGAATAGCACATATCGTGAGTAAACTTCCTCTTTTTTCCCTGTTCATGAGATTCCACAACATCATCTTGATGAACACCCTGCAGCTTCTCCAGATGCTGAATCTGCTCCAAAATTTCCTTCCATGGGATCTGATCCTCCTCATCACTGGATGAATGAGGATCAGGTACCACGGGGACTGGCGGCTGTTGCTTGACAGCTCGCCCTTTTCCTTTCTGTCCCCCCTTGCCTTGTTTAGAAGCCATGGTCAACCACAGTGACATGAACAAACTTCACAAATCAATGCTGTTTTATTGCAAATAAATTGAACCCGGGCACTGGTGCTGCTGAGTAGTTCTATTATTATTATCAAGTAAGGGCAATCAACCACAGATGCAGCACTTCAAACGCCTAAAATAGTTGACCCCTTATACAAAGTGGCTGCCTTATGACTAAGGTCTTCAAAATGGCCCCCGACTTAATCCAAAACGGGGGGGGGGAGAGGGAACCCCTGGTGGCCTGCCAAAAAACTGCTGGCAAATATGCTAATAAGGCAGCAACAGTCTGCCACCAACTCCCCCTGGTTGCCCGCCTAAGAACCTGCAGGCAACAATAGTAAAGTCAGTGGCTCACCCAGGGACCCCAACTGTGATGTACACAGAACACAAACTCACATATCTTCAATAAGGTTCTTTATTGGAATAGAAGCATGTGTAAGAGACATTGGCAAAGCTGCAACTGAAGATCAAACTTACAGTGGAAACAGATAAGAGACACCCAGCGTGAGAAAGCAGAAAAGGGAGGGCAGCACATCAAAGCACACTATGGAGGAGCGAGAATTGCCAGGCCATCTGGCCGGCCTTGAGCTCCCGGGATGACCAGCGTTCCCATGGTAACCAACATCTCCCAGACATTCCAGAGGCCCAAGGCAGAACCAGTCTCAAACCATCAAACTGTCAGGATCCTCCATGAACTCTACTCTATGCCTCAGAATTCATGGATGATCCTGACATACTGCCCCCCTGAAAATCAACCCCCCCTTTCAACCAGGCTTATCGGGAAAGCGGGCATGAAACTTTCGCAATAAGCGTTTGGCATTGACATGCTCAGAAGCAACCCACTCCGCATGGCCCAAAGGCAGGTGTTTCCACTTCACCAAATACTGTAACCCTCCACGGTGAAGCCTAGAGTCCAGGATCTCAGAGATTTCAAAATGCTGGTCCTGATCCACCAGGATCGGCTGAGGAGCAGGTTCTGGAGCCAGATGGTGTTTGTCTGGAGGGCTCGCGGGCTTGAGCAGGCTGGAATGAAACACAGGATGCACATGACGGTACAACGTAGGTAAGGACAGTTCAAAAGCCACAGGATTTACCATCCTAACAACACAAAAAGGCCCAATGTATTTGGCTCCCAACTTTTTGGAGGGTTGGGGACACTTAAGGAATTTGGTGGACAAATAAACCAGAACCCCCCCTCATATCTAGGAGAAGGGTCCCGCTTTTGATCAGTATAATGTTTGTAGCATGCTTTGGCAAAGTCTAAGGCCGAGATTACATGAGGCCATGCATCTCTGACCTTTTGACTCCACTGGGAGACCGAAACGGGGTCGGAGTTGGGGGACCCCTCCAGCAAAGGAAGGGGACTGAAATCATGCCCAGACACAACCTTGAACAGTGAGAGTCCAGTGCTCTGGTGAGTGGCATTATTGTAGGCCACTTCAGCAAATGGCAGAAGATCAACCCAATCAGATTGTTGGAAATTCACATAACATCTTAGGTATTGTTCAAGAGTCTGATTCGTTCATTCCGTTTGCCCGTCCGATTGGGGATGATGGGAGCTACTAAGACCGAGCTCCACCCCTAGAAGGTTCGTGAAAGCCTTCCAAAACTGCAAGGTAAATTGGGCCCCCTGATCAGACACAATCTTGGTTGGAATGCCATGAATCCGATAAATATGCTGAATGAACAATTTGGCTAATTGGGAGGCCGTGGGGAGTTTCTTACAGGCCACAAAATGCGCTTGTTTTGAGAACAAATCAGTAACCACCCAAATAACCGTCTTTTTCCTACTCTCTGGTAATTCAACAATAAAGTCCATGCTAATGACCTCCCAGGGCTTGTTTGGGGTAGGTAGAGGTTGGAGCAAACCTTTGGGCTTCCCTGACCCCCCTTTGGCCACTGCACAAGTGGTACACCCCTTCACATATTCCTCCACCTCCTTCCTCATTCGGGGCCACCAAAACTGTCTCCGGGCCAAATGCAAAGTTTTGAGATACCCAAAATGCCCCGCACTCTTGACATCATGGCACTGCTTGAGGATGCTCGCTCTCAAGACCTCAGGAACATACAGGCGATCCCCTTTCCAAGCCAAACCCTCCCTCACTGTCACCTCATTGGGGTGAGCTAGGAACCACTGATCCGTGGGCAGTTCCGAGGCCAATTGGGAATGCCAACCCCTTTCTCCCCTTGAGAACCTGTAGGCGTGGCAGAACCATCCGCCGTAGGAGTCAATACCCGGGGCCCCGGGTCTGGGGGAGGTGGGTCGGGGTTCAAGGGCTGGGGCTCGGGTCCAGGCACCAAGGGCAAGCCACCGTCAATTCCATTTGGTCCAGGCTCCTGAGCAGGGCTAGCAGTGGATTTCTGTTGTTTGGCTTTGCTCCGTGTGAGGACTGCTAGTCCCAAGTGGGAAGGAGAAAAAACGGTGTCAATGACCTCCTTACGCTTACTCTCATGCTGTGGTAGCCTGGACAAAGCATCAGCCAGAAAATTCTTTTTCCCCAGGATAAATTTCAGAGTGAAATTAAATCGGTAAAAGAAACTTGCCCACCTGACCTGCTTGGGGCTCAAACGTCTAGGGGTAGCCAATACTTCCAAATTCTTATGATCAGTCCAAACTTCAAACGGTTTGGGTGAGCCCTCCAGTAGGTGGCACAAAGTCTCTAGTGCCAACTTGATAGCACCTGCCTCCTTCTCCCACACCGGCCAATTTTGTTCCGTGTCATTGAACTTTCTGGACAAATAGGCACATGGTCTCAAATCCCCTTCCTCCCCCTTTTGCAACAGAACACCACCCATCGCTACATCTGAGGCGTCCACTTGGACCACGAAAGGCTGGGAGGGGTCGGGGTGTTTGAGAATTGGCTCAGAAGTGAAAAGGGATTTCAATTTGTCAAATGCTTGTTGGCACTGTGGCAACCACACAATCTTTTGGGGAGGTTTGTCCCCTTTACTGTGCTTGGAACTTTTGCCTTTCCCATCTTTGGTTTTCAGCAAATCTGTCAGGGGAAGGGCTACCGACGCAAAGTCAGGGATGAAGGACCGATAAAAATTAGCAAACCCCAGGAAGCTCTGTAACTGTTTCCTGGTTCTAGGGGCTTCCCATGCCAAGACCTCCTTTACCTTCTCTGGGTCCATTTCAATCCCTTTGTTTGAGATGCGGTACCCTAAATAATCCAAACGGCTTTGGTGAAACTCACACTTGGACATTTTTGCATACAGATTATTTTCCCCCAACCTGGCAAGCACCTTTTTCACCAGTTTCACATGGGACGTGTAGTCCTCAGAATAAATCAACACATCATCAAGGTATACCAACACCCCTTTGTACAGAAAATCACGTAACACATCATTAATTAAGTTCTGAAAAATGCCAGGGGACCCTTTTAGGCCAAAAGGCATGACGAGGAACTCAAAAGCCCCCAAGGGGCAATTAAATGCAGTCTTCCATTCATCCCCTTCCCGAATCCGTACTCTGTAGTAGGCCTCCTGCAGATCCAGCTTCGTGAAAATCTTCCCTTTGGAGAGATGGGCTAGTATGTCCTTCATCAGGGGCAGGGGGTACTGGTTGGAGACAATAATCGTGTTTAGCCCTCTGTAATCCTGAATCAAATGAAGCCCCCATCTGCCTTGCGCCTAAACATCACCGGAGCCCCCACAGGCGAGGTTGAGGGCCTAATGAACCCTCGGGTTAAATTTTTGTCTATGAACTCTCGGAGCACCTCCATTTCAGCTGGGGTCATAGAATAAATGCGAGGTTTAGGTAGGCTGGACTCTGAGAGTATCTCAATGGCACAGTCAAAAGCCCGGTGGGGTGTTAAGATGTCACACTCCCTCTCCTCAAACACATATTGCCATGCCTTGTACTCCACTGGCAGTCCTTTCAGCTCCCCTTTAACTAAGGCAGTCATGTAGTTCTGTGACTCACCCTCCAGGGGGACCCCGTCCCCTGGGGATCCTCCCCCCACCCCATGCTCCTTGGTACACAGTGGGTCTGTAAAAGTCAGTGTCTCTTTTATCCAGTCTATGGTGGGGTTGTGGTACTTTAGCCAGTTCAGACCCACGACTGCCGCGGGGACTAAACCTGGAGCAATCACAAACTGCAGTTCCTCCTGGTGGGTTCCCATCCTCATGTTCGTGGGGCCAGTTATGCGCCGAGCGGGGCCCCCCTTCATCATCCCCCCATCCATCTGAGACAGCCACACAGGCTTGTCCAGCTTAACAGTATCAACGTTCAGTTCACTGACTAAGGAGGGGTGGATGAGCACTTGGGTACAACCAGAGTCAATCATTAACATTACTTTACGGGTGGGGCCCTCCCCTCCAACCCCCACTCGAGCTTTGATAAAGAACGGGCCCTTCAGTCCACTCACCACTGCATCCGGGCGCCCTTCAGGATTAGCCCGCCCTCGGGCGCTCAGTAGGGTGGGCTGTGCCTGTTTCCCACCGGCTCAGCATCGGAGGAGTAGGACCCACTATCCTCGGGATCATCTGAAGACTCCTCTGCCGCATGGCCTGATGCCAGGGCCCTGGCCGTCGCTTTGGCCTTGGGCTTGGAGGGAGTCTTGGCGGACCCGGTTCTCCCCTCGCTCCATGCTGGCTTGGCGGCGGCGGGTTGCTCCCAAGGACTCCTCTCTGGGCACTCCGCTATGCGATGTCCGCTCTTCCCACAATGCAGGCACAGACCCTTTCTCATCCTTCGCTCTCGTTCGGACTCTCCGGTGGTGGCTCCGCCCGAGTGCCCCGCCTTGGTCTTCTTCCCCGGGGACCCTGAGGACTTCCCCTCCGTCCCTGCCTGGCGGCGCAACATCTTGATGCTGCCTTTCACCGACTCCACTTCACCAGCTAGACGTACCCACCCCAGGAGGGTTTCGAGGTCTCCCTGGAACAGGGCCCACTCTAGAATGTCAGGATTCAGTCCCTCCTGGAAAAACTGCACCTTGACCTCTTCTGACCACTCAGGCACTTGGCTGGCTAGGCGGCGGAACTCAGCAGCGTACTCTGCCACTGGCATCGTACCTTGCTTCAGGCTCCTAAGCTTCCCTCGAGCTCGCTTCCCCCTTAAAGGATCTTTGAACTGGGCCCTGAGAGCCATCAGGAACTCATGGTAATTACCCAGTTCAGGGGCTCCCATATCATAAAGTCCCACCAACCACTGGGCCACCTCACCCTCCAGTTGGTTGGACACATACTGCACCTTCTCAGCCTTGGACTGGAACTCCCCTTCCCACTGAGTCATGTAACTCACCACTTGAGTCATGAAGTAGGGTAGTTTTGCTGGATCCCCATCAAACTTTGCCTTCAGATACTGGTGTTTCCAGCCCCGGGGTCGCTCCTGCGGCTCAACCGGCCCAGCCACCACCGGGGGAGCCGGTCCAGGATCCGGCAAGCCAGGGACATCAGGGGGCTGAGCGGGGACCCCATCCCCGGGTGCCTGGGCAGCCGCTGGTTGCGCTGGGGGAGGCTGGGCCCCTCCAGGGGCTGGTGGAGCCGGAGAGGTTCTGTGCAGGAGTTCTAGGAGTACCTCCCGTATCTCACCCATTTGCTGTTTCAGTTGAAGAACCTCGGCTCCAACTTCTGCCAGGGAAAACTTCGCTTCTGGCTCTCAAGGCCCCTCACCCTGGGGCCTGTCCCACCGGGACCTGCGTTCTTCTCGGTGACCGGCCCCTGCCTATGGCCAGGCGGGGCCCAAAACCTCTCGCACCGGAGTGCCGAAGCTTGGCAGGCTGCCCCTCCCTGGAGCCAGCTCAACCCCCAGCTCCCAGGGCTCAGTGGAGAGTGGAAATCTTCCAGCCCTCCGGCGGTCTCGGCTGGTGCCTCCAGCTGCGACAGCTACAGCACCCCCCTCTGACCCGGTCTCCTGCTTCGAGGCATCGGCTTCTTTGGTGCTGGCCACAATCAGATCTTGGTCCGTCTGCGTGCCAGTCTCCACGTCCTCAGACATTGCAGGTAAAGGCTCCACAGTTTCAGGACGGAAATATAAAAGGGAGTTGCAGCTTTCTGTGATGTACACAGAACACAAACTCACATATCTTCAATAAGGTTCTTTATTGGAATAGAAGCATGTGTAAGGGACATTGGCAAAGCTGCAACTGAAGATCAAACTTACAGTGGAAACAGATAAGAGACACCCAGCGTGAGAAAGCAGAAAAGGGAGGGCAGCACATCAAAGCACACTATGGAGGAGCGAGAATTGCCAGGCCATCTGGCCGGCCTTGAGCTCCCGGGATGACCAGCGTTCCCATGGTAACCAACGTCTCCCAGACATTCCAGAGGCCCAAGGCAGAACCAGTCTCAAACCATCAAACTGTCAGGATCCTCCATGAACTCTACTCTATGCCTCAGAATTCATGGATGATCCTGACACCAATAGCCATTGAGAACGGCCCCCTATAAGCCCGCCAAAATACCAGTTAAAGATACAAACTTAGAACCTGCAGGCAACAATAACAAAGTCAATGGCTTGCCCAGGGAACCCAACAGCCATTGAGAACGGCTCCCTATAGGCCCGCCAAAATACCAGTTAGAGATAAAAACTAAGAACCACAGGCAACAATAGTAAAGTCAGTGGCTCGCCCAGGGAACCCAACAGCCATTGAAAACGGCCCCCTATAGGCCCTCCAAAATACCAGTTAGCGATACAAACTAATATATGCAATAAACAAGTTAATAACAATCAAGACAAGAACAACAAACCCATAAGAAAGAGTGATTATACAACAAGTAAATGGTGTCACCATTCAATTCCCGTATAAGGAGCCCATTCCCACCCGAGCAACCCCCTCCACTGGGGAGAAAATGCCCCCGCCACACAGGAACAAGTCACCACCCCCCAATCAGAGCAGCTGCTCTTCCTTTGTACTCCCTGTAAGCACAAAGGAAACCGCTGCCAAGGTGGGGCTATAAGGCTCCAGCTACCTCAGTTCAAACCACGGGGTGAAGAACACCCACAGTGATGAGGGGGCCAGGCAGGGCCCTGATGCTCAAGTCGCCGCCTGCTCCGCCACTCCGATCAGTCGCCCCGCGGGGCGAAGGCCACCCGCAGCGACAGTTGGGCCAGGCTGGGTGCTGGCGCTCAAGCCGCCGCCTGCGTCCTCCCTCAGCAACAACTGCGAACCGCAAAGATCTAAACTGCGATCAAAGATCACCGAGGCAAGAAGGAGGAGGTGAGGGGCGGCAGGGCCCTTTATAGCCTCTGGCCCCACCCCTCATCCTTCGTCGCAGGCGTGTACGCGCCTGCAACACAGAGATGGTCTCCGTGCCGCAAACAGCGCGGCAAAGTGCGGCTCCCCGTGCCGAGCGGCTCTGCTGCATGGCAGGGAGCCGGATTCTGTCAAATTACTGGCATCTAAGTCGGCTCTTATCCGAGAGATTTTATCTGCAAAGAAATTGTTAAACGCGTCACAGCAGGCTGTCGTTGGGTTAAGCAACGTGTTCTGCGCAGGAATAACCTGCATCATCTCCCTGAACTGTTGTATTATTTTTTAAAAAAACTGGTTCAAGATTCATAATATAATCCAAATGATTTTTAAAATCCAATTTCCATTAAACCCCAAACTTTACCAACTGAACATGACATATGTTTTAAATAAAAAAGAGAAAAGAAAATATTGGAGAGTAAGTATTCTTATCCATCATCACAGTGGCATGAATAAATCTGGCTAAAAAATGGAAAATCAGGAGGCCCCAACAATAGACTACTAGATCTTACAATTGAGAGACATGAAATAACTCAATATTTTGACACATATCTTAAATTAAAAAAATATACAGATAAAGTGAAAATGGACTGGCTTCCAATAACAAAATTTTGGAAAGAGAAATGGAGAATTGAGCAAGACATTTTACTCAAATAAGCACTGAAGAATCAAATATAACAGAGCCATGTCAGACACAAGTAGAGTTAGATAACAAATGAGATAAGACAGTCAGGTTTAAAATTATTAAATTTAAGTTAACAATTTTTTAAACAGGTATAAGTACCATCAAAGGAATCAAACAATGTATTTGAAATGAAGTTGAAAGATTACAATCATATAAAATCCTTATATGATGGTATTACATGGGAAGTCAAGTAGAATAGAAGTAAATTAGAATATGTATATTGTTTGAGCACATAATTTTGCTTCTCTTCTACTTTAATTTTTAGTTTAATTTATTTTACTCTTATTACACTATTATTTTGTCATATGCTTATTTTGTTATAATCACTTATTTTGAATAAATATATTTTTTTTAATAAAAGAAAAAGAAAGATATGAATCGGTGACATTTATACACTTTGGTATATCCTAAAATAACTGAGGTTTTTCCAGAGCTCTCAAAAAAAATGACACACATTGATTATTAGAAAAATCAGACTAATGCACTTAATGCACAAAGCTGGAGCCACAGGTTCCTAATAGAGGCCAGCATTTAAGCAGAGAGCAAGCCAGAGACAAGCTTTTCACTAACCATTTTACATCTCTTTGTTAGTACCACCAAACACATCTTAGGACAGTGCTTGCTACATTTGTAAATAGAGGTAAAGTAAGTAAGTAAGGCTCACCAGTGAAAGACAGTCTTTCTTGGAAGATTAGAAGTTCATTCACCACCACCATCTCTACATGTTGTGGAAATGTAATTTTCAGTGTACATTTGATATTACTTGGGTGAAACATTCTTGGAATGTCAAGGTGGGGAGAGTTTCAACTTTTACATTTCCTTGGATTGCTACAGTTTCACCTAAAACTGAAATTTGAGGGAAAGCCTACTGAGATTTTTATTTGAATCTGTGGGGGAATTAGAGTTTCCCTGTGTTGGGAATTCTAAAAGTTAAATTCTTTTAACTTCCCTCCAGCAGAGTATCAGTTTAGATTTAGAGGCATGGCTCATATGTATTGCTTTTCTCTGAACTATATATCCCAAAAAGAGGCATGCAGCTTTAGATTGAATAACTCAAAAAAACTTTAACTGAATGAGATGAAGGCGAAAGAGTCATACCTGACTCACCAGCTTAGGAAAGGAGAAGATGGATGCCAAAGAAAAAGTGGGCAGGATAGACAGAAGCATGTTAACTACAGAGGCTGAGGGGGGACAGATCTATATACACAAGAAGTCCAACAGGGGTTGCTCTATAGTAAAAGAGGGTGGGGGAAAGAGAATGCTTGAGTTTTTTCCAACAGAATCAAAGACTGAAGGAATTTTGAGGCATGTAAAAATAATGTATATAAGAGGAACAAAAATGTATGTTTCGGTAAACACTGTACTACTGTAACACTTATTCTCCTTATACTTCAGAATTATTTGGTGCCATGCTATACATCTAGTGTGGTTTAACTGGAATTGTAAGTTCCCTATACCCTACACAGTAGGCTAGATATTGAAGAGACTGTAGCACTGCTGAACTTACAAAGGTGTCTATACAATGGCATGGTAAAATGATGTCTCAAGGCAAAATGGCAAATTCAAGGTTTGGTTTTTGGATTTTTAAAAAATATTTTCAAATAGTGGATGGTGGAATCTGTGGATGCAGAATCAGTAGCTAGGGAGGGCTGACTGTACTTGCAAAGCCGGCCCTTGCTTATCTTGGTGCCACTGAACCACGAGTGAGAAAATTTCAGCCCAAGAACTTCAGTACTCTGAAGGACTTCTTTTCCTCTGGCTTCCTTTCTTTGGCCTGACCTGCAACAACACTCTTTCATTCTTTTCTATATCCCACAAAACATGCCAAACTTGGAAATGATGTGTGTGCCTTGAGATCTGATTGGTCTCTGATGCTGTGTCATTCCTGTCTACCCCTCTCTAGCCATACCGTTTCCTTATATTCATTGTTACCCATCCATCCACACTTTCCAGTAACACTGCTCCTCATTTACCATACCACATATTGCGGACCCAGACCGTACGACCCCTCCGCCCCTTTGAATGAAAACTCAACACTTGCTTTTGGATACAAAGATTATATTTTGGTTACATCTTCAGAAAAACATAGGTTAGATACATGTTAGTGAATACATGTTTGGCAATAAAATTTGGCCGCAATTTTTGGCTGGATGGTTGGCGGTAATGCCTGGGTCATGACCCCATTTCTTGAGCCCATCCATGTGGGCCAAGACACCTGTCAGCCCATGCTGACTCCCTGGAGGAGAAGGCTGTTGGCCAGGCCATCTACCCGACTCCCTCTCCTCCCCTGAAAACAAACAGTTAATCGTTAGAGGTAGGGTCTCCCTTGAACTTGAACTTAAACTTAAACTTGAACTAGTTCTTGAACTTGCACTTGATGGAGACCCCTGACCTCCTGCCCTATCACGACCCATGACATTCGCCAACAAGGCTTTTCCCCCCGGAAACGCCTTCCACCAACCATCCCTTCATCCACAGGCAGCCCTAGAGGCCCGCACGAGGTTTCTGCCCTGATGGGGCCCCTCGCTCAGGCCGGATGTATGTGGTGTAAGCCCTGGACCTCCATCGGCCCAGCTTCATGATGGCTTCCGCTGACAGGCCCCCTTCTGCTGTCATGGTAGCGGCCCCTATGCGGAAGGAATGGCTGCCGAATTCTTCTGCTGGCAGCCCCATTTGCATCAAAGCCTTCTTCAGCATGCCTGCAAACTGATACCTCATGAGCAGGATCCCATCCCGATGCTGGAAAAGGGGGCCCTTTGTTGACCCCCGCACCTGCAAAAACTCCTGCATACATCCTGCCCTTGCTGGAGATGGTCATATCGTGCCGCTGCAGTGCCATGCCTGAAGTGTCTCGTTTGGAGCAACAGACCACCTCCCCGACTCTCAGGGCCCCAAAGAATGCCGTGGTGTACACCGTTCTGAACAGCAGCGCCTCGTAAGTGGAGTGGCAAATGAAGGGTAGCAAGCCCACCAGCCGGGCAAGCGTCTCGAAGGACACCGGGCGCCTCCCGTCCACTGCCTTCGGTGTCACCCTCCTCCAGCCCTCCAGAGCCTTCTTCACCAAGAAGGTATTGCAGGGATCCCCGTGGCCTGCCGCTTTACTGAAGAAGGAGATGCCCGCCACGTGCCCCGCGATGGTTCTAGACACCCGGCCCTGTTCCTTCAGATCGGCCAGGTAGTGCAATACCTCACGTTCAGATGCCGGCCACGATGTCCTGTAGCCCTGCTGCTTTCGGAATGTCATGAACTGGAAGGGCGCCCTTTTATAGCTGGCTTGCGTTGAAGGCGCCAAGGAATCAGCCACTCCCTGCAGCACTAATCGCTCCCAAGGTTCCAGAGGTCTGCTGGAAACGGGGTAACCGTCTCGTCGGCTTCAGGGGCCAGCTGGCGGAAACGCTCCTCCTGAAATCGATATAAGGCATCCGCGATCTCGTTATCCACGCTCGGGATATGGCGGGCGTGGAACGTGACGTTGGACTCCAGGCATATGAGTACGAACCGGCGTACCAGTCGCATCACCCTGTCAGACCTGGAGGACTGCCTGTTGATGATGCTCACCACTGCCTGATTGTCACACCAGAAACTCACCCTTTTGTCCCTGAACTCCTCCCCCTATATTGCAAGAGCCACCAGGATGGGAAAGAATTCCAGGAAGGCGAGATCCCTCGCCAGGCCAGATGCAGACCATACCTGCGGCCATGGCTGTGCACACCAGTGGCCATTGTAATATACCCCGAAACCTAGGCTGCCCGCCGCATCAGAGTGCACCTGCAGGCCGGCCTCCAGGTTCAGCTTCCCCTGTCAGGCAGAGATACCATTGTAGTATCTCAGGAAATCAAGCCAGACTCCCATGTCCTCTTTGACCCCTCTCGTCAGGCGGATGCAGTGGTGTCGGGCTCTCACTCCCCCCGTGAGTTGTGCGATACAGGCGCAAAAGGCCCTCCCCGGTGAGACCACCCTGCATGCAAAATTCAGATGCCCCAGCAGTGATTGTGCTTCCTTCAGCGTGATTTTCTCCCTTCGCCGTAGGTCGACCAGCATCCCCTTCAGTCCCTCGATTTTGTCATCAGATAGCCTGGAGACTCCCGCCACGGAATCCAGCTGTATTCCCAGGTACACTAGGGAAGTAGAAGGACCCACCGTCTTATCCGGGGCCAGGGGGACTCCGAGCTCCTCTGCCAATGCCTGAAAGCAAGAGAGCAAGAACCCACATTCCTCCCCCCTGGCGGGGCCCATCATGAGGAAGTCATCCAGGTAGTGGGTGACAAAAGGTGAACCTGCCCTGTGCTGCAGGGCCCATTGGAGGAATGTGCTGAAGGTCTCGAAGGCTGCGCAGCTGATGGAGCAACCCATCGGTAATGCCATGTCATAATACCACTTATCCTGGAATTTGAAGCCCAGCAGGCAATGATCATCCGGGTGCACTGGTAACAGTCGGAACGCCGACTGGATGTCACACTTGGCCATAAGGGCCCCTGGACCACAGCTCTGCAAGAGCTGGATGGCCTGGTCCGATGACGCGTACCGGACCATGCATAGCTCCGGAGGAATGGCATCGTTGACAGAAACCCCTTTTGGATAAGATAAGTGGTGTATGAGATGGAATTCCCTGGGCGCCTTTTTGGGAACCACCCCAAGTGGTGAGACCCGCAGATTGGGCATGGGAGGTTGATCAAATGGGCCAGCAACGCGACCCGCCTCCAGCTCTTTCCCAATCTTCCGGGCCAATACCTCCGGCAGCTGGGCTGCTGACTTTAGGTTGCCTGAGGTGGACGCTACTCTTGGACCCTGGAAAGGTATGTGAAAGCCCAATTCAAAGCCCGAGGCCAGGTAAGCCGCCGCCTCCTTCTTGTGATAGGTGGCAAGAAGGGGTCGCATGGCCTCTAATTTAATTGGAGTTGCCGCCATGCGACCCCACCCCCCCGCTCCCGCGGGTCCCCTCACTTGGCTGCGCTGGCATTGGTGCCACCTCCAGACCCTGCCTCTCTTCTGGCACCACCTGAGGCAGGGCGGCTGTTCCGAAAGGACTAGCTCCCACCCCCTTGGTGGGAACAGTTGACCTTCGGATGCCCACCCCCACAACTGTCACAGGAGTGGTCGAACCTGCACTTGTACCGGGAGCACTTGCCCCCATTGTACTCCCAGCACACCAGCTTCTTCCCCTCCTTTTTGCGATTGGCCTTGGGGGGATCGCTCTTCTTCCGCCGGCCTGGCCCAGTGGCCTGCAGCCAGTTTGGGTAGTCGATGGTTTCCCATCCGTGCATAGGGGATCTGGAAGCTTTCTTCCTACACTCAATGTCATACATGATGGCATTGGCATCCCCTGCCTGGGACCGGACCCTGATCACCTGATGGAGATGATTGATCAGGTGCCAGGCCCGCTCCAGAAAAACCAGAGCCACTACCCCCATGAAGACTGCGTAGCCACTGAGCCAGTTGGCAAAAGTGCGTTCTACAGTTTCCGAGCTGGTTTTCTCATTCTCCTTCTTGTCACTCCTGTGAACCCTGGCCTCTTCACCCGGGGGTGAGGCCAAGGAGAAAACATCAACATAGTAGTCCTGCAGAATCTTGGAACGCACTTTGTGATCCAGATGGCCCCCCCGGAGGGTCCTCCTTGGATTTTGCCTCCCTGAGCTCCTCCCCCTCAGCCGCGCGCCCCGCAGCCTTTTGCTCCTCGCCTGCTTTTTGCCTGGCCTTCCGGAGCTTGAGGGCCCAACCTGGAAGGCCTGGCTTGAAAGACCCTTTTTCCCAGTACCTGTACTTGTCCTCGTCGGAAGACTCACCCAATGAAGACCCGGAGCGCGACCTCCGTCGCTTCTTCTTTGGGCTGCGTCCTCCACCAGATCCACTGTGCTGATGTGATGCTGAACCCCGTGACTCAGATCGCCCAGAGTCTCTTGAACCGCTCCGACCTCTGGACCTGGATCGTCTTGACCTTCTGCTGCCACTGGATGACGTGCTGGGTTCCATGCTCAGAGCCACTGGGAGCATCTACACCTCCTCTCGCACCATGGGAGGGGGATCCTTATTTGCATCCACCTTCTGGACCAGAACATTCAGGACCCCCATGATGTCCCCCAAGGTGAGTGCCGGGGCTCCGAAGGCCTCCACCGGGGAGCAGTGGGCCTCCATCTGCATAGGTTGGGGCAAGGTCCCAGTTGTCACCTGGCTAGGCCTGGGCTCACCCACCGGGGGGACCACCCCCTGTTCCCCAGCCGAGTCCCCCCCCGCTGGAGGTTGCTCCCCAGCAGGAGGTGGTGGGTCCTGAACATGGTGCTGTTTTGTTGTCCGCTTAGGCCCCATCTCCCAACCCCCACCAGGTGATTGACTGTGTGGTGACTCCTGGACGGGTGCTATTATCCCTTGCGCAATTGATGGGAGCCTCGCGGCTTTATTTAGCGCTGGCCGCCGCCTCACGGCCCGAACCCTATAAAAGAAAATCACTGCCTGCAATGCATGAAGGGGGGGTACCCGGGCAATCCTTGCTGGGACCCCCTATGCAAGGCCTCTGCCTGCAGGCCCCCAGGCTGAGGGGCCCCCACCTCCCCGCCCCTTGGCAGAGAAGAGGTAGTGGCTGCCAGCACCTGCTGGTTGTTGTGTGTGTATATATATGTGCATATATATCTTATATGGCTGCCCCGCCCCCACTGGAAAAAAGGGGGGGCTCTGGAAGGGGGGACCCCCCACTGTCTGCATTTGCAGGGGGGGCATGCCCTCCCAGCCCCTTCTTCTCACCCCCACCCTGAATTCGGAAAGGGGGTGGGGTGACCCGCTGCCCCAAATGGAGGCAGGATGCTGGGGTGGGACTACCCCTGCCCCCAACGGCCATGCCATTGAAAAAACCCCCCAGCCCTGGTGGCCCCCACAGCCTCTGCGGGGGGGGCGGCACCCCATGCCACGGCCCACCCATCCCCCATGCCCTCCTTGTGCCCCCCCACGGCCCACCCGTCCCCCATGCCCTCCTTGCGCCCCCCCTGCCCGCCACCCAACGAGTCAGGCTGTGCGAGGATGGTGGAGGGGCGGGCGGGGGCACTGGCCATCAGGAGGGGGCACTGGCCAGCACTCCAGCCCCCCAGCCCTGCCGCGGCCGATCGGGCCTGTCCCCAGGCTCACGCCCCCACAACCCAGCGGCCCACAAGCATGCCGCCGCGGAATGGCAGTGGGGGGGATGGGTAGGAAGGGGGCACTCTAGCCCCCCGGCCCCGCTGCGGCCGATCGGGCCTGTCCCCTGGCTCACGCCCCCCCCAACCTAGCAGCAGCACAAGTGTGCCGCCACAAAATGGCAGCAGTGGGGGGGGCGCTGCGGTGTGTACCGCGGCTCCGCTCCCACCCCTCGCTGATGCAGCTCCTCAGACCCCCCCAACGTGGTGCCTGGCGGGGGGGAGATGCCCCCCCAAGAGAAGGGGGCAGCGGAGCTCACTGCCTACCTGCTTCAGCTCTGCTGCCCCCGACGTCCATCTTCTTCGGCTCCTTGGAGCCAAAAGAGGAGGGAGAGCCAACGGAGCCGCCTTATATCGGCTCCATCGCCCTGCCTCTGACGTCATCCGGCCGCATCAGAGCCAGCCGGATGACCCACCCCTCAGGGAGGGGTCCAGCCAATTGGGGGTGACCCAGCCCACACCAATTGGCTGGCGCCCCTTCCTCCGCCCCTTCCGGCAGCAATGCGGCCTGGGAAGGAGACGCCAGCATGGCGGCCACCACAGAGGGCCATGCGGTCCTCTGCTTCTCCCCCCCACACTCCTGGTGGCGCAGGGGGGGTGCTGCGGCCAAGAGGCATCCGGGGGGCGCCGGCCGGGCCGCAAAAAGGCCCGCCGGCAAGTGGCTGAGCCCCCTTATGTTTGATTGGCACTTATTGCAGGATCTACTTTTCTAACTTTCCAAAGCCCTCTGCATATTTGTGTTTGTGCTTTTGAACTTGGTTCTGGTAAAGTTACAAGCTTGCAGCAGCAGGTCTTTGGAAACCTTTGACCCATGTTTTGTATCTATGCTATCATGATAGGATTAATATAGCTACATGTATGCATGTACATTTTCTGTAAAAAAATTGTACAAAGAGACAAGTTTCTGTTTGGATTTGCACACCACTGTTTGTTGAGGCATTCCTCTATGTGTATGAATGTATGCCATGTGGTTGCTGGTTTATATTAACCACTGATTGGTGTCTGCCATCTGAGAAATCCCTCAAGCTAGCATGGAGAGATGGTCACTTCATCTTCAGTCCTGCATTGCTGCTGTCATTTAAAGAGCAGGTACTGACAAACCCATGAACCGTGTGTCATGTCATCCATCATAAGAAATGAAGCCAACAAGGTGTGAAGAGACAGGAGAAGGAGGCAACTCTCTGTATCAGTTACTTAGCTGTATGGAAAATGCCTACAACTGGGATATGGTACAGATTTCAATGATGGAGGTTTGTGGGTACAACAACCTAATGTACAATCTCAGTTTTTATTGTCCCAGGACAATAACAAAACTATGTACCAAGAAGCCAGGAGTATTCTTTATTTAAAGGAGTAAAACAAAATACTTTTACTGATTAAACTGCTTTGCAGGCAGGCTGAATATTGGAAACAATAAAGAGGCCAAACAAGAGAAATAGGCCAACAATTCAAGCAAGGTGAATCTATAAACTCTCCAGAGTGGTTAAGCTCTAAGGTGAATAAGTGAAAACAATTTGGAGGCAGCTGGTTATCCGGCATATTCTGTCATGGATAATGGGACATGCAGTTAAAGTAGATTCATTTTGGAAAGAGCTGAGATGTAACAATCTGCAACATGAAGCACTATGAGCTAGTAGCAGCTTGCAGAAGCAGTTTGCAGGGGTATAGTGACTAGAACAAGGGAAGTCATAGTGCCACTTTATTCTGCTTTGGTCAGACTTCACCTGGAATACTGTGTCCAGTTCTGGGCACCACAATTCAGGAAGGATATTGACAAGTTGGAACGTGTCCAAAGGAGAGCCACCAAAATGATAGAAGGACTGGAAGCCATGTCCTATGAGGAGCGGCTTAGGGAGCTGGGTAATGTTTAGTCTGGAGAAGAGAAGGTTGAGAGAGGACATGAAAGGCATATTTAAATATTTGAAGGGATGCCATACTGAAGATGGAGCAAGCTTGTTTTCTGCTGCTCCAAAGACTAGAACACAGAGCAATGGGTTCAAACTACAGGAAAAGAGATTCCACCTAAACATTAGGAAGAACTTCCTGACAGTAAGAGCTGTTTGGAAGTGGAATACATTGCCTCAGAGTGTCATGGAGTCTCCTTCTTTGGAGGTTTTTAAACAGAGGCTGGATGGCTATCTGTCGGGAATGATTTGATTGTGTATTCCAGCATGGCAGGGGGTTGGACTGGATGGCCCTTGTGGTCTCTTCCAACTCTATGACTCTATGATCCCTTCAGTGGGGCTCAACTGCATGGTGACAAAAAAAAAAAAGATTTTATCATAGAATCATAGAATCATAGAACTGCAGAGTTGGAAGAGACCACGAGGGCCATCCAGTCCAACCCCCTGCCATGCAGGAAATCACGATCAAAGCATCCCCGACAGATGGCCATCCAGCCTCTGTTTAAAGACCTCCAAGGAAGGAGACCCCACCACGCTCCGAGGGAATGTGTTCCACTGCCGAACAGCTCTTACTGTCAAAAAGTTCCTCCTCATGTTGAGGTGGAATCTCTGTTCCTGGAGCTTGCATCCATTGCTCCGTGTTCCAATCTCTGGAGCAGCAGAAAACAAGCTTGCTCCATCCTCAGCGTGACACCCCTTCAAATACTTAAACAGGGCTATCATATCGCCTCTTAACCGTCTTTTTTCCAGGCTAAACATACCCAGCTCCCTAAGTCTCTCCTCATAAGGCATGGTTTCCAGACATTTCACCATTTTAGTCACCCTCCTCTGGACACGCTCCAATTTGTCCATAACCTTTTTGAATTGTGGTGCCCAGAACTGGACACAGTATTCTAGGTGAGGTTTGACCCAGGCAGAATAGAGCGGCACTATTACTTCCCTTGATCTAGACACTATACTTCTATTGATGCAGCCCAAAATCGCATTGGCCTTTTTAGCTGCCACATCACACTGTTGACTCATGTTCAACTTGTGGTCTACTAGGACTCCTAGATCCCTTTTGCACGTAGTCTCATTCAGCCAGGTCTTCCCCATCCTATATCGATGCATTTCATTTTTCTGCCCTGAGTGCAGTACCTTACATTTCTCCGTATTGGATTTCATTTTGTTAGCTTTGGCCCAGCTCTCCAGTCTATCCAGGTCATTCTGAATTTTGATCCTGTCCTCTAGGGTATTAGCTACTCCTCCTAATTTGGTGTCATCTGCAAATTTGATTAGTATGCCCCTAATTCCCTCATCCAAGTCATTGATAAAGATGTTGAAAAGCACTGGGCCCAGGACAGAACCCTGTGGCACCCCACTGGTCACATCTTTCCAAGCACATTTTAGGAATTTATACACAAACATTATAAACTGTATACAAGATCCCATACATTAAGAGAATCACCACAGTTATGATCCATGGTCCTTCTGGAACAAAGTCACATGTTAATATCATAGTCTTTTCTCTTGTGGGTGGATGGGAATAATGGTTCCTCAAAACTGTTTCTCTCTTAATTCCACATGTTTCCAAGGAAAGATTTCTGAACTGTCTGAGATTTTTTACAATTTTCTTTACTTTCTATTACAGAAAAGGGGTACCTATGTCAGGGTGAAGTGTTTGTCTTTCCATTCATGTAAATGTATTTGGCACCCTCAACTCTAACCCTGAACGGTTTACAATGTATTAGCTAATTGTCCCCAGCAAGCTGGGTAGTCATTTTACTGACCTATGGAAGGATGGAAGGCTGAGTCAAACTTGGAGCCCTCTGGGATCGAACTCACAATACTGTGGCTGCAGTACTGGCATTTAACCACTGCGCCATCAGGGCTCCTAATAATCAAATAAAAATAAAGTTTCAGCACAATTCATATTGTCTCATTCCCAGAGGCTTTTAAGTTACTTGTGAGGAATACTGACAGTATTAGTGATTTTTAGTTTAAAATGTATCCTTATTATATTGTTTGCATCTATTAGTTTATGAGCCAGTTACAAATAAACAGCCCATAGGACTGACTATGCTGAGATTGTCGTACCTTGGGCATATCATGAGAAGACATGACTCATGGAAAAGACAATAATGTTTTGTAAAATAGAAGGTACTAGGAAAAGAGGAAGACCACATACAGATTGAAAGACTCAATCCAGGAAGCCATGGCCCTGAGTTTGCAAGACCTGAACAGGGCTGTAGATGACAGGGTGACTTGGTGGTCTCTTATTCATAGGGTCACTATAAGCTGAAGTTGATTTGATGACAGTTAACAACACCAACAACTGGTAGAAGTAGTTTGTGCACTGTGCTCTCTCCCTCTCCCCTCCCCTCTCTGTGTGTGTTTGGAATACCACAAATTGGATCTGAACAGGAAGACCAGATGTTGCTTGCAGAAAGCTCTCAGGCTGTGTGCAATGGCATTATACATAGGTAAAAACCATAAGTCACTGAAAAGCAATCATGTGCCAATGAGTTGCAGGCTTTTAGCCAGATGCTACAAACAAGTTTTCAAAAGTAAGGACTTTTCACCGAGCTTTCTCTCTGCTGCCTTGAGAAATGTTTATTTATCATTCAGCACAAGTCTAACATGTCTACTCAGAAGTACATCATTCTGAGTTCAGTGGTACTGACTCTTTGGTAAATGTGCATGGTTTCTCTTGTAGCTGTTTGGAGTTGGACTGAAAAACAATCAGCTGGCATACTGCCTTTTCAAAGAAGAGTTGTTAAATCCTGCTCTGTAGGGTAGTATACCACTTAGATGAACTGCTTGAGACAAATCAAAGCTGCTGTGGATATTTTATGTTTTCAAGAAGTAATTCTAAACATTAACAGAAGGATCTGTTAATCAGAAGGAGTGGAACACACTCCCTCGGAGCGTGGTGGGGTCTCCTTCCTTGGAGGTCTTTAAACAGAGGCTGGATGGCCATCTGTCGGGGATGCTTTGATCAAGATTTCCTGCGTGGCAGGGGGGTTGGACTGGATGGCCCTCGTGGTCCCTTCCAACTCTGCAATTCTATGATTCTATGATCTTATACACATCTGCTCAGAGCTTAGCTCCATTGGAATAATTCGGCTCCACTTTTGGTGACACTTGGAAAATGATATGGGGTGGGGAGTTCCTTTATCCAGCATATTAAAGCATGTAGTTAAAATCTTATGTGAAGATTATAAGCATAGGCCACCAAACCAAGACAAGGTGGTAATAATGTTTTTCAGAAAGAAATCTCGAAGATGCAAGAATTAGTAATTATGGGGGACTTCAATTACCCTAATTCCTGCTGGGAGACTAACACTGCTAAGCATAGGCTCTCCAACAAATTCCAGATGTGCCTTGCTGTCATGCCTCCCTCCCAGACCCCCCATCTGGATTATAACACAGACAGCAAGGTAGACAAAGAGGGTATCAGGCTTAGTACTCAGGACCCATGGGCAGATCCTGATGGGGAAATGGAAGGGCAGAGCAACATGCCTATGCAGAAGACAAACATGGATACTCCTCAGCAGCCACAAGACACAGATACAAAACAGATAATATGTACCATAATTGAATGTAAACAGGAAAGGGAGGGTATGCATCACTCAGACAGCATTTATAGAAAACACGCATTAAAAAGGCAACAGCTGAGGGAAGATTTTAGACCATAAATATCCCAGCTTAACTCTTGGCAGGTTGTTGCTGACAACCACATTTCCTGGTAGTTGCAGCCTACTTTGCTTTGGACTCTAGGCTCATGTGATTCCAAGACTTGAAAACCCTGCTTGGTGAACTGACTTTGCTTGCTGACACCTCTTTGGATTTGACACCTTGAGTAATTGCCATCATTTGTTGATTCAGACTGGCTTTGTTACTGAGAACTCTAAAATGCTTGGCTGGAAGCTCTGGTAAAACAGCTTATAAGACTCTGCTGAACTCTCAACCCTGGCTGGCTGCTAAAACTTGCAGATAATTTCCTCTTTCAAAAGGTAGAGGAAAGAATAAGAGGATCAGCAATCTTGAACTTGATTCTAACCAAAAGGGAGGAGTTGATCACTAGAATCAATGAAATTGGTAGTTTAGGGGGAAGTGACCATGCTAGAATTTGTGACTGTGGAACTGGCCAAAGAAGGATATACTCAAATATGAAATTTGGATTACAGGAAAGTGGATTTTATCATGCTTAGGGAAATATTAGGTAGAATCCCACAGCCTAGAGATGCTAAAGACATCCAGCATGGGTGGGATTTCATGAAGAAGGAACTGCAAAAAGCACAATCATAAAAAATTCCATGGGGGAAAAATAAGAAACATCTGAAAGAACCAATGTGGCTGCACCTTAAACTTGAGGAAGAAGTAGAAAGAAAAAAGAGCATGTATCAAGAATGGAAAGAAGGATGAATCAATCACTAAAGAAGAATACAGATTGCAGGTATAGTTTCTGGAAAGCCAGAGCTCAAAATGAGCTGAGACTGGCTAGGGAAGCAGGAAGCAACAAGAAGTGTTTTTTCAAATATGTTCAAAGCAAGAGAAGGACCAAGGAAGTGGTGGGCCCACTGCTCAACAATGATGGTAAAATGCTAACCGAACACAATGAAAAGGCAGAATTGTTGAATATTTATTTTGCTAAAGTTTTGCCCCAGAAAGAGGACTGTGTGCTTCCATGCAAGGAATCCAGATTACAAATCATGTTATATAAAGAGTTAGTCAGGAATCAGTTAACCCAAATTAGTTCAAATCTGAGGGTCAGATAAACTGAAACCTAGAGTGTTGAAGGAACTTGTTGACATACAGTAGTTGTAAACCAGCTTGCCATCATTTTTTAGAAATCTTGGAGAACGGGTGAGGTGCCAGAGGACTGGAGACCAGAAAACATTGTCCATCTCCTCAAAAAAGGCAAAAAAAAAAGAAGACTCAGGAAACTACAGGCCAGTCAGCCTGACCTCAGTGCCAGGAAAAATATTACAAGGCATTATACAAGAGTCTGCAAGTTCAGTAGGAGTCAGCATGCATTTGCCAGAGACAAATCCTGCCAAACTAATCTAGTATCCTTTTTTGAATGGGTCACTACTTTAGTAGAAACACGGGTTTCAGAGAAACAAGTCATGCCAGACTAATCTGATCTATTTTTTTGATAAAGTTACCAGCTTGGTAGATGAAGGGAACGCTGTGGACATCACATACCTTGATTTCAGTAAGGTCTTTGACAAGGTTCCCCATGACATTCTTGCAAACAAGCTTGTAAAATATTGGCTAGACAAGTTAACTGCTCAATGGATTTGTAATTGGTTGACCAGCCGAACCCAAAGGGTGTTCAGCAGTGGCTCCTCTTCATCTTGGAAAGATGTGACCAGTGGGGTGCCACAGGGTTCTGTCCTGGGCCCAGTGCTATTCAACATCTTTATCAATGACTTGGATGAGGGAATTAGAGGCATACTTATCAAATTTGCAGATGACACCAAATTAGGAGGAGTAGCTAATACCCTAGAGGACAGGATCAAAATTCAGAATGACCTGGATAGACTGGAGAGCTGGGCCAAAGCTAACAAAATGAAATTCAATACGGAGAAATGTAAAGTACTGCACTTAGGGTGGAAAAATGAAATGCATAGATATAGGATGGGAGAGACCTGGCTGAATGAGACTATGTGCGAAAGGGATCTAGGAGTCCTAGTAGACCACAAGTTGAACATGAGTCAACAGTGTGATGCGGCAGCTAAAAAGGCCAATGCAATTTTGGGCTGTATCAATAGAAGTATAGTGTCTAGATCAAGGGAAGTAATAGTGCCACTCTATTCTGCCTTGGTCAGACCTCACCTAGAATACTGTGTCCAGTTCTGGGCACCACAATTCAAAAAGGACATTGACAAATTGGAGCATGTCCAGAGAAGGGCAACTAAAATGGTGAAAGGTCTGGAAACCATGCCTTATGAGGAGAGACTTAGGGAGCTGGGTATGTTTAGCCTGGAAAAAAGACGGTTAAGAGGCGATATGATAGCCCTTTTTAAGTATTTGAAGGGGTGTCACATTGAGGATGGAGCAAGCTTGTTTTCTACTGCTCCAGAGACTGGAACACGGAGCAATGGTTGCAAGCTCTAGGAACAGAGATTCCACCTCAACATTAGGAGAAACTTTTTGACAGTAAGAGCTGTTCGGCAGTGGAACACACTCCCTCGGAGTGTGGTGGGGTCTCCTTCTTTGGAGGTCTTTAAACAGAGGCTGGATGGCCATCTGTCAGGGATGCTTTGATCAAGATTTCCTGCATGGCAGGGGGTTGGACTGGATGGCCCTTGTGGTCTCTTCCAACTCTACAATTCTATGATTCTATGATGGGAATGCTGTGGATGTCATTTATCTGGATTTCAGAAATGTATTTGATAAGGTTCCCCATAATATTTTGATTAGCAAATTGATTAAATATGGAATAGATGGAAACACTATCAGATGGATCTGTAAGTGGTTGGCAAACTGTGCTTGAAGAGTTTTCATCAATAGTTGTGCTTCCAACTGGAAGGAGCTCCCAAGTGAAATTCCTCGAGGTTCTGTCCTTGGGCAACACTTTTATCAATGACTTAGATAATGAGGTAGAGAGAATCCTTATCAAGTTTGCAGATTCTACAAAACTGAGAGGGATGGCTAACACATTGGAAGATAGCAACCAGGGAGACCTGGTAGTGCAGTGGTTAAATACCAGTACTTCAGCCACAATATTGATCCTGAGGGCTCCAAGGTTCACTCAGCCTTCCATCCATTTGTAGGTCAGTAAAATTATTACCCAGCTTGTGGGGCAATTAGCTAACATACATTGGAAACCACTTAATGGGGTGTAGATGTGTAAAGTGCTGTTGCTTAACAATTTGTAAGCCACTCTGAGAGCCTTTCTGGCTGAAGAGCAGAATAATAATAATAATAATAATAATAATAGAATTCAAAAGGACATTTATAAACTAAATTGTTTAGAAATTAATTAAAATGAAATGCAATATAGTCAAGTGCAAAATTCTACATTTAGGTCACAAAAATCAAATGCACAGTTATAGGATGGGTGGTGCCTGGTTCAGCAGTACTTCATGAAAAAATGACCTTAGGATTACTGTTTATCATAAGTAGAACATGAGCCAGCAATGTGATGCTGCAACAAAGAAGATAAATGCTATTTTAGCCTGCATTAATAGAAGCATAGTTTCCAAGACATGGGAAATAATGCTCCCACTATATTCTGTACTGGTTAGACCTCATCTGGATTCTGCATACAGCCTTGTTTTAAGGCGGATATAGACAAGTTGGAGTGCATTCAGAGAAGGATGACAAGAGGTATGGATGACAAAACATACGGGGAAAGGTTGAAGGAGTTGGACATGTTCAGCTTGGTGAAGAGAAGAGTGAAGAGTGAAATGATTGTATTTTTTAAATACCTCAAGAGCTGCCATACAGAGGAGGGGGAAGGACTGTTCTCTGCTGCCCCAGAAGGTAGAACCAGTTCTAATGGCTTGAAGTTGCAGGAGAGTAGATTTTAAAAGTGATACCTGCTGGCCAGGAGTGGAGTAGCAATGATGGAGCAGGAATTGAAACACCGTCAATGGGAAACACATGCCACATTACTGACAATTCTCACAATGGGAAGCATATGCCACACTACTGGCAATTCTCAAGAAGCTGGTTCTTTAGCTATCCTACTCCTAAAGTTTTTATGGCTTTAAAGGTAATGCTTTGGATTAGGCCTGGTAATAAACAGATGAGGTGGAAGAGTTCATCATAGCATCTCTGCCTAGTGTTCCTAACAATACAACAATATAACCCAGCCAAGGCCATTACGACGAACATTGTGGAAACTATGCAGATATCATGACCAGGGGTTTGTCTACACTGGCCAGAATACACCACCTTCTGACCAAAGTATTCTGGCCCCAGACCTGGCCCAGACACACACACACCATTACTGTGATGAAATGGGCATAGGTCAGCACATAAACACTGACTGGCATCAGCAGGTGCCTCCAATGCTGTCACACGTCACATTCTTTGAAGCTAGGAAGGAGGCCCTCAGCATGCAGTCAAGGCTGATCACATTCAGGGGGCTTGATCACATGCTGGGGGTCTTCTTCCCAGCTTCAGAGTGACACTGGTAGCATGACAGCCTGGTGTGTAGGTACAGACTTCTGCATTCCTATGCCAGACCCTTCTGGGTTTACCCACATGACACAGGTTTTCCCAGGGGTTATTTTGAAACATTTTTTAAAAGTTTACCCCGGCTTCCCCACAGCTTCACCTCGGACATCATCAGGACTGTCTGGAGGTAAAATCAGGGCAAGAGCCCTCCATCATTTGGACTGCAGGGCTCCAACACATGGGGAAGTCAGGGTAAATTCCCAATTTAGTGATAGTTTTTCTTATTTACTACACTGTTGCTAGGTGAACAAAGATCACAAAGCATCTTTCCTTAATGGGCACTTCAGTGGAGCCTACACACTTTACTTATTTCAGGCTCCAAGGATGTTGGTAAGCTGGTAATCATGGACTTGGAGTGAGCACTAACTATGCTTACATCAGTGCTAGATAGATGGAAGCCCTTGCACTTACCTAATGGGGTAAAGCAAATATGCTATAGATATTCCATACATAATTTGCTTTATGGAACATCTATCAATTTCTGCTGGGTTTTTCAAGTTTAATAGATCATCCTGTAAATTTCTTTAGGGATTCTTCCTCCAAAAACTAGAATACAACTGTTTCCAGTATAGGAAAATCCATTTTCTTTTCCAGATTTCAATTCATATAGATGCATTTTACCACCTTATCTGTTCAATTTATATGCAGAATATATCATACAGAAAGCAAGATTTAACTCAGAGGAAGCATGCATTAAAATCAGGGGAAGGAACATCAACAATTTAAAATATGCAAATGACCCCATATTAGTTGTAGAAAACAGCAAAGACTTAACAACTGCTGCTGAAAAATAAAGAAGAAAATGCAAAAGCTGGATTGCAGCTGAATATTAGGAAGACAAAAATAATGACCACTGATATAATGTTAAATTGGGTAATAAAGGCATTGGAATAATTAGAGATTTCCTATACATATGTTCAGCCATTAATCAAAATGGAAAGTGTAGTCAAGAAATCAAAAAACAGACTAAGACTTGGATGGGTAGCCATGAAGAAATTAGATTAGATCCTCAAATGTAAAGATATATTTTTGAAAACGAAAGTCAGAATCATGCAGGCCATTGTATTTCCAAGTTCTATATATGGCTGTGAAAGCTGAATGATGAAAAAGGCTGACAGCAAGAAAATCAACTCGTTCAAAATATGATCCTGGAGTAGAGTTCTGCAGATATCAGAGACTACTAAGAAGACAAATGAATGAGTCGTTAAGCAAATTAAGCCTGAACTCTCCCTAGAAGTGAAAATGACTAATCTGAGACTGTCATAATTTGGACATATTATGAGACAACATGTTTTACCAGAAAAGACAATAATGCTTGGTGAAGTGGAAGACAGTAGGGAAAGAAGGAAACCATGCTACGGGGCCCTACCCTTCACCCAAAGGGTGTTGGGGGATGATAGAACACTCAATCCCTGGCAGAAGCAAAAAAAAAAATCTCAGCAGACTCAGCAGCAACCTGTTCCCAAGAATACTCACACACAGAGTGAATGTCATCCAAACACTTTATCTTTAAGCTCAAGGCAGTTGCAATACATACATATATATATACAGCAGATGAACAAACTGCTACGCCGGACATCAATGTTCCTCAAGAGAGAATGTGTTCTGGACAGAGACTGCTTTTATACAGTTTCACAGGGCATTCCCTCAGCCACATGGGTGCATTACATCAATTTCTGCACTCCAGTCTCTGTTGTGCACCCCACAGTATAGCCTGATGCAATGCCCTGCAGTAACCTTCTTGTGCAGCTATGGCCTCAAGGCTTGTTCCTTGGCCTTGGCTAGCATGACTTGGCAGTGTCTGGCCATTTTCTAAGGAGTTAAGTTTCTGATTCCTGACAAAGGGGTGCCAAGGTATATGTACACCAACTAATATCTTGTCCCCCTGAAACTTGCTGATGACAGCCTATTGAAAGACACCACTATAGCAAATTGCCCAGATCCCATAGATACAGTATGGAGTAGGTAAAAAGAAACCAGTAAAAAGGGAGGGGGATTCCTACCCGGCCCTGAGACAACCAGTGAAACTCATATTGCCCTGTGGGTGGAGGGTGGGTCACAAATCAAAGCTTGAAGAAGCTTGGTGAGTATGGAGGCTCAGCCTTAAATATCTCTCCCCACCACTGAATGAGCCTGCCAATAAATCTGGCCTCAGTTCATGGAGGCTTTCAAATCGCGCACACACACCCGCAGCATTTTTCACATGGATAGAAATACAATGGCCTGCATAATTTCAGGGAGATATCTTTACATTTGAGAATCTTACCTAATTATTTAATGGCTTCCCTTCCAAGTCTTAGGTCTAGAACCACACCAGCTTGCTGTCCTGCCACAACTGCACTAGTTTAATTATAGAAGCATACCAGTTTTGCAACAATCTTTATCACACATTATTCACATTAGCTCTTTAGCACTGCTTTGGTGGTCCATGGTCACATGTTCTGTTTTCCACACCAGCACCGTAACTCTGCCTTTTGATCCCTGCATGCCCTGCCCTGCACATGCATAGTATGCTAACAACGCACTCTGCTTTAAAAATACAGCCATAGCCTCATGGTTTTTATTTCATTTCTTCCCTGGGAAAGACTTCCCATTTCCGGTAGGAGGTAGAAAGGCCTATGTATCTTTTCTGTATAACTCCATCCTATTAAGTTGTTGAACTGCCTGGGAAGTCTGCTGGGTTCCTGTCTTTCTTTCTCAGCATGTACCTGGGATGTGTGGAGTCATAAACCTTCACAGCATGGTTCATACAGTTTGATCCAGGGCCACAGGGAGATTTTACTTTCAGGAAAGATTAAACCCAACTCCCAGGAACCAAGGAAGGGGCCTGGGGAGATTAATGTGGCCCCCATCTTCTGCATCAATAGGTCCCCAAGTTAATGTGTGGTGTGGAAGTGCTATTTTGCATTTTCTTTCTCAAGGTGCACAATGTCTTTGGCTAGCGCTTGTAGTTTCCCTTCCTTTATATATCATAGAATCATAGAGTTGGAAGATACCACAAGGGCCATCTAGTCCAATACCCTACCATGCAGGAATAAACAATCAGATCATTCCCATCAGATGGCCATCCAGCCTCTGTTTGAAAACCTCCAAAGAAGGAGACTCCACCACACTCAGACGCAGTGTATTCTGCTTCCGAACAGCTCTTACTGTCAGGAAGTTCTTCCTATTGTTTGGGTGGGATCTCTTTTCCTGTAGTTTGAACCCATTGCTCTGTGACCTAGTCTCTGGAGCAGGAGAAAACAAGTTTGCTCCATCTTCAGTATGATGTCCCTTCAAATATTTGAACATGGCTATCATAAACCTCTTAACCTTCTCTTCTGGTTAAACACACCCAGATCCCTAAGCTGCTCCTCATAGGGCATGGCTTCCAGACCTCGAAGCATTTTGGTGGCCCTCCTCTGGACACATTCCAACTTGTCAATACCCTTCCTGAAGTGTGGTGCCCAGAACTGGACACAGTATTCCAGGGGAGGTCTGACCAAAGCAGAATAGAGTGGCACTATTACTTTCCTTGATCTAGAAGCTATACTCCTATTAATGCAGCCTAGAATCGCATTGGGTTTTTTTTTTAGCTGCCACGTCACAGTGCTGACTCATGTTCAGCTTGTGGTCCACTTAGACTCCAAGATCCCTTTGTCATGTACTGCTGTCAAGCCAGGTGTCACCTATCCTAAATCTATGCATTTCATTTTTAGTTCCCAAGTGTAGTATCCTATATTTTTCCCTGCTGAAATTCATTTTGTTAGTTTTTGGCCCAGCTTTCTAATCTGATGAGGTAATTTTGAATTCTGATCCTGTCCTACTGGGTATTAGCTACCCCTCCTAATTTGGTGTCATCTGCAAACCTGATAAGGACAGGTTGCTTACTTGTAACCATAGATCTTCGAGTGGTCTTCTGTGAATTCACACAGCTGGGGTTACTCCTGCGCCTGCGCAGAGCATTGGAACCTTCTAGAAACGCTAGGCAAAATATGCTTTGATACATTTTTGGCGGTAATTCCGCCCATCCTAATGGTCCCTTATAATGGCTTCCCGCCTAAATCCCCACAGTTCCTTGAATGATGCCGCAATCTGCAGCATCAGGAACATTAAGCATGTTTATATGATGTAGTAGGACATAGAGGGGAGGATGGGCGGGTCTGTGTGAATTCACAGAAGACCACTCAAAGATCTATGGTTACAGGTAAGCAACCTGTCCATCTTCTTCATGGTCTCTGTGAATCACACAGCTGGGTGTAGACTGGCAAGCTTCACTCTTGGAGACGGGTATGTCGTACACCAAGTATACCATATATACAGACACCTGAGTTTGAAACATTAAGAGCACATTCTTAAGTAAAGTGATCAAAGCATATATAACAACAGTTACTTGGCAACATGAACACTCACTCATTGAATAGAAGATAACAGTACAGCCTTCCCAAAGACAGCCTCGTTCCTAGAATGAGAGTCAAGTCTGTAGTGAGAAATAAAAGTCAAAGGTTGCAGCTCTGCAAATGTCCTCTAGAGGCACTCCAGAGAGAAAAGCTGTCAAAGTGGAGACAGCTCTCATAGAGTGTCCTCGAATCTGTGATGGCAGAGGTTTCTTTGTCAGTTCGTAGCAGAGAGCAATGGTTGACGTCACCCACTTCGATCACCATTGCAAGGAAATGGGCTCTCTGAGCTTCAAGCCAGCATAAGACACAAACAGTCTGGGTGACTTCCTGTGGGACACAGTCCGTTGAATGTAAAAGGCTAAAGCCCTTCTGACGTCCATGAGGTGAAGGGTGCATTCGAATTCGTCCTGTGGGTCCTGCATCAAAGCAGGTAGAGTGATGGATTGGTTGAGATGGAAGCTGGACACCACCTTCGGAAGGAAGCAAATGTCGGGATGAAGCACCACTTTGTGCTTATGGAAAGCAGTGTATGGAGGATCAGACCTCAATGCACAGAGCTCACCAGACTGATGCGCCGAAGTGATGGCCAAAAGGAAAGCAATCTTCCAGGATAGGGGTCACAGATCAGTAGAAGCCAAAGGTCCGAACAGTCGGCAAACCAGCTGTGAAAGGACCAGTTCGAGGCTCCAAGCCAGGGTTGGTTCAGTCACTGGAGGGTGCAGGTTGGCGAAGCCTTTCAAAAATTTCTTTACTGTCACATCAACAAAGGGGGACGGACATCCTCTCGCCTGGAACTCGACAGATATAGCTGCCAGGTAGCACCGGATTGACGAAAGTGATAGGCCCACCGAAGACAATTGGAGAAGAAGTCCAGTACAGTTGGAATGGAGAACTGTTCAGGACTCGGTCCTCGGGAGGCCAGAAAGGTTTCATACTTCTTCCACTTGTAGTGGTATGACTTTCGAGTAGATGGTCTTTGTGCAGCATTGATGACAGCCTGAACGTCTGGATGAAGAGATGCAGGTTTCCTCTGTACCAAAGACGAACCCAAGAGTCTCGAGCCCGAAGGTTGAATCACAGAACCAGCCTCCACGCCATCAGACGGAGAGTGTCTAGGTCAGGATGCCTGACCATGCCCTCATGAATGGTGAGCAGATCCGGACGGGATGGCAGACGGATGAAGCGACGCTTGGACATGTGTAGCAGAGTTGTAAACCATGGCTGCCGAGGCCACCACAGGGCAATGAGGATGGCATTCGCTTGATCCCGACGAAGCTTGGCAATCACTCTTGTCAGTAGTGGGAACAGAGGGAACAGGTATAGTAGCGGACCCGACCATTGGAATAGAAATGCATCTCCCCTCGATCCCAGAGCGCGTCGCCTGGAACAGAACTGGGGACACTGAGCATTCTCGGAAGATGCAAAGAGGTCTACTTGAGGAAAACCCCAGCTCCAAAACAGGTCTAAGGTGACTGATCTGTGTAGATGCCACTCGTAGATGGAGAGACTTGAGTGGCTGAGTCCATCTGCAAGAGTGTTCTCCTCCCTGGGAAGATGGATGGATTGGAGAAACACATTCCTGTGGACGCACCAATCCCAGATGTCCAGTGTGAGCTGTAGAAGTTGGGGGGACCTCGTACCTCCCTACTTGTTCAGGTAGTACATGACAGAGGTGTTGTCTGTCAGTACTAGTACAGTCCTGCCCCTCACCAAGGATTCGAAGGCTCGTAATGCTTTCTGGACGGTGAGCAGTTCCAGGATGTTGATGTGGAGAGCTTGCTCTTCGTTGTTCCAAGAGCCCCGAATCTCGTAGGACTCGATGTGCGCTCCCCATCCCTGCATCGAGGCATCCCTTGTCAAAGATACGTTCGGCTGAGGAAGGTCGAACAGCATGCCCGACAGGACATTGTCTGGTACCAGCCACCAGTCCAGAGACTGTTGAACTGCCCACGGCATTGTGAGCATCTTGTTTGGAGAATCGTGGAGAGAGTTGAACACTTGCAGGAACCAGTGTTGGAGCGGATGGAATCGAAGTCTGGTGAGCTGAGTCACATAAGTTGTGGCTGCCATGTGACCAAGAAGAACCTGAACTGAATGAGCGGGAAGCCTTCAGGACCGACGGCAGGTATGGATCAGGGACCGAAGGGTGTTGAAGCGGTCTTGAGGTAAGAATGCCGCTGCAGTTACAGAGTCTACATGAGCTTCAATGAATTGGATCACTTGAGCCAGCTGGAGCTGAGACTTTTCGATGTTGACAACAAGTCCCAGGTAGTCTAAGGCATCTAAGGTGAGGCCAACATGGAGTTCGAGCTGATGTCGAGACTCCGCCACAATCAGCCAGTCGTCGATGTAGGGGAAGACCACCATGCCCTGCTACCAAAGGAAAGCCGCCATTAATGCCATGCACTTCGTAAAGACTCGATGAGCAGTCGAGAGGCCGAAAGGAAGCACTCTGAATTGGAAGGCCTCGGTCCCGACCTGAAACGCAAGGTAGCGCCTGTGCGCCGGATGGATCCCGATGTGAAAATAGGCGTCGTTCAGGTCTATGGAGACGAACCAGTCCGTACCGTTTCAGAAGTGGAAGGATGGAGGCCAAGGTGACCATTCTGAATTTCTTTGGGGCTATGTATTTGTTCACCCCACGGAGATCGAGAATCTGGCATAGACCGCCGTCCTTCTTGGTAACCAGAAAGTATCTCGAGAAGAAGCAGAGGTGGTGAAGGTCGGGATCAACAGGTTCGATGGCCCCTTCTGCAACAGAGTGTGCACCTCCTCGAGGAGGGGAGGGGAGGGCAGTGTTGATCGAACCAGTCCTGTCGGAGGTAGAGTGTTGAACTCGATCCAATAGCCAGTCTGGATGATTTGAAGCACCCAACAGTCTGATGTTATAGAAGACCAGGCTTCTTGGAAGTTGGACAGTCAATCCCCGAAGAGAGGCGTCTAAGAAAAAACAGAAACAGCATCAGCCAGGCAATCAAAACTGCTTCCGGCTCTGATCCCTGGATCATTGCCGTGATGGTTGGTGGTATCTGGAACCCGAGCCCTGGCTCCTCACCGATGAGGCCGGAGAAGGAGAGGGAATGTAACGGGACCAGCGATAGGATTGGCCAGAGTACCCTTGATAGAGCTGTTGGCCATACGAAGGGGCTTGCCAGGAATATCTACTTTTAGGACGGTATTGAGAGGTGGAAGTGGAGCCCCTACCATATTTCCTGGCAGTGGTCCTCATCTTTTGGGTGAACTCGAGCTTTTTGTCAGTTGACCCATTGAATAAGCCCAACTCGTCAAAGGGCAGATCTTCTATGGTGGCCGAGGCTTGAGGTGTAAGGCCCGAGGAACACAACCATGCATGTCAATGCAGCGCAATGGAACCAGCGATGGTTTTCACTGCGCAGTCTGCCACATGAAGGGCTGAATTCATCTGTAGTCCCGCAAGGGACTGGGCCTCAGATTGTCTAGCCTCCGCCATCCAACACCACTTCTCAGGGAGGTCCTGGATGAGATGACTCATTCTCTCCCATAGGACCTGCCGGTAAGCTCCCATGCAAGCCAAATAATTTGCCACACAGAAGCTCAGACCAGCTGCGGAGTAAATTTTCTTCCCGACAATATCCAGTTTCCTGCCCTCTGGGTCTGGCGGAGATGATAGAGGCCGGCGTTGTTTCTTGTTCTGTGCAACTTCGACGACCACAGAATTTGGCCTTGGATGGTTCTGGAGCCAATTGACATGTTCGCCACCGACACGGTACAGTCGATCTATCTTTTTAGATGTCGACTGGATAGATGAGGGATTCTCCCAGGACCCTTGTGCGATTTTTAACAGAGAGGGCAGTACCGGGATGCAAGCCGTTGGGGGTGCCTTCAACTGGATCCATTGGAAAATTGGGTCCACGGGATCAGTCACTCGTTCTTCCAATTTAAGATCTAGCTCATGGGGCATCCGGACCATTTGCTCTCCAAAAGCGCACACATCATCAGTTGGAGAGGCAGAATCATCCTCCATCAACTCAGTCTTTGGCGATGGCAAGTATGGTCGGTAAAGGTCCCAAGACGTAACGGAAGATGAGGTCAACCCCTCCGATGAGGGACTATGGTCCTGTGGCGATGTGGAAGATCGGGGCTGTGGAGCTGGAGGAGTTTGAGGTAGAGGGCGATGTTCAAGAGGAGACACCTGGATCACAACATCCAGATCGACGAGTTGCAGAGACCGGGCAATCAAGTGGCCCGTGATGGTGCTGTCGAGGACATCACCTCTTGGTGTGTACATCTGCAAACCTGTGGGTGACCTGAAACCTGCCCTGCAAATGGATCGGGCAAGATCATAGGTGGAATAAGCCGGAACATCATCACGGATTGCAGCAGATGCACGGCTTCGAGGGACGTCTTCGGACACGATGACCTTGACCTCCACGTCTGAAGAATGGCGCTACAGCAACTGAGCCCTCAACACGGCCAGAGCAGGGGATGCTTCAAGGTGCCTAGGGGATCTCTCGGTGTTGGTACCAGATGGGACCTCAACCGTCACAATCTCAGCTGATCGCAATGGTGTACGTGACCGATGAGTCTCGGGCTCCATTATGGTGGAAACAGGCAAAGGCCGGACAAAGGTGCCCTCGACATCTGTAGATCGGCGAGGGGGGATCTCTGGAGCAGCACCTTCCACAGGCTTAGATTTCTTTGAGCTGTCCTTCGTCTTAATCTTGGACTTACTAGAGTCATGCTTAGACAAATGCTTTTCTTTCCTCTTCTTCTTCAGAGACTGAGAAGAGGCAGACTCAGTACCAGGACGGGCCTAGGTGGTGGAAGGAGCCTTATCCCAAGTGGCATCCTTCGATGTCGATGGTATCGGCTCTCAAGTCAGTGTTGATCGATCCCGAGCCGAATCCGATGACGCACGCTGAAGGAAGGAGTGGAGAGCCTCTGGGTCAGATGCAGTGGAGCGGCGCCTAGATGGGCTTCGGGACCGACAACGCTTTTGGCCTTTAGATGGAGGAGACCGGAAGCGTCCACAGCCTCGGGACTCAGAGGGAGGAGCTGAAGCAGAGGTAGAGGCTGGAACTGAACCAGGGAGTAAGGCTTTCTCGTAAAGAAAAGACTTCAAGAGCGAGAACCTATGTTTCCAAGCCTGTGGTGTAAAAGCCTTACAATGGACGCAAGCGTCGACATTATGAGTCTCTCCCAAGCGTATTAAACAGCGGGAATGACCATCCGCACCTGGGAGCTTTGCTTGACAAATTATGCAGCGTTTAAAGGCTCCTCTCCCAGACATTTTACTCATAATAGCTGCAATAATAAGCACAATGAAGAAAAATCGTAGTCAAGGACAGTCCGAGGTCAAGAGCGATGTCTGAGATAATGCCAAAACCGAAGGAGTAAGCCAAAGTCGTCGTCAAAAGCCAGAAACAGGTCAAAACCAGAGCGATCTAAAGCCTAACACCAAAACCAGGGGGATAGAGCAAAAATCGTCATCAAAAAAGCAAAGCCAAGTCAAACCAGATCGATGAGGGAGAAAACACCTAGCGAACAGAAATTCCTTCAAACTGCTAGCGCGGCAGAAAGAAAGGAACTGAGGGGACTTAGGCGGGAAGCCCTTATAAGGGACCGCTAGGGTGGGCAGAGTTACCACCAAAAATGTATCAAAGCATATTCTGCCTAGCGTTTCTAGAAGGTTCCGATGCTCTGTGCAGGCGCAGGAGTAACCCCAGCTGTGTGATTCACAGAGACCACGAAGAAGATGAATGTCTTCTATTAAATGATCAACATATGAAATAACGAGACAGACACAAAAGCTGAGTTGAAATATGGGTCACTTTATTGAATTCCAACCTATTTAATTATTTATTTCTTGTGGTATGCAAACCAGGGGGGAGACCCAGTGTGGGAAAAGCTGGAGCCAATGGTCTCCAAAGAATTATCTCCCAACTTCCCTAGGTGAAGCACTTGAGCCCTGAGGGGGATCCAAAAAACATGGATGCCCTCCAGGCACCATCTACTGGAAGGTGAGACCCCAGCTGTGTGACTTCCGTTGTGGTCCATTGTTGCCAGCCTCAAGGACAGCTTTTCTCCCTCCCCCCAGCCGTATGACCAGCAGGCGCAGTTAGACAGACTCATCCTTCATCCCAAAAGGGGTTGCCATAGGTGAACACCAAAGTAGTCCTGTTTCCCCCACACCCTGCAAGTGACCACCTATTTATGTCTCCACCCAAAGCCAATTGTCCAAGTCCAAAGTGACAGTATGGGGTAGGCAAAAAAAAAAAAAAAAAAAAACCCTGTGGAAAAGGGTAAAAATTCCTACCCGGCCCTAGAAGCGACCAGGTGAGGCAGGTGGCAGGTAGTGGCGGTAGCTACAGGAGCCCTTCTTGCTTCCCCCCTCTGTCTGGGAAAGCCGCCCAGTCGAATAGTTGATAAAACAACCCAGCTCGGCAACAACTCAGTTCCAAAGCACAATACCTTGTGTTGTCAATAGCAGTCCAGGGAGTCAGGAATCCAGAGAGAGGAAAGCACGAAGAGGCAGTATGAGGTCAAAAGGATTCTGGCAGGTGGGTCAACGAAGAGAGTCCAGGGTCAAGATAATCTGAGGTTTCAAGAAAGCAAGGTTCCAAAAGCCAGGAGAGTCAAAGGCAGAGGCTTCCTCCAAGGAATGCAGATAGCCTGAGACAAGGAATCCAGCATCTCCCCCAGCTGCTTCTGTTGGCCCAGCTCCCACTCACAGCTGCTTGGTGATTAATGAGCGTCTTTCTTTTAGCCTCCGAGAGTGTTGCAACCCCTCCTTTCTGCTCTTCTTTGGCTAAAGGTAGGTACCTGCTCTTCTACCACTTGCTGTTGCTCGACTATGTCTTCCAGGCTTCGACCCTGTGCTGGGGGAGGGCTAGGCTGCTGAGACCTGGGTTCCTCTGCATCTGGGAAAGCAGAGCTAGATTCAGCCTCAGCCTCCTCATCTTCTGACTCCTCAGAGTCCTGGCTGGCCATGACACCCTCCCCCGTCAGCAACTGTAGGCCAGGGTGAAATGACCTGCCCCCCAGGTGAAGGCTGCAGCACAGATGACCCCTGATAAGGTAGATGTAATGGCCTAGCGTTCCCCCATCCCAACAGCAACCTGAGGCCAGGGTGAAGAGACCAGAATGAAAGGCCAGAAGGCAGCAGATGAACAAGGAGAGAAGGGGGGCATCAAGGCCAGGGGTGAAGTGGCGGGTGAGCAGATTGGGTGGAGGAAGGGACGGCCTGTCTAATAGCACCCCCTTAACTTTACCATGCCAGCCCTCACCCGCACAATCAAACCAGGAGTACTTCCTCCACATGTGGTCCTCTCTGCATTCAATGAAAAGGCAAAAAGAAAGAGACCAGGGATGGTGTGACCTAAATATAGCAGGGTCCACCCCGCCTCATCCCTGCCAGCCCAATCATGCCTCTTTTCACATGAGGTCATTAAAGCAACCTCCTCCGAGGTAATCATTCCCTCATCCAAGTCATTGTTATAGATGTTGAATAGCACTGGGCCCAGGACTGAACCCTGTGGCATCCCACTAGTCACTTCTCTCCAGGATGAAGAGCAGCCATTGATGACAACCCTTTGGGTTCGGTCGGTTAACCAATTACAAATCCACCTAACAGTTGCATTGTCTAGGTCACACGTTACTAACGTTTTTGGAAGAATATCATGGGAGATCTTGTCAAAGGCCTTACTGAAATCAAGGTACACTACATCCACAGCATTCCTTTCATCTACCAAGCTTGTAACTCTATAAAAAAAAGAGAGAGAGATAAGATTAGTCTGGCATGAATTGTTTTAGAGAAAGCCATGTTGACTTTTAGTGAAAACAGCATTCCTTTCTAAGTGCTTACAGACTGTCTGTTTAATGATCTGCTCTAGAATCTTTCCTAGTATTGATGTTAAGCTGACTGGTAATTATTTAGGTGTTTTCCCTCCCCTTTTTAAAAGGTGGGGGACAACATTTTCCCTCCTCCAGTCAACTGGGACCTCTCCTGTTCTCTAGGAATTCTCAAAAATTATTGACAGTGGTTCTGAGATTACTTCTGCCAGTTCTTTTAATACCCTTGGATGTAATTCACCTGGCCCTGGAGACTTGAACTCATTTATACTGGCCAGGTATTCCTGAACTAAATCTTTATGTATTCTGTGCTGAATTACACCTACTGCATCATCTGCTCCATTTTCTCCAGGTTGAACACTGTTCTCCTTTTGGGTGAAGACCGAGGCAAAGAAGGTGTTGAGTAGCTCTGCCTTTTCTCTGTCCCCTCTTACATTTCACCATCTTCTCCCCATAGCAGTCCTACCACTTTCTTGTTCTTTCTTTTGCTACGGACATATGAAAAAAAAGCCCTTTTTATTGTTTTTAACCTCTCTAGCAAGCAAGGCTTCATCTGTGCTTTAGCTTTTCTGACTTTTTCCCTACATGAGCTGGCTATTTCTTTGAATTCTTTGGTGATTCCCCTCTCTTTCCATTTCTTGTACAGTCTTAGCTGATTTGAAAGTTCTTTAGACATCCACCCTCATTTCTTTAGAACCTCACATTTTCCCTCCTGACTGGAACTGTTTGAATCTGTGCCTTCAACATCTCACTTTTAAGAAACTCCCATCCATCATGAATTCCCATCTCTTTTAGTATTCTGGACTACTGGAATTACTGGATCACCCCCAGTAATTCCCTAAGTTTTCTGAAATCAGCTTTCTTAAAATCTAGAATGCATGCCTGATTACTCTTGGCTTCCTTTTTCCTCTGTATCCAGGAGAATATGGTCACTCCCCCCCAAGGATCCCACCACTTCTACACCATTACCCATATTGTTTCTGTTTGTTAGGATCAGATCTAATATAGCTGGCACCTTTGTTGTCTCTTCTTCCTTCTGGACAATGTAATTGCCTGCAAGGCAAGTGAAGAATTTTTTGGACCTTAAATTTTTGGCAGAGTTGGACTTCCAACAAATATCAGGATAGTTGAAATACCCCATTACTACTACAGCTCTCCTTTCTGAATATGTATGTAGTCATCTGTTCCAGGAAGGTATCATCCAAGTTCTCACTTTGGCTTGGAGGTCTGTAGTAGACCTCCAACTGACATCCCTGCTATTTCTCTCCCCCTTAATTTTTACCCAGATGCTCTCAACCTATCTCCCAGGATTTAAGTCATGATCTGTTCACAGGTGTACACATCCTTAATGTACAATGCTACTCCACCCCCCTTCCTGTTTGGTCTATTTCTCTGAAATAAGTTATACCCCTCTGTTACTACATCCCAATCATGAGATTCCTCCCATTAGGCGTCAGTGATGCCTATAATATCATATTTGTTTTGCTGTGTTAAGAGTTCAAGTTCTTCCTGTTTATTTCCCATCCTTGGTGTGTTAGTATAGAGACATCTAGGATTCCTCCTATCTGTCTTTTAAAGTTTTTATTCCTCCCACTCTTGGGTTCTTGTACTATTTGCCTTTTTCTCCATATAACATTTGGGGTATTATCTTCAGCACTTGATGAACTCCTGTTCTCAAGAATACTGTCTCCCTTCCCCACACAATTCAGTTTAAAGCCCTCCTGATCAGATCTTTCAGACTCAGCAAAAATATTTCTGCCAACTGCTGTGAAGTACAAGCCATCCCTTGCCAGTAGGCCACCTCCCTGAAACTGTACTCCATGGTCCGGGAAGCCAAATCATTCCCACAATATGTGGAGCCAGTTGTTTACCACCACTGTCTTTCTCTGCCTTCCTTGGCAATGCCCTTCCACTGGAAGGACAGGCAAAATGAGTACTTGTGCATCTAGTTCCTTCAGCTTCCTACCCAGGGCCTCATATTCCCTTTTGATATTCTGAAGGTTATGCCTTACAGTATCATTGGTTCCCATGTGGACCAAAAGGAAGGGATAACGGTCAGTGGGCTTGACAACTCTAGTTAGCCTCTCAGTTATATTGTGGATTTTCACCCCAGGGAGACAGCACACCTCTCAAAAATCATATCAGGCCCAGAAACTACTGATCCTGTACCCCTCAACAGGGAGTCCCCTACCACCTCCACATGCCTCCTCCAAGGACTGGCAGAGGCCAATCTGTGTGCTAAACCTTCCAAGGTCTCATGCACATTCTCTTAGGCCTGGCTCTTCTGCTGTCCTTCCTGTTCCTTGTCATCAGTGACAAGGGAGAGAGCTTCAAACAAATTCTGTAGTGCCAAACTCATAGAATGCCCCCGGCTCCTTCTAGTTCTATGAGTCACATTCTTCCAAACATCAACCTCCTGTGTATCAGAACTAACCTCCTCCAGAGAGACATTACCTGTTCCCCAAGCAGGACCTTCTGCTCTGCTCTAAGAAAACCTGCTCCCTAATATACTGTAGAGTGGCTAATCGATACTTAAGTTGCTGGCCCTTCTCTTCCAACAACACAGCCAACTTACACTTGCTACAGGTGTAGCTCTGTACACCCACAGTCAAGAAGACAAACATACCATAGCTGTTGCAGGTGACTGTACCAGCTCCCTCACTATCCATATTGAGGAATCAATAGTACACACTAAAGCAGTACACACTAAAACCGATCTCTGGGCCTCCCCCTCAAACTCCCCCACTAAACACCCCTGTACACCTCACTTCTTTTCACCTTGCTCCAATGACTGGGGCTGCAGCCATATAGAGAGCTAGTGGCTGCTAGGTCCTCCCTCTGTCTCTGTCTCTGACCCACTTCCTCTCAGTAGTCTCTGACTAACTTCCTCTCAACAGAAGTCCTACGTCCCTGAGACCAGGTGCTCAGCTAGAGGATCTGTGGCTACTCTCACTCTAATGAGCCCCCCAAGCAAGCCTCCTCCCAATCCCAGCCAAGCAAACAAATGCTAATGAGCACTCAAGCACTCCCCTCCCAGCAGCTCACCAAACACATGCTAATGAGTCCCCCCCAGGCAAGCCTACCTTCAGCTCACACAATCCACAGCCTAGACCCCACACTCACACCAGCATTAGCCCTCTGGCACTGAACTCTCTGGGGCTGAAGAAGTATAATTCTACAGCCACAAAGTCACCTTATGCTGTCTCTTCCACCACACCCATGCTAAACACCCCTGTTTGCCTCTATCCTGTTCACCTCACTTTTGTATGCCTCACTCCAAGGACTGGGGCTGCAGCAATATAGAGAGCTAGTGGCTGCTAGGTCCTCCTCCTGTCTCTTTCTTTGTCCCACCTCGATATATGTATGTAATCTTATATGTTGTTAATTATTTTTTTCATTGCAAGAGCAATCCCAAATTCCTGGAGAAAGCTACTGAATGGGCCATTGGATGTGACAGACCCTCCTTCTCTGCCTACAGAGGGGTTTTCTGGGGGTGAGGGCAATGGAAACTGAACCTACATTAGGGAGGAGAAAGGTATGTGTAGAGAGTAGTTATGAGAAGGACTGGAGGGTGCCTTGGCTTATGAGATTCTAACACCACTCTTCCTCCTGACCCACAGGCACAATAGGCAAAAAAGAACACCATCCCTCAAAATGGAGTGTTTATTTTACCTCACATTGATTCTAAAGAAAAAACAGCTCTGCAGAAAAAGGGGGAGGTTGCCACTGCCCTGGCTTGTGAAAGCCTGGCAAAGCTTAACAAGTCCATTTCTGTGCCATGCTTCAATACAGATACTCTTGGGACAACTCACAATAATAAGAAAAAACTCAATAAAAAACACATGTATCAGAACAATATTAATTACAAAATAGTTTGTGTTTGTGCATTGTATCACTATATTCCTTCTTGTTCTTTCTGCCACCACTATACCATGTCTGCCTTCTAGGAGATAAAGAGCAACTACTTGAAGATGTTATGTTATTTCTCCTAGTTATAGTTATAGGACGTTATCAGACACATCAAATACAGCATCACAGCGATGGCACATAAACACAAAAGGGCACACATACCATACGTGCCCTTACGTCTTGTCAAAAATCCATCCTATTTTATTGAGGCTTAAGCCATCAATAGATCTCCCCTAGAGTTTTTGTGCCGGCATTGCCAGCATTTGCATCTGTGCACCATTGTACTCACATGAATGCAGAGTGAATGGCCGAACTGGCCAGAACACTTCCGGATGAGATCATGACATCCAGCTAGGAGACACACTTTTTATGACTCTCTATGGTTTACTTGTAAGATTTTAAGTGTGTTTTTGTGCTTTTTTAAACCTTTGGAGTTTTATTTTTGTTTTTATTTTTGAATTTCCTGAGCTGGATATTCTAGCTAGAATACATGGGGTTTTGAACAAGGAAGTGAACAGAGTTCTGTTCACTCCTCCATCATTGCCAGGGAAGCCTTTTGCTGGGATAGAAGGTAAGTGTGGCATGGGGAGTTCTTTTGCCAGCATAAAAACAGCAAAGTTATACCAGCAAAATAATGAGGTTTAAGGGGGTGGTCTGATAAGTCCATAGTTAACAACAGTACTGAAAGTAAGTTGCTATAAAAGACTGGGACCATTTGGGCTTGCACTAAAAGGAGCCTCATCTTCAAGCTTTTGGGAAAAATAACACAGTTCTTTAGCCAATGTGCCCACAGCTGGAGCCCTGCATTCAATTTCTCTCTGCCTCTCCCTCCCTCTCTCTCTAATTTCTGAACTCACGAAATTCCAGACAAGCCTTGCACTTTGGCTGACATTCAAAACTATCTCCTCTTTGTGCAAATTAACTTCAAGGGCTTTGTCATTCCTCATATTTAAAACGCTATTACTGGGAATTAGCACAGCTTGGCACAGGCATCTTAAGGGACTGGTTGTGACTACATGCACAGACAGTGTACGCACGCCTTATGACCACACAGTCGATGCTGCCATAATGGATGTGCCATTCTGATGCCACAAGCTAATCTCCTTTAACCAGGTCGGAGCCCACATGGGTAGCATTTTATCCCAGTAAAGGTGAAACTCAAAATATCCCTTTCCTTGCAGCACTGTCTTGTCTTCTTAAAAAATAAAACATGGGGGCTTATTTTATCTCACAACAAATGTTGTGCCATCTCTTTTAAAGCCACCTCTCTTCTCTCTGCTTTGGCAAATACCAGAAAAGCTTTCTGTCTCATAATCATGTGATTGAACTCCCCTAGCAACTTAACTGGAATACTATCTTGAGATGGCCCTTGACCTATACTAGGAACTCAATAATAGTGCTATGATCCCACTTGTAATTCCCATGATGCCATCCTACAAAATCTTGGGATTTGCAGTTTAGGGAGAAGTGCTCCTCTTGTGCCTCTGACCAAACTACAAAACTCTGGATTCCATGGGATTCTGCTATAGCAGTTAAACTGGAATAATTGTACTATAATTGTGTAGTGTGAAAAAGGAGTAGTTGGCACCATCTTTATTCAGATCTAGCAAAATTCATATCATAATAATGGACAATTTGTGAGAAGAGAGTGCTTGCATATTGCAATGATCTAAGTGTCTCAGCAGTCATTGCAAAGCATCATGCAAAGTCTTTCATAGACCCTCATGATCACCATACTGATGTGGGACCATGTCAAGGGATGGAACACACAAATACCACACACATTTTATCCTGTCTTTAACAATGCAGGGTGTAGGTTTGCACACCTAGGAATATGTGGCAAAGGCATGTCTGAAATTGCTTTGTTGTCCAAAGGTGGTGTACATTTAGAAACTTTCTTTTCCTGTGCTGATTAAGTTTAGAAATGTGTTATTCTTTGGCCACATTGCAGTATGAGTTGTCAGCAGAGTAGAGCTTCTGCAATAAACAAGCATGCATCACTCTCTCATACTGTCAAGTCTCTTGATACTTTTATCATTTGACTCTCTCTCTCTCTTTCTCTCTCTCTCTCTCACAGACACACACAGACACACACACACACACAACATCTCCAACACAACTCTTTATTAGATGGATAAAATCGTGGAAAATTATCTCACTAATTTTGCAGCAATACTTCAAACACCTTGAATTCTAGGACACATGAATGAGATTCTGCTAGATATTTATGTCTGTGTGACAGTGAGTACCAAATCTATAACTCTGGCATGGAAAGAATCAGGATGGGTTAATCTTTCTTCCCTAGTAGGTACTGTGCGATTTCTTCATATTTTAAGGTTATTCTATCCACCCATAGAGGCACTGTGGAAGTGTCTTTTTAAGCACTTGGACTTCCAGTGAAAACCGCTAGGGAGAGAAATGTAAAATAACAACAACAAAAAGTCCTAAAACTCTGGCCCTTTCTTAGCCTTAGTGAAAAGAAGGAGGAGGAACCATTCTTCTCCCACCTCCACCACATATTCTTTGGGTCAGAAGAGCATGAGGTGAAAAGTCATGGGAAGGACAAGCTGACTGATGGGGTTTAGTTTGTGAGGTCAGCACAAGCATTGTGATGTGGGCTCAGACAGAACCATTTCCTCTGTGGTTTTTATCTTTTGTCTGTTCACACAGCAAGCCACCTGGATTTAATTCCCAAATATCTGAAACATTCCCCCTCATACACATAACTTAACCCTATCTCTTCACTGCTGTGAAAAAGCAAATGCTGCAAGGCAAGTAAAGGCCTCTTCTAGGTTTCAGCCAATGCTTTGCTTGTCCTGGCAAATGGAAACTTCCTTTTATGAAGGAGTGTAAATAATGTAACAAATCACATTTTTATTACTTTAGACAAATACAAGTAGCAACTTTCTCCTTGTTAAACTTTGGCTTGAGTTATGACTTACCCCTAACATTCTTGTTTTGACTAGTTGTGAAAGTAGCCACTGGAGTTTTATGGGTTTTTTGTTTTATGTTTCTCTGTTGTCTTTAAGCTTCCACTTGTTCCCTCATAATTCTAGATGTTCAGCCCAAGGTGTGAGGTGAAGGCAGGACTGTCTCACTTAATATTCATAGAATCATAGAATCATAGAATTGCAGAGTTGGAATCAAGAGGTTAATACCAATAAGTTTCCCAAATTTTTGTTTAGGGAGGCTGTGCTTTTAACAGCTGACAAACAGAAATTTAACAGTTACAGTTTCCTTTACATCACTGAAGCGCTTTCCTAGGAAAAATATTTATTGCATTTTTTTCTACAATGCTTCTACAGAAAAAGAGGGAAATGTGATGGCTGACTCCACTGATTTCTAAAATAACACTGGACTTGCAATTAGCCATCATTAGTTTGTATGTTAAAATGATTTCAGTGCCCAAAGTGGTTTCTGTGACCCTCTGTTTTGGCATCTAATGCTGTCATTTTCATTTCAAAGGCATGGCAATAAAGCTCCTTTCCTCTAAGATGGAGTTTAGAATTACACCCACCATGATGTCATTCTACACAACCATGTTCTTGGCTACTTCCTGTGGCAAGGGAGAAATAGTTACTTGGAAAGTATCAGGTTCTCTTTTTATAATAATCATTTTTTAAAATATTTAAATATAAGGGTACCCAATGAAATTAGCAAAGCAGGTTTACAGCAAATTGAAAATGATATATTATCTCTCAACATATGGACTCCTGGCCTCAATCATTAGATAAATGAAACCGAATTTAAAAGAGGCCTAAAATAGCAATCTCATATTACCCATGAGATAAGATCCATTTCACTGTTCAAACTTGTCTCAGATCCTGTAAGGTGCCAGAAACCAACAGTCCTTGCAGGAAACAACAGACTTCATTAGTCATTTGTGCTATTACAATAGTCTAAATGATCCGGTGACTGTTGGGGGGAAAAGTACTACTCTATCATTAGGGCTTATTTACTCTCTGCCAGTCTTTCAGACTTCCACTCATCCCTGCTGTCTTTCTCTACAGAATCTTCTGCAATGGGCAAGGCTTAGTACCTGTTCCTTCAACATCATCTTCAAGAGTATACATGCTTTGAATGCTTCTTTCACTGAAACAACAGCACTGGTTAGTATGGGTATTTAGAGAAATGTCTCTGCCACCCTGGTTCTATTCTCAGGAAGAAACTCATGGAATCATAGAATCAAAGAGTTGAAAGGGAGACCACAAGGGCCATCTAGTCCAACCACCTTCCATGCAGGAATACATAACTAAAGTACACCTAAAAGATGCCCAACCAACCTCTGCTTAAGGGCCTACAAAGAAGGAGAGTTCACCAACCTCTGAGGCAATCTATTCCACTATCAAACCACTCTTACATTTAAAAAAAGTTCTTCTTAATGTTTACGTGGAATATCTCTTCTTGTAATTTGAATCCATCGGTTTGTGTTGTAGTCTCTGGAGCAGCAGAGGGGGAAAGTACTCTTATTTTCTACATTACATCCTTTCAGATATTTAGCTAGCTAGCATGTCACCTCTCAGTCTTTTCTTCTCCAATTCTGGCCCCTAAGTAGTTCTTCAGAAGGCTGGGTTTCCAGACCTTTGATCAGCTTGGTCACCCTTCTCTGGACATATTCCAGCCTGGCCATGTGCTTCTTCTGCTGTGATGCCCAGAACTAGACATGGCATTCCAGATGAATCATAGAATCATAGAGTTGGAAGAGACCAAAATATGTCCAGTCCTACCCCCTGCCATGCAGGAATACACAATCAAAATACTCCCAACAGATGGCAATCTGGCCTCTGTTTAAAAACCTCCAAAGAAGGAGGCTCCACCACACTATGAAGCAACATATTCCACTGTCTAAGAGCTCTTCCCGTCAGGAAATTCTTACTAATGTTTAGGTGGGATCTCTTTTCCTGTAGTTTGAATCCATTGCTCTATGTCTAAGGAGATTTTCAGACTACTCTTTCAGCATCTTGCCGCACAAGCAGCCTCCGGAGCAGTAACGAGGCTGCTGCGTGGCAAGGGATCCATTTTGGATGATGCTGTTTCTCTCTCGGCATCGTCCATGAGTGTTGCGGCTAGCATTGCAGGCGGCTGCGCTGTTTTTCACTAACGGAAGTTGTCCATGAGTAAAAAACAGCACGGCCGCCTGCAATGCTAGCTGCAACACTCACAGATGATGCCAAGAGAGAAACGGCATCGTCCAAAATGGACCCCTTGCTACACAGCAGCCTCATTACTGCTCCGGAGGCTGCTTTCATGGCAAGACGCTGAAAGAGGCATCTGAAAATCTCCCTAGTCTCTGAAGCAGCAAAGAAAAAAAAACTTGCACCATCTTCAATAAGCCATCCTTTCCATGTCTATCATGCCATGACCCCACTGATCACCTCTCTTGTTGGGGATAGTTGCATTTTGATGTATTTTAGGGGGGCAGAATATCAGGACCATAGTACTGTCATGCTTGGGCTGATGTTTGGTAACAAAGGATGATAGAATATGCTGTACTCTGGGGTCAGATGCTGATTATGTATATATGCAGCCTGTGATAATGTGAGGGGGAATTTGGAGTTCTGAGTAGCCCAAGGTTGTTCTTTTTAGGAGCTTGGTATGAGAGATTAAGAAGGGGCAGTGCTCAGAAGGCAGAATGTTTTCAGTTGCTAACAAATGAGGTGTAAGCTTTTGTCATGGTTGAACTGTGTAGGCTTTCAGTAAGGGAGGATTCTTGATGAGCAACTGAATTCTTTAAAAACAGAGATTACCCAACAAGTTAAAACAGAGATCATACATGTTAAGGAGTGTCTGGTAAAGCAGTGCAGTGGTTACAGAGTCTGTTCAAAATCTAGTAAATGAAATCAAAGATAATTTGAAGAAAATCGGTGTATTACAGTAAGAGTTAGAAAAGGCACAACATCGTGTCATGTTGATGGAATTTATAGATAAAGAAAATCAGCTTAGATTAAGATCAGGGCTAGAGAAGCTGCCAGATTTAAGACAGACAGACAGAAGCCATGGCTGAGTTGATTGATGTATCTTCTGAGGAGCTAGGGCCACTGACTGAAACAATATATAAGCAGAATTCTGTTTATGCATGGAGGAAAATTTTGCCAACGGGTATGGTAATATGTTTCAAACAGAAAAGCATTAGAAATGTAATTTTAAGGGGAGAAATTACAGGAACAAGAAATAATTTTGTTTAAAGAGATTCCAGAAAGAATGCTTAGAAAATGTATGAAATATCACACTTTAGTGGGGTTCTTATGAAAAGCCCTGATGGGGCAGTGGTTAAATGCCAGTACTGCAAGTCATCACATTCGATTCCAGAGGGCTCCAAGGTTCACTTAGCCTTCCATCCTTTCGTAGGTCGGTAAAATGAGTACCTCTTTTGTGGGGGCAATTAGCTAATGCACATTGGAAACTGCTTAATGCAGTGTAGATGTGTAAATTGCTATTGCTAAAAACAATTTGTAAGCCGCTCTGATAGCCTTTGTGGCTGAAGGGTGAGGTATAAATACCTAATTAAATTTTAAAAAATTTAAGAGGCATACCATTTCAGAAGATAGCTCCAGAGGGTCAGATTGCTACCTACACAGATACTAAAGACACAATAAATTTCATGGACAGAGTGAGATACTTGTTTTAAATGTTGAAGGCAGAGAGCTCTGTAGGAGAGGATTAAAGAAAAATGGATTTAAAAATAATCTCTTGGAATGTGAATAAATTTAATGCTCCCCAGAAAAGGAAAAAAATGGCATAAAAACAACAACCCCTCAAGTATAATGTAATTTGTCCTCAAGAGACAAATAAATTTCAAGTGGCTGGGGAATTCTTGTGAAGTAGAAATAACCTTTTTTTAAATACATGCCTGGCTTGATAGTAAAGTTCCAACATCTGTGAATACTTTTCTTTCTTGTTTTTTTTTTAATCTTGGTGACATGGGTCTCTAAAATGTGGCCTTCATTAAAAATCATTTACCATCCCAAAAAAGAAGAGAAAAATAAATTTCTACAGAATAGAATAGGATTAGAATTTGTGTCTGTGAATGAGAAGAAAATAAATTGAGTAAATTGTTTCTTCAAGATGACCAAGGCAAATTTCTGATTGTCCAAAAGAATGTTAATGGAAAGGCTATACATTTGTTGGGTATTTATTTTGCAAATAATCAGAAGGCAATATTTTATGGAAAATTATTTTAATGTTACCAGAATTGGATGTACAAAATGTGATCTGTATTGGTGATTGGAATTCAGTTGTAGACACTCATTTGGATAAATGTTCTAGTAAAGGTATTAAAGAAGATCATGGGAGATTTTTAAATAAATAAATAAAATCTCATATGGAGCATTTTTAGTTAATGGATTGATGGAGATATTTGCACCCAAATGTTAAAGACTATAGATTTTTTTTTCAAATCATAATGAATCTTTTTCTAGGATAGATATGTTCTGGATTTGCAAGAATATGGTCAACTTAATAAAGAGGATGGACATTTTTACCAAAAAAACTTTTATGATCACAACTCTATCACAATGTCCTTGAGAAGAGAACAAATGAATTTCAGTTGGAGACTTAATGAGTACCTACTTCTAAAGAGAGAAAAATTACAGAAATGTAAAAAAGATTTGAAGAAATTCTTGAACTGAATTTAAATAAGTGTATAGCTCCTGCAGTGGTCTGGGATACAAGTAAAGCTTATATGTAGTCACCAATGACTCCTCTTCATCCTGGAGAGAAGTGACCAGTGGAGTGCCACAGGGTTCTGTCCTGGGCCCAGTGCTATTCAACATCTTTATCAATGACTTGGTTGAGGGAATAGGATAGGCTTATCAAGTTTGCAGATGACACCAAATTAGAAGTGGTAGCTAATACCCCAGAGGACAGGATCAAAATCCAAAATGACCTCAACAGATTAGAAAGCTCAGCCAAAACTAACAAAACAAATTTCAACAGTGAAAAATGTAGGACACTACACTTGGGCACTAAAAAAGTAAGGCACAGATATAGGATGGGTGACACATGGCTTGAGGGCAGTACATTTGAAAGCGATCTAGGAGTCTTAGTGGACCACAAGCTGAACATGAATCAGCAGTGTGATGCAGCAGCTAGAAAAAGCCAATGAGATTCTGGGCTGCATTAATAGGAGTATAGTGTCTAGATCAAGGGAAGCTGCCACTCTATTCTGCTTTAATCAGACCTCATCTGGAATACTGTGTGCACTTCTGGGCACAACAATTCAGGAAGGATATTGATAAGCTGGAACGTGTCCAGAGGAGGGCGACTAGGATGGCGGGTGGTCTGGAAGCCATGCCCTATGAGGAGTGGCTTAGGGAACTGGGAATGTTTAGTCTGGAGAAGAGAAGGTTGAGAGGGGATATGATAACCATACTTAAATGTTTGAAGGGATGTCATAGTGACGGTGGGGCAAACTTGTTTTCTGCTGCTCCAGAGACTAGAACATGGAGCAATGGGTTCAAACTACAGGAAAAGAGATTCCACCTAAACATTAGTAAGAACTTCCTGACAGTAAGAGCTGTTTGGATGTGGAATACACTGCCTTGTAGTGTGGTGAAGTCTCCTTTTTTGGAGGTTTTTAAACAGAGGCTGGATGGCCATCTGTCGGGATTGATTTGATTGTGTATTCCTACATGGCAGGGGGTTGGACTGGATGGCCCTTGAGGTCTCTTCCAACTCTATGATTCTATGAATTTATAGTCTATAGTTCCAGACTGGAAAAGGAAAGAGATTTTTTTTTTTAGTGTGACAATGAGATTCAACAAAACGTCAAGCTACTACAACAGCAGCTTCATATGTTTTCAGTCCAAGAAATGAATGCCAAATTATTATATCTTAAACAAAAGAATTTTAATTTGCCAATAAGTCTGGGAAGTAGCATTCATTTAAGTTATGACAGAAAGAACAAAGGCATTTGTTACAAAGATTAGGAGAGGAGATCAGTGTAATGGGCAATGTGAAGATTTTAATAACCCTTGAGGAATTCTATAGAAAGTTATATGGGAAAGGCAAGGAAAAATCTTCAGATATGGCAAAATATTTTGCTGGAATCCCACAGGACAAACTGCATATGGATCAAAGGCAAAGCCTGAATGGGTCTGTGACTATTATGGAGTTAGTGGAAGCAATTAAAAGTTTGAACTTGGTAAAAGCCCCAGGCCCAGATGGACTACCAGCAGTATATTATAAGAAATTTGAAGACAAGTTAATCCAACCTTTCAAGAGTATTAGGAAGAGGAAAGATGCCAGACTCTTGAAGAAATGACTATATCACAGTGATTCTGAAAGAGGGCATGGATGGGAAATTAGGAAAGATTTAGAAAAATGAGGAAAGTTATATTTATCTTTTATGGAGAGAACTACAGTAATAAAAGCAAATGTTTTTTGTTAAGCAAACATTTTTTTTTCAAAATAGACCCATAATATGAAATGGAACACCATAGAAGCCATAGAAGGATACTTGTGGCCTCTTCCAATTCTACAATTCTATGATTCTTTGATTTCCAGATTTGTTTACCAGGCAAAGAAGCCTAGAATGAAATGTAAGATATTGTGTGATGCTAAGGAAAGAGGTGGTTTAGGACTAAATAATCTTAAACTGTGTAAGTTTTTAAAAGGCCTGCTTTTTGTGTGGTTGGAAAAGTGGATTTTGCTTAGGGATCAGAGACTCTGAGATTTAGATGGTCATGATTTAAGATTTGGATGGCATAAGTATCTCTAGTATGATAAAGTCAAGGTACATGGTGGCTTTAAAAATCATGGTAGCAGAAAGGCTCTCCTGAGTGTTTAGGACAAATATAAACAATTTCCCTCCATAATATTTTACAAGTTACCTCACTGTAAAAAGCCTTTTTTAAAAAATGGGTTAAAAAGTGGACATGGCTTCTTTATAAAGATCTTTTCTAGATGGATCATGATAATTGGGAGTTTAAGTCAAGAGAATGACTTCTTAAGGATGGTATCTATATATGTAATTCTCTTAGAATCATAGAGTAGGAAGAGACCACGAGGGCCATCCAGTCCAACCCCCTGCCATACAAGAAAACGTAATCAAATCATTCCTGACAGATAGCCATCCAGCCTCTGTTTAAAAACCTCCAAAGAAGGATACTCCACCACACTCCAAGACAGTGTATTCCACTTCCGAACAGCTCTTACTGTCTGGTAGGTCTTTTAGGTGGAATCTCTTCTCCTGTAGTTTAAACCCATTTCTCCTTGTCCTAGCCTCTGGAGCAGCAGAAAACAAGTTTGTCCCATCCTCACTATAACATCCCTTCAAACATTTAAATACGACTATCATGTCGCCTCTCAACCTTCTCTTTTCCAGACTAAACATGCCCAGCTCCCTAAGCCACTCCTCATTAGGGCATGGCTTCCAGACCTTACACCATCCTGGTCGCCCTCCTCTGGACACGTTCCAGCTTGTCAATATCCTTCCTGAATTGTGGTGCCCAGAATAGGACACAGTATTCCAGGTGAGGTCTGACTAAAGCAGAATAGAGTGGCACTATTACTTCCCTTGATCTAGACACTATACTTCTATTACTGCAGCCTAGAATCACATTGGTTTTTTTATCTGCCACATCACAGTGCTGACTCATGTTCAGCTTGTGGTCCACTAAGACTCCTAGATCACTTTCAAATGTACTGCCGTCAAGCCATATGTCACCCATTCTCTATCTATGCATTTCATTTTTACTGCCCAAGTGTGGTAATTTCATTTCTCCCTGTTGAAATTCATTTTGTTAGTTTTGGCTGAGCTTTCTAATCTGTTGAGGTCATTCTGAATTCTGATCCTGTCCTCTGGGGTATTAGCTACCCCTCCTGGCTAATGGTGTCATCTGCAAACCTGATAAGAATGCCATCTATTAATGATTAACACATGAAATAATAAGACAGACACAAAAGCTGAGTTGAAATATGGGTCACTTTATTGAATTCCAACCTATTTAATTATTTATTTCTTGTGGTATGCAAACCAGGGGGGAGACCCAGTGTGGGAAAAGCTGGAGCCAATGGTCTCCAAAGAATTATCTCCCAACTTCCCTAGGTGAAGCACTTGAGCCCTGAGGGGGATCCAAAAAACATGGATGCCCTCCAGGCACCATCTACTTGAAGGTGAGACCCCAGCTGTGTGACTTCCGTTGTGGTCCATTGTTGCCAGCCTCAAGGACAGCTTTTCTCCCTCCCCCCAGCCGTATGACCAGCAGGCGCAGTCAGACAGACTCATCCTTCATCCCAAAAGGGGTTGCCATAGGTGAACACCAAAGTAGTCCTGTCTCCCCCACACCCTGCAAGCAACCACCTATTTATGTCTCCACTCAAAGCCAAGTCCAAAGTGACAGTATGGGGTAGGGGAAAAAACTGTGGAAAAGGGTAAAAATTCCTATCCGGCCCTAGAAGTGACCTGGTGAGGCGGGTGGTAGGTGGCAGTGGGAGCTGCAGGAGCCCTTCTTGCTTCCCCCCTCCCCTGTCGGCAACTGTAGGCCAGGGTGAAATGGCCTGCCCCGCGGGCAAAGGCTGCAGCACAGATGACCCCCAGTAAGGTGGACGTGATGGCCTAGCTTTCCCCCATCCCAATGGCAACCCGAGGCCAGGGTGAAGAGACCAGAACAAAAGGCCAGAAGGCAGCAGATGAACAAGGAGAGAAGGGGGGCATCAAGACCGGGGGTGAAGTGGCAGGCAAGTGGATTGGGCGGAGGAAGGGACGGCCTGTCTAATGCACCCCCCTTAACTTTACTATGCCAGCCCTCACCTGCACAAACATACCAAGAGTACTTCCTCCATGTGTGTTCCTCGCTGTTCCTCCACGTGTGGTCCTCTCTGCATTTGATGAAAAGGCAAAAGAGGAAAAGACCAGGGGCAGTGTAACCGAAATATAGCAGGGTCCACCCCTGCCTCCTCCCTGCCACCCCATTCATGCTTCTTTTTACATGAGGTCATTAAAGCAACTTCCTCCCATGCAACACCGTGTAGTGTGTGTGTGATCATTCCCTCATCCAAGTCATTGTTATAGATGTTGAATAGCACTGGGCCAAGGACAGAACCCTGTGGCACCCCACTGGTCACTTCTCTCCAGGATGAAGAGGAGCAGTTGATGATAACCCTTTGGGTTTGGTCGGTCAACCAATTACAAATCCACATAACAGTTGCATTGTCTAGTCCACAGGTTATTAACATTTTTGGAAGAATATCATGGGAGATCTTGTCAAAGGCCTTACTGAAATCAAGGTACACTACATCCACAGCATTCCCTTCATTTACCAAGCTTCTCTCTCTCTCTGGCTTTTCTTCGCAAATGAAGATTCAGGGAGGACTCATCCCGCGCTTTCTGCAAGTGTGCTGATGACAAAAAAGGTCAATCTGAGATAAACAAGTCTGGTTGCAGAAAGCACAGCAGAAGGTCTCCTTGGGTGATGTTTCAGGGTTGTGATTCTTTCTGCGTTGTCATTTCTCTTCAAGACTTGTTTGGCGTGAGTTCTCAAATAAAGCTGCAGCATTGTGGATAGTGCATCTCCGTGCCTCCCGATGTGAGGCCAGGGCAGACCATTGTTGGTGATGAATTTGGCCAAGCCTGAGATGTTGTTTCACGGAGTCCTTGTATCGCTTTTTTGTTGTGCCCCTCTTACACTGACCCATGGCGAGTTCACTGTAGAGTACTATTTTTGAGAGGCAATGGTCCTCCATCCTAGAAACGTGCCCTGCCCAGCACAGTTTTGTTCTCAATATCATGGCCTCAGTGCAGGTGATCCCTGCTTGCTCAAGGTCAACAACATTTGTCACATAGTCAGTCCAGTGTATATTTAGGATTGTGCGTATACAGCGCTGATTAAAGCATCTGAGGAGTCGTAAGTGTTGGCAATAGGTGACTCATGTTTCAGACCCGTAAAGGAGAATAGACAGTACAATGGCTCTATACACCAAGCTTGTAACTCTATAAAAAAGAGAGAGAGATAAGATTAGCCTGGCATGGCTTGTTTTTGAGAAAGCCATGTTGACTTTTAGTGAAAACAGCATTCCTTTCTAAGTGCTTACAGACTGTCTGTTTAATGATCTGCTCTAGAATCTTTCCTAGTATTGATGTTAAGCTGACCGGTAATTATTTAGGTGTTCTTTCCCCCCCTTTTAAAAGATGGGGACAACATTTTCCCTTCTCCAGTCAGCTGGGACCTCTCCTTTTCTCTAGGAATTCTCAAAAAATATTGACAGTGGTTCTGAGATTACTTCTGCCAGTTCTTTTAATACCCTTAGATGAAGTTCATTTGGCCCTGGAGACTTGAACTCATTTATACTGGCCAGGTATTCCTGAACTAAATCTTTATGTATTCTGTGCTGCATTGCATCTACTGCATCATCGGCTCTATTTTCTCCAGGCTGAACACTGTTCTCCTTTTGGGCGAAGACCGAGGCAAAGAAGGTGTTGAGTAGCTCTGCCTTTTCTCTGTCCCTTTTCCCCACAGCAGTCCTACCACTTTCTTGTTCTTTCTTTTGCTATGAACATATTTTTTAAAAAGCCCTTTTTATTGTTTTTAACCTCTCTAGAAAGCAGGGCTTCATCTGTACTTTAGATTTTCTGACTTTCCTCCTACATGAGCTGGCTATTTGTTTGAATTCTTCTTTGGTGATTTCCCCCTTTTTCCATTTCTTGTATGTATCCTTTTTAAGTTTTAGCTCAGTTGAGAGTTCTTTCGACATCCATCCTGGTTTCTTAGTTTAGACACCTCCACTTTTTAGAAACTCCCATCCTTCATGAATTCCTTTATTTTTTTATATTTCTGACCATGGGATCACCCCCAGTAATTCCCTATGTTTTCTGAAATCTAAGCCTAGATTGCATGTCTGACAATTCTTGGCTTTCCTTTTCCTCTGTATAACAAACTCCAGGAGACCATGGTCACTCCCCGCTAGGGATCCTGCCACTTCCACACCATTAACCAGGTCATCTCCAATGGTTAGGATCAGATCTAATATAGCTGGCACCTTTGTTGCCTCTTCCACCTTCTGGACAATGAAATTGTCTGCAAGGCAAGTGAGGAATTTGTTGGACCTTAAATTCTTGGCAGAGTTGGACTTCCAACAAATATCCAGATAGTTGCCATTCCCAGTGTGCTGATTAGCTGCTTAAGAAACTTACCAGCATATCAAAACTCTCCATTGGGCAGCCAATCAGCACACTGGGGTAGAAACATGTGAAAAGCTTCAAATCCTTTCTAAACATGGCGACAGCAGAGGGGCCCTCATGTCATGGTGCACGTGGTGTGTGTATGTGCGACTGCATGGCCCCCGGATTGCTAAAAATTGTTGCAAGGCCCTAACTGGGCATAATTCTGGGTCACTGCATGGTAGCAAACGACATTGTTTGCCCTTCCCGCGCTGGTCCGTTTTGGAAAAACGCAAGGTCAGAGTGACCTGGGGCCCCTCCATGCAAACATCCCGGAGCTCCAGAGCTCTATGGGACGCATCCTACCTGGATGCTTGCACGCGCTCGCTGATGCGTAGAGCACCGAAGAAGGCTGTTAACGCCACTGCATGAAAAAGCAGCACCTCATATGGAGACATGCAAATGCCAGCCCACACCTTAGCCAGCCCCTTCAGAACGGCAGGAGAAATTGGGACTCTGCTATCAGTTCTACGTCCACATTCTCTAGACCAGCCTTCCAGAGCTTTACGAATACGGAAATCCCCGGTACTATATGGAGCTCCCTGAGCCTTAAGCCAAAAGGCAATCGCTGAGAGCATATTTTTATAGATTGTGGGGATAAACCCTTGCGATACAGAAAAACGCAGAACTGAAACAGCTGTTCGAAGGGTACCGTAATGCCCTGCTTAAAACCTGAACCCTCCCTAAATTGAAAAAACTCATGCAATGCCCTGGTGTATCCTGTCATAGTGCTCAGCGCATTGGACATACCTAATGCCCTCACGAGCTCAGCCTCCCAAGCCTCCACAGGCTTGCCGGCATCAGATCGCCCTCGGGTGCCGCGTCGGGGCCAGCTCTCCATCTGCATGCGGGAAAGAGCATCAGCAATGCCATTGTTAATGCCTGCCACATGCCGAGCGACAAATAGAATATTAAACTTCAAACACTGTAATGTAAAGGCCCGGACGAGCACCATCACCCAAGGAGATCTTGAAGTGAGGGAGTTTATCACCTGGACGGTTGCCATGTTATCGCACCAAAAGTGCACAGATGAATTTGCCAATTCCTTGGCCCAAGTAGTGGCCGCTACCAAGATTGGGAAGAATTCAAGGAACGTCAAATCAACCACTAGATTAGAGGCTTCCCAATCACGAGGCCACATACTGGCACACCACCGTCCACCAAAATAAACCACCATCCCCATAGATCCAGCTGAATCTGAGGCTATCTGGAGATTGCCCTGAAGCTTGCGTTCCTCACACCAAAATGAGACGCCATTAAAATGTTCGAGGAACTGTTGCCAAATGCGCAAATCTGCCCTCACATCCTTAGATATCCGTATCAGGTAAAATGGATGTCGCACCCCTTTAATAGCGTCACACAGTCGGCGAAGGAAAGCCCTACCAGGGGCTACCACCTTACATGTGAAGTTCAAATGACCTATAAGGACCTGAAATTTGTGCAAGGAAGCTTTGTGTCTGGACAAAAACTGCAAAACCCTATCTCTCAGATCAGAGACCTTAACCTCGGACAGTCTACACTGCTGGTTAACCATGTCAATTTCGACACCTAAAAAAGTTAACACCTGGGCTGGACCTTCAGTCTTCTCAGGTGCCAGGGGAACCCCCAACTCACCTGCCAATGCTTCAAACTCCCGTAGCAGATAATTACACTGTCCAGATAGGTATGGACCAATCATTAAAAAGTCATCCAAATAGTGTACCACACTGTGGAGGCTAGTCCTAGCCTTAAGAGCCCACTCAAGAAAGGTGCTGAAGGTTTCAAAGGCATTGCAAGAAACCGAACATCCCATGGGGAGGGCCCAATCCATATAGAACTGCCCTTCAAACTGAAAACCCAACAACTCAAAATCATCCGGATGAACTGGTAAGAGGCGAAATGCAGATTTTATATCACATTTTGCCATCTCAGCCCCCAAACCTTGTTGTCGAACCGCCCTAATGGCAGCATCAAATGAAGTGTATTTCATGGTACACAAATCATGTGGGATAGAGTCATTCACCGAATCCCCTTTGGGGTACGACAAATGGTGGATGAGTCTAAATTCCCCTGGGGCCTTTTTGGGCACAACACCCAGGGGCGACACCCTTAGGTTGGGGACCGGAGGACTAGAGAAAGGACCAAGAACTCTACCCTCATTAACCTCTTTTTAAATTTTTTCTTTAACAATGTGTTCCATACCAAAAACTGATTTTAAATTGCGGGCCCAAAATGGCCGCCTAACACCCTGACACGGAATCCTAAAACCAAACTGGAAACCTTCAAGCAGATACGTGGCAGCCTTCCTGTTCGGATAGACTTTTAGCCAATGTCTCAAAACTTCATTGTTGATTGGGCTGGGCCCCTTTTTGAGGGTGAGGAGCGGGACCTCCACCCCGCCCACCTTGGTTGCCCCTACTATGGGCAGGCGATTTGCCCCTGGGGCAGTTCCGAAAGGAATGCTCTGCTCCACAAATGGAGCATTCGTGGCTGTATCTGCAAGGTTTCTTGTTGCAATATCCATGCGAACTAAACTCCCAACACACCTGTTTAGTGGCCAAGGCAATGCTAGCAGGAAAGCGAACCACAGGGTTGTTAGCTGCCTTGATTAAATGCCCACTATGAGTCCTCTCACCCTGAATGGGGCGAGCAGGGGTCATGAGCTGCATCCACAACTGAGGATCATGTCCCATCGCAATGAAGGGTAAATTGCAGCCCTCATCCTAAAAGCCTCATCATACAGTAGCCATGCCGGACCTGCAAAATCACCGTAGGCCCTGTGGATAATGTCCAAGTACTGAAACAGGGACGCTGCACGATGAGGATGTGCCTTAACTACAATCCCCGCATAAATGAGGAAACCAGAAAGCCAATTGGTCCAGTTCCTCTCTACCTTTCTCTTCTTCAATTTTTCTTTCTCCTTCTCATCCATCTCATCTTTATCTTTTTTTCCCACTTCTCTATAAAGGAGAGAAAATACGTCCACATATTCGCCTTTCACTATCTTGTCCCTAGTAGACTGAAGCAAATGGTCACCCAATGGGAGGGACATTTCCCCAAAGGGAATGGCAGACTAAACCACTGCATCATAGCCAGTCATCTGAGGCATGCCAGACCAGCCCTGGCCCGGCACAAGAGGGCCAACCAAAGACCCTGGCCCATAAGATGTCCAGGGGGACCATTGCGGGTGACCAGATTCAATGCTTGCTGATGCATTGGCCAGGAAGCCGGCGATGGCTGCGTGCCCACAATGGTGTATCCCATATGCTGAACACCAGTGCCCCATGGCTCCCAAGGCCACACCACACCGGTGGGCAAAGGGGTTGCCTCAGAAGGGGACTCACCTGAACTCCCCGGGATTACATTCTCCGATGCCACCTGGTCTGGAAGAGTAACCGCCAGTGGGTCCGCGCCCATGTCGTCTGCTACTTTGGATCCCAAAGCTCCATCTGGATGCATGTTCCTTTCCAAAGTATCTAGGTGGGAGAGAATCTCATCAGCAATTCTCCTTTTCTTAACCTGACGATTGGGCTTAGGAGATTCCCCACACTGTACACCCTGCAACTTTTCTAAGTGCTGGATCCTAGCCAGTATGGCTTTCCATGGAATCTGATCCTCTTCCTCACTAGATGACTGAGGGCCATGCTCTGTAGGAACAGGGGGCGGCTGCTTAGCCGCACGCCCCTTGCCCTTAGTACCAGACTTTCCTTTTTGGGGAGCCATAGGCACCCTAATGAATAATGATAGCTGCAGTTGTTGTTGTTGTTGTTGTTGTTGTTGTTGTTTTTAGTACTAAATTCAGCCTCTGCACAATCAATGAGTATCAATGACAATAACAATAACAACAGCAACCTCAAGGACAGTTGATCATAATCCCTATGACTTTCTTATGACTTCCACAAAATGGCCACCTTCTGAATAAGCTCTGCAAAATGGCTGCTCTGATGAACTGGGGAGGGGGGGAGGGCAGTAAGAATAGCCCCCTGGTGGCTCGCCAATAAGTAGTAACTACAGACTAAGTTCGCAAGTGACAGGCAAAGCCCTCTGGAGGCCTGCCTAAGGAACTGAATAACAGAACTCCTTCAGCAAGGATAACCCCCTGGTGGCCCGCCAAATCCCCGGGAGAGCAGAAATCCAAAAATTAACCATCCAAAATTAGCAAGCCTCGCACATAAACAACCCAGGCAAGCCAACCACACAACCCTCCAAAATTATACCAGCCGCCCATCCTGGTACTTCCTGAAACCAGGAATCCAACACTGCCAGACTTGACAGAAGAGTCGAAATTTTTTCTTCTCCCGAGAACAGCCACCCAGGGGAGCCCAAGGCAGACCAAGTGGCCAGACCGCTGCCGGCCACGAGGGAGACTGGGCCGCGAGGATCGGCTTGCCCCCACTTCTCAGTGACCCCTCCTGGCCGAGGGACTTCAAGCCTTGCACCAATAGAGGCACCGTCGAAGCCACCCACCAATCCTTGGTCACAGCCGCAACCAAGCACAGGTGCTCTGGACTCAGAGGCCTCCCAGGGGAAAAGATCCACCACACCAAGCACCCCACCCGTGGGCAATGCCTCCTTCAAGCCTCGGTCGCCGTACAATCCTTGGTCGCCGCCGCGACCACACTGGTACTCACGGGGGGGGGGGGAGAGCACGAATGCCGCCCAAGAGCCCAGGCTGCAGCCGCGACCAGGTACGGGCATGCGGGGAGAAGGAAGAGCGCCGGGAAAAGATCGTCGCACAAAGTGCCCCCTCGTGGGAAGTGCCTCCCTCAAGCCTTGGTCACTGCCGGGGGGGAGAGCGCGAACGCTGCCCAAGAACCCAGGCCGCAGCTGCGACCAGGCATGGGCGTGCGGGGAGAAAGGAAGAGTGCAGGTGACCAAAAGAGCTCGCTCAATGCCCCCAACTGCACGCTCCACCCTCCAGGGAAACAAACGTCAGCCAAGTAAGCAGTGATCTCAAAGATCGCTTTGGCTGAAAGGAGGGTGGAGAAGGGAGGCAGGGTTTTATATTGCCTCTGGCCCCGCCCTTCACCCTCTGTCGCAGGCGCCGCCGCCTGCAACTGAGCAAGTGGTCTCCAGACCACAATTGTGGCTGCAGAGGCGGCTCCCCTGCCTTAACGGCTCTGCCACACGGTAGGGAGCCGGACTATGTATGCATAGGATTTTTTCTTTTCTTTTTTGGCCTTTCCCCCCTTTATTTTGTCTATGTATGTTGAATAATTGTTTCAATCAGGTATAGTAGACATCTCTATATGTTTTAAAAATCTAATAAATATAACATTTTAAAGAGGTGGTGGTGAAAAGAAATCCATGGTCCTGAGTTTGCAAGACCTGATGTGAGGATATTGGAAGTCTGTCATTCATTGAGTCACCATAAGTTGAAGTCAACTAGATGGCAAATAACAACAATGAAATCAAGATAGAATTTCAGCAAGTGTTGCTTGTTACCTGGTTGCATGACAAGCAACACCTGCTGAAATTCCCTCTTCTATACAACAGTTAGAGAGTCAGCATGGTGTAGTGGTTTTCAGCATTGGACTATGACTCTGGAGATCAGGGTTTAAATCCTGACTCCATCATGGAAACACACTGAGTGACCTTGGGGAAGTCATACTGTCTCATCTTCAGAGGAAGGCAAAGGCAACTCTGAACAAATCTTGCCAAGAAAAACCCATTATAGGTTTACCTTAGGCTAGATTTTCAGACAACACTGTTATAGTGTTACTATTCCACTTTATTTGCTATGGCTGCCTCCTGTTGAATCCTGGGATTTGTAGTTTAGGGAGGGGCATTTACAACTCTCAGCCAGAGAGCTCTTAGGCCTCACTAAACTACAAACCCCAGAATTCCACAAGAGGCAGCCAGAACAGTTAAAGTGGAATAGTAACACTATAACAGTGTAGTCTGAAAATCTAGTGGGTCACCATAAGTCAGAAATGACTTGAAGGCATACAACAATGTACAAGAATTAAAGTTACAGGAGCCCTCCCCAGTCTTCATTCTAGCAACTCTAATCACCAAACATGCTAATACACTCACTGCTTCCCACACTGGATGCCCTTGCTCTGTGGTCTCTCCATCCCAATCCTCTTTATTGCTGTCCATTCCTAACAGTGGGACAGATTCATGTGGGTATCATTAAAGAGATACATGGTTTATTTACCAATTAGCATATCCATCTGTTAACTTTCCTCTTTTCAATATTTCAAACTAAGTAGCAGTTTGACATAAAACCCATTCGAGTTGAGAGTTCAAGGATTTTATAAATATAGAACTCTTAAGTTACAATTGCTCTTTTAAAGTGCTCTGTACAACCTCTGCTTAGATGGGCAACTCTAACAGAGTGGCAGGATAAGAGGAACCAGAAAGACTTAGTGTGTGTGTATTTGCCTTCAAGTTGCCTGTAGACTTATGGGGACCCCATGAATTTCATAAGGTGTTTGTGGACAAGGAATACTCAGAGGGTTTTTTTGCCAGTTCCTTCCTTTGAAATATAGCCCACAGCACTGGGTATTCATTGGTGGCTAAGAACTCTTTGGCTGAGAGTACTAAATGCCCCTCCCTAAACTACAAATCCCAGGATTCCACAGGAGGTAGCCTGAGACGTTAAAGTGGAATAATAGCACTATAACAGTGTAGTGTGATAAAGGCCAAAGAAAACTTGGTTCTATTACTTAAATGGGTCTATTAAAATGAGTGAAATATGGGGTTTTTTTTGTTAAATAGATTACATTACACTAGGAACAATAAATAATAATGTTTCTTTTCAACATTACAGTACTATGAGACTTCTTAAACTTGAATCATTCATGTCATATTCCTAAAATCCATCAGGATTGTGGACTCAGTGATTGATTGAATTAAGAGGAGCCTGCTGAGGAATGGTTGTTCCCATATGTCCAGAGGTTCTGGAACTGTCAAGGGGAGGTATCAGGCACTCCTGCCAAGTAGAGAGACTGGAGCACCCATGCTCCATTGCTATTTTGTAAGCTGGCAAATGGTATTGAGAGTTAGCTCTGTACAAAATACTTGTGGGTTTGCCCTGTTGGTTTCTAGGGCAATCACCTGGCTTATTAAATTTCCCAACTGCTATTGAACTAATATTATTTAAAACTTCTGTATCAAGAAACCTGTTTGCTAGCACATTAAACTTAACATCATCCATCAGAACCACAAATTGCCTTATTTTAGATGGGTACTTGAGGCCATTTCCCCATAGGTATTACTGTGCATGTTCTTGTTGCATTCTTGGCACCTGCAAATTTATAAGAAAATAAAACACAACCTAGAGTTTCATGCACAATGGGGTTCCACAATGGCTACTGTGCACTTTCTAAATTAAAAAAATCATAGACTCGTAGCATTGGAAAGGAGCACAAGGGTCATCTAGTCCAACCCCTGCCATACTGGAATACACAACTAAAGCACTCTTGAAAGATGCCCATCAGACCTCTGTTTAATACCTCTAAAGAAGGAGAGTCCACCACCCTCTGAAAGAATCTATTCCACTGTCAAATCACTCTTATAGTAAAAAAGCTCTTGCTAATGTTTAGGTGAAATCTCTTTTCTTGTAATTTGAATCCATTGATGTTTCTCTGGAGCACCAGAAAACAAGCTTGCTCCATTTTCTGCATGGCATCCTTTCAGATATTTAAAGATAGCTATTATGTTACCTCTCAGTCTTCCCTGCCTCAAGTTAAGCAGATCCAGCTCCTGATTTTTTTTCTATCTTGTTCCAAATCCACACTACAAAAATAATCCAATTTAAAACTGGATTATTTGCCATGGCTCCTTCCTATGGCATCCTGGGATTTGTACCTTGGTGAGGCACCAGCACCCTTTGAGAGAGAAGGCTAAAGACATTGTAAAACTACAAATCCTGGGATTCAATAGGAAGGAGCCATGGCAAATAATCCGGTTTCAAATTGGATTATTTCTGTAGATTTTGGTCACCCTCCTCTAAACACATTCCAGCTAATCAATATCCTTCTCGAACTGTGGTGCCCAGAACTGGACACAATATTCCAGGAAAGGTCTGTTCAAAGAGGAAGAGAGAGGGACTATTACTTCCTAGATCTGGATACTATACCTCTGTTGGTGCAACCCAGATTAGCATTGGTTTTTTGGCCTCCGCATCATAGTGTTGACCCATATCTAGCCTGTGGTCTACTAAGGCTGCTTGCCACACCACAAAAACAATGCAGTTTGACATTGCTTTAACTATCATGGCTCCATCCTATGGAATCTTGGGATTAGTAGCCTTTTCTGACAGAGACGACTAAATCTCTCACAAAACTACAGATCTCATAATTCCGTAGCATTGAACCATGGCAGTTAAAGTGGTGTCAAACTGCATTATTTCTGCAATGTGGCAGTAGCAAAAGACTGCTAGATCCTTTTAATATGTACTGCTATGAAGCTAGGTGTCACATATCTTATATTTGTGCATTTCATTTTTCCTGCCATTCATTTCATACCCTCCAATTGTCCTAATTTGGCAGGGACAGTTTAAATTCATCCTCTGTCATCCCACTTCTTCAGCTGCATTTAAAGTGGCCCAATTTCTCTCTCCTACCACTTTCCACCTTTGCTCTCAGCTTACTTCAATTGCTGCAAACTGAGTTCAAAATGCAAAAATAGTTTTCTCTAAATTAACACAGCGGGGGAAGAGGAGGGGAGGGGCAGTAATGTGCTTTTTTGCTCAGGCAAAAGCAAACAGCTGCAGCCTCTCCTAGCACCTGTGTTCTTCATCATTAATATTAATGATTAATAATGTTTGTCATCTCGACCACACTCTGATGTTGTTTGGCTACATGTGTCCGTGTTTTCATCTGTGAAATGTCAGAGGGTATAACATTTATCCCTGTTGAAATTAATTTTGTTAGTTTTGGTCCAACTCAGTTACCGTCATTTTGAATTCTTATCCTGTCCTCTGAGGTATTATCTATTCTTCCTAATTTCTGTCATGGTAGTGCACTGATATCTCTGAGCATATCAAGAGGACCAGGCAGCAAATAGTTCTTGTAACAGAATTATCAAACATCAGGCTGAAGAAATGAGCACACAGACACAGGCTTCTGTCTAAACTACTTTCCTTTACTTGAGCATGCTAAACTAATAAATACAATGAGATAGGACTCCAAGCAAACAGGCTACATAACACAGCAGAAATATAGTACAATCCTGCACTGTACAGCTTAGACTGCATGTGCACAGTCTAAGAGCAAAATCCAAGTATGAGGCAGTGTGTGGAATATCTAGTTATAGATACAGAAACAGTACATTCATGGTTTATACAGTCAGTGTTTCTCATACACATGGGCTACACAACATTTTCCCAGGCAGATAAGGGTTCACTCCCCGACTTCCATTCCCACAGCAGCCTCTTAGACAATATCTATATATGCTAGCCAGCTGCATTTAGCCAGCTCACTGCTGGCCTCTGCAGGCAGTAGTGCATTATATCATGCCAGCTCTTTACATTATAAATTTTCCTCTGATTGCATGTCCCATCACCTTGACACCCCTCCAAATGTATATGTAAATGAGCTGTTTTACACACATTTGATCATACCAAGCTTTGTACACAGATATTAATGTTTTATGGGCCCCAGTGGTTCTATGAACAGATCCATTGTGTTCTCAGATGAAGGACAATAGATTAGGGTAATTAGCCTTGCTTTTGCTGGCTCACAGACATTTTGATACTTCACTGCCACGTGTTTTGTTCGAAACTTAACCCCTTCAGCAGTTGCCATCTGTATACAGGCTTGTGAGTTCTCATAGAATTCAACAAGCTCTTGTATTGGCATCCTGAGATCAGTAAACAATTGTTTGACCCAAATCAGTTCAGAACAAAGATTTGATAAGGCTGCAAATTCACTTTCTGCAGAAGATAAAGAAATTGTTGACTGTTTATTTGCCTTTCAGAATATGGGTGAATTTGCATGTGTAAGAATCATTCCAGATGTAGACTTCCTGTCTGAAACACGTTTAGCAAAATCACTATCAACATGGCAATGCAGTTCATGGCAACCTTTGGATATAATCAATAATCCATAGTCAATGATACCTTTTAAATATCTGAACACTCTTTTCAGACCTACCCAAGCCTGCTGTGTAGGCTGAGAAATCATTCTGCTCAGAATGTTTACTGCACAGCTTATGTCAGGGCGTGTCCACTCTGATAAATAAAATAAACTTCCAACAGCAGACTGGCATAACTGAGTGTTATGTGAAAGAATGTGTCCCCAGTGGTTTTCATAAAATCTGTTACCATGGGTGTTTGAACACTTTTACAATCAGACATATTATAGTCACATAACAGTTTCATTATTTTCTGCTCTTGGCTAAGCAGAAAACTTCCATCATCCAGCCTTTTTACATTTACAGCCAAATATTGTTGCACTTCACCTGTCTTTAATTTGAAACTTTCCCCCAGTGCTTGAATGAATGCTTTCACTTGTTCATCTGTTTTAGTAATTAAACACAGAGCATCCCCAAACACCATCAACATTTCATAGGTTTGCTGAGCATCCCTTGAGTACATGCAGGGAGCCGCAATACATTGCTTAAAACCTATAGTTACCAAAGCATTATTCAAACATTGATTCCAATTTTTTTGCACTTTGCTTTAGTCTGTAGATAGCCTTTTTCAATTTGTATACCTGATTTGGATTCTGAGTTTGAAACCCAGGTGCTTGCTGCATATAAATAGTTTCTTTCAATTCAGCATTCAAATATGCTGTGCCAGTGTTAAAATGTTGCACTTTAAAATTGTTCAGACTAGCCACAGACAATGCTAATCTGATGCTTTAAGCTTTTGCTCTGGGAGCAAAGGTCTCATCATATGAGGAATATCTGACTTGTGAAAACCTTTGTGCAACTAATCTGGCTATGTATTTAGTTTCACCAGTATGCAGCTTTTTCTGGTTATACACCCATCTGCATGTTGAACAGGGAACATATTGTAGAGGAGGGGGAAAAATTCTTAAAGAATATTTTGAATTAAATATGGGCAAGGGAACAAGAAACACAATGGTGTGGGATGCTAGTAATGTGGTAATAAAAGTGTTTTTATTCAAAAAAATATAGAATGGGGAAAAAATAGGAAAAAACAAAACTGATTTTAGATGAAATTCAATTTAAAGAACAGGAATTAATAACATTTCTGAAAAACAAACACATTAAAAACAATTAAAATTATTGCACAAACAACTAACAATACTTATGACAGATGACTTGAAGAGGAAATTAGACTTTGTAAGGTAAAGAAATTTTGAATTTGGGAACAGACTGGAATGATGGTTGGCTAATAGAGATATACATTGTGTCTTTTTTCTTTCTTTTTTTCTCCTTTATTTCTCTTTCTTTTCTTGCTTCTCTCTTCTACTCTGTGACTCCCCTCTCTATCCTCCTTTCTACTACCAAACATTACATATTACATAAAAATATAGATTTGATATAGAATATTTACTGAGAGTTAATTGAAACAATAGAAACAACAAGAAATAAGAGGACAAAGCCACTGTAGAAATAGTTCAGAATATTAATAGAATGCAGGTCTATGTTTACTGTTTAAACACTTAGCAGCAATTGTTGTACACATTTGAGAACAGGTTGTACTTACTTCGAACCAGATTATATTTACTTAGACTAACGGTTGGGATATACTTACTGTCCTTCTCTTTTCTTTACTGGTTGGAATTCTTAGATTTTGGAATATAAAAGCTGAGAAGGCTATTCTAAACAACTTGATATAATTTGATAAAGTCACGATTGGTTAGTTTTTGTGAAGTCTAATTTACAGGGAGTAGAACTAGATGAATAACAACAAGAAAGAATAGGGGCTACTAAATTATTGTCTCTAACAATTTGATTGCTGCAAATAATATAACAAAGCAGAGAAGAACAACAAATAAAGTTCTCAAGCAACAACAACAAAAAATACCAGCACAAACAGGATCATTACCCATGAGAAGACCATCAATCAAACTTAACCAACCAAGCCAATCACCAATATTAGAAGAAATAATACTAATGTGTACCAAACTTAAGGAAATGAAGATGGAACTAAGGCAAGACATGAAGAAAGAACTTAAAGGGATAAAAGAATCATTAGACAAAGTAATAGAAGATTCAAAATTATTAAAGGACAAAGTTACAACAATAGAAAACAAAGCTGAATAATTAGAGAAGACAGCGGAGTCTTTTGGAGATTATCAATAGAGAGAACAGGATGAAAGAGTCCTGCAGGAACTGAACTTGGGGGAATTGTTTAAAGATAAGAGGATTAAAGAAACATACAGATGAAGACTTATACAAACTTCTGATACCCAAATTGGTGAAGTTCATGGGTAAGACGAAATCCCAGTTTGAATGGGAGATTGATAAAATCTACAGAATCTGTTCAGGGTTTACGAGACAAAAAAAAAATCCTAGAGACATTGTGATCTATTTTGTTCATTAAAAAAAAAAAGAGAGAGAGAGAGATGGATTCTTCCAAAAAAATTAAACAAAGTTTTCAGATAGAAGGCAGCGAAATTACTATTTTTAAGGATATACCATTAAGGATTTTGAAAAAGAGACAGAATTATAATACTTTGACAGAGCAATTAAGATGAAACGGAATATGATACAAATGGGAAAAATTGGAAGGTTTATCTTTCAGATTCAAACAGAAGAGTTTTAAGATTAATATAGTACAGAAGGCAGAGGAATTTGTGGATAAATACAAGAAAGATTTAAAAGCAAAATATAAGGATAATCAAGATCAGAAGCAGGAAGAAGAAGAAGCTCAAGCTTCAAAAGCAGAAGATAGACAGGAAGAAGAAATTGAGGAAGAAGATAATAAGGAAGAGGGGGGAGGAGGAGGGGGAGGAGGGAGAAACACCAGTAAATTAGATATTAAACAAACTTAGAAGAGGGGATAAGAGGAGGGAGCGTAGGGGGGGGGAGAGAGGAGAAGAAAAGAAAGTCATAATTTACCTACCATGAAGATTATAATTTGGAATGTGAAGGGACTTAACCTCCCACAAAAAAGGAAAAAAATATTTCACTTTTTAGAAAAGAAGAGATGTAAAATCATATGCTAACAAGAAACTCATGTTAGACAAAAAGACAGCAACTTGTTAAAAAAACAGGAAACTAGGAAGAGAATTATTTTCAGCATCAGAGGAGGAAAAGAAAGGAGTAGTCTTATATGTAAGCCACATAATCTCAGCAGAAGAATTATTCAAAGATTCAGATGGGCATTATATCATGATAGAAGCATTCATTCAAAACCATAAGACATTAATAGTCAGTTTATATGCACCACTAGAAAAAAAAGAGTTGGTTCTATCAAAACTTGCTGGAGAAATTACTGGATTATGATCATGACAGACTACTGATATGTGGAGACTGGAATGTAGTAATGTCTCCTATACTGAAATCACAAAAAGGAATTAAAGATAAACAAGGGAAACTACCAAAATCGTTCAAAGATATGGTTGAGAATCTTTCTTTAATTGACATTTGGAGATATAAATATGGTGACGCGAGAGATTATACGTTTTTCTCTGAAAGACACCACTCCTTTTCAAGGATTGATTTTTTAATGTTATCTAGAAATATATGTAATATGGTGCAGAAAGTGGAAATCCTTCCAAGAACGTGGTTGGATCATAATCCAGTAAAACTTGAGCTTAAAGAACAGAAGTCTGAATTCAGCTGGTGTTTAAATGATAATTTATTATAACGGGAAGAAGTGGTACAAAAAGCTAAATATACAATGAAATGCTACTTTGATGAAAAGCTAAAGGCAGAAACAGACATAATTACCATCTGGGAAGCATTAAAAGCAGTAATGCATGGGTTTTTTTATCCAACAGAGTGCAGAGATAAAGAAAGGGAAGACTGAAAGAATAAACAAGATAACACAAAGTTTAAGAGAAAAAGAGAAAAAGTTGCAAGAAGACCCAACAAATAAAGACTTGATTATAGAAATTAAAACCTTGCAAAAACAAATTTCTATGGATGCAATGGAAGACATTCAGAAAAATTACAATATTTAAAACAATAAGATTTTGAACATTCAAATAAGCCAGGCAGATGGCTTATAAGTTAAGAAAACTTTCAGTTTTCAGATAGAAACCATATAGACAAGGTTAAAGATGGAGATCAGGTGTATGCAGATCAGGGATTTTTTTTAAAAAAATGCTTTAAAAACTATTACACATCACTAGACAAAAAACAAGAGAACCAAATAGGTAACATACAAACTTTGTTAAAAGAGCATTCAATGTCAGAATTGACAATGGAACAAAGACAGAGATTGAACCAACCAATAGCAGTTGTGGAAATTACAGAAGCAATAAAAAAAACAGATGGGTTCACAGTGAGATTCAACAAAATTATGGAAGATCAACTACTGTTACCACTTAAAAAAAACAATGGAGGCTATAAAAAAAGGATCATTTCCAAAAACCTGGGAAGACGCTAACATAATTTTAATCCATAAAGAAAATTGTGACCCCAAGATCCAAAAAATTACTGCCCAATTTCACTTCTAAATGTAAATTACAAAATTTTTGTATCAATATTGGCATCTAGACTTAAGGAAACACTCAAGGATTGGATTGGAGAAGAGGATTTGAGGGATAATATAAGACATGTATTAAATTTGATGGAATACTATGAAAATCATAAAGACAAAAAATTAGCATTGCTACTTATAGATGCTGAAAAAGCATTTGATAATGTCAATTGGACAACAGTGTTAGAAATTTTGAAAATAATTAATGTGGGAGAGAATTTTAGAAGATGGACCAAAGCAATCCACAATAAACAATCATCAAGATTGATAATAAACAGGGGAAAACAAAGGACATTCATATTCAAAAAGGCACATAGCAAGGTTGCCCATTGTCTCCACTATTATTTCTGTTAATCATGGAAATTCTCAGTAAAAAGAATCAATGAAGAGTCCGCAATACAGGGGTAAAAATTGGTAAATTCCAATATAAACTGAAAATGTATGCAGATGATGTTGTAATTTCATTAGGAAATCCATTAGAAGAAATCTCAATACTTATGAATATATTGAAAGAATCTGAATTATTAACTGGTTTGAAAGTAAACAAAAAAAGGTGATAATCACTAAAAAACATGACCAAAAAAGAAGAGTAAGAATTAGTAGAAAAATCTGGTTTTAAGGTGGTCAAAAAAGCAAAATACTTGGGAATAAACATAAATAATAAAAACTGATTTATTTCAAAATAATTATAAACAGACATGGGTAGAAATAAAGAAGGATTTGGATAAATGGAAACATTTGAAGCTTTCTTTCCTAGGAAAAATAGCAGCAGTGAAAATGAATTCCCTCCCAAGATTCTTATTTCTATTTCAAATGATCCCTATTATTCACAACGATATAGTCTTTAAACAATGGCAAGCTGACATTTCCAAATGTATATGGTTGAGCAAAAAGCCGAGCGTGAAGATGAAGGCTTAAGTATTTGAACAGGTGTCACATTGAGGATGGAGCAAGCTTGTTTTCTGCTGCTCCAGAGACTAGAACACGGAGCAATGGATTGCAGGCTCCAGGAATTCCACCTCAACATTAGGAGGAACTTTATGACAGTAAGAGCTGTTCAGCAGTGGAACACACTCCCTCGGAGCGTGGTGGGGTCTCCTTCCTTGGAGGTTTTTAAACAGAGGCTGGATGGCCATCTGTCGGGGATGCTTTGATCAAGATTTCCTGCGTGGCAGGGGGGTTGGACTGGATGGCCCTCATGGTCTCTTCCAACTCTACAATTCTATGATTCTATGATTCTATGAATTAGTTAACTCACTTCAGCTGGTCATGAATGACATTCTTCAAACTCACCAAATTCCAAACACGTGGAAAGAAATCAATATTGTTATGATTCCAAAAGAAGAACGAGACCCTATGTTGATAAAAAATATAGACCCATATCAGTATTAAATGAGGATTATAAAAATTTTATGACAATTTTGGCTAATAGATTTTTAAAATTCTTAATGGATATATTCACAGGAACCAAAATGGCTTTCTACCAAACAGACAAATTAGAAATAATATTAGAACAATAATTGATATAATAGAATATTTGAATTATCACAATGAAATTAAAGGAGCATTAATTTTTATTGATGCAGAAAAAGCCTTTGACAACTTAAATTGGACATTTATGTTAACAACAATGCAGAGGGTGAATTTGGAGATAATTTTATTAACTGGATTCTGGCAAGTTATAATATTCAAAATGCTAAATTAATTATTAATGGTAACACTATAGAAAGGATAAAAATAGAGAGAGGAATCCAACAAGGATGCCCACTATTGCCACTATTATTTATATTAATATTAGAATTATTGAATAGAGATTTAAGAGCAGATAAAAAAATAAGAGGTGTGAAAGTAATAAAAGAGGAATTCAAATTGAAAGCATTCATGGAGGATATAGTATTAATACTGGAAAATCCCCTAGAAGACCTAGAATTGATAATAGAGAAAATAAATAATATGGGAAGCTAGCAGGCCTTAAAATAAATAAAGATAAGACAAAAAAAATTAACAGTAAACATGTCGACTCAAGAAAAGTTAGAGATTAAAAGGCTTTGAAACTGTTAAAAAGGTTAGACACTAAGGAATAAATTTGACTATAAAAATCAGGTATATATGAAAATAATTATATGAAGATATGGGAAGCAATTGAAAGAGATTTGCTTAAATGGCAAAAATTGAATCTTTCATTATTAGGCAGAATCTCAAAATTAAAAATGAATGTATTACCCAAACTTATTATCTTTTTCAAACAATACCAATCATATTTTCAACTAATCCATTTAGCAATTGGCAAAAAAAAAAATCTAAATTTTTATGGATGAGGAAAAAACCAAGGATAAAATGGAAACTACTAATAAATGCCAAAGAAAGGGGAGGTCTAGGACTCCCAAATTTGAAATTATATTTTGAGGCTTGTTGCTTAACTGGTTTAAGAGAATGGATTTTGTTAGAAAGCTAAAGACCGTTGGAGATGGATAGTCACGAACCGAAATTCAGTTGGCATGCATATTTGTGGTACAATACAGTTAAAATGAATAAAGAATTCAAAAATCATATTATTAGAAGTTTGTTTAAAAATCTGGAATAATAAAAGAATAGATTTGGCTTTAAAATTCCAAACTGGCTTTCTCCACAAGAACCTTTGTATAGAAGAGAAATAGGACATAATAGCAGGTGGGTAACATATAAAGATTTGTTAGAAAAAGAAGCAAGGACTATGGAAATTAAAAGAATTAGAATAATTAAAAAACGAAGGCCTAGAAATGCACTGACTAGCCTATACCCAATTAAGAGGAAGGTTTAAGGAAGACTATAATAAATATGATTTTGGAGAAGGAAAAACAGAATTGGAGAAAATATTATGTACAGGTAATAAACATTTAATTTCAGAAACATACAAATTATTCAATGTGAAGTCGAAGGTTTCACAGCCGGCATCCATAGATTTTCCTTGGTTTTTTTCTGGGTTGTGAGGCCATGTTCTGGAATAGTTTCTTTCTGACGTTTCGCCTGCATCTGTGGCTGGCATCCTCAGAGAATGGTTGGAATATAATACAGAGGATGAACAAATTAAAGATTGTATGACCAGTTCGGCGAAATATATAGGCCATAATATACATCTAGAACAATAGGAAACAATTTGAAAAAAGGGCCTAAAATTTACATGTTATGACCTGCAAGAAAACTTTTATAAAATGATGTTCAAATGGTATATAACTCTGGTTAATTTGGCAAAAATATATAAAAATATAAATAACAAATGTTGGAAATGTAAAAATCATATTGGATCTTTTTTGTCATTTATGGTGGGAATGCCAAAAAAACCTCATAGATATTGGTTAAAGGTCAGAGAATTAATGCAAATAATAATAATAATAATAATAATAATAATAATTGAAAATAGAAATAGCATTCAGGCCAGAATGGTTTTTGTTAAATACGATCAACTTAGACAAATAAAGAAAAAGGGAGCATAAAACCTTAATAAGTTATTTAATTACAGCTGCAAAATTGGTATTTGTGAAAAACTAGAACACAGATAAAACCCCAAAAATTTTGGAACGGTTGATGAAAACATTTGACATGGCAAAATTAAACTTACACATTTATTGAAAAGAAATTTGATAGAAAAATATTTTAAAATATGGATACCTTTTACTGACTCTGTAAAACATTATAATGGTAATTGGATAACCTTGGGCTTTGATTTGTAATAGGAGAACTGATAAGAATAGTTAGGTATATAATAACAACTGATAAATATTTAAAGAGAGGGAAAATAGTTTTAATTAAAAATTGCTCAATCAGAGATACTGGGAAGTTATTTTAGAGTTCTCTAGAAGAGTAGGTAAAATAATTAAGTAATTGGATAATGATCCTACTTGTTTATTTGTTTTATATCTCTTTTTCTTTTTTGCATAATTTGTATTGTGTTTGTCTTTATGTATTTTAATTATTTGAATATTAATAAAGATATTTTTTTAAAAAAATATTTTATAATGTTTTATATTCCTGGTGTTTTAATATTATAGTCTAATTAATTGTTGTGTAAGTTCCATATAATTAGGTTTATGACAGAATTAAACTGCTTTAATTCTGCAGTGTGGTTACAGCCTAAGTTACAGTGAGCCAAACGGGATAGGAAGATGAATGGCACTAGGAATGCTGTGTAACAAAAAGACAGAGCCAGGTGGGATGGTGATGGTCTGGAGTCCATCTTCTCCTACCCCATTATCTTTTCCATTTGCTTCAGCATTCCTTCCGTTTCTTTTACTGACTGAGAGAGGATAGATAGTACTTGTATGTATTGACTCCAGGATTTTTGAGGTTTAATGGCAATCTGAGTGAGTTTAGTCACCATCAGCTTCTTCTAAGTGTCACCTCTTTCGTCTGGCAGGGATGAATTCCTGTAGGGATCAGTTTTTGGCAGTTGCATCTAAACACCTGCCTTTCTTCCACCTGCCATCTTCTCCCAGGATCAGGAGGCTGCTGTCACAATAGGCAAGCAAGCAACTGCAAGCTCAGGATGAGAAACAGAACCCCAGATCTTACAGTATCCCTTGTCCATGTGCAGATAAACAGGAAGGATCTTCTTCATGAAAGACAGGCACTCTTTCATGACGTTCAGAGGCATATATCCTGAAGATCTGTTGTTTAAAGTATATTTTCCTTTGGGAGAAAGGAGCTCTGCAATCAAAAGCATTCATCCTATGTTTTGAAAAAAAGAAAAGAAAAAGAAAGTGGTAGCTCACATTCCTGGTAAGAGATGCTATACTGTGTTGTCCAAAAGGTTGTACATGTCAGTGGTTTCTTTCCAGGTAATGATTATAATTACACTGAGCCATAGGAAGTTCTCTCTCCAATTGCCATAGAACAAAATATCTTCTAAATAATATGGGAGTACACTTACAACAAGCAATGTGGGGGTATACTTATGCCACATAAGAGAAGAGATTCTACCCAGATTATGCAGAGATATCCAGAGAAGAAACCCAAGGGAAAGGCAACACTGAATAATCTGTAGACAAAGGTCTACTCTTCAATCAGTTCTGAAAATAACCCATTAATCTTCATAGCCTAATTTTAATTGCACACCCTTGCATACATCAGCCTTCTTATTTGCTACATCTGTCACAGCTGACACTTGCTTTTTTTCTGTCTGACACTGTGAGAACTAATTAGAGGGGTTTGAAGTTGTTGGGGAGGCTTTCTTGTGTATGGTTTTCAGTTTTAAAAAAACCTTCTCCAGTCCAGATGAAGAGTAAAACTGCCAATTAGGTCACTATTCTCAAAATAATTGAGGGTGGTGGTTGGGGCTTACAGGCAGATTTCAAAAAACTGAGGGCTTGTTAATTAAGTACCCCACATTATTAAGAAAACATGCATTGAGAAAACATGTATTTTTACAACCTGTTTCCCACTTGTTAAGCTTCCAAACTAGCACTGCCAACTTGTGGGGCGGGGGGGGGGGAGCCTGTGCCTTTAGCAGAGGCCTGATCTACCAGAATGTCTAGATTCATTTGCTTCTGTGCATTTACCTTGCATAGTTCTTGAAGATGTGTTGAAACTGAAGCAATAAATAGTGGTTTATTTATTATCACAGCCACACATTGAAATCTGCCTTCTCATCCTTACTTCCAGTGGGAACATCAGTGGAGCCCTGCTCATTTAAATGCAAGCCCCACTCCATATCTCTGTCTTTATTATTTATCAGGCTAAGGGCTCATCTACATGAGCCAGGAATCACCAGCTCCCCGCTTGTGTATCCTGCCTGTGGATCATGACCATTCTTCCCCTGTTACCTGGACAAAATGGGTCAGAGTCCAGACAGGCACGCTGGCCCGTCCCTGCAGCTGCCACCACCGCCATTTGTGTCCCATTCTCTAGATCCAAGCAGGAGTCCTGCAGTGTGTGAGCAAAGCCCCATGCATGTCACCAGCCTGGTCACATGCTGCATGCCCCCTTCCTGGATCTGGAAGAGTGAGGCAGAGGGCAGCTATAGTGATGGGCCGGAGTGCTGGAATGGGCTCCTGCAATCACACAGGACCTGGTTCATTTTATTTTGTCTGGAACGGATTTTAACAGATATTTTCTTAAAACCTTTTATTAGGCCCTACACCATCCCTCCCCCACATGAGGACTGCCTGGGGGCAAAACAGGGCAAAAGCCCTGCATCATCAAGACTGCGGTTCTCCAAAATGGGAGCAAGATGGGGTAAATTGCTTGTGTAGATAAGCCCTAAATCTCAAACACCCGTTTAAATTTTTATTTAATCCTAACTTCTCTTATTTGTGATCTGAAAATGTAAGAATTGTAACTAAGATTTGACACAAACCCCAATTCAGGTTAAATCTCTTAATTAAGATTCTGATTGGTAAAGGAACTATTGGGACAACAAAGCTTGAGTCTCTGAGGACTTTTTCAGACACCCCTTACCGCGCAAGAAGCCTCTGTAACAGCAATGAAGCTGCTGTGCAGCAAGTGGTCCGTTTCGGATGCCGCCATCCCTCTCTTGGCGGCGTCCATGACTGTTCCGGGTAGGATTGAGGGTGGACATGCCACTTTTTATTCACAGACAACTTCCGTGAATAAAATATGGCACGACTGCCCTCAATCCTACCCAGAACAATCACGGACGCCGCCAAGAGAGGGACGGCGGCATCCGAAATGGACCCCCTGCCACACAGCAGCTTTGTTGCTGTTATGGAGGCTTCTTGCGTGGTAAGGGGCGTCTGAAAAAGTCCTGGGTCTGCATATCTGTTGCAGAATTCAGACTCAGGCTTATTACACAGCACACAGTTTATGGCTATTTTGGTAAAAGCATTGACTACAAAAGGGATATGAATCTTAATGAAAAAGGAACATGCATGAGAATACACAAACGATTATCTTCCAAACCATTATCTCTGGAACTATTCGAAGTAGAACCTGGGAAGTTACTTCTTAATTTAATTTACCATAATTTAAAAAGTAATTAACTATAGTTTCAGATCACACACATCCCTTAGCTAGTTACTCCTATATTAAAAGTGTTCAAAAATAGCATTTTATTTTCCCATTTCTTCAAAGTAACTAAAATATTTCCTTTGAAAAACACATACATGAATTCTACATGCCACTGACCTGCTACATTTTCTTCCCATCACCCTCATCAGCACCCACAATTAAGCTGTGCACAAGGCAGCTGTAAGAGCCACAGCTTAAACCAACATTTGAACCCTATGCAGCAGCAGAAACCTTGGCAAGGGATCTGGATCACAAATCAAGATTGATAAAGAGCTAGTCAGGAATCACCTGGGGGTTGTTTAGATGACAAAAAAAAAATCCTCAAAGAATGCGGACAGAATATATTTTGTCCAGATGAGCTCCTGCCTTGATTCGCCATATTGGGAAGGAGGGGGGTTGAAAACTCGAAGTAGTTTACGATAACAGATTTTGCTGTTTCTCAGAATCTTTTTTTAAGAAGTATGCAAAAATGTGCCTGAACAACCAATTCAAATTGGGTCACATTCAGGAATTCAAAACATGATTTGTGGTATGTGCATGGGGGCAGGCGTGCTGGTAAAAAAGTGTCTGGAGCTGCCATTGTTTTGGGGGACATGATTGAGTGCATGATTGAGTGCTATTTCCAAGTGGCAGAGCAAAAAAAAAATATTTGTAAGCAGATCGCTCTTCCACATCTGTCATTTAATGGCAAGAAAGGGAGTTTTAGGGAGATAATAAGGCAGGTAATTCACTCACGGCCACCATGTTTTCTTGCACACACGCTCTGTGTGAACTGCAAACTCGGATAGCTTTCCATGCCAGCAATCTTGCAAATGATTTGTGGGGACAAATGAACACTGCTGCGATAGTGAGGCAATGTGTTATTTTCCTCAATTAATTCTCCCATCTAGCTGAGCCCCTATTTAACCTAAATGAGTTCAAGTCTGCGGGACCAGATGAACTGCATCCCAGAGTATTGAAGAATCATAGAATCATAAAATTGTAGAGTTGGAAGAGACCACGAGGGCCATCCAGTCCAACCCCCTGCCATGCAGGAAATCACAATCAAACCATCCCTGACAGATGGTAATCCAGCCTCTGTTTAAAAACCTCCAAGGAAGGAGACCCCACCATGCTCCGAGGGAGTGTGTTCCACTGCCGAACAGCTCTTACTGTCAAAAAGTTCCTCCTAATGTTGAGGTGGAATCTCTGTTCCTGGAGCTTGCATCCATTGCTCTGTGTTCTAGTCTCTGGAGCAGCAGAAAACAAGCTTGCTTCATCCTCAATGTGACACCCCTTCAAATACCAAGCTAAACATACCCAGCTCCCTAAGTCTTTCCTCATAAGGCATGGTTTCCAGACCTTTCACCATTTTAGTCGCCCTCCTCTGGACACGCTCCAATTTGTCAATATCCTTTTTGAATTGTGGTGCCCAGAACTGGACACAGTATTCTAGGTGAGGCCTGACCAAGGCAGAACAGAGTGGCACTATTACTTCCTTTGATCTAGACACTATACTTACTGTAGCATACTCTCTGAACCACTTGTGATCATTTTTTAGAAATCCTGGGGAAAGGGTGAGGTGCCAGAGGACTGGAGACAAGCAAACATTGTTCCTCTTTTCAAAAAAAGGCAAAAAAGAAGATATGGTGAATTACAAGCTAGTCAGTCTGACCTCAATACCAGGAAAAATCTTAACAATGGATTATACAATAGTCTGTCTGAAAATATCTTGATGCAGTGCAGTGATCAGTAGAAGCCATCATGGGATTATCAAGAACAAATCCTATGGAACTAACCAATTCTACAAAATCTATCTATCTATCTATCTATCTATCTATCTTTCTATCTATCTATCATATTCATATATATATTCCTACTATGTACACACACGCACACACATTAGTCTGTGTTAGTCAGTTAGTCTGACATCAATACCAGGGAAGATTCTAGAACAGATCATTAAACAGAGAGTCTGTGAACATTTAGAAGGCAATGCCATAATCACAAAAAGTCAGCATGGGTTTCAGAGAAACAAGTCATGCCAGACTAATCTGATCTCTTTTTTTGATAAAGTTACCAGCTTGGTAGATGAAGGGAATGCTGTGGACATTGCATACCTTGATTTCAGTAAGGCCTTTGACAAGGTTCCCCATGACATTCTTGCAAACAAGCTTGTAGAATGTGGGCTAGACAAGTTAACTGTTCAATGGATTTGTAATTGGTTGACCGGCCGAACCCAAAGGGTGCTCAGCAGTGGCTCCTCTTCGTCTTGGAAAGATGTGACCAGTGGTGTGTCACAGGGTTCTGTCCTGGGCCCAGTGCTATTCAACATCTTTATCAATGACTTAGATGAGGGAATTAGGGGCATACTTATCAAATTTGCAGATGACACCAAATTGGGAGGAGTAGCTCCTGTCCTAGAGGACAGGATCAAAATTCAGAATGACCTGGATAGACTGGAGAGCTGGGCCAAAGCTAACAAAATGAAATTCAATACGGAGAAATGTAAAGTACTGCATTTAGGGCGGAAAAATGAAATGCATAAATATAGGATGGGAGAGACCTGGCTGAATGAGACTACGTGCGAAAGGGATCTAGGAGTCCTAGTAGACCACAAGTTGAACATGAGCCAACAGTGTGATGCGGCAGCTAAAAAGGCCAATGCAATTTTGGGCTGTATCAATAGAAGTATAGTGTCTAGATCAAGGGAAGTAATAGTGCCGCTCTATTCTGCCTTGGTCAGACCTCACTTAGAATACTGTGTCCAATTCTGGGCACCACAATTCAGAAAGGATATTGACAAATTGGAGCGTGTCCAGAGAAGGGCAACTAAAATGGTGAAAGGTCTGGAAACAATGCCTTATGAGGAGAGACTTAGGGAGTTGGGTATGTTTAGCCTGGAAAAAAGACGGTTTAGAGGCGATATGATAGCCCTGTTTAAGTATTTGAAGGGATGTCACGCTGAGGATGGAGCAGGCTTGTTTTCTGCTGCTCCAGAGACTGGAACACGGAGCAATGGGTGCAAGCTCCAGGAACAGAGATTCCACCTCAACATTAGGAGGAACTTTTTGACAGTAAGAAGCAGTGGAACGCACTCCCTCGGAGCGTGGTGGGGTCTCCTTCCTTGGAGGTCTTTAAACAGAGGCTGGATGGCCATCTGTCGGGGATGCTTTGATTGTGATTTCCTGCATGGCAGGGGGGTTGGACTGGATGGCCCTCGTGGTCTCTTCCAACTCTGCAATTCTATGATTCTATGATTCTATGATTTATATTTAGTACATGGTAGGAATATCATTTATCTAGATTTCATTAAAGTATTTGATAAGGTTCCCCCATAGATGGAAACAGGATGAGATGGATCCATAATTGGTTGGAAAACTATGCTCAAAGAGTTATCATCAATAGCTAGAAGAAAAAAGAAAGAAAGAAAGAAAGAAAGAAAGAAAGAAAGAAAGAAAGTCTTGAGCAGAGTGCCACAGTGTTCTCTTGTGAGGCCATTACGTTTGTCAATGACTTAACTTATGGGGTAGAAGGAATTCTTATCAAGTTTGCAGGTAATGCAAAACCTTGAGCTAACAGATTAGAATATAGGAAGAGAATTCAAAAGGACCTTGATAAATTAAAAAAAATGTGCTGAAACAAATAGAATGAAATTCAACATAGACAAATGAAAATTCTATCTTTAAGCCAGAAAAAAACAAATGCATACTTATAGGCTGGGGGATACATGGCTGAGCAGGACTACATGTGAAAAGGATCTTGGGATTATTGTTGATCATAAGCTGAACATGACCCAGCAGTCCAATGCTACAAGCAAAGAAGGCAAATAATATTTTAGCATTAATAGAACTGTTGTTTCCAAGGCAAGGGAAGTAATTTGTTATTGTGTGCCTTCACATCGTTTTTGACTTATGGTGACCCTAAGGTGAACCTATCACAGGGTTTTCTTGGCAAGATTTGTTCATAGGGGATTTGTGTTTGCCTTACTCTGAGGCTGAGAGAGTGTGACTTGCCCAAGCCACTCAGTGGGTTTCCATGGCTTAGCAGAGATTTGAACCCTGGTCTACAGAGTCATGGTCCAATTGTTTCCTGGCCTTATACTTCTCCCTTCTAATAATTCATGATTTGGCAATATTGGACATCCTCATGAGGTCTAGGTAGGTCAGGGCAAACAAAAATGGGTTCAAGTGAAGGTCACCCAGGACTTAACAAAGATATCGCTTGGAAATTTCCAACAAACACACCCAAGAAGGAATTAAGCAGAGCCCCTTAGGATTAGGGTAATCAAGGTGAAATGTGCTAATTCCTCTTGGATGTTCTTGGTATTGAGTCATGCTCCAAAACAAACAGTGACCAAAACACCCATTATCCCCACTCATCCCTGCAAATGTCTCTCCTCACACCTTTTCCTCTCCCACAATAAGGAGGCTTCTATAAACCCATCAGCCTTAACATCTCAGCCATTAGTGGAGATTAACAAAGTTGGATTTTCCATTGTCTAACTGTGGGAAACTCATCTAAGCAATTTTTTTACACTCAGACACCCCTTTAGGATATGAAATTGGGTATAAATATTAGTCCGAAATAATAGCCAGGTGATGTGATGACTCTGTCAACACTCACGCACTGACACAATTTCCATTGATCAAGAATGGTTTATTGTAGCAGGAACCAAAAAACTGGAGGGGAAGACTTCACCGTGGAAGACCCCAGCAAAAGCCAAGCCCAAGGCAGTGGTGCGTGTAGTGATGCCCAGCCACCTGGCTGGGGATTCATCATGGGAGACTGATAAGGCAGATGCTTCATCCTCTGACAGAGAGTCGTTGGGAAATGGGCAGAACCCACCCTAGTGAGCACCAGAGGGTAGGCTAACTCTGAAGGGCTCCTGGAGTCCGTGGTGAATGGAGGAAAAACCCCATTTTTATTACAGCCAAAATTGGGGTAGTTGGGAAGGGTCCCCCTCATAAAGTCATGGTCATGGTGGACTGTGGTTGCACTCAGGTGCCGATCCACCCATCCCTAGTCACAGAGTTAGATCTGGACACTGAGAAGCTCAAACACCCCATCTGGCTTTCCCAGATGGACAGTGGCCCAATGAAGGGGGTTCCCACCAGGTGGTTGACTAAACCCATGAATTTAAAGATGGGGGCCCATGGGGAAGAGCTTAGATTTGTAATTGCCTCCGGGTTGGTACTGGCAGTTGGGGTTGGACTGAACTGGCTAAAGGACCACAACCCCTCCATAGATTGGATCAAAGAGATCATCACCTTCACCTATTCAGAATGCATACAGGAACACTGCCAGAAAGGGAATGGGAACATTCCAAAGAGGCCTGAACCAGGTGGTTCGTCCTCCCGGACTGCCCCTGAAGGAACCAGGAATCCCTGTACAGTAGCCATGATCATGGGAGAAGTGAAGGACTTGACAGTAGAGTACAGGAGGTGGCGGATATTATTTGAGGAGGAGGAGTGTGACATTCTTCCCCTGCACTAACCTTCTGACTGTGATATTGAACTAATCCCCAGAACAGAGCTCCCAAAGTACAAGTTGTACTCAATGACCCCAACCAAGATGGAAGCGCTGAGGGAGTATATAGACAAAAACTTGCCTCGGGGATTCATTAGACCCACCATGTCAGCCCTAGGGGCCCCACTTTTGTTCCGGCGCAAAAAGATGGATCTCTCCATTTATGTATTGATTACTGTGGTCTCAATGCGGTAAGCATGTCTAACAAATACTCCCTCCCGCTAGTGAAGGACATGCTGGCCCATTTGGCCAAAGGTTAAATCTTTATCAAATTAGACTTATGGGAAGCTTACTACTGAGTTTGAATCAAGGAGGGGGATGAGTGGAAGACTGCATTTAACTGCCAGTTGGGGTCCTTTGAATTCCTGGTGATGCCATTTGGCTTATCAGGGGCCCCAGGTATATGTATGAACTTGATAAATGACATCCTTAGAGAATTCTTGTATAAGGGTGTCTTGGTCTACTTGGACAATGTACTGATTTATTCTGAGGACTACACGCCCCATGTGAAGTTAGTCCAAAAGGTATTGAGTAAGCTAGCAGAGAATCATTTGTATGCCAAATTGTCCAAATATGAGTTCATCAGACCAAACTGGATTACAAGGTTACCACATTTCAAGAGGTCAAGGGAGTCCTTGCCTGGAAAACCCCAAAAAATCTGAAACAGCTGCAATGTATCCTGGGGTTTACTAACTTTTATAGAACTTTTATCCAAGATTTTGCAGAGGTGGCGCTGCCCTTAACTGACTTGTTGAAAACCAAAGGGAAGGGGGGTAAGCAAAAAGGGGGGCCCAATGGGAAGCTGGAGGGACCCCCTCAGAAAATTGTGTAGACTGAACATTGCCAGAGAGCTTTTGACAAATTGAAGCAATTATTCACCTCAGACCCCCATCCTCAAACTACCAGACCTGTGGGAGCCCTTTGTGGTCCAGGTGGATGCCTCGGGCATGGCCATGGTGAGGGTCTTGTTGCAACGGAATGAGACAGGGGAATTACGGCCATATACCTACTTGTCCAGAAAGTTCAACGAAACTGAATGCAACTGGCCGGTCTGGGAAAAAGAGGCTGGGGCCATCAGAGTGGCCCTAGAGACCTGGCACCATCTGTTAGAAGGGTCGTTCAAACCCTTTGAGATGTGGATGGACCACAAGAATCTGGAGGTCCTGAGAACACCTCATAAGTTAGGCCCTAAGCAAATCCGATGGGCTGATTTCTTCTATAGGTTCAATTAAACCCTGAAATTCTTGCCAGGAAAAAAAGATTTTTTTGGCAGATGCCTTATCAAGACGTCCGCAGCATGAAAGCAAATGCAAGGAAGTCATTAATACAGTGTTTGCCCCTTCCTAGTTACGGTTGGCTGTCACCACAAGGAGCCGAGGCCTGAAATCCATTATGGATATGACCCCTGCCCACACTCAGTCTGTTACAAAGAGTCCCTCTCCACCTAATGTACGAGAATGGGTACCATTGGCAGCGGACAAAGGCAGTGCGGTGGTGGGTTGAAAGGGCCAGCTAGTCAAAGCCCTTCAACAAGACCCCTAGTTCCAAGCCCACCAAACTGAAGTAGACTTGAAAGAGGAATTGGCTTGGAAAGGGGAGAAAATGTATGTGCCTGCAACAATGAGGGGTCTGAGAGTCTTTATTACGGTCATAGACCAGCACAGGTAAAAAGCGATACAGAATAAAAGGAAGGTAAATGCACAGGATAAAAACAGGATAAAAGCAGTATTTAAAATTACCCTACAGATTACATAGCTCCAGTATAACAAGACAAGGTTGGTACTATTCTACTGCGGAGGTCATTGTCTGTCAAATTTTAACTGCAGCTGCGCAGAAATCTGGCAACATTATATGATATTCCTGGGTTGGTGTCTGAAAGCAACAGGGTGGTGTAGAATTGTCTGGTGTGCCTTTGGTATTTATGCAACAGGGGTGAAATAAGGCTGAGACGTATGTCTCTGTAGTATGAGCTCCATAGTATGAGCACTGGAGTGCTCTGTTGTTTCTATTTGGCCAGAGTTACAGGGGCATAGTCTGTCTGAGAAGGGGATCTTCTTGTATCAGCCTTCAAGGACAGCTGACAGGAAGGCATGACACTGTGCTAGAGTAAAAGCCCTTTGATGTTTAGGCATTTCAAGTGTTGCTAAGTATGCCATAGGAGAGGCCAGATATCTGTTGGAGTCACTAGCAATGAAGGTTGGAGTGCTGGCTAGATCCAGTTGTCGTTCTATATCCACCACCCATTGTTGGATAGTTGCTTTAGCCCTATCATATCCCAGGCTAAGCAGAAGATCTGGAGAAAAGCCCAGTGTTGAAATGTTAGCCACCACTGGAAATCATCACTTAAGGTTAGTGGAGCAAGGCCAGTGGGAAAGAGGGATAGTCTGAGCCAGTAGTTAAGTATGGTCACCCATACTCTGGCCTCCACTTTCATAAGGCCTGACTCAAGTCTCAGAGCTGCATTAGAGACACATTTTGGAGTTTGGAAAGCTGATCTTAAAAATTTGGATTGCACAAGTTCTAATGGTGCAGGGTTGGGGAAACATCCCAACTGGGATCCATAAAGCAGTTGTGCTACTGATTTGGCTTTGAAGAGTTTGAGCGCTGTGGGTAAATAGTGGCCTCCTCTTATGTTAAGAAATTTGGGAATGGCTGTTGTGCTCCTCTGTGCATTGCCAGCAGCATACTCCCCATGTGCTTTCCTACTACCTGTGGCATGAAAAATTACACCCAAGTATTTGAAGCAAGAGACCTGCTCAGTCTTGTGGCCATCTATATTCCAGTAATAGTTCTTGGGCCTTTTAGCAAATGCCATGATGTAGTTTTCTGGTAGTTGAGTTCTAGCTGTTCCACTCTGCAGTACTGTGTTAGTGCTCTTAGGGCTCTTTTTAGTCCAATGGGAGTTCTTGAAAGTACTGCTGCATCAGCTGCATATAGCAGCATTGAGATATGCCTTCCCTCTAATTTTGGGGGATGGAAGTTAGTGTTGTTGAGAGGATCCACCAAATCATTGATGTCGAACAGGAGTGGAGCTAGAATGCTGCCTTGGTTGACACCCTTCTTAGTGATTATGGCATTGGTGAGATGTCCCTGGGGGTTACATCTTACTTTTAATTAGGTCCCTTCATGCAGCATACGAATTAGATGGAGAAGACGTCGGTCAATCGAGGAAGCCTCCATTTTTTTCCACAGTTTGGTTTGGAATATAGAGTCAAAAGTTGCTTTAAAGTCTATAAAGGTAACAGAGAGAAACTGTGCTGCAGGTGGAGTATTTTTCAATAAAATGGTAGAGTACAAGGCACTGATCTATGGTGGATCAGCCTTCCCTAAAGACAGCTTGTTCTTCTGCAAGTATGTTTTCTTGTTCCAGCCAGGTCTGAAATTTCCACTGTAATTGTCTTGTCGAGTTTGCTGATTGTATTGAGGAGACTAATTGGTCTGTAGTTAGCAGGATCATTCTTACTTCCTTGTTTATATATGGAGATGATGATCACAAGCCCCCTGTCCTTGGGTGCTCAACCATAATTGTTGATACAAGTGAAAAGTGAGGCCAGGATAGGGGCCCAGAATTCCAAGTTGTTGTTAATGGCTTCTGCAGGTATTAAGTCTTCCCCTGGAGCCTACCCCATTCTCAGTTGGGCTACATGGTTCTTGATCTCTCACACTATCTACTTTCATTGTAGGTGTCCTTATAGAGTGCTTGAAAGTGATCCTCCCATATCCCTGGAGGGATGTGACAGCCCACTGTGGCTGGCCCAGTTCTCTGGGAACTTGATGTAATGTGCCAGACTACAGCTGTATTATTGGATTTGACTGCCTGGATAAGTATGTTGAATTATTCTTCGTGGCTTCTTTTTTCTTGCTCACCAGCAGCTTTTTATAGTCTCTTTTCTGCTGGAGCAGCACTGGTACAATTTCTGGGATAGTATTGGATAGATAACCCTGATAAGCAGTGATGAGAGCTTTTTTAGCATTAACGCATTTCCTTGTCAAAGCAGAGATTTGAGTGGTACTGTTGTTTCCGCTGGTGTGTGCTATTTTGGTGGATTAGATACTGGAGTAGAGCTTGGGTAAGAGTTTGGTAATTCTCCAAGATTTCGTCAGGGGACTCAGCTGATATCAGGGCAGTCCTAAGACACTTAATTTGGTCTGAAGCCAATACCTCACTTATTGTTTGGTTTAGCTGGGGGGTCCATTTAGCTTGGCAATAACTCCTTCCTGATGGTGTTACAGAGAGGTGATAACATTCCCTTGTGTGTGTCTCCTGAGTGAAGTCACTTAGGTGTAGCCAAATTGGAAAAAGATCGCTTTCAAAACTGGGCATAACTTCTAGATCCTTGGCATAGGGAAGAAGGTCCCTAGAAACAATTATGTAATCTATGGCACTGATTCTGGACCCAGAGAGATAAGTGAATTAAGCTGGACAATCATTTTTCAGAGCACCATTTAGGATGTGAAGGTTTAGCCTGAATACTGTTTGAACCAGACAAAGTCCTGCAAAATTCTTGTCCTTTGAGCATCGGATGGGGTGGGTTCCATCATCTTTGAGATCAGGAGGAGGGCATTTGTGTTGGGCATATTGGGTATGATCGTTGGGGCCCAGTCTGGCATTCAAATCACCCCCTGGAATTACAAATGCATTTGGGTTCTGCAATATGAGATTAGAATCATAGAATCATAGAATTGCAGAGTTGGAAGAGACCATGAGGGCCATCCAGTCCAACCCCCTGCCATGCAGGAAATCACAATCAAAGCATCCCCGACAGATGGCCATCCAGCCTCTGTTTAAAGACCTCCAAGGAAGGAGACCCCATCACACTCTGAGGGAGTGCATTCCACTGCCGAACAACTCTTACTGTCAGAAAGTTCCTCCTAATGTTGAGGTGGAATCTCTGTTCCTGGAGCTTGCATCCATTGCTCCGTGTTCCAGTCTCTGGAGCAGCAGAAAACAAGCCTGCTCCATCCTCAGTGTGACATCCCTTCAAATACTTAAACAGGGCTATCATATCGCCTCTTAACTGTCTTTTTTCCAGGCTAAACATACCCAGCTCCCTAAGTCTCTCCTCATAAGGCATGGTTTCCAGACATTTCACCATTTTAGTTGCCCTCCTCTGGACACGCTCCAATTTGTCAATATCCTTTTTGAATTGTGGTGCCCAGAACTGGACACAGTATTCTAGGTGAAGTCTGACCAAGGCAGAATAGAGCGGCACTATTACTTCCCTTGATCTGGACACTATACTTCTATTGATGCAGCCCAAAATCACATTGGCCTTTTTAGCTGCCGCATCACACTGTTGACTCATGTTCAACTTGTGGTCTACTAGGACTCCTAGATCCCTTTCACACGTTGTCTCATTCAGCCAGGTCCCCCCCCCCATTCTATATCTATGCATTTCATTTCTTCGCCCTAAGTGCAGTACCTTACATTTCTCCGTATTGAATTTCATTTTGTTAGCTTTGGCCCAGCTCTCCAGTTTATCCAGGTCATCTTGAATTTTGATCCTGTCCTCCAGGATATTAGCTACTCCTCCTAATTTGGTGTCATCAAAAGAGAGATGTGGTTGCTATAGGCATATTTATATTTTATTTATTTATTAAGTCTATATCCCACTTTTCTCCCAAGATGGGATTCAAGGTGGCTTAAAATCATTAAAAAATGTAGCTAAAACATCACAAGTTACAAAAGATTAAAAAAGGAATCAAATTAAATTACCAATGTTAACATATTGTTAAAAACACATGAATTAAAACATAAACTCATAAAAACACAACATTAAAGCTGCACACCAATTAAAATTCATGTTTAAAATGCCTGCCTAAATAAAAATGTCTTCAACTGCCAATGAAAAGAGAGCAGGGAGGTGGCCAACTGGACCTCCCATGGAAGGGAGTTCCACAGTCTGATGACACCCAACCCTCAAACTCTGGATAACTTAGTTCCATGGCTTTATGATTATGAGGTTTAACTAAGGCTCAAGACTGTCCCCTACATGCCTTTTAAACATTTCTTTGTGGAACCCCAAGCATGCATAATCACATGCTTTTTAAAACAAGTTGTTGCTGTTGTTGCAGCAGCAGCTGCTGCTGTTTTAATAAAGAAAACCAAGACTAACAAATTCCATGTTATCCAAATTGCTAGTATCCATGAAATTTCCACGTGTGTCCAAATATTGATTTGGGGGATTTAATTAGCTCAAAAATTGCATGCACAAGGTCAGGTAGCTGCAGGGATCTTTTGACCTGTGTATTCAGATCTGAACGGACTCAAGCTAGAACATATAATTAAATTATATTTCTTGGAATTTAATCTTAATACCGTTCACACTAACACTCAGGCTTCCAGCAAGGCTATTGAAGAGAGTAAGAAGTATTGGACAGACGAATAGAGTAAGGGGATTGTGGGTTATACTGTACCAATCCTGGTGCAGAGATTTGTGCAGCAGAACTTATTCAGATGAGGTATGAGGATTCCACAGCAAACAGAGTGGCAAGATGAAGAGGAACTGAGAGTGTGAAGTAAACCAGCAGAGAGCAGGTCCAGAAGACAGAATAACACAGTGACATGGAGTCAGGGAGAAGAGGGTCTATGCACACTTAGGGTGATATTTATATTTGATAATTCCTCTGAAGGGATAAATCTCAGGACTAGAAAAATGGTCCTCCAGATGAGCTAACAATTGTTAATGGGTGATACATTTGGAATTGAACAGGAGTAGGCAACTTCTGTTGGGAGGAGGGGTAGGGAGGAAAAAAGCCCTTTTGCAACCATTGAGGACTGTACAATTTTTGAGTTGATTAGTGGGTTACTCATCTCTAAGTGTTCTTCAGGAAGAACTGTGACCTGGTTATGACCTGTTTGAAGAATTTAGAAAGCCCCTCCCTAACGTACATGATTCCAACCTCAGTACCTGGGGAGTCCCAGGTTTACTTGCCAAGCACGTGGAAGGCCACATCGTCAGATTATTAAAAATTTTGCCTATTGTGCAATATTCCAAGATGGGGGTTGTTAGGGTAGGTAACATCCATGGGTCAAGGAACCACATGGGCACCCACTGGAGGCTGCTGTCTCTACAATTACAATAACTGGAGGAAAACAAAATCCACAATCCACAAAAAAGATAATTTTATTGGCCAACCAAAATGCAAAAGATAGGATGCAAACTTTCAAAGCTCTACTGGCTTATTCACCAGGCAAAAGATGTTAAAAAATAAAGAAAGAAAAGTGACATTGTTGGAGTCACAGGCCTATATATTGTCTCAAATATTCCTTGTTTTGGCCTGATACATGAAACAGGATGAGAATCTGAGCTGAGTATCCAGATCCCAGAGCCTGACTGGCTTAATCTATGGAGTTCTCTTCATTTTAAGTTTAGCTCAATGGCTCTAAGAGAAACCTTGTTAAAGATCATGCACAAATAGTGAGGATTATCAAAACACCTGGCTCCACTTGTTGGAGAGGATGAGGTGAGATAGGGACATTTGTGCACATGTGGGTTGACTGCCCATTGGTTTGCTCTTATTGGACCTCAATTCTGGAAATTATATCAACAATTAATGGGCAGGACATATCTCCCATTCCAGCATTACTCCTGCTCTCACTTTTTACAGATGAGCACAAATCATTTAAACATAAGAACTTAATCTCATTTTTGCTTGCCATCACTGGAATAGAAATTGCCCAAAATTGGAAAACAGGCCAACTTTCCCTAAGCAAATGGTGGGCCAGATTCTGGGAAGTATGGTTGATGGAAAATTAAGCTGACTGCATTAGATGACTGACCAGACAAGAGGGCTCTATACCCTTCAATGAAAGATGGCTAATAATAATAATAATAATAATAATAATAAAATGTATTTATATACCACCCTTTGGTAATCCAATCAGGGCAGTTCACAACATTAAAAAACTATACAGTAAAACAATATACTTCCTTCCCCCCTTAAAAAGTTATTAAATCAATTACAAATTAAAACAACAATTACCTCCTCTGGCTTTTCTTCGCAAACGAAGGTTCAGGAAGGACTCATCCCGTGCTTTCTGCAAGCGCGCTGATGACTAAAAAGGCCAATCTGAGATAAACAAGTCCAGTTGCAAAAAGCACAGCAGAAGGTCTCCTTGGGTGATGTTTTTGGGTTGTGATTCTTTCTGCGTTGTCGTTTCTCTTCAAGACTTGTTCGGTGTGAGTTCTCAAATAAGGCTGCAGCATTGTGGATAGTGCGTCTCCATGCCTCCCGATGTGAGGCCAGGGCGGACCACTGTTGGTGATCAATTTGGCCAAGCCTGAGATGTTGTTTCAGGGAGTCTTTGTATCGCTTTTTTGGAGCGCCCCTCTTACGCTGACCCGTGGCGAGTTCACCATAGAGTACTATTTTGGGGAGGCGATGGTCCTCCATCCTAGAAACGTGCCCTGCCCAGCGCAGCTGTGTTCTCAATATCATGGCCTCAATGCTGGTGATCCCTGCTTGCTCAAGGACAGCAACATTCGTCACATAGTCAGTCCAGTGTATATTTAGGATTGTGCGTAGACAGCGCTGATGAAAGCGCTCGAGGAGTCGTAGGTGGTGGCGATAGGTGACCCATGTTTCAGATCCATAAAGGAGGATAGACAGTACGATGGCTCTATACACACTGATTTTTGTGCTTTGCCTCAGGTGTTTATTGCTCCAGACTCTTTTGTGAAGTCTTCCAAATGCACTATATGCCTTTGCTAATCTGTGATCGATCTCTTTGTCAATCTTGGCATCTGAGGAGATGATGCTTCCCAGGTAGGTGAACTGCTGAACGGACTTGAGCACAGATTTGCCGACGGCAATGTGGGGATGGTGGTGTTCGTCCTGTGGTGCAGGCTGGTAAAGAACTTCTGTTTTCTTCAGGTTGACTTCTAGCCCAAACAGCTGTGCAGCTGTTGCAAAGCAGGATGTTAGGCGCTGCAGAGCTGCTTCTGTGTGGGCAACAAGGGCAGCATCATCGGCGAAGAGCAGCTCACAGACTAGATAGTTTAGAATCTTAGTGTGAGCCCTCAGACGGCTTAAGTTAAACAAGCTACCATCAGTACGGTAGCGTATATAGATGCCGTCGTCTTCTTCAAGCTCTGCCATAGCCCTTTGGAGCATCGTGCTAAAGAAGATTGTAAATAAAGTTGGTGCAAGAACACAACCTTGCTTCACTCCATTAGTTATTAGAAAGGGCTCTGAAAGAGCATCGCCATATCTGACTTGACCACGCTGGCCCTCGTGTAGCAAGATAATCATTTTAAGGAATTTGGGGGGACATCCTAGTCTTTCCAGGATCTGCCACAGACCTTTTCTACTTACAGTGTCAAAGGCTTTGGTGAGGTCGACAAATGTTACATAGAGACCCTTGTTCTGCTCCCTACATTTTTCTTGCAGTTGCCTAAGGGCAAATACCATGTCTGTAGTACTCCTATTGGCTCTGAAGCCACATTGGCTTTCAGGGAGAAGTTCTTCTGCAATAGCAGGAACTAATCTGTTCAGGAGTATCCTTGCAAGGATTTTTCCAGCAATAGAGAGCAGTGTTATGCCTCGATAGTTTGAGCAATCGGATTTTGCTCCTTTTTTCTTGTACAGGGTGATGATGACTGCATCTCGGAGGTCTGATGGCAGTTCCCCTTTTTTCCAGCAATTCACAAGGAATTCGTGGAATTTTTCGTGGAGTGCATGACCTCCGTATTTCCAAACTTCAGGTGGGATTCCATCAATCCCAGCTGCCTTGCCATTTTTCATCTTCTGTATGGCCTTAAGGGTCTCTTCCAAAGTGGGAGCTATGTCCATTTCATTTTTCATTGGTTTTTGTATCATATGTTGGATAGCTGAGGCTTGGACTACTCGGTTGGCGCTAAAGAGACTTTGAAAATGTTCAGCCCAATGATTTAGGATGGAGGCTTTATCAGTAATTAATGTTTGACCATCTGTACTGTATAAGGAGCTTTGGACCTGATAAGTAGGTCCAAACACTGCTTTAAGAGCTTCATAAAATCCTCTATGATCACCCAGATCTGCACAGTGTTGTGTCTTTTCTGCTATATTGATCCACCACTTGTTCTGCATGTCTCGGAGTTTTTGTTGTAGTTTGCTACATGTGAGGCGGAAAGCTGCTTTTCTTACATGACAGGTTGGCTGGGCGAGGTATGCCTGGTGAGCAGCTCTCTTCCTTGCCAACAGCTCCTGGATCTCTTGGTTGTTTTCATCAAACCAGTCTTGATTTTTCTTGTGGGAGAACCCGAGGGATTCTTCTGCAGACTGGAGGATACTGTTTTTGATATGTTGCCAAAGCACTGTAGGAGAAGGATCTCTAGGATGGTCTTCAAGTTTTGTTTGTAGATTTGCCTGGAAGTTGTCTCTCATGGTAGCTTGTTGAAGATTGTTGACTTGGAGTCTCTTCTTTAAGATGCCACCCCTCTTAGGTTTGAACTTAAGATGAAGATTTAGTTTACATCTGACGAGGCGATGATCTGTTTGGCATTCTGCACTGGGCATCACTCGGGTATGACACATTTGATAAAAACACATACCTACATTTGGCAATAACAGTAGGTCCCCAGCTATATTCAGTTCTGTTAACAAAGGAGGCTGTGGGGAGTCTCCTGAAGGAGGGGGGGAGTTTCTGATGCCAGGATAATCTATTCTGGAAAGGCCTGCCGGAAGAGATCCATCTTGACAGCCTTTTTGAAGCTGTCCAAAGATGTCAATTGACGGATCTCATCTGGCAGGCCGTTCCATAGTTTGGGGGCGACAAGAGAAAAAGCCCTCCGGGAGGTAGCCAAAAGCCTCGACTTTTGAGGCTGTAGCAAATTCCTCCTAGAGGACCGGAGTGCATGGGGGGGATTATAAGGGAGGAGATGGTCCCTGAGATAGCTTGGACCCAAGCCATTTAGGGCTTTAAAGGTGATAACCAACACCTTATACTGGGCCCAGAAACCAATAGGCATCCAGTGGAGGGACCTCAAAACCAGAGCGATGTGCTCCCTCCTAGATGTTCCTGAAACAAGCCTGGCTGCCATATTTTCTACTAACTGTAGTTTCTGAACCAAGCACAAGGGTAGCCCCATGTAAAGCACATTACAGAAGTCTAGGCACAAGGTTACCAGCGCATGAATGATGGTTTCGAGGTCCCTTGCTTCTAGAAAAGGGCGCAGCTGGTGTATCAGCCGAAGCTGATAACAGGCGCTCCTGACTGTCCTATTTAACTGATTTATCATCAGGAGTGACGAGTCAAGGAGCACACCCAGACTGTGAACACAGTCACTGGAGGAGAGTGTGACCCCATCCAGGACTGGAGATTGCAACCCAATTCTTGGTTTTGGGGCCGCTACCATGAGCACTTCTGTCTTGTCTGGATTCAGTTTCAATTTGTTTTTCCTCATCCAGCCCATTACCGCCCGAAGACATTCATTGAGAGAAGAGATGTCATTGGAATTCGAGACCGATGAATGAGATACGGAGAAATAGATCTGAGTGTCATCAGCATACCGATAACACCCAGCTCCACAACTCCGAATAACCTCACCCAGCAGCTTCATATAGATGTTAAATAACATCGGGGACAGGATAGCTCCCTGTGGAACTCCCCAGGTGAGCTCTCTTTTGCTCGAACAACTGTCCCCAAGCAGCACTGTCTGGGACCTGCCCAAGAGGTAGGACCGGAACCACTGCAATGCAGTGCCTCTGATACCCAACCCCTTCAGGCGGTCCAAGAGGATGCCATGATCTATTGTATCAAAAGCCACTGAGAGGTCTAAGAGCACCAACAGGGTCACATTACCCCTGTCGATGTTCAGACGCAGATCGTCAGTCAAGGCAACCATGGCAGTCTCAACCCCAAAGCCTGTCCTGAAACCAGTTTGAAATGGGTCTAGATAATCGGTTTCATTCAAGACAGCTTGGAGTTGAAGAGCAATTGCCCTCTCAATCACCTTGCTCAGAAATGGCAATAAAGAAACAGGCCTGTAGTTACTCGTAACCAGGAGGTCCAGGGAAGGTTTTTTCAGAAGCGGCCTAACAGCCGCTTCCTTCAGACAAGATGGAACATGTCCTTCCCTGAAGGAAGCATTGATGATATCCATGAGGAATCTCGTCAATGCTTCCCCCATGATGGGCAAGCGTCAAGAGGGCAAGTTGTTTTCCTCACCCTACCAAGCAGCTTGTCCACGTCCTCAGTACTCACAGATTGGAGCTGATCCAGAATAACTTCATCGACAGAGTCACTGGACATCCATCCTATGGTTTCTGTTAAAACATTGGCGTCTAAGCCGGCTCTTATCTGAGAGATTTTATCTGTGAAAAAGTTGTTAAACACGTCACAGCAGGCCAATGTCAGTTTAAGTAACGGATTTGGCACAGGGTGTACCTGTGTTAGCTTCCTCACCACCCAAAACAGCTCTGCTGGATGGGACTCTGCAGACGCAATACGTGCAGAGGAGAAAGATCTCTGCGCTGCACATATTGCCTCCCGATAGGACCAAAGAAAGTTCCTATGGCAAGTTCTGTCAGATAAGAGTTGAGTTTTCCGCCACATGCGCTCTAGTCGTTTTCCAAACCGCTTCATTCTCCTGAGCTCTGGTGTGTACCATGGCTTACGGTTTGAAGCAGATTGACAAGGACACTTGGGAGCGATCATGTCAATAGCCCTGGCAAGATCGGTGTTCCAAATATTAACCACAGCATCAACAGGGTCACCGGCATTCCTAACCTTTAAACCCTCTAAGGCTTTCCGGAATCCATTTGGCTCCATTAGCCTTTGAGGGCAGACCAATCTAATGGGTCCACCACCCCTGGTGGGGCGGATACAAACTCTAAGTTCCACCTTGACCAGGAAATGATCCGACCATGACAATGCGGAGGTATTTACAACCTCCGCTCATGGTTATTCTTGTTCCGTACTGAAGACCTCATTGAGTGTATGACCTGCACAATGTGTGGGCCCGATGACCAATTGGGATAGGCCCATGTTTGTCATGGTCTCCATGAACTCCCGAGCCACGCCTGTTAGACTGGTCTCGAGCGGAATGCTACCTCTCCTAAAGTTCATTAACTCCAATTCTTCCACCTGAGACTCTCCCCAGCACCAGGGATAGTTGTAGAAAGATATGGTACATGACTCTGGTTAGCCTGTGTATTAACTTTCTCTTGGAAAGAAGACTCATTGCCCAATGACTCCACTTAAGTAGATCATAGTACTTTGCTCATTCCTGGTTTTGTTTTTGTTTTTGTTTTTTTGAGTTGTACTGTTATGCCACGTTTGAAGTTCTTTGTTGTAAGGTTAATACCTGTGTGTTGTAAAAAAAAATTTTTTTTTTTTAAAAAAAAGATATTGCTTGTGTTGTTCAGGTGAGGGATCTCGTGCAGGCAGAGGCTACTCCTACTTCTCAGCCATGTGGAGGCTGAGAGAAAGGACAGTAAACTCCTTTTGTAGCAGTAAGGCAACCCCTCTTGGGATTCAGGATGTATCTGTCCCTTTGTGAATCCACAGGCTCCTTTGTTAGGCAGAGATCATTGGATTTAGCAAGGTCTCTGTACTGCTACACCTGGAAAAAAAACCTGTTGGGTGCTGTACTCTTAGCAAATCATAGTCCAAAAAGTGAAGTTTTACCTTTGTTGGAGGTAGAAACCTCAGAGAGTTTCAGTCTATATTTCCCTCTTGTTTAAGATTCCCCTGCTACAGCAAAATGAGGTACTTTCAAAGCCAAGAAACACATTTAGGTGTAGCCGTGTTGGCCATGCATCAAAACAATGACTGGATGAAGCATTTTTGCTTTATCCAGAGGAGTTATACTTTTAGGGAACTACCAGGAGCCTAATTGGTCTTAGAAACAAGGTGCCTTGTTTTAAAGTGAGAGTGTAGTAGAAAATTTGGCAGAGCCTCTTCACCTGTAAAAACAAAATCAGGGCAACTGTACACTACTCATGTCTGTTATGGAGCAAATTACCTTCTTTCCCTTCTCCTTTTGTATTGTTATATGGGTTCTTTTTTAAAGGCAGAGAATATAGAACTAGTATCTCTAAGTGATTAGAAGATATAATAAACTTGTTTGTTTAAACAACCATTTATCTTGCACTTAACTGACATAATAATGAGACTACTGTATTGGAAAATTTTGCCTTTTAAGATCATTTTTTAAATTTTATGTCTTGGATGTGTTGGGGTATGGCTTTCCAATCCTTGTTGCTTGTTTAGAATCTGGATTTACCAACCAGCTTCTTCTCAATGTAATCTTCTCAAGTCATGAAGCATGGAGGGGGATCAGAGTGCAGGGACAGAGATGAAATAATGACAGCCTCTTCAGGTAAGCCATCAGGTCCTCTTCCACTGAAGGTCATCCCTTGCTGCATTTGACAGCCTGCATCTAAAAACCTACACAATGTTGTCTAAGGGCACATCAATGGAAGTATCCTATTGAGGAAGCCATCAAGTTGCTAGATGGGTTGTCACAGCAATCTACCCAATCTGAGGATGAAGAGAAGCCAAAAGACCTACAGCCAGTAGAGCAAAAATAAGTGGTAGAACTGTCACTGCTTGATGAAAAATCTCCACTTCCTCCTAAAACTTGTAGGCCTTTCTGTTGCTAGACGTGACAGTAGCTTTTGCACACAAAGATAGCTGTGTCATGCCCTACAGATGAAGTATCTGGGCAACCAGTAAACAGGGTAGAAAAAGTAATTTTGGGGGATGGGATAACTTCTTCAACAATCATAAAAAGAAGGAAGGAAGGGCGAGGGGAAAAAAGAAGGAATACAGCAGTACCTTTAAGACTAACTAGTTTTTAGTTTAGCATCAGCTTCCATGGCTATAAACCCACTTCTTCAGAGGAGATATCCAGAGTGATACTGCATCTGAAGAAGTGGGTTTATATCCAGAAAAGCTCAAGGTAAAATAAAAACCAGTTTGTCTTAAAGGCGCTGCTACATTCCTTTTTTCTCCCCTCCACCTCCCCTCCTCCTTTTTATGCTGCAAAAGACTGACACAGCAACTTCTTTGAAAGCTTCAACAATGTGACACAAGCTACCTTCACAGTGGGTGCCTTCCCTAAGGGCCCTTTTATACAATTATAGCAGTTTGAGTCCACATTAGCTGCCATAGCTGCATCCTATGAAATCCTGGGATATGTAGTTTGGGTAGGTACCAAACTCTCAGGCAGAGAATTCTAAATACTTCACAAAATTTCATAGAATTGAGCCATGGCAGTTAAAGTGGTATCAAATTCCTATAACTGTCTAATGTATTAATTTATATTAATTGCATTTATAACTCATTGAAAGCACTCAGGATAGTATACAGTGTTCTTTCACTACCACACTCTTTTATTTTCAGAATGAAATAACCATAACACAGCCAGTTGTTCAAAATTATTAGTTGGAGAGAGTAGATGGGATATTTTAACAGAGGGTACCCTTTGTAATGTATGCTTGCGATTTAATCCATATGTGTTGCTAGCGGCTGGCAAGCATGGCTTTGCTTATGAATTGTCTTACAGCACTGAAGAATTAAAAGTCAAGGAATCAGAGAATGGAAAGGAAAAGGTAACTAAGGGCTTGTCTAAACAGTAAAAAAAAAAAAAAAACCTCATGGAATTCACTGGGAATCCTACCTGTCTAAATGGGATCATGCACCAATCCACACAAAGCTGCCACCATGTTGGATTTTTGCTTAGGGAGTGATCACTAAGATGATAAAACAGGTTGGTTATTTTTTGCTTTGCTGTCCTGTGAACTTGGAAAATCACTGTATTGCTCCAGCACACCTTGGACAATTTTTTTAAAAAAAATCTGCAGCAGGGAAGAACTAACACAAGTAAATCACTCATGTCCTCCATCTGGAATGTGAGGCTTGTGGGGGCTCTGAGGTCAAAAACACAGTTAAGATACCTCGCTGCTACTTCAAAATGCCATTACTACAAAGTACTCCATTTTATTCCCCCTCATGTAGATGGGCCCTAACTATTCAAATTTAATTTTGCCATATCAGTTACCAGTCTTCTCTCATTCTTTATGACAACTGAAAAAATTAATACATTAAGAATAATGAATTTATGTGATTTGTTAGGGTTTGTTCAATAATCGGGGGAAACTACTTCATGTTTTACTTTTAACTAAGGCTGCAGCTACACTGCAGAATTAAAGCAGTTTGACAGCATTTTAATTGCCAAAGCTCAATGCTATGGAATTCTGGTATTCATAGTTTTGTAGTTTTCTGTCTGAGGGCTCTGGTGCCACAACAAACTACAAACTAAAACTCAACTGATTGTGTCAATGGCTTGGAGATAGGATGGGTTTTACAACAACCTCACAAGGTTGGATAGGAGAATACTCTAGCATACAAAACATTAGGAGAGACTTCTGTAGGACTAGAATTGGAAATGGTCACTTAATTGATTGAATGAATAATTGCTGAGGCACCAAGGGCTGGAAGAAAGGGTTAGCACATATCTCCTTAATGACTGTATTTACTAAGAGGCTTCCACACAATACTAATATGCCTTTCTTGCCATAATATTTCTAAGACATATCCCAGGTCACTGTAACCTCCAACTGATTTTTGGTTTGCCCCAGCCAACCTGATCCCGAAAAGTGTCCAAAATTTCCAATTGTGAGATATCGTGGGGAGGGGGTAGTAGGGCATGCTAACAGTGTGCAGACTGACAAGGTTTTGAATAAAATATAAAATGCTGCGATCATGGAAAGTCAAGATGGATTTCTCAAAAACAAGTCATGCCAATCTTATCTCTTTTTTTGATAGAGTTACAAACTTGATAGATGAAGGGAATGCTGTGGATGTATTGTATCTTGATTTCAGTAAGGCTTTTGACAAGGTCCCCCATGATATTCTTGCAAAAAAGTTTGTATCCTGTGGACTAGACAATGCAAATCTTAGGTAGATTTGTAATTGGTTGACTGACTGAACCCAAAGGGTAGTCACCAATGGCTCCTCTTCATCCTGGAGAGAAGTGACCAGTGGGTTGCCACAGGGCTCTGTCCTGGACCCAGTTCTATTCAACATTTTTATCAATGACTTGGATGAGGCAACAGAGGATATGCTTATCAAGTTTGCAGATGACACCAACTTAGGAGGGGTAGCTAATACTCCAGAAGACAGGATCACAATTCCAAAAGAATTTAACAGATTAGAAAGCTGGGCCAAAACTGACAAAATGAATTTCAACCGGAAGAAATGTAGGATACTACATTTGGGCACTAAAAATGAAAGGCACAGATATAGGATGCGTGATACCTGGCTTGATGGCAGTACGTGTGAAAGGGATCTAGGAGTCTTAGTGGACCACAAGCTGAACATGAGTCAGCAGTGTGATGCAGAAGCTAAAAAAGCCAATGCAATCCTAGGCTGCATTAATAGGAGTATAATGTCTAGATCAAGGGAAGTAATAGTGCCACTCTATTCTGCTTTGGTCAGACCTCACCTGGAATCCTGTGTCTACATCTGGGCACCACAATTCAGGAAGGATGTTGACAAGCTGGACTGTGTCCAGAGGAGGGCGACCAGGATGGTGTAAGTTCTGGAAGCCATGCCCTATGAGGAGCAGCTTAGGGAGCTGGGCATGTTGAGTCTGGAGAAGAGAAGATTGAGAGGTGACATGATAGCCATGTTTAAATGTTTGAAGGGATGTTATAGTGAGAATGGAGCAGGCTTGTTTTCTGCTGCTCCAGAGACTAGGACACATAGCAATCACTTCAATCTATAGGAAAAGAGATTCCACCTAAACATTAGGAAGAACTTCCTGACAGTAAGAGCTGTTTCGAAGTGGAAAACACTGCCTCTGAGTGTGGTGGAGTCTCCTTCTTTGGAGGTTTTTAAACAGAGGCTGGATGGCCATCTGTCGGGAATGATTTGATTGTGTATTCCTGCATGGCAGGGAAATGGACTGGATGGCCCTTGTGGTCTCTTCCAGTTCTATGATTCTATGATTCTATGATTCTATAAGCTCTGATTTGTAAACTAGCTATGCTTCCTCAAAAGGAATGATTAATGCAATGAACAACAGAACAAATAATAGATTTTCACAACTAAATTTAGCAATAATGAATTAATTTGTCAAGCAGCAAATTAATTTTTTAAAGCTGTCTCAAAGGTCTACTTATGACTAACCCCACCAACCCCACCAACTATTACTGCAGGCATAAACCTTATTGCTGCTAGAGCTCAGTGGACACCATTTACTCAGCATTGTAAATATAAGTGATAATAGGGTTCCCAGTGCAGTCATAACTGCTCTGGAAAAAAAACCTTTGATGAAACACAGGATGGAGGACTTTAACATGGCCTTGGCACCTGTGCCATTGCTCAGAGAGCAGAGGGCAGTGCCACAGGGTATTTAAACCCATCCTCTCTCTGCCTCCTCCTATGTGTGTTGGCTGGTTGGCCTCACAAGTCAGGTGCTCATTTTGCTGACCTTCGGAGGGATGGAGGTCTGGGTGAACCTTGGAGCCCTTGGGGTCAAGCTTGCAGCATTGTGGCTGCAGAGCGGGCATTTGGCCACTGTGCCACCAGGGCTCCACTCTTTATGTATTTACATCGGGCTTGATTGGATGACTCCACATTTTGTGCCTTCATCTTCAGTTTCTTGGCTGTTTATTGTGACATTAGACTTGTCTCCTGTCCTACACTGTATTGCCCACTGGTTGTACCAGCAGTATTTATTTACTTTAATGAATGAATTAATTAAAAAATTCAACGTGCTTTTAGTGGTGTAATACACTTACTCATTATGCATTTGATAAAATGCATTGTTTCTCTTTTATTGTAGGTCATTGTTTAACTACCTTATGGTATTAGCTGACTGGAACCTTCAGGGGAGAGGATCAGTATGGGCCATGGTCTTAGTGGACTGTCTCAGTTTTAACCAGTACAATTTTGTCTTACAGGGTTTATGGGTCTGTGTGTCAGGCCCATTTGGGCCAATTTCCTTGTTGAATGAATGGGAAAGCAAGGCCTGTGCTGGCATGGCTTGATGCCCATTCTGTTCCTGGAGTGCCACAGACCCCCACCTGCCATTCTGTTTTTATGTTTCAGGTTTCCCGTGGCATCCATTTGATACTGCTGTTCGGTTCCAAGAACACCATGGGTGGCTACCTCATCTATGCATTCAGTCCAGAAGTGCCTATGTGCATACAGGAGCACCCATGTGCCTCCACTGTCCGAGAGCCTCCTTGGTGTAGGAGCACTGGTGTGCCTCCCAGGGGTGGGAGCACCAGTGTGACTCCAGGAACGCCTGTGTGACTCCTCTTGATATCCTGATAATCCATTGGAGATATTTACATTCTCCAAGAGCCAATGGAATAGGGTTTGGGACATTATTTGCCCAACCCTGATATAATTATTTGATAAGCCTGCCCTTCATAGGGCTTCCCTATGATGGGGTTCCCTGGTTAGATGTATGGAGTTTACTTTTTCTGGGAGATCTGCAAGGGGTTTGAGATCCTTATCGGATAATCTGGTGGGGGAAAGGGGCTAAGCAGATGTTTGCCCCTTTTCTATGGCAGGTAGAGGGGAAGATTTGGTAGTTTGGTGTGCACCTTTGGCACCTCCCCCTTTCTGGAGGTGAAGAGGGGATTGGGAACTACCCCTTTAGTCTCATGCAAGCTGTGGGGTAGGAAAATTGACCTCATTTGGGGCTGGCCTGAGGGATAAACCCTCTCTTTAAGTCATGTGACTTTGGGAAGGGACTTTTGGGTTGGCCTTCCAGATGTGGACTGGCTGGGGAGCAACCCAGTTTATGGGTTATCCCTGGGGTTCAGGTGTTTCACCCTAGGAAAGTTGGGGAGGGGGTTTTGGAGCTGACCTCCTGCCCCAGCAATTCCCACACAAGGTTGCTCCCCTCTTGCAGATCTCTCAGAAAGGAGTTAAAGAGCATATAGTTTAATAAAAGTGGCCCTTTATAACCCAGCTATATATGTGTGGTCTCTTTATTGAGTCTGGTCTCCTTATTCCTGCGTCTATCATCAATAGCAATCAGAGAGGACACATAAGGGGGAAAATCTCATATTACAAATGACCCAACTGTCCCACTTTGTTAGGGAAGCCCTGATGAATTCTCTGTCATCCGGCTTTTTCAGCTACCTTTCAAATGTCCCAGTTGTTCTCTCTTCCTCCCACTTTTCCCCTTTGTTCTCAGCTTACTTTGGTTGCTGCAAACTGAATTCAAAATGCAAAAGCAGTTTGTGCTCAAATTCAATTAACTCAGCAGGGGAGAGAGGAGAGGAGGGAGTGGAATCTTGCCCTTCCCTGTAGTCTCAGGCAAAAGACAATTGCTCTCCTGGTTTGTCTCTTCTTCTTCATTAATATTTTTTGCCATCTTGACCACACTCTGATGTTGCTTGGCTACGCATGTCCAAGTTTTCATCTGTAAAATGTTGGCAGGCATGGTATTATGCATATCATCATGTTCCCAATGTTACTTCAAAAGATTTGGAGATGGTATTTAACCCCAGTAAGATTGAATCAAATAGATAAAAAGTATTCAGTACAGTGTTTGAGGGGATGCCAAGAATTGGGAACGTATATTCATATGTGGTGGAATTGCAAATATGTGCAGAAAGTTTGGAAAATAGTAATGAAGGAAATAAGTGAAATACTGGAGGTAAATATACCTCTAAACCCTGAAATAGCATTATTATCATATTGTGAAAAAATACAAGAATCTCAAATTGTTAAGGATTTACTAACAAATCTGCTGACAGCAGCAAGGTTAATAATAGCAAAGAAATGGAAAATACAAGGTGAATACAAAATAGAAGAATGATATGATGAAGTATGGAATATAGCTATAAATGAGAAATTAACAAATATGGTTAAGGAAAAAAAGGAGGGCTAAATAAGAATGTTTTGGGTGAAAAATTGAGTAAATTTTTAGAATTTGTATTAATAAAGGGGAGAGGAAGCAAACCTGAGTTGGAAACAATGGTATTTTGGAAAGAGGGATGAATGTAAAGGGAAGTCCCTCGGTGGAGGGAATCACTGTTATATATGTTTGTTAAGTTTTATGTAGAAATTGTATGTTGTTTAATTTTAAAAATTAATAAAAATTATTTTAAAAAAAGATTTGAATGAATTTATAAATGTGGATTTTCAAATTGGCTGCCAGTTGCCAGGTTTCAGATTTCAGTGGGGTCAGTTTGTCCATTGGCACTGACAGTATTTATAGGCAGCAAACAGAACTGGGTGGAATTCTACAAAGGAGATCTGTAGAAAATACTACCAGAGCCAGCAAAATGGCATTCTTGTAACTCTCTTCCTAGGCATGCTGAATTTTTATCCTCTATTTTAACAATACCAGCTTACAAATTCTCTCAACTTCTGTCATCGTCTTTCCTTAATGGACAGTAAATGTCTATCTGATCCCCCTTATGACTTCTAAACCCCTTATAAAGATAAAGAGCGCCTATGTCCTCTATGTCTGTGTTTGTGTGATTTTAATGGGCTGGGAGTCTAAATCAGTATCATATTTCATGAAAATGCCACCTCAATGTTTATTTCATGACTGATTTTGTAAAAAGAAATATAATTGTTTATAAAAAAAAGAGAGTTGTTTTCTTAATTATTTTTCAGAGACTCAAATTGTCCTTCATCACCCTTCTTCCATCACCCATTTGCAATGAGAGGCAGGCAGGAATGTCTCCCTAATTAATGTAATAGAGATGAGCAAATGAGTTCCAATCAATTATGGTTACATTTGTTTTCATCATACTTGCCTGCAGTTGGTCAGTTCTCTGACAGTTTGAGTGTAATGCTTTCAGAAGCCTCCAGTGAATCAATAATAAGCAACATCCATAAATATACACAACTTGCAAGGTCTCTTTTTGGACTGGTTGGAAGGGGAGGGGATATGTGAACAAACCTATGGAAGTCCCAGGAATTCAGATATTCTGCAGTGTGAAGGGAGGGATGAAATTATTATGTAAGATTCACTGAACAACCTACCTTAAATGTGGCCAGATTAAACCATTTTGAGTCTGGTGTGTAGCAATGCCTGGAGACATTATACTTTCTTTGGACAGACCTTTGTTCATAACTGCCAGATCTCTGGATGTTATTACACTGCAACCTCCTCACTTTTCACCAACATTGGCTATGCTGGCTAGGACTGCTGGGACTTCCTGGTCAACAACATCAGGTGGCCACATCTGTTCTGGCAGGAAAGAAAACCTAAATTGAACTTGCTGCCTCATGGCCTGAAGGTATTTTTTCTGCCCTAGGCGGTGTATAGGCATTCTTGCAGGAAACTGAGTGTGTGTGCCAGAGGCCACATACAACAAGGCAGAAGACTGGGGAGACACTTATATTTTAATAATACAGGCCTCCCCCCCGGTATTTGCAGTATCAGTAACTGTAGTTTCATTTAACCATGGTCAGGGGGAAGAAGTCTCTCTGGCTATTTGGATGTGTCTCTGGAAGTCCTTCAATGCAATTCTATGGTCAACTTCCACCAGAGGTTGGCAGAACATCTGAGTCCTCCAGCATAATTCTATGGTATTCTATGGCGGTTTGCTATTTCACTTATAAACAGTAAGTCCAGGAATGTATCCCCTTTGGGATTTTTCATGTTTGCGGTAGAATGTAAATTTGGGGAGACCTTGACTGAGACTTTCCTTATAAGCTACAGTCATGCTTGTCTTGTCTTATACCCTAGAGCTCAGAAGACACAAGAAAAAACTTTAATATGGGTTATGGTTATCATCATCATCATCATCATCATTCTCATCATCATCATGTCTTCCTTCCTCCATTGCCATAGCCCTCTAGTCTAGTCACTGCAGCCAGCCAGAAGGCTTTTCTCTTTGTTCCCTTTGGAAGGCCAGACCCCATCCTCCTCCTCCACTTCTTCCTCCTCTCTCCACCTTCCAAACATTCTCCCTTTTTTCTACTGAGCTCAATTTATTCTCTTCCACCTTCTAGTTTTACTTCAACTCTGTGTCTGGCTTTTGTTCCTGATAACAGACACAAGTGGCATATCATTTATATATAATATAATATATAATATAATTCCTGAATCTTTGTTTGCGAAGAAAAGCCAGAGAGGGGGCATATCATTTTCTTTTGCTTTTTCTCTTTCTCTTTGTAGCTACATTTGCGTATGTATGTCAGAGCCTATTCATATATCTCATCTCCAAAAATAAAAGAAGAAATATCTGCTTCCTGTTCTTGCAAGCCTTGGTAGAGAATGGTCACTTTCATGGAATCAGATCAGGAAATGGGGGACTTCAACTGTTTTATGTGCTACAGGGCCACCTCCTGGCTGCAAGGGAACAGGGCACTCTTATGTCTTGCTGTTTTCTGGCTTTTCCTCTCCACTGCCTAAAAGATCTTTCCAGGTTTTTAAAAAAATCATCTATGTGTTTCTATTAGTCCTATATTCATCGTATTGAGGTTCAAGATTAGAAAGTTGACTGCTTCTGATGTTATCCCCATGTCCTTTAGAGAGTCTTTCTGCCTAGCAGTCAGGCCCATCCCCATGAGGCAAAGCTGCTCCCTCACAGCTCCACTGTCCTTCTTTCTTTGCCCAGAGGACAAGCTACTAAGCATTAAGGCAAGAACAGGAGATTTAGCTGTGGCAGCAACTCTCATAATATCAAAGCAGACAAGACCTCATTAGTAGGGTTGCCATATTCCATATCCTCAAATTTGGGCATATAATTTGCATAGTGTGTAAATTATTCAAATTAATCTAATCTAATTATGCAAATCCAGCATACCAATTGTTGTATTATTTTTTCTTCCACTATGATTCAACCTTCATGGTATTTTTACAGTTACAATTGATTTGAGAGAATCACTACAGAACAATAGTGCTGGACTTGGAACAAGGAGACAAGAGTTCAAGCTCAGTCTCCTTTCCCCCTTATCCCTCTCTCCCTCCCTCCCTCATCTCACCTTGCACCCTTGCACTGCACCCCTCCCTTGCATCAGGAAACTCCCCAAGAGCCATCAGGAATCCATTTGGATCCATAAGCCTTTTGGGGCAGATCATCTTAATAGATCCCCCACCCCTGCAGAGGCCCTGAGTCCCAGCAAGTCTAGATTATATTTATATCATTCAAAGCAACACTACAATTGTGAGACTGTGGGGGCTCCTAGAATAATGGAGTCAGGTCACCAGCTCTGGGTCTGCATAGGGTAGGTAACTGAAAGAAGGAGTCTGATATTGGACATGTATGAATGTCACAACAAACCAGAATTCAAGAGAATTCTTAGCTTGTCAAGCGTAATTCAATGTACTTCCCATGGGAGTATGGTGTCCAAACCTAGCAGGAGCCAGTGTTTTGGCCCATTTCTCATCCACCAAGTGAGAGAAACAAGCAAAAACAATTCCTGGATATTTCTTTTGCTTTCTGGGAAAGAAACAATGGCCAGCTTCTGCTTGATCTGAAAACATCAAGCTTAAAAAACCACAGGCCTGGGACTTGCTTGTTGTTTGCTTAACTGAATCAGGCAGCATGCACCATAGCACTATGGATCATATTTTGTCATGAGGTTAAAAACAGGGCATTATAAGGATGTGGACTTAGAATCATAGCGTTAGAAGAGACTACAAGGGCCATCCAGTCTAACCCCCTGTTAGTGCCCCTAATAATCCCTACCCTCAGCAACCCCAAAAATTGGTTTATTAGTAATTTGGGATATTAATATAGTCTTCCACAGGGAAGAGCAATAAAATATCAGGGACTCACTGTAAGGATCCCAAGGGCACATGCTAAGCCATGTATTGCCCAAAGGAAGAACTATTAACAAATTCCAAACTGTGAGGAAACTTAATAACGAGATCAAGAGGACATTGTCTGCACACACCCTAGTGACAGAAAATTGATCCCATTATCGGTGGTTGGAGTAATCCTTTGTCTGAAAGTATCACTCTTCCTTAGTCCCCAAACCCAGCCAGCAGCTCAAGCTTTGTGAAAATAATCTCCAGAACATTAAGGGTAGTTGCGACACATTAACTTTTTGACAATCAGAGCTGTTAGGCAGTGGAACACACTCCCTCAGAGCATGGTGGTGTCTCCTTCCTTGGAGGTCTTTAAAGAGTGTCTGGATTGCCATCTGTCGGGGATGCTTTGATCATGATTTCCTGTGTGGCAGGGGGTTGGACTGGATGGCCCTCGTGGTCTCTTCCAACTCTGCAATTCTATGATTCTATGATTCTAACATCATCAGAAGCTCATTGTTCAAAATCAGGAGTTTCTTATGTCAGGGGATGATAGGACACTCAATCCCCAGCAGAAGCCAAAAAACTATCTCAGCAGACTTAATAGCAACCCTTTCCCAAGAATACTCACACAGAGTGTTTGACATCCAAATAAGCAGGAGGCACTTTTATCTTCAAAGTCAAACAGTTGCAATGTGTACAAATATTTACAATTGAAGGACAAACTACTTCACCAGGCACCAGCATTCACAAGAAGAAGAAAGGTGAGCTGTGTTCTGATCTTATATACACAGTTACAGGGCATTGGTTTACTCAATCGCATGATCTTACACACCAATAAGAACCTTCCTTCTGTAGCTGTGGCATGACTAGGCAGTTCAAGGAGTCAGCCATTATGATTCAGCATGACTCTGCAGTAGTTTGGTCATTTTATAATGGAGTCCAGTCTCTAACTCCTGACATCTTGAGACCCATTGTTTAATCTCTGAAAGACACTTTGATTCCATTATTTTAACACATGAAATCCAGTCACCTGAGGGAACATTTTTTGAAATAAATACTGGCCCCAAATTATGTCTCACTGCACACAGATTCATTTCCTGGGGACACTATGTCTCTCTGAGTTAGACATTCCTTCTTCATCCATCCACGCTGCCAGTCTGCCTTGAGGCTTCAGACTACAGGACACGTGTTGTATAAACCCTGAGTAACTCCCTATTTATCCCTTTGTCAACCTTTCCTCTTCCATTCCTAGTGGTTTTGTGTGAATGCTTTATCATATGAATGTGTGAGTGATTGGTGTTATTACTTTTTAAGACTTTAATAAATATCATTGTTAATTTTTCATTTTTGCGTTCTAGTGTATGGCAGTTCAGAGCGAATAGGGGTAAAAATAGGCATAAGATCCCCCTCTGTTGGCCCCTCTTGCATTGCTAAGTTGAGTTGCTGTTAATTTCCCCAGCGTATTAGAAACTCAATATTTGCATGAGAATCCCATGAGTAATTTAGGTAACATCCCTGTCTTGTAGGAATACACAAACAAAGCATTCCCGACAGACCTCAAGGGCCATCCAGTCCAACCCGTGCCATACAGGAATACACAATCAAATCATTCCCGACAGATGGCCATCCAGCCTCTGTTTAAAAACCTCCAACGAAGGAGACTACACCACACTACAAGGCAGTGCATTCACTGCCGAACAGCTCTTACCGTCAGAAAATTCTTCCTAATATTTAGGTTGAATCTCTTTTCCTGTAGTTTGAACCCACTTGTAGAAAGAGTTCACACCAACTGATATAATTAATTTGTTTTAATACCAAGTGATTTACTTACAGCATAGTATTTATATTCCATGCTGAACCCAGCAAAGCACAAGTCTTTGGAGTCCTAGGGCTTGTCTAGACAGGCAATATACCCCATCTTGCCCCCGACTTAGAGCCCTGCAGTCATAACGATGTAAGGCATTTGCCCTGTTCTGCCCTCGGGAAGTCCTCATGAGCCCCGGGGCAGAGGTATGGCCCAATAAAACGGTTTAAGATAATATCTGATTTAATCCATTCCTGCCAGTAAGAAACAGATCAGGCCCCACATGACCACAGGTGCCCGTCCCAGAAGGCTGGCCAGTCATGGCAGCTGCCAGTCTGTCTTGTTCTCCCAGAAGGCAGGAAGGAGTTCTGCAGTATGTGATCAAGGCTGGTCACATGCAGGGAGCCTTGGTCACATGTTGCAGGCCAACTGCCTGCCTTCTGGGAGAGCAAGGGAGACTGTGATGATGGGGGCTGCAGCAGGAGGCCAAAGTGCCCATGTGGACTTACTCTCTTTCCATGGAAGGAAGGGGTGTGACACACACAGGCACACCAGCCGAATTTGCGACACCACCCAGCCTGGCTACCATGTCACTTTTGCTGCAACCATGTTTGTGACACAGGGGTTTTCACCTCCCACTGCTGCCACCAAACTAACAAACTGTGGAGACCGCAGTTCCACACTTAAATGGATAATACTTGCATCAGTGTGTGGGAGTTCACAGGGTTAGAGTGCCCATTACATATCAGTAAGGCCAAATAAACTCATGAGGAGACTGGATATGAATCATAAACATAAATTTGGGTATATTGTTTTAACAAGATAACAGAACTACTTTGGTATTTATCTTTGACCAGCCTTTATTCCTCCTGCTACATAGTTTTCCTGCAGATACATTCTTTCAGCTTCACTCATATCCGTACACATTTTCCAGCCTCTCCTCAACACATCACATCTTTCATTTTCTCCTTTTAAATGTCAACTCACTTCTTAACTGTCATTCTCTCCTTTAACTGTCATCCAGACTTAAAACATCCAGAATCCACTTCCCTGTCAGTTCCCTGCCATAGGATTGGCTCCTGGAACACACTATTCCCATTTGTTCATCTAGCTGTTCATGGAGCAATGTGTAGATGAGCCCTACAATTCTGCTCATCTTTGAAACTCTATGACACGCCTTTCCTCCCTGTGAGGAAAGGCCTGTTTGAAGGCTTAGGGAAAAATTAAAGAGATGTTCTATTTTAAAATTCCATTATGTATTTCTCCCCAAGAAGCCTTCATGTCAAGGTGGTCCAAAATGGATTCTTGGTTAAGATACTCTGATATCGGAAGGATAGGGGAGGATAACATAATGGGATTAGAGAAAAGAGAGTTATTGCAGGAAAAATACAATCTAAATTGGTTTGCGCATATGCAATTGAAAGATAGGTTTTTGGAAGATCTGAAGACAGAGGGGTTTGAGAAAGGACACAATGATTTGGACAAATTACTGTTAGAAGAATGCAACAAAAAAGCCATTTCAAAATTCTATAAATTATTGCTGACAAGATCTACAGAACAAGATCATATAAAGGAATATATGATAAAGTAGGCACTGGGCATAGGTGATACCATCTCTCTAGAGGAGTGGGGGAAAGCAAGAAAAATATCTTTTGCTTTTACCACATCTCAAAATCTAAAAGAAAACGACATTAAAATTGCCCTTAGATGGTACTACATGCCAGCAAGAATAAATAAGATGAACCAAAAGTTTTTGAGCAACTGTTGGAAATGCGAGAGAAATCAGGGATCTCTGATGCATATGTGGTGGCGATGCCCGAAGATCAAGAAATGTTGGTGGCAAGTTCATGAAAGTATTCAAGAAATTTTACAAATTAATCTGGATTTCACCCCTAAGATGTACTTATTAAACATTATAGAAGAGGTAGAAGAAACAAAAATAAACATTTACTGGAGGGTAATACTTTACATGATTACGGCAGCTAGACTAATTATAGCCAAAAAGTGGAAACTGAAAGATCGTCCAACTGTCAATGAGTGGAAAAATAAGTTGATAGACATGCTTGAATTGGATATGCTGACAAATAGGCTGTGTAATAAAAAAGAGAGCATATGGAAAAAACAATGGAAACCGATTTTGGAATACTGGCAAAAAAAGGGTGATCTACAAGATTGCAAACTGATATAGGATGTTAAAAATCCCCAATAGAGTAAGGAATAGAGCCTAGACATATGTGTAAATAACTTAAAATTAGTCAAAGTCATTTATGTTTGAGTATGTTTTATTGCAAGTCTGATAATCGTCAAATGTAAAATGAGTAGGAAGTCATAGAATAATTCTTGTGATATAACATATCAGGAAAGATTTAATATTGGTTAAATAACATGGATGATTTATGTGTTAACATGGTTAAGTTTAAAGAATGAGATTTGGCATATTGTAAGATCTGGTATATTGTAAGATATATTGAGAGATTACTATTATATATATATCATATAAATAAATAATAATGATTTTAAAAAAGAAACTCCATGACACACTTGCCTAATCTATCTCACAGGGTAGTAGTACATTTGTTCATATGATCCTATGCGTGTGCACACAGAAGTACTACAGTGGGTCCTTGGTATCCTATCCACTTGGGTTTGGTTCCAGGTCCACCCCCATGGATACTCAAATCATGTCCCATATGTTATGTCCCATAACATGCAATGGCATAACAAATTGTGCACCTTTTATAAAATGGCAAAATCAAGGTTTCCTTCTTGGATTTTTTTTTCTTCATATTTTCAAGCTGTGGATGGTGGAATCCGTGGATACCAAAACCATGGATACATAGGGCCAACTGTAATTCTCATTACTACTGTCGTATGGTATGAGTTAGACAGATGTGGCAAATGTAAGAGATTCCAAACCCATTGGATTGAAATAAACTACTTCTATGTTTATATTTTTTTAAAAATTATCAATGGCTTGTACATGGCTTAAAATGTTATATTCCTTCCAAACATTTGTATGAATATGGAAGACTAATGCTAATTGATGAATAAGGTCATTTCCACATGGATAAAAATGCCGTACTCACCCTGAATCCGGTGCTGGCAGTCCTCATTATTTCTTGGGAGGTAATGTGGGTTTTAGCCCTTAACCCAGCTTTGCCTGCACTAAGCAAATTTCGGGGAAAGTCCAATGTTTTCTGGAAACCCCATAGTGGCTTCACATTCTCTTGACCTTTGGACAGCTGGATTGGGTCTGATTTGGCAGATACAGTTGTCCACATGACAAAAGTGACATCATCCCCCTCCCTGCACTGGGGAAGCTTTCAATTGAGCTCTTTCTTGAGAGGAGGTGTCAGCTCCAATGAGACCCACCCCCTTCCCTGTGATCCTGCCAGCCAAGCAGCCATGGAAAGTCTGCTAAGCATGGTTGCCTCAGCTGAGCACAGAACAGGGCACCCATGTGATCAATAAGGAGGGGGCAGAGCTCCTTATTGATCACATGTCCAGGTGCTTGTTTCTGACCTCAGCAGAGGCGACCATGCCAGGCAGGCTCTCACAGGGAGATGCTTGGTAGTGAGGGGCAGCAGCAACAGGGACAAGGGAATGGGCCAGCGAGGATGATGCAGTGTCAGCCCAGCTGGCCCATGTGGACAATGATGCACTGTCACAACAAATTCAGCCCTGTGTGTGTGGTTGACATCATGGTTGATCCAGGGCCAGTCCAGAGCATAATGTTCCAGACTGGCCCTGGATTAAGCAGCCAGTGCAGACTAAGACTATGATATCTTTAATGAGGTGACAAATTTAGGAGATTATCAGATGAGCCTCTAAAAACATTTTTGTCCCACGATATTTAAAAGCATAAGTATCCTTGGCATAACAACACTTTTTATCATTATTACATTGCTGTAATAATGAGAAAAAAGCAGCCCCAGAATTATTGGAGCATGATGCTTACTCTTTACTTCCACATTCGCTGGGGTGCATGATCTCGGCGGTTCTCGCAAGAAGACATGAGTGTACTTAAAAATCTAAAAACACCAAAACTAACAAAGAAGATGAACACACAAGCACTGAAGCACACTTTAAAAAATGCCAGAAAAATGGGGAGATTCATAAAAAGAGCATCCCGTACCTAGTTTTTGTGTTCTCACCCAGAAGTGTTCTGGTGGAGATCGCCCATTGACCCTGTATTCACAAGAGCATAATGGGATGCAGTTTCAGACACTGGCAATACTGTGAAAAAAATGCCATCGGCGATCAATTGACAGCTTGGCCTGTTAATAAAAAAGAATGCCTTTTTCACAGGAGCAGAATGCTTGGAGAATGTGAGGAGCTGACATTGTGCGATAGGGGTGCCCTTTTGCGGTATCCTGTTCTTGTTATCATGCCATATTTGCCATGTCTGATAATTTCCTTATACTCAAAGTCTCTATTATTAAGAGGTTATGTATAATATAACTTGCCTAGAATGTCAAGAAGCTGTCATTGCTTGACACATGTCTTCTCTTGTCAGGGCAAGCCTGTGCCTTCCTTGCTCTATCTGATGTTTAATATGTAGTCAACAAAAGATAATATTTTTAGTACTGTTTAACTTTCAGATAAAGGGTCTCTTCCTTTCCTTTCCTTAGGTGGAAACGACCATGTGCTCCTGGAGTTTGTTATACAGGTGAAAGGGGAAGCCAGCATAGTAGACACACATTCTAGATTTTAAGAAAGCTGATTTCAGTTTGTTGCTGTTGTTAACTGCCCTCAAGTCGGCGTTGACTTATGCCAACTCTATGAATGAGACACCTCTAAGACCCCCTGTTCTCAGTCACTCTGCTCATGTCCTGCAGGCTCAAGGCTGTAGCCTCCTTGATTGAGTCTATCCATCTAGTATGCAGCCTTCTTCTACCACCCTCCACCTTTCGTAGCATTGACTTTTCTAGTGAGCCGTTCCTTCTCATGGTGTGTCCAAAGTACAACAGCCTCAATTTGGTCATCTTGGCTTCTATTGAGAGTTCAGGCTTGATCTGTTCTAAGACCCATTTGTTTGACTTTTTGGCCGTTCATAGTATCCTCAGCATTCTTCTCCAACACCACATCTCAAATGAGTTGATTTTCTTCCTATCAGCTTTCTTTCCTCCTGATGTTGAGGTGGAATCTCTGTTCCTGGAGCTTGCATCCATTGCTCCCTGTTCTAGTCTCTGGAGCAGCAGAAAACAAGCTTGCTCCATCCTTAATGTGACACCCCTTCAAATACTTAAATAGGGCTATCATATCACCCCTTAACCATCTTTTTTCCAGGCTGAACATACCCAGCTCCCTAAGTCTCATGATTGGAATGTAGTAATAGAGGGATATAATCTATTTCAGAGAAATAGACCAAACAGGAAGGCTGATGGAGTATCATTATATATTAAGGATGTGTACACCTGTGAACAGATCAATGACTTAAATCCTGGGAGCCAGGTTGAGAGCATCTGGGTAAAAATCAAGTGGGAGAGAAACTGCAGGGATGTCATTGTGGGGGTCTACCACACACCTCCAAGCCAAACTGAGGACTTGGATAATGCGTTACTGGGACAGATGACCACACATTCAAAAGGGAGAGATGAAGTAGTAATGGGGGATTTCAACTATCCTGATATTTGTTGGAAGTCCAACTCTGCCAAAAATTCCTCACTTGTCTTGCAGACAATTTCATAATCCAGAAGGTGGAAGAGGCAACTAGGGGATGTGATACAACTTTTCTTCAATATGCACTTGTGCACCTGCCTCTGCAGACTTGCTGCCTTATGAGATGCAATCAGGTGATCAGTTATATTAGATCTGATCCTAGCCAACAGAGATGATCTGGTTAAGGGGGTGGAAGTGGCGGGACCTTTGGGTGGGGAGAGTGACCATGTTCTCCTGGAGTTTGTTATACAGAGGAAAGGAGAAATGAAGCATAGTCAGACATTTTTTATTTACAGTATTTCTTTATTTATACCCCGCTCTTCAGCCACCAGGCTATCAGAACGGCTTACAAATTGTTTTAAGCGGACTTCCGGTGGAGACGGCGTCGAGACAGACAGGTTCTCTAGAGGCTCCAGGGAACCTGCCCCAAAACTCGGGATAAACCACCAATACAAAGATCCTCCGGTGGTAAACTTTGCCCAAGGTATTGGACAAGCGGAGGGGGCGACAAAAGGTTGCGAAGTCCGGGGCTGTGAAGTGGGAAATGCTCAAACGCCCTGTATAGACTCGCGAAGACCAAATCGCCATTACCCCACCCGAGCGAGGTTACCGCTTTGCGGAGCAAGCGACGCCACCATTTTTAAATAACTAGCATGAAATATATCATATAGAAGCATTTTCCTTTTTTTCTTTTTCCATTTAAAACCTCTTTATGGTTAAATCTACATTTCTGACGGGAAGCAACTGAAACAGATCAAGTGAACTGTAACTTGATTCGGAAGAGAGAACAACTTCGAGGTACGACCTTAACAATTAAAGTGAAAGTAAGAACGGGGAAAGCTGGAAAAAGACGGCAGCTGAGACGAAGATCGAAAGACATTGGATAGGATTATACCAGAGAGCAATATAGAAACTTTTTCTTTAGGAAAATAAAGATAAAGACTCCAAGTTAATGAGACTCTCTTTACCAACATACAAGGAAGGGGGGAAGATAAAGAATCCAAGAAATAAGGAAAATAAAAAGAAAGGTAATGACGACTATTGATTACGGATCCAAAAGACGGGGGAAAAAAGAAAAAAGAAAGAAATAGACTAGCAAGATACTTTATAAGTGCAGAAAAGATACCATCGAAAGGAACAGACAGAAAGGAAACAGTGTAACAGTGTAACAAAGAGAGATGCTGTAGGAGAACGCCAGACAGTAACGAAAGTGGGGGGAAAGCAGCCAAAGACAAGAGAAGACATAGGAAGAGCTGTAATGAAATAAAGAGACAACAACCAGATAGAGACACAGAGGGGGAAACAAAAAGGATAAATAATTGGACTACTTCCCCAACATGTAATATAAAAGTAATGAAAATTTGGTGAGCTCTCTGAAGGTTAAACCTAGAGAATAAGCAATTTGATCAAATAAGGTTTGCATTGTTTGCATTGTTGAGATAAATTCTGTTTGAGAAATTGGCTAGACAGATTGAATTAACTTTGGGTATTTAATCGAATTAATCATTAATTACTTGATACTATTATATAGCAGCAGTAGTATGGATACAACAACATAAATAAAAACTCACATATTAAGCTACGTAGATATATATCTTTGCTTATCATAAATTGTGGTCAGCTTTGTTATCTTTAAGTGCTGACTGTCTACATATAATATTAATAATTGATTTAAAATTGATTTATGAATTTACTGATTTAAAATTGATGTATTGTTTTAAATACATGGTAATTTAGTTAACAGTAAGGTAAGAAGAAAGGGAAGAAAACAAAACAAAAAATTATAGAGAAAAGAAGAGGTTATTGAAGGAACTGTGTTAAGATTATCCAAAATAGATTAAACCAATGTGTTAAAACATGAACTAAGGACCCTGAGCTAAGAACTGGGTTGAATACATTATTCTTAATTATTGATGTAAAGTAAGCATATATTTGATTAAGTATAGAGCTAAGGTTTCTACAAATGTCTATGGTAATGTGAGTTATGTTATCGAATGGTGATGTAACATTTTGGTAATTAATGAACAAGATAATAACATACGTAAGTGGGGTACATAACGGGAAAACAGAGATATAATTGTGCAATTGTGTAATTGTATTTGCCGGTAGGTTCAAAAGGCAAAAAGTTAATTAGAAGGTGCTCTAGTGAGATTAAGAGAGGGAGAGCATAACGAATAACAGCAAGGGCATATTGAAAGAGGACCAAATAAGGTAAAATATGTCAACAATCAAGAAAACCTTGATACACACTAGATCACAAACACAGGAAGCTAGAAGAGCCTCAGCTGACTTAACTACTAAAGTAGATGAAATAAATATGACATTATTACAGGAATTTAACAAATTAAGCATAGAATTGAAATCCGATATGAAAAATCTGAAAGGAGAAATAAGAGGGGATCTACAGAAACAATTGGAAAAATTTGGTTCTCAAATAGAATCGGCAACCAAAGAAATAAGTAAGATTAGTAAAGATCTCAAAGAGCTACAGGTTAAAACAGATAATCTAGAAAAAAGGACCCATGCTTTGGAAGTGAAAGCTGAACTAGAAAATAATCAAAGAATAGCACAGGAAGTAAACAAGAGATCAAAGTGTATCAAAATAAGAGGTTTGCCAGAGATACAGGATGAGAATATAACAATGAGAATAATCCCAGCTTTAGCAGACTTTATAAAGCGGGAACATGAACATTTAGATGTGGAGATAGATAAATTATTTAGAATAGAATCATGGATAGCAAAAAAGAACAAATTACCAAGAGATATAGTGGTCTATTTTGTTAGAGAAAGGGTGAAAGATATCGTAATCCAACAGAGTCTAAAGGAAAAATTGATTATAGAGGGGACAGAAGTTAAAATCTATAAAGACATTCCAGCAAACATTTTGAAAAAGAGAAAAGAGTATGGGTTCCTAACAAAGGTATTGAGAGATAGAAAAATAGGGTATAGATGGAATAAGTTTGAAGGAATCTTGGTATCATACTTCTCCAAAACTTATTTAATTAATACGCTTCCTAAGGCAAAAAACTTTTTGATAAAAATCCGAGAAGACCAATTGGAAGATAAAGAAACAGAGAGGAAGGGGAAAGAAAACACGACAGAGAAATTATATACAAAAACAGAAAAAGTTCATAGGACTTACCAAATAGATAGAAAAGATTCAAAGGAGAGAGAGGAAACTGAGGAAGGACAAGAAGGGAATCTAAACCCAGTGATTAAGGTAAATAAAAACAAAGGACCCAATATAGAATCGGGAAAAGGAGGAAGAACAGAGGAGATAGAACAGGAGGTGCTAAGAGGAGGAGAAGGGAAAGAAGACGAAGACTTAGAAGGAGTGGAAGAAATAGAAGAATTTGAAGAGGTTTCAGAAGAAGGGTCAGTAGAAACTGTAGAATCAGGTGAGCTAGAAGAAGAACATTTAGAATAAGAAAAACCAAACACAAAATACAGATAAAGCAAAAAAAAAAACAAGTGAGAGAATTAACATATATTAAAGCAAAAAATGAACAAAATAATTAATTGGAATGTGAGGGGTTTAAATAGCCCACATAAGAGGAAACTAATATTCCACTTTCTTACAAAACAAAAACCAGACATTACCTGTTTGCAGGAAACTCATATTAGAAGACAAGATAAGAAGTTTCTCCTGAATAACACATTAGGGAATCTGTTTGCAACCAATTATGGAAAAAAGAAAAGAGGTGTGGCAATCTATATTAATAAAAGATATGAAGCTAAAGAACTATTCAATGACCAAGAAGGTTATTTCATAGGGGTAGAAATTAACCTAATAGATAAAAAGGTCTTGATGGTTGGTATATATGGACCCCAAGAAAATAAAGGGAAGTTTTACAACAAATTATTACAGAAATTATTGAAATACGACTATGAAAACCTGATTCTAGCTGGGGACTGGAATGGAGTTTTTGACATAGACATGGATAGATCTTCGAAAATGAATAAAAAGAAATATCAAGGAAAATTACCTAAGGAGACATTAGAAATGATAGAGCAATTAGCTATAGTGGATATCTGGAGATTAAAACACGGAAAGGAAAAAGACTTTACATACTACTCTGACCGCTATAAATCTTGGTCAAGAATAGATATGTACCTTATATCCAAAACTATGGTAAAAGATGTAAGAAAGGTAGAAATAAAACAAAAAGTATTATCAGACCATTGCCCAATAATCCTAGAACTAGGAACTAGAAAGATCTCTTACAGTTGGAAACTAAAGGATATACTACTGAAGCAAGATTTAACAGTTGAGAGGATAAAAAAGGTAATAAAACAATTCTTTCAAGAGAACTTAGATAAAGGAACCAACATCGATATAGTGTGGGATGCGGCAAAGGCAGTTATTAGAGGACATTTCATCCAACAAGATTCTATACTTAAGAAAAAGTGGAAAGCAGGAGAAAAAGAGTTGTTGGGAAAGATAAGGGAAAAAGAAAAGGACATGAAAGAGAAACCCGAAGATCGAGGAACTGAGAAAGAGTTGAAAGTTTTGAAAAAAAAATGGAAGCGAATATGATAAATGAGCTAGCAAACAAATTGAAGTTCGTGGCACATAGAAATTTTGAAAGCGCAAACAGACCGAGTAAATGGTTAGCCTATAAGTTAAGAAAAGCAAAAGAGAAAAAATTAATACTGGAAATAATATCAAATCAAATAAGGTACACAAAACAAAAAGAAATAGTTAAGGTATTTCAAGAATATTACTCTGACCTATATGGGGATGCCAAAACAGCAAAAGAAACAGACAACGAAATGGAAAAATATTTAGATAATGAAGAGATACCAGAAATAACAAAAGAACAGAAAGAGGAACTTAATAAAGAGATAACTAAACTAGAAATTAGGGAAGCGATAAGACGGATGAAAATAGGTAAAGCTCCAGGACCGGATGGCTTTTCGGTCCTATTCTATAAAACATTTGAAGAAGAGCTGATCGAACCTTTATATATGCTACTAAATGATATAAATGAAGGAAAATGCCCCGACTCTTGGAAAAAAGCCAATATCATCCTAATCCCGAAGGAGGGAAGAGATCTAACATTACCATCTAATTATAGACCAATTTCCTTATTGAATATAGATTATAAAATATTTACAAGTATCCTAGCAGAAAGACTGAAAAAAACTCTAAGGACCTGGATCGGTGAGGACCAAAGTGGATTCCTCCCGACCAGACAAACAAAAGATAACATAAGAGTAATTTTGGATCTCCTAGAATTTTATGAAAAGCATAATGAAAAAGAGTTAGCATTGGTATTCGTGGACGCCGAGAAAGCGTTTGATAATATAAGATGGGACTTCATGACAGAAGTCATAAAAAGAATGAATATCGGGCATAGATACCTTGATTGGATAAGCAAGATATATAACGACCAAGAAGCCCAAATTATAATCAACGGTGAAAAATCAAACCCATGTAAGATCAAAAAAGGGACACACCAAGGCTGCCCTATATCCCCATTACTTTTTATTATAGTAATGGAGATATTACTTAGGAAAGTAAAGAAAGAACAACAAATAAGAGGGTGGAATTGGCGAGGGTATGAATATAAATATAAGGCCTTCGCGGACGACTTGGTGTTTATCTTAGAAAAACCAAAAGAAAGTATAGGAAAACTAATAGAAATAATTGAAGAGTTTGGAAAATGGGCAGGACTAAAAATAAATAAAGAAAAAACGATGATGCTAACAAAAAATATAGCAAAGCAGGAAGAACAGACATTAGAGAAGATCACAGGTTTCAAAATAGTAAAGAAGACGAAATATTTAGGCATCATCATATCAAAGAAAAACTCAGAGATGTTTGAAAACAACTACACAAAGACATGGAATAAAATAAAAGAGGACCTTAAAAGATGGGAGAGACTAAATTTATCCTTACTGGGGAGAATAGCCGCCTTCAAGATGACCGCACTACCAAAAATGATATATCTCTTCCAAAATATTCCAATTATAATCAACGATAATGTCTTCAAAACATGGAAGAAAGATTTGGCAGAATTCATATGGTAGGGCAAAAAACCTAGGATCAAGTATAAAGTATTAATAGATACAAAGGAATTCAAACACCATTACTTAAGAAGAGCCTTACTAAAAGTATGGTCAGTATACAAAAAGAAAATATATCTTAAAACACCGTTGTGGTTATCCAATCATGAGGCATACTTTAAGAAAGAGGACATACATAAAGGAAGATGGCTAACCTACAAAGATTTGCTTATGAAGGAAGGAGATAGCTATAGGATGAAAACCCAAGAAGAACTAAGGTTAGAAAATAAGGAATGCCATTGGCTCCTCTACAGGCAATTAACCGAAAAATATAAAATAGATCAAAAACTGGAAGGAATAGGGATGGAGGAAACAGAGCTAGACAAAGCGATCCAAGGAAATAAGGAGAGGAAAATAGCCAAATTATATAAAACCTTAATAAAGATAAATTTGGAACAAGAAGTAGTCAAATCATATATGATTGCATGGGCTCAAAATCTCGGTTATGAAATACACTTAGAACAGTGGGGAAAATTATGGAGGAAAGGCACATCCTTCACCAGAAGTTATACAATAAGAGAAAACATATACAAAATGATAAACAGGTGGCACTTAACACCGGAGAGATTATCAAAAATTTACAAAAAAACATCGAATCAATGTTGGAAATGCCAAAAAGCATCAGGTACCTATTATCATATCTGGTGGAAATGTGAAAAGGCAGAAAGATACTGGGGGAAGATTCATAAAATAATTTTGAGACTATTCAATATAAATTTCCCTTATGCACCTGAGATTTATCTCTTAAATATATTTGATAAAATAGATACTCAAATTCAGAAAAAATATTGGAAAGTGCTATCTTATATGGTGACGACAGCGAGAATTAAATACGCGAAATATTGGAAGGTACAAGAGATACCCTCAATAGAAGAATGGACATTAAAACTCCTGGAAATGTATGAAATGGAAAGATTGACAGTGTTAGTAGATGGAAATAAAACATTGAAAGACTTGGAGCCATGGGAGATACTAAATCCACTATGGGAAAATAAATGGGGGAAAGAAGCCAAAATAAATAAAGATTAATAAAATTTAATACATCCAAAGAAAGATATCGATGTAAAATGAACTTATTAAGCAAAATTGTGTATTAAGAAGAAAGTAGAGAGAAGATATAGAAATTTAGGAGGGGGAAGGGGGAAGATAAACATAAGAAACTGAAATGGAAAAGAAAAGGAACAAGGAAGTAACGGAGAATGAATGTGAAGAAAAGAATGTATTGTATAGTATGTGATGTTATGAAAGAGAAGTAAGGAATATTGTAAAAATTTTGATCAGCGTATACGATAATGTATGATATGCATGATGTGTATGTATGACTGGTGGTTATTTTAATGTATGTACTTGAGCACAATATTGAATAAAAATTACATTTTAAAAAAAATTGTTTTAAGCAATAGCTATTTACATACCTACACTGCATTAAACAGTTTCCAATGTGTGTTAGCTAATTGCCCCCACAAGCTGGGTACTCATTTTACCAACCTATGAAAAGATGGACGGCTGAGTGAACCTTGGAGCCCACTGGAATCGAACTTGCAATGTGGTGACTTGCAGTACTGGCATTTAACCACTGCGCCACCAGGGCTCATGCATTGTAGACTTTAATAAAGCTGATTTCAGAAAACAGGGAATTACTGGGGGTGATCCCATGGTCAAGAATGCTAAAAGAGAAGGCAGTTCATGATGGATGGGAGTTTCTAAAAAGTGAGATGTTGAAGGCACAACTTCAAACAGTTCTGATGAGGAGGAAAAATTGGAGATGTCTGAAGAAACCAGAACTTTCAACTGATCTAAGACTTTAAAAGGACATGTACAAGAAATGGAATAGGGGGGAAATCATTAAAGAAGAATTCAGACAAATAGCCAGCTCATGTAGGGAGAAAGTCAGAAAATCTAAAGCACAGATGGAGCTCAGGCTTGCTAGAGAGGTTAAAAACAATAAAAAGGGGTAGTTTTTTTTTATGTCCATAGCAAAAGGAAGAACAAGGAAGTGGCAATGCCACTGCATGGAGAAGATGGCAAAATGCTAACAGGGGACAGAGAACAGGCAGAGCTACTCAACACCTTCATTGCCTCCCTATAGGAGAACAGAGCTCAACCTGGGAGAAATGGAGCAGATGATGCAGTGGGTGAAATGCAGCACAGAACTGGTAAAGAATACCTGGCCAGTATAAACGAATTCAAGTCTCTAGGGCCAGATGAACTACATCCAATGGTATTTAAAAAACTGGCAGAAGTAATCTCAGAACCACTGTCTTTGAGAAATCCTGGAGAACAGGAGAAGTCCCAGCAGACTGGAGGAGGGCAAATGTTGTCCCCATCTTCAAAAAGGGCGGGGGGAGAATACTCAAATAATTACTACCCAGTCAGCCTGACATCAATACTAGGAAAGATTCTGGAACAGATTATTCAACAGACAGTCTGTAACTACTTAGAAAGAAATGCTGTGATCACTAAAAGTCAACACGGGTTTCTCAAAAACAAGTCAAACTTGGTAGATGAAGGGAATGCTGTGGACATAGCCTATCTTCATTTCAGTAAGGCCTTTGACTAAGTCCCCTGTGATATTCTTGCAAAAAAGTTAGTAACATGTAGGCTAGACAATGCAACTCTTAGGTGGATTTGTAATTTGTTGACCAACCGAACCTAAAGGGTAGTCACCAATGGCTCCTCTTCATCATGGAGATTAGCGACTAGTGGGGTGCCACCGGGTTCTGTCCTAGGCCCAGTGCTATTCAATATCTTGATCATGAGTTGGATGATGGAATAGAGGGCATTCTTATCAAGTTTGCAGATGACACCAAATTAGGAGGGGCAGCTAATACCCTAGAGGACAGGATCAGAATTCAAAATGACCTTAACAGATTAGAAAGCTGGGCCAAAACTAACAAAATGAATTTCAACAGGGAGAAATGTGGGATACTACACTTGGGCAGTAAAAATGAAATGCACAGATATAGGATGGGTGACACCTGGCTTGACACAACCTGAAAATGCAGGATGAGAGTCTGTGAGTACTCCTGGATTCAGCTCTAAGCTTGGAGGTCCAGATTTTAGCAGATACCAGGAGTGCTTTTGCACAGTTAAAGCTAGTGTACCAACTGTGCCCATTCCTGGTTAAGTCAGAGCTGACCCTCAGAGCTGGTCATGAGTACATGCCTTGGTAACATCCCATTTGGATTACTGTAATACTTTCTACATGGGTCTGCTTTTGAAAAGTGCTCAGAAACTTTATGTGGTCCAAAGAGCAGTAGCCAGGTTGTTAACTGGGGCTGGATACAAGAAGCATACAACTCCCTTGTTGCAACAGCTTCGTTGGCTGTTGGTCCATTTCTGAGCACAATTCAAAATGCTGGTTTTGGCCCATAAAGCCCAATGTGGCTTGGATCCAGGTTATTTGAAGGGCTGTATCTCCCTTTACAAGTCCACTAGAGATCTACAATAATCTAGAGAGGCCCTTCTCTTTATCCACCACCCTCTCAGGCTTGTTTGGTGGGAACAAGGGAGAGGGCCTCCTCAGTGTCTGCCTCAGACTGTGGAACTACCTCCCCAGAGAGGTGAGGATGGCCCTGTCGCTCATCTCTTCTCTTCAACGGGTAAAAATATTTCTGTGCCGTCAGGCATTTGTGATCTGATGCATGCTAGGCTTATAAATGCTGTGTGACTTGGATTTTAATGTTTTTATATATTTTAGTATCTTAATGTTTGTGGTTTTAACTATGGAAATAGTTTATATTTCTACTTTTAATATTTTGTATTGTTTTTAACTTGGACTGTTTTAAACTCATTGTTAGTTGCCTTCAGTTCCTATATTGGGAGAAAGGCAGGATACAAATAAAATAAATCATCATCATCGTTGTCATCATATACTGGAGACTGTTATATGAGAAATGCTTGTGTTTTTTATGGAAAGTTCATTTTATCATGGAGCTAGATCAGAATTTAAAAATGCGGGGAAATAGAGTATATATGAAGAAAAAGGCCAGTGAGGAATCTCAGAAAAGCAGGGGAGGATCCTTAATGTCCTGTGGATCCAAAAATTAAATACAACCTGACAGCTATCTTCATTTAAGATATGAATGGGGCTAGGTAGGTAAGGAAGCAGCTTAATTGGGGCACGTCCTTATTGTCCATGATAGCGGAAAGAGCTTGTTTCTTCATACAGAAGGTACAAGAAAGCCAGACTAATTATATATCTTTTGTTTCAATTTCTCTTCTATTTTTTGACATTGAACTAACAAGGCTGAAGGTTCAGGATATGCACATAGTTTAAGATACGGCATATACTTCTAACTATTGGGCTGAGTACAGAAGGAGCCACCTTAAAACAGGAAGGAGAAGATATACATCCCACTTAAGACTGCTCCAAATAAGTGGAGATGTCTGGGTGATGGCAAATGGCCAACTGAAACTCCTCCATGAAGCTCCATGAAAGGAGAAGCTTTGGTTGCAGTGACCACAGATATGGAGGCATGTCCTGGCCAGTGGATTTCTCCCTGGATCAAGAGGAAAATGGGAGATTACCAACAAGTGCTGAAAAACCTCACAACCTGTGCTGTGACTGCAGCAACCAAGTAGTCGGATGCAAATGGAGTAAGGGGGCATGGAGGATTCCACCATGCTCACACCATCAAAAGCAAGTCTGTGAACATTAAGCCTGCCATCATGCTTTCTTTAATTATCTTTTTATTCAATATTTGAAATATACAGATTATAATTAAAGGAATCTTCAATTCTGCAGTGATATTACCTCTGATGAGTTGCCTCCTTTGTGGACTTTTAGGATTAAGAAGAGAGATTGTAAGGATTATTTTAAGATCACACTGTGCATTTAAAAAACTTAACTGGATGATGATATAATTAGTGGAATGGATGAGGGGCTTAGTATCATTAAACCTCAAAGTATGAAACTTGTTATTTCTTTGCTTTGTGGAAACATGGTGGATTTATTCTAAAAGACTAAGAGGGTTAATGGGAACAGACATTGTTTTTGATGAAGGGATACACTGTAGTCACTAGCACAACAAAATAACAGATAAAGCTAGCAACTTGGCAGTGCTACTGTATTTATAGAAGTATAAATGAAACTAACTTCTTGCAGCTTATCTAGACAAGATATAATGTAGACAAATTGGAGCATGTCCAGAGAAGGGCAACTAAAATGGTGAAAGGTCTGGAAACCATGCCTTATGAGGAGAGACTTAGGAGCTGGGTATGTTTAGCCTGGAAAAAAGACGGTTAAGAGGCAATATGATAGCTCTGTTTAAGTATTTGAAGGGGTGTCACACTGAGGATGGAGCAGGCTTGTTTTCTGCTGCTCCAGAGACTGGAACACAGAGCAATGGATGCAAGCTCCAGGAACAGAGATTCCACCTCAACATTAGGAGGAACTTTTTGACAGTAAGAGCTGTTTGGCAGTGGAACACACTCCCTTGGCGCGTGGTGGGTCTCCTTCCTTGGAGGTCTTTAAATAGAGGCTGGATGGCCATCTGTCGGGGATGCTTTGATTGTGATTTCCTGCGTGGCAGGGAGTTGGACTGGATGGCCCTCGTGGTCTCTTCCAACTCTACAATTCTATGATTCTAGACTGCTGCGCATTAACTCAAATTTACAGCAGTGTTCATTTTTCTCTATAGTCCTTTGGCAAAATCATTGGTAGGCGAAGCTATCCATGTTTGAAGTGCACATGCAGCCATGCCTGTAAATCAAAATGGTGCCCAAAAGTGAATTTACTCATGTTATTATTCTCTACAAGTTGTCACCACTGCACAATATTTCTTTTTAACAGTAAATCAAAGGTGCGCAAATGCGACCTTTTACTTTAAAAAAGCTGTTTGGTTGCCTCAGAGCAGCAAAAAAGCACACAGTCAATAGTGCAAAACTCCACAATGGCACTTCCAGCCACTTCATTGCCAGCAAGCCCACCCCTTGCACACATCCAACCAATCAGCTTTCCACTTCTGCCCTTGCCTAGAATGTACTGTGATGGGAATCAGATGTCCAAATGAGTGGTAATCTGCATTTCCACACATTATTCAAAAAACCTTGGTAAATGGAGTTTTTGCCCCTCCCCCTTCTGAAAACCACAAATCTAAGTCAGATTTCATTGGGACAAAAGGTATTCTCTGCAAATTCTATTAGGATTATTTTCATTGTCTAGACAACCCCTAAAGTTATACAAGAGTTTGCTGGAAGATGACAACATTTAAAGAAATGAATGAGGAGTATGTGGATGAAGACTGTTCAGATGATCAAGACATTCTTGAAGAGAATATACACAGAGGTGAAACTGCTGAGAGTGGAGTTTAACGAGATGCAGATAAGAAGTTGGAGTGGAGCGTTTGGGAAAACGGAACTGTATACAATTGGAGACTGAAGCCAGAAGGATGAATTTGAGATGGCCTGCAATGGCCCAGTGCTTTCAGAGAAAAAAAAAGATGAGCATTGCTGGATTTGGGGTGGATTGGAGCACCCTGCTGAGATCAGGGGAGTTAATATCAGAGAGAAGAGTGTGATTTTGGAGAATTCTGTTGAGACCAAAATTTTTCACATCAAAGAAGTGATGGTGATCTTAGAGGTTAGAGAAACAACAAAAGGGGAGACAAATAGAGAAGGAGGGCACTTTTGCCCAGTAAAGACATGGAAGTGCACAGAGTGCCCAAGATAAGGATGGACATGGTCTATGGGATAATCTATTTATCTTGAGACTTTTTTATAGTATGGTTCAAATTTGGGAGGAAACCTCACATTAGATTTAAATATGTATATGTTTAAAAGGTCAGCGTCTTCTGGTTTGAGGACAGTTTGTATGTTATTTTGTCACCTGATGTGGGATGTTTCATTTATCACAGGAAATAATTATATGAAAATGTTTTTTATTATATTTATTATATTATATGAAAAATTAGATACATATATATGAGATAAGTCAGATTAATATATATAAAAGGAGATTAAAAGTACCTGTATATAAATTTGGTTGGTATGCAGGCTGGAACAGTATATAATTAGAAGAGGTATTATTTGGGTTAGAGAAAAAGGGGATGGCTACCTCATTTGAAACCAAAAAGAGTTTACTATTTGACATCTCTTCTTATGATAGATTGCCTGCAAAAAAGGATTTAGAGAGTTAGAACAGTGGTTCTTAACCTTTTCTTTATCAGGGACCCCCTTTAAATACCTTTTGTTGCCATGGACTCCCGAGACTTAACAAGATTTAAAATGCTAATAGTAATAATAACTACAATAATACCTGATAATAATAATAATAATAATAATAATAATACAATTACACCATCCATTAAACCTTCCCTCAGAGGCACTGGATGGGGAGGGAAGACTTTTCTCCTGCTTCTTCCTGCAAGTCTGTGGCTGAAGTGGATTGAATGGCAATGCACAAGCCAAGCCAGCCAGCCTTTGCCTTGGCTCCTGTTACATGGCCGCTCCACTGCAGGGAGGAGGTGGGCTGAGCAGCTTTCAAGCCTTTGTGGACCCCCTATGAGGACATTGTGGACCCCTGAGGGTCCCTGGACCACAGGTAAAGAACCACCGAGTTAGAATAGTTATTAGACTAAATATGTTAGCTGACAAATATTAATAAATCTAACAGTGTGATTTGATAAAGTTACTAACCCTTTATTGACTTTTTGTAGAAAATAATTAGATGTTTTGCTAAGTTTTCATTTTGATTATTAGTAGGTAGAGAGGAGGATAGTATCTATTATATGATAGAGGCATAAACTAATTATATGTTTAAATATCTGTTGAAAAGAAGATGGGAAGGCACTTTTATCTTTCTTCGTTTTTCTTTCTCGTCTGTTCATTGCTTTCTTTTCATTTTTCTATTTTTATCTTTTTCCTGCTTTTCTTTTTCTTTTTCCCTTTTTCTAGATATGTTTTTAATGTGTTTGGAAATCCTTAATAAAAGCATATTTTAAAAAAAGATTGCTCCCATCAAGTCAGGGATAAGCTTTCTTCAAGTTTTAAGAATTTTATCTATTAATTGGCTTGATTGTTTGATAAAACATTACAAGTTCTAGAGATCCATTTTCGAGCACAAGTTTAAGAGAGAATTATACATAGTTGAGAATACTTTCTGTGGCACTGTGATCTTCCTGTGGAAGTAAGAGGAGAACTCTCTGTGTCCACCTTGGCCTGTAGAGGTTATGGCTTGCTATTTGTATCCAAATCACTATTATTTTTTTCACAAACCAACCAATGAAGCCTTTAAATAAGAAAATTTAGAATGTTTGATTATAGTTTAATACAACTATTCTGGCAAATTAAAAAGGTAAATTGGTATTTCTCTTTCAACACTGGAATCTTATACTTGTTCTTGTCATGTGCCTTCCAGTCATTTCTGACTTATGGAGACCGTAAGGTGAATCTATCATAGTATTTTCTTGGTAAGATTTATTCAGAGGGGTTTGCCATTGCCTTCTTCTGAGGCTGAGTGAATGTAACTTGTCCAAGGACACTCAGTGGGTTTTCATGGTCGAGCGTGGATTCAAACTTTGGTCTCCAGAGTCATAGTCAAACCACTACACCATTCTGGCTCTTACTTCAGGTTAAAAAAATATGACAGGCAAACAAACAAACAAAAAAAGAAAAGAAATTGTGTGGCTTTCTTCCCTTTCTGGTAATGCACACATTATTTTAATAATATCTGCTTCTGTAATTCAGATTCTGAAATTACACTAAAATGTCACATTTGCAACTTTGTGTTTCTACCCTATTCACTCACACTTTCTAAGTTCACAAATAGTGAGTGAATTCCTTTCAGATTTGTGCTACAGAACAGGATCTATTCCTCTCCCACACATCATGCTCAGAATGACAATGAGCCACTTGTGATGTAAACTCCCTTCTTGTTGTAGCATGTTGACCTGAGAATGTGCCACCACAATTTTAACAATATGGCTCTAAAAACCTTTCTTCCTGTCAACAAATATTTGAACTTGAAGTGAAGTCAGAAGCTGAGCCGAACAGTATGGAAAGGTAATTACCGGCAATCTCCTCCAGGAGATGACAGAAAGCATGTTGTGACTTGGTAGCTCATGAGCTGAGCTGGACTTATTACATCTACCCCTCAAATGCAGCAGAACATTTGAGTGGTACATTTCAGATCTTCAACCACAGCAAAAACAAAGGTAAAATAGCCTACCTTTTATAAAATTGCAGCAGTGTGATCATAAACTTTGTCATAATAGCATTCAAAGCCAAGGGTCTTTATATGGTTTTGTCAGAGCCAACAGCATGAGGAGTTTTGGCTCTTTCCTGTCAAGAGTTCTATAGGAGCATAGATTAAATTTGATATCTAGAACAGAATTAATTTGTGTCTTTCAGAATTGAGTTCTTTGGTTCATCACACATCAAACATTTTCCTCCTGAGGGGAGATTTCCAGAGGGGATTTCCCAATTCCTAGCCAGTATCAGTTGGGCAAGGTGTTCTCATTTGGTCTTGTTCATGAGAGACACCACTTCTTTTTCACTAGTGATGATGGTGTTGCTGATGCTCATTTACTTCCTTCTCCCTCTAGGTTCTGTCAGAATCATCTTCCAGAGATAAAGAGGACAAAGCAACCAGTGGTTATTTGCTCTTTCTACTTACTCTTATATGGTCACTGAGGGCTCATCTACATGCACCAGAATATGCTGGCTCCCCACCAGCATATCCTGTCTGGGGATAAAGCCTGAAATGGGAGGAAGTCCAGATGGACACACTGTCCCATCTCTGCAGCTGCTGCCGCCACCACCTCCCTTGCTCTCTCTGCAGCCAAGAAGCCAGTCCACAACATGTGAGAGCTGGGCCAAAGCTAACAAAATGAAATTCAATATGGAGAAATGTAAGGTACTGCACTTAGGGCAAAAAAATGAAATGCATAGATATAGGATGGGGGGGACCTGGCTGAATGAGACTACGTGCGAAAGGGATCTAGGAGTCCTAGTAGACCACAAGTTGAATATGAGTCAACAGTGTGATGCGGCAGCTAAAAAGGCCAATGCGATTTTGGGCTGTATCAATAGATGTATAGTGTCTAGGGAAGTAATAGTGCCGCTCTATTCTGCCTTGGTCAGATCTCACCTAGAATACTGTGTCCAGTTCTGGGCACCACAATTCAAAAAGGATATTGACAAATTGGAGCATGTCCAGAGGAGGGCGACTAAAATGGTGAAAGGTCTAGAAACCATGCCTTATGAGGAGAGACTTAGGGAGCTGGGTATGTTTAGCCTGGAAAAAAGATGGTTAAGAGGTGATATGATAGCCCTGTTTAAGTATTTGAAGGGGTGTCACGTTGAGGATGGAGCAAGCTTGTTTTCTGCTGCTCCAGAGACTGGAACACGGAGCAATGGGTGCAAGCTCCAGGAACAGAGATTCCACCTCAACATTAGGAGGAACTTTTTGACAGTAAGAGCTGTTCGGCAGTGGAACGCACTCCCTCGGAGCGTGATGGGGTCTCCTTCCTTGGAGGTCTTTAAAACAGAGGCTGGATGGCCATCTGTCGGGGATGCTTTGATCGTGATTTCCTGCATGGCAGGGGGTTGGACTGGATGGCCCTCGTGGTCTCTTCCAACTCTGCAATTCTATGATTATACGTGGCCAAGGCCCCCCTGCCTGCAGTGGAAGAGCAAGGCAGAGGGCACCTGAAGTGTTGGTCTAGCAGGCCAGAACAGGCTCCTGCAGTCACGCAGGGCCTGATCTGTTTTTTTCCCCAGGCTGGAATACATTTTCCCAGGTATAATTTTAAAACATTTTATCAGGCCCTACGCCATCTCCCCACTCCCATTTTAGCCCCATCTTTGCCCCAGAGGTCATGAGGACAGCCCGGATGCAAAACGGGGGGAAAGCACTGCATTGTCAAGACTGGTGGGCTCCAAGATGGGGGCAAGACATGGTTAATTGCCCATGTAGGTAAGCCCTCAGCGAGGCAAATCAACAGGCAGCCACTGTAAGGGAGGAAGGAGAGTGCTAAGAGACTGTAGAGATTGGCAGTGGGCTTCGGGCTTTCTACTGTGTCATGGGCTTAATGTAGAGTAAGACAGCATTTTATACAAGTCTGAGTAGAGATCTGAACACTGGAGACCAGGGTTCAAATCCCTGTTCCTCCATGGAAACCCACTGAATGACATTGGGCAAGTCACTCTCACTCATCCTCAGAGGAAGACAAAGGGAAACCTCTTCTAAACAAGTCTTGTCAAGAAAAACCTGATGATAGGTTCGCCTTATGGTTGCCATAAGTTGGAAGCGACTTGAAGGTACACAACAACAAGTTAAGGTAGGGCACCCTAGGAGTACAGCTGTAGGGATAAGTGATCTATGAGTTATACCACAAGTATTTCATGGAGACTTCTACAAATGCTGTTAGACTTGAGAAGAAGATGTGTGCAACATACATGGGTTGTATTTGGGGTTTTTAGGAATAAAAGCAAGTTGTGGGCATAGGCAGCATCCAGCTAAGCCCTCATTGGACTTTGGGGGCAGCTTGAAGCTGGTGTGGTAACACTACTATTAATACATTAATAACGTGTAACACAGCAAGTTACTTTTGTATAAACAGTAACAAGAAGAATAATAGCCTGTTCCACAGCTGGAGCAATGAGTAACACAATCTGTTGCTTTCTTGCAGTAACATTCCAAATTCTTGGAGTATTTGTGTGGTCTTCAGTGCTGTAGTAGACAAACAAGGAATGAATGGGGAAATGTCTAATAAATGGACTTAGGATTTTATCAGATGTTCCCTTTTAAACATTCTTTTGCCAGCATAAAAAAATCCATTTTTATGCTGGTAAAAGAATGCCCCCCCCCCAGCACTTACCTCCTCTCCTGGCAAAGGCAGCTCTGTCAATAAAGAGGAAGTGAACGGAGCTCCATTCACTTCCTCTTTTGAAATCCCACACAATTTCATCACGCAGGAAATTCAAAAAGAAAAAAGAAAAAAAACCATCAAAAAGTCACACCATGCACAGACACACACACAGACACAAACACTAAAAAAAAACCTCCAAGTAACCCAGGAAGGGTAAAAAAAAATCTTCACTTACTTGGATGTCACGATCTCACCTGGAAATGTTCTGGCCAATCCAGCCGTTGTTAAGTACAAGATTTAAATGGCCCAAGGTTTCATATGCCGCCAATACCGGCAAAAAACTGGCAGGGGATCCATTGACGGCTTAAGCTGTCAATTAAAAAGTACGGGTTTGGGCAGGGACATAACCATGAAAGGGTGACGTTATCTGATATGCATGCCCTTTCGCAGTTTGATGCATCTGATAATGTCCTTAGATTCTCCACTTATGTAAAACCCAAAAGTTTTAACTATTTTCCAAATTACAAAACAAGAAAAATAAAACCAATATGAAGGATATCATGAAGACAGAATGGCAAGTGCTCACACCTTTTCTGTCTGTGGAATATGTTATGCAATAATGTCAGGGAAATGTATTGTACTGGAGGGCCTACATACACACACCAGAAATAGTCTACAAAAAGGTACTAAGAGGGTCTGCTTGCCAGCTGCCTAGATGGATGGGAAGTATGGGGAGACCACGCTGGAAAATGTTACCTTCATTGAATATGTCTTCAGAATTTAGCATTACATCCAGGGAATAGAACAGATTTTACAGCAAATCCAGCAGATTATCAGCATTTTCCCCACTTTTTCCCTTTTGGAGTTGTTTTCAGGATACATATTTCTGAGCATGTTTTGTTATGTTGCCATTCACCACTGCTTTGTTGAGTGGGTTGCTGGTTAAAAGCCTAGAATTGTTGGCTGATAAGAATAAATACTTAGGAGCTCTCTGGTGTATGAAGGGACTTACTGAAAACGCATTCTTACTACCTGTGCACAGAGTGATTATTTAAAAAATAAATAAATCAGTTTTTTAAAAAATTCTTGCCATAACCTGTGTGCATGTGTGTGCACATGTGCTAGGGGCAGTGGTGTACCTGGTGTGTTTGACACCTAGGTTGGATCATTTTTAACACTCTAATTTAACTCATATTTTGGAAATGTGAATATTGAGCATCAGAAGCCACTCATTCACCATATGCCAGGTCATTCCTACTATGCTGGCTGGTTCCTTTTTCTCCATTATTAACATTTAGCCATTCTACCTTTCCAAAGTTGGAAAGTTCAAAGAAATACACACACACCAAACCACTGTTGATTGTGGGAGTGGGAAAATGTTGGTCCAGTGGTTAAAGAAAATTCAAACACTTGTGAAGGCAGGTTTTACACTTTTTTCACCATCTGGTTTGGAACAATAACTAGAACTTACAGGCTGATCATGTTTATTCAAAAGTTGCCTCATATATCTGGTTGTACTCAGTTTGGACAAGGACTACAACGCCCAGGAGATTATCAGAAATGGCAAAAACCGCAGCAAAGGATCATACCAAGAACAAAAATGAGTGATCGTACCAGACAACATTGTCCTCGAGCCTTCCGGGGGCGTAGCGCGGGCGTCAGTAAGGCGTCCCTTTCAATTAGCAGCTTCTCTCCATCAAGAGAAAAGGGAAGCCTCATCCATGACAGTGCTACACCCCCTGAATGGCTGGAGGATGAGACATCTGGTAAGGTAACCCTTTCTGTTCTTGTTGTGATATTCAGACGCACTTGGGAATGCAATTTTTTGTGCGTTCCCCCACATCTGATAATCTCCCCAGAATTCCCCAGCCAGCATGGCCAATCAGCATAGTTGCTGGGTGATGCTAGGAGCTGTAGATCAGGTTGCAGTTAATTTCCAGATAACTATGGTTAAGGCCTGCAGCATTAAGATGCATGCACACTTTCCTAGGAGTAAACCACACTACATAAAATGAACACAATGCCCTGTGGAATACAATGAAGCTTATTTCCAAGTTGTCATGCATACTTAAGTTTGGTAGCATTGTGCCTTTACTTAGATGTGAATTCCCTTCTGTGTAATTACTCAGAATTAAGTCCCCCTGAACTCAGTTGGACTTAGTGCTAGGTGCTAGATATACACAGGAGTGTAGGCTTCAGCTGTCCTGAAGTCTAAACAGGCTTACTTGGAGGTGAGAATCTATCAAAAAAATCATCAGGACTTCAGGTGCAGTCCTATGTAGGGTTGCTTAGAAGTGTGGAGGGATTCCATTAGCATTAGTTGATTATGCTAGCTGGGACTGATGGGAAATATAGGGCATGAACATCTGGAGAGTCACAATTGCCCACTTCATTTCCAATGAAGCATACGTAGAATCTGCCTGGGATTTCAAACCCTGGTCTTCCAGAGTCTTAGACCAACATCACACTGGTATACTTCCTTAATTTCACTTGAACTTACTTCCAAGTAAGCCTCGTGGCCTCAGTCTAAAATCTAAATAAGAATATTGCTGTCAATTACCTACTATTTTAATAATGGAATAATATCTTACTAGCTTTTGAATAGTGACATTGGTGCTCTAAAGATAACATCTTTAAACTAATTTAATTTTCATGCATACATTCCCCTTCCCCATAGGGGACACTCCTTCACTTCCTGAATGTGCTGAGGTGTGTAGATGTGTATCATTTTCTTGCCTTCTTAGCTAAATTTGGTCTGAATTTGATTTTGTGGAGATTTTCCTTCCACATTACAAGCCCAGGACTTTTTATTGGGATTTTAAAGGTTGCCTAATCAAATGCAGATCAACTTTATAGTAAGCAACAATGGGACTGTCTTGATGAGGGGAATTCACTTCCTTTCCTTAAAAAAAAAAAAAAAAAAAAAACTAAGGCTTTAATCAGTGGACAGGAATCAGCCCTAAATAAATTTAAAGATGTCACCAAGCCTCCAAAAGATGCTATTTTCAGATTCCAGCTTTCCCTCCAAAACAAAGTTTGGGGAATGAAAGAAAAGGGTTAAGTCATGAGGACTTTGAGAAGTTAATGGGGGGAGGGAACTATTTGGACCCAGTGTTCCTTAATTAGACTTGCTGAGAGACAGCTAGGATTTTGTGTGTGCAATGTTGTGTGTATGTGTGTGCACCCACAAGTGAGAATACAAGCATGCATACCCACTTAAGGGAGCCCTGGTGGCACAGTGTGGTTAAATGCCAGTACTGCAAGCTACCACGTTGCAAGTTCAAATGCAGAGAGCTCCAAGGTTCATTCAGCTTCCATCCTTTTGTAGGTCAGTAAAATGAGTACCTGGCTTGTGGGGGCAATTAGCTAACACAGATTGGAAACCACTTAGTGCAGTGTAGATGTGTAAATTGCTATTGCTTAAACAATTTGTAAGCTGCTCTGGGAGCCTTTCTGGCTGAAGAGCGGGGTATAAAATACCTAAATAAACAAATAATGCTCTCTCTCCATTTGAGCCTCAAAAGTGTGCACAAAACAGCAAAAGCTTGGCAATAGATCATAGCTGTCATGAAACATGCACTTTCAGGGGGTGATTAGAGGGGCCATTGAGGCAGTGATGTACCTAAGTGGCATCTTTCTTCCTGGGGTATATGTCCAGCCATTGTTTTGAAGAGCAAACTGTAATTGGAGTCTAGTTCATTATGAACTCCCAGCTGACTTGGCATGGCTGTTGCCACCAGGATTGGTCTGGCACTACCTTTGAAACAGGAGGAAATGGGATGTAAGGCCCCACAGGTTCCACACTTCTAGTCAAAACAACAGGTGGTACTTTTATATTTACCTACATTTTAATCCCACCAGACCTGTGCATCCTTTTCATCAACTGAGAGCATGCAAATGGGCCACCATTTTTAAGCAACAACAGGAACAGTGCTGGATCAGACTAAGGACATTTTCAGACATGTCTTACCATGCTAGAAGCTTTCAGGAGAGCTTCAGTGCTGCCGTGTGGCAGGAACTCCATTTCAACGATCTCATCTCTCTGGTAAAATCGTCCGTGTCACTTCCATGTAGGATTGGAGGTGGCCACACCATATTTTATTTACAGACAACTTTTGTGAATAAAATCTGGCGAAATATGGCATGGCTGCCTCCAATCCTACACGGAAGTGACATAGACGATTTCTCCAGAGGGACGGCGTCATTTGAAATCAAGCTGAAGCTCTCCTAAAAGCTTCTAGCATGGTAAGACGTGTCTGAAAATGTCCTAAATTTTGTACAATCTTGTTTGCACTGTATTCAGTCAACTTCCTGCATGAAGACTTTGGATGACATGAACATGATTATGTTCCTTGCATGTACTGGAGTGCCACAAACAAGGACAAAGTAGTCTGAGGCATAAAGGTTGACCATTTCTCTTTCCTCTTCATCCTGGAGAGAAGTGACCAGTGGGGTGCCACAGGGTTCTGTCCTGGGCCTGGTGTTATTCAACATCTTTATCAATAACTTGGATGAGGGAAAAGAGGGTATGCTTATCAAGTTTGCAGATGGCACCAAATTAGGAGGGGTAGCTAATACCCCAGAGGACAGGATCAGAATCCAAAATGACCTGAACAGATTAGAAAGCTGGGCCAATATTAACAAAATGAATTTCAACAGGGAAAAATGTAGGATATTACATGGGCAGTAAAAATGAAAAGCACAGATATATGATTCTATGATTCTATGATTTCCAGTGAACAAAGGCTGCAAGTGAGTCTTTGGTTCATGGACCCCATAATGGAGTTTGGCAGCTATGAATCAATCCTCACTAGTCAAACCAGCTGGCCTAGAGGATGAGACAAATTGCCAACTAGAGAGAGATAATCACAAGAAAATGTATCACTTTTGACCGAAGGATGAAGATGCCTACAAGGAAGGGAGACTATTGTTTGTTTTCAGACGGGGCTAAAGAAAAGACACCTACATACGCAACCTAGTAGATTCTCAATTAAAGTTATAAAACAAAAGACCCATTTTTTTAAAAAAGCTTTCATGTTGGCTGTGAAATAATATAAAGAAAACAAACACAAAAGCCTAATAATAAGTTTTAAATGTTTCTTATAGTAAAGTATTTTTTGCCATTACCATATAAGTTGTTTGGGTTTAAGAATAGAGTTGATACTTGGATGTTAGAATGGTAGAAGACGATGAAGACATTGAAATAGTTTTAAGATTTTCCATACTTCGGCTCAGTCATTAATCAGAATGGAGACTGCAGTCAAGAAATCAAAAGAAAAGTAGGACTTGGAAGGGTCGCTATGAAGGAACTAGACAAGATCCTGATGTGCCAAGACATTTCATGGAATACTAAAACTAGGATTGTCCATGCCATCATGTTTCTAATTTCTATGTACAGTACATCTCCCCATATCCATGGATTCACTTATCTGCATCCAAAAAAGTATGGTCTCTCTAGACATCTTCTAAGTCCTCTAGCATGACTCTATGGTATGCTTCTGCCAGAAGCTGACCATAGAGTTGCACTGCAGGACCTAGGAGAGGTCCTAGGGGCATACTTATCAAATTTGCAGATGACACCAAATTAGGAGGAGTAGCTAATACCCTAGAGGACAGGATCAAAATTCAAAATGACCTGGATAGACTGGAGAGCTGGGCCAAAGCTAACAAAATGAAATTCAATACGGAGAAATGTAAGGTACTGCACTTAGGGCAAAAAAATGAAATGCATAGATATAGGATGGGGGAGACCTGGCTGAACGAGACTACGTGCGGAAGGGATCTCGGAGTCCTAGCAGACCACAAGTTGAACATGAGTCAACAGTGTGATGCGGCAGCTAAAAAGGCCAATGTGATTTTGGGCTGCATCAATAGAAGTATACTGTCTAGATCAAGGGAAGTAATAGTGCAGCTCTATTACTTATTACTTATTACTTATTACTTATTTCTTATTACAGTATTCTCACCTAGAATACTGTGTCCAGTTCTGGGCACCACAATTCAAAAAGGATATTGACAAATTGGAGCGTGTGCAAAGAAGGGCGACTAAAATGGTGAAAGGTCTGGAAACGATGCCTTATGAGGAGAGACTTAGGGAGCTGGGTATGTTTAGCCTGGAAAAAAGACGGTTAAGAGGCGATATGATAGCCCTGTTTAAGTATTTGAAGGGGTGACATGCTGAGGATGGAGGAGGCTTGTTTTCTGCTGCTCCAGAGACTGGAACACGGAGCAATGGATGCAAGCTCCAGGAACAGAGATTCCACCTCAACATGAGGAGGACCTTTTTGACAGTAAGAGCTGTTCAGCAGTGGAACACACTCCCTCGGAGCATGGTGGGGTCTCCTTCCTTGGAGGTCTTTAAACAGAGGCTGGATGGCCATCTGTCAGGGATGCTTTGATCGTGATTGCCCTCGTAGTCTCTCCCAACTCTACAATTCTATGATTCTATGACTCTATGCCAAGAGAGGTGTTCTCTCTAGGCATCTTCTAGGTCCTCCAGCATGACTCTATGGTATGTTTGGGCTGGAAGTAATTCACTTCAAATAGGTTCACTATTATTCATGGTTTCCAGTATCCACAGTAAGTCAAGGAACATATTCCCTGTGGATATGAGGGTCGTACTGTATGATTGTGAAAACTGGACAGTGAAGACAGCTGGTGGGAAGAAAATAAACTTATTTGAAATGTGGTGCTGGAGTTTTCCTGATACTTTGGACAGCTAAAAAGGCAAATCAATGCTAGAGCAAATCAAGCCTCAACTCTCCCAAGAAGCTAAGATGACTAAACTGAGACTGTTGTACTTTGTCCATATGAGAAGACATGGCTCACTAAAAAAGACCATAATGCTTGGTAAGGTAGAAGGCAGTAGAAAAAGAGGATGGCCACATTCCAGATGGATAGACTCAATCAAGGAAGCCACAACCCTGAGTCTGCAAGATCAGAGCAGGGCTGTTGATGATATGTCGACCCCATGAATGAGAGACCTCCAAGTCACCCTAAGTCATAGAATCATAGAATCATAGAATTGCAGATTTGGAAGAGACCACGAGGGCCATCCAGTCCAACCCCCCTGCCACGCAGGAAATCTTGATCAAAGCATCCCCGACAGATGGCCATCCAGCCTCTGTTTAAAGACCTCCAAGGAAGGAGACCCCACCACGCTCCGAGGGAGTGCGTTCCACTGCCGAACAGCTCTTACTATCAAAAAAGTTCCTCCTAATGTTGAGGTGGAATCTCTGTTCCTGGAGCTTGCATCCATTGCTCTGTGTTCCAGTCTCTGGAGCAGCAGAAAACAAGTCTGCTCCATCCTCAGCGTGACATCCCTTCAAATACTTAAACAGGGCTATCATATCACCTCTTAACCGTTGACTTGACAGCAGTTAACAACAACAATAATAGTTAAATAAATTTAGTTTAATGTGGTATTTCATTTAACTCTCTAGAAATAAATATTTCCTCCTTTATTCTTAGGATTATCAATTTACGTGTCTATGCTTAAAATAAAGATAAGTTTCTATTTTATGTATATACAGTATAACAAAACAATAGCATTTTCATACTCCTGTCACAACCTTGCTAAACATAAGGGGAAAAACAGTTTGTTTCAAGCTTACCATGTGGTCTTATTACTCAAAACCAATTGTTTTGGATTGGCTGCTAGCAGGTATTGATACTCTTTTTGATAACCAAATTCTCAAAATACAGATGTTATGATCTCAGATCGCGTGCCAAAGATGAACTTGGGCTACAGGCATCCATGACTTTTTGGGTGTCTACAAGGAATATTTAAGATGAGCCATACGTGGTGTAACATACACCATTATAGGAGACTGTAAAGGTTATAAATTAATAACTCATTATATGTATTTATTCATATATTGCAGTGTAAACACAATTACCAATCATAGAATCATAGCATTGGAAGAGACCACAAGGGCCATCCAGTCCAAACCCCTGCCATGCAGGAATACACAATCAAATCAATCCCAACAGATGGCTATCCAGCCTCAGCTTAAAAACCTCCAAAGAAGGAGACCCCTCCACACTATGAAGCAGCATATTCCACTTCTGAACAGCTCTTACTGTCAGGAAGTTCTTCCTAATGTTTAGGTGGAATCTCTTTTCCTGTAATTTGAACCCATTGCTCTATGTCCTAGGACATTTTCAGACAGCGCTAAACGGAGCTTATTGTGGGATGAGCTCCCGGGAGAGGAACGGCGCTCTTGCGCTGCGGGGGGGGGGGTCGTTTTCGGACACCGCTGTCCCTCTTCCGAGATCATCAGTGTCACTTCCGTTAAGCTTTGGAAGCGGCCACGCCATATTTTAAGCATGCTGTTATGTGTAAGTTTCAGTACCTGGAATTCAGTCTATGGAGATTTTCGGACGCCTCTTTCAGCCTCTTGCCGTGCAAGCAGCCTCCGGTGCAGTAACGAGGCTGCCGTGCGGCAAGGGGCCCATTTTGGAAGACGCCGTTTCTCTCTCGGCGGCGTCTGTGACTGTTGCGGCTAGCATTACAGGCGGTCGCACTGTTTTTCACTCATGGAAGTTGTCCGTGAGTAAAAAACCAGCGTGGCCGCCTCCAATGCTAGCCGCAACAGTCATGGACGACACCGAGAGAGAAACAGCGTCGTCCAAAATGGGCCTCTTGCCGCGCGGCAGCCTCGTTACTGCACTGGAGGCTGCTTGCGTGGCAAGAGGCTGAAAGAGGTGTCCAAAAATCTCCTATAGCCTATGTTTCTTTATATAACTGGCAACAGTTAAAGATCTTGGGCCTCGTAGTATCACCAGTAGAACTTGCCTGAAGTCTCCACCTAATAGTATAATTTTACCACCAAAATAGTTGTGTAATCCTGTCAGGTTGCACAGTTGTCTGTCTACTGCTTGAAAGGTGTGAACGTGTGTTATTGGTGCTTCGTCCCACACTATCAGTTTAGATTTGATAAATGCCTTAGCTTCCTCTGTGTTTAGCTTTAAATTGTATGTTAAAGTTACATTTAACAATAGAGGTATTTTGAATGTACAATGAGTAGTTCTGCCTCCTGCTAACAGAGCTGCTGCAATACCTGTAGACGCAGCAGGAGTAACATTATCTCCATTGCCACGTATGCAATGTAGTAGAGTTGAGTAAAGAAATGTCTTTCCAGTTCCAGCTGGACCATCACAGAAAGAAACAATGTTGATTAGTATGCAAGTTATTGTAAACAGGATCAATAATAGTATCAAAAGCCTCTTGTTGTTTAATGTTTCTGTATTCACGATGGCATTAGCTTTTTCTTCCAATAGGTCAAATGGCTGTAAAGGCAGAGCTGCTGTTAGCATTTCAACATGTGGTAGATTTAGTTTTCAAAGACTCAGATCATAATTTTTAAAAATATTTGATTGATTTCCACAAGAGAATAGAAAACACCAGTTTCTTCAGAATAGCACCCTATGAAATCTTCACTCATGCCCTGCTTATGTGTTTCCCATAGCGTAGTGCATCATGTGTCTTAAAACTTTATCAATGTCATCCTTTGTACATATTTTAGAATGTACAGAGAAAGTGAGGAGTATGTGAACATGTGGCAATCCATGTTTCTGAAACTCTATAACTTAGATGAAGGCTACCACAGTATCCAAAATGTTCTGCTTGAGAATGTCATCCAGCAATTCTGCAAGTTTTATTTTGAACACTCATACAGTTATGTCAAGTATATGTTCAGGTCATTTCCCCCCTCCATTGTATTTATAATCTCGGGCCAGGCAGGATTGATTGCAAGTAAATGTGATAAATAGATCAGGTTTTCCAAACTTTCTTACAATTGCTATAGCAACCTGTTCTAGAAAGGCATCATCCAATTCCTCCGTCTGACTTGGGGGTCTGTAGCAGAGTCCCACAATAACATCCCTGTTGTTTCCCTCCCCTTTGATTTTTATCCAGATGCTCTCCACCTGGCTTCCAGTATTGATGTCATGGATCTCTTCACTGGTATCAATATCCCTGACATATAATGCTATTCCTCCTCCTTTCCTGTTTGGCCTGTTTCTCTTATAAAGGTTATACCCCTCTATTCTTACAATCCAATCATGAGACTCATCCCACCAGGTTTCAGTAATGCCTATGATATCATATTTGCTTTGTTGTGCTAGGAGTTCAAGTTCATCTTGCTTATTTCCCATGCTCTGTGCATTAGTGTAGAGACATCTAAGACCATGTGTTCCCTTTGCTTGCTGCCTGTGCAAGTTTTTTTTTTTTTGCCTCCCACTGTTGGGTCCTTGCACTGTTTGCCTTGCTCCCTCTATGACCATTTGACTATTTTCTCCAGCCTTTTTGCCTTCCAGAATACTGCCTCTCTCCCCCTTATGACTCAGTTTAAAGCCCTCCTGATCAAATTCTTGAGACTGTTGGCAAAAATGTTTCTGCTAACTGTTGTGAGATGCACCCCATCCCTTGCCACAAGCCCCCCCCCTCATGGAACTGCAGCCCATGATCCAAGAATCCAAATAGTTCTTGGCGGCACCATCTACGGAGCCAGTTGTTTACATCGGCTATTTTCCTCTCCCTTCCTGGACCATGACCTTCAACTGGAAGAAGAGATGAGATGACAACCTGTGCATTCATTTCTTTCAGCTTCCTCCCCAGAGCCTCATAATCTCTTCTGATCTTCGGAAATCTGTGCCTTGCAGTATCATTGGTTCCCACGTGGACCAAAAGGAAGGGGTAATGATCAGTAGGCTTGACCAGTCTTGTCAGCCTCTCCGTCACATCATGGATCTTTGCCCCAGGGAGACAACAAACCTCCCGAGACATCTTGTCAGGCCCACAAACCACTGCTTCTGTACCCCTCAGCAAGGAGTCCCCCCACCACCACACGCCTCTGCCGAGGCTTAGCAGTGGCTGTTCCTTGCGGTGGTGCTCTCATGGTCCCCTACTCTGCCCCTGAAGTCTGTCCATGCTGTTCTTCCTCATTGTCCTTGATAAGGGAGAGGGCTTCGAATTGATTCTGTAGCTGCAAGGTGCCAGAACAATTCCTGTTTTTTCTATTTCTGTGTGTGACATTCCTCCAGCTGTCTACCTCCTGTGTCTGTGAAGTGACCCTCTCCTCCCCAGCCACTTCCTCTGTGCAGTCCCTGTTCAAGACTGTTTGTTCTGTTCTGTCCAGGAAAACCTCTTGCTCATGAATCTGTTGAATGTAGCTACCCATGTCTCCAGCTGCTGGACTTTCTCCTCCAAGAGGGCTACCAGCTTGCACGTGGTGCATGTGAAGTTCACCACGTCTGTAGACAAGAAGGCAAACATCCCACAAGTGTTGCAGGTGACTGCAGCAATCGCCTCAATGTCCATGGTGAGAACTTTTAAGTAATCTAAGAACTCTTAGTTAATGCTGAGAACTCTTAGGTATACTGTACTTTTGCTTGGTTGATCAATTTTGCGCGCCGTTAGGCTTGCACCTCTGTAAGGAGTTAAGTAGAGCTAGGCTCCCAGCTCCACACCTTAGTGACTCACAGATGTGACTCACAGAAGCTCCACCCCCTCACCAACAAGCACACTCTCCCAACAGTTTTTTTAAAAAATCAAACTCACTCACTCAAAATGGATGCCCAGAAGCTGCTCTCCTTCTTCTCCCTGGCAGTTCAATACTATGACCATTTGATGTTCTGGCTGCAACCTGCTCACATGAAAGCTACTCCCTGAGAACTTTATCAGACGCATAAAATACGGCTTCATAACAATGCCACATTACCATGAAAGGGCACACATATCAGACGACATCACACTTTCATGGTTATGTCCCTGCCAAAACCCATCTGTATATATAATTCTCTTGGGTATGTTGCCATTTCTAGTGTGCTGATTGACTGCTTAGGAAACTGACCAACCAATCACAGCTTGGTTGGGCAGCCAATCAGCACACTGGAGGTGGGAACATGTAGAGTTTTACCTCCAGTGTAAACATGGCCACAGGCAAGGAGTGAGTAGCAGGGTGTGTGGGGGGGGGCTCAGGGATGGTGGCAGGGGGCGGCGAGGGCCACTGGGTGCAGGTGCCACGTGGGGGGAAGGGAGGCAGCAGGGTGGGGGAGGGAGCAGTGTGCATGTGGGCCAGGGGCCAGGGAGAGTGGCAGGGGGCAGGAGAGCTGTGGTGGAGGGGGGTAGGTGCCATGTGGGGTGGGAGGGAGGTGGGATGGGGGAGCAGTTTGTGTGTATGTGTGTGTGTGTGGAACGGTCATGGTGGGGGGCAGGGGTGGAACGGTTATGGTGGGGGGAGGGAGGGGGTGGGCAGCAGCATGTGCGTATGCATGCATGCGCATGGGCAGAGGAGTCCAGGGAGGGTGGCAGGGGATGGGAGGGCCACGGTTGGGGGAAGGTGCCATGGGGGGGAGGCATGGGGGTGGGAGCAGTATGTGTATGCATGTGGGCGGGGGGGCAGGAAGGGCGGCAGAGAGCGGGATGGCTGTGGAGGGGAGGGAGGATGGGGGGAGCAGTGGTTTTGTGTGTGTGTGTGTGTGCGCACATGCACTGGCGGCAGGGGACAGGAGGGCCACATTGGGGGGAGGGAGGCAGCATGGGGGGAGGGAGGTGGCAGGGTGGGTGGGGAGGGAGCGGGATGTGTGTGCGCACGGGGGGCGGGGAGGGCAGCAGCGGGCAGGACGGCCACAATGGGGGGAAGGTGCTACATGGGGGGAGGGAGGCGGGGGAGGGTGGGGTGGGAGCAGTGTGTGTGTGTGCGCGCGCTCACACGGGGGCAAGGAGGGCAGCAGGGGGACTGATGTATGCTACACCCAGTATATATCTAGTAGTTTTTTATTGCTGACTAAAGCTGTCAATAGATCCCGCGTTGCACTTTTGTGCCAGCATTGCCAGTGTGTGAAACCTCACATCATAGTACTCACGTCAATGCAGCATCAGTGGCCGGTCTGGTACAAACACTTCTGGGTGAGATCACAACAGCCAGGTAAGTGACACACTTTTTATGACCCTCCGCAGGTTACTTGGGGCCTTTAAAGTGTGTGTGTGTGTGTGTGCTTTTAAAAAGTTTTTCTGTCTTATTTTTGTTTTGTTTTTTGAATTTCCCACACAATGAAGTCTCGCAATAATCTGCAGAATTTCAAAGGTGGTAGCTCTGTTCACTTCCTCTTTCATTGCTGGGGAAGCCTTGGCCAGGATTAGAGGTAAGTGCGGTGGGGGGGGGCATTCCTTTGCTGGCATAAACATGATTTTTTTAGTGCTAGCCAAAGAATGCTTTCAAGGGGCTCATCTGATAAAGTCCTATGTCCTATGTAGCTGGTCAGAGTGTTTTGCCACTCTGTGTGCCCCCCTGCTTCAGAATTGGGGTAGCTGCATGGCCCATACCAGTAGCACTATTGTGTGTGGTGAAGTTATTTGCTGAGCCTGAGTTGGAATCATGACAAAACCTTGTGACATTTGTGAAGATATGCTACCCATGTGCTGTGCTTGCCTGTCAAATGTAATCCTTCTATTTTGCAATTTAGCCATTTGGGCTGAGATTAATTCTAAGCTCCTAGATATGCCAACCATCCTTGTTACTGTACAAAATGGAGCTGAACCTGTGGTGCACTCTCTACCCTATAGGCCATTTTGCCTGACCAGCTCTGCTGCAGAGGCAGCTAGAGATTCAGATATAGCCTGCTTCAGTCCAAAGCATTATTCTTGCACTATTCTGGCAGTGGAGAATAATGTGCCTGAAATGGGAAACAAATCAAACAATGCATGAATGACACTGTGTGTTGCATAATAGAAGCTTGGCATAATGCCTTTGGCATATCCAATGCCACTCCTGTCCTGACAAAGATGTTATGACACTTAAAGGTGGCAAGCCTGCCTTAGGCTACTAGCCCTCATGGCCACAAAGATGCAGATAGCCAGGAAAATAGCAACAACAAGAGCAATTACAATAGAGACCAGTGCCATGAAACCAACGATCACAATAACATTCTATGGTGCTGACACATCAGTTTCAACTATCTTGCTTATGTTTTATAATGGAGATAGACAGCTGGAAGATTTAGCCCCTGTTAGAAAAAGAGCAAAATCAGGAAGCATGTGTACAGAATTCAGCAAAGGAATGGGGGAGAAGGGAACTGACATCAAACAGGAATGAGAATAAACTAATGAGAAGAACAAAACAGGAAAAGGAAGACTTGGAGATGACCAAACTGTGGCAATGATAGGGTGGGGGTATATAGCAGAAAGGACTAGAAAGGAAAGAAGTCACAGTCAGAATAAGGACATTTTCAGATGTGTAAAATCAGCTTCTTGCCACGCAAGCAGCCTCCGGAACAGTATCTAGGCTGCTGCGCGGCAAGGGTCCATTTTGGACGACGCCGTTTCTCTCTCGGCGGCGTCCGTGACTGTTGCAGCCAGCATTGGAGGAGGCCGCGCTATTTTTTACTCATGAAAGAAGCTGATTTTAGGCGTCCGAAAATCTCCTAAGAATGGGAAGAGGAAGAGGAAGCAAACCTTTTTAAAAGGGAGGCAAAAAAGGAAGAAAAGGAAGCTGAAGCAAAAGACAAGGGGGAAGCAAGAAAGTGAGAAACAGAACTGAAAAAGTGAAGAAGGGAGAAAAGAAAAGGCAGAACAAGAACATAATCATCATAATTGTACTGAGAAATAGGAGAGATGTAGTGGCTCTCTCAAGCAGAACTTCTGATGCCCCAGGCAGAGGTTTGAACAGCTCATCAACCCACTCCACCTCATATACAATATCTAGCAGGGAAAGGAATGAAACATAGGCCTTGCATAGATGGGCTTTATACCCCATCATGCCCTGTCTTGGAGCCCTGCAGTCCAGATGATGCAGGACATCTGCCCTGTATTGCCTGTAGATAGTCCTCATGACACCTGGGGCCAAGACAGGGCCAAGATGGGGGAAAGGGACTATGGACTTTAAAGTAAAGTTACTGGCCAGCAGCAATGATTCAGACTGGGCTGGAGATGGCGCAGATTATCATTCTGTCAGGAGTTTCCTATCTTTGTATGGAAATAAGCCTGTTTTGGTGGGCTAGCCACAAACAAGAAGTAGTAGTTCTGTCTGCCACTGAGTCAGAAAACATAGCTGCAGCAGAGGTATGTAGAGAATTGCTATGGCTAGATCAGCTGCTGACTGGCTTTGGAATAAGTGATCAAAAAGCCAGTTCATGTTATGGAAGACTACCAGAGCTGTATTAGGCTTTCTCAAACTGAGAAGGTGATGCCACACAGTAAGCACATTGGAACAAGATACAACAACGTGCATGAGCTGACAGAGAAAGGAGTAATCAAGATGATCTACTGTCCAGCAACTGAAGTGGCAGCTGATATCTTGACCAAGTCTTTACCAAGAGACAGTGTCAAGAACCTGTGAGCCAAGATGGGACTTCAGGGGTGCATGCACAGTTGAGAAGGAGTGTTGGGAGTATGCAACCTTTGCATGCCTAAATGCACTGGTAGTTAAATTACATGCCAAAGGAGCCCCTTGGAAATCACCTCATTTTGTCCTTTGCGGACCCAGACCGTACAGCCCCACCGCCCTCCTGAATGAAACACAGACACAGTTCAGTTTTCTTACATTTGTATTCTACACACTACGTAAACTTTCAGAATATTTGTTAAGTACAGGTTAGTAAACGTGGATACAATTGAGGTAGATATGAGAAATTACATTGTTTTTTGGCAATATATGGCCACAATTTGCAAGCTAAATGGTTGGCGTCAATGTATGGGTTGTGATCTCGCCGCTGCCCATCCATGTGGGCCAGGGAGGGGTCGGTCCATTCCGAATCCCTCTAGAGGAGAGAGCCAATGGCCGAGCCACCTGCCCGACGCTCTCTCCTCCCCTGTAAACAAGGTCATGTTAGCAAATTACCCCCCGGGGCCTCACTTGAACTTGAACTTGGCCTTGAACATGAACTTGTACTTGATTGAGGCCCCAGGTTCATTTCCTATCACGACCCAATACATCCGCATGCAAATTGTGACATAGAGTTAGGACCCAAGGGAGGGTGGGCAGGTTTTCTTCATGCAGCGATGGAGCGCTGTTGCCACCTCCATTGCTGCTTCGCAACTGGGCGGGCCGCTCCCCTGGGGTGGCCTTTAAGCCCAGTTTCCTGCCTCTGCATCAACCAATCAGGGCCGGGCAGGTCCCTCCCTGATTGGTCCGTCCCCCCTTCTCCCCTCCCACACCGCAGAGGCTGCTGGGAAGAGGAAGGGGGGAACCAAGATGGACACACCCATGGCTTGCCATGCGGTCGTCTCCCCCCCTCCCCGCCACGCCATGAGGCCAAGCGGGGCTGGGGGGGGAGGGATGGAGGGCTGGTGAGTTGGGTTGCCGGCCGGGCCACAAAACAGCCCGCCGGCCATCGGCGAGCCCCCTTGCGGACCCAGACCGTACAGCCCCACCGCCCTCCTGAATGAAACACAGACACAGTTCAGTTTTCTTACATTTGTATTCTACACACTACGTAAACTTTCAGAATATTTGTTAAGTACAGGTTAGTAAACGTGGATACAATTGAGGTAGATATGAGAAATTACATTGTTTTTTTGGCAATATATGGCCACAATTTACAAGCTAAATGGTTGGCATCAATGTATGGGTCGTGATCTCGCCGCTGCCCATCCATGTGGGCCAGGGAGGGGTCGGTCCATTCTGAACCCCTCTAGAGGAGAGAGCCAATGGCCGAGCCACCTGCCCGACGCTCTCTCCTCCCCTGTAAACAAGGTCATGTTAGCAAATTACCCCGGGGCCTCACTTGAACTTGAACTTGGCCTTGAACATGAACTTGTACTTGATTGAGGCCCCAGGTTAATTTCCTATCACGACCCAATACATCCGCCATTAAGGCATTCCCCATGGGAACCGCCTTCCGCCAACCATTATCATCAACAGGCAGGCCTACTGGTCCCCTTGCGCCTCTGGCCCCGCTGGCAGTGCCCATCCAGGCCTGATGTAAGCCGCATATGCTCTTGAATGCCATTGCCCCAAGCTCTTGATGGACTCCGTGGGCATGCCCGCCTCAGCTGCCGCGGTCGCTGCGCCTATGCAGAAGGAATGACTACCGAAGTCTTCCGCCGGCAAGTCCAGTTCTCGAATCGCCATCTTCAGGATGCTCACGAACTGAAACCTGGTTAAAGGGACCCCTTCCTTGTGCCTGAACAAGGGGCCCTGCCCTCGGCCCCTCGCCTCCACAAATTTCGTCATGCTCACCACCGGGCATAGGGAAGAGGTCGTGACCCTTCTGAGATATAGGGTGGCCCCTCGGCCGCGCTGGTCTGTTTTGGAGCACCGGATGCGCAATGACACAACGCCTTCCCCAATGGTCACATCGCTCATCTGCAGCGCCCTGCTGGATGCGTCTGTTTTGGAGGAGCCCACCACCTCCCCGACCTGTAGGGCCCCAAAGAAAGCAATCGTGTATGCCGCACCAAAAAGCAGCGCCTCGTAGCTGGAGTGGCATATGCGAGGCAGTTGCTCTACTAGTTGTGACAGCAAAGCATAGGATATCGGACGCCTTGCATCAGGAGCCCTTGGCACCTCCCGCCTCCAGCCCTCTAATGCTCTTCTTACCATGAAGGTGTCACAGGGGTCCCCATGCCCTGCCACTTTGCTGAAGAACGAAATGCCCGCTGCCCGACCGGTGATGGTCTTTGAGGCCAGTCCTCTGTCTTTTAAGGAGGCCAGATAATGTAGCACTTCCCGTTCCAAAGGTGGTCCTGCCGTCTCGTAGCCATGTTGTCGCCTGAAAGCCATGAACTCCGCAGCTGCTCTCTGGTAGCCGGCTTGTGTTGATGGAGCCAAGGAGTCGGCTACCCCTTGGAGCACGGTTCGTTCCCAAGGCTCCAGAGTTCTGCTGGGAAAGGGACTGCTACCTCGTCCGCATCCGGAGCTAGCGAGCGGAACCGATCGGCCTGAAACTGAGACAATGCATCTGCAATCTTGTTATTCACTCCCGGGATGTGCCGCTCCTGGAAGCTGATGTTGGCCTCCAGGCAGGCAAGCACAAACCGGTGAACTAGCCTCATGACCCTCTCCGACCTGGAGGACTGCCTGTTGATGATAGTCACCACAGCCTGGTTGTCACACCAAAAACAAACCTTCTTGTCCCTGAACTCTGTCCCCCATAGGGTGATGGCCACGACGATGGGGAAGAATTCTAAGAATGTGAGGTCCCTGATCACACCCCTGTCCACCCACTCAACCGGCCAAGGCTGTGCGCACCAGTGGCCACTGTAGAAGACCCCGAAACCCAGGCTGCCTGCCGCATCAGAGTGAACCTGCAAACTTCCCCCCAGTTCCAGACGCCCTTGCCACATGGTGACCTCGTTGTAGTTCTCGAGGAAGGACAACCACACCCTCATGTCCTCTTTTACCCCTTTTGTGAGGCGGATGCGATGATGCTGTGCCCTGACCCCCCCGGTAAGCCTCGCGAGGCGAGCGCAGAATGCTCTCCCGGGGGAAACTACCCTGCAGGCAAAGTTCAGGTGGCCCAGTAACGATTGCACCTCTCGTAAAGTGGCCTTGTCCTTCCTCAGGAGATCGGTCAGCAACACCCGTACGCCGGTGATCTTTTTATCGGGTAGTCTGGATATCCCCTGCTCAGAATCAAGCTGTATGCCCAGATATACCAGGGATGTAGTTGGCCCCACCGTCTTGTCTGGCGCCAACGATACCCCCAGCTCGGTTGCCAATGCCTGGAAGGAAGAAAGCAGAGACCCACACTCTTCCCCCCCAGCCGGGCCCATCATAAGAAAGTCATCCAGGTAGTGGGTGACGAAGGGGGACCCCGCCCTGTGCTGCAATGCCCATTCCAGGAATGTGCTGAAGATTTCAAATGCAGAGCAACTGATGGAACAGCCCATAGGCAATGCCATGTCATAGTACCATTTTTCTCGAAATTTGAAGCCCAGCAAGCAATGGTCGTCAGGGTGCACCGGAAGTAGTCAAAACGCCGACTGAATGTCACATTTTGCCATCAGGGCACCCTGACCACAAGTCTGCAGTAGCCGTACCGCGTAGTCCAATGACGCATATCTCACTGTGCAAAGTTCTGGTGGGATTGCGTCATTGACTGAAGATCCCTTGGGGTATGAGAGGTGATGAATGAGGCGATATTCGCCTGGTGCCTTCTTGGGAACCACACCCAAGGGTGAAACTCTTAAGTTGGGCATGGGTCGTTGGTCGAAGGGCCCTGCTATGCGCCCCACCACAATCTCTTTCTCAATCTTGAGAGCCAATACCTCAGGCAGCTCAGCTGCTGATTTTAAGTTGCCTGAGGTGGATGCCTCTCTTGGGGCCTGAAATGGGATGCGGAACCTGACCTGAAAGCCTTCCGCCAGGTAGGATGCTGCTTGTTTTTTGGGGTAAGCATCCAAGAGAGGTCGCATGGCCTCCAACCTGACTGGTGTGAATGCCATGCGCCTCTCAACCCCTCGGCCCATGTCACTTTGAGGCATTGCTGGCGGTGCTGCTGGCCCCTGCATCCTTCTTGGTGCCAGCCGCCGCGGGGTGACTGCCACGAAAGGACTGGCTGCCGCTGCCCTGATGTGAGCAGTTCACTTTTGGGTGTCCACCCCCGCAGCTGTCACAGGAATGCTCGAATCTGCATTTGTACCTGGAGCACTTTCCCCCATTGAATTCCCAGCACACCGGCTTCTTCCCCTCCTACTTACGTGCTGCCTTTTGGGATTCCCCTTTTTCCCTTCTGCCTGGACCTGTGGCCTGCAGCCAATTGGGGTAGTCAATGGTCTCCCATCTGTGCATGGGTGACCTGGAAGCCTTCTTTCTACATTCGATGTCATACAAGATTGCACTGGAATCCCCCGCCTGAGCCCGCACCAGAAGGACCTGTAGAAGGTGGTTGATGAGATGCCAAGCCCTCTCAGGGAAAACCAGAGCCACCACACCCATGTAGACTGTGTACCCGTTTAGCCAATTGGCAAAGGTGCGTTCTAAGGGTTTCACACTGCTCTTGTCCCCATCTTTCTTCTCGCTTTTATGCACTCTGGCTTCAGCCCCAGGGGGCGGCACCAGTGTGAAAACATCAACATAATAACCCTGCAGGATCTTAGAACGCACCTTGTGATCCAGATGGCCTCCCGGGGAATCCTCCTTCAATTTGGCTTCCTTGAGCTCCTCCCCAGGTGGGTGCTTGCCATCCACCTTCCTGTCCTCTCCTGCCTTAGCTCTGGCTTTCCTGAGCTTGAGTGCCCACCCTGGCAAGCCCGGCTTGAAGGCCCCTTTTTCCCAATACCTGTATTTGTCCTCATCCGAGGACTCACCTGAGGAGGAACCCGAACGGGATCATCTGCGTTTCCTATGCAGGCTCCGCCTACTGCCAGATCTGCTGTGCCGTTGCGGCGAAGACCCGTGCGACTCCGACCGCCTGGATTCCCTGGAACCACCTCTCTCTTTGGATCTGGAACTCCTGGGCCGTCTGCTGCTGCTGGGAGCCTCCAAGCTAGAAGACGTACTAGGTTCCCCAGCCTCGGCGGCACCAACCCCGGCTGACGGGGTCTGCTCTGGTTCACCATTGGGGGGCGCCTCCTTATCTATCTTCTGAAGGACCACTGCTAAGGCCACCATGATGTCTGCGAGGGTGGGGGATGGCTGACCAAAGGCTTCAACCGGGAGCTGTGGGGCTGGAGCCGTAACATTACCAGTGCCGCCGCCTTGCTCCATCTGCGTGGTCCCCTCCCCGCTGCTAGTTGGTGACCCTTCCTGGGCTGGTCTTGATTCAGCGGTGTGGTGCTGCTTCGCCTTCCTCTTTGGCCCCATGTTCCCTGGCGCGCCTTCCTTCACTGTTAGGGGATGTGTGTGTGTTTAAGTGTTACTATGCAACCATGTGCCCATGCATACGCACGATGAAATGCACATATGTGCCTATAAATTCCAACTTTTTTTAATATACGCCGGCCGCCGCCCCGCAGCCCGAAACCTGTATAAGGAAAAAATTGACCCCTTCCCTCCAGAAGGAAATCTGCCTTCCCTGGTCACCTGCTGCTTGATTGCTGGCTGGCCTTCCTGCCTCCCGCCTGCTGGGCCTTTGGCAGTGAAAGCCACCCCACTAGATGCCCCGTCACCCCCTGACCGGCTCCCTGGTGGGTGGGGGAGGGGTTCCCCCCCAGCCGGCCACTTGCGTGAGGTGGCTCAATCCCCCCACCGCCGCCCCGCACAGCTCCTGAAGCAAGCTGGGGAGGGGGGGCGCTCCCCAGCGGCTTCACGGTTGCCCCGTCCACCAGCTGGCCTCTGCTTTCCCCCGCCTGGCTCTGAGGGGGGGCAGTCGTGCCCCGGTTGGGGCGGGAGGGGCGCCCCCCCACGGCTCCTCGCTCATCCGAGCCGCCGTCTGGCCGCCGCTCGTCCCCGCATGGCTTTGCTGGGGGGGGTCCCGGCTGCACCCCGGCTAGGAGGGAGGGGCACCCCCGTCCACATGCGTGCCACCCCAGCGGGCCCGAAGTTGCCCGAGCCGCCATCTGGCCACCGCTCGTACTCGCGCGGCACTGGGGAGTGGGGGGGCGCTTGCCCCGCATGGCTCCGTGGGGGGGTCCCAGTCGTGGCCCGATTGGGGAGTGAGGGGTGCCCCCCCGTGGCTCCTCCCTCATCTGTGCCGCCGTCTGGCCGCCACTCGCCCTCGCGCAGCTTTTTTTCCCGGGGGGAGGTCCCAGCCGCACCCCGGCCGGGAGGGAGGCTCGTGTGGCTCCAAGGGGGGGGAACCGCGCTCCGGTCCATCTCCGCACGGCCCTCCACCACACAGCCTGCCCCATACCGTTCGCGGCTGCCCCCCCTGCCCGAGCCGCCCCTTTTTGTGCCGGTGGCAGCTGCTGTGGGGTCTTGCCTCCAGCCCCCAAAGCCCCCAGCTCTGCTCCCTAGAGGGGGTGTACCACCCAACGCTTCCCCCACACACACCCAGAGGGTCCCTCCCCGTACCTCCTGGTGCGGCCGGTTTTCTTCATGCAGCGGCAGAGCGCTGTTGCCACCTCCGTCACTGCTTCGCAACTGGGCGGGCCGCTCCCCTGGGGTGGCCTTTAAGCCCAGTTTCCAGCCTCTGCATCAACCAATCAGGGCCGGGCAGGTCCCTCCCTGATTGGTCCGTCTCCCCTTCTCCCCTCCCATGCCGCAGAGGCTGCTGGGAAGACGAAAGGGGGGGAACCAAGATGGACGTGCCCATGGCTTGCCATGCGGTCGTCTCCCCCCCTCCCCACCACGCCATGAGGCCAAGCGGGGCTGGGGGGGAGGGCTGGAGGGCTGGTGAGTTGGGCTGCCGGCCGGGCCGCAAAACGGCCCACCGGCCATCGGCGAGCCCCCTTCTTCAAAAAAAGAAAAAAGAAAGAAGATCTCTTGTACTTTCCCACCATAGCAGTAGAGTGGTGCTGGGCCCATTGGAAATGTACTAGATTCTTGCTTTCTGATTTATTTTTTAAGTCTTTGCATTCTGCTGCTACAGCAGTACAACAGCAAGGGAGCCCATTGGAGCATATTTAAGGCATGTTACACTAGCAAATTACAGCAGTGTTTTTTAAAACAGGGTAGAAAAATTGATGTCACCTCCTGAGAAACAGCCAAATGTGGATATGGGATGGAGAGGTACATATGTGGGGCAGTACTGGGCAGCCATCCAAAATTGGCCCCCATATGGAAAAGCTTAAATGGGAACAATGACTATAAGCACAGGACCAAAACTGAAGTGTGAAAGGCAGCATTACAATCCCAGTAGCGTAGAAATGCTATAAATCTTTCTTCTTTAGTGGAACAAGGGGTTAGTGGAAAGAGGCTCAATGTGTGAGCCTGTGAAATGTTCAGGCACTCAGCTTACCTTATAAAAAGCACTGTTTTCAAAGGAAACAATGTTATTTGTTAAATTTCAAGGGGGATTTCCATTTTAGTCTGTTGCATGAAAAACAGCTAATATGTCTTGGGCAACCTTGTTTTATTTGGCATAAACTTTAATGGACTTCAGCCAACTTCATCAAATACAACTGTATATGTCATTGCTTTCTAGCACAAAATATTCCTTCCTCCTCGATTCATTATATCAAAAACAACAGTCTTGTGGCATCTTTAATAACATCAGATGTCACATAGAGTCAATGTTTAGGGGAATCAGGATCGGATTGTTTTAACTGAAGGACTGTATCTCCCTATATGAGCCTGTTCAAGCTCTAAAATCTTCCAAGAGAGGCACTTCTCTTTCTCTCCCACTAACTTCCCAAGTATGCTTTTTCAATGGCTGCATTGGAACTCTCTGCCTAGACTAGGGAGGCTAGGTTGGCTCCCTCCTTTCTTGCCTTCCACCACCAAGGAAAAACAGTCCTATTTAGGAATTGATTACAATGGGGTTTTAATTGTGTGCTGTTTTGATTTTTTTTAAAAAAAACGTGTTTCAGTGAACTTTAAATGGTTTTAACTCTCAGTGGCAGCACTATGGAAGTGAAGAGAGGCCAAATCACACCAGGTGACACTGTTGAGGGAACATTTACACCAGCGTTAGTGATGTCACAGTTAACTCTACTATAGATTGTTCAATGGTTTTTAAAATAACTTTTATTTACATTTTAGTTAAGGTTTTGTATGTTTTCAATATACAAAATGGCTCCTGGTATTGGACAACTTCATCCTCCTGGCATGCTTGCTCCGTCCTCCCCCTGTGCTGACATGATGAAAAAGGTGCTGCTTTTCATTACCAGAAACTCCCGCTAATGAAAAGCAACACCTTTTTCCTTGCATCAGCATGGAGGGAGGACAAAGCAAGCATGTCAGGAGGACAACACATGCGGAACTGGGACCTGTTCCCATTACAGGGATGTTTTTGTGAGCTCCTTTGGGGCTTTTTTCAAGCATCTGATAATCTCCTGAGTCTCAGGATGGGGGAAAGATGAAATAGAAAAGAATGAGTGAATGAATGAATTACTGAATGAATTTAATAAATATGTTACAGCAAAAACAATAAACCTTGCAGCATCTACATCAGGGTTGAGAAACCCATTTTCTGTGGTGAAGAAGATATTGGAGGCCACCTGCTGTTTGCAAGGCAGAACCAAAGAAGCAAAACTGGGGGAGCATCAAGTGGAATCCACAGAACAGACAAGAGACCTTCTTTCAAGATGATCAAAATATGGTTGTTTATTGTTACAACAGCATTAACTGAACATTTTCCAGTAAAAGGTTCTAGATTTCCTGGTTCATACATTTCAGAAGTTTGATTCTAAGTAGACTTCAGAAGAAGGCCTTAAGAGTACACATAGGGTGAAACACATTGGGCTTTTTTTACTGATAAACAACCATCTTGAGACATATCTCTTGTTTCTTCTAAGGCAGAGCCAAACCCAGTGGTGGATGGGAACAGAGGCAGAAGTGAGCAGGAACATTTATTTTCTCTGAGACCTAAAATTCTGAGTTTGTTTCCTTGTTTGTTTCTGTGGCCAACTGCTATGGGAACCACTCAGATCTACAACAGCATGGAAAAAGATCAGAGGCAATTAGAATCTGTGAACTCAGGCCTAGCTCTTGGTAAGATGGTAACTCTTGAGTCAGGACTGTTCCATTTAAAACAAGATGGAGATTTTCTTTGCTGAATTTTCCTCCATACCAAACAGTCTCCTTCACAATGAAAAGTAAAGGCTAGAGTTCAGGGTTCTAACCTAGCTTTCTCCAAGATATGCTCTCTCTCTATTTTTTTTTCTACATCCAGGAAACTGTTTTTCTGTGGAGGAACAATCAGTTATGTAAGCTCCCACCTGCAGTCCCAACTGCTACAGTCCAGTAGGCACAGGACTACCACCTCCGTGAGAATAAGGCCCAAACCCTATCTGTCCCCTCATCTTTTGCTCTCTTAAAAAAAGAAAAAGAAAGAAAAGAAAACTTAGGGAGTTTCTCCACATGCTTTCAGAAGATAAGAGATGCATTCACTTCCCTGTTGTATACAGGTTCAGCTCTGAGTCACTAAACAGTGAAGTGTCAATTTGTCAGTCACTGAACTTCTCTCTTTAGCCACATCTCAGACTGCAGGGAAGACAGCCCTGCTCAGAGCTTCCAAGCACTTCTTCAGTAATGGCCTTAGCCTTGACCTTTGCAGATCAGGTGGTCTCTGGGGAGAGCAAGGTAATTCAGAATCCATTTTCATTCTATCCAGAGCTGTGGCTGCCAGTCACGAAGAGATGTGCCTACGTGGAGAGATTGTGAAAATCCTGTGTGATGGACTGGCTGCTATCCAATAATGGCAGAACCAACTCAGGTATTGAAGCCACATGGCTAACTTCAGACTGTAAGAGGGTAAATAATACATTTATATTCCAACAGATACGTGGGGAAACAGGCTTTTTTTGTACAGGAATAGCTCACAGCTAAGTGACACAATGACATGTTTTGTAGGGCTGTGCCCTAACAGTATATTCCAATTTCTAGTTTGAGACTGGAGTGTTGATATTGGCTGTTGTTGAGAGCCAGCATGGTATATGGTTTGCATGTTGGACTAGGATCCTGGGAGACCAGGGCTTGGCCTTGGAAACCCACTGGAAACCCTTGAGCAAGTCACACTCAGGGGAAGGTAGAGGCAAACCTCTTCTGAACAAATCTTGCCAAGGAAACCTCATTATAGGTTTGCCTTCCGGTTATGAGAAGTCAAATTACTTGCAGGCACAGAACAACAACATCAAGTCAACTTTGACTTATGGTGAGAAGAGAGAAAAAGAGAAATCTAAAATACTAGCTGTACCCAATGTAACATATGATGGTAGTGTGTTAAGGGGGAGTCACTCTGTTGCCCTGCCCCTGCTACTGCTGTCACTGCCACTTGACTGCCTGGGACCTGTCACAGTGGCAGCAGGGGCGGCGGGGTGATGATGTGACCCACAGGGTGCCCAGGCGATATCAAAACCCATATAAAAAAGTTGGTCTAGTTCTGTAACAGAGTAAATAATGTCTGCTATACCAAAAATCCAATTAAAGGCTAGGGTATGTTTCCTTTCCCAGTGTGCTGATTGGCGGTTTAGGAAACATACTCAACCAATCCCCTCACTCCCTCAGCCAATCACCACTCACATGCAAATTCCCTGTCCTCCTCATAACCCACTCCTGCCACTCAATCTGCATCTACACCTCCAGCCTCACAAGGGCCTCTCCCTCTTCTCACTCCCTCAGCCAATCACCACCCACATGTTAAAAAATGCAATACTTTTTCCCTAAAATAATAATACCATGTAGCTGAACCATGTGAAAGGAACACTGCCACTCCAAGCTCCACGCTGCAACCACTGCTTGAAACCCCAGCAGGGCACATAACCGTGTATGTTATGCCAGGCACACCTATACTAATACTAATACAATTATGCCAGTGGCTCTTAAATTTTTCTTTACCAAGGACCCCCTTTAAATATATTTTGTTGCCATGGACCCCCAAGACTTAATTCAAGATTTAAAACCCTAACAACAACAACAACAACACAATTACACCAGTGGCTCTTAAACTTTTCTTTACTAGGGACCCATTTTAAACATCTTTTGTTGCCATGGGCCCCCAAGATTTAACTCAAGATTTAAAACCCTAACAATAATAACAATAATACTGTCATGCCCTGTGAGTATGATGAGGGTATGGAATCAGAGGAGGAGAAGGACATTGCAGAGAATGGTCCTATGGACCCTGGCACAGGTTTATTTACACCTCTGCCAGCAGGGAACCCTGCCAACCTGGAGGGTCGAGCAGAGGAAGAGCCTGACCCTAGTGGGTTGGTGCCAGTCCCAGCAGAGAGTCCTGCCAGTGATCTCAAAAGGAAGCTCAAAGGAAATCACTGAGACTTTATGAGAAATATCTGCTCGTCAGGAAGCACCTGGAAAAGCCTTGATTGCTATATATATGCTGTGGGGAAATGTGGAGGCTTTGTCAGAGGTCAACTGATCTTCCGGGAGAGAGCTTCGTGTCTGATATCTCTGACTCCATGCCTTGATTCCTGTTGCTTTGATTCCTTTAGCCTTGACTTGTGTTTAGACATTGGACTGTTCCTAACTACACTGTTGCCTGATTCTGCTGACACACGGACCTACTTCTTGACTACGCTGCCTTCTGCAAGCCTTGACCTTTGGACTGTATTCTGGACTCTTCTCTGTGTGCCTTCTTGCCTGTATTGTTGCTTCTCCAAGAAATGGAACCTTGCTTGTTCTGAACCTTATCTGGCTCCCTTTAATTGACTTTGCTATCACTGGGAGTTGCCCACTTTCCCAGACCTTGTTTATCCTATCACTGGCATTTTGCGGATGCTTTCTCGGACAGATACCTGATAACAACAATAATAATACAATTACAACAATGCCTCTTAACATTTTCTTTACCAGTGGCCCCTTTAAATATCCATGCCTTATGAGGAGAGACTTAGGGAGGTGGGTATGTTTAACCTGGAAAAAAGATGGTTAAGAGAGAAGAAAGAGAGCAGCTTCTGGACTGCCAGAGAGAAGAAAGAGAGCAGCTTCTGGACAGCCAGTTTCCTGCCAGTTTCCAGGCCAGTTTCCAGCCAGGGAGAAGAAGGAGAGCAGCTTCTGGACAGCCGTTTTGACTGTTGGGAGAGGCTGCTTGTTGCTGAGGGGGTGGAGCTTCTGTGAGTCACACCTGTGAGTCTCTAGGGCATGGAGCTGGGAGCCTAGCTGTATATAACTCCTTGCAGAGGCTTTCCTGGCCAGTCTCCTGCCAGAGAGAAGAAAGAGAGCAGCTTCTGGACAGCCAGTTTCCTGCCAGTTTCCAGGCCAGTTTCCTGCCAGGGAGAAGAAGGAGAGCAGCTTCTGGACAGCCATTTTGACTGTTGGGAGAGGCTGCTTGTTGCTGAGGCGTGCGCCTAACGGCACGTGAATTTCAGTAACCAAACAAAAATGCAGCATACCTAAAAGTACAGCTTTGCATTCTCAGCATTACATAAGAGTTTTTAGATTACCTAAAAGCTCTCACCATGGACACAAAGGGAGCTGCAGCAGTCACCTGCAACACTTGTGCGACATTTGTCTTCTTGCCTACAGACGTGGAGAACTTCACATGCACCAAGTGCAAGCTGGTAGCCCTCTTGGAGAAGAAAGTCCAGCAGCTGGGGACACGGGTAGCTACACTTCAACAGATTCGGGAGCAAGAGGTTTTCCTGGACAGAACAGAACAAACAGTCTTGGACAGGGACCACACAGAGGAAGTGGCTGCAGAGGAAAGGGTCACTTCACAGAAACAGGAAGTAGACAGCTGGAGGAATGTCACACACAGAACAAGAAAATCCAGGGATTCTTTGAGCAGCTTGCAGCTACAGAATCGATTCGAAGCCCTTTCCCTTATCAAGGACAACGGAAGAACAGCATGGACAGACTTAAGGGGTAGACCAGGGGACCTTGAGAGTACCACCGCAAGGAACAGCAGCTGCGAAGCCTCGGCGGAGGCGTGTGGTGGTGGTGGGGGACTCCTTGCTGAGGGGTACAGAAGCAGTGGTTTGTGGGCCTGACAAGATGTCTCGGGAGGTGTGTTGTCTCCCTGGGGCAAAGATCCATGATGTGACCGAGAGGCTGACAAGACTCGTCAAGCCTACGGATCATTGCCCCTTCCTTTTGGTCCATGTGGGAACCAATGATACTGCAAGGCACAACTTTCCCAAGATCAGACGAGATTATGAGGCCCTGGGGAGGAAGCTGAAAGAAATGGACACACAGGTTGTCATCTCGTCTCTTCTGCCAGTTGAAGGGCAAGGTCCAGAAAGGGAGAGGAAAATAGCCAAGGTAAAAAACTGGCTCCGTAGATGGTGTCGCCGAGAACAATTTGGATTCTTGGATCATGGGCTGCGCTTCCATGAGGGGGGACTTCTGGCAAGAGATGGGGTGCATCTTACGACAGTTAGCAGAAACATTTTTCCCAACAGTCTCAAGAATTTGATCAGGAGGGCTTTAAACTGAGTCATATGTGGGAGGGAGACAGTATTCTGGAAGGCAAAAGGGCTGGAGAAAATAGTCAAACTGTCATAGAGGGAACAAGGCAAACAGTGCAAGGACCCAACAGTGGGAGGCAAAAAACCTTGCACAGGCAGCAAGTAAAGGGAACACATGGTCTTAGATGTCTCTACACTAATGCACAGAGCATGGGAAATAAGCAAGATGAACTAGAACTCCTAGCACTACAAAACATATATGATACAATAGGCATTACTGAAACCTGGTGGGATAAGTCTCATGACTGGAATGTAGGAATAGAGGGATATAACCTTTATAAGAGAAACAGCCCAAACAGGAAAGGAGGAGGAATAGCATTATAAGTCAGGGATATTTATACCAGTGAAGAGATCCATGACATCAATACTGGAAGCCAGGTGGAGACCATCTGGATAAAAAATAAAGGGGAGGGAAACAACAGGGATGTTATTGTGGGATTCTACTACAGACCCCCAAGTCAGAAGGAGGAATTGGATGATGCCTTTCTAGAACAGATGAACACACATTCAGAAAGGAGAGATGTAGTAGTGATGGGTGACTTCAACTATCTTGATATTTGCTGGAAATCTAACTCAACCAAAACTTCAAGGTCTAGCAAATTCCTTACTTGCCTGGAAGACAATTCATGGTCCAAAAGGTGGAAGAGGCAACAAGGGGGTCAGCTATTTTAGATCTGATCCTAACCAACAGAGATGACGTGGTTAATGGGGTGCAAGTGGTGGGATCCTTAGGTGAGAGTGATCAGGTTCTCCTGGAGTTTGTTATACAATGGAAAGGAGAAGCCAGGCACAGTCAGACACTCATTCTTGACTTTAGGAGAGCTGATTTCAATAAACTCAGGGAAATACTGGGGGTGATCCCATGGTCAGGAATACTAAAAGAGAAGAGACCTCTAGAAGAATGGGACTTTCTCGAAAGGGAGATACTGAAGGCACAATTTCAAATAGTACCATTGAGGAAGAAAAATGGGAGGTGTCTCAAGAAACCAGGATGGATGACTAAAGAACTTTCAACGGAGCTAAGTTTTAAACGGAACATGTATAGGAAATGGAAAAAGGGGGAAATCACCAAAGAAGAATTCAAACAGATAGCAAACATGTGTAGGAGTAAAGTCAGAAAAGCTAAAGCACAGAATGAGCTCAGGCTTGCTAGGGAGGTTAAGAACAATAAAAAGGGTTTTTTGGGGTATGTCCGCAACAAAAGGAGGAAGAAGAAAATGGTAGGGCCACTACGCGGAGAAGATGGCAAAATGCTAACAGGGGACAGAGAGAAGGCAGAATTACTCAACAACTTCTTTGCCTCAGTGTTTTCAGAAAAGGAAAAGGAGGACCAACCTGAGGATAATGGAACAGAGGACACAATAGGGGAAATCCAGCTCAGAATAAGCAAAGAGGTAGTACAGGAATACCTTCTTAATCTAAATGAATTTAAATCTCCAGGACCAGATGAACTACATCCAAGAGTATTAAAAGAGCTGGCAAATGTGATCTTAGAGCCATTGGCAATAATCTTTGAGAATTCCTGGAGAACAGGAGAAGTCCCAGCAGACTGGAGAAGGGCAAACATTGTCCCTATCTTCAAAAAGGGGAAAAAAGAGGATCCCAACAATTATCGTCCAGTTAGTCTGACATCAATACCAGGGAAGATTCTAGAGCAGATGATTAAACTGAGAGTCTGTGAACATTTAGAAGGCAATGCCATAATCACAAAAAGTCAACATGGGTTTCAGAGAAACAAGTCATGCCAGACTAATCTGATCTCTTTTTTTGATAAAGTTACCAGCTTGGTAGATGAAGGGAACGCTGTGGACATCACATACCTTGATTTCAGTAAGGCCTTTGACAAGGTTCCCCATGACATTCTTGCAAACAAGCTTGTAAAATGTGGGCTAGACAAGTTAACTGTTCAATGGATTTGTAATTGGTTGATCGGCCCAACCCAAAGGGTGCTCAGCAATGGCTCCTCTTCATCTTGGAAAGATGTGACCAGTGGGGTGTCACAGGGATCTGTCCTGGGCCCAGTGCTACTCATCATCTTTACCAATGACTTGGATGAGGGAATTAGGGGCATACTTACCAAATTAGCAGATGACACCAAATTAGGAGGAGTAGCTAATACCCTAGAGGACAGGATCAAAATTCAGAATAACCTGGATAGACTGGAGAGCTGGGCCAAAGCTAACAAAATGAAATTCAACACGGAGAAATATAGAGTACTGCACTTAGGGCGGAAAAATGAAATGCATAGATATAGGATGGGAGAGACCTGGCTGAACGAGACTACGTGCGAAAGGGATCTAGGACTCCTAGTAGATCACAAATTGAACATGAGTCAACAGTGTGATGCTGCAGCTAAAAAGGCCAATGTGATTTTGGGCTGTATCAATAGAAGTATAGTGTCTAGATCAAGGGAAGTAATAGTGCCGCTCTATTCTGCCTTGGTCGGACCTTACCTAGAATACTGTGTCCAGTTCTGGGCACTACAATTCAAAAAGGATATTGACAAATTGGAGCGTGTCCAGAGAAGGGCAACTAAAATGGTGAAAGGTCTGGAAACCATGCCTTATGAGGAGAGACTCAGGAAGCTGGGTATATTTAGCCTGGAAAAAAGACGGTTAAGAGGCGATACGATAGCCCTGTTTAAGTATTTGAAGGGGTGCCACGCTGAGGATGGAGCAGGCTTGTTTTCTGCTGCTCCAAAGACTGGAACACGGAGCAATGGATGCAAGCTCCAGGAACAGAGATTCCACCTCAACATTAGGAGGAACTTTTTGACAGTAAGAGCTGTTCGGCAGTGGAACGCTCTCCATCGGAGCGTGGTGGGGTCTCCTTCCTTGGAGGTCTTTAAACAGAGGCTGGATTGCCATCTGTCAGGGATGCTTTGATTGTGATTTCCTGCGTGGCAGGGAGTTGGACTGGATGGCCCTCGTGGTCTCTTCCAACTCTACAATTCTATGGTTCTATGATTCTATGATTCTAAGAGGCAATATGGTAGCCCTGTTTAAGTATTTGAAGGGATGTCATGCTGAGGATGGAGCAGGGTTGTTTTCTGCTGCTCCAGAGATTGGAACACAGAGCAATGGGTGCAAGCGCCAGGAACAGAGATTCCACCTCAACATTAGAAGGAACCTTCTGACAGTAAGAGCTGTTTGGCAGTGGAACACACTCCCTCGGAGCGTGGTGGGGTCTCCTTCCTTGGAGGTCTTTAAACAGCGGCTGGATTGCCATCTGTCGGGGATGCTTTGATCAAGATTTCCTGCATTGCAGGGGGTTGGACTGGATGGCCCTCGTGGTCTCTTCCAACTCTACAATTTTATGATTCTATGATTCTATGATAATAATACAATTACACCGTCTATGAACTCTTCCCTCAGAGGCACTGGAGTGGGAGGGCAGGCTTTTCTCTTGCTTCTTCCTGAAAGTTTGTGGCTGGAGTGGATTGAATGACAATGTGCAGGCCAAGCCAACCAACCAGCCTTTGCCTTGGCTCCTGTCGCATGCCCATTCCACTGCAGGCAGGAGGTGGTCTGAGCAGCCTTCAAGCCTTTGCAGACCCCCGTGAGGACACCAAGGACCCCTGGGGGTCCCCATACCCCAGGTTAAGAACCACTGGTCTAGATACTTGGCAAAAGTAGCATGCAAAATATCTGCCTCATTTAGAGAAGGGTCCAGTGCCCCTTGTCTACTGCTTGTTAAAACAGAAATGAATAGAAAAGAGAATGAAGGAGTCTCTCCAGCAAGGGCTAGAATGGTCACCTCTAACTTTTTCATGAGTCTTTGGGCTGCCTTTTCCCTGCCCACATACTGTGGAGTCTCTGCCTTCTGCTCTGACAACCAGCTGCCCTCCGAGGGCAGCATGCTGGACTCTCATTGGTGGGAGGCTGGTGGCCAATGAGAGCCCACTTTGCTCTATTCCCTCTCCGTCACCAGCTTTGGCTTCTCTCACTGGCTGGAGGCTTTTTTTTTTAAGCAGGCGGCAACCCATCCGGTGTAGCATTCGCAAAGAAAGCCTTTCTCCCCATGGGAAGTAGAGCCGGGGCAACCAGGGGACCTCAAGGGGTCCCCTAAGGAGAAGGAAAAAGGCCTGGAACCCCAGGGGAGCCACCCACCTCCTTCCCATCCCTTTCCATGTTTTTTTTTCCCCCAGCCTATAAGTTTCTCGGGGCAGAGGTATCCACTCAGTATAGGTTCACTGAGAGGCATCTGGCACAGCCTAGAGACAAACTAACCCAGGAGTAGGAAAAACAGCTGAACTGTGCAGTAGAAAGGGCACAAAAACAAAGGCTTCAGCTAGCAGCTGTTCCACAGCTCTGACACACTTTCACACACAAAGAGACTTACAGACAGCAAGGTTCATCGAAAAATATCTGCAGATCTCTTTATCTTGACTTCCAGTATAAAAAATACAGTATATACACAGCAAATCTCATTAACAAACTCAACAGCAACACCCCTCTTTCTCCACAACACCAACCCACACACACTGCATCGTGTGCTTTGGCTATATAGGAGTGTTTGCTAGTCATCCTTCTGCCTAGCCACAGCTATGAACAAACTCATCTTTAAAACGAAGAGGGGAGAAGAACCAAATAGTTACCACCCAGTCAGCCTAACATCAATACTAGGAAAGATTCTAGAGCAGATCATTAAACAGACAGTCTGTAAGCACTACGAAAGGAATGCTGTGATCACTAAAAGTCAACATAGATTTCTCAAAAACAAGTCATGCCAGACCAATTTCATCTCTTTTTTTTTACCATATATATTTTATTTCCATCATCACAATCCTTACACATATTGTAAAACTGATTTACAACTCATAACTTAAATCATCTTACATAATGTTAATTGTCCAAAACAAACAAAACATAACAACATTTCCATTTCATTCCTATTACTCCAACTTAATATACCTTATTATTCTAGATCTTACATTCCATCCTCCATCTCATTCATTTTTTTCTCTCCTGTTCTTCCCCCTCCTGACTTCCATTGACTTACTTGTCTAAAAACTTTTTGTTATGCATTCTCTTCATTGTATCTTAGCTTCTCATCCCATGTTCCTTGTTTCTGACCACACTAAATCTCTGAAGTTGCTTCTTTTAAATCCTCGATTTTGTCAATCTTATATCCATTAGTTATATCCTCGCCTATTCAAATATCATGTCAGCGCTGTCTACGCACAATCCTAAATATACACTGGACTGACTATGTGACGAATGTTGCTGTCCTTGAGCAAGCAGGGATCACCAGCATTGAGGCCATGATATTGAGAACACAGCTGCGCTGGGCAGGGCACGTTTCTAGGATGGAGGACCATCGCCTCCCAAAAATACTACTCTACGGTGAACTCGCCACGGGTCAGCGTAAGAGGGGCGCTCCAAAAAAGCGATACAAAGACTCCCTGAAACAACATCTCAGGCTTGGCCAAATTGATCACCAACAGTGGTCCGCCCTGGCCTCACATCAGGAGGCATGGAGACACACTATCCACAATGCTGCAGCCTTATTTGAGAACTCACGACTAACAAATCTTGAAGAGAAATGACAACGCAGAAAGAATCACAACCCAAAAACATCACCCAAGGAGACCTTCTACTGTGCTTTTTGCAACTGGACTTGTTTATCTCGGATTGGCCTTTTTAGTCATCAGCGCGCTTGCAGAAAGCGCGGGATGAGTCCTTCCTGAATCTTCGTTTGCGAAGAAAAGCCAGAGAGAGAGAGGCTTCCCATTCCTTATTTATTTCTTCTACATTACCTTTATTAATTATTCTCATCAATTTATCGTTATTTTTCATTTCTACCAATTTACTTAACCATTCCTCCACATCCGGAGCCTCTTTTCTTTTCCAATTTGCCGCTATTTTAAGACTGCCCGATGTGATTAAATACAACAGTACTCTCCAATGTTTCCTCTCTGTCTGCTTTTCCAACTTAGTTGTCATGTTTAACAAGTATAACTTCTGATCCATAGTGAAGTTAGTCCCCAACATCCTCTGTATTAATTTGTGTACCTTACCCCAGTATCTTCTTATAATTGGGCATCCCCACCACATATGGTGCAATGATCCCACTTTCTTTTCACATCTCCAACATTTTTTTGTTTTCTACTTTATATACTTTGCTTAATCTCACTGGGGTAAGGTACCATCTATTTGCAATCTTACAGAAGTTCTCCTTTAGATCTTAGAATCATAGAATTGCAGAGTTGGAAGAGACCACGAGGGCCATCCAGTCCAACCCCCCTGCCACACAGGAAATCTTGATCAAAGCATCCCCGACAGATGGCAATCCAGCCTCTGTTTAAAGACCTCCAAGGAAGGAGACCCCACCACGCTCCGAGGGAGTGTGTTCCACTGCCGAACAGCTCTTACTGTCAAAAAGTTCCTCTTCATGTTGAGGTGGAATCTCTGTTTCTGGAGCTTGCACCCATTGCTCCGTGTTCCAGTCTCTAGAGCAGCAGAAAACAAGCCTGCTCCATCCTCAGCGTGACATCCCTTCAAATACTTAAACAGGGCTATCATATCACCTCTTAACCGTCTTTTTTCCAGGCTAAACATACCCAGCTCCCTAAGTCTCTCCTCATAAGGCATGGTTTCCAGACCTTTTACCATTTTAGTTGCCCTTCTCTGGACACGCTCCAATTTGTCAATATCCTTTTTGAGTTGTGGTGCCCAGAACTGGACACCGTATTCTAAGTGAGGTCTGACCAAGGCAGAATAGAGTGGCACAATTACTTCCCTTGATCTAGACATTATATTTCTATTGATACAACCCAAAATCGCATTGGCCTTTTTAGCTGCCGCATCACACTGTTGGCTCATGTTCAACTTGTGGTCTACTAGGACTCCTAGATCCCTTTCGCACGTAGTCTCATTCAGCCAGGTCCCTCCCATCCTATATTTATGCATTTCATTTTTCCGCCCTAAATGCAGTACTTTACATTTCTCCGTATTAAATTTCATTTTGTTAGCTTTGGCCCAGCTCTCCAGTCTATCCAGGTCATTCTGAATTTTGATCCTGTCCTCTAGGGTATTAGCTACTCCTCCTAATTTGGTGTCATCTGCAAATTTGATAAGTATGCCCCTAATTCCCTCATCCAAGTCATTGATAAAGATGTTGAATAGCACTGGGCCCAGGACAGAATTCTGTGGCAACCCACTGGTCACATCTTTCCAAGACGAAGAGGAGCCACTGCTGAGCACCCTTTGGGTTGTTCAACAAGATGTGGAATAGCACTGGGCCCAGGACAGAACCCTGTGGCACCCCACTGGTCACATCTTTCCAAGACAAAGAGGAGCCACTGCTGAGCACCCTTTGGCTTCGGCCGGTCAACCAATTACAAATCCATTGAACAGTTAACTTGTCTAGCCCACATTTTACAAGCTTGTTTGCAAGAATGTCATGGGGAACCTTGTCAAAGGCCTTACTGAAATCAAGGTATGCGATATCCACAGCATTCCCTTCATCTACCAAGCTGGTAATTTTATCAAAAAAAGAGATCAGATTAGTCTGGCATGACTTGTTTCTCTGAAACCCATGTTGACTTTTTGTGATTATGGCATTGCCTTCTAAATGTTCACAGACTCTCTGTTTAATGATCTGCTCTAGAATCTTCCCTGGTATTGATGGCAGACTAACTGGATGATAATTGTTGGGATCCTCTTTTTTTCCCCTTTTTGAAGATGGGAACAACGTTTGCCCTCCTCCAGTCTGCTGGGACTTCTCCTATTCTCCAGGAGTTCTCAAATATTATTGCCAATGGCTCTGAGATTATATTTGCCAGCTCTTTTAATACTCTTGGATGTAGTTCATCTGGTCCTGGAGATTTAAATTCATTTAGATTAAGAAGGTATTCCTGTACTACCTCTTTACTTATTTTGAGCTGGATTTCCCCTATTGTGTCCTCTGTTCCATTATCCTCAGGTTGGTCCTCCTTTTCCTTTTCTGAAAACACTGGGCAAAGAAGGTGTTGAGTAATTCTGCCTTTTCTCTGTCCCCTGTTAGCATTTTGCCATCTTCTCTTGATTTGCTGTAAAGCAGTTTGATTTGTTCCAAGCATTTTCCCTTTCCATAAAACTAATCTGTTCTCCTATATCCTTCGCCCATCTCACCATGGAATCTTTCACCACTTCTTTCTCTAATTCTCTTTCTAGCAAAGGTTATAGAGTTTGGTAATTTTCTTCCTTCCTGTATCCCATATAATGTTATCAATCTCGTTCTGTTTCAACTCAAAGCCATACTTAATCTTATCTTCTCTATATCTATTTTGCAATTGATAATATTTAAACCATTGGATTTCCTGACCTAATTCTTGCAGCTTTTCTCTTGTATACAAACTATATTCATTTTCCTCTGTTCTTCTTATCAGCTCTTTATATCTTATCCACTTTCCTTGTTCTATCCATCTTTCCTGAAATGCTTCTATGGGGGATACCCACATTGGCATTCTGTCATAGAATTTTTGTTTTATAGTATTCCATGTTCTTAGCAAAGGACCCCTCAAGGTGTGATTTACAAATTCTTTATCTATAGTCACTTTCCCATACCATAAGTATGCGTGAAATCCAAACTTTATATTACCTCTTTCCAAGTTTATCATTCTTAGATTATTTAATTTAATCCAGTCACTTAACCAAATTAGGCTACACGAGTTATAGTATAATCTAAGATCAGGGACAGCCAACCCACCTATGTGCTTTGCGTCTATCATTGTTGTCCACTTTATCCTTGGTTTCCGTCCGTTCCAGATAAAATCTTTCAGATCCTTTGTCCATTCCAAGAAGGGTTTATCTTTATTTATTATCATCAGATTTTGAAAGAGAAACATCATTCTTGGCAACACGTTCATTTTTATTGTTGTTATTCTTCCCATTAAGGGTATGTTCATTTTTTGCCATCTTTTAAGATCCTCTTTTATTTGCTTCCACATTTTCCCATAGTTGTTATCATATAATTTTCTGTTTCTCTTACTTATACATATCCCTAAGTATTTTGTTTTATTTACAATTCTACATCCTGATATCTTTTCAAGTTGAGACTCTTCCCCTTTAGCTAGATTTTTAGATATTATAACTGTTTTCTCTTTATTAACCTTAGATCCGGAAAAGGTCCCAAATTTCTCTAACATTCCCATTAGTTTATCCATATTGTTTAGGGGATCCTGGAGAACTAGCATTATATCATCCGTGTATGCTAAAGTCTTGTATTCATAACCCTTGTACTTCAACCTCGGTATCATAATATTATCCCTAATTTGCTTGTTCAGTATTTCCATAGACATGATAAATAATAATGGGGACAGGGGACGTTCTCTATAGATTTGATCAATGGCTTGGTAGAAACTCCTTTCCACCTCCATTTGCTTTAATACACCTTTCATAAATGGCCATCTTAAATTATCAAAGGCTTTCCATATCTGCAAATATTAAGGCTGCTTTCTTATCATGGTTTTTCTCATAATGTTCTAGAATATTTAAAGCCATTCTTATATTATTTGCCATGGTTCTTCCTGGGAGGAAGCCTTTTTGATCTTCGTGAATGTAATCTACTAGTACTGTTTTTAGTCTATTAGCCAATATCATCATGTAAATCTTGTAGTCTACGTTCAATAGAGATATCAGCTGATAATTCTTTACATCAGTCGTGTCTTTGCCTTCCTTAGGAATTAAAACAATTTCTGCTGTCTCCCAGGATTCTGGCACACCTTCTTCTTGGATCTTATTCATCATCTGGCACATTACTTCTGTAATATCTTCTTCCAGGGCTTTATAAAACTCTGCAGTAAACCCATCTGGGCCAGGCGATTTACCCCCCTTCAGGTCCTTTATTGCCTTAGAAACTTCTTGCATTGTTATAGTTGTGGCAAGTTTCCCTTTTTTTCCTCTGAAAGTCTTCTTATTTCACAATTACTTAAATATTCCTCCATTTCATAGAATCATAGAATCATAGAATTGTCGAGTTGGAAGAGACCACGAGGGCCATCAAGTCCAACCCCCTGCCATGCAGGAAATCTTGATCCTTATCTTCCCTTTCTCCTTTTCCTTTATCCGCATACAGATTTGCATAAAATTGGGTAAATATCTATTTTATTTCTTTTTGGTTAGTATAGGCTACGTCTTTCTCTTTCATCTCAATTATAAGTTTTTTTCCCTTCTCTTTTTTAAGTTTATACGCTAACCACCTCCGTACCTTGTTAGCATTCGCAAAATAATTTTGTCTGATTCTCCTGAGCTTGTTTCCTATTTCATCTATCATCTCCTGATTTATTTCATTTTGAATGTTTCTTATTTCTCCCAATGTTTTCCTGTCCTTCGGCTCCTGTCTTAGTATCTTTTCTTTTTCTTTCAGCTTTCTCATTAAGCTTTCCTTTTTTGCTCTCTTTTGCCTATAAATTTCAGCTCCCCATTGTAATAGCAGACCTCTCATAGTTGCTTTATAGGCATCCCACATTATCTTACTTGGAACTTCTTGTGTGTTATTTAATTCAAAATAGCTCTTTGGTTCTTCCTTTATTCTTTTAACAAATAGTTCATCTTTCAGTAAAGTTTCCTTCAGTCTCCAGGTATATTCTTTCATTGTAGTGCTTATTGTCATTATTAAAGGGTTATGGTCTGACAGTACTTTTGGTAACACGTTGATGTTTTTAATTTTTATGCTAAGTTCTTTTACCACCCAAAACATATCTATTCTGGACCAAGACCGATGGACCTCTGAGTAAAAGGTATATCCTTTCTCACTTCCTTTTTTGTATGGCCAGATATCAATTAAATTATATTCATCCATTAACTCCTCACATGTCACTGGAAGATTACCATGATCTTTCTTATTCTTCTCATGTTCCGACCTATCTCTTGAGCCATTTAATACTCCATTAAAGTCCCCTGTAATGATTAAATTCTCAGCATTTAGTCTCTCTAATTCCATTCCAAGATGTTTATAAAATTGACTTTTCTTTACCAATGGGGCATATACCGCTATCAACGTTATCTTCTGATTCACCCAACTTATGTACTTACTAAATTCCTAAGAGCTATTACAGGAGTCCCGACCTGTGTCCCGAATGTAATACTTCGTCCAGAGACTGGACAAATTTCTATGGAGGCCCAAATATTGATAATGACAGTAAATCTTTGGTTAAAATTGACTTTTTTGCCTATGGGTCTTGTGCCATTAATTCTGACGGACACCTTCCAATCTAAATGGAAAAAAACATTGACTACAAAATTACAAAACATGGGTCTCCCGCCAGATACTCTTAGATCCATGGGGCACTCAAAAGCTAAAATAACTATACTCCAACGTATAAAGGATATAGATTTCCAAAACCATTGTAGTCTGTCTGTGAGATATTTCAACTATTGGGATTGTGCTGGTACATTTGTTATGGCAAATTATTTGACGAATCTAACAATACCCAAACACAGGAAAGCATTCCTGTTAGCCAGATTAAATGTATTACCTTCAGCACACCTTGAGGGTAAATACAATAAGACTCCTGTGCTTGAGAGAATATGCCCTTGTAATACAGGAAACACTGAAATGATCAATCATGTATTATTCCACTGTCCTTTTTACTGTGATGCCTGCAAAGATATGATCACCCCAAGCCTTCTAAATAAAACGGGGAGATCAGATACTTTTTACTTAAAATACCTTCTGTCAGACTGCAACCCACAGATAACTTGTAAAGTGGCACAATTCTGTGCATCTGCAATTACTTGCAGGAAAAGCAAAATTAAATCTAAATCTAATATAGCAGAACATATTGCATCTGAATTACTTTAATCTAGATGACAGAAGTTGTTTTTATTCTTACTTAAATTTACTTTCTTCCTAAATTGATTTATTTTACCTTCTTAGCAGATAGATTTATCCTCTTGCGATTTAAAAACAAAGCACTTAGTTGTATAAACTGTCTTATGTATGCACTTTTTTACTGTATTGCTTGTTAATGTAATATTAATGCATTACTACTTATGCATTATTTTAATTTTATTTTGTTATATTAATTTAACCTTATTGTTTTAAAGTTTTTGTTTGTTTGTTTGTTTTATGCTGGTCTTTGACCATAATAAAGTATCATCATCACCCAACATATCTCAACTCCCACTTAATGCCCATTTTTATCTTTTAGAATCCTTTTGGCCTCAAAACTGTTCTTCACATATATCGCTACCCTTTTTTTTTCTGGTCAGTTGATGCATAAAACACTTGACCTAATTTTTTATTATTTAGATATTTATTGTCTTGATTCCTTATTCTAGTTTCTTGAATCGTTACAATATCTGCCTTTTGAGTTTCTAGATAGTGATACACTCTTCTCTGCTTTTCCGTGTTTAACCCCTTAACGTTCCATGTTATTATTGAAACCGCCATGTCTTAGTCCGTAATATCCTCTTCTCCTTCACCTCTCTCCTCTACTTCTCCTTCATCTTCTTCTTCTTCTTCTCCCTCTACTTCTAAAATGGTGAAAGGTCTGGAAACCATGCCTTATGAGGAGAGACTTAGGGAGCTGGGTATGTTTAGCCTGGAAAAAAGACAGTTAAGGGGCGATATGATAGCCCTGTTTAAGTATTTGAAGGGATGTCACGTTGAGGATGGAGCAGGCTTGTTTTCTGTTGCTCCAGAGACTGGAACACGGAGCAATGGATGCAAGCGCCAGGAACAGAGATTCCACCTCAACATTAGGAGGAACTTTTTGACAGTAAGAGCTGTTCAGCAGTGGAACACACTCCCTCGGAGCGTGGTGGGGTCTCCTTCCTTGGAGGTCTTTAAACAGAGGCTGGATGGCCATCTGTTGGGGATGCTTTGATCGTAATTTCCTGCGTGGCAGGCGGTTGGACTGGATGGCCCTCGTGGTCTCTTCCAACTCTACAATTCTATGATTCTATGATTCTTCTTCTTCTCCTTCTGAATTTCCTTTCATTTTGTCCTCTCACTCATTTACCTTTCCTGTATCTCCTTTTTCCTTCTCCTCCCCCTCTTCTTCCTTTCATTCTGCATTACCTGCTTTCTCTCCCTTTTCTCTATCCCTTTCTTTATCTCTCTCCTCTTTTTTCTTATCTTCCTCACCAACTTTTTTCTTCCTTCTCCTTTTCTGATTATATTTCTTTTCATCCTGACTCATTTTTTCCAAAAAATTCCTTCACTTTTTCTATTGTGTTTATCCTGTATCTTTTCTGATAATAATTAAATGAGATACCTTCAATTCTTTCCCATCTATAATTTATGCCTTTATTCCTTAATTTCTGCGTCAGGACTTTGTAATCTTGTCTTCTCCTAAGAATTTCTGGTATCTTTATAGATCTTAATTTCTTGTCCTTCTATTTCAAGGTTAGCATTATAACTTCTCTGTATTATACTATCCCTTATAGATGATTTCGTATAGGTAATCGCAATGTCCCTTGGGACTTTCCTCTCTATAGCTGTAGCTGAATTTAATCTAAAAATTTTATCTGTATAGAGAGATAACTCTTCCTCTGTCATATCTATAAACTGGGCCATCTGAGGAATAATTCTTTCACTTAAATTTTCCTTTATCTTCTTTGATAGCCCTCTCAACTTGATACATTTCTCTCTGTATCTAAGTTCCTGAATTAGATTGATATTTCTATCTTTTTCTTGTTCTGATCTTAAAATTCCAGATTGCTTCTCTAGCTCTTTGGTTCTGTTTTTAACATCATCTATGTCACTTTTCAGCTCTTTCATCTCTACCATTAGTTTATCCAACCTCTTGCCAAGTCTCTCCATATCTGCTTTCAATTCTTTCTTCAAACTTTTAAAGTTCTCCTTCATCTCCCTTTTCATCTCTCTCAATTCCTGTAATATCTGTGTATTTATATCACAGCTTACTGTGATATAGCTTATTTTGGCATTTCTATGGATCCTCTCCTTGTTAGTGTAGTTTGTGACATCGTATGTGCTCTTGACCTTACACCTGTTGCCATGTTCCCTCCTTACTTCCTAGCCACCTCAAACTAATTGAAATGAAACACCTGTCCTTCTAAACCTTGAATGCTTCTGTGTGTAATGTTTTTATTAACTAAACTTTCTCACTTAAAAAATTTAGAAGACCCTAACTACTCCAATCTCTTCCTTTGCCTATAGTTCTTTGTGTCTTCCCTCTTTGCTTATCTTTATTTTTCTCTACCAACCTTCCAACCTTCCTCGCCTCCTTCTAATTTATAAGTTCTCCTTTCCCAAATAATTCATCAATTATCATCAATTCATCAATTCCTGAATCTTTAGGTCCTCCCTCTTAATTCAATTCATAAATCATTTAATATATTCTTACTAGACTTATATATCATTTACTCTCTCAAATCATATCTACCTCATCTACTAAAACACAATTCCCTATAATTCCATATCATTTCATATCATTCGATCTCATTTCATTAACAAAACATTTCAAAGAGTAATCATTAAATCCAATTACTTCAATTAAAACCCACTTATTTTAAACTCGAACCTTGGTCTAATTAGAATTAATCAATTCATTAAGTAAACTCATTCATTAATTAAACTCATTCAACTAATAAAATTAAATAATTAAATTAATTTTGTTTATATCACCAATTATACAGGTACTTCAATTATAATTATGATTATGATTAATTACACCACTTAACATAAAATTGCATAGGACAGATATAAGCAAGAAGGTTCTTAATGAAATTAATTCATTCCATCAAGTTCAATACATATCCAATCAATCCTTACAATTCATCCGCCAACTACCCCCCTAATTGATTATCTTCAACTCTCTCTTACTGTTCCACAGTTCCACTGTTCCAAAGTTCCCCACTTATTCAGCTCCAGTCTTTTTCCTTTTACACTTAAAGCAGTATTACCTTGACAGAAGGAGGGGGGAAGGGCTCAGGTTTTTGGGTGTAGACGAGGTGAAGAGAAGAGGAAGGTGGGAAAACCTACCCTGCAAGGTAGTATAGGAAGGAGAAAAAGAAAGAAGAGGGTGGGAGACACATAGAAAGTATAATTGTTTCTCCCGATACATGCATATTAAGACAGCAAGGGGAGCTGGCTGAGTATTTAGTTACTGCCACTCAGTGGGCAAAGATGTGGCTGTAGGCCAAGGATGTGGTGCTGAAAAACTCCCTCAAGCTGCTGATTGGCCAGCCAATGGACTGCTACAATTGGTTGGGTATGTTTCCTAAGTGGCCAATCAGCACACTGGGAATGGCAGCATACCCAATGGAATTATATCGATAGATTGGTGTTTTGTTGTTGTTTTCATTTCCTGAGTAAAACACTGTGTGAGTATCTGTCTATACAGTAAAAAAAAAATACGTACGACATTCGGAAGATCGATCATCCATACACATGGCCATTCAGATGCATACATACCATTTGGAAGAGGCGCTAGCGAATTCCCCGTAAACTACGTGGATTCGGCATTCAGGAGGATTTGTGGGTCATACGGAGTTTAGGGGGGTAAAAAATCATGTAGGCGGATTGTATGCATATGAATGGCTGCCTTTTCAGATTTTTTACCCCCCAAATGGATTTTTTTTAATCGTGTAGACGGGGGCCTGACTCAAAATGTCCCATTCCTGTCCGCTTTAGTCTCCTCACCCATTGCAATGTTTATACCTTCCATTTCTTGTTTTACTGTATAGTGTCCCCTGATTCATGTTCCTCACATAACATGTTCCTATAATAAGTGTTGTGCAGCTTCGGACTTTCCTTCCACCTCTTAGCACATCAACAGCTGAATATCCTTTTGGCTTGAGTTAAGTTACTCCATTAGGCATAGCACTACTCGTAGTTGTCCTCTGCTCTACCCTGGTAGGAGTCTTATCTTTTGGCAATATCTCTTGGTTCATTTTGGATGTCTCATCACAGGTAAAAGGCATGCCTCCTTCTGCACAGTCATAACAAGTGTTAGCTATGGTGCCACTGCTGTTGCCTCTGAGAGATCCTCTGCCAGTGCACTCCCTCCACCCACCCACTACTGCTGCTGTCCAGTCACTGTTTGGCACATTAGCCTGGCTCTTCAGCAGAAGCCTGTCTGACATAAGAGATCCTACCAACAGCAGTACTACCATCAGCATAATGTCAGCACGCAGTCACACCACTTCAGAAAGGTAGTGCTATGGTGAGAGTGCTGAAATATTCCCCTCCAAAATAAAGCCCTAAATTGTCAAAACATTCCCCTTTTGGATCCAGTTCAGTGGCACTAGTTTCCCCCTGTATTGCTGGTCCAAGACAATTTATTATCTCAGACAAAGCAGCAAATCATTTTCATCTCACCCCATCCCAGAAACCTCAGGTTTACCTAACTAGCTGTGATGGTCAAGTGATTTTGGTATCTGGAGGGAGAAACCTCATAACCACATTTTCCCAGCAGTAAATATATAGTAATCATAAGTTAAATAACTGTTTGCCAGCCTTTGATGACACTCACAATCAGCTTGTTCCAGGCAACCATCACATTCTAACAGATAGTTGCCTCTAAGTGATCTATCATGCCCACCCACAATCAAAGTATCCATGTCCTCTAATAAAGGAACTGTGCAGGAACTAAAAGGACTTTTGTGGCACAAAAGCAATGCCAGTGATCAGGACATACAAGGCTTTAACATGGCCAACACAACTCAGACTCAAATATGCCGCAAATCAAAAGTTAAAAATGAGAAGTACTTTTGAGTGGTGGTTCCAGATGTGAAAAATAGTTAGGAAAGCCATGACACCCATGCTGGGTGGGAGCTAAATGCTGTACTTATTCTGCCTTTCTCTGACTGGATTGGTCCATTTTTACAATGTAAAATAATTGGGGCTGTCACACAGTCAGTTACTGAATTAATGACAAAAAACTAAGGAAAACTGTCAGTTATATCACAACAGAGTGCATAGGCAAAATCTTTCAGTGCACTGCTAAGCATTTGGATCCTCCTGTCCTCCGCTCATTTAGAGGGTTTTTTAGGAAGGAAGGAAGGATTTATAGAGTGACAGTGTATGTCCCACACAAAGTGAAGCACTAGTTAACCCGTGTTAAGCATTGGCTGTACTTTATTGCCAGTAAACTACTCTCAGAGCACACATAGTGTTATTCCCCTCCCAATAATGATTTATCCCTTTGCCTCCAGCTCCCAGCTCTTCACAAAAACAGTTCCCTTCCTACACTTCCCTCCATTTCCCTCCCTCCCCTCCCTCCTCCCTCTTCTTTTCCTGCTCTCCTTCACACTTAATTTATACCAAAGGCAGGCCAGACATCTGCTGAGGTGTATGATATGGGGAGAGAAAATGTCTTTCAGCATGTGCAGCATGCCGCCTCCTCCTCCTCCTCCTCCTCCTCCTCCTCCTCCTGCCTCACTGCCCACTTACTATTTAGTAGCAGATTGCCCCTTGTTTACACATATATACATGCATGGAACACATTCATTCCTGGAGGTTTTGCCCTCCTCCACCAACACCCCATTGGCTGGTCCAACCAATTTCAAAAATTTCTTTCTCTTTTCAACAACAAAAGAAATTTCACTTTATGGTTTCCATCTTGATATTGTATCAATAAATTAAGGGAGCAAGTGGAAGTCAGAAATAATTTCCATTGGGCAACCCCCTCCTCCACATAAAATCTTCCTAGTAATGCTCAGTTAAAAGCATAGGGAACTACCCACCTATTTTACTGAAGGTTTTTTAGATGATATGTTCAGAAGAAAAATAATAGTTGTGAAGAAATAAATTTAAAACAATACATGCTGGGCTGACTACCCTAAAGGCACCAGATCTCATCTGAAAAGCTAAGGAGGGTCAGCCTGGTTAACTTGGATAGGAGACAGCCAGTGAATACCAGGTGCTATAGACTACTGACAAAACACCTTGGAGTATTCCTTGCCTAAGAAAACTCTATGAAATTCATGAGGTTGCCATAAGTTGACAGATGACTTGAAGGCATATACAGTGGGTCCTTGGTATCTGCTGGGGTTTGGTTCCAGGACCCCCTCCCCCCATGGATACCAAAATCCATGCATACTCAAGTCCCATTGTATACAATGGCATAGTAAAATGGTATCCCTTATATAAAATGGCAAAATGAAGGTTTGCCTTTTGGAATATTTTTTAAAATATTTTCAAACTGTGGATGATTGAATCCATGGATGCAGAATCTGTGCGTAAGGAGGGCCGACTGTATACACAATACATGTTGGCTATTTCTTGGCTTGCCCTCAGATCATATAACTTACTGACAATGATGCTGCTGAAGTAACCATAACTTTTGTAGGTAGGCAACTCTATAAATGCAGTTAGTTTTCCTGAACATTGCCCTTGACATAAATATTGCAAAAGAAAAAAGGCAGTGGCAAAGTTAAGTGCTTACAGAAAATCAGGTCATGTGTGGCCAAAAAAAAAAAATTCTCCTGGGAGAACGCTGAAAAATATTGCAAGGTCTGGCTGAAATGGGTCAGGTGTTGTTGTGTGCCTTCAAGTCATTTCCAACTTATGACGACCCTAGGGTGAACCTATCATAGGGTTTTTGTGGCAAGATTTGTCCAGAGTGGGGCTTGCTTTCCTCTGAGGCTAAGAGTGCGTGATTTGCTCAAGGTCACCCAGTGGGCTTCCATGGCTGAATGAGGATTTAAACTCTGGTCTCCAGAGTAGTATTCCAACACTCAAACCACGATACCACATTGGTTCATGGTTTTAAAAGACCTCACAACAGAGGCATATGAAGGCAGCAGAGAGTTTCTGGTTTCTGGATCCAGGTATGTTGGTCATATGAACAGCATGACATCATAATTTACATAGCCAATCAGATTTGAAAACAAGCTGATGCTGGTGAGGATAAGCAAAGCTAATTTATTAAGGATTTCCTTTGCTGCATTGTTGTCATGATGGCTTGCCCAACCCATCATGGAGACTTCATCTACAAACTCACAGTTCGTAGCAGTGGAAAATTCCACTCCTTGCTTGGTATGGTAAGTGGGTAGGAACCTCATTTACTAAACAGGACATCCCATCACCTGACTGGAGAGCCAATCAGAAGTTGGCAATGCAGAACCAATCAGAGATGACCACGAAAGACGTAAAAGTTCTGACCTTCCTTTGTTCTGGGAGGCCACATGCTGCCTGGGGGCAGATGGAGAGAGCCACATGTTGGAACCACATGGAGTAGCCAATAAGATGCTAAACTGTGATAACAGAGGTTGGGGGAAGCCAATTTCACTCTCGTGGGCTTGATAACATCAAAAAAGCCTCAAAATGATATATGAAGCCAGGGGAAGAGGCTTCTATCCAAAAGGACTCTGAATTCCATCTCCAGAGACTAAAAGGGGGCCAGCTAAGGTGAGCCCTGGCCCAGCCATCCCAATTGGGACAGGAACTGATTACATGACACCAGAACTTTAAGTTATCTTTTATTCTTAGCTTAGGGACCATCTAGCTAGTTGTGTTAGTTTTTATGATTTGTTTTGAGTACTCTGACTGAATGTATCTGTAACCCTAAGTTAAAATCCTGGAGGGCAAGTGCCTCCAAGTAACCTTAAGTCTAAAACTAAAATAACTAAAATAAAGTTTTTCTGTTATTTCCTAACCTCCATAAATCACGGGCCTTCTTGGTCAGCTATCAGAACTTCCCTGGGATAGAGGAAAGTGTGTTACTGATCTTTTAACACAACCTGTCTGGCTTCTCGCTGCACCAGACATGAAAGGGTTAAAGTCAGCGAGTGGTGGCGGTGTTACCTTAGAAAGGGATTTCTAGACTAGCGGAACCCTTGAGAGTGTGTTTTCAGATTGTAAAAATAAGCCAGAAGCCTTCTCTTCCCGCTTGAAGAGAGGCCCTAGCTTATCAAAATTGTGAGTAAAGTAATATTCTTGTCTCCTTTTCAACAAAAATGCTGAAAGAAAGTGCTTTTGAGTCCTCTTAAAACTGTTTACAGAAAACTTACACCACCCCCACAAGATTGCCACCCTGCTCTTGTCTTTTACATGGTGGAAGTCTCAAAAGACCTCAGTGACCAGTTCCCAGGATCTCCAGTTAGGAAGTCTTGGTTAACTGGGTTGGCAAAGATCTGCTGCCAAATTATAAAGTCCAGGGCTAGATGGATCAGTGTCCCATTCCCTATAAGCTGTGATCAACTGAATGGCTCGTTGGCTGCATTTGTAAATTGGTCAGCTCAATTTCTGGAATTTTGCAGCAGTGCACAATGGACTGGTACAAGAAATTTACAATTAGCCTAGGGCTCAGCTACATGGCAGAATTAAATACGGGAAAATCATGTTACCTCCATTTCGGTCCTGTCCCACATTGTGTCCACAATGCATCTGTATAATTGGTGATTGTCAAAATACCCAAGTTTGTAGTCCATATGGCCTGCTGGCGGGTCAGCTGGGCTGGGGGAGGGCGAGTCCTTCAGCAGCGGCCCTTCAGCCCCCATCTCTTCATTTTGCAGCGGCGGCGATGGCTTTCTGGGAAGGACAGGATGGGCTGTATGTGCCAGGTCTGCCCTGCTTGGCCCTTGCTCGTCCCAGGCTGGGTGGGATGGGCTGCTGAGGCTTAGGGCTCTTCCTCCATGACTTCCTCATGGAGGAAGAGCCCTCAGCCAGGGCACTGCAGCCTAGGGCTCTTCTTCCTTGACTGTCAGTCTCAGAAGACCACAGTGATCAGGCAGAACGATAGAAAAGGAATTCAAGGCCTCAGATATCCTTAAGTCTTCAACTGTTTAGGGCTTTGTTCACTCTTACCAGAACCTTGAATGAGGCTTGATAGCAAGTAGTTGCAGAATGCAGAGCTTTCAGCAAAGGGCCAATATAAATGGCATCTGACCATAAGGCAGCTATATTCCACACTAGCTGCAGCTTCTGGATCAGCCTCAAAGGAAGCCCCACAAAGACAATTTCCAATCATTCATCCTCAAGGTTATCTACACCCACACCACTGTGTGTTCACTCTGTATCACTACAACTGGCCAAAGCTGGAAAGGGGGCACTCTATGCAGCTGAAGACGCTTGGGATCTAAGGTGCTATCTAGATGATGAAAAAACTCCTCGTAGAATGCAAGGAGACTACCTTTTGTCCCAATGAGATTCTGCAGTGATTCAACATTTTCGGAAGGAGGGGGCCTAAAACAGCTCCATTTACTGCACAAGAAAAACCTTTGCAGCTTTTTTTTGAAGTTTTTTTTTTAAAAAAAATGTATGCAGAAATATGCCTTACTACCCATTTGGACAACCAATTCACATTGCAGCACATTCTGGAAGTCAATAGCTGATTGGTTGGACGTGCACAGGGGGTGGGCTTGCCAGCAACAAAGTATTTTAGTTCCACAACTAAACAGCTTTTTAAAGTGGGAGATCGCACTTCCACACCTTAGATTTAAAGGAGATTTTCAGACAACACATTTGTTCCATTGCAGGCACGGAACAGGGTCTCTGAAAGATTTCTCTTTCAGATTATATTATCCTCTTCCATGCCTCCAACGTGCCTGTTCTGATTTCTCCCCATGATATTTCAATCACATGGAGAAGTTGTTAATGACCACCCTGTTCCATTTCTGCAATGGAATCAGGGTGTTCTGAAAGGTGTCCCACTCCTCTCCTGCTATGAGGGGAGGTACGTTCTGCCAGGAATGGGACATCCAGGTAAGTGGGACCCTTTCCCCCCCCTCCCCAGGTTACTTGTTTTTTGTTTTTGTTTTTGCCTTTTATTTCTGATTTTGACAGCTGGGGGGGGTTTATATATGAATTTCCCTCTCATTCGTTCTCTCACAAGAACAAGCGGGATTTCCCCTGGCTGGTCGTAAAGGCAGCCTTATGACAGCTGCATTTATGGCAGGCCATCAAGCAGGGAGGGAGCCTATTCCTGGAGCGGTATGGAGGTAAGTGTATGAATATTTATCTCCATTCCATTGCAGGAACAGGAGAGGAGGTGGTAGGGTAGCAACGGGGCTTTTGGCCCCGGTCTGAAAATGTCCAAAAGTAAAAAAAAAAAAAAAAGCACTTCACAGCAGTGGCAACTTACGGAGAATAATAAAGTGAGTAACTCACTCATGACCACCATCTTGATTCCCAGGCATTTCTCCGTGTGAACTTCAAATGCAGATAACTTCACATACCAGCGATCTTGCCAAAAAATCATGGAGACAAATGAACGTTGCTGTGATTTTGCGTTAATGCACAGCAATCAGCATTATATTGCCCCATCTAGACAAGTCCAAAATGGATCTAGAAACACCTCAAGACTACAAACATCCTCTTTCAAGGGGAATATAGCCAATCAAAAACAGGTAGCAACACTAACTCCCAGGAACAGAAATCACCCACCCACCTACTCACAGAGTCTCCATCTTACCAGGCTTCAAGTTCACTTAAGAGCCCCTCATCTAACTCATTCCTGAGCCCAAGGACTGGTCAAAATTCTCTGAAAGGTTGGCTGGTGCTTGAACCACAAAAAAGTATGAGCCACATGATACTGAGTGAATTGAACAGCTTACAATTTTATTTCCTACAGAGACTGCTGAGTTAAACTCATGTATTTATTTGGAGGATAAATAATTATCATTACTGCCCTGGTCAAGCACATGGCTAAATTGCAGCATCAGAATATGCTTTGTAGTTTGCACAGCTGTCTTTGCACTAATAATAATATGATATTCTAAGGTGAAAAGGTAGCTGCTGCTGCTATCCCCAAACCCTTCTGAAGCGTTCTACTTATTCTGCTGAATATGACAGCAAGCAATTGTTATGCAAATCAGTTTTCAGAGTGAACAGAGTGGAAGTTTACCACCTTTTAAACAATTTTATTCCACTCTCCAGGACTCTACTCATACTGTCCAGGTAGGGCTGATCTGTATACTGAATCAACTACAGTTAGGGCAGCAGTACAAACATGGACATTTAAGGAACCAGACATTCCTTCTATGGTGGCAGCTTAACACATCTGCCAAAAAGATGACAACTAAGACAGCACAATTTTGCATAAAACTGGTATTTTCTAACTTACATATGCATATATTAATTTACATATGCATATGCTAATTTACATATTTGCACATTCAGAAATATTACAATTTCTAGAAATCTCACTGTAAGACTGACTAGATGGGCTTCTAGTGCCTTTGTAGGGCTCATCTGCACAGGCTCATCTACACGGGCTTCCCACCAGCATATCCTGCCCATGAATCAGACCCACTTCTCCCCGCTTACCAGTACGAAATGAGATGGAGCCCAGACCGCCATGCCAGCCTGTCGCTGAAGCTGCTGCAGCCACCAACACACTGTAGCATCCCACTCTCCAAAGCCAGGAAGCTGTCCCACAGTGTTCCTGCCCTTACACCCCCACCCCTACAATAATTCATAAATTGGCAGTAATTCATTAATTGGCATTAATTAACAGATTTGGCACTAAGCAACAGTTCTAGTGGGTTCCGGGTGACCAAGAACCCCTCAGAAGGGTTCATGTAAAGGTCACCCAGAGACCTAATGGAAGTTGTGTTGGAAAATACCCAAAACTCAGGCATGCCCACGACTGGTTATGCAAGCCCCCCTTAGATACGCTGTCAGTGAGGAATGTGCCGATCCACTCTAGACACACATGGCCATGATTCATGTTCCAAAGCAAACAAATGATTGGAAAACCCATTACTCTGCAAAGATCTCTCTTCGCACCTTTCCTACTCAACAATAGAAGGTTGCCTCAAGCCCATCAGTATGAATGTTCCAACCATTAGCAGGAGTTAAGGAAGCCAGAGCTTCCATTGTCTAAGCTTTGGGAAACTTACTCACACATTGTCTTCTACTCAAAACACCCCTTAAAGGTATGATATCAAGTATAAATATTATCCCAAAGCACAAGCAAAGTGCACACAGTTTTCTACATGCCGTCACTCTGCCTGTGTTCTGTGTGACCATAGTGTCAAGCCTGTGTATTCTTCTCTGCACAAACCACTGCTTGTCAGACAGCAATAGCATAGCCCATTATCCCAAAATCTATTCCTCTATCCAAATTCTTCCTCCTATCTTTTGTTAGTCTTGTATGACTATGACTACTTGAAGCTTGAGTGCATGTGTAAATGGTCCCATGATTATTTTTCAATAAAAACATTTTTATTCACTTCCTGGTTTCGAGTCTCGGCAGTGACTGCAAGTATACACAGGTGCAAAGGTCCTGTAGTTGCCCAGCCTCTTGCTGCCATATTTGAGCTAATTTAAATTCCCCATATTTATCATCATCATTTATTTATTTATATAGTGCCATATTAATATTTTAATTTGAGTGACACAGGTGGGTTCCCATGAACCCCACCAATTTGGGTTACAGCAGCACATGAGTAATGCCTCCTGTATGTGACCACTCTGGTCACATTCTGTGAACCAGCTTCCTGGCTTCAGCAGAGCAGCAGCAGATGGCAACTGCAGTGACAGGCTGGCATGGCAGTGTGGGCTCCTATTGTCAGGCAGAGCCTGATCTGTTTTCTTTTCTTTTCTTTTCTTTCTTTCTTTCTTTTCTTTTTTTTTTTCCAGCTGAAGCAGATTTTCCCAGGTATTTTTTAAAAGTGGTGTAATGGCCTCTACCCTTTCTTGGCCCCAGGGATTGTAGGACTGCCTGGGGGCAAAATGGGGCAAATGTCCTGCATCATCTGGACGACAAGGCTACAAAATGGGTGTGTGTGTGGCAAGACAGAGTAAACAGCCCATCTAGGCAAGGTCACAGTCTGCTGTCTGGGTGCTTCATGGCCAACTTGAAGCCCATCATTCTCCCTTTTTCTTCCCTATCTTGAAATGACCTTAAAGTGGCCTTTTACATCCTTTATTAGTTTTTGTATTTCAAGATTATGGTGGTCTAAAGCAATGAGAAGCCTGTATGTAAGCTAAACTGCAGTGAAACCCTGCCCGCCAGGGCTGAAGGTGCGTAATAAGGACAGTTTTGCCACACTTTTCAACCTCTCCTTCACCCCTCCAACTTAGAAACTCAGGGGGTTAACTATGCCAGTCCCAGAGGTATAATCCACATCCCTCTGAGGGGGAGGGAAGGGAGGGAGCAGTTTGGATACAGAACACTCTAGCGGTGGCAGGAATGTGAACTTCCCCTTGGGTCAGCATGAAGGCACTTCAGCCCATCCCACCCCAATCCCAGTGCCAAACTGGTGGTTCTGACTGAGGGTTAAGATTATTCTGTCCATGATTATACTTGAATCTACATGTTAAGACATTGGACTCGTCCTGATTCATTTTTTCCAGTTTTGCAGAATTTTGAAATGTACAACTCCCCCATCACCACCACTCCAAAAGCTGTAGCTTTTAGTTCTGTCTTCTCTGCAGAAATAAAATACCATGTGAGTACTTTGAGCAGCAATTACTACCACTGTGACCAACAGGGATTATGGACAAAACATATTTCTCCTGGACTAAAAGAGCCATCCTTATCCTAACTTATTTTTTTATTGCATTGCATTATGTTGCATTTACAGCCCACTAAAATGCATAACAGCATTCTTATTTAATCTATTTATACAGCTCAATCAATGACTTCTTAGTGTCACATAAAAACAAACTGAAGCATGAAATGTTATATCAAGAACTCATACAAATGCATACTCATGCAAATGGACATTTATGTATAGAATTTTTAAGGCATGTTGGGGGTTGGATGCTTTGTGGGTTAGAAATAATTTGTGCCTTGGCAAATCAAAATCCACACAACGTTTTCGACAATGCACATTTTCACTGGAGTTTCTGCAGGAAACCCCAGATCTGTAAGATTTGCAGTTTTTTCTGCATATGAAGAGAAAACCCAGATTTTGGCAATATGGTGGCCAGGATTGGCTTTGGAGCAAAGCCGGGGCAGGACTTCCTATGGATGAGACTCCATTCTGGTGCTTTTTTTTCTTTGCTTTTTTTAAAAAATTGATTGTACACATATCCAGATAAGCCTATCTCTGCAGATCCAGTAATACAGTACCCGGAGACAACATATATATGTTTATTCACATGCATGAGCAAACAGGAAAAAAAGACTGGTAGCCCCAGCCATGTGTCCAGAAATAGTATGGCACATAGGACACAAGATCAGTGTAGAGCAAAAGCAATTCTAGGCTGCATCAATAGGAGTATGGTATCTAGATTGAGGGAATTAATAGTGTCACTCTATTCTGCTTTGGTCAGACCTCACCTGGAATACTGTGTCCTGTTCTGGGTAACCACAATTCAGGAAGGATATTGACAAGCTGGAGCATGTCAAGAGGAGGGTGACCAAAATGGTGAAATGTCTGGAAGCCATGTCCTATGAGGAGTGGCAAGGGAGCTAGGTATGTTTAGCCTGGGGAAGAGAAGGTTAAGAGGTGGCACAATAGCCATGTTTAAATATTTGAAGGGATGTCACATTGAGGATGGAGCAAGTTTGTTTTCTGTTGCTCCAAAGACTAGGACACAGAGCAATGTATTCAAATTATAAGAAAAGAGATTCCACCTAAACATTAGGAAGAACTTCCTGACAGCAAGAGCTATTCAACTGTGGAACACGCTCCCTTGGAGTGTGGTGGAGTCTCCTTCTTTGGAGGTTTTTAAACAGAGGCTCAAAATTCAGAATGACCTGGATAGACTGGAGAGCTGGGCCAAAGCTAACAAAATGAAATTCAATACGGAGAAATGTAAAGTACTGCATTTAGGGCGGAAAAATGAAATGCATAAATATAGGATGGGAGAGACCTGGCTGAATGAGACTATGTGCGAAAGGGATCTAGGAGTCCTAGTAGACCACAAGTTGAACATGAGCCAACAGTGTGATGCGGCAGCTAAAAAGGCCAATGCAATTTTGGGCTGTATCAATAGAAGTATAGTGTCTAGATCAAGGGATGTAATAGTGCCACTCTATTCTGCCTTGGTCAGACCTCACTTAGAATACTGTGTCCAGTTCTGGGCACCACAATTCAGAAAGGATATTGACAAATTGGAGCGTGTCCAGAGAAGGGCAACTAAAATGGTGAAAGGTCTGGAAACAATGCCTTATGAGGAGAGACTTAGGGAGCTGGGTATGTTTAGCCTGGAAAAAAGACGGTTTAGAGGCGATATGATAGCCCTGTTTAAGTATTTGAAGGGATGTCACGCTGAGGATGGAGCAGGCTTGTTTTCTGCTGCTCCAGAGACTGGAACACGGAGCAATGGGTGCAAGCTCCAGGAACAGAGATTCCACCTCAACATTAGGAGGAACTTTTTGACAGTAAGAGCTGTTCGGCAGTGGAACGCACTCCCTCGGAGCGTGGTGTGGTCTCCTTCCTTGGAGGTCTTTAAACAGAGGCTGGATGGCCATCTGTCGGGGATGCTTTGATTGTGATTTCCTGCGTGGCAGGGGGGTTGGACTGGATGGCCCTCGTGGTCTCTTCCAACTCTGCAATTCTATGATTCTATGATTCTATGATTCTATGATTCTGTGTTTCTGCATGGAAGGGGGTTGGACTGGATTACCCTTGTGGTCTCTTCCAACTCTATGATTCTATGATAAGCCCTGGTGCATGTGGCATTTACAAAGCTGCTATGAATCAAAGAAATCCACCACAGCTATGAGGTAAGTGCAAGGTTTCCCATGAGTATAGATAAGCCCTATATCTGTATCTGTATCTATATCTAGCCCCTGAAGTGTTTTATCACCTTTAGGATACTGTCAGTGGATTCTGGCACCATTTCCCTCACCCCAATGTACTTGGTTGCCTCTCTCACTTTCTTTTTGCCTACTGTTTCTTCATCCCCAACATATCTTGACTGAAGTGGTCCATTTTCTGCGATGGCAGGAGATGCTCCCTTCTTTTCATACCACATTTCTTAGGTGTCTGAGCAATACCATGAACCCCCTCCCCAAATCTGTGAACTAAAACACTGCAAACAGGCCTATGTACTCAAAAGATTACACTGAAGGGCAGAATTTCAACCTGATTTAGGAGGGAAATTATGCTTCACTCTTCATTGGCTCAGCATATAACATTATAAACATAAGTGTGATGTACACAGAACACAAACTCACATATCTTCAATAAAGTTCTTTATTGCAATAGAAGCATGTGTAAGGGACATTGGCAAAGCTGCAACTAAAGATCAGACTAACAGCAGAAGATGATAAGAGACACCCAGCGTGAGAAAGCAGAAAAAGGAGGGCAGTATACCATGGAGGGAGCAAGAGGCGCGGAACCATCTGTCTGGCCTTGAGCTCCCGGTAGGACCTGCGTTCCCATGGCAACCAACATCTCCCAGACATTCCAGAGGCCCAAGATAGAACCAGTCTCAAGCCAACAAACTGTCAGGGTCCTCCATGAATTCCACTCTATATCCCAGAATTCATGGACGATCCTGACATACTGCCCCCCTGAAGATCAACCCCCCCCCTCAACCTGGCTTATCGGGAAAACGGGCATGAAACTTTCGCAATAAGCGTTTGGCATTGACATGTTCAGAAGCTACCCACTCTGCATGGCCCAAAGGCAGGTGTTTCCACTTCACCAAATACTGCAACCCTCCCCAGTGAAGCCTAGAGTCCAAAATCTCAGAAATCTCAAAATGCTGGTCCTGGTCCACCAGGATCGGTTGAGGCATGGGTTCCAGCGCTGGATGGTGTTGGTCTGGAGGGCTCGCGGGCTTGAGTAGGCTAGAATGAAACACAGGATGCACATGTCGGTACAACTTAGGCAAAGATAGTTCTTAGGCCACTGGATTCACCACCCTAACAATACGAAAAGGGCCAATGAACTTGGCCCCCAACTCCTTGGAGGGCTGGGGGCACTTAAGGAACTTGGTGGACAAATAGACCAGATCTCCCACCCCATATTCTGGAGAAGGGTCTCGCCTTTGATCAGCATAGTGTTTACAGCGTGCTTTGGCAAAGTCTAAGGCCGAGATCACATGAGGCCAAGCGTCTCTAACTTTTTGACTCCACTGGGAGACTGACACAGGGTCGGAGTTGGGAGGCCCCGTCAACAAAGGCAGGGGACCGAAATCATGTCCAGAAACAACTTTAAAAGGCAAGAGTCCAGTGCTCTGGTGGGTGGCATTATTGTAAGCCACTTCCGCAAAAGGTAACAGATCAACCCAATCAGACTGTTGGAAATTTACATAGCACCTTAGGTATTGTTCCAGTGTCTGATTCGTTCAGTTTCAGGATGAGAAAAGAAAAGATCTTTAGTTGCAGCTTTGCCAATGTCCCTTACACATGCTTCTATTCCAATAAAGAACTTTATTGAAGATATGTGAGTTTGTGTTCTGTGTACATCACAGAAAGCTGCAACTAATCAACTTTTATTTTCTCGTCCTGAAACTGTGGAGCCATTACCCGCAATGTCTGAGGACGCGGAGACTGGCACGCAGACGGACCAAGATCTGATTGTGGCCAGCACCCAAGGAGCCAATGCTTCGAAGCAGGAGACCGGGGCAGAGGGAGGTGCTGCAGCCGTCGCGGCTGGAGGCACAAGCTGAGACCGCCGGAGGGCTGGAAGATTTCCGCTCTCCACTGAGCCCTGGGAGCTGGGAGTCAAGCTGGCTCCAGGGAGGGGCAGCCTGCCAAGCTTCGGCACTCCGGTGCGAGAGGTTTTGGCCCCTGCCTGGCCATGGGCAGGGGACGGCCGCCGAGAAGAATGCAGGTCCCGGTGGGACAGGCCCCAGGGGGAGGGGGCTCGAGAGCCAGAAGCGAAGTTTTCCCTGGCAGAAGTTGGAGCCGAGGTTCTTCAACTGAAACAGCAAATGGGTGAGATACGGGAGGTACTCCTAGAACTCCTGCACAGAACCCCTCTGCACAGAACCCCTCTGACGATCCTGACAATAAGAACAAGAGAACTGCCATTGTTAGAACTTACCAAGCACCCCTCATGTCAAGCTGTGGAAGGGAGAGGCAGGAATTGGGGTGTGGGCCATCCAACCCTGGGACTCACTCAGATGCTGAGCTTGGAAGATGCCACAAAAGCCCTGCCAGGGACACAGAGTGTCCCATTTGGGAAACAGAAACCACAAAGTAGAGTGAGAAGAGAGTTTAGAAGAGAGGGGCAGGGCTGAAGAATGAAAGGGGGTATTTAAAGATGAAGCAATAGGAACCTGGGGAGAGAGGAGGAGGAGAAGGAAGTGAGGATAAGCTGCAGAGAAGGAGTGTGAAGGCATCTGCAGAACCCATGGCTTCACTAGCCAAGAGGGTGCTGAAAGGAGAAGGAACAACCCTGAAGTAGTTTGTTTGTGGACTCACAGGCTAGGGTTGGTCCCACCCCATGGAGGGGGGAGTTGGGCAGACAGTGGTGGAGAATGTGGGCATGACAGCCCTTGGAGGTACTGTAACCACACCACAAGAGCAACTCTTTTCCTGGTTACTGAAACAACAGCAAAGAGAGTTCTACAAAGCTAACAAAATGAAATTCAATACAGAGAAATGTAAGGTACTGCACTTAGGGAGGGAAAATGAAATGCATAGATATAGGATGGGGGAGACCTAGCTGAACAAGAGTATGTGCGAAAGGGATCTAGGAGTCCTCATAGACCACAAGTTGAACATGAGTCAAGAGTGTGATGTGGCAGCTTAAAAAGTCAATGTGCTTTTGGGCTGCATCAATAGAAGTATAGTGTCTAGATCAAGGGAAGTCATAGTGCCACTCTATTCTGCCTGGGTCAGGCCTAACCTGGAATAGTGTCCAGTTCTGGGCACCACAATTCAAAAAGGATATTGACAAATTGGAGCGTGTCCCCCCCGCCACCTCCCTCCCCCCCCACATGGCACCTCACTCCCCCACCATGGCCCTTGCTGCCCCCTGCCACCCTCCCTGAGCTCCTCCCCCCCACACACACACCATCCCCCACACACACACTTCTACTTACTCATTGCAGCCATGTTTACACTGGAGGTAAAACTCCACATGTTCCCGCCTCCAGTGTGCTGATTGGCTGCCCAACAGTTTCCTAAGCAGCCAATCAGCACACTTGAAATGGCAACATACCCAAGAGAATTATATATATAGATAGCACCTCTTGGGTGGAACATTTGCAGCATCTTAGGTGAGTAATCCTTGAATTAAGAAAGGCAGGGTTAACAGCCAATCTGGCTAAATGTATGATAGCAAGGAAACCGGTCCTTTATCTGGGGCACTACATTGGAGGAGGACTAGTACGCCCTGTAGAAGAGAAAGTGAATAAGTTAGCCCAGTGGGTTCACCCTAGAACCAAAAAAGGAAGTTAGACAAGTTTGGGGATTAGCAGGTAATTGAAGGTTCATGCCAAATTTTTCCCACTTAGCTTTTCCTCTCACAGAATTAACAAAGAAGAAGGCTCCCAGGATAGTGAAGTGGGGAGAGTGGGTAGAGGCAGCTTTTTAACATCTGAAAAACTGTTTGTGTAGCTGGCTGGTACTAAAGGTGCCAGACTTCTCAAAACCATTCATTGTCCAAATGGATGCCTCAGAGATAGGCCTAGGTGCTGTCTTAGCTCAAAACTGCCAGATGGAGAACATCCAATATTGCATTTAAGTCAAAAGTTGAAGTCAGAGAGAAAAAATATTCAACTATTGAACAAGAAGCTTTGGCAGTCAAATGGGCTGTTCTGACTCTACAATACTATCTCTGGGGCAGTCCTTTTGTTTTAATTACTGACCATGCCCCGCTTAAATGGTTAATAGCAATGAAAGGTATCAATCCTAGACTCATGCGCTGGTATTTAGCACTCCAGCCCTATGCCTTCCAGGTAGTTTATAGGAAAAGAAAAGACCATGTTAATGCTGACTTTTTCTCACGCCAGGGATTCTAGGAAGATTGTGGCACTGCATCCTTCTGTCCCAGGGGGTTCTGTGGAAAAGAGAGGCAGGAGTTGGGGTGCGGGCCATCCAAACCCAGGACTCACTCAGATGCTGAGCTTAGAAGATACCACAGAAGCCCTGCCAGTGATACAGCTGGAGCCAATAACACTGAGCGTCCCATTTGGGAAACAGAAACCACAAAGCAGAGTGGGAAGAGAGTTTAGAAGAGAGGGGCTGGGCTGAAGAATGAGAGGGAATATTTAAAGGGGAAGCAATAGGAGCCTGGGGAGAGAGCGAAGGAAGTGAGGATAAGCTGCAGAGAGGGAGTGTGAAGAGCCCCAGGGCTTCACTAGCCAATAAGACACTGAAGGCTGGAGGAAGCAACCCTGAAGTAGTTTGTTCATGGATTCCCAGGCTAGGGTTGGCCCCACCCCTCCCCCAGGGGGAGCTGGGCAGACACAAGCATTCTGGTTTCTAACAAACATCAAGCCAGATAACCATGGGAAGTACACAAGGAAAGCCAGGATGTTTGATAGCCAACTCATTTGATTGTTTGAAGTGAATTTAATCATATAATGTAATACAGAATCATACAGAATCATAGAATCATAGAATTGTAGAGTTGGAAGAGACCACGAGGGCCATCCAGTCCAACCCCCCTGCCACGCAGGAAATTACGATCAAAGCATCCCTGACAGATGGCCATCCAGCCTCTGTTTAAAAACCTCCAAGGAAGGAGACCCCACCACACTCCGAGGGAGTGTGTTCCATTGCCGAACAGCTCTTACTGTCAAAAATTCCCTCCTAATGTTGAGGTGGAATCTCTGTTCCTGGAGCTTGCATCCATTGCTCCGTGTTCCAGTCTCGGAGCAGCAGAAAACAAGTCTGCTCCATCCTCAGCGTGACACCCCTTCAAATACTTAAACAGGGCTATCATATCGCCTCTTAACCATCTTTTTTCCAGGCTAAACATATTCAGCTCCCTAAGTCTCTCCTCATAAGGCATCGTTTCCAGACCTTTCACCATTTTAGTTGCCCTTCTTTGGACATGCTCCAATTTGTCAATATCCTTTTTGAATTGTGGTGCCCAGAACTGGACACAGTATTCTAAGTGAAGTCTGACCAAGGCAGAATAGAGTGGCACTATTACTTCCCTTGATCTAGACACTATACTTTTATTCATACAGCCCAAAATCGCATTGGCCTTTTTAGCTGCCACATCACACTGTTGGCTCATGTTCAACTTGTGGTCTACTAGAACTCCTAGATCCCTTTCGCACGTAGTCTCATTCAGCCAGGTCTCTCCCATCCTATATCTATGCATTTCATTTTTCCGCCCTAAGTGCAGTACTTTACATTTCTCCGTATTGAATTTCATTTTGTTAGCTTTGGCCCAGCTCTCCAGTCTATCCAGGTCATTCTGAATTTTGATCCTGTCCTCTAGGGTATTAGCTACTCCTCCTAATTTGGTGTCATCTGCAAATTTGATAAGTATGCCCCTAATTCCCTCATCCAAGTCATTGATGAAGATGTGGAATAGCACTGGGCCAAGGACAGAACCCTGTGGCACCCCACTGGTCACATCTTTCCAAGACGAAGAGGAGCCCTTTGGGTTCATCCCCTCAACCAATTACAAATCCATTGAACAGTTAACTTGTCTAGCCCACATTTTACAAGCTTGTTTGCAAGAATGTCATGGGGAACCTTGTCAAAGGCCTTACTGAAATCAAGGTATGCGATATCCACAGCATTCCCTTCATCTACCAAGCTGGTAACTTTATAAAAAAAAAGAGATCAGATTAGTCTGGCATGACTTGTTTCTCTGAAACCCATGCTGACTTTTTGTGATTATGGCATTGCCTTCTAAATATTCACAGACTCTCTGTTTAATGATCTGCTCTAGAATCTTCCCTGGTATTGATTTCAAACTAACTGGACGATAATTGTTGGGATCCTCTTTTTTTCCCCTTTTTGAAGATGGGGACAATGTTTGCCCTTCTCCAGTCTGCTGGGACTTCTCCTGTTCTCCAGGAATTCTCAAAGATTATTGCCAATGGCTCTGAGATTACATTTGCCAACTCTTTTAATACTCTTGGATGTAGTTCATCTGGTCCTGGAGATTTAAATTCATTTAGATTAAGAAGGTATTCCTGTACTACCTCTTTGCTTATTCTGAGCTGGATTTCCCCTGTTGTGTCCTCTGTTCCATTCTCCTCAGGTTGGTCCCCAGCCTGAAGATAAATTATAGAATGTTTCTCTTAGTGTGGTCATTGCACTGAATCCAGCCTTGATATCTTTAAACGTTCACAAGCCTAAGGACTATCACCAAACAAAACCATTGCTAGTCTGCCCCTTATGATCTGGGAATTAAAACTAAAATCTCACCAAATAAAGGGCACTGTGGATTGAACAGAAACTTTTAGCTAATTACAGATGATTGTAAAACTGTAAAGACTAAATTGAAGAAACTATTCTTAGCAAAGTTGGTTGTAGAGAACAATGGCTATTACCTCCAAATAGTGGATGGTGGTTGCTTTGAGAACTGGATTATTTGGGTCCATTTCAATATGGCTGCCACTCAGCAGTACTACATGTGAAAAGGACTTTGGGATTATTGTTGATTGTAAGTGGAACATGAGCCAGAAGTGTGATGCTGCAGCAAAGAAGGCCAATGGTACTTTAGCCAGCATTAATAGAAATATAGTTTACAAGGCAAGGGAAGTAATAGTTCTACTTCATTCTGCACTGGTCAGGCCCCATCTGGAGTACTGCATTCAGTTCTGGGCACCTCATTTTAAGAAGGATACAGACAAGCTGGAGCAAGTTCAGAGAAGAACAACAAGGATGGTAAGAGGTATGGAGGACAAAAGATAGGAGGAGAGGTTGAAGGAGCTGAGCTTGTTCAGCTTGTGGAAGAGAAGACTGAGGAGTGAGATGATTGTGCTCTTTAAGTACCTCAAGGACTGCCACAAGCAGGAGGGTGCATGCTTGTTCTGTGCTGCCTCAGAGCGTAGAACTAGATTGAATGGTTTTAAGTTACAGGAGTAGGTTTCAATCGAACATTAGAAGGATCTTCTTGACAGTGAGAGTGGTTTGACAATGGAACCAATTGCCTAGGGAGGTGGTGGGCATCCTTTTCTGGATGTCTTGAGAAAGAGGCTGGACAACTATCTGCTGTGAATGCTCTAGAATGTCCTGTATTGAGCAGGGGGTGGACCTGATGGCCAATAAGGCCTCCTCTAACTCTATGGCTGCATTTACATGGCAGGTTTCATTACAATAAATTGCACTTTAGCACTTTCCCGCATCAGTGGTGGGTAGTTTACACGGTGTATGTTTACACAGCTATATTTTGTGGCTCTTTGATTTTTTCCACTTTGAGATTCACACAGCCAAATGTGGTGGGGGCATGGCCAAGCATTGGAGAGGAGACAAAGGAATGCCATAGGAATGTCTGCCCTGGCCTGAACTCCATGGTTAACAGCTTAGAGGCAAAGAATGTCACCCTTTGCCTCTCCCCCCCCCCAGCTACCTGCCCACAAATCAATCTCTAAGTGGAAGATTTTTTCTCCTTGCTTAACACCTGATTGACAAAGGGGCCAGTTACACAACAGAATAAAGTGAGCGAATAAACAGAATAAAGTGATGCGGCAGCTAAAAAGGCCAATGCGATTTTGGGCTGTATCAATAGAAGTATAGTGTCTAGATCAAGGGAAGTAATAGTGCCACTCTATTCTGCCTTGGTCAAACCTCACCTAGAATACTGTGTCCAGTTCTGGGCACCACAATTCAAAAAGGATATTGACAAATTGGAGTGTGTCCAGAGAAGGGCAACTAAAATGGTGAAAGGTCTGGAAACCATGCCTTATGAGGAGAGACTTAGGGAGCTGGGTATGTTTAGCCTGGAAAAAAGATGGTTAAGAGGCGATATGATAGCACTGTTTAAGTATTTGAAGGGATGTCACGCTGAGGATGGAGCAGGCTTGTTTTCTGCTGCTCCAGAGACTGGAACACGGAGCAATGGATGCAAGCTCCAGGAACAGAGATTCCACCTCAACATTCGGAGGAACTTTTTGACAGTAAGAGCTGTTCGGCAGTGGAACGCACTCCCTCGGAGCATGGTGGGGTCTCCTTCCTTGGAAGTCTTTAAACAGAGGCTGGATGGCCATCTGTCAGGGATGCTTTGCTCAAGATTTCCTGTGTGGCAAGGGGTTGGACTGGATGGCCCTCGTGGTCTCTTCCAACTCTGCAATTATATGATTCTATGAATAATTATGTGGAAAGGAAAGCAGCCACACACACACACACAAGCAGCTGGCTAGGATTCCTTTGCTCTGCAGTGCTTTTCCCATGCTAAAAGCAAGCCTGTTGGCTAGATGTTTAAAGCAAGCAGTCGATTTCCTGGGTCTCCCTCCTGGCTCCAATTTCCTTCTCCCTCCTGGCTCCACATCTAGCCAGCCCACCCCTTCATCATAATAACCAATCACAGTGCAGCTCTGCTGCAACTGTATCGGGAAGATTGCTGGTAATTCACATGGACTTGCTGTTCACACTAGCAATAATGCGCGAAGTCGTCTACTTTTCAAATAAACCAGCAAAAGTATTGACATCTCTTGTCACGCTACATTTGGGTATTCTGACTTCCCCCCTTCTGAATGAGGCGATACTATGGCTCGATTCGTGGGAACAATGAGCAATCTTAGTGGTATATTTAGGGGAATATTTGCCCGTATAAACTCATCCTATGATTCAGGATTTCAGAGCCAAACCCCAATAGGATTTCCTTTTGGATTATATACACACAGAGAGAAAAGACTGAAAGCTTAATACAAATATAAAATTATACGGTACAGTTCTAAAACAAATTATCCAGATAAAAATATATAAACCAATACAATATAACAGAAAAGCAAACTAGCAAATACATATAACCAAAATATACAAGAATATAAAACAATATAAAACTGAAATTCTAAAAGCTTTGGGGAAAAAAAGTTTTTAATTGAGATTTAGAGTCGACGAGGAAAGGAGCAATCTGCAGACGTTCAGGGAGGCAATTCCAGGAGTATGGAGCAGGAACTGAAAAAGGGCAAACTCAAGCCAAGAAAGAGGAAACTCTTGGTGGAGTGAGGGGCCTAGAGTTCTAGAATGTAGATCCTCAGCAGGCCAGTACAATGTAATGAGGAGGGAGCTAGGTTGTATAGGGTTTTAAAAGTTAAAAGAAGCAGCTTTTACTGATCCTAAAAGGAATAAACAACCAATGATGAGATATCAAAAGTGGGGTAAGATCAGAGCTAGTGTCATCAAGATCACTAGAGTTGATGTCATGTGGTGTGGTAACTAATGGTATCACCCCCATTGCCCTCCTCCCTTACCAGACCATACAGAATCCTTAATAATGTTTTTTGTACTAATGTTACTTGTAAATTGTAATTCCCATATATCTCTGAATGGAATGACAATAGTTGTGACATAAACAACTAGCAAAATTGGAGACTGATGTCTTTTGATGCACCCTGACATATTGCAACATGTATCCATCAAGCGTTTTGAGTGATTCATTTCTTGCCTTTTTTGCTTCCCATTGCTTGGCCTCTTTGATTTATGCACTCCATGCAGCATGATAGAATATCTCTACTGTACAATAACAAAGTATCAGTATTTGGGGGAAAATAAGAAAGTGTAAAACACAAATAAATTGGATATGTTAGGTCTATCAAATGTAAATTTTACTGTGACACTATTTTTTATACCATAATTCAAACTTAAACCCTGTAAATTTCATTAAAACCAATGTTTTCTAAGAAAATTTTAAAAGAGCAAAAAAATAAAAATTAAAAAAACTGAATTTAAAGTTTAGGTTAGATTTCTAAACATGCATCAAGAACCATATAATTTCTCATGAATTATACAATACAGTTTTAAATTATGTATTTCTCTATTTGGTTTTTAAACAGTTTTATAATAAATAATTTATACATGTAATAAATAAATCGTAATTATAGAATATGTAATAAATATATTTGTAAATTGCTTACATGTAATATTTCTTGGATTATTAGCTGACCTTAGGCAAGTCACACTCTCAGCTTCATAGGAAGGCGAAGGCAAACCTCCTCTGAACAAGAAAACCTCCTCATGTCAAGAAAACCCTGTTCTCTGACCATAAGTCAGAAATGACTTGAAGGCAGATGACAACACAGAATCTTAGCATTGGAAGAGACCACAAGGGACATCCAGTCCAACCCCCTGCCATGCAGGAATACATAATCAAATCATTCCCAACAGATGGCCATCCAGCTTCCATTTAAAAACCTGCAAAGAAGGAGACACCTCCACACTGTGAGGCAGTGCATTCCACTTCTGAATAGCTCTTACTGTCAGGAAGTTCTTCCTAATGTTTAGGTGGAATTTCTTCTTGTTTAGTTTGAACCCATTGCTCCATGTCCTAGTCTCTGGAGCAGCAGAAAACAAGCTTGCTCCATCCTCACTGACTCTGACCCAAAGATTGAGCTCTGACCCCCACATTCAGTTACCAGACCCACAGTTTAAGAACCTTTTCTCTATAATGACTCCTTTACTGTAATGGCTCTGCCTTCCCCAAATCTGGTTTAAAAAGAATAAGCCCTAAGTCACTTCTATCAGAGTTCTCCCATCCACAGCTGGCACCTGAGTAGCTGACTGACCAGGGGTTAATTGGATTACTTGGTCAGTTTCCCCCAAATGGCTAAGAGCTGTACAATATTACAATTCTCTTTGCATTGTTCTGAATTAAAAAAAAAAACCCTCGTTTTGTATTTGTACCTTTAAATCAGTTTTATGCAAACCAGTGTCCTCTTTTGTCCTCAGTTCTGGCTGCTTGCAGGAAGTAAACTCAATCACACACACACTCATTCCTTGCCTCCTCCCCTTTAGCTGTCAGGCTGACATGAGGAGCTTCATTAGCACATCTAAGGCAATTCAAAAGCTGGGAGGGAGAACAAGGTCTTTGGCATGTAAACATCCTTTCCCCCCTTGACCCATGAGGCCCATTTGCAGGCTCTGTTGGTGTGAAAACATTCATACACACACATTTATTCCTCCCCGGCTTTCTCTGTTGTGGAGGGGAGAGATAAACTGTTTCAGCTCACCACTACTGTGATTTATTAATTTATTACCATTTTCTTGTGGAATCCCTGGAGATCTCTGGGGGAACCCTAGGGTTCGACAGAACCCTGGTTGAGAAACGCTGCACCAATGCAATGCATGCATTCATATTAATAAAGGCTCATGCACCCTGGGGTGGTGGTGGAGGAGGAGCACAAAGCTAACTGGTTGCTGGGTGTTTCCAGAGTGATGAGGGGAGAAGAGAGAAAAACTTTTGCAAAGCTGCAATTCTAATGACAGACACTCATGGATTGTGAGTCAGCCTTGGAAGCCAAGCAGGGCCAGCCCTGGTTAGTACTTGGATGGGAGATGGCCAAGAAATCCCAAGTGCTATAGGCTATATTTCAGAGGAAGGAACTGGCAAAACCACCTTTGGATTCTTCCTGCCCCCTACTCCTGAAGGTGGAACAGCCTCCTGCTTTGGAAATAGGGTGGACAAAGAATCTCAGGATTCTTCCTGCACCCCGCTCCTAAAGGTGGAACAGTCTCCTGCTTTGAGAATTGGGTGGACAAAAGACTTTTTCAGACAGGAAAAAAAAAAAAAACCCTGAAAAGGTCAGGAGAAGAACAGGGCTGTTTTGCTTACAGAGCTCCATTTCAGACAGTCCTGTCATTCCCTGTCCTCCTCCCGACCGCCCCCTGACCTTCCCCCATGCTGCTAGCATTGATTTTTATTGACGGACAAAAAGCGGCTCCTGCAGCATGGGGGAAAGTCGGGAGGAGGTCGGAGGAGAACAGTGCTGTCTGAAAAGGGGCTCTGTAAGTGAAATAGCCCCATTTTTCTCCCAACCTCATTGGGGTTTTTTCCCCCGTCTGAAAAAGTCCTAAGACTCTCTAGATTCTTCCTGCCCCCACTCCTGAAGGTGGAACAGTGTCCCGATTTGGGAGTGGGGTGAACAAAGAATCTTCTTCCTGACTAATTATGCTGAAGCCAATGGCATGTGTCAACCGCCATGCTGGCAAGAGGAAGGAAGTATCCTCTCTCTTTTTTGCAAAAAGAAGGGTAGGTGTGCATTCAAAGAAATAGTGGTGATATGGCTGGAGTTCAGGGCAATGGCATCACTACGTGGTGGTTGTAGCATCCCCCACACCCACCTTGTGACACCCCAGGGAAAGATCATCAAAATAATGGGACAAAAAGATAATTTTTGCAGCAGAATGTTGAATGGAAAGCAGAGGGCTAAGATGAGATAAAGAAGATTACCACAATCAAGAGAAGATTACAATAATCAAGGAAGGAAATGACCAAGGCATGAACTAAAGTCTTTGTAGAGGAAGCAGAGAGAAAAGGTCTAATTATGGCAATATAGAATCATAGAAGCATAGAATTGTAGAGTTGGAAGAGACCACGAGGGCCATCCAGCCTCTGTTTAAAAACCTCCAAAGAAGTGGTTAAATGCCAGTACTGCAAGACACCACGTTGCAAGTTCAATTCCAGCGGGCTCCAAGGTTCACTCAGCCTTCCATCCTTTCGTAGGTCGGTAAATTGAGTACCCAGCTTGTGGGGGCAATTAGCTAACACACATTGGAAACTGTTTAATGCAGTGTAGATGTGTAAATAGCTATTGCTTAAAACAATTTGTAAGCCGCTCTGATAGCCTTGTGGCTGAAGAGTGGGGTATAAATAACTAAAATAAAAATAAATAAAGGCAGTGTATTCCACTTCTGAACAGCTCTTACTGTCAGGAAGTTCTTCTTAATGTTTAGGTGGAATCTCTTTTCCTGTAGTTTGAACCCATTGCTCCGTGTCCTAGTCTCTGGAGTAGCAGAAAACAAGCTTGCTCCATCCTCAGTATGATATCCCTTCAAATATTTAAACTTGGCTATCATGTACCCTCTCAACCTTCTCTTCTCCATAATAAACATGCCCAGCTCCCTAAGCTGCTCCTCATAGGGCATGACTTCCACACCTTCCACCATCCTGGTCACCCTCCTCTGGACATGTTCCAGCTTGTCAATATCCTTCCTGAATTGTGATGCCCAGAACTGGACACAGTATTCCAGGTGAGGTCTGACCAAAGCAGAATACAGTGGCACTATTACTTCCCTTGATCTAGACACTATACTCCTATTAATGCAGCCTAGAATTGCATTGGCCTTTTTAGCTGCTGCAGCACATTGCTGATTCATGTTCAGCTTGTGGTCCACTAAGACTCCTAGATCCTTTTCACATGTACTGCCCTCAAGCCATGTGTCACCCATCCTATATCTGTGCATTTCATTTTTACTGGCCAAGTGCAGTAGCCTACATTTCTCCCTGTTGAAATTCATTTTATTAATATTGGCCCAGCTTTCTAATCTTTTGAGGTCATTTTGGATTCTGATCCTGTCCTCTGGGCTATTAGCTAACCCCTCCTAATTTGGTGTCATCAGCAAACTTGATAATTAAATGCACAGATATTGGATTGGGGACACCTGTCTTGAGAGTGCATGTGAAATGGATCTAGGAGTCTTAGTGGACCACAAGCTGAACATGAGTCAGCAGTGTGATGCGGCAGCCAGAAAAGCCAATGCGATTCTAGGCTGCATTAATAGAAGTACAGTTGTCCCTTCACATTCACAGGGGTTAGGTTCCATAGACCCCCGCGAATGTGAAAATTCCGCGAATAATGACAGCTCTCCACCCGCCCTCCCCAAGCGACCCCGAGGCCTCCGGAGGCCTCGCGGTCGCTCTTCCCTGCCCCCCCGCCCTCCCCAAGCGACCCCCGAGGCCTCCAGAGGCCTCGCAGTCGCTCCTCCCGGCCGCCCCCGCCCTCCCCAAGCGACCCCCGAAGCCTCCGGAGGCCTCGCGGTCGCTTTTCCCGGCCGCCCCCCGCCCCCCCAAGCGACCCCCGAGGCCTCCGGAGGCCTTGTGCTCGCTCTTCCCTGCCGCCCCCCACCCTCCCCAAGCAATCCCCCGAGGCCTCCGGAGGCCTCGTGCTCGCTCTTCCCTGCCGCCCCCCGCCCTCCCCAAGCGACCCCCGAGGCCTCCGGAGGCCTCGCGGTCGCTCTTCCCGGCCGGCCCCCGCCCTCCCCAAGCGACCCCCGAGGCCTCCGTAGGCCTCGCGGTCGCTCTTCCCTGCCGCCCCCGACCTCCCCAAGCTACCCCCGAGGCCTCCGGAGGCCTCATGGTCACTCTTCCCTGCCGCCCCCCGCCCTCCCCAAGCGACCCCCGAGGCCTCCGGAGGCCTCGCGGTCACTCTTCCCTGCTGCCCCCTGCCCTCCCCAAGCGACCCCCGAGGCCTCCGGAGGCCTTGCGGTCGCTCATCCCTGCCGACCCCCGCCCTCCCCAAGCGACCCCGAGGCCTCCAGAGGCCTCGCGGTCGCTCTTCCCTGCCACCCCACGCCCTCCCCAAGCGACCCCCGAGGCCTCCGGAGGCCTTGCGGTCACTCTTCCCTGCCAAACCCCGCCCTCCCCAAGCGACCCCGAGGCCTCCGGAGGCCTCACGGTCGCTTTTCCCTGCCACCCCCCGCCCTCCCCAAGTGACCCCCGAGGCCTCCGGAGGCCTTGCGGTCGCTCTTCCCTGCCGCCCCCGCCCTCCCCAAGCGACCCCCGAGGCCTCCGGAGTCCTCGCGATCGCTTTTCCCGGCCGCCCCCCGCCCTCCCCAAGGGACCCCCGAGGCCTCCGGAGGCCTCACGGTCGCTCTTCCTTGCCGCCCCCTGCCCTCCCCAAGCGATCCCCGAGGCCTCCGGAGGCCTCGCGGTCGCTCTTCCCTGCCACCCCCCGCCCTCCCCAAGTGACCCCCAAGGCCTCCGGAGGCCTCGCGGTCGCTTTTCCCGGCCGCCCCCGCCCTCCCCAAGCAACCCCCGAGGCCTCCAGAGGCCTCACGGTCGCTCTTCCCTGCTGCCCCCCGCCCTCACCAAGCAACCCCGAGGCCTCCGGAGGCCCTGTTGTCACTCCCCTCGCCACTTTCCCTGGACTCCCCTCGCCTCCCCGGCCCTCCCCACTGCCTCCTCAGGCCTTCATGGGGCCTCCGGAGCGCCTCCGGGGCCCCCGTGAAGGCCACCCAGCCCTCCCCACCCCCTCCCCAGGCTTTCATGGGGCCCCCGGAGCACCTCCGGGGGCCCCGTGAAGGCCTCCCCAGCCCCTCCCAGGGCTTTCACGGGGCCTCCGGAGGCCCCGTGTCGTGGTTTTGGGGAGCCCGGGGGGGGCCTCCCAAAACCGCGAATAATCAAAACCGCGAATGTTAAGTTCGCGAAAGTGGAGGGACAACTGTATAGTGTCTAGATCAAGGGAAGTAATAATGCCACTGTATTCTGCTTTGGGCATTCCTCACTTGGAATACTGTGTCCAGTTCTGGGCACCACAATTCAGGATGGATGTTGAGAAGCTGGAGCGTGTCCAGAGGAGGGCAACCAAAATGGTGAAGGTCTGGAAACCGTGCCCTATGAGAAACAGATTAGGGAGCTGGGTTTGTTTAGCCTGGAGAAGAGATGGTTAATAATAATAATAATAATAATAATTTATTTATACTCCACCCCTCTGCTAAAAACAATCAGGGTGGCTTCCAACAATTAAAATGCTACAATGCTGACTAAAAGCACCACCCACCACACCCTCCCCCATAAAAAGACATTAAACAGTATAAAATTAAAACCATCTAACTAAAATCACATTTTTAAAAAAAGCTATAAACAAGACTTTAAAAAAGGCCAGGAGGCGCAGCTCCTGAGGCTGGGATCTAATTAGGAAAGGCCTGCCGAAGGTCTGGTTAAGAGGTGAAATGATAGCCATGTTTAAATATTTTAAGGACTGTCATATTGAAGATGCAGCAAGCTTGTTTTCTGCTGCTCCAGAGACTAGGAGCAATGGATTCAAACTATAGGAAAAGAGATTCCACCTCAACATTAGGAAGAACTTCCTGACAGTAAGAGCTGTTCGGAAGTGGAATACACTGCCTTGCAGTGTGGTGGAGGCTCCTTCTTTGGAGGTCTTTAAACAGAGGCTGGATGGCCATCTGTCGGGAATGATTTGATTGTGTATTCCTGCATGATAGGGCATTGGACTGGATGGCCCTTGTGGTCTCTTCCAACTCTATGATTCTATGATAAAAACTGCCAGTCTTATTTAAACATTTCTAACACTTCTTTGATGAGCCCTTATGTACATTTTTTACAATTTCTCATTAGTTAAATACAGTCTAGCTATCATCTCATAAAAGTTTTCTTTCAGATTGTAAGTCAAGGTAAATTTCAACCCTTTATTCCACACTTTCTCCCCTTTTTCTAACTGAAATTCATGACCAACATTTTGTGCCCATTTAACCACGCATTCTTTTCCTTTTTCTTCTTCCATCTCTATTTTCAGCAACATTTTATATATCTTAGTCATCAAATGATTATCATCATAACACAAATGTATTTCAAGGTCTACTTTTGACAATTCAATTCCTTGAAGTCTTTTTTTTTAATATATATTTTTATTAGTGCATTTTCTTATACACACACAAAACATTACACAATTTTACACGCTTATCTCCTACCAGCAAGTATACATAAAATCCTAAACAAATAAACAAATATTTCTATATATCTCTTATCGTGTCTGTGTTCCACTTTCTTTATGCCTTCTTCTCATTAAATTTCTCCTTCAATCCCTTAAAATATTCCTCTAGTCTTTTACTCCCTCTTTCCATTTTTTTCACTCCTTCTCAATTCTTTCAAACACTTTCTCTGACCCTCTAATCACATACTTTATCCTCTACATTACTGTACAATCTTTCTCATTCCATACATTCCATAGTTCATCCTTTCCTAAAATTGCTTCTCTCAAACTCATACAAAACTTCCTGTTTACATTAATCTCTGACTGAGTCATTTTTATATGCATATTTCACCTTGTTACCTCTATTCAATCTAAATCTTTGTGATCTTATCTCAGTTATTAAGTACATACTTTTATAATTTACAAATTATGCACAAAATTCCATATTCAATATCTGTGAAGATTTTACGTCTCATTAAGTATATTGTTCTCAGCTTTATTTAATCAAAGTCATGCTTTTGTTTCCTCTCTACGGTGTCTTTATTAATTTTCTCTCTTCCGTTCTTATTTAAGCAATCAAAATGTCTCTCTCCCGCCAAGAAAAAAAAAATAAAAAGAGAATTAGAGTTTATTCTTTTATTTACCAATGTTTTTCATCTATATTCCATGCGTTCTTCCAGAATTTTTGCACTGGTCTCCACTCCTCTATAATTTTTTATATAGTTAAAATAGATTTTATTCAAAAAGTTTCAAACATAAATATAGACATACATATAGACACTTACAACAAACAAACAAATCATATACAAACACAAGTAACAACCCCCCTCCCCCATTTAAAAGTAGACTTCCCGTATCTCTCTAACTACTTTTCTAAAGAAAATTTTTCCTTAATATCCTCTCAGCATTGATTCCTAAAATTTTATTTATAACATATATTATTAATCAGAATTCAATATATACATCTTCCAAATATAATAATAATTAACTAGTTTCAGTCATTTCTCTTATTTATCTCTTATTAATACATAACTGTTATATTCATTGCATATTATATTCATATATAATATAACTGTTATATTCATTGCAAATATTCACATTCTAAACCCCAAAGTGTTATCATCTCCGTAGTTTTTTTTTTATACTACTCTATTAGCGGTTCCCAATTTTTCATAAAATTCTCATTTGTCTTATTTTTTATCAAATTTGTTAATTTGTCTAGTAATGCAAATTCCAAAATTTTTCCCATCCATTCCTCATATGTTGGAATCTCATTAGTTTTCCATTTCCTTGCATATATTATCCTTGCAGCCATAATCATATAACTAATTAGTGTACTATATTTTCGCTCCACATTATTTCTTAAGTCTAACATATTTAAAAGATATAACTCAGGCCTCTTTTTAATTTCATCTTTTAGTATTTTCTCTATCCATTTGTTAACTCTAAACCAATACCTCTTCGCTCTATCACATTTCCACCATATATGGTAGAATGTGCCTATTTGCTTCTGGCACTTCCAACATTTATTTGAACTGTTTTTGTAAAATTTTGCCAATTTTTGCGAGGTTATATACCATTTGTACATCATTTTATAATAGTTTTCTTTAATATTATTTGAATATGTAAATTTTAGTCCTTTGGTCCATACCTGTTCCCAATGATCTAAATTTAATTAGTGTCCCACATTCTGTGCCCATTCTACCATACATTTTTTAACTTGTTCCTCTTCTGTGTTGTATTTTAATAACAATTTATAGATCTTACTGAGCAAGCGGTCTTCCTTTGAGCATTGTTTTAACCATTGTTCCAACCTTAATTCTCTTTTACAAAAGGCTTCTTGTGGCAAAAGCCAACCGGGCAATTTGGGACTTATTCTTTTCTTATATTTATTCCATATCCTTATTAATGATCGTCTTATACTATGGTTTTTGAATTGAGTATTAACTTTAATTTTGTTATACCAAAGATACCCGTGCCATCCCATTCTAATTTCATGTCCTTCTATATCTAGCTCCCTTTTATTCTCTAATGTAATCCATTGCTTGATCCATGTTAAACATGCAGCCTCATAATATATCTTCAGATCGGGCAAACCTAGTCCTCCCCTTTCCTTAGTATCCGTCAATAGTTTCCATCTAATTCTAGTTTTTTTCCAATTCCAAATAAATTTTGATAATTCCCTTTGCCATTTCTTAAATACTTCATTTGATATTATAATTGTTTGAATTATAATATCATATACTGTTTGAAATAGAAATAATAGTCTTGGTAATATATTCATTTTAATTGCTGCAATTTTTCCTAATAGGGATAGTTTTAGGTCTTTCCATTTTTGTAGGTCTTGGTTAATTTCCCTCCAAATTTTTTCATAGTTGTTTGTAAATAATTGCTGAGTTCTATCTGTTATATTCACTCCCAGATATTTTACCATTTTCACAATTTGAAATCCTGTTTTCCCACTTAATTGTTCCTTTTCTGTCTTATCCATATTTTTAGTCAATATCTTTGTTTTATCTACATTTATTTTAAAGCCTGCATATTTTCCATATTCATCCATTATTTGTAACAGTGGATCAATACTTTTTAACGGATTCTCAACCATTATAACTAAATCATCTGCAAAGGTTTTTAATTTAAATTCCTCCTTTCCAATTTTAATCCCTCTAATTCTTTTTTCTTCTCTTATATTTAAATTCAAAATTTCCAAGGCTAGAATAAATAATAACGGTGATAGCGGGCAGCCCTGTCTAGTTCCCTTCTCAATATTTATTGCTTCTGTAGATCTGCCATTAATTATTAATTTAGCTTTTTAATCCATGTAAATCGCTTGTATCCAATTACAAAAATTTTCTCCCAAATTTATTTCATTTATCACCTCTAGTAAGAACTGCCAATTTAGCCTGTCGAAAGCCTTTTCTGCATCTAAAAATATTAATGCCCCCTTTATTTCATTGTGGTATGTCAGATACTCTAATACATTAACAACCATCCTAGTATTATCCCTTATCTGCCTTTTTAGTAAAAATCCGCTTTGGTCTTTATGAATATAGGTTTGCAATATTAATTTTAATCTGCTTGATAATATAATTGTGAAAATTTTGTAATCTTCATTTAATAGTGAAATAGGCCTATAGCTTTCCATCAAATTTGGATCTTTATTTTCTTTGTAGATTAATACTATATTTGCTTCTTTCCAACTATTAGGGATTGGATTTTTTTTAATTATATCATTCATAACTTCTCCTAATGGTTTTAGTAATTCCTCTGTAAATTCCTTATAATATGCTGCTGTCAGTCCATCCAGTCCTGGGGTTTTACCCCGTTTTAACCTTTTAATTGCATCTCATATTTCTTCCTCTGTTATCTTTTCATTTAGTTTTTCTACGTGGGTATCAGTTAACTTCTTTATTTTACAATTTTGTATATATTGTTTCATCAATTCTGGGGATACTTTTTGTATAGAATATATGCTTTCATAATAATTTCTGAATACTTTCTGAATTTCATCTTCATTTGTTACTTCCCTATTTCTCAATTTCAGCTTTAGAATTCTTCTTTTTGTTCTTTCTTTTCTCAATCTATATGCTAGCCATCTGCTTGGCTTATTAGCATTTTCAAAATTGTTTTGTTTCATATAATTTAGTTTTCTTTTCATTTCTTCCAACATCATCATTTCTAATTGTTTTTGCAATATATTTATTTGGTTTTTTACTTTTTTATCTTTTGGTGATTTCATTAGTTTTTTTTCATGTTGCTTTATCTCCTTCATTAATTTTTCCATTGCTTCTAATCTTTTTTTTCTCCATATACTATTCCATTTAATAAATACTCCCCTTATTACGGCTTTGCTAACATCCCAAACCACGTTACTTCCCACTTCCCCATTAGAATTATTTTCAAAATATTCTTTCAGAACTTTTCCACAGTCTACTGTTACCTCCTCCCTCTCTAACAGCAATTCATTTAATTTCCATTTTCTCTCATAAGTATTACTCCTAAATAACATTAAAACTGGGTTATGGTCAGAGACTGGTTTTACTAAAATTTCCACCTTTTTTACATTTGCAGTCATATTATTAGAAATCCAGATCATATCTATTCTAGACATAGATTTATGAGTGTCTGAAAAGAAAGTAAATTCCTTTTCCCCCCTTCTTTATATCTCCAAGTGTCAATTAGTTGAAACTCTTCAATTATAGCAAAAAATTCTCTTACTAATTTCCCCTGATTTTTCTTTATCTTTTTCAAGTCCGAATGTCTATCTAGATGTGGTTCCACCACTCCATTAAAGTCTCCCAGTAAAATCCACCTATCATAATTTAATTGAGCAATTTCATTTCTTAGTTCTTTATAGAAAATGTATTTTTCTTGGACTGGTGCATATATTCCTATAGCTAATATTCTTTTATTGTCTATATTTACTTCAACAATCAAAAACCTACCCTTGCTATCTGATGAAATTAGTTTGGGATTCAGATCTTTCTTAATATACATAACTACACCATTTTTCTTTTTTTGTCCCAATGAAAAAAATTCATCTCCCAGGCTTTTTTGTTTTAGTAAATAATCTTGATTCTTTTTAATCTGAATTTCTTGTAAACATATAATATCCAATTTAATTTTCTTAAGGAAATGGAATACTAATTTTCTTTTTTTTCTGTATTTAATCCTTTCACATTCCAAGTAAGATTTTTTTTATTCATCAATATTAGTTATCCCTTTTTGTTTATTTTTCTTTTAACTCTCCTCTCCTCCCACCACCCCCTCCCCCCTTTTCCTTCTCTCTCTTTTTTCTTAGAAAGTCTTTAGTCTTCTTGTTCTGAAGTACTTAGATCCAGCAAACTTTGTTCTCCTGTGTCTTTTCTATCTTTCTCCTTCTGCTTTCCTTCCTTTCTTCTCCTTCGAGTAGTGTTGTCTTCCTCTTCTTCCTCACTGTCGGTTTTCTGCGGCGGTTCTTCTTCATTCGTGGTCTTCTCACTCTTGTTCTCCCGGGCTAATCCAAGATCTCTTTTATTTTTTTTAATAAACTCTTTCGCTTTTTCTATCGAATTAATTTTATATCTTTCCTTTCTGAATGTAAAGTTCACTCCCTCTAATTTATCCCAGCTAAAGTTGATCTTTTCTTTCTTGAGGATCTCCACTAGGAAGGCATAGTCCTTAATATTCTCGTAGGGATCTCTTTCATCAAAATCAGTGACCTCCCTTCATATTGTATACCTTTATTATAATGAACCTCTAAGATATGGTCTCTTAGTATTTTCTTAGAGCATTGTATAATTATGTCTCTTGGGAGGTTTCTTTTCTTTGCAAATGTCGAGTTCCATCTATACACTCTATCCAAACCTTCTTCCAGCTGTTCCTCTGTCCATTCCAAATTTCTAGCAAGGAGTTCTATAACTTTAGTTCTAGTGTTCTCATTCATTTGTTCTTTCATTCCTCTTAGCCGGATCCAAGATTCCTTCTCTCTTTGTTCCATCAACGCCAGCTGGTCTCTTTGTTTCTCTAGCTCTGCATTTAATTCTTCATTTTCTTTCTTTAAAATCCGAATATCTTCTTTCTGTTCTTTTACATCCTTCTTTACTTGAACAAACAGGCCATGTAATGTATTAAATTTTGTATTTATATCTTCCAAATGAGTTCCTGTTTCTTTTCTAAACTGACGTATTTCTTCCATGAATTTTAACATATATTGTGGAGCACCTTCCTCCATGGATCCTCTTCTACTTTGGTTACTTTGGGGGTCAAAAGCTTTATTTCTGTTTCTGGTCCCTGAAGCCATTTTTTTAAATTCACCCTCTATCTTTCCCTAGCAAGAAGGGGAAGAGGGGAACAAGAAACAATCAAAAAGGAAAAAGAAAAAAAAAGAGGAAAAAAATGGTCCTCTATAATTTTTACAAGATTCATTTTCTTTAGGAAACCAGTTAATTTATCATTTTCCCACATCTCTGTAATTTTTAGTAGCCAGTCCGCTATTTGTGGGGTTTCTTTACTTCTCCATTTTGTAGCGATGACCAACCTTGCTGCTGTTGCCAGGTATAGTATCATCCTCCAGTATTGTTTTGTGACTGTTTTTTCAATTGGTGTTAGTATATTCAGCAGATACAGCTTGAGGCACATCTTGTATTGGGTCTCGAATATTTCGTGTATTTTCTTATGGATTTTTATCCAAAATCTTTTAACCTTTGGACAAGTCCACCACATATGGTAAAGACAACCCGCTTCTTTTCCGCATCTCCAGCAGTGATTATCTTTAGTTTTGTAGATTTTACTTATTTTTACAAGTGTCATATACCACCTATTCATGATCTTAATATGGTTCTCCTCCAACGCAAGATTCGCCGTGAACGTGTTTGTGTCTTCCCAAACTTTTTCCCACTCTTCAAATTTTATTATGTTTCCAATATCTGTTGCCCATTTGGTCATCGCTTCTGTCACCACTTCTTTTTCCATCTCCCTTTCTAGTAGCAGGTTGTAAATTTTTGTTATTATCCCTCTCTCATTTTGCCAAAGTATCTTATCTAGTTCATTTTCCAACATTTCAAATCCATATTTTTGACTATCTTCTAGAAATTTATTTTGAAATTGCAGGAATTTAAACCAATTCATTTGGGGGTCCATTGATTCAATTTCTTCTCGAGTTTTTAATTTTATACCTTTCCCATCTTTTCATTTTTCTAAATCAAGTAAATCTTTATATCTTAACCACATCTTTGTTGTTTCCCATCTCCCTAGCATAGCCTCGTGGGGTGAGGTCCAGGTAGGGATTTTATTATAAAATTTTCCTTTCAATTTTTTCCAAATTCTCATCAACGCTCTCTGTACAATATGTGTCAGGATCGTCCATGAATTCTGGGATATAGAGTGGAATTCATGGAGGACCCTGACAGTTTGTTGGCTTGAGACTGGTTCTATCTTGGGCCTCTGGAATGTCTGGGAGATGTTGGTTGCCATGGGAATGCAGGTCCTACCAGGAGCTCAAGGCCAGACAGATGGTTCCGCGCCTCTTGCTCCCCCATGGTATACTGCCCTCCCTTTTCTGCTTTCTCACGCTGGGTGTCTCTTATCATCTTCTGCTGTTAGTCTGATCTTTAGTTGCAGCTTTGCCAATGTCCCTTACACATGCTTCTATTGCAATAAAGAACTTTATTGAAGATATGTGAGTTTGTGTTCTGTGTACATCACAGATTCTCAAAATCTTTAGTAACACAAGCTTTCCCATAAATCAAGTACGCGTGCCATCCATACCTTAAGGCATGATCTTCCAATGTTAAAAGTTGGTCATTTTCTAGTTTTATCCAGTCTCTCAGCCAGCTTGTTCCGCACGCTAAATAATACAGGTGTAGATTTGGTAGCGCGGCACCACCAGATTTCTTATTTGCAGTCATAATTTGCCACTTAATCCACGGCTTTCTCCCACCCCAAATAAACTTGTTTAGTTCAAAAGTCCATTTTTGGAGCATTTTGTCATTTTGGAGAATAGGTAGATTTTGAAATAGGAATAAGCATTTAGGTAGAATGTTCATTTTTATAGCATTTATTTTTCCCATTAAAAACAGATTCAGTTTCTCCCATCTCTGTACATCTTTCTTAACTTCAAGCCATAGTTTCCTATAGTTATTTTCATAAAGGTCAATGTTCCTTTTTCCTAACCATATTCCTAAATACTTCACTTTCTTCACTATTTTACATCCTGATTTGCGTTGAAGTGTTTCATCTTCGTCTCTTGACAGGTTTTTAGTTATCATTACTGTTTTTTCCTTGTTTAATTTAAAGCCAGAGAATACTCCAAATTTCTTTAACACTTCCATAAGGTTAGGGATGTTTTTAATTGGGTGTTCCAATATCACTGCTAAATCATCTGCGAATGCTTTAATTTTGTATTCATAGTTTTGATTTTTAGACCTGGGGTCTTTTCATCTTTCCTTATTCCGTTAAGTAGTGTTTCCAGTACTAAGATGAATAGTATCGGAGATAGCCTTGATGCATACCTTTCTCTATATTAAATAATTTTGATATTTGTCCATTCACCAATATGCGAGCTTTCTGGATTTTATAAATCTCTTTAATATTCTTGAGAAATTTCTCACCAAAATTTAATTCTCCTAATGTCCTCATTATGAAGTCCCAACTAACATTATCAAAGGCCTTTTCAGCGTCTATGAAAATAATTGCGACCTTCTTGTCATTTGTCCTTTCATAATGTTCAATCACATTAAGCATAGATCTAATATCTGAAGTCTTTTATCCATCTTAAATTGTTCATTAACGATGATAAAGATACCATTGACAACTATTACCTTCTAATTATAACTCTTCCAAAGTTTTCTCTCACAGGACTTTATCAGGCCACCCCCTAAAGATGTCCTTTTCCTGGCAAAAGAACATCCCCCACCACACTTACCTTCCTCTCCCTGCAAAGCCTTCCCTGGCACTGAAGGAGGTAGTGAACGAAGCCCTACTCCCTTCCTCCTTTAAAATGCTGCGCAAGTGTGCAGGAAATTCAAAAGTAAAATAACAAATATACATCAAAACATTACATCAAGCACTTTAAAACTTTAAATCACACTTTACAAGCAAACCAGGGAAAGTTTTTAAAAGTTTGTCACTTACCTGGATGTTGTGATTTCACCAGGAAGTGTTCTGGCTGGTCCTGCCATTGTCAGAGTAAGTACGAGAAAAAAAATGCAATGTTCCATATGCCGGCAATGCTGGCACAAAAGCGCCATGGGGGATCTATTGATGGCTTAAGCCATCAATAAAAAAGTATGGGTTTGGGGCAGAATATAACCACAAAAGGTGTAAGGATCCAGTCAAAACTTCATTTTACTCACACAACAGTCACTAGTCAGTGTTTTGTTGCAGAGGTAAAGAAGGGAACAGGTCCAGAATCATTGGCAGAACTGGTTCACCGAAAGAAAATGTAGGGTTTAAAACCAGAGGTTTGACTTATCCCCCCTTGCCAGCATCCCACTCCCTTTCATTCCCAAGCCTTCAGCAGATGTGTGACCATGGAGATAAGCTGTGAACTCTCCAGGCCTGGGAGCTGTAAGGTAGTCACATTCCAGTTCCCCTCCCAACATATAAATGATACCCAGATACCTACTGTGCATGACAGGAACCTGGCTGGAATTAGGCTAAGTCAGGCCTGGTTCAGACAGGATTCCTGACATTCTGCCCCCCCCAAGACTGACCCCCCCATAGCCAACAAGAAGAAAATAGACTTATAACATTCCCCATCATCCCGGCTTCTCTGGGAACCACTTATGAAAGGCCCGAAGCAACCAAGGGGCCTTGATATGTTCATAGTCCACCCACTCAGCATGTCCAACAGGCAAGTACTTCCAACAAACAAAATACTGCAGTCGCCCAGGATGGAGCCGGGAGTCCAGGATCTTGCCAACTTCAAAATATTCATGTTCGTCAATCATCAGTGAAAGGAGTGCCACCACAGCAGGGTGCTGTGTACTCAAAAGAGGAGCAAGTTTCAGAAGACTGAAATGAAACACAAGATGCATGTTAATGATAGTTCTTAGGGAGCTCTAACTCGACCGCCAAGGGGTTAATCACCCTGGTGACAGGGAAAGGTCCCACATATTTGGGTCCCAGCTTCTTTTAAGGTTGACGACACTTCAGGAACTTAGTAGACAAATAGACCTGATCTCCCACCACATACTGAGGTGCAAGCACTCTCTTTATGTCAGCTTGTTTTTTGTAAGCTGCTTTAGCAAAGTGCAGGCAGACACAACTTTCAGCCCTGCCTGCCTAATTCTTTCACTATTACACCAGTGGCACTGGATCTGCCTTGCCTACCTCCCCCAGTGGCACAGATTCTAGCTCTCTCCCATATAACACTTGAAAAGGTGAATGTCATCCTGCTGAAAGTTAATATAGCACCTCAGACATTTTTCAAGTACAAAGCTCAGTTTTTCAGTTTGACCATCGCTTTGGGGGTGATGAGAGGAGCTGAGACGTAGCTCCACTCCTAACAAATTGATGAATGCCTTCCAAAACTGATAAGTGAATTGCACCCCTCTATCTGACACAATCTTGGCCGGAACGCTATGAAGTCTTAACACATGTTGTACAAGGAGTTTGGCCAGCTGCTGTGCAGTGGAGACGCTCTTACATGCCACAAAATGGGCCTGTTTCGAGAACATATCTTTTACCACCCAAATAACCATCTTTTTCTTCCTTTCTGGCAAGTCATCTATAAAGTCCATGCTAATCACCTCCCAAGGCCTCGAGGGAGCAGGGAGTGGCTGCAGCAGCCCACCCCTCTTGGCATGTACATGCGGGACAATTCTTGACATAGTCATAGAATCACAGAATTGCAGAATTGGAAGAGACCACGAGGGCCATCCAGTCCAACCCCCTGCCACGCAGGAAATCTTGATCAAAGCATCCCCAACAGATGGCCATCCAGCCTCTCTTTAAAGACCTCCAAGGAAGGAGACCCCACCACACTCCGAGTGAGTGTATTCCACTGCCGAACAGCTCTTACTGTCAAAAAGTTCCTCCTAATGTTGAGGTGGAATCTCTGTTCCTGGAGCTTGCATCCATTGCTCCGTGTTACAGTCTCTGGAGCAGCAGAAAACAAGCTTGCTCCATCCTCAGCGTGACATCCCTTCAAATACTTAAACAGGGCTATCATATCGCCTCTTAACTGTCTTTTTTCCTGGCTAAACATACCCAGCTCCCTACGTCTCTCCTCATAAGGCATGGTTTCCAGACCTTTCACCACTTTAGTCGCCCTTCTTTGCACACGCTCCAATTTGTCAATACCCTTTTTGAATTGTGGTGCCCAGAACTGGACACAGTATTCTAGGTGAGGTCTGACCAAGGTAGAATAGAGCGGCACTATTACTTCCCTTGATCTAGACACTATACTTCTATTGATACAGCCTAAAATCGCATTGGCCTTTTTAGCTGCCACATCACATTGTTGACTCATGTTCAACTTGTGGTCTACTAGGACTCCTAGATCCCTTTCGCATGTAGTCTCATTCAGCCAGGTCTCTCCCATCCTATATCTATGCATTTCATTTTTCCGCCCTAAATGCAGTACTTTACATTTCTCCGTATTGAATTTCATTTTGTTAGCTTTGGCCCAGCTCTCCAGTCTATCCAGGTCATTCTGAATTTTGATCCTGTCCTCTAGGGTATTAGCTACTCCTCCTAATTTGGTGTCATCTGCAAATTTGATAAGTATGCCCCTAATTCCCTCATCCAAGTCATTGATAAAGATGTTGAATAGTACTGGGCCCAGGACAGAACCCTGTGGCACCCCACTGGTCACATCTTTCCAAGACGAAAGTCCTCCACATCTTTCCTCGACTTGGGCCACCAGAACTGTCTCCTGATTAAATGTAGCGTCTTTACTTAGCCAAAATGGCCTGCTGTCTTAGCATCATGACTTTGATGAAGTACTTTTGCCCTCAAAGGTTCTGGTACATAAATCTTCTCCCCCTTAAAAGTCAACCCTTCCTGCACAGTTATTTCCCTAGAATGATCTTTGTACCAAGAGTCTGTGAGCACAACCTTCTCTAGCTGCTCCTTCTAGGCTGGCTCCAATTTGTGGACTTCAGGGGACACTTGGGCTTGGCTCCTGGTGAGTGTAGCAAACCTCAGTTGAGAAGGGGAGAATACCATATCCATCACTTCTCTCCTTTTGCTCTTGTGCTGTGGCAGTCTGGACAAGGCATCCACTAAGAAATTAATTCTTTCCCAGGAAATACTTAAGTTGAAAGTTAAACTTACAGAAGTCAGCCCAGCAGATTTGCTTTGGACCTAATCTGCATGGGGTCCTTAAAGCTTCCAAATTCTTATAGTCTGTCCATACTTCCAATGGCTCACTAACCCCCTTCTAATAAGTGCCTCCAGGCCAATAATGCAAGTCAAATAGCACCAGCCTCTTTCTCCCACACAGGCCAATTCCTTTTGGTCGCATTAAACTTTTTGGACAGGTATTCACATGGCCTCAATTTCCCTTCAGAGTCTTTCTGCAACAGCACAGCTCCCATCGCCACATGTGAGGAGTCCACCTGCACTACAAATGTGGGGTCTGGATGTTTGAAGATAGGCTCTGACGTGATCAGTGCTTTTAGCTGGTCAAGCACTTGCTGGTACTTGGCAGTCTACTTTAGACATTTGGAGGGTTTTGCCTTGGCCCCCTCCCCTGGTTCTTTCTTAGTTTTCAGCAAGTCAGTGACGGGTAAGGCTACCTGGGTGAACCCAGAAATGAAGGCTTGATAGAAATTTGCAAAACCAAGAAAAGATTGCAGTTGTCTCCAGGTTCAAGAAGCCTCCCACCCCAGGACATCTCTTACTTTGGCTAGGTCCATCTTGACCCCTTCACTAGAAATTTAATAGCCCAGATAGTCCAGTTTGGTCTTGTGAAACTCACATTTGGATAGCTTAACATACAACTGGTTCTCTGCCAACTTCATGAGCACCTTCTGAACTAGCTTTATACGGGAGTTGTAATCCTGTGAATAAATTAGTACATTGTCCAGCTACACTAGAACCCCCTTATAGAGAAATTCCTTCGGTACTTCACTGATAAGGTTCATTCAAATCCCAGGGGCACTTGATATGAGGCTTTGGATAGGAAGCTGAAGAACCTGGATCCACAGATAGTAATTCTGTCTGTCCTTCCAGTGGAAGGGCTTGGTCCAGGAAGAGAGAGGAGAATAGTGGAGGTGAACAACTGGCTACACAGATGGTGCTGCCAGGAACAATTTGGCTTCCTAGATGATGGGATACAGTTTCAGGGAGGTGGACTTCTGGCAAGGGATGGGTTGCACCTTATACAGGTTGGCAGGAACTTTTTTGCTAAGAATCTGAAAGATCTTATCAGGAAGACTTTAAACTGAGTTGCATGGGGGAGGGAGACAGTACTCTTGAAAGCAGTAGTTCGAGTGCTAGAGATAATACCCCAAATGATATAGAGAGAACAAGGCAAATAACACAACCCATCAATGGGAGGAAGAAACCCTTTAAAAGGCAGATAAGGGAAATGGCCCATGGTCTTAGATGCGTCTATACTAATGCACAGAACATGGGAAATAAACAGGATGAATTTGAACTCTTAGCACAGCAAAACAAATATGATATAACAGGCATCACTGAAACCTGGTGGGATGAGTCTCATGATTGCAATGTACTAAAAGAGGGGTATAACCTATTTCTGAAAAATAGACCAAAGAGGAAGCCTGGTGGAGTAGCGTTATACATTAAGGATGTGTACACCTGTGAACAGATCCATGATTCAAATCCTGGAAGCCAGGTTGAGAGCATCTGGGTAAAAATTAAGGGAGAGAGAAACAGCAGGGATGTTGTTGTGGGGGTCTACTACAGACTTCCAAGCCAAACCAAGGACTTGGATGTTGCCTTCCTGGAACAGATGACCACACATTCAAAAAGAAAGGATGTAGTAGTAATGGGGGATTTCAACTATCCTGATATTTGTTAGAAGGCCAACTCTGCCAAGAATTTAATGTCCAACAAATTCCTCACTTGCCTTGTGGACAATTTCATTGTCCAGAAGGTGGAAGAGGCAACAAGGAGATCAGCTATTTTAAATCTGATCCTAACCAACGGGGATGATCTGGTTAATGGAGTGGAAGTGGTGGGATCCTTAATAAAATGTTTCAGCAAAATACCTGGGGAAAATCATCTCATTCCAGAAAAAATGGATCAGGCCCTGCGGGTCCACAGGAGGCCACACCACCACACCAACCTGTCTGTCCACATTGTATTCTTTGAAGCCAGGACACATGCACGGGGCCTTGATCATGTGCTGTGGGCTGTCTTCCTGACTTTAGAGAATGCAACTCAGATGGAAGCAGTGGCAGCTGCAGAGATGGACCAGCATAGCCATGTGGACTCCTGCCCATTCTGAACACATAACAGGGGAGCCATAGGCCTGATCTGGGGCCAAAATATGCCAGTAGGTCAATGTAGACACGGTCCTGGTTTCATGGCTGTAGTCTCCATTCTGATTAATGACTGAGCCAAGGTATGGACAATCTTTTACTATTTCAATGCCTTCATCATCCACCTTAAAATTTTGTAAATCATCTCTAGTCGTTATTTTTGTTTTCTTAATATTCAACTGTACCTTTTCATTTTCTTTCTTAATTATGTTTTTTAAACTTCCAGGTTTAGGCATGCAGAAGTGACACCTTATGTAGGAAAGGATCAATGATCAAAATTAAGCAAAAAGCTTCCTTTTCTTTTTTTTAAGTCTTCTTTTGAAAACAGCTAGGAAGAGTGTGGCAGTGAGTAAATTGTTAGCCACCTTCCTTATGTCCTCTCCTTGCTCCCAACACATCAGTGATGTTTATTAAGAGATGACAAGTTTATCAGGCCTCATAAGCAGCCTTCACAAGTAGGAGATCTTATACCCAGAGAGCATCATCAATCTTCTGCTTGCTCTGCTCTCCTGAACAGAGAGGAAGGCAGCCCCCACCCCAGCAGCAAGAGATGTGCTTTGTGAGAAGTACATGGAGAAGAGCAGAGTGCTAGGAGTCAACTCCATTAGACACTACCGGCAATTTTTTTGTGGAAATTTAATACTGAAATAAGCATGTTTAATGGGGTGCCCACATCTAAAACGTTTAAAAACTATGTAAGAAAGTATCTTGATTGGCTATCTAGTCAAAGTCTGATAATGGCAAAGAACCAAAAGGAAGAGAAAAGGCCTTGATGTTTTCCACTGGATTCATGCTCTTTCCCACTGTGGTGAGAAATTTCTTTTTAATTTATAGTCATTATTTCTAAAGTTTCCTCTCTCGCTCTCAGTCTCCCTCCTTGGCCCCCGTATACGCTTTAGCAAATACCATTTTATTCAAACCTGTGTGTATTTTGAGATACATATACCTTTTCTTACATTTAATAGGGGAACACTTTTTTGTCAAATGACAAAGTAAATTATGCAAAAGTCTATCATTTTCCTGTGTTTTTCATACAATTACTGGGTACTATAGGAAACCTGTGATCTCAGATGGAGTCAAATCATGACGGGTAAAATCCAATCAAGCTCTTAAATAGGCAAGCTCAGATTAAACAAATTCAAAAGAAAGTCCAATCAAGAGCTCTCTGATATAGAAGACTCCTCAAAAGGGACAGCTCTAACTAATTGCTGCTGCTTAAACTTCTCTCCAACTAAGGTTGCTATAGGGTTGTTTCAGCAGGGGACTAAACCCAATGCAAGCACGGGCAAAGTGTTTGGATCGGGGGATATATGGTACAGTTTGCACAGGTGGAATTAAAAAACATCTCCCCTCTCACCCAAATCCACCTTTTAGCTGCTACAGATCTCCTATTGGCTAGTGGAGAGCAGGAGTGGTGGTGCAGCAAAGAAGCATCTAGCAATATTTCTATAGCTGGATGTGCACATCGCCTGGGACCCTATGAGGTTTCTCCAGAGGTTCTCAGGGATTATGTCAATGGGAGTGGTGGCATTTCAATGTTGTGTATGAATTCTGACCTCTGCAGTGACCAAAGATGATACCAAAAAGCTACTGTGATTGGCTTTCCTTCCCTAGAGGAGCTGGTTGGGTCATAGAAAGTGTAATTGCCAGTTTTTAAACCTTTCTTCTGTGAAAGCAGGGAGATAAATGGAGGCACTGCAGAGATTCATCCTCAGAGGGTAAGGATGGTGAGATGTCTGTGTACTGTGGCTAGGGCAATCTGAAGAGTACCAAGAGTTCTTTCCTCAAAGAGCTGCCTGGGCAAGACTTCATCAGAGTCCTTCACCATGCACTCTAAGGTCTAAGGGTTGATAGGTCATGATGTACAGGAAGTAAGTCTATACAGGTCTATAATAAAAATTGCCACAGTGAAGATTTAGCTGATTTAAAACTAGATTTGGGACACAGGAGATGTCACTCCATCTTTAGAAAGGTTTACTTCTGGGTGAACCTGCACAGGACTTCAGCAAATTTTAAAATTCTGCATCTTTCCCTCATCTATTATCTGTCAAGCAGAGTGATTTCCTCAGCCACAAAATTACCCTATCCTTCCCTCATTTGATTATTTCTTGGTCCTTCTTCCCCCATTGCTAGACCACTGACAGGAGAACTGCACTGCCCACAGCAGGCTTAGATGGTCCCATTGACTTGAACAGAATGGTCAAAGTTAACATATCATTTAAAAAGAATAACTGAGCTAATTTCTATGAAATGTAGCTTATTTACTGGTGGACTCTCCCATTTTTTGGACAACACAGCTGAAGGGTATAGTCTGAATACTACAAGGCAGTGTATTCCACTTCCGAACACCTCTTACTGTCAGGAAGTTCTTCCTAATGTTTAGATGGAATCTCTTTTCCTGTAGTTTGAATCCATTGCTCCATGTCCTAGTTTCTGGAGCAGCAGAAAACAAGCTGCACCATCCTCAGTATGGCATCCCTTCAAATATTTAAACATGGTTATTATGTTACCTCTCAACCTTCTCTTCTCCAGACTAAACATGCCCAGCTCTCTAAGCCACTCCTCATAAGGCATGGCTTCCAGACCTCCCACCATCCTGGTCACCCTCCTCTGGACACATTCCAGCTTCTCAATAACCTTCCTGAATTGTGGTGCCCAGAACTGGACACAGTATTCCAGGTGAAGTCTGACCAAAGCAGAATACAGTGGCACTATTACTTCCCTTGATCTAGACACTATACTCTGTTTGATGCACCCTAGAATCTCGTTGGCTTTTTTAGCTGCTGCATCAGCACTTGCAGACTGTCTGTTAAATGATCTGCTTCAGAATCTTTCCTAGAATTGACGTCAGGCAATTCGCAGCAGCTGCTTTTTGTGTAAGCAGCTTTGGGGGCAGATTGTAGGCATGTGAAGGTATCTGTGGTTGCTGTGCAAACAGGCATGCCTGCGAATCAAGATGGCAGCTGTGAGTGAATTACCTGCATTTTTACTTATCAATTTGCTGCCGCCGAACAGTATTTTTTTAAAAAAATATATGCCCAAGGTGTGATAGAGCAATATTTCACCCTACCAAAACCAAACACCCCCTCCCCATTTTATCGCCTTAAGTGCTCATTCGCCTTGTTAGCAAGCCCCACCCTGCGCTTATCCGGCCAATCAGCTTTCAGCTTCTGCTTATATGGGAAAGTGAATAAATTTGCATCACTTGTCCCAGTGAGCAGGACTGTGTGCCTCCCCCTGCTGTTTAAAAAAAAAAACTCCAGGAAAAGCCACAAAGGCTTTTCCTGCAGAGTATATGGCGTTTTTGTCCCCCTCCTTCTGAATACAGCAAAATGATGCAGTATCCAATTTAGACACATCACATTCTCCTTGCATTCTGTAAGGAGTATTTTAGCCATTTAGACAACCCCCAAGAGGCAAGAACTGGTAGTTATAGGAGACTTCAGTTACCCTGATATCTGCTGGGAAATCAGCTCTGCTAAGCATAGGCTCTTCAACAAATTTGTGATGTGCCTTGCAGATAATTTCCTCTTTCAAAAGGTAGAGGAAGGAACAAGAGGATCAGCAACCCTGGACTTGATCCTAACCAATAGGGAGGAGCTGGTCACTGGAATCAAAGCAGTTGATACTTTAGGGGCAATTGAACATGAAATGCTTGAATTCATGAGTGTGAGACAGGCCAAAAAAGCAAATAGTCAAACACAGATCCTGGATTTCAGGAAAGCAGTTTTTTAAATCAAACGCAGGGAAATACTGGCTAAAATCCCATGGCTAGATGTGCTAAAGGAAAAAGACACCCAGAAAAGATTGGAGTTCATGAAGAAGGAGCTGCAAAAAGTACAATCACAAACAATTCCATGGAAGAAGCAAAATGGGAAACATCTGAAAAAGCCATTGTGGCTGCAGAAGAAGAAAGTGAAAAGAAAAAAGAGCATGTATAAAGAATGGGAGGAAGGACAAATCACCAAGGAAGAATACAGATGTGTAGCCCAAGGTTGCAGGAATAGTGTAAGGAAAGCAAAGCTCAGAATGAAGAATGAAGAAACAAAAAAGGGGGGTCAAATATGTTTGAAGCAAGAGACTGAGGAAGGAAATGGTGGGACCATTGCTCAGCAAGCATGGTAAAATCCTAACAAATCACAATGGGGTCCTCATTCTGCAGATCTGACCAGTTCCTCCCCTGTTACCTGCACAGAATAGGATGGAGTCCAGACTGTCATGCCACCACCCGCATCCCACACTCTGAAGTCAGAAAGCCAGCCCACAGCACATGAACCCTGTATGTGACATGCTGTGGGACTCCTTCCTGGCTATGGAAGAGCAAGGCAGACAGCAGATAGCAGCTGCAGTGATGGGCTGGTATGGTAGTCTGGGTTCCTGCAGTCAGGCAGGGCCCAATCTGTTTTATTTTGGATGGAACAGATTTTACCAGGTATTTTTTAAAATAATGGTCTAACAGGCCTTACCCCGTCTTCCCCCCATCTTGGCCCCAGGAGTTGTGAGGACTGCCCAGGGGCAAAACAGGGCAAATGTCCTGCATTGTCTGGGCTGCAGAGCTCCAAGATGGGGGGAAAGATGGGGTCTAGACAAGCCTAAAGAAAAGGCAGAAGTGCTCAATACCTATTTTGCTTCAGTTTTACCCCAGAAAGAAGAGTGTGTGCTTCCGTGCACCAGCAGAGACCTTGGCAAGGGATCCAGATTGCAAATCAAGATTGATAAGGAGCTGATCAGCAATCACGTATTTAACCTAAATGAGTTCAAATTTGCAGGGCCAGATGATATACACCCAGAGAATTGAAGGAACTTGCTAACATGCTCTCTGAACCACTTGCCATCATTTTTTAGAAATCTTGGAGAAAGAGTGAGGTACCATAGGACTGGAGACAAGCAAACATTGTTCCTCTCTTCAAAAAGGGCAAAAAAGAAGACATGTGGAATTACAAGCTAGTCAGTCTGACCTCAATACCAGGAAAAAATATTACAAGAGACAGAATCTTAGAGTTGGAAGAGACCACAAGGGTGGTCCAAACCCCTGCCATGCAGGAATACACAATCAAATTATTCCCAGCCTCTGTTTAAAAACCTCCAAAGAAGGAGACTCTACCACACAGATGGAGTCTGTCTGCAAATCTCTTGATGACAATGCAGTGATCAGTAGAAGCCAGTTTGGGTTTGTCAAGAACAAATCCTACCAAACTAACCAATCCTACCAAGTCACTAGTTTAGTAGATGGTAGGAATGCTGTGGATGTCATTTATCTGGACTTCAGCAAAGCATCTGATAAGGTCCCCCGTAGTGTTTTGATTAGCAAACTGGTTAAATATGGAATAGACGGAAACAGGGTGGGATGGATTCATAATTGGTTGGAAAACCACGCTCAGAGAATCATCTTCAATGGCTATACTTCAAACTGGAAGAAAGTCTCAAGTGGAGTGCTGTAGTATTCTCTCATGAGGCCATTACTCCAACATTTTTATTAATGATTTAAATGATTAGGTAGAAAGAACCCTTATCAAGTTTGCAGGTAAAACCAAATGGACACTTATAGGATGGGGTTTATTTGGCTCAGCAGTACTACATGTGAAAAGGACCTTGGGATTATTGTTGATTGTAAGTGGAACATGAGCCAGAAGTGTCCTGCTGCAGCAAAGAAGGCCAATGGTATTTTAGCCTGCATTAATAGAAGCATAGGGGTTGTCTAGATGATGAAAATAATCCTAATAGAATTTTGCAGAGAATACTTTTTGTCCCAACGAGATCTGACCGAGATTTGCAGTTTTTGGAAGGAGGAGAGCCAAAAACTCAATTTACTGCACAGGAAAAGCATCTGTGGCTTTTCCCAATTATTTTTCAATAATGTATGGAAATGTGCATTACCTCTTATTTGGACATCTGATTTGCATCACAGTGCATTCTCGGTGAGGGCAGAAGTGGAAAGCTGATTGGTCAGACATGCGCGGGGAGGGGGCAGGCTTACCAGCAATGAAGTGGCCAGAAGCACCATTTTGGAGTTTCACATTATTGATCATGCACTTATTTGCTGTGCTGAGGTGAGCAAACAGCTTTTCTAAGCAGAATGTCACACTTGTGCACCTTTCAGTTATAGTTTAAAAAATGCAGTGCTCCGGCAACAATTTGTAGAGAATAATTATGCAAGTAATTCACTCTTGGCCACCATGTTGATTCACAGGCATGGTTGTATGTGCACTTCAAACACAGATAGCTTCGCATACCCAAGATTTTGCCAAAGGACTATGGAGACATATTTTTGTGTTAATGCACAGCAATCCACATTATATTTTCTCATCTAGACAAGCCCATACTTTCCATGCCGAGGGAAGTAATAGTCCCCTTATGTTCTGCACTGGTCAGGCCTCATTTAGAGCACTGTGTTCAGTTCTGGGTGCCTCATTTTAAGAAGGATACAGACCAGTTGGAATGGGTTCAGAAAAGAGCAACAAGGATTATAGGAGGCATGGAGAACAAAAGATATGAGGAGAGGTTGAAGTAACTGGGCATGTTCTGTTTGGTGAAGAGAAGACTGAGGGGTGACATGATCACACACTTTAAATACCCCAAGGGCTGCCACAGATGTACAGATGTGTTCTCTGCTGCCTCAGAGGATAGAACTAGGTTTAATGGTTTGAAGTTACAGAAGGGTAAACAATAGAAAGAACTTCTTGACTGTAAGAGCAGTTCAGCAATGGAAACAATGGCCTAGAGAGGTGGTGGGGTCTTCTTCTCTGGATAGATTCAAAAATAGGCTGGACAGCTCTCTGCTGAGGATGCTTTAACTGTAGATCTGGCATAGAGCTGGGGATTGGACCAGATGGCCTATAGGGCCCTTTCCTACTCTATGGTTCTATGACTTCTATGTCATCCATTGTAAAATAGAGATAGCGCTGGGTATCATGAGCATACTAATTACACTCAAGCTTTGTGAAGAAGTTAAAAAACATAGGAGACAGTATTGAGCCCTGTGGAACCTGAGCAATATCCCCAAGTCCAATATCAGCCAAATGTCCCAGGATACCATGATCCAGGACCAGTAGGGATGCACTCCCCCTGTTGTGCTGCCAGTACAAGTCATCTGCCAAGGCAACCAATGTTGTTTTTGTCACATAACCAGGGCTGAACCCAGATTGCAATGGATCCAGGTAATCCATTTCATCCAAGAAAGTCTGGTGTTGTGCTGCCACCACTCAATCTAAGACATTACTTAAGAAAGGGGGTTTAGACACTGGTTGATAGTTATCTAGGATGGTGATGTGCAATGAAGGATATTGACAAGCACGAACGTGTCCACAGAAGGGTGACCAAGGCTGATCAAAGGTCTGGAAACCAAGCTGTATGAGGAACAACTTAAGGAATTGTGTATGTATAGCTTGGAGACGAGAATACTGAGAGGTGATGTGATAGCCATCTTTAAATATCTGAATGGATGTCATGTAGAAGATGGAGTGAGCTTCTTTTCTGCCACTCTAGAGGCTAAAACATGGACCAATGGATTCAAATGACAAGAAAAGATATTCTACCTAAAAACTGGGAACAACTTTTTAAATGTAAGAACTGTTCAAGAGTGGACAGATTGTCTCAGTGGGTGTTGGACTCTCCATCTTTGGTGGTCTTTAAACAGAGATTGGATGGACACCTTTCAGGATTGCTTTAGTTGTGGGGTGTTGGACTAGATGGCCCCTGAGATCCCTTTCAACTTTAGGATTCTATGATTGTATACCACTGTGGGACACATTTGTGAGTTTTGTGAAGGCATTTGGCTGGTTGCTATTGGAGGAGAATGTTGCACTCTTTGGTTTTGCCAGTAAATTAGTTCTTCTGTTTTTATGCAGGATAGCTCTAAAATCAGGAGATAATATCACAGTTGGGGAATATTTTGTTCAAAATAACCAGCACAGCCAGGTACAAACTGACATAGCCCTACAGAGTTTTGAAACATGGTCTTTGTGAAATGCACTGGATGTTTTAAAAAAATAAAAGGAGGCCTTTGCACTGAGTCTCTTGAAAAGAGAAAGGCAGTGGTTGGTGGCAGAAGCAGCAGGAACAGAGTTGAATTCCCATTTAAATAAAATGCCAAAAGGCCATCAGTGGAAGTGACATTTATGGTGTTACTACAAATGCATTCAGTGGGAAAACTGAGTAGCAGGAGCTGGAAGAGGGGGGAAGAACAAGCTGTAGTGAAAACTGCCATCTTTATATTGTGCCCTGTTTTTAATATTCTGTATTCTCATAAAAAGTGTTGTTTCTGTCACTATTCAATCTCACAAACTCACACAGAACACTGTTAAAAGTCAGCAGTGTGTGAAATGGTATTTTAAAATAAATGAAACCAGCTCACAGAGCTGCGGAGGAATATTGCAATGCTGGGGTGCTGACAGACAGGCACTGAAAAGTAACAACCGTTATCATCTTAAAGCAAAGTGGATTAAATAAAAACCCACAGCTAGTGGTGCATTACCAAGTCTGATATTGACACAGCTGCTGGGGTGGTTATTTTTCATTGTCTCATCAAGACAAAGCATCATGGGATATCAATCTTCTCTCTGTCAGGCCAAGCCTGGTATAAAGTTATTTTTGTTGCTGTTGTTTATATTTTCATTATATTCCTTTTATCTCAGCAGCCAATCTTGGGGGAGGGAAATGAGAATAGGAAGGGGTACTGCTTGGGGGTTGTTTTGAAGAGTGGAATTGACTCTCAGGATTACTCATGAGTTGAAAGGTATTTCAAGAATTTTCTCACCCACCCCTAGCAATTCTTCAGAGGATGCTAGTCCTTATTCTTGTGTTTTGGTGAGAGATTAAAATCTGAATAAGGATGGGCTGAGAGGTGGGATGGAAGCACAAATTCCCATTCTCCCAGAGATGAGGTGGGTAGCACAGTAGAAAATTCTTATTCCTTCAAAAACCCCTGAGAAATGGGATTTAAAATTAACCACCACCACCCAAAATATGATTAATTGGCATACATAACAAATATACACATGCATGACCCTTTCTCCTGCAGACTTGCCTTTTTCCATCACCTTCCTTAATTCCCAAAGTGCTCAACTGGCATATGAATGTAATTCAACTTGTAGTGGATTATTTCTTATATTGCACTTGTTTGTGGTTATGCATTCTCTGTTCACCTGTACAGAGGCAGTCCCAACAGGTTGATAACATTTCCCTTTACATCAAGGCTTGCACAATTGAAAGGCTGTATCCTTCATATTAATGTGACACATCTGCATGTATTGCAATATATCCGTTTTTAATTCATAGAGTCACTAAGAGTATCCAAGATAGAAATTGTCACAAAACCATATAATCATTGGGCTATGAAGCACAGATATCTCATAAAGCCACCTTCCTCAAAGTCTTCTTTGTTTGACTATTCAGAATTTGTAGTCATTACCAAATCAATTACTCCTCCATTTAGGAATATTATGCAGCATGACAAAGGGGAGCAGAATATGGAGAGATACTCACATTTTCACTTTTCAGAGCTAGGACAAGTATTTACCCCAATCTGCATAATTGGTTCTGCTGTTAATTTCAGTTAGGTATGAGTTTTATATCTAATGCACCTATATATCATTCAAGATCTCTTTTTTCCCCCTTTATCATTTTCTCATCCACTGCCCATCTTTTCCTGTTCTTTCTCCCTCCCTCCCTCCCTCCCTCCCTCCCTCTCTCTCATCTAAAAAATGATTGTGGTGCCATCAGCAGGTGCAGTCTACCACATATAAAATCATACACATTAGAGGAAGGATTAGAAATGCCATCAGAGTCTTTCACTTGTTTGAGCTTCTGGGAAGCTCCTGTCCCATGAGCTGTTCGTGTGTGAAAATGTTATGGATTATGGTCTTTTAACTGGGAAATCCCTCAGTTCTGAAGGCAGATGTTGAAATGTCAGTACCTCATTCGGGATGCCCAAATGTTTACAGGGTTAAAGTGGACCAGTCTCAAATACCAGCTCAACAAGTAAATGCACATAAAGTATGCACTGCATTGCCACTGATGAGAATGGCACTTCCCACTCAGGGCTCTGGCCCACCTAACATTATCTGACTAGAAACAATGCTGGTTGGTGAAGATCCCAGGTATGCACTTTGGTGCACTCTTTCTATTTTTCTCAGAGGCAGTACTTGCTGATCTGCATCCTTAATAGCAGGGTAAGCAAAAAAATCTGATATATTTTTCAGTAATCACAATAAATTATCACCAGTTAGCTTTAAGTAAAGGACATTTGTTGTGGTCGTGGGTCTGACGAAAACAGCAAACACATTTTAATTTTCATTTGAAATGAATGATCCAGAGTTAATTTGGTAATGTAGTTAATAGCAATAAGCATTGTGTGAAGACACACCCAACTAAAGGTGGTGGCAGGTTTGGGTGTGCAACGCCAGTACCCTGGTGAGATCAAACTCCTTTACCCAAAAAGGCTCTGATGCTGAATATCCAGTTCAAAAAAGGGGGAAGTTTATTTTAAAGAACAAAAGAAAAGGGCTTTCTCTTCCCCAGCTCTAAAAGGCTTGAAATGAAAGGTACTTTACAGTTGGAGTTTCAGCAGTCTTCAGGGTGACATCTCTCTGGGTTTGATCTCCTCACTCAATGGAGCTGGTGCAGGGTCTTTCAGCTCCTGATTCCTTTGTTATTGGCAACTAATTTGGCTGATGGTGTAAGAAATGCCCTTCCCGGCTGTCTGGGCCTGTTTGCCACCAGAACTGCTCTCTGCAAGCTCACAGCAAAGACTGCCCAAAGGAACTAAAAAGCTACTAGGTAAAACAGAGCTTGCTGGGAAGGAACAAACCAAAACCTAGAAAAATGCAGGGGAATTCTTAGCTCCTCCCACAAGTCTAATACAATGAAGTATTACTATACTCAGACATGCTAAGGCCTTGAAAATAAAATAAAGGAAAATGCAGGGGAGATTTAAACAGTCCTGGCTGGACATCACACATTGATATTTATATACCGCTTATCAGTGCCAAAGCAAAAGCGGTTTACAATGTGTTAGCTAATTGCCCCCAACAAACTGGGCACTCATTTTACTGACCTACAGAAGGATGGAAGGCTGAGTCAACCTTGGAACCCTGTGGGATTGAACTCATAACATTGTGACTTGCAGTACTGGCATTTAACCACTGCGCCACCAGGGCTCCTGGTCCTCTTCCTCCCTCCAAAAGTGCACTTTCCTTTTAAAAAACTATGGAGATTATCAGAGGCGATAAAAATAGCGTGATTATGATGACAGGATACCACGAAAGGGCTCCCCTATTCCATGACATCCTCCTCCTTGTGTTCTGCTGCTATTAAAAAGGTGTTCTTTTTTATTAGCGGGCCAAACCACTAATTTATATCCCATGGCGTTTTTTTCATGGCATTGCTTCTGTGCGAAACCGCATCCCATTCTGCTGCCATGCTAGGTATGGGATGCTCTTTTTTATGAACCTCCCAGTTTTTCTGGCAAGTTTTTAAGTGTGTTTCAGTGCTTGTGTGTTCATTTTGTTTGTTAATGTAGGTGTTTTTAGACTTTTAAGCACACTCGCATCTTCCCGCAAGAATTGCCAAAGTCTCCCCCATGCAAAAATGCAAAAATAAACAGTGCTAGAGGTCATGTTGCAATAATTATGGGGTAGCTCTTTCTCATGATTACAGCAGTGTGTGATAAGAAGTGTTATTATGCCAGGATACTTACGCTTTAAAATATAGTGGGACAAAAATGTTTTTAGAAGCTCGTCTGATAATCTCCTACAACACAGGGGTCTCTGGCATTGTATTCACACTCCACAGAATTAAACAGGTAAGCGTCAATATGAATAGCTGAGGCAGTACAATTTGCAAACACACCAAAAAGACTTTTGAAAAAATAATAGGTGAATAGATTTGGTAGTTGCTTTTGGAACAGATGCTTATAAGTCCCCAGTGAGATTACCACAGTAACCATGCAAAGCCAAGAAAATGTTTCTGGAGGGGGAGAATTTCCTGTGGCAGTGAACCTCAGTATCATATATCTTTTTCACCCCAAGACATCAAATTTGATTAAAATAAGAATGTGCTGTATTTTCATTGGCTTTGGCAAAGCTTCTACAGCTAGAATGTATATGTTTACTTATTCCAGTGGGATTTTTGCGGGAACACTATGTTACTCATAGTTGTTTTTAAAGTGCTTGTTTGCTACCAGTAACATAAAAGATTAACGCATTAACTTCAATGTTATTTAAAAATGTTCATTTAAAAAGAAAACAAGTCATGCCACACTAATCTTATCTTTTTTTTTTAACAGAGTTACAAGTTTGGTAGATGCTGTAGGTGTAGCATATCTTGATTTCAGTAAGGCCTTTGAGAAGGTCCCCAATAATATTTTTGCAAACAAGCTAGTAATATGTGGATTAGACAATGCTACTGTTTGGTGCATTTGTAATTGGTTGACTGACCAAACCGAAAGGTTGCTCACAAATGGCTCCTGTTCATCCCAGAGAGAAGTGACAAGTGTGTTGCCACAGGGTTTTGTCCTGGGCCAAGTGCTATTCAACACATTTATCAATGACAGATGATGGAACCGAGGGCATGTTTATCAAATTTGCAGATGACATCAAATTAGAATCATAGAATCATAGAATTGCAGAGTTGGAAGAGACCATGAGGGCCATCCAGTCCAACCCCCTGCCATGCAGGAAATCACGATCAAAGCATCCCCAACAGATGACAATCCAGCCTCTGTTTAAAGACCTCCAAGGAAGGAGACCCCACCACGCTCCGAGGGGTAGAAGGGATAGCTAGTACCCCAGAAGACAGGATCAGAATTAAAAATGGGCCAAAACTAGCAAAATTAATTTCAAAAGGGCGAAGAAATGTAAGGTACTCCACTTAGACGGGTGTGTGTGTGAAATAAACAGATACAGAATGCGGGACACCTGGCTTTACAGCAGTACATATGAAAGGGATATAGGAGTCTTAGTAGATCACAAGCTAAACAAGAGTCAACAATGTGATGCAGCCACTAAAAATGCCAATGTGATTCTAGGCTACATCAATAGTATAGTGTCTAGATTGATGGAAGTAGTAGTACTACTCTATTCTGCATTGGTCAGACTTCATTTGTAATACTGTGTCCAGTTCTGGGCACTGCAATTCAAGAAAGATATGGATAAGCTGGAATGTGTCCAGAGGAGAGCAAGCAAAATGGTGAAAGTTCTGGAAGCCATGTCCTAGAGAGAGCAGCTTAGGGAGCTGGGTATGTTTTGCCTAGAGAAGAAGTTAAAAGGTGACATGGCAGCCATGTTTAAATATTTGAAAGGATGCCATACTGTGTGGTATAATGGTGTAAGTGTTGGACTAAGTTATAGGGAGACCAGGTTTCATATACCCACTCAGCCATGGAAACCCACTGGCACAGCCAGATTCTGCCATGACAGTTAGTGTATGGCTCTGTAGTTTAGGATGTTGGGTAATGTTGTGTGCTGCTTTGGCTAAAGACTGTAATCATGCTGTAGAGATAGCTGATGTGTTTGCTGAGGAATGTAGTATGGTTAGACATCCAAAGTCATTTTACAAGAGAGGCCTGGAATTGAGAGGAGGAGCAGACTACAGGTAGGAAAATGAAATGTTTATGACTAATAATGATGCTTGTGTGTGGCAGGAAAACTGGTGGGTTTTGATACACTGCTGAAATAGAAGGTGCAGTAACCTTTAGATATGTTAATGTTCAAATTGCGGTATGGTTTAGTAGAGCCAGTAGAGTAAAAAAAACCAAAAACATATTTATTTATTTATTTTGCCCCAAATGCCCTATAGGACATGTGAGGGGCATTTCCACCATTTTTGTATCCCCAGGTCTGAAGCAGGAAGTTGCTTCCACTGTCTTCCTGTTGTTTTAAAAAAAGGCGTTTCTTGGGTCTAAAATTGCCTAAGAAGGCCCCCAAACATGATGAAAATTCCCTTGTGCCCCCTAGAAGGCTTTTAGGTGAAAAATATTTAGTTATTTCTGCAGGAGTGGGTATGGTGGGGGATGCAGCACCTACATTTCCTAGGAGCTACCTAATGTGACCCTTCTACAGTTGCCCTACCCTGGAGTAGTGGTTGAAGTATTAGACTAGGACTCTGGGAGACCAGGGTTCAAATTCCTGCTTGGCCATAGAATCTTACTAGTAGATGATAGTGTACACACTGGTAACCTCAAGGCTGAAGTTATCCAATGTGCTGTACATTGGGCTGCCACCTGAATTGCATGGGATCTGTGGGACCTTCAGTTTATGATATTACATTGGGGAATTTTAATTAGCTCAAAAGTCTGGCTGCAAGAGGCCAGGTAACTTACAGGATCTCTGCATCAGTGTATACCAGTACTAACTGAGGAGACCCCAAGCCAAAGTGAAATAAAAATGGTTTTTATTAGAAAATAATCACGGGAGCATTCACACATACACTCAGGCTCACAAGTGATCACACAAGAGTTACAAAGAATTAGAAGGAAATATTTGGATAGAGGAATAGATTCGGGGAATGGGCTATAATTACCTGCTTGGATAGCAGAGATTTGTGCAGCAAAGAAAGACTCAGACTTGAATCTAAGGGTCACACAGCAGACGGGCAGAGTAACTGCATGTGGGAACTGTACACACATAGCTATGATTTTAGGGTGATATTTATACCCAACATTGTTCCTTTAAGGGAGTTTTGAGAGTAAAACAATGCTTGGGTGAGTTTCCCACAGTTAGAAAAAGAAATTCTGGCTTTGTTGATTGCTGCTAATGGTTGGAACATTAAAGTTGATGGGTTTATGGCCTTCTCTGTGTTGGGGATGGGAAAAGGTGTGAAGGAAAGACATTTACTGGGATGAGTATGAATAATAGGTGTTCTGGTTACTGTTTGTTTTTGGAGTATGACTCACTGCCAGGTGTATCTAGGAGAGATTAGCACATTCTTCCCTAATGACTGTCTAAGGGGGGGCTTTGCTTAATCATGTCCTGGGCATGTTTGATTTTGGGAAAATTCCAAGACACCTTTGTAGGCCCTAGTTACCTCCACTATCCCCTATGTTTGGATTGCCTGGTCTACTTGAAACCACATGAAGTGTCCAATAAACCAAATTATGAATTATTGGAGGAAGGGGGCTGTAAGGCCAGGTAACAGGACTACCTCTGTACCAAGTTTGAAAACTTCAATTAGTGCAAATCATGGTAGCCAGACTGGTCACTGGTGCGTCTAGGAGTGATCATATTACACCTATGTTAAAATCACTCCACTGGCTGCCAATTAGTTTCCAGGCAAAGTACAGTGTTGGTTGTTACCAACACTGTATACATTGTTTGCATCCAGGTTATCTACAGGATTGCATTCTCCTATATAATCCACCATGTACACTCAGGTCTTCTGTGGGGAATTTACTTCAGTCAGCCAGGTCCAGACTGGCAACTGTTAATCAGAGGACTTTTTCATCAGCTACCCCAAAATTGTGAGATGACCTGCCGGAAGGGATCTAACAGCTGGCTATGCTGTCTGCATTTAAAACAGCATTAAAGTCTAATCTCTCCTAGCAAGCCTAGCAAGATGGTTTTCAAATTACAAGTTTTAAAATTATGAATTGATTGTTTTTAATATGTATGCTTTTTAAACTGATGTTATGCACTTCTGAGTATGTACTTTTAATTGCTGTTTGTGTTTTTAACTCTGCTATGTGTCTATTTATTGCTGTATTCTAATGTGTTGCTCCCCAGCCTCAATCCATAGGGAGAGGAAATTGTTATTGTTATTGTTATTGGGCAAATCACATTCTCTCAGCTTAGAGGAACGCAATGGCAAACTTTCTCTGAACAAATCTTACTGAGAAAGCTCCATGATAGGGTTGCTATAAATAAGAGTCAACTTGAAGTTTTATCTTCCATTTATTCTTCTCATTGGTATAGAACATTTCTCAAAAGAAGCCTTCTTTGTCTGTAATGGTGGAGTTGGTAGTATCTCTCCTGACATGTAGAATACATTTTAGCTAAGGTTCTGTTGTAACTTGTAATAAATGCAAAATGTTCTGAAGAGATTTGACCTGTAATTTTCCCTTTCACAACTTCTTTTTCCCCAGTTCTCTCATCTTTTAGAAATTTCCTCTTTTGAAATAAAATGTGGGTTTAAAAGACTTTCTAGGCAAATGTCTATTTAAATATAAGCTGTATTTAGGTATCTACATATATGCTGCATTTTATAACATGGTGGTCACTGTCTCCAGCAGGTTCTAGACTAACAGATCTGCTTATGGTGTAGCTCAACAGTGCCCCCAGACCATCTGGTACGTTTGGTGCTCTGCTGGACAGCTTGAACGAGTCAGATGCTTTCTTTTGTTTCCCAATACATATTCAAAATTAATCTTCTTTGCATAATAGTTTGGCCAGCTATAACTGGCCAGATCCCATAAAATTCAAATTCAGATGAAAAAGATGGTAGGCTCAGCCAGTAAGCAATTATATGTATTGATGCTACACTGCTGACATCAGCAATGGAAGCTATCACAGGAATGGACAAGACATTATTCAGTCTCCACAAAGGGGCTGCCTTGTATTGAATTTACATTAAAAAGTTTACTCACTCTTCAAGGGTCATCTTAATTACCTCTAATGCAGGGCCAAGAAGAAGCTGCCTCTTCATGCTTTGCAATGAACTCTGCAGGTGCTCAGGAATTCTAGCATGTAACTAGACAAGCTAAAGTGACTTTATTTATTTGATTTGAAATTCTATTTGACTGTATTCTTCCGTTGTCCCCCCATAAACTCCTTTTTCAGCCTATATTGGAAAACTGATTTTTTTCCCCCTATGGCCAGTATCCTTCACTACACATATGGAGTAGATTATTTATCATAGAACAATGGACATATTCTGCTGACAGCCATGGAACTGGAGTTGGGCATACAGCAATGTTGTGTATTGCAGTTCCACACTGCCTGTTGTGCATTGCATAACACCACCTAGTCTTTCACATAGGTTGTGCAATGTTGCTCTTCTCCTTGGGCTTTGTATATCTCTGCATACAGATATGAACACTTTGTAGTCTTTGTTTCTGAGAGCTGGGCTGAAGGGAGAGTTCTGCTGCTACAGGAATTAGAACCTATGGAATCAAATTACAGGGAAAGAGACTCCATCTAAATGTTAGGTAGAACGTCATTACCATAAGAACTGTTCAGCAGTGGAATAGATTGCCTCAGGTGGTGGCAGGTTCTTCTTTGGATGCCTTAAACACAGTTGGATGGGCACCTTTCAGGAGTGCTTTAGTTGTGCATTTCTGCAAGCAGCAAGTTGGCCTAGATGACCCTTGTGGCCCCTTCCCACTCTAAGGATTTTATCAGACGAACCTCCAAAAATGTCTCTTTGGCACCATATTGTTCAGTGTAATTGTCCCAGCAACATAACCCTTTTTACCATACATACTTGTAATAGCGTGAAAAGGCAGCCCCGACATTACCAGAGCACAAACGCTAATGTTGTTTACTTCCACACTCATGATCTCACTGGTTCTCGCAAGAAGATGTGAGTGTGGTAAAAAAATAAAATAAAAAGCAAAATCAAAACAAAAAATGTACACACGAGCACAGAAACACACTTACAAATGCCAAAGTAAATCACGAAGGCTCATAAAAATAGCATCCCGTACCTGGCTTTTGTATTCTCACCTAGAAGTGTTCTGCTCATTGATGCTGTATTCATGAGATTAAAATAGCACATGGTTTCAAATGGTTGCTTGGCCCATCCATAAAAAAGAACATCTTATTAACAGCAGTAGAATGGTAATGGATGATGTTATGTGGTATGGGTGCCCTTTAGCATTCATTAGGCGATGTTATGACACCATATTTGCTGCATCTGATAAAGTCCTAAGATTCTATGAGTCTGTGTGGAAGCTGAAAATTACTTGAATTTTAAAGAATTTTAGAAGGGCAATGAAAAATGCATAGGCTATTTAGAAATCTAGTCTTTTTCTGTGGCTTTTTAAAATGAAAAAAAAAAATTGGCATTTTGACCCAGAAAAAAACCTGACTTTGCCTTTATTGGGGATTTTGCCAATAATTCCCTCTGGCATTCTTCTAGGAGTAGACTCATCTCACAGGGGGAAATGGAAGGGAGGTTGCAATATTTGTATTAGCACTGAAAGCACTGAAAGTGACTGAACATATGCAATTACTTGAGTGTAATCTGCTGGAAATAAAGTCAATTCAATAAGGCAATGTTGTCTTTTCTTATTTTTTCAAACTTCAAATAAGTGCTTCCCAAATTTCAGCTGAAGTTACTGTTAAAATCAATGTTGTTAGGACTCTAAGACTCAATTAATAGGATTCTAGCAAATGCATGCTATTGATCATAGCCTGACCTAAAGCACAAACCAATCATTTCGCAGTAGCATCTTAAAGTGATTGAGGAAAATGCAGTATCAGGAGTCTTTATAGTAGAATCTCTGTAGAAGAGCAATTCTTACTAGCAGGTTTAAAAATGGAAACCAAGCATTTTCCTGCCATGAATCTTCCTTTCCATTGTTAATTACTCTCGCTTCTTCTTGAGATGCAGCTTTGGAGATTATCAGATGTGTTCAAAAAGTTCCTTAGCAGAACACCAGGACAACATTTCTGTCCTGCAAACAGGACCTGGTTTCAGATGTCCTCATCCTCATTGGGTTCTGCTCCTGTGCTGCAGCAGTTAGTAAGGCATCACTTTTCATTGATGGGACCTCCCCATAGTCAATTAAGTAAAAAGTTTTTCCTCCAACCCATCCCATTTCTTTCTTTCTTGTTGTCTCTCTCTTTCCCCCTCCTCCTCCTTATGCCCCATCCCCTTGTAATTATACAATTAAGATAAAATGGATGCATAGAAGAAAGGGCTTGTTAGAAACCTGATCATTATTAAAGCTGAGGGTGCCACAGATTGAATTTGGGATCCCTGGCTCCTACATGTAAAGTCTTTGCTCTAACACTGATCTTTCCAGACCACATGTCTTGATTGGGAGTAGGAAGGTAAAAAGAATTCAGTGATTGATTCATGTGTGCAGAAAAAAATTTGGGATATGCAGAAAAATATTCTGGATATGCTCAGAGACTAAAAAAAAATTCAGATTTAAGTATTTTCCATCTATGAGTCACAGACTGATCTTTGATCCATTTGTTGCTGTACTTGTACTGGATCAGTGCCCTATAACTGAAATAAATCACTTCTTAATAATTTTTAATAAACATGTCATTTGGAAGAATGAGTGAAGTCAACATGTCAGTTGTAGTGGTAAGAAAAGAGAGATGCAGGAGTCACAAACTGAATTGAAGATGCTATAAGACAGGATCTCATGCTTTGAGACAGCATTTCCCAAACTGATAGTTCCCAGGGTTACTGAACTCCCATCATTACTAGGCAGCAAACCTTTCTATCCAGGGAAAACATTCAGGTTGGAGGCAGAAAAGCCCTTGGGAAGGAGCCAGTAACAAAATGTGTTCCACTGTGGTCATCACTGCCATTCTCTCTAAATCCCACTATCTGACCCAACACTAATGTTTTGGTTGATGAGTTAAAGATAACTTAATTAATTAATTAATTAATTTCAATCATTAGTATTTATGCTAGTGAATTATTTTTTCAATTTCTAACATTTAGCGTTGGTTGAATTAATTTTTCCGTTTCTAACATTTAGCATTGTTGAATTTATTTTCAATCCTAACATTCCTAGCTCTCTTTAGGGCCACCTTTGCCCTGGTCTAGCTCAGTGCCAACATTGTGGCTGCGGCCCTGGTTGGAGGAAGTTTGGATTTAAAATTACTTTCTGGATATAGCCACACATTCTCCACCCCCTCCACTTTGGCTTTTCTGACAGCAGGTTACTTTGTCAACAACTCTCTAAAATAAGCAGGCAGAACAGTCCTAATCCAACAACCAAAACATTTTAAAATTAAGATTGCACTGCCTGCCACTTTATCCTTACTTCAGCTCTTGTTTCATTCACCAGCCAGGCAACTCTTTCAGATAAGGAAGTGCTTTACCACCACTGAATTTGCCCACATAGTAACTATACAGCAAGGTGGGTTACTATATTTGTTATAATTAATTCTTTCTTTTATGTTGTTTTACCACCATCCAGAACTCTTTTAGTCCTGTGTTACACATGGAAAAAGGCTGAAAGAGAGAGGGAAACTTGCAAATAATCTATGACAAAGGTGGGTCTTGAAGTCACATCTCCCTTGTCCTTCCAGCCCTTAACCACTACATGTTGTACTTTTCCTCTGCTATATTACCATTAGCTCCAAAGGTTGTTGTTAAACATCAGGCTATATGAGAGAAGTGCATTGTACTTGGTAATTTATGATTTACAAACAAAGCAAAGCTAAAACCACAGCACTAAGAAGGCATAAATTCAGAAAAGAGCAGCAGTAAGTCTTTTGGCAGGTGCAGCTGTACCACAGGGCCCCCCTCCCTATAGGTAATATCTGCAGTGCTTTCCATGCAGTTCTTTCCAGAAGGATGGGGGAGGACATATCACAGGCTGCATTGAAATGGAAATTTGTTCAAATTATTTAGCACAAGAGAGCAGCTCCTGCCAGCCCTTTGTGCCACAGCTGGAATGTGTAATCAAGGAGAATAAATAGCATCAGATCTTGGCGAAACACAGAGTCCCACCACATACATATTCAGCACTTCTCTCTCTGCACAAGAAACTCCTCCTAGCTTGAGTACCACAGCTCAGACATTTCTGTGGTCCAGAGTCACACACAGCAATTCACACTGCAGATCTAAATTGATCTGTTTCTGGATAGTGCACACACACACACACCATGAATCCTAGTCTTTCCTTATACTTACCCCTTGATATGCTTGATAGGATTGCCACAAAACAGCATCTCCCCAAGCCACACATATAAGAGGTACACATTCTACACATGCCCTTCCAACATTTGTTTGACAAGACGCATAAATACTGTATACTTGTTTTGCATTAGTTGTGCAATCCTAAGCATAATTATTTAACGTACAAGTAACTGATTGGGAATAAGCTACACATTTAGAGGGATACATAGAATAGTAGAGCAAAGTGATATCAAGTGATTACTATTACATGTCCTCCTTCACCCAAAGACAAAATTCATACCCTCCAACATTTCACAGATGAAAACTGGAACATGTGTGGCCAGGCAATAACAGGGTGTGGTCAAGATGATAAAAGATAGTAAAAGTGTGGTCAAGATGAGGAAGAATACACAAGATAGGACAGCCAGAGTTAGTTTGCTTCTGTCTGAGCCTATGGAGAATGGCCAGACTCTGTCCCCTCTTCTCCTCTTCCACTGCTGGAGTAATTGAATGCTAGCTACTTTACACTTTGCATTCAGTTTACAGCAATTCACATCAGCTGATGACAAAGGGGGAAAGTGGGAGTAGGAGAGAGAAACCAGGACATTTTAAAACAGCTGAAAAAGTCGGACAACAAAGGATTAATTGGGACTGTCCTTGCCAAAGGGGGACAGTAGGAGGGTATGAAAATGTAGAAGCTCAGCTTGCAAAAGGACAAACACTATTATTGCCTGAAGCAGTGTTCTTCCCTGCAAGAACCAGCAGCCTCAATGGCTAACAATTACTTAAAGGGGGGTTGAGAGGAGAGCTCCCCACAATGGTCTGGAAATGGCACTGAGATTGGCACCTGGACCCAAAGAGGCACGTGCTCAGAAAAACAGTGACTATCACTGAACTAGAGAAAGACAGTGCTATATCTAGAGGTTGTAATTAGGTTATTTTGTGCCACAGAATATTACTCCCCAAAACAAAACACTAAAAAACTTTCTATATTCCCAAGATTGTATTGGTTGTGCCAGACAATTAGATAACATGTTCAACTATACTAGAAGAAAATAAAACATAGCGGCCCAAAAACTTTGTCCAGATTATCACTTCTACCCAGCTGAAAGAAGGAGTGGTGGAGAGAAAGCTAGTCCTCCTCCAGTTAAAAGTGAACCCACAGTAAGTAATGGAAGCTGTACTCAAAGCACTTGGGAAGAATAAATTGCCAGGAACAGATGGCACACCAATAGAGCTGCTTCAAGCTACAGAGACAGAAACTACTCTAGTTCTAACTAAAATCTGCCCACAAACGTGGAAAACAAAACAATGGCCCACAGATTGGAAATGCTCAATATATATTTCAATCCCCAAGAAAGGGGACACCAGGGGTTACAGTAACCACAGGACCATTGCGTTTTTCCCCAATGCAAACAAAGTGATGCTCAAAACTTTACAACAAAGCCTTTTACCATATATGGATCAAGAAACGCCAAGCAAGATGTTCAAGCTGGTTTCCAAAAAGGAAGTGGCACTTGGGAACATATTGTAAACATACATTTAATAATGGAGTACACCAAAGAATGTCAGAAGAAAACCAGCCTGTACTTTATAGTTTATAGCAAAGCTAGATCATGAAAAATTATGAATCGCTCTTAAAGAAACATTTAATTGTCCTGATATGAAACCTACATTCTAGACAAGAGGCTATTGTTAATACAGCATATGGAGGAAACAGAATGGTTTCCAGTTGGCAAGGGGTTCAGGCATTAGGCCCTGTGAGTAGGGCCTAGCAAAAGATTGGTTCAGGCTGCATTTGACACGCTAGGCCATGTTTTCCTTTAATAGAATGGGTCTAGGAGAGATTTCTCTCCACAACTGGAAGTGGCGGGAGGGAATGAGAAAGTCATCCCCCAGCCAAGGAGATAAGGATGTTTTGAGACACCCCGGCACCTGGCATGATAATTGCCATGAGAAAACCTCCCCTTGTTAATTGGCTTGAGAAAGTTTCCTTTTTACCCACTATGTTTGCAAAGCTTCAATGAGAAAAACTCATATAAGGTGAGGGCCAGACAGGGCTTTGCCTCACAGCAGTGTGCAACTGTGATATACCAAGCACACACGCTCGCATTCACTCAATAAATTTCTTTATTGGCAAGGATTCATGTGTCAGGAACATAGAATAAAGCTGAAACTGAATATAGCTAAAACAAACCCCCAGATAAACCCCACAGCGTGAGAATGTCATTTAGGGAAGACGAACAGCCCAGCTTGCACCTGGAAGATTTGACCTTGAGCTGTGGTGGAGAGCAGCATTCCCAGGCCAACAAGGCAGGCTGGCCTCTCTCCAAAACCTCCAGAGGCCTAGGCAAGGGAAACAAGCCAGAGGCAGCCTCATGTCAGGGTCTTCCATGAATTCTACTCCAAATCCCAGAGAGAAATCCCCCCTTTTCAGCCCGGCTTATCAGGAAAGCGGGCATGGAACTTTCATAATAAGCGTGGAGGCTTCACATGTTCGCTACTGACCCACTTGGCATGCCCTAAAGGCAAATTTTTCCAATTCACCAAATATTGCAAGCACCCCCTGTGAACCCGAGAGTCCAACACTTCAAAAATTTCAAAATGCTGATGGTTGTCGAACAAGATAGGACGGGGTGCACCCAGGTCTGGATGATGACCATCTGGAGGGCACGCCGGCTTGAGCAAGCTAGAATGAAACACAGGGTGAACATTACGGTACAGTTTGGGTAGCACCAGTTCAAATGCCACAGGGTTTATCACTCTAGCAATAGGAAAAGGACCTATGTACTTGGGCCCCAGCTTCTTTGAAGGTTGGGGGCTTTTAAGAAACTCAGTGGACAAAAATACTAAGTCCCCAACGGCGTACGCTGGGGTGGGATCCCGGTTTTGGTCAGCATGTTTGTAATGTGCTTTTGCAAAGTCCAAGGACGAAAACAGCTTTTAGGCAGGCATCTCTAATTTTTTGACTCCAGTGGGTCACTGAGACCGGGTCCTTGGAGGCCCCCTCTCCTAGTGGTAGAGGATTAAAGTCTTGCCCTGAAACAATCTTAAAAGGGGAGAAGCCGGTGCTCTGGTGAGTGGAGTTGTTATAGGCGACCTCCGCAAAAGGCAAGAGGTCCACCCAGTCAGATTGTTGGAAGTTCACATAACACCTCAAATATTGTTCCAGAACCTGATTAGCATGTTTGCTGTGTCCATCACTCTGGGGATGATGGGAACTGCTGAGCCCCAATTCAACTCCCAGAAGGTTTGTGAACGCCTTCCAAAACTGGGAAGTGAACTGAGCCCCCCGGTCAGACACAATCTTAGTAGGAATCCCATGTAGTCTGTAAATGTGTTGAATAAAGAACCTGGCCAACTGGGGGCAGTTGGGAGTTTCTTGCAGGACACAAAATGTGCTTGTTTTGAGAACATGTCAGTCACCACCCAAATGACAGTCTTCTTCCTACTTTCCAGCAATTCCACTATGAAATCCATGCTGATGACTTCCCAGGGCTTGGACGGGGTAGGCAAAGGCTGCAGCAAGCTTTTTTGCTTTCCCATCCCTCTTTTTGCCATTGCACATGTGGAACACCCTTTGACATACTCCTCCACCTCCCTTCTCATCTTTGGCCACCAAAACTGCCTCCAGTCCAAATGCAAGGTTTTTACATACCTAAAATGCCCAGCACTTTTAACATCATGGCATTGCTTGAGAATGGACAACCGCGTGGCCTCTGGGACATATAGGCGCTCCCCCTTCCAAGCCAGACCCTCCCGAAGGGCCACCTCCCCTGGGTGACCCAAAAACCATGGGTCCTTGGGAAGGACCAACGCCATTTGGGATTGCCACACACCCCCATCACCCCGGAAGGGAGGAGAAAGAAGGAACCAGCGCCAGTGTGGCTGGGGCCTCACCGGGGCCAGCATCTACAGCTGGTGGGACGGCATTTCTGGTTGCCTTAAGGTCAGGCCCTGGCTCCAAAGAGGGGCTGGCTTGGGCTTCTTGACGCTTGGCCTTGCTGCTTGTTAGGACTGTTAGTCCCAAGTGGGAGGGGGAGAAGACTGTGTCAATAACCTCTTTTCATTTGCTGTCATGTTGGGGAAGTCTGGACAAAGCGTCAGCTAGGAAATTCTTTTTCCCGGGATAAACTTCAGGGTGAAATTGAACCGGAAGAAGAAAATGGCCCACCAAACCTGCTTGGGGTTCAACCGCCTTGGGGTGGCCAAAGCTTCCAAATTCTTGTGATCTGTCCAAACTTCAAAGGGTTTGGAAGATCCCTCCAATAGGTGGTGCCAAGTCTCTAAGGCCAGCTTGATTGCACCCGCCTCCTTTTCCCACACAGGCCAATTTGGCTCAGTCTCATTGAATTTCTTGGAAAGGCATGCACACGGCCTAAGCTCCCCCTCCTCACCGCATTGCAACAGCACCCCTCCCATTGCTGCATCAGAAGCATCAACTTGGACCACAAACGTTTGGGAGGGGTCAGGGTGTTTAAGAACTGGTTCAGAGGTGAAGAGTTTCTTCAGCTTATCAAAGGCCTGTTGGCATTGGTCAGACCACACAATCTTTTGGGGAAGTTTCACTTGCTTCTGAGGGGGGTGGAGCTTCTGGGAGTTTGAATTTTTAAAAACTCTTGGGAGAGGCTGCTTGTTTCTGAGGGGGGTAGAGCTGGGAGTTTGAATTTTTTAAAACTCTTGGCAGAGGCTGCTTGTTTCTGAGGGGGTGGAGCTTCTGGGAGTTTGAATTTTTTAAAACTCTAGGGAGAGGCTGTTTGTTTCTGAGGGGGTGGAGTTCTGGGAGTTCGAACTTTTTTAAACTCTTGGGAGAGGCTGCCTGTTTGTTCAAGCAGTTTGCAGCTACAGAATTGATTCGAAGCCCTCTCCCTTGTCAAGGACAATGAGGAAGAACAGCATGGATAGAATCCAGGGGCAGAGCAGGGGACCTTGAGAGTACCACTGCAAGGAACAGCAGCTGCGAAGCCTCAGGGGAGGCGTGTGGTGGTGGTGTGGGACTCCTTCCTGTGGGGTACACAAGCAATGGTTTGTGGGCCTGACAAGATGTCTCGGGAGGTGTGTTGTCTCCCTGGGGCAAAGATCCGTGTTGTGACGGAGAGGCTTACAAGACTCATCAAGCCTACAGATCATTACCCATTCCTTTTGGTCCATGTGGGAACGAATGATATTGCAAGGCACAGATTTCCAAATATCAGAAGAGATTATGAGGCTCTGGGGAGGAAACTGAAAGAAATGGATACACAGGATGTTATCTCGTCCCTTCTGCCAGTTAAAGGGCATGGTCCAGGAAGGGAGAGGAAAATAGCCGATGTAAACAACTGGCTCCGTAGATGGTGTCGCCGAGAACAATTTGGATTCTTGGATCATGGGCTGCGCTTCCATGAGGGGGTACTTCTGGCAAGAGATGGGGTGCATCTTACGACAGTTAGCAGAAACATTTTTCCCAACAGTCTCAAGAATTTGATCAGGAGGGCTTTAAACTGAGTCATATGGGGGAGGGAGACAGTATTCTGGAAGGCAAAAGGGCTGGAGAAAATAGTCACACTGTCATAGAGGGAACAAGGCAAACAGTGCAAGGACCTAACAGTGGGAGGCAAAAAACCTTGCACAGGCAGCAAGTAAAGGGAACACATGGTCTTAGATGTCTCTACACTAATGCACAGAGCATGGGAAATAAGCAAGATGAACTGGAACTCCTAGCACTACAAAGCAAGTATGATATAACAGGCATTACTGAAACCTGGTGGGACGAGTCTCATGATTGGAATGTAGGAATAGAGGGGTATAACCTGTATAAGAGAAACAGGCCAAACAGGAAAGAAGGAGGAATAGCATTATAAGTCAGGGATATTTACACCAGTGAAGATGTCAGGATCGTCCATGAATTCTGGGATATAGAGTGGAATTTGTGGAGGACCCTGACAGTTTGTTGGCTTGAGACTGGTTCTATCTTGGGCCTCTGGAATGTCTGGGAGATGTTGGTTGCCATGGGAACGCAGGTCCTACCAGGAGCTCAAGGCCAGACAGATGGTTCCGCGCCTCTTGCTCCCCCATGGTATACTGCCCTCCCTTTTCTGCTTTCTCACGCTGGGTGTCTCTTATCATCTTCTGCTGTTAGTCTGATCTTTAGTTGCAGCTTTGCCAATGTCCCTTACACATGCTTCTATTCCAATAAAGAACTTTATTGAAGATATGTGAGTTTGTGTTCTGTGTACATCACAGAAAAAAAAACCTCAAACAAGGGGATTGAAATGGACCCAGAGAAGGTAAAGGGGGTTCTGGCATGGGAAGCCCCTAGAACCAGGAAACAGCTACAGAGCTTCCTGGGCTTTGCTAATTTTTATCGGTCCTTCATCCCTGACTTTGCGTCGGTAGCCCTCCCCCTGACAGATTTGCTGAAAACCAAAGATGGGAAAGGCAAGGGTTCCAAGCTCAGTAAAGGGGACAAACCTCCCCAAAAGATTGTGTGGTCACCACAGTGCCAACAAGCATTTGACAAATTGAAATCCCTTTTCACTTCTGAGCCAATTCTCAAACACCCCGACCCCTCCCAGCCTTTCGTGGTCCAAGTGGACGCCTCAGATGTAGCGATGGGTGGTGTTCTGTTGCAAAAGGGGGAGGAAGGGGATTTGAGACATTTGCCTACTTGTCCAGAAAGTTCAATGAAACTGAACGAAATTGGCCGGTGTGGGAGAAGGAGGCAGGTGCAATCAAATTGGCTCTAGAGACATGGTGCCACCTACTGGAGGGCTCACCCAAACCGTTTGAGGTTTGGACTGATCACAAGAATCTGGAAGTATTGGCTACCCCTAGACATTTGAGCCCCAAGCAGGTCAGGTGGGCCAGTTTCTTTTACCGATTTAATTTCACTCTGAAATTTATTCTGGGGAAAAGGAATTTTCTGGCTGATGCTTTGTCCAGGATCCCGCAGCATGAGAGTAAGCGTAAGGAGGTCATTGACACTTTTTTCTCCTTCCCATTTGGGATTAGCAGTTCTCACACGGAGCAGAGCCAAGCAGCAGGAATCCCCTGCTAGCCCTGCTGCGGAGCCTGGACCAAATGAACTTGACAGTGGCTCGCCTCAGCCTCCTAGGCCTGAGCCCCAGCCCATGACCCATGACCCCCCATCTCCAGACCCAGGGCCCCGGGAAGGGACCCCTACGGCGGAGGGCTCTGCCTCGCCCAAAGGCCATCGAGTGGAGAAAGGGGGATGGCATTCTCAGTTGGCCTCAGAACTGCCCACGGACCAATGGTTCCTGAATCACCCCAATGAGGTGACAATGAGGGAGGGCTTGGCCTGGAAAGGTGATCGTTTGTATGTTCCTGAAGTCATGAGGGTGAGCATCCTCAAGCAGTGCCATGATGTCAAAAGTGCGGGGCATTTTGGGTATCTCAAAACTTTGCATTTGGCCCGGAGACAGTTTTGGTGGCCCCGAATGAGGAAGGAGGTGGAGGAATATGTGAAGGGGTGTACCATTTGTGAAGTGGCTAAAGGGGGGGTTAGGGAAGCCCAAAGGTTTGCTTCAACCCCTACCCACCCCAACCAAGCCCTGGGAGGTCATCAGCATGGATTTTATAGTTGAGTTGCCCGAGAGCAGGAAAAAGACGGTTATTTGGGTGGTCACTGATTTGTTCTCAAAACAAGCGCACTTTCGGGCCTATAAAAAACTCCCCACGGCCCCCCAGTTGGCCAGGTTGTTCATTCAGCACATTTATCGGATTCACGGCATTCCTGCCAAGATTGTGTCTGATCGGGGGGCCCAATTTACCTCACAGTTTTGGAAGGCGTTCACGAACCTTCTGGGGGTGGAGCTTGGCCTCAGCAGCTCCCATCATCCCCAGTCGGATGGGCAAATGGAAAGAACGAATCAGACACTGGAACAGTACCTGAGGTGCTATGTAAATTTCCAACAGTCTGATTGGGTTGATCTGTTACCTTTTGCAGAAGTGGCTTACAATAATGCCACCCACCAGAGCACTGGACTCTCGGCTTTTAAAGTTGTTTCTGGACATGATTTCAGTCCCCTGCCTTTGTTGACGGGGCCTCCCAACTCCGACCGCTGTGTCAGTCTCCCAGTGGAGTCAAAAAGTTAGAGACGCTTGGCCTCATGTGATCTCGGCCTTAGACTTTGCCAAAACACGCTATAAACACTATGCTGATCAAAAGTGAGACCCTTCTCCAGAATATGGGGTGGGAGATCTGGTCTATTAGTCCACCAAGTTCCTTAAGTGCCCCCAGCCCTCCAAGAAGTTGGGGGCCAAGTACATTTGCCCTTTTCGTATTGTTAGGGTGGTGAATCCAGTGGCCTATGAACTATCTTTGCCTAAGTTGTACCGCCATGTGCATCCTGTGTTTCATTCTAGCCTACTCAAGCCCGCGAGCCCTCCAGACCAACACCATCTGGCGCTGGAACCCACGCCTCAACCGATCCTGGTGGACCAGGACCAGCATTTTGAGATTTCTGAGATTTTGGATTCTAGGCTTCACCGGGGAGGGTTGCAGTATTGGTGAAGTGGAAACACCTGCCTTTGGGCCATGCAGAGTGGGTAGCTTCTGAACATGTCAATGCCAAATGCTTATTGTGAAAGTTTCATGCCCGTTTTCCCGATAAGCCAGGTTGAGGGGGGGGTTGATCTTCAGGGGGGCAGTATGTCAGGATCGTCCATGAATTCTGGGATATAGAGTGGAATTCATGGAGGACCCTGACAGTTTGTTGGCTTGAGACTGGTTCTATCTTGGGCCTCTGGAATGTCTGGGAGATGTTGGTTGCCATGGGAACGCAGGTCCTACCAGGAGCTCAAGGCCAGACAGATGGTTCCGCGCCTCTTGCTCCCCCATGGTATACTGCCCTACTTTTACTGCTTTCTCACGCTGGGTGTCTCTTATCATCTTCTGCTGTTAGTCTGATCTTTAGTTGCAGCTTTGCCAATGTCCCTTACACATGCTTCTATTCCAATAAAGAACTTTATTGAAGATATGTGAGTTTGTGTTCTGTGTACATCACAGAAGAGATCCATGGCATCAATACTGGAAGCCAGATGGAGAGCATCTGGATAAAAATTAAAGGGGCGGGAGAGCTGATTTCAATAAACTCAGGGAAATACTGGGGGTGATCCCATGGTCAGGAATCCTAAAAGAGAAGAGACCTCAAGATGGATGGGACATTCTCAAAAGGGAGATACTGAAGGCACAATTTGAAACAGTACAATTGAGGAAGAAAAATGGGAGGTGTCTCAAGAAACCAGGATGGATGACTAAAGAAATTTCAACAGAGCTAAGTTTTAAACAGAACATGTATAGGAAGTGGAAAAGGGGGGAAATCACCAAAGAAGAATGCAAACAGATAACGAACACGTGTAGGAGTAAAGTCAGAAAAGCTAAAGCGCAGAATGAGCTCAGGCTTGCTAGAGAGGTTAAGAACAATAAAAAGGGGGGTTTGGGGTATGTCCGCAGCAAAAGGAGGAAGAAGGAAATGGTAGGGCCACTACGCGGAGAAGATGGCAAAATGCTAACAGGGGGCAGAAAAAAGACAGAATTACTGAACACCTTCTTTGCCTCAGTGTTTTTAGGAAAGGAAAAGGGGGACCAACCTGAGGATAAAGTAACAGAGGACACAATAGGGGAAATCCAGCACAGAATAAGTAAAGAGATAGTACAGGAATACCTTCTTAAACTAAATGAATTTATATCTCCAGGACCAGATGAACTACATCCAAGGGTATTAAAAGAACTGGCAAATGTAATTGCAGAGTCATTAGCAATAATCTTTGAGAACTCCTGGAGAACAGGAGAACTCCCAGCAGACTGGAGGAGGGCGAACGTTGTCCCCATCTTCAAAAAAGGGGAAAAAAGAGGATCCCAACAAATATCATCCTTTTAGTCTGATATCAATACCAGGGAAGATTCTGGAGCAGATCATTAAACAGAAAGTTTGTGAACATTTAGAAGGCAATGCCATAATCACAAACAGTCAACATCGGTTTCAGAGAAACAAGTCATGCCAGACGAATCTGATCTCTTTTTTTTATAAAATGACCAGACTGGAAGATGAAGGGAACGCTGTGGATATTATATACCTTGATTTCAGCAAGGCCTTTGACAAGGTTCCCCATGACATTCTTGCAAACAAGCTTGTATAATGTGGGCTAGACAAGTTAACTATTCAATGGATTTGTAATTGATTGACTGGGTGAACCGAAAGGGTGCTAGCAGTGGCTCCCCTTCGTCTTGGAGAGATGTGACCAGTGGGGTGCCACACTGTTCGGTCTTGGGCCCAGTGCTATTCAACATCTTCATCAATGACTTGGATGAGGGAATTAGGGGCATACTTATCAAATTTGTATATGACACCAAATTAGGAGGAGTAGCTAATACCCTAGAGGACAGGATCAAAATTCAAAATGACCTGGATAGGCTGGAGAGCTGGGCCAAAGCTAACAAAATGAAGTTCAGTATGGAGAAGTGTAAGGTATTGCACTTAGGGCGAAAAAAATGAAATGCATCGATATAGGATAGGAGAGACCTGGCTGAATGAGACTACATGCGAAAGGGATCTAGGAGTCCTAGTAGACCACAAGTTGAACATGAGTCAACAGTGTGATGCGGCAGCTAAAAAGGCCAATGCAATTTTGGGCTGCATCAATAGAAGTATAGTGTCCAGATCAAGGGAAGTAATAGTGCCACTCTATTCTACCTTGGTCAGACCTCACCTAGAATACTGTGTCCAGTTCTGGGCACCACAATTCAAAAAGGATATGGACGAATTGGACCGTGTGTAAACAACGGCAACTAAAATGGTGAAAGGTCTGGAAATGATGCCTTATGAGGAGAGACTCAGGGAGCTGGGTATGTTTAGCATGGAAAAAAGACAGTTAAGAGGCGATATGATAGCCCTGTTTAAGTATTTGAAGGGATGTCACGCTGAGGATGGAGCAGGCTTGTTTTCTGCTGCTCCAGAGACTGGAACGGAGCAATGGATGCAAGCTCCAGGAACAGAGATTCCGCCTCAACATTAGGAGGAACTTTTTGATAGTCAGAGCTGTTCGGCAGTGGAACACACTCCCTCGGAGCATGGTGGGGTCTCCTTCCTTGGAGGTCTTTAAACAGAGGCTGGATGGCCATCTGTCGGGGATCGTGTTTTGCTGCGTGGCAGGGGATTGGACTGGATGGCCCTCGTGGTCTCTTCCAACTCTGTAATTCTATGATTCTATGATTCTCAGTCTTCCCCCTTCCCTTTCGGACTTTCTCTCCCACCCTTTAAGTTCTTAGCAGGTCAATCAGTGGAAGGGCTACCGTAGTAAAATCAGGGATGAAGGACCGGTAAAAGTTAGCAAATCCAAGGAAGCTCTGCAGCTGCTTCCTGGTCCTAGGGGCCTCCCATGCCAACACCCCCTTTACTTTTTCCAGGTCCATTTCTATACCCTTATTTGAGATGTAGTAGCCCAAGTAATCTAATCAGCTTTGGTGAAACTCACACTTTGACATTTTAGCATACAGATGGTTCTCCCCCAGTCTAGCAAGAACCTTTTTCACCAGTTTCACATGGGACGTATAATCCTCAGAATAAGTCAGTACATCATCGAAATACACCAAGAGCCCCTTGTACAAAAAAATTCTCTCAATACATCATTGATTAGGTTCTGAAAAATTCCTGGAGCTCCACTTAATCCAAAAGGCATTACTAGGAATTCGAAAGCCCCCAGGGGGCAATTGAAGGCAGTTTTCCATTCATCCCCCTCTTTGATTCGTACCCTGTAATAAGCCTCCCTCAAGTCCAGTTTGGTAAATATCTTCCCCTTGGACAAATGGGCCAGTATATCCTTCATCAAGGGAAGGGGGTACTGATTAGAAATGCTGATTGCATTTAACCCCTGTTAGTCTTGAATTAGACGAAAACCCCCATCTGTCTTACATCTGAAGAAAACAGGGGCCCCCAAAGGTGAGGTCGAGAGCCTGATGAACCCCCGAGCCAAATTTTTATCTATGAACTCCCGGAGGGCATCCATCTCTGCCGGCGTCATGGAATAAATCCTGGGCTTGGGTAGCTTAGTCTCAGAAAGTATCTCAATGGCACAGTCAAAGGGTCTGTGGGGTGGCAAAATATCACACTCCCTCTCCTCAAAAATATATTTCCATGTCTTATATTCCACCAGCAATCCTTTCAACTTCCCTTGGACTAAAGGGGTTGTGCAGTTCCTTGAATCAGCCTCTAGAGGGACTCCTCCCCCTGGGGAAGTTTCCCCCACCCGATGCTCCTGCACACACACAGGATCTGCAAAAGTCATTGTCTCTTTTACCCAGTCTATGATGGGGTTGTGGAACTTTAGCCAGTTTAATCCCACCACTGCAGCGGGAACTAAACCTGCGGCTATCACAAATTGAAGCTCCTCCTGATGATTCCCCATTCTCATGCGTACTGGACCAGTCATTCACCTTGCAGGCCCCCCTTCATCATCCCTCCATCCATCTGAGATAGCCACACTGGCTTGTCCAGCTTGATAGTGCTAATGTCCAGCTCACTGACCAGGGAGGGGTGCATTAGGACTTTGGTACATCCACAATCAGCATTAACATTACTTTTTGGGTGGCCCCTAACTTGGCTTTTATGAAGAAAGGGCCTTTCACCCCACTCACTACAGCATCTGGGCACCCTTCAGGGTTAGCCCGCCCTCAGCTGCTTAGTAGGGTGGGCTGGAGCTGTTTCCCGCCGGCTCCACATCGGAAGAGTAAGATCCGCTGTCATCTGGTTCTTCCGAAGACTCCCCTGCCGCATGGCCTGGTATCAAGGCATGTACTGCTGCTTTGGGCTTGGGCTTGATTGGGGTCCTTGGTATCGATGACTTCCCCTCACTCCTCTGGGGCTTCTCGGCTGCCGCTGGTTCCCAAGGGCTCCTCTCTGGGCATTTGGCTATGCGACGGCCCCCTTTTCCACAGTGTAAGCACAAGCCTTTCCTCAACCTTCACTCTGTCTCCGACTACCCCGTCGTGGTTCTACCTGGGCAGGCCACTTTACTTTTCTTTCCGGTGGACCAGGTGGTCTTCCCCTCAGATCCCTGCTGGCGCCGAGCCAGCTTGATGCTCCGTCTCAGCGTCTCCACATCTCCGGCAAGCCGTACCCATCCCAAGAGGGTCTCGGGGTTCCCCTGGAACAATGCCCATTCGAGGATGTCTGCGTTCAGGCCATCCTGGAAGAACTGTACATTTATGGCCTCCATCCAGTCAGGCACCTGACTGGCCAGGCGGCGAAATTCAGCGGTGTACTCCCCCATGGACTTAGAACCTTGCTTCAGTTGCTGGAGGTCCATACGGGCCCTTCTCACTCTCAGGGGGTCTTCAAATTGAGCCTGCAGAGCCAGCATGAACTCATGGAAGTTTCCTCGTTCTGGGGCTCCCATATCATAAAGCCCCACCAACCACTGCGCCGCCTCTCTCTCTAGCTGCACCTTCTCAGCCTCCGTCTGCAACTCTTCATCCCATAAACCCCATCACCTGGGTCAGGAAGTATGGCACCTTCGTCGCATCTCCATCAAAGGTCACCTTTAAGTCTCAGTGCTTTAGGCCCCAGGGCCTTTCCCGTGGCTTGACCGGTCCAGCTCCCCCAGGGGGGGTGGTCCAGGAGCCAGCAGGCCAGGGATCCCAGCAGGCATAGCAGGGTCCCCTGCCCCAGGTGCCGGAGCGGGCGCTGGTTTAATTTGGGGAAGCTGGCCCCTCCAGGGGCAGGTGGTGCCTGAGGCAACCTCTGCAGGATCTCTAGGAGACTCGTTTGCATAACCTCCATTTGCTGCTTCAATTGCTGGACCTCAGCACCTACTTCTGCCAGCGAAAACTGCTCCCCCGGTTCTTGGTGCCCCTTGGCCAGGGGCCTGTCCCACCGACGGGACCGGCATTTCTCCCAGCTTCGGTCGTCTGGCCAGGGCCAGCTGGCTCCCATGGCCGTTCCAGCTCCTCGCACTGGAGAGTCAAGAGAGTGGCAGGCTGCCCCTCCCCAGGGCTTGCCTGGCTCCCAGCTCCATCAAGTCAAAGGGATGAGTAAACCTCCCAGCCCTCTGGTGGGCCCGGCTTGTGTCTTCTTCAGACACTCCTGTAACATCCCCTGATGTGCCGCCCCCCCCAGGGCTCCGGCTCCCTGGCCGCCACCTGCAGCCAGGTCTTTCTCCGTCTGGGTTCCAGCCTCCGCATCCTCCAACATTACAGGTACAACCTCTCAAAAAGGTTTAGGTAGTGAAGAGGAGTTTCGGCTTACTGTGATATACCAAGCACACACGCTTGCACTCACTCAATAAATTTCTTTATTGTCAAGGATTCGTGTGTCAGGAACATGGAATAAAGCCGAAACTGAATACAGCTAAAACAAACCCCCAGATAAACTCCACAGCGTGAGAATGGCATTTAGGGAGGAGGGACGGCCTGGCTTGCACCGGGAAGATTTGACCTTGAGCCGTGGTGGAGAGCAGAGTTCCCAGGCCAACAAGGCGGGCTGGCCTCTCTCCAAAACTTCCAGAGGCCTAGGCAGGGGAAACAAGCCAGAGGCAGCCTCATGTCAGGGTCTTCCATGAATTCTACTCCAAATCCCAGAATTCTGGTGTGAGCCTGACAGCAACTCAAAGGAGCCGGTTTGTATCTTTCTGCTTTCTGTGTCCATTTGATTGATGAGAATATGCCTGTTTGCTTTTCTATCTGTTGTCACTAATAAAATAGCCTTCTTTTTGAGCCCAGAACTTGTGTGTGATCATTTTGCTTGCCCCCTCAAGCCCGGGAGGCTCTGCCAGTGCAACATCAGGCAAGGCTGCATTTTACCACACTATCTGGACAGTCCAGATGACATCTGAAGCAAAGTAGGGGCGTGGGGGGAAGCTGGGGTAAACACTTAAAATCCACATTCAAGTCCACATTCAAAGCCACACTCGTTGGGGGGGGGGTTACATCAAGGGTGTAAATTTGGCAGAGTGGATTCCAGAAGGCAGAACAGTGAACCAGCATCATTACAAGCAAGTTTTGAAAAAGCTGAGAGAAAGAGTCAGGAAAAAGGGGGGGGCAGAACTGTGGAACAATGGTTTCATTCTTCATCAAGACAATGTACCTGCTCACACAGCACTTTCTGTGAAGCAGTTTTTGGCCAATAAATGTATTACTACACTTGAACATCCTCCATATTCACCAGATATGGCACCATGCAACAATGTCAGATGCACATTGTTCCTAATTAGAAAGGCTGCAAGAACCTAGGTGTGGTTTTGTACTGTGCTGGCCTCCTTCTGTTTGTTATGCATGCTGTATGATATGCTGCCATTTTCTTTGCTAAACATGCCTGCAATGGCTTGCTCTTTATTTTGCCAGCAATAAATCTGTGATGTACCAGGAACACATGCTCTCATTTACTCAATAAGAAATCTTTATTCAGCAAGGGTACATATGTCATGAACATGGCCAAAGCCGAAACTGAAGACAACACACCCGCATCCCCAGATAAAACCTCACAGTGTGAGAATGGCACACAGGGAGGTTTCTAGCGACCAGACACCTCCAGGTGGTTGACCTTGAGTTGTCTTGGAGCACAGCATTCCCAGGCTGAAAAGGGCGGGCTGGCCCATGCCCAAGAGCTGAGAGGCCCACACAAGGGAAACAGGCCCAAGCCTCTACCAACTTCATGTCAGGATCCTCCATGGAGCCTACTTAATACCCAGACTTCATGGATGAGCCTGACAAAATCTTTCTTTGATGCTTTAATCAGTTGTCTGTGCCCTGGAGTCCCTGGAATGCACTGGCTTGAAGCTTTTCTCTGAAGATGCCAGCCACAGATGCAGACGAAACATCAGAAAGAAACTATTCCAGAAAATGGCCTCACAGCCTGGAAAAAAACCAAGAAAAATCTATGGATGCTGGTTGTGAAAGCCTTCAACTTCACCTTGAAGTTTTTGCTGATTTACCATGAGGTTTGATTACCTCCCAGCCTCCTCCACATATCTCAACACAGGAGTAGGTATCTGCATGCTGGCTTATATTGCTGGATGTTGACCTGACTCTGCTGATGTCACTCTGAGGCCATAAGGGGGCCTCCAGCATGTGATCAAAGCCCACTGCATGTGACCAACCTTGGTTGCATGCTGAGGGCATCCTTCCTAGCTTCAGAGAATATGACATGTGACATCAGCAGAGGCACCTGCCGATACAGGTCTGTGTGTGCATGTAGACCTCTATCCGTTTTGTTGCAGTAATGGGGGAATCCAGGCTAGGTCTAGAGCCAGAATACTCTGGCCAGAAGGCAGAGTATGTTGGCCAGTGTAGACAAGCCCTATGACCTATATTCTAAGCCTGCTTTACCATACATTCTTTAATCTGTTCATATTCCATTTCCATTCACAATAACTTATACATTTTAGCTATTAAATGATAATCATTTGTACACAATTGCAATTCACATTTTGACTTTGATACTTCCAGGCCATATAATTTCTTATCCATTTTAATTCTTTCAAGTAGTTGTCTATTTTTAAAAAAGTACCATTGGAAGTTAATTACCTCTGACTCCAGTTCTTCAACTGTTTTCTTTCTAGGTTGACTTTCTTCTAACTTCAAAAGCTCTCCATTTGTAATCCATTTATCTTTTAGGTTTTTTTCTTAGATACAATGCTTCATGGAGCAATACCCAGAGAGGCATTTTAGAACATAAACTTGTTTTATACTTATTCCATGTTCTTAATTATGATCTAATATCTCTCTCTGGCTTTTCTTTGCAAACAAAGATTCAGGAAGGACTCATCCCGCGCCTTCTGCAAGCGCACTGATGACTAAAAAGGCCAATCCGAGATAAACAAGTCTGGTTACAGAAAGCACAGCAGAAGATATCCTTGGGTGATGTTTCTGGGTTGTGATTCTTTCTGCGTTGTTGTTTCTCTTCAAGACTTGTTCAGCGTAAGTTCTCAAATAAGGCTGCAGCATTGTAGATAGTGCGTCTCCATGCCTCCCGATGTGAGGCCAGGTTGGACCATTGTTGGTGATTTTTTTTTTTTGCTACAAACTTAATTTTATTGTAATTTTTAACTTAATGCATCATACAATCGGGGAGGAAAGACAGGACTAACATCCTGGCTTAATCCTCCCTTTCATTTCACTTTTTCTACTACATTGTTTCTTGTAAACAATTTGTTCATTAATAAAACATGACTTCCTTTGTAAAAATAACTCAAAGGATTTATCAATCTCTATGCCAATTTTTATCTTCCTCTCAATTCCCTTAACTGTCATCTATCTATTTTTATTTATTATTCGTTTGATTCTATTTATCTCTTCTCATCTTTTTCCAAAGTTATGTATCTCAAAACATGTTTTCCCTTTCCTGCCTTTTTCTTTATTCTTTACTCTTTGTATATCAGTTACCTATGTAAATCTACACATAAATTTTTATCTATATATCTATATCCACATCTGTATTCCACCTTTTTCTACAGTAGTTAATTAGTGCATCCATTCAGCTTCTATTTTCTGAGTTAATTTTTTATTCAATATATATGTCAATTTATCATTTTCTCTCATTTCTAATATCTTGTTCAACCAATCTTCTATCTGGGGTTCTTCCTTATTTTTCCATTTAGCAGCTATAATCATACAAGCTGCCGTGCAGAGGTATAATAATATCCTCCAATGTTTGTTCTCTGCCCCTCTTGCTAATGTTGATGTAATATTCAAAAGATATAATTTAGGATTAAGATCAAACTCCACACTAAATATTTTTTAAATTATTCTGTGTACTTTCAACCAAAATTTATGAATAATCAGGCAGGAACACCACATATGTCTTATTGTGCCTATTTCTTTTCCACATTTCCAACAGTCTTTTTCCTTTGATCTGAACATTTTGTTTATTTTGAACGGAGATATATACCACCTATTACTGATTTTGAAATAATTCTCTTTCAAAGCTTGGCATGCAGTGAATTTTTTCATCTTCCTCCATGCAGCTTCCCACTCTTCGAATTCAATTGTTTCCCCAATATCTCTCACCCACTTCATCATTGCTTCTCTTACTGTTTCTGTTTCTAACTGTCTGGATAGGAGAACATTATGGAATCTTGCTATTTTCTTCTTTATTTCATCCCAAATTATCTTATCCAGCTCCATCTCCTCCTCTAAAATGCCGGGTTGTTCTTTGTCCTTATTAAATCTTGTATATATCAATTGGTAGGAGAACCAATTAAATTCCCATCCCTCTTTTTGCAACTCCTCCTTTGTCTTTATTTCATTCTTTCCATCATTTTTCTTTTTACACAACTCCTTGTATGTAATCCATCTGTCCAGTTTACCTAGCTGACCCCATCTTCCAATAAAGGCCTCTACAGGGGATATCCATTTTGGTATTTTCCCAAAATATTGTTTTTGTATCTTCTTTCAATTCTGCAATAAAGCTTTTCTTATGACATGATTATTAAAATCTTTATGAATTGTGGCCTTGTCAAATCCAAGGTAGGCATGCCAGCCTAACCTTAATTCTGTTCCTTCTAGAATTAGCAGCTTTTTATCTTTCAATTTAATCCACTCACTTATCCACGTCAAACTACAAGCTCTGTAATATCATTGTAAGCCTGGCAGGTCCCCTCCCCCTCTTTCTGATCTTTCAAATAATGTTTGCCATTTTATCCTTGTTTTTCAGCCATTCCAAATAAATTCACTCAAGTCTTTTTTCCAAATTTTGAATGGCTTATCGTTTGTTAAAATTTGTAAGTTCTGAAATAAAAACGTTACTTTCGGGAGGACGGCCATTTTAATTGCAGCTATTTTCCCCATCATAGATAGATTTGATTTTGACCAGATGGCTAATTCTCCCTTTACTGTTTCCCAGGGGTTTTTTTTATAATTGTTATTGTATAAATCTAAATTCCTGTTCGACAGCAAATTCCCAGATATCTTGTTTTCTTTTCCAATTTACATTCGGATCTTTCTTTCAATATAACTTGTTCTTTTTTGGACATATTCTTTGTAAGGATTATTGTTTTATCCTTATTGATTTTAAATCCTGCATATTTCCCAAATTCTTCAATAATTTCCAATAAATAGTTAACATTCTCTATAGGATCTTCTATTACAATGGCTAAATCATCAGCGAACGCTCTAACCTTATACTCTTGGTTCTTTATTTTTAATCCTCGAATCTTTTATTTCTTTTCTGACCTTATTCATTAGGATTTCTAAAACTGTTATAAATAGCAACGGTGAGAGCGGGCATCCCTGCCTAGTTCCTTTTTGGATTAGGATTTCCCTTGTCTTTTCTCCATTTATTATGATACAGGCTTTTTGTTCCTCATATATTTTTTTCTATATTGGCTGTCACAAATTCTCCAAATACAAGATCCTTTATTGTCTGAGTTAGACACCACCAGATAATGTTATCGAACGCCTTCTTGGCATCTGTGAAGATTATTGCTGCTTTTCATTCATTGTTCTTCTCCAGGAATTCCACTATGTCAATTACATTTCTTATGTTTGTTGACATTAAGCTCCCTGGAAGGAAACCACTTTGATCCATATGTATTATTTCTTTCAATACCTCTTTTATCCTGTTCACCAACATTGTAGCATAGATCTTATAGGTTATGTTTAAAAGAGAAATCGGTCAGTAATTCTTAACATCAGTTTTTTCTTTGTCCTCTTTCCAGATTACCGTAATATTTGCCATTTTCCACGTATCTGGCATACCCTCTTTGTGAATCAAGTTAATGACTTCCAATAAGTATCTTGATGTTTCTTTTTTGAAGAGTTTATAAAAAGTGTCCGTAAACCCATCTGGTCCTGGTGCTTTCCTTTTTTTAAGGCTTTGAATCGTCTTAAATATTTCTTCTATAGTAAAATGTTTTGATAAATTCAGCCTTTGATCTTCCGACAACAATGTGAATTTATTTTCCTTTATATAGTTTGTTCATCTTGTCTTCCAATCTTCTCCTTGTGTTTGCTCCTTGTATAATAAGGAATAAAAATCAACGAATGCTTTGTTAATACCTTTTTGGGTAGATAGAGTTCCCTTCTATTTTGGTTTTGGTTATCATCTTTCTTTCGTTTTCTTTTTTCAGTCTATGAGATAGCCATCTACCCATCTTATTGGAACATTCAAACGATCTTTGCTTTATTATCTTCAGTTTTTCTCCTATTTCTTCAGTCATAGTAAAATTTATGGATCTTTTCAATAGCTCAATTTCCTTAATTAACACTTTATTTTGAGGCTTTTCTCTTAATTTCTCTTCTTTTTCCTTTAATTTTTGTAGGAGTTCTCAATTTTTATCTCTCTTTGCTTTGGCATTTTCTGCTCCTTTCTGTAGGAAAAGTCCTCTAACAGTAGCCTTAAATGCATCCCATGTTGTCTTCATTTTAGTGTCTTCTTTTTTATTTTTCTTGAAAAATTGATTAATTCTTTATTTAATTTTTTGTACAAAACTCGCTTCCTTTAATAGGGTATCTTTTAATCTCCAAGTATACTCTCTCTTAAATGTTGTCATATTCAACTTTATGGGATTATGGTCTGATATAACTTTTGGCATTATTTCCATCTCTCTTACTCTTGGTGTTAAGGCTGTCGAAATCCAAAACGTCTTTTCTCGACATTGTCTTATGGGCCTCCAAACAGAAGGTATATCCTTTCTCGTTTGGATGTTTTGTTGTCCATAAGTCTACCAAGTGGAATTCTTTCATTAGATCAAAACAAGTCTTTGGGAGTCTACCTTGATTTTCTCTACTTTCACCTGATCTATCCCTTTTCCCATCCAACACCCCATTAAAATCTCCGGTAAGTATTATCTTCCCTTTTTCCAGCTTACCCATCTCTAAAAGTATCTCGTTATAGAATTGTTCTTTTTTCTCCAATGGACCATATATCACAATTATGTATATCTTTTCATTAATAAGATTGAGCTCTATTCCAATTAAATGGCCTTCGTTATCATTGAGTATTTGTCTTGCTTCATATTTTTTGTTTACATAGATTGCCACTCCCTTTTTCTTTTTTGATGATAAGGAGAGAAACTCTTGGCCCAATTTAAAATTTTTAAGATATTTACTTTCAGTTTGACGTATTCTAACCTCTTGTAGACAGGTAATATCTGCTTTGTGCTTCTCCAAATAATTGTACACTCTTCTTTTGATTGATGTATTAAGGCCTTTGACATTCCACGATGTTATAGTCAATGTCATTTTTATGCTTCGTCTTCCTCCTCTCCTTCTCCTCCTTCATCTCCTCCTTTAGCCTTGTTCTTTTTTCCCTCCTCTTCCTCCTCTTCTTCTTTCTCTTGTTCTTCTTCCTGAGGTACTTCTTCTTCTTCCTCTAAATTGTTGTTTCTCCCTTCTTTCTCTTTTGGCTCCTCTTGTTTTCCATTGTTAGTTGATTCCTTCTTATCGTCTGATCTCTCTTTCCTTCTTTCCTTCTCTTCTTTTTGTTCCTCCTCATTAAGACTTATCAGGAATTCCTTTGCTTTTTCTACTGAGTTTATTCTGTATCTCTTCTGCTGATACATGAAAGATATTCCCTCTATTAAATCCCATCTAAAGTTCACACCCATCCATGTTAATTTTTGTGTAAGTTGCTTGTACTCTTGTTGCTTCTTGAGAACCTCAATTGGAATGTCTTTATATATCTGGATCTCTTTCCCCTCAATTGATAGTTTTTTTGTGTAGTTCATCTGAATTATTCTATCTCTATATTTCAATCTTGTGAATGAAATCACAATATCTCTGGGTAGTTTCCACTGTTTTGCGATTGCTGAGCTTGCTCTGAACATCTTACCAATTTCTTTTTCTACACATTCTTCTGGTCCCTTTATATAGTTTGCCAGGGCTGGTATCAACCTTTCTTGTAGATTTTTGTACATCTTTTCTGGGAGGCCTCTCAATTTCACACTTCTGTCTCTGTACTTTATCTCTTGTATTAAATTGGTCTGTTTTTCCTTCTCCAGATTTTTCTCAATAGCTTCTATTTGGCTTTCTAGTGTTGCTGTTCTATCCTTCACTTTATCCATCTCTCCTTTAATTTCTTTCAAATCTGTTGACATTTTATCCAATCTCTCCTCAATTTTTCCAAAGTCTTGTTTCATGTCCTTCTTAAAATTCCATATTTTCCTCCTTTATCTCTTTCTTAAAAGATTTGAGTTCCTCCTAAATTTGAATGTTAATGTTTGATTGTTTAGGTGGCATCTCTATCGATCCCCTCCTTGAGGTTGTTGCTTGGAAAACTGAATATGCCCTGGGTCTTAGTCCAGAAGCCATCTATCTACATGTCAGCAAGATTCCCAACTGGTCTTCTCAGATATGTATATATCTGAGAAATATATATAATTTCAATCACCAATTTCTTATCCAAGTTCAATCCTCCTTCAGTTACACCTCTAGAATACCGATTTCTTATAGCTTAGTTATATTAACTTAAATCAACTCATGTGAGGGGATAAAACAAACTATGGATTTCAGAAAAGTATGCAATTTGGAGGGAATAATAACCAGAGGTTTGAGTTAGATACCATATAACTACCATTCAACATAAATATCCTCAGTAATTGTGATTGTTACTCAATGCTTAATGTTTGGTTCAATAACACAATTATCAATAGCCACTTCTATGCCCTCTACTCCATGCCCTCCACGTTGCGTCCTTGTTCTTTATTTTGCGTCTGCACCCGTCTGCACCCTCCATCTCCTCCTCTGTCTGTCTGCACCCCCTCTGTATCCGTCTACATCTTCCGTCTCTTCTTCTGTCCATCTGCACCCTGTCTGTACCCGTCTGCACCCTCCATCTCCTCCTCCATCTATCTACACCCTGTCTGTACCTGTCTGTCTCCTCCTTCTTCCGTTAGCACTCCATGTGTACCCTTCTGCACCCTTGTAATCCACTCATCAGCACTCCCCACTCACATTAGCTCCTTCACCCTGACTTCAATCCACTCTGTCTGTTCTCCTTTCAACCTATCTCCACCACCACCCCGTCACTAGCACTTTTTCTGCATCCTCAGAGCTTAGTTCCAGCTCTAGGTCAATTCTAATCAGTTCAGTCAGCTCCACTAACTGTTCAATCCAGACCACAGTTTAGGGCTTTCACTGCCAGCTGGCTTAGTCTCTTTGCTCTGTCACATGAATTCCTTTCCCCCTTCCTTCACTCTGCTTCTGATCACTTTCTAACTGCGTAGCTTCAGATCACAATGCAGTTTCAATTCTTAGTCCTGTTTACTTTGCAATGGGGGAGTTTTAACTGTTATCAAAGCCTTCTGTTCTCTGTACCCACTCCTCCTTTCTTACTTTCTTATTTTCACTTCTTTATTTTTCTACTGGTTCTTTCAGTACACACTCTTAATGTCTCCTAATGCCTTTATATGCCTTTATATTCCTTTATATTCTCACTGCTGGGAAAACTTCTGGAGCCTTCACACTCAATATTCAAGGTATCTCTTTCAAAAAACAAGAAGATCCTTCTGTAAGGTTGCGTCTACACGGTAAAAAAAATACATATGCCGTTCGGAAGATCGCTCTTCCGTACACAAAGCTGTTCGGATTCATACGTGTAATTCAGAAGGGGGGCTAGCAAATCCCCCGTAAACTATGTGGATTCAGTGTTTGGGAGGATTAGCAGACCTCAGCATAAAATACGTACAGCCGTTCGAATGGTTGATGGTCTGTATACCTCATTCGCACACATACGAACAGGCAGTGTAATCTGATTGGCTGGCTGAGTAGAGGGGGTGGGGCTAGCAAGGAGGGGAAGTGGGAGCAGCCGCCATGTTGGATTCCCGGCTAAGCAAAAGTCCAGTAAGTCTGTGAATTTTATATATATATTTATTTTTATTTTACTTTGTAAATAGGGAAAACTAAATGTCCACAAAGCAGGTATCTTTTTAAATTAAAAAAAATGCAGCAGGAAATTTAAAACTGCCGCTTGGCTTGCTTGCTCCAGTCACCTGGGGAAAGGGGCTCATACAGAGTTTAGGGTGGTAAAAAATCATGTAGGCAGATCGTATGCATACGAATGGCTGCCTATTAGTATTTTTTACCCCCAAACAGATTTTTTTTAATCGTATAGACAGACCCTAAGTAGTTCTCAGATGAGGGTTTCCTGATGGAAGTTTTGTGATCTCTTTGGGTTAGTTTTGCTAATGTTTGTAGATAGGTTTTGTTTTGTTTTGTTTTGTTTTGTTTGCTTAAAAATAGGGGGAGGAGTGAGGACTATTTGCTGAGGGCTCCAGAACCAGCAATGGGTGCTCGGTCTGCCATTTTTTAATTGGAGGTAGAAATCTTTCCTCCCCCCCCCCCAAGAACACAATATGACCTGCTATTGCAAGCCCCAATCTCCCTTTACCTTCCCAGGTATAAGAATAAGGTGGTCTCTCCTTCATACCCCTCTTTTGCCAGTCCTGGAAGACAGGTCCCCACGGAGCTCCGTTTGTTCCTGTCCATCGTCCTCGCTCCCCCTGCTGGAACCCATTGTTGGTCATCAATTTGGCTGAGCCTGAGATGTTGTTTCAGGGAGTCCTTGTATCGCTTTTTTGGAGCACCCCTCTTACACTGACCCATGGCAAGTTCACCATAGAGTACTATTTTTGGAAGGTGATGGTCCTCCATCCTAGAAACGTGCCCTGCCCAGCGCAGCTGTGTTCTCAGTATCATGGCCTCAATGCTGGTGATCCCTGCTTGCTCAAGGACAGCAACTATATTTGTCAAATAGTCAGTCCAGTGTATATTTAGGATTGTGTGTATACAGCGCTGATGAAAGCATTCAAGGAGTTGTAAGTGGTGGCGATAGATGACCCATGTTTCAGACCTGTAAAGGAGAATAAACAGTACAATGGCTCCATACACACTGATGTTTGTACTTTGCCTCAGGTGGTTATTATTCCAGACTCTTTTGTAAAGTCTTCCAAATGCACTATATGCCTTTGTAAATCTGTGATCGATCTCTTTGTCAATCTTGGCATCTGAGGAGATGATACTTCCCAGGTAGGTGAACTGCTGAACGGACTTAAGCACAGATTTGCCAACAGCAATGTGGGGATGATGGTGTTCAACCTGTGGTGCAGGCTGGTAAAGAACTTCTGTTTTCTTAAGGTTGACTTCCAGCCCAAACAGCTCTAATATAATGGTTAGTAAAATGAGCATTTGCCTTAATTTTATCATAGAATCGTAGAATCATAGAATTGTAGAGTTGGAAGAGACTACAAGGGCCATCCAGTCCAACCCCCTGCCACACAGGAAATCTTGAGCAAAGCATCCCTGACAGATGGCCATCCAGCCTCTGTTTAAAGACCTCCAAGGAAGGAGACCCCACCACGCTCCAAGGGAGTGTGTTCCACTGCCGAACAGCTCTTACTGTCAAAACGTTCCTCCTAATGTTGAGGTGGAATCTCGGTTCCTGGAGCTCACATCCATTGCTCCATGTTCCAGTCTCTGGAGCAGCAGAAAACAAGCCTGCTCCATCCTCAGCATGACACCCCTTGAAATACTTAAACAGGGCTATCACATCGCCTCTTAACCGTCTTTTTTCCAGGCTAAACATACCCAGCTCCCTAAGTCTCTCCTCATAAGGCATCGTTTCCAGACCTTTCACCATTTTAGTCGCCCTCCTTTGGACACGCTCCAATTTGCCCATATCCTTTTATAATTGTGTCATACGTTAAGAAGCCATGCAAACCAAATCTCAAGTCAAATACTTCCAACTGTAGTAATTTTTTATTCTCCAAGGTTATCTATTTTAATGTAGTTGAAATTCTTAATATTTTTTTTAAAAAAGAGCAGAAACTCTTCCAGACCTTTGTTTCTTTTTTTAATTTTATTTTCAAAGTATTTTCACAAAAAAATAAAATCATACACTTCCTTTACAATGTTGTCTGAATTTGATTTTCCTTCTAACATTGGCTTTCTATCTGTTTACTTTTCAAATGCATTTATACCTCTTAAATCATCGAAACAGGAGTCCCTTTTCCATTTTCTTCATTATGTATACACCATTCCTCCTGTATCAGTACCCACAGAGAGTTTACATATCTTACAAATACTTATATAAATATATATTTTAACAGATGTTACAGATTTAATAAGCTTCATTATCCGTAAACCAGGTTGCTCTTATACCATTGCTCTCAACTTTCCAATATTCAATTAGGCTTCCCCATTCTTTTCTAAATTCGCTTATAGATTGATGTTTAATCCAGCAAGTAAGTTGCTCCATTTGAGCTACTTCTCATAGTTTACTCATCCATTCATCACAGTTTGGAGTTGATGTTGATTTCCAATACCTCGCATAAACAATTCGTGCTGTGGTGACCATGCAAAGCGTCATGTTCTTAAATTCTTTTGGAAAATCCCTATCAAACAAAATGTTTAACAGGTATAGTTCTGGTTTTAATCTAAAATTTGTCTTTATTATCTTTCTTATCAGATTATGTATATTTATCCAAAATTCCTTTGCAACTTTGCATGACCACCACATATGAAAAAATGTACCCTCCCTATCTTCACATTTCCAACATTTATTTACCCTTGCTTTATACATTTTCGCTAGCTTTGAGGGTGTCATATACCAACGGTATTGCATCTTATAACAATTTTCCTTTAATTCACTATTTACTGAGAATTTCATGTTCTTTTTCCATAACACCTCCCAATCTTCTATTGAAATGTTGTTTCTTACATCTCTCGACCACCTAATCATGAATTCTTTTACCGTCTCAGATTCCAGGTCCAGTTTTAACAGTAATTTGTATACCTTAGATACTCTCAAGGCTTTCTCATCCCAGACCTTTGTTTCTAATCAAATAATCTGATATGTAGTGTGCCTACCTAATTGAAACCCATTCTGTACAGGAGTCAAAAAAGAATGTACCTCCAAATAGACAGTTAATGTATTATTAACCATCTGCTCCATAATTTTACATAAAAAGAAAGTGACCCAAACAGATTTAAAGGATGAGGGATCATAGATATTTCATAGAATTGCAGAGTTGGAAGAGACCACGAGGGCCATCCAGTCCAACCCCCCTGCCACGCAGGAAATCACAATCAAAGCATCCCCGACAGATGGCCATCCAGCCTCTGTTTAAAGAACTCCAAGGAAGGAGACCCCACCACGCTCCGAGGGAGTGCGTTCCACTGCCGAACAGCTCTTACTGTCAAAAAGTTCCTCCTCATGTTGAGGTGGAATCTCTGTTCCTGGAGCTTGCACCCATTGCTCCGTGTTCCAGTCTCTGGAGCAGCAGAAAACAAGCCTGCTCCATCCTCAGCGTGACATCCCTTCAAATACTTAAACAGGGCTATCATATCACCTCTAAACCATCTTTTATCCAGGCTAAACATACCCAGCTCCCTAAGTCTCTCCTCATAAGGCATCGTTTCCAGACCTTTCACCATTTTAGTTGCCCTTCTCTGGACACACTCCAATTTGTCAATATCCTTTCTGAATTGTGGTGCCCAGAACTGGACACAGTATTCTAAGTGAGGTCTGACCAAGGCAGAATAGAGTGGCACTATTACTTCCCTTGATCTAGATACTATACTTCTATTGATACAGCCCAAAATTGCATTGGCCTTTTTAGCTGCCGCATCACACTGTTGGCTCATGTTCAACTTGTGGTCTACTAGGACTCCTAGATCCCTTTCGCACGTAGTCTCATTCAGCCAGGTCTCTCCCATCCTATATTTATGCATTTCATTTTTCCGCCCTAAATGCAGTACTTTACATTTCTCCGTATTGAATTTCATTTTGTTAGCTTTGGCCCAGCTCTCCAGTCTATCCAGGTCATTCTGAATTTTGATCCTGTCCTCTAGGGTATTAGCTACTCCTCCCAATTTGGTGTCATCTGCAAATTTGATAAGTATGTCCCTAATTCCCTCATCTAAGTCATTGATAAAGATGTTGAATAGCACTGGGCCCAGGACAGAACCCTGTGGCACCCCACTGGTCACATCTTTCCAAGACGAAGAGGAGCCACTGCTGAGCACCCTTTGGGTTCGGCCAGTCAACCAGTTACAAATCCATTGAACAGTTAACTTGTCTAGCCCACATTCTACAAGCTTATTTTTCCCACATTTTGGTACAGGGACAACAATGGGAAGTTTCCACCCTACAAGCAACTAGCCCAGCTTCCAAGACAAATTATAAAGAGAGAGGAGCATCCTCAAACAATTCTTGGGTAAGTGTTGAAACAGTTCATAACCTGCATTATCCTCCCTTGGAAAAGTATTGTTACTATTACTTATAACATAATGCAGTTCCCAGAGGGAGAAGTCCACATTAAGGGCATCCCCATGATTTGTCAGCCAATCAGTCAAGATGGAGTTGTACTGATTAAGGCCTCAGAGGTTCATTCTCCTACCTGTCCCCAACAGTGTTAAATCTACCAGTAAGAATTACAGAATGAGGAAATGAAATCAATGTTCCTGCATTTTGAGTTATGTGAATATAATAAACTCAGAGTATCCTGTTTGAGATGCAGTTTATGCTGCCCATAACTCATCAGCTTGTTCATTAAACAAACAGACAAGCGAGGTAGGTAGCTGTCCCCAGGGGAAGGGGGAAAATAAGGCAAGCAGTCAGTCCAGAAATGCCCCTGGGTGCCTTCTAAATCCTGTTATATTGTTATTTCTCTTGCGGCAACCCTCTTTCTGACTCAACCAAATAATCTTGTCATCATGCTTTGGGAATATGGGCAGAGTAGCCCAAAGGCTGCTGGGCTTCAGCTGCTGCTCAGTGATGTCATTGCAGCATCCACCTGCATGTCCTTAAATTTTGATGAAATGACTTGATGGCTTCTATTTGAATATTATGTTCAATGAACAAGCATGACTATATTTGCATGAACATCAAAAAGTGTCTTCATTACCAAAACCTTTTTCTTATGTATGCTTCAGGTGAAGGAACCAGTATGGTGTAGTGGTTTGACTCCTGCACTAGGGCTCTGAGAGGCCAGGATTCTCTGAGAGACCATGGAAACCCATTGGGTGACCTTGGGCAAGTCACACATTCAGAGGAAGGCATGATAGGCTGGCCCTAGGGTCACCAATAAGTGATAAGTAAGAAACAACTAGAAGACACACAACAATAACAAGCTTCAGATGATAGAGTGGGTAACTTAGAACTGTGGGCAATAATTTAGGTGTTAACGTGGGGCATAACCCAGATTACAAGCAAAGCCATTCTGTACCCAATCATCTGCCTTTTAAAAATATTTGTTTCAAAAGTTTTAAAATACATTAAAAATTATAAAAATTAGAAACAAAGAAAAAATAGAAAACTGAAATACCATAAAGTGAAAATTAAAGAATACAAAGCCAAAAATAAAGAAAGGAGGGAGAGAGAAAGGAAAAAGTGACTTCTGATCTTAGAATCATAGAATAATAGAGTTGGAAGAAGCCACAAGGGCCATCCAGTCCAACCCCCTGCCATGCAGGAATACACAATCAAATCATTTCCGACAGATGGCCATCCAGCCTCTGTTTAAAAACCTCTAAAGAAGGAGATTCCACCACACTACGAGGCAGTGTATTCCACTTCCGAACAGCTCAGGAAGTTCTTCCCAATGTTTAGGTGGAATTTCTTTTCCTGTACAGTTGTCCCTCCACACTCGCGCTGGTTAGGGCCACAAGACCCCCCTGAATGTGGAAAAAAACACAAATAAAAAATAGGTCACGCCACCGCCCTCCTGCAACCCTGGCCCTCCCAAAAGTGGTGAGGGGGTTTCCAAAGCCCTGTTGCTGCTTCCCTCTCCCCAGCCTTCCGAAAAACGGCGCCGGGGCTTCTAAAGCCCCATCACCACTTCTCTCTCCCCCCACCCGGCCCTCCCCAAAACAGCAAGGGGGCTTCTAAAGCCCCATCACCACCTCTCCCCCTACCCGATCTCCCAAATGCAGCGACGGGGCTTCTAAAGCCCCATTGCCACTTTTGGGAGGGTGGGGGAGGCCATCCCAAAACCGTGAATAATCAAAACCATGAATGTTAAAGCCACAAATGTGTAGGGGCAACTGTAGTTTGAACGTATTGCTCCATGTCCTAGTCTCTAGAGCAGCAAAAAATGAACTTGCCCCATCCTTGGTATGACATCCTTTCAAATATTTAACATGGCTATCATGTCCCCTCTCAACCTTTACTTCTCCAGACTAAACATGCCCAGCTCCCTAAGCCATTCCATAGGGCATAATGGCTTCCAAACCTCCCACCATCCTGGTCGCCTGTCAGGATCGTCCCTGAATTCTGGGTTATAGAGTGGAGTTCATGGAAGACCCTGACAGTTAGTTAGTTTGGGTTTGGTTCTGTCCTAGGCTTTGGAATGTCTGGGAAACGAGCCAGGCCTTTTGGTTGCCATGGGAACCCAGGTCCTACCAGGAGCTCAAGGTCAGGCAGATGGTTCAGAGCTTTCGCTCCCCCTTGCTGAACTGCCCTCCCTATGCTGCTTTCTCACGCTGGGTGTCTTTTTATCTCTATCACTGTTAGTCTGAATCTCAGTTGCAGCTTTGCATATGTTCCTGACACATGATTCCATTCCACTAAAGAACTTTATTGAAGATATGTGAGTTTGTGTTCTGTGTACATCACAGAAAGCTGCAACTCTCTCAACTTTTATTTTCTCGTCCTGAAACTGTGGAGCCTTTACCCGCAATGTCTGAGGACGCGGAGACTGGCACGCAGACGGACCAAGATCTGATTGTGGCCAGCACCCAAGAAGCTGATGCCTCGAAGCAGGAGACCGGGGAAGAGGGAGGTGCTGCAGCTGTCGCGGCTGGAGGCACAAGCCGAGACCGCCGGAGGGCTGGAAGATTTACGCTCTCCTCTGAGCCCTGGGAGCTGGGAGTCGAGCTGGCTCCAGGGAGGGGCAGCCTGCCAAGCTTTGGCACTCCGGTGTGAGAGGTTTTGGGCCCCGCCTGGCCATGGGCAGGGGCTGGCCGCCGAGAAGAATGCAGATCCTGGTGGGACAGGCCCCAGGGTGAGGGGCCTCGGGAGCCAGAAGCGAAGTTTTCCCTGGCAGAAGTTGGAGCCAAGGTTCTTCAACTGAAACAGCAAATGGGTGAGATACGGGAGGTACTCCTAGAACTCCTGCATAGAACCCCTCCGGCTCCACCAGCCCCATGGGGGGCCAGCTTCCCCCGGCTCAACCAGCAGCTGCCCAGGCATCTGGAGATGAAGTCCCCGCTCAGCCCCCTGATGTCCCAGGCCCACCGGCTCCTGGACCGGCTCCCCCTGCCGGGGCTGGACCAGTTGAGCCGTGGGAGAGATCCAGGGGTCTGAAGCAACGGCATCTGAAGGCGAAGTTTGATGGGGATGCAGCAAAGCTACCCTATTTCATGACTCAAGTGGTGAGTTTCATGACCCAGTGGGAAGGGGAGTTCCAGTCTGAGGCTGAGAAAGTGCAGTATGTGTCCAACCAATTGGAAGGAGAGGCGGCCCAGTGGTTGGTGGGACTTTATGATATGGGAGCACCTGAACTGGGAAATTTCCAAGAGTTCCTGATGGCTCTCAGGGCCCAGATCGAAGACCCCTTAAGAGTGAAGCAAGCTCGGGTGGAGCTTAGGTGCCTGAAGCAAGGTACCAAGACAGTGGCAGAGTACGCGGCTGAGTTCCGCCGCCTAGCCAGCCAAGTGCCTGAGTGGTCAGAAGAGGTCAAGGTGCAGTTTTTCCAGGAAGGGCTGAATCCTGACATCCTAGAGTGGGCCATGTTCCAGGGAAACCCCGAAACTCTCCTAGGGTGGGTGCGTCTGGCTGGCGAAGTGGAGTCTGTGAAAGGCAGCATCAAGATGTTGCGCCGCCAGCTAGGGACTGAGGGGAAGCCCTCTGGGTCCACTGGGAAGAAGGCCAAGGCGGGGCGCTCGGTCGGAGCCACCATCGGAGAGTCAGAACGAGAGCGAAGGATGAGAAAGGGCCTGTGCCTGCATTGTGGGAAGAGCGGACATCACATAGCGGAGTGCCCAGAGAGGAGCCCTTGGGAGCAAACCGTCACCGCCAAGCCTTCGCGGAGCGAGGGGAGAACCGGGCCCCCCAAGATTCCCTTCAAGCCCAAGCCTAAAGTGACGGCCCAGGCCCTGGTGCCAGGCCATGCGGCAGGCGAGTCTTCAGATGATCCCGAGGATAGTGGGTCCTACTCCTCCGACACTGAGCCGGTGGGAAATGGGCCCAGCCTGCCCTATTGAGTGCCCGAGGGCGGGCTAACCCCAAAGGGCGCCCGGATGCTGTGGTGAGTGGAGTGAAAGGCCCGTTCTTTATCAAAGCTTGAGTGGGGGTTGGAGGGGAGGCCCCCACCCGAAAAGTAATGTTAATGATTGACTCTGGCTGTACCCAAGTGCTCATCCACCCCTCCTTAGTCAGTGAACTGAACGTTAATGCTGTTAAGCTGGACAAGCCCGTGTGGCTGTCCCAGATGGATGGGGGGATGACGAAGGGGGGGCTGCCAGGCGCATGACCGGCCCCATGCACATGAGGATGGGCACCCACCAGGAGGAACTGCAGTTTGTGATTGCTCCAGGCTTAGTCCCCGCGGCAGTCATGGGTCTGAACTGGCTAAAGTACCACAACCCCACCATAGACTGGATAAAAGAGACACTGACTTTTACAGACCCACTGTGTACCAAGGAGCATGTGGTGGGGGGAGGATCCCCAGGAGACGGGGTCCCCCTGGAGGGTGTGTCACGGAACTACACGACTGCCTTAGTAAAAGGGGAGCTGAAAGGGCTGCCAGTGGAATACAAGGCATGGCAATATGTGTTTGAGGAGAGGGAGTGCGACATTTTGCCGCCCCACCGGGCTTTTGACAGTGCCATCGAAATACTCTCGGAGTCAAGCCTACCTAAGCCTCGCATTTATTCTATGACCCCAGCTGAAATGGAGGCGCTCCAAGAGTTCATAGAAAAAAACTTTGCCCGAGGGTTCATTAGGCCCTCAACCTCGCCTGTGGGGGCTCCGGTGATGTTTAGGCGCAAGGCCGATGGGGGGCTTCATTTGATTCAGGATTACAGAGGGCTAAACGCAATCAGTGTCTCAAATCAGTACCCCCTGCCCCTGATGAAGGACATATTAGCCCATCTCTCCAAAGGGAAGATTTTCACGAAGCTGGATCTGTGGGAGGCCTACTACAGAGTACGGATTTGGGAAGGGGACGAAAGGAAGACTGCATTTAATTGCCCTTTGGGGGCTTTCGAGTTCCTTGTCATGCCTTTTGGCCTAAAAGAGGCCCCTGGCATTTTTCAGAACTTAATCAATGACGTGTTATGTGATTTTCTGTACAAAGGGGTGTTGGTGTACTTAGATGATGTGTTAATTTATTCAGAGGACTATACGTCCCATGTGAAACTGGTGAAAAATGTACTTGCCAGGTTGGGGGGAAATCATCTGTATGCAAAAATGTCCAAGTGTGAGTTCCATCAAAGCCGTTTGGATTACTTAGGGTACCGCATCTCAAACAAAGGGATTGAAATGGACCCAGAGAAGGTAAAGGGGGTCTTGGCATGGGAAGCCCCTAGAACCAGGAAACAGTTACAGACCTTCCTGGGTTTTACTAATTTTTATCAGTCCTTCATCCCTGACTTTGCATCGGTAGCCCTCCCCCTGACAGATCTGCTGAAAACCAAAGATGGGAAGGGCAAGGGTTCCAAGCTCAGTAAAAGGGATAAGCCTCCCCAAATGATTGTGTGGTCACCACAGTGTCAACAAGCATTTGACAAATTGAAATCCCTTTTCACTTCTGAGCCAATTCTCAAACACCCCGACCCCTCCCAGCCTTTCATGGTCCAAGTGGATGCCTCAGATGTGGCGATGGGTGGTGTTCTGTTGCAAAAGGGGGAGGAAGGGGATTTGAGACCATGTGCCTACTTGTCCAGAAAGTTCAATGAAACTGAACAAAATTGGCCGGTGTGGGAGAAGGAAGCAGGTGCAATCAAGTTGGCTCTAGAGACTTGGCGCCACCTACTGGAGGGCTCACCCAAACCGTTTGAAGTTTGGACTGATCACAAGAATCTGGAAGTGTTGGCTACCCCTAGACGTTTGAGCCCCAAGCAGGTCAGGTGGGCCAGTTTCTTTTACCGATTTAATTTCACCCTAAAATTTATCCCGGGGAAAAGGAATTTTCTGGCTGATGCTTTATCCAGTCTCCCGCAGCATGAGAGTAAGCGTAAGGAGGTCATTGACACCGTTTTTCTCCTTCCCACTTGGGATTAGCAGTCCTCACCCGGAGCAAAGCCAAACAGCAGGAATCCCCTGCTAGCCCTGCTGTGGAGCCTGGATCAAATGAAATTGACAGTGGCTCGCCCCTGCCACCTGGGCCTGAGCCCCAGCCCTTGACCCCCGACCCCCCTTCCCCAGACACTGGGCCCTGGGAAGTGACCCCTACAGCGGAGGGCTCTGCCACTCCTAAAGGTCCTCGAGTGGGAAAAGGGGGGTGGCATTCTCAGTTGGCCTCAGAACTGCCTACGGATCAGTAGGTCCAGACTCACCCCAATGAGGTGACAGTGAGGGAGGGTTTGGCTTGGAAAGGGGATTGCCTGTATGTTCCTGAAGTCATGAGGGCGAGCATCCTCAAGCAGTGCCATGATGTCAAAAGTGCGGGGCATTTTGGGTATCTCAAAACTTTGCATTTGGCCCGGAGACAGTTTTGGTGGCCCTGAATGAAGAAGGAGATGGAGGAATATGTGAAGGGGTGTACCACCTGTGCAGTGGCCAAAGGGGGGTCAGGGAAGCCCAAAGGTTTGCTCCAACCTCTACCCACCCCAACCAAGCCCTGGGAATGTCATTAGCATGGATTTTATAGTTGAGTTACCAGAGAGCAGGAAAAAGACGGTTATTTGGGTGGTCACTGATTTGTTCTCAAAACAAGCGCACTTTGTGGCCTGTAAAAAACTCCCCACGACCTCCCAATTGGCCAAGTTGTTCATTCAGCATATTTATCGGATTCACGGCATTCCTGCCAAGATTGTGTCTGATCGGGGGCCCAGTTTACCTCGCAGTTTTGGAAGGCTTTCACAAACCTTCTAGGGGTGGAGCTTGGCCTCAGCAGCTCCCATCATCCCCAGTCGGACGGGCAAACGGAACAAATGAATCAGACACTTGAACAATACCTGAGGTGTTACGTGAATTTCCAACAGTCAGTTTGGGTTGATCTGTTACCTTTTGCAGAAGTGGCTTACAATAATGCCACCCACCAGAGCACTGGACTCTTGCCTTTTAAGGTTGTGTCTGGACATGATTTCGGTCCCCTGCCTTTGTTGAAGGGGCCCCCCAACTCCGACCCTGTTTCGGTCTCCCAGTGGAGTCAAAAGGTCAGAGACACTTGGCCTCATGTAATCTCGGCTTTAGACTTTGCCAAAGCACGCTACAAACATTATGCTGATCAAAAGCGGGACCCCTCTCCAAGATATGAGGTGGGGGATCTGGTTTATTTGTCCACTAAGTTCCTTAAGTGCCCCAACCCTCCAAAAAGTTGGGAGCCAAATACATTGGACCTTTTCGTATTGTTAGAATGGTAAATCCAGTGGCCTTTGAACTGTCTTTACCTAAGTTGTACCGACATGTGCATCCTGTGTTTCATTCTAGCCTACTCAAGCCCGCGAGCCCTCCAGACCAACACCATCCGGCGCCGAAACCTGCGACTCAGCCGATCCTGGTGGACCAGGACCAGCATTTTGAAATCTCTGAGATCTTGGACTCTAGGCTTCATCGGGGAGGGTTACAGTATTAGGTGAAGTGGAAACACCTACCTTTGGGCCATGCGGAGTGGGTAGCTTCTGAACATGTCAATGCCAAACGCTTATTGCGAAAGTTTCATGCCCGCTTTCCCGATAAGCCTGGCTGAGAGAGGGAGGGTTTGGTCTTCAGGGGGACAGTATGTCAGGATCGTCCCTGAATTCTGGGTTATAGAGTAGAGTTCATGGAAGACCCTGACAGTTAGTTAGTTTGGGTTTGGTTCTGTCCTAGGCTTTGGAATGTCTGGGAAACGAGCCAGGCCTTTTGGTTGCCATGGGAACCCAGGTCCTACCAGGAGCTCAAGGTCAGGCAGATGTTTCAGAGCTTTCGCTCCCCCTTGCTGAACTGCCCTCCCTATGCTGCTTTCTCACGCTGGGTGTCTTTTTATCTCTATCACTGTTAGTCTGAATCTCAGTTGCAGCTTTGCATATGTTCCTGATACATGATTCCATTCCAATAAAGAACTTTATTGAAGATATGTGAGTTTGTGTTCTGTGTACATCACATCGCCCTTCTCTGCATATGTTCCAGCTTCTCAATATCCTTCCTGAATTGTGATGCCCAGAACTGGACACAGTATGCCAGGTGAGGTCTGACCAAAGCAGAATACAGTGGCACTATTAATTCCCTTGATCTAGACCACTTTCTCAACATTTTTACCCTTGAGGAACCCTTGAAATAATGTTTAGGTCACAGGGAACCCCTACATAAAAATTATACCTACAGTTCCCTTTTTTAAAAAAATTACAGAAACAGTGAAAAAAATAGATGCTTATTATATTCCACGTTATTAGCAATACATATTTGATACTTGCAGGGTCAGAAATTTATATAATATAAACATAATCTAAACTATAATATAAATATAAATATATCTCTCCAAAGTAGGACAGTCTCAGTTTAACCATCTTGGCTTCTAGGGAGAGTTCAGGTTACCATGATCTACTGCCTGAGGCAGCAACATAGAATCATAGAATCATAAAGTTGGAAGAGACCACAAGGGACATCCAGTCCAACCCCCTGCCATGCAGGAATACACAATCAAATCATTCCCAACAGATGGCCATCCAGTCTCTGTTTAAAAATCTCCAAAGGAGGAGACTCCACCACATTCCCAGGCAGTGTATCCACTTCCAAATAGCTCTTACTGTCAGGAAGTTCTTTCTAATGTTTTCATAGAATCATAGAATTGCAGAGTTGGAAGAGACCACGAGGGCCATCCAGTCCAACCCCCCTGCCACACAGGAAATCTTGATCAAAGCATCCCCGACAGATGGCCATCCAGCCTCTGTTTAAAGACCTCCAAGGAAGGAGACCCCACCACGCTCCAAGGGAGTGTGTTCCACTGCCGAACAGCTCTTACTGTCAAAAAGTTCCTCCTAATGTTGAGGTGGAATCTCTGTTCCTGGAGCTTGCACCCATTGCTCCATGTTCCAGTCTCTGGAGCAGCAGAAAACAAGCCTGCTCCATCCTCAACGTGACATCCCTTCAAATACTTAAACAGGGCTATCATATCGCCTCTTAACCGTCTTTTTTCCAGGCTAAACATACCCAGCTCCCTAAGTCTCTCCTCATAAGGCATCGTTTAGGTGGAATCTCTTTTCCTGTAGTTTGAACCCATTGCTCCGTGTCCTAGTCTCTAGAGCAGCAGGAAACAAGCTTGCTCCATCCTTAGTATGACATTCCTTCAAATATTTAAACATGGCTACATCACTTACTCTGAACAAAGATTGAGCTCTAAGCTAACACAGCTTGCAAAAAGCAGCCAGGCGCAGGCTGAGAGAGAGGCTGTAGCTTCCTGCCAAGGGAAAGGGAAGGGTTTTTTCAACAGTATGGGAGTTGGTCAGTCTATTTGTGACCCCCACATTCAGTTACCAGACCCACAGTTTAAGAACCATTTCTCTATAATGACTTCTTCATGGTAATGGGTCTGTCCTCTCCAAATCTGGTTTAAAAAGTATAAGCCCTAAGTCACTTTTATCAGAGTTGTCCCATCCACAACTGGCCACTGGGTAGCTGACCGTCCAGGGGATTACTTGGTCAGTTTTCCCCAATTGGGTAAGAGCTGTACAATATTGCAATTCTCTTTCCATTGTTCTGAATTAAAAAAACACACCTAATTTTACATTTGTACCTTTAAATAATTTTTACGCAAACCAGCATCCTCTTTTGTCTTCAGTTCTGTGTGGCTGCTTCACTCAATCACACACACACTCATTCCTCAACATGAGGAGCTTCATTAGCACATCAAAAGCAAGGATGTAGAGCAACGTATTTGGCACATAAACATCCTCCCCCCGACCCACAAGAGGCCTTTTCCAGGCTCTGTTGGTGTGAAAACATTCATGCACACACTCACCAGCCAGCAAGCCAGAGGTTCTCCAGCCTGCAGCAGCCTTTCACCCCATTCCACCGGGCCAGGAGGCTGTAGTGGGGCCCTGAGGACTTCTTGGCAGCGAGGCAGCAGTGGGAGGGGGCGTGGCCAGGAGTGGCTGGTGTCTTAAGCCACTCCCACACCCCTCAGGAACACCAGCCAGCAAGCCAGAGGTTCTCCAGCCTGCAGCAGCCTTTCACCCCATTCCACCGGGCCAGGAGGCTGTAGTGGGGCCCTGAGGACTTCTGGGCAGTGAGGCAGCAGCAGGAGGGGGCATGGCCAGGAGTAACTGACGTCTTAAGCCACTCCCACACCCCTCAGGAACACCAGCCAGCAAGCCAGAGGTTCTCCAGCCTGCAGCAGCCTTTCATCCCATTCCACCGGGCCAGGAGGCTGTAGTGGGGCCCTGAGGACTTCTGGGCAGCGAGGCAGCAGCGGGAGGGGCCGTGGTCCACACCCCTCAGGAACACCAGCCAGCAGCCAGAAGGACTCTAAGCCTGCAATTGGAGTCAGCTGAGGCTGGGAATGGAGTGGGGGCGGAAATTGGAGTTGTGCTGGGGAAAGGGAGGTATGGTCGGAACAGAGTGAACAGATGTTACAAAAGAAGGCGGGATCGCTGTTTGTTAGCTATCCCACCTTCAGTTCACCCTGTTTCCTGGAATGGATTGGAGAGCGTACCAACCATTCCACAGAACCTTACTTTGCTCCTCTGCAATGCCAGGTCGGTTAAGAATAAAACTCATATTATATACGATTTACTCTTGGATGAGGATGCCGACCTGGCTTGCTTCACAGAAACCTGGCTGGGAGAGGATAGCGCTGTCACCTGGGCACAGGCCCTCCCAGCCGGGTATTCTGTCAGTGAGCAGGTGAGGGGAAGTGGGCGGGGGGGGGCGGAGTGGCTCTGGTTTATAAGAACAATCTGACCTTGACCAGGATACCTGTCCGAAACACAGTCCACTTTGAGTGTATGTACCTTAGCCTGAGGACCAGGGATAGTTTGGGGATTCTGCTAGTATACCGACCACCCCGTTGTCTAGCAGACTCCCTAACCGAGCTGACACAGCTGGTCTCAGAGTTGTTGGAGTCGCCCAGACTTTTAGTTCTGGGCGACTTCAACATTCCACTCGAGACCAGCTTGACAAATCTGACTGGAGCAGCTCCGGAGTTCATGGAAACCATGACAAACATGGGCCTATCCCAAATGGTCGTCGGGCCCACACATTGTGCAGGTCATACCCTCGATGCGGTCTTTAGTACGGAGCAGGAATATCCGTGGGCGGAGGTTATTGTCAGGATCATCCATGAATTCTGAGACATAGAGTGGAGTTCATGGAGGATCCTGACAGTTTGATGGTTTGAGACTGGTTCTGCCTTGGGCCTCTGGAATGTCTGGGAGCTGTTGGTTACCATGGGAATGCTGGTCATCCCGGGAGCTCAAGGCCAACCAGATGGTCTGGCAATTCTCGCTCCTCCATAGTGTGCTTTGATGTGCTGCCCTCCCTTTTCTGCTTTCTCACGCTGGGTGTCTCTTATCTGTTCCCACTGTAAGTCTGATCTTCAGTTGCAGCTTTGCCAATGTCCCTTACACATGCTTCTATTCCAATAAAGAACTTTATTGAAGATATGTGAGTTTGTGTTCTGTGTACATCACAGAAAGCTGCAACTCCACTTTTATTTTTCCGTCCTGAAACTGTAGAGCCTTTACCTGCAATGTCTGAGGACGCGGAAACTGGCACGCACATGGACCAAGATCTGATTGTGGCCAGCACCAAAGAAGCCGATGCCTCGAAGCAGGAGACCGGGGCAGAGGGGGGTGCTGTAGCCGTTGCAGCTGGAGGCACCAGCCGAGACCGCCGGAGGGTTGGAAGATTTCCACTCTCCACTGAGCCCTGGGAGCTGGGGGTCGAGCTGGCTCCAGGGAGGGGCAGCCTACCAAGCTTCGGCACCCAGGTGCAAGAGGTTTTGGGCCCCGCCTGGCCATGGGCAGGGGCCGGTTGCCGAGAAGAACGCAGGTCCCGGTGGGACAGGCCCCAGGGGGAGGGGGCTCGAGAGCCAGAAGCGAAGTTTTCCCTGGCAGAAGTTGGAGCTGAGGTTCTTCAACTGAAACAACAAATGGGTGAGATACGGGAGGTACTCCTAGAACTCCTGCACAAAACCCCTCCGGCTCCACCAGCCCCTGGAGGGGCCCAGCCTCCCCCAGCGCAACCAGTGGCTGCCAAGGCACCCGGGGATGGGGTCCCCGCTCAGCCCCCTGATGTCCCTGGCCTGCCGGCTCCTGGACCGGGTCTCCCGGTGGGGGCTGGGCCGGTTGAGCCGCAGGAGCGACCCCGGGGCTGGAAACACCGGCATCTGAAGGCGAAGTTTGATGGGGATCCAGCAAAACTACCCTACTTCATGACTCAAGTGGTGAATTACATGATTCAGTGGGAAGGGGAGTTAGAGTCCGAGGCTGAGAAGGTGCAGTATGTGTCCAACCAACTGGAGGGAGAGGCGGCCCAGTGGTTGGTGGGACTTTATGATATGGGAGCCCCTGAACTGGGTAATTACCAAGAGTTCCTGATGGCTCTCAGGGCCCAGTTCAAAGATCCTTTAAGGGGGAAGCGAGCTCGAGGGAAGCTTAGGAGCCTGAAGCAAGGTACGATACCAGTGGCAGAGTACGCGGCTGAGTTCCGCCGCCTAGCCAGCCAAGTGCCTGAGTGGTCAGAAGAGGTCAAGGTGCAGTTTTTCTAGGAGGGACTGAATCCTGACATTCTAGAGTGGGCCCTGTTCCAGGGAGACCCCGAAACCCTCCTGGGGTGGGTACGTCTAGCTGGTGAAGTGGAGTCGGAGAAAGGCAGCATTAAGATGTTGCGCTGCCAGGCAGGGACGGAGGGGACATCCTCAGGGTCCCCGGGGAAGAAGACCAAGGCGGGGCGCTCGGGGGGAGCCACCACCAGAGAGTCCGAACGAGAGCGAAGGATGAGAAAGGGTCTGTGCCTGCATTGTGGGAAGAGCGGACATCGCATAGCGGAGTGCCCAGAGAGGAGTCCTCGGGAGCAACCCTCCGCCACCAAGCCAGCGCGGAGCGAGGGGAGAACCGGGTCCGCCAAGACTCCCTCCAAGCCCAAGACCAAAGCGACGGCCAGGGCCCTGGCATCTGGCCATGCGGCAGGGGAGTCTTCAGATGATCCCGAGGATAGTGGGTCCTACTCCTCCGACGCTGAGCCGGCGGGAAACGGGCACAGCCCGCCCTACTGAGCGCCTGAGGGCGGGCTAATCCTGAAGGGCGCCCGGATGCTGCGGTGAGTGGAGTGAAGGGCCCATTCTTTATCAAAGCTCGAGTGGGGGTTGGAGGGGAGGCCCCCACCCGTAAAGTAATGTTAATGATTGACTCTGGTTGTACCCAAGTGCTCATCCACCCCTCCTTAGTCAGTGAACTGAACGTTGATACTGTTAAGCTGGACAAGCCCGTGTGGCTGTCTCAGATGGATGGGGGGATGATGAAGGGGGCCCCAGCCCGGCGCATAACTGGCCCCATGAACATGAGGATGGGAACCCACCAGGAGGAACTGCAGTTTGTGATTGCTCCAGGTTTAGTCCCCGCGGCAGTCGTGGGTCTGAACTTGCTAAAGTACCACAACCCCACCATAGACTGGATAAAAGAGACACTGACTTTTACAGACCCACTGTGTACCAAGGAGCACGGGGTGGGGGGAGAATCCCCAGGGGACGGGGTCCCCCTGGAGGGTGAGTCACAGAACTACACGACTGCCTTAGTAAAAGGGGAGCTGAAAGGACTGCCAGTGGAGTACAAGGCATGGCAATATGTGTTTGAGGAGAGGGTGTGTGACATTTTGCCGCCCCACCGGGCTTTTGACTGTGCCATTGAGATACTCTCTGAGTCCAGCCTACCTAAGCCTCGCATTTATTCTATGACCCCAGCTGAAATGGAGGCACTCCGAGAGTTCATAGACAAAAATTTAGCCCGAGGGTTCATTAGGCCCTCAACCTCGCCTGTGGGGGCTCCGGTGATGTTTAGGCGCAAGGCAGATGGGGGGCTTCGTTTGATTCAGGATTACAGAGGGCTAAACGTGATTAGTGTCTCCAACCAGTACCCCCTGCCCCTGATGAAGGACATACTAGCCCATCTCTCCAAAGGAAAGATTTTCACGAAGCTGGATCTGCGGGAGGCCTACTACAGAGTACGGATTCGGGAAGGGGATGAATGGAAGACTGCATTTAATTGCCCCTTGGGGGCTTTTGAGTTCCTCGTCATGCCTTTTGGCCTAAAAGGGTCCCCTGGCATTTTTCAGAACTTAATTAACGATGTGTTACGTGATTTTCTGTACAAAGGGGTGTTGGTATACCTTGATGATGTGTTGATTTACTCTGAGGACTACACGTCCCATGTGAAACTGGTGAAAAAGGTGCTTGCCAGGTTGGGGGAAATCATCTGTATGCAAAAATGTCCAAGTGTGAGTTTCACCAAAGCCGTTTGGATTACTTAGGGTACCGCATCTCAAACAAAGGGATTGAAATGGACCCAGAGAAGGTAAAGGGGGTCTTGGCATGGGAAGCCCCTAGAACCAGGAAACAGTTACAGAGCTTCCTGGGGTTTGCTAATTTTTATCGGTCCTTCATCCCTGACTTTGCGTCGGTAGCCCTTCCCCTGACAGATTTGCTGAAAACCAAAGATGGGAAAGGCAAATGTTCCAAGCACAGTAAAGGGGACAAACCTCCCCAAAAGATAGTGTGGTCGCCACAGTGCCAACAAGCATTTGACAAATTGAAATCCCTTTTCACTTCTGAGCCAATTCTCAAGCACCCCAACCGCTCCCAGCCTTTCGTGGTCCAAGTGGACGCCTCAGATGTAGCGATGGGTGGTGTTCTGTTGCAAAAGGGGGAGGAAGGGGATTTGAGACCATGTGCCTATTTGTCCAGAAAGTTCAATGACACTGAACGAAATTGGCCGGTGTGAGAGAAGGAGGCAGGTGCTATCAAGTTGGCACTAGAGACGTGGCGCCACCTACTGGAGGGCTCACCCAAACCGTTTGAAGTTTGGACTGATCATAAGAATTTGGAAGTGTTGGCTACCCCTAGACGTTTGAGCCCCAAGCAGGTCAGGTGGGCCAGTTTCTTTTACCGATTTAATTTCACTCTGAAATTTATCCCGGGGAAAAGGAATTTTCTGGCGGATGCTTTATCCAGTCTCCCGCAGCATGAGAGTAAGCGTAAGGAGGTCATTGACACCGTTTTTTCTCCTTCCCACTTGGGACTAGCAGTCCTCACACGGAGCAAAGCCAAACAACAGAAATCCACTGCTAGCCCTGCTCTGGAGCCTGGACCAAATGGAATTGACAGTGGCTCGCCCTTGGCGCCTGGTCCTGAGCCCTAGGCCTTGAACCCCGACCCACCTCCCCCAGACTCGGGGCCCCGGGCAGTGACTCCTACGGCGGATGGTTCTGCCACACCTACAGGTACTCAAGGGGAGAAAGGGGGTGGCATTCCCAATTGGCCTCAGTACTGCCCACGGATCAGTGGTTCCTAGCTCACCCCAATGAGGTGACAGTGAAGGAGGGTTTGGCTTGGAAAGGGGATCGCCTGTATGTTCCTGAGGTCTTGAGAGCGAGCATCCTCAAGCAGTGCCATGATGTGAAGAGTGCGGGGCATTTTGCGTATCTCAAAACTTTGCATTTGGCCCGGAGACAATTTTGGTGGCCCCGAATGAGGAAGGAGGTGGAGGAATATGTGAAGGGGTGTACCACTTGTGCAGTGGCAAAAGGGGGGTCAGGGAAGCCCAAAGGTTTGCTCCAACCTCTACCTACCCCAAACAAGCCCTGGGAGGTCATTAGCATGGACTTTATTGTTGAATTACCAGAGAGTAGGAAAAAGGCGGTTATTTGGGTGGTTACTGATTTGTTCTCAAAACATGTCCTCCATGAACTCCACTCTATGTCTCAGAATTCATGGATGATCCTGACAGTTATAAAAACCACCGCATTGTCATGGACGGATCATTTCCTGGTCAAGACTGAACTAAGAGTCTCTTACCGCCCCACCGGGGGTGGTGGACCCATTAAAATGGTCCACCCTCGAAGGCTGATGGAACCAAGAGGATTCCAGAAAGCCTTGGAGGGTTTAATGGTTGGTAACGCCGGTGACCCTGTCGAAGCTTTGGTTAATACTTGGAACACTGACCTTACCAAGGCTATTGACACGATCGCTCCCAAGCGTCCTTTCCAACCCGCTCCAAACCGTAAGCCATGGTATACAACAGAGCTTAGGAAAATGAAGCGGTTTGGACAACGACTAGAGCGCAACTGGCAGAAAACTCGACTCTTATCCGACAGGACTCATCATAGGAACTTTCTTTGGTCCTATCGAGAGGCAATACGTGCAGCGCAGAGATCCTTCTCCTCTGCACGTATTGCGTCTGCAGAGTCCCGTCCAGCAGAGCTGTTTAGGGTGGTAAGGGAGTTGACGCAGGTTATTCCTGCACAGAACCCGTTGCTTAACCCAACGACAGCCTGCTGTGATGCGTTTAACAATTTCTTTGCAGATAAAATCTCTCGGATAAGAGCCGACTTAGATGCCAGTAATTTGACAGAAACAATTGACGAGGTGTCCAGCAACTCCGTTGATGTAAGTTTACTGGATGAATTTCAATCCATGAGTACCGAGGACATGGACAAGCTACTTGGTAGGGTGAAGATGACGACCTGCCCACTCGATCCTTGCCCTTCATGGCTGGCCATCCAGGGGGGGACTGCCTTGATGGTGTTCCTTAAGGACATCATCAATGCATCCCTCAGAGAAGGGTGTGTTCCATCTTGTTTAAAGGAAGCAGCCGTTAGGCCGCTCCTGAAAAAATCTTCCCTTGACCCCCTGGACATGAACAACTATAGGCCGGTTTCTATGTTACCATTCTTGAGCAAAGTGATCGAGGGGGCAGTTGCGCTTCAACTCCAAGTGGTCTTGGATGAAACCGATTATCTAGACCCATTTCAAACTGGCTTTAGGACGGGATTTGGAGTTGAGACTGCCATGGTTGCCTTAACCGACGACCTGCGTCTAAGCATCGACAGGGGTAGCGTGACCCTGTTGGTGCTTTTGGACATCTCAGCAGCTTTCGATACGATAGATCATAGCATCCTCTTAGATCGCCTGAGAGGGTTAGGAATCGGAGGCACTGCGCTCCAGTGGTTCCGGTCCTTCCTCTCGGGCAGGTCCCAGAGGGTGTTGCTCGGGGACAGTTGCTCCAGCAGAAAGGAGCTTACTTGTGGTGTTCCGCAGGGCGCCATCCTGTCCCCGATGCTGTTTAACATCTATATGAAGCCGCTGGGTGAGATTATTTGGAATTATGGGGCTGGGTGTTATCAGTACGCTGATGACACCCAGATCTATTTCTCCTTGTCCCGATCGTCGGCCTCGAATTCCAATGGTGTCTCTCCTCTTAATGACTGTTTTAAAGCAGTAATGGGCTGGATGAGGAAAAACAGATTGAGATTAAATCCAGACAAAACGGAGGTGCTCATGGTAGCGGCCCCGAAACCAGGAGTTGGGTTGCCACCTCCAGTCCTGGATGGGGTCATGCTCTCCGTTAAGGACTGTGTTCGCAGTCTGGGGGTGCTCCTTGATTCATTGCTTCAGATGACGAGTCAGGTGAATGCGACAGTCAGGAGCGCCTGTTATCAGCTTCGGCTGATACGCCAGCTGCGCCATTTCCTGGAAGTAAAGGACCTCGAGACTGTGGTGCATGCGCTGGTAACCTCTCGTCTAGATTTCTGCAATGCGCTCTACATGGGGCTGCCCTCATGCTTGGTCCGGACACTTCAGTTGGTACAAAATATGGCAGCCAGAGTGGTCTCGGGAACATCTCGGAGAGACCATATAACTCCAGTGTTAAGATCTCTCCACTGGCTGCCTATCAGTTTCCGGGCCCATTATAAGGTGTTGGTTATTACCTTTAAGGCCCTAAATGGCTTGGGTCCAACTTATCTCCGGAACCGCCTCCTCCCATACAATCCTCCCCGCGCACTCCGGTCCTCTGGGAGGAATTTGCTTCAGCCACAAAAATCTAGGCTGTCTGCAACCTCCCAGAGGGCCTTTTCAGTAATCGCCCCCAAATTGTGGAATGACCTGCCGAACGAGATCCGTCAGATAACAACCCTGAGTAGCTTTAAAAAAGCACTAAAGACAGATCTCTTTCGGCAGGCCTTTCCTAATTAGATCCCGGCCTCAGGGGATCCTGGCTTCTTTTAGTACGCTGGCCATTTATAGTATTTTATAGTATTTATTGTTTTTAATTGTGATTTTATATCAGTTGGTTTTAATTTATAATTGTTTAATATTTTTTTATGGGGGAGGGTGGGGTGGGGGGTGTTTGGGGATTTTATCTGTATTGTATTTTAATTTTTGTAAGCCGCCCCAATTGTTTTAACAGAGGGGCGGGGTATAAATAAATATTATTATTATTATTATTATTATTATTCCTACCTGACTTTCTCTGTTGTGGAGGGGAAAGATAAGCCTTTTCAGTTCACCACTTCTACCTGATTTCTTACTATTTTCTCACGGAACCCTTGGCGATCTCCGGCGGAACCCTGGGGTTCCATGGAACCCCGGCTGAGAAACGTTGATCTAGACACTACACTCCTATTAAATGCAGCTTAGAATCACATTGGCTTTTTTAGCTGCTGCATCACACTGCTGACTCATGTTCAGCTTGTGGTCTACTAAGACTCCTCTCTTTCCCATGTACTACCATCAAAGCCAGGTGTCACCCATCCTATATCTGTGCATTTCATTTTTACTGCCCAAGTGTAGTATCCTACATTTCTCCCTGTTGAAATTCATTTTGTTAGTTTTGGCCCAGCTTTCTAATCTGTTCAGGTTACTTTGGATTCTGATCCTGTCCTCTGGGATATTAGCTACCCCTCCTAATTTGGTATCATCTGAAAACTTGATAAACATACCCTTTATTCCCTCATCGAAGTCATTGATAAAGATGTTGAATAGCACTGGGCCCAGGACAGAACCCTGTGGCACCCCACTGGTCACTTCTCTCCAGGATGAAGAGGAGCCATTGGTGACTACCCTTTGGGTTCAGTCAGTCAACCAAATACAAATTCACCTAACAGTTGCATTGTCTAGCCAACAGGTTACTATATTTATTTATTTATTTATTTATACCCCGCTCTTCAGCCACAAGGCTATCAGAGCGGCTTACAAATTGTTTTTAAGCAATAGCTATTTACACATCTACACTGCATTAAACAGTTTCCAATGTGTGTTAGCTAATTGCCCCCCACAAGCTGGGTTTTATAAACCTTTTATAACTAACTTTTATAACTAACTTTTATAAATATCTTTATTTTAATTTTCTAATTTTATACATACAAAAAAGACATTAATAAAACTGTGATGTACCAAGCACACCCACTCACATGAAATCAAGAAATTGCTTTATTGATATGGATTCATGTGTCAGGAACATAGAACAAAGGCGAAACTGAGTACAGCCAAAGCAAACCCCTAGATAACCCTCCCCCAGCATGGGAACGGTCATTAGGGAGGGAAGATGCCTTTCTCTCTCTCAGGCTTGCACCTGGGGAAAGCTGACCTTGAGCTGCTGTGGAGAGCAGCGTTCCTAAGCAGGGCCGGTTTAAGGAATTTTGGGGCCCCCTGCAGTGCTTTATTTTGGGGGCCCCATATGTTTATCTCAGGTCAATGTAACCTAACCTATTCACCGTACAGGATGTTCAGATCACAGTAGGGCCCCCATATCCATGGATTCATTATCCATGGGACACAAAACAGCACACCTACCATAGAGTCTTCCTAGTAAATGTGTCCTCCCTAGTGGTTTTCTAGGCCCTCCAAGGCAACTCTATGGTATTTTAAACCAGAAGTCCCATTATTTTCAATGGTGTTCACTATTATTCATGGTTTTCAGAATCCACACCCCCCCCCCCGAACCAATCCCCAGTGGATAAGAGGGGCCTACTGTATTACATAATTTGACACCAATAATTTAGTTTTAAAACTATATTATAGGCACTAACATAATATTTTTAGTTTATTAGCAATTAATGTAATGATGTAGATTTCCTCAAAGAAAAGAAAGAGTGGACTACAAGCTAAACATGAGTTAGCAGTGTGATGCAGCAGCAAAAAATGCCAATGCGATTCTAGGCTGCATTAATAGTGTCTAGATCAAGGGAAGTAATAGTATCACTCCATTCTGCTTTGGTCAGACCTCACCTGGAATATTGTTTCCAGTTCTGGGCACAACAATTCAAGAAAGATACCGAGAAGGATGTTGGGAGGTCTGGAAGCCATTATGCCCTATGAGGAACGGCTTAGGGAGCTGGGCATGTTTAGCCCAGAGAAGAGAAAGTTAGGAGGGGACATGATAGCCATGTTTAAATATTTGAAGGGGTGTCATACTGAGGAAGGAGCAAGCTTGTTTTCTGCTGCTCCAGAGACTAGGACACGGAGCAATGGACTCAAACTACAGGAAAAGAGATTCTACCTAAACATTAGGAAGAAGTTCCTGACAGTAAGAGCTGTTCAGAAGTGGAATGCACTGCCTTGGAGTGTGGTGCACTCACCTTCTTTGGAGGTTTTTAAGGAGAGGCTGGATGGGCATTTGTCAGGAATACTTGGATTGTGTGTTCCTGCAGGGCAGAAGCCAATCGGATGGGATGGCTGTTGGGGTCCCTTCCAGCCCTATGATTCTAGGCTGCATTCAGAGCCTGGGAAAGTTACTCTTGGATTACACCTCCCAGAATCCCCCTGCCAGCATCCTTCTCAAGATCTGGTTGCATTGTTCCTTTTCCAGCATTCTCTAGCCCAGCGGTTCTTAACTTGGGGTCCGCAATGTCCTCACAGGGGGTCCACAAAGGCTTGAGGGCTGCTTGGCCCCCCTCCTCCCTGTAGTGGAGTAGCCACATGACAGGAACCAAGGCAAAGGCTGGCTGGCTTGGCCTCCACATTGCCATTCAATCCACTCCAGCCACAAACTTGCAGGAAGAAGCAAGAGTGTCTCTGAGGGAAAGTTTAATGGATGGTGTAATTGTATTGTTGTTGTTAGCTATTATTATTAGGGTTTTAAATCTTGAGTTAAGTCTTGGGGCAACAAAAGATTTTTAAAGGGGGTCCCTGGTAAAGAAAAGGTTAAGATCCACTGCTCTAGGCCAATGCCTCTCACATAACACTAATGGGATACTGGTGTTTTTAGTGACAACAATAAAACCATTGTTCCCAGTAATATTACTCCAAATTTTAATTTATATTCTTTATACAGTATTCTTCTGTTAAAAGAGTTAAGAGTGTTGTAAAAGTTTCAGCATTGCACTATGACTATGGAGACCAGGGTTTGAATCCTTACTCAGCCATGAATACCCCACTGGCTGACCTTGGGCAAGTCACACTCTCTCAGCCTCAATGGAAGGCAAAGGCACACACCCTTTGAACAAACCTTGCCTAGAAAACCCCATGGTAGGTTTGCCTTAGTCAGAAATGACTTGAAGGCACATAGGAAAACACACACAAATGCAGGCTGAACTCAGTTGGCAAGGGAAGGGAAGGGAAGGGAAGGCAAGGGAAGGGAAGGGAAGGGAAGGGAAGGGAAGGGAAGGGAAGGGAAGGGAAGGGAAAGAAAGAAAGAAAGAAAGAAAGAAAGAAGCCCTTTCCGAGACAACCCTCAAATTCCCTGTCTCTCTCACAAACACACACTCACTGTCTCCGCGGTAGCAGCAAACTCCCTCCAGCTTCTGCCACGGAGGGCTGCTGTTTCTTTCGCTTTCTCTTTAGTTTGGGAGACATTTTTTTTTTAAAAAAAGCTAGCAGGTTTTTGGAGGAGAAGGGCGGGAATGTGGTGGAGTCTCCTTCTTTGGAGGTTTTTAAACAGAGGCTGGATAGCCATCTGTCTTGACTCCAGCAACAAGTTAAAAAGTAAAATAACCACCCCACTGTGCATGGCAGCCCCCCCCCAAGATCCCCCGTGGCCCCCTGAAGACAGTCACTCACTCACACGACCAGCTGCTCTGCCTTTCCTCCTTTACAGCAATGCAGCCAGGGACTGTCTCCAAATTACAACTTCCCAAGAGCAAACCCTTTCTCTGTCTCCCGCACTAGCTCAGTGCTACTGCCACGCCCTGCCTGAGGAGGGAGGGGGAAGGGGCTCCAAAGGAGCGGAGGAGCCGGCTGCTGTCTCCTGGCTGTCTCCTTCATCAGATAAGGTCAGCACTCACCAGGGGGCCCCCTTCACCCCTGGGGCCCCCCGCCAATGCGGATCTGGCAGACAGGTTAAACCGGCCCTGTTCCCAAGACAACAAGGCGGGCTGGCCTCTCTCCAAAACCTCCAGGGGCCTAAGCAGGGAGCCAGGCCAGAACCAGCCTTATGTCAGGGTCCTCCATGAATTCCACTTCAAATACTTACAGACTGTCTGTTTAATGCTCTGCTCTAGAATCTTTCCTAGTATTGATGTCAGGCTGACTGGGAAGTAATTATTTGGGTCTTCTCCCTTTTTTTTTTTTAAAGATGGGAACAACATTTGCCCTCTTCCAGTCTGCTGGGACCTCTCCTGTTCTCCAGGAATTCTCAAAGACTATTGACATTGGTTCTGAGATTTCTTCTGCCAGTTTATCTGGCCCTGGAGACTTGAACTCATTTATACTGGTCAGATATTCCTGAACTACCTCTTTACCAATTCTGTGCTGTATTTTCCCTACTGCATCCTCTGCAACATCTTCCCCAAGTTGAACACGTTCCCCCTTTGGGAGAAGACTGAAGCAACGAAGGTATTAAAACGTTCTGCATTTCGCCATCTTCTCCACACAGTGGCCTCACCATTTCCTTGTTCTTCCTTTTGCTACAGACATAACCAAAAAAGCCCTTTTTATTGTATTTAACCTCTCTAGCAAGCCTGAACTCCATCTGTGCTTTAGATTTTCTGACTTTCCCCCTACATGAGTTGGCTATTTGTTTGAAATCTTCTTTGCTGATTACTCCCTTTTCCCATTTCTTGTTCATATCCTTTTAAAGTTTTAGCTCAGTTGAGAGTTCTTTTGACATCCATCCGAGTTTCTTTAGACACCTGTCATGTTTTCTTCTCTTTGGAACTGTTTAAAGTTGTGTCTTCAATATCTCACTTTTAAGAAACTCCCATCCTTCATGAACTCACTTCTCTTTTAGTATACCTGAACATGGGATCACCCCCAGTAATTCCCTGTTTTCTGAAGTCAGCTTTTTTAAAGTCTAGAATGCATGTCTGACTATGCTTGGCTTCCCCTTTCCTCTGTATAACAAACTCCAGGAGAACATGGTCACTCCCACCTAAGGATCCTGCCACTTCCACATCATTAACCAGGTCATCCCCATTGGTTAGGATCAGATCTAAAATAGCTGTTCCCCTTGTTGTCTCTTCCACCTTCTGGACAATGAAATTGTCCACAAGGCAAGTGAGGAATTTGGTGGGCCTTAAAGTCTTGGCAGAGTTGGACTTCCAACAAATATCAGGATAGTTGAAATTCCCCCATTGCGACTAAATCTCTCCTTTCTGAATGTGTGGTCATCTGTCCCAGGAAGGCATCATCCATGTCCTCAGTTTGGCTTGAGGGTCTGTAGTAGACCCCCACAATGACATCCCTGCTGTTTCTCTCCCCCTTAATTTTTCCCCAGATGCTCTCAACCTGGCTCCCAGGATTTAAGTCATGGATCTGTTCACATGTGTACACATCCTTAACATATAATGCTACTCCACCAGCCTTCCTGTTAGGTCTATTTTTTCTGAAATAGGTTATACCCCTCTTTTAGTACATTGCAATCATGAGACTCATCCCACCAGGTTTCAGTGATGCCTGTTATATCATATTTGTTTTGCTGTGCTAAGAGTTCAAGTTCATCCTCTTTATTTCCCATGTTCTGTGCATTAGTATAGAGGCATCTAAGACCATGGGCCATTTCCCCTATCTGCCTTTTAAAGAGTTTCTTCCTCCCATTGTTGCGTTGTTGTGTTATTTGCCTTTTTCTCCGTATAACATTTGGGGTATTATCTCTAGCACTCAATAAACTTCTGCCTTCAGAAAATTGTCTCCCTCCCCCATACAACTCAGTTTAAAGCCCTCCTGATAAGATCTTTCAGACTCCTAGCAAAAAAGTTCCTGCCAACTTGTATGAGGTGCAACCCATCCTTTGCCAGAAGTCCACCTCCCTGAAACCGCATCCCATGGTCCAGGAAGCCAAATTGTTCCCGGTGGCACCATCTGCATAGCCAGTTGTTCTCCTCCACTACTCTCCTCTCTCTTCCTGGGCCATGCCCTTCCACTGGAAGGACAGGTGAAATGACTATCTGTGCATCCAGGATTTTCAGCATCCTACCCAAAGCCTCATAATCACTTGTGATCTTCTGGAGGTTATGCCTTGCAGTATCATTGGTTCCCACGTAGACCAAAAGGAAGGGATAATGGACAGAAGGCTTGAGGAGCCTTGTCAGCCTCTCTGTTACACCTTGAAATTTTCCCCAGGGAAACAGTATACATCCCGAGACATTTTGTAAGGCCTGCAGACTACTGCTTCTGTCCCTTGCAGCAGGGAATCCCCTACCACCACCATCCTCCTTCTTCAAGTTTTGGCAGAGGCCACTTCATGTTGTGGATCTTCCAAGGTATCCTGTATGTTCCGTAAGGCCTGGCACTGTGGCTCTTCCTCTTCTTCTCTGAAAAGAGAGAGAGCTTCAAATCTATTCTGCAGCTTCAGGCTGGCCAAACAAGCCCTGGCCCTTCTACTTCTCTGTGTCACATTCCTCCAAGTGTTCATTTCCTGTGTATGGGAGATGGTCTCCTCCGCAGACACCTCCCCAGTGTGTTCCACATCCAGGATTGTCTTCTCCACTCCGTCCAAGAAAACCTTTTGCTCCCTAATATTCAGCAGAGTAGATACCCTGTCCTCAAGATGGTTGGCCTTATCTTCCAACAGGGCCACCAACTTGCACTTGGTGCAGGTATAGCTCCCCACATCCTCTGGCAAGAAGACAAACATTCCACAGGTACTGCAGGTGACTGCAGCAGCTCCCTCACTGTCCATATTCAGTCTTCTTAAGTAGTCACTGAAAGAGAACTTTGGATTTCCTTGTCCGAACTCTTCTGGTAACCCCCCCTCTACCCAATGCCTGTTGGCCTTCTTTCTCAGAAGAGCTCCTATGCACCTGTTATGTTAGAACTGCATGCACTGCAAGGCACTTGCTGCTGCTTTTCCAAGATTAACCTGGAAAGGCTGTAGCAGCAGTTACAAAGAGCTAGTGGCTGCTAACTCCTCCCTCAGGCAGTTTCAGTGGCTCAGCAGAAGGCTCTTTTAAAGCTGACCTTTGTCCTCTCCATGCTTTTAGTCTAAGTGTGAAATTAGATGCCCCACTCCCTCAGACCATGTGTTCCGGGAGAGAAAACAGCCAAAAACAAACTCTCTTCCTCTGTGCCTTCCTCTGTGCCTTTAAAAAGACAGTGGAAAAATGAAGGCTGACCCCTCACACACAGCTCACCTTCTGCTACTTTTCTAAGATTTTCCAAGATCTTCTTTTTGGAAGTTATATATGTATATAGTTATTCATACCAGTCTCTCAAAAAATGCCACATAAACCTTAGTTTCAATAACCAATTCTTTGTAATAACCTATTCTTTCTAATCATCAAGACCAAAAGGTCATTTTCTTTTCTTTCTTTCTTTTTCTTTTTTTCCCTTTTTTTTATTTTTTATTTTTTATTTTTTGCAAAAAGACATGCTATACAGCTGGAAATTAAAAGATTGTGCATCATTCGCAGCCTGGGATAATGAGCAGATATGTGGGGAGGAATTAGGAGATGCAAGTAATCAAGGTCGTTCTTGTAGAAAACATGGTATGGGGAAGAAGGAGGAGTAAGCTTTGGGAGGATGGAATGTTTTGAAGTGCTGACAAACGGGATGAATTTATTTATTTATTTATTTATTGATAATGGTTGAATTGTGTGGGTTTTAAGTATATTGTGTAATTAGGAAAACCTTCAGTACTGGCAACAATTGTGTAGTATGATCAGTTCTGCCTGCTAAATGAAGTTCTTCTGAATTTGCTGAGAACTGGTGTTGGCTGGAATTAGCCAGAATATTAGAGATTGTCAAGGCTCCCTCTGTGTAGTCCTGAATTGCTTCAGGCATGAGATCAAAAAGGGACTACCTGAATGGTGAATTTGGGGTTGAGGAACAAGATGCTGGTTGCTTGGAGGAGGAGTCAAGACACGAGATCAGGGTGGCAGCCCCTACTGACCCTGGGATTTGGGAGTCATTGAGGGGGGATCGGACACAATGGTACTGATTGGAATTGCCTTTCCTGAAAGAGCAGTGGAGAACTCAGCAACTGATAGGGTGGGACACCTAGATTGGTGGAACCTTTGCCCCAAGAAGTTTTGATACAGAGAAGCATGAGGGAGAGATGCAGCAACTGTGGGAGGAGTTGACCAAGAACAAGATTCTGCAGACCCTCATGTTGGCCCAGGACAGTGGCAACCAGCCACTGGGGGCACAACCATCTGGGCAGCCTGTTTCACGAGTCCCCATGAGACAGGACGCTGGGTGCCAACTCCCTCCAGTTGATACATGTCTGTACAGTGACAGGTGCTTGCAAGTTACTTTAATGAGAGTGCTGAAAAATTGCCATTGTTCCTCATGCAAGTGGCTAGCTTCATGACTGAGTGGGAGCACACCTTCCCATCTGAAGCAGCTAAGGTGAGATACATCACTACCCATCTTGTGGGAGAGGCAGAGCTGGTGAACTTGTATGACCTGATGACTCCTGAGCTGAACAATTTTCAAGCCTTCATGATGAGTCTGCATGCACAGCTTGAGGAGCCATTGTGGCAAAAGAAAATACACACAAAACTATTAACTTTTAGACAAAGGTCACAGTTGGTGACTGAGTTTTGGCTTTCTGCTAAGGTGGCGGGGAAGAGGGACCCCTCAAGAATACCCAACCATGAAGCCAGGGGGCTGAACCAGGTGGCGAGAGAGTGGCAACTTCATCTTGGGCTATGTCTGGGATGTGACAAGGATGATCATATGGAAGCAGGTTGCCTGCAGAAAGAGCAGCCGGCAAGGGTGAAAGGAGCAGCATTGGTGGCAGGAGCAGTGAAGAAAAAGAGTAGTGGCAAAATGACAGCCCCAACATTGGCAGCAGAAGCGTGCATCAGAGGAAAATCTTTGGATGAGGACCTGGCAGAGGGATCTGTGAGTGATGGAAAGTTGGCAGGAAACAAAGAGAGCCTGCCTTAAAAAGCTCCAAAGGGCAGGCTAGGGAAGGAAGGTGCATCAAGACCATAGTGTGTGGCAGTGCAACACTATTGTTTGTGCAAATCAAGCTGAGTCATCCAAACAGGGGTGGGGGGAGTATGGATTTACTAGCAATGTACCAGCTATCTCATGAATCCTTTGGCTACAGGGTTGGAATTACAAAGTGAGGAGATGGACACCCCCATCGACTTTGTCTAAATGGATAGGAGTGACATGCAAGGGGGGGGTCATCAGGCACCAGACCTCATTTGTTTTCTTGGGAGTGGGGAGCTATTGGAAGGCCATCAAGTTTTGTGGTGCCAGGAGTGGGGACCAAGATGTTGAGGGGAGCAGAGCAGAAGAAGGAACTGGATACCCCAGTGGAGTATGCAGATCTGAGGGAGATTTTTGTGGAAAAGGAAAGTGATGTGCTGCCTCCCCACCAGAAAGTAGTGTCTTACCCTCCCACCTTTATTCTACAATCCACATACATCCCGGCTTGAATGTTTTCATTTCACTTTCACCCTCTGTTCATCACTTTTACTATGGCCTTGCTAAGTCTCTAATTATCCCATTTCTTTCTTTCTTACTCACTTCCACCACTATTTTCTACTCACTTCCACTACTATTTTCCTAAACTGTATCCAATAACACCCCCTCAAGGAAATGACAATGCTACAAGAGATCACTTGACAAGAACTTGGTGTGGGGATTTATACACCCTGCAACATCGTCCATGACAGCCCTGGTGTTCTTCCAGGAAAAGAAGGATGGGTTGTTGAGACTGGTCACAGACTTTTGTGGCTTAAATGCAATTTGCACCTCTAGTAAGTACCCTATCCCACTTCTGAAGACCTGTTGGCTCAGTTGGCAACAGAAAATTTGTTTACCAAATTGGACTTACAGGAGACTTACTTCCATGTAAGAATAAGGGAAGAGGGATGAATTTAAAAGTGCATACATTTGCCCTCTTGGTTCCTTTGAGTACCTGTTCATGCCCTTTCAACTCCCAGGAGCTCCCAGGGACTTTATGCATTTGATCAGTGAAGTGTTGCATGAGTATTTGTATAAGGGGATGTTGAATTATTTGGATGATGTTCTGATTTATTCCCAGGATCTTAAGTCACATGTGAGCCTGGAAAGAAAATGCCAGCTTTCTACAAAAGTATTCAATGTGGCTTATGTAAGGTATAAAAAACAAAATAAAACTGCTTCATTATTTATTATGCTCTGTTAATTTCTGTTTTATTCTCTAGCCTGAGAAAGGCACCAGAGTGGATGCTAGGCTGAAACACACAGGGCAATATAGTTATAAATATATATTGTCTTGGCATTCTGAGACATGTTCCTTACCCCCACCCCCACTTTTTTTTCTTTTTTTTTTCAACCTGCAAACAAAACCAGCATTTTAAAACAGGTTTAAATGCAGAATATCACATGCACTAACACTGGAAGAAGGCTGTACAGTTTCATACTCCCTTTCACATACATACATATATACATGCCCATGTCAAAGCCTTAATTTCTCCTGCTAGCCTTAGCCAGTCCTTCTAATGTAACAGAAGCCATAGCTAAGGCTGGTAGGATAAGGGCTTTTCATAAGAAGGTAGGAAGCCAGGAAGAAGAAGAATACAATACTGTGGAGTCCCTTGCAGTGTTGTCACCATGGTTACTATATCAGGAATTTTAAGTTTTGATCTGCTAGTTCATATCTTATGTGAATTTTATGGATTTAAAGGGTATGCGTACCTACTATATATTGGACACAGTTTAGGGAAGTTACTTTTTGGAGTATGACTCTCTGAATCCCAAATACTGCTGCAGAATTCTGGGAGTCCAAAAAGTAACCTTTCCATGCTCTGGTATACATTAACCAAGCAATTGTATAATTGCAGAATCTCTTTTCCTGATTTTTATTCTGGCAGACTATTAAAAAAATGTGAGCTGGGCAAATCTTAATTAAGTCAATATCTAAGTAGGGAGAAAATTCATCTCACACACTTTGCTACTGTTCCCCCCCCCCTCTATGTTCTAAGTACATTTAAGCACCAACAGAGGTATAAGACCCTCATCAATCTACATCTTACACTCTCACAATCCAATTCAAAAGTGCTTTCTCACACACACATTCAGACGTGGTGTGGGGAGGGGAGCATAAAAGTAACATAGCAGTGTGGGTAAAATCAGAATTCTGTAATACCTTCATTGGGCCACCAAATTATCATTAAATTGGTCAGCCTTTGGGTCCATAAGAATTCTGCATCAGATCAAAACTTAGGATGGTGGAGAAGCAGAATTTTTTTTTAAAAAGCAACCTGGACAGATGTTAAAGCCATAGGATTTGTAACTCTAATGTCCCAGACTTAGGCAGTTTGAAATCTTCATGAAGTGATTTCAGGTTTTACAAACTTCTTTTTCTCTTACCAGAACTCCAAAAGTGAAACTTCCGCTAATGAAAATCACCACTTTTTTCTTCGCTTCAGCACAGAGGGAGAACGGAGCAAGCACACCAGGAGGATGGCGCATGCGCTATCGGGACCCATTGGCAATACGGTGACAGTGTTCTTGTGAGCTCCTTGGGGGCTTTTTAAATCATCTGATAATCTCACAAGTAACCATAAATCAGCTTATTTTGTTTCAGTTCTTTTTCTTCCTTTCCTGTGATGGTACTGAAGAACTCTGATGTCAACTGTTTGGGAATATTATCACCCATTTAACTTTCAGCACTCAAGAGACTTCATAACCCTTCCTACTTTGTCATTCTTCATACTTAAAAGTCATCTGACAAATGATTCATCTTCAGTTGGACTCAATGGTCATTCACATTCGCCTATCTCTCACACACTGGAACAAGCCAGAGATATATAGCTACCACTAACGCTTGTTTCCAAAAGCACAGATCTCCCCTGCTTCTGTATATGCTAATTTCTAATAATTCTCAGTCGTGATACCAATTATTGACAAGAGTCAGCCTCCATTAATAGTTTATCATAGTTCATCATACATCCCTTGTCAGTGGGAACACTTTGACAAGCCTGAGGTTAATTAAAACCAAGTAGACAATAAAATACACCCAATCAAACATTACAGGTACAGAAATCAATTAGCAGATTTATGGTTCTTTGGAACTTTCTATAATGTGCCAGATTCAAAGAAACTGTCAGTTCTGTCTCCCCAAGACAGTGTAATTGAATTTCTAATTGAAACTACCTTTCAGTGGGTAACACAAAACAGCAAAGTTTAATTTGCATGAAAGGGAGGTCTACAGAGGCCCAAGAGTCTACAAAAACCATCATCCCTCAAGCTGCCTCCTCATTAAAGCAGGATTTCAAAAGAATTTTGAAATCAATACAATGCAAAAGAATTGGTTCAGATTGATCTGAGAAGATGGCTGATCCCTGCAAAGGCTAAGCTTTATCTCAGACAAGCCCTTAGAAGAATCACCTATTCACTTCAAACACTTGCCAACAGTACTTGAGTGGATTATCCTATATAGGTTACATTTTCAACAGGCTTATTGTCCTGGGGGACTTTAACATCTATGAGGCCAGCATACTGGGAGTGCCGTAGGACTTTATTTCCTCAATGGCAATTGTGGGTCTATACCAATTGGTATCTAGCCCCAGTTATATGAACTGGCTTCTGTTTGGTGGGATGGTGGAAATCTGGGTATAGAAGAACTTGTGCGGGGCGGCTTCATCATGAACATTCCTAGTGGGGTCTAGTCAACTTGGACTTGAAGACTCAGTAGGTGCAGTTAAGATCATAATGGTTTTCTGATGCTTCTTGGGGATTTTCCTGTCACCTCTACAGGTGATTGTGTTGAAACCCTGGATGACCTCTCAGATCAGGAAATGGCTCAGATGGAAGACATGATCACTCCTGAGGTGCTTTCCTACCGAGTAAAACAAAATGAGCAACTTCCCTATGGAACTGGGGTAATAGTGAGATAGTGAGCTTGACTACACTGGGGGGTGGGGATGGAGTAGAAATCCAGATGAGACTACAATTTGGACTACCCTGGCCCCAATTTAAGTGCCACACCTGCCAAAGTGAATCTGTATTTGGATTTTTACTTGGATTCTATTCAAAGCTGTTCCTCATACTTGACTCTGAGCTCTGGGAAAAGCAAAGCCCCTACAGTAGTCATTATCTTTGAAGTCAGAATAGGTGGCTGTGATGGCAGAGCAGGCCACCTGTTCTGACTTGAGAGAGGGACTACCACTGGGGATTTGCTTTTCCGGTGCACAATCACCCCTCTGAGCTCCAGGAAAAACAAAGCCCAGTGGTACTTGTTCTCTCTGAAGTCAGAACAGGTTTACCACCCTGCCATTGCAATGCTAGCCACCTGTTCTGACTTCAGAGATAACAACTACTGCTAGGGTTTTGTTTTTCCCAGAGCTCAGCAAGCCCCCAAGGCAGTCACTCTCTCTGCAGTCAGAATGGGCAGCTAGCATTGTGATGGCAGGATGGGCTGCCTGTTCTGACTTCAGAGAGAGCAACTACTGGGAGTGCCTCAGGACTGTTCTTCCCAGAGCTCATTGCAGGCAACTGTGTGTTGGAATAGTACCAGAGGTAGTCACTGTCTCTGAAGTCAGAACGGGTGGTTAGCCTTGCGATGGTGAGCTTTGAGCAGTAAGGAATGTGACTAGAGTGGTTTTCTTTTACCACCCCAAAATTCTGTCCTGGGCCAACACTCTTCAATATTTTTATCTGTGGTTTAGATGATGAGGTGGAAATCCTTATCAAATTTTGTAGATGATACAAAACTGGGAAGGGGAGCTAACACATTGGAAGATAGAAACAGACTTCAAAAGGCCCTTGATAAATGAATAAAATGAAATTTAACAGGGACAAACGCAAAATACTAAATTTAGGCCACAAAAACCAAATGCACAGGTATAGGATGGAGGATATTTGGCTCAGCAATACTACTATAAATTCAACATGAGTCAGCAGTGTGATTCTGAAGCAAAGAAGGAAAATGTTATTTTAGACTGCATTAATAGAAGCATTTGAATGCTTTCATCAGCGTTGTATACACACAATCCTAAATATACACTGGACTGACTATGTGATGAATGTTGCTGTCCTTGAGCAAGCAAGGATCACCATCATTGAGGCCATGATATTGAGAACACAGCTGCGCTGGGCAGGGCACGTTTCTAGGATGGAGGACCATCGCCTCCCAAAAATAGTACTCTATGGTGAACTTGCCACGGGTCAGCGTAAGAGGGGTGCTCCAAAAAAGCGACACAAGCACTCCCTGAAACAACATCTCAGGCTCAGCCAAATTGATCACCAACAATGGTCTGCCCTGGCCTCACATCGGGAGGCATGGAAATGCACTATCCACAATGCTGCAGCCTTATTTGAGAACTCACGCCAAACAAGTTTTGAAGAGAAACAACAACACAGAAAAAATCACAACCTGGAAATATCACCCAAGGAGACCTTCTGCTGTGCTTTCTGCAACTGGACTTGCTTATCTCGGATTGGCCTTTTTAGTCATCAGCGCGCTTGCAGAAAGCGCGAGATGAGTCCTTCCTGAATCTTCGTTTGTGAAGAAAAGCCAGAGAGAATAGATAGTTTTCAAGTCAACAGAAGCAATAGTCCCACTATAATCTGCACTGGTCAGGCCTCATCTGAAATAATGTGTTCAGTTCTTGGTGCCTCATTTAGGATATAGACAAGTTGGAGTTTTCTGAAGATGCCAGCCACAGATGCAGGCGAAACGTCAACTCTTCCAGAACTCAGCCTCACAGCCCAGAAAAAAACTATGGAAAACCTATGGATGCCAGCCATGAAAGCCTTCAAGTTCACAAGTTGGAGTGAGTTCAGAGAAGGGCAATGGGGTATGGAGAACAAAACATATGAGGAAACGTTTTTTTATTTTATTTTTTATTTCTTTAGTTATTTATACCCCGCTCTTCAGCCACAAGGCTATCAGAGCGACTTACAAATTGTTTTAAGCAATAGCTATTTACACATCTACACTGCATTAAACAGTTTCCAATGTGTGTTAGCGAATTGTCCCCACAAGCTGGGTACTCATTTTACCAACCTACGAAAGGATGGAAGGCTGAGTGAACCTTGGAGCCCACTGAAATCAAACTTGCAACATGGTGACTTGCAGTACTGGCATTTAACCACTGCGCCACCAGGGCTCCTTGAAAGAGCTGTGCACATTCAGCTTGCTGAAGAGAAGAAGTCTCCTCGGGATGTCTTCAAAAAGAGCTTGGACAGCTATCTGCTGGAGATGCTCTAGCTGTAGACCCTGCATTGAGCAGGAGATTGGACCCATAGGACCCCTTCCAATTCTATGATTCCCTGGGCTGGGGAAATAGTGAGTAGGAGAAAGCAAATTCAGCTTTACCATTGCTGGAAGGAACGAGTTACCTTTGCCCGCACCCTGGAAGCCTAGGGTTAATTAAAACCAAGTAGACAATAGAATACAGCTGATCAAACATTATAGGTATAGAAATCATTTAGCAGATTTATGGTTCTTTGGAACTTTATATAATTCAAAGAAACTCTCAGTTCTGTCTTCCCAAGTCAGTGTTAATTGCATCACTAACTGTTAACTATGCTGTCTGAGGCTGATGGATGTTGGAGTAAAACCACATCAGGAGGGGTACAACCACATCAGGAGGGGTACAACCACATCTGGACCAGCTAGAAAACCTATGGCAAAGGGCCTCAAGAAACTCTCATAGAAGAGCACTCTCTTTCTGCCTAATATCAATCTATTGGGTGTTGACCAGACTCCATTTATCTAATGAAATACTTTAGCAAAAGAAGGAATGCAAGCTGTGCAGATATAATTTGCTGGGAACTCATAGGGTTCAGAAGGTACATCAATCTGTCCTGAAGACTATCACTGAATAATTTTAAGACTTTTTCATGAATAACTTCTAGACATCAGACTACCCAGATATTTCTAGATGCCCCCCCCCCCGTTGGCAAATTAATGGTCAACTCTCTCTACATTTTCCCTTTGTGCAGTCATTTGGGATCATTTCAGCTCTCTAAGTCTTTCAGAACACATCACCTATTTGTTTCTTGATGCTGCTCACCATCATCATCTGGTTCAAATGGCCTGACATAATTCAGATTGTCCAAGTATTCTTTGATATGGACTTCCTTGATAAGACATGGACTTTTTTGTAACAGCTTCCCTTTGCAGGGAGGTGATAGACCAACTAAAGTGAGACACCCAAGCAAAAGGCTAACTGGAACATTCCTGAATGTTCTCAGACTTTTCTAGCTACAATGGCTGATACTCCTGGTAAGGACCTAAGTCTGACTAGAATTATAAAATAGAGAGGGTGATCAACATGATAACTCCCAAGTGCTTTCTCATACAAGTTGGAGCCCAGATAGCCCCCAGTACTCAGGGAAAGTAAGGCTGATGAAGCCAGTAAGATGATAACAGGAGTGCAGGTGATGCCAAGTCTAAGGGCTTGACTAAACTAGCGATGAAATCTGAATTGCCCCCAATAATGTCACACGATGTGCAGCATTATTCCCAAATCTGGTGCAATAGTGCCTCATGACTTACAGCTGTATCCAAACCAGACTTGGGTTATAAAACCACCTAAAACCCGGTTTTGGAAGACTTGTAGTTTTCTCTGGAGTTTCCTGGAACTCCACTCCTCCTCCTCCGGCTCTGCCTTCTCAGCACACAGTCACTTGTTCACTATGCACCAGGAAGTCAGAGCCAGCAGCAGCAGTGCAGATGAGGGGGGAAATGGTGGTGCCTGTTGTCCTGCACTAGGTGGAGTCATTCCATCTGACCCTCAGAATGATTGGCCATACATGGGGAGCTGCCTTCACTGTGAGGTCAGAGGGAGTGGCAGCACTGGATGGATTATGTGCCAGAAAAGCAAACTGCCAGCAGGACTCGCCCAGTCTGAAGGCAAAATGCACCCCCAATCCACTATCACAAGTAAGCTGTCTATTTTGTCTTCAGGCAGTTTACTTTTCCCAGGTGGTTGTGTGCTGGAAAACAAACCAGCAGCAGGACTCGCCCAGTCTGAAGGCAGAATGCATGTCTGCCCCATCGTCATAAGATGCCTTCAGACTGGACAAATCCCACTTGGAGGTTTGCTTTCTGGTGCACAATCACTCAGGAAAAGCAAACCACCAGGAGGACTCACCCAGTCTGAAAGCAGAATGTGCCCCCACCCCACCATTGTAAACCGCCCATTCTGCCTTCAGACTGGGCCAGGCCTGCTTGTGGTTTGCTTTTCCTGGGTGATTGTGTACCAGAAAAGCAAACAGCCAGTGGGACTTGCCTGGTCTGAAGGCAGAACGCATGCCTGCCCCACTATTGTAAGTAAGCCACCTGTTCTGCCTTCAGACCAGGCAAATCCCACTGGCAACTTTTCTTTTCTGGTGCACAATTGTCCAGGAAACCACTAGCGGGACTCGCCTGGTCTGAAGGCAGAACATGCACCCTCCCCGTCATCGCAAATAAGCCACTTGCTGGGGCTTTGATTTTCCCAGAGCTCAGAGCTCCTCCTACACATACCAGGGTGGATCCATCCAGAACTCAGAGTCAAGCATGAGTAACAGGTAAAAACTCAGTGCAGATTCAGGCTTTGGCACGTGTGCTGCTGAAACGCAGGCAAGCATAGTCTGAATTTCATGTAGCACAGCTCTGGGCCATTCCAGATCTGTGCTGTAGTCCAGGTGTGGCAACACAGCATCAGCCCTGCTAACCCATCCCTCTCAATGCTACCACTACTGCCACTGCCTCATCTGCCAGCCAAGCAGCTCTCTGCAGAGCCTGGCCATTGTCATTGCTGATGATGAGGCCAGAACAGGGCGCCACACTATGTGATCAACAAGGAGGGAGTCACTCTACCCCTTCTTCATTGATCACACAAATGCCCCATTTCTGCCCTCAGCAGAAGTGATGGCCCACTGAGCAGCAGAGGGAAGGGGATGAATGCTTGTCGGAGCTGCTGCTGCTTCCTCACCAGCCAAGCAGTTCTGTGGAAAGCCTGCCCAGTGTGCTGTTGCTTCTACTGAGTGCAGAATGGGGCACTCAATGAAGAGGGGGTAGAGCGACTCCCTCTTTGTTGATCACATGTCCGGGCACCTATTTGTGCCCTTAGCAGAAGCAATGGCACACTGAGCAGGCTTTTCACAGAGCTTCTCAGCTGGCAAGGAAGTGTCTGCAGCAGCTCCACAGGGACCCATCTGTGGAGCCCATGTGATGGGCGGCTGATGGAATGTTGGAGAGCAAATCGGAAGAGAGCATGGAGGAGCCAATCCTGTGGCAGGAAACTGGTATAGGAGGGGTCTCCTAGAGTGAAAACAGGGGCATGACAGTTGGGAGAGAGAGAGATGACAGTTGAGAAGGGGGAGATGACAGATGAAAGAGAGAGTAGAAGATGTGATGTGATGAGGAGAGGCTGGGATGTGTGTATGGCTGTGAGTGGAACTAAGAGAATGTATAGGCAGTGCGAATAAGTGATGTGAAGAACAGAGGCTGACTGGAAACAAAGTTCAAAGCGTATGTTATTTTGTTCAAACAATAAATCAATCTTTATGTTTTGTTTATCACTTCCAGACTCCTCATGAGTTATTTCCCTTACTGGTATTTAATTGGCACACTAACCCTGTAAACACCCACACACAAATGCAAATATTATCCATCAAAAGTCAAACCCCAGTCCAAGGAAAGGATAAGGGGGAAGTTTGACATAAAGGTGGCTCCTATGGAACTACCATCTCCACAGATATTTATTTGGTGGCAGCAATGGGATTTGAAAGACCCTGTGCCACAAAAGTGGTGGCAGCGTCAGTGATGAGGCAGCCAGGCTGAACAGTGACATAAATTCAGCTGGTGCACCTGTGCATCACACCATCCCCTTCCCTGTGCTTCTCAGTGCAGTGTAAGAGGGGTGGCACTGTTTTTCTTGTGTGGACAACTGGATCGGCCAAATCAAATCTGATCCAGCTGTCCACATGCCAACAGAAGCCAAAGCCACATTTGGGTTTCCTGGAAATATCAGACTTTCCCCCAACTTTGCTTAGTGAGGAGCAAAGTTGAGTTAAGGGCCAAAAAATGTGGATCCTCCCTGGAAGTAGCTCTAACATTGTCTGGATTGCTAGCACCATATTCAGGGTGCGTACGGCATTTTTGGCCTGTGTAGATAAGCCCTAGATACATTTCTAGGATGTGGTTTCAGGCCTGATCCATTTCAATCTTGTGTCATGGGAGAGAGATGGCTTCAGTCACCTTGGTGGATGACCTACGCCAGGAGCTAGAAGAGGGAGCATGTCCCTGATGGTTTTGCTGGACCTGTCAGTGGCTTTTGATACCACTGAACATGTTATACTTCTGGGTTGCCTCATTGAGATGTAGTGATATAATCAAGCCTTTTACTCCAAGTCTCAAGTAAAGTCTGAAGTTTCCACCATCAAGTCTCAAGTTGAGTCTCAAATCCTTGCAAGATACTTTCGAGTCTCAAGTCAAGTCTTGAATCTGGGGGCCAACTTTAACAGGAAAAAATGGTGGTGTGTGTGTGTGTGTGTGTGTGTCGGGGACTGAGTTTCAATAATTAGAAAATGAAGAAGACTTCACAAAGGGGTTGTCTAAACAATGAAAAAAACTCCTCATAGAATGCAAGAATACCTTTTGTCCCAATGGGATCCCATGGTGTTTCAACATATTGTGGGGGGGGGGGGCAAAAACTCCACGGGAAAAGCCTTTGCAGTTTTTCCTGTACTTTTTTTTTTAAAGGCATGAAGGAAATGAGCATTCCTACTCATTTGGACACCGAGGCAATTAGTTGAGCAGTCTGGAGAGGGTGAAACTCTTCATCTGATTGGTCGGACATATGAAGATGTGGGCTTGCTGTCAAGCACTAGCAATCGTTCGCTTTTTAAAATTTTTATTTTTAAAAAACCGTCAAAAAGTCCCAGTCTCCACTTAACCTTCCTTACAAGGTTGTTGTGAGACTAAAATAGGGCAAACTATACAGACATAGCATTATTCTTCTAGAAGGAAGGAGGAGACAGAAGTGGAATAAATTAATTATTATTTTTCAAAAATATCCAGAGTGGCAGGAAGCCACCTTCTAATCTCCTACAGGCTGAAATTCAACAGATGTAGTATACAAACTAGTACCTATGTGCTAAAGAACCATGACTGCCTATTGGGTGGCTAGTGAAGGTACATCCCGAGAAGAGCAAATATAAGCAGTAACTCTCTGGGAAGCAAGGCTGAGAGGAAATTGCAGGCATTCCTAACAATCCTTCCATTGCAAAGCGATGCAAACCTATTGTTCCTTTTCAAACTCAGATTGGATGTTTGGCCCATGTTTGAGGGGTTTGAAGGCTTTTACCTGCCTTCAATTTCACATGCTGCAGTTTTCCATCCCACCCCAACAGTGGGAACAAACAAACAAAAAATAACCACAGACAACAAATCAAATACTGCATTTAAAAAACACCAAAACATATTAACAGTCATCTAGTTTGGCTATTGTTCAAAATCCATGCAAGCACATTTCTCTGTTCACTCCAAATGCATTTAAAAGGTTCAGTGAAGCTGGAATCTTAGGCCAAAATCCAATTACTACTTTCCACCAGAGTAGACCCACTGAATCAATAAAACTTATGCAAGTTTTGACTCATCAAATTCTCATTGATTTAATGGGGTTTTTCCCAGTTGAGACTAAGGACTTTTTCAAATGGTTGAAAAACCCATGAGGAGGTCAGGAGAAGAACGGGGTTGTCATGCTTACACAGCCCGTTTCAGATGTCGCAGTCCTCCTCCTCCCAACCTTCCCCCATGCTGCTCACACTGCTTTTTATTGATGGCTTTTAAGTCCCTAATAAAAATGGTGTAGGGCAGCAGTAGAGGCACCAGCAAGCCCTGCCAGCCACCCATTTCTCCCTTGTGAAGGAACCCTGCTGCCTCAAAGGCATCCACAGTGGGTTGAATCCATGGATCATACTTTGTGCAAGTGTTAAATATGGTTTGAGAGGCCTAGAAATATTCATGGTATTCCCACTCTCAAGGGTGTGCTGGGCCTCTAACCCCAGCAAACATGGAGGGTCAACTGTAATATAAAGTGTGATCGAATCATTTCAATAAGACTTCAGGGAAAACCCATCAACATAGGGTTGCCATATGTTACAGAAAACCAGGAAAATCCTGGATTGAAGGGACTAAAAAAAATGTCCCGCCTGGCTGGGCCAGTTGAAGCAGCAGATCCCAGATTCCTCCTTAGTTGGAGCACAGGCCAGGAGATTTCCAGCACTGTTAATGGTTATGTAGAAGAGAGTATTTTAACAGGCCTTGTTTTGCAACCAGGGAACAAGCAACACCTGCTGAAATTCCCTCTTCTGAACAACCATTGAAAGAACTCTCTCCAGATTTCAATTGGGCAACCCTAATTTTCAGTGGGCAGAAAACCTGCCCCTAGCTTGTCTGCTGTTATCTCTGCAAAAATAGGTTTTTTTTAAGGACTACACACATCAGGGTGTGAAGTGAAGGAGAAAGGCTTTGTGTATACCAGTAGTAAGGTGTAAGTATCACATTCTATGTTCAAGTTTTTTTGCTTTTTTAAAAAAAGCAGGGGTACCTGTGTTTGGAGGCAGGCTGTATACTATTTGGAGGCAGCTGTGACTCTCATTGGCAGGAGTTAGGCCTATTGAAGTGATTGCTATGCTGGCTGGAAGGATTTGGGGGGTTGCAGTCCAAACAAATAATTTTTCCATGCCCTGGCCAAATAATAGGAGAGACATTGGCTTTGTGCCATCTTTGTGAACTTACAGAGATTTACATTGGCAGGGAACTAGCAACACCTGCTCCACAACACCAAGACCCACTGTATCTCTAGGGCCCATTTTAAAAATAATGTTGTACTTATGAAGCACTACTGTTGGTGCGATATAAATAAATAAATGATCATGATGATGAAAACTACTACTACTACTGAGATATGTGATTAAAACAATGCTAAATGTGAAAATCTGATTTGTTGCGGGGGGAGGGTTGCTGATAATCCAGTCAATCCAGTCCCGTATACTTTGTCCCAGTTTTGTGAAAGAGAGTTATGGCAATCCTACATCAATATAACCATAATCCAAGTTTATGCTCCAACCACAGAGGAAGAAAAAAGGAGAAATGGAAAGGATCTATATCTGGAGTCCAGGAGGAAATTAATTACACACAAAAACATGACTTCTTGTTAATCATAGGTGACTGGAATGAAAAATAGGAAACAGCAAAGATCAAGAAAGGAAGCAGGAGACTGACTGACTGCATTTTGTGAGGCCAATAGTTTATTCATTGTAAATACATTCTTCAAGCAACCAAAAAAGCAACTGTATACATGGACATCACCTGATGGCCAATATAGAAATCAAATAGACTACATAACTGGAAGCAGAAGATGGAGAAGCTTCATTCTCTCTGCAAAAACAAGACCAGGAGCAGATTGTAGCACAGGCCATGAATTCTTAATATCAAAACTTAAAGCAAAAGAAGAATGTTAAACCATGCTGAAATACAACCTGAAAAACAACCCTGTAGAATTTAAAGTTAATGTGAAAAATACATTTGCACTATTAAGCCTAATTTACTGGGAGCCAGAACTCTGAACTGAACCCAGGGATATTGTTGGAGAGGAATGCAAAAAGACACTATCTTTAGCCAAAAAAAGAGACAAACCTCAGTGGGTGACAGAAGAAACTCTTCAAGCAGTTAAGGACAGATGAGAAACAAAAGTAAAAGGTGACTGAAATAGGATCAGAACTCTGAATGCAACTGTTCACTGACTTGTGCACAGGACAGGGAGAACTACTATAATAATCAATGCAGAGAAAGAGAAGTTGACAACAAAAAAATAAGAGCAAGAGACATCTTCCAAAAGATCCAAGAAATCAAAGGTAAATGTAAACAAAGAATGGGAATGTTCTACAACCAGCAGGGGAACACATTACATGACCAAACACAAATAAAGATATTCTGGAAACAATATACTGAAGAACTATATGAAAGAGATGAAAGGATGACCAGTTCATTCAAGGAAGAACCATTTGAAGATGATCCTACAATGTTAGAAAGTGAAGTGGAAGCTCCATTCAAAGCACTTGGGAGAAATTTAATTGTCCCAATGCATAGCCTGTACTCAAAAGGCTACCATCAGGACAGAATATTGAGAAATAGGGTGGTTTCCAATTGGCAAGGAGGGTCAGGCAAGGCTGCATTTTATCACCCTATCTTCTTAACTTGTCTGCTGAAATATAATATGTAAAGCAGGATTAGACTTGGAGAAAGGAAGCATGAAAATTGGAGGAAGGAACATCAACATTTGAGTGTCAGGAGACTTGATGTGGCTTCCTGCTGCACCTGGGCGGTGACTGGCGAGACCCGCAGATGAAAGACCCGTATCACCCCTCCCTCAGAGAATGGTAGCTTGTAAACATTTGAAGTAATCTATAGTGTTGTTAAATGAGGATTTCCCAAAAACAAGTCATGCCAGACTAATCGCATCTCTTTTTTTGATAGAGTTACAAACTTGATAGATGACAAGAACACAGTGGATGTAGTGTATTTTGATTTCAGTAAGGCTTTTGACAAGGTCCCCCATGATATTCTTGCAAAAGAGTTTGTATCCTGTGGGCTAGACAATGCAACTGTTAGGTGGATTCGTAATTGGTTGACTGACCAAATCCAAAGGGTAGTCACCAATGGCTCCTCTTCATCCTGGAGAGAAGTGACCAGTGGGGTACCACAGGGTTCTGTCCTGGGCCCAGTGCTATTCAACATCTTTATCAATGACTTCGATGAGGGAATAGAAGGCATGCTTATCAAGTTTTCAGATGACACCAAATTAGGAGGGGTAGCTAATACCCCAGAGGACAGGATCAGAATCCAAAATGACCTGAACAGATTAGAAAGCTGGGCCAATATTAACAAAAGAATTTCAACAGGGAGAAATGTAGGATACTACACTTGGGCAGTAAAAATGAAATGCACAGATATAGGATGGGTGACACATGGCTTGAGGGCAGTACATGTGAAAGGATCTAGGAGTCTTAGTGGATCACAAGCTGAAGATGAGTCAGCAGTGTGATGCAGCAGCTACAAAGACCAATGCAATTCTAGGCTGCATTAATAGGATTCTCTCTCTCTCTCTCTCTCTCTCTCTCTCTCTCTCTCTCTCTCTGGCTTTTCTTTGCAAACGAAGATTCAGGAAGGATTCATCCCGCGTTTTCTGCAAGCGCCCTGATGACTAAAAAGGTCAATCCGAGACAAACATGTCTGGCTGCAGAAACCACATAATAGGAGTATAGTGTTTAGATCAAGGGAAGTAATAGTGCCACTCTATTCTGCTTTGGTCAGATCTCACCTGGAATACTGTGTCCAGTTCTGGGCACCACAATTCAGGAAGGACTTTGAGAAGTCAGAACGTGTCCAGGGGAGGGTGACCAGGATGGTGGGTGGTTTGGAAGCCATTGCCCTATGAAGATGGCTTAGGGAGCTGGGCTTGTTTAGTCTGGAGAAGAGAAGGCTGAGAGGGGACATGATAGCCTTGTTTAAATATTTGAAGGGATGTCATTCTGAGGATGGAGCAAGCTTGTTTTCTGCTGCTCCAGAGACTAGAACACGGAGCAATGGGTGCAAACTACAGGAAAAGAGATTCCACCTAAACATTGGGAAGAACTTCCTGACAGTAAGAGCTGTTCAGAAGTGGAATACACTGCCTCGTAGTGTGGTGGAGTCTCCTTCTTTGGAGGTTTTAAAACAGAGTTGGATGGTCATCTGTTGGGAATGATTTGATTGTGTATTTCTGCATGGCAGAGGGATAGACTGGATGGCCCTTGAGGTCTCTTCCAACTCTATGATTCTATGATATTGAATGATGGTAATTCTGATTTTCACAGTTCAGCATTAGCATTGCTAGCTTGCTGTTTTCTATGAACAATTTAAGATATTTAGAAGACACCATACTAGTAGCAGAAAATAGCAAAGGTTTGGAATGATTACTGAAGAAAGTCAAGAAAGAAAGGGCAAAGGCAGCTTTATAGCTGAACATTATGAAAACAAAAGTAATGACCACTGATGACTTACATAACTTTGAAGTATTTGAAGTCATTGAAATAGTTCAAGATTTTCCATACCTCGGTTCAGTCATTAATCAGAATGGAGAGTACAGTCAAGAAATCAGAAAAAGACTAGGGGGCCGGTTCCACAACAGGAAAAAGTTCGCGAGATTCCAGATTACCGTTCTTTCACATCAGGAGCGCATAAATCACACGAATTCTGGTTTGCTCGGAAGATGCAGCCAGATGCAGCCAGTTTCGGTTTTCCTTAGTTTACACAGGCAAAGGTGGGGGGGGTTGCCTCCAGATGATTAAAGCCAGGCAGGAGGCGGGGAGGGAGCAAGGAGGGGATCATAGACCATAAATAATGAGAGGAAAGAAAAGCACAAAGAAAAGATCAAAAGAGCGATCTGTCAACTTTCCCATCTTCCCCTGCCCCGAAAGGCTTCTATAAAGAAAGGAGTGAATGAAAGAACGAACAAGCAAAAGTATGGTGGAGTGATCTCCTTCCCTTCCCTTCCCTTCCCTTCCCTTCCCTTCACACACGCACACACAAACACACAGCACACAGGCAGGGGCTAGCCCCATTCCTGATCATCTTCCCTACCTCTGAAGCCTTGAATAAAGGCAAGTGAATGGAAGGACAAACAAACAAAAGGACGAACATGCGATCGGCTGTTTCCCCGCACACACGAATGCACACACATACACACGCACACACCAGCGAAGCAGGGGCTAGTCCCGATCGTCTTCCCAACCCCCAAAGCCTTCCTTTGAAACAGACAGGAAGTGCTCAGAGCTGATTTTCCAAAGTGGCTGCAAGCAGAAGGGTGAATTTCTTCTCTCCAACCCCTCAATCTATTCGGATAACGCACAATGGTCAGTCCAACCAATCAGGATTCAGCTCTGCTTACAGTAATTCGAAAAGGTCAATGCCAGTTTACACGATGGTTAGTTCCCATGACCAATTATGTGCATTTTCGCAAACTTAATCAAAAAAGTCTGTAAAACTAGAGAAAGCTGATACTGTGCGACTTATGGGTTTTTTTTACTCCTCCTTCTGAAAAGGGCGCTGTTGCTTCAAAATGCGTGGGAACTATCAGGCTTCTTGTCGCATTCTTTGAGGATTTATTTTGCCATGTAAATGACCCCTAGGACTTGGAAGGGCATCTATGTAGGAACTAGATAAGATCCTGAAGTGTCAAGATATATTATTGAATAAAAAAGTTAGGCTTGTCCATGCCATCATATTTCCCATTTGTATGTATGGTTGTGAAGCTGGACAGTGAAGAAAGCTGATAAGGGAAAAAATCAACTCATTTGAAATGTGGTGCTGGAGAAGAGTTCCTCTGCAGAAAAGACAAACCGATGGGTCCTAGAGCAAATCAGGCCTGAACTCTCCCTAGAAGCCAAGATGACTAAACTGAGAGGCTTACTACACAACGAAATAGAACAGCAGTGCAGCAGGAAGATTTAGCTTTCCATGCCATCTTACCACATGACGTCATCATTCTTCTGGTGTTCTGCTGTTCCGGTTCCGTGGGAGACCAAGGTAAAACCATGTCTTTTTACTAAAAGTTTTTGTTGTTGTTGTTGTTGTTAGCAAAAAGATGCAGTTTTACCTCAGTCTCCCACAGGACCAGAATGGAAGAATGGCGACATCATGTAGTAAGGCGGCACAGAAGACAGAACCTTCCTGCTACACTGCCACTTTACTTCGGCCATGTTAGTATGCCCTACTACCTTCTCCCCATGATATCTCCTAACTGGAAATATTGGACAGTTTTGGGGATCAGGTTGGCTGGGACAGGTCAGTTGGAGGTCACAATGACCTTGGATGTGTCTTAGAAATACAGTTGTCCCTTCACATTCGCTGGGGTTTGGTTCAAGGACCCCCCTGTGTATACCCAAATCCGTAAATACTCAAGTCCTATTATATGCAATGGCATAGCAAAATGGTGTCCCTTATATAAGATGGCAAAATCAAGGTTTGCTTATTGGATTATTATTTTTTTAAGAATATTTTCAAGCTGTGAATAATTAAAACCATGAATGCCAAATCCGTGAATGTGCAGGGAGAACTATATTATGGCAAAATTGGCAGTTGTTAAGGAGGTATGTGCTAATCCTTTCTTCCAGCCACAGGTACCTCAAAAATGATGCATTCAAACAGTTAAGTGACCATTCCCAAATCTATTCCTACAGAAGTCACTCCTAAAACTCCTCCTAACCAACCTTATGATGTTGTCATAAACCTATCAGTTCCTGTCTCCCAGCCATTAACACAATCAGTTGAGCTTCAGTTTACTTTGTCTATCCCGTGAGAAAGCCATCCAGGCTTTGTCCTAGCCAGAGTACCCCTTCAGGATATGAAATAGGGTATAAATATTAGTCCTCTGAAAATAGTAAAGTGTCCCATGGTGGATGAACCTGGCCACTTTCTTTCTTGGTATGCCCTGGATCAGAACCTCCTTTGCCACTCTCAATGTCTGTCTGAATATCTTTACTGCATGAAGTTCTACTCTCCAAGAATGGTAACTATCACCCTGTATTCCAAAATTTCTCTGTCTTCTCCTTCTGCCTAACTCTATTTTAGCCTTGTATGGTTCTTAGGAACGTGTGCTGCATGTGTGAGTTCACTTTGTGTTATTTCCAATAAAATACTTTATTTCACTTTAACTGGAGTGCTCTCTACTGTTAGTACTGGTGTATACATAGGGGGAAAGATCCCCGAAGTTACCATCCTCTCGCAGGCTTTCATTTGAGCTAATAATTTCCCCCAGATAATAATAGAGATTTTGGCATCACAGGTGGGGCAGCCACCCACCTCTTAGGGTAACAGCAATATCATGAGAAGACATGGCTCACTAGAAAAGATAATAATGTTTAGCAAAGTAGAAGGCAGTAGTAAAACAGGAAACCCACATTCCATATGAATAGACTCAATCAAGGAGGCCACAGCCCTGAGTCTGCAAGATCTGAGCAGGGCTGTTGAGGACAGGGTGACTTGGAGGTCTCTCCTTCACAGGGTTGCCATAAGCTGAAATCAACTTGACAGCAGTTAACAACAACAAAGACCTTGCAAAGGTCTTTATCTCCATTATCATTATTATTTATGGCATCTGAACAAGTGTTTCATGACTATCTGGGGAACTTGATCTGTTTAAAAACCTACAAATTAAAAGTTAATTTGGAACTTGAAGTTCTGTTATAAAATGCTGTCTTTTCATTGCACTTGTACAAAACTTTCAGAATAGGGACTAAAAACAGGCAGATAGAAAGATTATGAAGAAAGTGGTAAAGAAGGAGTGATTCTGTTATCAAGCCAGAGAAAGATGCCCAAAACTTTAAGGGTTTAGAGAAGATGGTAAGTCATCTGCTTGGCAGGCATTGTGTTAATATGCCCTACTATACCCTCCCCACGAAATATCTCATAATTGGAAATATTGGACACTTTTCAGAGTCAGGTTGGCTGGGGAAACCAAAAGTCAGTTGGAGGCCACAGTGGCCTGGGATGTGTCTTAGAAATATTATGGAAAGAAAGCCCATATTAGGACTGTGCAGAAGCCCCTTAGAAAACACAGTAGTTAAGGAGGTATGTACTAATCCCTTCAGCCAGCCCTGGGTGTCTCAGCAATGAGTAATTCAAACAATTAAGTCACCTTTCCCAAATCTATTCCTACAGAAGTCCTCCCTATACCCCTCCTGTTCAACCTTGCAAGGTTGTAGCAAGCCCATCAATTCCTATCTCCCAGCCATTAATGCAATCAGTTGAATTTTGGTTTCCTTTGTCTATCCTGCAGGAAAGCCATCCAGGCTTTGTCATAATCAGAGTACCCCTCCAGGATACGAAATAGGGTATAAATATTAGTTCCCTTTATTAGTGTGTCACAGTCGACCAACCTGCCCACTCTCTTTCTCAGAACACCCCAGATCGGACCCTCCTGTGCTACCTTCAGCCACCTGTCTGAATATCTTCACTGCATGAAGCTCGTGTCTCCAAGACTGGTAACTATCACCCTATATTCCCATATCTCTCCCTCTATCTAATCTTTCCGTCTTACTCCACTATAGACCTTTGTGGTTCTTAAGCACATGTGTTGTGTGTGAGTTCACTTTGTTATTTCCAATATAAATACTTTATTTCACTTTAACTGGAGTGCTCTCTACTGTTAGTGTCAGGGATGATGGGAGTTGTAGCTCTTCACCTCTGGCTCAAACTCACCACCTTGTTATGCAGCAGAGCCAACCAGCTTAGATCAGTGGTTAATGCTTTCCTCCAAAGCAGCAGAGTTTCAGAGAATAGGCTGAAGATCGTGACAAACTCTCCAAGCCTTCTCACTCTTCTCCAGGTGTCTCCAAAACGTCTCCAGGATTCACTCAGGCAACTCAGTAATTTTATATAAAACCTACTTTATTCTTCTATATAAATATACTATATGGTCAACAAATCACAATCTCTACACACTACTCCACAATATCTCCAAACTACTCCACCTCTACTCAACAACAATACATTGGCAAACATTGCAATTTTATAGCCATTGTTTATCACCACCCACTAGCTAGTTTCCACCCAGTGGGTGTGTACTTCCATTCTGATTGGTCCACATAGTTCCACCCATACTTAAGACCAACCCATGTATTTCAACATTTCACCTTGTACACTTAATGATTCTCAGGTGTTTCCATTCTGCATTCAGTACCTCTGTCCTTGGCTCTCAGGACTTATAGATTACATTAGCAGTTTCACCTGTGTAGCCCCATAATTGCTCTTGCTTAGTCATTGTGACTTTCACATACATATTTTATTTCTTTCACTGTATGTCCCATGTTGCATTTTCCTTAACAGTTAGTACTGGCATACATAGGTGGAAAGTTACCCTCCTCTTGCTGTCTTCTATTTGAACTAATAATTCTCCCAGATAATATAGATTTGGGCATCACTGGTGGGGCTCCAAAGCACACACACACCACCTCTCAGGTTAACAACTGGGTACATGGGTGAATTTCTCTTACAGAGAGAAAGAGAGAGCGCGCATGCAGAAGAAAGGTAGTATTTTAGTAGTTCTCACCTGAATGGAATTTCTAAGGAATTCTGAGGGAGGCAAAAAAATTATCTGGTGACTAGTAGTATTTCTGAGGCAGGCTCCACACTTATTTTGGATAAAAGAAGGTAACAGCGCATGTGTGGGTGTGTGAGCTCCTGAGAAAAGGTGCCCTTTTTGTCTATGGTTAATTTACTATGCTAACTAATTTCCTTTGTGTGTGTTTTTGCAAATTGGTCATGTTTCTTGTCTACAGATAAAATAACATCCAAGACTGTGTTAACAATAATGGTTTTAAAAGAAAATATTTTTGCTCTTCACCCTTTTCTTTTCCACATATAAAAAGACTCAGAACCCAGCAATTCACAAATGTTACTCATGTCATTTCTCTGGGCAAAGGGGGAACTAGATTTTTTAAAAGTGTTCCAATTGAACACAAGGAGCATTGTTTGCATATCAGAAAAATTAATCTCAATAGAAAAGTGTAAAAGTCTCCAATTCAGAAAGCAAAGAATTAGGACAGCCCAGCTGAGAATAATTTTCTAGCCAGTTAATTTAATTGCATAAATCATTCCTTTGTTAGCAATAAAGAGATATAATTAAAATGAGATTGCTTCTCATTTCTATTCTCTGGAAAATAAGGGAATTGATTTTGGGGCATGCATTGCCGAATACTGCAGTGGCGAATTACACATACCTATTCAGAAAGGCTACACCATCTTGTGTTAATGTTGTCAAGAGGCTTAACTAATTATAGATATGCCATATGATCTTAAAGAAATAATTTACTTAATGCCCATTGAAATGAAGTTTGCAAATGTGCATATATGCTTTGGATAGAAGGTGTTCTGATCGCAACAAATAGGTCAGAACGTTTAGCTAGTAGCTGCCAGGAGAAATGCCATGGAGAATATAGCAATTGGGCAGTTGATTTAAAAAAAAAAAAAAAGCTGCCTTATCCAAAGTGAGGCCATTGTGTCCTTCTATGTAATATGCTTTAATACCTGGCTACAGCTTCCCATTCCTATTATTATATGTGGTCATTTTAAAATATCTGATTCTGTGCTTTTTGCTTTGACTACGGAGATTATCAAGCGCTCTAAATATGGTGTTATAACAATGCCAGGAGATCGCTAAAGGGCTTCCCTTTCACATGACGTTGTTCCCCTCTCATAATGCTCCGGTATGACTGTTGTTACTCCAGTGCTGCTTTTTATTGGCAGGCTAAGTTGTCAATGGATCCCCATTCCATTTCTGTAACAGAATGTCCTGTGAGTGAAAAGGTTCCGTTTCACTGATGCGATCCCCGTGTCAATGGGAGGTCCATGCCAAAACACTTCCGGGTGAGATTGGAACATCAAGGTAAGTGACTTTTTTGTACCCTCCCTGGGTTACTTGCAATGTTTTAAGTGTGTTTTTGTGCTTGGTGTTACTTTTACTGTTGTATTTTTCTTTTACAGTTTGAATTTCCTGCGCTCTCGTCTTCTCGTGAGAACGGCCGGGATTTGACTCCAGGAAGTGAAGGGAGCTTCCTTAGAGCTCCATTCAATTCTGAGCTGCCCCTTGGGGCTGCAAAAGGTAGGTCTGAAAATATTCATTGTTCTGCCGGAACAGGGGTGGGAGAGGAGATTGAGAGATGGGAATGTGGGCTTTTTGTTTTTGTTTTTGTTCCTGTCTGATAATTTCCCATATCATTGCCTTATTTAAAAACAGATTACAGTGATTTTGATTGTAGTAAGGATGGGCCTTTTCATAGTGTATTCTGTGAAGTAAAGTGTATTTTGAGATTATATTTCTCTTCACAAAAACTGTTCCTTCTGTTTTAACCTTTTATTTATTTATGTATTTATAAAGTTTAAAAAGCATTAAATGATACTTTTAAAAAATTAAAATTTTAAAAATTAAAACACTTAAAATACACATTACAAACTGAAACACAGCATGCCCAATTGCAGTTCACTCCACTCTGATCAGCCAAGGCTGAAAACCCATTTAAATTAGAAAGTCTTTGCCTGCTGGTGAAAGAAAGCAGGGGGCAGGGAGATCAAACCGTCAGATAGTCTGGATCTAAGCCACATAGGACTTTACAGCTCAAAATCAGCATTTTGAATTGGGCCTGGAAACAGACGAGTGATGCTGTTTCAGCAAGAGAGTTGTATGCTCCCTATAACCAGCCCCAGTCAGCAGCCCCTTATGAACCTGCTGAAGTTTCTGGAGAGTTTCCAAAGGAAGCCCTGCATAGAATGCATTACAGTAATCCAACTAGGATGCAATCAAGGTATGTGCTACTGTAGCCAGATCTGGTTTGTCAAGAAATGGGTATAGCTGGAGCACTAGTTTTAACTGTGCAAACACACTCCTTGCCACCACCAAAACAAGGGCATCCAGATTCAGAAATGAATCCAAGAGTACACTCAGTCCAGCGCAGGTTGAACCTATTAACTGAAAGACTTTCCCAATAGTTAAAGACAGTACAATAAATTATTATAAGGTAATTATGTAACATTTGTTGACCTCACCAAAGCTTTCGATACCATGAGTAGGAAAGGTCTGTGGCAGATCCTGGAAAGACTAGGATGTCCCCCCAAATTCCTTAAAATGATTATCTTGCTACACAAGGGCCAGCGCGATCAAGTCAGATATGGCGATGCTCTTTCAGAGTCCTTTCTAATAACTAATGGAGTGAAGCAAGGTTGTGTTCTTGCACCAACTTTATTTACAATCTTCTTCAGCATGATGCTCCAAAGGGCTACGGCAGAGCTCGAAGAAGACAACTGCATCTATATACGTTACCGTACTGATGGTAGCTTGTTTAATTTAAGCCCACACTAAGACTCTAAACTATCTAGTCTGTGAGCTGCTCTTTGCTGATGATGCTGCCTTTGTTGCCCACACAGAAGCAGCTCTGCAGCGCCTAACATCCTGCTTCGCAACAGCTGCAGAGCTGTTTGGGCTGGAAGTCAACCTGTTTTCTGAAGAAAACAGAAGTTCTTTACCAGCCTGCACCACAGGACGAACACCACCATCCCCACATTGCCGTCGGCAAATCTGTGCTCAAGTCCGTTCAGCAGTTCACCTATCTGAGAAGCATCATCTCCTCAGATGCCAAGATTGACAAAGAGATTGATCACAGATTAGCAAAGGCACATAGTGCATTTGGAAGACTTTACAAAAGAGTCTGGAGTAATAAACACCTGAGGCAAAACACAAAAATCAGTGTGTATAGAGCCATTGTACTGTCTATTCTCCTTTATGGGTCTGAAACATGGGTCATCTATCGCCACCACTTACAACTCCTTGAATGCTTTCATCAGCGCTGTATACACACAATCCTAAATATACACTGGACTGACTATTTGACAAATATAGTTGCTGTCCTTGAGCAAGCAGGGATCACCAGCATTGAGGCCATGATACTGAGAACACAGCTGCGCTGGGCAGGGCACATTTCTAGGATGGAGGACCATCGCCTCCCCAAAATAGTATTCTATGGTGAACTCGCCACGGGTCAGCGTAAGAGGGGTGCTCCAAAAAAGTGATACAAGGACTTCCTGAAACAACACCTCAGGCTTGGCCAAATTGATCACCAACAATGGTCCAACCTGGCCTCACACACTATCCACAATGCTGCAGCCTTATTTGAGAACTCACGCCGAACAAGTCTTGAAGAGAAACAAGAATGCAGAAAAAATCACAACCCAAAAACATCACCCAAGGAAATCTTCTGCTGTGCTTTCTGCAACCGGACTTGTCTATCTCAGATTGGCCTTTTTAGTCATCAGCGCGCTTGCAGAAAGCGCAAGATGAGTCCTTCCTGAATCTTTGTTTGCGAAGAGAAGCCAGAGAGAGTTAATTGTGACTGGTTTTATATATAAAAGTGGGGAGATCACAATGATAACTTGCAAAATTACAGCTCAGAGTGTTCAGACCAAATTCAGCATGTATGTTAGCAAATAATTGAGAACTCAGCCCAACACAGCATAGTTGACTTCAGAAAAAAGAAACTTCTAAAGAAATGACAAAACAGATGGGAAAGAAATTGAAAGGGTAAGTCAAGTTGGTCCAATCTTGGGGATTATTCAAAATTGCTATAGAAGCTCATGCAGAACATATACCACAGGTCAAGAAAACTACCCCCCAGTGTGGTTAATAAGCACAAAGAATCATAGAATCATAGAATTGCAGAGTTGGAAGAGACCACGAGGGCCATCCAGTCCAACCCCCTGCCACGCAGGGAATCACAATCAAAGCATCCCCGACAGATGGCCATCCAGCCTCTGTTTAAAGACCTCCAAGGAAGGAGACCCCACCACGCTCCGAGGGAGTGTGTTCCACTGCCGAACAGCTCTGACTGTCAAAAAGTTCCTCCTCATGTTGAGGTGGAATCTCTGTTCCTGGAGCTTGCACCCATTGCTCCGTGTTCCAGTCTCTGGAGCAGCAGAAAACAAGCCTGCTCCATCCTCAGCGTGACATCCCTTCAAATACTTAAACAGGGCTATCATATCGCCTCTAAACCGTCTTTTTTCCAGGCTAAACATACCCAGCTCCCTAAGTCTCTCCTCATAAGGCATTGTTTCCAGACCTTTCACCATTTTAGTTGCCCTTCTCTGGACACGCTCCAATTTGTCAATATCCTTTCTGAATTGTGGTGCCCAGAACTGGACACAGTATTCTAAGTGAGGTCTGACCAAGGCAGAATAGAGTGGCACTATTACTTCCCTTGATCTAGACACTATACTTCTATTGATACAGCCCAAAATTGCATTGGCCTTTTTAGCTGCCGCATCACACTGTTGGCTCATGTTCAACTTGTGGTCTACTAGGACTCCTAGATCCCTTTCGCACATAGTCTCATTCAGCCAGGTCTCTCCCATCCTATATTTATGCATTTCATTTTTCCGCCCTAAATGCAGTACTTTACATTTCTCCGTATTGAATTTCATTGAAGTTTGATAACTAGTGATATTATGACCAACATCACTCGTATCATTAAAGCCAATGATAAAAATATTACTTACATGAAACAGAAGCTTGATCATTGGCCAAGAAGGGTGTTAGGTGTGCTAAATAGGTTAAAGAAACATCAGAAAAGCTAAATGAATTCCTTGCACATCTTCATTGTAAAAGATGGGGAGGAAATATCTGTGATTGTGTGGCAAACAACAGATGTGACAAGGGATTATGTTCTAGGTTTTATTGACAAATTATAAATTTAACAGGTCAACAGATCTAGATAGTATTCACCTAAACATTTTTAAATAACTAAATCAGTAACTATGTTTCTTGGTGGCAGCCATCTTAGCTAGTTCGGGGATAACGCAAACTTAACTCAAGATTTAAAACCCTAACAACAACAACAACAAGAGCAATAATACATTTACGTCAGTGGCTCTTAACCTTGTCTTTACCAGAGACCTACTTTAAGTATCTTTTGTTGCCATGGGCCCCCAAGATTTAACACCCTAACAATAACAATAATACCCAATAACAATAATAATACAATTACAACAATGCCTCTTAACCTTTTCTTTACCAGTGGCCCCTTTAAATACTTTTTGTTGCCATGGTCCCTAATAATAATAAAAATAAGAATATAATTACACCATCCATGAACTCTCCCCTCAGAGGCACTGGAGTGGGAGGGAAGACTTTTCTCTTGCTTTTTCCTACAAGTTTGTGGCTGGAGTGGATTGAATGGCAATGCACAGGCCAAGCCAGCCAGCCTTTGCCTTAACTCCTGCCACATGGTGACTCCACTGCAGGCAGGAGGTGGTCTGAGCAAACTTCAAGCCTTCATGGACCTCCTGTGAGGACATTGAGGACTCCTGGGAGTCCCCAGACCCCAGGTTAAGAGCCACTGGTCTAGATACTTGGCGAAAGTAGCATGCAAAAGCTCTGCCTCATTTAGAGAAGAGGGGGGTCCAAGGACTCTTGTCTACTGCTTGTTAAAATATAAATATATAGAAAAGGGAGCAAAAGAGTCTCTCTAGCAAGGGGTGGAATGATCACCTCTAACTTTTTCGTGAGTCTTTGGGCTCACCTTTACCCCACCCACAGACTGTAGAGCCTCAGCATTCAGCTCTGATACCGGCTGCCCTTTGAGGGCAGCATGCTGGATTCCCATTAAGGGGATGCTGGCAGCCAATGAGAGCCCACTTTGCTCCATTCTTTTCCTCCTCCCTCACAGACTTTGGCTACTCCCCTTGTCAGAGGTTTTTTTTTAGCAGGCGGCAGCCCGTCTGGTGCAGCCTTTACAAAGAAAGCCTTTCTCCCTATGGTGAGCAGAGCCAGGAGCAGCCAGAGGACCCCCAGGGGTTCCCCAAGGAGGAAAAAGAGGGCCTAGAGCACCAGGTTGGCCTCCCACTTCCTTCTCACCCTTTCCAGTTTTGTTTTGTTTTGTTTTGATTTTTGCAGCCTGTAGGTTCCTCAGGGCAGAAGGTGTCCACTCAGTATAGGCTCACAGAGAGGCACCTGGCACAGCCAGGTTTGAATTTTGGAGTTTGAATTTTTTTAAACTCTTGGGAGAGGCTACTTGTTGCAGAGGGTGGAGCTTCTGTGAGTTTGAATGTTTTTAAACTCCTGGGAGAGGCTGCTTGTTGCAGAGGGTGGAGCTTCTGTGAGTTTGAATTTTTTAAAACATTTGGGAGAGGCTGCTTGTTGCAGAGGGTGGAGCTTCTGTGAGTTTGATTTTTTTAAAACATTTGGGAGAGGCTGCTTGTTGCAGAGGCCTGCGCGTAACAGCGTGCGAGTTTCAGTGGCCAAGCCCCCCCCCCCCCAAAAATACAGCATACTTAAAAGTACAGCATGGAGTTTTCAGCATTAACTAAAAGTTCTTAGATTACCTAAAAGCTCTCACCATGGACACTGAGGGGACTGCAGCAGTCACCTGCAATACTTGTGCGATGTTTGTCTTCTTGGCTACAGATGTGGGGAACTTCACATGTACCAAGTGCAAGTTGGTAGCCCTCTTGGAGGAGAAAGTCCAGCAGCTGGAGACACGGGTAGCTACACTTCAACAGATTCGTGAGCAAGAGGTTTTCCTTGACATAACAGAACAAACACTCTTGGACAGGGACCGCACAGAGGAACTGGCTGGGGAGGAGAGGGTCATTCCACAGACACAGGAGGTAGACAGCTGGAAGAATGTCACACACAGAACAAGAAAATCCAGGGATACTTCGAGCAGCTTGCAGCTACAGAATTGATTCGAAGCCCTCTCTCTTATCTAGGACAATGAGGAAGAACAGCATGGACAGACTTCAGGGGCAGAGCAGGGGACCTTGAGAGGACCACCGCAAGGAACAGCAGCTGCGAAGCCTCGGTGGAGGCGTGTGGTGGTGGTGGTGGGAGACTCCTTGCTGCGAGGTACAGAAGCAGTGGTTTGTGGGCCTGACAAGATGTCTCGGGAGGTGTGTTGTCTCCCTGGGCAAAGATCCGTGATGTGACAGACAGGCTGACAAGACTCATCAAGCCTATGAATCATTACCCCTTCCTTTTGGTCCATGTGGGAACCAATGATACTGCAAGGTACAGCTTTCCAAAGATCAGAAGAGATTATGGGGCTCTGGGGAGGAAGCTGAAAGAAATGGATGCACAGGTTGTCATCTCTTCTCTTCTGCCAGTTGAAGGGCATGGTCCAGGAAGGGAGAGGAAAATAGCCGACGTAAACAACTGGCTCCGTAGATGGTGTCGCCAAGAACTATTTGGATTCTTGGATCATGGACTGCGCTTCCATGAGGGGGGACTTCTGGCAAGAGATGGGGTGCATCTTACACCAGTTGGCAGAAACGTTTTTGCCTATAGTCTCAAGAATTTGATCAGGAGGGCTTTAAACTGAGTCATATGGGAGAGGGAGACAGTATTCTGGAAGGCAAAAGAGCTGGAGAAAATAGTCAAACAGTCACAGAGGGAACAAGGCAAACAGCGCAAGGACCCAACAGTGGGAGGCAAAAAAAACTTGCACAGGCAGCAAGTAAAGGGAACACATGGTCTTAGATGTCTCTACACTAATGCAGAGAGCATGGGAAATAAGCAAGATGAACTTGAACTCGTAGCACTACAAAACAAATATGATATAATAGGCATTACTGAAACCTGGTGGGACGAGTCTCATGATTGGAATGTAGGAATAGAGGGGTATAACCTTTATAGGAGAAACAGACCAAACAGGAAAGGAGGAGGAACAGCATTATATGTCAAGGATATTTACACCAGTGAAGAGATCCATGACATCAATACTGGAAGCCAGGTGGAGAGCATCTGGATAAAAATTAAAGGGGAGGGAAACAACAGGGATGTCATTGTGGGACTCTACTACAGACCCCCAAGTCAGATGGAGGAATGGGATGATGCCTTTCTAGAACAGATGAACACACATTCAGAAAGGAGAGATGTAGTAGTGATGGGTGACTTCCACTATTCTGATACTTGCTGGCAATCTAACTCAACCAAAACTTCAAGGTCTAGCAAATTCCTTACTTGCCTGGAAGACAGTTTCATGGTCCAAAAGGTGGAAGAGGCAACAAGGGGGTCAGCTATTTTAGATCTGATCCTAACAAACAGGGATGACCTGGTTAATGGGGTGCAAGTGGTGGGATCCTTAGGTGAGAGTGATCAGGTTCTCCTGGAGTTTGTTATACAATGGAAAGGAGAAGCCAGGCATAGTCAGACATGCATTCTTGACTTTAGGAGAGCTGATTTCAATAAACTCAGGGAAATACTGGGGGTGATCCCATGGTCAGGAATACTAAAAGAGAAGAGACCTCAAGACGGATGGGACTTTCTCAAAAGGGAGATACTGAAGGCACAATTTCAAACAGTACCATTGAGGAAGAAAAATGGGAGGTGTCTCAAGAAACCAGGATGGATGACTAAAGAAATTTCAACAGAGCTAAGTTTTAAACGGAACATGTATAGGAAATGGAAAAAGGGGGAAATCACCAAAGAAGAATTCAAACAGATAGCGAACACATGTAGGAGTAAAGTCAGAAAAGCTAAAGCACAGAATGAGCTCAGGCTTGCTAGAGAGGTTAAGAAAAATAAAAAGGGTTTTTTGGGGGTATGTCCGCAGCAAAAGGAAGAAGGAAATGATAGGGCCACTACATGGAGAGGATGGCAAAATGCTAACAGGGGACAGAGAAAAGGCAGAATTACTCAACACCTTCTTCGCCTCAGTGTTTTCAGGAAAGGTAAAGGGGGACCAACCTGAGGATAAAGGAATAGAGGACACAATAGGGGAAATCCAGCACAGAATAAGCAAAGAGGTAGTACAGGAATACCTTCTTAATCTAAATGAATTTAAATCTCCAGGACCAGATGAACTACATCCAAGGGTATTAAAAGAGCTGGCAAATATAATCTCAGAGCCATTGGCAATAATCTTTGAGAACTCCTGGAGAACAGGAGAAGTCCCAGCAGACTGGAGGAGGGCGAACGTTGTCTCCATCTTGAAAAAGGGGAAAAAAGAGGATCCCAACAATTATCGTCCAGTTAGTCTGACATCAATACCAGGGAAGATTCTAGAGCAGATCATTAAACAGAGAGTCTGTGAATATTTAGAAGGCAATGCCATAATCACAAAAAGTCAACATGGGTTTCAGAGTAACAAGTCATGCCAGACTAATCTGATCTCTTTTTTTGATAAAATTACCAGCTTGGTAGATGAAGGGAACACTCTGGACATCGCATACCTTGATGTATGGCCTTTGACAAGGTTCCCCATGACATTCTTGCAAACAAGCTTGTAAAATGTGGGCTAGACAAGTTAACTGTTCAATGGATTTGTGATTGGTTGACCGGCCCAACCCAAAGGGTGCTCAGCAGTGGCTCCTCTTCATCTTGGAAAGATGTGACCAGTGGGGTGCCACAGGGTTCTGTCCTGGGCCCAGTGCTATTCAACATCTTTATCAATGACTTGGATGAGGGAATTAGTGGTATACTTACCGAATTAGCAGATGACACCAAATTAGGAGGAGTAGCTAATACCCTGGAGGACAGGATCAAAATTCAAGATGACCTGGATAGACTGGAGAGCTGGGCCAAAGCTAACAAAATGAAATTCAATACGGAGAAATGTAAGGTACTGCACTTAGGGCAAAAAAATGAAATGCATAGATAAAGGATGGGGGAGACCTGGCTGAATGAGACTACATGTGAAAGGGATCTAGGAGTCCTAGTAGACCACAAGTTGAACATGAGTCAACAGTGTGATGCGGCAGCTAAAAAGGCCAATGCGATTTTGGGCTGTATCAATAGAAGTATAGTGACCAGATCAAGGGAAGTAATAGTTCCGCTCTATTCTGCCTTGGTCAGACCTCACCTAGAATACTGTGTCCATTTCTGGGCACCACAATTCAAAAAGTGTGATGTACACAGAACACAAACTCTGATATCTTCAATAAAGTTCTTTATTGGAATAGAAGCATGTGTAAGGAACAGTGGCAAAGCTGCAAACTGAAGATCAAACCTTGAGCTCCTGGGATGAACAGCGTTCCCATGGTAACCAACATCTCCCAGACATTCCAGAGGCCCAAGGCAAAACCAGTCTCAAACCATCAAACTGTCAGGATCCTCCATGAACTCTACTCTATGCCTCAGAATTCATGGATGACCCTGACAAAAAGGATATTGACAAATTGGAGCGTGTCCAGAGGAGGGCGACTAAAATGGTGAAAGGTCTGGAAACGATGCCTTATGAGGAGAGACTTAGGGAGCTGGGTATGTTTAGCCTGGAAAAAAGATGGTTAAGAGGCGATATGATAGCCCTTTTTAAGTATTTGAAGGGGTGTCACGTTGAGGATGAAGCAAGCTTGTTTTCTGTTGCTCCAGAGATTGGAACACGGAGCAATGGATCCAAGCTCCAGGAACAGAGATTCCACCTCAACATTAGGAGGAACTTTTGACAGTAAGAGCTGTTTGGCAGTGGAACGTACTCCCTTGGAGCATGGTGGGGTCTCCTTCCTTGGAGGTCTTTAAACAGAGGCTGGATGGCCATCTGTCGGGGATGCTTTTATCATTATTTCCTGCATGGCATGGGGTTGGACTGGATGGCCCTCGTGGTCTCTTCCAAATCTGCAATTCTATGATTCTATGAAACTAACCTAGGAATAGCCAAAACAGCAGAACTGCACAGCAGAAAGGGCACAAAAACAAAGGCTTCAGCTAGCAGCTGTTCCACAGCTCTGACCCGCTTTCACACACTTACAGGCAGTGAGGTTCATACAAAAATATCTGGAGGTCTTTATTTTCAGTTTCAGTACAAACAAACAGTATATACACAAGCAAACCTCATTAACAAACAGCAATACTCCTCTTTCTCCTTAACACCAACCCACACACAATGCATTGTGTAATTTTGCTATATAGGTGTTTGCTAGTCATCCGTCTGCCTAGCCACAGCTGTGAACAAACCTACTTCAGCTGTGCTAGTCTGTGGTCTATTGCTCCAACATTTTTCCTTTTGCACTTAAAGCAGTATTACCCTGATGGAAGGAGGGGGGAAGGGGCTGAAGATTTTGGGTACTGAAGGGGTGAAGAGCAGAGGAAGGGAGGAGACCTACCCTGCAAGGTAGGACAGGAAGAAAAAGAAGAAAGAGGGTGGGGGATGCATAGAAAACAACATTATTTTTCGCCATGCATGCATATTAAGACTGCAAGGGGAGCTGACTGAGTATGTAGTTACTGCAGCTCAACAGTCAAAGATGTGGCTGTAAGCGAAGGAGGTAGTGCTGAAAAACTCCCTCAAGCTGCTGATTGGCCAGCCAACAGAGCACTATGATTGGTTGGGTATGTTTCCTAAGCGGCTAATCAGCACACTGGGAATGGCAACATACCCAAGAGAATTATACATATAGATTAATTCCAAATCCTGCTAATTCACCATATTCTTTTAAAGTTTCCACACTTTCCAGAAGGTTCTATAAGAAATGTCTGAATTCCATGACAAGGTTTGATTATTTAGATATCTCTCAGTGTTCTCTGCTGAGATTTTGCTGTATAAAACAGCCTCTCATGAAACTTTACTAGTATCCCATACTGTTCTCACATCTGTTGCTTTATTCATATTATCGTCAAAAAATCTTTCAAAACCTTGTTTCACACATTTTTATCTTGTGACAAAGTTTCATTTAGTATTCAGTTGAAATCTTGGATTGTGGTCAAATAAAGTCTTTGTTAAAATCTACATTCTTTATTGTGTTGCATACTTTTTAAAACAGAAAGATATCAATTCTAGAGAAAGATCTATGCCTTTCTGAAAGCATCTTGGAGTTCTATATATTCAATGGTTTTTTTTAAAAAAGACTTGGAAGTTTCCACTGACCATCCTTTAACTTCTTTGAACTTCTATCAATTTATTGCTTCACAATACCATTCTAGTCTCATTTAAAAATCCAGTTTCCATAGGACAGCTCTAAAGTTTTCTCCATCACGTTTCCATAAAAAGATGCTTTCTTTTCGGATGGAGGGGTAAATTAAAGATGATGATGATAATGATGATGATTACATAATAATAAAATTAGCATCAGGAGATAAAACAAGAATAGACAAAAGACAATAACTTCAAACAATTATTACACAGAGACAAACATAAACACAATTCTGGTTCCTACTCTTTACCAAGTTATGATATTTATTCAACAAACTCCTTCCCCTTCTTAGTTGGCACATCTCTATGTTTAACTGTCCGATCATAGAATCATAGAATCATACAATTGCAGAGTTGGAAGAGACCACGAGGGCCATCCAGTCCAACCCCCTGCCACTCAGGAAATCTTGATCAAAGCATCCCCGACAGATGGCAATCCAGCCTCTGTTTAAAGACCTCCAAGGAAGGAGACCCCACCACGCTCCGAGGGAGTGTGTTTCACTGCCGAACAGCTCTTACTGTCAAAAAGTTCCTCCTCATGTTGAGGTGGAATCTCTGTTCCTGGAGCTTGCACCCATTGCTCCGTGTTCCAGTCTCTGGAGCAGCAGAAAACAAGCCTGCTCCATCCTCAATGTGACACCCCTTCAAATACTTAAACAGGGCTATCATCTTGCCTCTTAACCATCTTTTTTCCAGGCTAAACATACCCAGCTCCCTAAGTCTCTCCTCATAAGACATCGTTTCCAGACCTTTCACCACTTTAATCGCCCTTCTTTGCACACGCTCCAATTTGTCAATATCCTTTTTGAATTGTGGTGCCCAGAACTGGACACAGTATTCTAGGTGAGGTCTGACCAAGGCAGAATAGAGCGGCACTATTACTTCCCTTGATCTAGACACTATACTTCTATTGATGCAGCCCAAAATCGCATTGGCCTTTTTAGCTGCCGCATCACACTGTTGACTCATGTTCAACTTGTGGTCTACTAGGACTCCGAGATCCCTTTCGCATGTAGTCTCATTCAGCCAGGTCCCCCCCCCCATGCTATATCGATGCATTACATTTGTTCGCCCTAAGTGCAGTACCTTACATTTCTCCGTATTGAATTTCATTTTGTTAGCTTTGGCCCAGCTCTCCAGTCTATTCAGGTCATTTTGAATTTTGATCCTGTCCTCTAGGACAATTTCATGCCTTCAGCATTTTCTTAAATTTTACTTCAATTCTTTTAGTGCTCATTTGTTTAAGTATTCATAAGAACATTTATCTTTGTACTTATATTTAAACTTATTCTTCTATGCTTTTAACTGCAAATTCTTCTCATTTTTCTTTCCATAGTAGAATCACCTTTTTCCTATCATCTTTATACAGTTGTGCCTTCACATTCACTGGGGTTTGGTTCCAGGACCCCTGTGAATACCCAAATCCGTGAATAGTCAAGTCCCATTATATGCAATGGCATAGCAAAATGGTGTCCTTTATATAAGATGGCAAAATCAAGGTTTGCTTTTTGGATTATTGTTTTTTTTTAAAGAATATTTCCAAGCTGAATACTTAAATCTGTGAATATGGAGGGACAACTGTATTTTCCTAATTTTTTCTTATCCATTGCAAGTGTAAGTCTATCCATTTCATACATTTCATACAATTTAAGCATCCAATCTTCCTCTGTAGGAGTCTGCACTTTTCCAATTTTTTGCATAGGTCACTCTCGCAGTGGCAACCATGTACAGCAATATTCTCTAGTATTTTTTTTTCTAATTGTGGGTCTACTTGTTGTAGCGTATTTAAAAGATATAATTCTGGATTTATAGGGTATGCTATGTGTAATGTCTTTGTTATTAACCCATGCATCTTTTCCAATATTTTCAAGTTTTCTTACATGTCCACCAAGTGTGGAATAAGGTTCCAGTTTCTTCCTCAAATTTCCAGTATTTATCACTTAAGTTCTTATACATTTTGACTAATTTACTGGAGTCAAGTGCCACCTATACAGCATCTTATAATAGCTCTCCCTTAGATTATAACTTTTTGTGAATCTAATGTTTTTATTCCAAGATTTTTTCCTCAGTGGACTAACTGGATTGTGTGCCCAAAGTTCTGAACCCATTTATTTATGTATTCTTTTATTCTATCTTGTTCTAGGTCTAATTTACTTAGAATTTTATAGATTCTTGCTAATACACTCATCCCTTGGAATTTGCGGCTTTGGATTTTGCAGTTTTGAGTATTCGCGGATAGCCCCAAGAGTTTGCTCAGCCTTCGTTCCCCATGAGGAGGAGCTGAAGGCTGAGCAAACCCTCAGTGGCTTTGCAGTGAAAGTGCGGCTCTCCTATAGGAGGCAGCAGGGCTTTGTAAGCCCGGCCGCCACTTTAACAGGGGCGGGGGTGCATGGCGGGCAGTAGCAGGGCTTTCTAAGCCCTGTCACCACTTTAACAGGGACAGGGGTGTGTGGGTGGGCAGTGGCAGGGCTTTCTAAGTTCCATCACTGCTTTAACAGGGGCTGGGGGGCATGCGCGAGTGGCAGCGGGGCTTTCTAAGCCCCATTGCCAGTTTAACAGTGCAGTTGAGTGGCAGTGGGGCTTTCTAAGCCCTGTTTCCAGTTTAACAGGGACGTGGTAGTGCAGGCGGGCGGTAGCAATGCTTTGTAAGCCCCGTTGCTGGTTTAACAGAGGCGGGGGGTGTGTGGGCAGGCAGTGACAGGGCTTTCTAAGCCCTGTCGCTGCTTTAGGAGGGGAGGTTATTTGCAGTTTTTTCATTTTCACAGTGATGCTCCGCCCAGAACCCCCGTGAATTGGAAGGGAGGACTATAGATGCTTTTCTTCATTTTGAGTTATCTCAAATTCTGATTTTTCTGATTCTATCACCTCCAGTTTATCATCTTTTTAAAATCTTTCAAGTAATTGTCTGAGAACCAATGACAATCTATATTTTCTATATGTAACTCTTCTTTTGTCTTGATCTTATGTAAATTTCCTTGTTTTTTCAGTATATGTTCATATGTTAGCCATTGCCCTTTGTGCAAATTTTCTTTTTTATGGAAGGCTTCATGGGGGGAAACCCATATCCGAATTTTTGGGTAGAATTTATGTTTATATCTTAACCACACTCTTAAGAGAGATTTCCTGATGAAATGGTTATGACATTGTTTATGTACTGATGACTTGTTATACCAAAGGTATGCATGCCATCCAAAATGAAGGTAAAATCCTTCTAATTGTAATAGTCTTTTTTTTCTTTTGTAATTTAATCCATTCGAGGATCCATAGTATGGCATAGTAGTATAGTTTTCAATCTGGTAACCCCAGGCCTCCTCTGTCTCTTGTATACTGAAGTGTTTCCCACTTTACTCTAGGCTTTTTTCCAGCCCATACAAATTTTGTTAGATTTTAATTCCATTATTTGAATGGGATATATTTAATAATCACTGGTAGTTTCTGAAACAAATACAGTAAATTAAAGTTTTTGAACCTTGTAAAAACAAACTCCAACAAACCTTCCATTTTCATTTTTTTCAGATATTAAATTTTGATTAACGTAGGTCACTACCACTCTCCTTTTTTATTCATAGATGAAGCAAAACATTTCCCTAATTTAGAATTTGTTAAGAATTTCTCATCTTTTTATGTGTCTCTTGGAGGCAAATCAGATCATATTTGTATTTCACCAAATGATGAAAAAAATCTCCCTCCCTGGGGTAAATTCATTCTCCTTATATTCCATGAGATACATTCATTCAAGTTATCCATTCAAGTTATCATCTAGATGTTCCCCATATTTCTTTTTAAAAAACATTTAGCTTTTTGAGTGGTATTCTTAACATCTCTCCTGCTTAAATCAGAAGGTAACTCCTTACCATCTAAACTGGATTCTGCAATATTTCAGCTTGTCAGCCAACCAAGTATAATCCTTACTCTTCCTCAGTATCCTGGCAGATATATACTTGTAGATCTTTATTTGCTTCCCATCTATAATGATTGCTTCCCATCATAAATAATTTTACTTATGTAGTGTTCTTGCAGAATTTCATCTCTCACCTGCCTTCTCATGAAATAAACTATCACATATTTGAGTAACTTCTGTCTGGCTACCCAAGTATCCAGTCTGTAGGCTTGATCAAATTTCCAGTTGAGATCTTCTTTTTTTGTCTTTCCAATAGATTGGACAAAGCAGCCACCATTCTTTCAAAAATATTTTCATTTTGTTGTTCTTAGAATCATAGAATCATAGAATCATATAACTGTAGAGTTGGAAGAGACCACGAGGGCCATCCAGTCCAACTTCTATTCTTCTAAATCATATAGCTCACATTCTTTACGTTCTGGCAGAGTCACTGCATCTAGATCTTGTTCTCTCTTGAAGGTCATTCTTTCAGAATTTCCCCCCCAGTTTTTGAATTCTATCTTCAGGGGGTTCCAATTCTCATCAATCTGTTATAATTTTGTAGATACCTGGGTTAATGACTTCCTTATATCCTTCAGTTCTATCTTCAATCCTTCCTGCAAACCACCCTTCAAGTCTCTTTTGAATTCACTCCTTAGCTCAGTACTCATCTGGCTCATTTCTTTTCTCAATTGTTCTCTCATCAATCTAATCTCTTCTAAAATCAGCTGATTGGCATCTGTTGACTTGATTGGTTGATCCACTGAAGTTCTTCTGTGTCCTCGCCCAGAGGAACTTGTCCCTACTTTGACCTGGAAGAAAATGCTATTTTTGACAGCTGTCAAACTGCTTAGAAAAAGAATTGTTTCTTCAGCGGCAATTATTCTTCTTGACCACTGAGTATCACTGTTTGTTTTAGTCTTTCACTGCTTACATAACACTCTGTACACTTTTTCTGGGCCGGTAGAAGCAACAGAACATGTTCTTCTTAAGTGCTTATTTTATAAAAACAGCCACTTAAGATTTATATCACCTTTACTGTGTAAATATCAAGGTCGTACTGACTCTTTTTATACTTCTTTGCTGTTCTTAGATATCAATTTTAATATATCATACAATGTAGCCAGATTCTGTGTAGCAGCAATTAAAATCAGACAATGACCTTGGAGGACCACTAATATAAAATTTGTCTAGGTTTAATGAGGGCATGTACCCTGAAAGGATTGTTTTAAATGTTTTAATCTGTTTCTTGTATATTGTACTTTTATTTATTTGTGCTGGTCTATGACCTCAATAAAGAAATTCTGATTCTGATTCTGTACACTTTGACCCAGAATTAGTTTTCCTGCAGTCATTTCCTCTTCAGTTGCTGAGCAGTGATGACCATGTTTAGTCTCCAAAACAGGTAAACAAACTCCGTTTTCCAGACTTTACACAAATGTTAACCCCTTCACTGCCTTCTGGCTTTAGCTTACTTTGAACTGTCCCTAAAAGTTAAAGTTTATTTGGGATTAGTCTGAGGGTTTTCAACTCTACAAAGATTGGTATTAATTCTCAAGAATTTATTTTTAAAAATATTTTAGAAGCACTGAGCTCTCTTCCATTTTATTCATCCGTAGTTGATTTGCTTACAATCTCAGCACATAGAAGTTTTGGCACTGGAAGTTCAAGCCCCTTTAGTACTTAACAATGTTAATGAGTTTATTAATTTAAAAAATAAAAATGTGTAGCACTAATCCCTCTTTCACTGGTTGTGATGTAGCTGGGAACAATGGCTCTTTTCCTGGCCCCCCTCCATTCCATCTGCAGCAGAGCAACAATTATTTATGTCACCCTGCTTGCTAGAAGCAGGAATCAAATGTGCTAGAATAGTCTCCCAATCTCCCATGCCAGGGAGGAAATTTCAGCCAGCTTGAACACTTTCAAGCCAGCAACTGCCACATCCAGCACTGTTCCTAGGTGCAGCTCCTAAGGGACACAAAAAGATGGCACCATTTTCAGGCCAGAAATCCAGGCCTCATCTGGAGTACTGTGCTCAGTTCTGGGAGCCTCACTTTAGGAAGGATATAGATAATTTGGAGCAGGTTCAGAGAAGAACAACAAGGATGTTAAGAAGTATGGAGAACAAAACATATGAGGAAAGGTTGAAGGAGCTAGGTGTTTTCAGCTTGGTGAAGAGAACTGAGGGGTGAGATGATTGCACTCTTTAAATGCATCAAGGGCTGCTACAAACAGCAGGCCTACTCTCTACTTCCCCAGAGGGTAGAACCAGGTCTAATGGTTTAAGTTACAGGAGAGTAGATTTTGATTGAACACTGGAAGGAACTTCTTGACTCTTATAGTGATTCAGCAATGGAACCAACTGCCTGGAGAGGTAGTGGGTTCTCCTTCTCTGGACATCTTCAAAAAGAGGTGGGACAGCTACCTGCTGCTTTGGCTGGAGATCTTACATCAAGCAGGGAGTTGTCCTCGATGGCACATGAGGTCCCTTCCAGCTCTATGATTCTATGAATCTATGAGAGACATACAAGTGGCTGAATGTAAGGAGGCGGGAAGGTGGAAGCGAGAGAGGGAAGGAGAGAGAACAGAGTTCCATCACTAGGACTATAGGAAAAGACACATACTTGTGACGCTAAATTTAGTTTTAAACACTCATTTCATGTAACATTTATTAGACATGGTATTAGACATTTAGTAGACATGTACAATCACATGTAATAGTATTATGCAACCACACAATAACTTTTGGTAATAAGAGTTTCATTCATTCACACATTCAAAGCCCTACTCACAAACAGGCACCTCATGGAATTTAATCAAGTTTCCATAGGGCTGATGGATGCATTGCATGCCCAGTGGTTGAAAAGTCCCTGTTATTATAGTCCTTTCAGCTGAATTACACCTGGGTTTGTCCAGCTAGTACTGCTCACCACATTCCTTTGCAGGCTGTAAACAGGTATTCCTTTGATACTAATCAGATCTGCCTTTCCTGTAATTTTCACCAGAGTCGGAACGGATTTTGATCAGGTCTATTCTTCTTGCTATTTCCACCTTTGCAATAAAAAAGGTCAGGTTCTCAGAGTCCTTGCTTCCTTGCTTCCCTGCTCCGACTGTCACATCTCCATTTTATCATGCATTGCGAGAATCCCCATTTAATCCCCATTGAAGGCTGTTTCCTTCAGCCTTCAAGGCTCATGCATCCATGACACATTCATAACAGATTGTAGCATATTTATTGTAACAGACCCCACCACCTATCTAGATAATTGGTTCCATTGTCGAACCACTCTCACAATCAAGAAGTTCCTTCTAATGTTAAATTGAAATCTCCCTCCTGTACCGTATATTCTGGCATATAAGATGACCGTTGAACCCCAAAAAATATCCTCCAAAATTGGGGGTCGTCTTATACACTGGATACACTTTGCTTCACCTGCTGTCCGATCTCCTGCCTCTTCGCTCCCTTCGCAAATGGAGCGAACAGGCAGGAGATCGGGCAGGGGGTGAGGCAGTGTTTACCGGTTCATTCGCCCCCCCTCCTCTGCCTTCTCCCCCTTTGGGGAGGAACTGAAGACAAAGGAGGGGGCGAACGTTGCAGTTTGCCGCGGCCACTACTTGATCTCCTGTGTGTTCGTTCTCCAAAGGGAACAAATACACAGGAGATCGAGTGGCGACTGAGGCAAACTGGGTACGTTTGCACCTTTTTTCACCTTCCTGGAAGCTGGAAGAAAGGGGCGAATCCAGCGGTTTGCAACGGCCACCTCCCTTCCCTCCGTCTTCATTCCCTCCCAAAGGGAATGAACACACAGGAGATTGAGCTTCTTCTTCTTCCCGCCACCCGCAGTCGCCTTACCTTCAGGGGCCAGAATGGAGGCCTCGGCATCGGGCGTGGCTACTGCTGTTGCTGCCATGCCAGGCGAGGCTCTGCGGTGGCTGGGGGCTCTTCGCTTTGACAATTGGGCACTGTGGGCTCTGCCGCTGGACCCAAGCGAGGAGAACGTGCCTCGGCCTGTGGTGGGCACCTGTTTCTTGCGGGTGCAGCCGGCGCCAGTGGCGAGCCCGCAGCTGGTGCCTTTCACCCTGCCAGCGCTCTCGCTGCTGGGCCTGAGGGAGCCCCAGGCGTCGGACGAGGAGGCCGAGGCCGAGGCGGCGCTCTCCTTCAGCAGCAACCAGCTCCTGCCCAGAGCGGAGCCTGCTGCCCACTGCTACTGTGGCCACCAGTTCGGTAGCTTCACCGGGCAGCTGAGCGACGGCACTGGCATCTACCTGGGTGAGGTGCTGAATTCATGGGGCGAGCGCTGGGAGATCCAGCTCAAGGGCGCCGGACTCACCCTCTTCTCTCGGTAAAAAGAGCCACCCCCCACTGCCGCCTCTTGTCTCTTTGCCTGCCGGGGGCCGTGAATCGTCCAGGGTTTGCTTTTGCCCACTGCAAGACTTGGCCCTGGCGAGTAAGAAGGGCCTTTAAATTTATCATACTACTGTACACTGTTATAGTGCTATTATTCCACTTTAACTGCTGTAGCTGCCTCCTGTGGGATTCTGGAGTTTGTAGTTTATAGTTTAGTGATGCCTAAGAGCTCTCTGGCTGAGGATGCTAAATGCCCCTCCCTAAACTGCAAATCCCAGGATGCCACAGGAGGCAGCCAGAGCAGTTAAAGTGGAATAATAGCACTATAATAGTGTAGTGTAATAATCTCAGAAGTAAACCGAGCTGGTAGCCTTGTGGCCAAGTCCGCATGGCAGCCCAGGCAAACCGGGTACGTTTGCCCCTTTCTTCCACCGGTGGAAGAAAGGGGCGAATCCAGAGGGAAGGGGGGCGGATGAGGCAAACTGGGTATATTCACCCCTTTCTTCCACCTTCAAGTTTGACTGGAAGGTGAAAGAGAGGGGCAAATGTCACGGTTTGCCTTGGTGGCTGCCCATTACCTCTGTTTTCCTTCCCTTCGCAAAGGGAAGGAAGATGTAGGGAATGGGCAGCCGCTGAGGCAAACCGGGTATATTCGCCCCTTTCTTCCACCTTCGAGTCAAAGGTGACTGGAAGGTGGAAGAGAGGGGTGAATGCCGCGGTTTGCCATGGACGCCACCCATCCCCTCCGTCTTCATTCCCTTCGCAAAGGGAAGGAAGACGGAGGGAATGGGCAGTGGCTGAAGCAAACCGGGTTCATTAGCCCCCCCTCTGCCTTCACCCCCTTTGGGGAGGGGGAGCACCCCCTCATGAGTTGGGGAACAAAGAGGATCAGCTGGCAAGGCTCCCCCAGCCAGCCAGCCAGCCAAATTGGGTGTGTGTGTGGTCTTATAAGGCAAATATATGCCAAACTCTATATTTTTACTTGAAAATTGGGGGGTTGTCTTATACGCCAGAATATACGGTAACTTAAAATCTTTAGGCCTGTTCTTACTTTCTGGAGAAGCAGAAAACAAGCCTACACCCTCCTCTCAGTGACAGCCCTTGAGATATTTAAAGAGGCCAATCATAGCACCCCTCAGTCTTCTCTTCACCAGGCTGAACATGCCCACTCCATCAACCTCTCCTCCTGTTTTGTTCTCCATACCTCTTATCATCCCTGTTGCCCTTCTCTGAACCTGCTCCAATGTGTCTATATTCTTTTTTAAATGAGACACTCAGAACTGAATACAGTACTCCAAATGATGATTGACTAATGCAGAATATAGTGAGATTATTTCCCATGACTTGGAAAATGTGGTTCTATTAATACAGACCAATATATCATTAGCCTTCTTTCCTGCAACACTACACTGCTTTGTTGTGTTCAATTTATGATCAACAATATTTCCAAGGTCCTTTTCACATGTGCTACTGGTAACCAAGTACCCCTCATCCTATACCTTGTTTTTGCTCAGTAATGCCTCCTATAAACTCTCAGGATCAGATAATGATGACTTAAATCAGTAAACAAATTAAATAGAGCTTACATGAGGCTTGGGATGTGTGACATCTCAATGAGAACTCACTGGGATCTTTCATATAGGATCATGGCCTGTAGCTACCCTAACCCAAGGAACTCTTCTCTTGCCCCTTTTACTTCCCTTCTCCAAGATAGGAAACAGATGAAATCACAAATGTACACCGTTTTGTTATACTTCTACAACTTAATACAAGGAATTGGCCACAAACATTTTGACTACAATCCCCTAGTTTACACCCAAAGCCTTCTTTTACAGCATATATTGGCAACAGTTGAATGTGCAGTCCGTTTTTAGAATAATTCTTGTGACATGCAAATCTGTCTGTGTTCAAAACTGGTTTCTGAGGAATGTCAGGCATCAGGAAATTCACCTGTGTTCTGGCAGACCTATGACTACAAATATTCTTTCAGTACTGACAATAAACATTTAAGGTGCAACAGTGTCACCTAGTGGACAAATATATAGTCCTTTTCTCATAAATATATTTCTATAGTCAAGTGGGTGGGTGAGGAAATAGTAGAAATATCTATAAAAACATTTAAGTTCCAGAATCAATCCAAGATGTTAGTCTCTTAAACATCAGAATAGGAATCTTGACTTTACTGAAAAGACTTAGAAAAGAAGACAATGCTATGTTTGGCATTTATGTTGCATTGTCCATGTATTCATATTGTGGTTTTTTTTGGGGGGTGGGTGGTAGTAAAATTACAGGATTTATATACAGTATATAAATTCAGGAAGGGGAATGAGTCTCAGGCTGCTGACACACTGAAGAAATAATGCAGTTTGGCCCCACTTTAACGATCATTACTCCATCCTATGGAATCGTGGGATGTGTCATTTGTTGACCCAGAGCTCTCTAACAGAGGCTAACTATCTCACAAAACTACAAATCCCAGAGTTCCATAGCATTGAGCCACAACAGTTAAAGCTGTGTCAAACTGGAATATTTGACAAACTGGAAGTGTGTCAGCAGCCTAGGAGGCTTTATCTTGCCCAGGGCCAGCAGCTAAACTGATACCAGAGGGACATTTTAAAGCTTGCAGTGACAATCCAATTGGTAGCTCAGCCTCTTTGCTTCTATGCGATTTAGAGAATTCTTTCATTGAAATAAGCTTGGAGATCAGAGTTTCTAGAATGAAGTGACACCAGGCCACACCCTTAAGGGTCATATCTCTTTTGAGAAAACCAGGTTTGGGCTAATGTGGATGATAATGGTTGCCACGTGGATATAATGTTGAATTTTAGCTTCATCTGCCTAGACTTCATATGTTTATCTAACGCTAAAATAATGGTGAAGCTAGAACCAATCACTAATAACTAATATGACCCCTAACAGTTGAAATTTCCTGATATTTTGGAGCTTGAGGGAACATAGGAAGCTCTTGAGTTATGTGCTACACTAAAAGATTTTCTGTTTGTTTGTTTGCTTGCTTGTTTTTTTGGTGATGGAATGTGATTATAGGCTATGCATACAAATCTAAAACTGAAAATTCAATGGAAAAAGAAAGGAATAGATCATAGAATAGATCATAGAATCATAGAGTTGGAAGAGACCACAAGGGCCATCCAGTCCAACCCCCTGCCATGCAGGAATATACAACCAATGCACTCATGGCAGCTGGCTATCCAGCCTCTGTTTAAAAACCTACAAAGAAGGAAAATACTGGGGATTTTTTTTCCCATAGCTTCAAAATTTCCAGAATTTTACATCTCTACAGAGGAGGTCTTCTGAATATCAATATGAGGCTGAGTAGAGTTGTTATTGTTGCTGCTGTAGTTGTTCTGTGCTTTTAATCATTTCTGACTAATAGTTGACCTTAAAGCAACTCAGGTTTTTCTTCACAAGATTTATTCAGAGGGGCTTTGCCATTGCCTTCATCTAAGGCTGAGAGGGTGCGACTTGCCCAAGATCACCCAGTGGGTTTTCATGGCTGAGTTGGGATTCAAACCCTGGTCCTAGCCCAACACTCAAACCACTATACCATACCGCCTTTTTCATTAAGATTATACTCCAGAAGGGTTGCACTTTTTTCTGTACAGGTGTTCTGGGAGGTTTTTACTATACATTCCTGCACAGTAGCGGTTTGATTTCCCTTGTATCAGATAACTGTGGAAGAATCCTGCTGCATCAGACCTAAGACCTATTTTGTCCAGCATTCTATTCCTGCACTAGCACTAGATGCACCTATAGAAAGCCCACCAGCAGGACAAGAGTGTAGTTGCCCTCTCCCACCTACATCCCCCAAAATCTGGTATTCATAATCACGCACTTTCTGATTCTAGAGACATCAAGAGGACAGCCACCTTACCAGGCTATTGTGAAAATCAGTGATATTTATAGACCATTCTTACCTATTAAATTGTATTCGTTTATAAACTTTAATTGTTAAATTAAGTCTCATTATTTGAAGTTAATGTTACATATTTGATCCTGCAGTACACTTTGTCTACAAAAGGTATTTCTAACTCCCTGCTGAACCACTTTCCTAGTGTCCACTGCTTATTTCATATGGCGCCTAGAAAGCAACACGGAGTGGGCATGTAAAATATAAAATATAAAAATGACTACAGTTGTTCCTCCGTATCCACGGATTTGGTATCCATTGAGATTGAGACTGGAACACGGAGCAATGGGTGCAAGCTCCAGGAACAGAGATTCCACCTCAACATGAGGAGGAACTTTTTGACAGTAAGAGCTGTTCGGCAGTGGAACACACTCCCTCGGAGCGTGGTGGGGTCTCCTTCCTTGGAGGTCTTTAAACAGAGGCTGGATGGCCATCTGTCGGGGATGCTTTGATCAAGATTTCCTGAGTGGCAGGGGGTTGGACTGGATGGCCCTCGTGGTCTCTTCCAACTCTGCAATTCTATGATTCTATGATTTAAGGATTCACGGCTTGAAAATATTCTTTAAAGAAATACCATGGATAAGAAATGACATAATTCTGGCAAAAGTCATATAGAATGTGACCAAAGCTAACAGAATCAAGTGGAGCTATGGATGAGTCATACCAGAATAAATTCTCTGAAAATTATTTTGTTTTGAAATGGTAGGCTGGAAAAATCTGAGAACAAAGTGGCTGTGGAACCATGGGAAGGAATGAAATCATTAGATTCGGGACATAGGCCAAACAACATGGGGTTTCCATTTTCTTTTGGCTGAACAATTTGGCTTCATGTCTGTGTTTCTTGACCCTCTTGTGAGTTAGGTTGTAGGGATGGTTGTATGTTTCAGAACCCCCTGTCTCCATGGCTGGAGACAAATGGTAGTTTTTTTAGTTTGTTTTGTTTTGCAGCTAATTAGCCATACTCAGTCAAAGTCATACTTTGTCAAATAAGTGAGCATACCCTATCGTTACCAGCAGGCCAGAGAGAGTTGGGGATCCCAAGAAGAGACTATCCAAATAAGTGTAAATATGAATACATTGCAAGCAAAGATGGGCTGCTAATGAAACTGTAAGTCAGGAGGGGGAGGGACATCACAGGAGCAAAGAATTGCACCACAATTAAAAGGTAGCACCATGGGGGGGGGCACTGAAGACATTGATCTAATTGAAAAAGAAACAAGTAGTTGAACTGCCATATGCTCAATATCAAGCCTAATGAGAACTTTGAAGTTTGCAAAAGAAAAGGTAGCTGCTTGAGAAAGTCTAAAGTCTATCACAGTTTTGCCCTTCAGTCTTAATATAGGGTTGATTTCAGTGCTCTGACTTATTGCACATTAAAAACTAGAACCTAAAAACAGGAGGAAAAAGAGATTGTTTTGCTTTTTCAATCCAACCCAGTCCTCCCTGCAACACAGGGAAATTGCCCACAAGCTTCCTAAAGGGTGGAGGCATTTTTTTTAATATACTTTATTTTTTTCAAACACAAAATAATACATTTCAATGAGAGAGAATGACAAAACACATATTGCATACAAATCAGCTATAGACACATAAAAAGAACAGAAAAAAACTACTACATCAAAATAAAAGAAAACATACAATACTATATCTATACTAAAACACATTTATACTTCCTCGCAGCTACTTTTCTAGTCAGAATAGTATTGTATCTTCATTTTTAGCGTCTGAAACAATAAAACCAATAAAATGATAAATTAGAAAACTATTCTCAACATCACTTTTATTTTTTAATCAAGGTTTTTCCCTATATACATTGTATTGTAAATTATGTTGTAGGAACATCTATTTGGATTTTGGAATCCTATTCCTATTTGGGCTTTTCTAGGTTCTTCTCTATCTTTCCTTGAGATATATTTCATTAAAGGTGCCCAGTCCTTTTCAATTTCTGTAGTTGTTTGTATCATAGAATCATAGAACCATAGAGTTGGAAGAGACCTCAAGGACCATCCAGTCCAACCCCCTGCCATGCAGGATTACACAATCAAATCATTCCCGACAGATGGCCATCCAGCCTTGGTTTAAAAACCTCCAAAGGAGACTCCACCACAGTATGAGGCAGCGTATTCTACTGCTGAACTGTCAGGAAGTTCTTCCTAATGTTTAGGTGGAATCTCTTTTCCTGTAGTTTGAATCCATTGCTCCGTGTCCTAGTCTCTGGAGCAGCAGAAAACAATCCTGCTCCATCCTCAGTATAACATCCCTTCAAATATTTAATAAGCTGAATAAGGAAAGTCCATCTTACATCATATCTTGCATTTTTTGCAACCAGTCTTTTAAATCCAGTACAACCTCATTTTTCCAATACTTGGTCAGAATTCTTGCAGATGCTATCGAACATAGAATCACTCATCCATATTGTTTTTCATCCTCTTTATCCAATTTGTGCTGTTCAAAAATTAGTTCCTGGGTTCATAGGGAATGTTATCTTTAAATTTCCCTGAATTGTCCCATGATTTCTATTCTAAAATCTTTTAAGCTCGGGACACCTCCACCCCATATTGAGAAAAGAGGCTTCTTCCTTCAAGCATTTCCAGCACTTGCTACTTTTAGTTTTGTATATTGTTTCTAGTTTCACTGGTATAAGATACCACCTGTGCATCATTTTCAGGAAATTTTCTTTAAGATCTTGGCATCAAGTGAATCTTTGTGTTTTCCCCTAGGCATTTCCCCAATTTTCCAAATCAATCAGATGTCCTACATTGACAGCCCATCTTATCATCACTTCTTTTATTGGCTCTTGTTCTGTTTCTTTCTCCAGTAATACTTTATAGAATTTTGCAATTGTCTTTTTATTGTTTCCCCAGATGATCTCATCTAATTCATTTTTTTTATTTCAAAGACCTCCAACTTTAAATCCTTTCTAAATCTCTCCAATAGTCCCTTATGAAGAAACCAATTAATTTTCTGGCCATTAGCTTTAAGTTCATCTTCAGATTTCAAGACCCACCTATTTTGCTCATTTGTTTTAAAGATATCTTTATATGTTAGCCAATTCCAATCAGTATGCATTGACTGAAGAAGGCTTCTTGGGAAGAAGCCCAGGTTGGTTTCTTCCTCTAATAAATGTTATTTTGTTTCATCAAAACATTTAACAGCATCTTATGCACAAAATAGTTGTTGAAATTGTTCTCTCACTTTTCCATACCACAGGTAAGCATGCCACCTGAATCTCAAATCCCAACCTTTGAGTTTAAGAAGTCTTTTGTTTTTTTTAATGTAATCCATTCTCTAATCTAGAAAGTGCACTGGCTTAATAGTAGTTTTCGGTCAGGTAAACCAGTTCCATCTCTTTCCTTTCTGTCAGTCAAGCCTCTCCATTTAATTCCAGGTTTCTTGCTTCGCCAGATAAAATTTGTGAGTTCTTTCTGCCAGCTGACAAAGAGTTTGGCATTGACAATAATAGGTAAGTTTTGAAATAGGAATATCAACTTTGGGAGCATGTTCATTTTTATTAGGGATATCCTCCCAAATAAGGAAAATTGTAGTTTATTCTATTTAATCAGATCAGCTTGAATTTCTTTCCAAATTGTTTTATAATTATTTTTGAATAGTCCAATGGGGATGACCTGGTTAATGGTGTGGAAGAGGCTGGATCCCTACTGGGGAGTGACCATGTTCTCTTGGAGTTTGTTATACAGAGGAAAGGGGAAGCCAAGCATAGCCAGACATGCATTCTAGACTTTAAGAGAGCTGATTTCAGAAAACTTAGTGAATTACTGGGGGTGATCCCATGGTCATAAATATTAAAAGATAAAGGAGTTCATGAAGGATGGGAGTTTCTAAAAAGTGAGATATTGAAGGCACAACTTCAAACAGTTCCAGTGAGGAGAAAAAAGGGGACGTGTCTAAAGAAACCAGGATGGATGTCAAAAGAACTCTCAGCTGAGCTAAAACTTAAAAAGGACATGTACAAGAAATTGAAAAGAAGAAATCACCAAAGAAGATTTCAAACAAATAGCCAGTTCATGTAAGGGGAAAGTCAGAAAAGCCAAAGCTCAGATGAGCTCAGGCTTGCTGGAGAGGTTAAAAACAATAAAAAGGGTTTTTATGGTTATATCTGCAGCAAAAGGAAGAACAAGGAAATGGTAGGGCCATTGTGGGGAGATGATGGCGAAAGGCTAACAGGCGACAGAGAAAAGGCAGTACTACTTAACATCGTCTTTGCTTCAGTCTTCTCCCAAAGGGGGAACAGTGCTCAACATGGGGAAGATGGAGCAGATGATGCAGTAGGGGAAATACAGCACAGAATTGGTAAAGAGGTAGTTCAGGAATACCTGGCCACTATAAATGAGTTCAACTCTCCAGGACCAGATGAGCTTCATCCAAGGGTATTAAAAGAACTGGCAGAAGTACTCTAAGAACTACTATCAATCATCTTTGAGAATTCCTGGAGAACAGGAGAGGTCCCAGCAGACTGGAGGAGGGCAAATGTTGTTCCCCTCTTTAAAAGGGGAAAAAAGAAGATCCAAATAATTACCGCCGAGTCAGCTTGACATCAACACTAGGAAAGATTGAAGAGCAGATCATTAAACAGACAGTCTATAACCACTTGAAAAGGAATGCTGTGATCACAAAAAGTCAACATGGATTTCTCAAAAACAAGTAATGCCAGACTAATTTCATATCTTTTTTTGATAGAGTTACAAACTTGATAGATGAAGAGAATGCAGTGGATGTAGTGTATCTTGATTTCTGTAAGGCTTTTGGTAAGGTCCCCCATGATATTCTTACAAAAAAGTTAGTAACCTGCGGGCTAGACAATGCTAGTGTTAGGTGGATTTGTAACTGGGTGACTGACTGAACCCAGAGGGTAGTCACCAATGGCTCCTCTTCATCCTGGAGAGAAGTGACTAGTGGGGTGCCACAGGGTTCTGTCCTGGGCCCAGTGCTATTAAACATCTTTATCAATGACTTGGATGAGAGAATAGAGGGTATGCCTATCAAGTTTGCAGATGACACCAAATTAGGAGGGGTAGCTAATACTCCAGAGGACAGGATCAGAATCCAAAATTATTAGAAAGCTGGGCCAATATTACCAAAATGAATTTCAACAGGAAGAAATGTAGGATACTACACTTGGGAACTAAAAATGAAATGCACAGATATAGGATGGGTGACACACGGCTTGAGGGCAGTACATGCGGAAAGGATCTAGGAGGCTTATTGGAACACAAGCTGAACATGAGTCAGCAGTGTGATGCAGAAGCTAAAAAGGCCAATGCAATTCTAGGTTGCATTAACAGGATTATAGTGTCTAGATCAAGGGAAGTAATAGTGCCACTGTATTCTGCTCTGGTCAGACCTCATCTGGAATACTGTGTGCAGTTCTGGGCACAACCATTCAGGAAGGATATTGACAAGCTGGAACATGTCCAGAGGAGGGCGACCAGGATGGTGGGAAGCCATGCCTTATGAGGAGCAGGTCTGGAAGCTGTGTCCTATGAGGAGTGGCTTAGGGAACTGGGCATGTTTAGTCTAGAGAAGAGAAGGTTGAGAGGGGACATGATAGCCAGGTTTAAATATTTGAAGAGATATTATAGTGAGGATGGAGCAAGCTTGTTTTCTGCTGCTCCTGGGACTAGGACATGAAGCAATGGGTTCAAACTACAGGAAAAGAGATTCTACCTCAACATTAGGAAGAACTTTCTGACAGTAAGAGCTGTTTGGATGTGTAATACATTGCCTCGGAGTGTGGTGGAGTCTCCTTCTTTGGAGGTTTTTAAACAGAGTCTGGATGGCCATCTGTCAGGAATGATTTGAATGTGTATTCCTGCATGGCAGGGGTTTGGACTGGATGGCCCTTGAGGTCTCTTCCAACTCTATGATTCTATGTTTCATTGTGACCCAAATACCTAAATAATTGATTTCCCCCAAATTTACATCCCATTGTTTGCTTAATTTCAATGTAATCCAATTTAATTGTGTTTTTAGTTAGAATTGTTGTCATTTCCTTTGTAAATTTTAAAACTCAAAACATCTCCAAATTTTCTTAGTAATTTAAATGCAATAAGTCATCAATTGTCTCAGTTGGATTTTCTAGAAAAACAACCTAATCGTCTGCAAAAGCCTTTATGGAAAACATGGAAAACTCATGTTTTCCAATTTTTAGCCCTTGAATTTTTGTATATTCCCTTATACTTCTGTTCAGTACCTCCAGAACAGTTATGAAAATGAGTGACAATAATGGGCATCCCTGTCTTGTGCCTTTTGATATCTGAAAGGGCTTGGCTTTCTCAACATTTATAATTAGTTGAGATGTCTGTACAGTATATATTTGATATATCCAATTTGTAAACTTATCTCCCACCTTCATTCTTTTAAACAGTTCCTTTATGAAATTCCAATTAACTTTGTTGAAGGCTTTCTTGGCATCTATAAATATCACAAATTTCTTCTCTGGATGTTGTTCATAATATTCAACTATGTCAACTACTGATCTTATATTTTCTCACAGTTGGCACATAGGCAGGAAACCATTTTGGTCTCCATGTACAATTTCTATCAAGATCTTTTTTCAATATGTCAGATAGAATGGAGGTGAAAATTTTATAATCTAAGTTCATAAGTGATATTTGCATATAATTCTTTATGTCCATGTTGTCTTTTCCTTCTTTGGGTATAAGTGAAAGATTAGCATTTTTCCACATGTCCTCTATTCCATTTGTTATTTCCTTGAAAGTCTCATATAGGGATCCACTCAGCTCCATCTTGTAGTAAGCTGCTGTACAGCCATTGGGCCCTGGATCTTTCCCACTTTTCATTTTTTTATGGCTTCTGTGATTTTGACCATTGTTATCAGAACATTTAAAAGGTTACATTGTTCTTGAGTTACTTCTATTATCTTTTGCTTATCTAGGTAGCCTTGCAGTTTATTTTCAAAATTTCCATTACGTATTTCTTTAAGTAATTCTGTATAGTATTTTAAAAATAGTCTTTTTATCTGATTATTTGATTATTTATCTGATTGTGTATTCCTGCATGGCAGGGGGTTGGACTGGATGGTCCTTGTGGTCTCTTCCATCTCTATGATTCTATGATTCTAGTCCTAGTCATTATATATTGTTTTATTTCTGTTATTTGCTTCTTTCCTTTTTCTCACCATACCTCAGTTGGCAGCCATCTCCCTGGCTTGTTTGCATGTTCAAAATATGTTTGGCATATATGTGTGATGTACACAGAACACAAACTCACATCTGCCTTGCGCCTAAACATCACCGGAGCCCCCACAGGCGAGGTTGAGGGCCTAATGAACCCTCGGGCTAAATTTTTGTCTATGAACTCTCAGAGCGCCTCCATTTCAGCTGGGGTCATAGAATAAATGCGAGGTTTAGGTAGGCTGGACTCTGAGAGTATCTCAATGGCACAGTCAAAAGCCCGGTGGGATGGCAAAATGTCACACTCCCTCTCCTCAAACACATATTGCCATGCCTTGTACTCCACTGGCAGTCCTTTCAGCTCCCCTTTTACTAAAGCAGTCGTGTAGTTCTGTGACTCACCCTCCAGGGGGACCCTGTCCCCTGGGGATCCTCCCCCCACCCCGTGCTCCTTGGTACACAGTGGGTCTGTAAAAGTCAGTGTCTCTTTTATCCAGTCTATGGTGGGGTTGTGGTACTTTAGCCAGTTCAGACCCACGACTGCCACGGGGACTAAACCTGGAGCAATCACAAACTGCAGTTCCTCCTGGTGGGTTCCCATCCTCATGTTCATGGGGCCAGTTATGCACCGGGCGGGGGCCCCCTTCATCATCCCCACATCCATCTGAGACAGCCACATGGGCTTGTCCAGCTTAACAGTATCAACGTTCAGTTCACTGACTAAGGAGGGGTGGATGAGCACTTGGGTACAACCAGAGTCAATCATTAACATTACTTTATGGGTGGGGCCCTCCCCTCCAACCCCCACTCGAGCTTTGATAAAGAATGGACCCTTCACTCCACTCACCACTGCATCCGGGCGCCCTTCAGGATTAGCCTGCCCTTGGGTGCTCAGTAGGGCAGGCTGGGCCCGTTTCCCGCCGGCTCAGCGTCGGAGGAGTAGGACCCACTATCCTCGGGATCATCTGAAGACTCCCCTACCGCATGGCCAGATGCCAGGGCCCTGGCCGTCGCTTTGGTCTTGGGCTTGGAGGGAGTCTTGGCAGACCCGGTTCTCCCCTCGCTCTGCGCTGGCTTGGCGGCGGCGGGTTGCTCCTGAGGACTCCTCTCTGGGCACTCCGCTATGCGATGTCTGCTCTTCCCACAATGCAGGCACAGACACTTTCTCATCCTTCGCTCTCATTCGGACTCTCCAGTGGTGGCTCCCCCCGAGCGCCCCGCCTTGGTCTTCTTCCCCGGGGATCCTGAGGACTTCCCCTCAGTCCCTGCCTGGCGGCGCAACATCTTGATGCTGCCTTTCACCGACTCCACTTCACCAGCTAGACGTATCCACCCCAGGAGGGTTTCGGGGTCTCCCTGGAACAGGGCCCACTCTAGAATGTCAGGATTCAGTCCCTCCTGGAAAAACTACACCTTGACCTCTTCTGACCACTCAGGCACTTGGCTGGCTAGGCAGCGGAACTCAGCCGCGTACTCTGCCACTGGCATCGTACCTTGCTTCAGGCTCCTAAGCTTCCCTCGAGCTCGCTTCCCCCTTAAAGGATCTTCGAACTGGGCCCTGAGAGCCATCAGGAACTCTTGGTAATTACCCAGTTCAGGGGCTCCCATATCATAAAGTCCCACCAACCACTGGGCCGCCTCTCCCTCCAGTTGGTAGGACACATACTGCATCTTCTCAGCCTCGGACTGGAACTCCCCTTCCCACTGAGTCATGTAACCACTTGAGTCATGAAGTAGGGTAGTTTTGCTGGATCCCCATCAAACTTCGCCTTCAGATGCCGGTGTTTCCAGCCCCGGGGTTGCTCCTGTGGCTCAACCGGCCCAGCCCCCACCGGGGGAGCTGGTCCAGGAGCTGGCAGGCCAGGGACATCAGGGGGCTGAGTGTGGACCCCATCCCCAGGTGCCTGGGCAGCCGCTGGTTGTGCTGGGGAGGCTGGGCCCCTCCAGGGGCTGGTGGAGCCAGAGGGGTTCTGTGCAGGAGTTCTAGGAGTACCTCCTGTATCTCACCCATTTGCTGTTTCAGTTGAAGAACCTCGGCTCCAACTTCTGCCAGGGAAAACTTTGCTTCTGGCTCTCCAGGCCCCTCACCCTGGGGCCTGTCCCACCGGGACCTGCGTTCTTCTCAGCGACCAGCCACTGCCCGTGGCCAGGCAGGGCCCAAAACCTCTCGCACCGGAGTGCTGAAGCTTGGCAGGCTGCCCCTCCCTGGAGCCAGCTCGACCCCCAGCTCCCAGGGCTCAGTGGAGAGTGGAAATCTTCCAGCCCTCCGGCGGTCTCGGCTGGTGCCTCCAGCTGCGACGGCAACAGCACCCCCCTCTGCCCCGGTCTCCTGCTTCGAGGCATCGGCTTCTTTGGTGCTGGCCACAATCAGATCTTGGTCCATCTGCGTGCCAGTCTCCGCGTCCTCAGACATTGCAGGTAAAGGCTCCACAGTTTAAGGACAAAAAATAAAAAGGGAGTTGCAGCTTTCTGTGATGTACACAGAAAACAAACTCACATATCTTCAATAAAGTTCTTTATTGGAATAGAAGCATGTGTAAGGAACAGTGGCAAAGCTGCAACTAAAGATCAAACTTACAGTGGAAGCAGATAAGAGACACCCAGCATGAGAAAGCAGAAAAAGGAGGGCAGCACATCAAAGCACACTATGGAGGAGCGAGAATTGCCAGGCCGTCTGGCCGGCCTTGAGCTCCCGGGATGACCAGCGTTCCCATGGTAACCAACATTTCCCAGACATTCCAGAGGTCCAAGGCAGAACCAGTCTCAAACCCTCAAACTGTCAGGATCCTCCATGAACTCTACTCTATGCCTCAGAATTCATGGATGATCCTGACATAATGCCTCACTTTCTTCTCTAGCTCAGCTGTCAAGGTAATGTTTAGTTGTCTTCTCAAGTATTTTATCTCATTGTTTAATTTTAGGCATGTTCACAAAACATTTGATGGCTCCTGGTGGCCTCAAAAGCAGACTTGAGACTACATGAAATCTACAGGCTACACTTTGTCCACCCCGATACGGAGGATGTTCTAACCATCTAAGAAGCCTTGTTAACATGCTTTAAAATTATGTCACCTCTTTTGTATTAGCGTTTTTAAGAGAAGTATCCCCACCCTTAGGTATTAAGGAACCAGAAAGTAGAACCAAAAGAAGAGCATCAACAAGAGGGGCCCTAATCTCTTCCATAACCTCTAGTGCTCAGGAAGAGAAACACTCAGTCTTTCATTAACTGCAAGAAGAGGATCTTCCGAGAATCCTGGGAAACATGGATATTGGCCTTCAGATTCTTGAAGACCTTAAAGTTTTAAAAAGGAGATCTGGGAAGCTCTTAAATCTTTTAAGAGAGAAATCAGGGTAGACATTGAAAAAATAGATAATAACTTGAAGACAGAAGTAAATGATGTCAAAAAAATGGAAATTATTAGAGAGTGGATGGACAAGCTGGAAAAACAAGTGGGAGTAACTATTAAAGAACAAGAAAAAGAAAAAAATACCATCCTACTTCAGGAAATAAGATACAGAGATAAATGTATCAAGATAAGAGGGATTCTGGAAACAACAAGGGAAGATCTGTGGGAGAGAGTTATACCTAATTTGGCACATTTTATTGAAGCAAGACGAGGAACTTGACCAGGCTTTGGATAAAATGTTCAGATTAAACTCACTCATAGCGAGAGAGAGAAAACTTCCGAGGAATGTGATCATATCGTTTACACGTACAAGAATGAGAGAGAGAGTAATTCAAACCAGTTATTCAGACAAATTAAAGATTGATGGGAAAGAGATTCAAATTTTCAAAGATTTTCCGAATGAAGTGCTAAAGAAAAGATAAGAATATCGGCAACTGGCTGATAAACTCAAGAAGATGAACATTACATATAGGTGGGAACGGGTGGAAGGATTATTATTTACATATCAGCAGAAAAAATACAGAATAAATACAACTGAAAAAATGCTAAAGCTGGAAAATGAAGAAAGGAAAAAAGCAGAAGCAAAGTTCAAAAAAGAGAGAAAAGAACGAGAAGAGCTGAAAGATACAAATGAGATGAGGCAAAAAAAAAAAAGAAACAGAAGAAGAACCCATTCATAAATATGATCAACAGGAAGAGGATGAACAAGAAGAGGGAGAGGATGAAGAAGAAAAGACTCAGAGGAAGAAGAAGATTCACAAAGTCAAGAAGAGAATTCGGAAGAAGGAAAATAATAACAAGCAAAGAAAGGAGAGAATTTAACATGAAAACAAAATGGTAATAATACAATCATGGAATGTAAAAGGATTAAATGGACCCCAAAAAAGGAATCGAATCTTTCACTTATTAGAGAAAAAAACACGTAGAAGTCATTTGTCTGCAAGAAACGAGAATACAAGAAAAAGACAATAGACTGTTGGATAGACCAAAGCTAGGCCAAAGTTTCTTTTCAAGCTCCAATAAAAAGAAAAAATGTGTAGCAATATATGTAAGTAACAGAATTGAAGCCAAAGAAATCATGAATGATAAGAAGGGACATTACATTGGAGTTGAGTTAAACATGATCAACACAAAGATAATTCTAATAGCTATTTATGCCCCAATTTCAAAGAAAGAACAATTTTACAGACAACTATAACATGACTTAGACGAGATATAAGAACGAAGTGACAACAATCTGATAATAGTTGGGGACTTTAATGGAGTCTTGAAAGCAGAACGAGACAGATCTAATCCCGCTGGAAGAAAAAACAGTGGAGAACTTCCAAAAATATGCAGGAACATAATAGAAGACTACAATCTGGCAGATGTTTGGTCCTCGAAATATAATGATAAGAAAGGTTTCACTTTTTATTCAGATGTCCAAAAATCAGTGTTGAGAATAGATATGTTCTGGATCTCGCAACAATTGACAAAAATTCAATATATGGATGTAAATGAGACATTGTTATCAGATCATAATCCTATAGAAATTAAATTAATGACTTGGGACAGAGAATACTCATGGAAACTAAAGGAAAATATGTTGAAGGACGAGAAGTTTGCAAATAAAGTAAAGGAAGAAATACGGGAATTTTTAAAGATAAATAAAGAATCAGAAACGACGCATCAGATGAGATGGGATTCATTTAAAGCAACATTAAAGAGTGTATTCCTACAAAGAGGAGCACAAATTTAAAAAGCTAAAGATGAAAAATATAGGAAATTAGCACAGGAGTTGAAAAGGATTGAGGAAAAATTAAGGGAAAACCCCAAAAATAAGAATATTCAGACAGATAAAATTGATTCAAGAGGAACTAAATTCAGAGATGACAGAAGCAATTGCTAAAAAACTGAAATGGATAAAACAAAGGCAATTTGAAAATGCTAATAAAGCTGGCAGGTGGTTGGCATACAGGTGGAAGAAAAAGAAAAAAAACTAATTACAGAAATTAAAACTGGGGATATAAAGTATACTACCCAAAAAGAAATTTTAAAAATTTTCTTTGAATATTATAAAACATTTGAATATTATAAAACACAACAGAGGGGCTCGTAGATTTGGAAGATGTAACAGACGAGTACATTGAAGATAACATTAACAAAAAAATATCAGATGAGATGAAGGCAGAGTTAAAGCAACCCATAAGTGCAGACGAAATACTGCAAGCTATCAACCAAATGAGAATAGGCAAATCACCTGGGCAAAATGGATTTACTATTGAATTCTATAAAAAATTTCACGAAGAATTTTTACATCCACTCCAACAAGTTATGAATGACATACCAAAAAAAAGGAATTCTATAATCTTGGCAAACAGCAAATATTGTCCTGATCCCAAAAGAAGGTAAAGACAAATCAAATCCGGCAAATTATCGACCTATATCGCTCCTTAATACGGATTACAAAATTTACACAACAGTTTTGGCGAACAGAATAAACAGAATAATAAAAGAAATAGTACATGCGGATCAATCAGGCTTTATAAAAGGAAGGCATATGTCAGAAAACATAAGAACAATGTTGGACGCTATAGAATATTACGAAAGAATGAACAATAAGAAGGCTGCCTTCATTTTTATTGATACAGAATAGGCCTTCGGCAATATAAACTGGACATTTCTTATAAAAACATTGGAAAAATTAGAACTCAGAGATATAATTGTCAAAGGTATCAAAGCAACATACACAACACAGAAGGCACAATTAATAATAAATGGAGAGAAAACAGAAACATTTTGTATATATAAAGGAACATACCAGGGATGCCCCTTATCACCATTACTTTTTATATTAGTCTTGGAAAGCCTGAATAATAAATTAAGGAGTGATACACAAATACCTGGACTCAAAATAAAAGGTCGAGAAAACAAGGTAAAAGCTTTCACGGATGACCTTGTAATAATACTAGAAGACCCCATAGAAAATATTACTAACTTTTTGGGAGAAATTAAAGAGTACGGGGATCTGGCCGGTTTCAAATTAAATAAAGACAAAACAGCAATAATAACAAAGAATTTAACACCAAAAAAAGGAGGAACAATTGAGAGAAAAATCCGGCTGTATGACTGAAAAAAAAGTAAAATACTTGGGAATTTGGATAAGTAAAAAGAACATAGATCTCTATGAAAATAATTATAAAAATCTATGGAATTGAATTAAAACAGGTTTGGAACGATGGAATTAATTGGATCTATCCCTATTTGGAAGGATAAACACAATTAAAATGAACATACTACCAAAATGCGTGTTTTTATTTCAAAATTTGCCTATACTCCAAAATGAAAAAATCTCACAGCAATGGATGTACGAGCTGAATAAATTTATTTGGAGGGGGAGAAAAGCAAGAATAAAGTGGCAAACACTTACAGCGGATAAAGATTACGGAGGAGCTTCTCTCCCCAATTTAAAATTATATTATGTGGCATGTAGTCTCAATTGGATAATGGTGTGGATTAAACTGAATAATGACAGATTGTTAACATTGGAGGGATATGCGCTACATTATGGTTGGCAAGCCTATTTGTGCTATGATAAATCCCAAGTAAATAAAGATTTCAAAAATCACACAATAAGAAAAGCCTTATTTAGAATTTGGCGCAAGACTCAAAAACAATTCTATTTTAAGCTCCCAATTTGGCTCTCTCCACACGAAGCTTTCTTGGGCAGGTGGGAGAATACAAGAGACTGGTTAAAATACAAAGATTTGATTGATTTAACATCATGGATGAAAGGAGAAGGGATTAGATTATTTATGCAGGAGGAATTGGAAGAAAAAGGAATTAAAATGAACTGGTTCAAATACTTACAAATAATAAAAAGATTTGAAAATGACAAAGTAAAATATGATTTTGAAATAGTGGAAACGGAATCGGATAAGGTGATTTGGAACAACGAGACTAAAAAGAATTACAATTTTACAAATTGCTACTAAAAAGAGAATTAGAAGGAGAGAAGATTACAGAGGCTATGACCAAGTGGGCTCATGATATAGGAGATAAAATAACTATGGAGGAATGGGAAGAATCATGGAAAAACACTAATAAATTTACAGCCATTTAGCTTTGAAGGAGAACTACTTTAAAATCGCCAACAGATGGTATTTTACACCGGCGAAAATAAGTAAGATGTGCAAAATATGTAATAATAAATGTTGGCGCCGTAACAAAGACATTGGTACTATGTATCATATGTGGTGGGGGTGCCCCAAAATTCAAAGATTCTAGTTGAAAGTACACAAGACAATTCAAAAAATATATAAAACTCAATTCATCATGAGCCCAAAATTGTATTTACTAAATATGACCTCTGATTTAGAGAAAAAAATTAAACAAAGCCATCGGAGAACATTACTTTACGCAATAACGGCAGCAAGATTGATGGTAGTAATAAAGTGGAAAAACAAAGAAATACCACTAATTGATGACTGGTTAATAAAATTGAGAGAGATGCAAGAAAATGACAAATTAACATATATTCTAAATAAAGCTAACATAGTAAAAATGGAAGAAGAATGGTCCCCGATTAGAGATTATTGGAAAAAGAGATGGAACATGAAGGAAAACTATGAGAATTAGAAGCAAGGACAGTGTATTATAAATGAGAAGGGGATAATAAGAATAAATGCAGACAGGGAAGAAGGCAATGAACAAAGAGCATAAATTTCAGGTTAAACAGAAACAAAAATTCAAGGAAATTGATGTAAGGAATAGAGCATAGAAAGAGGAAAGAGTAATATTAAAAATAATGAATAGTAAGGTAGGGAGGAGAAATGGAAGAGGAATTAAAAAAAAGAAGTATCCCAGACATGGGGAAGTTGGAGGAGGTACGAAGGATGTAAGTAGGATGGAGAAATAGAGGATGAAGAATGTGTGAAGGTATGAAGAGGTGAAGAAAGGAATTTAGAAGTGAAAGTGGGAAAGGAAGAAAAGGATGAAAGAAATGGATGGAAGGAGGATGGGAAAAGGGTGGGTGGGAAAATGATGGATGGGAAAAGTGAAGTGATTGTGATGATGGAATGATGAAGATGTATGTCAAGGAATGGAAAATGGGAGACGTAGTGACATAAGAAAATAATATGAATGGATATCATGGATAATGTGATAATACAAATGTAATACTGTAAGTTAAGTCTTTCCCATGTGTCAAATGGGCCTCGTGGTCTCTTCCAACTCTACAATTCTATGAAATACAACATAAAGAGCACCTCTGTATGTAAGGTTTTCAATACAGGAAACGTTATAGCACCAAAACAATACTGTACCTGACATTAATTTAGATACTCAATATGACTGTAGTAAGGCCTTTATGGATGATGTAATTCATTGCCTTTTTATTGAGGGCAGATGAAGATCAAATTAGGGAGACAGTTCTATCACCATGGAAGAAGGGAGAGCCAAAGACTATTGGTTGCCTTCAAACTGTAGTGTAGATAGCTTTGGTGAGTCCCCCTGGGTTGAAAATACTATTGAATATCAGGTCCATGAAGGTGAAAACAGCTACCAAAGACTTAATTCTAGATGAACGTGCTTGCCTAGCTTGTATCACAGAAATCTGGCTAGATGGTTCTGGGACACTTAACCTCTCTCACCCTTGTCTTCTGGGATTCTCTGTGTTGCAATAAGATATGGGGGCAGGGAGGAAGAGGTGCAGTAGTCTGCCATGATTTCCCCTGACCAGGTGCTCCACCCTAAAATCTATAGGGTTTGAGTGTGAGTATCTGAGTGTGTGCTCACAACAGAACAGCAATAGTAAGGCTCAGCATCCTTACTGCCAGAGCTAGCCAGGACAGACTTGAGTAATCTCAGGATGGTGTTGGAATCCCCTTAACTTGTTGTGCTCGAGGATTTTAACACCCATGTTTAGGCTGCCCTGTCAGGAGTGTCACAGGGCATCACATTTATCACAAAAATCATGGGCTTTGTCCCAAGTGGTGTGTGGCCTGTCATGAAAATGCAAATTTCTTAATGACAGTTGGGGTAGATGAGTTTATGCTTATTGCTACAGCAAGAGAAAGGCAACCAGAAAAATTGATGGAGCTCTCTGCTTTCAGAGGGCAGGTTGTCAATATTATGTACTCAGTTACAAGCAAGCATAGGATAGCTGAGACATAACCCAAAAAGTAGAGTTAAAACATTAGCCATAGCATACTTCTCTAATTTCTAAAATGCTAACATTTGGAGAAAGACACCTAGAATAGCACAATATGTATACATGATGTGTGCAGCAGGTGGTCAAGTCTATCCTGGAAAATGGCTTAACCACAATGACCACAAGTTAGAAGCCAGATGAATTTTAGTTGGCAACTCCTCAGCCTGTGCATATACCCTGTGGGTCATCTGGTGCAGTTTGGCCTCTCCACATCCCTCAAGTGCCACCACTACATATACAATTAAAATGTTTATGTATCATTAAATAAGGACATACTGTATAACCTGGTAGAAACCTATAGGTGGTAGAATAAGCCTAAGATTCACTAGAGTGTCTGCCCATTTTCTGTCTTGTAATAAATGAAGAGCTGTTCAGCAGTGGAAATGCACTGTTTCAGAGTGCAGTGGAGTTTCCTTCTTTGAAGGTTTTTAAACAGAAGCTGGACAGCCATCTGTCGGGAATGCTTTGATTGTGTATTTCTGCAGGGCAAGGGATTGGATTAGATGGCCCTTGTAGTCTCTTCCAACTCTATGATTCTATGAAATGCTTGTTTAGATTTCAAGTCTGGGAAGAATGCTAGATCTTCCTTTAAAGAATGTAAACAAAAACAGCCCCCCCAAAATCACCTTGCATTATGCAAGTTACTACATTAGAGACACCTAACAACAGGTAGTGGAGTGCATTCTAAAAGTGGGGTATTGTCCAAGTAAGTAGATACCAGCAAAGTATAAACACCAAAATCTGGGAAAGTAGCCAACTATTAATTAGCACACAAGAATGGAAACTCAGTCCTTCAAAGATTTAGTCCAGTAACACAGTCCAAAAGTCAGGGGCTTATGGCCATCAGTGTGGGTCCAAAACAAGTCTTTGGGTCAACAGGATCAGGCAGCAGAGTAGTCAGGAACAGTCCAAGGTCTAAGCACGAGTCAAGGCAACAGGAATCAAGGCACCGAAGTCAGCAGGAAGTTTTCTCAGGAAAGATCAGTTGACCTCTGGCAAAGCCTCTACAGTTCCCCAAAGCATATATATAGAAATCGAGGCTTTGCCAGGTACTTCTTGACGAGCAGGTGTTTTTTATAAAGTCTCAGCAATCTCCTTTGAGCTTCCTTTTGAGATCGCTGCTGGCTGTATGATGGTGGAGGTAAGTTCATCTCTTCTTCATCCTTACCTGAATTGGCAGGGTTCTCTGCAGGGACTGCTGCCACCCACTAGGGCCAGGCTCTTCCTCTGCTTGAGCCTCCAGGTTGGCAGGGTTCGCTGCTGGCACAGGTATAGGTAAACCTGTGCCAGGGTCCATAGGGTCGTTCCCTGCCATGTGCTCCTCCTCCTCTGATTTCATACCCTCATCAGACTCACAGGGCATGGCAGGTATGCACTAGAGTCTAGCATACCTAACAAAAAGATAAGAGCTAAACCTCTGATTGGATGGGTGTGGGTGTTAAGAAAAAATAAAGAGGTAAGTTGGAACCATGTAAACAGACTGCTTAGGCATGCCTCCAATGTGGGAAATGAAAGCAATGATGTAGTCTTCCCGAGGGAAGTTGTTATGCATGTCAGCATAAGTGCTGCCATGCTGCCATAACATGCTGATTCTGGTAAGGCCACCACATCACTACTGAATGCTCAGCTTGTGATCTACTACGAGCCCTAGAACCTTTACTCTTTTGAAGCCAGGTGTCTCCCATCCTATGCTTTTATATTTGATTTTTCCTGCCTAAATGTAGTATCTTACATTTATCCCTCCTGAAATTCACTATGTTGGTTTTGGCCCAGGTCTCCAATCTGTCAAATCTATAGCAATACTGAAAACATATTATATGAAATTTACATCAAAAACCATCCAACCTATTAACATTAATTTAGAAAATATGGGTGAATGAACCAGGTTTGCACCAGGTTCTGCATCAAAGGCTCTGCAATAAAGAATGCCACATTGGTAACTTACCATGAAGGTGATTCTAGGGTTCAGGAGAGGAGGACTCCAATTACAATTGGGATATTCTGTCACCACCCAGAGAGAGACAGGAAGTTATATCATGGGCTTATGCAGATTCGAAAATGTTGTCCTCCTTCAGATCTCCACGAGGCCAGTTTACTGACTAGCAAAGCCTCAGTAGACAAAGAGAAGAAATATGACATAGAGGAACATAGGAAAATCATAGGGAAAAAAATGTCTTTAGGATAGTGTAGACATATACATACAGAGGTAAGGGCTTAACACTCGCAGTCATGAAGGGAGGGGTGGATTTCTCCTCTCCCCAACCCAGAATGCACCTTCACAGTAAGTAACCAGTGTGGCATTCTATGGGTTGGTGAGAGAAGGAATCCAATTACAATTGGGACGTGCCCAAGCTTACAACTTGTTAGGGTGGGAGTGACTGTAGGATCCTAGTCTCTGACTACTTCCTGGAGAACCCTTCTCCCAAATGTGGCGTCCGTGGCTTTAGATTTGTCCACTTTATAATGCCTGATGAATGAAGGAGTGCTCCGGGTTGCCGCTCTGCTAAAGGTGTGTTGGATGAGAAGACTGCTGAAGTGGCTGCCAATCTTGTGAGTGTGCCATGACCCCGGTTGGTCTAGTCATATGCCAGTTAGTTCTCATGACCTTGGCCAGGTCATATGCCATCAGGATACAAGCCTTTATCCAGGTGGCTATGGTTTGTCTTGAAGCCTTTGTTCCCATGGATGATGGATTGAAGGACACGAAGAGTCACACCTTCTGAAGTCCTTTCTCCTTTTGATGTATATCCTGAGAGCTCTGTGAAGGTCCAACTTGTGCCAGAGTCTCTCTGTTGGGTGTGAGGGGTTCAGACAGAAGGAAGGTAAGACCAAGTCCTGGGAGAGGTGGAAGTCTGACATCAACTTCAGCTTGAAGGACAGATCCAGCCGCAGAACAATGCGGTCCTCGTTGAACGTGCAAAGATGCTTTCTTATGGACAAAGCTGTGAATGCCAAGAATTGTCTGGCAGAGGTTATGGCAATAAGAAAGGCTACCTTCAAGTACCCATAGAGGAACATTCCTCAACGGTTCGAAGGGAGCTCGCATGAGCTGCTTCAGCACTAAAGGGAGGCTCCATGTTGGGAAGTGGTGTCTGACTGGGGAAGAGATTATTGTGGCTCCCCAAACGAATCTTCTTAAATGTGGATGAGAAGATAGGGATCCCCCTTGAGGAAGCGGGAGGACCAATGGGAGCATGGCTGCTTGCCTCTTTAGGGTATTGGCTCGTAGCCCTAAGTCCAAACCCTTCGACAGGAAGGCCAGCATGTGTTGCAGTGCCACATCATCTGGGGAAATGGAGTTTGACATGCACCAACACCCGAAAGCCTGCCATGCGGCTTCATATATTCTAGAGGTGGACTGATGACGAGATGCAAGGCGTGTCGCTATCACTGAATCCTCATAACTGCAGTTCCTCAGCGCTCTCTGCTCAGTCTCCATGTGGCTAGTTGAAGCCACACCACGTTCCAGTGGTTGAGAGGACCCTGCCAGAGATCCTCCCTCTGCAGAAGGCACAACAGTTCTTCCACTGCCATTTGTGTCAATGCCAAGAACCATGGTCTTTGAGGCCAGTATGGTGCAATGAGGACTGCTTGTGCTCTTTCTTCCCTCATCCTTCGGCAGACATTCCTGAGCAGGGAAAATGGTGGGGAAAGGTAGAGGAGGCCTTTCGGCCAGGGACTCCTCAGTTCTTCCACTCCTTCTGCCGGGCAGGGGTACCTGGAGAAGAAACGGTTCAGCTTTGAATTCTGTGCTGTCACGAACATGTCCACTTCCATATGACCGAAACTGCTTTGCAGCTGGTGGAAGACTTCCAGATTCAGTTCCCACTCTCCTTAGCAGTTGCTGGTTCCTTGAAGGTACTGAACTGAGGGATGTTACCTTCTTCTCTGCCCAGAGAAAGAGGAGATCTGCTTCCCTTTGAAGGGATCAGGACCTTGAGCCCCCTTGTTTTACAATATGGATCAAGCTGTGGTGTTCTCCGTCAAGACCAGGACATGGCAGCCCTTCAGGACCAGGGTGAAGTGGCAAAGAGCCAATCTGGCCGCTCTCAATTCCAACCAATTTATGCTGTGCTTCTTTTCTCGGAAGTCCCAGGGTCCTTGCACCATGTGGCCGTGGAAATGGGGCCCTCCATCCCATCATGCTCACATCTGATGTGACTGTGATGTGGTGAATTTGAGTGGAGGGGAGTCCTTGGTGATATTCTCCCATCTTCTCCACCAGACTAGGGAAGTTCTGACTTTCGAGAGACCCCATAGGAACAGGGATTTTCTCAACACTATCTGTTGTTGGGAGTCCTTCAGGTAGGCTTGAAGAGGTCTTGAGTGGAATCTGGACCAAAGAACCACTTGGATTGCTGAGATCATAAGTCCCAAGAGTCTGGCCAGGGCCATTAAGGGCACGAGCGGCTGGGCCTGCACCCAACCTCACATCCCTCATGAGAACTAACTGCCTCTCCTCTGATAAGATGTTGCCACATCTCATGTCTATCCAGGTTTCAAGATGTGGGATGGTTTGTGATGGCTCCAGGTGGCTCTTTTTGAAGTTCACTCTGAAGCCGTGTCACTGAATGCAGTTTATTGACGTGTCCAGGTCCCTCTTGGCTTTCTGGAGGGTGGGTGCCCTCAGCAGCAGATCATCCAGATAGGGGTATAGGTTTATGCCTTGTGTCCGGAGGAGCACTATTAGGACTATCAGGACCTTGGAGAATACTCTGGGGGCTGAAGCTAGGCCGAAGGACAGGGCTCTGAATTGGAAATGTTGGTCTCCGAAAGCGAAGCGAAGAAACTGTCTGCTTGTCCTGTTGATTTTCACATGCAGATATGCTTCTGCCGGGTCAAAGTGATGTGAGGAAGTCCCGTCTTTGTAGAGCGTCCCTGTTGGAAGAGAGGGTCTCCATATGAAAACATTTGTAGGTGATGAAGGGGTTCATGAATTTTAGATCTAATATCAATCTGGAGTCACCTCCCTTCTTGGATACTGTGAAGTAGTACACCCTTGAGAAAGACTGTTGTGTCAGGACTTCCTCTATTGCATTGATGTCCTGTAGATGATGTATGGCACTGCAATGGAGGGTCGCCTTCTGTGGGTTCTTGGGGACTGGTGCGGGGAGGTACCTGTCCTTGGGTTTTGTGTCGAACTCTATGTGGTAGCCTAGTACTATCGTTCCCAGGACCCAGCTATCCGTCGTAGAGTGCAACCATGCTTCCTAGAACAGGGCAAGCCTGCAAGTCAGAAGTGCTGTGTGGGACCATCCCTCTGGGATTGTTGTCCTCCCCTGCAGTTAGCAGTTGACTGAGAGGTTGGAGTTTGTTGGATGGTATCATAGAATCATAGAGTTGCAGAGTTGGAAGAGACCACGAGGGCCATCCAGTCCAACCCCCCTGCCACGCAGGAAATCTTGATCAAAGCATCCCCGACAGATGGCCATCCAGCCTCTGTTTAAAGACCTCCAAGGAAGGAGACCCCACCACGTTCCGAGGGAGTGTGTTCCACTGCCGAACAGCTCTTACTGTCAAAAAGTTCCTCCTCATGTTGAGGTGGAATCTCTGTTCCTGGAGCTTGCACCCATTGCTCCGTGTTCCAGTCTCTGGAGCAGCAGAAATAATTGGACCTGGCCCAAGCAGGGAGAAAGGTGCAAAAGCCTCTCTGTCTGCTGAAACCTCTTGAGGAATGAAAGGACAAGGACTGAAAAGGATGCTTAGTCCCCCTCCTGTCATTGTATTTGGTCGCAGTAGGCATTGCCTGCTTCTTATCTTTGGTTTCTACCAAGATGTCCTTGAGGGCCTCTTCCCTGAAGAGTTTGCTTCCCTTCGAGTAGTGGACAGGTCGGCACTAGAATGCATGTCCACGTCCCAGTGTTTTAGCCAGATGGAGCATCTGGCTATGGCCGCTGCTCCTATGGAATAGGCCGTGAAGGACATTGAGTCTTGGGAAGCATCCGCGATAAATTGGAAGGTTCTGCAAACTTTGGTTAAGGTCCTATGCAGGATTCTGGTGTCCAGATGTTCTTTTAGGAGATCCTCCACCCAGAGGATAGCTACTCTAGCAAAGAGGGAGGTGGCTGCTGAGGCCCTGACCTCTAGAGCCGAAGCTTCATGTACCTTCCTCAGGGCTACATCTGCTCTCTTCTCATCAGGGTCCCTGAGGAACCCTTCTCCTTCCTTGGGCACCAGCGAATGAGACCAGCGAGGCCACCGGCTTGTCAAATGCAGGCGCTTTCAGGCTATCCAGAACATGTTTATTGGGAGTGTAGACCTTCTGTGCTATCATGGTGTCTTGTTTGCCGAGTGCTTGCTTCTCCCATTCTACTGTGAGTAGTTGATTCAACAAGGTAGGGAAGGGAAATTCCTTTCATTGGACCTTTGGGGGACAAAGAACCGAAGCGGCTCTTTCATTCAGTTGTTCTGATGTTGCCCCTGTTGCTTCGGGTTGGGCAGCAGTTGAGAAAAGGCCTAGAATTGTACTCACTTTAGAAATCAGGGGTGCAAAGTCATCGCAATGGAAGAGTCTATCTGAGGCATCCAGTTTGGCTGGTTCTGAATCCAACCACTCTGCTTCCTCTTTAACTTCCTGGTGTTGACCACCATCATCCTCCAGGTCATAGTTCTCCCTATGACATGAGTCAAAGGTGACTCTTTGTTCAACTCGTACCCTGAACCTTCAGAAGAATGAGGGGAAGAGTCTGCACTCCTTTTTCTCTTTTGGCCTTCAGGAAGTGCCAGAGGACCCGTGATCATAAGTTGTACTGAGGTCCTGGATCCTTCATGTCATTCAGTACCATTTCTTTTCTTTTCTTTTGTACCTTTTTATTCAATCTTTTCAAGAAAGGCTTACAATCAAACAAAACTCATACATACATCTCGCACATCCAATAAAAATCAAACGTACATTCTCCTCTAACATATTCATTCTATCTCTCATGCATTTCTTTTCTCTTTTCATCCTCTCTAGTTCTCTCTCATACCCCATTACTTCCATATCTCTTCACCATCCATCTTGCTTTTTTACCTACTTACATTCCCTTTTTCTTTCATTTATTTATCATATTTCTCTGCTTTCTAGTTATCACCCTTTATCTTTTTCTTTTCCTCTATTTGCTTTTTAGAATTATATATAGTCTATATACTGAACTCAACTAAATATGATCTGTTTTTATACTAGCTTCTTTTCCCCACTTTTTGTCCCATAATGGGTTCAATATCTCCCAAATCTCCAAATCTTTTAACGTTTTATTTTCATCTATTAACACAGTCTTTCCATCTCGTACATATCTAGGAGCTTCAATAGCCACTCCTCGACAGTAGGTATTTCTTGTTTTTTCCAATATTTTGCGAAAGCTATTCTCACTGCTGACATTATGTATAACAGTCTCCAGAATTTTTTTTCGAATTTGGGTATCTATCTTTTCGAACATATTTAAAAGATAGATCTCCGGGGCAAAGGGGTAATTTGTATCTAATAGTTTTGGGATTGTTTTATGAATTTTTCTCCAATATCTCACTGCCTTCTCGCAAGTCCACCAATTATGATAATACGTGCCAGAAACTTTCTGGCACTTCCAACATAAATCCGATGTATCCTTATAGATCTTTGCTAGTCTCTCTGGTGTTAGATGCCACCTGGTCATCATTTTGTACACATTTTCTTTAATATTACAACTCTTTGTAAAGGATATATTTTCCCCATAATCTTTCTCATTGTTCTAATAATATTTCTTGGCCAAAATTTCTTGCCCACGCTATCATGTAGGGTTTGATTACTTCCTGTTCTTGATTTAGTTTCAATAATAGTCTATTTTTTGAAATTATCTTTTCCCTACCTCTTTGAATTACTCTAGCAAACTCCGTATTGCTCTCCTCTATACCCTCCAGTTTTTGGTCAATTTTAAATTTTTCCACTAGTTGCCTATATAGGAACCAGTGGCATTCAATATTTTCCAATCTTTGCTCTTCCTGGGTTTTCATAACCCATTTGTTTCCTTCTCTTTTAAGTAAATCGCTATACATTAACCATTTCCCCTTATAGATGTCTTCTTTCTTGTAATATGCTTCGTGGTTTGAAAACCACAAAGGTGTTTTCAGATAAAATTTCCTTTTATATTTCAAGCAGGTGTTTAATAAAGCTCTTCTTAGGTAACGGTGTCTAAATTCTTAATGGATAGCAGCTTTATTATGCCATAAATAGGCATGCCATCCATATCTTGCATTAAAACCTTCTAAGGTCAATAATCTTATGTTTTCCAATGTTAGCCATTCTATTATCCAAGATAACGCACTTGCCTGGTAATAAATTTGTAGATCCGGTAAATCTAAACCACTCCTCTCTTTTTTATCTGTTAGTATCTTATACTTGATCCTAGGTTTTTTGCCTTGCCAGACAAATCTTGTTATGTCTTTCTTCCATGATTTAAAGGCCTTATCGTTAATTATGACTGGGATATACATAAAGAGGTATAACATCCTCGGGAGTATGTTCATCTTAATGATGCTATTCTCCCCATCAATGATAATTCTAGTTTCTCCCATTTCTTCAGATCCTCTTTTATTTTATTCCAAATTTTAACATAGTTGTTTTCAAACAGCTCTGAATTCTTTTTTGAGAGTATTATTCCTAAGTATTTAATTTTTTTCTACTCTGAAGCCAGTAATTTTCTCTAGTATTTGTTCCTCCAGTCTTGTTATATTCTTTGTTACCATCACTGTCTTTTCTTTGTTTATTTTTAAGCCTGCCCATTTGCCGAATTCTTCCACCGTCTCCATGAGTTTCTCGATACTATCTTTTGGGTTTCCTAGTATAAAGACTAAGTCATCAGCAAAGCATTATACTTATATTCTTGCCCTTGATATTTCCACCCTTTTATCTGTGGGTCTGATCTTATTTTTCTATTCAGTATATCTATTACTGTAATAAATAATTGCAGGGACAGTGGGCAGCCTTGGCGAGTCCCTCTCTCTACCTTACAAGGCTTTGTTTTTTCTCCGTTAACTATTATTTGGGCCTTTTGATTATTAGAGATCTTCTTTATCCAATCGCAGTAATTCTTTCTTATATTCATTCTTCTTAAAACCTCAATCATTAATTCCCATCTTAAATTGCCGAAAGCCTTCTCGGCATCGGCAAAAATCAATAGTAACTCTATCGCTGTTTTTCATAATATTCAATTAAGTCAATTAGTACTCTCAGGTTATCTTTCATTTCTCTACCCAGAAGGAATCCACTTTGATCCTCATGGATCCAGTCCCTTAGAATTTTCTTCAATCTTTCTGCTAAAATATTTGTAAATATTTTATAATCTATGTTTAACAGGGAGATTGATCTATAGTTTGATGGTAATATCTGATCTTTATCTTCTTTCGGTATTAGAACAATATCGGCTTTCCCCCAGGAATCTGGACAGTTTCCTTTATTGATGTCATTAAAGAGTCTATATAAAGGATCTAATAATTCCTCTTCAAAAATTTTGTAGTATAAAGTGGAGAAACCATTCAGACCAGGAGCTTTCCCCGTTTTCATTTCTCTTATTGCCTCCCTTATTTCTAACTTTGAGATTTCTTTGTTTAGTTCAATCTTTTGTTCTTCTGTTTAATTGAGGTATATTCTCCTTATCTAAATATTTTTTCATTTCATCGTCAAAATCCTTTGCTACTTTCTGTTTACTATATAGTTTGGAATAATATTCTTGAAATACTTTGATTATATCTTTTTGTTTTGTATAATTCCCTCCATGCGATCTTATTTCCGTTATCAATTTCTTCTCTTTTTCTTTCCTTAGTTTATGGGCAAGCCATTTACCTGATCTATTCAAATGTTCAAAGTATTTTTGGCAAATAAGCTTGAGTTTATTAGCTATTTCCGTTGTCATATTAATTTCTAACTGTTTTTTCAAGACTACTAACTCCTTTTTAATTTTCTCATCTTTACATCCTTCCTTCAGTCTTTTCCTTTTCCTCTATCTTTTCAATTATTTCTTTTTCTCTTCTTTTCCTCATCTTGTTAAAATCAAACTCTTGTTTCTAGACCATGATCTATGACGATTTGAGTAATATATATAATCCCTCTCATGTGTGTCTTAACCTCCAGATATCTACAAGCGCTAAATAATCCATCATTTCCGTTACCCCTTTTGGTAGATTCACCTGGTTTTTCTTTTTGTTGCTTCTAATTGATCTATCTAGGTCCGTTTTCAACACACCATTCCAATCTCCTGCCAGGATCAAGTTATCATAATCGTGTTTCATCAATTCCAACAACAATTTTTGGTAAAATCTACCTTTATTTTCTAGAGGACCATATATCCCAATCATTAGTATCTTTTTGTCTAATAGGTTGACTTCCACACCTATAGAAAAATGTACCTCATCATAAAATATTTCCTTTGAGTCATATTTTTATGTAAATTGCCACTCCTTTCTTCTTTTTATTATAATTAGTTGTATATATCTGTTCAGTACCATTTCGAAGGTCCCGAGGCCCCATGTCACTCCGTGTGGCCGGTTCGTGGTCCATTCCCCCATGGGCCTGTGGCTGTGAGACATAATATTGCCTGGCTGCATCCCTAAGAGGCAAGGCTGTGGGACTGGTGGTCCTGGTTGATTACCACCATGCATAATCAATCATGGCACCTCTGCCTGTGAGTTCCCCATGCCTGCCAAGTTGCCTTGGGATGAATCGGAAAGGGCACTCAAAAGAAGCTGGAGGGCTGCCCTGAAGACCTGCTTTCTCCCTGTGCCCTGGGTACTGCAGCCTCTCTGTGGCCTGTCACGATCTCCTCCCCACCAGATTCCTCCCCCTGACCACAACTAACTGGGATGGGGGCTCTGTGGTCGTTTCGGAATGATCTGGTCTTTGGGAGGGAGGGGGTGGGGGACCTTGGGAGGATTAAGGGGCTTGCCATCCCTTCAAGTCCCCCATCCTGATCGGTTCCCAGTACCTCCATCCTAGTGATCATCAGGGCCTGCTCATCTTAGCATGGTTGTACGTCACACATCTGCCACAGAGGCGCTGGAGGCAATGGATTGGCAATAGCAAGATAACTCCTTCTGCCTGGCTGTTTTGTGTTCTGGGAGTGCTCTGAGCTTGCCGTTCTACCAGATCTCCCTCTATGAGTGTCCTCTGCTCTGCCGCTCTCCGCCTGTCCAGCTGCCCTTAGCTCACTCCCGGAGCAGCTCTGGGCCATCGACCCAGTGGTCGGTCTACCGGAGGCCCTGAGCTCACTCCTGGAACAGCTTTGCGCTCTGGCCCCTTTGGTTGGCAAGGCACACTCCTGGCACTTGTTCCTAGAATGATCCAGAGTGTCCACCTTTTTCTGCTGCTTCCCTCTGGAGGCTTGACTGTACTGCTTCCCCTGATCACTTTTGTCTGTTGGAGCCATGGCTATAGACCTCGAGATAAGGGGAATGTGGGGATAGGAAGGGAGAGAGCAAAGGTGAAGATAGGACAGATGGGAAAGAAAAATAAGAATTTTTTATGCGGAGAAAGTCTAACAGGGTGGGTTACGGAAAGAGGAGAGAAAAAATATCAAGATAGAAAACAACAAAGGGACTTGAGAAAGGTGAGGCTCTGTACTCTGCTCCAGGTGAAGACAGGAAATTAAAACTTGCCTCGTGGAGATCTGAAGGAGGACAAGACAAAGAACATCTTCGAATCTGCATGATGTCATGGCCAGCCAGGACTCAGGACTCAGGAGACAAGGAGGCTGAGCCAGTTGCAGAAAAGCTGGCTGAGTCTGAATCTAGCCCTGCTTTGCCATCTACAGAAGAACCCATGTCTCAGCAGCCCAGCATAGGGTCCAAGCCTGGGAGACATAGTTGAGCAACAGCAAGAGGAGGAGCAGGTACCTACCTTTAGCCAAAGAGCAGAAAGGGAGGGGCTGCGACGCTAAAAACGACGGAGGCTAAAAGCAAGACACTCATTAATCACCAAGCAGCTGTGAGTGGTGCAGGGGCAAACATAAGCAGCTGAGAGAGACGCTGAATTCCTTGTCAAAGGCTATCTGCGATCACTGGAGAAAGCATCTGCCTCTGACTCTCCTGGCTTTTGGAACCTTGCTTCTTGGAACCTTAGATTATCTTGACCCTGGACTTTATTTGTTAACCCACCTTGCCAGAACGCTTTGACCTCAGACTGTTTCATCGTTCTCTCTCTCTGGACTCCTGACTCTATGGACTGCTATTGACATCACAAGGTACTGTTTTGGAGCTGTTGTTGTTGCTGAAGCTGGGCTGTCTTATCAACTGCTGACTTGGTGGCTTTCCTGGACACATAAGACCATGATGTAACTTCCTGTCTCTCTCTGGCCGGTGACGGAATATCCCAATTGTAATTGGATTCCTCCTCTTACCAATCCAGAGAATGATTAACAGTAAACTCTGCCTAACATGCTGAATCTGTTCAAAGCGTCAAGACCATGTTCTGTCTAATGTTCATCCAGAACTGAGAACTGAAATACAGCATGATTGTATACAAGTGAGCTCCAGATGGCGCTATATGAATTATGTAGAGGAATGCTTCTTCAGGACTTTGGTCGAAGAAAGACCAAGAGTAAAGGCAGTGTACTTAATCTACAGTAAGCAAGAAAACATACTTTATATTTATATCCAAAACAATCCTAGGTATTAACATTAATTAGGAAAATGGAGGTGAATGAATTTGTTTGCACAAACACTTCTAAAGGCTCTGAATCGATGAATGACTAACAGTAAGCTCTGTATTAGGCTCTGAATCTATTGGAAGTGTCAAGACCATGTTCTAATCTTCAACTGAGACTAGAAATATGGCAGGATTGAGTATTGGTGAGCTCTAGGTGGTGCTATATGAGTTAGGTACGGAAACGAATCTAAAGGGCTTTGAACAAAGAATAACCAGCAATAAAGGGGGCAGTAAGAATAATTATTCTTGATGGAAGAATCTCTCTCTCTCTGGATTTTCAACACAAATGAAGATTCAGCAAGGACTCGTCCCGTACTTTCTGCAAGCCTGCTGATGACTAAAAAGGCCAATCCGAGATAAACAAGTCCGGTTGCAGAAGGCACAGCAGGTCTCCTTGGGTGATCATAGAATCATAGAATTGCAGAGTTTGAAGAGACCATGAGGGCCATCCACTCCAACACCCTGCCATGCAGGTAATCACAATCAAAGCATCCCCGACAGATGGCCATCCACCCTGTTTAAAGACCTCCAAGGAAGGAGACCCCACCACGCTCCGAGGGAGTGGGTTCCACTGCCTAATAGCTCTGACTGTCAAAAAGTTCCTCCTCATGTTGAGGTGGACTCTGTTCCTGGAGCTTGCATCCATTGCTCCGTGTTCCAATCTCTGGAGCAGCAGAAAACAAGCTTGCTCCATCCTCAACGTGACACCCCTTCAAATACTTAAACAGGGCGATCATATCACCTCTTAACCGTCTTTTTTCCAGGCTAAACATATCCACCTCCCTAAGTCTCTCCTCATAAGGCATCGTTTCCAGACCTTTCACCATTTTAGTCGCCCTACTTTGCACACGCTCCAATTTGTCCATATCCTTTTTGAACTGTGGTGCCTAGAACTGGACACAGTATTCTAGGTGAGGTCTGAGCAAGGCAGAATACAGTGGCACTATTACTTCCCTTGATCTAGACACTATACTTCTATTGATGCAGCCCAAAATCGCATTGGCCTTTTTAGCTGCCGCATCACACTGTTGGTTCATGTTCAACTTGTGGTCTACTAGGACTCCTAGATCCCTTTCACATGTAGTCTCACTATGCCAGGTCTCCCCCATCCTATATCTATGCATTTCATTTTTTCGCACTAAGTGCTGTACCTTACATTCTCCGTATTGAATTTCATTTTGTTAGCTTTGGCCCACCTCTCCAGTCTATCCAGGTCATTTTGAATTTTGATCCTGTCCTCTAGGGTATTAGCTTGCAGCTACAGAATCGATTTGAAGCTCTCTTCTTTATCAAGGACAACAAGGAAAAACAGCATGGACAGACTTCAGGGACAGAGCAGGGGACCCTGAGAGTACCACTGCAAGGAACAGCTTCTGCTAAGCCTCAGGGGAGACATGTGGTGGTGGGGACTCCTTGTTGAGGAGTACAGAAGCAGTGATTTGTGGGCCTGACAAAATGTCTCGGGAGGTGTGTTGTCTCCTAGGGGCTAAGATCCGTGATGTGACAGAGAGACTGACAAGACTGGTCAAGCCTACTGATCATTACCCCTTCCTTTTGGTCCATGTGGGAACCAATAATACTGCAAGACACAGCTTTCCAAAGATCAGAAGAGATTATGAGGCTCTGGAGAAGAAGCTAAAAGAAATGGATGCACAGGTTGTCATCTTGTCTCTTCTTCCAGTTGAAGGGCATGGTCCAGGAAGGGAGAGGAAAATAGCTGATGTAAACAGCTGGCTCCATAGATGGTATCGCCGAGAATGATTTGGATTCTTGGATCATGGGCTGCGGTTTCATGAGGGGGGACTTCTGGCAAGGGATGGAGTGCATCTTATCACAGTTGGCAGAAACGTTTTTGCCAACAGTTTCAAGAAATTGATCAGGAGGGCTTTAAACTGAGTCATATGGCAGAGGAAGACAGTATTCTGGAAGGCAAAAGGGCTGGAGAAAATAGTCAAACAGTCATAGAGGGAACAAGGCAAACAGTGCAAGGATCCAGTAGTGGGAGGCAAAAAAACTTGCACAGGCAGCAAGTAAAGGGAACACATGGTCTTAGATGTCTCTACACTAATGCACAGAGCATTGGAAATAAGCAAAATGAACTTGAACTCGTAGCACTACAAAACAAATATGATATAACAGTCATTACTGAAACCTGGTGGGATGAGTCGCATGATTGGAATGTAGGAATGGAGGGGTATAACCCTTTTAAGAGAAACAGGCCAAACAGAAAGGAGGAAGAATAGCATTATATGTCAGGGATATTTACACCAGTGAAGAGATCCATGACATCAATACTGGAAGCCAGGTGGAGAGCATCTGGATAAAAATTAAAGGGGAGGGAAACAACAGGGATGTCATTGTGGGACTCTACTACAGACCCCCAAGTCAGATGGAGGAATTAGATGATGCCTTTCTAGAACAGATGACCACACATGCAGAAAGGAGAGATGTAGTAGTGATGGGTGACTTCAACTATCCTGATATTTGCTGGAAATCTAACTCAACCAAAACTTCAAGGTCTAGCAAATTCCTTACTTGCCTTGAAAACAATTTCATGGTCCAAAAGGTGGAAGAGGCAACAAGGGGGTCAGCTATTTTAGATCTCATCCTAACCAACAGGGATGACCTGGTTAATGGGGTGCAAGTGGAGGGATCCTTAGGTGAGAGTGATCATGTTCTCCTGGAGTTTGTTATACAATGGAAGGGAGAAGCCAGGCATAGTCAGACACGCATTCTTGACTTTAGGAGAGCTTATTTCAACAAACTCAGGGAAATACTGGGGGTGATCCCATGGTCAGGAATACTAAAAGAGAAGAGACTTCAAGACGGATGGGACTTTCTCAAAAGGGAGATACTGAAGGCACAATTTCAAACAGTACCAATGAGGAAGAAAAATAGGAGGTGTCTCAAGAAACCAGGATGGATGACTAAAGAACTTTCAACGGAGTTAAGATTTAAACGGAACATGTATAGGAAATGGAAAAAGGGGAAAATCACCAAAGAAGAATTCAAACAGATAGCGAACACGTGTAGGAGTAAAGTCAGAAAAGCTAAAGTGGAGAATGAGCTCAGGCTTGTTAGAGAGGTTAAGAAAAATAAAAAGGTTTTTTTGGGGGTATGTCCGCAGCAAATGGAAGAAGGAAATGACAGGGCCACTACGTGGAGAGGATGGCAAAATGCTAACAGGGGACAGAGAAAAGGCAGAATTACTCAAAACCTTCTTTGCCTCAATGTTTTCAGAAAAGGAAAAGGGTGATCAACCTGAGGATAATGGAACAGAGGACAGAATAGGGGAAATCCACTGCAAACGTTGTCCCCAATCTTCAAAAAGGAAAAAAAGAGGATCCCAACAATAATCATCCAGTTAGTCTGACATCATTACCAGGGAAGATTCTAGAGCAGATCATTAAACAGAGAGTCTGTGAACATTTAGAAGGCAATGTCATAATCACAAAAAGTCAACATGGGTTTCAGAGAAACAAGTCATGCCAGACTAAAATGATCTTTTTTTTTGATAAAATTACCAGCTTGGTAGATGAAGGGAACACTGTGAATATCGCATACCTTGATTTCAGTAAGGCCTTTGACAAGGTTCCTCATGACATTCTTGCCAATAAGCTTGTAAAATGTGGGCTAGACAAGTTAACTGTTAAATTTTAGCTATTGTAATTTGAAAATGATTACTAATCAAACTTTTAAAGGTATAATTCATACTGTGGTAAGGTTGTATGTATCCTTTGTTTAATTTAACGCAAATTTATTTTACAGTACAGTAATCAGAAAAGGTAACAATCTTTGTGTGAATAAAGCCTTTATTGTCCAAATCTTTATTAAAAGATATCAAAAGCAACAAAATCGTTGTTCAGAATTGCAGTGACCCTGCATCACAAATACATGATTTTTTAAAAAGCTTTAGCAAGGTCTCCTAGTACACTGGTGCAAGTAAAAGTAGAGCTGAGGCTTACGTTTTCCCACCTGAAGAACACTGTTTATTGCTCAAAGCAACCATTCCTTAGAACAGGAATGTAGAACATGTGTCCCTCCAAATATTGTTAGAGTACAACTACCATTACCCATTCGTTACTGTGCCTGGGGCTGATGGGAGCTGCAGTCCAATAAACTTCATAAGAGTTGCACTTTTTATACTTTAGAAACTGAAAAATGGAAGAGAAACCTGGATATTGCCTTCTCCTCTGAACACTTCTCTACTGAGGATGTTTAGACTCTAGACCTGTTGTAGCTAACAGGTTAAACCATACCTTGTAGCACAGGGAGAAGATGAAATGTTAAAAACAGAATGAACAAAGTTCTTCATTTAACAAGATTTATTAACTGATACTACTACATCTTATCCAGTATTTGAACAGGGCTTGAATCCTTCCCTTCCAGGTCAAAAGAATTCTTATTATAAGTATTTTTTTCAGTTGAAAGATACCCTAAATGTGAATGATATAAAAATTATATGAACAAAATCTGTATCAGAATAATTAAAACAGCCTGGATAATTCAGAAGCTTTGTCTTCTCTTGAAGATGTGTAGGTGTCCACACTTCTTGCCAGATTTTCATGGTATTTCTCCAAGCCAGTCCGCAAGCTAAGATAAATCTCCTTGGGTGCATGGGGAGGGGAGGAATTAAGTATAATTAAGTGTAAAAAATAATACATCGAGAACACATAAGAACAAGTTGCTTACCTGTAAGTGTGGTTCTTCGAGTGGTCATCTGTGAACTCACACAAATGGATCATCTGTGCCTGCACAGTGCATTGCTTAGAACCTTCTAGAGCTATGCAATCTGTGCTTTGGTGGTAGCCATTCCCATCCTCCACACGCATGGCCAGCATGCTTTCTGCCTAAACCCTATGTTCCCTGCATGCCAAAGCAGCAGCCAAGGAAAGAGAGATAGGAGGATACAACGAGGGCAGGATGGGCCAGGTTGTGTGAGTTCACAGATGACCATTCAAACAACCACAGTTACAAATAAGCAATCTGTTCTTGCTTCTTCATGGTCTCTGAGACTCAAACAAATGGGAGACTAGCAAGCAACTAAACACAGGAGGAGGGAGTGTCAGGCAACACAGGAGAAGAGCACAGCCCTCCTAAACACAGCCTCTGCTCTGCCTGGGACCTTGTGCCCAGTTTATAGTGTGGGATTAAGGTCCAAGGCTAGGACCAGGTGGCAGCTCTACAGATGTTGTGTAGATGTACCTCTCTCAACAAGGTTGCTGGCACCTCCATTGCTTTGGTTGAGTGACTCTTCATTAGGGCAGGAGGTTGCTTGCCTTCAAGTTCACAGGCCAGAGAGATAATCACTGCAACCCATTTGGAGAGACACTGAGTCGAGACAGGAAGTCCTTTCTTGTTGGATGAATAGCAGAGGAAAATCCTTTAACACCTCTCAAAGGAAGCTGTACAATCAACATAAAAGGCCAGGGCTCTACGCATGTCAAGACAGTGAAGATAACACTTGGTAGATCAGATGTAGCATTCTGCAGGAATGCAGGTAGAATAAAGTCTTGATTTAGATGAAAGGCGATACTACCTTTGGGAGAAAGGAAATGTCCAATATTGTCCTTGTGAAAACAGAGTTAAGGTTAATCCACCTCTAGGGCATAGAGCTTACCAGTCCTCCTAGCTGAGATGACTGCTACCAACAAGGCCATTTTCTAGGCAAGCAGATCACACGAGACCATAGTCTTAAAAGGTTTTCCCAAAAGCTGGGAGAGTAGTTCCAAACTCCACTGGGCAATAGGTCCAATCACAGGTGGTGTAGATTTTTTATACCCGTTCATGAATGGGTATAAAAAATTGCACCACCTGTGACTGGACCTACTGCCCAGTAGAGTTTGGAACTAGTCCTCTCCCAGCTTTTGAGAAAACCTTTTGTGACTATGTACTATGGTCTCTTGTAATCTGAGGCTACTTGCTGTCATGAATGGTAAGGAGATCTAGATGGGATGGTAACCTCAAGTATTCCCCTTGCAACAGGTGAATGAATCAGTGAGGCAAACCACATTTGTCTGGGCTACCACAGGATGACCAGAAAACACCTGGCTCTGTCCTAACGAAACTTGGCAATCACCCTGGTGATAAGGGAAAATAGCAGAAAAACACGATGGGCCCTCTCCATTGGAACAGGAATGCGATTGCTAAGGCATCAATAGGGAGCCTTCTGGAGGATGAGATTCCTATCATCTGGAAGGTACGTCACCTGTGCTTAAGAGTCCAACAAGTTGCTGATCAACCATACCTGTTATGCTGATTGTAGGTGGGATTTCTCACAGTTTACCATGGGGCCTGAGTCTAGAAGTAGAAGTGTTAGACAAATGTCCATGAGCAGCTGCTTGTGAGTGTGAGCAACCAACAGCCAATCTTCCTTATATGGAAAAAGAACAATACCTTGCTGAGGAAGCCAAGCAGCCATCACCATGATGTACTTGGCGAACACACACAGGGCAGTGCACAGGGCAACGCAAAGCACACAGAAACTGCATTCATCTTCCCACCATGAAGCAGAGGGAAAATCTATGAGATGGTCACAATGTCAAAGGTCCAGAGCAACAAACCAACCAACCACCTGCATCAGGGGTAGGATGGAACCAAGAGTGACCATTCTGAAATGTCTGGACTGCACACAGAAGTTGACACTTCAAAGATCCAGAATAGGATGCAGTCCTCCATCCTTCTTGGACATGATGAATTAGCAGATCTCCCATGCAGACGAGAGATAAGGACAGGCTCGATAGCACTTTTGAGCAGCAGGGACTTCACCTTCTCTTTCAGTGTGGGCAAGGGAGGAATCATGTGCAGAACTCCTATGTGGGGAGTCTTCCAGAATTCTCCACATTTCTGTTCTTGACCATGTCTAAGATCCATGAATCTGAGGTGATGGAGGCCCAGGCTATCTTTGAAAGGTGGAGGGTGGGATGGCAGACAAATGGTTGCAAGGTCACAGTTCCCAAAAAAAGTCAAAGGCACCACTTGCCAGGCTCCTGGATCTTTTTACAATATTGCTGCTTGTATCTACCAGCCAATGAATCACAGGCCTCTACTGGTGACCACCCCCAGGGCAACAGTAAGGTGGAGTATACCTCAACCTGGACCTGGGTCTAGCTGTAGAAAGATGCTGGGAATGATGGCCAGCTTTTTTTTAGCTGTTGACCACATTTTGTGGGTTTGTTCTAGCTTATTATCAGTGTCAGCATTGAACAGACCTCCCTCATCAAAGGGCAAATCTTCAATTGTCAATCTAGTTTGATTTGAGAGCCAAGATGACCTAAGCAATGCATGACAGCAGAGGACAATATTTCCCGCCAAGGCCTTCCACTACAGTTCACAATATGCCAAGCTGTTATTATCTGCTGCCCTGCCAGCCCGTGCGCCTCTGCCTTCAGGAGAGCAGTCACCTTGCGGTCTTCTTCAGAAAGCGTGTCCAAGTATGGGGATACATTTTCCCATAGCAGCTGTTGATATGCCCCCATACATGCTCTATAATTTGCAATCCTGAAAAGAAATGTGGCAGTAGGATAAAAATTTGCATCCCATGGCATCCAACTTCCTCCCTCCTGATCAGTAAGAGTGCAGAAAAGCTTCTGGGATGTTTTTGACTGGGCAGCATCCACAATTATGGAGTTCAGTCTTGGATGCTGGACCAGCCACACAGACCCCAACTTTACAACTTAATAAATCCCCTTCAGCTTCTTAGAGGTTGACAGGACAGAAGATGGATTGGTCCAAGATTTCCTAATGACCTGGAGAAAGTACGGAAGCAACGGAATAGAAGCTGGTGCAGGAGCTTGTTGTCGAACTCACTGGAAAACTAGGTCTAATACAGAAGGCTCTGCCTGCTTTATGTGCAAGTCCATTGCCTTGGTCATCCTAAGCATCTGGTCCATGAAAGACCTGACATCATCAGCCGGAGATGCCAGGTCACATTCACTAACCAATGCCAAGGGAGACTGTCTAGTTACCACAACTGAGGCCTCAGAAAATGAATCTGAGCCCTCCTCTGAACTGGAAGACTCAAGCTAAGGCAACCATCAAGATGGAGGAACTGGAGATATTGATGTCAAGCAAGTGTGCTCCAGAACAGTCTCTGAAGCTGTGGGCCTCAACATCAAAAGGACCAGATGGAGAGTGAGCCTGAGGTGGAGAGCAATCTCGAGATGAAGAATGAATTTGAGGTGGTGAAGAAGCTCTAACTGGAAGGTCAGACCAACATGAAGCATTTTGTGTTGGAGAGTGAGGTAGAACCACTATTGTAGCCAATGGGACCCACCTTAGTAGCGACTCCTGGCACTGATGTAAATGATGGCGTGGCTCATCAAAATCATGAAAATATTGTAGAAGTAATGAGAGGAAGGAGACCTTTCTTAGCAATGGTATGGTGAGTCCCACCTGTAAGGACTGTGCAAATGTCACTCCTCTCAATACGGATAGTATGTCTTGAAGAGTATTGAGAACAATAAATTTGAGGATTACAGGATCATGATCTCCAGGATACCCAAGTCTCAGACTGGGAGCAAGAACAACTTCTGCCATGATGCCTCAGTATGCAGGAACAGTACCAAAGGGAGTGATTGAACTCAAGGGTCTGAAATCACAGTATGACAACTTCGGTCTTGTGGAGTAGAAGGTGACTGAGGCTTAGGAGAAACTGGGATCTCTCCTTCGGAGACTTACCCCATTGCAGCCATCTGTGGTGAATCAGGAGGAGATGGCATCAGGACAGGAACTTCCCTGCATTCCAGAATGCTCCAACCCAATTGAGATTGGAGGAGAGGGTTCTCAGGTGGCTCAACTTGATGCGGAGGACCAAAGCAACAGTGAGGCCTGAGAGCAGTGGTCCTTCCCCTCCTCTTCTTATGTTGCTTGTGAGTGGCCTAATGGGAATCCACAATCAAAACCTCCTCAGTACAGATGAACTGACTTGGCATGGGGGGTTGCATCGTAACAGCTGGCTCTGAAATGGGATTATCCACAATTTCCCTGTGCTTTGATGGGCAAGTAGTAGTCTCAGCCAGAGACCATTTCAAAACCACATGGATCAATGATCCTGAGAGTGTAGGAATGGATGAAGTCCAAGGGCTAACAAAGGAGTGAGGCAGAAGAACTAGTTGATGCTGTATACAGCCTACTTTCTGCTGCTTGACTAGCGACGTCCAAGATATGCTCCCAGAGAAGTGCTTTTAGTCTTGCCGATTGATTTCGATGGGACTGGGGCATAAAAGCCTGGCAGTGCTTCCATGCCCCCACACTGTGCTCCAAGACAAAAGAAGGCATTTAGAATGGCCATCTTTTCTGGGATCTTACCAGCACACACAGTACACCTCATATAGCCAAGCCAACTAACAACCATTCAAAGCAGTACTAGTATGTCTGTGAGGCCAAAAATCGTGAGGTAAGTCTGAGGTCAACCTGGAAAAGCAGAAGAACAAATCACCAAGGCAAAATGCAAAGAGAAGGATGTAAATCCATAAGCCAAATCTGATCCAAGTCAGTCCAAAAATCAGTCAGAAGGTAAATGACAAGCACTCAGACAGGTACCTACAACATTCCTGCTGCGGTGGATGAAGAGGAACTGAGAGTTTTGGTGGGAAGCCCACTGGTTAGGCGCCTGGGAGGTGGGAAGGGTTACTGACCAAGCACAGCTAGTACAGCACTAGAAGGTTCTGAGAGATGCACTATGCAGGTACAGATGACCCATTTGTGTGAGTTCACTGATAACCAGAAAGAGGAAATATTCTTCTGCTGACAAAGCATTTACTATTTTTAAAAGTACCAAAAAGTTTTATTTCTGAAATGTGCTAAACTTACCAAGTATGTTTTCTCTGAAAGATTAACCAAGGCTGGCACAGAGTTGTAGCTGCTCATTTGAAATTATTTGGGCCAATGTCGTCATTCAATTTTATATAACTGGCAGCCTCATACCATCTAAGCTACATACATTCGAGAGCTGTGTGATATACAACAAAGCCTTTCAAATGATAGCTACTGCTACGATATTGGCTACTATAACATTAGATCAAGCTGCTGGTGGTGGTGGTATCAAACCAGGCTTGCTAAATCCGAGAACATACTAGTAAGAACATAATTAATCACGAGAACTTAACAATTCTATGGTTCTATACCCCGCTTATTTTCATTGTCAAGGTTTAGTAGTTTACCTTCCTCTCAAATTACATATAGGGAACTACAGCATCAGATCTTGGGGACTGTCTATACAGGAAGAAATACTGTGCAGGGATGCACATTACTGGTCACATTTGTCTTAATGATTTTCTAGCACCAAAAATAGTCTGCAAAGCTATTTGCATTGGTGTTCTGACAGAGCCTTCCTGTGAATCAAGATGCGACTGTGATTACTGGGCGCTATCATCCCTCCCAATAATATAGTCACTGCACACCTTTTTAAAAAATGTTAAATGTAAACAGGCGGACAGAAAACCTTCCGCTTTTAATTTATATATATATATATATATATATATATACACACACACACACACACACACACGTATAGGCCTTGGCATAGTGAAAATGCATACATTCGCTCCACCGAAATGCCAAAATGGCACTTCTGGACTCTGCTGCTGGAAAACCCTCCCCCATTTCACAACAGACCAATCAGCTGTAAAGTTCCTCCTTTACAGAGAATGTGCAGAAGTGCAAATCAGTTGCCCAAATGGGTGATAATGCGCATCCCTCCAGAGTATTTAAAAAACTTTGTGGTAAACTGAGAAGTTTCCTAGAGCACAGTATATGGTGGTTTTTGCCCCCCGCCTCCTTCTGAATACAGCTAATCACTGTGGGTTGCCATTAAGATAGATTGTATTCCTAGTGAATTCTATGAGGAGTAATTTCACCATTGAGACAGGTCCTTAACATTATGGTTTGGTATGTGTTCAGAACTGTTTATTTATTTTATTTTATTTTATTTATATGCCGCCTTTCTCCCAGAAGGGATCTGTTTGTGAATGGATGCAATAAACACAGTTATTAAGGGAAACATCTAAGAATGTTTCTAATTTTGGCTTCAGAATAGATGTCTTCAAAAAGAGGCTAGACAGCTACCTACAGGGAATGTTCTAGCTGGAGATCCTGCATTGGGTAGGAGGTTTGACCTGATGCCCCATGAGGCCCCTTCCAACTCTGTGATTATATGAACCTTTTATTGTAGCACTTCCAACTACTCGGCAAACAGGACATCATGCTAAAATGGTTTCTTTAAGTTTGACTTTTTAACACTATACAGTGAGTTGGAAGGACAGGTACTAATATGCACTTACTCACCTGAGCTTTTAACTTCTCTTTTCCAACAGTGTCATTTAGCTGCTGAATAGCAGCGTTGTGCCACATGATTTCTTCGTGAATTTTTGTCAGCTTCTCACAGACAACATCTCTCTTCTCCTGAAACGTTTTGCAATGCCTAGGGTATAAATACATACTTTAGCTATTGTTCTAAGATCGTAACATTATACAAGAAACATAGAAACAGCTTTATTGATGTCCATTGTTTTTACAGTTTTGGGAGAAGCAATTTGAAAAAAAGAAAAATGTGCTAAAACTCAGCTATTACATGCTAAAAGGACTTAACTGAAGTTGCACTCAGGCCTTCCATATTCATTTCAACATCAAAATGCAAGAAAATTACAATTTCCTTAATAGATGAGTTATTTTGGTAATACAGATAGGAAAGTTGGACTTAAACTGTAAAGTTCTTTTTTCGGCAGTGAGTTATCTCCTCTGCTACTCCAGAAGGTGGAGCTAAACATTTTAATGAGGTTTGAAAGCCTTTCTGCAAAAGAGAGAAGCCTCTCCCAGTTTCAGGATACGGGCTCCTAACAACAACAACAAAAAACACACAAAAAAAACACCAACTAGGAACTCAAAAGGCAACATGCAATTACTCAAAAATTGTAACAAGTAATTCTCCACACATAGAACAAATGTCACTTGAGTGGGGTGGACTACCTTTAATTCACTACAGAATAAGGCACAGACTTAATGGTAAATCCAATTGTCTTCTTTCCTGCATTGGAGGAGCACAGACCAGAGTGGGATATGTATGTGCAATTAATCCTAGACTGGGTAGCTCTCTGTGCACCCCCTTAAGGGAAAAACACCCTATTATAGGCCATACCTCCTGAAAAGAGATTTCAGCCAAAGCATAAAGATGAATTATATGTTTTATAAATGTAAATGCCAAAGACCAGGCAGTTGCCAATCAGTGGAGCCAAAAGAGAAAATGCAACAGCTACAGATGCATTCCTTGTGAAATAGGCCTGGATCCCAGGCTGTTGCCCAATGCCCTTACCACATGGACAACCTCCAAAATCATTTATTTGGGGCTTGTCTACACGAGGCAAAACCTCTCAGAGTGCATCACAGTAATGGCATTTTGCAGCAGCTGTCTTAATGAGGGTTTTGCCCCCATAAGCTTCACATGTAAGATGGCGATGGCAAGAGATTTACTCGCATTTGTACTTAATTTATCACCGCCAAACTTAAAACAAACAAACAAACAAAAAACGATGTCCAAGGTTCGATAGAGTGATTTTTCAATTTAACAGAAAGGTAAAAACCCCCAACAAACCCATTTCTCACTTTGTGCTTGCTTGCTAAGGCAAAAATCTAACAAGGCAGCAGCGGGCGCTTGCCTTGTTAGTAAGCCCTGCTCCCTGCACTTGCCCAGCCAATCAGCTTTGTGCTTCCTCTTCTGTGGGAAAGCAATTCATGTTGAATCGCTTGTCCCAATGAGCAGAAGCGCACATTCCCCTGGCTGTTTTTTAAAAACTCAGGGAAAAGCTACAAAGGCTTTTCCTGCAGTTTTTGACATTTGCCCCCCCCCTCCTTCCCAATATAGTGAAATGACAGGTGGGATTCTCATTACATTCTGTGAGGAGTATTTTGCCATTTAGACAATGCCCACATTTCAGGTGAAGCATTGGCCCATCAGCTATGCAGGGGGAATAGGAAAGGATCTCCAACACAACCATCACTGAAGAGGGCTGTTCAAGTGGTGTTCAGTACTCATGAATACTTGCTGATTAGACAATAAACAATACCTAGAGTACAATCAACCCTGCCATGCAAGATTTTAATAGATCTAGCCTCTGTAGAGATATATACAAAAGTGGAGACCACCACCTCAACATTGTTGATAAGTCTGCTCCCAGCAGCATTCTGAGCAGTGGGAATGCTCCCATGATTCCCAGTCTGAAAGATCTTTGGACATATACACACAGTGCCTAGGCATGGGGGACAGGGCTGTCCTCCACCGTACTGCAGTACACTCTCACCATTGTCACAGAAAGATACAACATGCAAAGACCAATCAACCAGAAAGCTCCTGAAACTCAGAGATGCAAGCTACTATGAGGTCTGCAGCAGGCAAAGCTATAAGGGGGAGGGCTTGCTTCTGTCACAGGGAAGACTTTGGATTTCATTTAAATCTTTGGCCCTGCCTTCTGGAGCAATAGAAGATAACTCACACTTTCACTATAGAAAAAAATGGTAGTATCCTGTGCTGTGTCAAGTTCCAGATTCACTATTATCTTGGAGCTGGATGGCTCTCAGTAGCAGAATGGTGGACTTAAATCTTGTGGAGTTTACACAACTGGAGCTATCATGATGCAAGTGACAGCATGTATGAGTGTGTGTATTCTTACATATGAGGAATTATGCCAGTGGTCAAGATTCAGCAAGTGTGAATTTGTTCAAATATTCAAGTTTGAATGGATGCAAACATCACAAATGTATGTAAGTGTGTTATGTACAGATTTGTTTGAATGGGATCTGGCAAATCATGCTGAGGCACCACATGTCAATCAATGAGGAAGACACAGCAAGGCACCACCCACTGCCCTGCTTCTCTTACTAATCTGGTATTTTATCTCTCAAATATTTTATATTTTGTTAGCCACTTGAATTAAAATAAGGCAGAAGACAACTATGATAAAATAAATAAAACCACTGTCGGTGGTAGTTTCTTTGTTGTTTTCTGCCTGTCATATTCTTTAAGCACAGTGAGTGGGGTGGGTGGTTGCTTCTCTCCTATCTTAAATAACACCTATTTTCCATTTTCTCTGTGTTCTCATCATCAATATCAAGTCCAGATTATTTTTATGAGGGTGACCTTTAAAAGCCACATATCTATCAAAACTTCTTAATCTGGGACCCATTTGTTACATTTGTATGCATCAATATAATGCAACAAGATGAAACTGGAGTTTGGCATCTTTGATTTTTATCTTTTTGAAGTGCAGGGTTTATTTTGCAAGCTTGTTAATAAGTCTCTTTTCTGTATGCTTATGCAGAAAATGAGGATATAAGTATCACAATATTGAGCTATTGTTTCAAGTTCATTCTCTCCAGTAGGCTGGGCATATTCTTGTGTAGGTTATTCTTCCCACTCCCTCTGGTAGGCAAAGACATGAAGGAAAACAGTTGTTTTCTCATGGCAGCCCAAATTCCACAACAGTTTCTCCTCTGCAATTTTTTTTAAGTTACTTCCAGACAGATTTTTGCCAATTTTCATTTGATTATTTTGGTTTTTTGCAGGTCAGGGAGTTAAGGTGCATGGGACAGGTAGTGGCAGTGGTTTTAACTTGTTGTTTTTTTTGGGGGGGGTGGCAATCCCCAAATTCAAAAATAGGGGGTCAATGGGTTTTAGAACTAATTGAGGACTCTCAGACCACACAAAGCCCATGAACTGTACTTTCCCCATCCTGGCATAGCTAATGACCAGATATTTCTTCATTTATACAGAGTCTTCCTGCTTGCCTATGACTACATTCCTGGTCTTTCTACCACAAAGTAAGAGATGGGGAAGAAATTGTTGCTTGTTGCTGTATGTCAAGTCATTTCCAACTTTGGGCGATCCTAAGGCGAATCTATCATGGGGTTTTCTTGACAAGATTCCTTCAGAGGCAATGGGGGAGCAGCTCAGCATGGAGCCTTCTGAGCTGCCTTGCCTGCGTTGGGGAGCGGTGCAATAGACGGGCCTCCAAGGAAGCCAGCGGGGACCTCCTCCTTCACCGGCACCAGGGAGGGCTTGGCTTCGAGGGCTTGGCTTGCGGAGATGACCAGGCGGCGGTGGCTGCAGCCAAGACCAAAAAGACCTTCTCAGCTCCCTTTTCTTGGTATCTTGAGAGAAATCTATTTACCTTGAAGTTGGCCAGGGAGGCAAAGAGGTCTATGTTTGGTTGACTGAACCTTCTGGTTATCAGGTGAAATGCTTCTGGGTGGAAGCTTCACTCTCCAGGTCTATGTTTATCTGGTTGAGCCAATCTGCCTGGGAATTCAAGATGGAGATGTTATACCTAAATGGAAACAAGGTGAGATTCCACCCAGGTTAGGAATTTCAATGCCTCCTTCATAAAAAATTGGGATCTTGTTCCTCCTTGGTGATCTATATGGGCTTTTGACGTTATGTTGTCTGTTTTGATCAGGACTGTGTTGCTAAGATAGTCTTGGCAAAGGCTAGTACAGCTAAACTGACTACTCTGAGTTCTAGCCAGTTGATGCTATGCTTGAGTTCCTCCTGGCTGCATCTGTCTTGAGCTAGGTGTGGCCCACAATGACTGGTATCTGTGGTGATCTTGACTTTGTCTGGCTCCCAGGTTGGCTTTCCCACTCCTGATGGCTGGGATGGTCCGTCACTCAAGAAAGTGGCAAAGTGTTGCCGCAACTCCTGTTCTGACTGCAATGGCAGACTGGTATTGGGAGTAGGAGTCTCTATAGGGATCTGGCATGGGGGTGTGCCCAAAGGAGACATTCCATGGTGGAAATCATGAAGCCCTATAGCTGTACCAGAAGGGGCAAGTCTGACAGGAGGAACCTCTGACTGAAGAGATGGTGTTCCTGATGGCCTGAGTTCTTCCTTGGGGAAGGATAACCATACCTTACTGGGTGTTGATTATGGCTCCAAGGTGATGGATCCTTTGAGATGTGATGAGGTGGCTCTTCCCACAGTTTACCTGAAAAACATGGGTCACCAGTGACTGTAGCACCTCCTGGACATCTTTGAGGCTCTGTTGGAAGGAAGCAGATCAAGTAAGCAGATCGTTGAGGTATGGGTAAATATGGAGGCAGAACTTCCTTCAGTGTACCACCAGAGCCACTTTAATTTTGGTAAATACCCTGGGAGCTGAGAACAGCCAAAAGGCAGAGCCTTGTATTGGTAATGCAAGTCTTCATACGCAAAATGAAGGAATTGGTGGTGTAAGAAGTGGACATGGACATGAAGGTCTGTTTCGTTCAAATTCAGACATGACAGGAAGTCCCCTCACTGTGCTTAAATGTTTCCATCCAAAACCAGTGCTTCTTGGTGAACCAGTTTACCACCCTTAGGTTCATTATGGTTCTCCATATGCCATTCTTCTTGGGCACTATGAAGAACAGCCCTTGCAGCTTTGTGAAGTTGGTGCCTTCTCTATTGCTCCGATTCACATCAGATGGTCAATACTTCCAGTAGGTGGTGATGTTTTTCGTGGATCCCTGGACTTTTGGGGAAGCAATAGTAATGTTGTGGTGTCTGCAGGCGAACTCAATTAGCTAGCCCTGTCTGTGAGTGGCCAGTACACATTGGTCTGAGGTAGAAGTCTCCCACATGTTCATAAAGTCTTAAAGCCCACCCTCTACTGGTGAGTTGGCATCAGGCCTGAGAATGTTTTCACTGCACCTTTTTTTTTGGGGGGGGAGCTTGCAATCTGCTAGAGTTCTGGGAGAGCTGTTGTTTCGGTGGGAATCTGGTTTCTCCCCACTGGGTCTTGTATAACCTGAAATTCCCTGGGCTGAAAGGAGGGATTGAACTGAGGTGTGTAATGGAGCATAGGTGAATGAAAGGCCAGTTGTCCCTTTCTGCTGTACTTTTTCCCCTTGTTTTTCTTACACAGGACTAAGGTGCTCTTTATATCCTTGGTCTCAACCAAGCTGGGGTTCAAGGACTCACAAAAAGTTTGGTACCCAGGACAGGGGGCAAAGGTGAGATTCGGCTCAGAGCTAGTCCATTTTCCAAGTTTTTAAGCCATATCCGTTGCCTGACCACTATAGATGCCATCTAAGCCATGGTGCTAAACTGGATGGCATCCAGACTGGTATCTGCTGCAAAGGATGTCATCTTCATCAGTTTGTTCATGCCCTAACTGTCTGGGAAAGCTGCCAAAAGCTGACGGTAAACAAGCCTATAGAGTAGTAAACAAAGATAAGGCTAATGTCCGGGAAAGCTACCAACTATTATCAGCAACAAGGCACTGAAGGAAAGTCAAAACAATCTAAGAAACAGCAAGGAGGGTGTAGTCTTGAGAGAGGCAGCCAGAATCAAGCAAGGAGAAACACGGAGAATCACAGTCCAGGTCACAGTTCTTAATGGTCTGCAGGCAGCGTGGTCAACAGCAGGTCTGAGATCAAACAGGATTAGCAGGCAGTGTAGTCATAAGAAGGTCCGAGGTCAAACAGGATTCAAGGCAACAAGAACGAAGAGTCACAGTCAGCAAACACTGGGGCTTTTGCCAAGGTGATCAGTTAAACTCTGACAAACTCTCCATAGCTCCCTGAGTCATATATAAGCAATTGCTGCCCCAGGTGTAGCTAATCCCTGAGGCATATATACACAAATTACTGCTGCCCAACTTGATTGTGTGATGTTTAAGAGAAAGCCTCTGAGATCTGTGTCTGGCTTCCTTCTCCAATCTATGCTGGCTGAAAGATGGAACAGGTAAGTTTGGATCTTCCTCCTCTTTGCTATCTAAGTTGGCAGGACTTCCTGCTGGAACTGGTGCCAATATACTTGTGCAAGGCTTTTCCTCTGCTCGGTTATCTAAGTTGGCAGAGCTCCCTGCTGGCACAGGTGCTGGTAAACTTGTGCTAGGGTCTTCAGCAACAGGTCTGTTTTTTTCCATATCCTCATCCTCTGACTCCATGCCCTCATTAGTCACACAGACCATGACACTAACTGAGTTTAACCTCATTGCTAGGAATTTCCTTTAACCTTTCCTTGGCCCACAGCAAGGATGCTCTGGACATGATGAAAATTTACGTTGTGGCTCTTAGGGCCAGGGTGGAGGCTTCACACTCTTTAAAGGGTGGCCTCAGCCTTCCTATCTTCTGTAACCTTCAGTATATCCTCACTATCCTTCAAATAAACGGCCAAAGATACAAAGACTGATACGATGGCATCCTTGAGGGGCACTTGCAATTCGTACATCACATCCTTGGGCAGGCTATAATTTTAAAAAAAAACACATTCCAGATCTGACCTGTTGAAGGCAGGCTTGCTCCACTCCTCTACTACTTTCATAACATCATATGGGAATGGGATATCCAAGGAGGAGAGTGCTTTTGGAAAGCACTCCCCACTCCATTGGGGGAGGCCTGGATCTTGGGGCTGGGTAGGCTCAACAGGGAGGATGAGGCCTAATGTCCTACCTGCCTTCCTCAATAACAAAGCAGTCATCTGGTTGAAACAAATGTGCGGACTTCTATAGACATATCCAACTCATCTGAGGATAGTTCTCCATCCTCTTCCCCTGAAGATGTGTAGCCACTCCCTATAGTCCTCCCTGGATGAGTCTACGCTGCTAGGGAAGGGGGCCTGATGGCTGTCCTGCGTTTCTTAGCTATGTGGCCCTGCTGGTTCAGGTCTAAAGATTCACCTTTGGAGGCTGACTGTGGACAGCATGAGGAGACAGCAGAACAGAGGAATTTTCCCTCAGCCAACTGCTCCTGTGCTTCTTCTGTGGTCACTGCATTCTCTAAGCCTGTCTCTAATTTGTCTATGGTGGAAGATGGAGCATTAGAGGCGGGGAGAGAAACTCTGGCCAGGCCAGTGAACTTCTCTTCAGTCCAGGCAAGCCTGGACATTCCCACAGTCAGGCAACTAAATCCCTTGCTTGGCTTCTGAAGAGGGAGGATGAAGGGGGTGAAGGCAACAGAGCTGAGATGGTAAAAGGTGGAGGATATGATAGAAAAAAGGGTTTTGTTAAAGTTGAGGAAAGAGAGAAGATAGATTAGAGAAGAAATAGGAAGATTAAGAGTGGGAAGGTTCTGGAACTGCGAGCAAAGAAAAATGTGTCCTCTCAGAGCAGGAGGCAGGAATAAGACTGACCTTTCTGGGCGTTGCTCCCCTGGTGGATATCGAAAGGTCTACCTTTCATGCCTATTGGAGCAAGTGGGAGTAACAACCAACTAAAGGATATTCCTCCCTTCCCCACTGGGAAAGAGTAACTTACACAAGCTTACTCCCCATTCACTGAAAAAACTAAGGGATCCAAATTTGGGTTTGGAGGAATAATTCTTTACATGTCAATGAACCATTCAACTTTTTTTGTTTTCTGCTGCTCCAGACACTGGAACACGGAGCAATGGATGCAAGCTCCAGGAACAGAGATTCCACCTCAACATTAGGAGGAACTTTTTGACAATAAGAGCTGTTTGGCAGTGGAACACACTCCCTCGGAGCGTGGTGGGGTCTCCTTCCTTGGAGGTCTTTAAACAGAGGCTGGATGGCCATCTGTCTGGGATGCTTTGATCGTGATTTCCTGTGTGGCAGGGGGTTGGACTGGATGGCCCTCGTGGTCTCTTCCAACTCTACAATTCTATGATTCTGATCAATTATATTAATGCTCACTACCACCTCAGAATAAAGTGCCACCATCTGTTGCTACAAAAATTCTAATGTTGTAAACGGTGCAGAGTGAATCTGCTGCAGTGTCAAGGAGGAGGAGGAAGAATGTCTAGGAAGCATTCAAGTGCTGTTTCCCTTTTAGCTTGATAAATGATGTGTCCTGTTGGGACATAGACCCTGATTCCCCTACAGGCCTTGAGGCTTTACATAATCAGATGTAGCAGAGAAATTATGGAAGATTTGTGAAAGACAAATAGGTTTTTGTTAAGTCTCTGCCAAGAAGTTACCCTAATGTGACTCTTCATGAAAGCATGAAGTAGCATTAAATTAAATTGGAACTATGCTGAAACTGTTACTTACCACTTACACGCTGATACTATAGCACTGAACCACCTCCCAATAAGAAAATCCCTCTTTGTACACAATTAACCAATACTGTACATCTACAGTTGTCCCTTCATATTCACTGGGGTTTGGTTCCAGGACCCCCCGTGGATACCAAAATCCATGAATGCTCAAGTCCCATTACATGCAGTGACATAGCAAAATGGTGTCCCTTACATAAGATGGCAAAAGATCAGGTTGCTTACCTGTAACCATAGACCTTTGAGTGGTCTTCTGTGAATTCACACAGCTGGGTAATTCCTGCGCCTGCACAGAACACTCAGAACTGTCTAGAATCATCAGGTAGAATTTGGGCAGTAGCCCCGCCCACCCCAAAGGTCACTCTGAGCCGTTACCGGTCATTCCCCTCAGTTCATAAAGGACGCCGTAATTAGCAGCACCATATTAATTTGAAACATAGCTAAACACTGAGGGGAGGATGGGCGGATCTGTGTGAATTCACAGAAGACCACTCAAAGATCTATGGTTACAGATAAGCAACCTGACCATCTTCTTTGTGGTCTCTGTGAATCCACACAGCTGGGTAGACTAGCAAGCTTCACCTTCAGGAGGTGGGAATGTTATGCTAAACACATATCTTATTAAGTTACTACTACCCAAATAAATAATAAAAGGACACAAAATGGTAGTGTCTCAACCAAATAACTGTGTATTGCATAAACACCAGGCATGCAAATGATTCAACATTACCATCAATAAAATTAATATGAAGGTTGAACATCAAATTTCCATGTTCACTGAATGATAGACAGCAAAGCAACTCTCCCAAAAGTAGCGTCAGTTCTGGATTTGTGGTCTAATCTGTAATGAGACATAAAGGTTAAAGGCGAAGACCATGTAGCTGCCTTACAGTCTCAAGTGAGATACCCGACATACAGGCAGTTGATGCAGCTACTGCTCTAGTGGAATGTGCACGTATTCTGGATGGCAAAGGTTTCTTGGCCAGTTCATAGCACAGAGAAAACGTACACACCACCCATTTTGATAAACGCTGTGGAGAAATTGGTTCACTTTCCTTCTTCACCAAATATGGCACAAACAGTTTTGGTGATTTCCGAATCTCAGCAGTTCTTTCAGTATAAAAGGTTAACTCACCGAACATCTAAAGAATACATAGTTCTCTCAAATTTCTTTGATGGGTTCTGCATCAAGGTTGGTAATACAATTGATTGTTTGAGATGAAAACTTGAGACTACTTTTGGTAAAAAAGAATGTCAGGCTTCAGAACCACCTTATGCTTATGGAAGACAAGATAAGGTGAATCAGCTCGTAACACACATAGTTTACTTGCCCTTCGCGCTGAAGTATTAGCTATTAGAAATGCAGTTTCCCAAGACAAAATTCAAAGATCAGAGGTCGCCATAGGTTCAAATGGCGTTTTTGTCAGTTGAGACAACACAAGTTCTAAACTCCAAGACAGTGTAGGCTCATACACTGGAGGATGAAGATTAAGATGACCTCTCAAAAACTTCTTCACTAATGGGTCTCTAAATGGAAATGGACAACCCATTGCTTGGAACTCTACTGAAATGGCAGCCAGATAGCACTTCAAAGATGGCATTGACAAACCAGTCTGTGTCAGATGTAGTAAAAATTCAAGGACTGTTGTGATTGTAGCTTTTGATACCAACAGGCCCTGCTGAGCCAAGAATGAGTTGAACCTTTTCCACTTGTAGGAATAAGAGCGCTTAGTTGATGGTCGAAGAGCTGCATTAATCACTGCTTGAACATCAGGAGTTAAAGTTATGAATGATGTCATGGGACAATCCTCCATGCCGTCAGCTTTAATGCATTCAAGTTCAAGGGTGTCTGACTTTGTTTTTCTGAATTGTCAGAAGGTCCAGTCTGGACGGGAGCCTTAGGTACAAATGTCGGGACAGATGTAGAGGACTGAACCACGGTTGTTGAGGCCACTACGGTGTGATCAGTATCACATTGGAGTTGTCCCTCCTTATCTTTACCTTCATCAATAGTGGAAATGGGGGAAAGGCATACAGCAGTGGATCGTCCCATTGAAACAGGAATGCATCTCCCAATGAACCCATCCCTCGAGTTTGAATGCAATACCGTTGACACTGCCTGTTCCACTTTGATGTGAAGAGATCTACTTCTACTTCGTCTGCAACTGGAAGATGGATAGACTGCAACTGGATATTCCTCAGTGCACATCAGTTCCAAATGTCAAGCATGATCAAAAGTAACGTGAAGGACCTGGTCCCTCCCTGCTTGTTCAGGTAATACATGACTGATGTATTGTCGGTTATAATCAGTACTGCCTTCCCGGTCACCATGGATTCAAAGGTATTGAGCGCTTTCTGAACAGCTATTAGCTCCAAGACATTGATATGAAGTTGATTCTCTGGTACCGACCACTTCCCTTGAACTGAAAGCCGTCCAAGATGAGCACTCCAGCCAGTCATGGAACCATCGGTAGTGATGGTTACTTGCGGTTGTGGAGATTGGAATGGAAGATATTTCAATACATTCTCTGGATGGAGCCAACATCCCAGCGACCGCTGCACCGCCCTCGGCATCGTTAATAACTTGTTTGGACTGTTGTTTAGAGGACAGAAAACCAAGAGAAACCATGCTTGAAGAGGTCGGAACCATAGTCTTGCTAGAGGAGTAACTGCTACCCTAGATGCCATGTGGCCCAACAGAACTTGTACTGTATGTGCGAAAACTCTTCGAGATCGACGGCAACTGTAAATGAGATGCTGAAGTGTCGCAAAACGATCCTCTGGAAGTTGTGCACTGGCAGTTGTCGAATTCAGTAGAGCTCCTATGAAGTGGACAGACTGTACTGGGTCCAAATAGGATTTCTCCAAGTTCACCACCAGACCGAGATTCTCGAGGAGGTCCAAAGTGAATGCAATTTGTTTATGGAGACGAATTCGGGAGTCTGCTACTAACAACCATTCGACTATGTATGGGAAAACAGTCAGACCTTGCTGCCGAAGGAAAGCAGCAACAACCACCATACATTTGGTGAAAACATGTGGAGCAGCTGCCAGCCCAAAAGGGAGAACACGAAACTGGAATGGAATGTCCGCAACTTGAAATGCCAGGAAACATCTGTGATGTGGATGTATACCCACATAGAAGTACGCATCCTTCATATCTTTAGTTGCAAACCAATCGCCTTTTTGCAACAGGGGAAGGATACTAGATAATGTCACCATTCTTAACTTTTTTGTTAAAACGAACTTGTTTACATTTCGAAGGTCTAGTATAGGATGAAGACCTCCTCCCTTCTTCAACACCAGGAAATATCTTGAAAAGAAGCATTGGTGTGTCATTCTTGGATCCACCGGCTCAAAGGTGCCTTTTTGAAGTAACATTTTAATGTCTTCCAATAAAGGCTGAGATGGGGTGTTACTGGAATTCGACTTGTCAGGGGGTACTCTTCGAACTCTATCCAATACTGGATGGATCAAACTGAGGCCACTGTGCAAAAGTCAGGCTGTGGCTCCAGGAGGAGAGAGGAAGGGAAGGTCGAAGGCCGATCTCTTGGTTTCGGAGAAGAGTGTTTGGTCTTCTTTTTCCTCTACTTAGTCCTGGCCCAGAAGAGGCAGAGGAATCACGGTCTCGACTGGATTTACAATAACAAAGATTGATCAGACGAATACGAGGAAGACAAGGATCGTGACCTGGATCGACTTCGGACCCAATGGTGTAAAGAGGCTATACAATGTGTCGGAGGAGGAAGAACATCATCAGGCAATGGTGGCAACGGTCTCGAGAGAGGATGGATCTCATCCCTAGGTTGTTCATAGAATTTCCTTGGGGATATCTGACTACCAGGATCCATCATTTCAGATCTAATATTAGGTAATGGTTCAGGCATATGATATGATATTTCTGGAGGAGAACGATAACTTGGCCGTTTTTCTTCTCTGAAGAAAGATCTCTCTTTATCCATTGAAGACACCCGTACTCTGTACGGAGAATCATGAAAGCCTGTCAGACAAGACATTGCCACATCGAAGCCACCATACGTAGGAACGGTGTCCACGGCAATAATCAAAGGTGTAGGTGGATGATGGAAGACTATTGGGGAATCAGGTTCATCATGCACTTGCTCAATGTCCTTCCTATACAAACTGCCTCCAGTTAAGAGCTCTGCTCTTGACACAATGGGAGACGGTGAAGTTATTTTCTTTGGAGGTGATAAGATTTCTCCTTCTGGCAATTGTACTGTGTCTACATTCACCAGTTCTACCAACAGAGTCGGGGTTGGTTCACGAACTGGAGTTGGTCTTTTTTCCAGGTGATGTTGTTTGAGACAAAACAGATGTTTTCGATGGAGGAACATCTCTCGATGTCAAACGCTGGGGAGAGGTATGCTTAACTTTTTTCTTTTTCTTCTTCTGTTTCTCCGCTTTTGAAGAAGACAAAGATTCCTTATCCCAGTTAGAGCCCGTGCGTTTAGATGTTGAGCGTTCACCAGAATCAGACAGCAAATGAGATTGTAGTTTTTCCAACTTCGCAGTCTTACGATCACGATCCCGTGCCGTCGATACCTAAGTCTCTCGATCCTGATCACACAAAACCGATGATTAGGAGATAGTCTCAGTGTGGAGTACACATCTCTTAGAAGCTGATTATCTGCACTTCAGTATCAGATGCAGTCACCATATGTCTCCTTCGGGATGGAATCACGTGTTTAGTCCAGCTATGCTGTTTAGCTGGACTTTTTGAATCTGATCTTCCACTTTTTTGGGTTGTTCGCCGGCTGAGCCGTAGACACCAACGCTGTCGAAGAAAGTGTCGAAGCAGAGTACGGCACCAAGGCTTTTTCATATAGAAAGGATCAAAGCTGGGACATTCTTTGCTTTTGGGCCTGAGGTGTACAGGCCCTACAATGCGAGCAGTTCTCCACATTATGAAATTCTCCCAAGCAAATTAGGCATTTTGAGTGTCCATCAGCACTCAGCAATTTTGGTTGGAAAATAACAGTGCTTAAACATGGCTAATTTAGAGGCCATTTTACGATACACCTTTATAAGCAGAATCCAGTTAGGTGGAAGAGAAGAGTAGTCAATTAGTCCGAGGTGAAACATGAGAGAATCAATCCAAAACCAGTCCAAAATCCAGAAACGTCATTGAGTACACAAATCCAAAGTACAAATCCAAGATTAGTCCGTATTTTACAAGAAAAAGTGATCCTAGACAGGAGTGTTCCTAACGTGCTGCTTGTGCGGCGGACAAAAGGAACTGAGGGAAATGACCGGTAACAGCTCAGAACCGTTGGGGTGGGCAGGGCTACCGCCAAAATTCTACGTAGTGATTCTAGAAGGTTCCGAGTGTTCTGCGCAGGCGCAGGAATTACCCAGCTGCGTGGATTCAGAGACCATGAAGAAGATTCAAGGTTTGTTTTTTTGATTATTATTTTTAAGAATATTTTCAAGCTGTGAATACTTAAATCTGTGAATGCCAAATCCGTGAATACGGAGGGACAACTGTATTTTAAAATAGGTAGCATAGCTGATTGTGCTTTCCTTAGTATGCTAGTTTGAAGTTATATTAAGACATTTGTACAGACCAGGTAAGATAAAAATAAATGTCAGAAATTCATACTCTGTTATTGCCTGCATGCGTTGCTCAGTATCATCACGTATTTTTTTAAGTTTGATTTCAACAGAGGTGAGTTTTTCCTTTTTAACAGTAACCAGCCTTTTCAAGGACATATATTCTGTCTTGGCATTCTTTAATCCACTATTGCTATTTTCTATTTGATGCTTTAGTGTTCGAATCTGGAATGAGAATGTTTTGAGAGAAGGTCAAGAATCAATTATAGAAAGACATTTTCTCTTCCAGCACAACTTAAACAAAATGCCACAAAGCAATGAAACACAACATATTAATTGTTGCAAATACTAAACTGTTTTGTAAAAAAAAAAGATTCACAAAACAAAAGAAGGCTTATAGTTACCTTTCTAAGCAGGGAAAATATGATTTATTCAGGAGAGCAAAGACATTTTTCACCAAGATTTTAAAAAACAACTGTTCTTGCTGGGATTTCCCCCCCCCCCCCGAGAGTCAACTGAGCTCCTACCTACTTGGATTGGATTGGCAATAAGATAAAGCTTCCCCAAGCAATTGGTAAGTACTTCTGCTCATTTTATAAAATGCCAATTGCTTTCTACCATCTACTTTGGAAAGCAGCCCCCAGGAAAATGCCACATTGGTTACTTACTGTGAAGGTGCATTTTTGGGGGTTGAAGAGAGGATGAATCCTGTTATAGATGGGATGTCCTGTCACCGCCCAGAGAGAAGCAGGAAGTTGCATCATGTCCGTACGCAAATTTTGAATCTTCTTTGTTTTCTCCTCCTGAGGATCACCACAAGGCCAGTTTCCTGACTAGCAAAGCCCCATAAGAGAAAGGATGCATATAGAGAAAAAAACAGAAAACCATATACATACAAAGAAAGCATAATAGAGTGGATCATCGCAGTCACTGGGAGGGGTGGATTCATCCTCTCTCCAAGGCCCAGAATGAACCTTCATGGTAAGTAACCAATGTGGCATTCTCTGGCATTGGTGAGAGGATGAATCCTGTTGCAGATGGGACGTGCCCAAGCTATAAACCACCCCTGAAGGGTGGGTGTGACTGCAGGACAGAATTATATTCTCTTATTACTTCTTGGAGTACCCTCCTTCCAAAGGTGGCTTCCGTTGATATGAACTTGTCCATCTTATAATGTCTGATGAATGAGAAGGGAATGCGCCAGGTCACACCACCCTACAGATCTCAGATATGGGGGCATTGGATGAAAACACTGCTTAGGTGGCAGTGGACCTTGTTGAATGTGCCGTCACACCTGATAGCCTTGGTGTTCTTGATACATCATAAAGTCAAAGTTTGATGTGCAATCATAAATATGCAAGCTTTTAGCCAGGTGGCTATGGTTTGCCTTGTTGCCTTGGCTCCTATGGAGGCCGGGTTGAAGGACACAAAGAGGGAGTCACAACACTGGAAGGAACTGGCATGCTTAATGTATATCTTGATGGCTCCTCTCACGTCTAACTTATGCCACAGTCGTTTCCTCGGATGGGATGGGTTTGGACAAAAGGATGGAAGGACCAACTCCTTTGAAACTTGGAAGTTTGAGAGTACCTTCGGCCTGAAAGAAGGGTCTGGATGCAGGATCACAAAGTCCTAATTGAAAGTGCAGAGGTGTTCTCTGACCAATAAAGCTGCCAGTTCAGACACTCTCCAAGCTGGGGTAATGGCAACCAGGAAGGGTACTTTCAGGGTAACAATTTGCAATGGTACCTTTCTTAAGGGCTCAAATGGTGTCCGTATTAATTGCCTCAGGACAAGCGGAAGGCTCCAAGACAGGAACCTTGTGGCGTACAGGCTGGGGAGATTATTGTCACTCCCCTCAAGAACCTCCTCACATGTGGGTGCGAGGAGAGACGATCCCCCTGTGGTATGTGAAGAATGGAGGCTAGTGCTGCCGCCTGCCTCTTTAGTATGTTAGGACAGAGCTCAAGGTCTAGGCCTCTCTACAGGAAGGCTAGGACATCTTCACTGATGCTTCCTCGTGAGGGACTGAGTTGGAAGTTCACCAACGTCTGAAGGCCCACCATGTTGCTTCATATATCCTCGCGGTGGACTGTCTGCGGGAAGACAGCAGCATGTTTATGACTGATTCATGGTAGCCACAGTCCCTCAAGGCCCTCTGCTCAATCTCCATGTGGCTAGCTGTAGCCAATCTGCCCTGGGATGGTTGATTGGACCTTGTTGTAGGAGGTATTCTCTGAGGTAGACGCCAAGGTTTCTCCAACACATCCATGAGGTCTGAGAACCATGGTCTCTATGGCCAATGTGGGGCTATGAGAACTACGTGAGCTTGTTCCTGCCTCACTTTCCTGCAGATTTTCCCTGAGTGGTAACGGAGGAAACAGATATAGTAAGTCCCTTGGCCAGGTGCTCCTTAATGCGTCCACTCTTTCAGCTGTTGGGGATTGGAACCTGATGAAGAAGCGCTTCAGCTTGGCATTGCTCCATGATGAAAACATGTCGAAAACATTTCCTGCATGGCAGGGGGTTGGACTGGATGGCCCTCGTGGTCTCTTCCAACTCTAAAATTCTATGACTGCCATGAGTCCAAATCATGTTTGAAGCTCTTGGAAGACCTCTTGGTACAGTTCCCATTCTCCTGGTAGCACTGAATGTCTGCTTAGGTAGCCTGCTTGACAATTGTCTGAGCCTTGTAGGCATTGGGCTGTTATGGATCTCACATTGTTCTCTGCCCACTGAAATAGGATATCCGCCTCCTTCTGGAGCGATCGTGACTTCAAACCTCCTTGCTTGGTGATGTAAGAGCAGGCTGTTGTGTTGTCTGTCAGGACTAGCACATGACGTCCTGTTAGTAGCGGAGTGAAGTGTTGTAGTGCCAGACACACCACACAAAGTTCCAACCAGTTGATGCTGTGGCTGCCTTCCTATTGGTCCCAGGAGCCTTGTGTCACTTCGCCTTGGTAGTGCGCTCTCCAACCGCTCAGGCTGGCATCTAAAGTTACTGTAATCTGATGAGTTTGAGTGAAGGTGGAGCCTTTGGTGGTGTTTTCCTTCAGGGTCTACCAGCCCAGGGAATCCTTGACCGTCTGGGGTAGGTAAAGCAAGATGCAATTGTGTAGGGCTATCTGTTGCTGGAAGTCTAGTAGAAAAGTCTGCAGGGGACTCGAGTGAAACCTGGCCCAAGGAACCACCTGGATTGCTGAGATCATGAGACTTAGGAATCTTGCCAAGGAGGTCAAAGGAACACATGCGAAAGTCCTCATTGTGTGTGCTTCTTTCTGAAGTACTTGCTGTCTCTCCTGTGAAAGGTAGATTTCACCATGCCTTATTTCTATCCAGGTCCCCAGGTGTGAGCTGGTGTGTGAAGGGGTGAAGTGACTCTTCTTGAAGTTCACGATGAACCCATGTTGTTCTAGGCACTGGATCGTTGTTTAGAGATCTGTCTGTGCCTTCTCTGGTGATGACGCTCTCAGTAACACATCATCTAAGTAGGGGCAGAGGTGAATCCCCTGGCTCCTTAGGAGGGCAATCAGCACTACCAGAACCTTTGTGAAAACTCTTGGAGCCAATGCAAGGCTGAACGGAAGACCTCTGAATTGGAAATGTTGGTCTCCAAAGGAGAAGCAGAGGTATTGTCTCCTCTCCTTGTTGATCTTGATGTGCAAGTAGGCATCCCATAGGTCCAGGGAGGCTGGAAAAACTCCCTTTGCTGATGGAGGAAAGGGTCTCCATTTGGAAGCATTTGAAAGTAATACAAGAGTTTTGTACTTTAGATCTAATATCGACCGGGAGTCCTCTCCTTTCTTGGGAACCATAAAGAAGGAGTACACCCCTGAGAAACGCTGTTGTGTTGGGACCTCCTCTATTGCCCTGATTTTCTGTAGATGTTGTATGGCAGTGGAGAGGGATGACACCTTCTGCGGGTTCTTGGGTATCGAAGTGGGGATGAATCTGTTCCTGGGCTTTGGGTTGAACTCTATGCAGTAGCCCTGTGATATCGTTGTGAGGACCCATCTGTCCGACATAGTTTGAATACACGCTCTGGGACAGGGAGAGGCTGCCACCCACCAGAGCTATTTGGGAGTCAGAATTGTTGTTGGGAGAAACCTTTTGGGGTTGGTGGCCTCCTCTGTGGTTGCTCGGGCTCTGCGAGTTCAGGGCCTGACAGATGGTGTAGTTGGATCTGGCCCAGGCGGGTCGAAAAGTGCAGTAGTCTCTTTGTCTGGTGTATCCCCTGGGGGGGCAAAAGGATTAGGATGACTGAAAAGGTCACTTCTTCCCTCTCTGGTCCCCTCTTCTAAGTGTTGTAGGCATTGCCTGCTTTTTATCCTTGGTCTCCACCAGGATAATGTCTCTTCTCCAAAAAGCTTGACACCTTTGAATGGCATGATAGATAAGTTGGCTCTGGAGTGTGTATCCGCTTCCCAGTGTTTCAGCCAAATACATCATCTCGCTACCGCTGCTGCCCCTATAGATCTTGCAGCAAAAGACATTGAATCCTGTGAGGCATCCGCAATGAATTTTTATCAGTCTTTAGAATTTTTGTCAGAGTCCTATGCAGGGTCCTGGTGTCCAGCTGTTGAGCATTTAATAGGTCTTCCACCCATAGGATAGAGGCCCTCGCAAAAAGGGAAGTTGCCGCTGACACTTGAACACCTAAAGCAGATGCCTCGGGACCTTTTTCAGGGCCCCATCTGCTTTTTTCTCATTGGGGTCCTTAAGCAGTCCTTCTCCTTCCTTATGCGCAAGGAAGTTGGAAACCAAGGATGCAACCAGTTTGTCAACTGCAGGGACCTTCAGGATATCCAGAACTTGCTTGTTGGGGGTATAGAACGTCTGAGATATCATGGTGTCTCTTTTGCCTGCGTCAATTTCTCCCACTCCTCTGTAATCAGTTGAGTAAAAATCTCAGGAAAAGGCAAAACCCTTTTCTGGACTTTCGGTGGGCGCAGTACCGAAGCCACATGCTCATTCTTGGGTTGGGATGCATCTTCTGTCACCACTGCCGTCGCCACTTTCATGAGGAGAGGTGTGTAGTTGTCACAGTGGAATAGTCTGTCTGACGAATCTGATTCTGTGGTCTCAGAATCTGACGACCCTCCCTCTTCTTTCTCATCTTCGGGATCCGCCCCTTCCTCGTCCGGGATTTGGGCCCCAGTGATGACGTCCTCCAAGCAATTTTCATTGCCTGAGTCGCTTCTGGAACCTGCTGTAGAAGGCAGGGGAGAGGGAGCTTTTCTCGTCCTCACTTGAGCCATATGACTCCCTTGGGGAGCAGGCGGACCTCTCAGAAGTACCTGGGTGGATGTCCCTGGGGTCTCTTATGCCCTTTGGGGTTTGGGGAGATGGGAGTTGGGGGGACCATTTGGCTGAATGCGCCCCCTTTTGTTTACCCTGCCACTGTGGCGCTGTGAGGCATAATACTGCCTGGCTACCTCTTAGAAAGTGAGGGATGGACCAGGGATGGAATTTTGCCTTGTTGCTGCTTTATTAGCATTTTGGCTTGGCCCAGGCCCTGGAGGTGGAGTGGGAGCCTCAGAAGTTATTCTGCCTTCATTAGGCAGGAGGGCGCTGGAAAGCAGCTGTAGCATCGCTCTAATGGCATCCTCCTTCTCCATTTGGTGACCTTGGCCCCCCACAATGTCGACCATAGGGTTCAGGATCGCGCCTGCCTCCTCTTCCCCTTCAGACTCCTCCCTGCTAATAACCGCGGGGGAGGGGGGCAATTAAGTCCCACAACAGGGAAAAGTTCATTAGCAGTGCTCTAGCTATGCATGGAGGGGGGAGTAAGGGCCCCAGTCAAAGGAATGGATCGTTCTTGGGTCTGGGCTCCCCCCTCCCGCTACCTCCATCCAGTACCTCTGTGCTGCTCTGAGCTCCGGACTGACGCTCCCCGCTTGCATGATGTACCGGCGGTGATAGCAGTTGGGATGTTCTGGTGGCAGCTGCTGCAGCAGCCCCAATCCAGGGCTCCTGAGGGGGTTTGGCATGCTTGCTGGGCACTAGCTCCTCTAGGTCTCTGCTTGGCTGCACCACCATTGTCATGACTTGTGCTCCTGGCACGTTCCCAGAGTGCCTCTGGGCGACTGCAATGAAGGCTTTCCTCGCGGCGGCCCTTGGCGCGCTCCCAGAGAGGCTCTGGGCGCCTGGTGGTCCTGCTGCCTCCTTGGGTGGACAAGTTTCTCTTCGAGAGCAGCTCTTGGCTACCTGGTTGCAATCCTGCCTGGTGGGACTTTTGAAGTGTCCCTTTCTTCCCGTTGCCTCTGTCTCCCTGTGCCATCATCCAGAGCATAATAGGATGGAGGGGGTTGAGAGGCTGAGAAGAGAGGGGGTGGGAAAGGAAGAGATGAAGGCCAGGCAGAAAGTTCATAGAGGTAGGATTTTATTTTTAAAGAGAGAATAAAAGGAGTGAGAAATCCTAGAGGAAAGATAGGAAAAAGAAAAGGAAGCAAAGAGCAGAATGGAGGAGAAGACACCTAACTCTACTGTGGGTCAAGCAGGAAGTTGAAACTGGCCTTGTGGTGATCCTCAGGAGGAGAAAACAAAGAAGATTCAAAATTTGCATAAGGCCATGATGCAACATCCTGCTTCTCTCTGGGTGGTGACAGGACAACCCATTTGTAACAGGATTCATCCTCTCACCAACCCCAGAGAATTCGACATTACACTTATGCATGAGGCATTCTTGCACTAAGAGGGTGCCCAACAGCTTTTTGTGGTGTCAGCCCTGTAACAGATGTGGAATGATTTGGGCAATACTATACACACACACTATATATATATATATATATATATATATATATATATATTCTTTTTCCAATACTTAAACACACAGAGACACAGTAATAAAGACAATGTACACACATGACAAATATCACAATATCCCCTTTCTCCCCCCCCCAATAAAATAAGACTTCCCGCTTCTCTGTTTCTTAATTAATACAGTTCCTCCTTGTTCATCTACTGTCTTCCTTATTCAACCTATTTACATTAACAATAATCAACATTCCTTTCATAAACACACACGCACACACACAAGTTTTTTTTAAAAAACTATTTTCTAGCTATCAAACCCAACAACACTGGTATCCCCTCTTATTTGTTTAACATATTCTATAAATGCTTTCCCTAATTTCATAAAAACCTCTGTTGATTTCTTTTCACTGAATTCATTAATTTATCTAATTGTGCCAATTTCCACTTCCTCACAATCCATACATGTTGGTATTTTGTTGGTTTTCCACTTCCTCACAAGAACCAATCTTGCTGCTGTTACTAAATAACTTATCAAGTTTCCGTTCTCTCTGTTTTTTGTCTTCCAAATTTATCATATTTAATAAGTACAACTCGGGTCTCAAAATAATTTTAATTCCCAATTTTTTTTCTATCCACTTGTTAATTTTAAACCAATACTTCTTTAGATTTGGGCAATACTAATGGTTGCCTATCCTTTGAAGTAAGCCCTACTGTGTCCCTGAAGCTCAGTAGGATGTCTGCTAAAGCACAGGTAGACAGCCATGGAAAGTCCAGGGACCATGCCTATCCCATTTCCCTCCTACCACCTTGATCACATGGGCTATATTTGTCCATTTTTTTCAAAACTAAAAGTTCCATTACAATTTTCTAAAAAGGTTATTTCAAGTCTTTAAAACTTTCTGGCAGGGCTAGTATTTATATGGAGAACACCATGGAAGAGTAATTCTCCATAACTTATTTTGGGTAAGGGGTCTAGAAGTGGCCATGGAGCTGCACAGAAGTGACTGCAGGCCTCAGGCACTCCATAGCATGCACAATTACCTCCATTAAACTAAGAGGAATCTCTGCTGCTATCTCTATCTGTCTCTATCATTGATTGGACATATTGGGGATTCCTCTCCCTAGCAGCCACCACACAGTTGGACAGGGTTAGAATGGGAGCCTCTACTGGGAAGATAGAGCCCAGGGGCCATATGCTATTTTGCAGGATAGCAGACACCATGTAGCAACTTTGCATATCATTAGTCAAGCACACCAAAATATAGGTATGCCTCAATTAAAGAAGTAGACATCTTCCTGGGCATTACTTCTTTAACAGAAAATTTGATACCAGAGGCAGAAAAAATATGGAAATAGGTTCTTTCTCAGCTTAAGCTTTTATTGCATTGTTTACTGCAGACACACTGTTGCAATCTGACACTAAAACATCTGTGTTTCAAGCCCACTTTCACCATCCTCCCTATGCTGGGGCCGCTAAAAACTCCAGCTGGATAGAGAACAAGGAGGAAAAGCAGGGGGCTAGGCAAGCATAGAAAGACTTCATAAAAAGAAATGTATTTGTCAGAGGCTTTGTTAACTGAGGTATGCTTGTATTCATTGCTACACCAACCTACCAACAGGACAGCAAAAACCAAAGGCTCAATTCTTTCAGAGTAAGTGCTGTCATATATATTTAGAGGTAGCCATAATTTAAGTCAAGCCTTCATCTTACTCCCCTTATCTGTGAACATGCTGCAGGCTGGCTATTACTCAGAACAAACAAACAAACAAAAAACCCAACATGTCCCATCCAGCCCTCTTTTTTTAAACCAATCAGGAACTTAATTCAAGCTGTGTTTACACCAGAATGCACTGTGTCTTAACATGTTTGAGCAACAGCCATTACATTAGAATTCTATATGCTAAATAGCACAAATGAAATTCTACATGCATTAATACAAACCTCTGCCGATGTATTTGACAACTTATCCATATTTGTTGCTTGGGTTTGCATTTTCTTTTGATAGAACTGTACCTCAAGTTGGCATGATGGAAGGATCTCTACAAGGTCTCTGTAAGCTTCATATTTCTCAGTTACTTCTTGCTTTATGATTAAAAAATATTAAGCAGAGTGTTAGCATCTTAACCTACAAACCACCAATACAGGGCTAGGAGGGTGGGGGTAAATCTACCATACTTGGACATTTTCAAAAAGTTGGCAACTTCCCCCCTAAAGGATGTGATAGTGAAATTATCAAATATAATTTATATAAGCTTAATGATTAAAATCAAAATACCAATGAAAGAAATAAACTGTCATATTTGCACATTATTTCCATTGTACTATTTTTATACCAGCATAAAGAGGTTCACAAATCTATTCATCCATTCCTTTATTTATAGCCTGTCTTTCTCCCAGACTAGGATTTAAGTCTCCTTACAAAAAGGCAGAAAATAAAAACACATTATTAAAAACATACAAAATTAAGATTAAAATAGTATTAAACAACAACAGTATTAAAGCCATTTAAAATCTTACTTTAAAACAAATATTAAAAACAATACAACACCACAGAAAGCCCTTTTCTTTTAAAAATTAGTTTCCAAAGGCTTGCTGGAAAAGAAAGGCCTTAATTTTCTGCTGAAAGGGCAAAAAAGAATGAGCCATCCTCCCTTCCCTAAGGAGGGAGTTCCAAAGGGTGCGAACAGCCACAGAGGTCTTCTTCTGTCTTACCACAAACTGTGCCTGTGAAGGTGATAGGGTAGCAAGAACTGTCACCCCTGCAGATTTTAAGTTTGGACAGACTTATCTGGAAATATGTGTGTGTACGTGCGTGTGTGTGTGCACCCCTTCAAGTCACCTGTTGACTGACCCCATGAATTTCATAGGCTTTTCTTAGACAAGGAATACTCAAAGGTGGTTTTGCCAGTTCCCTCCTCTGAAATATAGCCTATAGCACTTGGTATTCATTGGTGTTCCCTCATCCAACTACTACCCAGACCTGGCCCTGCTTAGTTTCAAAGATCAGACAGGATCTGGTGCCTTTAGGGTATTTAGATTTTATAGGTCAAAACCAGCACTTTGAATTGTGCTTGGAAACAGACTGGCAGCCAGTGGAGCTGTTACAACAAAGGACCAGTAACAAAAGCACTTGCTCTCAATCTGGTCACAACTCTGCAGCAGTTGAAGCTTCCAAAGACAGCCCCATGTGGAGTGCATTACAGTAATTCGATCAGGATGTAAATAAGGCATGTGTCACCCATATGTCCCAAGGAATGGGTGCAGCTGGTATACTAGCTTTAACTGTGAAAATGCACTCCTGGTCACATAGAAACTTGAGCATCCAGGGTCAGGGATGAATCCAGCAGTGCACTCAAGCTACAGACCTGTGACTTCAGAGAAAGTAGAATTAGAGAATTAGAAGAGGCCACAAGGGCCTCTCTTCCAGCCTCCTGCCATGCAGGTTTAAACAATCAAATTACTCCTGACAGATGGCCATCCAGCCTCTGTTTAAAAACCTCCAAAGGAGACTCCACTACAGCTCTTCCTTGTCAGGAAGACAGGAAGAGCTCTTACTGTCCAAACAGCTCTTACTGTCAGGAAGATCTTCCTAATGTTTAGATCAAATCTCTTTTCCTGTAGTTTGAACCCACTCCTCCATGTCCTAGTCTCTAGAGCAGCAGAAAACAAGCTTGCGCCATCCTCAGTATGACATCCCTTCAAATATTTAAACATGGCTATCATGTCCCCTCTTAACATTCTCTTCTCCAGGCTAAATAAATCCAGCTCCCTAAGCTGCTCCTCTGAGGGCATGGCTTCAAAACCTCCAACCATTTTGGTCATTCCAGCTTGTCAATATCCTTTTTGAATTGTGGTGCCCAGAACTGGGCACAGTATTCCAGGTGTGGTCTGACCAAAACAGAATACAGTGGCACTATTACTTCCCTTGATCTAGACACTATACTCCCTTTTAATGCAGCTTTTCAACTTGTAGTCCACTAAGATTCCTAGATCCCTTTTGCATGTACTGCCATCAAGCCAGGTGTCACCCATCCTATATCTGTGCATTTCATTTTTACCGTCCAAGTGTAGTATCCTACATTTCTCCTTGTTGAAATTCATTTTGTTAGTTTTGGCCCAGATAAGGTATTTTTATTTAGAGAAGCATTTGGTAATTAACTGGTTCTGCAGAAGAGTCCTTTAATGGGGTGTCTGATGCACTCTTATTCTTCTGCTTTTAAAATGCATTTAAACTATTTTAAATTAGTGCTATTTTAACAGGATAGCTTATTTAATTGTTTTATATTTCTTATCATTAGGTTTTTAGCTGTACTTTGTTTTCTTCTATGTTGTAAGCTGCCTTGGATTCCATGCCAGGTTTTATTTAGGCAGGTTTTTCACATCTGAATTTTACTTGGTGTGCTGTATTTTTTAATGTTTTTAATATTCTATTTTTACTGATGTTATGTTTTTAAATTATGTGTTTTTAGCCTATATTTTAATGATGGAAACGTAATTTAATTCTTTTTTAACTTTTGTAATTTGTGAGGTTTTAGTTGTATTTTTTAACTATTGTAAGTTGCTTTGAATCTCATCTTGGGAGAAAGGCAGGATATAAATCAAATAAATAAATAAAATGTCAGGATAAAGGTGGGATATAAATTTTAAAAAGAACCAACAAACACACTAGTCAACCAGATCATATACTTTTCTTAGATTCAAAAAATAAACTTTTTCCCACTGTATAATAAATTACATTATATTCAACTATACTTGAATATTTGTCTTATTAAAGTTTATCATATATTATATGCCCATGAACAACTCATACAAATGACCATATTTTTAAAACCTTGGCTGATTGTACAAGGGAGTCATATTTATTGTATTTTAGAAATATCACCTCTATCCTGCTACTTGTTATTATTACATTTATTTATATCTTATTTTACTCCCAAAATTGGGACTGAAGGCAGCTTACAATTTTAAAAAGTATACCATTAAAAACATTTTTAAAAGTGAATATTAAAGTGGAATTAAACTATTCACAGTATAAAAATGATTTAAAATTACACTTTATAAAGATAAAATGCAATTAAAAGACTAAAGAGCAATTAAAACAGTTCAGTTTAAAACAATACAGGACCCTCTGTTCATTCTTTTAAAACTTCCTGTTTTTAAAACCTGTTGGAATAAAAAGGTCTTTCATTGCCAATGGGAGGACAGGAGGGAAAGGGCCATTCTGGCCTCCCTAGGAAGAGAATTCTAGCATCTAGGAGCAGCCACTGAGAAGGCCCTTTGTCATATCCCCAACAACTGTGCTTGTGATAGCAGTGGGATTGTGAGGAAGTGATCTCAGTATTATATACTTCACCAGAAATTATTTCATTAGTCTCTTCAAGGGATCAGATAATCCAGAAAAGATTTATACAACTCTGTCATAAAAATGCCTGTAGCTACTACCATTATGGCTGGATTGTTCTGTTTTAGTTTTGACAATTCAAAGTGAATCTTTCACCTCTCTTTGGACTACCGAGGACTGCAGAATATCAGTACCTCCCCAGTAAATACATCCAAGTATCCAAATACAGTCATCCCTCCACATTCGCGGGGGTTAGGGTCTCCAGACCCCCACGAATGTGGAAAAACCACAGATAAAAAAATGCTATTCCCACGAACCCCCCCCCCCACAGGGAGGGAGGTGGTGGGAGGGTGTCTGGCCAGCCTGGCCGGCCTCTCCACGGTCTTCCTGAGGGGACTCCGGGCCTTAGAAGCCCCGGAGCCCCCTTAGGAAGGCCGGGGAAGGCAGTGGGAGGGTGGGAGGGAGGCTGCCTTGCCTCTCCCCAGCCTTCCTGAGCAGACTCCAGGGCTTTGAAGCCCCGGAGCCCCCTTAGGAAGGCCGGGGAAGGCAGCGGGCAGACGGACAGGAGGGAGGCTACCCTGCCTTTCCCCGGCCTTCCTGAGCGGTTTCCGGGGCTTAGAAGCCCTGGAGCCCACTTAAGAAGGCCGGGGAAGGCAGCGGGAGGGAGGGAGGGAGGGAGGGAGGCTGCCTGGCCTCTCCCCGGACTTCCTGAACGGTCTCTGGGGCTTAGAAGCCCCGGAGCCCGCTTAGGAAGGCCAGGGAAGGCAGCGGGTGGGAGGGAGGGAGGCTGCCCTGCCTCTCCCCAGCCTTCCTGAGCAGGCTCCAGGGCTTAGAAGCCTCGGAGCCCCCTCAGGAAGGCTGGGGAAGGCAGAGGGTGGGAACGAGGGAAGCTGCCCGGCCTCTCCCCGGCCTTCCTGAGAAGCCTCGGAGCCCCCTCAGGAAGGCTGGGAAAGGCAGTGGGAGGGAGGGAGGGAGGCTGCCCGCCGCCCCTGGCCTTCCTGAGCGGGCTCCAGGGCTTTGAAGCCCCGGAGTCGCCTCTAGAAGGCCGGGGAAGGCACAGGCAGGAGGTTGCCCCGCCTCTCGCCAACATTCCCAAAGGGGCTTGGGGCTAAACTGCAAATAATCAAAACCGCGAGTGTGAAAGCTGCGAATGTGGAGGGGCAACTGTACTGAAATGTAATTGCATTAACTTGAAAAAGTATTCATAAACTTAGTTGTTCAGATCAATAGAAAGTGGCATCCCATAAGTTGTGCTGCTGTTCTCTTCCAGAACGATGCAGAAAGAGCTTTTTTTTATCATTCCTTTTTATTTATCAAAAAAAGGAGAATACAATTGAACATGTCCATTTTGTAGTTACAAGTCACTACAAAATGTCAGACAGTAATAGAATTTTTATACATAAAAAGAAGAAACAGAAGAAAAGAAAGGAAAAAAGAATCCATTATACGTAGAACAAATTAAATATACTCTCCTAGTAAACAGTTCCGTTTGGTCATGAAAACAGAGGTAGGCAGTTTTATGCAATGTAGTTATGCAATGGTCTTTGAAAGGGTTTGTATTTCATTCAGTTCATTCAGTTAGGGCATCATTCCACAATTTCTCATGGTGGGCAGATGGGGCCTGCTGGGCTATATTGCAGATTATGTAATCAATCATCGGAAGCCATTTTTCTGCAAAGGGTGTCTTTATGGGGTATCCTTGAGATATCTTAGCTTGTTCCTTTAAGCTTTTCCATTAACCAAATATTCCAGAACCTCTTCCACCATTTTCCCATCGTAAAATGTCCCATTTTCCAATTTTGCGCAATTTCTAATCTTGTTATTGCCAACAAAAATCGAATCAGGTGTCTGTGTTTCACTGTGGTATTTTGTTCAGTGAAAAGGGAGAGAAGTGTTATACTAGGGGTTATGGAAATGGTTTGCTTCGTGATCTGAGAAATCAGCCTAAGTACCTCAGACCAGAACTTCTGGACCAGAGGACAATGAAACCACATGTGGAGATATGTGCCTTTGTCCTTGCAAACCCTCCAGCAATTGGGATTACTACTTTTGGTGATTTGAGCCAGTCTGTGGGGTGTCAAATATCACTTATAAACTACCTTAAGTGTGTTTTCTTGTATTATGACTGGACTTTTCCAAAATTTGGGGATTTCCAGATGTTTGACCAGTCCAGGTAACTTAAGGTGCGCACTAGCTCCGTTTCCCAGGCCAATTTGAATCAAATGGTCTCCATCATTATGGTTTCTATGATAAAGTTGTATATAATTGCCATGTAGCCCTTAACCTGATTGGTAGAGGACACACCTAAGTTTTCAAATTTTGTTAGAGGTCTAGGGGTGAAGCCCTGATGTGGTATGTGGGATAAGAAATGCACAATTTGGGTGAGTTGTATCCAAGTGGGCTGAATGGGGTCCAAATAACAATAATAAATAATAATAAAATTTATTTTTATCCTGCCCCTCTGTTAAAAACAATCGGGGCAGCATACAACAATTAAAATATACGAATGCTGAATAAAATCCCTAAGCAACATCCACCTCCACAAAAAGATATTAAGCTAGTATAAAATTGAAAACCACCTAAACTAAAATCACATTTAAAAAAACAAATACAAAAATCAACAGCCAGCAAGACTAAAAGAGGCCAGGAGACGCAGCTCCTGAGGCCAGGATCTAATCAGAAAAGGCCTGCCGAAAGAGATCCGTCTTTAGTGCTTTTTTAAAGCTACTCAAGCTCGTCATCTGACAGATCACATTCGGCAGGCAATTCCATAATTTGGGGGCGATTACCGAAGCGTCCCTCTGGGAGGTTGCAGACAACCTAGATTTTTGTGACTGAAGCAAATTCCTCCCAGAGGACCGAGTGCGTGGGGAGGATTGTATGGGAGGAGGCAATTCTGAAGATAAGTTGGACCCAAGCCATTTAGGTTTTTAAAGCTAATAACCAACACCTTATACTGGGCCCGGAAACTGATAGGCAGCCAGTGGAGAGATTTTAATACTGGAGTTATATGGTCTCTCTGAGATGTTCCCAAGACCACTCTGGCTGCCATATTTTGTACCAACTGAAGTTTCCGGACCAAGCATGAGGGTAGCCCCATGTAGAGCGCATTGCAGAAATCTAGATGAGAGGTTACCAGTGCATGCACCACAGTCTCGAGGTCCCTTACTTCCAGGAAAGGGCGCAGCTGGTGTATCAGCCAAAGCTGATAACAGGCGCTCCTGACCGTTGCATTCACCTGACTAGTCATCTGAAGTGATGAATCAAGGAGCACCCCCAGACTGCAAACACAGTCCTTAACAGAGAGCGTGACCCCGTCCAAGACTGGAGGCTGCAACCCAACTCCTGGATTCGAGGCCGCTACCATGAGCACCTCTGTTTTATCCAATTTAATCTCAATCTGTTTTTCATCACCCAGCCCATTACTGCTTTAAGACAGTCATTAAGAGGAGAGACGCTGTCGGAATTCGAGGCTGACGATCGGGACAAGGAGAAATAGATCTGGGTGTCATCAGTGTACTGATAACACCCAGCCCCATAACTCTGGATAATCTCACCCAGCAGCTTCATATAGATGTTAAACAGCATCGGGGACAGAATGGCGCACTGCAAAACGCCACAAGTAAGCTCCTTTCTGCTGGACCAGCTGTCCCTGAGCAGCACCCTCTGGGACCTGCCTGAGAAGAAGGACCGGAACCACTGGAGCGCAGTGCCTCCAATTCCTAACCCACTCAGGCGATCCAAGAGGATGCTATGATCTATCGTATCGAAAGCCACTGAGAGATCTAGAAGCACCAACAGGGTCACACTACCCCTGTCAATGCTTAGACGCAGGTCGTCAGTGAAGGCAACCATGGCAGTCTCAACTCCAAATCCCGTCCTAAAGCCAGTTTGAAATGGGTCTAGATAATCGGTTTCATCCAAGACCACTTGGAGTTGAAGCGCAACTGCCCTCTCGATCACTTTGCTCAAGAATGGTAACGTAGAAACTGGCCTATAGTCGTTCATGTCCAGGGGGTCCAGGGAAGGTTTTTTCAGAAGCAGCCTAACCGCTGCTTCCTTTAAACAGGATGGAACACACCCTTCCCTGAGGGATGCGTTGAAGATGTCCTTAAGGAACAACATCAAGGCACACACACACACCCCAGATGGCCAGCCATGAAGGACAAGGATCGAGATGGCAGCTCGTCTTCCTCACTCTACCAAGTAGCTTGTCAACACCCAGCCCCCCTGTTTGGAGTTTCTGATATAAAATACCTTTTGGAAATCTTGGTTTTTTATTGTTGAAAATGAAAGTGTGGAATAGTTTTTTCCAAATGTTGAAGTATGTCAAAGGGGGTTCCAGAGGGATCGTGAAAAATAGGAACAGAAGTTGTAGAAGTACAAACATTTTTAGTATCACTATCCATCCCAAGAGGGATAGGTCAAATGTGGTCCAGTGTTTTATTTTTTGCTTTATCCAGGTTGTGAGTTCTTTATAGTTCCGTGGCAACAATTGAACTATGTCTTTGGTGATTAGTATCCCTAGATATTTAAATCCAGAGGATTGTAGATGTAATTTAGTCAGCTGTTGCCATTCATGTTGTGTTGAGTATAGGGTATTTGGGCATAGTAGTTTTGATTTTTGCATGTTTACTCTGAAACCTGTGTACTTATCAAATTTCATAGAATCATAGAATTGCAGAGTTGGAAGAGACCACGAGGGCCATCCAGTCCAACCCCCCTGCCACGCAGGAAATCTTAATCAAAGCATCCCCGACAGATGGCAATCCAGCCTCTGTTTAAAGACCTCCAAGGAAGGAGACCCCACCACGCTCCGAGGGAGTGTGTTCCACTGCCGAACAGCTCTTACTGTCAAAAAGTTCCTCCTCATGTTGAGGTGGAATCTCTGTTCCTGGAGCTTGCACCCATTGCTCCGTGTTCCAGTCTCTGGAGCAGCAGAAAACAAGCCTGCTCCATCCTCAGCGTGACATCCCTTCAAATACTTAAACAGGGCTATCATATCGCCTCTTAACCGTCTTTTTTCCAGGCTAAACATACCCAGCTCCCTAAGCCTCTCCTCATAAGGCATCGTTTCCAGACCTTTCACCATTTTAGTTGCCCTTCTCTGGACACGCTCCAATTTGTCAATATCCTTTCTGAATTGTGGTGCCCAGAACTGGACACAGTATTCTAAGTGAAGTCTGACCAAGGCAGAATAGAGTGGCACTATTACTTCCCTTGATCTAGACACTATACTTTTATTGATACAGCCCAAAATCGCATTGGCCTTTTTAGCTGCCACATCACACTGTTGGCTCATGTTCAACTTGTGGTCTACTAGAACTCCTAGATCCCTTTCGCACGTAGTCTCATTCAGCCAGGTCTCTCCCATCCTATATTTATGCATTTCATTTTTCCGCCCTAAATGCAGTACTTTACATTTCTCCGTATTGAATTTCATTTTGTTAGCTTTGGCCCAGCTCTCCAGTCTATCCAGGTCATTTTGAATTTTGATCCTGTCCTCTAGGGTATTAGCTACTCCTCCCAATTTGGTGTCATCTGCAAATTTGATAAGTATGCCCCTAATTCCCTCATCTAAGTCATTGATAAAGATGTTGAATAGCACTGGGCCCAGGACAGAACCCTGTGGCACCCCACTGGTCACATCTTTCCAAGACGAAGAGGAGCCACTGCTGAGCACCCTTTGGGTTTGGCCGGTCAACCAATTACAAATCCATTGAACAGTTAACTTGTCTAGCCCACATTTTACAAGTTTGTTTGCAAGAATGTCATGGGGAACCTTGTCAAAGTCCTTACTGAAATCAAGGTATGCGATGTCCACGGCATTCCCTTCATCTACCAAACTGGTAACTTTATCAAAAAAAGAGATCAGATTAGTCTGGCATGACTTATTTCTCTGAAACCCATGTTGACTTTTTGTGATTATGGCATTGCCTTCTAAATGTTCACAGACTCTCTGTTTAATGATCTGCTCTAGAATCTTCCCTGGTATTGATGTCAGACTAACTGGACGATAATTGTTGGGATCCTCTTTTTTCCCCTTTTTGAAGATGGGAACAACGTTTGCCCTCCTCCAGTCTGCTGGGACTTCTCCTGTTCTCCAAATTTGTTCATTATCTTTTGGAGGGCAGGAAATGCAATTGTCATGTTCGTGATAGAGTAAAATGTCATCCGCAAAAAGTCCAATTGTTGCATTTGTTGGTGGATCACAGGGCCTTCGATTTGGTGTGTCATCCTTATTTGTTCTGCAAGGGCTTCTATGGCTATTCCGAATAGTAGAGGGGACAGTGGGCACCCCTGCTTGGTTCCTCAATGAAGTTCGAATGTTTGGGAATCTACTTTGTTAGCATAGATCGTTGCTCCAAAATTGGAGTACAGATTTTAGAGAAATGTTACGAATTGGTGTCCCATATTCATTTTTTGAAGCAGTCCAAATAGGTATGGCCATTCCAACTGACCAAAGGCTTTCAATGTGTCTAGTGATATCAAAGCCAGGGGTGTGTGCCTTCTGTTGCAAAAGTGCATTATATTTAGTGTTCTTCTGATAGCATTGGCTAGCTGCCGGCCAGGCATAAAGCCTTTTTGGTTGGAATGTATGTAATCAGTGATGAAAGCATTCAGGTGTTTTGAAAAGACTGAGGTCATTTATTTTAAGGTCAGAGTTGATCAGAGCAATTGGTCTGAAGATGGTGATAACAAGTGTGTCATACTCTGTCTTGGGGATTGGGATGATCCATGATCTCTTCCAGCTGCATGGATGTGGACCATTGAGGAGGAGTTCATTATACAGGTTGTATAACTGTGGGGTAAGTTCTGTTTTGAGTTGTTTATAGAATTCAGCGGACAATCCGTCAGGCACTGGCGCCCATCCCAGTTTCAATTGAGTAATAGTTTGTTCAATTTCTTGTATGGTGATTGGGGAATTTAGAGCTACTTTGTGTTGTTCCATAAGTTTTGGGATTTTTAGTGAGTCTAAGGGCTCAGTTACTTGGCAGTTTTATTGTGGTAATTTGCGCTTTATCAAAGTTTCGCACCAGTGCTGCATAGTTCACATGATTTACTGCTAAATGGGTATTCAGTTTAGTATTCCGCTTTGTAATTCACACACAGACTGAGGTGGGGAGTGTGGCCTCCCAAGCACATCTGGGGGAAGATGCTGCAAGGGAGGGAGGGAAAGAGAAAGTGCTGGTACCTTTCCCTGCTAATTTTTATCCCTTTAGCAGGGACTGTCAGCCCATCGAACCCCCCTTCCCCTCACCCACTCTCTCCCTCTCTCACACACACAGAAACGTCTCAGCAGGGCGAGGGAACGAAGGAACACACACACACACACACACACAGGAAAAGGCTAACTGGTGATTCTTCAGCTGGCAGCAGCTAAGCAGGAAGATGCTGAGGAGCTGCGAGGGAGGGAGGGAGGGAAAGAGAGAGCTGGCACTTTTCCCTCCTCTGATTACCAGAGGAATGTCTGCTAATTTTTATTCCTTTAGCAGGGAGTGTCAGCCCGTCAAGCCCCCCTTCCCCTCCCCCACTCTCTTCTGACACACAGAAACGGGATCTCAGCAGGGTGAGGGAGCAAACACACACACACAAGATGGAGCAGCCAAGCAAGACAGGAGGCAGACAGCTGAGCAATTGGGATTGGTATAGCACTCACTCGGTATTTTCCGTGGCTGGAAACAACAGTCGATGGAATAGGCTCCTCCATCCCCTCCTGGTCAGTCCAAACCCCTCCCTGGTGAGTTCAACCAAACACGGCAAAGCTCTGCTGTTCTTGTTTTGGAAAGATTGCTAGTAATTAACACAGCCCTTGGCGAAATGGTAGTTCACACAATCAAAAATGCGCTAAGTCACGCTACTTTTCAAAAAAAGTCGGGAAAAGTAACGAAATACCCTATCACGCTACTTTTGAGTTTTTGAGTTCCCCCCTTCTGAATGTGGCGACACTGTGGCATGATGTGTGGGAACTTAGGAATTAGGAATTAAGTTAGGAATCTTAGCAATTTATTCAAGGGAATATTTTGCAGTGTAAATGGGGCCTAAGAATTGGGTAAGATCTAGGGATTGAGGGCACTTCGAAGTGTATAACTCTTTATAGAATGGTTTTAGTTACAGTAGTCCCATCAAGAGTTTTAATCTGTGAGATGGTTCTTTTTTCAGCTTCCTCTTAACTAGGTGTACCAATAGTTTTGAGTTTTTATTCCCATGCTGATAGTAATGTGCCTTTGTATATTGGGTGGCTATATGGATGCTCTTTAAATCTAATTCCTCTAATTCAGATTTTATTTTCATCAATTGAACTACTGTCTACTTGTCTTGGTCAATCTTGTGATTTTGGGTCAATTTAGTTAATTCGCTTAACAAAGAATGTCTTTGCATCTCTCTTTTTTTTTTTTCTGTTTTGCTCTCTCCTGTATCAGAAGGCCACGTAAGACCGCCTTTAGAGTGTCCCAGAGCAGTGATTCTGTAGTGTCAACTGTTTTATTCTCTTTGTAAAAGTGCTTAATTGCCTGTTTTATGTGTGTTCCTTCTCCATTGATGCCCCCTTGTCATGGGAGAGAGGCTTGTGTACCCCAATGATGTTTTTTTTTAATTAATATTTTTATTAGATACTTACACAAAACGTACATACATTATGCAGTCAAGAACCTTCTCTATTTTCAAACACATTTTCAAACACTTTTTCTTTTTCTTTATATATTTACATAATTTACTTCCCCCGTAAATCCATCTCAGGTACTTTCTTTATCATTCTCTTCTAATGTTCCTTCTTTAACTTACTTTCTTTTGACTTTCGTGGGGTTTATCCAAAATTGTCAATCTCTTAGTTCTCCCCAACCAATCTCTTTACTTCTCCCCAACCATATTCCCTTTAACGTTTACTGTTCCCATTGATATTCCTGAACTTCATCCCTTATCTCCTTCTTGCCCTTATTATTATACACCTATAGTTCCTTTCATATTTGTTTTATGTATTTGAATCTCCAGTACTTTTCCTTATATTCCACCTTCTTTTACAGACATTGAATAATGGTTGCCATTCCTCTTCTACCTTAGTCGTATTTTTCCTGTTCAAAATATGTGTCAACACATCATTATTTTTTATGTCTATCACTTTATAAAGCCAATCATCTACCTGTAACTATTCACTTCTTTTCCATTTAGATGCAATATATATTCTGGCGGCAGTAATTAAGTATAACAGCACTCTCCAATTTCCCTTTTCTATCCGCTTTGGTAGTACAGAGGTGATATTCAATAAGTATAGTTTTGGATCCATACTAAATTGAGTGCCTAGCATTTTTTGAATTAATATATGTATCTTTTGCCAGAATTTCCTAACTACCGGGCAGTTCCACCATAGATGATACATAGAGCCTACTTCTTTAGCGCACTTCCAGCATCTATTGTCTTTCAGCTTATAAATTTTACTAATTTTTGATGGTGTTAAGTACCACCTATTGAATACTTTAACATAGTTTTCTTTTAAGTCTTGACAGGCCGTAAGTTTGTTAGTTTTCAACCATGCCTCTTCCCACTCTGCCAATGTGATGTTCTCTCCTATGTCTCTTGCCCATTTGACCATTACATTTTTAACCACCTCCGATTCTAACTTCCTTTGTAGCAATATATTATAGAACTTTGATATTCTCTTTTTTTTCCCCCTTCCAGATTATTTTATCTAACTCGCTTCCCTCCAAATCCAATTCATATACTTTTTTGTCTTCTTTGTACCTACTATATAACTGCCGATAAGCCAACCAATAAATTTGCCACCCTCCTTCTACTATCTCTTCCATGGTTTTAAATTCATGAGTGTTGTCCTCCTTCCAGTTACATAGATCATCATACTGTAGCCATCTATTTGTGTTGGTCCATCTTCTTGTGAAGGCTTCTTGCGGCGAGATCCATTTTGGCATCTTACTGTAGTATTTTTGCTTTACCTTCTGCCATATCCTTAGTATTGCTCTTCTCACTATGTTGTTATTGAAGTCCTTATGCACTTTTTCCTTCTCATACCACACATACGTGTGCCAACCAAATCTTATCCCATCTCCTTCAATAGTTAATAATCTCTTGTTTCTTAATTTTATCCATTCACTCGCCCATATCATACTACTAGCCATATAGTAAGTTTGCATATCCGGAACCGCCAGGCCACCTCTCTCCTTTCTATCAATCATGGTTGTCCACTTAATTCTCGCTTTCCGACCCCTCCATATAAATTCTCTTAAATCTTTTGTCCATTTTTCAAGTAATTTATCATTAGTTAAGATTGGGATTGCCTGAAAAATATATAGAATTCTGGGTAATATCAATATCTTTACTGCCGCTACTCTGCCTAACAATGTTAGATTTAATTTCTCCCATTTCTTCATATCTGATTTTATCGCTCCCCACACCTTGTTATAATTATTTTCTACTAAATCCATATTTCTGTTGGTTACCCAGATCCCTAAGTACTTTGCTTTTTTCACCATCTTACATCCTGCTATTTTTCCCAGCTGTTCTTCTTCTTTTTTGACATGTTATTTGTTATAATCATCGTCTTTTCTTTGTTAATTTTAAATCCAGAAAAATTACCAAATATTTCCATTGTTTCTAATAGCTTTTTGATATTCTTTTCCGGGCTTTCTAGAATTAGTGCCAAATCATCTGCGTAGGCCTGAATTTTATATTCCTGGTCCAAGCTTCTCAAACCCGGTATTTCCCCTTCCATACGGATCCTATGGAGGAGAATCTCTAATGTAACTATAAAGAGTAGCGGTGATAAGGGGCACCCCTGACGGGTTCCTTTCTGAATAGGTATTGGTTTTGTTAAATTCCCGTTGATTTTGATAAAGGCCTCTTGTTTATCATAAATTTTTGTAAAGTTGTTTATCATAAATTGGCCTATGCCCAGTTTCTTAAGTACCTGTATTAGAAATGTCCATCTAACACTATCAAAAGCCTTTTACGCGTCCGCAAAAATAAATGCAGCTTTTTTCTCATTGTTCCTTTCGTAGTACTCAAGGGCGTTGATAACTATTCTAGTGTTGTCTGAAATTGACCTGCCCGGTAAAAATCCATTTTGATCTGGATGTATCATCTCTGTTAATATTGGTTTAATTCTGTTGGCTAATATTGTAGTGTAAATTTTATAGTCTACGCATAGCAGGGAGATTGGGCGATAATTCTTAACATCTTTTGTATCTTTCCCTTCTTTTGGGATTACCGTAATGTGGGCTGTATTCCATGTTTCCGGGACTCCGTCTACCTCTATTTGATTAATTGTATGAAGGAAGTTGCTGATTATTTCCTCCTCAAATATCTTGTAGAAAGACGCCGTGAAGCCATCTGGTCCAGGTGACTTTCCTGTTTTAAGTTGTTTTATAGCTATTGAGACTTCTTCTTTTGTAAATGGTTCTGAGAGGCGGATTCTTTGATCTTGGGGGATTTCGGCAAACATGTTGTCTTCTATATACTTTTCTAGTTCTGTCTGATTTTCTTCTTTGCCTTGTTCTTTATATAGTTTCGTATAGTAAGAATGGAACACTTTCTCAATATCTTCTTGGCTTGTAAGTAGTCTTCCTTCATGTTCAATTTCCGTAATTGTCTTCCTTTCATTTTCTTTCCTAAGTTTATATGATAGCCATCTCCCCACTTTGTTAGCTTGTTCGAAATGTCTTTGCTTTATTCTTTGAAGTTTATTTCCTACCTCTTCTAATAACATCGCGTTAAGTTCTTTTTGTAAAAGTTTTATCTCATTTTGAATATTCTTACTATTAGGTTGTTGGTTTAATTCCTGTTCTTTGATCTTTAATTCTTGATAAAGCTTATTTTCTTTTTCTTTTCTTTCCTTTTTTATTTCTGTTCCTCTCTGTATGAACAGACCTCTTATAGTGGCCTTAAAAGAAAAAATTGATTTCCTTCTTAACCTTTCCAATAAATTCTTCATCTTTTAATATGTATTCATTTAATCTCCAAACGTACTCAGATTTCAAGATGTTAAGATTTAGTTTAATTGGATTATGGTCTGAAATGATTTTTGGAAGGATTTCCATCTTTTTAATCTTTGGTATCAGGGGTATTGATGTCCAGAACATATCTATTCTGGACATGGTTTTGTACACATCTGAAAAAAAGGTGTATCCTTTTTTATTTCCATATTTTTCAGTCCAGACATCTATTAGGTTGAACTCCTCCATTATATCATTACACACATTTGGTAATTTGCCTTCAGCCCCTCTCTTCCTATTGCTAATTGACCTGTCTCTGTTTCTATTCAGCACCCCATTGAAGTCTCCGGCCAAGAGAATCACTTCTTTCCCCAAATTTGCCATATCCATTTGTAGTTTTTTATAGAATTGACTTTTCCTTTCCAAGGGCGCGTATATTGCTATCACTACTAATTTGAGATTTCCCAGTTTTATTTCCACTCCTAAGTAGGGACCCTCCTCATCGTTTAAGACCTGTCTGGCCTCATATTTTTTATTCACATAAATCACCACCCCTTTTTTCTTTTTATTTGACGATGACACAAAAACCTGCCCTAACTTCCGATTTTCTAACAGTTTCTTATCTTGTTTACAAATTTTCGTCTCTTGTAAGCAAGTAATAGTCGGTTTTATTTTCTCTAAGTAACGATATGTCTTATGTCTTTTTACCGGGGTGTTCAACCCCTTAACATTCCAGGATATAATAGATGGTATCATTCTTGTTCATCTATGTCTGCTTCTCCCTCTTCTTCTTCATCAGTACTCTGTTTTTCTCCATCGTCTGCGTTCCCTTCTAGTGAGGACATTTCTTGTTCTTGCTCCTTTTCTGCCTCCATATTTTTATCTATCTCTTCGTCACTATGGGGTCTCCCTTCTTTCTCTACCGTTCTATCTTCTTGTTTCTTCTTTTTCCGTTTTCTTTTTCTCTCTTCATATTTTTGTTCCTCCTCTTTTAATCTTTTTAAGAAATCATTTGCTTTTTCTATTGATGTCATTTTATACCTTTTTTGTTGATATATAAATGAAACTCCTTCTATTCTTTCCCACCTATAATTCACTCCCAAATTGTTTAGTTTTTGCGTGAGCATCTTGTACTCCTGTCTTTTCTTTAAGATCTCCACTGGCATATCCTTATATATTTGTATTTCTTTCTCATCCATTTTCAACTTTTCTGCATAACTTTTTTGTATTAAACTATCCCTCATCTTTGCTCTCGTAAATGCAACTACGACGTCGCAAAGTAGATTTTTCTCTTTAGCTATTACCGAGTTTACACGGAACATTTTGTCTATCTCTTGCTCCATCTGTGTTTCAGTTATTCCCATAAACTTTGCCAAGACCGGTGTAAGACGCTCATGTAAATTTTCATATGTCTTTTCTACAACTCCCCTTAATTTTAAACATCTTTCTCTATATCTTAGTTCTTGCATTAAATTTACATTTCTTATTCTGTCTATATCTCTTCCCACTGTATCTGTTTTAATCTCCAAATTTGTTGTTCTACTCGTCAGCAAGTCTACGTTTGCTTTAACCTCTTTTATCTCTGCTGTCATCTTATCTAGCCTTTTTTCTATTTTTCCAAAATCTGTCTTCATCTCTTTTCTCAAAGCACGAATTTCTTCTCGCATCTCGTTCTTAAATGATCTCAATTCTTCCAGTATTTGTGTACTAACTTCCTGTTTGGGTGGCATTTCTATTGATCCTCTTCTAGATATTACTGTTTGTGTTGTTGTGTATGCTCTAGGACGCAACCCCGTAGCCATTTATCTACCCCACCCCTCAGAGTGGATTAGTGTTACAGCAATATCCAGCAAACTTAGTATCCGCTAATGTGTTAGCTACAATAATCAACCAATTAGTTTAATGCGTTAGAGTATACTAAACAGTATATAGGCTAAGCAGTCTTATAAGTTATGCTCTAGGTAGGTTATATTACTTCTGTTAATATTAATACATCAATTCTGCTTCCCAATAAAGAGATTCTACTGTTATGTACTACTGCTCTACCTGGAGCACTCTACTGTCCCAAAAACCGTTCAACAGTCGCCCCTTATAAACTTTATAAGTAATAATGTACGATAAAGTATTATTATTCACTATGTATAAATCCTCTCTTAATTATCTTTAACCTTCTTTGTGGGTCTTATGGTTTTAGATTGGTTTACAACCAATCTATCCCAATCAGTTCAAACGTTCCCTTATTGTTGGGGTTGACAACATAAATCCTTTACTCATTTAATATTCTATTTTCCCTTCTAAATCTCAGTTATTATTGTAAATCCCTATATCTTCCACCAAACTATTCCTCCCACTTCTGCCAGATTATATTCATACTCTTATATCAAGAATTTCTATTCACACTTCAAATTGCAGTAGTTACAATACTAATCTCTATTTCTCGGTATTAGTCTCCTAATTCTCCTCATATGCTTCTCTCCTTCCTGTCTTCCTTCCTTCTCTTCTTCTTTCTTCTGTCTTCTTCCTTCTCCAATCTCACCTTCTTCTCTCCACTCCCCACTTCCAACTTTCTCCCGCCCCCCTCCGGTCTCCTTCTTCCCTCTGCTCTCGGCCTCCGCCTTTCCCCCCAGCGTTCTACCGGCGTCACCTTTCTCTCCTCTCCGCTCACCACACTACCGCTCCTCCGGTCTCCTTCTTCCCTCCGTTCTCGGCCACCACCTTTCGCCCCGATGCTCTGTCAGCTTCGCCTTTCTCTCCTCTCCAGTCACCACCCTGGCGCTCCTCTGGTCTCCTTCCTTCCTCTGCTCTCAGCCTCCGCCTTTTACCCCAGCGCTCTGCTGACTTCGCCTTTCTCTCCTCTCCGCTCACCACCCTCCGCTCTCGGCCTCCACCTTTCGCCCTGACACTCCACCGGTTTCGCCTTTCTCTCCTCTCCGCTCACCGCCCTGGCACTCCTCCGGTCTCCTTCCTTCCTCCACTCTCGGCCTCCTTTCTCCCTCCGCTCTCAGCCTCTGTCTTTCTCCCCAACGCTCCGCCGTCTCCGCCTTTCTCTCCTCTGCGCTCACCACCCTGGCGCTCCTCTGATCTCCTTCCTTCCTCTGTGTACCCCAATGATGTTTTGAGCTATGCTGGCGGTGGCATAATAGCCACCGGTAGGGTCTCCCATGCCTGAAAGGTCAAAAACCGAAGGGTCTGACAAAGAGCGTCATAGGGCAGGATGGGCTCTCTAGCCTTATGGCAACCATCCTAGTAGAAGGAAAACTCTAAACCCAAACCCGGGCAGATGGTGCTCATCCAACCCTGTAAGGTCAACCATCTAAGAGAAGGAAACTCTAATCAAACCTACAACCCGAGGACCTCCCTGCTACCGTCCATGCTTGCAAGGCCAGCAGATGAACCTTTGGTTTAAAGGGTGAGGCCAGTTCTGTGCATGCTGCACAGGCTCGAAGCACAAATCCAATTCCAAAAAAGCCCTGTAGCGATAGGCGAGGGACGAAACGGCAGGCGTAAAGATGCACTGGAAGCCGCAGGCCCAACCCTTCATGCAGGCGGTTCAAGGACTTTGGTCGCTCGAGGCTGACCCGGGAGATGACAGTCTTGTTCGGCAGCATCCTGAACGACCAAGCAGCCTTTTTAAAGGAAAGCACTGCTTGCTCCATATGGAGAGGGGCCTAGAAAAGGTGGCCTAACGAAAGCTCATCCCCAACTACCTGGCTGGCTAGCCGCGGCCAACGGGAATCTTCTGATGCGGTCAAACCAAGGCAAAGAAACAAAGGCACACACCAGCCTCCAAAGGTGTAAATAATCTTGCCAACAGGACACTCCGATCGCATTATTTCCTTAAGCCTCCCACATGCTGTTCTCTTTAGTATATATTCCCCAACTATGCAAGCCGACCCTGTAGAGAAAGACAAATTCTACACAGACATACACCACCTCATACAAAAAGTCCCTGTAAAAGATAAAATTATTATTCTTGGTGACTTCAATGCCAGAGTAGGAAAGAACTCCAAAGCCTGGAAAGGTGTCTTAGGCAAGCATGGTGTTGGAAATTGCAATGATAATCGATGCCTCCTGCAAGATGTTCTGTGCAGAACAACAGCTGACTATTACAAACACTATCTTTCAGCCGAAAGATAGCTTGAAGACAACCTGGATGCATCCCCGATCCAAACATTGGCACCTCATTGACTATGTTCTAGTCCGCCAGAGAAACATCCACGATGTCCATCATACTCGAGTGATGCCCAGTGCAGAATGCCAGACAGATCATTACCTCGTAAGATGTAAACTAAACCTTCAGATTAAGTTCAAACCTAAGAGGGGTGGCATCTTAAAGAAGACACTCCAAGTCAACAATCTTCAACAAGCTACCATGAGAGATAAATTCCAGGCAAACCTGCAAACAAAACTTGAAGACCATCCTACAGATCCTTCTCCCACAGTGCTTTGGCAACATATCAAAAACAGTATCCTCCAGTCTGCGGAAGATTCCCTTGGGTTCTCCCACAAGAAAAATCAAGACTGGTTTGATGAAAACAACCAAGAGATCCAGGAGCTGTTGGCAAAGAAGAGAACTGCTCACCAGGCATACCTCGCCCAGCCAACCTGTCATGTAAGAAAAGCAGCTTTCCGTCTCACATGTAGTAAACTTCAACAAAAACTCCAAGACATACAGAACTAGTGGTAAATCAATATAGCAGAAAAGACACAATGCTGTGCAGATCTGGGTGATTCTAGAGGATTTTATGAAGCTCTTCAGGCAGTGTTTGGACCTACTTATCTGGTCCAAAGCTCCTTATACAGTACAGATAGTCAAACATTAATTACTGATAAAGCCTCCATCCTGAGTCGATGGCCCGAACACTTTAAAAGTCTCTTTAGTGCCAACCGAGTAGTCCAAGGCTCAGCTATCCAACATATGATACAAAAACCGATGAAAAATGAATTGGACATAGCTCCCACTTTGGAAGAACCTCTTAAGGCCATACAGCAGATGAAAAACAGCAAGGCAGCTGGGATTGATGGAATCCCACCTGAAGTTGCTGGGAAAAGGGGGGACTGCCATCAGATCTCCGAGATGCAGTCACCATCACCCTGTACAAGAAAAAAGGAGCAAAATCCGATTGCTCAAATTATCGAGGCATAACACTGCTCTCTATTGCTGGAAAAATCCTTGCAAGGATACTCCCGAACAGATTAGTTCCTGCCATTGCAGAAGAACTTCTTCCTTCAGAGCCAATACGACTACAGATATGGTATTTGCCCTTAGACAACTGCAAGAGAAATGTAGAGAGAAGAACAAGGGTCTCTATATAACATTTGTTGACCTCACCAAAGCCTCCAACACCGTGAGTAGAAAAGGTCTGTGGCAGATCCTGGAAAGACTAGGATGTCCCCCCAAATTCCTTAAAATGATTATCATGCTACACGAGGGCCAGCGCAGTCAAGTCAGATATGGCGATGCTCTTTCAGAGCCCTTTCTAATAACTAATGGAGTGAAGCAAGGTTGTGTTTTTGCTCCAACTTTATTTACAATCTTCTTCAGCATGATGCTCCAAAGGGCTACGGCAGAGCTTGAAGAAGACGGCATCTATATACGCTACCGTACTGATGGTAGCTTGTTTAACTTAAGCCGTCTGAGGGCTCACACTAAGACTCTAAACTATCTAGTCTGTGAGCTGCTCTTTGCTGATGACGCTGCCCTTGTTGCCCACACAGAAGCAGCTCTGCAGCGCCTAACCTCCTTCGCAACAGCTGCAGAGCTGTTTGGGCTGGAAGTCAACCTTAAGAAAACAGAAGTTCTTTACCAGCCTGCACCACAGGACAAACACCATCATCCCCACATTGCCATCGGCAACTCTGTGCTTAAGTCCGTTCAGCAGTTCACCTACCTGGGAAGCATCATCTCCTCAGATGCCAAGATTGACAAAGAGATTGATCACAGATTAGCAAAAGCATATAGCGCATTTGGATGACTTTACAAAAGAGTCTGGAGTAATAAACACCTGAGGCGAAGCACAAAAATCAGTGTGTATAGAGCCATTGTACTGTCTATTCTCCTTTACGGGTCTGAAACATGAGTCACCTATCGCCACCACTTACGACTCCTCAAACGCTTTCATCAGTGCTGTATACGTACAATCCTAAATATACACTGGACTGACTATGTGATGAATGTTGCTGTCCTTGAGCAAGCAGGGATCACCAGCATTGAGGCCATAATATTGAGAACACAGCTGCGCTGGGCAGGGCACATTTCTAGGATGGAGGACCATCGCCTCCCAAAAATAGTACTCTACGGTGAACTCGCCATGGGTCAGCGTAAGAGGGGTGCTCCAAAAAAGCGATACAAGGACTCCCTGAAACAACATCTCAGGTTTGGCCAAATTGATCACCAACAATGGTCTGCCCTGTCCTCACATCGGGAGGTATGGAGACGCTCTATCCACAATGCTGCAGCCTTATTTGAGAACTCACGCCGAACAAGTCTTGAAGAGAAATGATAACACAGAAAGAATCACAACCCGGAAACATCACCCAAGGAAACCTACTGCTGTGCTTTCTGCAACCGGACTTGTCTATCTCAGATTGGCCTTTTTAGTCATCAGCGCGCTTGCAGTAAGCGTCCTTCCTGAATCTTCGTTTGCGGAGAAAAGCCAGAGAGCGAATATGTGTGTATTTGGTTCATGAATAATGGTTCATTATTCAGTAAATAGGAGTTAAATCTCCATATTTTAGTTGGTTGTGTTGCTTCTGTCAAAGACCAGTCCATGGTAAGTGGAGTATGGTCTGAGTGGAGGGCCGGGTAGATTGTGACTTTTTTTATGTGGGATATGGTTGTCAACAATGAAGTAGTCAAGCCTTGAGTAGGAGTTATGTACTTTGGAGAAAAAGGTGTAATCTCTGCTTGTGTAATTAAGCAACCGCCACAGGTCAACTAAATTTAGTCTTTTAAGATCTTTCAGAAGAATTTGTGATACTGAGTGGGGTTTGAGTGATTTATAAGATTTATCCATATAAAGATTGAGAATTGCATTAGCGTCCCCTGCAGTTATCACTGCGCTCTTTGTCATCTTTTCCAGAGATTCCAGGAAAGATGTCAGGAACTGAGTTTGGCGAGTAGAAACTGGCTAGGGTAACTTCCTTGTTCATTAGAGTGCCCTGTACTATTACAAATCTACCTCTAGGATCTTTACAAATTTTCTGTGGGATGAATGGGGTTTATTTATCAAATATTATTGCAGTCCCTCTCGTCTTTCCATTACCTCCAACCACGAATTGTTGTCTGAATTGAGATTTTGGAAACACCAGGTTGGGTGACTTGTTGTGCGTCTCCTGTAGAAAAATGATGTTCTGGTGGAGAGGTTTGAGCTGTTTTAATATCTTAGCTCCCTTAACCGGTGATCCTAGTCCTCTGACATTGAAAGAGAGAAATCTGAGGGTAGACATGTTTAATTAGATAGAAGTTGCTTTTGCGTTTGTTGCTGAATGAATAGGCTGAAGGCAACAATCATGGATGGCAAGAGAGAATGTGCTTGCAAATAGACAGCAACCATACAATGAACTTCCAAAATCCTTTCAGGATTTTTGAGAGGAGAGTTAAACAAGATAACAATTAAAAACATCAACAATAACCACTGAACATTCAAACACCTGGGCAAAAAGACCCATGCAGTGCATGGAGCTTCGGGTGGGGGTGACATCCCCAGCCTTCCCAGGGGAACCATATTTGGGGGACAATCAAGAGCAAAAAAGACTGTTAAGGCCTCTTTGTATTGACAGTGTTAAGTGCGTCCTTGAACTATCAACCTGTTTCTGAGTGTTACACGGCACGGTACCACAGGCCGTGGTGTTCCACCAGGGCATGTGGCCATGCCGCATCCACCCAGACCAGATAGTGCATAGCAGGCAGATACTTATCAGTCAGCTTAGGCAACAACAGAAGGATCAGTAGCTGTGGTTGTTTCAATGGAGAGTCTGTTGAAGTCCGCAGAGGACACACTTTCAAAATGTGCTTCTGTCTTAACTAGCTGTGTGGAGCGCTGCCATTAGCTCTTTTTTGACCTGTTGTTCCAGTTGCCGCCGCATTTATGGAGCACTAGTGTTCTGCCTCCTGTTAGTCCTTCTGAGGTGTGAAGCTTTTCTTCTTGGGCCTAGAGACCAGGGTCCATGTGTTGGTGTCAGGCGTGTGGGTCTTCTGCGCAGCAGTGTCCTCTTCATGTTGTATCTCCTGTTCCAAGGTTTTTGGTACAGGAACATCTATGGCTAGCAGTACGTCCAGAAGCTGGTATCTTGTAGTCAAAATCATAGTTTTATTATTATGAAAGATGATTAATTTGAATGGGAAACCCCATTTGTAGTGTATCTTCTTTTGTAAAATTGATGTCAGTGGCTTAAGGAGTTTTCGCTTGCGTAGTGTTTCTGGGGCCAGATCGTGATAGATTGCTATTTGAGGTGCATTGTGCAGTATTGGCGCTTGCTTTGAAAAGAGGTCAAGTATGCGAGCTTTTACAGAGAAGTGGGCAAACCAAGCGATTATGTCTCGAAGAGGCTTGTTCAGAGTGGGTGGAGGGCCCAGTGCTCTGTGGACACGTTCTATATCAGTTGCAGTAATGGTGTTGTTCGGGCAATGCTTATTAATCCATCCCACCAAGAAAGTCAGGATGTCTTTTCCCTCCACGCCCTTCCACAAAGCCGCAAAATCTAATATGCACTCTCCTCCCCCGATTTTCCAAATCTTCCAGCTTGTTTGCTAGGGATTCGTGTGCTTCCTCAAGGTACTGTATTCTGTGCTCATCGCTTTGCCCCATTTTATGAGCCTCTGCGGCTATTTCAGCAACTTTAGAAATTATTCCTGTAAGTTCTTTGATAGAGGTTTGCAGGGGGGCAAGGGCTGCAGACCAGTCTATTTGCAGGTCTGAGACGATCTTCAGTCGCAGCCTCTCAAACTGGTTGGGCAGCTGCTGGTCATTTAGCTTTTGTAGGGTCCCTTTCCCTCCCCCTCCTCCGCCTTTGCCACCTCCTCCCCTGCTTGCCTTATTAGCTGCAGGTGCCATTATGTCTTCCTGCTCGACAGGCTTGTTTTCTCTGCTGCTGAGGCCCAGAGTCGTTTCCCTCCCCTTTTTGATCAGGCAGTATTCAGAGATAGATCTGTCAATCGGTCTCTTGCTGCCGATCATCAGGGGGGTGTTTTCAGGGTGGAAAGACTCCTCCAGTGCTACACGGACAGGCTTAAATCACAGGGCCTTTGGGAGCCTTCTCTCTAGTCGTCAGCCATCTTAGGTGTCCGGACATGCACCCTTCCCCGCAGAAAGAGTTTCTTAATGGATCCAGCATAGATTACAAATAAACCACACATAGAACAAGATTTTCTGCATATGATGTATCAAAGTCAAGGAAAGTTGATTTTGCTCACTTGTGAAACCACAAATAAACAAAGGCCAAAAGGCAGTGTAGCAGCAAGTCTCACCTTGTCTCTCTTGATTTTCTGAAGTGCCTGTTTCAGACGCTCTTTGCAATTAGTCAGCTCCTCTGGAGACACTGTAATCTTGGACTTCAGTTGCTCTTGTTCCTCTTTTAGATTACATATGGTCAATTTTAGCTCATTCTAATTAACAAGAGAATTAATACAAAGCTCATCTTAATGCTACACCAGTTTAAGTTTCCTGTCAGGAAAAAAACTGCTGTTGCTTAAGTCTCTCTCTCTCTCTCTCTCTCACACACACACACACACACACACAGTCAGTGTTTATGAAATCCCCCTCCCCTGAATAAACAAATTTCACTCGCTTTGCAAAGGTATTTAAACCAGCAGTAATAGAAAAGTAATATATAGCTGTTAAAATTCTGTTTCTAAATTTCCAAATACGAGGACCTGTTTATTAAAAGGAATCTGTCAGTCTGAGGAATCATTGTTATTTCTATGAAGAATGCTTTACTCAATACTTTATAGAACGCACAAATCTAAATGTACAAAACTATATTAAATCTTCAAATCTCTATTTTACAAATTAAGATGACAACTACATTGCACTGAAGTTTTATGATTGCATACTATTTTAATATATAGTCTCAAGAGTGGTTTAGGACAGTACTTCTCACACTATTTGATGTGGGGTACCAGTATTTTTCCCCTAATGTGCCAGGGACCAGGATTATACTTTTGGCCATTGGTTATACTTGTTTTTTTTCCTGGAAAATCACCAAAGACCAGCAGTTGATGGCTAATGGACCGTAGCTCTGAGTATCACTAGTTCATGTGGTAAAAAAGGGCTGTTACACTAGCTCAATCACATAACTGCCTCATTTGAAACAATTATTCCCTTCAACAGGAATCTTGAGTAAGCAAAACTTAAGGGAGTTTTTATTTTATTTTATTTTATTTTATTATTATTTAGTTATTTATACCCCGCTCTTCAGCCACAAGGCTATCAGAGCGGCTTACAAATTGTTTTAAGCAATAGCTATTTACACATCTACACTGCATTAAACAGTTTCTTTCCAATGTGTGTTAGCTAATACAATACGAATATGGAGGCAGTTTTAAAACATCACTTCTATTTGAGAGGCCTCTATACTGGATATGACAGTTGAAGATAAGCACACATTAAACCTACATCTTCCACAAATCTTAATTTTATTGTTCAAATCCTGTTGAGATATACTTACTAGATTCTGGGTTTTTTCTGCAACTTCTGTTCTCTTTTGGTGGATCTCTTCTTGCAAAATATTCTAATAGAAAGAAAGTGTGGGCCGGGGGGTTGTCAGCTAAGAAAGGAAATTACAAAAGATTCTATTTTTCACATTGAGTTCCAGAACAGTTTGGATCCCCACCCCCTTGGAACGTTGTACTTTGGTGTATGCTGTCATTTAAAAGAAAGCTAGAAAGAGAAACAAAGTGCTCACAAAAGGACCATAGAAGGAATAAATGAAGAAATCAATACAAAAATCGGGGTGAATAATGGGCCATAATTGTATTAACATACAAAAATCTTGAAGGTCATTAAGAGAACGATCATCATCTCATTGTCCATTTATACCCCACCTTTTTCCAAGAACTGGAACTCATGGCAGCTGACAAATTAAAGCAAGTACAACATAGCTCAAAACATACAATAAGAATGTGCCAACATGGCTACTTTGAAAGCCACTGAAACTGGTCTGTTGGCAAACATGGAGGGACACTGGCCTGAGAAAGGGCATCATGAGACCATGATGCAACTTCCTGCTTCTCTCTGGGCGGTGACAGGATTTCCCATCAGTAATAGGATTCCTCCTCTCACAAACCCCAGAGAATGAAAGTAGTATTACTATCTTTCTACAACTTGCATCTGTATACATTTTCTAATTCCTAAAGAATCATAGAATTGCAGAGTTGGAAGAGACCACGAGGGCCATCCAGTCCAACCCCCCTGCTACGCAGGAAATCTTGATCAAAGCATCCCCGACAGATGGCCATCCAGCCTCTGTTTAAAGACCTCCAAGGAAGGAGACCCCACCACGCTCCGAGGGAGTGTGTTCCACTGCCGAACAGCTCTTACTGTCAAAAAGTTCCTCCTCATGTTGAGGTGGAATCTCTGTTCCTGGAGCTTGCACCCATTGCTCCGTGTTCCAGTCTCTGGAGCAGCAGAAAACAAGCCTGCTCCATCCTCAGCGTGACATCCCTTCAAATATTTAAACAGGGCTATCATATCGCCTCTTAACCGTCTTTTTTTCCAGGCTAAACATACCCAGCTCCCTAAGTCTCTCCTCATAAGGCATCGTTTCCAGACCTTTCACCATTTTAGTTGCCCTTCTCTGGACACGCTCCAATCAAATGCAACAGTAATTCACAGATCAAAGTTTCCTATGTTAAGATACTAGAATGCAAACCTATAATTCTCATTGAAAAGATACTGCAAAAACAGACTAACTTTCCATATTAAATGGAGTTTAGGAAAAACACACACCGTTTTCTGTCGATATTCTTGGTTGAGTTTTTGCTCCAGCTCCTGAATATCTTGAGACAGTTCCTTGAACTCTACTTGTTGATCTGGAGGAATAGTACTGAATACACAAAGAAATGAAATTACTATGCAGCATATAAAATGTACACATAAGCACACACACAATTTAATTATCCTTTCACAAAAAGCGCGCTTTTTTATGCAATTGCCTTACAATGGGGGCAGGCAGCATAAGCACATCCTCGCTATAGTCCCATGCTGTTTTGCATCACCAAGGGAACTGACAATGCACTTCTACATTTGCTAGAAGTAAAAAAGGAGTTTCTTTAAATGCAAGGTATGCAGATTTTGTAGTAGAGCAGATCTGTACATTCTAATGCCAAGAGTGTGCTCCTTGTGCGTTTTCTCTGTTCAACAGATGGATTTAAAAAACAAAAACAAAACCCAAAACAAAGCCCTACTGCAATACTGAACATCGGCAGTGAGAGCAAAACCACCTCACCTTTTGGATGGCAGCAAAAGGCATCTGCTGGTGGCAGTGATGGGGTCCCATGTAGCCCTGTCACTGGGAAGCTGCCCACCACACTGAACCACCTTTAGTGTTGCAGTAATGAATATCCCATAGAGAAAGCATACATTAAAAGAGAGGTTTGAACCAAAATGTCTGTAATTCTATAGCCTGTAGGGAGCATATGCTTCTCTCTTCACAGCCCAAGTCAAAACCACACAACTACTTTATTGCTTGTGGAGATTTGTCAGGGTTCTGGAATAGTCATCAGGGCTATAGCAGGCTTGTGCTGAAAGAACCAATCCCCCATTTCTTTCTCCTTGGCTAATACCACTCCCCACAATAATTGGCTTATATTGCAGAACTGGAGTGTGCTCAGCTGTCCTACACCCCATAAACTCATTGAGAATTGCCTTTTGAAAACCCTCCCTCGGTTGAACCCTGTACTGTGACATGCATGTCCTTCTCTTTCAGGCATACAACTCAGTAATAATTAGAGAGAGCAAGCATAAATCTTGCTTACAAAATCTGCCCATCACTGTGGGTTCCCTTTCCTATATGAAAACCCAAGATTTGTTCCTGTAACCCACTGCGTGTATAGTCATTCTGGGGCCACTTGAAAATTGCCCATAGATGTTTATTATTGAATGTCTTAATCAATAACAAAGTGCTGTCGATGCATTTATATGAAGGTCTTTCTCATAAGGACACTGGAGCTATCTATTTTTCTGGTACAGACTGGTACTCAGCTATTTTTTAGGTGTGATGAGTGATATAAGAGTCCAGCAATTTGCTTTCTCCCACAGAAGTAAAAAAACCCCACATAACCTGGTTTTGCAGTGTTCTCTAGTGGACTTGCTCTTAATTAGCTTTGGACAAGTATAGGGACGGCATTAACTGAAGTAGCCAGTAAATGGTATAGGTTATTTTTCAGTTAAGAATCCAGTCAGTAGACAGCTTACTCAAGCTTCTTCAGCTTCATTGTTAAATCCTTGATTGACAATTGAAGTCGCTGGCCTTTCTCCATAGTTGATTTCTGGAAAGAAAATCATTTACATAATATGCAACTCATAAAAAATACATACCTAACTCTACAAAACAATGTTTTTTTGGGCCAGTTCACTTCTTCACTAGCAAGGTGTATGCTTAGACTGAGGCAGTTACTACTCCAGTCTTATGTTTGAGGGTCCAGTCTGTTGTTGATGAAAGTTGCATTCATTAAACTAAAGGTCTATTATGGTAAGGAAAGGGAGGCAAATCCTGTGGGTGGCTCTGCCTAACTCCCCAGAAGTGCAACTGCAACCCTCAAAACAGCAAAACTGCAGCTGCTACAAAGGGAAAATCTCCTTTTCTATAGCAAGAATATGAAGAAGTCTCTAACGATTAATTCAAGAATTTAACACTAGTTGTTAGCTTCGGACCTGGCTATATGAGAAAATACATTCTCCATTACAGATTCATTTGAGCCTTGAGGGCATCAGAAGAAGCCCTCCTAACATTGCCAGATGCTCCCAAGTTTCACTGTAGTTGTTTGAGGCATGATATTTAGCATGGAAGCACCCACTATGTGGAATACTCTTGTGCCCTACATTAAATTCTAATATTTTTTATGTTCAGGCAAACAATGAAGACATACTGTACCTGGTTTTACTCGTACAGATGTCTATGTAATGTATAGCGAGTTTTATATTGTTTTATACTATGCTTTATACACCCCACACTGAAATCTTTGGATGTGAAAAGTTTATTTGTTATTGTTATGTACCTTCAAGTAGGCTGATTTATGGTGACCTTATTAAGACTTATGGGGACCGCTGGCAAGAGGAGAGGTTTGCCACTGCCTTCCTTTTAAGCTGAGAGAGTGCGACTTGCCCAAAGTCACCCTGTGGGTTTTCATGGCTAAGCAGGGATTTGCAACTTGGTCTCCCAGAATCCTAGTCTACTTCTCAAACCACTAGACTATGCTGGCTCTAGAAAAGTGTAAGGTGGCCCCCCCTCATATGCACAGGACCAGTACCCGCAGTTTCCATTACTCATTGTCCAAAAAATATGGCCTCTCTATGCCTTTCCTAGGTCCTCCAGCACAATTCTATGGGGTTTGCTATCACCTGTAGTTTCAAGTATCTGCAGTAAAGTATGGGAAAATATCACCTGTGGATACGACAAACAACCCATATAAATAGTTTCAGATACAAGCAAGCAAACATTATATCTCTGAAAGGAACCACAAAGGGCATCTAGGCCAAACCTCTGCCATGCAGGAATACATAACAAAAGCACTCCTGAGAGGTGGCCATTCAATAACTGTTTAACAATCTCCAAATAAGGAGAGTCAACCCACCCCACTTCAATCTATTTCACTGTGGATTATCTTTTTGTATAATCTGAATCCACTGAATTGAGTTCCAGTCTCCAGAGCAGCAGAAAACAAGCTCGCTCCATTTTCTACATGACATGCATTCAGATATTTAAAGATGGCTACCATGTAATTTCTCCATTTTCTCTTCTCCAAGCCAAATACCCAGTTCCCCAAGCCACTCTTTATAGGGCTTCTTTTTCAGACCTTTTACCATCTCGATCACTTTCCTTCAGGCACATTCCAGCTTGAGAATCCTTTTTGAACTGTGGGGTCTCCAGTAGGATTTAAGAAGCAAGACTCTTGGGCAGTTGTCAAAGCAATACAGCATGACCAATTTAACAAAGATTAAAATTTGTGTTTCTGATGTAAAAAAAAAAAAACTTGTGCTTAAACCTACATATCTGTTCTGGATTTCCAGGTAGACCTCAAGGCGTGATTCACGGAAGCAAAGAAAATTAATTATGCCACTCAAAAAACGAGCTGTCCTCTTCGCTTCTAGAACACCAACACAAAATACAATGTTTTAAGACGTATGGTACCTACAATTTTTCAAACTCAAAAGATTACAGTTGTCCCTCCACATTCACGGATTTAGCATTCACGGTTTGAAAATATTCTTTAAAAAATAATAATCCAAAAAGCAAATCTTGATTTTGCCATCTTATATCAGGGACACCATTTTGCTATGCCATTGCATATAATGGGACTTGAGTATTCACGGATTTGGGTATTCACTGGGGGTCCTGGAACCAAACCCCAGCGAATGTGAAGGGACAACTGTATATGCAGGTTGAATTTGTATAAATTGGAAGATCAAGCCTATCACACAGAAGTATGGAGCAGTAGCTTAGGAACTTATGGAAACTATTTAATCTTTATGTTATACAATAATACAAATGCACTTTCAGAAAAGAGATCCATTGGGATCTGACTACAACTTTTACATGAATGTCTAATGGTAAACCATGGTAACATGGGGAGCACTCTACATCACATGTAAACCTGACGTTTTTTCAACTAAATATGAATGTAATGCAGCCATTGCAAAGTTACAGCATGAAATGAGAAAACTAAAGCTATTATTCTTTCACACACACACAAAACTTGCTTGTCATTGCCTCTTTCCATTTTCAGAAGTCTAATTCAGCAGCCAAATTAGGGGAGGAGTGCTCTTGGTTGTAACTATTATCAGACAATTTGGAGTCAGAATCCAATCTTAAATTGCTACAACTCACCTGGAGATGTACATTAGAAAATCCCAACCAACCTTCTACTCTTTTTTGTATTAAACATCTTTTAAAATATTAAAGAATTTCAAATTCAAATTCTTGATCTCATCAGTGCCTCAATGCCACAACTACCAATCCTGAACTTTAAGTGCATTTTCCATAGATGTCTGACAAAAGAAGGTCTATATGGTAGAAGCAGATTTTCATAAATTCTTTCACACGTTTTCATACATTATTTTCACTTGATGTAGAAGATGGAGGGATCTGAACTAAGAAAGCAGCAACAGGAATCAGAGTGTTGCAGAAAAGCATTCCTACCACACCATAAGAAACAAACACCTTGCCATGGAACACTGCTTATGGAGAATGATTTCACATTCCTTCTTATTACTGCAGTCTTCTGTGCAACCCCTCTCCCCAAATGGCCCTGGGTATCAGAGGACCCTCCAAAACAACATGGAATGAGGTGCAACCACATGGATGTGGCTTGCTGGAAACTTGTGCCCTAAAAGCAATGGTCGGGATCTGCTCCTGTCAGTGGAATCAAGGGGAGGATCTTCTCTCCTCACTGCAGTGCCTGTCAGTGGAATCAAGGGGAGGATCTTCTCTCCTCACTGCAGTGCCTGCATGCTCCAGACACCTGCTCAGAGGATGGAAACAAAGACGTTTCCTGAACAACAGCTTGAGCTGCAGGGAGAAATGGAAAGGAAGAAAGGTCCCAGGAAAGCTAGCATGATTTAGGCCAACTTAATTTATTTATTATACATGGTGAATAAAACTAACATACCGTATCTGTATATTCCGGCATATAAGACGACCGGGCATATACGACCCCACAATTTTCAAGTAAAAATACAGAGTTTGGCATATATTCGCCGTATAAGACCACACCCCAATTTGGTTGGCTGGCTGGCTGACTGGCTGGGGGAGCCTTGCCAGCTGATCCTCTTTGTTTCCCAACTCATGAGGATCTCCTCGTGAATTGGGAAAGCGAACAGGATCAGCTGGCAGGGCTCTCCCAGCCAACCAGCCGCTACATTCGCCCCTCTCTTCCACCTTCCAGTCAAACTTGACTCGAAGGTGGATGAAAGGGGCGAAAATACCCGGTTTGCCTCGTCCGCCACCCCCCACCCCCCGTTTTCATTCTCTTTAAAAGGGAATGAAGACTGGGGAAGCGGGAGCGGACGCTGCAAACCACAAGATTCGCCCCTTTCTTCCATCTTCCAGGAAGGTGGAAGAAAGGGGGAACATACCCGGCTTGCCTCGGCCGCTGTAAGGGTGGCTAGAGCAGGATGGGCTTTCCAGCCACCCACCCCCTCTCCGAGGCCGCGATCGGGAGCCCAATCGTGGCTTCAGGGAGGGTGGAAGTGTGGCTAGAGGGGGGGGCTTTCCACCCACCCACCCCCTCCCCGAGGCAACGACCGGAAGCCCGATCACAGCTTCGGGGAGGGTAGAAGGGTGGCTAGAGGCGGGGGGCTTTACAGCCACCCACCCCCTCCCTGAGGCTGCGACCAGGAGTCCAATCGCGGCTTCAGGGAGGATGGAAGGGTGGCTCCAGGGGGGGGCTTTCCACCCACCCACCCCCTCCCTGAGGCCGCGACCAGGAGCCTGATCCCGACTTCGGGAAGGGTGGAAGGGTGGCCAGAGGGGGGGGCTTTCCACCCACCCCCTCCCCGAGGCCACGACCGGGAGCCCAATCGTGGCTTCAGGGAGGGTGGAAGGGTGGCTCCAAGGGGGGGGTTTCCACCCACCCACCCCCTCCCCAAGGCAGTGACCGGGAGCCCGATCGCAGCTTCAGGGAGGGTGGAAAGATGGCTAGAGTGGGCGGGCTTTCCAGCCTCCCACCCCCTCCCCAAGGCCGTGACCGGGAGCCCAATCCCAGCTTCAGGGAGGCTGGAAGGATGGCTCCAGGGGGGGCTTTCCACCCACCCACCCCCTCCCCGAGGCCGCGACCGGAAGCCCGATCCCAGCTTCAGGGAGGGTTGGAGGGTGGCTCCAGGGGGACTTTCCACCCACCCACCCCCTCCCCAAGGCAGCGACTGGGAGCCCAATCACAGTTTCGGGGAGGGTGGAAGGATGGCTAGAGGGGGCAGGCTTTCCAGCCTCCCACCCCCTCCCTGAGGCTGCGACTGGGAGCCCGATCCCAGCTTCAGGGAGGATGGAAGGGTGGCTAGAGGGGGGGCTTTAACTATTTCATATGGGGGAAATGCAATAAAGTGCACTAAATTTAAAAGTTATATTCAAAGAAATTCAAATGTTTACTTGGATTTTTTTGCATATTCAAAAATACTTTAACACACAACAACTTAATAGTGCACATCTCAGTCTCACATACATTTAAAGAAAAACCATGAAGCTGCTGAAAGGTGTGAAAATATTAATTTTCCTATTCCTGAAGAATTGTGTGCCTAAATGTAAATGATCCCAAGGGCTTCTATTTGCCTTGTAGCCACAGACTACAAGGATTTCCACTCAGGAAAGTTTGTGAAATTTTCTATAGCTGAGTGAGCAAACTGGCAAAAGAGTTCTAGAGTGCTTTATCCCTCATACTCAGTTGATGCTCGGCAAAGAAACCAAGCTGCCTGCAAGAGGAGGGAACCCATGTCTCCACACCAAGTATAGAAATACAGTGAGCTGCTGCAGAATAATAATAATAATAATAATAATAATAGTTGTTGTTATTTCTTACCCCACCTCTTCCCATGGATCAAGGCAGGGAACAACAGATTAACACATAACACCTAACGTTAGTTAAAATACATTGTAGTAACACAGTAGCAATTTTTTAAAAAAACTAATAAAAGCAATACATATTAAAACAATTTAAAATTCAGGGATGGAGCTCTCATTCTCTGCCTGTATTTGATTCAGTCATAGTAACTCATTTTAATAAATAGAACATTTCTTTCTAAAAATGAATTTTTTCTTTTTCGTCTTCACTGCTGAATGGAAGGAGGGAATCAGCAGACATCGGGGAAAGCAAATTGCACTGATCATATAAGGTGGGAACAAATTATTCCTGCAGACTCTGTGCTACCCCCTATGCCACTACAGTTACCTAACTCTCAAGAACAGGTTTCCAAAGGGCGACAGTGGGGAGAATGGGTCAAAAAAGCTCCACTGCCACAGCAGAGTTCTGATCACACAACTCTGAATCCTACTCCTAGTTTCCCATTATTTAGCAACCAGCCAAACGCAGTAGCAATAACTGATCTGTCTATTAAATAATGAGACTGTGTTTCTACCTTTCAGACAAATCAGGGAAATCTGATTGTGAACGCTTGAGTGGTGACCTTGAACATGTCTGACCCTGCATGACAAACATCAACACTCTTGGCCATTCAGTTAATTGTCAGTCATTGTTTAAAGCATGTGTGTTGTCTGTTGTCGGAATATGTCAGGAAAATCCTAAATTTAAAAGCTGAGCAATATGACATTCTGCAGCAACTTGAAGAGGGCCCAAACCTTTTCCAAAACATCATCACTTGTGATGAAACCTGGATCTTCCAGTATGATCCTGAGATAAAACAACAGTCAATGCACTGGAAAACACCATCATCACCAAGAATGAAAAAAGCATGCCAAACCAAATCCACATTCAAAGCCATGCTCACTGTTGTTTTTGACATCAAGGGTGTAATTTTGGCAGAACAGGTTCCAGAAGGCAGAACAGTGAACCAGCATGATTATAAGGAAGTTTTGACAAAGCTGAGAGGGGGAAAAAAATGCCAGAACTGGGGGAAATGGTTTCATTCTTCATCAAGACAAAGCACCTGCTCATACTGCACTTTCTATGAAGCAGTTTTTGGCCGATAAACACATGATTACATTTGAACATCCTCCATATTCACCAGTTTTGGCACCATGTGATATTTTTTCTTTTCCCTAAAGTGAAATCAGTGTTTAAAGGAACACGCTTTAGTCAATTGATGCAGTAAAAAAGAAAATGGCAGATGTATTGACACAGCTGACAGAAACTGATCTGCTCTACTCCTTCAACCAGTAGAAAACAAGACTGCATCAGTGTGTGAGTTGAACGGGGAGTATACTGAAGGGGACAATCATTAGAACTGTAATACATATAAATAAGGATAGGTTATTTATCAGCTCGTTATTTAATATACAGACCTTGTACTACCAGTGCTAAAATTATTGCTTTAGAATTTTTCAGCATTGTAATTGACTTGAATATTACTTGAAAATATTACTTTAATTATTTAAGATTCTTCTGCCCAGATTTGAGTTTTTTCAATGTAAAGTAGTTCTGTTCCAAGTTTGTTTTTAATTTCTGCATAAATACTTTCCTTTTCCCCTTTGCTTCTTCTACAAATATTTTAACCTATAAATGTATTCACATACATACTCCCTGTTTTCACTGAACAATTAATTACATTATGTCATTAATGATTAGGGCCCAATCAAACCAGTTTATTGTAAGAATCATCTCATGTGAGCCCTAACTCGTACTTTCACAACAAAATGATAAAACAAGTCATGTTCTGATTATCGTCAAAACATCAAATTAGGCTTGTGAGGCCCAAATTGCACATCGCTGTTTAGTCATCATGTTCAGTGGTCACAGTGGGACAGTACATCAGTCTTGCATAATTTGTAGGGATTTTTCATAGGACTGTTGTGAAGATAAGATAGGCAGGGAGAACCATGCTCCTTTAGCTCCTTTAAGGAAAAGTGTAACATAGATGTAATAAATTTAGTGCTAGTTCCTTCTCCCTACTTGGCATGATTGCTATTCCTACACTGCCAGGAAGCCACACAGGAGCAGCAATTGCAATTTGTAAACCTGTGAGCAAGGCAGGTTTTGTTACATGACCACACCAATTGTTGCTGTCAAAAATATTAACAGTGAAATAAATTCCCAACTATGTAAGCTGGTAACCAAACTTCAATCCCTGGCAATAACCAAAACAAGATAAAATTTAAAATGTGACACAACACATCAATACATAAAGGACATGTTAATGCTTACTTGGATTTATGACATCAGCAATCTGGAAGTCATTGACGCGGCAGACTGGAAAAAATTGGTCCCTGTCAAAGTTGTACAAATCATTACTCATTTTGGGAATACACTTCTTACAGAATTTGCTTTCCTGGTTAAAAATACTGTAGCATATTTCAGTTGAGAGTGTATGTGTGGCATATGGCTAGTTATAAGGGCAAACCACCCAACCTAAATACTGAAATTGTAATGTGGCTTGCATGGGTATGCGTCTTCCAAGTTGCCTGTTGAGTTATGGTGACACCATGAATTTCATAGGGTTTTCTTAGGCAATGAATACTCAGAAATGGTTCTACCAGTTACTTCCTCTAAAATATAGCCTACAGTATCTGGCATTAACTGACAGTCTGCTACCCAAGTATTAAACAAGGCTGATTCTGCTTAGCTTCCAAGATCAGGCAGGATATGGGCTCTGTCGGCCCTCTGTAGACATGGATTTGGCATCCACAGATTTCACCACCTATGGTTTGAAAATATTTTTTTAATTAAAAAAAAATCCAAGAAGCAAACTTTGACTGTGCCATTTGATATAAGGGACACTATTTTACTATACCATTGTATATAACAGAACTTGAGTATCTATAGATTTTGTTATCCACGGGGAGTGGGGGCTGGAAACAAACCCCAGCAGATACCATTGTGCCTCACTCTTCTATTATCATCAAAATTGTTCAGGTGGTTTCTAACACATTGAAATCAATTACAAAAGCCATTTAAGAATTGAAAAAGAGGAGACAAGAAAAGAATTAGCTGATTGAGGAGGAAATATCTTTCTTTGGTCCTTGGGGTCAACAAGCACTGGGGAGTCTAAGAACTCGCCAAATAATTTGCACCCACCCTTAAAGAAACAACTGTTACATTTGACTTAGATTTGTTGTTCGCATTCCAATTGTTTAATAAAGCTGCCACCTAGCAGCAATATTGGCAACTCAGGCATGAGAAGTGAATTGTAATTGTCAAGACTGGCATCAACCATGAAGACAGATGTCTTGGATAATTTTTTGAGTCCCTGACTGATTTTAGGGTTCCCTTTTTGCATCTCTGACAACAGTTTCTTGTACCATCTACTGGTCACCCGGACAAAAAATAAGGTAGCTGCAGCAGCTCTGATGACCAAGGCTGATGCCACATAAGCTCTATGTAAAAAATTACAGTAGGACCTCCGTATCCACTGGAGATTGGTTCTGGGAAGGTCCGTGAATACCAGAAACCATGGATAATAGCGAACACCACTGAAAATAATGGGACTTCCAGTTTAAATACCATAACTTGTCTTGGAGGACCTAGAAAATGGCTAGAGAGGACACATTTTCTAGGAACACGCTATGGTAGGTGTGCTGTTTTGTGTCCCATGGATAATTAAATCAGTGGATAATTAATACGGGGGTCCTACTATATGCACTCTTTTATCTTTGGGGCTCCTAAGGTTACCATCCGCATCCCGGGGAAACAGCAAACCTGAAACCATGCCAGCCACTGGGGGGCAAATTTAGCTTGTCCATTACCCTTGCCAGCAATGATTCTGTTTTTATTTTAATCTATTTTAATTTTATGGAGTTTTAAAAATGTTTTATCATTTATGTGGAATTTTAATTATATAAGTGGTTTAATCTCTTTTTAATTCTTATTTATTGTATTGTGAAAGGTGAGAAATAAATAAATGTACAAGGTTTTTGCCACTGCTGGAAAAGCAAGGGGAGTCCTAGGTTGAATCCGCTCCCCATCCTAAGCCTCTGAGAACATCTCCGATAATGGCACCACAGAGTGGCCTGACTTTTTCATAAATTTGCTTTCAGAGACCCCTTTGGAAATGTCATCAGGGGCTTGGAACCATGGAAGATAAGCCCAGAGATTTTTCCACCTTGCACAGGATAGGAAAATAGGCCTCACAGTCTAGGTGACACTTGTTTGGGAAGAGAATCCCCCTCCTCAGAGGAGAATCTCCCTTCCTCCTTATCACAGACATCCAATGATTCCACAGAATCCAAGTCCTCCAAGGAGCAATGAGGAATATGTCTCTTCTTTTTGCTAGCCTTACTCACGGGGGGAGGGTCTCTAGCCCCTCCAAATCCCACCTGAGTGACTCTTTCTCCAAAGAGGCTGCAACAGCCTGCCAGCTACTCCCAGGCCTGACCTAGAGTTGGCAAAGGGACGCACCAACAATGATGCTTCACCTACGCGTCTGTCTTTTTGGTGTGAACATACTCCATCTTGCAAAGTGAAACAGGCTGTTGCCCCTGCAACTGCCTGGTGAACAATGAGCGAAATTCACTTATGCTGCCGTGGCAGGAGGTCACTGCCAACAATAATTGGGGGAAGAAGAGGGTGTGTAGGAATCACTCACCTGCACAGCCGCACTAGCTGCCTCAAATGCCAGTGTCTCCACATGGTCTGTCCTGACAAGCAGGACCTCATCATGTGAGGGCTCCCAAAGAGCCCAACTTGGCACTTCCAGAGAGGTCCGAGATGCCCCAATCCCCCAATCCCTTGCATGGCCAGACAGGAGAGGTGCCTTGGCCAGACTCAAATCCTCATCAGAGGAAAGGCCTGAACTACGAATGCTGGTGCAATCATCCAGCCTAGCCATCCTGGTCGGGAGGTAGCTCTCCTCCCCGAAATGGAGAGAGAGAGAGAAGAAAAAACAAGAAAGGCCTGGAGCTAACTGCCCTGAACTGTTCAAGCCACAAGACAGGACAGAGCTGGGGAGGTTGGGCTGGCTCTCCCCCTTAAGGCAGTATGGTAATTGGTTAGTAGCCCTGGCTGTCAAATATGAGGAAGAGCCAAACCCAGACTGAAGGATTCCCTCCCCACGCTGCTGGAAAATGAAAATATTACAGAAATAACTTTCAATGACAGTAGTGACCAATATTGGGCGCGGTGGGGTGGGATGAGATATGCAAAACAGAAATATTTTGAACCAGTAAAAAATAAACCAAGTAGATGATTACCTTACAAACTGAGAAAAGGCCAAGAGAAGAAGTTGATATTAAAGACAAAGGATAGGAAAGATTACACAAGAGATCATGAGAAAATTAAAAAGATATTCACTAAATATTACTCTTCTCTTTATAGAAAACAAATCGCAACTGAGAGAATTAGAAATTATTTGGAAAAACAGAATTTACCATTAATTACAGAGCAACAGAGGTCATTGTTGCATTCCCCCATTACAGTGGCTGAGATCTTAGAGGCAATTTAAAAGATTAAAGTGGGGAAAGCGCCAAGGCCAGAAGGACTACAGGCTGTATATTATAAACACTTTGAACAAGAACTTTATTTACCATTATAAGTGATGAATTCAGTTTTAGAGACTGGGAAAATACCTGATACATGGCAAAATGCCAATATAACATTGATTCAGAACCTTGGTTCTTAACCTCTAATCCGCAGACCCCCAGGGGGCCGCAATGTCCCCACAGGGGGTCCGTGAAGGCTTGAAGGCTGCTCAGCCCACGTTACAGGAGCCAATGCAAAGGCTGACTGGCTTGGGCTGTGCATTCCTCTTCAATCCGCTCCAGCCACAAATTTGTAGGAACAGGAGAAAACTCTTCCTTCCCCTCCAGTGCCTCTGAGGGAAGGGTTAAAGGATGGTGTAACTGTATTATCACTATTATCAGGTATTACTGTTGTTGTTAGGGTTTTAAATCTTGAGTTAAGTCTTGGGGGGTCTGCAGCAACAAGATATATAAGAGGTGTCCCTGATAAAGAAAAGGTTAAGAGCCACTGATTCAGAAGGAAGACCATGCACCAACACAGGTTAAGAATTATAGATTAATACCTTTGTTGAATAATGAGCATAGTCAGCCCTCCACATTTGCAGGGATTAGGGGCGCAAGACCCCCATGAAAGTGAAAATTCCACAAATAAACATTGGCTGCCAGGATGGGGATATTAAAAGGGGTTGACAGAACCAGGAATAACCCTCTATTTCCTCCACAATCCTCTCCAGTGGTGCTTTCAGGGCATTCCACCATGGCAGGAAAAGTAGAGGACAGCAGGGCTTCTTTCTGGCTCTATGGTCATGGAATATGCTCTTAAGAGTTTACCCCATGCCCGGAGAAAGAAAGGGTTTAAAACCTGGCTTTCTGTTGAAAACTTCTTTTCCAGTCAAAAGCAAGGCTTTAAAGCATTTCTTTCCAACCCCACTTCTTTTCCTATCGACTCATTTTCCTTCCAATAGAAAGTAAGGTTTTAAGCCCTTTCTTTCCCACCCCACTTCTTTTCCTCTGGCCTTCTTTTCTTTCCAACATAAAGCTGGATTTTAAACCCTTTCTTTCCCACCCCAATGCTTTCCCTCTAGATTTCCTCTCCTTCCAACACAAAGCCAGATTTTAAACCCTTTCATTCCCACCCCACTGGTTCTCCTCTGGACGTCTTTTCCTTCCAACAGAAAGCACTGCCAAAGACATAGCAAGGGAGGCTTGACTTACTCCAGTTTCTGTGGGCATGGAATAAACTCCAATAAGCCCCATCACCCTCTGCTTTCATTGCCATGGTGGAAAGCCCCTCTGAAGAGAGAGCGGAGGGGGGCATTCCTTCCCTCAGGGTCAGCTAGCACACTGTAGGATCAGAGAACTTAATCAAATCTGTGAATAACCAAATCCATGAATGCCAAACCCGCAAAAGTGGAGGACCAACTGTATACTTTTTTAACTACAATTTTGGCAGAAAAATTAAAGAAGGTCCTACAGGGCTTTATACATAGTGATCAATGTGGATTTCTGCAAAAGAGGCAGTTACGAGATAATATAAGATGTGTGTTGGATACCTCAGATCATTGGGATAAGCATAACAAGATATACAAGCAGTCTTAAATTTTTTTGGATGCTGAGAAGGCTTTTGATCATTTGAATTGGTCTTTTTTGTTTGAAACTTTAGCTGAAATGGACTTTGGGGAAATTTTATTAAATGGATCAAGGCAATTTATGATATTCCAAGAGCCCAGATAAGACCCGATGGAGATATGATGAAATTTTGAAACATTCAAGGAAGTGCTGGAAAAAGATGTCCAATGTCTCCTTTACTTTTTATTTTAGTCTTGGAGGTCGTTAATAGGGCCATAAGACAAAAAGAGAGAAAAAAGGGACTAAGTATTAGAGGTCACACATTTAAACTAAGAGCCTCTGGAAAGTGTTGGATATTAATGGATTTACTAAAAGAATATGGAGAATTGGCTGGTTTTAAAATAAATAAAGACAATAATTTTGACTAAGAATGTGAGAAAAGAAGACCAGAGACCTATGGCAGAAATGACTGGTTCCAAGACTGAAAAAAAAGTAAAATATTTGGGGGCAAATCTGACTTTACAAACTTTATGTTATATCAGAATAATTATGTGAAGGTTTAAAATGAGATTAAACAAGATCTTCAAACATGAGAAAAGCTTAAGCTATAGTTGTTAGGCAGAATCTCCATGATAAAGATGACTGTTTCACCAATTAGGTTATTTCTGTTTTAAACAATGCTGATTTTGACAAATGACATACTATTTAAACAACAGCAGAAAGACTGGTCAAAATTCTGTCGGCAGGGGAAGAAACCTAGAGTAAGGTTTAAGATTTTGCAAGATGATAAAGAGAAGTGAATTGGGACTACTGGACTTGAAACTGTATTTTTGGCATGTTGTCTTGTGTGGGTAAAGACTAGGTACAAAAGATTGGATAGCATTTCTCACCAAAATGAGAATTTATTGATCTAGCAAAATAAGCTGGTTTTCTGTAATTACATAGAAATTTCCATATCAAACTAAAGCCAACAGAAGCAGAGCATTACTGCACAAATATGACTTCAAAACTTACATATTAATAAACAGATTTCCTATGGGTAGGAAGCCTTCAAAGATCTGAGGATATGTAGTTTCAAATATCACTGGCATCTAAGAAAAGAACAAAAACAGTAAACAGTAATGGAAGTAGGTGTGCATACATTCTTTCTCCAATCAGTTCTTTGGAATACAAACGAAGATGTTGTTGGTCTTAGAGAGTACTTTCCCTTAAGTGTCTGAACCTGCACCACTATTTGTAACAAGTTACATTGGAGGTAATGAGGGCACACTGAGTTGCTTATGATGAACAATGTAGTAATTTCAAGAACTGCCACTTTGGAAAATCACTGCTATTTAGAATATTAGCATCATAGATTTGGAAGGGACCTCAAGGGCCATCCAGTCCAACCCCCTGCCATGCAGGAATACACAATCAAAGCACTCCTGACAGATGGCCATCCAGCCAGTGTTTAAAACCTCCAAAGAAGGAGACTACACCACACTCCAAGGCAGCACATTCCACTGTTGAACAGCTCTTACCATCAGGAAGTTCTTCCTAATGCTTAGGTGGAATCTCTTTTCCTGTAGTATGTGTCCATTGCTCCATGTACTAGTCTCTGGAGCAGCCGAAAAAAAGCTTGCTCCATCCTCAGTATGACATCCCTTCAAATATTTAAACATAGCTATCATGTCACCTCTTAACCTTCTCTTCCCCAGGCTAAACATATCCAGCTCCCATGAGGCATGGTTTCCTACATTTCTCCCTGTTAAAATTCATTTTGTTACTTTTGGCCCAGCTTTTAAGGTCATTTTGTTAAGGTCATTTTGAATTCAGATCCTGTCCTCTGGGGTATTAGCTAACCCTCCTAATTTGGTGTCATACACAAATTTGATAGGCATGCCCTCTATTCCGTCAACCAATAAAGATGTTGAATAGCACTGGGCCCAGGACAGAACCCTGTGGTGGCACCCCACTAATCCCTTTTCTCCAGGATGAAGAGGAGCCGTTGGTGACTGCCCTTTGGATTTGGTTGGTCAACCAATTACGCATTGTCTAGGCCACATGGGTGACACACAGCCTTCATGTCACAGCTGAACTATGTCCCCCAGTGGTATAGCACAAGCACTTAGGTGTGGCTGTGTATTCCTGGCTGTGTCTCCTTCCCTGTGAATCACACACGTCAGGCTGGATGTTTTTATTAACAGAAGAATGTTTATTGTTAAACGAATAAACCATGTAACTGTATAACCAAGTTATTGGTCCTGCACAGACATTCACTCTCTCTCAATCTCTAAGCCTCTAACTTCCAAGGAAGTTAAACTGTCTCAAATCACTCAAAGGCTCATCTCCACTATCTAAACTGAAAAACTATACTACTTTCCTCACTCACTCCCCCTTTATCTCCTCCAGAAGCCCCTCCTCCTTCCACCTCCTCATAGAGGATTGGAGTACCATGTCCTCATTGCCTCCCTGGCCTTCCGTCACAACATGGTACTAACTTTTTTTTTTGCAAAAATAACATGTGGGAACATTTCAAAGGCCTTACTGAAATCAAGATACACTACACCCACAGCATTCCCTTCATCTACCAAGTCTGTAACTCTTATCGCAGAAAGAGAGATAAAATTAGTCTGGCACAACTTGTTTTAGAGAAACCCTTGTTGACTTCTAGTGATTACGGCATTCCTTTCTAAGTGCTTACAGACTGTCTATTTAATGATCTGCTCTAGAATATTTCCTGGTATTGATGTCAGGCTGCCTTGGCAGTAATTATTTGGGTCTTCCCCCCCCTTTTTTTTTTTTAATGATGAGAACAACATTTGTCCTTCTCCAGTCTGCTTGGATCTCTCCTGTTCTCAAGGAATTTTCAAAGATTATTGACAGTGGTTCTGAGATTTCTTCTGCCAGTTCTTTTAATACCCTTGGATGTAGTTTATCTGGTCTTGGAGACTTGAATTCATTTATACTGGCCAGGTATTCCTGAACTACCTCTTTACTTATTCTGTGCTGCATTTCCACTTGTTGCAGAACTCATTCATTGCAGCAGTAGGGGAGCACTGCTCCTTACCCTAAGTTTACAAGGTAGCCAGTTGCCCTATTTTTACTTAAAACAAATGTTCTATGCTGCTCCCAGAAGCACAGGACTCTGTCTTCTGCCAACATGGCCAGAGCTTGAAAAAAGTTTCTTCAGCAGTCCCACCTGGCACTACAGAGCAACACGATGCATCATTTTACAAGAAGTGTATCTGGCAGGAACTTCCTGGAATGATTAGAATAATTCTTCTAAAGTACAAATGGAACAAATAACCAGACTCAGGGGGGAATAAAAAGGGTTTTCTCAAGGGTTAAGAAACCCCGATAAAGAGGATCCTCTAAAGCCCCTCGGTCTGACAAGAAACTCCAGCCCTGAGATCCAAAACTGTGGTTAATTCACCATTTTCTGCTTCCTCCACCTCAACATGGCCATGTAGTGGCTAGTGCAGGGTTGGGTACAGCCCAGGATACAGCCAGCTATGTTCCAGAAGGCAGCACACATCAATACAGGCATCTTCCAGAACCCCATGGGGACCCCTGGAGTTCTCAGAAGGGGTTTGTCAATCAAACACACTTGATTGACACTTGCTTATAAACACATAAATACGATAAGAACACAACTTCAAATTAGCATTTATTCACCCCTTTCCTTGAACAGTTTCTAGAAGGACAGCTATACTAGTCTGTTGTAACATGTTAAAGACTACAACAGACTGATTGTGGCATAAGCTTTCATGGACTAAAACTGCCACAGCAAACAACTTACCAAATTCCCACTGATGCAGCAGGTCTTCCCCCAGCTAGGACAAACAGCTGGAATTAGGCCTTAGTCCCTAACATGCCACAAGACTCTTCACTGAAAATTATTGAATGATCCATATTTATCCTTGATTCAACATACGTTTATTATGTCTTAATGTACATTTACTTACCATGTAAAAGTGTTCTAGACGGATTCCATATACACTTTGTAAGACTCTCATGAAGACCATGTGCAGCACTTCAGGCTACAAAAAGAAGAAACACTGAATTACTAAAACAGACCAGATTAAGTTCAGATTTTATCAGCAATTCACTTAAAATTCAACTGACAAGATACATTTTTCCCAAGTAAAATTCTAAGAATGCCCCCCCCTCCCCACTAAAGTGCAGCCTTGTATACTTGAGGTAGGGTCATAATTTGAAACTGTTGCATGCTAGAATAATTTCTAAGATTTTGTAAGATACAGTTGTCCCTCCATATTTGCAAGGGTTAGGGGCAGAAGCCCCCCGCGAATTTGAAAAAAACACAAATACCTCGCCACCCCAAGGTTGAGAGGGAGCACCCAAGGCCCATGGCAGCCACCACTGTCTCCACCGAAACTCCAGGGACTGGGTGGCAAGGCAAATACATTTAAAACGAGGCTTCTCGGTGGCAATGCCTAGACCTTGCCTTGACCTTCGATTCCCCACCCTCTGTGGGAGGATTAAACCGAAGCCAACTAGAAGGCAGTGACAAGGCCCGAGCATCCATCAGAGTTCGATCCAGTTGAGGAGGAACGAGGCTTGCTTTCCTTCCTCAACGAGATTGAACTCTAAGAGATAACCACTTTCAGCAGCTTTAAAGGGCACCCTGGGGTTCAGTCCAGTTAAGGAGGAACTAGGCTTGCCTTTCCCTCCTCAAACAGAGTGAACTCTAGGGTGCCCTCTAAAGCTGCTTAACACAAGTGTCCCTTGGAGTTCAATCCAGTTGAGGAGGAAAGCAAGCCTCATTCTCCTCAACCGGATTAAACTCAATGGGCGAAGAGGAAGGGGGCAGACAAGGAAAGTGCCTTCGCCCCCTTTCCCCTCCACTGACCCAATCCACAGCACCACGGGTCCATGGGCAAGAAGTCTTGTTTTAAACGCACTCGCCTCGCCACCTGGTCCCGATTTTCAGTGGCAGCAAGGCGAGTGAGTTTAAAGCGAGGCTTCTGTGGCAAGGCCCGGGCCTTGCCAATGACTTCTAGATCTAGATGATTTCGGTTTAATCCTCCTATGGAGAGTGGGGAATTGGAGGTCCAGGCAAGGCCCAGGCATTGCCACCGAGAAGCCTCATTTTAAACGCATTCGCCTCGCCACCTCGTCCCTGGACTTTCGGTAGATACAGCAGGCCTCAGGTGCCCCCCTCCAACCTTGGGGGTGGTAAGGCCTCTTGGCGATGACAGCGGTAGCTTTCATAAGCTCCAGCTTCCCCATCCCCAGGGAACAAAGGCCAATGAAACTATGCGTTCCCGGAGGGGGGAGAAACTTCAGCGGATAAAACCACGAAAATCATAGCTGCGAATATGGAGGGACAACTGTACTTGAATCAGCCATGGAAATTCACTAAGTGACCATGGGGAAGTCATACTCTTTCAGCTTAAGAGGAAGGCAATGAAAAATCTCATCTAAATTAAGTTTTCCAAGAAAACCCATGGTAGGATCACTATCCATGATAGGGAACGCTGTGGACATCGCATACCTTGATTTCAGTAAGGCCTTTGACAAGGTTCCCCGTGACATTCCTGCAAACAAGCTTGTAAAATGTGGGCTAGACAAGTTGACTGTTGAATGGATTTGTAATTGGTTGACCGGCCGAACCCAAAGGGTGCTCAGCAGTGGCTCCTCTTCGTCTTGGAAAGATGCGACCAGTGGGGTGTCACAGGATTCTGTCCTGGACCCAGTGCTATTCAACATCTTTATCAACGACTTGGATGAGGGAATTAGGGGCACGCTTATCAAATTTGCAGATGACACCAAATTAGGAGGAGTAGCTAATACCCTAGAGGACAGGATCAAAATTCAAAATGACCTGGATAGATTGGAGAGCTGGGCCAAAGCTAACAAAATGAAATTCAATACGGAGAAATGTAAAGTACTGCACTTAGGGCGGAAAAATGAAATGCATAAATATAGGATGGGAGAGACCTGGCTGAACCAGACTACGTGCGAAAGGGATCTAGGAGTCCTAGTAGACCACAAGTTGAACATGAGTCAACAGTGTGATGCGGCAGCTAAAAAGGCCAATGCGATTTTGGGCTATATCAATAGAAGTATAGTGTCTAGATCAAGGGAAATAATAGTGCCACTCTATTCTGCCTTGGTCAGACCTCACCTAGAATACTGTGTCCAGTTCTGGGCACCACAATTCAAAAAGGGTATTGACAAATTGGAGCATGACCAGAGAAGGGCAACTAAAATGGTGAAAGGTCTGGAAACCATGCCTTATGAGGAGAGACTTAGGGAGCTGGGTATGTTTAGCCTGGAAAAAAGATGGTTAAGAGGCGATATGATAGCCCTGTTTAAGTATTTGAAGGGATGTCAGGCTGAGGATGGAGCAGGATTGTTTTCTGCTGCTCCAGAGACTGGAACATGGAGTAATGGATGCAAGCTCCAGAAACAGAGATTCCACCTCAACATTAGGAGGAACTTTTTGACAGTAAGAGCTGTTCGGCAGTGGAATGCACTCCCTCGGAGCGTGGTGGGGTCTCCTTCCTTGGAGGTCTTTAAACAGAGGCTGGATTGTCATCTGTCGGGGATGCTTTGATCAAGATTTCCTGCGTGGCAGGGGGTTGGACTGGATGGCCCTCGTGGTCTCTTCCAACTCTACAATTCTATGATTCTATAAGTCATAGTCAACTTGAAGGCAGATAACAACAAAATTATATCGCCAAAGTTCTATCTAATTCGACAATACATGTGCCCATCCTCTACACCTAACAAATAAAGCGATCTAAAAAGAGTACTAAAGATGTGGAATATTCAGTTTTTCTGGAGCACTTCAGGAAAACAATACTGTCTTTGAAAAGTAATAAGTCTTCTGGATTACATGGGTTTTCAATTCTCTGTCAACACCATTACTTAATCAAATAGAAAAGAAAATGCAAACCATTTATTCCCAGGAAAGAAACAAATGTTCTATACGTTATAAAGGGCATGGAGAAATGACTCTGAATAATTAAAATAATTAAATATTCAATCAGACTCTTTAATTGTAGACAATAATATTACTGTTCAGTTATATCACAGAAAAATATATTTCAGACAATCAATCCAAATCTATTGAGGTTAGAAAAGTCTCAAACATTAGTAAAATAAGAAGCTGAATTTATAGTGAATTATCATTCTTGGGTGACTGGAGAAGCAATCCGCAACATATGGATTTATCCCAATGTACCAACAGCTTGAGGCAGGATCCTAAAATTTCAGTTAGGAAGGCTGTCTCCTCTCCAGCTCAGTTTTGTTATACAGACTTGTTCAACAGAATAGACACTTAAGAGTAGTTTGAAAGACAGAAAGGGGGGGATGCAACCACATACGGGGGCTGATTGCTCCTCCAGTCATCCAAGAATGACCATTTATAGTAAGTCCAATTACTCATTCTCTGAATGACTGAAGGAGCATTCCATGACATATGGGATATTCACAAGCCCTATAACCTCCATAGGTTCTGGCTATTGTTATCCTTTAGATCCACCTGTAGAATAGTGTGCTCCAAAGGAGCCTGTGCAAACTTATACCTAACTACCTTATGAACGTTGATTGTTCCTCCCATCCTGTAGCTTCACATATTTTCTCAATAAAGATGATACTTGAAAAGCTGTTGATGTTGCCATTGATCTTATGGAATGTGCCCACACATTCTTAGGACACAGTGTATGATTCTGTGGAATGTGTCCACACATTCTTAGGCTATGATATGTGTGCCATAGCACAGATGGATACATGTTTTCAAACATCTGGAAATCATTAACATGGTAACTCTGAAACCAAGCATCTTAGGATGGGAAGAAATGGCTACAAGTAGACCACAAGTTGAACATCAGTCAACAGTGTGATGTGGCAGCTAAAAAGGCCAATGCGATTTTGGGCTATATCAATAGAAGTATAGTGTCTAGATCAAGGGAAGTAATGGTGCTGCTCTATTCTGCCTTGGTCAGACGTCACCTAGAATACTGTGTCCAGTTCTGGGCACCACAATTCAAAAAGGATATTGACAAATTGGAGCATGTCCAGAGGAGGGCGACTAAAATGGTGAAAGGTCTGGAAACCATGCCTTATGAGGAAAGACTTAGAGAGCTGGGTATGTTTAGCCTGGAAAAAAGACGGTTAAGGGTCGATATGATAGCCCTGTTTAAGTATTTGTTTTTTGCTTTTTAATTTATTTATTTATTAAAACACATACTTTACATACATGTACATATGCATATAAAGATACATATACTTATTCATATACATACATACATATACATCCATACAAACATCCATATCTTCTAAATAAGTTTCCATCTATTCATTTACACCACATTTCATGTTGTTAGATTGTTTATAACTTACACATATTTGTTTGTCATTTATTTATTCACATTTTGTTTCATTCTCTCCCCCTTTACATACAATGTCACTTCCTTCTTGGTTTCATTTTCTTTCCTATTTTTATTATGCATCTTTCTCTCTTTTCCATACAAGTTCCCCTTTTTTAATTAATTTACTTTTAATTTTGTATTAGCTCCCTTTCCTTTTATACTCTTATTCTTCTTTTTTTTCCCCTCTCTCTCCCCCGCCCTTTTTTTTTCCAGCCTCTCTTTTCCTTCCTTTTTTCTTTTTTTCCCCCTTCTCTCTTCCCGCCCCCCTCCAATTGTCCCAACTGTGTCTCCTTAAATTGTGCTGATACTAATGATCGACTGTCTGGTACATAATATATAACCTGTCATTTTCACCTTAAATTTAAGTTGTTATCTTAGTTTCACTTAGACTCTATTTAAGTTTTATTACCCATTTAGCATTTACTTGACATTATCTATGTTTGTCAGTAATCGAGGATCAATACTTCCCTAAATTTAGTATCATCTTTTAATCACCATATTCTCCCATCATCCTCTTTGATTTCCTAGGCTTCTATTGCTGCTAATTTACCGTATTTCATTTCCATGTATTTGGATAGTTTGTCCCAATCTTCAATATATTTCTCCACATTTTTCCTCTTAACAACATTGTAAGTTTGTCCATCTCTAACATATCATAAAGCTTCTCCAGCCATTTGTCGATTATTGGTATGTCTTTGCTCTTCCAATGTGTCGCAAATAAAATTCTGGCTGCTGCCAACATATATTATTTTTCCATACTCCTTCTCTATTTTCCCGTCAACCATCCCCAGCAAGTATACTTATGGTTTTAAGGGGATAGTAATATGTAAGATGTCGAATATTACTTTTTATATTTGAATCCAATACCGTTTTGCCATTTTGCAGCTCCACCATAAGTGGAAAAAAGTTCCCTTCTCATCATTGCATTTCCAACAATTACTTTTAACCGATTTGTACATCTTTGATAATTTATATGGTGAGAGGTGCCAACTGTAGAACATTTTGTATGTGTTTTCTCTAATATTTTGGCAAACTGTAAATTTCATTTGTGATGTCCACATTTCATAGAATCATAGAATTGCAGAGTTGGAAGAGACCACGAGGGCCATCCAGTCCAACCCCCTACCACGCAGGAAATCACGATCAAAGCATCCCCGACAGATGGCCATCCAGCCTCTGTTTAAAGACCTCCAAGGAAGGAGACCCCACCATGCTCCAATTACAAATCCATTGAACAGTTAACTTGTCTAGCCCACATTTTACAAGCTTGTTTGCAAGAATGTCATGGGGAACCTTGTCAAAGGCCTTACTGAAATCAAGGTATGTGATGTCCACAGCGTTCCCTTCATCTAACAAGCTGGTAATTTTATCAAAAAAAGAGATCAGATTAGTCTGGCATGACTTGTGTCTCTGAAACCCATGTTGACTTTTTGTGATTATGGCATTGCCTTCTAAATGTTCATAGACTCTCTGTTTAATGATCTGCTCCAGAATCTTCTCAGGTATTGATGTCAGACTAACTGGACGATAATTGTTGGGATCCTCCTTTTCCCCCTTTTTGAAAATGGGGACAACGTTTGCCCTCCTCCAGTCTGCTGGGACTTCTCCTGTTCTCCAAGAGTTCTCAAAGATTATTGCCAATGGCTCTGAGATTACATTTGCCAGCTCTTTTAATACTCTTGGATGTAGTTCATCTACATCACTCAAAATCTAAATCTATTTCCTCTGTTTAAAAGTAGGTACAGTATTTTTATTATTGTGTTTTCCTGTTCTGCCAGATAAGTGTTTTGTCTTCTCTGTGATTTCCTTTCCTTATTTCTACTATTGTTTACTAATAATGTATTAGTGTTTTGTTCATCTGTGTTTCTCATCATGCCCTGTGTGCAATTAATTAATTTATTTGGATCATCAGATGTTTTTAAATTCATTAATACTAAGTCACTTGTCATAATTGATTCTATTAAAGCAAATTTTTAAAATTCATCAAATTCAATGCATTAATATCTATGTTATTAACATGTGAATTTCCTTCCCTAATATGCCTCCCACGTGAATTTCCTATTGGTTCTATATGATTAGTCTTAACTCTGTGTTTATCATTTCTCTTTGTAAATATTTTACGTTACTCCTTTCAGAAAGTTGGGATTGCTGAGATTCCATATAAGTTTGCTAGGAAACAATGTTTGACTCAGACGAGTTGTCATTTTAATTGATAAACACTGCTTTTAGATATTGGATAAATCTTGTCTGCATCTCAGTTCCACTAGATGGCAGTCTATCAGTTTACTCTGCTTCAAGCTAAAATGGTTTGTTCCTACTCTCCCTGTTGTCATTCAAACCTTGCATCTGCACCGTCATATGCTGAGAGATACCTCTATGCTCATTTGCATCTCTGGCTGGCACTGCTCCTCTAGCTTAGAATCTACGTTTTCAAGATATGATACCAAATGACTTCGCTGAAATGATACCAAAAGACTTCGCTGTTGACCCACTGAAATTTTCTAAGAAAATAAAGTGGGTATGTCTGCTCAGTTACACTTTGTCTCTATTTTGTCTCTCCATTCCTAACCAACTCTGGTTCCTTTTCTTTCTCTCTTATTGCTAACGATGCAGCTTCTTCTTAAGAGTTTTTAGATTCCACTCATGGGTTTATTTTTCTGCAATAGCAATTTTAAGGCTGATTCATCTAGTCTCCTTCTTTGGAGGTTTTTAAACAGAGGCCGGATGACCATCTGTCAGGAATGATGGCAGGGGGTTGGACTGGATGGCCCTTGAGGTCTCTTCCAACTCTATGGTTCTATGAATCACTCTCACTCATTGTTAAAAATATTTTTCTTAGTATGGTTTCCAAAGCCAGATCAGAGACCACCTCTTAACGCTCAATAGATCCTCATTATTTGTAGTTGTCTGTCTCTCTGTAACCTGCTTAACTATGGTAGAAGGAACTAGTGGTTGATTTAAGTTGTCTTCCACTTGACTTTTCTTTTTGTCAGACAGCATTTGTGGATCACGATCTATGATCTCACAATCAGGTAGTTTTCTCTCTTTTTTTAGAATATAGAATCATAGAGTTGGAAGAGACAACAAGGGCCATCCAGTCCAGCCCCCTGCCATGCAGGAATACACAATCAAAGCATTCCTGACAGATGGCCATCCAGCCTCCATTTAAAAACTTCCAAAGAAGGAGACTCCACCACACTACAAGGCAGTATACTCCACTTCTGAACAGCACTTACAGTCAGGAAGTTCTTCCTAATGCTTAGGTGGAATCTCTTTTCCTGTAGTTTGAATCCATTGCTCCATGTCCTAGTCTCTGGAGCAGCAGAAAACAAGCTAACTCCATCCTCAGTATGACATCCCTTCAAATATTTAAACATGGCTAATCATGTTACCTCTTAACCTTCTCTTCTCCAGACTAAACATGCCCAGCTCCCTAAGCTGCTCCTCATACGGCATGGCTTCCAGACCTCCCACCATTCTGGTTCCCCTCCTCTGGACACATTCCAACTTCTTAATATCCTTCCTGAATTGTGGTGCCCAGAACTGCACACAGTATTCCAGGTGAGGTCTGACCAAAGCAGAATAGAGTGGCACTATTACTTCCCTTGTTCTAGACACTATATTCCTATTAATGCAGCCTGGAATCACTTTTTTAGCTGCTGCATCACACTGCTGACTCATGTTCAGCTTACGGTCCACTAAGACTCCTAGATCCCTTTCGCATATACTGCCATCAAGCCAGGTGTCAACCATCCTATATCTGTGCATTTCATCTTTACTGCCCACATGTAGTATCCTACATTTCTCCTTGCTGATTGATATTCATTTTGTTAGTTTTGGCCCAGCTTTCTAAGCTATCATTTGGCATTTTTATAAATATTGATAGGGTAGAGGGGGTAGGGAGAAGCTCTATTCTTGCGGCAAAAACAAGACCAGCAAAGACTACAGGACAGATCATTTGCTGTCTGGCTTCAGAACTGCCCTGCTGGCTTAGAATCTACATTCTAACATCCCAGCAGAATTTAAAGATAGTGTGAAAAATAGATAAGCCTAACTGACCAGGAACCAGAAGCACTATGGACAGAAGCCAGGGACATAATCAATGAGGATTGCTGAAAGAGGTTATCTGTGGCAAAAAAATGAAAGAGAAGAAACAATGGGTGGCAGACAAAACTCTTCAAGCAGTAAACGAAAGACAAGAAGCAAAAGAAAAGGGAGTCAGGAGCAGAACCATGAATGCAACTGTTAGTGTGCAACTGTATGATTAGTGTGCAAGGATAAACAGAATTACTATAATAATTAATGCAGAGAAATAGAAGCCGGTAACAGAAAAAAACAAGAGACCTCTTCCACAAGATCCGTGAAATCAATGAAAAATTTAAACCAAGGTTGTTGATGCTCTATAATCAGCAAAATAACATAATACAAGACCAAACTGAAATAAAGAGACAATGGAAGCAATACACATTAGAGCTATATAGAAGAGATCATAGAATCATAGAATTGTAGAGTTGGAAGAGACCACAAGAGCCATGGAAAAAGTGAAGTAAAAGCTGCACTTAAAGCAATTGCGAAGAATAAATCACCAGGAAGAGATGACATACCAATAGAACTGCTACAATTTGCAGAAACAGAATTGACTTTAATTCGAACTAAAATCTGTCAACAAATATGAAAACAAGACAATGGCCCACAGATTGGAAACGATCAATATACATTCCCATCCCCAAAAAAGGAGACACAAAAGACTGCAGTAACTACAGGACCATTGCATTAATTCCCCATGCAAGCAACACTATGCTCAAAATTCTGTAGCAAAGACTCCTACCATATATGGAGCATGAAATCCTACAGCTGCAGGTTGGGGTCAGGAAAGGAAGAGACACTAGGGATTACATCACAACAGGGAATTCCAGAAGAAAAATCAGCATGTGCTTTAGTGTTCTTCCTTAGCATTACTGTACGTACCTGTGTATAAGACGACCTCATGTATAAGCTGAGGGCAGCTTTTGGGGCCAAAATTATGGCTTTTGATATGACCCATGCATAAGATGAAGGTAAAATTTTGGGGCACAACACGGGGCTCTCCAGATCCATTCTGCAGAAAGATGAAACTGCCAGTGCTGCCTCAGGGGAACAGCCACCCCTGGCAGCTGCTGTCACCATTTTCCTACCTAAGCATTCAAAAAGGCCTTTTGCCACTCTACTCAGAGAAGGGGATGGTTCCTAGTTTGATAAAAGTTAAGGCTTATCTAGATAAGAAGATATAATGTGGACTGGAGCACAATAACGAAAATTTGCAGCAGCGTTCATTTATCTCCATGATTCTTTGGCAAGATGGCTGGTATGAGAAGATATCCGTGTTTGATGTCCACAAGAAGGCACGTCTGCAACTTAGGATAGTGGCCTTGAGTGATTAACTTAGATTTTTATGCTCCACAAGTCGCCGCCACTGAACAGTATTTTTTTTAACTGTAAATCTAAGGTGAAAAGTGCAACCTTCCACTTAAAAAGCTGTTTGGTCGTCTCAGTGCAGCAAAAAATCCACATGACCGCTACCGTGAAAATCCAAAATGGTGGTTCCACCCATTTCATGGCTGACAAGCCCACACCCCATGCATGCCCGACCAATCAGCTTTCCAGTTCCACTCTTATCTTGGAATGCACTGCAATCCAAATTGGTTGTCCTAACATGCAGGAAATGCACATTTACCTCACATTTTTTTTAAAAAGGAAGAAGTCGTGAAGTCTTTTCGTACATTGTTTTTGCGAGTTTTGGCCCCCCTCCTTTCAAGCACAATGAATCCCCATGAGATCTCATTAGGACAAAAGGTATTCTCACTGCATTACATGATGTTTTTTCACTGTCTAGATAAGCTCTTAAGGTACAGTATTAACTCTTATAAAAAATGGAACCATCCCCTTCTTTGAGTAGAGTGGCAAAAGGGGAGAGTTTAGTTCACCCCACAAAAACCTAAAAGAAGCATCAACCCTCTCCACTCTCTCTGTTGTGGCACTGTTTCTACCCTTTTTGAACGATAGGGCAGAAAAATGGCAGTGGTATCGGCTCCTTAGCAGCTCCCCTCAAAGGAGCACCAAAAAAGTAGGGGGATAACAATGCTTCTTTTGGGTTCTCCCTGACGGACAAAGCTCTCACCTTTCACCACTCTACAGTCATCCCTACACATTTCATAGAATCATAGAATTTGAAGAGACTACAAGGGCCATCTAGTCCAACCCCCTACCATGCAGGAATACACAATTAAAGCATTTCCAACAGATAGCTATCCAGCCTCTGCTTAAAAATCTCCAAAGAAGACTCCACCACACTACAAGGCAGTGTATTCCACTTCCAAACTGCTCTTACTGTCAGGAAGTCCTTCTGAATATTTAGACGGACTCTCTTTTCCTGGAGTTTGAGTTCATTGCTACGTGTCCTAATCTCTGGAGCCTCAGAAAAGAAGCTTGCTCCATCCTCAGTATGACATCACTTCAAATATTTAAACATGGCTATCATGTCACCTCTTAACCTTCTCTTCCATAAGCTAAACATACCCAGCTCCCTAAGCCACTCACATAGGACATGGCTTCCAGACCTCCTACTATTTTGGTCGCCCTCTTCTGGACACGTTCCAGCTTGTCCATATCCTTCTTGAATTATAGTGACCAGAACTGGACAAAGTATTCCAGGGGAGGTCTGACTAAAGCAGAATAGAGTGGCACTATTACTTGAGACACTATACTCCTATTGATGTAGCTTAGAATCACGTTGGCTTTTTTAGTTGCTGCACCACACTGTTGACTCATGTTCAGTTTGTAGTCCACTAAGACTCCTAGATCCCTTTCACAAGTACTACCATCAAGCCAGGTGTAACCCTTCCTATATGTGTGCTTTTCAGTTTTACTGCCCAAATGTAGTATCCTACATTTCTCCCTGTTGAAATTCATTTTGTTAGTTTCAGCCCTGCCTTCTAATCTGTTAAGGTCATTCTGGATTCTGATCCTGTCCTCTGGGCTATTAGCTACCCCTCCTAATTAGGTGTCATATGCAAACTTGATAAGCATGCCCTCTCTTCCCTCATCCAAGCCATTGATAAAGATGTTGAATAGCACTGGGCCCAGGACAGAACCCCGTGGCACCCTGCTAGTCACTTCTCTCCAAGATGAAGAGGAGCCATTTGGATTCGGCCCACCAACCAATTACAAATCCACCTAACTGTTATGTTTTCTAGCTCACATGTTACTAACTTTTTTGCAAGGATATCATGGGGGCCTTTGTCAAAGGCCTTACTGAAATCAAGATACACTACATCCACAGTATTCCCTTCATCCCGGCTATTTCTCTCACATCCTTAACGTATAATGCTATTCCACCTCCCTTCTTGTTTGGTCTATTTCTCTGAATAACCTATACCCTTCTATTACTACATTCCAGTCATGAGATTCATCCTACCAGGTTTCAGTGATACCTATTATATCACATTTTGTTTTGGTGTGCTAAAAGTTCAAGTTCATCCTGTTTATTTCCCATGCTCTATACACTAGTATGAAGACATCTAAGACCATGGGCCTTTCCCCCTATCTGCCTCTTGAAGGTTTTTTCCCTCCCACAGTTGGGTTCTTGTTCTATTTGCCTTGATTTCTCTATATCATTTGGGCTATTCTCTCCAGCACTTGATGAACTCCTGCCCACAAGAATACTGTCACCCTCCCTTACACAACTCATTTTAAAGCTCTCCTGATCACATCTCTCAGACTCATTCCTACTAACTGCTGTGAGGTGCAACCCATCCCTTGCTAGAAGTCTACCTCCATGAAACTGCACACCATGGTCCATGAAGCCAAACTGTTCCCAGCGGCACCATCTGCAGAGCCATTTGTTCACCTCCCCTATTTTTCTCTCCCTACCTGGGCTGTGCCCTTCCATTGGAATGACAGACAAAATGACTATCTGTGCAGCCAAGTCCCAAGTCCTGTCTAAGAAATCCTTCTGCTCCCTAATATGCTGTAGAGTGGCCTCGAGTTGCTGGACCTTCTCTTCCAACAACACAACCAATGTACACTTGCTGCAGGTGTAGCTATGCAGATCCACCAGCAAGAAGATAAACATGCTACATCTGTTGCAGGTGACTGCAGCAGGTCCCATATTGAGGAATCTGAAGTAGGCACTAAAACAGAACCCGGGCCTCCCCCTCAAACTCTCCTGCTAAACACCCACACCAAACACCCGTTGGCTTTGCCTGCAAGCTGAGCTCTGTTCACTGAGCTCCAGGGATTAGGGCTGCAGCCATATAGCGAGCTAATGGCTGCTAACTCCTCCCTTTGTCTCTGACTCGTTTCCTCTCAGCAGAAGCCCTGCCTCCCTGAAACCAAGTGCTCAAATAGAGGATCTGGGGCCACACACACTCAGCTCTCATAACTGAAGAGGCAAAAGGTCACCACCACACAATAAACATTAACAAGCCCCTCCCCAAGCAAGCCTCCTCTCAATCGCAGACAAACAAATGCTAATGAACAGTCAACCACACCCCTCTCAGCAGCTCACCAAACAAATGCTATATCCATTATTACAAAATGGAAAGAATATGGCTCAACTACAACACTGCCTAGAGAAGGCTATCCACCAAAATTCAATGACCAGGTAAGAAGGGCATTAGTAAAAGAAGCAACTAAGAGACCAAAGTGCTGAAAGAGTAGATTGGTCTGCAGATGAGATGGGAGAAACTTTCCATGGGACAACCCTTACCTGCACAACCCACAAAGCTGGGCTTTATGGAAAAGTGGCAAAAGAAAGCCATGGCTGAACTAAATCTATATGAACTAAATCTGAACTAAATTCCACCCATGTGGAATTTGCAAAAAGGCATGTGGGAGACAGAGCAAACGTGTGGGAAAGGGATCTCTGATCTGCTGAGGCCAATATTAAATTTTCTGGTCTTATGTAAAATGCTACATACAGCACAAAGCCAACAGTGTTCACTGCCCAGAAAGTACCATCCCCATGCTGAAGCAGTGTGTGGCAGCATTGTTATGGCTGGTTTTTTCAGCAGAGGCCAGAAATCTGGTAAGAGGTGAGGGCAAAATGGTTGGAGATAATATAGACCAAATCTAGAGAAACTTTTGTTTCAGTCTGAAGCAGACCTAGCACTGGGTGGAAGTTAATTTTCCAACATAACAATGGCCTTAAACATACAGCAAAAGGAATAATGTAATGGTTTAAGAACAGGAACCCGAGTGTGTCAGAATGGCCTAGTCAAAGCCCAGTTTTGAAAACTGCTATCCACCAACAGTCCACATCCAACCTGACAAGAGCTGGAGCTAAGAAAGATAGGGAAAAATAGCAGAATCCATTGTGCAAAGCTGATAGAGACTTACCAAGGAAGACTCACAGGGGTAATCATTGCTAAAGGTACAGTATTTCTACCAAATGCAACCAAAGTGCAAGTCTACTTTTGTTTACTTAACATTTGTGTACAGTAAAAATAATTTGTATCTTCACAGTGTTGAATTTCTTGTGTATAGCAAGTGGTAACAGTGCCAACAATTTGTTCCTAAGATATTAGCATGACAAAATATGGACAAGTCAAAGGGGGATGACCACTTCCGTACATGCACAGAGACCCAATCATTTAACTGTTATATGATTTTTAATACTTCAGCAATTTCTCCCATCCCTTTTAGTTTAGTTTATAAGCCAGAGACCCAGGACTGTTGTCACAGATTTTTTAAGGGACCCTTGACATGTTAACACAACTGAGCAGCACAACTGTGTTTCAAATAATAAACAGTTTGCTATCAAATGAGTAGCTATGGTTGTTAAACTCTAATTTTTATTCCATATATTATGTAGGGAAAACAAAATGCACCATAGTGCTGAGTTTCAATTTCATCACTTGAGTATGCTCTTGACAGCCAGCCCTTACCTTAACATTTGGAAATAAATCACTTTTAGAAAAGTTTTTGGCCTCAGTTCCAGACAGCAGGAAACTGCGTATGTGTACAATAATATCATTTTCACAATATCTTGGAAAAGTACAATGATCCATTCTGTAAGAAAACAAAACACTGAGTATAGTATATTAGAATAGATGGCTTCATACCACACATTTTCCTACATGCAGAATTAACTACGTAAGTGGGGGGGAAACTACTTTGGTGGATGAATAACCATCCAAATGGCTATGGTAGGTATACAATGACCAGCAGCGTAGTGACATAGCCACTGTAGAAGAGACAGCATATCCTCCACAGGTTCTAGTATACCAGGTCACTCCCCACATCTGCGGAGGATACTTTCCTGAATTCACAGTTTATAAGTAAAACCACAGATAACTGAATTCACAGTTTATAAGTAAAACCACAGATAACAGAGAAAAATCATCGAATTGCGCTAGAGGACATAGAAAAAGACTAGAGGAGGTCCTCCAGTGCCTCTCTTTGGTCAACTTCTAGTGCAAGTTGACTGTCATGCTGGGGGACCTCCAGGTGCCTGGAGAGGCCTCCCCCCTCCTCAAACTATGATTAAATGAAACTGCTGTTACCAATACTGAGGACATTGGGGGGTGACATGTAAAATTGTATAGCAGTGTAATAACTAGAACCAAGCCAAAAATGAAGAGCTACTTTTAGCAGGCGGTTGTTGTTGTGTGCCTTCAAGTTGTTTCCAATTTGAAGTCCAATTTATGGCAACCCTATCACAGGATTTTCTTGGCAAGGTTTGTTCAGAGGAAGGTTTGCCTTTGCCTCCCTATGAAGCTAAAATAGTATGACTTGCCTAAGTGGGTTGCCTGGTTGGGGATTCAAATGGTGGTCTCCAGGGTTGTAGTCCAACACTCAAATCACTACACCAATCTGGCTCAAATGCTTCTGTAAAAGCACTGATAGAGGAGGAATTTACATAGTGTCCCAATGCAATTGTGTCAATGAACAGAGAGCCAATATCATTGTTCTGTTAAATCAAAACCTAATTCAGATTAGCCAGTTTTAAATTTTCACAGAATACCAATGTAATCTGACCTTAATCTTGGGGTGTGGGGGTTAGGGGAAGCAAGGTACACTTCTAAACAAATCAATAAACCCAGGTGTGTGTGTGGGGGGGAGAAGATTCTTAATTAAGAAAACAGATGCTGTCAAGATTATGTTTTTGTTCAAAGCTGCCCAGAAATAAGAATACTGCCAAGATTACTTTTTTTTTTTTTGGTCGGCGTTTCACTCCTCCTCCTCAGAAACAGTACAGTTGTCCCTCTGAATCCAGGATTTGGTATGCACAGATTTAAGTATTCACGGCTTGAAAATATTCTTAAAAAAAATAATAACCCAAAAAGCAAACCTTGATGTTTGCCATCTTATATAAGGGGCACCATTTTGCTATGCCATTGCATATAATGGGACTTCAGTACAGTATTCACGGATTTTGGTATCTATGGGGGTTCCTGGAACCAAACCCCAGCGAATATGAAGGGGAAACTGTAGTATTACTAATACAGTTGTCCCTCTGTATCCACGGATTTGACATCCATGGTTTTAAGTATTCATAGCTTGAAAATATTCTTTAAAAAAAATCCAAAAAGCAAACCATGATTTTGCCATCTTATACCAGGGGCACCATTTGCTATGCCATTGCATATAATGGGGCTTGAGTATTCACTGATTTTGGTATGGGGGGGGGAGGGATCCTGGAACCAAACCCCAGCGAATATTTAGGGGAAACTGTATTACTAATACTGTATTACTAAGATAGTTTTCCCTCCGTATCCACGGATTTGGTATCCACGGATTTAAGTATTCACGGCTTGAAAATATTCTTTAAAGATAATAATCCAAAAAAGCAAAGCTCGATTTTGCCATCTTATATCAGGGACACCATTTTGCTATGCCACTGCATATAATGGGACTGGAGTATTCACGGATTTTGGTATCCACGGGGTGGGGTGGGGGTCCTGGAACCAAACCCCAGCAAATATGAAGGGACCACTTGTACATAGAGGGAGGGTCCCAGCTGAGAGGAGGCTGAGTGGCCCTCTTGTTCTGCTTCTAGCAGGAGCGAGCCCGGCGCCCGCAAGACCCTCAAGGGGAGGCGGTGGCCTCCCTCGTCCCCCTTGCCTGGGGAAGCTCCGCCGGGGTGGCCAACGATTCATTTCTGCGCCCTCTCTCCGCCGTTTGCCCCTCTCCAGCCCCCTCCTCACGCCAGCTCCCCCCCCCAACGCACTGACCTCTTCCCGTCCGAGGCGGTTCCGTGGGGCCGAAGAAGGGACTCTCCTGCCAAGCTTCCCCGGGGCGGGCAGAGCGCCGAGAAACGGTCCGTTGAATCTTGGCGGGAGCGCCGCCCTCCGCCTCCCTCACCCAGCTACGCCTCGCCGCCGTCAGTCAGGCCCAATCGCCGAGCACCAGGCGGTGCCTTCCGCCTCTTCGACTGTGCCGTGAAATGGGCGGGAAGCGGGATCTGAGTGGGGCCGGGGGAGCGGGTGGGCTACTGCTCATGGGCAGTGGGGGTCCGTCGGGAACCTACACAGGAAGCGAGTAAAAGCTCCCTTGTCTGGAGACAAACCGTCTAGGAGAGTTTCCCTCACACGTGGCGGAAAGTGGGTTACAGCTGCAGATAAAAAACAATATCGGTGTCCCTTCATATTCGCTGGGGTTTGGTTCCAGGAGCACCCCCCGTGGATACCAAAATCCGTGAATACTCAAGTCCCATTATATGCAATGGCATAGCAAAATTGTGTCCCTTATATAAGATGGCAAAATCAAGGCTATTATGTTTAAAAGAATATTTTCAAGCCGTGAATACTTAAATCTGTGGATACCAAATCCGTGGATACGGAGGGACAACTGTATACACAGAGAAGCAAAAAACGTTCTTAAATAATTTTCTTCTCTCAAAAATGAAGTGTTTTTCTCTGATCTTAAAAATAATAATTCACCTGTGACCTTACAGAGTTCCCTGTAACTGGTCTGCATTCTATGTGCCCCCATATGCAAAAGAGAGGAACAAAATCACACTTTTACTGGGGGGCGGGGGGGGGGGATTGGAGAAAACAATACACACATTTAAAATTGGTGGCATTCGTCCATACCATAATCATGCTTTTGGGGGGGGGGGTTGCTTACATTTTATTGGGAAGCTTTTTCAACAAGAGCTGCATAAAACAGAAATTACAGCATATGGAGGAACTAGGATAACAGTGGCTTGCTACATGTTACACATTTTATATACACTATTAAGCATCACTCCTTAACTGCAATGCAGGAAGGTGTACACTCAACTCCTCGAACGCTTTCATCAGCGCTGTATACGCACAATCCTAAATATACACTGGACTGACTATGTGACGAATGTTGCTGTCCTTGAGCAAGCAGGGATCACCAGCATTGAGGCCATGATATTGAGAACACAGCTGTGCTGGGTAGGGCATGTTTCTAGGATGGAGGACCATCGCCTCCCAAAAATAGTACTCTACAGTGAATTCGCCACGGGTCAGCGTAAGAGGGGCGCTCCAAAAAAGCAATACAAGGACTCCCTGAAACAACATCTCAGGCTCAGCCATTGATCACCAACATTGGTCCTCCCTGGCCTCACATCGGGAGGCATGGAGACGCACTATCCACAATGCTGCAGCCTTATTTGAGAACTCACACCGAACAAGTCTTGAAGAGAAACGACAACACAGAAAGAATCACAACCCGGAATCATCACCCAAGGAGACCTTCTGCTGTGCTTTCCGCAACCGGACTTGTTTATCTCGGATTGGCCTTTTTAGTCATCAGCGCACTTGCAGAAAGTGCAGGATGAGTCCTTCCTGAATCTTCGTTTGCGAAGAAAAGCCAGACTAGAGACATGTTACACATTTTATGTACAATATTAAGCATTGCTCCTTAACTGCAATGCAGGAAGGTGTACACTACAGTCATTGAGCAAACAGAGATTTATTTTTAAATGATCTTAAAATGTTTCCATATATTTTTGAATAAAATCTTTCGTCCCTCCCTGTAGGATGCAAACAAGTAACTATTTTGTAGGGAACATATTCAGGAGTTGCCATGTAAATGTAAAATGTAAAAAACCCATAGAAGAGTAATACCTTTATTGACCAACCAAAATGCACAAAATACAGCATGCAAGCTTTCGAAGCTCCACTGGCTTCTTTATCAGGCAAAAGTTTAAAAAGTCATACAAGAGAAGAGAAGTGAAAATCATAAAGTCACAGACCTACATTTTGTACTAGATGTTATTTCTCTTGTAGTTAAGTTGCACTAGAGAGGGATCTCAATGCAGGCAAAGGCCATTCCCATTTTTGGCTATGTGGGGACCAGGGAATAATAAAGCCAGTGACAAAACAAATGAAACAAAAATAAGCCATTTCTTATTAATCAATTAGCAAGCATTTCCAAATTATAATTAGGAAAAAGCCTTCTACTTCCATTTTATTCACACAATACTATTCTGAAAAAATATATATAGTAATGTTAGTTTCAGAAGTTTGGAATCTCAAACTGTAATTGAAGGAGGGTATTTTTGGAACAACATATATATTCTTACAACTGAAAATATATACAATAATGCTTAAATCTGATTGATTAAATTTGATCTCTTTCAAATAAGCACTTAGAATGATTAGAAGCACAATGTTTTTGTATGCCAATTTAACAATATGTGAAATGTGTATTAAAACAACATGCATATGTTTAAGACATATTGCTATCCTGTGGTCTTACCAGTCCATTTGGCATAGCATAGTCAGCATCATTTGCATTCCTTAAAGCAAAGATGAATTAAAAATAAGACAACTTTAAGTGACAAAGAACACAATAATGTCATCATATGTTTCTAGGAGTGCACACCGTAACATGGACATGTTGTTTACTGTGCACTGTTTTTTATTTATTATTATATTGTCATATAAAATCACAATAACCAAAAAAAAATAAAAATTGCAGTTCCTTTTTTTATAACAAAGAAAACATCAAAATATGTATATGACGTTTAAAATTTCAGTTCTGTATACTATACTGTACAATCCTTACATATATTATTCCAAATATTAGCCACTTTTCTCTATACTTCCTTTGCTATAACATTGTAACATTTATGTATCTTCACTTCCAATTTGTTGCCCAACTTTCTCTTGCTTGTACATATTATAAGTAAATTTAAACTGGCTTTGATCCTTTGTATATAAATCATCTGTTTTGAAGTGCTCATAATATAACAATGGAGGCTAGATTTTGGTTTCAATGGAGGCTAGATTTTGAGAACAAGATGAAATTGTGCATCCACACTCAGATTTAACCCAGCTCTCTGGTTTGGGAGATGGGGCAAGGAAAAATCCTCTGAAAATATCTAACAAAGGCTAAGAGTGATTTGAGCAGAGGCTTTGTGGTCATTATGCCTGTTGCAAATACAAAATGGGGTGATTTGCTTGCCAGTTAGTGGCAAGGATCTCACACAGATCCACTTTGCTGCTTTCACACTTCCCATACACTGTTGTCTTGATGTTTGCCTCTTCACCACCTCCTGTTTGCCATAATACCCCTTCTCCTTCTCCACACACCCTTCTCCCACACCCTGCCCCCTTTCAGAAGCTGAAGGCTTACTTCCCCTTTGATATATTATGGCTCTGACACAAGCATTGGTATATGAAGAAAGCTCAAACGAAGTTATGCTAGAATTGAAATGATGCCCTTTGCACATTCACAGGAACACTTTGCTTCTCAGTGCTGTGTTTCCAAAATAGTTGCCTCCCCAATGCCAGAGAAGTTCAACAAAACTTGTCCCAAGTCAGTACAAGCAGGATTGCAAGTTGTGTACATGAGAACCTGATAATGTTTCTGCTTTTACTCTGATTTGCTTTCCCAGTATATTCAATAGGATTTTATTTATAGGCTTTGTTGGACTACTTTCCTGAACTACACAGCCCTATCATTTTCCCCTCAGAGATTGTGTAGAAGTAGCAGATACAAATGCCAGTCCGGAAAAAAATGAAGTGGCTTGATAAACCCCTCAAACAGTGTTCAAAAGTACATGGGGCAATGGCTTACCTGTCACACAAAAAAATAACGTGTAAAGTTGCCAAGAGTAAAGAATCACACCTCAGCTACCCTACAGCATTTACCTCAACTTTTGTTTCTGCACCCGTGCAAAGTGTTGCCTTCATTTTTATGTAGTTTTTCTGAATTATCAAGGGATAATTCAGAAAAAGCATGGCTATGTGGCCATGCTTGTAAAACAATCTCCTCTGCCCCCAACAATTGTACTTTTTATTTGACAGAAATGGAAAATGAATGTTGGCCACCAGCATACCTAAAATCTGGGAGGTTTTATGTCTGAGTTAGGCAGAGGATATACAACCGACTCAAAAACTCAGAGCAGCCGCAGCAGTCATCATTCTTCCTCTGCAGGGCTGGTTTAAGGCACTGGTGGTGTCAGCATCCACGGGGGGGGGGCATCATTGGGGGGGGCATAGTAACCCTCCTCCAGCAAAAACATTATTAGTAATAATCTGAATATCCTGTACTGTGAATAGCTTAGGTTGAGTTAGGTTACACTGACCTGAGATAAACATATCCCCCCCCCAATAAAGCATTGCAGGGGCCCCCAAAATTCCTTAAACCAGTTCTGTTCCTCTGTGTGAGCACATGGGTATATGTAGGAAACTACATATATAGAAAGGAAGAAGATAAAGTGTATTGAATGGTGAGTGAGTAAAAGAAAGGGGAATGAGTGGGTGCAGTTTGTGTATGTGAGTGTGTGTGAGAGAGAATACCAGACAAAGGGAAGAGTCTGGGTAGCAAACTAGGACCTTACCGCATTGCTACTTTATACCACATTATTCCATTTGAAATCTGCTCCAGCCATTCTTGTGAGGGTAGCTAAATGATGATACTCTCTATTGTGCACTTGCAACATTTCCACTTTAATTGCATCATTTGCACATTTATACATGCTTTTTTCTTCTGCAGTAATGGCTTCCTTGCCCCTCCTGTCTCCTGCCCCTCCTTTTACAATTGGTTCATTATGGCCCTCCCTCCATCCCAACTGCCATTGCCCTGGATGCAGAGGGAGAGAAGAGAGTGCTAGACTTAATCCCTTCCCTTACTGCCATCTCTTTTTCCTTTGTATCATGTCTCCATCAGATTGTAAACTTGAGGGCAGGGAACTGATTTGTTGTTCTTTTTCTTGTAACATGTCATGTACATTGGATGGCACTATAGAAATAAAAGATGATGATGATGATGATGATTAAAAATGGGTAGCCGTAATAGCACAATAGCATTATACCGGCATGACAGGACGACGTCAGCACAACACTCTCTGACTGATGAGAACTTTTATTGTGAGAGGTGGGACAGGAAAACAAAGTGGCCATGCCACCCCTTGCCATTTTTATTCCTTTCTTTTGTGAAGAGAAAAGAGACTGCCACATTTTCAGTGATGCCAGTTTTGTCTTCTAACAGTATTGTAGTGTTTTGCCTGCTCCATAGCATTGCAGTAGCATCTTTCTTGCATTCCTTTTTATACCATTGTACCATTATAGCATCGTTGTGTCTTAACAATATTCCATTGTTTTTGTTGCAATGGGACCCAAGGTTGTTGTCCTTTATGTTTGCATTGCTATCCTGTACCCCCCCCACACACACACATGGTCAACCATGCAGGTGATTTGGTTAGAAAACAAAAGCAGTAGAGATGAGATAGGTGATGTTGGATTCTTTTTTTGGTCCACCACTACCAAACACTAAGATCCCTTGCTGCAGATGCTCATGGTGAAGGTGGGTGTCATGGTCAGCCAGGACTCTGAGGACTCAGAAGGCGAGGAGGCTGAGCCAGTGGCAGAAGAGCTGGCTGAGTCTGAGTCTAGCCCTGAAGAGCCCAGGACTCAGCAGCCTAGCCCTCCCCCAGCACAGGGTCCAAGCCTGGGAGACATAGTGGAGCAAGAGCAAGAGGTAGAAGAGCAGGTACCTACCTTTAGCCAAAGGAGAGCAGAGAAGGCGTGGCTTCATCGTTCTCAGAGATTAAGAGACAGAAGGTCATCAATCACCCCGCAGCTGGGAGTGGGAGCTGGGCCAACATAAGCAGCTGTGATATGCTGAGTTCCTTGTTGCAAGCAGTCTGTGTTACCTGGAGGAAGCCTCTGCCTGTGACTCCTCTGGAACCTTGCTATTTTGAGACTTTGGATATCTTGACCTTGGACTGCCTTCGTTGACCCACCTGCCGGAACCCTTGTGACCTTGGACTGCCTCTTCGTTCTGCACTCTCTCTGTGTGTGTATTTCTGACCCTGTAGGACTGCTACTGACAACACCAGGTACTGTGACTTTCAACTGGGTTGTTGCTGAGCCAGGCTTCTTATCAGCTATTGAGTTGGCTTCTCGACAGTGGGTCAGATGGCACTACAGGTCAGCTTGGTAGCCATCCATGGCCAAGAAGATGGTGAGTCAGAACCCATCTTCAGAGAGCTTGGTGGAGCAGTGAGCTGCTAGCCCAGTGGGATGATGACATGTGGCTATACAATTTCCAGATGATTAGGGCAACCCTGTGTGAAATGGCAGAGATTCTGTGTCCCCACCTACAGCGAGGCCAAACTATTGTGAGAAGGGCAATATTTGTGGAGGAATGGGTTGCCATTGCTGTCTGGTGGCTTTCTACAGGAAGACTGCTATAGTTTTGGAGTCAGAAATTCTACAGTTGCCATCAAAGTCTGCCTTGCTATAAAGCATGGCCTGCTTCTATCCACTGTTTGTTTGGGTGACTATTGTGCAATATGTCCCACCCTTTCTTATCTGCTCTGTTTCATTTTTTTTAACATTTCTTTGCATATACACTTTGGCTGTTGCTATGGATTTCACTAGAACTCCTTTTTCTGTATAGCTTTGTAATGTGAGTGTTTGTTGGCGGAGTGTTGGGTAGGTCAGCAGAGCGTGGTATCTGGTACACTTTGAAAGTGCTCTGTACTTTGTTGTGCTTCTTTGCTTGTGTGTCACCACTTAATATTGCATTACTCTGGTAATGTTTTTCTTATGGACAGCTTCCAGGAAATGGGGTTCCCGCAGTGTGTGGGGGCTATGGATGTAATTCACTTTCCCATATGCACTCCAAACAAAAGAGGGGAGGAGTTCATCAATTCAAAGGATAGCTACTCCATCCTGCTTCAAGTAGGGTGACTATCTTTTGGTCATGAATTTAAAGGAGATTTAGAGGAATACCACACAAGCCTTTAAAGCAGAATACATTAGGAGCAACATCGGATTTGAAACAGAAATCACCAGACGATGTTGGCTTCCTTCGGTCTTTGTTCCATGTGCAGCATGTGCCAGAAGCGTTTCTTTCTCTTCACATGCACTGTGCATGAATAAAATCCCTTGCAATTCAAAACCACTTCATTTTGCTGTGCAGTAGCACCGCAGCAAAGCTGTGACTAGATGATGTAAAAACACATCAGTGGAGGGGGTGTGCCTGCTCTTCCCAAAGCTCCCAGACATTTTTTCCTCCAGCTTCCCTGCCATTCAACTTTCAGTGGTCAGTGGTCGCTCCCTGCAAACTCACAGGCTAACTTTTAAACCCCAAATTTGTGAAATTCAGCAGTAGGTAAATTTACCAATGCAGTCATTTAGCAATACTTGCATTTAATGCATGTAATATAATATTTTCTTCCCATTTAAAATACATGTAAAATACATGTATGCTTTGAAAAAACTATTCCCTTCGCATCAGGGCTCTGCTATCAAGCTATGCAAACTTGGAGGCTCTGGGCATTTAAAAAAACAGAGACCTATTTTGCTAGAACATCATGAGTTCAAACCTACCTTTGAGAAAATTTTAATTCCTCCATTTATCATTTTAAGAATTTTAGAATTTTGTGCACCCTTCTTTTCTTACTTGGCAATGCAATTAAAATCCCTTTTTGCTGACAAACTGATGAATTCTGGTGATTAAGGGGGGGAAAGTCAAGCAGTTGAATGCAAAGTATGAACTTAGAAAAATGCCACCTTGAAACAGGAAGTAGACTTTCAAAACATCTGGGCCAGAATCCTGTATCAGCTTCTTAGTTTAGTACCTTAAATAACAAAAATAAGTCTTTTGGGACAGGCAGGGGGGAGAGAGGAGTGGGGAGGAAATTTTAAAATGCTAAAAAGAGAAATTCACCCCAGGTGAGATTTGAACCAACAACCTCCTGGTCTCAAGGGCAAAGACACTTTTTGCTTGCCACAGTGGCTGATGCAAGCTGGCAGAAGAGAAGTCTCTGAATAGATGGATTTAAAAGGGGCTCATGGGCATGCAAAGTAGAGGCAATGACATTTTAAAGATGGAGGGGGGGAAAGGAGGAGATTGTGGGGAGGCATGGTTACATGGTGTGTAGTAAGTGTTCTCCACTTTTGAAACATGTCGTTCCATTGCAGAAACGAAATGTGAGACTATACAGTTGTCCCTCCACATTCACGGGGGTTAGGGCCATGAGACCCCCACAAATGTGAAAAATCCGCGAATAAAAACTAGGTCATGCCACCGCCCTCCCGCCTCCCCAGGAGCAGCGACGGGGCTAGGCAAGCCTCATTGCTGCATCCTCCCCCCCTCTCCCGTCCCCCCCCAGAGCAGTGACAGGCCTTGGCAAGCCTCATCGCTGCTTCCTCCCACCCTCTCCTGCCACCCCAAAGGAGCAGCGACGGGGTGTGGCAAGCCTCGTCGCTGCATCCTCCCACCCCCTGCCACCCCCCAAGGAGCAGCGAAGGGGCTAGGCAAGCGTCATCACTGCTCCTCCCACCATCTCCCACCCCCCAGGAGCAGTGACAGGGCATGGCAAGCCTCCTTGCTGCTTCTTTCCACCCTCTCCTGCCCCCCCCCAGGAGCAGCGACACGGCTAGCCAATCCTCATCGCTGCTTCCTCCCACCCACTCTCACTGCCCTAGAAGCAGTTTTTTGGATGGTGGGGGGCGCACCCAAAACCACAAACAGTCAAAACCGCGAATCTTAAAGCCAGGAATGTGGAGAAATAGAATAGAATAGCATCTTTATTACGGTCATAGACCAGCACAGGTAAAAAGGGATACAGAATAAAGGTAAAAACACAGGATAAAAACAGGCTAAAAGCAGTATTTAAAATGTTAGCTCCAGTATAACAAGACCAGATTGATACTATTCTACTGTTGTGGACATTGTCTGTCGAATTTTAACCGCAGCTGCGCAGAATCTGGCAACATTATAAGTTGTTCCTGGGTTGGTGTCTGAGAGCAACAGGTTTATGTAGAATTGTCCAGTGTGCCCTTGATATTTATGCAACAGGGGTGAAATTAGGCTGAGACGTATGTCCCTGTAATATGAGCACTGGAGTAATACATGCTCTGTTATTTCTATTTGGCCAGAGTTGCAGGGGCATAGTCTGTCTGACAAGGGGATCTTCTTGTATCGGCCTTCCAAGGACAGCTGAAGGGAGGGCACGACACCGTGGAAGAGTAAAGGCCCTTCGATGTTTACGTATTTCAAGTGTTGTTAAGTATGCCAAAGGAGAGGCCAAATATCCATTAGAGTCACTAGCAATGAAGGTTGGAGTGCTGGCTAGATCCAGTTGTCGCTCTATATCTGCTACCCATTGTTTGATAGTAGCTTTCACCCTATCATATCCCAAGCTAAGCAGAAGATCTGGAGAAAGGCCCAGCATTGAAATTTTAGTCATCACTGTCTGTTTCCAGCTGGATTGGAAATCATCACTTAAGGTTAGTGGAGCAAGGCCAGTGGGAAAGAGGGATAGTCTGAGCCAGTAGCTGAGTATGGTCACCCACACTCTGGCCTCCACTTTCATAAATCCTGACTCCAGTCTCAGAGCTGCGTTAGAGACACATTTTGGAGTTTGGAAAGCTGATCTTAAAAATTTGGATTGGACAAGTTCTAATGGATCAGGGTTGGAGAAGCGTCCCAATTGAGATCCATAAAGCAGTTGTGCTACTGGTTTGGCTTCAAAGAGTTTGAGCGCTGCAGGTAAATAGTGGCCTCCTCTTGTCTTAAGAAATTTGAGAATGGCTGTTGTACTCCTCTGCGCCTTGCAAGCAGCATACTCCCCATGCGCTTTCCTACTACCAGTGGCTTGAAAAATTACCCCCAGGTATTTGAAGCAAGAGACATGCTCAATCTTGTGGCCATCTATATTCCAGTTGTAGTTCTTAGGCCTTTTAGCGAATGCCATGATTTTAGTTTTTTGATAGTTGAGTTCTAGCTGTTCCACTCTGCAATATTGTGTTAGTGCTCTTAGGGCTCTTTTTAGTCCGATGGGAGTTCTTGAAAGTACTGATGCATCATCCGCATAAAGCAGTGTTGAGATATGCCTTCTCTCTAATTTTGGGGGATGGAAGTTAGTGTTGTTGAGGTGATCCACCAAATCATTGATGTAGAAGTTAAACAGGAGTGGAGCTAGAATGCAGCCTTGCTTTACACCCTTCTCAGTCACAATGTCATTGGTGAGATGTCCCTGGGGGTTACATCTTACTTTTAATGAGGTCCCTTCATGCAGCATACGAATTAGATGGAGTAAACGTCGGTCGATCGAAGAAGCCTCCAGTTTTTTCCACAGTTTGGTTCGGGATATAGAGTCAAAAGCTGCTTTAAAGTCTATAAAGGTAACAGAGAGAAACTGTGCTGCAGGTGGAGTATTTTTCAATAAGGTGGTGGAGTACAAGGCACTGATCTATGGTGGAGCGGCCTTCCCTGAAGCCAGCTTGTTCTTCTGCAAGTATGTTTTCTTGTTCCAACCAGGTCTGAAATTTCCACTGTAAGTGTCTTGCATAGAGTTTGCTGATTGTACTGAGGAGACTAATTGGTCTGTAGTTGACAGGATCATCCTTGCTTTCTTTTTTATATATGGGGACAATGATTACAAGGCCCCAATTCTTGGGTCCTCGACCATATTTGTCAATACAGGAGAAAAGTGAGGCCAGGATAGGGGTCCAAAATTCAAGGTTGTTTTTAATGGCTTCTGCAAGTATTAAGTCTTCCCCTGGAGCCTTCCTCATTCTCAGCTGGGCTACAAGGTTCTTGATCTCTGTCACTGTCACTGGTGGCCACCCTTGGATATTTTCTATATTTTGGCTAGTGCATCCACTTTCAATGTAGTTGTCCTTATAAAGTGCTTGAAAGTGATCCTCCCATATCCCTGGAGGGATGTGACAATCCACTGTAGCTGGCACATTTCTCTGGGAACTTGATGTAATATGCCAGAATAGAGCTGTGTTGTTGGATCTGACTGCCTGGATAAGTTGTTCATGGCTTCTTTTTTCTTGTTCATCAGCAGCTTTTTGTAGTCTCTTTTCTGCTGAAGCAGCATTGGTACAGCATCTGGGATGTTATTAGATAGGTAACCCTGATAAGTATCAATGAGGGCTTTTTTTAGCATTAACACATTCCTTGTCAAACCATGGTTTGGAGTGGTGCTGTTGTTGTTTCCACTGATGTACGCTATTTTGATGGATTAGATATTGGTGTAGAGCTTGGGTAAGTGTATTGTAATTTTCCAAGATTTCATCAGGGGACTCAGCTGATATCAGGGCAGTCCTAAAATGCTGAAGTTGGTCTGAAGCCAATACCTCACTTATTGTTTGGTTTAGTTGGGGGGTCCATTTAGCTCAGCAATAAGTCCTTCCTGGTGGTGTCACAGAAAGGTGATAGCACTCCCTGGTGTGTGTCTCCTGAGTGAAGTCACTAAGATGTAGCCGAATTGGGAAATGATCACGTTCAAATCTGGGCATAACTTCTAATTCCTTGGCATAGGGAAGAAGGTCCCTAGAAATGATTATGTAATCAATGGCACTCATTCTGGACCCAGAGAGATAAGTGAATTCAGCTGGGCAGTCATTTTTCAGGGCACCATTTAAGATTTGAAGGTTCAGCCTGAATACTGTTTGATCCAGACAAAGTCCTGCAAAATTTGATTTCTTGTCCTTTGAGCATCGGATGGAGTGGGTTCCATCATCTTCAAAATCAGGAGGAGGGCATCTGTGCTGGGCATATAGGGTATGATTGTTGGGGCCCAGTCTGGCATTCAAATCACCCCCCAAAATTACAAATACATTTGGGTTCTGCAACATGAGATTAGCAGTGTATGATTCCAGTTCAACCCACAGGCCTGTGATTTGGGATTTCTTCTTCATTGGATGCATGTAGGCATTTATTATCAGCAAAGTGCAATGGTTAAATTGAATTAGCACTGCCATGGCATATGTTTTAAAAGTGGAAAGAGGCCTTGTTATGGCACGTAGGGTGGTAGAAACCAAAAAGCCCAGGCCGCCTCTAGCTCTTCGATGCTTTTTCCCTGGCTCTGCCGGAATTGAGAATGAGTGAAAGCCATTTAATAACAGATCCTTATTAGTCCATGTTTCCTGGATCAGTATAATGTCATATCGGATGAGGAAGTAACTAGGACAAGGATCTCTGTGGGCCGTCAGCCACCCAGCGATGTTCCAGGTCATAAGAATAACCTTGTGCTGGTCTGTTGGAAGTCAGGCAGTCACACTGCAGGCCACAGGCTGGATGGGTAATTCATCTGATGGCAGTTGGTTAAGTGGCTGGGATGACTGTAGCTGTATCTTCCTCTGTGAGTGTAGGAATAGTGGATCACATTCCTGTTCTTCCTGCTCTGCCTGTTCTGGAAGGGAGGTTGGGAGAATCAGTGCAGCATGGGCAGCAAAATGAGGATCACAAGCAAGCAAGGATCCCATCTCTTTAGTGAGGGGGGCATTCTTTGGCTTAGGAGATGAGGTAGGTGGCAGTGAAGACTATTTTTCCTTTGAACTAGGTTTGCATAGGGATGTTTGAGACCCCTGGAGTTTAATTGTAGATGGGGGTGCATCTGCAGTATATTGCATTTTTGAAGGGGTGTTGACTACAACTCAGGATTTCAAGGCTTCCTTGATTGTAAGTAGAGAGTCATCACTTTTGCTTTCACTGTCAGAAAAATCAGAAAAATGCACTGACAGTTTTCTGCAAGAGGGGGCTGATTTCAATGGGGCTGGATTGCTGTTAGATTGACTCAGGATGGTATCTCTCATCAGCTGTATTGTGGGAGTGTGTTCCCAAAATTCTGTGAGTTTTTCTCTCAGTTTAATTACTTCTTGATTTATAGCCTGAGCTTCTTCCTTTGAGGTGTGTTTAGGTTCTGTCTCTTGGTGTGCAGAATTATTGTTTCTTTGTATTATTGTTGCTGTTTTCCCTGTGATGAGGTCACGGACTATCTCATCCTTAAAAACTCTGTTAATTTCTATATAATGTGCATTCCAGAGGAAATTTCTTTTCCGTAACAGCCTGTTAGGAATATTTGACTAGAGCTAGGTAAAAAGTGGCAGTCTAATAAATCAATTTTTCTGCTGTGAATGTTTAAAAGTTCGGAAAGGTATCTCACAATTGAGTTTTGGCTGTTCCACATATGGGCATTGTGATGTATTTGTAGCAGAAGCTGATTTTTCTGTAACGCTCGGCAGTGATTAACTGCATCCTGTGACGTGGCAGGGCACATTTCCTCGAAATCTGCTACATTTTAACCCCCTGTGTACCATATGGGTTTTGCCTTTGAAAAGCTTGTTGGGAAAGCTTGGGTGTAACGTCATTTAGTCTTTGCAAAATAAGAATCAATTTCTCTATGGACGGTTTGCAGAAATCATAAAAGAGCTGAGCGCTGTTATTGTAGGGAATGCTGCCAAGCTCCGGGAGTTTGACTTTGTTATCAACTTGCTCTGGCCCATAATTTATATTTACACTTTCAGGAATTGAGGAGGCTGGTTTGTTTAGTTCAAGTGTCTGTGATGGCTTAGGGAGTAAAGAAGGAGCTGTTGTTACAGATCTGTTACTCACGAGCTGTGTTCTCTCTGCCGCTGGGAAGAGTGAGTCAATCCTCATCTGTTTTTCTGCTTTGGAGGATTCCTGATTGTCATTATTGTTACAGGGGCTTGTCCAATTTCTTTTCTTGCCTTTGGATGGCATTTTTGAGGTATATGTAGGTGGTAATGCCAGATGTTAGTGGGAGGACAATTCAGAAGTTTTTAGTCCATCGCCATCTTGCCCCTCCTCTCCAAATGTGGAGGGGCAACTGTGCACAGTAGGTATGGTTTCTGTTCCAAAATGCTTTCACTTTCTTATGTCCTGGTACTGTGATATACCAAGCACACACGCTCATATGCATTCAATAAATTGCTTTATTGACATGGATTCTTGTGTCAGGAACATAGGAAAAAGCCGAAACTGAACACAGGCACAACAACCCTCCAGATAAACCCTCCCAGCGTGAGAAAAGTGTTCAGGGAGTGAGCGGGGCAGGCTTGCACCTGGCCGCCTTGACCTTGTGCGTCTCTGAGAGAGGAGCGTTCCCAGGCCAACCAGGTGGGCTGGCCTCCCTCCAAAACTCTAGAGGCCCAGCCAGGGGGAAACTGCCTCATGTCAGGGTCCTCCATGAATTCTACTCCAAACCCCAGAATTCAGGGATGAACTTGACATACCCCCCCCCGAAGGATGAACCTGACATACCCCATTCCCCTAACCTGGCTTGTCAGGAAAGTGGGCATGGAACTTTTGCAACAAGCGCGGAGCATTCACATGATCAGCATTAACCCACTCAGCATGGCCCAACAGCAAGTGTTTCCATTTCACCAAGTATTGTAAAACACCCCTGTAAACCCGAGAGTACAACACTTCAGAAATTTCAAAATGTTGACCTTGGTTGACCAGAACAGGGCAGGGCGCAGGTCCTGGGTCTGGGTGGTGACGGTCTGGAGGGTACGCCGGTTTGAGCAATCTGGAATGAAACACAGGATGAACATTTTGGTATAGTTTTGGTAAAGACAGTTCAAAAGCTACTGGATTTATCACTTTAGTAATAGGAAAGGGACCAATGTACTTTGACCCCAACTTCTTTGAAGGCTGGGGACTCTTAAGGAATTTGGTGGACAAATAGACCAATTCCCCAACGGCGTATCCCGGGGAGGGATCCCGTTTCTGGTCAGCATGATGTTTGAAACGGGCTTTGGCGAAGTCCAAGGCAGAGACCACATGGGGCCAGGCATCTCTGACCTTTTGACTCCACTGGGTCACTGAAACCGGGTCCGTAGAGGACCCCTCCCCTGGGGGCAAGGGATTGAAATCCTGCCCTGAGACAACCTTGAAGGGGGAGAGGCCAGTGCTCTGGTGAGTGGCATTATTATAGGCTACCTCTGCAAAAGGCAAGAGGTCCACCCAGTCAGATTGTTGGAAGTTCACATAGCATCTCAGGTATTGTTCAAGCACCTGATTAACGTGTTTGCTCTGCCCATCACTCTGGGGATGATGGGAACTGCTGAGTCCTAACTCAACTCCCAGGAGGTTCGTGAACGCCTTCCAAAACTGGGAAGTGAACTGGGCCCCCTGGTCAGACACAATCTTGGCAGGAATTCCATGTAGTCTGTAAATGTGCTGAATGAACATCCTGGCCAACTGAGAAGCTGTTGAAAGTTTCTTGCAGGCCACAAAATGTGCTTGTTTTGGAAACGTGTCAGTAACCACCCAAATAACAGTCTTTTTCTTACTTTCTGGTAACTCTACTATAAAGTCCATACTGATGACTTCCCAAGGCTTGGTTGGGGTAGGCAAAGGCTGGAGCAGACCTTTTGGCTTCCCTGCCCCTCCTTTTGCCATTGCACATGTGGAACAACCTTTCACATACTCTTCCAACTCCTTTCTCATCTTTGGCCACCAAAACTGCCTCCAGGCCAAGTGCAAGGTTTTAATATACCCAAAATGCCCAGCACTTTTGACATCATGGCATTGCCTGAGGATAGTTGCCCTCATGGCCTCTAGGACATACAGACGCTCTCCTTTCCAGGCCAGGTCCTCCCTCATGGTCACCTTCCTGGGGTGAGCTAAAAGCCATGGGTCCTTGGGCAGGACTGATGCCAGTTGGGACTATCACCCACCCCCATCACCCCGAGGAAGGAGGGAATGCGGAGCGTGCTCTGGCGTGGTCAGAGCTTCAAGGGGCCCAGCATCTGCCGGTGGTGGGACATTATCTTTTTTTGCCTGAAGCTCAGGTCCTGGTCCCACAAGGGGGCTGGCTTGGGCCTCCTGACACTTGGCCTTGCTACATGTTAGGACTGCTAGCCCCAAGTGGGAGGGGGAGAAGACTGTGTCAATAACCTCTTTTCATTTACTCTCATGTTGTGGGTGTCTGGACGAAGCATCAGCTAGGAAATTCCTTTTTCCAGGGATAAATTTCAGGGTGAAGTTGAACCGGTAAAAGAAACTGGCCCACCTAACCTGCTTAGGGCTCAATCGCCTTGGGGTGGCTAAAACTTCCAAATTCTTGTGAACTGTCCAAACTTCAAAGGGTTTGAGAGGTCCCTCCAGCAGGTGTTGCCAAGTTTCTAAGGCCAGTTTGATTGCACCCGCCTCCTTTTCCCACACAGACCAATTTCGCTCAGTCTCATTAAATTTCTTGGATAGGTATGCACACGGCCTGAGCTCACCCTCCTCCCCCCTTTGCAACAGCACCCCTCCCATTGCAACATCAGAGGTGTCCACTTGGACTACAAAAGTTTGGGAGGGGTTGGGGTGTTTGAGAATTGGTTCAGATGTGAAGAGTGTCTTCAATTTATCAAAAGCCTGTTGGCATTGGTCAGTCCACACTATCTTTTGGGGCGGCTTTTCCCCCTTTCCTGACCCCTTTCGAGCTTTCTTCCCCACATCTTTAGTTTTTAACAAATCAGTCAGAGGGAGGGCTACCGTCCCAAAGTCAGGGATGAAGGACCGGTAAAAGTTAGCAAATCCAAGGAAGCTTCGCTGCATCTCCATCAAAGTTCGCCTTCAAATTCCGGTGCTTCAGGCCCCGGGGTCTTTCCCGCAGCTCGAACGGCCCAGCCCCTCCAGGAGGGGCTGGTCCAGGACCCGGCAGGCCAGGGACCTCAGGAGGTAGGGCTGGGGCCCCTGCCCCAGGTGTCGGGGTGGCCGCTGGTTGGGTTTGTGGAGGATGGGCCCCTCTAGGGGCAGGTAGAGCTGGTGGCACCCTTTGCAGGAGTTCTAGGAGGCTCGTCTGCACCTCCCCCATTTGCTGCTTCAACTGCTGGACCTCTGCTCCCACTTCGGCCAGGGAAAACCTTACTACTGGCTCTCGAGACCCCTCGCCCAGGGGCCTATCCCACCGACAGGACCGACGTTTCTCCCAGCTGCGGTCGCGTGGCCAGGGCCAGCTGGGTGCCAGGACTTCTCAAACTGGAGTGCCAAAAAGTGGCATGCTTCCCCTCCCCGGGGCTTGCTTGGCTCCCAGCTCCAAGGGGTCGGAGGGGAGAGTAAATCTCCCAGCCCTTCGGCGGGCCCGGCTCATGTCTTCTTCGGAAGCTGCTGCAATACCTCCTGCTGCTCCGGCCCCCAGCCCAGAGGCACCAGCTCCCTGGTCACCACTGGCAACCAGATCTTTATCCGTCTGGGTTCCAGCCTCCACGTCGTCCAACATTGAGGGTAGAACCACTCAAAATGAAAAGGTTTTAAAGAGGAGTTTTGGCTTACTGTGATATACCAAGCACACACGCTGACATGCATTAAATAAATTGCTTTATTGACATGGATTCATGTGTCAGGAACATAGGAAAAAGCCGAAACTGAACACAGGCACAACAACCCTCCAGATAAACCCTCCCAGCGTGAGAAAAGTATTCAGGGAGTGAGCGGGGCAGGCTTGCACCTGGCCGCCTTGACCTTGTGCGTCTCTGAGAGAGGAGCGTTCCCAGGCCAACCAGGCGGGCTGGCCTCCCTCCAAAACTCCAGAGGCCCAGCCAGGGGGAAACTGCCTCATGTCAGGGTCCTCCATGAATTCTACTCCAAACCCCAGAATTCAGGGATGTACCTGACAGGTACTACCACTCAAATATGCCTAGTGTGGTATTCTTCTTAGTCGTGACAAATTTTGCGTATTTTTAGCAGCGTGGCTTCACTCCAGAAAATGTTCATTGGTATGTAATTACATCTTAAATGGCCAGGCCATATTGTTTAATGTTTTTATTTGCTTTGTACGTTTGTGTATGTATGCACTATCCATGGAACTTAAACAGCAACAACAAAAACTATTCTAAAAAGATCCCAAGCACCACTACTAACTTTAAAGAAAACTGAAATAACTGTTTCAGATATCTTATCAAAACAGACACACAAAGACACACACTCCCACACAAATCAGAAACCTTCTTTTATATACAGAGATGCAAAAGCACACACATACCACATCCCCCCCTTACACAGACATGCAAACATACAATTCCCTTTCTTACATGCACACAGATGCAACAACAAACACATACTTCTCCCTCCCTCACATACACATGCACACACACACACACTCCCCCTCTCTGACATAAATGCAAACACACACCTCAAGCTGGCAAGAGTTTCCTGGCTTGCTTTATTATAGACACACATACACACACAACACACACATCCAGTCTTCACAGGTTCCCTCTGTCCACTTGACATCTGAATGTCAGGCCTTCATAAATACAGGAGAAATAGAAGATCAATAAGGGAGCTGGGAGGATCCAAAAATGTACCTTGAATAAGGGAGATCCTGGGAAATAAGAGAGCATTTAGGGAATTGCTTTGGAGGGATTAGGGAATTACTCAGGGTGATCCCATGGTCAGGAGTACTAAAAGAGAAGGGAGTACATGATGGATGGGAGTTTCCAAAAAGTGAGATATTGAAGGCACAACTTTGAACAGTTCTAATGAGGAGGAAAAATAGGAGGTGTCTAAAGAAACCAGTATGAATGTCTAAAAAGCTTTCAACTGAACTAAGACTTAAAAGGAATATGTACAGGAAATGGGAAAAGGGAGAAATTATCAAAGAAGAATTCAAACAAATAGCCAGCTTGCGTAGGGGGGAAATCAGAAAAGCAAAGCACAGGTGGAGCTCAGGCTTGCTAGAGAGGATGAAAACAATAAAAGGGGCTTTTTTGAATATGTTCATAGCAAAAGAAAGAACAAGGAAATGGTTGGACTGCTGTGAGGGAGAAGGTGACAAAATGCTAACAGGGAACAGAGAAAAGGCAGAAAACTATTCAACGCCTTCTTTGCCTTGGTCTTCTCCCAAAAGGAGAACAGTGCTCAACCTGGAGAAAATGGAGCAGATGATGCAGTAGGGGAAATGCAGCACAGAATGGGTAAAGAGGTTATTCAGGATACCTGGTCAGTATAAATAAATTCAAGTCAGATGAACTACATTCAAGGGTCCTAAAAGAAATGGAAGAAGTAACCCCAGAACCACTGCCAATAATCTTTGAGAAATCATGGAGAACAGGAGAGGTGGACTGGGGGAAGGAAATGTTGTTCCCATCTTTAAAAGGTGGGGAGAGAAGACCCAAATAATTATCGCCCAGTCAGACTAACATCAGTACTACGAAAGATTCTAGAGCAGATAACTAAACAGACAGTCTGTAAGCACTTAGAAAGGAATGCCATGATCACTAAAAGTCAACATGGGTTTTTGAAAAACAAGTCATGCCAGACTAATAGATTTTCCTTGTTTTTTTCTTCCTGGCTGTGAGGCTGTGCTCTGGAACAGTTTACTTCTGACATTTTGCCTGCATCTGTGGCAGGCATCTTCAGAGAATGGTTGGGTAGGAGTGTGTGTGGAGTTTATGTCCTGTGAACCCCTGTTGGAGAGGATATGTAAATTTGTGTATTTGAATGGTTAGTTTCTGGGTATAGAACTGCAAGGAGGATTAGAGTCTGTTTGGCTAATGGTTGGTTGATGGGCCATTATCTGCTGGAAATCCTCCTGTCCCTGGGTGGAATTCCTTTGTAAGTGTTGAGTTGATTCTATTGTTTTTCAAAACTGGAAGCCAGATTTTGATTACTTTCAGTTTTCTTCTTTCCTGTTGAAGTTGTCCAGGTGTTTGTGAATTTCAATAGCTTCTCTGTGCATTCTGACATGATAGTTGTTGGCCTGGTCTAGAATTTCTGTGTTTTTAAATAACATTTTGTGTCCAGGTTGGTTTATAACATGTTCTGCTACTGCTGATTTTTCTGGCTGGCCCACTTTGCAGTGTCTCTCATGTTCCTTGATTCATGTTTGCACACTGTGTTTAGTGGTCTCTGTGTAAGCTTGTCCACAGCGGCATGATATGCGGTAAACTCCTGCAGCTGTGAGAAGGTCTCTTTTGTCCTTCGCTGAGCATAGCATTTCATGGATTTTTTTTTTTTTTGGTTGGTCTATAGATTGTTTGGAGATTGTGTTTCCTCATCAATTTCCCTATTCTGTCTGTGATTCCTTTCATGTATGGTAAAAATACCTTCCCTTTCGGTGGCTGTTTTTCTTCTTCATTCCTGTGTTTTTTTCTGGGTCTGGCTGCTCTTGTGATGTCTGATCTGGAGTAACCATTAGCCTGTAGGGCCCAGTTCAGATGCCTTAGTTCGTCATCCAGGTAGTGGGGCTCACAGATCCTTTTTGTGCGGTCTACCAATGTTTTTATTGTACTTCTTTTTTGTCCTGGGTGATGACTGGAGTTCTTGTTTAGGTATCTGTCCGTGTGTGTGGGTTTTCTCTATACCTTGTGGCCTAAACGTTGGTTTGGTTTGTGGATGGCTATGACATCCAAGAATGGCAGTGTTCCTTCCTTTTCTTTTTCCATCGTGAATTGGAGATTTGGGTGGATGCTGTTCAGGTGGTTCAGGAATGAGACCAAATCTTCTTCACACCTGGAATACTGTGTCCAGTTCTGGGCACCACACTTCAAGAAGGATATGGACAAGCTGGAATGTGTCCAGAGAAGGGTGACCAAAATGATAGGAGATCTGGAAGCCATGGCTCCATGGGAGGAGCAGCTTAGGGAGCTGGGTATGTTTAGCATGGGGAAGAGAAGGTTAAGAGGGGACATGATTCTTAGGAGGACTCCCCAGCTGGTGGCCAGGGACCAGAGTGCGAACCATCATCTTGGTTTTAGGCTTGGCTGGGGTTTTCTTCACCATCTGTTTTCCCTCAGGCTTCTTGGTTGGTTCCTCCCACTGGCTGCCACTGTGCTGCTTGTCCGGGCATTCTGCTATGTGATGGCTGCTCTTCCTGCAGTGAAGACATAGGCCCTTTCGCATCCATCTCTCCTTCTCCGTTGCCAGGGTACTTGATGGTCGTGCCACTTTCGCCTTCTTGGTTACTCCACTACTGGCCTTGCCAGTTAGCCCCTGGCACTGCTTCACCAGCTTTACACTTTGTCTCAGGGCCTCCACCTCACCATCCAGACAGACTCATCTCGGGAGGGTCTCTGGGTTCCCTTGGACTAGTGCTCACCCAAGTATATCTGCATGGAGGCTGTCTTGAAAGTATTGTACCTTTGTGGCTTCTGTCCAGTCTGGGATATGGCTGGCCAGATGGTGGAACTCAGTAGCATGTTCGGCCACGGATTGGGTCCCTTCACATAGCTGTTGTAACTCTGTACATGCCTGCTTACACCAAACCAGGTCTTCAAACCAGGCCTGGAGCACCAGCATGAAGTTGTAGAAGTTCCCCAACTCTGGGGCTCCCATGTTGTACAGTCCCAACAGCCACTGCACCACCTCTCCCTCAAGCTGTTTGGAGACATACTGTACCTTATCAGCCTCCATCTTAAATTCCCCTTTGCAGTGAGACATGAAACCCATCACCTGGGTGAGGAAGAATGGCTCTCCTGGCATTTTTCCAAGGTGCCTTAATTGCTGGATTCCAGCCAGCCTGCATTAAATCTAGGAGGGGGAATCTAGCAATGTTCTAGATCTGGTGCATAGTGACATTTTGGGACCTGTGAGAATTTCATCCCCAGGAGGAAATAGATATGTCTTAATATTCTTAGATGATTTCTCACGATACAGCCTCATCTACCTGCTGAAGGAGAAGAGCCAGTTGTGTGATGCTCTGCACAAATATGTTGCCATGGTGCGAAACATGTTTGGAAGGAACCCCAGAGCTTTGAATACTGACCAAGGTGGTGAGTACATGGCAAGCAATACACAAACATTTCTAGAAGAAAATGGGATACAACATATTAAGACTGTTCCTTATATCACAGAATTAAATTCTATAGCAGAGAGAAAATTTAGATCTTTAATTGAGATGACACGATGTCTTCTGGCTGATGCCAGCCTACCTAACAGAATGTGGGGTGATGCAATTGCCACAGCTAATTTTTTGCAGAACTGTTTACCTACAAAGGGTACAGAGAAAACTCCTTTTGAAATTTGGCATGGGAGACCCCCATCAATTAAACACATCAGAACATTTGGATGCATAGCTTACGCATACATACCTAAATGGCTATGTGGGAAACTTGATCCCAATACAGAAGAAACAATTCTAGTTGGTTATGAGTGCTACAAGGAACTACAGAGTAATGAACCTAAAGACTGGCAGAGTAGCAAGTAGACCCCTGGCAAGAGTTGTGTTCCAGAGACTGTGTATCAAGTTGGGGATGGTGGGACACTTATTGGATTGAGAGGGGATGTTGGGATATGTAGTTTGAAATCCAATAAGTTGAGATGTTTTTACTGCTAAAGGGTTAAATGATAGAAGCAAACATAATGTTTGATGTAACTTCCTACTGAATTGTGTTTGGGTTTCCAGGGAAAGAGGTGTGTCCAAATCCTATTCTCTTTGTCTGGAAACACTGCCAAGAGGCCACTGGTGCCATGATACCTTTTTGAGAGACAGGACATGCACTGCAGTCTTGCACCTATTTTGTTTTAAATCATGTAGCATTTAGTCATTTTTGGTAGTTTTAGCCTACTTTCAGCATAATGCTGCTGACCTTCTGTAAGAGATGTTCTAAGAATGTAAGTAATGAAGTTTTTGTACTTTTAAACTACTTTAAGTGTTTCTGAGTCCTTATTATACAAAGAGTGTAACTTGGGAAAACAAGGGTGTGGTTATCTTAAGCTTACATGGTGGAATCAAACATGCAACTGCTGCAAACGTGGTTTTTTTAAACAGTTAAACTGCTGATTTACTGTGCTTCCAAGGGAGTTAAATGCTAGCCATTTCTATAGCAATCTGTTTTGGAAGGTTCCTCCAGTGAAGCGCAGTGGGTGAACATTGTTAAATATCCCAATATACTTTATTCAAGTGAAGTCAGTCATGAAATCTCACATGAGGCAGGATTCTCCCATACCTCAGGCAGGCTTAAAGTTATAGCAATCACAGAGTATTAAAATCAAAGCATTCAATTACTCAAGTTACATTCAGTTACTAATTTAACTACATCCAACCAAAGTAAAGACATTAAAAAGAATTCCCTAACACAACTAAACGGGCCCTAATTCCTCTCAATACTTGCAGTTTTTTGCCTTCAGGTGATATCCAGGCAAGCTGGGAGCCAAAGGGGAATGGCTTGCTCTACCAGCCATAATTCAGTTCTTGTTCTCTCTCAAAATGGCTTCACACAAAACCAGTTATATGTTAGTCAGAGCTCCCAGGACTAGAGTTGTGATTGGCTATTTCAGGTCAGGTGGTGTGATGTCCTTGATGTCATCACATTAGCTTCTGTGGAGGTGGAGTTTAGACCCTCCCTTTCATTCACCCTATTCTTACCTGATACTATGCTGGCAAGACAATCTATTTACATATAAAGGGTGTTGTAGTTCTCTGACAGAATGATGGGAGTTACAATCAACCTTGAGGCAGCATGATGGGGCTCCATCATGACAGCTGGAAAATTCAGTTTGACCTGACCAAGCTGCATAAACTTCAGTTGTTGCCTTTTATCCTTTATTTGTTCAGGACAGTGGGCGTGGACCCAAATTCCTCTGACTTTCAGAGTCAGACACTGAAAATTGAGAATTGTTCACACCTATAGCTCTTACACTTTCTATGTTAGTATTTCTTTGGCAACTTTGTCTTCTTTCCCCCTTTGGATGCTTAAACTTTATTTCTAAATGGTCAAATGAAGTTTTAAGTTGCTGCAATGCTAGAAATCTGGGTACTGAAGGAAAATTTTGTTTGGGGGAAGAATTCCTATTGGGGGAGCAATCCTTTCATCTCTCTCCTGCCCCGTCATATACTACATCCATATACCAGCACGTTTCATCTGCCCTGGAAAATGGCAGCATTGGGAGAACAATTATAAATGAGAAAAATATCACAGAAGAGAGAGCATTGTCAAGATCAGTCCCTGATGGTGCCTAATCCTGCCATTTTCAGTTATTTTTCTGCAACCTTGATACCCATTGTGTTTTGTTTTGTGGCACTTGCTATGAGTGTTCTTTGCCAACTGTGGAGGAGGGTGGTAACAGTTTCATCTGGTTTGGTGAAAGATAAGAATGCAGTTGCAAAGTTAGCCTCGGAAAAGGAGGCTTGAAATATGTCAGAGGATGATGGTTAGCCAATGGTATTAGAGTCTGCCAGATTTTATAGACTGTAATATGCTTTTAATATAGTGTGTATCCCTTAAGTTTCAATTCTCAGCAACAATCTTGTAAGGTATGCTTCTTGGATTTCTGACAATAACGTCTGAAAAATTCTGAAACTGTTGCTCACTGAGTCTGGAGATGCAAGTACATGGCAAGCATTCACCATCTTTTTAGTACCCTAACCCCAAACCAGTCCTTTCCCCTCTTTTCCCAGAAAGAGATCCCTGTGACAGGACTTGTTGTTTGGTCCTTGATTCCCTCTTATAGATGAATAAAGTCAATTCAGTCATTAGAAATATCTTAGGAGTGTAACAATGACTGGAAATATTCACAAAGAAAAGAAGAACAAGGAAAGGGCTGAAGAGATCCAGGGATGGTATTAAAAATCTAAGCTAACAACCAGAGAGTTGCAAAAGATTTCATTAATCTGCAGTGTGGTTCTGACTTCAGATAATAGAGTTATTTAATCTGGCATAATTTCCCTGGACACCTGTTTCTACTTGTAAAATACTGCTATTCTAGCTTCTGGCAGACCATATTTTTCTTAAGAATAACACCCCTAGAGAAAAATCTTGTTCAGTGGTAGTCCCTACCGTATGGCTTTCTGTGGTTGTTTTAAAAATTGTTCTCTCTGGCTTTTAATTGGGAAAAAGTATTATATTTGCTGCTGTTATATATTTGAAATAGTGTTTTATTTTAGCTAGCTTAAAATTGTTTACATTTAAGTGTCTTTATCGTTTTATATTGAATCTTGAAAAAGCAAGCAAGCACAGAATAGCCCAAAATATTAAAACAACCCAGAAGTCCAGAGTAACTCTCTGATATGGGCTACTGGTTAGGCAAAGAAATACCCACCTGAATTTAGAAATCATAGCATCCCACCAGTTAATGGGAAAGAGCATGTATTTTTTCCTTAATTGTTTTTCTTTGTGACAGAGGTGAGAATCCTGCAGCATGCAGCCTGACATGCAGGCCATGGGCTTCTTTTGCAGTTGTTGCTGAAATTTGACAGCCACTGCCAAGTTTATTTGTATGCAGGTGCTACCAAAATTCACATCACCCACACTGGTTTTTACATTATATACAGAGGTGACTGAGTCCCCTCTGATGCACAGAGCCCTATGAGACCACGGAGCAGAGCATTTCACAGGCTTTCCAGGACCTAGAGACATACAGAAAAGTAATCTGCTGACTTGGCAGCAGTTGCTTCAGGCAATGGGAGGTCTGCAAAAAAGTAATGAAAGGGATGCATATTGTCCATCCCTATCACAAAGATTCACTCAAGAGTCAACAGTAGGCGTTGACTTTTGTGCAACAGAAAACAGGAAAATGCCCTTAAACATTAAGCTCTGTTCAAAGATTTCATGGAGTTAATAACTGAAGCTATTCCAGTGTTTTGCCTCAAGACTTTAAGGAAAGAAAAGACTTTTAAGTACATGTTACCCAGTTGTAATAGATAACTTATTGAGGTACACTTGCCAAACGTTGGAATCTAGATTTAGTCAGGGAGAAGCTGGAGTTGCAGAAGTAAAACTGCTGCACCATAGTTTCTTGGAGATGCAATGATGTACAAGAATTTCTTGCAGAGCAGATTTCCTGGCACTGGACACTTTGATGTTAGTGTTCTATAACAGTGTCTGGGAATGTATTATTTATATCAAGCTCTGGCACCTTCAGAAGATACTTGTTTTTATAGAAGTCTCCCATCTCCAAGGCCGTCATGCCTACTTTCCACTCAGGAAAATCTGGAGCTGTTTTTAACCACCAATCTTCCATGGGGGAGCTTCCAGTAAACCACCACTCCTAGGAGAAATGGACAATGGTTCAGAATATTACTTGATGGAGACAGCTTGGGAGGGTGTATGCTTTTTTTCAATATAGACCGAGAGCAAAGGGCTACATGTGTCTTAATGTAACAGCTACTTGTCAATGACTGCTGTGGGGTGGAAACCATGTGGTCCTCCAGAAGTGCTGGAGTGCAGCTTCCTTACCATTCATTATGTTGTCTGTGGTTAATAGGAGCTGCAGCCCAACAATATCTGGAGGGCCTCATTATTCCCATGCCTGACCTACATACTGGAATTATAAGAAAAAGTAACTTTGAGTGACTTGAATCCCACTCTGCTCAGTTAGAAATATCACACAAGTGGGAAAGAGCAGCTACACAAGAGCAACTGAGTCCAGCCCTTTTTCAAAACCATATTTAATTTAGTTCCAAATATATCCCATGTTACTCTAAGACATACCATTTATGTCCGAAGTTTAGTACTTCCCGATATGTGATCTTAGAAGTTCAAGATCTTACCTTGCTCATCTCCAACCAGGATCGTTCCAAATTGTTTCCATACAACTCACTGTTCTGGAATGCCTTTTCCAGAAAGTTTTGGCTGTGTTCGTCATGATCAAGCATCAGTTGGACATAGGCCTTTAGATGGAAAACTCTGGGATAGAAGACAGGGCTTGTCGAGCACTGAGTCATTACCTGTTCCAAATTCTGAGGACAGCAATTGAGAGTTGTTTCAAGCAGAGTCAGAAGTGTAACCAGAGACAAGATGAAAGATTAAGAGGCTTATTGCACAAGGGAAGGGAAGTGGCAGTACAGCCTAATAATAGTGCCTCCCGTCCTGCCTTACTGTGTGACGTTGGTGTTCTACAGCTGTTCTTCCATTCCAGTCCCATGGGAGACGGTTCTAAACACGAGGCTTTTTTCTAATGGATTTTCCCTGTTAGAAAAAATGCTATTTACCTGTCAGGGAAAATGGGTATTGTAGTCTAAAATGCAAAAGGCCCTGAAATGATTTTATCACTAGTCAAAAGAGAGCCTGTAAATTAACAGGCCACACTGTTCTGTTTTCATTTCCTGTGTTTTGTTTTCAAGGTTGAAGTGAGATCATCTCTCTCTGTGTCTAGGAAAAGGCCAGATGTTTTTCCTTATCTGTTAGTTCCCAGACAAGCCAGCTAGAGATTATGGGAAGAGTTTCTACCTGAAGGGAGGAAGGATTTCACTGTGTGTGTGTAAGATGTAATTACAAGCAGTCTGCTGGATCTCTCTGGAAGGAGAGAGGCAGAAATGATTTCTTTTCCTTGAGCTCTTTGACTGTTTTCTCTGTCAAAATGTAGCTTATTTACTTAGCTTTTTTTTTAGCTTTGCAATAAAGCAACCAAAAGACATTTTGGTGGTCTGTCTCCAAGCTTTTTACACAAAGAATGCATTTTTTGCCCAAAACTCACATTTTTGCTGTAGCTCTGCTAATTTGTCCCACTGCCCTGTAAGGGCAGGTGGGCACTGTATAATGTGACATTACCACCATCTCCCACAGAACTGGAATGGAAGAACAGCTGTAGAATGCCGATGTCGTGTGGTAAGGCAGGACATGAAGCGCTATTATCAGGCTACACTGCTGCTTCCCTTCCTGATAAGCCCCTGAGCCAAGATTTTCTAGATGTTGTTGCACTGCAACAGCTATCTGCCCTTGCTGACATAGCCAATGGTGAAGGATGATGCAGGCCAACAACATCTGGAGGGCTACAAGCTCCCCATACCTGGTACAAGGTAAAAACAATCCCTTTCCCCCTCCCTTTGTCTTTATACTGTAAGCTTTTTAGGTTACAACCATCTCCTTTTGTTACAGTATGCCATTCCATGTGCAATGATCATAGTGATAATGGTAGATGTAGATGGCTGATACTAACTGAAGCTAGCGGAGAGAAATGGCATGGTTTCAACACCGGTAAAGAGGAACTGAAGCAGCCACAAAGTGGGAGGACAGATGCATGGACAGAGATTCTGCAGTTTGTTAAGAAGATAATGACTATTATAGTTAACCAGTTCTGGGATGAAGTGTTCTGAGAGAGAGGAAGAATTACCAATCAACATAATTTGAAGTTCCCTATTCTGGCTTTTAATATAAAGTCTAACAAATTTCTCACTTCTAGACAATTGTCTAGAAAGCCAACAAGGAGATAAACTATTTTAGTTCTGATCCTAACCAACACTGCTGACCTGGTTAATGGGGAAGAAATGGCAGGATCCTTACATGGGAGTGACCATATTCTCCTGGAGTTTGTTATACAGTGTAAAGGGGAACCCAAGCATAGTCAGACACATATTCCAGTCTTTAAGATAGCTGATTTCAGTAAAATTAGGGAAATACTGCATGTGATCCCATGGTCAGGAATACTAAAAGAAAAGTGTTCATGATGGATGAGAGTTTCTTAAAAGTGAGATATTAAAGGCACAACTTCAAACAATTCCAATGAGGAAGAAAAATGGGAGGTGTCTAAAGAAACCAGGATGGATATCTAAAGAACTTTGAACAGAGCTAAGATTTAAAAAGGACATGTATAAGTAATAGAAAAAGGGGGGGGGGTAGAAATAATAAAGAAGAATTCAAAAAACTAGCCAGCACATATAGGGATGTCAGAAAAGCTAAAGCACAGAATGAGTGCAGGCTTGCTAGAGAGTTTCGAAACAACAAAAGGGTGTTTTGGTTATGTCTGTAGCAAAATGAAGAACAATGGAGAAGATAGAGAAATGCTAATAGCAGACAGAGAAAAGGCACCACTACTCAACACCTTCTTTGCTTCAGTTTTCTCCCCCAAGGAAAAAACAGTGTTCAACCTGGGGACAATGAAGCAGGTAATGCAGTAGGGGAAATGCAGCACAGAATAGGCAAAGAGGTAGTACAGGAATACCTGACTACTCTAAATGAATTTAAGTCTCCAAGGCCAGATTAACTACATTCAAGAGTATTAAAAGAACTGACAGAAGTAATTTCAGAACCATTGTCAGTAATCTTTGAGAATTCCTGGAGGATTCCTAGCAGACTGGAGGAGAGCAAATGCTATACCCATCTTCAAAAGGGGGAAAAAGAGGAACCAAACAACTACTGCCCGACATCAATACCATGTCAGCCTGACATCAATACCAGGAAAGATTTTAAGGTCTTGTCTGCAGTAGGGAAAACCCCAAATCTGACCTGATAATGCCATATGATGTGCAGCCTTTCCTCCAAATCCGGAGTGATAATGTCATGCGATGTATGGCCCTATCTGCACCAGACTTGGGGAATACCACTTGAAAACTCCAGAGAAAACTATAGTGTGAACAATCCATTTACACTGGATTTGGGGGATGGGGAGGAGAGGAAGGAAAAGTGCTGCTTGAGGCGTCATCATTTCCCCCCTCTTCAGAGCCACTTTCTAATTCAAAAGGCAGAGCCCTAGCACTAGTCTCTCTCTCTCTCTCTCTCTCTCTCTCTCTCTCTCTCTCTCTCTCTCTGAGGTCAGAATGACTGGCCAGCCCTACCATCACAAGGCTAGCCACCTATTCTGACTTCAGAGAGAGTGATTAGCACTGGGGCTCTGCTTTCATGGAGCTTAGAGCAGACAGTTGTGTGCCAGAAAAACAGAGCCTTGGTACTAGTCTCTAAGGTCAGAATAAACACCCAGCCCAGCCATCATGATGCTGTCCACCCATTCTGACTTCAGAGGGAGAGATTACTGTTGGAAAAGCAGAGCCCTGCTCTCTCTGGAGTCAGAACAGGTGGCCAGCATGGCAATGGCACGGCTGACTGCCTGTTCTGACCTCAGAGCAGGTGATTGTACAACAGAAAAGCACAGCTGTGGTGCTAGTCACTCTCTCTGAAGTCAGAACAGGCCGACTTACCCATTCTGACCTCAGGGTGGGTGCCATAAAAACAGAGCCCCATTGCTAGTACTCTCTCTGAAGTCAGAACAGACAATTATGCACTGGAAAGGCAGAGCCCTGGTGCTCTTCCAGCCCATGCCAGCAGCGCCATGGAAGTGACTAGCCAGCAGTGACAGCAGGCCTGCAGCTTCACTGATGGTAGAAATCCAAATGCAGATTCAAACTTTGGCAGGTAAGGTGTGATGTTTAAATCTGGGCCAGAGTAGTCCAAATTTCATTTGGATTTTTACCCCCAATATAGACAAACCCTAGAGCAGATCATTAAACAGACAGTCTGTAAGCACTTAGGAATGCCATGATCACTAACATGGGAACATGGGCTTCTCAAAAACAAGTCATGCCAGACTAATCTTATCTCTTTTTTGACAGAGAAAAAAGATACACAAGCATGATAGATTAAGGGAAAGTTGTGGATGTAGCATATCTTTATTTCAGTAAGGCCTTCAACAAAGTTCCCCGTGATATTCTTACAAATAAGCTAGTAAAATGTGGATTTTAGGTGGATTTGTAATTGGTTGACCAACTGAATCCAAAGGGTGCTCAGCAATGGCTCATCTTCAACCTGGAGAGAAGTGGGGTGCCATGGGACTCTGTCCTAGACCCAGTGCTGTTCAACACTATTATCAATTACTTGGATGATGGATTAGAGGGTATGCTTATCAAATTTGCAGATGACACCACATTAGGAGGGATGGAGAATAGCCCAGAAGACAGGATCGGAATTCAAGATAACCTTAACAAACTGGAGAGGCAAGCCAAAACCAACAAAACAAATTTTAGGAAAAATTTAGGCAAGAAAGAAAAAAAGAAAAGAAAAGAAAGAAAGACAAAGATATAGGAAGGTGACACCTGGCTTGACAAGGGATCTAGGCGTCTTAATAGACTACAAGCTGAACACGAGTCAGAAGTGTGACACAGCAGCTAATAAAGCCAATGTGATTCTGGGCTGCATCAACAGGAGTACAGGCTCTAGATTGAGGGAAGTCATAGTACCACTGTATTCTGCTTTAGTCAGACCTCACCTGGAATACTGCATCCAGTTCTGGGCACCACAATTCAAGAAGGATATTGACAAGATGGAACTTGTCCAGAGGAGGGTGAGATGACTGTGAAGAGCTATGTTTAAGAAGCAGCCAATCCCAGCACAGGAAGCTGTGATGGGAGGGGCCTCTGTGAGTGTGAGGATGAGAGAATGTCAGTTGAGAGAAAGCAATTGGATGAGTCAGGTGTGAGAGAGAACTGGGAGTGAACTGTTATGAGAGCAAGGTGTGTGAATCAGTTGAAAGACACCATAGAAAAAGTACTAGATGTCTGAAAGTAGTATGTCTGTCACTAAATGAAAAATCCAGTGTTAATATTTGGTACTCTACAGTCTTTGAATTTGTTACTATATAGATATAATAAACCAAAGAAGTTCTTTTGTTAACTATTCCACTGACTCATCTTGAGAGAGAGAGAGAGAGAGAGATTCCCCAGTGTGCTGATTGGCTGCTTAAGCCAATGACAGGACTCATCATAGGAACTTTCTTTGGTCCTATCAAGAGGCAATACATGCAGCGCAGAGATCCTTCTCCTCTGCACGTATTGCGTCTGCAGAGTCCCGTCCAGCAGAGCTGTTTAGGGTGGTAAAGGAGTTGACGCAGGTTATTCCTGCACAGAACCCGTTGCTTAACCCAACGACAGCCTGCTGTGACGCGTTTAACAATTTCTTTGCAGATAAAATCTCTCGGATAAGAGCCGACTTAGATGCCAGTAATTTGACAGAAACAATTGACGAGGTGTCCAGCAACTCCGTTGATGTAAGTTTACTGGATGAATTTCAATCCATGAGTACCGAGGACATGGACAAGCTACTTGGTAGGGTGAAGAAGACGACCTGCCCGCTCGATCCTTGCCCTTCATGGCTGGCCATCCAGGGGGGGACTGCCTTGATGGTGTTCCTTAAGGACATCATCAATGCATCCCTCAGAGAAGGGTGTGTTCCATCTTGTTTAAAGGAAGCAGCCATTAGGCCACTCCTGAAAAAATCTTCCCTTGACCCCCTGGACATGAACAACTATGGGCCGGTTTCTATGTTACCATTCTTGAGCAAAGTGATCGAGGGGGCAGTTGCGCTTCAACTCCAAGTGGTCTTGGATGAAACCGATTATCTAGACCCATTTCAAACTGGCTTCAGGACGGGATTTGGAGTTGAGACTGCCATGGTTGCCTTAACCGACGACCTGCATCTAAGCATCGACAGGGGTAGCGTGACCCTGTTGGTGCTTTTGGACATCTCAGCGGCTTTTGATACGATAGATCATAGCATCTTTTTGGATCGCCTGAGAGGGTTAGGAATCGGAGGCACTGCGCTCCAGTGGTTCCGGTCCTTCCTCTCGGGCAGGTCCCAGAGGGTGTTGCTCGGGGACAGTTGCTCCAGCAGAAAGGAGCTTATTTGTGGTGTTCCGCAGGGCGCCATCCTGTCCCCGATGCTGTTTAACATCTATATGAAGCCGCTGGGTGAGATTATTCGGAGTTATGGGGCTGGGTGTTATCAGTACGCTGATGACACCCAGATCTATTTCTCCTTGTCCCGATCGTCGGCCTCGAATTCCGATGGTGTCTCTCCTCTTAATGACTGTCTTAAAGCAGTAATGGGCTGGATGAGGAAAAACAGATTGAGATTAAATCCAGACAAAACGGAGGTGCTCACGGTAGCAGCCCCGAAACCAGGAGTTGGGTTGCAACCTCCAGTCCTGGATGGGGTCACGCTCTCTGTTAAGGACTGTGTTTGCAGTCTGGGGGTGCTCCTTGATTCATTGCTTCAGATGACTAGTCAGGTGAATGCGACGGTCAGGAGTGCCTGTTATCAGCTTCGGCTGATACGCCAGCTGCGCCATTTCCTGGAAGTAAAGGACCTCGAGACTGTGGTGCATGCGCTGGTAACCTCTCATCTAGATTTCTGCAATGCGCTCTACATGGGGCTGCCCTCATGCTTGGTCCGGAAACTTCAGTTGGTACAAAATATGGCAGCCAGAGTGGTCTCGGGAACATCTCGGAGAGATCATATAACTCCAGTGTTAAGATTTCTCCACTGGCTGCCTATCAGTTTCCGGGCCCAGTATAAGGTGTTGGTTATTACCTTTAAAGCCCTAAATGGCTTGGGTCCAACTTATCTCCGGAACCGCCTCCTCCCATACAATCCTCCCTGCGCACTCCGGTCCTCTGGGAGGAATTTGCTTCAGCCACAAAACTCTAGGCTGTCTGCAACCTCCCAGAGGGCCTTTTTGGTAATCGCCCCCAAATTATGGAATGACCTGCCAAACGAGATCCGTCAGATAACAACCCTGAGTAGCTTTAAAAAAGCACTAAAGACGGATCTCTTTCGGCAGTCCTTTCCTAATTAGATCCCGGCCTCAGGGGATCCTGGCTTCTTTTAGTCCGCTGGCCATTTATAGTATTTTATTGTATTTATTGTTTTTAATTGTGATTTTAGATCAGTTGGTTTTAATTTATAATTGTTTAATATTTTTTTATGGGGGAGGGTGGGGTGGGGGGTGTTTGGGGATTTAATCTGTATTGTATTTTAATTTTTGTAAGCCGCCCTGATTGTTTTAACAGAGGGGCGGGGTATAAATAAATATTATTATTATTATTATTATTATTAAGAAACATACCCATCCAATCCCCTCCCTCCTCTCACCACCCATATGTAAATTCCCTCTCTACCTCACAATCCACTTCTGCCACTCAGTCTGCATCTACACCCCAAGCCTCACAAGGGCCCCTCCCTCCTCTCACTTCCTCAGCCACTCAACACCCACATGTAAAACAATGCAATATTTTTGCCTAAAATAATACCATGTAGTTGAACAATGTGAAAGCCCAGCAGGGTGCATGTGCCAGACAACAGCCGCAAGCTCCATGTCACAACCACCACTTGAAACCTCAGCAGGGCATATGCAGTAACCACGAGACCATTGCATTAATTTCTCATGCAAGCAAAGTAGATTCCACCTCAACATGAGGAGGAACTTTTTGACAGTAAGAGCTGTTCGGCAGTGGAACACACTCCCTCGGAGCGTGGTGGGGTCTCCTTCCTTGGAGGTCTTTAAACAGAGGCTGGATGGCCATCTGTCGGGGATGCTTTGATCAAGATTTCCTGCGTGGCAGGGGGGTTGGACTGGATGGCCCTCGTGGTCTCTTCCAACTCTGCAATTCTATGATTCTATGATTCTACAACAAAGTCTTTTACCAAATATGTAACAAGAAATGCCAGATGTCCATGCTGGGTTCAGGAAAAGAAGCACTAGGGATCATACTGCAAACATATATTGGATAATGGACTGCACCAAAGAATTTTAAAAGAAAATTGACCTATGCTTTATAGATTATAGCAAAGCCTTTGATTGTATAGATCATGAAAAGCTATGGGTTGCTCATAAAGAAATGGGTGTGCCACATTTGATTGTCCTGATGCACAACTGTCAGGATCATGAGTCTTGCCATGCTTGTGAACCATGCTTGTGCTTACGTTGTGCAATGCTGGATGATGGGTTATACAGCACAAGCGGTAAGGCTGGATAGAAAGGAATTATTTATCTCTCATGGCTTGGGCTAATGAGCAGATTGTCTGGAAAAGTAAACTAACTGCCAGTTGTCAAGGTCAGTACTGTGGGAAAGCCTGGTAAGGGGTGGAAGGGGGAGGGGTTCTGCCTGGGTAGACAGATTGTTTTGGTTAATTGATGAATGAGATGTAAGCCCAGGAAAGCTGCCTGAATTGCTTCGTGCTTTAAGAATACTGTGCAAGTGAAAACCTTCAGTCCTGACAACAATTATGTACTGTGATTAATCCTGCTTGCTAAATAAAGCTTTTCTGTATCTGCTGAAAGCTGGGAGCCGGTTCCACGGCTATTTTTGTTGCGGTATTTATTGCATTAGTGCAGTTTCGATTTAGTGTCGCAAAGTTCCCACGATTTTATTTCGGATCCTACTTAGTTCCACGATGTAGTTCATATGTGATTATAATGTGCATTTAAATAAGATGTAAGGTTCTTCACCTCGAACTATTCTAGTTTCCATGACAGCGATATTCGGCATATTTTAATGATCTTACCTGTCAATCAACGAAGTACGTCATTCCTTTCCAACGTACTTCCTTCAGGAATTCCTGCCACTCGTTCTCCCATTGGTCAGCTATTCCCCCCCCCTCATTGAGTTCTGATTTGGCTTCTCGTCATCATTTATGGTCTTTGTTCTTTCAATAGTGGTAACTCAACTTTGGGGGGGCCAAACGATCATAAAAAATCCGTTTGGGGGGGTAAAAAATATGAATAGGCTGTCATTCGTATGCATACGAACCGCCCACATGATTTTTTACCCCGCTAAACTCCGTATGATTCCCTCTTCCCCAAGCTGGCTGGAGCAAGCAAGCCAAGCGGCAGATTAAAATCTCCCACCGCCTTTTTTTTTTAAAGGTTCCTGCTTTGCGGACAGTCGGTTTTCCCTATTTACAATATAAAATAAAAAATAAATAAACATTTATTTTTATTTATTTATTGTAGCAGCCATGGAGGTGTTAGCTACGCTAGATTCCTGTGGCAATTTTTTCAAACACATCAATATTCTGGTGACATAAACGTAACTGCTCTTGTACTTTCTCTTCCCCCCAAAGATCCAGTAAATCAAGAGTCTCGGCATGGCTCCAAGCTATTCCCCTGCCACCCTTCTTTGTTCTCTGAACTGTCTCCATTAGGAAAACGAATGATGTTTTAAGAGGATGCTTCAAAGCAGATGTTTACCGGAAAGGTATGACGGATGTGTGGGCGGGCTTCTGTGGTGTCACGTTACCGAACCGCCGACTTCTGTGGTGGATCTTCTGAACTTCAAAGTGTCGTATAGTTCACAAATGTGTTAATGCGCAAATATGAGGCACTTTTTTAAAAAAAGTCAGAAAATAAGCGGTGTCATTAAATGTGCCACTTAGGGGTTTTTCAGACCCCCTCCTTCTGAAAAGGTCGCTGGAGATGCAGAACACGTGGGAACTATAAGGCTTCTTGGCGAATTTTTTGAGGATTATTTTTGCCGTGTAAATGACCCCCTGGTGTTCTTGAAGTGGAGTTAATCTGTACATTACAGTAATCTGTATTCAGGACAAGAGGCTAACATTAGGACAGCATATGGAGAAATGGAATGGTTTCCTATTGTCAAAGCTGCATTTTACACCCTATCTGTTTAACTTATATGCTGAACATAACATATGTAAAGCAAGATTAGACATGGAGGAAGGAGGCATGAAAATTGGAGGGTGGAACATCAACAATTTAAGATACGCAGATAACACCATGCTACTAGCAGAAAATAGCAAAGACTTGGAATGATTACTGAAGAAAGTCAAGGAAGAAAGGGCAAAGGCAGATTTACAGTTGGAACAATAAGAAAAAAAAATGGCCACAAATGATTTACATAACTTTAAGGCAGATGATGAAGACATTGAAATGGTTCAAGATTTTCCATACCTTAGCTCAGTCATTAATCAGAATGGAGACTACAATCACAAAATCAGAAAAAGGCTTGGGCTTGGAATGGCATCCATGAAGGAACTAGGCAAAATCCTGTAAAGAGATACCACTGAATACTAAAGATAGGGTGGTCCATGCCATCATATTTCCAATTTTTATGTATGGTTGTGAAAGCTGGACAGTGAAGAAAGTTGATAGGAATAAAATCAACTTATTTGATATGTGGTGCTTTCTACAAAATACCATGGACTGCTAAAAAGACAAATCAATGGGTCCTAGAGCAAATCAAGCCTGAACTCTCCCTAGAAGCCAAGATGACTAAACTGAGACTACCTTTCTTTGGCCATATTATGAGAAAACATGGCTAGCTGGAAAAGACAGTAATGCTGGGTAAGGAAGAAAGCAGTAGGAAAAGAGGAATAGATAGACTCAATCAAGGAAGCCATGGCACTGAGTCTGCAAGAACTGAGGAGGGCTGTTGATAATAGGGTGACTTGGATGTCTCTCATCCATGGAGTCACCATAAGTCAAAGTCAACTTGATGGAATAATAATAATAATAAACAACTTTATTTTTGTACCCCGCCTTTTGCCTATAAGGCAATCAAGGCCGCTCACAACAATTGGATATAAAACAAACAAATCCGTAACAATAGTAATACCTTAAAACAATTTACCCCTCTTATAATTACATATAATAGTACATATGTTTAAAATAACTGGCAAATTCACCAGTGACATAAAACAACTACCCTAAGACTTTAAAACTATAATATCAAAACATAAGAACATAAACATAAAAACATAAAAAGAGGGAGAAGCATCCATTAAAAATGGTCTGTTCTATTCAAGGAAGGCCTGCTGGAAGAGATCTGTTTTGACAGCTTTTTTGAAATTCTCCAAGCTGGTTGCTTGACGGATCTCCTCTGGCAGGGCATTCCATAGTCTGGGAGCAGTGATAGAAAAAAAATATCTCGGAGGTTGTTGTTAATCTAGATCTCATTGGTTGCAATAAACCCCTCCAGAAGATCTAAGGAAGTTAACAACAAAGATCCTAATTCTGCCTGTTTGGACTAAAGTCATTGATAATGAGTTGGGAGCCTAGGTTACCAGATAGCGATAAGAGGAGCACTCAGATAGTGACAAGAGGAGCCTCCAAACAGCTACAGGGCACATCCAGTCTGATTTTAAAGACCAGAATGTCCCAGATTTTGTTCCTGTTTTTTCTGATTTTATTCTGGAGATCCGAACATATTTTGTTTATCCCAGAATATTTTCTGTCAGGTCCCAGTAGAGTTAGAGACTTTTTATACCAGCTCCTCAGATCAGTTTATTTTAACCGAGTATAAAATCAGGAAAAAACAGGAGCAAAATCTGAGCCTTTCCAATCAGTCTGGATGTGTTCACATATTAGCTGACAAACACAAAAGGACCTCAATCACTCAGTCTTAAGGGATAGGGTGGGGAACCATGCCTGTTTCAACTGACTTTATCCCACATCTATTTTGTAAGGCAGAGACAATATATGCTCTGTGATCTCTGTCTATCAATTTTATTATATTTATGTTTTAAGTTTTTTGTTTTAATTCATACCAAATATTTTATTCTTGTGTAAACAGCCCTAAAATCCTCTGTTAATGTTTAAATATATGGCTTCATGATTTCTAAAGCAAACAAATAAATACATTTTCCTGAGCCTGGTCTCCAAACCCCTCACCTTTACTACCCTGTTGCGCATCTCACGGGCCTTATCAGGCTTTTCCTCGATATATTTTCTCAGTAGCAAAGCCTCACACTCCACAAACTTGCAGAACCCATGATTAGCATAGAGGGAGGCACTAGTTCTTCTCACTAGCCTTCTTGCCTTTTCAAATGGCGGCATGAAGTCATCCCAAAGTTGAAGTCTAGCAAACCTATAAAATAGCCTTTCATCAGTTGCATGTTAAGCAGGATGAGACTCAGTTCTTCCCTTTCTAAAGAAGTAGACTAAGCTCAAGTTTTCACTACAGAAGGACATTAGGGCTTCAAATGCTGTGACATGTGCAGAGCTGTAAGTATCTTGGGTAATCTTCAAGTATACATCTTCAACAGAAGGGCCCAAACTCAGGTAGTCACACTGCCCCTGCTCCAAATCTGGTAAACTCAGTATTGCAGCTGGATTAAATTATTCAAAACATACTGCATGGACTCTCACATTTTTAAAGGATGTTTGGGCAAAATATGGATTTTTTTAAGGAACCAGGCTAGTGGTGGTGGAGAAAAGTTTGGCATTGATGACTGACAGGTGTATAGATTATGAGGTGGCAAAAAGAATTAAACTCTCTCTCTTTCTCATGCTATTTTCACCATTCACATATCCAGAGAGGCTTACTGCATGCCAGAGTAAAGTGCCAGGGCAGCCGGAAGGATCTACTTTCCATGCTACCTTACTGCATGATGTCGTTGTTCTTCTGTGTTCTGCTGTTCCACTCCCATGGGAGACTGAGGTAAAACTGTGGGGCTGTTTACATGGCAAAATAAATCCTCTAAAAATTTGCAAAGAGTCCTAATAGTTCCCACATCTTTCGAATCAAAGTCGCCATATTCAGAAGGGGGGGAACATAAGTCACGCAGTATCAGCTTTCGCTATTTTCCCCATCTTTTTTGAAAAGCAGTGCAAGTTAGCGCACTTTCAATTGTGTGAACTACCATTTTGCTTATGGCAGTGGGAACTATGAGCAGTCTTTCTGAAACAGCCAGAGCAGAGCTGAGCCTTGGTTGGTTGGAGTGACTAAGGAGGGGGTGGACTTGCAAGAGATGAGTCTCAAAGGAAAAGATCCAGCCAGCCGGCTTGCTTTCTAGCATAATTACTGTTCATCTCTCTCTGTGTGTGTATGACAGAGAGGAAGAGAGTGATCTACTCCACCGGCTGATCACTAGCTTGCCCTGCTGTGATCATGTTCTTTTGTGTGTGCGTGTGTGTGTGCGCGCAAGAGAGAGAGACAGAGAGAGACAGAGAAGCAGTCTGCTCAGCTGGCAGGGATGTAGAAAAGGGAATCTAGGCTGCTTTCCTTCCCTCCTTTGTCAATATTCCTCTCCCCCCCGCCGTGGTCTCCCTCCTTTGTTGGTTGATTTATCTGGTTTTCTCTGGCTCAGACGAAGCTGCCTCCTGCCTGCCTTTAAGGACAGTGATCTGGAGGCCATGCCCCCCACCTTTGTGTGAACAAGAAAGGCCGAAAGCTCACAGATCTTCCAGTTCAGCAATAAATCATGTGAACTATGCAGCGCTGGTGCAAAAGGACGGCAATCTGGAATTTCGCGTACTTTATTCTGCCGTGTAACTGGCCCCTGTGTCTTTTTGCTAATGGATTAAAAGAGCTGGCAAATGTAATCTCAGATACAATAATCTTTGAGAACTCTTGGAGAACAGCAATAATCTTTGAGAACTCTTGGAGAACAGGAGAAGTCTCAGCAGACTGGAGGAGGGCAAATGTTGTCCCCATTTTCAAAAAGGGGGAAAAGGAGGATCCCAACAATTATCGTCCAGTTAGTCTGACATCAATACCAGGGAAGATTCTAGAACAGATCATTAAACAAAGAGTCTGTGAACATTTAGAAGGCAATGCCATAATCACAAAAAGTCAACATGGGTTTCAGAGTAACAAGTAACGCCAGACTAATCTGATCTCTTTTTTTTGATATAATTACCAGCTTGGTAGATGAAGGGAATGCTGTGGATATCACATACCTTGATTTCAGTAAGGCCTTTGATAAGGTTCTCCATGACATTCTTGCAAACAAGCTTGTAAAATGTGGGCTAGACAAGTTAACTGTTAAATGGATTTGTAATTGGTTGACCGGCCGAACCCAAAGGGTGCTCAGCAGTGGCTCCTCTTCGTCCTGGAAAGATGTGACCAGTGGGGTGCCACAGGGTTCTGTCCTGGGCCCAGTGCTATTCAACATCTTTATCAATGACTTGGATGACGGAATTAGGGATATACTTACCAAATTTGCAGATGATACCAAATTAGGAGGAGTAGCTAATACCCTAGAGGGCAGGATCAGAATTCAAAATGACCTGGATAGACTGGAGAGCTGGGCCAAAGCTAACAAAATGAAATTCAATACGGAGAGATGTAAGGTACTGCACTTAGGGCAAACAAATGAAATGCATAGATATAGGATGGGAGAGACCTGGCTGAATGAGACTATTTGTGAAACGGATCTAGGAGTCCTAGTAGACCACAAGTTGAACATGAGTCAACAATGTGATGCGGCAGCTAAAAAGGCCAATGCGATTTTGGGCTATATCAATAGAAGTATAGTGTCTAGATCAAGGGAAGTAATAGTACCGCTCTATTCTGCCTTGGTCAGACCTCACCTGGAATACTGTGTCCAGTTCTGGGCACCACAATTCAAAAAGGATATTGACAAATTGGAGTGTGTCCAGAGAAGGGCGACTAAAATGGTGAAAGGTCTGGAAACCATGCCTTATGAGGAAAGACTTAGGGAGCTGGGTATGTTTAGCCTGGAAAAAAGATGGTTAAGAGGCGATATGATAGCCCTGTTTAAGTATTTGAAGGGGTGTCACGTTGAGGATGGAGCAGGCTTGTTTTCTGCTGCTCCAGAGACTGGAACATGGAGCAATGGATGCAAGCTCGAGGAACAGAGATTCCACCTCAACATTAGGAGGAACTTTTTGACATTAGGAGGAACTTTTTGTTCGGCAGTGGAACACACTCCCTCGGAGTGTGGTGGGGTCTCCTTCCTTGGAGGTCTTTAAACAGAGGCCGGATGGCCATCTGTCGGGGATGCTTTGATCGTGATTTCCTGCGTGGCAGGGGGTTGGACTGGATGGCCCTTGTGGTCTCTTCCAACTCTGCAGTTCTATGATTCTATGATTCTATGATTCTCCCGGTTAGGAAAAAGATGCGGTCTTACCTCAGTCTCCCACAGGACTGGAATGGAAGAATGACAACTTCATGAAGTAAAGCAGCATGGAAGACTGAACCTTCTGGCTGCACCGCCACTGTACTGTACACCTCATAGTTTCTGTTTTCATTACAGGGTAGTGGGGCATATGGCAACACTGGAGAAAGAGATTTCCTTCCTGGCAGTGGAAATCTCCTTCAGATTCTCATCAGATATCTTGTTGTTTAACATAAATTTCCTTCCTGGTTTATGTTTTCCTACAGCAACTTTTAATTTAACTTGGTTACACAATACCTTGTAGTTTGAAAAGTATTTTATTCTAATAACTACATATGTAACATGCTCTTTAGCACAGCTACATTACTCACTGTAAGATCTGGTGGGGTAGCTGTATTAATCTTTTGCAATGGAAAATAAACAGTCTTGTGACGTCTTAATTGGCCAAAAGCTTTTACAGGCTCATCCTACTCCATCAGGTATATTATTCACTGTTAATTCTCTAATAAGGTCAGTGGTATGTTGGTCCTGTTAGAAAACTGTGGTGTTTAACCTAGCAGAATGCAGAAGGCAAGTACTATGAACTATAAATAGGAGTAACTACACTGGATGCTCATGATATGGTAAAAGATAAAACTTACATTTATTGTTCTGAGTAATCCATTTAGCCAAAGATAGAACAAAGCAAACAAACCTAGACATGAGTACAGAAGCCTCTAAAACTGGCTTTTCATGCATGTAGATATGCTGGAATAGCCATCATGGAGTCGGAGCTCCACAAGTTAAGGACAACAAAAAACTGATCAACTAAAGGTACTGAGTGGTTTCCTTCAAAGGCCAAGAGTGAATAAGATACTTGATCCCACCTTGGCTACCTGTTAGGCTGTTTTCCCCACTCCCTATTTTTTCCAGTGAGTTTTCTGTTTCATGTCAGTACATGGTTTCTGCATTATAATGCAAAAGGAAGCATATTTCATCTCTATCAGCTGAGGTTATTTGCTGAGATAAAAAAACATAAAATCAACCTCTCCTCATCTCCAATTATATGCCACACCATAACTTTGCACATCACTGCATCTACTGATATGGACTGTGTGACTGATCTAGCAGCACTGTCTCTCCTTCCCACACCCAAACATAGTTTCTTCTTTGTGGTTTCTGTGCCCTCACACAAATGGGTTTTGCACCTGTGCAGAGACCCCATTCAGCTAATCTTCTCTGTATCGTTCCAATTTTAGTATATGTGCTGCCGAAGCGAGCTGAGTACCCCACCCCTCGTATATCATGCAGCATGTCCCAGCCCACCAAGCTACTGTCCCCTCAGGTTCTCTCTGTTCACCAGTAGAGTGACATTGTTCAGTCTCTTCTTGCTGATTCCCCCTCCCTTTATTTTTTCTCTATTATTCTGGTTGCTGTATCATTTTCATATTTCTCTTTGTCCTTCTTTTTCATTACCCTCTCCCCAAAGTTTTTCTTCCTTACTTACCTCAAAGTCTCAGCATTCCCCCCTTGTTTTTCTCACAGGCCAGGAGTCAGCTTCTCTAGCTGAACAGCAACCTCAATGCAACTACACAGGCAGCTAGCTAGTTTTCAAAGCCATGAAGGTGGAAGGCACAAATGAGAGCCAACTGGCTCCATCCTTTTTAAGAAGGGCAAAGGATGGTAGTCTGAAGCCAGAAAAAACGTATGTGTTTTGTTGGCCCTTACCTTTGCTCCTGTGTGCTCTGTGCCTCAGACCTCTGCTTCATTGTTCGCCTGGATTCTTTGCCCCCACCCCCACCCCGACTGGCTGACCTTGCTGTTCCCTATGTTCCTGAACTTCTGGACTGACTTCTGCCTTTGCTTCTGTTGTAATGCCTGGCAGGCAAGCTTCTCTCAACTGCTATCTGTTAAGCAAAAGATCTCTCTCTCCAATGGGTTCATTGTCTAAAAAAAACCAAAAACCCTTCAGGCACCTTTGGATCAGCCAATTTCTGAGCTGCAGAAGTCGCAGTCCTCCTCGGTACCATTGCCTTTGTCTATGTGGCCTCCAAGAGCTTCCTCCCCAGTACCAATGGTTCCATCGGTTTCGATGGCCTCATATGATCCATCGGTTGCTGTTCTTCAACAACCTGTTGAAGTCCCATCTACAGAGGGTTTGACTTTGTTATCCAAAGCTAAGGACAAGCATGGAGATGGTAAGTTGGCTGATTAAAAAATTAGCTGAAAGCATCATATGCTTTCAGACCTGTCTGCTTCAGCTGAGACTGCTAAGATAGAACCGAAGAAGCGTAAACATTTCAAAGCCCACTCAGTTCTTACTCTCCATCCTTCCATGACAGACATAATTACAGGGAATACCCACATGATCATTGCTCTCTTTCATATTGGAACCAAAGTTGTTTGAGGTCACCTTCTCTTTGACTTTCCTCTCCATCTTGACACCTGTCGTCTCACTATCAGTCTCCTCCTACACCATGGTGTCGGTCCCCTATCTCTCTGCATCATTTACCCCCATTGCTTCTACTACACATGAATTCCACTGTCTCCAGACCTCCATCGTCACTGCTTGTGGGAGGCTCATCAGCTCACTCAGTCCAGGTTCCGTACACTACTCAGGCCTCTGGTTTCATTGACTGGTTTTGACCACTCATACAACTCCAGCTCCAAGTGTTATTCCTTTCGTATCTTCCACCTTGGTGACATCTCAACAGATTCTGCCATTAGTATCATCAGTTGCCATGCTTGCAGTCATAACTCCTACAGTTCCACTCCTTGCTTCAGCACCTGATCCAAACCACTAAAATTCTTTATGATGACTATGAATCTCCTTCAACAGATTCTCCTTTGCCACAGACAAATTCTCCTTCAGGGAATGTAGGAACATAATGCCAGCATTGCCTATGGAGGATGTCAAGCTTTTTTCCAAAATTGTCTTGAAACTTGCCAAATCCTTCATTTTAGAAGTGATTCCTCTACCAGCTCCAGTTCTTGACTGTTTTTGAAATTGTAGGTGCTCACTCTATTACACCTGCAACCATTCCTCCCCTAGCAGCTTTGCAGGATGTCATTAAGCAGTCCTGGACAAAACCTGCCTCTCTTCTGCCTAATTCTCGTTGTCTAGAACATCCCTATAAGATTAACCAGGAGAGTTCAGTTTACCGGTCCCATCACCCACTTCCTAATTCCATAATTGTGGAAGCAACACAGTCTAAGGGTGGTACTAAGACTCAATCCATCTGTGTAGATAAGGAAGGGACGTGACTGGACATGTTTGGCAGGAGGTTTTATTTGTTCTCAGCATTGATGATTTGTATGGGCAATATGCAAGCCTGTATGGCAGCATATCAGAAGTTTCTGTAGAACAAAATGTTTATTTTCATCCCACACCTAACTGATGAACAACATAAAGCTGCTTTGACATTCTATCAGGAGACTCTGGTTCTTTCCAAACAACAGATACAGTCAGCCAGGCATTTGGTAGAGTACACAGAGTGATGACCAGGGCAGTAGCCCTTCACTATTATGCTTGGTTCTGCACTACCTGCCTGTCAGAGGTTGTATGTTGTTGGATAGAGGATCTGCCCTTTGATGGGGAAGGACTTTTCAATGGGCTAAATGGTGAAAATACTCCTCATAGAATTCAAGGAGAATACTTTTTGTCCCAATGGGATACTGCAGTGATTTGACATATTGGGAAGGAGGGGGGGCAAAAACTCCAAATACTCTATAGGAAAAGCCTTCGCAGCTTTTCCTGTTTTTAAAAAAAAGCTCTGAAGGAAATGTGCATTCCTACTCTTTGGGACAATAATGCGATTTGGTACGCAGTCTGGAGAGGGCAGAACTCTACATCTGTACCAGACGTGCACAGGAGCGGGCTTGCCATCAAACGCCTGGAAGCGATAGCAGTCATGCACTTTCTAAAAACTTTTATTTTTTAAAAAAACTGTCAAAAGGGAACTGCAGCAGATAACAAAAGTAGAGGGGGGTGCAATTTGCCAGATTTGAGAACTTATTACCAGGCAGCAGTTTTAATTTGGATTAAAGACTGGGTTAGACTGCAGAACAAGTGAATACTTAATGTGGATGGCCATTATAAAATATTTGTTTAGCACGCTTACTTATTCTATGAGAAAGATAAAATAAAAAAGGAGTTTACAAACCACTATATAAGAAAAGCTTTATTGAAAGTGTGGAAGAGAATAAAAGTAAAATTTTGCTTTAAAATACCTTTTTGGGTATCATCTCAAGAAGTGTTTCAAGCAAAATGGAAAAACATTGACCAATGGATAAGATATGAGGACACTGGAGACAGAGGAGATAATAACACCTTTACACTCAAATCAAGAGAACAACTAAAAGAAAAAAAATTCAAATTAATTGGTTTACATATCTTCAACTAAAAGTTTACATATCTTCAACTCCATCAAAAAAATGGAGGCTTTGAGCTAGATAACCGTGATTTGGATAAACTGTTTTGGGATGAATGCAATAAGAATCAATTGGCAAAATTTTATAAATTACTACTAACTAGGAATATGGAATCAGAATTTATAAAAGATTACATGAGGAATTGGGCAAGAGATATTGGTTATCCTCTGAATGTGGAAGAGTGGGATAAAACCAGGGAAAAATCTAATAAGTTTACCGCATGTCATAATCTTAAAGAGAATTATATTTAAAATATCACAGAGATGGCATTATACTCCGGCGAGACATAATAGAATGAATAAATCAATAAATAGCACATGTTGGAAATTTGGGAATAACCAGGGTACATTAATACACGTGTGGTGGCATTGTAAAAAAATAAAATAAAAGTTTTTGATTGAAGGTTCATGACCCAATGAAAGAAATTTTACAGATTACATTTGATTGTGTACCGGAGCTATACCTGTTTAATATGCTGAATGTGTCGAAAAAAGAGGGATAAAACCCACATTGGAAGATTATACTTTACATGGTGACTTCAGCTAGATTAGTAATTGCTAAGAAATGGAAATCAACAGAATTGCCATCTATAAATGATTGGTTGATTAAACTAATAGATATGCTATAACTAGATAATTTGACTAACAAGTTGCGTAGCAAATCATGTAATAAAACAAGGACTAATTGGTTACCAATGATAACCTTTTTTGGGGGGGGGGAAGGAGATATCTATGATGATAAAATTTATTGTGGTAAAGAGAGATAGTAAGAGTTTTATAATGATTTGTGAAATTTTTAGAAGAGAGTGGAGTAATAACTTGAGAGAGCATAAGTATTTTTTGTACTATTCTTTTTGTATTAGCAGAAGTCGATTTTTATTTAAGATTGAAGAATATACCAAATCCTTCTGGAAGACTCACAAGGAAGTCAACTAGAGATTATTGTATTAGAGAAGAATCAATGTTAAGTACTTTGTAAAAGTAACCAATATTGGGAAACCAATATTGTTTAAAAAGATAATGATGTGATTCTTGTATGTAAGATCTATAATTAATAAAAAGGAATTTAAAATGGGGGGAAAGGGAACCGCAGTGCTTGGAGATGATGATGAGGGTGGCCACTATGAGGAAGAGACCAAGCTGCCCACCCTTCAGCCATCCCAACACTGCCACTGGTGGTGGACGCCTCTGATTCTGGCTGCAATTAAAGGGATGGGAGGAGCTGCCTGACCAGCCACTGATTGTGGAGAAGGAAGAGGAGGGTGGCGTTTCGCCGGTGAGATGAGGCTGAAGCAGCAAAGAGCCGCCCTCCTCTTCCTCCTCCCTGTGGCTGGCCAGGCAGTTTCTCTCACCCCTTTACAGTCAGAATCAGAGGCCACCACCATTGGGATGGGTGAAGGGCAGATGGATCTCCTCATTATATCCAGGTGCTATGAGGTCCCCTTTACCTTCCTTGCCCCCCCACTGCCCAAAACAATAACATGGCCACTATCTTGATTTGCAGCTGTGTGAACATCAGGGTTGAGAGCTTTGCATACTATTGTTATTGCCAAAACACTGTGAAGACAAAAGAACACTGCTGCGAATTGCCTATAATGCACAAGTATGTACATTATTTCTTCTCATCTAGACATGCACAATGCCATCACTGATGGTGCTATGGACCATATTGGCAAGGGATTTGGGTCCCAACAGCACCAATAGAGGTCATTCCATTCCATTCTTGGAGAAAGTCATCCTTCTCCTCCTTCCTTTGTGGTCAGGATGTATGTCCTCCCAATATTCATCAAGACAGAGGCGCCAATTTAAGCAACAAAAATATCAGTCAACATCTTCAAAGAAGTCCACAGAAGAGGAGGAAGAACCACAGTGCCAGGCCTTAGAGAACACACAGGAAACCTTGGTAGATCCAGCACATGAAGTGGCCTCTGCCAGGACTTGAAGGAAGAGGGTGGTGGTGGTAGGGGATTTCCTGCTGTGAGGAACAAAAGCAGTAGTCTGCAGGCCTGACAAAATGTCTTGGGAGGTATGCTGTCTCCTGGGGCAAGAATTCAAGATGTAACACAGAGGCTGACAAGACTCATTAAGCCTTCTGACAGTTATCCCTTCCTTTTTGGTCCACATGGGAACCAATGATATTGCAAGGCATAGCCTCCAGAAGATCACAAGGGATTATGAGGCTTTGGGTAGGAACTTGAAGAACTTGAATGCACAGGTAGTCATTTCGTCTGTCCTTCCAGTAGAAGGGCATGACCCAGGAAGGGAGAGAAGAATAGTGGAGGTGGACAACTGGCTACACAGATGGTGCCGCTGAGGACAATTTGGTTCCTGGACCATGGGATATGGTTTCAAGGAGGTGGACTTCTGGCAAGGGATGGGTTGCACTTCACAGCAGTTGGCAGGAATGTTTTTGCTAAGACACTGAAAGATCTTACCAGGAGTGCTTTAAACTGAGTTGACAGTATTCATGAGCACAGGAGTTCATCAAGTGCTGGAGAAAATGGCCCAAATGTGATACAGACAAGACAAATAGTACAAGAACCCAACAGTGGGAGGAATAAAACCTTTAAAAGACAGATAGGGGGAATGGCCCATGGTCTTAGATGTCTCTATACTAATGCACAGAGCATGGGAAATAAACAGGATGAACTTGAACTCTTAGAACAGCAAAACAAATATGATATAATAGGCATCACTGAAGCCTGATGGGAGGAGTCTCATGATTGGAAAGTACTAAAAGAGGGGTATAGGCTATTTCAGAAAAATAAACCAAACAGGAATGGTGGTGGAGTAGCATTATATGTTAAAGATATGTACACCTGTGAACAGATCCATGACTTAATTCCTGGGAGATAGGCTGAGAGCATCTGGGTAAAAATTAAGGGAGAGAGAAACAGCAGGGATATCATTCTGGGGGTCTACTACAGACCTCCAAGCCAAACCGAGGACTTGGATGATGCTGTCCTAGAACAGATAACTGCACATTCAGAAAGGAGAGATGTAGTAATAATGGAAGATTTCGACTAGCCTGATATTTGTTGGAAGTCCAACTCTGCCAAGAATTTAAGGTCCAACAAATTCCTCACTTGTCTTGCAGACAATTACATTGTCCAGAAGGTGGAAGAGGCAACAAGGGGATCAGCTATTTTAGATCTGATCCTAACCAACGGGGATGGCCTGGTTAATGGTGTTGAAGTGGCGGGATCCTTAGGGGGGAGTGGCCATGTTCACCTGGAGTTTATTATACAGACGAAAGGGGAAGCCAAGCATAGTCAGACATGGCTTTTAGACTTTAAGAAAGCTGATTTCAGAAAACTTAGGGAATTACTGGGGGTGATCCCATGGTCAGAAATACTGAAAGATAAAGGAGTTCATGAAGGATGGGAGTTTCTTAAAAGTGAGATATTAAAGGCACAACTTCAAACAGTTCCAATGAGGAGGAAAAAGGGGAGGCATCTAAAGAAACCAGGATGGATGTCAAAAGAACTCTCAACTGAGTTAAAACTTTAAAAGGACATGTACAAGAAATGGAAAAAGGGGGAAATCACCAAAGAAGAATTCAAACAAATAGCCAGTTCATGTAGGGGGAAAGTCAGAAAAGCCAAAGCTCAGATGGAGCTCAGGCTTGCTGGAGAGGTTAAAAACAATAAAAAGGGCTTCTTCTTGTTTTGTTTTTTTAAATATCTGTAGCAAAAGGAAGAACAAGGAAATGGTAGGGCCGCTGTGTGGAAAAGATGGCAAAAGGCTAACAGAGGACAAAGAAAAGGCGGAACTACTTAACACCGTCTTTGCTTCAGTCTTCTCCCAAAGGGGGAACAGTGCTCAACATGGGAAAGATGGCACAGATGATGCAGTAGGGAAATACAGCACAGAATTGGTAAAGAGGTAGTTCATGAATTCCTGGCCAATATAAATGAATTCATATCTCCAGGGCCAGTTGAACTTCATCCAAGGGTATTAAAAGAACCGGCAGAAGTAATCCCAGAACCACTGTCAATAATCTTTGAGAATTCCTGGAGAACAGGAGAGGTCCCAGCAGACTGGAAGAAGGCAAATGTTGTCCCCATCTTTAAAAAGGGGGTGGGGGGAAGAAGACCCAAATAATTACCATGCAATCAGCCTGACATCAATACTAGGAAAGATTCTAGAGCAGGTCGTGAAACATACAGTCTGTAAGCACTTAGAAAGGAATGCCGTGATCACATAAAGTCAACATGGATTTCTCAAAAACAAGTCATGCCAGACTAATCTTATATCTTTTTTTTATAGAGTTACAAACTTGATAGATGAAGGGAATGCAGTGGATGTATTGTATCTTGATTTCTGTAAGGCTTTTGGTAAGGTCCCCCATATTTTTGCAAAAAAGTTAGTAACCTGTGAGCTAGATAATGCAACTGTTAGGTGGATTTGTAATTGGTTGACTTACCAAACCCAAAGGGTAGTAATCAATGGCTCCTCATCATCCTGGAGAGAAGTGATCAGTGGGGTGCCACAAGGTTCTGTCCTGGGCCCAGTGCTATTCAACATCTTTATCAATGACTTGGATGAGGGAATAGAGGGTATATTTATCAAGTTTGCAGATGACACCAAATTAGGAGGGGTAGGATTCTGATCCCAGAGGACAGGATCAGAATCCAAAATGACTTCAACAGATTAGAAAGCTGGGCCAATATTAACAAAATGAACTTCAACAGGAAGAAATGTAGGATACTACACTTGAGCAGTAAAAATGAAATGCACAGATATAGGATGGGTGACATGGCTTGAGGGCAGTATATGTGAAAAGGATCTAGGAGTCTTAGAGGACAACAAGCTGAACATGAGTCAGCAGTGTGATGCAGCAGCTAAAAAAACCAATGCGATTCTAGGCTACATTAATATAGTGTCTAGACCAAGGGAAATAATAGTGCCACTCTTTTCTGCTTTGGTCAGAGCTCACCTGGAATACTGTGTCCAGTTCTGGGCACCACAATTCAGGAAGGATATTGAGAAGCTGGAACATGTCCAGAGGAGGGTGACCAGGATGGTCGGAGGTCTGTAAACCATGCCCTATGAGGAGCGGCTTAGGGAACTGGGCATGTTTAGTCTGGAGAAAAGAAGGTTGAGAGGGGTCATGATAGCCATGTTTAAATATTTGAAGGGATGTCATACTGAGGATGGAGCAAGCGATGGAGCAAGTGAGTTCAAAGATAATACAGTAATATTTCCTCTGTAAACATTTTGCACTGCTCCAGAGACTAGGACAGGGAGCAATGGGTTCAAACTACAGGGAAAAAGAGCCCACCTAAACATTAGGAAGAACTACTTGAGAGTAAAAGCTGTTTGGAAGTGGAATACACTGCCTTGCAGTGTGGTGGAGTCTCCTTCTTTAGAAATTTTTAAACAGACCCTGGATGGCCATCTGTCAGGAATGATTTGAATGTGTATTCCTGCATGGCAGGGGGTTGGACTGGATGGCCCTTGAGGTCTCTTCCAACTCTATGATTCTAAGTTCTCCAGCTCTTTCAGGCTGCAACTTTGGTTCCCTTGTTCAGATGATACCAGAGACACATTTCTCTCTATGAGGCCGAATTCCACCTTGGGTCCCTAAGCTACACCACCACTACAGCACCTGGTGGAGCATCACCACAGAGTCTTGGGTACTCACCATTATCCATCTGTGCTATGCCATAGAGTTCTCAAGAATTCCACCTATTGGGATATTTCATTGTACCCCTCCATCCAGAGTCTTATTAGAAGATAACACTTCAGTGTTAGAGAAGGAGTCCATGGAGAGATTCCAGATTGTTGCTGATGGGATGGATTCTTCTCCCACTACTTCAGTCCTGAAGAGAGATGGAAGACTACGACCGATTCTGGACCTTCATGGAGTCAACAGATACATCAAACCAAGGAAGTTCAAGATGGTGACATTCCATTCCATTCTGCCTTTCCTTCACAGGAGTTTGGTTCACATCCTTTGGTATGCCTACTTTCATAGCGAGATAAGACCACAACATTGGAAATTCCTCAGGCTTCCTGTGGGAAAGGACCTTTATCAGTACAAGGTTTTACCATTCAGTCTCTTAACAGCATCCAGAGCCTTCATGAAGTACATGGCTGTGGTGATCTCCTTCCTTCAGACTCACGGTGTGAAGATCCCTCTGTATCTAGATGACTGGCTCCTGGTGTCAGCCTCCTGGACAGTGCTGTTCCAGGACATTCATTTCACCTTATGCCTACTTCAAGACCTGGGCCTCAATTCAATTCGAAGAAGTCTGTCCTAGAGCGTAGAACCTTGGATTCCATGTCAGGACATGCTTATCTCCCACTCCCCAGTGCTTATGGAAAGAGTTCAAGGTATGCTTGCTTGTCCTTGCTGTACTGTTCATTCCATCCAGACATTACTGGGTCTCATGGCGGCAGTGATGTCAGTCACTTACTTGGCATGACTACAGTTAAGGTCATTTCAACCCTGGTTTCTTTGCCACTTCAACCCTCTTCGAGGTCCCCAGGAGTTGAAGTTCACTGTTCCAGCTGCTGTTTCCAAGGGGCCGTTTACATGACAAAAAAAGCCCGAGAAGAATTCATGTCGATCTCTGGTTTACACACATCATGGGCTATTCAGAAGAAGGGGGTAGCAAATGCCCAGTTAACCCATGACTTCCCACCCCTCTATTTTTCAGGACTTTCTGGGGAAAGTCTGAGACAGCCCGTGCTATTGGTTGTCTAAACAACCAGGAACCATCCCAGAACATGGGGCTGTTTCTGATTGCTTGGACAATGGAGGGGGTGGGCTTGCAAGGGAAGCCTTGAAATTGCCATTTTGTTACACCCCCTGGGGTCCTCCGCTGGCTCCAAAGAAGCCAGCCGAGTGCCAGGCAGGGTCTCTCCCCTCCCCTGCCCACACCCAAGCACCTAAAGAGAAGCCCCCCTTCCCCCAGCCTTGCAGCCGCTCAGGGCAGGTGTCTTCTCCATGACTAGCAGTCACGCAGAAGACCATCCCCCACCACACGCACCTTCCCTCACCACGTGAGCCCACCCCATCCTTGCATACGCACAGGGTGGGGGGGTCTTCTCTGTGACTGCCAGTCACAGAAAAGGCCACCCCCTGCCCCGCGCAGCTTCCCCCACTGCCCCTGTAGTCACGCGGGGCAGGAGAGGGTTCTCCGTGACTGGCAGTCACAGAGAAGCCCTCCTTCCCCACACGGCTCCCCACCCTACTCCTTGCAGCCATGCAGAGCAGGGGATCTTCTCCGTGACTGACAGTTACGGAGAAGAGCAACCCCACCCTGCTCGGCTTCCCCCACTGCCTCTGGAGCCATGCAGGGTGGGAGAGGGTTCTCCGTGACTGGCAGTCATGGAGAAGCCCTCCCTCCCTGTGCAGCTTCCCCCTTCCCTTGCAGCTGTGTAGGCCAGGGGGGTCTTCTTCATGACTGACAGACATGGAGAAGAGCGTCACCCACCTGCGCAGCTTCCCCCACTGCCCCTGGAGCCGTGCAGGGTGGGAGAGGGTTCTCCGTGACTGGAAGTAATGGAGAAGCCCCCCTTCCCAACGCGCCTTCCCCCCATCTCTTTTAGCCGTGCAGTGTGGGGGGTCTTCTCCATGACTGGCAGTCCGGAGAAGAGTACCCCCACCCTGCGCAGCTTCCCCCACTGGCCCTGGAGCCACGCGGGGTGGGAGAGTTTTCTCCGTGACTAGCAGTCATGGAGAAGCCCTCCCTCCCTGTGCAGCTTCCCCCCTTCCCTTGCAGCCGTGTAGGTCAGGGGGGGTCTTCTCCATGACTGACAGTCACGGAGAAGAGCATCCCCCACCCTGCGCAGCTCCCCCCACTGCCCCTGGAGCCACATGGGCTGGAGGTCTTCTCGATGACTGGCAATCATGGAGAAGCCCTCCCTCCCCACGTGGCTTCCCCCCTTCCCTTGCAGCCGCGCAGGGTGGGGGGGGTCTTCTCCGTGACTGGCAGTCACAGAGAACCCTCTCCCACCCCACACAGCTCCAGGGGCGGTGGGGGAAGCTGTGTGGGGTGGAGGGGGCTCTTTTCCATGATTGGCAGTCATGGAGAAGACCCCTACCCCCACCCCGCATAGCTGCAAGTGAAGGGGGGAAGCCACACGGGGTGGGGGGTGCTCTTTGCCATGACTGCCAGTCATTGAGAAGACCCCCCCCCCCGCCCTGCATGGCTGTAAGGGAAGGGGGGAAGCTGCGCAGGGAGGGAAGGTTTCTCCATGACTGCCAGTCATGGAAAAACACATACCCCTTCCCGCACAGCTACAAGGGGTGGGGAAGCCACACGGAGTGGGAGGGGTCTGTGCCTGGCAGGGTGGATTTGACCTTTCCCAAAATGGCAGATCCAGCCTTACCAGGCTTCTGATGTAAGTCCATCCCCTCAAAAGTCCGACCAATCAAAATACTTCTCAGCTGTGTGCCCCTATTCCAGGATAGAGTCACCAAGGACAAGAACTATAAAAAATTGAGACATTTGCTACCATGACAAATTGTGTAAACAACAAGGGACGAACTCGGGATGAGGGAATCCCATTTCTCCCCGTGACATAGTCATGTAACTGGCGCCCTGATGTGGTGGACCAGACCATCCAACCTTCTTTCAGGCTGTGGAATTATCACTGTTCAAGGACAGTGGTAATCTCAGAAGTCTAGTCTACACATTAATGTGCTGGAACTCATAGCAGTCATACAAGCATTCTGAGCTTTCAAGAAGAAATTGGTAGGCAAAGTAATTCAGATCACCACAGACAAAACTATGATAGCCTGCTACATAAACAGACAGGGAAGCACTCACCCACATTGCTGTGTTACCTGCCATGATACCCCCTCCCTTCCAATAATTCATCAATTGACTATGTCTCATAAACTGGCTTATAATTGGCACTCCACATGGTTGGTAGTAGACCAGGTCCTCCCAAATGCAGGAACTCAAGCTGTGCTCAGAAAAACCAAGGAAGAAGCCATCCCAAATTCCTAAGAGACACGCCTAGGTAGTAATTATGCAAACCCCCTTGGACTGGTGACTTAGGGTGAAAATGAGCTAATTCTCCTGGACATACATGGACGTAATTCAATCAAAGTGGCTGGACACTCTTTGCCTCGCAAAACTGGTTTTCCCTCACACCTTTCCTCAAAATAATTGGTTGCCTGACACCCATCAGTTTTAATGTCTCAACCATTAGTGATCATTAACAAAACCAGAGATTCCATTGTCTCACTACGGAGAGCTCCAGCAAACATTGTATTCCACCCATAACACCCCATCAGGGGGAATATCAAGTATAAATATTACTCCCATAGTCAAAGTGTGCACAGCTTCCTTGTCACTGTCAGTCTGTATCACCAGGTTCACAATTTCTCCCACCTTGTTACTCTGCTGGTTTGCTATGCACCACTCAGAGCTGCATACCTTCTGTGACATGAATCTCTGCTCTTTGGATAGGATCATCATCCTGAACTGTATTCCTCTATCCCAATATTTCCTACTTTTTTTGATAGCCTTGTGTGAGTGCTTGAAGCCTGGGTGTTGGTGTGAATGCTTCCAAGATTATTTTTCAATAAAAAACATTTTTATTTATTTTCTGGCTGTGAGTCTCATTAGTTAGTACTAGTTTACACAGGTCACAAGATCCTGCAGTTACCCGACCTCTTGCTGCCATATTGAGCTAAGTAAAATTCCCCATATTAATATCTGGACACGTGTGGGATTTCCACAAATCCCCTGTAATTTGAGTAATGGCTGCTCCACCTGGAGAATGCTCTCTGGGTTTGGTATGTACACAGACATGTTCATCCAATAGCAGTCCACCTTGCAGGCACAGAGAATGTTCTTGTGGACTCCCTAAGCCGTGCATAAGTGTTTCAACAGAAGTGGTCCCTGGCTGATCACACATTCATCTTGTGACATCCAGATGGGGACATCCTTCTCTGACCTGTTTCCTTTGTCTGCCAATGTCTAGTGTTCCTACTTCTGTTCCAGGGTGGGGAGAGGTCAAAGTTCTCTTTGTGATGCATTTCTTTGCAAGTGGTCTGGTACCTCTGGACTACCTGTTTTCTCCCTTCCTGCTACCAGCAAAGGTAATAGTGAAATTGTCAAGGGTCAGAACCAATACCATTTTCATTGCTCCATACAGGCCAAAACAACTGTGGTTTGCCTCACTCCTTTGCCTTTCTAGAGGCAGGCACATGCACCTACCTTGAATGCCAGATCTGTTGTTACGCTACGACAATCAGGTTCTCCACCCATATTGCAAAACTCTTCAGCCCATGGCATGGAGAATAATGCCCTGAATTCTCCTTGGCTTGCAGTGGTCCTCTCAGCCTCCAGAAAGGTCACTGGAATAAGTTGCTTTGTGAGTTCATAAGCAAGTCATATGGCTTGTACAATCCATTCAAGAAAGTATTTGTGAAGGGACTGGACGGCCCTTCCTGGCTCAGCCATAAAAATACAAAGAGTCTTGTAGACTGATGGAACAACACAGTCCACTGTATGCAGAAAGTGAGAGCTCTGCATACGTCTAGACAATTGAGAGACTGATCCAGAGTAGTCAATGAATCTTCTAGATCTTATGAGTATAAATAGAGGAAGTTCTGTGCCTTTAAAGAAACAAGGTCCAAGTCTCCATCTCCTGCATCAGTGACCACTGTACTTCACTTTCTGCTTCACCTGTGGGAGCAAGGATTGGCTTTCTGTTTTATCAAAGTCTACCTGGCTGCAATTGTGGCATACTAACTGTCATCTCCTGCTGCAGCCATTCTATTTACCAATCCAATTGTCAAAAGATTTCCCAAAGGATATAGATTTGGCACATCTATATCCATCTGTGTCTCTACCCACTCCACTATGGTAATTGTCTCTGGTTTTGTCTCAACTGGTTCTCAAACCATTTGAAACACTTGCTACCATTGATAAATGCCTACTTACCTTGAAGGTAGCATTTCTCATTGCCATCACCTCAGCAAAATGTACCTCTGAGCTTATAGTGTTATGTGCTGATAACACAGCACAGTTATACTCATGGTGTTTCACCAGGACAAGGTGGGTTTATGGCCTGATGCCAGCTTTCTTCCCAAGGTTGTTTCCCAGATCCATCTCAGTGAAGATATAGTACTCCCAACCTTCTACCAGAGTCTATTGACTACTCTGGACCAGTCTCTCTATTGTCTAGACATATGCAGAGCTCTTGCTTTCTACATACAGCAGACTGTGTTGTTCCGTCAGTCTACAAGACTCTGTATTTTTCTGGCTGAGCCAGGAAGGGCCATCCAGTCTCTTCACAAATACTTTCTTGAATGGTTATACAAGCCATATGACTTGCTTATGAACTCACAAAGCAACTTATTCCAGATGATCTAAGAACACTTTCTAAAAGGCCTGTCTCCACATTGGCAGCATTACTGAGGTCTTTTTCTCCCTGATTTGTGCAAAGGAGCCACATGGTCACAACAATCAACTTTCATCCAGCATTATAGACTTGACTTCAGGGCCAGAGTGGATGCTTGTTTTGGACATGCCATCTTCTCTTCTGTTCAACAGTGACCTGTCCTGCCATCCTCTAATAAGCTTCACAGTCACCCCTTTGTGTGAAGCACAGAGACCATGAAGAAGAAGAAGAAGAAGAAGAAGAAGAAGAAGAAGAAGAAGAAGAAGAAGAAGGGCAGACTGCTTACCTACAACTTACCTTCGAGTGGTCATCAGTGCCCTCACACAAACTCACCCCTCCCCCCCCCCTTCAGGTCCTTGTATTTTCACTGCAGACTTTGAAACTGACTGGACAGTAGCTTGGTAGCTGAGATATGCATAGTATGTGGAAAGGGGCAGGGTGATCCACCAAGCTATTCAGTTATAGAAGTTTCTGAATGGGTTTTCTGCACAGGTGCAAAACTCATTTGTGTGAGGGCACAGGTGACCACTCAGAGAACCACAATTAAAGGTAAGCAACTTGTTCATTCTTGGCCAGGTCATAGTGCCACAGGAATAATACAAGCTGCCATGTTTTACTGCTCTTGCAGTCCTAGGAGTGAGATGAAAAATATCAAATGCTAAATTTACCAAATTGCCAAAGAAGAATACAGGCCAAGCATGATGTTGTTTTGAGACATAAGAATGCAGTTAGCTTCATTAGTGAGAACAAAGTCCATACACTGCTGAAAAGGCCTAAATGAAAAACCTGCAAAAGAAGAAAACATCAGTAAACATGGCATCCCTGGCTATGACTATCATTAAAGTCTGAAATAGACAAACGTTCAAAGGTTGTCCACTGGCAAGCAAAACTTTACACTTTTGAACTGCAGAATTAAATTTGATTCCATTTTTTCCAAATCTATGTTGCAAATTTCTTACAGTATTATACTCATCTAGCATGACTTCAGTACCTTCTAACAGCTTCAACTCCAGTACAGCTTGACCCCTGTATCTGCAAGGGATACGTTCCAAGGCACCCTGTGGATACCCGAAACAGTTCATAACAGGGAACCTTATTACTTTCAATGAGACAAACACCAGAAGTTGACCATAGGATCACATTTGTGGACCAAGAAATGGCTAGAGAGAACATACTATTTTCAGATGTGGATAAGTGAAACTGTGGATACTGAATCTGTAGATAAGGGGGTCGACCTGTAATTCTATAGACGAGATTGAAGTATGAGCACTGGCAAAGTGTTAAGGTGACACCACTCACACTTTTACATTCGTCACAAATGTGCATCCTGTGCATCTTGAACCAACTGCTGATTATCTTAGTATTACAGCAAAAATATGAACAAATGGGCCCAACACCAAATTAAAGGCAATTGGTTTATTTACAAGGGGTGGGGGAGTGGATAACTATTTGCACAAAATCTCAGATAATAAAAGCTGGCAAGAGAAAACAAATAAACTATCTTATGGTTATATGTACAAAGATATAAGCAAAATGTTCAGACCTCAGGAACAAGAGCATATGCCAGGTGCAATGCCCTGAACCCTAATTCCAGCACAGTAATTAGTGCAAAGCATACCACAGAGAGAGAGCAAGAGCTGTGCAGTAGCAGAAGTAGGGACTCAAGGGAGCCCTTGGGCCTGGGATAGCCACACTATGACAAATCCAATGGACTAGAGTACCAAACCTTCCAGCAAAATGTGTGTGTGCATCTTCTCATGCGACTGATATCAGCCCTAACTGGTTCACCTGGAGAAACTTAGAGACAACCTTAGGATAACTAGCTCTACCCAACTATGGTAGGCAACTATGAGACCCCAAACAGCCAAGTCCTAACAATCATAGGGAAGGCAGACATGCTGGTTAACTCCTTTTGAACAAAATCAAGTTTGCAAAAGCAGGATTTCATATAAGGTGTACCCTGAATTTGCAGCAGAGACTTCCAGCATGCAAAACATCAGACTATTTCCTCAGACCAGTGCTCTTCTTGTATTCCCTGTGTTACTTGAGTTCATAATTACATTTCATATGTAGATGTGTGGACCCACATACCCTATAACATTTCCAATATCTTCTGTTTGGCTGAGTGGTTAAGAAGCTGATCTGAGGTTTGTGCAATGTAGTTCCAGGTGCTCTCTCTGGCCCCTCCCTCTTTAAACTGGCTGGGTATTTCTCTAGAGGTTCACTACCCTGGGTATAGGAGCAAGGCACTTAATGTGTGTATGTGTTGTGAAACAGAGAGTGTAAGGGAGGAGCAGGGCCGGTTTAACCTGTCTGCCAAATCAGCATTGGCAGGGGCCCCCGAGGTCAAGAGGGGCCCCCGAGGTCAAGAGAGGGCCCCGTGTTGGCCTCCTTAATATGAAAATAATGGGATTTCTGGTTTAAAATACCATAGAGTTGCCTTGGAAGGCCTAGAAAAGGGCTAGGGAAGACACATTTTCTAGGAAGACTCTATGGTAGGTGTGCTGTTTTGTGTCCCATGGATAATGAATCCAGGGATACGGGGGTCCTACTATAATCTGAACATCCTGTACGGTGAATAGGTTAGGTTACATTGACCTGAGATAAACATATGGGGGCCCCAAAGTAAAGCATTGCAGGGGGCCCCAAAATTCCTTAAACCGGTCCTGGGGAGGAGTAACCAGACTATAACATCATCTTTGGCTCCCTTTGAGTCATCAGACGAAGGCAACATTTTGACTGATGGATGCTGTACTGCAAGTGTAGTTAGGCAGTCCTGTCATTTCTCCACTGGCTTATTTTCTCTGGAGGAATTCACTCTCCCTGACAGTTTGGCATAAATAAGACATGTCCAGACAGATAGGTACCAAAATATCTTCAGAAGTTCAACAATGCTCTGCTGGAAAGCAATATGATCCTGCTGTCTCTGTTATAGGCTGAGAATGGATTGCTTTCTTCACTTTCTGCATTGAACTGGACTTATAAGAATCGATCACTTTTGCAATGATCAGACCTTTAAATAGCTCTGAATCTCGTCAAGTTGAGGGCCTTCTGTTTTGTACAATCTCTCATAATAATTGGCAAATTACATACAAAGTAAACATCCAGCTCCACAATTTTCTTTACTACTGTTGCTTCTTTATTGCCAGCATCCTAGGCAATAATATTACAAGTTTATTTCCATAATTCAAACAGATTTTATTTCCAATTATAGTCATGATTATCAGTCAGCCAACATTTATATTTAACTGTATCTAATTCAGACTTAGCCTTCATGCTCTAATTGTTATGTATGTCTTACCATTATCTACATAGAATCATAGAATCATAGAATCATAGAACTGCAGAGTTATTTCAGTCTGCATTAACCAACCAGGCTTTTTCATATTGCCATCAAAACAAACCAATCTCATAGTCAAACATAATTTAGATAAATAGTTGAATTGGTAATAAAAACATACAAAATAGGTCTGAGATTTCATCTTGTCACCAGACAGGTTAGAAGTTTCTCTTTACCAGGCATACTTGGCCACATAAGGAAACATAATAGTTAGGTCCTACTAATAAAAATGTCTGGGTTGTGGGTTTTTTTGTTTTGTTTTTGTTTTTGTTTTTTTGAGGGGACAGCATCTCTGTTATGACCAATAAGGGGGGGGTCAAAGTACTGAGTTCTTAAATATAAATACAAAGTGCATTATTATAAAAATGACATAAATCCTCCATCTTTCTGCAGCCATTTGGGCATTGCCTATCTGTATAGAGTATGCAATCATATTGCCCTTTGACTTTCATTAGATACCTAGTATTCATTCTACACTCAGAGATTATCAGATGCTGTAAATATGGTGTGACAATGACACCAGGAGATCGCAAAAGGGCTTTCCTTTCAGATGACATTGTCTCTGAGTCGTCATGCTCCTGTGGTGTTCCTGTTCCGCTATTGTTGTTTTTTATTCATGGGCTAAGCCATGAATACATCACCCATTCCATTTCTATGATGGAATGACAGGCAAGTGAAAAGGTGCCCTGTTATGCTGGTGCATTGCCAGTGTCAGTGGAAGGTCCATTCCAGAACACTTCCAGGTGCAATTGGGACATCCAGTTAAGTGACACCCTTTTTTGTAACCGTCCCGATTACTTGGGGTTTTTTAAGTGTGTTTTTGTGCTTGCTGTCATTTTAAAACTTGCATTTCACTTTTTATTTTTAAATTTCCCACGTGCTCATCCTCTTGCGAGAATGGCCTGGCATTTGAAGCCAGGAAGTGAATGCAGCGAGTCCAGAGAGCTGCATTCACTTCTGGGCTGTCGAGGGGGAGGGAGCGTTGCATGATTAAGGTAAGTGTAAAACATTTTGTTCTCGTGCCAGGACAGGATCAGGAAGGGGTCGGGAAAGGAGATAGCGAGATGGGGACACTCTTTTTGTGAAGATCCCCAGAGCCCTTTCACACCACACAATTAAATTGCTATGATTCCACTTTAACTGCCATGGCTGTATCCTACCGAATCAAGGGGTTTGTAGTTTGGGATGACATTAGAGCCCTTTGGACTAGAATTCTAAAGACTCCTCCCTAAACTACAAACCCCAAGATTCCAGAGGACATTGCCATGGCAGTTAAAGTGGAATTATACCACTATAATTATGTAGCGTGAAAGGGCCCTTAGTTAAAAGGTTCTTAGGGTCACATGGGGAAGTAGAGACCAAAGAAGGAAGCAGCTTTCCAGGATAAATAGTAAAATTCATAGAATCATAGAACTGTAGAGTTGGAAGAGACCACGAGGGCCATCCAGTCCAACCCCCTGCCACGCAGGAAAGACTGCTCAGTGGCTGCCTTGGGATGTTGGGGAGAACAGCCCCCTTCTGCTTTCAGTCAAGGCCCATGTGCCCATCCAGACACATAAACTGAAACAAGAGCTCTGCGGCAACAAAGCGGAAACAGAGGATGTCATGACAGCACAGCATTCATCACTGATGCCTTGTTAGGGCACCCAAGAAGTCCCATATTTTCCTTAGCAATTGCATCTTCTTTCCTGTGGACAAGAAACCAGGCCAAGCTAAGTAGCCAAAGTTTGTGGAATAAAGGAGGCTCAGCTCTCAACATTACAGGAACCATATAACCATTCCAGGGTACTACTACCTCTCTGACAGCAAGCAAAGCAACCAGTACTGGCAGCAGGGAGGACAGCTTTAAAAACAGGCCTGTTTGCAGAATGTTCATACTATACGGACAGAGAGGGGCAGTTAAAACGCTAGTGCAGCATTTCTTTTCAATATCAGCTCCACGCTTTGCAACTTCCAGTCAGGCACCATTATAACCTTTTGCAAACAAATAGATCATTGAGAATCCCAAATTAGATACAAGATGACAAAATTTAGTAGCCCACAATTCTGGGCCGATTTCCTCATATGCAGACACCAGCTTAAAAATTATCTTGAGCCAATGTGAAGTTGAAGGCTTTCACAGCCAGCATCCGTAGGTTTTTTGTGGGTTTTTTCTGGGCTGTGAGGCTGTGTTCTAGAAGAATTTATTCCTGATGTTTCACCTGCATCTGTGGCTGGCATCTTCAGAGAATGGTGCATGTGGATGTGTGGGGTTTATATACTGTGAGTCCCTGTTGAAGAGGATTAGCATGTAAATTTGTGTATTCATTTGTTGGACGTTCAGTTCTCAGTGTGGGAGGATACGTGAGGGGGATTAGTGTCTATTTAGCTCATGGTCCATTGTCTGCTGGGAAGTCCCATTAAACTCCATGTGACTCACTTCCGAATTGAAATGTACATGATTATACTATAAGATGGTCTGATGTAGCTAAAGAAGTAATACATCTTTTTATAGAAAATGTTTTTCTAACCTGAATGTATGTTTTTATGGCAAAGCACTGAATTCTTTCTCTTCAACCCGTTTGCTTATAGTTGTATACTTTGATACCCATTTTTTTGCAATGCATGGAGTTTCTTTCCTTTTTAATTGTTACTGTTTTGTGTGTGGCATATGTGTGTATATAAAACACACACTTATTTGAAACTCACATACCAAACCCATGGCGAAAAGCACCCAGGACATACCTGCATAAAGCATGACATTCAGGCAGCTAGAGATAAAGCAGGCTTGCCCAATGATATTGTCGTCTTGATTGGAAAGCTCCTCCAGCCAGCTCAGCACTTTCACAGCATCCTCATATCTACAGAAAAACAAACAGACATACAAAAAATCTCTGGGATGTTCAGTAGATTATTTCCCAAAAGCAGTATCTTGATTTCTTATGAGAATAGTATGGTTGTGTATGATTGCAATGCAACTGCTTTATGTCTACCAGGAATGTTCTATGAGACCATTTTTCAGTTAAAGCAACTTGTAGCAAAAATATAAAATCCAACTAGCCATAATGTTAATTCACAATACAAAGTATTCTTTTCTTTCCTATACTTTTCTGAAACTAATCTCAGAACTCTCCAAGAAGCAAGAACTGGTAGTTATGGGAGGCTTCAATTATCCGGATATTTGCTGGGAGGCAAGCTCTGCTAAGCATAGGCTCTCCAACAAATTCCTGATGTGCCTCGCAGGTTCTTTCTGCAGGAAATTAAATTAAGCTTGCAGGTTTAGTATAAGGAAAGTTAAAGCTCAAAATTTGCTGAGACTGGCAGGAAGCCTTTTTATTAAAAGAAAGATCAGAAGTGGTTGTTCTATGATGATCTTTTGTACCTTGAACCAAGACAGCTGGGTGCTCCAATCAAGAGAGGTGCTTCTCAAGGAAGGCAAAGACTTTAATTGGCTTGCTTGTATGCAATTTAAGAACAGATTTAATCAAGATATGAGAGCTGTAGCTGTAGAGGTTTGAGAAAATGAGTTTTATTCAGAACTGTGTAAGGAATATGACTATATAATTTTAAAAGTATATGAATACTTTTTGAAACTAGAGACAGAAGATGAACTTGTAAATGATTACATGATAAGGTGGGCACCAAATTTTGGGAATAATGTTTCAAATGGATATATGGGAAAAATGTGGACCAAAGGCATAAAATTCACTTTGTGCAGTAATTTCAAAGAAAATACGTATAAGGTGATGTATAGATGGTACCTAATAAGCTGTCAAAAATGCTAAGAATGTTTCAAATCAATGCTGGGGTTGTCAAGATAAGGAGGGCTCCTTTTTCCATGTGTGGTGGACTTGTAAGAAAGTAAAAAATTATTGGTCCAAAAAAATTTTAAAGATAGATTTTGTAATGTCACCAAAAATTTCTTGGTTTTAGTGGGCATTATGGATAAAGAATTGGATAGCAAAAATGGATTACTTCTTTGATTTATAATAACAACAGCAAGAGCATTGTTTGCTCAAACTTGGAAACATACTCAAGCACCAGTAACAGAAGAATGAATTGTTAAGGTTGCTGAGATAGCCCAAATTGCCAAACTAATATGGGTTTTAAAGGATAAACCAACTGAAGTTTTTTTTTTAAAGACTGGAAACCATTTATGACATTTTGAGCAATAAAAAAATCTAATGATGTAATAATCTGTGGCTATGGTCACCAGTAAATCTAGCAGGATTATTTAGTTGGATCTGTAATGGTTGAATAATATATTGTTTCTCCTGCCTCCCCAATTCATTACAGTTTAGATTCATGAGGGGATCAGAATCTTTTGTGTTCTAGCCAGTTAGTGTTTAGTGTTTTTGGCATTGTGTATTAGTTTCAGTCTAGCTTTAGTTCTCTATCTATCTATCTATCTATCTATCTATCTATCTATAGCAGCAGAAAACAAGCTTGCCCCATCCTCAGTATGACATTCCTTCAAATATTTATACATGGCTATAATGTCCCCTCTCAACCTTCCCTTTTCCAGACTAAACATGCCCAGCTCCTTAAGCCGCGCCTCATAGGGTATGGCTTCCATGACCTTCTACCATTTTAGTTGGCCTCCTCTGGACAGATTCCAGCTTCTCAATATCTGTATATGTGGCTGGCAACTTCAAAGACAGATGCAGGGGAAACATCAGAAATAAACTCCATGCTAAGTGGATACTGCCAATTACTGTAGAACTACAGAATCAAATAAATTCATGGACTCCTAGGCTGTATGTGTGGAATTTTTGGTAGGGGCAGCACTGTATTATATTTGTAAGTCACTTTGAGAATTATTGTATTAAAAGCCAGCATCTAAAATATTCTGAATTAATAATAGTTATGGTGGCATGTTTTCTTGAAAATTTGCTTCCAGCCCTCAGTACCAGACTGCAAAGCCTAAGGGAAATGTGTTTCAGGATGAATTCTCATTTCAGGTATGAGTCAACTATGAGTCCTAGGATGTTCCCCAGCTGCCCATGGGGCCTCCTCGGTTGTCTGGACACCCCACAAAATCTACAGAGTTTGGTAAAGTACAGAATATTCCTTGGCAGGGATACAAAAGGGTGATGTGGAAAGTATTCTCCACATAGGAAAAAGAAAGGTAAAAACCACTGTTTGTGACAAAAAGGAAAGATATAACAGAAAGAATACCTGGTGCTAAAAAAAAGAGCATTAAATAGGTCTAAGAGAACAATATAGTCAAGCTTAGGTTTCTTCAGCTGCTCACATAATTCATGGGCTCGAGAACCTGCAAATAAAGAAATGCATACAATTGCCCTTTGCTTGATTACAATGATTGCTGCATCAAAATTTATTCCATATTTTTAAACTGTTTTCATTCAACTGGACAGAAAAGAAATTTAATAATAATAATAAATAATAATAATAATTAGAAGGAGGAGAGAATTGCAGAGAAATTCTTAGAGGTGAATTTCAATCTTTTGCTTACTGAGGGGAGAATGAAGTATGTGTATGTGCCTGTCTTTCCCTGTATAGTCCTCTCTGTGACAGCCTGGAGCCTCTCCAGCTTCCCATATGTCAGTTAAAGACCAGGAGAAGGCTCCTTCCACAGGACTTTTTCACCTCAGAAGCCGGCTGCATTTGCGGCCGGTGTCGCCCCCGCGCCCGGGCCAGCCGCATGGCCGGCATGGGCGCCGCCATGCCGGCCTTCCTCCTCTTCCCAGCCTGCTCCAGCAGGCAGGGAAGAGGATCCAGAGGTAACCAATCGGGAGGAGGCTGCTCCTGCCCGATTGGCTGGCTCACTCTACCTTCGGCCACTCTACCTGGCTCACTCTACCTGCCGCTGATTGGCCGGGAGGGGGGGCCAGTTCCCACCGTGGTCCGCCGGCCAGGTATTTATTCCTGGCTGGCTCGCGGCTCCAGCAGTTGGCTCTTGTGAGCCGAAGACCCACCCTCCCCCCCTTAGTTAGTTGTTTTGTTGTTAGCTAGTCTTGCTTTGTTATCCATTGTAACTATTCTTTGTCGCAACATTCTGGTTGAGCGGTGGGCATGAGTTTTTGTCCCGTTTGGGGGGGAGTTGGGAGTTACTGGATGGCTTGCCAGGTCCTGGGCCAGGACCTTCTCTGGGCAGCTCCCCCCCCAGGGGAAATCATCAGGCACGGGGATCAGTCATGTGATCTTGTCACGTGAGTTGTATACTTCCGGGCACGCGACCAGACATGTGACATGGTCTCTCGGCCAGGCACGTGAACGGTCACATGATCCACACGTGACCTGGGGTTAGGTCTGCCTTTCGGGGCAGACTTGGGTTTGGCTTGGGCAGGTTGAGGGCTCTCATCCTGTCCCACTGGTAACTCATGCCCAGACCAACCTCTAACATCTATCACCAAACAGGAAGTTGTGGCCCTTCCGCCAATTATCCTTTTACTTCCTTGTAATAAACTTATTTTGTGCATGTTACATCTTTGTGTGTATCCTTGTGGGCATGACTGGGGGGCAGGGGCCCCTCAACACTCGGTCGCAAAATGCAGGCAGCTGGGGAAGGTGGCATATAACAGAAATAAAAAATGCATATAGCATCTTCAGGCATCTTGCAATGCTATAGTAAGCTCCAAAATATCATCAAAAGGATCCTGCAAATGAGGGAGAAATTGGAAGCCTCTTTCATAGGGTAACACATCATTTGAAAAATCAGATTGTTACATATCACTACTCTACCTCCTTCTTGGAGCTAGACACAATATTATGCTCCCTCATACCCGCTACATTGAGATTTACAGGGGAAAGCGCCATTATAAGCACCTACAATGACTTTCCAAAATATAACATTTGGGACGCTTTGGGAAAGATGCTGAAGCCTGAAAAAATATCAACTAGAGCTGAGCCAAAATTTATGAAAAGGTTCCCTCCTCCAAAGAAAAATAGTCTGACATCTAACACCAGTGTGTAGAATTATTTGTAAGTTCTCCCCATCATTTTTCCAGTGTCTACATTTCCCACCACCACAGTGACGCTAAATAGAAGGCATTGTGGAGGATGTAAAATAGCCATCAGGCCAACAATCCATTTTTTTGGTGGGGGACCAAACAGTGACCCATCACTAAAGATGAATCCCATTCTGAGAAATTTTTGAAGTATTTCTCCTCTGTGGAAAAAGTCAGTGGAATATTCCTCTTAATATTCTCTGCCTACAGATAGTGCAGAGAATTTTGAGAGGCCATTTGTACACAGCTATAATTGCAAAAGTCACTACAACTGGAAACTGTTAGAGAACTGTCTAGCTGACCTACCCAGTTGGATGGCTAGGGGCAGGTTCCCCAAGCAAAGCTTCATGTAGGCCAATGATAATGCCAGCTTAGTTATTATTAATAACCCTTCTCCAACAACTTGAAGGTGTGAACTACGGTTGATGGCCATTAACTCGTATTTCATCCATTCATGCTGGTAGCCCATCAACTGACAGCAAAGTGAGAATTCCATATAAGAGGAGATTATCTATGACATGCAAATAAGAAAACAAATGATTTTTGTCAACTATTTAGAATGTTCTATTAGAGATAATTTCCCATGGGATTTAGAGACATTGTGATAAATTAGTAGCCTCCAGAATTTAGTTTGAGCTTTCCTTGACCTTTTGCAATCTGGACTCCACCCTGCTTAGAAGACTTATATCTTTACTTGGAGAGTAACAAGTTGGGATGCAAATTCTCACTGATCTCATCCTCACATGTGAAAATGGAGAATTTCTAAAGCATTTTGCCAATGGGTGGGTTTACAAAGGTTTCTGCATATTTTTTTCAGTGACACCCTCCCCCCGCCCCCAGTTTGGTATTAGTTAGTGAAAAAAATGTTTCACGAAAACCCCCAACATCTTTTGCAAAACACACTGTTTCCAATGCAAAATGATTTTACAAATGAAAAAGCACTTTTTTCATTTTTTTGCACAAAGACATTTTTCATTAGAAAAAGAGCCTCAAATGTGAAAAATCTCATTAGCAGTTGACCATTTTCTCAATGGAGGTGTTTTGATGTGTTGCAATACTCTTTCTTTGAGAAGATGAGAAAATTTATAAAAGTTATTTACTTCTGTTAATAGAACTAGATACCTGGGACTCATCTTGGGACTCCTCTGCACAGTTCACCTGCATGAGAGCTGCCAGGCGGGAGAACTTTTTGCTGCTTCTGGCAAGGTCCAGGCTGAAAAGCTGCCACAGCAGGGAAAGGCAGTGTCCTTGCTGGTACAGAACAGCTAGCTTCTTCTCCTTCCTGCAAAAGATGCCATAGCAGTACAGAGGAACAGTATCCCTTTCCCCATCAGTTTACTAGCCATGAGATTATCTAGAGAGCTCCAAAATCCCACTGCATCAAAACAGGAGGGTTGCAGAGACTGATGCTCATGCAGGACTGTATGGGCTCTCTCTGGAACACACATTTGGAACCTTATAGGAGTCTGTATGAAAAACATCACAGTGTGGCTTTTCTTTTGTCTTTGCTCATATCAACACCATACTTACATAATTTGGTATATACCAAGTGGACATCAAAAACAGGAAGTTGACTGAGTCTTTGTGGGCCTTCCTACATGGCTTTTGGTTTGAGTTTGGTATACTTGGAGTCTTACAAACCTTATCTAGACTAAACTGGAATTGTGTCTCACTGGGTGCTGAAAGCAGGTGGTCAGAGGGCCAGTTTAAGGGCCCTGCAGCACCTACAGCCACAGGGGTGCCTGTCGTTGGGGTGTGTGTGTCACAACCCTCCTCCTGCAAAAACATTATTAGTAGGAAGTCTTCTGACCCTTGCTGCATTGGGCACCAACTGGCCAAAGAATGGGGCAGCCACCATGGGAGGCGCAGCAGCAGGAAGGGAGGCACCTTTACCTACTGCCCCTCCCTTTGATGCGTTTTTGTCCAATGAGAGCAAAGGTTGTGCTTTGAAAAGGGAGAGGACAGGTGCCAGGCGAAGTTGAGTTTCCCAAAGAGGTGGAGATGGAGACAGATGCACAAGGTCTGGGGAAACTGTTTCTCCCAGAGAGACAGAACTGCCTGAGGGAAGAGGTGGGGAAACTCCGAGAGGGACGGCAAGGGACAAGAGCATCTGGCAGACAGAAAAGCTGAGGCGGAGGAGGCTGGAGGGCCGCCTGATGGAGTGGAGAGAGAAGCCCAATGCCGGTGGGAGGGGAAGCCCTCTTGGCAGCACCCCATGAGAGGATGGAGGAGACACTAATGGAGCTGTGTGCTTCATGCATTACAATTGTTTACTATTTGTTATTTTAAAACTCTTAGCCTAGAAATTAAGTATCTAGGCTTTTTCACTTACAAAGAAGAGGAGGACTCCCCACCCTAAGTTTCCTTTAAACATATTTAATGCCAGGTCAGTGGGTTTGCCAAGTGGTCTAGGTGAGGTGAATAAGGCCAACCTTCAAGCTAGACAAGAGAATTAAATCATCTCCAGTTTCCAACTGTGTATATTTGTTCAAGAACCAAGCTGAGAAATATTCAAAATGGTCAATTGCTTTTCAGATAAAATGAAGTCCCAAATTAGCTAACTAAAACCTAATTAAATCACCAAAGCAGCTGGTGGGTACCTGAAGGACTACTCTTTGCTAGAGACTAAAAGACAAAAAAAAAAAAAAAAAGAATTCCTACACAAGTATATTTCAATGAGAGCTGGGAAAGGGAGAGGGACATTCAAACTGATGTTCACCAGTTCACCAGGGACATTCAAACTGGCCAGCCAACAGCCAGGGAGGACCTGGACTAAGAGGCCTTTCAGTAATAATTGTGGAAAGGCAGATAGCATGTCCCTTAGATATTGAGAAGTTAGTGAAGGTGTTTGCTGTTCAAAAAGCAAGAAAAGTCAAGATTTAAGTGAGTAATTTTTTTAAATCAAAGAAGCAGGAAAAGAAAAGTCCATTTTATAAATGTTGTAATTTTAAATTATTTGATACAAATGTTATGTAAACTGGTTAAAAGAATTTTAAAAGAATAATTCAGGCTATACTTTATATTTCAAAATTTATAACTTAAGATTGTAAAAATAAGAAAGGACAAAATGCATTCAATATACTAAAATGGACTCAGTTCTTTCTTTTCCTGACTTTAAATTCTGCATGATGAAAATAGTGTTTTGTAATTTTTCTTTAGTGTGAATGGGCTAGTCTTTTGAGATTTCTTTAAGAGAAATGATCTACTTTAAATATTAGGAGAGTGTTGCATTATAGTGTTTTGTAATTTGTTTCTATTCTGTTTGGCTGAGGAAATCTACACTGATATTACATTAGTGCCTATAATACAGTTTTTTAAACTAAATTATTGGTGACAAATTACGTAATAATTTGAAAATACTGTACTGTCCCTCTGCCACTGCCATGCACACCCCACGCTACAAACACACACCCCACACTATACGCTCCATGCCTCTCCACCACCGCCATGTTTAGAAAGGACTTGAAGCTTTCCACATGTTTCTGCCCCCAGTGTGCTGATTGGCTGTCCAATGAAGAGCTTTGATTGGTTGGTAAGTTTCCTAAGCAGCCAATCAGCACACTGGGAATGGCAACATGCCCAAGAGAAATATATCTATAGATAGGCATCACTGAAACCTGATAGAATCATAGAATTGTAGAGTTGGAAGAGACCACGAGGGCCATCCAGTCCAACCCCCCTGCCATGCAGGAATACACAATCAAAGCATCCCTGACAGATGGCCATCCAGCCTCTGTTTAAAGACCTCCAAGGAAGGAGACCATACCATGCTCCACTGCCAAACAGCTCTTACTCCCAAAAAGTTCCTCCTAATGTTGAGGTGGAATCTCTGTTCCTGGAGCTTGCATCCATTGTTCCATGTTCCAGTCTCTGGAGCAGCAGAAAACAAGCTTGCTCCATCCTCAACGTGACACCCCTTCAAATACTTAAAACAAGGCTATCATATTGCCCCTTAACCGTCTTTTTTCCAGGCTAAACATACCCAGCTCCCTAAGTCTCTCCTCATAAGGCATGGTTTCCAGACCTTTCACCATTTTAGTCGCCCTTCTCTGGACATGCTCCAATTTGTCAATATCCTTTTTAATTGTGGCGCCCAGAACTGGACACAGTATCCTAGGTGAGGCCTGACCAAGGCAGAATAGAGCGGCACTATTACTTCCCTTGATCTAGACACTAGACTTCTATTGATGCAGCCCAAAGTCACATTGGCCTTTTTAGCTGCCGCATCACACTGTTTACTCATCTGTGCATTTCGTTCTTCCAGCCTAAGAGCATTTCTCCATATTGAATTTCATTTTGTCAGCTTTGGCCCAGCTCTCCAGTCTATCCAGGTCATTTTGAATTTTGATCCTGTCCTCTAGGGTATTAGCTACTCCTCTTAATTTGGTGTCATCTGCTAATTTGATATGTATGCCCCTAATTCCATCATCTAAGTCATTTATAAAGATGTTGAATAGCACTGGGCCCAGGACAGAATCCTGTGGCACCCCACTGGTCACATCTTTCCAAGACGAAGAGGAGCCACTGCCGAGCATCCTTTGGGTTCGGTTCGGCTCGTCAACCAATTACAAATCCATTTAACAGTTGACTTGTCTAGCCCATATTTTACAAGCTTGTTTGCAAGAATGTCATGAGGAACCTTGTCAAAGCCTTACTGAAATCAAGGTATGCGATACAGCGTTCCCTTCATCTACCAAGGGTAACTTTATCAAAAAAAAAAAAAAGAGAGAGAGAGAGAGAGAGAGAGAGATCAGATTAGTCTGGCATGACTTGTTTCTCTGAAACCCATGTTGACTTTTTGTGATTATGGCATTGCCTTTTAAATGTTCACAGACTCTCTGTTTAATGATCTGCTCTAGAATTTTCCCTGGTATTGATGTCAGGCTGACTGGACGATAATTGTTGGGATCCTCTTTTCCCCCTTTTTGAAGATGGGAACAATGTTTGCCCTCCTCCAGTCTGCTGGAACTTCTCCTGTTCTCCAGGAGTTCTCAAAGATTATTGTCAATGGCTCTGAGATTACATTTGCCAGCTCTTTTAATACTCTTGGATGTTGTTCATCTCGTTCTGGAGATAGTATAGGTCTTATTATTGGAATGTAGCAACAGAAGGGTATAACCTATTTCAGAGAAATAAACCAAACAGGAAAGGGGGAGAAGGAGCATAATATGCCAAGGTCATTTATATCTGTGAAGAGATTCATGACTTAAATTCTGGAAGCCAGGTTGACAGCATCTAGGTACAAATTAAGGGGTAGAGAAACAACAGTGATACCATTGTGGGGGTCTACTACAGACATCCAAGCCAGACTAAGGACTTGGATGAGGCCTTCCTGGAACAGTTGACCAGATATTCAGAAAAGAAAGATGTACTATTATTGGGAGATGTCAACTATCCTGATATGCGTTGGAAGTCAAACTCTGCCAAGAATATAAGGTCCAGCAAATACCTCACTTGTCTTGCAGACATTTTCATTGACTAGAAGATGGAAGAGGCAATGAGGGGATCAACTATTTTAGATCTCATCCTAACCAACTGTCTCTCTCTCTGGTTTTTTTTCCCGCAAACGAAGATTCAGGAAGGACTCATCCCGCGCTTTCTGCAAGCGCGCTGATGACTAAAAAGGCCAATCCGAGATAAACAAGTCCGGTTGCAGAAAGCACAGCAGAAGGTCTCCTTGGGTGATGTTTCTGGGTTGTGATTCTTTCTGCGTTGTCGTTTCTCTTCAAGACTAGTTCGGCGTGAGTTCTCAAATAAGGCTGCAGCATTGTGGATAGTGCGTCTCCATGCCTCCCGATGTGAGGCCAGGGCGGACCATTGTTGGTGATCAATTTGGCCGAGCCTGAGATGTTGTTTCAGGGAGTCCTTGTATCGTTTTTTTTTAGTGCTCCGCTTACGCTGACCTGTGGCGAGTTCACCGTAGAGTACTATTTTTGGGAGGCGATGGTCCTCCATCCTAGAAACATGCCCTACCCAGCACAGCTGTGTTCTCAATATCATGGCCTCAATGCTGGTGGTCCCTGCTTGCTCAAGGACAGCAACATTCGTCACATAGTCAGTCCAGTGTATATTTAGGATTGTGCATAGACAGCGCTGATGAAAGCGTTCAAGGTGTCATAGGTGGTGGCCAACCGTGATGACCTGGTTAATGAGTTGGAAGTGGCAGGATCCTTAAGTGGGAGTTACCCTGCTCTCCTGGATACAGAGGAAAGAGAAAGCCAAACATAGACTTCACATGCATTTTGGACTTTAAGAAAGTTGATTTCAGTAAACTTAGGAAAATAATGGGTGTGATTCCATGGGCAGGAATGCTAAAAAAGAAGAAAGTTTATTACCGTATATTCCGGCGTATAAGACGACCCGGCGTATAAGACGACCCCCCCAATTTTAAAGGGGAAATGCAGAGTTTGCGATATATTCGCCCTATAAGACGACCCCCTCTTCCAACGCATAGCCCCCGCATGCCCCTCCTGCGCTCTCTTCCAGGAGGGAGTGCAGGAGGAGGATGCGGAGGCTGTGCGCCCAAAAGGGGCACGTTCGCCCCTTCTCCCCACCTTCCAGGAAGGTGGGGAGAAGGGGCGAATCGCGGTTTGGCCGCGCAGCCTCTCCATGCCCCTCCTGCGCTCCCTTCCAGGAGCGAGCGCAGGAGGGGGATCCGGAGGCTGCCCGGCCAAACCGGGCACGTTCGCCCCTTCTCCCCACCTTCCAGGAAGGTGGGGAGAAGGGGCGAATCGCGGTTTGGCCGCGCAGCCTCTCCATGCCCCTCCTGCCCTCCCTTCCAGGAGTGAGCGCAGGAGGGGGATCCGGAGGCTGCCCGGCCAAACCGGGCACGTTCGCCCCTTCTCCCCACCTTCCAGGAAGGTGGGGAGAAGGGGCGAATCGCGGTTTGGCCGCGCAGCCTCTCCATGCCCCTCCTGCGCTCCCTCCTGGAAGGGAGCGCAGGAGGGGGATCGGGAGGCTGCCCGGCCAAACCGGGCACGTTCGCCCCTTCTCCCCACCTTCCAGGAAGGTGGGGAGAAGGGGCGAATCGCGGTTTGGCCGCGCAGCCTCTCCATGCCCCTCCTGCGCTCCCTTCCAGGAGCGAGCGCAGGAGGGGGATCGGGAGGCTGCCCGGCCAAACCGGGCACGTTCGCCCCTTCTCCCCACCTTCCAGGAAGGTGGGGAGAAGGGGCGAATCGCGGTTTGGCCGCGCAGCCTCTCCATGCCCCTCCTGCGCTCCCTTCCAGGAGCGAGCGCAGGAGGGGGATCCGGACGCTGCCCGGCCAAACCGGGCACGTTCGCCCCTTCTCCCCACCTTCCAGGAAGGTGGGGAGAAGGGGCGAATCGCGGTTTGGCCGCGCAGCCTCTCCATGCCCCTCCTGCGCTCCCTTCCAGGAGCGAGCGCAGGAGGGGGATCCGGAGGCTGCCCGGCCAAACCGGGCACGTTCGCCCCTTCTCCCCACCTTCCAGGAAGGTGGGGAGAAGGGGCGAATCGCGGTTTGGCCGCGCAGCCTCTCCATGCCCCTCCTGCGCTCCCTTCCAGGAGCGAGCGCAGGAGGGGGATCCGGAGGCTGCCCGGCCAAACCGGGCACGTTCGCCCCTTCTCCCCACCTTCCAGGAAGGTGGGGAGAAGGGGCGAATCGCGGTTTGGCCGCGCAGCCTCTCCATGCCCCTCCTGCGCTCCCTCCTGGAAGGGAGCGCAGGAGGGGGATCGGGAGGCTGCCCGGCCAAACCGGGCACGTTCGCCCCTTCTCCCCACCTTCCAGGAAGGTGGGGAGAAGGGGCGAATCGCGGTTTGGCCGCGCAGCCTCTCCATGCCCCTCCTGCGCTCCCTTCCAGGAGCGAGCGCAGGAGGGGGATCCGGAGGCTGCCCGGCCAAACCGGGCACGTTCGCCCCTTCTCCCCACCTTCCAGGAAGGTGGGGAGAAGGGGCGAATCGCGGTTTGGCCGCGCAGCCTCTCCATGCCCCTCCTGCGCTCCCTTCCAGGAGCGAGCGCAGGAGGGGGATCCGGAGGCTGCCCGGCCAAACCGGGCACGTTCGCCCCTTCTCCCCACCTTCCAGGAAGGTGGGGAGAAGGGGCGAATCGCGGTTTGGCCGCGCAGCCTCTCCATGCCCCTGAGGGGGATCGGGAGGCTGCCCAGCCAAACCGGGCACATTCGCCCCTTCTCCCCACCTTCCAGGAAGGTGGGGAGAAGGGGCGAATCGCGGTTTGGCCGCGCAGCCTCTCCATGCCCCTCCTGCGCTCCCTTCCAGGAGGGAGCGCAGGAGGGGGATCCGCAAACTGTGCGGCCAAACGGGGCACATTCGCCCCTTCTCCCCACCTTCCTGGAAGGTGGGGAGAGGGGGCGAATCGCGGGTTTGCCTCCGCCGCTGCAGAAGCGCTCGAGCAGCGGCTGCGGCAAACCGCAATGTTCGCCCCCCTCCTCTTTCTTCCGTTGCTCCCCAAAGGGGGAGAAGGCAGAGGAGGGGGGCGAATGATCTTCAAAACACCTTGCTTCACCCCCCCTGCCCCATCTCCTGCCTCTTCGCTCCGTTTGCGAAGAGGCAGGAGATAGGCAGGTGGGTGAAGCAAAGTGTATCCGGCGTATAGGACGACTGTCAATTTTGGAGGGCACTTTTGAGTGCTCAAAAGTCGTCTTATACGCCGGAATATACGGTATGTATTTATTTATGTATTTATTTATTATATTTATTTATATCCCACCTTTCTCCCAATATAGGGACTCAAGGTGGCTAACAATGGATGGGAGTTTCTTAAAAGTGAGATATGGAAGGCACAATTTCAAACCTTTCCAATGAGAAGGGGAAATGGGAGGTGTCTCAAGAAACCGCGATGGATGACTGATGAACTTGCAACTGAGCTAAGATTTAAAAGGGACATATACAAGGAATGAAAAAAGGGGGAAATCAGCTTCCTGGTTGGCATGAGACCTTAACTGGATGAGACCTTAATGAGTTAGCTAAGGGACCATCCACCAAAAATGGGCTAAAGGCTGTTTGGAAAATTACAGGACAGCCTAATTGACCCCCTTGGCACAGGGGGTCCAGAGGGTTTCTATTTGGATCCAGTTCCTGCTCTGGGTGTTCAAGAAACCTCAGAACAGAGGAGATTCATCCACAGAGGAGCAGAAGGGATTGGAGAACATAGCACTGACATGCTTGTGCCACGACCAGGAAGACGGCCAAAAAGACACCTCCAGCTTTTTATATATTGATTGTAAGTCATGAAGTCTATAGATTAGTTTGACAACACCTTCTTAAAAACTTTAAGCTTTTTGCAATTTTGAAGAAAATAACCTGACAGATATTGATTTAAAAACTCTAAAATGAAACTGAAAACAGAAACTATAATAGAGAAGATTTCAGATTAAATTAATTAAAAGGGCTTGTTAAAAGGACTGGAAGCTCTCCTGACAACTGGAGGACATAAATGGGACTAAACTGAACTATATTGAAATGTATGTAGTTGATTAAAACTACCCAAAGAAAGAATTCTGGGTGTGATACAATTATAAAGACTCCTGAGCACATTTTGCTAAAATCCTGGACTTTTGCTAAAATACTAGATTTAAGTAGATTGCATCAGTGTATACAAAGGAGAAAAGTGAAAGAAGATAGTTCAGACAACACAGGAAAACAAAAAAATTAAATAAAGAGGAACTCTGCCCCCTCTTTCCCCCTCTTGTAAATTTAATACACTGAGAGTACATTGAGAAAATATCAGTGGAATATAAAAAAAATATTTAAACAATAGGACAGTTTCTCAAGAGAAAACGAGAGGGTACCATGGAGCAAAAAGAGTTAACTTTGGAGTTAATTTTGTAAAAGCAGCACTTTCAAGGAAGAAAGGAGGAGGACTGGAGATAGGCTGCCAAAGCCATGAGGTTTATACAGGAAGTAAAAAGGAAAGAAGTCCATCTGAAAAACAGTACCGTCTCACTAAACTACAAACTAAGAGTGAATTGGATTACAAATATAGAGTGGATAGGGAAAACTGGAGAGAGAATAGAAAGAAGGACTGGAGGTAGCAGCAACACCTAAAAGAGGAAAATATCAAAAGAAAATATATACTGGTTTTGAAAGGACTACAATTTGAACTACAGAGAAGAGATACAGAAGATTATTATTAAACATTAAAGATGAAAGGAAGCAATATTGCAAGTCAAGGGGAGAAGGTTTTGAATAATTTGTTAAACAACATTCTTCAGTTCTTTAAAAAAAAGAGAGAAAGAGACAGAATTTGGGATACAGAAGGAAAACAGTTTGTGTTGTAGGACAAGAAACTTGTGAGAATATACCACAGATTAAAGTCTAAGAAATTGGTTATCTTAATAGATTTACAGAGATAATTATTTGTTATAAGAAAATATTCAAGATTATTAAGTAAGAGCTGGAAAATTGTTGAAGAGCTCTGTTTTAATTCTTCCCCCATCCATTATTTTTATTATTATTACTATTTGGTAAGATGGATGGGACTTTCTCAAAAGGGAGATACTGAAGGCACAATTTCAAACAGTACCATTGAGGAAGAAAAATGGGAGGTGTCTCAAGAAACCAGGATGGATGACTAAAGAACTTTCAATGGAGCTAAGTTTTAAACGGAACATGTATAGGAAATGGAAAAAGGGGGAAATCACCAAAGAAGAATTCAAACAGATAGTGAACACGTGTAGGAGTAAAGTTAGAAAAGCTAAAGTGCAGAATGCTCTCAGGCTTGCTACGGAGGTTAAGAACAATAAAAAGGGTTTTTTTGGGTATGTCCGCAGCAAAAGGAGGAAGAAGGAAATGGTAGGGCCACTATGCAGAGAAGATGGCAAAATGCTAACAGGGGACAGAGAAAAGGCAGAATTACTCAACACCTTCTTTGCCTCAGTGTTTTCAGAAAAGGAAAAGGGGGACCAACCTGAGGATAAAGGAACAGAGGACACAATAGGGGAAATCCAGCACAGAATAAGCAAAGAGGTAGTACAGGAATACCTTCTTAATCTAAATGAATTTAAATCTTCAGAACCAGATGAACTACGTGCAAGAATATTAAAAGAGCTGGCAAATGTAATCTCAGAACCATTGGTAATAATCTTTGAGAACTCCTCGAGAACAGGAGAAGTCCCAGCAAACTGGAAGAGGGCAAACGTTGTCCCCATTTTCAAAAAGGGGAAAAAGGAGGATCCCAACAATTATCGTCCAGTTACTCTGACCTCAATACCAGGGAAGATTCTAGAACAGATCATGAAACAGAGAGTCTGTGAACATTTAGAAGGCAATGCCATAATCACAAAAAGTCAACATGGGTTTCAGAGAAACAAGTCACGCCAGACTAATCTGATCTCTTTTTTTGATAAAATTACCAGCTTGGTAGATGAAGGGAATGTTGTGGAAATCGCATACTGATTTCAGTAAGGTCTTTGACAAGGTTCCCCATAACATTCTTGCAAACAAGCTTGTAAAATGTGGGCTAGACAAGTTAACTGTTCAATGGATTTGTGATTGGTTGACCAGCCAAACCCAAAGGGTGCTCAGCAGTGGCTCCTCTTCGTTCTGGAAAGATGTGACCAGTGGTGTGTCACAGGGTTCTGTCCTGGGCCCAGTGCTATTCAACATCTTTATCAATGACTTGGATGACGGAATTAGGGGCATACTTACCGAATTTGCAGATGACACCAAATTAGGAGGAGTAGCTAATACCCTAGAGGACAGGATCAAAATTCAAAATGACCTGGATAATCTGGAGAGCTGGGCCAAAGCTAACAAAATGAAATTCAATACGGAGAAATGTAAGGTACTACACTTAGGGCGAACAAATGAAATGCATAGATATAGGATAGGGGAGACCTGGCTGAATGAGACTATGTGGGAAAGGGATCTAGGAGTCCTAGTAACATGAGTCAACAGTGTGATGCGGCAGCTAAAAAGGTCAATGAGATTTTGGGCTGCATCAATAGAAGTATAGTGTCTATATCAAGGGAAGTAATAGTGCCACTCTATTCTGCCTTGGTCAGACCTCACCTGGAATACTGTGTCCAGTTCTGGGCACCACAATTCAAAAAGGATATTGACAAATTGGAGCGTGTCCAGAGAAGGGTGACTAAAATGGTGAAAGGTCTGGAAACCATGCCTTATGAGGAGAGACTTAGGGAGCTGGGTATGTTTAGCCTGGAAAAAAGACGGTTTAGAGGCGATATGATAGCCCTGTTTAAGTATTTGAAGGGGTGTCACATTGAGGATGGAGCAGGCTTGTTTTCTGCTGCTCCAGAGACTGGAACACGGAGCAATGGATGCAAGCTCCGGGAACAGAGATTCCACCTCAACATTAGGAGGAACTTTTTGACAGTAAGAGCTGTTCAGCAGTGGAACACACTGCCTCGGAGCATGGTGGGGTCTTCTTCCTTGAGGTTTTTAAACAGAAGCTGGATGGCCATCTGTTGGGGATGCTTTGATCTTGATTTCCTGCATGGCAGGGGGGTTGGACTGGATGGCCCTCGTGGTCTCTTCCAACTCTGCAATTCTATGATTCTATGATTCTATGTTTACTATGTGTTTAATAATGTTTGCTTTTGAATACTGATATATGTTATCTGGTATTGAGAGATTTGGAACTAGATACTGGTTCTGAATATTGCTTGCTGAAATTATAATTGCTATAAAGGAAATAAGCTTGACTAAGGAGTGAAAAGAGGGTGGATAGAACTTTACTTTTATAACGATACAGAAATACAAATAATCATCTTAGAAAGCAAGACAAGTGATAGTTATGCATTTATATCTCTAGAACTTTCGAGACTGATAAGAATTGGTTATAGTAATTATTACTATAGACATTTATAATATATAGAATGAATATGTGAGTTGGTGAATATATTTTATGTTTATGCTTTAAATTGACTAAGTCAAATATCTGATTGTCAAATATTTAAAAAATATAAATAAATAAATAAAGAAGAAGAGGAAGAGGAAAAATGGCTTCTGGGACAAGATCTCAGACATCAAAGGCTCAAGTATCATTTCAAAGAGGATCTGTAGAACAACCAAAAATACAAGATGCAAATTTAATAATATTGGAAAAAATAAGAAAACTGTGGCAAGAGATGAAACAAGAAAGACAGGAAATAAAACAGGAAATGAAACACTGTAGAGGAGATATTAAACAAAAGATAAAATCTGAACTAAAAGAAATTAAACAGATGATGGAAACTATTACGTTGGAATTAGAACAAGTGAAAACTAAGGTACAAGACTTAGAAGAAAAAAAATTCTAGACTGGAGGAAACAACAAGGACAGTGATGAAGAAACAAGAAAGAGCCAGATGAAAAACTGATTTGGGAACAAAAACTAAGAGTGAGATGTCTGAAAATTAGAGGGCTACCTGAAAAAACTGGGGGGGGGGGTTATATGACTTTTTAATGCTGATCTTGGCAGAGTTCATTGGAAGAGAAAGGGAAAATTTTGAATCTGAGATAGACAAAATGTATCAAATTAATTCTTGAATTGCAAAACAAAGGAACCTATCAATCATAGAATCATAGAATTGCAGAGTTGGAAGAGACCACGAGGGCCATCCAGTCCAACCTCCCTGCCATGCAGGAAATCACGATCAAAGCATCCCCGACAGATGGCCATCCAGCCTCTGTTTAAAGACCTCCAAGGAAGGAGACCCCACCACGCTCCGAGGGAGTGCGTTCCACTGCCGAACAGCTCTTACTGTCAAAAAGTTCCTCCTAATGTTGAGGTGGAATCTCTGTTCCTGGAGCTTGCATCCATTGCTCTGTGTTCCAATCTCTGGAGCAGCAGAAAACAAGCTTGCTCCATCCTCAATGTGACACCCCTTCAAATACTTAAACAGGGCTATCATATCGCCTCTTAACTGTCTTTTTTCCAGGCTAAACATACCCACCTCCCTAAGTCTCTCCTCATAAGGCATGGTTTCCAGACCTTTCACCATTTTAGTCACCCTTCTCTGGACACACTCCAATTTGTCAATATCCTTTTTGAATTGTGGTGCCCAGAACTGGACACAGTATTCTAGGTGAGGTCTGACCAAGGCAGAATAGAGCAGCACTATTACTTCCCTTGATCTGGACACTATACTTCTATTGATGCAGCCCAAAATCGCATTGGCCTTTTTAGCTGCCACATCACACTGTTGACTCATGTTCAACTTGTGGTCTACTAGGACTCCTAGATCCCTTTTGCACGTAGTCTCATTCAGCCAGGTCTCCCCCATCCTATATCTATGCATTTAATTTTTTCGCCCTAAGTGCAGTATCAAGAGACATTATAATTTACTAGTTAGACTCGGTGTACCATACACTATTAAAAAACTCCCCCCCAAAACAGACAGTAGACCTCACAGCAACCCTGTAAGTTAGGCCAGTGGATTTAAATTCTTCCTCCCCATTCTCAGCATTATACACTTTCCCCAAAATTTCTGAGAGTGATTTCCTCTTTTGCCCTACTGACGCCACCACCATCACCACCAGTTGACTGCCTTGATCCTGTTGCAGGGGTGGTAGCATTGTCCCGCCACCACCAGTTGACTGCCTAGGTTGCAATCTTGGCCACAGATTGAGTGACAGGTACCTGGCCCACACAGATTGAATTACAGGAGTGCATTGTGAGGTGGAGAGGTAATTTGCATGTGGGTGGTGATTGGCTGGGTGTGGGTTGGGTGTGCTTCCTGAGCAGCTAATCAGCCCACTGGGAAAGGAAACATACCCAAGAGAATTATGTGTGTGTGTGTGTGTATTGTCTGTATGCAAATGAGATATTTGATCCTTCAAGAAGGTTTCATGAACAAATTAACTTTGAAAGACATGGAACTACAATTATTTAAGGAAATTCTAGGAAGAATTCTAAAAAGAAGAAAGGAATATTTCTTCTTGACAAAACTATTAAGACAATCTGGAATAACATATAGATGAGAAAGTCCTATTGGCCTTTCATTTAGATTTAAACAGAAAATATTTAAATTCAATTCAATATAAAAGGCCAAGGAATTTCACCATAGATATAGAGATGAATTAGACAAAGACTCCCCAGAAGAGCAAACTGAGCTGGATCAAGACACAGAAAGAGAAAAGCAAGAAGAAAAGGGTAAAGAAGAGGATGAAGCAGGTGGAGAATCAGAAGGAATAGAATCAGATAAAGAAGAAAGAGAACAAGACCAAAATGATGATGAATTATAAAAAAATACAAGACTAAAAAATACAAGACTATTATCCTGGAATGTTAAATGACTGAATATTCCACAGAAACATAATTTTTCCCTTCTATCTTGAAGAACTGAAATATGATACATTATGGTTACAAGAAACTCATGTAAGAAAAAAGGAGATAAAATTATTTTTAAAAAACAATGATTAGGAAATGAGTTCATATTATCAATGGACAAGAGAAAAAGAGGAGTTGTTATGCATGTAAACCAACAAATACAAGCAAAAGACATTTTCAATGATCCAACCGGTCGCTTCATTGGAATAGAAATAATATGGCAAAATAACATGTTGATTATAGGACTCTACTCCCCTACTGAGAACAAGAATAAATTCTATCGGAATTTAATGGGAAAATTACAAGTATATAGCTATGAAGAAATCATAATTTTGGGGGACTGGAATGGCATCATTTCACCAGAATTGGACAGGAAATCAGAAAGAAAGCTAAAGCCACAACAAAGTCATTTTTTTACTTGAAAGATATTCTATCCTTGACTGATGTTTGGTGATTCAAATATGGAAATAAAAAAGAATTTATCTTTTTCTCAGACTGTCACAATTGATGTTCATGGATAGACATGTTTATGGCTTTGACAATGATATGTACAAAGGTAGAAAACATGGATGTTTTAACTAGGATAATATCTGATCACTGTGCTATTTCAATGATATTAAGAAATAAAAGTAAAGAATTTTGTTGGTGACTAGATGACTCATTGTTGAAGAATGAATTGATTTTATCAAAGGTGAAGGAAAATTTTAAAATATTTTTTCAAAAAATCTGATGCCAAGACTTACTGGGTGACCGGCTGTGCTGCTGGGGAGCCCCCAGGCACCCATGGCACCCATGGCAGGCATGGGTGCCACCATACCTGCCAAGGATCCTCTTCTCCTCAGATTTACCATGGTCCAGGGATGAGGATCAAGGGGAGCCAATCAGGAGGAGGCTGCTCCTGCCTGATTGGCCAATGCTTGCGGCTACCAGCCAATCGGAGGCCTTGGTTTTCCAGGGCCTCTGATTGGCTGAGAGGCGGAGCAAGTCCTCTTTCTGGTCTGGCAGCCGGGGATATATTCCTGGCCTTTCTGCCAGACCACGCAGTTGGCTCATTGGAGACTAAGCCCAAAAATGCCACGGTGGCTGTCACCACAAAATGTTGAGAGGAAGAGTTTGAAACAATTTCAGTATGAAGGTGAAAATTCAGAGTTTGAAAAGTTATGCTCAGAGACACTAGCAAGGCTTTCATGAGGGGCTTTTTATGCAACAAAATTATGAAAGGAAAAAAAGAAGGAATGAGAAACTTTCCAAAATTACAGATGAAATTAGAAATAAAGAACAATTGTTAAAAAAGAATCCCTTAAGAAATGTGCTAATTAAGGAAATTCAAATATTACAAAAACAGATCTCAGATTCAGTGGTAGAAGACCTAAACAAGAAGATGAAATACACATGACAAAAGAAATTTGAATTTGCAAACAGACAGGGAAAATGGCTGGCAACAAAATTAAGAAAATTTTAAAAAGGCAATACTACAGGTAAATGAAAAGGAAAAATACATATGGACCAACCTCAGATTAAATGGACTTTTTAAAAATACTATTCAGATCTGCTCAAAGAAAAACAAATCCAGGCTGATGAGATGAGAAACTTTTTGGACATATAAAAAATCTCACACATTTATGAGGAACAGAGGGAAGACCTGAATAAGAAGATCACAACAGAAATATCTGAGATCATAAAGAAATGTAAAATCAGTAAAACTCCAGGCCCAGACAGCTTTACAGCTATATATTATAAAAGATTACAAGAGCAACTACTGTTACCCTTACAACTGGCAATAAATTCTATATTAAATGGTGAAATTCCAGAAGCTTAGATTTCTCAATTTTGCACTAATACCCAAGGAAGCTAAAGATATTTTACAATGAAAGAATTGTAGCCCTATCTCATTGTTAACTTACAAAATATTCTCCTTTATACTTGTGGAGAGATTAAAGAAAACTTTAGTTAATTGGATTTATGAAGATCAATGTGACTTTCTTCCAAACAGACAAATGAAGAAAAATATTCAGAATATTCTAAATGTTGTGGAGTATTTTTTTAAAAAAGACAACACAGATGCACAATAAGCATTAATATTTTTGGACATGGAGAAGGCATTTGATAATGTTAATTGGTCTTTTATGACTGAAATACTAAGGATATAAAAAGAACAACAGGCACAAATTATAGTAAATGATGAAAAAAAAACAAATTTCTGTGCTATTCAGAAAGGGACAAGACAAGGCTTACTTCTTTTCCCAATTCTGTTACAACTTTGGAAATCTTAATTAGGAAAATCAGAGATGAAAAAAATAAAGGGATTAAAATTAAAGACTTCAAATACAAATTACGTCTATACGCTGATGACATGGTAATTTCACTTACAAATCCTGTGGAAAGTATCCCTTCATTATTGAATTCATTGAAATGATATGCCGGCTTCAAGATTAATGTAGAAAAGACTACAGCATTAACAATGAATATGAATTAAAAAGAGAAGAAGGAATTAATAAAGAAAACAAATTTCAAGATCGAAAAGAGTTAAATAGCTTGGAATAATCATTACAACAAAAAATGCTGATGTTTTCAAAAAATAACTATAAAAGAATTTGGACAGAGATTAAACAAGATTTCCAAAGATGGACCAAATTGAAATGATGGGTAAAATTGCTACCATTAAGATGAACATCCTGCCAAAAATACTTACTTTATTTCAGACAGTCCCTATCATTACAAATGATACCCCTTTCAAAGAATGGGAGAAAGATATCTCATGATTTATATGGAAAGGGAAAAAACCTAGAATTCAGAGAAAAATAATGCAAGATCATTGGGAGCAAGGTGGTCTGGGTTTGCCTAATTTAAAGATTTACTATAATGCTTGCTGCCTATATTGGTTAAAAGACTGGATAAAGTTGGATAATCGAAGAATACTCCAGCCTGAAGATCTAGATATAAGATTCAGGTGGCATGCTTACTTGCATTATAATAAAATTAAAGCTAACAATGATTTCAACATCCATTATATAAGAAAATCTCTATTGTGTGTGTAGAACAAATACAAGACATGCTTGAAACACAGAATACCTAGATGGACATCAATAAATGAGGCCTTTCACAAGAGAGAAGAACTAATGCTAGTAAAATGGCTAATGTATGCAGAACTTCTAATACTGGAAAATGGTCACTATAGGATAAAATCAATAGATGAGCTGAATAAGGAAGGCTACCAGTTTCAATGGTTCCTCCATAGACAGCTCACTGAAAGATTTAAAATGGATGAGAAAATAAACGGAATTGAAAAGGAAGAGACAGAACTGGAGAAACTGTAAGGGAAACAAACAGTTAATATTGAGATTATATGAATTCTTATTAAAATTTGAAATAGAACAGGCAATTGTTAAAAATTACATGGTGAGATGGGTGCAAGATATTGGGCTACCAATACAGATGGAAGAATGGGAGAGGACTTGGAAAACTAGAGTGAGATACACAGTTAGTTATGATATAAAAGACAACCATTATAAGATGCAATTTAGATGGTATCTAACCCCTGAAAAAAATGCAAAGATCTACAAAAACATGGATAACAATTGTTGGAAATGTGACAAAAAAAAAACAGAAACACTATCATATGTAGTTGGACTGTAAAATAGTGAAAAAAATAATGGAAATGAATACATACTTTAATAAACAAAACATTAAAGATAAAAATAGAGCTGGATCCCCAAATGAATTTATTAGGAATGGTGGAAGGAGATTTAGAAAGTTACTATGGTAAAATGCTCTTCTATATGATAATTGCAGCAAGATTGATATTTGCTAAAAAGTGGAAGGCAGGAGATAACAGACACCACAGAATGGTTGCTCAAACTTTGTGATTTTATAGAGATTAACAAACTGACTAACCACCTTAAAAATGAATCAATGGAGAAATTTAAACATGACTGGGGAAGTTTAATATCCTATTACAAAAAGACTTGCGGAGGAGAGAGCACAGAAGAATTTGAAGACTAGGGAGATTATCAGACGCAGCAAATGTGGCGCGATCACAACTCCAGCGGAACGCAAAAGGATGCCAATATCAAACAACATGAATTCCGCTGGCATTATGCTAACTTACCTTTTTATTGACAGCTGAAGTCATCAACAGATCGCCCATCCTGTTTTGGTGCCAGCATTGCCAGCATGTGAAACCTTGGGCCATTTAAATCCCGTCACTGCGGTGGGAATGGCTGGTCCAGTGCCAACACTTATGGGTCAGATCAGGACATCCAGGTAAATTTCACTCTTTTTATGACACTCAGTGGGTTAGTTGGGACCTTTTAAGTGTATGTATGTGCTTTGTGCAACTTTAAATGTGTTTAGTTTGTTTTTATTTTTAATTTTTCTGCATGACAAAGTCTCACAGGATTTTGAGTGAGGAAGTGAACAGGGCTCCCTTCATGTCTAGATCAAGTGTCTAGATCAAGGGAAGTAATAGGGCCACTCTATTCTGCCTTGGTCAGGCCTCACTTAGAATACTGTGTCCAGTTCTGGGCACCACAATTCAAAAAGGGTATTGACAAATTGGAACGTGTCCAAAGGAGGGCAACTAAAATAGTGAAAGGTCTGGAAACCATGCCTTATGAAGAAAGACTTAGGGAGCTGGGTATGTTTAGCCTGGAAAAAAGGCGATTAAGGGGCGATATGATAGACCAGTTTAAGTATGTGAAGGGGTGTCACATTGAGAATGGAGCAAGCTTGTTTTCTGCTGCTCCAGAGACTGGAACATGGAACAATGGATGCAAGCTCCAGGAACAGAGATTCCACCTCAACATTAGGAGGAACTTTCTGACAGTAAGAGCTGTTAGGCAGTGGAACACACTCCCTCGGAGCGTGGTGGGGTCTCCTTCCTTGGAGGTCTTTAAACAGAGGCTGGATGGCCATCTGTCAGGGATGCTTTGATTGTGATTCCTGCGTGGCAGGGGGTTGGACTGGATGGCCCTCGTGGTCTCTTCCAACTCTACAGTTCTATGATTCTATGATTCTATGTCCTTTTTATTGCCAGGGAGGCTTTGCCAGGAGAGGAAGGTAAGTGCAGGGGAAAGCATTCTTTTGCCAGCATAGAAATGGGATTTTTAATGCTGACAAAAGAATGCTCTTAGGGGATTAACTGATAATATCCAAAATGTTTAAAGATAATTTTAAAAAAACTTACAAGTATGCTGTCGAGGTGAAATATATTAATTTGAAATATAGTAGAGAATTACATACTCAAAACAAATACTGAAAGGAATAATAGATACAGACATTTTAAAGGAAATTAAAATCTAACACATTATGTAAAAGAATGTTATTATAACATACAAATTTAGCTAGGAATTAGAAGGAAGGAAGTCATTTTAAGTGTTAATTGTAATTAGTTTATGTGGACTGTGTAATTCTAAATGTTGGTTAGTTGTTTTGTTTTGTTATATGTTGATTATGTTTGTTTAGTATATTTGATGTATTTTTAATTGTGTAGAAAATATCTTTTTTTAAATGGGAGGAAAAGAAAAATGAAAAAAGGGGGAAATCTACAAAGAAGAATTCTAACAAATAGCCAGCACAAGTAAGGAGAAAGTCAGAAAAGCTAAGGGCAAAATGAATTCAGGCTTGCTAGAGAGGTTACAAATAATAAAAAGGGCTTTTCTGGTTATGTCTAAAACAAAAGGAAGAGCAAGGAAGTGGTAGGGCCAATGACCAGAAAAGATGGAGAAATGCTAACAGGGGACAAAGAAAAGGCAGAAGTGCTCAACACCTTCTTTGCCTCAGTATTCTCCCAAAAGGAAAACAGTGCTCAACTCAGGGGGGAAAGGAGCAAATGATGCAGTAGGGGAAACGTAGGTCAGAATATGTAAAGAGGTAGTACAGGAACACCTGGCTACTCTAAATGAATTCAAGTCTCCTTGCCCTGATGAACTACACCCATGGCTATTAAAAGACCTGGCAAAAGTAATCTCAGAACTACTGGTAATAATCTTTGATCATTCCTGAAGGATTCCTGGGAGAAGTCCCAACAAACTGTAGAAGGGAAAATATCCCCATCTTCAAAAGGGGGTGGGGAGAAGACCCAAGCAATTACATCAGTACTGTCAGAGAGTCCTAAAAGAGGCTTCTCTGTCATGTTAAGTTTCGCTTTTGATTGCTTAGCTGCTCTGCAGCCATGTTAGAAGGATGTTTAGAAATGGAAGGGGGTGCAGGTAAGAGACTGGTAGTGTGTGAACCAAGGTCACTAGAGCTGCCTGGTACTATGTGGGAAAGAATGCTGCTGAATGGTAGAAGGAGGGAATGAGTAATTGTAACTGTCTTAGAAATGAAACTTGGGAGAATGTATTAGAGCTTGCAATGACTGTCTCCTGTGCTGATCCTATAGTTCAATAAAGCTTCTTGGATTTATACAGAGGCCTTTTCTTTGAGTAGGGAAAGACAGGGAGATCACAAATACCAGGAAAGACTCTAGAGCAGATCATTAAACAGAGCAGATCATTAAACAGAATCACTTAGAAAGGAATGCGGTGGTCATTAAAAGTCAACACGGGTTTCTCAAACACAACTCATGACAGGCTAATCACTACTTTCTTGATAGAGTTTCAAGCTTGGTAGATGAAGGGAATGCTGTGGATGGAGCATATTTTGATTTCAGTAAGGTGTTCAACAAAGTCCCCCATTATAGTCTGACAATTAAGCTAGTAACCGGTGGGCTAGACAATGCAGCTGTTAGGTGGATCTGTAATTGGTTGACCAACCAAACCCAAAGAGTGCTCACCAATGGCTCCTCTTCATCCCGGAGAGAAGTGACTAGTGGGGTGCCACAAGGTTCTATCCTGGGCCCAGTGCTATTCAACATCTTTATCAATGACTTGGATGAGGGAGTAGAGGATATACTTATCAAGTTTGCAGATGACACCAAATTAGGAGGGGTAGCTAATACCCCAGAGGATAGGATCAGAATCCAAAATGACTTCAACAGATTAGAAAGCTGGGCCAATATTAACAAAATGAATTTCAACAGGGAGAAATATAGGATACTACACTTGGGCAGTAAAAATGAAATGCACAGATATAGGATGTGTGACACCTGGCTTGATGGCAGTATATGCCAAAAGAGGTATAAGAGTCTTAGTGGATCAGAATTCAAAATGACCTTAAGAGATTAGAGAGCTAGGTCAAAACTAACAAAATGAATTTCAGCAGGGAGAAATGTAAAATACTGCATTTAGGCATCAAAAATTAAATGTACAGATATAGGAAGGGAAACACCTGGCCCGACAACAGTGCATACGAAAAGGGATCTAGGAGTTTTAGTAGACCACAAGCTACACACAAGTCAGCAGTGTGATGTGGCAGCTAAAAAGGCCAATGTGATTCTAGCTTGTATCAACAGGAGTATACTGTCTAGATCGAGGGAAGTAATAATACCCCTCTATTCTGCTTTGGGGAGACTTCATCTTGAATACTGTAGCCAGTTCTGGGCACCGCAATTCAAGGATATTGACAAGCTGGAATATGACCAGAGGAGCATGACCGAAACGGCGAGAGGTCTGGAAACCATGCCCTGTTAGGAGTGGCTTAGGGAGCTGGGTATGTTTAGCCTGGAGAAGAGAAGGTTAAGAGGTGACATGATAGCCATGCTTAAATACTTGAAAGGATGTCATACTGAGGATGGAGCAAGCTTGTTTTTTCTGCTACTCCAGAGACTAGGACATGGATCAATGGACTCCAACTACAGGAAAAGAGATTCTACCTAAAGGGCTGTTTGAACACACTGCCTCAGAATGTGGTGGAGTCTCCTTCTTTTTAGGTTTTCAAACAGGCTGGATGGCCATCTGTCAGGAGTACTTTGATTGTGTATTCCTGTATGGCAGGGGTTTGGACTGGATGGCCCTTGTGATTCCATGAAGGTTGTGCACCCATCCTGTATTTGATGGGTTCAGATTACATCACCTATTGAGGAAAGGAGGTATTGTAGTCTTTCAATTCCTTCTCTGGGAGATTTTCTAATAGCTTGACTGGCATCTACCTGTAGAGTTCTTGAGATCTAGCAGTTGGACCAGATGGTACATGAAATCCCTTTTAATTCAGTGACAGTGTAGCCCATCCACACACACACACATCGTCTAGAGAGTCTTACCCACTGGTCATTTGCCAAAAGGCCTGCTTCTTCTGATGAGACATATGTCTGGAGGTTTCCACCATAGACATGAAAAATGCTCCCACCACAGTCATTGGGAAACTCCTCTTCAATAAACTCAAAGCCTTCCTCACCAATTTTTTTGCCAAAGTAATTTGACCCATATTGTAAGAGACCTATAGAGCATGAGGGATATAACAATACAGTAATTTATGGTGAAGACGTTTTTATTTTTATTTTGAATTTATTTTTGAATATTTGTTTAGAGTCCTCTGCTGAAGAAAGCTGAACAGACTCTGTTGGACATCAAATTCCATTGTTCTGGTGCAGCAGAATTGTGTAAAGTTGGATATAATGATTACCCATGGTATCCAGAAGCAGACAGAAATAATCAATGTCCAATGAAACCTATGCATGGACTTACATAGATGTTTCTCCCAAAGTATTTATAGTGTTTTTGAAATTTTCCATACTTTGGCAAAGAATCTCTCATGCTTGTCCCTGAGCTAACTACTTATAACTTCAGTTGTCACTGCGATCAATTTCTAAACCAATCCAAATGTCAGGCCACTTAGTGAGACTACATGTGTTCCAGGTTAGCATGAGGGAGGCAGTAGTAACCACTCTGAAGGGGCATAAGATGCTACTTTCCCCTCAGAAGTAGACAAAGAGAGACCTGTGAGTATTCAGGTTGTTCTCTCAATTCCACAAAAGACTAGTGGAAGCTGCAATCTGTACCATCCACTGTTGTCAATGTGAATTGTATGTCTTCCTATGTTTGTGTTGTGTGTGAAAGAATGGAAAACTTGCATCTCTCTCTCTCTCTCTCTCTCTCTCTCTCTCTCCCACTCCTTCCCCCTCCCTTTCTGTGCTCAATTTTACCCATCTCTTGAAGTCACCCCAGCTGCATTTCCAATAGTCTCTATTTGCCTTTGCTCCAACAGCCAATAATGGGCACAAGACACCACAGCAAGCTGGACATATGCTGAGAACCCTTGAGCCAAAAATAAACTCAGACAATATTTTCTTCATCTGTTTTTACTGGATGACTTTTAAAATGTTTAACAAAGAAGACAAAAGAATGGTGCTTCAGTGTATTCTTATAATGTCATTACTAAATTGTAAAACTTTGAAAAGGCTGGAGAAGTTGACTGTTAGGATCAGTCCTGGATGTGACCTTTTCCTGCCAAGTTCAGTTCTGCTATATCACTTTATGGCTATTTGTGTTTGCATTCTTTTGTACTTGCTAACGAATATGTAGTCTAACTCGGAAAAGGGAGTATGTGCACTATGTCTGTATTGTCTGATAAAGCCGGCACCTGGCCTCAGCTATGGGAAAAGTAGGCTGAGCCTGGGTTCTGTGGGAACTGAGAGTGGGGGTGATGGATAGCCAACAACTGTTTAGCCAGCCAGATATTGTAGATTGTAGAATGCTTTTAGCTTACTGCTTGTTTAGGTTTCATTCTGAGCAACTATCTTATAGGGTTAGCTCTTTGATTAGCTACTGTGATAATAAAGTTTTTCTGTTTTTAACTCTGAAACGTCTGGTCACTGAGTCTGAAGAAGCTAGTACATGACATTGACTGAGCCTGCTTGCAAAATCAAAAGTCATTCTCTATTTCTTCTCGAAGAAGAAGCAGAGTCCTCCTTGAGTGGAATGCTCCTTAGTTCTACACCACCTAGTGGTGGCAAAGAATGTCACCATTCTTTGGTGCCATCTGCAAAGCCTTTCTTCGTACCTCACTGAGTATGAAGATGGAAATGTTACTCCCTCCCCCCTCCCAAAATAAACACCATACCTCCCATTCATACCTGTGGGAGAGAAACAAAGAAGGCTTGGCAGTGAAATTAAATGGTAGAGACAACACTTCCAATCCCACTTGCAAGTACTTTTCCCAGTGCAAGAAAGAAAAGTTCCATTTGATCTTTTGAAGATGGAAAAACACTTCAGGGACAGAGTTTGGGAGCTGAAGGCTACCGGCCACCCATACCCTGTGGGTCATCTAGAGGAGGGCACTCTTGTCCACCATTCTCCAGTGGAAAACCAGTAGGAGCAAAAATTGTCCAAAGTGTTGATGTTTGAATAATTTCAAACTGCAATTTCAATGTTAATGAAAGGGCAACCTGTACTATACTGTGCAAGCAGACAGAATAATGTAGTATTTTATATAAATATGGGCCTATTTGAGAGAAGAATAGTGGACGGTATATAGATAGCCATTGCCATGCACAGTGAAGCAACTTCAGCATGGTTTTATTACCTCTCCCTTCAGGCTGCACAAAACCGACTCCTCAAACTGACCGACAGTTTTATACCTGAATTCTGATGATCTCAGCATGCTCTCAGCTGTATTCAGATATGTAAAGGCCTGGTGGGGGAAAATAATAACAGAGAACAGAGAATGTACTTTCTGTATCTGTTTAATCCCATCTCTCTCAGGGTTTCCAGTTCTCAATCTGGTACATGGCTGATTCACCTGAGGTTTAGCTCAGTGTGAATGGTGTCTGTTTTTACCACAGGAGCCCAGCTAAAAGGCAATGGACAAGCCAGCAAACTAGCCTTGCTCCTTGTTTTTCTTGCATAAAGTAAACTAATAAATAAATAAATAAAAATCAACAGGCTTTCGGTCGCAACTTGCTACCATAACGCTCACCAACTCAACCTACAAAAGAAACAGAGTGCATATGCCTTTCAAGATTTCACACATGAAAACTGCAATATGTATGTCTGAGCAACATCAGAGTGTGGTCAAAAGGGAAAAAGAGGGGAAAGTTATTATTGAGGAAGTACACAAAACTACTCTTTTAAGCAGAGTAATTCTGGAATCTATCTACTGAGTTTAAGAAAGACTGAAAGAAAGGGGGGCAAAACAATAAATACAATAATTTGGACTTTATCAGACGAGCCCCTTAAAACCATTGTTTTGCTGGCATAAAAAAATCAATTTTATACCAGGAAAAGAACACTCCCCACTGCGCTTACCTCTAATCCCAGCAAAGGCTTCCTCGGCAATGAAAGAGGAAGTGAGCGCAGCTGCTTGCTCAAAATCCTGCCTATTCTCACAAGAATACATAGTGTGGGGAATTCAAAAATAAAACAAAAAAAACACTAAAAATGTTACACCAAGCACCTAAACACACTAAAAAAACCTTCCAAGTAACCCAGGAAGGGTCATAAAAAGTGTGTCACTTACCTGGCTGTCACGATCTCACACGGAAGTGTTTGCACTGGACCGGCCATTGACACTGCACTGACATGAGTACAATGCACCATGGGAGATCTACTGATGGCTTCAGCTGTCCATATAAAACTATGGGTTTTGGCCATGACATAATCCCAAAAGGGTGACATTGTCTGATACGCACTCCCTTTTGTGGTTAATTGGTGTCATAATGACGCCATATTTTATGCATCTGATAAAGTCCTCTGTCTCTCTGTGCATGTGTGTACACAGTATGGTTAAAAGTAAATAAAACATTAAATAAAACCTTATTCCAAAATCAAAATTCCCTTACCAGACCTGCTCAAAAGGACAGATTGCTTACCTGTAACCATAGATCTTCGAGTGGGCTTCTGTGAATTCACACAGGTGGGTTATTCCTGCACCTGCGTAGAGCACTTGGAACCTTCTGAAATCGCTAGGCAGAACATTTTTGGCAGTAGCTTTGCCCACCCTAATGGTCCCTCTGAGGCGCTCCTGCCTAGTTCCCCGCAGTTCCTTGAAGGACGCCACAAGTAGCAGCATCAGGAACATTAAAGCATATGTCATAGCAGGACATAGAGGGGAGGATGGGCGGGTCTGTGTGAATTCACAGAAGAACACTTGAAGATCTATGGTTACAGGTAAGCAACCTGCCCATCTTCTTCATGGTCTCTGTGAATCCATACAGCTGGATAGACTAGCAAGCTTTACCCCCAGGAGGAAGGGATGTCATGCTCACAGGTAAGACGAGGACTACTGTAGTCATATCAACAGCATAACACAATTTATTAACAATAAACAGCAACCACACTCACTTATCGAATGGAGGAAAGAAGGACAGCCCTCCCAAAGGCAGCCTCATTGTGAGAACGTCTGTCCAACCTATAGTGAGAGATAAAAGTCAAAGGTGTTGACCAAGTGGCTGCCCAGCAAACGTCCTCCAGGGGAACCCCAGAGAGAAAGGCAGTTGAGGCGGAGACAGCTCTGGTGGAATGTCCACAAACCTGTGAAGGCAGAGGCTTACGAGCCAGATCATAGAACAGGGGGATGGTCAAAGTCACCCACTTGGACAGGCGCTGCGGAGATATTGGAGCACCCAACTTGGAATCTGAGTAGGAGACAAAAAGCCTGGGTGACTTTCAGAACTGAGTTGTCTGCTGTATGTAGAAGGCAAGTGCCCTCCTGGCATCCAAAGTGTGGAGGGTCCATTCAAATTCATCCTTCAGTTCCTGCATCAGAGCAGGGAAGACGATGGAATGATTGAGGTGGAAGCTGGAGACCACCTTTGGAAGGAAAGACATGTCTGGTTTCAGAACCACCTTATGCTTGTGAAAGGCCAGGTACAGTGAATCCGAGTGCAGAGCATACAGCTCACTGGCTCAGCATGCACAGGTGATGGCCACAAGGAATGCTGTCTTCCAAGACAACAGTCTCAGGTCCATAGTTGCCAGGGGTTTGAAAGGGCATCTTGTAATCTGGGAAAGGATGAGCTCGAGGCTCCAAGCCGGAGTGGGCTCGACCACCAGCGGATGAAGATTGATGTAGCGCTTGAAAAATTTCTTGACAATCGGATCACAGAAGGGAGAAGGCCAACCCCTTGCCTGGAGCTCGACAGAGATAGCTGCCAAGAAGCACTTCAATGAAGAGATGGACAAGCCCAAACCTGAAAGGTGCAGTAGGAACTGGAGGACGGAAGCCACTGTTCAGGATTCCGCATGGAGGCCATGGTCCGACAAGAAGGATTCAGAGCATCTCCACTTGTAAAAGTATGACCGATGAGTGGAGGGCCAGAGAAAGGCGTCGACCACAGCCTGAATATTTGGCGGCAGCGGAGAAAGCAACAGCTGCTTTGGGTTTGACAATGGGTTCAGGGTCGGATCCTCCAAGCCATCAACTGCAGTGTTTCGAGGTCTGGATGCCTGACCTTGCCATCCTGGATGGTGAGCAGATTGGGATGGGTTGGGAGGCGAAGGAAGCATTGACGGGCCAGACGAAGCAGAGGAGTGAACCACAGTTGCCGAGGCCACCACAGGGTGATGAGGATTGTATCCAATTCATCCCGATGCAGCTTGGCCACCACTCTCATTAACAGTGGAAACGGAGGGAACAGATAGAGTAGAGGTTCATTCCATTGAAAGAGGAAGGCATCCCCTCTCGAGCCCCAGACTTGGAACTTGGCACAGAACTAATGACACTGCCTGTTTGCCGGGGTGGCGAACAGGTCCGTCTCCAGAATGCCCCATTGATGAAACAGGTCCTGTGTCACTGATTGGTGCAGCATCCATTCATGGACGGATGAATTCGATTGGCTGAGTCCATTGGCAAGAATATTCTCCTCCCTGGGGAGATGGATGGAGTGGAGAAGTATTCCTCTCAGAGTTTACCAGTCTGAAATCTCCAGTGTAAGTGACAGGAGAGTTGGAGACCTCATCCCTCCTTACTTGTTCAGGTAGTACATGACCAAGGTATTGTCCGTCACCAACAGCACCATCTTGCTTGCCACTAGCTCCTCGAAAGCTTGAAGCATCTTCTACACCACTTTGAGTTTGAGGACGTTATATGGACCTCCCATTCTTCAGCACCCCAAGTCTTTAAACAGAGGCTGGATGGCCATTTATCGGGGATGCTTTGATCAAGATTTCCTGCGTGGCAGGGGGGTTGGACTGGATGGCCCTCGTGGTCTCTTCCAACTCTGCAATTCTATGATTCTATGATTCTATGATTCTAAGTCCCTTGAACCTTATGAGTCTCAAAATGGGCTCCCCAACCGAGCAGGGAAGCATCCATTGTGATCAACACCTCTGGCTGGGGAGGCTCAAATGGCAAACCCGGCAGGACATTGTCTGACTCCAGCCACCAGTCCAGGGAGCACTGGATCACCTGGGGCATAGTCAGGAGCTTTTGAGGCAGGTCTTGTACTGGATCGAAGCCACTAAGGAACCAGGACTGAAGCGGTCGAAACCATAGCTTGGCAAAGCGGGTGACCAACATGGTGGCCACCATGTGGACCAGCAGAACCTGCACCGAATGTGCCAAGACCTGTCAGGAATGGATCAAAGTCTGTAGGGTCTCGAAACGGGCCAACAGAAGGTAGGTGGCTGCAGTTGATGAGTCTAGTTGGGCCCCGATGAACTGGATGGACTGCACAGGGTTGCGATTTCTCCAGGCTGTCAACTAAACTAGAGTATGTAACAAGTCTAGCATCAGGGAGATATCCTCCAGGAGCTGATCTCTGGACTCTGCCACCAGTAGCCAGTTGTTTATGTAAGGGAAGACAATCACCCCTTGCTGATGCAAGAAAGCTGCCACCACCGCCATGCACTTTGTGAAGACCCTCAGAGCCGTGGACAGTCCAAAGGGTAGAACATGGAACTGGAAGATGTCCTTGATCTGGAATGCAAGGAACCGTCTGTCAGCCGGGTGGATTCCCACATGAAAGTATGTGTACTTGAGGTCTATTGACGCAAACCAGTCACCTCTCTGGAGAGGGGGCAAGATCGAAGCCAGAGTAACCATCCAGAATGATGAATTAGTTCACTCCTCAGAGGTCGAGGATAGGATGGAGGCCTCCATCCTTCTTAGTGACCAGAAAGTACCTTGAGAAGAAGCAGAGGTGGTGCTGGTCCAGGTCCACAGGTTTGATGGCCCCTTTCTGGAGCAATGTCTGCACCTCCTCGAGGAGGGGAGGGCGACGTTGTTTGGATCCGACCTGTCAGAGGTAGTGTTTTGAACTTGATCCAGTAACCATCTTGGACTAGGCGAAGCACCCAGCGGTCTGATGTTATTGAGGACCAGACATCCTGGAACACTCACAGGTGGTCTCCAAAGAGAGGGGTCTAGGAGAGAGAAAAAAGTGAGAAGAGAGGAGACATTTAAAATCTCCTCCTGCCCTGATCCTTGGACCTCTGCTTGGAGGGTGGTTGGTACTGAGAGGTGGAGGCCTGGCGCTTCACCGAAGAGGCAGATTATGCTGGCTGCTGGTACCGTGAACACCTAGAAGACTGTGGCATGTACCCCCTCCGGAAGGACTGGGTGTAGGATGAAGACTGCCACCCAGAACAGCCCCTTGATCGATACGCAGAAGACGAAGATGGTGGCATACTGTACTTCCGTGCGGTTGTCCTCATCTTCTGTGTAAACTCCAGCTTCTCATTGGTCAAGCTGTTGAAGAGGCCAGAGTGGTCAAAAGGCATATCCTCAATGGTATCGGATGCTTGTGGAGTGAGCCCTGACGAGCAAAGCCAAGCATGCCTTTGGAAAGCAACGGATCCAGCCACTGTCTTGGCTGCACAATTGGCTACAAGCCTCGCAGAGTTCATCTGTTGCCTGGCAAGCAGCTGGACCTCAGCCTGAATCGCTTCTGCCAGTTGTTGACACTTGTCAGGAAGATATTGTAAGAGTGGACCCATTCACTCCCACAGGACCTGTTGATAGGTCCGCATGCAGGCTGAGTAGTTGGCAATTCAGAAGCTCAACCCGGTGGCTGAGTAAATCTTCTTGCCAATGATGTCGAGCTTCCTCCCCTTCGGATCTACAGGAGTGGTCTGGGCCCGGCGCCAACGTCTTTGCTAGGAGGCCTCCACCATCACTAAATTCAGGCGAGGATGTTCCCGGAACCAATGGATATCGTCCCCTGCCACACAATACAGCCGATTGATCCTCTTTGAGGTGGATGGGATGGATGATGGATTCTCCCATGAACCTTGGGTAAGGTTTATCAGCGAAGGCAACACCAGTATGTTGGCAACAGGAGGAGCCTTCAACTTGATACTTTGGTAGATAGGATCCACCGGATCAGCCTCTTTCTCGGTAACCTTCAAGTCCAAGGCATGGGACATCTGCACCATCTGCTCCAAGAACGCCCGGACATCATCCATCGGGGATGAGGAGTCTTCATCTAATAAATCTGGTGGTGGAGACGGGGCGCACAGCACGCATGACACCGAGGAGGCTGATGACACTGAAGAGGATGAGGACAGTTATGGACTCTGATGACAGCGGTGCAAGGAAGTCATACGAACTGGAGATGGAGGAGGCAAAGAAGGCAACGGATGAAGGTCTTGATGTGCAGGTGAGACTTGACTGCCAGCACCCTTCATCACCAGTCTGGCAGGATGGAGGGTCCCCAGAGAAGTCCTTTCCAATCCATGGAAGGAGAGACAAGGTGGAGAATAGTAGTCACCATGACCGGTACCTGCACACAGACGAAATTGAGGTTGTTGGGCGAACGTCAATCCATGTGCCCTGGGTGGAGAGGGCAGAGGGAGGTCAAAGGCTGCCCAGGCCATGTCATAAGCTCCGTGTGCCTGCTCATCCTCCATAAGTTGAGGCAAAGGTGTGTGAGCCTTGCGTGTTGCCTTCTATGAAGTAGTCTCAACCTCAACGGACTCACAGCCAAGGAGCTCATCCTGAGAGACCAGAAGCATGGGAGAGTGAGCTCAAGCAACTGGGGAGGCAGACAACAACCTGGACGATTTCCAGGTAAGGAGTAGGGGGTCACCTCATGGGACGGATCACGGTCCTGAGCACCCGTCTCAGTTACAGTCACCTGCTCCATCACGGTGTCAGATCCAGGTCGACAGCCACAGCAGACACGGTGACAGATGCCTGCTGCTCCTCGGATCTGTGCACTGGATTAGCCACCGCAGTGGACAGCGGATGCTCAGGAGGCCATGGGGAAGAGTGTTTGGTCTTCTTCCTCTTCTTTGACTTGTCCTTAGAGGAGGCTGAAGAATCATGGTCCTGACTGGAACCAGAGGCTTGGAGCAGTCTTGATCCCATGTCTAAGTCAAGGGAATTGAGGAACTCTAGTCCCGGCTCAAACCCGATGCGGTCATATCTTGTGCAACTGATGCATGGCCTCCAGGTCAGATGCCACCGACTGACGACAGAACAGACTGAGGGACTGATGCCATCTCTTAGCCAAAGGGCTGGTTGAAGGAGATTGACCCCTTTTCTGTGGCGAAGACGCAGCTTGGGCACTCTAAGTTGAGGTGGTCAATGGGAGGAGAACCTTCTCATAGAGAAAGGATTTCAGCCGAGAAGACCAGTGCTTTTGGGCCTGAGGCGTGAAGGCCCGGCAATGAACACAGGCGTCCACATTGTGGGCTTCACCCAGGCAGATTAGGCACTTAGAGTGGTCGTCCGAGCTGGGGAGCTTCACCTGACAAATGGTGCACCACTTGAAGGCAGCCAATTTAGAGGCCATAATTCACCAACAAAGGGAATAAAGAAAAGAAGGGTCAAACCAGTCCAAAGTCGTATCAATCGAGTCTGAAGCCAAATCCAAAAGGTGAGAGAAGGAGAGTCCAAAACCAGTCCAAAAGGTCAGAAAACCAAGAGAACAAACCAGAGAAGCCAAGGAGTAAGACAAAGATGGAGCTGAAAAACCAGTCCAAGTCAAGCCGTCAAAGAATACTGAAAGTGAAAGAGCTCTAGTGAACTAAGGTTCCTTCATAGCGGATAAAAAGGAACTGAGGGGAATTAGGAGGGAGCGCCTCAGAGAGACTGTTAGGGTGGGTGGAGCTACCACCAAAAATGTCCTGCCTAGCAATTCCAGGAGGTTCCGAGTGCTCTGCGCTGGCGCAGGAATAACCCAGCTGTGTGGATTCACAGAGACCACTAAGAAGATTTACAGCTTATTCTCAGATCCACTGTATGAACTCTGACTTTATGACCACCACCTCTGCCCAATGCACACTACAGATGGAGTCAAAAGCCAGCACCAGCATAACAAAATACTCATGTGGTCACCTTTAGTTTAAGTGTAGCAACTTAGCCTAACCTACTGGGTTGTTCTTAGGATAAAAATGGGATGAGGAAACATAATGTGCAATACTTCAGCTCCTGGAGATAAATACAATTAGTTAAGGCAGATGCAGTCAGAAAAAAACATGACTGTCATTAAAAAAAAAAAAAACATGCATTCCAATGGTCTTTTAAAATGTCTCAGACTACAATCCTGCACATTTATCCACCTGAACTCATTTGGACTTTCGTCTCAGTGTATGATTGCACTGGCAATATAAATAGAACATTGCTCACAGGAGGAGAGACCTCTCTCAAAGTAATTAGATAGTAAACTCTCTCTCGATTGATCTCTACAAGTTACATTTTCTTTCCAGTGGCATGATTCAGCCTTGGCATGCACAGAGGATTAATAAATCAAAAGAAAAGGGAAGAGAATAGAAAATCAGTAAAATTAAGCCTTAAAATGGAAGTTTTATGCAAATAAAAATCAGAACTGAAGGGAGGAAAAAAATAAAATTAGGAATGCTTCTATGCAATGTTGATCCTATTTTAGAGTAATTAAAAGTGTGTGAAGGGAATATATGTGTTTGTGACAAAAAGAGATTGAGGGAGCACCTCGTGCACCATTAGAGGGTGTGCTATAATTCAAAGGGGAACTCTTCAAGGACCCTCCCCCTTATGTGACAGGGCTCTCACCTTCCCCTGATTTTTACAAAGGTGTGTTTATTCCTTTTGCTTAGCTCAAGAAGCAATTTGGAGTCACATAGAACATGATGTTCTGTTCCCAAGCTAAGGGAGGCTATAGCAGTTTGATTTGCCTGAGATTACTGGGAAGGCAAGACTCTGCCTTCTCCTTTACTCTCACTCTTGCTGAGTTGAGTGTGAACTACTTTGAAATCATTTTGCAACAACTGAAGTAAGCCAAGGATGAAGGGGGAAAGTGGAGGAAGGAGAGAGACACTGTGATATTTTTTAAGTGTTTAAGAAAGTGGGATGGCAGAGAATTAAGTGGTGCTGTCTCTGGCAAACTGGTACAGTTGGAAGATATGAGAATGAAAGGGAGAAACAGAGCTTGAATATGTTACTTTTCAAACTACAGTTCTCAGACTCCTCCAGCCAGCATAGCTAGTGGTCAAACTGGCTGAGGGATTTGGAGAGCTGCAGTCCAAAAGGTAACCTTTCCAAGCTCTGTTCCTTCCAAGCTCTGAAGAGAGCACAAGGCCATGGCCTGGACTAACAGCACAGCTTTGCTTATACCACTGGAGTGTTTCCTATTTAATACTAGGATTAAATTTATTAGCTTCTCAAATACTGAGTTTGACTCTGTCATGGTCCTATTTATACATTTATTTATTTCCCACCTTCCTCCATGCATATGACCCAAGCTATCCAATAGCTTGGACTTTCACATTACAGAGTAAGCAAGAAAAAAGATGAGGACAGAGTTGTGAGAAGAATAGGTATATCCCACTCACCATGTAGTTGTTGGAAAGGTGTACGTAGCCAGCTGCAGATTCCAGCAAGTAATAAAAAGCTCGAGTGTAATTCCCTAGAGCTATACAGTGTTGAGACAAGGGCACAATGACAGATTCTACAATCTCTTCACATTCACAGGTGGCCATAGTCTTGTCATTTTTCTTCCCCATTCCAATAAGGAAGATGATTTCATCCATCCTCTCCAGGAACTCCATTTCTGTTGCTTCAGCTCTGGTATGAAGAGAGAAAAAGAAACTCAGTGACTCCTAGAACAAGGATGATCTCCCATCACAGAACACAGAAATAGTTTCTAAAGCCTTTGTTACTAGGAGTTAGTCAATCTGGTTCACAACTTGGAAAAATACTATTTTAGGACTACAACTCCCAGAACTGCAGAAAGGTAACTTTTCCAAGATATGAATATCTGATGCAATCAGCAGTATATTACACTGCATCCAATAAGACTGAGACTAAAATCCCCACTCAATGATGAAACATGCTGGCTAGCAGAACACTAATTGCTGTTGTTTGGGTCAATGTACATATGTCATAAGCAACCATGACAGTTTATTGATAAACCTGCCCCATTAAGGTGAAAAAGGTAGGTGGGATCCTCTTTTTTTCTTCCTTCTCTTTCAAAACAAAAGGCATGCATAAGTGAAAGAGGTAGTTCCCTACTCTATCCCTAGCAAGAACTGTGATGGTACAAAGAGTAGAGAGTGCTTTGAGTGGCCTTTAGCACACTCTTTTTGTGCACCACCAAAAGAAGGTGTGCACCACCAAAAAAGAGGACCATCTTTTGAAGAGCTTTAAATCACAAATAAAGACATTTTTTGAAAAACTGACAACTATGTTCAGCTGAGCAGAGGTATAAAAAACAGTGAAGTAACACATAAAGGATAGCAAGGCAGATTAAAAAAGGCCATTTATCAATATGATTTGGATTTCTAAATTATTAGCAAATGCAGTAGGAAAGGTTCTTAAATAGAACCTTCTCCAACCACAATCCAGTAATGATGACAATAAAAAAGAAAACTAATACACCCAAGTTGGAGATTAAATGAGTTGCTCCTTCAAAAAGAAGAAATCCTTAAAGATTGTAAGGCAAAAATCAAACAATATTTTGAATTAAATTTTAATATAAAGGAACAACAAATATCATAGTTTGGGATGCAATAAAGCAGTCATTGGAAGTTTTTTTTATTCAGAAAATTATTGACTATAGAAGAAAGAAAAATGAGAAATTGAATAAAATAGTGGCAGAAGTTAAGCAAAAGAAGGAGGAACTAGTTAATTTTCCATCTAACAGAAGGATTTAAAAAACAGATAAAAATATTGCAAGATCAGATAACATAATTAATGTCAGAGGAGTTGAATACTAAATTAGACTTCCTAAAACAAATAAATTTTGAATCTGCCAGCAGGCCAAGGAGATAGTTAGCTGCCAGACTAAGGAAGGAGAAGACAAAAAAATATGGGGACAGAACTATAACAAAGGGAAAAGAAATCTGTAAATTATTCTATAACTATTTTAAAGAATTATATAAAAAACAGGAAGTCCCAGAAACTCTTATAAGTAGGTACTTGCAGGAAAGGGTAGTGTTAAAACTATCAGACATCCAAAAAGCTAAACTGAATGAGAAGATATCAATTGATGAGATTGTAGAGGCAATTAACAGACTGAAGAGAGGAAAGGCACCAGGTCCAGAAGGGTTAGAGACATTATATTATAAAGGCTTTAGTGAATGTTTATCAGGACCATTGCAAACTGTTATGAATGATATCCTCCAAAATCAAACTGTGCCAGAAAGTTGGAAGGAAGCAATTATTATTTTGTTACCCAAAGAAGAGTGTAATCTGGAATTAGTGAGTAATTATAGGCCAATCTCATTAATGAATGAAGATTATAAAATATTTGTTGCAATTTTAATGAACAGACTAAAAATATTTTTGCAATAGTACATTCATGAAGACCAAGATGTTTTTCTCCCTGGGGGGCAAATTAGAAATAATGTTAGAACAATAACTGATGCATTAGAATATTTAAATTATCACAATGAAGTTAAAGGGTCCTTGATTTTTTTAGATGCAGAAAAAGCATTTGACAATTTAAATTGGAAGGTTTTTTTTAATTAAAAGTAGCAAAAGAAATGAACTTTGGGAATAACTTTTATAATTGAATTCAGGCAATCTACTCACAAAAGGCAAAGATACAAATAAATGGAAATACAGCTTGCTATATATCTATAGAGAAAGGAATGAGACAAGGGTGCCCTCTTTTCCCACTACTCTTTATTTTGATTCTAGAAATTTTGAATAGAGACGTAAGGAGGGAGAAAAAGATAAAACGCATTAAGATGCGAAAGGAAGAGATCAAATTGAAAGTATTTGCAGATGATTTAGTAACCGTAATTAAAAAACCCTTAAATGGTGTGGAATATCTATTACAAAGTTTAAAGGAATATGGTAAATCAATGGGTTTTAAAGTGAATATTGATAAGACAACATTTTTGACCAAAAACTTTACCTCTCAAGGGGAAAGAGAATTACCCTCAAAAACAGGATTTGAAATATTGAAAAAGGTAAAATATTTGGGCATAAATCAATCAATCAAAATTTAGCAATTGTATGAAAATAATTACATTAAGATCTGGAAAACTGAAAAGATTTAATTAGGTGGCAGAATATAAAGTTGTCATTACTAGGTAGAATATCAGTAATAAAAATGTGTGTGTTACCAAAACTAATGTATCTATTCCAGACTCTGCCAGTTATTTTATCCAGTGCACCTTTTAAAATGTGGCAAAAGAGTTAACAAAATTTATATGGGGAGATAAAAAAGTGAAAATCAAATGGAAATTGTTAATTGCTGCTAAGGAAAGAGGGGGATTGGTCCTTCCAGATCTCACATTATATTATGAAGCCTCATGTCTGTCATGGTTGAAAGAATAGATTGTTTTAGAGAATACTAGAACATTAGAGTTGGAAGGGCATGAATTGAGATGGGGATGGCATGCTTATTTAAGTTATGGAAAAGTGAAGGTAAATGTGTAGTTTAGGAATCATATAATTAGAAAAATGCTACTGAGAGTCTGGGAAAAATATAAAGATAGATTAGGGATAAAATTAGCTGGATGGGTATCCCCACAAGAAACATTTTATAGAAGGGAAATAGAGAGTTTACAAAATTGGTTGAAATATAAAGATTTAATAGAGAAAGAGCAGGGAAATTAGGTATTTAAGGATATGCAACAATTAGAGAAGGAAGGATACAAAATTCAATGGTTAATTTACTATCATTTAAAAGACAGACTTAAAAATGATGTAAAGAATTTTGGCTTTGAAGAAAATAAAGCAGAATTTTAAAAACTGATGTGTTCAGAAGACTCCCATTTAATTGCAAAATTGTATAAAATATTATTGAAATTGGGGAGGGAAAACAAACAAGTTAAGGATTGCATGGTGGAAATGGGCCAGAAATATTGGTTATATGTTACAATTAGACCAGTGGGAACTACTATGGTGTAAAGCTTTAAAATTCACCTGTTGTTATGACTTAAAAGAAAATTATTACAAAATGATGTACATGTCCCCAGATAAATTGGCTAAAATGTACAAAAATGTGTGTAATAAGTGCTAGAAATTCAAGAATCACGTGGGTTCCTTCTATCATCTTTGGTGGATGTGCAAGAAAGTAAGGAAATTTTGGTTATTAGTTAATGGGATAATCAAAAAAAAAAAAAGGAAAATATAGTATTTAGACCTGAACTATTTTCATTAAATATGGTAGATATGGAAAACAAAATTGAAAGAGAGAATAAGAATCCAATTTGTTATTTGGTTACAGCTGCACAAATAGTTTATACTAAATATTGGAAACAAAGGAAGATTTCAGCTATCAAAGAATGGATAGAAAAATTATGGGAATTAATGGACTCAGATAAATTAATGAACATGATAATAGGAAATCCCACACAATTACATTTAGATACCTGGCAGCCTTTTGTTGATTTTGTTAAGAACAGAACTGGAGACTACTTTGTAAAAAATGTTACTTAGAGAAAACTCTTTTCTTTATGAATGATAAAGGTTGAAATTGTATTTGGTAATAGGTTATAGAGGAGTAATATTATACTAACTAGATGTTATCAGTGACAAGCAGGAAGTTTTGGGAGGACAATAGTTGTATTTGTTTACTTGATTTCTTTTTTGTCTACACTGGTGTGGTTGGGGTTTTTTCATTTCTTTTTGTTCTTTTTATGTTTAACTTTAATGTTGCTTGTCTTTAGTATGTAGTTACATTGCTTGTATTGTGTATTGTTTAAGCACAGAAAATAATAAAAACAGGCTTTTTAAAAAAAAAGAAAAAGAAAAAAGAAAGGCCACTTATGCAGTGCCCAGACTGCCACAGAGTACCCCCTTCCAGTCCTCCTGTAACAGAAAAGTTTAAGCCATAAAAACATTTTCCCCATCCTCCCACTGAAGCCTCCAAGAGTGAAATTTTTGCATGCAGAAGTTGCAGGACCCCTGAAACCCAAAATACCCTCCAAAATGCCCAAAATCAAAACTTGGGGTGGATGTTTCTTCACTTCTGATTTTAATCCCCTCCTCTTTTTTTAAGGATGTCTGTGTATGGTGGCAGAATCCTCAGAGAGATGAATATTATTCTCATCAAACCTAAAAGATTCTTCCATGGTGACGTTTCTCTCCATGGTATCCTCTAAGAGACAAAAGAAAGCAAAGAGGGAAATACATAATTTTAGAACATTGCAACATATAGTGTGGCTTCTTGGTATTTAGGTAAATGGATAAAATTCACAGTATATAAGATGCAAACCCTTACACTTTCATTTGGGCTGGACTTGTGCTGAAGCATTAAATGAAGGTTACAGTGAGCCTGAAGGTGACTGATATGGGACATCTTTACAATAATATTGCTACTTTTATGTTGGCTTGCACCATTTTACCCCTTCATGTGAGTATCTGCACAATAGAAACATACAGTACTATGTTATCTCAAATGGCATAGAATCCCTTTTCTGGGAGTTGCTTTTCCATGTCCTGGTGGTGCAGTGGTTAAATGCCAGTACTGCAAGCCACCACGTCGCAAGTTCGATTCCAGCCGGCTCCAAGGTTCACTCAGCCTTCCATCCTTTCGTAGGTCGGTAAATTGAGTACCCAGCTTGTGGGGGCAATTAGCTAACACACATTGGAAACTGTTTAATGCAGTGTAGATGTGTAAATAGCTATTGCTTAAAACAATTTGTAAGCCGCTCTGATAGCCTTGTGGCTGAAGAGCGGGCTATAAATAAATAAATAAATAAATAAATGTTATGAGCATTCATGCTGTGTCAACTTTGACAATAATTTAATGCAAGAATCTGAGTGGATTTGATTTGCATCAATTTTTTTCTTGGCCTGATTAGCATGCTTGATGAAAGACATGTGGTTGCCTCCTCTATAATCTTCCCACTGGAGAAGTCCTCTGGTATGGATAAAGCTCAGTGTGTTGGGCCAGGGGATTTAGGTCGTGTGCTCAGGATCTGCCAGTTCTCAGGAAGCCACAGCTCATGAAGGTGGAAATTGAGTCTCTGACTTAGGTAAGGATGCTGGGCCTTTTTCCAGTCCATGAGAGTAAAGACAGGTGAAGGCAAGGGCCTGACTCAAGATTATCAGAAGAGGGGACTTCCTGGAGAAGATAGAGGCTTGATACCCTCAGGCCAATGGGGCTCTGCAGGGGAGGGAAGAGGGGGCAGTATTTTTACCAGCTGGAGAAGAGCTCTGGTAATTAAACTATATTCCTGGATTAAAGGAAAGATTAAAGGACCAAGGACTCCTCACCTCAGCAGTTGTCGTGGAACCCGTTAAGGGCCCTCAGTGAAAGTGTCTGGGTGAGCTGGATTTCATCAAGCCCTCATGTTGCTACTCACCTGAAAAGCTAATAAGCAGCTTTTTAATGGACACTGAAACCCTAAATCTTCTCTTTCTTTATCCAACTTTCATTTTAAACTCTGTTTATTAACACTGGTAACTAAAGGAATTTTGGACCCAGCTGTGCTAATCTTGCCTCGGCAACCTACATTCTTTCTGAACCAAGCACAGAAGAGTAACTAATTGGAATAAAGAAATGTGTTTTTTTTTAAAGTAATGAATCAGAAGCAAATAAAATTTGTAATGAATAAAAAAGAGCTAGCACCAACATCAGTTGAAAGATGCAGTGATTTTACTGTATTGGATTTAAAATAATAAAGGGGATGTCTAAACAGCAAAAAAAAAATATATAAATGGCGTGTGAATGAGCGGCGATCCATTCAGTTGGCCGTTTGCACAAATATGTGTCATTTGGAAGGGGGGGCAGCAAAATCCACCATAAAGTCCGTTCATGCCGCGTCCGGGGCATTGTTGGGATTTTTCCAAAAGAATCATATGGCGTGCGAATGTGCAACTGTTTGAATATTCACGTTCGCACACATATGAAAAGGCAGCATAATGTGATTGGCTGGATGAGCACAGGGGTGGGGCTAGCAAAGAGCGAAAGCAGCAGCAGCTGCCTTGTTGAATTTTCAGCTGAGCGAGGGTCCGGTAAGTTGATCAAATGGCAATTTTATACTCTTTTTTAAATTTCTTTTTGTTGTAAACATGAAATGATGTCTGTGCACACCCTGTGAAACTTTTTTTTAAAAAATGGCAGTGGAAGATTTAAAATCATGAGTAAATCACTCACAGCAGCCAGCTGGCTAGGGGGTCATGCGGAGTTTAGGGGGGAGTTTTGGTTGTGTAGGCTGTTTGCAACATTGCGAATGCCTGCCTTTTTGGATGTGTTCATATTATTTCCCCCTCGTATAGACAGGACCTTAGACTTATTATATATGAATTTCAAGATGGAGAAAGGGTGAGAAACTTTATCCACTTTGATAAAAAGAAAGGCATTGGACTGGACAAGATTTATAAACATTGATAAGGTCTGTTACTGTTTGACAGACATTTTAGTGGTGACATGGAGGAATGGCGTTTCCTCAAGAGAGGAAGGGGATACCCCTCCTCGTACAGCTGAAGCACACATTTCTCAAACAATATTTAAAGAACTGAGGGAAATAAGGGAAATGTTATATGCTATGCCAAAATCCATAGTAACATATTTAAGAGAGACTTTAAGAGAAGAGATGAGGATTTTAGCAGGCAACAAATGTTTCTGAAGAAGGAGAAGAGAAAGACAAAACACTGTATGCTTCAGATGTGCTGTAACAGCAACATATAGTACCTAGGAGAAGACTGAAATGCAAGCAAAATACGAAAAGTGGGACTTTACAACCTTGTCACCTGCCCTAATGTTTAACAAGCAGATGGACTTGTTAAACACCAAGGCCAGGTCAATGTTGAAAATGTGATTACTGAGGGAAAATATGGACAAAGCATCAGAGAGGAAATGAAGATCAAGAAGGGGGAAGGGTATGGAAAAGTATATTTAAAATATGTATTATACCTGCCTCAATTTGTATTTTGTTAAACTCTAGAGGGGGGAAACCCATGTTAAGATTAAAATAATATAGATTACAGCGGGTTTAAAGGATTTAATTGGTGTTTTGATTTCGGACTGATTTTTTTTTTTACTCCATGTGAGTTTTGAGGAAGACTAGCAAATATATTCTATTGTTAGAGTTAAAAAGTGAAAAGAATTTGGGATTTGATGAAGTATATAAATGTTCACATTGAGGATATATTATGGGAATATTGGAATGATACAGGAAAATTATTGAGGACATATTATGGGATAATTGGAATGATACAGGAAAACTATTAAGACAATGGTAACAGATTTGCAGATAATGGCTGTGTTGAATGTAACTTTAATATTTAAACAATACATCTCATGATGATTATAATTTAGTAGAAGGGAAGAGGGTCTTTGGTTAAATAGAAGCAATTACTATCATAAATCAATATTATATGATAGCTATTGGAGCTAACCTTTTATTAGCTTTCTGTAGAATAACTAGTTAATATGCCAAGTTACATGTCAGGAGTGTACTGACAAAATGCATAAATTTTAGAAAAAAAGTGTATTTTTATTTGTACGTTATTTTTACTTTCTCACTCTTTTTTTACATATGTATAGTAACAAAAGTGATAGATTTTAGAAAAAATATATTTCTGATGAGTATAAAATTGGAATAGGTTTAACTAGGATTCAGTTATTTATTTTATAAATAAGTGTGGGTTTGCTCATGAAATCAAATGAAGTGGTTCCTCTCTCATCTTGCCAATTGGGGGATGCTCAAAAAGGGACAAAGTGTTTTCCATGAAACTGTGTATGGGATCATTAGCTTCACTGGTATGGTACCATCCTGCAACATTACTTTCCTGGTACCTTTAAAGATCTGTTCACAGACGAAATGGGCTCTTAACATCATATCATTAAAAATAGACTTCATCATACAAACAGTGAGATTTTGACAGAACTTGAAAATATCTCATTAAGAATACCATGTTATGTTAATTTGTTGGTGTTGAAGAGGGTATGACCAGGTTCAATGGTTTTAATTTATAGGAGAGTAGATTTCAATTGAACATTATAAGGAACTTCTTGACAGTAAGAGCAGTTCAGCAATGGAACCAACTGCCTAGAGAGATGATGGGATCTCCTTCTCTGGATGTCTTCAAAAATAGCCTGGTTGGGAATGCTCTAGCTGGAGATCCTGCATTGAGCAGATGGTTGAACTAGATGGCCCATGAGGCCCCATTACAGCTCCATGAGTCTATGATTCTAAGACTCATCTCCTCCATACTGAAATTATTTTCAGTTGCTACAAGGTGGAGTAGGAAACAAGGAATGCTTCATTCAGGTGAAGGTAAATCCACTTTTGGATTTTGAAATGGGATATTGGTTTTCCATCTATTGCCTTTTGCCACCTTCACTTTCTTCAATAGTTATCTTTATATTAAAGAGATTAGCCTACCTCTGCTCATGGTGCGCCTTCGAACTCTAGTTTCCTTCCAGTCCTCAGAAGAAATTGTGTCTAAAGGTGAGGTAAAAGATACAAATGAGATGAGGTAAAAGGTGAGGTAAAAGAAACTGCCTATCAGTTTCCGGGCTCAGTATAAGGTGTTGGTTATTACCTTTAAAGCCCTAAATGGCTTGGGTCCAACTTACCACCAGAACCGCCTCCTCCCATACAATCCTCCCCGTGCACTCCGGTCCTCTGGGAGGAATTTGCTTCAGCCACAAACATCTAGGCTGTCTGCAACCTCCCAGAGGGCCTTTTCGGTAATCGCCCCCAAATTGTGGAATGACCTGCCGAATGAGATCCATCAGATGACAAGCCTGAGTAGCTTTTAAAAAGCACTAAAGGCGGATCTCTTTCGGCAGGCCTTTCCTAATTAGATCCCAGCCTCAGGAGCTTCTGGCCTCTTTTAGTCTACTGGCTATTTATTGTATTTATTGTTTTTTAAATGTGATTTTAGATTAGTTGCTTTTTAATTTATATTTGTTTAATATCTTTTTATGGGGAAGTGTGGGGTTGGGTGATGTTTTGGGATTTTTATCTGTATTGTATTTTAACTTTTGTAAGCTGCCCCGATTGTTTTAACAGAGGGGCGGGGTATAAATAATAATAATAATAATAATAATAAACAAATAGAAATACATGTTTGATAGTTTCCTATCATTCAGTAGAATTATTGTGCCTTTGTGCATCTTAGTGTAAATGAAATACTTTACCACCACTTGATTCCAGCAGATATCCCATATTACCATGCTTGGAGCTGGGAAAGGAGAAATATCTACATGCTGCAAAGAAAACAGAGTTTAAGAGAAAGTTATTTGAAAGTAAAATTTTAAACATTCTAACATCTTTAGTCACCAACAGTTTCATCAAAGCAACTTTACCAAAAGACAGTGAACAACTGCTGGAAGAACTGGCCACACATTACTGTAGCATTTATATATCATTCTCTTGGGTATGTTGCCATTTCCAGTGTGCTGATTGGCTGCTTAGGGAACTGACCAACCAATCACAGATCTGTTGGGCAGCCAATCAGCACATTGGGGGTGGATCCATGTAGATTCCAAACATGGCCGCCAGAGAGGGAGGGGGAGTAGCATGGGGGTGAATGTGGTGTGTGCTGGAGTGCAGGGGGTGGGGGCCAATGGGCAGAAAGAGCAGAGGGGGCGGCAGGGGGGCAGAATAAGTGGAGGGAGTCAGAACGAGTTGCAGGGGGCAAGTTAAACCCACCAGCCTACCTCAAAGGGTTCTCATGAGGTCTCCTGGGCATTTGGGGGAGAGTTTTTTAATGGTGTATGCCAGGTGCAGCTAGTATTCTTTAATTCTCTCTCTTTTATTAAGAATGTAAAGTAGATCTAAGGAACCTCCTCAATATCTGTCCTCAAGCCTGGAAAATTCACAGTCTAGGGAGAAAATGGCGACTACCTATAGAAAGAACACTAAAATAAACAGTTGTGGCAGGGGAAGTATGTAGCTGCTCTTACCTATTTGAAACACTGGAAATCCACTTTTGCAGTCATGTGAGTTGAAAATGGTATATTATGTCATTCTCTCATTTTAACTAATGCATGTATGTGCATGTGTGTGTGTATGCGCTCCTTCAAGCTGCCTGCTGATTTATGGCAACCCATGAATTACATCAGGTTTCTTAGGAAAGAAATACTCAGAGATTGCTTTACCAGTTTCTTCCTTTGAAATATAATATGTATAGTGGTTTATGTTTTTGAATATGTCAGCACAACAGATAAAACTGCTACCACAAACCCTAGGTAAAATAAAGTCTGTTGCCACTCTAGCTGACATGTTATGTATTGTAACAACTCAATGTAAAGATATTCAGGAAAATGCTACCAGTGGTTTTTAACAAAACATTGTATTATGGGTATGTATATTGCAAATGCATGTGGATGACATTCTGCTATTCACTACATGAAACAGAGGTTGGTAAAATATTTTCCTAAGAGTATTACACTCAAATGGTCATTGTGAGTTTCCAGTCTCCCTTCTCCACATCTGAGTTTGAAGTGCTCTTTCTTGTGTTTGGCTTATGGAGTGAATAATCAGAAAGTGCAGAATTTCATGAGGGAGATTAAGGAGCAAAAGAGCACAGACTTATTTTAGGACTTCCATCTTAGAACTGGATAGTTATTTAGGATACTATGCCAGCCTTGCTACATACTAGGGAGACAATGCCAATGGTACTGACTAAAGAGGGAAGCAAAGTCATCCCTAAGAGTATCAGTCTACATCACAGAGGTGGGACAGAACAAATAAACAACAATATGTCCAGGTTACCCTAGCTGTCTGGTTCTTTGTACAACGTGTTGCTTTATGATTCCCCACTTCCAACAAATCAGAAAAAAAGCAGGATCAGGTTATCTTCCCCTGAAAAATGAATACTCAGAGGCAGCCATGAAAAGGTCATGTCTCCTGTTGTATAGTGGCTATAGCAGAGGTAGGAATCATGTGGCTATCCAGATACTGTTTGATTGCAACTGCCAGTATACCAGTCCATTGGCTCCATTGGTTAGGGATGCTGAAACCTGCAGTCCTATAACAACAGGAGAGCTGCATGATTCCCACCGCTGGACTACAGTGTTGAACTGTCACCCATAAGATCCATGTCCAAGTATCCACTGAGCTATGAAATTCTCTCTCTCTCTCTCTCTCTCTCTCTCTCTGGCTTTTCTTTGCAAATGAAGATTCAGGAAGGACTCATCCCGCACTTTCTGCAAGCACACTGATGACTAAAAAGGCCAATCCGAGACAAACAAGTTCAGTTGCAGAAAGCACAGCAGACGGTCTCCTTGGGTGATTCCGGGTTGTGATTCTTTCTGCGTTGTCATTTCTCTTCAAGACTTATTTGGCATGAGTTCTCAAATAAGGCTGCAGCATTGTGGATAATGCATCTCCATTCCTCCCGATGTGAGGCCAGGGTGGACCATTATTGGTGATCAATTTGGCCAAGCCTGAGATGTTGTTTCAGGGAATCCTTGTATCGCTTTTTTGGAGCACCCCTCTTACGCTGACCCATAGCAAATTCACTACAGAATACTATTTTTGGGAGGCGATGGTCCTCCATCCTAGAAACGTGCCCTGCCCAACAAAGCTGTGTTCTCAATATCATGGTCTCAATGCTGGTGATCCCTGCTTGCTCAAAGACAGCAACATTCGTCACATAGTCAGTCCAGTGTATATTTAGGATTGTACGTATACAGCGCTGATGAAAGCTTTTGAGGAGTCGTAAGTGGTGGTGATAGGTGACCCATGTTTCAGACCCATAAAGGAGAATAGAGAGTACCATGGCTCTATACACATTAACTGGATGATCTGGACCAGTTTGTTTGTTTCATAGAATCATAGAATCATAGAATTGCAGCCATGACGGGCAAGGATCGAGAGGGCAGGTCGTCTTCCTCACCCTACCAAGTAGCTTGTCCACATCCTTGGTACTCACGGATTGAAACTGATCCAGTTAACTTACATCAACGGAGTTGCTGGACACCCCATCAATTGTTTCTGTCAAAATACTGGCATCTAAGTCGGTTCTTATCTGAGAGATTTTCACAGAATCATAGAATTGTAGAGTTGGAAGAGGCCACGAGGGCCATCCAGTCCAACCCCCTGCCACGCAGGAAATCTTGATCAAAGCATCCCCAACAGAGGGCAATCCAGCCTCTGTTTAAAGACCTCCAAGGAAGGAGACCCCACCACGCTCTGAGGGAGTGTGTTCCACTGCCGAACAGCTCTTACTGTCAAAAAGTTCCTCCTCATGTTGAGGTGGAATCTCTGTTCCTGGAGCTTGCACCCATTGCTCCGTGTTCCAGTCTCTGGAGCAGCAGAAAACAATCCTGCTCCATCCTCAACGTGACATCCCTTCAAATACTTAAACAGGGCTATCGTATCGCCTCTTAGCCGTCTTTTTTCCAGGCTAAACGTACCCAGCTCCCTAAGTCTCGCCTCAAATGGCGTTTGTTTGTTCATTTGTTTGTTTGTTCATTTTAAGGCTGTCAACCTCATATTGTTGTGAATATAGAGAAGAGCCCTTTATGCCACTTTTAGCTTATTGAGGGAAATGCAAGATGTAAATGTAACTAATAAATAAAAAACAGAAAGCATGTTAACTGTAAAATAATGGTTTAAAGAGTGTAAAAGAGACAGAGAATTCAAAAAAGTAGCCTTTTGAATCCCTAGCAACAACCATGAAAAGGAAAATGTAAGATCAAACCTGCAAAGCAGTAGATAGGTGCTATCCATGTTACATGCCAGATTGGGGTGGCTGCCACCTGATTGGTGTGGTCACACCTGGGCACACCCAGAGTATCTCATGCCCTTCCTTTCTTCCTGCCTTTACAATTGGGCCAATAAAACATCTGGCTTCCTAAGCCATCTTTGAAGGGAAGCTCAGGAAATTACCTTGGATTTTACAACTCAGTGTTACCTTCCTATCTGTAGTTTCCCATGGAAGTTCCTTTCATGTAACATCACATCCCTAGGCTAAGACCTCCTTTGATCTCAGTGATTGAGTGTATATGGTACAGACAAATGGTTAACTGCCTACGTGACAAAGAGCCTATAAAGAAGGAAGCTTCTGCTCATTAAGAAGAAGCTTCTTCTCATTTTCATCATGTCTCTCTGTTGCTCTCTGTATCTATCTACCTGCCTGCCTGCATTGCTTTGACTGAGATGCAGTGTCCATTGTTTTCTCCTAATGTCTTTCTGTTAGCATGCAAACTCTGAATAAAATCTCTTTAGCATTTTGCCTCTGGATCGTGATGCTTCCTTGTTACTTGCTGTAACATGTGGCGCAGCGAACAGGGACTCAAAACTTTTCTCACCCTGGAACCAAGATTCAGCTTTTCTCACCCCTGGGACTTCGCAGACCTCTTCTCATCTTACCTCGCTCAGCATGAGCTAAGTAGCTACTTAACCATCGGATTAAACCGATCCCTCCAAGGTAAGTATGGGCACTTCCTTGTCAGGAGAACAGGTGAAGCATGCAGAGGAACTCTTATTTCTTTTACAAAGAATAGGTCGCCATCCTTCTTGGGATGCAGTTCAAAGGCTGGTCCTTGAACTTGGGGCAAAATGCCCATGGTACCCCCAAAAAGGATCCCTACAGCTTAAGGATTGGGAGAAATTAGGAAGGGAATTGCATGCAGAACCTAGGGCTTCAACTGAAATCTTACAGATGTGGCATCTTTGTCGTTATGCAGTGGAAAAAATTGTCTGTGAACCAAAAACTATAGAGCTATCCACTTTTCCTCCAACTCATCAATCCCCTTTGTTTATACCACCACTGACTGCCACTTCTGTTATTCCAACCAATGAATTTCAAAACCCAAAAAATCATAGTGCAGTGCTGGAGATGGCAGGAGAAATTCTGGCTAAGGAATCAGCAGAAATGCTTGCCATATGCAACATGGAAACTAAAGATCATCTAGTCAAAACTATAACTCAAGAAGGAATGGATGAATCTTGCCAGGATGATGGGAATTGCAGTAAGGATAGTGATTCAGATTGGGAAAATCTAGAGCCCCCCAACTCAAAGCATCCAAATTTTGAAATCCCTGTGACTTGCAAACAGGCATCCATCCACAAACCACATCCACATAATCCCCAAGTGGTTTGGAAAACCTTCACTAGGAAGGCAAAGCCTTGCTCTAAGAAAGCACAGGCAAAATCAGTTCCCCACAAGACATCAAAGAAAAAGGAAATGACTTTTAAAACAGAGATTAGAGATGCAAGTGAAGTTTCACAGATGCTTGCCCCAGAAATGGATCACACAGCACCAAAAGTGATCCACTTGTGTGCCACCCCAATGCAGGTACTGGAATGGCATAGCAGACCCCCAGATGGCACAAGCCAACTCTCTGCCTTGAGCAGAGCAAGCAATGCTTGTGAAGCTGAGATAGTGTTACCCACACAGACTCAAATTTCAGGGAATCTTCCCCTAGAATACACAAGCTTTCCTTTAGGAACAAATCTACAGGATGGAACACAGGACAGAACATCCATGGAGAATGGTGAGTATGATTTTTTGAGTGTTTGTAAAGTTAATTTAGCATTTATGGAGTCCACAAATTTGGGAGGTCCCAGTAAACCAACTCTGTTCTCAGAACCTCCAAATTTAGAAGTTCCCTGTCTGCCAACCTTGAAATCCATGCTGAAAGGTCCTGATTTATCAGATCTGCCCCTTAGTCTAAAAGGTCATCCAGACAATCCCCAACTGGGCAATGGAAAGTGCGGACCTGATGGGAATCTCTTGCAAGTTCCCCTTATGGGAACCTGTCAGCACAACAGCCTTGATGCCCCCCATCACAGGAAATGCTCCCCAGAGAGTGAGAGCACTCAGAAAAGAGAAAAAGTGTGTTCAAACCTCACAACAGCAGTTTCTCTCCTGATTTTGGATAAGGGAATCCAAACCCTTGCTACAGAAGTCCCCAATAGAAATTTTGTGGACTGCAATGCCCATGAGGCTGCAACTTCTCTAGATTCCTTCACAATGGCAACATGCAGCTCAATTTTAACCACATTCCTAAGGGTAATGGCTTCAAGTGCCAAACACCACTTAGATGAGATGCTACAAACTCCAGCCAGTCCACAAAAATCACAAGCCTCCTTTCTTGAAAGTGTTCCTGGAAACACTGAACAGACAAAAGCAGAGAAATTTCATTCCCTCTTTCCTATTCCTCAGAAGCTGTCTGAGTGGAAAGGCAGACCTCCAAATGAGGCTGCCCTAGCCTTTCAGAGGCTGAGACAGTGTTACCACTTGTGATGACTGAAAAGATGTCTCTTGACTGGAGAGATGCCAAATCTTTTGGGAATTTGCACCCCCCATGAAACATTTAATTGCTAACAACTTTATCCCATGAATGTATTTTTCTTCTGTAACAGTTGAATGAGAAAACTCAAGATATTTTTCTTTTTTCATTTCTTTCTCCCCCATCTTTTGGAATGGTATCCCCCATAAGGAAAGTTGGAATGGTATCTCATAAGGAAAGAAGTCCTCACATCCAATCATTTGTAAATAGTTTTTGTGCTTTTCTTTTGTCTTTTCTCTCTATCATGCAAATTGGGGCATCTGTGGGCCCCAGACTCTCAAGGCATGCAATCATAATTTTGATTTGGAAAACCTTTTTCTTCTTCTTTTTTAAGTATGTAGAAGGAAGTTGGAGCATGCATTTTGATTCTCTGATCCTTTTCAGTCATTGCTGACCCATGAAATTTTGTTGCCTGAAGTTCCCAAAAGTTACATGTTAATAACTGAAATTTGATTTTCATTGGGATTTTTGTTCAACATAGTAATTGATTTTAGATATTTTTGCATTCTCAGATAGTTCTTTCATGAATTCCCACCTCTGTAAGCAACTTATGTTGGGAAAGAGAATTCCATTGTTTTAAAGGGAATTGCCCTATTTTCCATTTTAAGTCTTGTTATTTTACCAGATGGTCTAAAAGCCTTGCCAATGACTCTTTTGTCTGATCTTTGGGGACCCCAATAACTTTTTTCCTTTGCAGGTCCTTGTAGAATTTGTGCTCCTTTTAGCCATTATTTTTGCTTTGTTGTTATTGTTGTTATTGATTTTCACTTTAGTTAAATGAGTTACTCTAAAGCCCATGATGTTTTGGTTAGTTATCCCTCAGCTATTGTTGCCATGAATGCTTTTGCATAATTTTTCAAAGCTTTTCTCAGAAACAGGTGTCTCATCAGCACTAGACAAGACTAAGCCTGAAATTCTCAGAAGCTGCCAAATTTTTGGACTGCCCTGATGCCCTCTCCACAGCTGGGGAAGGAAGATTGTTCAACTGTTGCTGATTAACTTTCATAGTTTTTCTTTGTTTTAGAGTTTTGTTCTTTTCTACACAATTTACATAGATCTAACTGCATTCCTTTTCCAATTACAAAAACAGGAATTTGAATCCCAACTCCAAGGCAAAGTTGGATACCCTACAAGGGCATCCAGTCTGACCCCCAAGTTAAAACTTTGTCCTGCACCTTGAACTTTGGCATATAAATAACTGCATTTTACTTCTTTTCTCTCTTTCTTCAAAGACTGATGTTATGTTTTGTGATATGCATCTTTCTCTTTCCTAATCTCATGACATTCTTTACAGGTCAACTTATTGGGCATAGTCACTCAAAGACTTGAAAAACAAAAAGGGGGGAGTGTGCCTCTTCTGCGCTCCTTGGTAGTTATTCAGTCAAACAGCAATTGCATATTGTATATTTACACTATGAATTATTAACTTTTTCTGATTTTTTCCCAATACAGAAGCATTTTTTGGCACCTTTTCCCTCCCATAACCACAGGTTCTGAATAGCCAGCTTCCAGATCTTGATCCTGAATTTCAATCTCAAGCCTGCAACAAGTGATTCCATATCAACCAAACCATTGTCCAGTAACTTGGGAAGATATTAAAGGACTGTTCAAACACAATTTATATTGACTGAACAAACTAAAGGACACCTGAGAACTTTTGTTGCAGCAGTTTGGACCTACTGCTAATTCAGCAAAACACTTTTGTACCTTATCTGCTTATTTACAGTCACTCCTAACTGCTAAAGAGACTTTTACATGACTGTTTTATTCAACATATGGACACATCTGGATGTATATTATTTCTGTTTATCTCTTCCATTGTTTCTAACTCTCTGTTGCACAATTTATATTCCATGTTTGTAAAGCCTGCTCTAATTCAAACCAAGGTTCCATTGAGTTGCCAGAAGATGTTTGCCACCTGCATTAATTGTTAAACATATGAATATGTATCCTTTAACGATGCTCACATTATGCTGAATATGTTTCTCTAGCTGTCAATAGAGCTGCTATTATTTGCTTTACCTGCATCATCACAGATATGAACTTTTTATAGAACAACAGTTGCATTATTTAAGAAATGTGACAACACATTACTACAAATATAGGATTTCATGATCTTTTAAGCTAGCTGCCTAATCTAAACTGCCTTTGTTTCATAGGATTTTTCATGAGCCTTTCCTACAAAGAGACATTAGTTGTTATATTTTGACAACAACTAAACAATTTGGGTTTTAAAAAATAAAGAAGGGGGACATGTGGTCACACCTGGGCACACCCAGAGTATCTCATGCCCTTCCTTTCTTCCTGCCTTTACAATTGGGCCAATAAAACATCTGGCTTCCTAAGCCATCTTTGAAGGGAAGCTCAGGAAATTACCTTGGATTTTACAACTCAGTGTTACCTTCCTATCTGTAGTTTCCCATGGAAGTTCCTTTCATGTAACATCACATCCCTAGGCTAAGACCTCCTTTGATCTCAGTGATTGAGTGTATATGGTACAGACAAATGGTTAACTGCCTACGTGACAAAGAGCCTATAAAGAAGGAAGCTTCTGCTCATTAAGAAGAAGCTTCTTCTCATTTTCATCATGTCTCTCTGTTGCTCTCTGTATCTATCTACCTGCCTGCCTGCATTGCTTTGACTGAGATGCAGTGTCCATTGTTTTCTCCTAATGTCTTTCTGTTAGCATGCAAACTCTGAATAAAATCTCTTTAGCATTTTGCCTCTGGATCGTGATGCTTCCTTGTTACTTGCTGTAACAGATTGGTTGCACTCTGGGATCTTTTTAGAATAGTTCAAGACACAAGCACAAACTTGCCAGCATACAAGCAAACACACACATACTATCACACAAGTATTTCTTCATCTGTGCAGAAATAAAAGTTACGGGATGAAGGCTGAGGCACAGGTGCTGCTGCCGCCCTCTATCTCTGGGCCTGTCCAAACAACATGAAGCTCCTACTTAACTGACAGGTTAGAGACAGGAGGACTGTCAAGAAGTGGAATTGGTTGAAGTGTAGAACCCAGTTTGGGGTTTTGGGTGGGTTTTTTTAGCTTGCATTTTGGCCACTGAAATATGTAAATAACACTCTAAAGCTACTGAAAGCCTCATTTATTACTGGTTGTGACTTCCAGGAAAAGAGTTTTCAGGCCCCATGGATCTCTCCAACCAGCAGAGAGGCCAGGGAAGCTGAATAGGCAATTTGGCCAAGAGGCATTCAAATTTCATAACACTAGAAATTTGGCCAATCAGACAATTGGCCAATCAGAGGTCTGGACAGGCATGCCCTCTTTTTTAAAAGTTCAGTGTTATTTTTTTTTTTTTAAGTTTTTCTGTATTGTTAGATTTTCCTTGGGTTTTTTTCCAGGCTGTGAGGCCGTGTTCTGGAAGAGTGTACTTTGACGTTTCCCCTGCATCTGTGGCTGGCATCTTCAGAGAATGGTTGGGTAGGTAGGTGTGTGTGGAGTTTATATGCTGTGAACCCCTGTTGGGGAGAATATGTAAATTTCTGTAATTGAATGGTTAGTTTCTGGGTATAGAAATGCAAGTCTCATTAGTGTCTGTTTGGCTAACAGTTGGTTGATGGGCCATTATCTGCTGGAAATCCCCATGTCCCTCGGTGGAATTCTTTTGTAAGTGTTGAGTTTTGATTCTATTGTATTTCAAAACTAGGATCCAGATTTTGTTTACTTTTAAGGTTTCTTCTTTCCTGTTGAAGTTGTCCAGGTGTTTGTGGATTTCAATAGCTTCTCTGTGCATTCTGACATGATAGTTGCCGGCCTGGTCCAGAATTTCTGTGTTTTCAAATAGCATTTTGTGTCCAGGTTGGTTTATAACATGTTCTGCTACTGCCGATTTTTCTGGCTGGCCCAGTCTGCAGTGTCTCTTACATTCCTTGATTCGTGTTTACACACTGCGTTTAGTGGTCCCTATGTAAACTTGTTCACCGCTGCATGGTATGCAGTAAACTCCTGCAGCTGTGAGAGGGTCTCTTTTGTCCTTCGCTGAGCATAGCATTTCATGGATTTTTTTATTTTTTTTTGGTTGGTCTATAGATTGTTTGGAGGTTGTGTTTCCTCATCAGTTTCCCTATTCTGTCTGTGACTCCTTTCATGTATGGTAAAAATACCTTCCCTTTGGGTGGCTGTTTTTCTTTTTCATTCCTGTGGTTTTTCTGGGTCTGGCTGCTCTTGCGATGTCTGATCTGGAGTAACCATTAGCCTGTAGGACCCAGTTTAAGTGCCTCAGTTCATCCTCCAGGTAGTGGGGTTCACAGATCCTTTTTGCACGGTCTACCAATGTTTTTATTGTGCTTCTTTTTTATCCTGGGTGATGACTGGAGTTCTTGTGTAGGTATCTGTCCGTGTGTGGGGGTTTTCTGTATACCTTGTGGCCTAACCATTGTTTGGTTTGTGGATGACTAGTGACCCAGAAACTAGCCATTCAAATACACAAATTTACATATCCTCCCCACAGGGGTTCACAGTATATAAACCCCACATACACTCCTACCCAACCATGCTCTGAAGATGCCAGCCACAGATACAGGTGAAATGTCAGAAAGAAACACTTCCAGAACACGGCCTCACAGCCTGGAAACAACCCAAGGAAAAACTTGTCCGTATCATAATGTTGAACAATCTTAAACTCATCCATCAAAACCGGACAAGTAAGCACCTCAGGGGATGGCATCTGGCCAACCATCTTGGGAGCGTGCTCAAGGCCAGGGCTTTGGCTGGCGAGGCAGCGGCCATTCAGTACAACACAGAGTTTTGCAAATGTGTATCACACAACGACAGGAATAGGTGGGATCTCCTCAGTGACAAGATTTGGCTTCTCACAGTGGGGCCACATATCAAGGGCAGGGCAGAGGTTGCCAAGGCGCCTCGCAAGAAGGAAGCCTGCTGTCTGGTGTGCTAAGAGTACAACTTGGGTAAGTGCTTCTGGCCCTGGTGCATGTTTGAGCATAGTTGTGAGCCCTGCTTTGGCACATACCCGAGGATCAACTCTATGCAGTCCTCATCGGGACAGCAGTCCCTTTGGAATGGCTGCCCTGCTGTCTCTGGCACAAAAGAGGAAGCAGGGTCAGGATCCAATGCCAGTCAGGATAGTGCCAAGCAGAACTGAGCAACTGGGAGCAACAAGAGGGAGCATTGCATTCACTTCTGACAAGCTCTGTGCTCTGCTCCCTCTTCTTGCCGTCTACCCCAACAAAAAGGTGGCTGCCTATCTAGCTGACAGGTTTTCAAACGGGTTTTCAAATGGTTTTCAAACTGACTCAAGCAACCTCAAGTCTGCACTGGAATTGCCAGCTGTGGTTGCTTGGAAATTATCAAGGAATGTGAGGCTGGGAGGGTTGCAGGCCGCTTTGCAGAACCTCCAATGGACAACCTCAGGATATCACTATTGCGTGTAGTACTTAAGAATGTGAAGACACACCCAACTAAAGGTGGTGGCAGGTTTGGGTGTGCAACGCCAGTACCCTGGTGAGATCAAACTCCTTTACCCAAAAAGGCTCTGATGCTGAATATCCAGTTCAAAAAAAGGGGGAAGTTTATTTTAAAGAACAAAAGAAAAGGGCTTTCTCCTCCCCAGCTCTAAAAGGCTTGAAATGAAAGGTACTTTACAGGTGGAGTTTCAGCTGTTTTCAGGGTGACATCTCTCTGGGTTTGATCTCCTCACTCAATGAAGCTGATGCAGGGTCTTTCAGCTCCTGATTCCTTTGTTATTGGCAACTAATTTGGCTGATGATTGTTGGTAATTAATTTGACTGATGTTTGTTGGTAACTAATTTGGCTGATGGTGTAAGAAATGCCCTTCCCGGCTGTCTGGGCCTGTTTGCCACCAGAACTGCTCTATGCAAGCTCACAGCAAAGACTGCCCAAAGGAACAAAAGGCTTCTAGGTGAAACAGAGCTTGCTGGGAAGGAACAAACCAAAACCTAGAAAAATGCAGGGGAATTCTTAGCTCCTCCCACAAGTCTAATACAATGGAGTATTCCTATACTCAGACATGCTAAGGCCTTGAAAAGAAAACAAAGGAAAATGCAGGGAAGATTTAAACAGTCCTGGCTGGACATCACACTTCCCGCTCAAAATTTCAACGAAATTTTGCCATCCTATGACCTAACTTATCCATTTATACAGTAAACCCAAAATGAATTATCTAACTCTGAATAGGGTGGCTAAGTCTGTCAAAGGTCTTTGTTAACCAATTTTCTGCAGTTTATAATCCACAAGCCAGCATTTCTGACACTTGCTTCAGTCAGGGTACGCCCTTGATGATGCACTCTTTCATGGTAGTGTCTGACTACTAGAAGGGCTACATGGCTACTTGCAGGCAGAATGATAGGATTTTTCAAGCTGTTCTTGATTTTAGCTCTTTGAAGTCTACCTCCAACATGCAGAAGACCTCTGCTGTCCATAACCGGATATAGATCTTTAAGGACACTGTTCCTAGGTAAATAGTGTTCCTTTTCTATGCATCTGGATTCTTCCTTGAATTCAGATCTCTGTACAGACCTGTAGATCAGGGTTTCCGCTTTAATCATGTCCATAGTTGTTAGTGCTGCTTTGTCTCTGAAAGTTATAAAATGGATGAGTCTAGCAAGAGCACGTTGGAGACTCAGCCACTGAGAGAACTTTGTCAATTTCCTTGCATCTAAATGAGGCAACCTTATGCTGGGCGCATTTACCAAGTCTATTTTGCAGCTGCTAATCTCTGGCAGGCACTCAGGTAACTCAGAACATGTTTCAGTTCTACTTCTGTTGTGATCTGGAACATCTAACTCCATCAGGAATTTTGGACCGGTCAGCCAAGTGGATGACTGCACCTTTTGGGCTAAAGCTCCTCTTGTAGCAATATCAGCTGGATTTAACTTCGAAGGAACATATTTCCATTGACTTTGCTGAGTGCAAGAAAGAATTTTGTTCACTCTGTTAGTTATGTACATTTTAAATCTCTTCGTAGTGTTTGTGAGGTATCCTAATACGACCATACTATCAGTATACAATAATGTTCTATGGAATTTTGTTTCCACCTCTGTACAAATGGTTTGAAGAAGTTGGGTAGCTAGCAAAGCAGCACACAGCTCCAATCTGGGTATTGTCTGTTTGGGTGCTACCTTTGCTTTCAAATACACTACTGCGGCAATTGCCTTTTCAGAGGTGTCACAAAAAAATGTGTAACTCATAAATGGTATTTGGTCCATGGTCTACAGGAACATACTGTCTTGGCACAGTAAGACGTTCAGTGTCCTTGATCTGAGATGCCCAGGCCTTCCATGCTAAGTCCAGGGCTGGGGGCAGATTTTCATCCCAGTCTTTGACTTGGTTTATTACTTCTCTAAAGATGTTTTTGGCCACTATAAGCACTGGTGCTGCAATACCCATGGGGTCATAAATACTATTAATTGAAGAGAGTACTTTCCTCCTTGTAGTCTGAAGTTCAAGTTTTGGGATTCTGATCGAAAGTCTATCAGTGAAGACATTCCACAAAATACCAAGGCTACTCTGTGTACGCTTGTCTTCAAAGATTGTAGTGACATCCTTTTCAACAAGCTCTTCTTTAGGAAAAGTCTCCAAAACTTCTCTGCTGTTAGAGACTACTTTATGAAGTTTTATGTTAGCCAAGTTTAGCACAGACTGTACCTCTTTAACGACCCGGCTAGCCTCTTGTACTGAGTCAAAAGAAATCAGTAAGTCATCCACGTAAAAGTTTGAGTTGCTTGCTCGATAAGCCTCTGTACTACACTGATTTTTATAAGTTTCTGCAGTCCTTTTAAGACAGTAGTTAGCTACTGCTGGGCTAGGGGTATTTCCGAAAACATGTACTCTCATGCAGAACTCGGTGATATTTTCCAAGGTTTCCATGTTTTGGAACCACAGGAACTTTAGGAAGCGGCGATGTTCTGGCTTAACCAGGAAGGCATAGAACATTTTGTGTATGTCTGCTGTCACCGCTATTCTCCTTTCTCTAAACTTCAGAAGTGCTCCTAGTAAGCTGTTAAGCAAGTCTGGACCTTTAAGAAGAACATCATTAAGTGAAATGTTTTGCACCTTTGCACTTGAGTCGAAAACTATTCTCACCTTTTCTGGCTTTTGTGGGTGAGTTACCTTATGGTATGGCAGGAACCATTGTTCTTGGGGGTCACTGCACAAAGGAACTCTTTCAGCATAGTTGCTTATAAACAGATCTTCAATGAACTGCACAATTTGTTCCTTTAAAGTGGGGTCTTTAAGCATTCTATTTCTCAAAGCAAAAAGTCTTTTCTCAGCTAGTTGACAGTTGTTAGGCAAAATTGGTCGATCTTCTCTAAAGGGAAGGGGTGCCATCCAGCTCCCTTCACTATTCTGGACTGTCTCTAGATTCATTATGTCTAGGAACTTTCTTTCCTCACGGGAAAATGCTATGTCTTCATCTCTTGATGAAGTTTCAAAAATGGCACTGTTGTCTGGGATAATACCAAGGCAACAGACTTTAATGTGGTTTACACAACTTTGTAGTTGTGTGGGTCGTGAATTCAGAAATTGGCTGTTGCCTGTAAGATTGAACACTGTTGGTGGGCTTTTGCTATGGACGCACATAGGTCCAATTACTATCCATCCTAGTGGCAATTTCTGTTCTATTGGCGCACCTGGAGGTCCATTTGCTTGCTTCAAGACCTGAAACAGCTCTGGGCAATCTGAGCCTATCAGGAGGGAAATTTCGGCATCTTCGTCCAATGCAGGAATTTCTTTTGCTATAGCCTTCAGGTGTGCGTGACTTTCAGCTACAGCCTTGGTTGCTATTTGGTTCTTGTTTCTTGGGATAGAGGGGCACTCTATTATAATGGAGGAAGTTTAATGCACCTTTTGCCACCACATGGCGAAATCATGAACTCAGTTGCCACTCTACCCTGCATTCGTTGACGTCCAGCGCAGTTAGATATGGTGTATTCAAGCCTCTTGGCTTTGACTACAAAAGTATTGAAGAACTCTGGTGTGGCCAGGGATGCATCGCTCTGTGAATCTAGGGCAATATAAAGTCTTTTTCTGAAGTGAGGTTTGTTCTCTGAGAAAACTTCAGCTAGATAAATTGGATGGCATATCCTAGTCTGTGTTGAGTCCTGGCATAGCTTTGTGCATGCCACAACTGACTCCGCTTGTAAAGTAGGTGTAACTGCCTTTTCTGCAGCCTCACTTTTAGGACTCTCTGTTTTCTTCTTGAGTTTAGGTGACACTGAAGGTGATTTAAAATGGTGCATTGCTGAACAGTGCTGTGGGCTACTGCATTCTGCACATTTCACCTTTACTTTGCAGTTTTTGGCAAAGTGACTTCTTGAACCGCAGCATCGGAAGTAAACCTTTGCTTTAGTTGCTATTTCCAGTCTTTCGTCATAAGGCCTTTTTGAGAACTCTTTACAATCTGCAAGGCTATGTGGTTTGTTATGAATGGGACATGGAATTTCTTTAGTCTCTGGCTTCTTATCTGACTTGAACTGAGTGACCTCAGTAGATTTAACTACAACCGTGCTCTTCCCCATCTCTTTGATAGGTTTTTTGTCCTCCTTTACAGTCTTCCCTGGATGCATATTCTGGTACAGGGTTGGGAACCCAGTCTGTGGGTCATTTCTTTCCTTTGCAGCTCTTGTCACAAAGTTCACAAGGTAACTAAAGGGTGGGTAGCATTGCATGTTGAGTTCCTTATAAGAAAACACCTCTCTTCCCCACATCTCCTGGAGCTGAAAGGGTAGTTTTTGGAGCACCTGCCTCTGCGTGATGTACTGATCTAAACAAACTAGACCAGGTAACTCTGGATTATATTTTGCAGACTGAAGTTCAACTAAAAGATCACTTAAGTCCCAAAGCTGACGGTAGTCTTTTGACTTGAGGATTGGGAACTTTTAAAGCCGATTCAATAAGGATGCTTCTATTTCTGTTGATGCACCATATCTCTCCTCTAATCTGTTCCACGCTGTCTGCAACGCCTTATCTGGGTCTGACACGTAGGCCGCGTAGATTCTCTGGACCTGAAGTGACGAGTTGGGGCCCAACCATGCCATGAGTAAGGTGAGCTCCTCATCTGCTTGCAGCTTCAAGTCTCTAATGGCTCTCTGAAAAGTTACCTTCCATAAGATGAAGTCTTCAGGAAGGTCTGAGAATTTCTGGACTCCCTTGTCTCTAAGGTTCTTCCTGGGAGTTTTAAACATAAATGGTGAACAAGACTCCATGAAGGTGGGAATCGTCTCTGCAGGGTGGAAGAAGCATGGACTCCTTTTAGTCTGCAAATCAGCTTGACTGGCAGGCAGGTCCATAGATTCTCTAGGCCTGTAAGTCTTGGGAGCTTCAGCAGCCTGGGCTTGCTGGATAGCCACACTAGCATGGCTGGGAATTTGGCTCCCCACCATGGGTTTCTGGTCTCTAAAGGATTCATTGACTGGCATATTTATAGGTAGACAGTCACTATGAATAACCTTCTCTTTGCAGACAAGTTCCTCTGTAGGCTGAAACCATGGAACGGCAGGCAATTGTGTCTTGCTGGCATCTAAATTAGGAGATGACTTGACCACTGGGACTTATGGGGAGCTCTCACCCACAAAGAACAAGGTAGACATCCTGTCTCTAGGCTCTTGTGTAGGGAGCTTCCTCAAGTTTTCTTCACTCAGATCATCTTGGAAGGTCTTAGCTAAAATCCTGGCCTTTATGGACAGTTTTGAAGCCTCCTTAGCCTTGAGTAGAAGTTTCTTCTCATTCTGAATAGCAAGTTCTTGCCTTTCTTGCCCTGCTTTGAGGGCAGCTTGCTCTGCTTTAAGGGCAGCTTCTTGCTTTTCTAAATCAACCTCTTGATGGGAAAAGGTTAGTTCTTCACTGGCCATTGCTGCTTCTGCTTCGGCATGCAATATTTCAGACTTCAATTTCATTCTTTCCACTTCTTTGAACTGCTGGGCTGCCATAGACGAACTCCAGCTAGCATGGGAAGAACTGCTACTACAACCTTTACTGGAGTGGGAACCATGTCTGTGCAAAGAAGACTTGCTGGTGTGACAGGTTTTTGAGCTCTTTGCACTCTGAGGTTTCCCTTGGTATACTCCTCTGCTGGATTTGGCACTGCCGGCAGGGGACTTTTCACTCTCTTTATTAAATTCCAAACTCTGCAGCAGGAACTTGACTATGTCCAAAACTGCACTGTACTCCTTTTCTTTATCCTCAACTTCTTCCAGAAACTGTTTTAATCTGGATTCTGCATCGGGATTGTTAATGGTCTGAAGTGTTTGGATCCTTTTACTCACCACTTCTTTCCACTGTAGAAAACTGGATTGCTGGGTAAGCTCTCTTCTTTGCATGTCTTCTGAGCCACAGACTGCTGACAGCAAAGACATAGCATGCTGCAAACTCTTCCAGGCTTGCAGCTCTTTCATACTTAAGTGCCTTTCTTCCTCCAACAGCAGTTCTAGGGCCTTCTCAGTTGGGTGCCTGTCTCTGAGGGAGCGAGTGTCATGTGTGTGTCCATGTGCTGTTTCTTCAGAAAGCCTATCCATTCTGGCTGGTCCTTGTTGCCAAAGCAACAACTCAGCAAGGATGAAGAGGACTAAACGGTGTAGTCCTGATTTTTACTTACAGCCTGCTACTGCCCCGCTCTCCTGCTATCACCACTCCTATGCTACTTCAGCACAGCCAGACCTGGAGTTGGTTGAAGAGTCTTCTAGCTCCTTTCTTCAGATTTGCAACGTGAACAAACATAAAACACACTTTATTCTCTTTATAATGCTCTATCCATATACTTAAGTGGAAAAAGCTCTTCCAAAATGGCCCCCGACCATGTGCTCAGAACTCTGCAGGAAAAAGCAGATCCAAAATGGCCACCAATCATGTGCTCAGAACTCTGCAGGAAAAAGCAGATCCAAAATGGCTGCCAACCATGTGCTCAGAACTCTGCAGGAAGAAGTACTCAAAATGGCTGCTGTAGCAAGACAGGCTATCTAAACACAGCAACTTTTGCTTCTCCCCTTTCACAGCCACAGAAAGATCTCTTCTCCCTCTATGTGAGTCTTGGGGAACTTGCTTCAATGCTGGGCCATGCAGTGGGACTCTCTCTTGACAGACCAGAGTGGCAAAGGCCGCTAGGTATTCTTACACTGTGAAGACACACCCAACTAAAGGTGGTGGCAGGTTTGGGTGTGCAACGCCAGTACCCTGGTGAGATCAAATTCCTTTACCCAAAAAGGCTCTGATGCTGAATATCCAGTTCAAAAAAGGGAGAAGTTTATTTTAAAGAACAAAAGAAAAGGGCTTTCTCCTCCCCAGCTCTAAAAGGCTTGAAATGAAAGGTACTTTACAGGTGGAGTTTCAGCTGTTTTCAGGGTGACATCTCTCTGGGTTTGATCTCCTCACTCAATGAAGCTGATGCAGGGTCTTTCAGCTCCTGATTCCTTTGTTATTGGCAACTAATTTGACTGATGATTGTTGGTAATTAATTTGACTGATGTTTGTTGGTAACTAATTTGGCTGATGGTGTAAGAAATGCCCTTCCCGGCTGTCTGGGCCTGTTTGCCACCAGAACTGCTCTAAACAGTTCTAAACAGTTCTAAACAGTGGCTGGATGGCCATCTGTCGGGGATGCTTTGATCAAGATTTCCTGCGTGGCAGGGGGGTTGGACTGGATGGCCCTCGTGGTCTCTTCCAACTCTGCAATTCTATGATTCTATGATTCTATGCAAGCTCACAGCAAAGACTGCCCAAAGGAACAAAAGGCTTCTAGGTGAAACAGAGCTTGCTGGGAAGGAACAAACCAAAACCTAGAAAAATGCAGGGGAATTCTTAGCTCCTCCCACAAGTCTAATACAATGGAGTATTCCTATACTCAGACATGCTAAGGCCTTGAAAAGAAAACAAAGGAAAATGCAGGGGAGATTTAAACAGTCCTGGCTGGACATCACAAAGAAGATACCAGGTTCACCACCTGTCTTACCCCAAAGGGTCCTCAGTCAATGATGCCATCCTGGCAGAGCTTTGTTTTGTTAAGCATGTGTCATTGGATCATGCCATCAAATTGATACAGACATGTGGTCACGGGCCACTCATGGCAAAATGTGCCATTCAATCCACTTTCAGGTTGCTCCTGGTTCATCTGGAAGATCACTGTTTGTTCAGTTTCAAATTTCAAGGCCAATGGTATTATGACATGACGTTATCCATGGGTTGTGCCATCAGCTTTGCCACCTTTGAGACATTCAGCACGTTCCTTGAATGGGCAGTGCAACACAGAGCAGGTCTCCTTTCGTCACTCATTACTTGGATGATTTTCTCATGATTGGGCCGGCTGGGGGGATGGAGCGTGGGTATTTGCTTCATTCCTTTCAGGTTTTGGTGGAGGAATTCAGAGTGCCCCTGGCACCAGAGAAGATGGTTGGACCTGCCACAGCTTTAGTTTACTTGGGGATTCTTTTGGATTCTGTAAAAGGGGTATCTTGCCTGCCAGCTGACAAGTTGTCAGGGATCAGGGAGTGGCTTCAGGTCCTCTTGTCTTGCAGCAAGACCACTCTCAAGGAAGTGCAGTTACTATTGGGTCATCTCAAATTCACCTGCAGGATGTTGGCACCAGGAAGAGCCTTTTGTGCCAGGTTGGCAGGCATCACGAAGGGTATTCGGTCTCCTCATCATCACATTTGGCTGACAAAGGTGGTCAAAGAGGATCTCAGGGTCTGGCTGGAGTTCTTGGAAGGCTACAATGGGATCACATTGTGGCAGGGTGCAAGACTTTGGGTGCTGGGCTGCAGGTTCACTCTAATGCTTCGGGGAGCCTGGGGTTTGGAGTTTTTTACAACAGACATTGGTGTGCACATCATTGGCCGGCGGAGTGGGGGGAGACTGACATTGTGCATGATCTAATGTTCCTTGAATTCTTCCCAATTCTCATGGCAGTGGTTATATGGAGGGAGGAATTCAGAGACAAAAAAGTCTGCTTTTGGTGCAATTATCAGGCTGTGGTGTGGATTATCAACAGGCAGTCTTCAAGGTCAGAGAGAGTCATGAGGCTTGTGCGGAAATTTGTGTTCGTTTGTCTAACATCAAATATCAGCTTCTCCGCACATCATATTTCAGGTGTGGATAACGAGATTGCGGATGCCTTGTCTCACTTCCAGGACACATGGTTCCACACATTAGCCCCAGACACACACCCAAAACCGACACCTTTTCCCGTGGAGCTGTGGCATCTTGGGAAGCAGCAGTGATTTGGGGAGTCCTCAACTCCTTGGCACCATCAACGCAGGCGAGCTACAGGAGGGCAGTTGGCCAATTCTTTGCTTTCAGGAGAAGGAACAGATACAGGGGCTCCTGGTCCACATCAGAGTGAGAGGTGTTGCATTACCTTACCTCTTTAAAGGACCAGGGATTTGCTCCTCGTTCCCTTTCATTGCATTTGGCAGGCATTTCCTTCTTCAGCAAGGCTGCAAGATTCGGCAACCCTTGGGCCACCTTTCTCATCCAGAGGGCTGTGGAAGTTTGGTGTAGGATGAGCCATTGGAGGACGGATGCATGGCAGCCAATTTCATACAGCATTCTTTGCAGGTTGGTGGCCAAAACTGGGCAAGATATACTGGTCCAGGTATAAATTGCTTCTGTTTGGCACGGTCTTTACAACAGCCTTCTGTGAAGTTGCTGTGTTCACTAACATTGGTGAGTTGCTGTGTTCATTAAAGGGATTCAACTGGCAGAGCATTGCAGTTGAGAAATGTGTCACTTGGGGCAGATGTGCTATGTATCCGAGTATGACATTCCAAGTGTGATTAACTTGGAAAAGAGACGTCTCTGCAGCTACAGGGCCTAGTGGATTCATTGCTATGCCCATTGGACTTCATGTACAAGTTTCTGGAAAAGCTCCACAGAGTGTCAGGCTTCCTTTTCATTCATAAGAACTTGTCTCCACTGATGTGGTACTGGTTCAGCAGTGTGTTGCAGGCTGCTTTGAGGCAGCTGGGCTTGCCAGTGGAGGAGTTTGGGGACCACTCCTTTCGGATTCAGGCAGCTACCACAGCGGCGCAAGGGGGGTTCCTACAGAGACTATCAAACACTTGGGCAGGTGGTGTTATGGGGCCTTTGCAAGGTACATACAGCCTGATTTGTCAATTCCAACACAGATGGACTGAGGGACTGATCTTCCCCCCACTCAGGATGGGAGTTTTAAGGTGTTGGTGGCAGCTGCTGGGGTTGGTGGAAGGCGGGCCCAGGATGAGACCACCTTTTGTGGTGATTTGCATGGGTCCTGATCTGAGGTCATCAGTATTGGGAGTGGGAGTCTCCATCAAGTTCATGGTCAAGGTCAAGGTCATGGAGACTCTTTCCCAGCAGTTGGGGGAAGGGAGAGGGGGAGGGATTGTCAGGCAGGTGGTGCCTGTCCAGGACTCCTCCTCCTTCATCAGTGGTGATGTCGGTAGTAGATCAACAGTGGTATCATCGACCAGCATTCGGGATCCGGACCCATGTGATTTGAGCCAACCATTGCAGCTGTTATCAATAAAGTTGTAGCCTTTATTGCCAATATGCAATCATCATGTACCAATATAGCTTGTCTGAACTACATATTGTGTCTGTCATTATTTGGGGAAGAGGGGCGGGGGGGGGGAGAATGGCCTGGACATGCAAGGAATACTCTGAGGTGTTTTTGCCCATTCCTTCCTCTGAAACAGGGCCGGTTTAACCTGTCTGCCAAATCAGCATTGGCGGGGGGCTTTAAGGTCAAGAGAGGGCCCCAAGGTCAAGAGAGGGCCCCGTGCTAGCCTCCTTAATCTGACGAAGGAGACAGCCAGGAGACAGCCAGTAGGAGCCCCCCCCTCCTCCAAAAACTTGCTGGCTTTTTTTAAAAAAACAGCTGTCTCCCAAACTAAAGAGAAAGCGAAAGAAACAGCAGCCCTCCGTGGAAGAAGCTGGAGGGAGTTTGCTGCTACCGCGGAGACGGTGAGTGTGTGTTTATGAGAGAGACAGGGAATTTGAGGGTTGTCTCGGAAAGGGCTCTTTCTTTCTTTCTTTCTTTCTTTCTTTCTTTCTTTCCCTTCCCTTCCCTTCCCTTCCCTTCCCTTCCCTTCTCTTCCCTTCCCTTCCCTTCCCTTCCCTTCCCATCCCTTCCCTTGCCAACTGAGTTCAGCCTGCATTTGTGTGTGTTTCCCTATGTGTCTTCAAGTCATTTCTGACTAAGGCAAACCTACCATGGGGTTTTCTAGGCAAGGTTTGTTCAAAGGGTGTGTGCCTTTGCCTTCCTTTGAGGCTGAGAGAGTGTGACTTGCCCAAGGTCAGCCAGTGGGGTATTCATGGCTGAGTAAGGATTCAAACCCTCCACAGTCATAGTGCAATGCTGAAACTTTTACAACACTCTTAACTCTTTTAACAGAAGAATACTGTATAAAGAATATAAATTAAAATTTGGAGTAATATTACTGGGAACAATGGTTTTATTGTTGTCACTAAAACACCAGTATCCCATTAGTGTTATGTGAGAGGCATTGGCCTAGAGCAATGGATCTTAACCTTTTCTTTACCAGGGGCCCCCTTTAAATATCTTTTGTTGCCCCAAGACTTAACTGAAGATTTAAAACCCTAATAATAATAGCTAACAACAATACAATTACACCATCCATTAAACTTTCCCTCAGAGACACTCTTGCTTCTTCCTTCAAGTTTGTGGCTGGAGTGGATTGAATGGCAATGTGCAGGCCAAGCCAGCCAGCCTTTGCCTTGGTTCCTGTCACGTGGCTACTCCACTACAGGGAGGAGGGGGGCCAAGCAGCCCTCAAGCCTTTGTGGACCCCCTGTGAGGACATTGCGGACCCCAAGTTAAGAACCACTGGGCTAGAGAATGCTGGAAAAGGAACAATGCAACCAGATCTTGAGAAGGGTGCTGGCAGGGGGATTCTGGGAGGTGTAATCCAAGAGTAACTTTCCCAGGCTCTGAATGCAGCCTAGAATCATAGGGCTGGAAGGGACCCTAACAGTCATCCCATCCGATTGGCTTCTGCCCTGCAGGAACACACAATCCAAGCATTCCTGACAAATGCCCATCCAGCCTCTCCTTAAAAACCTCCAAAGAAGGTGAGTGCACCACACTCCAAGGCAGTGCATTCCACTTCTGAACAGCTCTTACTGTCAGGAACTTCTTCCTAATGTTTAGGTAGAATCTCTTTTCCTGTAGTTTGAGTCCATTGCTCCGTGTCCTAGTCTCTGGAGCAGCAGAAAACAAGCTTGCTCCTTCCTCAGTATGACACCCCTTCAAATATTTAAACATGGCTATCATGTTCCCTCCTAACTTTATCTTCTCTGGGCTAAACATGCCCAGCTCCCTAAGCCGTTCCTCATAGGGCATAATGGCTTCCAGACCTCCCAACATCCTTCTCGGTATCTTTCTTGAATTGTTGTGCCCAGAACTGGAAACAATATTCCAGGTGAGGTCTGACCAAAGCAGAATGGAGTGATACTATTACTTCCCTTGATCTAGACACTATTAATGCAGCCTAGAATCGCATTGGCATTTTTTGCTGCTGCATCACACTGCTAACTCATGTTTAGCTTGTAGTCCACTCTTTCTTTTCTTTGAGGAAATCTACATCATTACATTAATTGCTAATAAACTAAAAATATTATCTTAGTGCCTATAATATAGTTTTTAAACTAAATTATTGGTGTCGAATCATGTAATACAGTAGGCCCCTTTTATCCACTGGGGATTGGTCGGGGTGGTGGTGGATTCTGAAAACCATGAATAATAGTGAACACCATTGAAAATAATGGGACTTCTGGTTTAAAATACCATAGAGTTGCCTTGGAGGGCCTAGAAAACCGCTAGGGAGGACACATTTACTAGGAAGACTCTATGGTAGGTGTGCTGTTTTGTGTCCCATGGATAATGAATCCATGGATACGGGGGTCCTACTGTGATCTGAACATCCTGTACGGTGAATAGGTTAGGTTACATTGACCTGAGATAAACAGATGGGGGCCCCAAAATAAAGCATTGCAGGGGGGGGCAAAATTCCTTAAACCGGCCCTGCTCTGAAATATAGCCTACATGGTATTTGCTGGCAGTCTCCCATCCAAGTACTAACCAGGGCCAACCATGCTTAGCTTCCAAGATCAGACAAGATTTGATGTATGCCCTGCTTACATCTATGCAGAAACATTTCCCTGTTCATTTGTTGGAGAACCTGGCAGCACCTGGAAACAATGAGGAGGGTGGCTACCATGAGGAAGAGAAGGAGAACCGGCTGTAAAGCGATGGGAGGAACTACCTGGCCAGCCACTGGTTGTGGAGAAGGAAAAGGAGGTTCTTCGCAGCTCTGCCTTCATCTGGCTGGGCTGCTCCTTCTCTCATGCCTGTTCACTGAGCTCAACATCAGCAGGCTTTGGAGGGGGCAGGACAGGCAGATGTGTGCTGCATACCACATCCCAATACTACTCACACTTTTAGCTACTCCTTATCTGTAAGCATGGCAGGGGATGTTCCTTCATCAGAACACCATCCCTGCATATAATGTTAATCTGCCTTGCTGCATGATTTCTTAGTTTTTGCTTCTGTTGTACTTCTCTCTCAGTAGCATGAGTTCACCCCTGGTTTTCATTTGTTATTTGATCTCTCTGCATCATGTGTCTGTGACTACACTAGCTATTAAGTCTCCAGATACAGTACATTTAAGTTCAGAATCTAGTCTAGATTATGCTAAAGACTGCTTTATCTCCAAAGACCCATGCCCAGCTAAGGACTTTTACCTTCATGTCTGGATGGTTCCAGCTTTTTCAATGTTTCAGAAACAAGCATCAAAGCGGTCTGATTCAGCTCACTGTCCATCACTTGTTCAGTTTTAGCTTTAGACTCCTGTATATCTATGGTTTCCAACATGCCTTCCACTGCATAACGGTGGAAGGAAATGAAGTCTCCTCCTCCACAGCACTTGCAGCGGTGAGCATACCACTCCAGATAACTGGCACATTTGAGATGCAAGGCCCTTTTCTGACTCTTCAGCCAGAGTTCATAGGCTGCTTCTTGTAACAGTGGTGTGCAGAACTTCATGACACTGGACTGTATCACTCTCTCCTCATGACTGAGCCTGTTGGAAACAACTAGTCCAAGATCTGAAAAACAAGTGGTGTAGGTTCAGCATTTGTTCAGTAAAAGTATGGAATTCGTTTTGCACAGACCTACTGTTTTAAAGATCTTAAATAAGTATGAGCAGCTTAAACTCAACTGCAGATTCTAAGCCGGTGATGGCGAACCTATGACACGCATGTCACCACTGACACGCGTAGCCATCTGTGGTGACACGCGGCTAGGCCTCCTCCCCCTCCCCCCCCGCAACCTCACCACCGTCTCTAAAGTGGAGGGCTACGAAGCCCCAATCGCCACCACCATCCCTGAGGCCTGCCTGCTTCTCTGGAGCAGCCTCAGAAAGGCCAGGTAAGGTGGCGGGCGAGTCGGTGGGACTCTGCCTGGCCTCTCCCCAGCCTTCCTGAGGGGGCTCTGGGGCTTTGAAGCCTGGAGCTGCCTTGGAAAGGCTGGGGAAGGTGGCAGGCTGGTGGGAGGGTGGGCAGGAGTCTACCCGGCCTCTCCCCGGATTTCCCGAGGGGGCTCCAGGACTTCGAAGCCCCGGAGCCACCTTGGAAAGGCTGGGTAAGATGGCGGGCGGGCGGTGGGGACTCTGCCCGGCCTCTCCCCGGCCTTCTTGAGGGGCTCCAGGGCTTCGAAGCCCTGGAGACACCTCAGAAAGTGCAGGGAAGTTGGTGGGTGGGCTGCCAGGCGGGAGGGAGGGAGGGAGGGAGTCTGCCCAACCTCTCCCTGGCCTTCCCAAGGGGGCTTCGGGGCTTCAAAGCCCTGGACCCGCCTCGGAAAGGCCGGGGAAGGCAGCGGGTGGGCGGGATGGTGGGTGGGAGTCTGCCTGGCCTCTCCCCAGGGCTTCGACTCCCTGGAGCCGCCTCAGAAATGCTGGGGAAGGCAGCAGGTGGGAGCCTTGGAAGCCCGTCAGTGCCTTGAGAAGGGAGGGGGGAAGTGTGTGGATGGGTAGGTCTCCACCATCCCCTTGCCAAGGCACCGATGGGCTTCATAAGACAGGGTTCATGAGAAGCCCATCGGTGCCTTGGGAAGGGAGGGGGAAATCATATGGGTGGGAGGTTTTCTACCCTCCCCTTGCCAAGGCAGCGACAGGCTTCATGAGAAGCCGTCGGTGCCTTGGGAAGGGAGGGGTGAAAGCGTGCGGGTGGGAGGCTTTCTGCGAATAGTCGAAGTTGCGAATGTGGAGGGGCAACTGTATACATTTATGTTATTTAAACAGTAAATATTGTGAAATAATGTTTTTTCCTCTAAGTGACACACCACCCGAGTTATGCTCAGTTTTTTGGTGAAGCTTGACACACCAAGGTCAAAAGGTTGCCCATCATTGTTTAAACTATGGTTGGTAGCCACATCCAGCATGGCCCACAATGCTCTTTTGGAGACCCTCCCTTTCCCAGTAGTCCAGTCAAGCAGCTTGGTGTTAGGAGGGGTTAAGGCTGCTGTTAGTGGGTGATTCTCAGTGAATACTATCAGGTGATGGGAGGGGTTAAAGTTTCTCCTCCCAGCCTTCAGTGATCTATGTGGAAATTTCCTTCCCTCCCCTGCTAATACCCTAGGGTAGGGTAGTAGCTAATACCCTAGAGGACAGGATCAAAATTCAAAATGACCTGTTGACTCATGTTCAACTTGTGATCTACTAGGACTCCTAGATCCCTTTCTCACGTAGTCTCGTTCAGCCAGGTCTCTCCCATCCTATATCTATGCATTTCATTTTTCCGCCCTAAATGCAGTACCTTACAGTTCTCCATATTGAATTTCATTTTGTTAGCTTTGGCCCAGCTCTCCAGTCTATCTAGGCCATTTTGAATGTTGATCCTGTCCTCTAGGGTATTAGCTATTCCTCCTAATTTGGTGTCATCTGCTAATTTGATAAGTATGCTCCTAATTCCCTCATCCAAGTCATCGATAAAGATGTTGAATAGCACTGAGCCCAGGACAGAACCCTGTGGCACCCCACTGGTCACATCTTTCCAAGATGAAGAGATGTCACTGTTGAGTACTCTTTGGGTTCGGCCGGTCAACCAATTACAAATCCATTGAACAGTTAACTTGTCTAGCCCACATTTTACAAGCTTGTTTTCAAGAATGTCATGGGGAACCTTGTCAAAGGCCTTACTGAAATCAAAGTATGTGATATCCACAGCGTTCCCTTCATCTACCAACCTGGTAATTTTATCAAAAAAAGAGATCAGATTAGTCTGGCATGACTTGTGTCTCTGAAACCCATGTTGACTTTTGGTGATTATGGAATTGCCTTCTAAATGTTCACAGACTCTCTGTTTAATGATCTGCTCTAGAATCTTCCCTGGTATTGATGTCAGACTAACTGGACGATAATTGTTGGGATCCTCTTTTTTCCCCTTTTTGAAGATGGGAACAACGTTTGCCTTCCTCCAGTCTGCTGGGACTTCTCCTGTTCTCCAGGAGTTCGGAAAGATTATTGCCAATGGCTCTGAGAATACATTTGCCAGCTCTTTTAATACCCTTGGATGTAGTTCATCTGGTCCTGGAGATTTAAATTCATTTAGATTAAGAAGATATTCCTGTACTACCTCTTTGCTTATTCTGAGCTGGATTTCCCCTATTGTGTCCTCTGTTCCATTATCCTCAGGTTGATCACCCTTTTCCTTTTCTGAAAACACTGAGGCAAAGAAGGTGTTGAGTTTAATTCTGCCTTTTCTCTGTCCCCTGTTAGCATTTTGCCATCTTCTCCACGTAGTGGCCCTATCATTTTCTTCTTCCTTTTGCTGCGGACATACCCAAAAAAACCCTTTTTATTGTTCTTAACCTCCCTAGCAAGCCTGAGCTCATTCTGCACTTTAGCTTTTCTGACTTTACTCCTACACATGTTCACTATCTGTTTGAATTCTTCTTTGGTGATTTCCCCTTTTTTTCATTTCCTATACATGTTTTGTTTAAAACTTATCTCCGTTGAATGGCAGGAATAAGAGATCTAGACCAACAGTGTAAGCTTTAAAAAACTGTGGGATAAATTTTGTAGAAGTATGGTATAAAAGAATAAAGCTAGATGAGACAAACAAGGGATATGATGACAAATTATTTACATAAATTCGAAGTCAATTTGAAACATCTTTAACATTTAATAGCCAGTGAAAGCCAGGTAGATATTCGGAAGGAAAGATACATGGATAAGGTATCAGAGGGGAAAGTGAAAAGATAGGAAGAATATATGATACGATACATTATTGATTTAGATGTAAGAAATTTTTATTGTAAAGGAGCTTGTACCTTTTACTTTGTTACAAACATGAAACATAACTGTATATAGTTTCAATAAGGTTTTTATTTTTTCTGTAATTAAATATAATTAATAAAAAAGAGTGTACTGTGATAAGAGTGTACTGTGATAAAGTCCACAGTCATCAGCAGTTTAACATAAAATGCACATACAGAAAAAACCAAGAATCTTGTTTATACCCACATTCCTTCCTTGCCCTCTAAGCATCTAAACTGGAATGTTTTTCATAATACCAATTTCCTAGGAACATGCCTACCATACTTTTGCCCCACTGGTTTCACAGGCTTGGAGGAGAAGTGGAGTTCACTGGAGAACACATCTTGTTTTAGTGTGGCGTGCAATTCTTTTCTTTCAGTGAAGCACTGAAAGATATGAGATTCCACCAGAGCTGCCAGTGTCTGGTTCATCTTCATCTTTGTCCACTCAGGGAGGATATGGAGAAGCAGGTCTGTGGTGAAGGTCACACCAATGACAGATGCACATTTCACCACCATCTGTTCTGAAGGGTTCATGTTGTCTAGCTCAGCTAGGGCAATTCCTAAGTAGAGAAATTAGCCATGCAATCAGAAAAGTCGTCAGGGCACTTGTCAAATAAGTGATCCTAAAAAGTGCCCAATAAGAACAGTATAGTCAGAATACACATACAGTTATGGATTTGTATTTAGAATTGGGACACAGAGCTTGTATCAAACCTGACAGAGAAAAGACATGGCAGACTCCATATACTGTACAGCATAGACAACACTCAGATCACATCTTGCTGAGACAGAGCATAGAACACTTAACAGAAACTGATGATGTCATCCTGCTCCTCAGAAGATATAATCACCAAACAGACTAGTATCGCTTGAAAACCCATATTCATCTACTGAAACTATGTTGAAGCCATCTGAAACCCTCTGTCAAATTTAGAGTTCCAGCAGTTCAGAAATCCAGGCTTTCAGATTTAATTCAGCAAACCTTTATTACAAAAACTGCAACAAACATCATCCACTGAGTTTCATTGTCAGGACTGACCAGTACTCATCAGCACAATACATTTAAGGCACAGCAATTTCAAAAGTTTTGGAAGGCTACAATCTCATTTGTTAATTTACCCAACCATTCTATTTTCTCAGGCTAACTACTTTCATTTCTACCCACTGTTCTCCTAGCATGCTGACCTTAGAATCATGGAATCATAGAGTTTGAAGAGACCACAAGGGCCATCCAGTCCAACCCCCTTCCTTGCAGGAATATATAGTCGTCCCTCCACATTCACGGGGATTAGGGGCTCAAGACCCCTGCTAATGAGAAAAATCCATGAATAATACCAGGCCTCCCCTGCCGGCCCGCAACCCCTCCCCCACCTTTCCAAAGCGGCAACGGAGCTTTTCAAGTCCCATCGTCACTTTGGGAACACGGGGGATGGCTAAAAAGCCTCCCACCCGCCTGGCTGCTGCCACCCCTGCTGTCTGCCACTCTTCCCGAAGTGGCTGTGGGGCTCTCGAGCGCCATACCCACTACGGGAAGGTCGGGGTGGCGGTGGCTGGGAGGTTGGCCAGCCTACCCCCACCCCCGGTCTTCCCGAAGGGGCTCTGGGGCTTTGAAGCCCTGGAGCTTCTTCGGCAAGGCCAGGGAGGTTGGTGGGTGGACTGGCGGGAGGTTGGCCGGCCTCGCCCCGGCCTTCCTGAAGGGGCTCTGGGGCTTTGAAACCCTGGAGCCACTTCGGGAAGGCCAGGGAGGTCGGTGGCAGGGTGGGCAAGAGGTTGGCCAGCCTCGCCCCAGCCTTTGCAAAGGGGCTCTGGGGCTTTGAAGCCCCAGAACCACTTTGGGAAGGCCGGGGAGGTTGGCGGGTGGGCAGGAGGGAGGGTGGCCAGGCCTGGCTTCAAGCGGGAGCTAGAGTTTCACCAATATCAGCTCATCTCCTCACCTTTTAATGTTGGAGGGAGCATTATACTGTGCAGTTTCACATTCTGCCTGATTGTGCAAATGTATGATTCAGTCTCACTGTCTAAGTTCTTGGAGTCTTGACCCTTGCAAACAGTAGACGCTTCATGGAAGAGAAGAAAGAAACAACAGTGAGATAATTGCCATCTATTTAAAATACTTATAAATCATTTTCCTGCCCACTAGGGGCTCTATACCTATATATAACAAAAACACCATATGAAAATAAAGCATTATTTAAAATCAGAGTAAAAAAAATTTAGACAAGTGGTGATGGAACAACATACTATATAACAATTATACTGTACATTGAAACTAAATAAGGATGGATCCAGCCTGCCTTGGAATGGGAGGAACTTCCACAATTGTCCTGCATGTGTTTGGCATGTATGTCTTGGGCCTCAATTTATTAATCCACATCCTATCCTATTCTGCCATTTAAACTCACAGACAACAGCCAGAGCTCAAAGGAACCTGAGGAACTGAGGTACTGCCTATTGGATAGCAAATGGGTTTCTTATCATATAACTTAACATTATGAAGGCTACAATTTATAAGCAGGCATTTACAGGGATTCTTACTTTTTATTCTACTTCCCCTTGTCCATCTTTTGCAGTTACCGGTACTTGCAAGATACAGATTTTCAGTGAATGGTGAGCATAAAACTACAACCTTAAACTTCCCACCCCATTCCATTCCACTTATATGGTTACCTTCTGACAGGTCAGTCATAGAACTATGACCGAAGATCCTTAAAGCAGTTTCTTGGAGGCCATGACTTCCCCCATACTGGTAATGATTTTATTGACTGAATGGCTGATTGATTGGATTTATATCCTGCTTTTCTCCCAAAATGGGATTTAAGGTGGCTCAGAGTAGAAACAATGAGGGTGTTCAATAGCCAACAGTTTCTTTGCCAGCTTGTAAAATAGTCCCAGGAGGGACAGGTTGATGCCTTTATTGATAGCTTGGTGGAAACTTGAGGATATGGGCAGAAAGGCAGGTGGGCTGGCTGGCTGTCTTAGAAAATTGTTAATTATTAGATAAGACATTAATTAATGTCTCACCTTTCTCCCAGTGCTTGATCAAATGCAACTCACACCACAGCTCAAAACAAAATACACTATCATAGTAAAAAAGGACTTATTTTAAAAGAGTTTAAAATCATTTAAAACATAACAGATTAGGAAAAGGTATAACTCCTTCTGCCACTACAACCTTTCCACAACAACCAATAGTGGCCCAAAGCTTGTATAGATAAATCATTATTTCCCTGTTGATGGAAGTAGAGCAGAATGGGGCCAACCTACCCTTCTACACTGTGGGAGCAGCCACTGAGAACGTCCTACTTATGGTAGGACCATAAGTAAGCCCAAGTGTCAAGTCCTCCCTTGGATTCTGGGCCTTGCAGTCAGAGTCCAGGGTAGGCCTTTGACATGAGTTTGGTTTTCTGCAGCTTGGGAGAATCTCCTTCCCCCTCAGTTGGGCCTCTCAGTGCCGGCCAGCCCGCCTTGATGGCTGGGAATGAGTTTCTTCTGCTGAGTGCCAAGGTCACCCACCTGGAATGGCGGGCCACTCCCTTTTCCTCCCCCTGTGGCTTCCCCGGCCTGGGGAAATATCAAAACCTAAACTGTTGGCTTTTATTTTCTATATCCTCCTTCACTGGTCAGAACTGGCTTTGGAAGTGCTACCACATATGTATCATAGAATCATAGAATTGGAAGAGACCACGAGGGCCATCCAGTCCAACCCCCCTGCCACGCAGGAAATCTTGATCAAAGCATCCCCGACAGATGGCCATCCAGCCTCTGTTTAAAGACCTCCTCTCTTCCAATTCTATGATTCTATGATTCTATGATTCTAAGGAAGGAGACCCCACCACGCTCCGAGGGAGTGTGTTCCACTGCCGAACAGCTCTTACTGTCAAAAAGTTCCTCCTCATGTTGAGGTGGAATCTCTGTTCCTGGAGCTTGCATCCATTGCTCCGTGTTCCAGTCTCTGGAGCAGCAGAAAACAAGCCTGCTCCATCCTCAGCGTGACATCCCTTCAAGTACTTAAACAGGGCTATCATATCGCCTCTTAACCATCTTTTTTCCAGGCTAAACATACCCAGCTCCCTAAGTCTCTCCTCATAAGGCATCGTTTCCAGACCTTTCACCATTTTAGTTGCCCTTCTCTGGACACGCTCCAATTTGTCAATATCCTTTTTGAATTGTGGTGCCCAGAACTGGACACAGTATTCTAGGTGAGGTCTGACCAAGGCAGAATAGAGTGGCACTATTACTTCCCTTGATCTAGACACTATACTTCTATTGATGTAGCCCAAAATCGCATTGGCCTTTTTAGCTGCCACATCACACTGTTGGCTCATGTTCAACTTGTGGTCTACTAGGACTCCTAGATCCCTTTCACACGTAGTCTCATTCAGCCAGGTCTCTCCCATCCTATATTTATGCATTTCATTTTTCCGCCCTAAATGCAGTACTTTACATTTCTCCGTATTGAATTTCATTTTGTTAGCTTTGGCCCAGCTCTCCAGTCTATCCAGGTCTATCCTTGATCAATAAACCAAGTTGCTGCTACTTGTGTGTTGACTCAGAGTGTGTATTACCTGGTGCATCACACCAAGGATCTCAAATCTCATGAGGGGCAGAGGGCTTAAGGATGAGATGCACTTTCATCTGTGTTGGTTCAATCATGAAAAAGATCCAGGGAAGCCTATGCAGTTTTCCTCTGGAAGGAAGAATCCTCAGGCTTGTCTACATGAGGCTATAAAATGTGGACTGATGTGCATTAATGCCAATTCACAGCAGCTTTCATTTGTCTCCATGATTTTTTTCAAGGTTGCAGGCATGCAAAGCTATCCATGTTCGTTGTTCAAATAGGTATGCCTGCAAATCAAGATGGTGGGCATGAATAAATTATTCGCATTTTTATTCCCACCAGTTGCCGCTGCCAATCAGTATTTTTTTTTTAAGTATATCCAAGGTGCGGAAGTGTAATATTCCACTTAAACAGAAAAAAGCAGAGAAAGGCAGTTTCATCGCCTCAGTGCACGATTGCTAAGGTGAAAATTCAAAATGGCAGTTCAGGGCACTTGCCTTGCCAGCAAGCTCCAGGCCCTGTGCACATCCAACCAATTAGCTTTCCACTTCTGCTCTTATGGGTAATGCACATCAAAGCAAATCGGTTGTCTCAATGGCCGGGATTGCACATTTCCTTCAGAGATTTTTTTAAAAAAATATATGGGGAAAACTGTCAAGGCTTTTCCTGTAAAGTATTTGGCATTTTTGGCTCCTCTCCTTCTGGATGTGGCAGATTGATGCAGGATTTCATTTAGACAAATCCTATTCTCCTCAAATTCTATAAGGAGTGTTTTTGCCATATAGACAACCCCAAGTTATTTTGTTGGACTTGGGCTTCTATTCTTCCATGTCTGGCTAATCAGGAGACAAAGTGTGAGGCTAGACCTTCCTGCCTCTGTGACTGACAAGGGCTGAGCTCACTCTGTGAGCTGTGGTTGTATACTGTTGCATGATTGGCTCCTTTCCTACTGAGTCCAACTGACTGCATAAGTGCTGTGGCAGGTGAGCTGCATGATCTGGCTCACCTTTTGCTTCTCATATACTGTGATGTTGTCAAAATCGGACTGTCATAACTGCTCCTTCCCTGCCCTTCCCACCTGAATATACTGAGAGTTTGTCATTCTCTGGAATTTGTTGTACAGAAAGCTATGCCATGTGAACAGTTAATGACTAGCAGCTTACTGAAAAAGTGCCAGCATGGTGTAGTGGTTTGAGTGTTGTATTAGGACTATGGAGACCAGTGTTCAAATCCCCACTGGGCCATGAAACCCACTGGGTGACCTTGGACAAGTCACAGCCTCAGAGGGAGGCAGAGGCAAACCCTTTCTGAACAAATCTTGACAAAAAATCTCCATGATAGGTTCACCTTAGGGTCACTATAAGTTGGAAACAACTTGAAGACACACAACAACAACAGCAACAACAACAGCAACAGCTTACTGAAAAGGCTGTCCCACTCATCCTCTCTTTCTTCGTCTTCCTCAAGCAGATGGAACTGAAGCACATTGTTTAGATGCAGGTTCCGAAGAAGCTCCTCACAATAAAATGGGTTTCCATGGCTTCTTTGTATTAAAAATCTGCCATGAGGAGAAGAGGGAGGGAACTGTCACAGGTGAGTTCCAGGATTAAAAGAACAGTTCATGAACTGCCGTACTGTCCTGGTCCTTCCATCTTCTACCACCAGCCTGCAAGCAGCTGATTGAAAGCAAACTCTGGGCTTCAAGAAACTTCACTGCTGAAATGCCTACGCTCAAAGCCTATTAGAATGGGTCACAGCAGGTGCAACTGCTCCCGATCAGATGTTCACAAGTTAGGAGCTCTAACGGCTGGCCCATCTGGAGCTGTGATTGCCCTGCTAAAGCCTGCTTGCCTGCTCTAGTGCTGGGGAGAAAAGGATGAGCGCAAAAGAACTCTTTCATAACTTAAACAGTCTTGCAGCAACAGTTGCTTGAAACTTTTTTTTTTACATCAAATAATTTTAATGGATTTTTTTTTTGAAATCTTAATATATACTGGCTCGTTAGACTGAGTGAAAAGAAAATGAAACAATTCCAAATTCTATCAATTCTAATTTCTACCAAAAGAGCACTCCAAAACAAATTTAGTGTACTAGTTTTCAGATTTGCATAATTTAGTCTAATATAATAAACTGGTCATTTTCTAATTTTGTTATTTTAATAAATAAAATGTAAAAATTAAATATTCATTATACATTTTTCTCCTCTTTCTCTCACAATATATGCCAAAATGTGTATATTTTTCTGCTTATAGTGACATTAGCTACTGTTTTGTTTTCAAGAAAGATTTAGAAGCACACAGTAGCACCTTTAAAAATAACCCCCACTGTTATCAGAACAGTTACTATGCTTATAGTCAGTTGCTGGTTTGCAACGTGAAACCTATCATCTAAATGTAATTACTGGTGGAGGAATTCCCCAAGCCAATATGAGCATTTACTGGCAAAGATCCACAATATACGGTATATTTTCCCACAACATATCCCTTTCAACTTCTGGCTTAACTGAAGACCTCACCAGTGCCCCTTGGCTACTCTTCCCCCCCCCCCCCGCGCATTTCCTATTTATTTGGATTCAAAACTCAGCCTCAGCTGTTGCAGGGCAGACTTAAAAGTATGTTTTTATTTAAAACAAACATAGGGGAGAGGGGGGTGTATGGCGTTTTTTTGGGGTGGGTTGTGATTTGGTATGTGGGGAAGGGGCAGCAATGAGTCTGCCTGACACCATTGCAGGGATGAGTATTTTTATGTAATGCTCGTAGCCCGTAGAGTTGATGAGCAAAGAAATCTGTATCTGGAGCTCTTTGTAGCCAGAAGCGGGAGAGAAAAGCTTCATTTTGGAGGGAAGAATTTCTCAAAACCTTTCTTCCTTCTGCTATGTTTTAAATTGAGTTTTGTTTGTTTTTTACAAAAATAAATCAGGAATGTGTCTTAGCCAGTGGAAGACTTCTGGCCCCACTCTTTTTCCCCTTTCACACACAGCTTTACTCAAAAGTAAGCCCCCTTGAGCCCAGTAGAGTTTACTCTTGGGTAAGCACAGCTAAGCGCACTCCAGTGCTTTTCCCACAGGTTGGGTTAAGCTGGTTTTTGTCCTCTTGAAATGTAAAAAAAAATCGCAAGAATTTGTCAATCAATCCACGAATCACCCCCCTCCCGCCTCAGCATTTTGTCTGTGGGTTAGCACCTCAGAAGTAGATGAAGGGAATGCAGTGGATGTAGTGTATCTTGATTTCAGTAAGGCTTTTGACAATGTCCCCCATGATATTCTTGAAAAAAAGTTAGTAACCTGTGGGCTACACAATGCTACTGTTAGGTGGATATGTAACTGGTTGACTGACTGAAGCCAAAGGGTAGTCACCAATGGCTCCTCTTCATCCTGGAGAGAAATGACTACTGGGGTGCCACAGGATTCTGTCATGGGCCCAGTGCTATTAAACATCTTTATCAATGACTTGGATGAGGAAATAGAGGGCATTCTTATCAAGTTAGCAGATGACACCAAATTAGGAGGGGTAGCTAATACCCCAGAGGACAGGACCAGAATCCAGAATGACTGGAACAGATTAGAAAGGTGGGCCAATACTAACAAAATGAATTTCAACAGGGAGAAATGTAGGATACTACTCTTGGACAGTAAAAATGAAATACACATAACACATGGCTTGAGAGCAGTACATGCGAATGGGATCTAGAGAGTCTTAGTGAACCACAAGCTGAACATGAGCCAGCAGTGTGATTCTAGGCTGCATTAATAGGAGTAGAGTGTCTAGATCAAGGGAAGTAATAGTGCCACTGTATTCTGCTTTGGTCAGACTTCACCTGGAATACTGTGTCCAGTTCTGGGCACCACAATTCAAGAAGGATATTGAGAAACTGGAACTCATCCAGAGGAGGACAACCAGGATGGCGGGAGGTCTGGAAGCCATGTCTCATGAGGAGTGGCTTATGGAGCTGGGCATGTTTAGTCTGGAGAAGAGGAGGTTAAGAGGAGACATGATAGCCATGTTTAAATATTTGAAGGGATGTCTTACTGAGGATGGAGCAAGTCTGTTTTCTACTGCTCCAGAGACTAGGGCACGGAGCAATGAGTTCAAACTACAGGAAAAGAGATTCCACTTAAACCTTAGGAGGAACTTCCTGACAGTAAGAACTGTTCAGAAGTGGAATACACTGCATCATAGTGTTGTGGAGTAGAGGCTGGATGACCATCTGTCAGGAATGATTTGATTCTGTACTCCTGCATGGCAGGGGGCTGGACTGGATGGCCCTTGAAGTCTCTTCCAACTCTATGATTCTATGATTCTACCTGCTGAGTTCAGTAGAGGCTTACTCCCGAGGAAGGGAGAGAAACTCCTTGCTTTACTGCTGTGCAGTAAGGCCCTGATCTGCTTCAGAAATTGAGAACCTGCAGCCTACTGGGTGCAATGTGGAGAATGGCTTCACAGGGAGACTTACTTTAAGAGTAAAAAAGGGGAAAACACATGTGGCAGCATGTGGTGTGTAATCTACTGTTTGGTGTGAGTTTAAGCAATGTTAGGAACCACCATTTCATAGTACGTTCAGTGTTTAGGGTACATTTTCCATGGGATTTTAAACGGGTGCCCAATTTTAGATAATGTCAAGAGGTGGATGTGAGGTAGCTCTGTGACATCCCTGAATAAGCGTGTGCTAAAAAGATTGCAAGACCTCAAAACTGCGCTGATTTATTTTTTATAAAAGGGTGCATAGCCTTATTGAAAATGGATATGATGATTCATTGAGGGAGGAGGAGTGATACACGTGGGGGCAGAGAGGAAAGGGCTAATGTAGTGCCCTTGTAGCGGTACCAGACATTACCCAACAATTTTTAAAATGAGATTGGGTATAGCGTTTGATAATGTTTGTTTGCATCAAGGAATTTATCGGTTTCCTTAAGAAATGGCATGAACACTTATTGGAAGCACGGTGTGGTAAACCAGTACACCTTTGGATGTTGGTCCCTGATAAATTTCGAAGAAAGAAAGAAATTGTAGCAAATGGTTAAAAATATGCTGTCATTCTTAGCACATTGGGTGTGTGTGACGCCAGTCCCACACTTCAGGCAGGTTGAGAAGCACTGTATGAACAGTTTCCCCAAGTTTCCAAGCCATTTAATTCAAGCAGTAGCAGACATCTCTGCTTATGATTATTGATGATAGTATGCAGCATCCTCTCACAAATTATCAGCACATACAGTGGGTATTTAACTGGCACTTAAATCCTATCAGGTGGGGATATAATATTTTGCACCATCACTCAGCAATGGCCAAAGGAGGGAGCTGCAAAGAAAGTAACCACATGATAGCAAGGCCTCACTGTCTGCACCAATATAGGCCAGAAAAAGTCAGGTACCGTAATATGTTGCCTGGTTCCTATGAAAGCAATAAGGGAACTCAGCTCTTGTCAAGTAGGAATTGCCTTTGCATTATACAGCTAACAGATTCACAGGGGCTGACACTTACTACTTACGTTTCAAGTTCCCTGGCAATACTGACCACCCCAAGGTCTTGACATGCCTTCTGGATAATTACTGAAGGTGTTAACTCCCTTAGATGAATATAGGTTGTGTCAGAACTGTTCATGATTTCAGCTGCAGAAGGACAAGGTAATCTCCCCTTTCGGTCAACAGGAGACAAAGACATGACAACAAAGATGGCAACTTTCTTTAGCAGGTTAGCCAGAAAATCCCACGAGGATGAGTCAATGAACTGAGCTTCATCGATGACAAAAATAAGAACTTCTCTCTCCACAGCCTAAAACAACAACAATAGTCCAGGTGATCTCACATACCCTGATTCCTGTCATCACACCATTTACAGTTACCAGATGTTACTGCTACACTGGAAGATGCCTGGTGGCAGAAAAGGAATTCCCTTAGCCTTGTCTGGAATTTCTATCTGCCTATAACTACTATCGCTTTTGTAATATCATACTAGATTCTCTACCAGATCTATTGGGCCACCAAGATAGAGAGTCTTTCACATACAGTTTCCATTGAAATTATGGCCAAGAAGGTTAATGTAGATATTGTTCTAGAGAGATTAAGGGAGGGGATTAAGTCAGGCATTTTAACATGAGATACTAGAGCCTAATCATTGCTATGGACCTTAAAAGCCATATTTCTGCATCATTTAGTCATTTATTCATGGTATTTGTCTATTACTTCTCAGCTCAAAGACAGGTCTGCTGAAAGTGTATTTGAGCCCAATGAAAAACTGTTTTTGAACAGGTCCCTCACCTGTTCACCAGCAGATCTGTGCACCAGCCAAGGGCTGCTGGTGCATAATGGTGGGCTGCCTGGCTGCCCAGCCAGACAAGTACCTCTGGGCCAGGGTGGTGGCTCTGAAATGAGCATGAAGGGGGCTTCCTGGCTGTGCATGAAAGGGGGGAGGGATCTGAGGAAGGGGATCTTCTCCCACTCCCTTGCCTCCCTCTCTCTCCCTGACTGGCTGGGAAGAGACTCCAGAGATCTGCTGCCCAGCACCCTCCTAAATGGGCATGCCTGCAGCATTCCCAGCAGCAAGGGAGGCAAATGGGTGGGGTGGAGGGGAGAGTGAGATGGCCACTTGGTCCTATGTGCAGGGAGAAAAACGGAAGAGGGTCGAGAGGATTGTTGGCACATGGAGTAAATTGGAGGCTGGCTCAGCTGGAAGCAAGAAAACAGGCCACTTCACTTGGCTGTTGTGGGAATGACCCTTGAGGATTCTGACTTCCTTTCCTGGCCCGTCTATGGAAGTTTTGAGGTCCTAGTGGAATGACTAAAATCTTTACACACATTTTCACATTATTATTTTCTTTGAAATTCATTGGTTTTACACCAGATATTTTTAAAAGTCAAGAAATAATGATATCACCAAGAAAACCCAAAAACATGTGCACCATAATTGGGCCCTGATCACCCCCCCCCCGTTAAGGAGTGCTGGATCCTGGTAGTTTGCACCAGCTTCCCTTCCCCTTGTCAACCCTGCCCACCAGGGCCCCCAAGGTGATGTACAGTGGGCAAGGACTTTTATAATATTAAATAAATCAACAAAAATTTTAAAATGGAAGAAAAATTCCTTTTAAAAAATAGTTTTTAAACTATAGATAGTTAACAGTGAGACACACACCTAACTTTTAAGGACCAAAAACTAAGCAAAATAACTGTCTGCTAGAAACGCAAAAGGGATGGAGCCAGTGTGACTTACCTTAGCTGGGATGCTGCTATGGGGAAAGTCCTAACATATATTCCCACCAGCCTCATTTTGTGCAATAAGCAAAAAGGCCTCCACTAAAGATCTTAAATTTTAACCAGACTTCAATGTGTGTGTGTATGTGTGTGTGTATGAGTGAGTGAGAGAATGAGAGAGAGAGAGAGAGAGAGAGAGAGAGAAAGAGAGAGAGTTTTTCAGATATCCTGGTCCCAAGCTCTTTATTGATTATAATAAAAATAACACTTACATTCTCTAAAATCTTTACAAGTATTCTTTCCATTTCTTCATTCTTTGCATCTTTGTTCATTTTGGAAACCTCTTCTGAAGTGGGAAACTGACCAGAAAAACAAACAAACCCCATTACTTTGATTAGGAACCATGAACCTCACACCTTTTTGCCAGCATTAATTATAATAGTATAAATAACAAAAACTATTGCAAAAAATCATCAAATTTGTTTAGGCTGTCTCATCATATAATAAATATTCTACATTCAAGGCAGAATATTGAAGAACATTTTCCGCATACTATGGTCATATGTATTGTTTTTTAATGGTCTATAAATGAAGAATCTATATAAATGAACATCAAACAACATACATTGATTCACAGCAGAAAAAGATATTGTAGGTTCGCAATCTTTACCTTAACATGAAATAGGTTGTTAAGAAGGCATAGATATTGTTCATTTATTAGCTCACGGATTTTCCCCAAAAGGATATACTGTCTTGCATCGTAGGTTTTACAGGTATCAATCCCCAGGAACATGGCCATGAGTGTCCGGATGGCAAAGAAATTCTGCCACATATTTATCTTTGTGAGCTCCATTGCCATAACCCTGTTCATTTAGAAGAACAAGTGAATCAGCTTTGTTAAGAAACATTCATAATCATTATTTGGTACAACAAAGTCCAAAATACACACCATGGTGTTACCTTTATTAGGCCAACCAAAATGTTCAAAATATATTACACTGGCTTTCAAAGTTCCAAAGTTGTTTCTTTGCCTAATGAAGAAATTTGTGAGATTGTCCAGGTCAACTATAAATAATATATACGGTAGTGTTGTAACTGGGCACTGTTTCAGTATATGTTTTCAGTATATGTTTTGCAAAATTTAAGACCCTAAAGACTTAGGAAATAAGTATGCCTGTGTAAAGTAAAAAGCCAAATCTGTGTAAGAAATACCAGTTTACCAGCTAATACTAGACATGAAGTTAAAACAGGAGATAAGAGAGAAAGAGTCTGATGGAGAAAATATAAAAAACAGGTAACCTGAGAGTAGAGAGAAAAAGCTTAAAAGACATACAGTACTTCGTGATGGGTATGATTGATCTTAAGTCAGCTGATGCAATCATATGATGGCTGACTCATGTATGATGCAATCATCTGTTAGGAAGTCAACCAGTATATTGACAGTCAGTGATTGATCCCTCAGCAGCCTCAAATAAATAGCCAATGAAATCTCACTTCCCATTGGAAGGGAAGATTTTTGTTGACCTTAATATGGTTTATGCTGGAAACAGTATAAAAGACACAAGAGTTAGGCAGTTTACAACAATCTCCAAAGTGGTTAGGCCATGCTCTTTGACAGCTTTATGCTGCTCTTAGCTGGTAAATATCTTTAAAATCTTGGTAAGAGAAGATAGGATAAACTCTGCTCTCAAAATTAAATAGGCAACAGTAAAAGAGACTTCTTATCAGCATAGATAAATGCCTGCTATAGGAGTATATAATGAATGCTGCTGTGCAGAATGTTGTTTTCCATGGAGGGCAGGCTGTTTCATCCATAAGACATATAAAGGTCTATATTTTAGGCTATAAATATATACATATTTAAGTTCCTCAATAAATTAATATACAGTATAGAGATGCCTGCTAGAGATAAACTGGATGATGTGAAGCATTCCTTACATACATAAGTCTACATAGATTATGTGATAGTGCTACATAAGATATGTACCTAGGCAGTGAGAAATCTATGCTCCACCTTTCAAAAGGTGTTGTTGTGTGTCTCCAAGTCATTTCTAATTTGTGGTGACCCTAAGGTGAACCTATCATGGGGTTTCCTTGACAGAATTTGTTCAGAGCGGGTTTGCCCTTGCCTTCCTCTGAGGCTGAGAGAGTGTGACTTGCCCAAGGTCACCCAGTGGGTTTCCATGGCTGAGTGTGGTTTTGAACTCTGGTCCCCCAGGGTCCTAGTCCAACACTCAAACCAGTCACAATGCTGGCTCTGTGTATTTACCACTATGTTTATAAATGTAATGTTTACATGAAATAAAGTAGGTATGCCATATCCACAGATTCTGTATCCACAAATTCAACCATCCACAGCTTGAAAATATTCCAATAAACAAATAAATCCAAAAAGCAAGCCTTGCTGTTTGCCATTTTACTATGCCATTGTACGTAATGGGACTTGAACATCCATGGATTTTTCTATCCACGGCGGGTCCTGGAACCAAATCCCAGAAGGATATCAAGGATCCACGATAGTCTGTAAGATCATTAAGATATGAGCACGGCTGTTGATGAGGAGGATGAGTTGGAGTTTCTCTATATGAGGAAATAAAATATGGATTGGTACACAGTAACTCCAATTTGCAGTAGCTTTCATTTGTCAATATGGGTTTTTTTTCCAAGGTTGCAGGTATGTGAAGCTATCCATGTTTGATGTTCAAACAGACATGCCTGTGAATCAAGATGGCGGGCACAAGTGTTTTTAGTCTCACCAGTTTCCATCGCCAAACAGTATTTTTTAAAAAGCAAATCCAAGTGTGGAAGTGTGGCCTTCTGCTTAAATAAACAGAAAAAAACAAAAAAATGCTGTTTTGTCATCTTAGTGCAAATCGCTATGGTGAAAACCCAACATGGCGATTCCGAGCATTGCCTTGCCAGCACACTCCACCCCCGCGCACATCCAATCAATCAGCTTTCCACTTCTGCTCTTATCGGGAAAGCACAGTAAAGCAAATCAGTTGTTGCAATAAGCAGGAACACGCATTTCCATCTCACTTTTTAAAAAAACTTCAGGAAAAGCTGCAAAGGCTTCCTGTGGAATATATGGCATTTTGCCCCCCCCCCCTCCATCCAAATACAGTGAAATGATGTGGGGTCCCATCGGGAAAAAAGGTATTCTCCTCAAATTCTGTGAGGAGTATTTTCACTGTCTAGACAAGTCCTTGGAGGTCTCTCATTCATAGGGTTGCCATAAAGAAGTTGACTTGACAATAGTTAACAACAAAACAACAACCGCTAAGGATGGGCAGCTTGTGGCCCTCCACAAGTCATTGGACCACACTGTAGATACAACTTCCAGCATATCATTGGCTCTGCTGGCTAGGGCTGATAGGGTTACAGCCCAATAACATTTAAAGGGCTGCAAATTACCTACCCCTGTTGCAAATCTTTGCAATGGACAAGAAAAACATACTTTTTACTGATGATGTTTCTGTCATCAGCTAGAATCCTGCGCGAGTGCTCTGCTAGCAACACTGCAATTTCTCTAAGGTCATGTAGCAGTGAGGAACACAGACAAATTCTGCTGGCTTCACACAGCCTGTTTCCCCAGTTCCTTCCTTCCTTCACATCTATTGTACTTATGGCCTTTCACCACTTGCTGCCACTTTCTGTGTTATAGAATCATAGAATTGAAAGAGGCCTTTTGGGTCATCTAGTCCAACCAGTTGCTCCATGAACAATCTCAGCTCAAGCATCCCCAGCAGGCAGCTGTCCAGCCTCTTTCTGAAAACACCCAGAGAAGAAAAGCCCACCACCTCCCTAGATAATTAGTTCCACAACCAAACCACTCCCACTGCCAAGAAGTTCTTTCTAATGTTTAATTGAAATCTAGTCTCCTGTAACTTAAAACCATTAGACCTGGTCCTACCCTTAGGCCAGCAGAGAACAAGCCTGCATTTAAAAAGTACAATCATGTCATTTCTCAGTCTTCTCTTCACCAAGCTGAACATGGCCAGTTCCTTCAACCTTTCCTCCTATGTTTTGTTCTTCATACATCATATCATCATTGCCCTTCTCTAAACCTGCTCCAACTGGTCTATATCCTTCTTAAAATGAGGCATGTTAAGAAGTCCTTAATAGATTACCAAGGTTAGCAAGACAGTGCTATCATCTAACTAGCCTGACTAGGTCCAAGCCAAATACAATCCACTAAGATATCTGGCTTTTGTTTCTATTATTGTTATACCTATGTAGAATAGATGCAGCAATACAGTGTATTTTTCTAAATGAAAGATGTAGGAGATTATCAGATGCATCCAAAAAAAAAAAAAAACACAAGAGGAGCATGCAAGGATGACGCTGCTGTCCCGCGAACGGGTCCCAGTTTCAGACGTCATTGTCATCTTTGTGTGCTGACTCCCTGCTGCAGCCACTAGTAAGGCATCACTTTTCATTGAAGGGTCCCTCCATACCTCTATGGTATGCTTGGGCTGGAAGTAATTCATTTTAATACGGTTTGCTATTATCCACGGTAAGTCTGGGAATGCATCCCCTGCAGATATGGAGGTTATACAGTATAAAGAATGGAAGAACAAATCACCAAGGAAGAGTACTGATTTCTCACCCATGCTTGCAAGAACAATATAAGGAAACCTAAAGTGTAAAATGAGCTGAGACTGGCTAGGCAAGCAGGAAGAAAAAAATTGTTTTTTCCCAGATGCATTCAAAGCAAGAGAATGACCAAGGAAACAGTGGTAGTGCTGCTCAATAAAAATGGTAAAATGCTAACAGATCACAATGAAAAGGCAGGACTTTTTTGCTTCAGTTTTTCCCCTAAGAGAGAACTGTGTGCTTTCATGCATCAGCAGAGACCTTGGCTAGGGATCTCGATTGCAAATCAAAATTGACAAGGAGATATGAATCACTTAGTTAACCTAAATGAGTTCAGTTCTGCAGAGCCAGAAGAACTGCATCCCAGAGTAATGAAGGAACCTACACTACACTACACTTGATCTTAGCCAAAAGGCCAAGAACCTGAATCTTGGTGAACAGGTGAGGGAATCATTTTTGAGAAATCTTGGAGAATAGGTGAGGTGCCCAAGGGCTAGAGAAAAGCAAACATTGTCCCTCTCTTCAAAAATGGCAAAAAAGAAGATCCAGGAAACTAGAGACCAGTCACCCTGACCTCAATACTAGGAAAAATATTAGAATGGGTTATAAAGGGTCTGTTTGCAAGTATCTAAGAAACATATTCAGGGGAACTAATGTTGGCCATGCAGCAAATACAACAAAATATAAAATCCACAAAAGAGGGATACCTCTTGCAGAAAATACATCATGCAAGCTTTCAAAGCTTCACCAGCTTCTTCATCCAGCAAAAATAATAAAAATCATACTAAAGAAGAAAAGTTGTGATGTTAAAGTCATAAACCTACATTTTGTCTCAGATGTTACTTGTGTTGTCACTTAAGATGACCTACAGCTGTGGTTCTTAACCTGTGGTCCAGGGACCACCAGGGGTCCACAATGTCCTCACAGGAGGTCTGCGAAGGCTTGAGGGCTGCTTAGCCCACCTCTTCCCTGCAAAGGAGTGGCCACATGACAGAAGCCTAAGACTGCCTGTTTTGGCCTGCACATTGCCATTCAGTCTGCTCCAGCTGCAAACTGCAAGCCTTCGTGGACTACCTGTGAGGACATCGCAGACCCCTGGGGGTCCCCGGACCACAGGTTAAGAACCAGTGACTTAGACTATGGGTTAGGGGGAATCCTTATCAAGTTTGCAGATGACACAAAACTGGGAGGGGAAGTAAACACATTGGAAGATAGGAACAGAATTCAAAAGGCCTGTGATAAACTTGAAAATTAGATTGAAACTCTAATTTCAAACTGTTGAATGAAATTCAACAGAGACAAATGCAAAATTCCATAGTTAGGCCACAAAAACCAGAGGCACACTTATAGGATGGGGGATAACTGGCTTAGCAGCAGTACATGTGAAAATGTCCTTGGAATTATTGTTGATCATAACTTGAACATGATCCAGCAGTGGGCATTTATTGCACACACACAAGCTGATTATCTAGAAATGTTTATGTCACGATCCCCTTCACCTCAATGTAGGAACTAGAATTTGAATTGAGGTTTGAAAGGAATCAGTCTTATCAAGAGACAAAGATTCTGAGGTTGTTGGAAAAGAAAAGGAGAATTCTGAGGTAACTGATGAAGGGAAATGGAACATTTTAAAGGTTGTTAAGGTGTTTCATAGTTAAAGCATTGGTTCTTTTTAGTGGCTGTTACTGATTAGTGATTGCATATTCTTTAATAAGTCAATGTTAACTATTAATCATTTCAACAATTATGTGCCTTTTGGTTTAAGCACCTGATTCGGATTCCTACGTATACTCCTCTGAAGTACAATCAATAACTGCTTATCAGTTTAAGCTGAGGAAGAAAAAAGAATGACATGACATGATTTCCAGTGCATCTGGACACACCAGGGTGGCCCAAAGGGAGAGCAGGGACAAGATTTCCTACCACCTGGCACAGTTGCCTACCCTGGTCTTGGCCGGTGTATGCCAATATAGCTTTCAAGGCTAATGGCTTTCACTACAAGTTGGGAACAATTCTGCATGTGAAAGGCATCTTGCATGTGAAAGGGATCTAGGAGTCTTAGTGGATCACAAGGTGAACATGAGTCAGCAGTGTGATGCGGCAGCCAAAAAAGCCAATGCAGTTCTCGGCTGCATCAATAGGAGTATAGTGTCTAGATCGAGGGAAGTAATAGTGCTGCTCTATTCTGGTGGAATACAGTTCTGGGCACCACAATTCAAGAAGGATGTTGACAAGATGGAGCATGTCCAAAGGAGAACAACCAAAATGGTGGGAGGTCTAGAAGCCATGCTCTATGAGGAGTGGCATAGGGAGCTGGAGAAGAAAGGTTGAGAGGTGACATGATAGGTGTGTTTAAATATTTGAAGGGATGTCATCATTGAGGGGGGGATCAAGCTTTTCTTTCTGCTGCTCCAGAGACAAGGATATGTAGCAATGGACTCAAACTACAGGAAAAGAGATTCCATCTAAGCATCAGGAAGAACTTCCTGACAGTAAGAGCTGTTCAGCAGTGGAACACTGCCTTGTAGTGTGGTGGAGTCTCCTTCTTTGGAGGTTTTTAAACAGAGGCTGCATGGCCAACTGTTGGGTGTGTTTTGATTGTGTCTTCCTGCATGGCAGGGGGTTGGACTAGATTGGCCTTTGTGGTCTCCTCCAGTTCTATGATTCTATGATTCTAAGAACCCAGATAATATGCTCAGAAAGGAAATGTTGATAAATGATCCCAGAAAGTGATGCTTTTACAGTTGTGATTTAGACATGCCAGTATGATTTGCTATGCAAAATGGAGTTGGCACTGGTAAGTGCAAATAGAGGTTGTTACATAGAAGGTGGGATTTCAAAAGACTTGGAATTGCATATTTTGTTATTCAACAAAGGTAAAAAGCACTCACTTTCGACCAGCACCCTGCCCTAGATAGGCAATTTCAGCCATTAGCTGGCTTTTTCCATATCCCAAGGGGCCTTCATACATTATGACATGGCTTTTTTTGGAACCTTTAAAGCCTTTCAGTAAGTTCTCAAAGACATCAGTCTCCTTCTTGCGACCTAGCAAAAAAAAAAGGGGGGGGGAAGAGAATTTATATTACAAATGTGTATTTTTACCTTGCTATTAAAAATATGTTTCTGAAGTACAAACAGAACCCTGTATCTGTGGAACCAATATCTGTGGTTTCCATTATCTGTGGGACACAAAACAGGGACACAGACCATTGACTTGTGCTGAAAAATGCCCAGAGAGGCATCCTCTCTAGGCAACATCTAGGTCCTCCAACAAAATTCTATGGTATGTTTTTAATGGAAGCCCTTTATGATTCTAGGGCTCACTATTATCTGCAGTTTCTAGTATCCACAGTAAGTCCAGGAACCAAATTCCTGAAGATACAGAAGTTTGACTGTATTTGCTAATACCGCTAAAAATTTTATTGGTTTGGCAGACATGAAATATCAAGTTTTATAAGCTATCAACTGATGAATACTTACCACTGCATGTTGGCAGTAAGATCACAGAATCATAGAGTTGGAAGGGACTGCAAAGGCCATCCAGTTGAACCCTCTGCCATGCAGGAATACCTAACTACAGAGTGAATTCAGCTTAACTCCTTTATCCGAGTCTATCAGATAAAATAGACCTTTCTACAGGAAGGACTTAACAAAGTGAATGTTTATGTAAACTGTAGTCCCACTGATTGCAATAGGAGAGTTACACATATTAGGGCCTTATCTATACCAAGAATGAAACACGTACTTACCCCAGGTCCAGTGTGATTTGTACACACAATGAACAGAGGAAATCTGGCTTAATAGAAACCACAAATTGCCCCAGCGTTTTGGACATGCGGATAGCTGGATCAGGCTGGATCTGGAGCAACTCAGCTGTCCACATGACCACACTCACAGCATTGGCCCCTTTGGTTCATCCCCCTCAGTGCCACCACTATCGGCCAAGCAGCTCTCTATAGAGCATGGTCATTGCCATTGCTGCAGGTGAGGTCAGAATAGGGTACTGCATCATGTGATCAACAAGGAGTGGGTTGTGCTACCTCCTCCTTGTTGATCACATAGTGTGGCACCCTGTCCTAACCTCACCAGCAGTGACAGCGATGGCCAGGCTCTGCAGGGAGCTGCTTGGCTGGCAGGTAAGGCAACAGTGATGGGTGGCCCCAAGTGGGGTGGGCCAGTGGGGCCAATGCATTGTCAGCCCATTGGCCCATCTGAACAGATCCACACTAGCTGACATTGCGTCAATCCAGGGCAGCTCTGGAGCATAATGCTCTGCACTGGCCCCAGATTATGGTACCAGTGTAGATAAGCTCAAGGGCTTGTCTATACGAGCCACAAAAAACCAGACTGTCCCGCAGTAATGGCACTTCGCAGCAGCTGTGGTTTGTCTTAATGTTATTTTTGCCCCCATAAACTTTGCATGCAAGATGGCGACCACGAGTTATTTACTCGTGTTTGTACTTCCCTCAATTTGCTGCCACCAAACTTTTTTTTTAAAAAAAAAAAACATGATGTCTAAGGTGTGATAGAGCTATTTTTCAATTTAACAGGAAAGCAAAAAAAAAACACCCCATTTTATCGCCTTAGCAATTGCTTAGTAAGGTGAAAATCCCCTCCTCCCTGTCCTTTTTATACTGAAGCAGACTAACATGGCTATCTATTTGGAAAATGTTATAATTTGTTATTGCAGAAAGAAACTAGGTATAATTATTTTATTGTAACCATTTACTTCTACATTTTGGCTTAACTTTGGCTAGATTGTGCCCCAGCTTCCAAAATGTTGCATGCCTACCATCCAATGGTTTCAGATATCAGTCTTTTTGCAAACTACTGGTTTCCCCTTGTGATTTAACTTACCCATGGTTGGGGGCAGAGGTCTCTCTAGGCATCTGGAGGATCATAGAGTCTCACTGGAAGTAGACTCTCTACACATTGGGAGGTTGCACCAGATACTTAGAGAGGAGTCCCCTCTAGGCATTTTCTAGGTCCTCCAGCATGATTCTATGGTATTCTATAGCAGTTTGCTATTATATGTGGTTTTGTGTATTTGTGAAGTCTAGAAATGTATCCCACATGGATACGGAGGGCACGGGGCAACCTGTGTCTTCCATGGAGCCTAGCCTTTATGGAGAAAGAAGACTAGTGATAGATAAAAAGGGTTCCCCCACACACAGTATGTCCATAGCAAAAGAAAGACCAAGGAAATGTTAGGAGCACTGCAGGGAGAAGGTGGCAAAATGTTAACAGGGGACAGAAAAAAGGATGAGTTACTCAACACCTTCTTTGCATCAGTCTTCTCCCAAAAGGAGAACAGTGTTCAACCTGGGGAAAATGGAACAGATGATGCAGTAGGGGACATGCAACACAGAATAGGTAAAAAGGTTGTTCAGAAATACCTGGCCACTATAAGTGAATTCAAGTCTCCAGGGCAAGATGAACTACATCCAAGGGTCTAAAAGAACTGGAAGAAGTAATCCCAGAACCACTGGCAATAATCTTAGAGAAATCCTGGTCCCAACGTACTGGAGGAAGGCAAATGTTGTCCCCATTTAAAAAAAGGGGGGGGGAGAGAAGACCCAAATAATTATCGCCCAGTCAGCCTGACATCAATACTAGGAAAGATTCTAGAGCAGATCATTAAACAGACAGTCTGTAAGCACTAAGAAAGGAATGCTGTGATCACTGAAACCCTATATGGGTTTTTGAAAAATAAGTCATGCCAGATTAATCTTATCTCTTTTTTTGATAGTTACATACTTGGTAGAGGAAGGGAATGCTGTGTATGTAGTGTATCTTGATTTCAGTAAGGCTTTTGACAAGGTCCCCTATGACATTCTTGCAAAAAAAAAAAAGTTAGTAACATGTGGGCTAGACAAGGCAACTGTTAGGTGGATTTGTAATTAGTCGATGGGCTGAAACCAAAGGGTAGTCACCAATGGCTCCTCTTCATCCTGGACAGAAGTGACTAATGGGGTGCCACAGTGTTCTGTCCTGGGCCCAGTGCTATTCAATATTTTTATCGATGACTTGGATGAGGGAATAAAGGGTATACTTACCAAGTTTCCAGATGACACCAAATTAGGAGGGGTAGCTAATACCCCAGAGGATAGGATCAGAATCTAAAATGACCTCAACAGATTAGCGAGCTGGGCCAAAACTAACAAAATGAATTTCAACATGGAGAAATGTAGGATGCTACACTTAGGCAGTAAAAATGAAAAGAACACATATAGGAGGGGTGACACCTGGCTTGATGGCAATACATGCAAAAAGGATCTAGGAGTTTTAGTGGACCACAAGTTGAACATGAGTCAGTAGTGTGATGTGGCAGCTTTAAAAGCTAATGTGATTCTAGGGTACATCAATAGGAGTATAGTGTCTAGATCAAGGGAAGTCATAGTGCCACTCTGTTCTGCCTTAGTCAGACCTCACCTGGAATACTGTGTCCAGTTCTGGCTACCACAGTTCCAGAAGGATATGGACAAGCTGGAATGTGTCCAGAGGAGGGGAACCAAGTGGTGGGAGGTTTGGAAACCATGGCTCCATGGGAGGAGCAGCGTAGGGAGCTCAGTATGTTTAGCATGGGGAAGAGAAGGTTAAGAGGGGACATGATAGCCATGTTTAAATATTTGAAGGAATGTCATATTGAGGACAGAGCAAGCTTCTTTTCTGCTGCTCCAGGGTAGGACACAGAAAATGGACAGGAAGAGATTCCACCTAAACATTAGAAGAACTTCCTGACAGTAAGAGCTGTTCAGAGGTGGAATGCAGTGCCTTGGAGTGTAGTGTAGTCTCCTTCTTTAGAGGTTTTTAAACAGGCTGGATGGCCATCTGCCCAGAATAATAATAATAAAATTTATTTATACCCCGCCCCTCTGTTAAAACAATCGGGGCGGCTTACAAAAATTAAAATACAATACAGATAAAAATCCCTAAACACCCCCCACCCTCACCCTCCCCCATAAAATATTAAACAAATATAAATTAAAAGCAGCTGTCTAAAATCACATTTAAAAAGAATGCTTTGATTGTTTATTCCTGCATGGCAGGGGGTAAGACTGGATGGTCCTTGTGGTCTCTATAATTCCATGATTCTATAAGATGTTTCTTGAATTTGGTAAAGCTAAAAGAATTTTTTACCTCTACATTTTCTGTAAATAATATGAAAAAGTGTCAACATTTCTAGAAGAACCACAGATATTCAAAATGCTAGTTGTCAGATATGGTCAAGACTATACGTTCTTGAAAAAGGTCACTGTCAATGTATTCCGAAATTTATACTCATGTCTTCATTACTGCCTACTTTCCTTGAAGTAAATAAAAACTTTTTATTTATTTATTTATTTATTTATTCATTTATTTATAACCTGCTCTTCAGCCACAAGGCTATCATATAAGATATAACATATAATATATAACATATAATCTTGCATATCTTGCATATAAGGTGCTCTGAACCTACAGATCTGCCACTTTTAAGAATGTAGCTCTTTAGACTTAAGAGGAGGGTGTGCTTGGGCCACAGGAAAGATGTGGTATCCCCTTCAAGAATGAGAGGCTGGACTTCAGAGGAGGAGTTCCCCCTCAAATGCCTAATCCCAGGCTATCCCAGCTTTCACAGAGGTTTCTGTAGTGGTCATTCTGACATAAACAAAGATTGGAGATTCTGATAACAGAGCACCCAGTAATTTTGCATGAGACTGAACTCTACACCACAAGAAGACCATGAAGATTATTGTGTGATTCAAATGACAGCAACTTTGGAAATTATTGGAAAGGAACAATCTCAGTTTGCAATGCACTGTGACACCTAAAGACCGATCAGAATCTGCATAGGTGGCACAGTGTGAAAGGGCAAATGTAGAGCAAATGTAGGTTGGTAACATTACCACTCTCCTGCAGTACCTCTCTATCTACATACATTTCCAGTTTTGTACAGCTATGGAGTAAGCTGCTTGAGAGAAAGGATTTTATTGGACGTGGCAAATACAGCATCATAATGACACCTAATGAATATGAAAGGGCACCAATACCACATGACGTCATGCTTTCACAATTTTGTGTGGTCAATAAGGCATCCTTTTTTATTGATGGGCCAAGAGGTGCTTGTGAGCTTGTAAAACTGGGCTCCCATTCTGCTGGGGTGATTCCAGCATCAATGGGCAGTCCCTGCTAGAACACTTCTGGATGGGAACGCAAAAACCAGCCATGGGACTCTCTTTCTATGGCCTTCCCAGTGTACCTGGAAGTGTTTAAGTGTGCTTCGGTGCTTGTGCTTTCATTTGTTTTTTAATTTAATTTTGTTTTTTACTTTTAAGTGTGCTCATGTCTTCTCGCAAGAACCGCTGAGATAAGGTGCCCTGGTGAACATGGAAATACTGGGCTCCTTTTTCATGTTATTACAGCAACGTTTGAGAAAAACTTTTGCTGGCACACAAACGGTGGAAAATATGGTGGAAAAAGAACGTTTTTAGAGGCTTGTCTGATAAAATCCAAAGGCAACAACAACTAATCATAAACAGTTCACGCTAACTTCTCCTGCAAAGCCATAGCCTTTTCTTTCTCTTGCCTCAATAACAGATTGTCATAGGATAGTAGCAGTCTACCTACCTAGTAAAGGATAATGTTCGGATCTCTCTCTGGTCAGATATGCTTTGTAAATCATACTTTAAAAAAGAAAAAAATATGGTGATGGAGACAAGAAAAAGAACTCAAAACTGAACATTAAATTCTTCAAGTCAAAGAGGTTATTCACAAATGCATATGGCAGGAGAACCAGGGGCAATAATTCCTCCTTCCTCAGGAAAGAACAGCACAGGGGAAAATAGGTTGTTGCCTATACATACAGTTTGACTACAGTTTGTCCAAATAACCAAAAAGAAACATTTCCCCTAACTTAGTGATTTAAAGGCATACAGTATTTTTTGTTGTTGTGTGCCTTCAAATCATTTCTGACTTTTGGCAACCATAAGGCAAACCTATCACAGGGTTTTCTGAGGGCAGAGAGTATATAACTTGCCCAAGATCACCCAGTGGGTTTGCATGACTGAGCAGGGATTTAAACCCTGGTCTCCAGTGTCATAGTCAACACTCAAACTACTACACCATGCTGGATCTCATACGACATTTAGAACACACAATATCACAAAACATATGAATATTTCTGGGTTGTTAGAATTGATGTTAAAATTAGATCTTCCTCCAGGGAATTCCAAAATGTATTAATTATTTTAAGGGACCAGAAATGCTTGTACATTACTTGAAGAATTACATATCAGAAGAGAAAAAATAATGCTCACCTCTAATGCTAAAAATGGTAGGAACATGTCCCTCAGCCAACTGTATGGTCTGAATCTTATTGTTAGTCTCAAAAAGAGTAGATCTATTGGGCCAACAGGATTTACACAAACATTTACTCAGCATTTTAGAGCTTGGACTCCCTGCCTGCTTTGCCTGTCTGTCATAGCCTTGGGAAAGCCTTGACCAGACAGCTGAGTGCAAAGGAAAGAAGAGGAGGAAATATACAATAATTCTGAAGCCTACTGGCAACTTTTGTTCAAATAGGACATCTAGGTTTAGATTCAATGAATTTTCAAATAAAAACTTATGAGTGAAAATCAGAAAAGCCCACTTGGAATCTTTTGATAGAAACACCATTTTGGCATAGCATTTTCTTTTTGCATGGTATTAACATATGTTGCAGTTTTAACTTAACCCATCTACCTCCTTTGCAGAGAGTTGGATGAAATGACCTTGAGAAGTGAAGTATTTTGGAAGTCTAGTTCCTTGAGCACTTACTGCATTCAAGAATTCTTCCACACCCAGAGCTTTTGTCAGCCAGAGAAACACACATCTTGACAAACCTTCTTTCCTTCCCCAGCTGCAGATAGAGGTCCTACCATACTTACGTTTTCTCAGTGACACCAAGAAACTGATAGACTGTCCCAGGGTTCAGAACACCTTTCATCTCAATTAAGGGGAGTTCTTCAAAGAAATAGGATGGTAGCTTAGATTTGGCACAGGTGATTGCATCACAGGTCACCACACCAGGATAATACATCATCATCCGGGCAGCAAGGTTCACTTTCCGGCCAATGACTGTGCCACGGGAAAAATAAGAAAGTGAGTTAGTTCAGACCCATGCTCTTGATAAGACACAAGTTCTTCATCCAGCTGGACAGCTGGGTGTGGGAGGGTTACTTTTTGGACACTCCCAGGTATTGGCCATGCAGGCTGGGATATTCTGAGAAATGTAATCCAAAAACTTTCTGAAGCTTTGGGAACAAGCTTGCAAGTGGGCCACTTTAAGCAAGGAGTCACACCTTGTGCAGTTTTTTCTATGTACAACATTTTGTTTGCAACGGCAGCAACAGAAGCAGCAGAAAAAGAACTCCTTTTTCAACATGAACTTCTGTGCTTAGGGAAGGCAATGGGCAAGAGAAAACAAAAGTTTTTTCTGGGCCACTGGCAAGAAATCCTGAGAAACTGGAACCCTAGTTAAATCTACCATCAAATACAAGGTCCATACATCCACTGTAAAAACTACTGCAGATGTATCTGAGAGCAGATATGTGACCATTGTTGCCCAAGGTATAGTTATACTAGTTCTGTTTCTGCATTATGGAAAAGGAGACATTGTCACATGCTGTGGAAAAGTCTAGGCATTGCCACCATGCAGAAGGCTGCAAAAAATTTCTCCCTTCTGCTCATACTTTGAGTTGATTTGGAGGAACAGCTTAAGGACTTTTTCGGATGAAGAAAAATAACACAAGCAGCCTCTCCAGCTTGTGAGGCTGCTGCGCTGCAAAGCGCCCCTTTCGTATGACGCTCGCCCCTGCCGGTACTGTTGCGGTTCCGCAGGGAGAGCTAAGCATCATATTTCGTTGATTTTTACTCACGATCAACTTTTTTAAAAACTGCAATCAGGCATCAACTGTTTGAACAATAAAAAATACTAAAGGACAAGTCAAGACACAAAATACTACTATCACTGTAGGGTGGATAGCAAATGAAGAAATTCAACCTATGTGGTTGATCTACTGAACTATAAGGCAAGTTTGGATTCAAAAGGAAAAGTGCCTGACTGCTTCCCTCAGTTCACATAACAAGAAAAATATAGTCCCAACAAGACATTTCAGAAAGCTCTTTGATGAACTAAGGCTTTCTGGGGCTAACAACCCATGCAGAAAAAGAGCTGGGGAATCCAGAAGCACTCTCTGGCTGATGAAGCAACTAAGATAGTAGCTTTTTCAGGGGCCTCCTACATCATTTGGCTAATTTCTCCAAGAATATAATGGATCTTCTGGCGTATAAGACGACTGGGCGTACAAGACACCTCCCCCAATTTTAAGTCAAAATACAGAGTTTAGGGTATACTCATTGTATAAGACGACCCACCATCACCCGCCCTCCCCGAAGCCATGATCTGTCATCCCACTTTTTTTAGCTGCTCTTAAACTGTCCCAGTTTCTTTCTCCTTCTTCCCTTTTGTTTGTTTGCTTGCTTGTCTTCACCTTACTTCAGTAGTTTGCACTCAATAACTCAGCATGGGGGGGGGGAGTAAGGGGAAGAGAATAAGTCTTGCCCTTCTCTGTAGACTCAGACAAAAACCTCTTAGCTTGTGTATTCGTCCTCCTTGATAACATTTGCCATCTTCACCATACTCTGGTGTTGCTTGGCCTTACATTCCCCCCCCCCCGTTTCCATTTGTGAGAGGGGGCACATGATGCAATCTAGCCCCTGAGCAAAATCACACAGGGAAGATATAATACCAACAGATCTTATTTTACTTTCTTATTTTTTATTTATCTCTTAAAATCATTGGCATGGGGAATCAACAAAATCTGAACCAGTGACTTTCTTACTTCCAAGGAACCTTAAAGTAACAGAAAGTATGCAACCTGAAGACTGATGCTGCAGACTACTAAGAAATAGTGCTGGGACTTCAATCTTCAATCTCATTAGCAGTTTATTTCCTTTAGGCTAGCAATCCATTCCACACACCAGAAGCAACACATGCCACATACTTATGTGCAATGATAGCATGAAAGCAAATGAAAATCTCAAAGGACCTCTTAGATTTGAAATTCACATACTTCCAAAATCTACACTCTCAAGCAGGGCAAACATTTAGCAGAAGTCAGGAATGTAGGTTAGTTTTTAATTCCCATTAAACTATTTTCCCTTTGAATTTTTATTTATTACATCACTTGGGACACAACAATGCCCTATTTCCTCACTAAAGAAAAACTGTGGAATTAGCAGACTAGCCTTTTTCTTATGGGTTCTTTTATATTCTGAAGTGTTTATCCTGCATTTTCCTTAATACTACAGCTGCATATTCATTGCTATATTTTCCTTTAACTGCTGTCACTTAAATTATCATGCTGAAGGGAGTGAGGCTCTCCCCCCCCCCGTGCAGCTTTGTTGGGTGGGAGGGGATCTTCTCCAAGACTCTAAGTCATGGAGAAGACCCCCCTCCCACCCAGCAAGGCTCTTTCCACTCTGTGCAGCCTCGCTGGGTGGGGTGGGGTGGGGTAGGGGGTCTTCTCTGTGACTCTAAGGTTGTCGGTCAAGGCAACCATGGCAGTCTCAACTCCAAATCCCGTCCTAAAGCCAGTTTGAAATGGGTCTAGATAATCGGTTTCATCCAAGACCACTTGGAGTTGAAGCGCAACTGCCCTCTTGATCACTTTGCTCAAGAATGGTAATATAGAAACCGGCCTATAGTTGTTCATGTCCAGGGGGTCTAGGGAAGGTTTTTTCAGGAGCGGCCTAATGGCCACTTCCTTTAAACAGGATGGAACACACCCTTCTCTGAGGGATGCATTGATGATGTCCTTAAGGAACACCATCAAGGCAGTCCCCCCCTGGATGGCCAGCCATGACGGGCAAGGATCGAGAGGGCAGGTCGTCTTCCTCACCCTACCAAGTAGCTTGTCCACGTCCTTGGTACTCACAGATTGAAACTGATCCAGTTAACTTACATCAACGGAGTTGCTGGACACCCCATCAATTGTTTCTGTCAAAATACTGGCATCTAAGTCGGTTCTTATCTGAGAGATTTTCATAGAATCATAGAATTGTAGAGTTGGAAGAGACCACGATGGTCATCCAGTCCAACCCACCTGCCACGCAGGAAATCTTGATCAAAGCATCCCCGACAGATGGCAATCCAGCCTCTGTTTAAAGACCTCCAAGGAAGGAGACCCCACCATGCTCTGAGGGAGTGTGTTCCACTGCAGAATAGCTTTTACTGTCAAAAAGTTCCTCCTAATGTTGAGGTGGAATCTCTGTTCCTGGAGCTTGCATCCATTGCTCCGTGTTCCAGTCTCTGGAGCAGCAGAAAACAAGCCTGCTCCATCCTCAGCATGACATCCCTTCAAATACTTAAACAGGGCTATCATATCGCCTCTTAACCGTCTTTTTTCCAGGCTAAACATACCCAGCTCCCTAAGTCTCTCCTCATAAGGCATGGTTTCCAGATCTTTCACCATTTTAGTTGCCCTTCTCTGGAAACCATTTTAGTTGCCCTTCTTTTATCTGCAAAGAAGTTATTAAATGCGTCACAGCAGACCATTGTTGGGTTAAGCAACGGGTTCTGCGCAGGTATGACCTGAGTCATCTTCGTTACCACCCTAAACAGCTCTGCTGGACGGGACTCTGCAGACACAATACATGCAGAGGAGAAGGATCTCTGCGCTGCACGTATTGCCTCTCGATAGGACCAAAGAAAGTTCCTATGACAAGTCCTGTCAGATAAGAGTTGAGTTTTCTGCCAGTTGCGCTCTAGTCGTTGTCCAACCCACTTCATTTTCCTAAGCTCTGATGTATACCATGGCTTACTGTTTGGAGCGGGTTGAAAAGGATGCTTGGGAGCAATCGTGTCAATAGCCTTGGTAAGGTCGGTGTTCCAGGTATTAACCAAAGCTTCGACAGAGTCACCGGCGTTACCAACCATTAAACCCTCCAAGGCTTTCTGGAATCCTATTGGTTCCATCAGCCTTCGGGGGCGGACCATTCTAATGGGTCCACCACCCCCAGTGGGGTGGGAAGAGACTCTTAGTTCAGTCTTGACCAGGAAATGATCCATCCATGACAATGCAGTGGTTTTAATAACCTCCACCCACGGATATTCCTGTCCGGTACTAAAGACTGCATCGAGGGTATGACCTGCACAATGTGTGGGCCCGACGACCATTTGGGATAGGCCCATGTTTGTCATGGTTTCCATGAACTCCCGAGCCGCACCAGTCAGATTTGTCAAGCTGTTCTCAAGTGGAATGTTGAAATCGCCCAAAACTAAAAGTCTGGGCGACTCCAACAGCAACTCTTGAGACCAGCTGTGTCAGCTCGGTTAGGGAGTCTGCTAGACAACAGGGTGGTCGGTATACTAGCAGAATCCCCAAACTATCCCTGGTCCTCAGGATAAGGTACATACACTCAAAATGGACTGTGTTTCGGACAGGTATCCTGGTCAAGGTCAGATTGTCTTTGTAAACCAGAGCCACTCCGCCCCCCCGCCCACTTCCCCTCACCTGCTCACTGACAGAATACCCGGCTGGGAGGGCCTGCATCCACATGACAGTGCTATCCTCTCCCAGCCAGTTTTCTGTGAAGCAAGCCAGGTCAGCACCCTCATCCCAAAGAAGATCGTAAATAATGTGAATTTTTTTCTTAACTGACCTGACATTGCTGAGGAGCAAAGTAACGTTCTGTGGAATGGTTGGTACACTCTCCAATCCATTCCGGGAAACAGGGTGAACTGAAGGTGGGATAGCTAACAAACAGCGATCCCACCTTCTTTCATAACATCTGTTCACTCTGTTCCAACCATACCTTCCTTTCCCCAGCACAACTCCAATTTCTGCCCCCAGTCCATTCCCGGTCTCAGCTGACTCTGATTGCAGGCTTGGGTCTTCCTGGCTGGCAGGCTGGTGTTCCTGAGAGGTGTGGGAGTGGCTTATAATGCCAGCCACTCCTGGCCACGCCCCTCTCGCTGCTGCTCTGCTGCCAAGAGTCCTCAGGGCCCACTACAGCCTTCTAGCCCGATGGAGTGGGGAGAAGAGGCTGTATCTGGCATATAAGACAGCCCCTGACTTTTCAGCTGATTTTACAGGCTGAAAAAGTCATCTTATACACCGGAATATACGGTACTCAGTGCATAGCCATTACCCCATGTCTGCCAGGGAAAAGGTCACATGAGGATAGTAGTGGCATGTCAGTACTTTCAAACTTGCCCAGGCAAGCACCGTGGTGGAAAGCCTCAGTTTGGGGTGTTTTTATCTTACAGGCCAGCAGAGGAATGTAAATTAGTTGTCTACATGACCTCAAGGGTAAAACAGAGTTCCCCTCCACCTTGCCCAATATATTTCTATGTTTATACATATATATATATATATATACACACATATGTATATATACTGTACTATATAGGTGATTCTGACAAGTTTCTTCTGGGTCCTAGAAGGATGCAGTTAAGCAATTACTATATATTTATTAGAGTGATTAACAAATGGAACTACTTGTATTTACATATTAGCAAAACGTGTTGGCTTCCACATTCTTCCTTGGTTGAAAATAAAATGAGTTGTATCTAGGATGGTTTAAGTTTCCTCTACCCACATGCAGTGGTCAGGGTTCTGCACACATACTCCATAGCATATTATTTATTTCTTAACATAGTGGACCCTCAGTATCTCCTGGGCTTGGTTCCACAACACCCACATCCCCCATGGATACCAATGCTCAAATTTCATTATATACAATGGCATACTAAAATGGTGTTGCTTACATAAAACAGCAAAACCAAGATTTGCTTTTTGGAATTTTTTAAAAATATTTTCAAACCATAGTTGGTTGACAAATAAATAGAAAAAGAAATAAAAAACATTGTGGTAGGAGTTTGCTATACGACACCAAACCAAGAAGAGGCAGTGGATGATGCTTTTCAGGGGGAGGGGGAATCTCAGAAATCTCTAAGAAGCAAGAACTGGTAGTCATGGGGGACTTAAATTATGCTGATATCTGCTGGGAGACTAACTCCGCTAAGCATAGGCTGTCCAACAAATTCCTGATGTGCCTTGCAGATAATTTGCTCTTTCAAAAGGTGGAAAAAAGAATAAGGGAATCAGTAATCCTGGACTTCATCCTAACCAAGAAGGAGGAGTTAGTCACTGGAATCACAACAGTTGGTACTTTTGGGGGAAGTAACCATCTAATGCTGGAAGTCATGATTGAATTCTAAGGCCAAAAAAAAGAGTATACACAAACACAAACCATGGATTTCAGGAAAGTCAATTTTATCAAGTGAGTCCCACTTATTTATTTAAACAAACAAGCAAGCAAGCAAATAAAAATAAATAAATAAATAAATAAATAAATAAAAATGCTGGTTAGCATCCCATGGTAGAGATGCTAAAGGAAAAAGACAGCCAGCATGGGTAACATTTCATGAAGAAGTTGCTGAAAGCACAATCACAAACAGTTCCATGGAAGAAGAAAAATGGGAAACATTTGAACAAGCCAATGTGGCCACAAGTAAATTCAAGGAGGAAGTGGGGGGGGGAGCATATACAGTATCAATAATGGAAGGAAGAATGAATCACCAAGAAAGAATACAGATGTGTAGCCCAAGCTTGCAGGAATAGTATAAGGAAAGCTAAAGCTCAGAATGAGCCAAGATTGGCTAAGGAAGCTGGAAGCAACAAGAAGGGTAACAGATCACTATAAAAAAGCAGAACTGCTCAGTACCTATTATCAGGTTCCCCCAGAAAGAGAACTGTGTGCGTCCATTCATCAGCAGAGACCTTGGCAAAGAGTCTAGGTTGCAAATCAAGACTGATAAGGAGTTAGTTGGAATCCCGTAGTTAACCTAAATGAGTTCAGCTCAGTAGGGCCAGATGAACTGCATCCCAGAGTATCCCTCTGAGTGTGGTGGAATCTCCTTCTTTGGAGGTTTTTAAGCAGAGGCTGGATGGACATGTTGGGAATGCTTTGATTGTTTATTCCTGCAAGGCAGGGGGTTGGACTGGATGGCCCTTGTGGTCTCTTCCAACTTTTCTGAATCTGTGGATGCAGAAAATATGGATATGGAGGGCTGGTTGTAACAGAATTTTGAGAATAAGATGAGCAACACAGAGGCTCTAGCTGGAACATAAGCAGGTAAAGTAAGTATGGAGTTTGTAAAAACAAAGGCTCTGTGGAGATTAGGGATGATAATTCTAGTTTCCCATTTGCTGAGAAATGCAATCAGTTTTTCTTCCTGCATGTCAATACACTTGGGAACTTTTTTTCTGCAATGATAGCAAAGTGTGTAACTTCTAAAGAAAGATGGTGATTCCCAAAAAGACGGGGGAGGGGGAGACATAAAAGGAAATGTTGCACAACTTTAAATACTGCACAACTTTAAATGTTGCATTAAAAGCTTTTTTTCTTCTAAAAGCACAAAAAAAGATGAAGTTGTACAACTTTAAAAGTTGCTTCAAAAGCTATGGATCATCCCAAAAAGAAAAAAGCACAAAATGACCCAAACCTTAACTGTTGCACAACTTTAAATGCCGCGAAGCTTTAAAGCAGGAGCTAGAACTACAGTCCTGAATAGGATATGTTTAAAAAAATGTTGCTGTTCACAAACTACTCTGGATCTTTGTTTTTCAACGTCTTGGCTCAAGTCTTTTCAAGCTCTGAAATTGCCAGTTGTTTGCCCCAGGTGTGAGAATTTTCAGATACTTAATTTGCAAATGCAGTAAGGGGGCAGGAACTTCAATAGAAAATTAGATGTGCATGACCTTTTTATTGAAGCCACTTTGAATCCAATTTTGGGAGAAAGGTGTGATATAAATCAAATAAATAAATAAAAATACATAAATTACTTAAGCACTTTACATAAACAATGCCTCAGCTATTCAGACATGGTATTAGGTAGAGCAGCTAACACCAGGGGGAGCCGTTAATTCTGCTTCTATATAAACAACAACATGGTTGCTAAAGCTTATAATAATAATAATAATAATAATAATATTCATTTATACCCTGCCCCTCTGTTAAAACAATCGGGGCGGCTTACAAAATTTAAAATACAATACAAATAAAATCCCTAAACACCCCCACTCCCACCCTCCCCCATAAAAAAACATTAAACAAATATAAATTAAAAACAACTAATCTAAAATCACATTTAAAACTATAAATACAATAAAATATAATAAATGGCCAGCAGGCTAGAAGAGGCCAGGATCCCCTGAGGCCAGGATCTAATTAGGAAAGTCCTGCCGAAAGAGATCCGTCTTTAGTGCTTTTTTAAAGCCACTCAGGCTTGTTATCTGATGGATCTCATTCAGCAGGTCATTCCACAATTTGGGGGCGATTACCGAAAAGGCCCTCTGGGAGGTTGCAGACAGCCTAGATTTTTGTGGCTGAAGCAAATTCCTCCCAGAGGACCGGAGTGCGCGGGGAGGATTGTATGGGAGGAGGCGGTTCTTGTGGTAAGTTGGACCCAAGCCATTTAGGGCTTTAAAGGTAATAACCAACACCTTATCATGTAACCCTTTTTCTTTGAGAATTCAACACTAGCAAGATGTTCTTTTGTAATGTAAATGTTTCAAACTAGTTTCAAACACACTAGTCTGGAGCATCCTGTCTGGGCATACAGAGAGGGCTGCAACCTTATCATACTTGGCTGAAGAAATCAGTCCCATTGTGCTTAATGGGATTTACTTGTGAGTAGATCTGTCTAGGCTTCTGCTCCCAGAGATGTGTAGTACAATCCAAACTGTTGGTCTACTCAGAATAAAGCCTCTGGACTTTGCCTTGTGCACCTTTAAGGCCACAATTCTAAATGTAGGATTCCACAAATTTACAAAACTGACTTCTGAGTAGATCTATTTAGGATTGTATTGTTAGGGACAGAAAGACTAAAGGATTCTACAGGTTTATGGAAAGGAATTTTAAAGTCTCAATTTCCCCATAAAGCTCATGTGCTTACCATGAGCCAATTGCATTCTTCTAGTTTAGACTACCCCATAGAGTTGTTTGTTAGGCTAAAAAGGCAGTGTTTACATGCATGCCAAACACTGTTACCCCCTTACCCCTTTTGATTGGTTTCCAGGGCACTCATGAGAAAGCATCAGTTTTAAGGTAGAAGAGAAGGGAATGGGTGATATAATGATCTGTATTGGCAGTATACTGTAATTTGGCCCATTTTTTCTTAAAGGGACCACTCCCTAAATGACTGGAAATTATTTCATTGTGTTTTGTTTCACATACAAAATCATATAACCATTTGCACTTAGATTTGCTTTTGAATGAAATAACAAGGAAAGAGCTTATAAGAACTGGCTACTTACCTGTAACTGTAGTTCTTTGAGTGGTTGTCTGTGAAATCACACAAGTGGGTTTAGTGCATGTATGAATCCAGCTCTCGGAACATTCCAAAGTAGTCTGTTAGAACTTTTGGCGGTAGCCCCGACCACTTTTCCATGGGCAGTAAGAGCTGTTTGGAAGTGGAATATACTGCCTGGGAGTGTGGTGGAGTCTCCTTTGGATGTTTTTAAACAGAGGCTGGATGGCCATCTGTCAGGAATGATTTGATTGTATATTCCTGCATGGCAGGGGGTTGGACTGGATGGCCCTTAAGGTCTTTTCCAACTCTATGATTCTATGATAAATACCTGTAACCTGCCAAAGGTACCTCATTTCCATGTCCGCCACATAGCAGCATCAATTAAACCAAGGAATGGCAGGACACATGAGGAGAGGATGGGCAGTTTGTGTGATTTCACAGACAACCACTCGAAGAACTACAGTTACAGGTAAAAAAATGAGTTCTTCTTCATCGTTGTCTCTGTGAATCACACTAGTGGGAGACTAGCAAGCCACCCCAATCAGGTGGTGGGAGTGTCGTGCATCAACCAACAATTATGGAGTAGCAGCACCAATGAAATGAAACACAAGATACAGTGTAAGGTGCAAACAAATATCCATATGTATTGCCCATGCACCCTTGGTCCACAACATAAATACGGTAAGGTATCATATGCTTAAAAGGCAACAATTAAAAAAGAGCCAACAGGGGATAGGCTCATTAAATATAAAACACAAAGGCAATTGCGTTGTAAGAAGTATGTATTCAAGATCATAAACAGTGAACAACAAACATGACATAAAAAACAAAATAATCAGGTATCAGTAGCAGGTACACAAGGCATTAGCAGAGCTCTACCAAAAAGAGCATCAGCCCTTGATTGAGTGTCAGTTCGGTAGTGAAGCACAAATGTCATAGGCTGAGACCATACCACAGCCCTATAGCCATCAGGCAAAGGAACGCCTGCTAAAAAAGCAGAGAATGCTGCAATTGCCTTGGTGGAGTGTCCTTGAACTTGAGGAGGCATCTTGACCAGGGCGAGTTCATAGGCTAGGTGTATGGTGGAAACCACCCATGTAGAAAGTCTCTGAGGAGACACAGGGAGTCTCAATTTGCCAATAGAGTACACACAAACAGTTTCACATAGATTGAAAGAGCTCTACATACATCAAGCAAGTGGAGCTCCCACTCAAATTCAGAGGTAGGTTCCTGACAAAAAGCAGGTAAGATAATGTCCTGGTTTAGATGAAAAGAAGACACAACCTTGGGAAGAATGAGGTGCCTTGTTGTCATGAAAATGAAGGTAAGGTTGGTCCACTCGCAGGGTGCACAATTCACCAGGTTGACAAGCCGAGGTGATAGCGACCAGGAAGGATGTCTTCCAAGTGAGAAGGTGTGGATTGCAAGAGGCCATGGGTTCAAGTGCACTTTGGTGGAGTTAAGTGAGAACCAGCTCAAGGTTCCATGGTGGAGCTGGACCAAAGACTGGAGAATGAAGTTTTTTGTAGCAATTAAGAATTTTTTTCACAAGAGGGTGAAGAAAATAGGAAGAATGGCCAATCAGGACAAAATTGTGAGAAATCACTGCAAGGTAGACTCTCACAGTAGAAAGAGAGAGTCCTGCATCTGACAAGGAAAGTAAGAATTTGAGAACCTCTTGAACTCCTGCATTGCACAAAGAGCAGCCTGAATTCGGGAGAAACTGAATTTGAGAACTAGCATAGGAATGGATTGTCGAAGGCTGGTGAGAGGTATTGATGACATCCTGATTTTGATGTGGGAAGTCTGTCAAAGGAGAAGTCTCCATGCAGTGAGGTTCAATGTCTTGAGGTCCAGATGGACCACCAGTATGTTACACATAGAGATAAGGTTAGACTGAAGAGTGAGACATTTGAACACTCAACTTGACAGAGTGAGGAGAGTCACAAACCACAGAGTGATGAAGATGGCCCAGGCATGGTTGTCACGGATCTTCATGATCACCCTGGATATCAGTGGGAATGGCAAAAATAGGTAAAGGAAAAGACCGTTCCAATTGAAGAGGATGGGATCCCCTTTCGACTCTGGGTGTGAAATCCAGGAGCAGAATTCTCAACACCTGGCATTGTCTGCTGATGCAAACAGGTCTATCTGAGGAATCCCTCACTTGGAGAAGATCAGGCGAAGGACTTTGAGGTGGAGAATCCATTTGTGGCAAGCGTGTTTTTGAGTGGCTCAAGGCATTGACCTTGGTGTAGTGTGTAGCAGGAGGATGAATGATGATGGAATGTGCCATTGAAATAGAGTGGGACCTGGACCTGCTCTTCCTCTTGGCTGGCTGCCTTGCCATCTGCTTCTTTTCTGAAGATCCTCTATCCGATCGATAACAGGACCTCTCTGAATGACGTCTGTGTCTAGGTGACCAGTCAGTGGAAGAAGACTGGGACTGTGGTCTTCGTCTTGAGGAGCTGTACTTCCTTGGGATCCAAGACTCCCGACCCTCATATAGGTCATAACAATATACTGCTTCAGTATATTGAAGCAGGCATAGGATGAACCTCGAGAATACGATTTATGCTGCTGGTAACTTCTTGATCTGGAACAGTCATGCCAATGGCTCCTTGATGGTGAGCGCTCAGTTCAATGGCCACTCGAGCCTGAATGCTCTCAGCAACGGCTTCTTGACCTAGTATGACATGATTGTTCACGGTGAGACTTGGAACTCTGCCGTGACCTTCATTCCTCTGAATGTGATTTGAAGGATTTCTGGCAAGGCCCGTGGTCAGCACTTATCAAGCGGGAACTGCTTCTGTTATGGAGATCCATAGGAATCATCTGATGAATCAGTGATGCATTAGCTCTATCAGTGGGTAGAGCCTTGTCAGGAATAACCATCACTGGTTCTGGCTCAGATGGTAGAGCAGGTTGCACAGAAGTATCCTGCAGAGTATCAACTGGATAATTTTTAATGAAGCTTTAGTTATTGGCTCCTCGAAATGTAGGGAGGGTTGAGCAGGGGTGATGATCAGTGTAATTGTTGGCGGCAGAGGCCAGAACACACTCAGAAGCGGAGATGTTGGAGAAAGTTCTGGTGTATCCTTCTGCATCTTCTCCTGCTTCTTCTTGGTCTTATTCTGGGAGAGTTCAACCTCAAGGGATTTTCCAGCTGTTAGTGGAAGGTCGGAAAACTTCCAGAGTGGGTAGCTGCCTCGCCCTCTCTGAGAATCTCCCTCTCTCCACACTTAGATCCCCACTCAGAGAGGGTAGCTGCCTCACTCTGTTCATGCTTTGATATAGCAGAGTGGGCAGCCACCTCAATCTGAACACATGTGGGGAATTTTGGCTTCGAGCTTGAAGTCAAAGCCTTAGCTGTCTGGTCGAGGTCCCTTGACATCAAAGGAGGCTGCAGAGACTGTTGGTAAAGCAAAGCCTTCAATCATGATTGCCATTTTTTCCTGGCTTGTGGCGTGAAGGCTTTGCAATACTCACATGAAGTGGGTATGTGAGCCTCACCAAGGCAGAGAAGGCACTTGGAGTGTCCATCCTGACTCAGTATCCTGGCATTACATGTACACTGTTTGAAGTGTGTAGTTGTCATCGTAGATCCAAATCCAAAAACTGCTGTTGAAAGAACATTCGGTTCTTGCAATCGCGGCAGACAGAAAAGAACTGGGGTACTTTTGGCAGGCTACCACCAAAGTTCTAACTGACTGCTTTGGAATGTTCCAAGCACTGGACCCCAATAGAGACACCCACTAAATCCACTTGTGTGATTCACAGAGACCACGATGAAGAACAAACTTTTATGTGAGGTCAAGTTACAGGAGCAAGCACATCTGAAGCTCAGAGCCAATACATAGATGAAGAAACTTTATAGAGGAAAGTTAATAAAAAGTCACAGTGCCACCTATTAGCTTGATATAACACACTATGTATATAGCATTAGCACTGTAACTTGAGCAAATGTTCTCTGGGGATTTCCCACTTCTCATTCTTTGGGAATTTGTCAGGAATGGTTTGGCTTTCCTGCGAAGAACAAACCAGTTGAAATATTTTGCTCTTCACAGAGCAGCAAGAAGAGTAATAAAATTACCTGTCCCCTTCAGGGATGGGAAGAATAAAAGGCAAAATTTACATCAGTAGTCCTGAAGGTGTACGAAGCAGCACATTATCCACAGACTAAACAGACACAGAACAAACATCACAGACACACACAGACAACTCTTTAATTTATAATTCCTGTTTCTATAGTTTTTGTATTTTGTGTATTTTTCCTGAGTGCACATATGGCAAAAAAACAACATAAACCTTTTTTTAAAAAAAATTCACAAAGTGCACAGGTTTTGTTGTTCTGAGAACAAAAAAAAAGTTCATGCAAGGTTGCAGGGACTTTCCAAGTGCTATTTCTCTTCATGCAAAAGTTCCTAGCAGGTCAGGACCTTCAAATTTCAACCCCAACTGGGAAACTGTTGAATACCCAGTCCGTCCCTAGTGAAGATAAATAGGGAATCCCTGCTTGATAGGCCCCATAGGAGTGAATGAGTGCTAACATTTCATCTGCTGTTCATAGAATCAGAGTTGGAAGAGACCACAAGGGCCATCCAGTCCAACCCCCTGCCACACAGGAATACACAATCAAATCTTTCCTGGCAGATGGCCATCTAGCCTCTGTTTAAAAACCTCCAAAGAAGGAGACTCCACCACACTATGAGGCAGTTTATTCCACTTCCGAACAGCTCTTACTGTCAGGAAGTTCTTCCTGGGGGCCGTTTACACGATGAAAATGTCCTGGGAAGAATTCGTGTCAATCCCTGGCAGTTTACACGTACATCGGGTCGGGTACGTGATTTTCGGAAGGGGGGCCACCTTTTATCCCTCAACCTGCGGGACTTCCAGTCCCGCAGGTTGTGCCGGTTTTTAAAAAAGTCACTGGAGGATTCGGAAAATCGGAAATGTAAACAGCGTGGGACAAAAAGTCTCGGTACTGGGATGACCGGAAATGGTGACTGGGGGCGGGCTTAGAGCTCAGGGACCAGAAAAGGAGGGGTCAGTCACCCGTTCAACAGATCCAGCCTCACCAGCCGAAAACAAAGGCATCCCTTCCAGCTGCATGAAGGTTGATGTGTGTGTGTGTGCGCGCGCGCAAATGTACTCAATCACCTTTTTAAATGGAGTTCTACACTGCATGCTACAGAGAGATCATGGTGGGCAGATCCTCCCTGGTTCTGAACAGAGAGATCGTGGTGGACGGGCACAGTAAAATATTCCAGCCTCTGAGCGAATAACATCCCTTTAATTTCCCCTCTCTGTGTCTGTGTGTTTCAAAACAGCCTGTTTGTAGCTGGTTTGAAGCATGAACTCTGCAGCTAATCGGTTGTAAGGGTTAACATTTTACAGAGGCAAGGGGAATACGATGCCTCCCCTCCCCCCCCTCTCCCTCACTCGCTTGATTTCAAATGGAAAGCACTCTTTCTTTCCTGCATCTGAGCAAAAGATCTCAGTCTGGATCTTTAAAAATGCTTTCTGCCTCTTCTGAAGGGGTTAAAATGTTCAAGAAGCAAAGGGGGAATAACAAACCTCTGCCCCCCTCTCTCCACACCCCCCAGCCAGCCAATAGCATCGCTCGTGGCACGGAACTCTAAGGGAAGTGCGTCACCGAGGTTGTGAAAACACGAGTAATCGCATCTTTGATTGACAGCCAAAAAAAAAAAAATTAAAACCTAAACAAAACCGGAACTATGGACGTGTAAATATTAGTCACGGGACCACACGGGATATCCATATCAGAGACATAAATCGTATAAACAGCGAGGGGCGGATTCGTTATCACTTTGTCCCGGTAGGCAACGCGACAATTTCTGTCGTGTGACTGGCACCCTAATGTTTAGGTGTACCAATACTTCTAGATCTAGCTGTGGTGTGGGCAGGATACAAAAGACTTGTAACAGTTGTACCTGTGTATTCATGTCTCACTCGATGACCAACCACTCCACAGAAAACTGGCCCACTGGTGACCCCAATAGAAACAATCCTAGAACACAAAGAGAGCAACATGAGGCCAGCTGTGCAAAGGGGAACTCCAACTGTTCCTTTTACTCTTGCAGTAACACTCAGTGTACAGGCTTTCTATACAACAGCCTAAAGCATCCAGTTGTATACATTAATGCTGTATGACAGTGGCTCTTAACATTTTCTTTATCTTCCTAAAGGGTCCCCTTTCAATATCTTTTGTTGCCATGGTCCCCAAAGACTTAACTCAAGATTTAAAACCCTAACAACAACAACACAATTACACCATCCATGAAACCTTCCCTTAGAAGCACTAGAAGCGGAGGGCAGACTTCTCTCCTGCTTCTTCCTGCAAGTTTGTGGCTAGAGTAGATTGAATGGGAATGCACAGCCTTGGCTCCTGTCACGTGGCCACTCCACTGCAAGGGAAGAGGTGGGCCAAGCATCCTTCATGCCTTAGTGGACCCCCTGTGAGGACATCGTGAACCCTGGGGGTCCTTGGACCACAGATTAAGAACAACTGCTGTATAAATACAGTACTTTGCCCAGAATCCAGCATATTGAGCATCCCAGGTTGTTTGCCCTTTCCTTCCTTCTCTCTGATTTCATAGCTATGAAGACAAGAGTAAAAGTATGTGAACAATATTTGAGGAAAATGCTGAAGCAAGAGAGGGACTCTCTCTTTTTGAGCAGCAAACACCTTCACTAATTTCTCAATGTCTAAGGAACATGCTATCTGCCTTTCCACAGCTATTACAGAAAGGCCTTTTAGCTGTCCCTCACTCATAGGAGATCTCAAGTAACTTTTTATTAACTTCAGGTTAGAAAAGCTATGTTCTGCAGAGGCCACTGACATTGGCATGCACAAAAAAATTCTCAATGCAACTGACACATTAAGGAAATGTCTTCTAAATGGTCTTCATAGATATACTGAAGTACTGTTAGACAACTGTTGGAATTTTGTGGTAACATGGGGCATAGCACTTCCAATTCATTAGCAATCCCAGGATTCCATAGGAAAGAATGATGGCAGTCAAAATAGTATCAGACTGAGATAATTATGCAGTATGGATACACCCTAGGAGGAAAAAAATGGCAATATGAAGTTTACTACACATTTATTTAATTATTCCCCTTTTAAGACCCATACTCTTTACAGTCTTCTTTAGTAATAAAGATGACTGTCTGGAAAACAGAGCTCTCTATGCATCCTTGTTGTTGGCACTGTCTGATCATGTGACAGGCAAAGCTCTACACAAGAAGACTTTTGGAACAAAGCAGTTTGCCAGTGACTCCACCAAAGGCAATACATTCTGTATCTCAAAATAGTGCTTAATTATTATCCAAAACAGGCTGTTCCAGAAGTATCTTATGTAGTGAGCACAACATACTGGTCCTACTATTACAAAATAAAAAATGAAGGCTCACCAATGCTATTGTGCTCCCTTGTCCCTAATGCAAAAGACAGATACCCAGAAGGGAAGAACTCTGAGGCACAAGAATTTGTTTTGAGCACTGAATGAAACTCGCTGCTTTTAAAGATACAAAAATCCACTCTTGGTCAGACAGGTGGAAGTATGTGAAGTCAAAGGCTTTCACAGCTGGCATCCATAGATTTTCCTTGGGGGTTTTCCAGAACACAGCCTCACAGCCCAGAAAAAAACCAAGGAAACTCTAAGGTGAGAGTATTTTTGTGGTTACTACTGGTTTGTGGTTAAACAACTGGGGGCCCATTCACACTACATAGTTATAGCACAAATCCTTCCTGGAATCAAGATCATATTTATATACTATAAGCTATAAGGCTTCTCACCACACTTCATAAATGCTACAGAAGTAAGAGAGCTGGGCTGAAACTCTAGCTCAGCCATAGATTCATTGAGAGCCTGTCTATATAATGCAATTATGTCTCATCAGCCACTGGCCACACTGCTGGGCAAGTACCTCCTCACTCCATGTTTACATCATAACGTGAATGTTTAAGAAGAAATTTTTAAAAATGTAATCAGTGAAGAGAGCCAGTGTGATGTAGTGGTTTCAGTGTTGGACTATGACTCTGGAGACCAGGGTTTGAACTTCTGAGCAGGGGCTCAGCCATGACCCACCCCCCAGGTGCCCTTGGACAAGTCACAAACTCTTAGCCTCAGAGAAAGGCAAAGGCAAACCACCTCTGAAGAAATCTTGCCAAGAAAACCCCATGATAGGTTCACCTTTGGGTCACCATAAGTCGGAAACACACAGAAACAACAACTCAATGAATATACAGTATATTATCTCAGTATGCTTGGAAACCTGCACAGTATGTGTGTGTTGTAAGAAGAATGCCTCTATTGTACTAACTACTGTGCAATGCTTTTTGCCACTATAAACTATTATCAACCCCCAACTTTCATACGTGCTGATCACTGGACACTTCAGAGAGATATAACAATAAAATATAACAAGATCTATAACAACAAAATCTGTGACCAAGTTCCCATGTGATTCCTCAGTTTTATTTCCATAGCCTTGTGCAAAATATAGTTGTCCCTCCGTATCCAAGGATTTGGTATCCACCAACTTAAGAATTCATGGCTTGAAAATATTCTTTAAAAAATAATAATCAAAAAAACAAACTTTGATTTTGCCATCTTATACAAGGGACACCATTTTGCTATGCCATTGCATATAATGGGACTTCAGTATTCACGGAATTTGGTATCCACGGGGGGTCCTGGAACCAAACCCCAGCGAATATGAAGGGACAACTGTAGTTAGAATATAAACATAACTAAAGAAAACTTTTTAAATTTATGTATTTATATTCCTTTATAGCTATGAACTGGACAGAATACTGACTAGGAGATAGCTGGGATGTAAATCAAATCAAATAAAAATAATTATTATATTTTGCTTTATAACTCCATAAATAAAATGCTAGTAGCTACTTTTTAAAAACCGAATGGTGAAGCATGGACTAGAAAATTCCTGAAAGGAACAAGCCCCCCTGTGTGGTTAGTGCTTCCACCTTAGCTATGTTCCCTCATGAGACTTTGGACTTTTTCAGTTGGCGATTTGTAACACAAGAAGGCTTGTCCCTCTTGCGAGGCTGCTGTGCAGCAGGGGGGACGTTTCAGATGACACTGTCCCCCTGACGATACTGTTCTGGAAGAGTTGGGAGGCTGCAGTGCCATATTTGGCCATTTCCTAATCACGGAAGTTGACTGTGATTAGGAAATGGCCAAATATGGCTCTGCAGCCTCCCAGCTCTTCTGGAACAGTATCGGCAGGGGGACAGCATCATCTGAAACATCCCCCCTGCCCCTCGCAAGAGGGACAAGCTTTCTTGTGTTACAAATCGCTATCCAAAAAAAGTCCTTCCTTATGTGCTACCTTCTCAATGCTGCCTAAGTCTAGGCATCAATCCTGATTATCCTGACACATTCCTCTGATTTTTGTAATCAGATCCCAGCTACCATATTTCTTTATGATGTTCTGCATACACATCTAGGATTGGGATACAGACAGCTGTTAGAAGCACAAATAATTTTTTTAAAAATAATGACATTCCAGCATCACAAAAAAGATTGTAGGTGTGGGTGTGAATACCACAGAGAACTAACACTACCAAATGCATGTCACTGGCAAACTATTATTGATTACTTACTTCACTTTCATGAGAGCTTTAGTACAGAATGCATGAATTTCATGGGCACTGTCAAGAGCATTTGCACTCTCATCAGCTTGCTTATCTCCAGGTAGGCCAAAGATGCAAAGTAAAGTGCAGCCCTTTGTGGGAAGGGAAGAGACACAACACCAGATAAAGTTTTTCAAAGAGCAAGTAAGTACCATTTGCAAAATGGAGTTGTCTTCTGGAAGACTGCTTTTCAGGCCATGGCCTCCCAAAGGAGTTTACATAAAATAATAGAGCAGGTACTCCATAAAAGCAAAACAAATGAGACAGTGTTCAATAGGAGAAAAACTAAAAGGCAGGAAAACCAAGCAATAATGTGGAAACAGTAACATGTTCAAAAACCAGTTCTATACTGGTACTTAGTTCTGATAAGAAGAATATAATATAAACAGTATGACTTAAAGCTGAATGACTCCTGAGGTCCACATTCATCCCTTTGTCAATAATATACAGGCTTAAACCTTTTATCAATTTGCTATAATCCATGGAAGTGAGCGAACATAATTTACAGCCAGAGCTTAGAAATGCTATTGTTAGTGCTAAATTATTGGAATTAACGTTATATTGAAAATTATTTTGTTACATTAATCAAATGTTAGAAACATGTTACTTTTAAAATAAAATCACTTAAATTCCCCCAAATGGTCACAACCCTCCAAAAATTACCATCCAAGGGTAACAAATTAAAATAACTTGAAACATTCAACATTACTTAAACTGCTAGTGTAATTGTCATTTACTGATGAAAATAAAACTTTTAACATTGCTGTTAAAATGTAGTGAACAAATGAACTTTTAAGGCCTGAATCTGACTGTTAATCCTTGAGTATAGTACACTCATTGAACCAGTAGGATTTACCTCACTGTTGACTCGCTATTCTACAATTTATTTAATGGGTCTACTCTAGTTGGGATTACCAATAGGACTCAGGTCTAGCAAAATATTTCCAAGCTCAGGTTCATGGCCCCCACATCCTGAAGCAGGCCCTGTACTTACTGCTAAGGTTAAGGGCAGTGAGGTGCTCTATAGGGTTTAGGATAAAAATTAAAATAAATCAGTTTAAATGATGACACCAAATTAATATTAATTTAAAAAAACTAAATGGATTTACATAACAAAAAGATACAATAATACCACACTAGGCCCCCTCCTAATCCCGTGCCCCCCTTGTGGAGGCCATTCTCAGGTTATAACACACAGGCAAGAATTCTCCTTCCTCTTCAGCAGTGCCTCAGTGCCAAGCTGCTCTTAAAGAAGCTTGGCAAAGAAGAAGGGAGAACTGGAGACAGATAGACAGGTTCGGTACACCCATGTTTTTGGGTGACAACCAATGCCATTTATCCATTCCTGCTCAGGCTCACTTCCAGTGCTATAATGCACAAGCATAGGTAAGGAAAGTGTGGGGCAAAGGAGAACATCAGAATCATCCTATGCTAACTAAGCACCTTCCAAATTATCCTTTCTTTAACAAAATAAGATCTGGATGCTAATGTTAATTGTAAGTAAAGTAGACCCATTGAATCAATGGCACCTTGATAAGTCAACCCTTATGTAAGTTTCATTGATTCAGTGCTTCTACTCTAATTGGATCTAACAATAGGATTTAGTCCTAAGTCTCTAAATATTCCTGATTCCTCACCACATCTTCCAGACACTCTTTTTGTGTGTTCAAGAGCTTGTTTTGGCAAACTTTGCTGTTCTTTGCATCTTTTTCATTTTAAGCATGATCTCTCTAGAAATAGCAGGAGGCCTCTCAGCTTCATTTGTGCCTATACCTTCAGAAGACAGTGCATCCACTTTCATAGAATCATAGACTTAGAAGAGACCACAAAGGCCATCTAGTCCAATCCCCTGCCATGCAGGAACACAAAATAAAAGCACGCCCGACAGATGGCCATCCAGCCACTGTTGAAAAACCTCCAAAGAAGAAGACTCCACCACACTATGAGGCAGTGTATTCCACTTCCAAACAGCTCTTACTGTCAGGAAGTTCCTCCTAATGTTTAGTTGGAATCTCTGTTCCTGTAGTTTGAGTCCATTGCTCTGTGTCCTTGTCTCTAGAGCCACAGAAAACAAGTTTGCTCCATCCTCAGTATGACATCCCTTCAAATATTTATGCATAGCTATCATGCCCCCTCTCAACCTTCTCTTCTCCAGATTAAATATGCCCAGCTCCCTATGCTGCTCCTCATCGGGCATGGCTTCCAGACCTCCCACCACCCTGGTCACCCTCCTCTGGACACATTCCAGCTTCTCAATATCCTTGCTCAATACCCTTGCAGAACAGGACACAGTATTCCAGGTATTCTTTAAGTCCAAGAAGACAGCGAAGGCAGAGCTTTGTACACACACCTCACTGGACTAGTTAAGTTTACAGATGGCTCAAGTATCTTTACTGGAACAACAAACAGTCCAAGCATTTTACTTATCAGTTGTTCTTCTATCCAGGTACATTTCATACCCAGTCCCACTGTATGCTTGGCTCCTGATGACCTGTGGCCTACACTGACTCTTACTGGGCTTCACTGCTAAACTCCTACTAGCATCAGCCTAGGATGAGAGACATCCCTGCAGGAGACTCACTTTATCAAACATAAAAAGCTTGTTGATTTTTCCACTCAGAGGGTGGATGACCCCTATGACCTTCGTATATGCATCTTGGATAGCCTTACACAGATGGTGAATATTAGCACTTTCATCAAATTGCAAGTTCACAAAAACGATGGTAACTGGCCGAAGCTCTGACAAATATTCCAGTGGTTGATTGTCATCAATCTAGAAAACAAGACAGAGTGTGTTTAACTTTTTCACTGACTTTAATTTAGGGAGGGGGGAGGAGAAAGGGGAGATGTTATAAAGGATTATGAAACTGGACATGCACACACATGTGTGCGCATGCACACACACACACACACACACACACATATAGTTCTCGTAGTTGTGAATGCTCCAGCAACACTTTAAACTATTTCACATTAAATCCATGTAGCGACAGTGGGCCCTTGCTATCTATGGGGAATTGGTTCCAGAACCCCTCATGGATACCAAAAACTGTACATGCTCAAGTTGCTTTTAAAAATGGCATAGGGTAGCAGCAGAGGCAGCAGCAAGCTCCAGCCTGGCGACATGCATTCTTTGGACTCACTTGCCTCTGGGGAGCATGACAGCAGCCCGCTTCTGCCTTTGAGGTAGCGAGGTTCCTTCACAAGGCAGAAGTGGGTGACTAGTGGGTGACTAGCGGGCTTCCCAGAGGCGGGGCACCTAAAGAATGTGTGCCTGGCAGTGTGCCTGGAAGCTGGGGCTGCTGCTGCCCCACGCCATTTTAATAGATTATTATAAACCTCAACTGATGGTTGCAGTCTCTCTACAAGCCTTGCCCTGTGTCATGCCCTGCTTCCAGAACATGGAAATGAACTCTGACTCAGAGACTGAAGCAGTGGACATGCCAGGACCTGCTGAACCAGAGTAGGAGGATATTCCAGAGCCACAGGACTCAGAGACAGACAATAGTGCAGTACCAACTCTGGCAGAGGGCCCTGCCCCTTCAGATACAGAGAACAAATTACCGATACCTACATTCTCAGCACAGAGACATGAAAAGGAGGGCTTCATGTGGTCTCAGCATATTTATAGCAAGCAGCAATCAGTTAAGCAGCAGCTGCATTAGCTGCTGAGCTATAAATATGCAGCCCTGACCTCCTAGCATTGTGGGAGATTATCTGACCTACCTGTTTACTCATCTAGTTCCTGCTCACTGTGTTTGATCTGGATTGTGTTTGTTATTTTGACGTCTGTTTGCTTGACTTGGATTCTGCAGAACCACTCTGAACTCTGTTTGCCAGACTTGTGCCTTGTTATTTGGATTTTGCTTATGAACTTGTATTTACTTGCTAGTAAAATAAGTGTCTGAATCCATGCTGCCTTGGTTCCTTTGCTTGTAATTAGTTTGATTGATTGTGCTGTGCCTCTGCTATCAACTGTGTAGCAATCAGTCTTTGGCTGGAAAGCCCTGGTGGTGCAGTGGTTAAATGCCAGTACTGCAAGTCACCATGTTGCAAGTTCGATTCCAGAGGGCGCCAAGGTTCACTCAACCTTCCATCCTTTTGTAGGTTGGTAAAATGAGTACCCGGCTTGTGGGGGCAATTAGCTAACACACATTGGAAACTGCTTAATGCAGTGTAGATGTGTAAATTGCTATTGCTTAAAAACAATTTGTAAGCTGCTCTGATAGCCTTGTGGCTGAAGAGGGGGGTATAAATAACTAAATAAATAAAAGACAGTGTTTGGACAGAATAATTTCCCACCAGCAGTTACAGCTGGTAAGCATGGAAGCCCTACACCAATAAAACCAGGCATTAAAGGCACAGAGCACTCAGCTGACTGCTGCCGTTAACAGTTTGCAGACACAGCTAAATCAGCTCTGGACTGCTCATGCCCCAGCTCAGCATAAAGTGCCTATTGCTGTGCCAGAGAAGTTCACTGGTGACCCAGCCCAACTTGAAGCCTTTATTGCAAAGTGTAATTTTGGTTCTTGAGTGGGTTCTAGTGGTTCAGGGGGAGTCAGGATGACATGGACAATGGCAGGACCTTGCCCCATGGGCACATGCTGAATGATGGAGCTCCTCACCCTGTGCTTGGAATTGATGGTGGCATCCTCTCCCAAGATAGCATAGAGCTCAACAAAGAAGAGCATGGCTACTACTCTGTTCCCACTCCAGCCATTGTGGTCCACCACCTCACGTTACTGTTAACGGAGTGCCTTGCTCTTTGTCTGACACTCCTCAGCAGTACAATCATGGCCTTTGACTCACATAGAATCAGAGAATCAGAGAACTGTAGAGTTGGAAGAGACCACGAGGGCCATCCAGTCCAACCCCCCTGCCACGCAGGAAATCTTGATCAAAGCATCCCCGACAGATGGCCATCCAGCCTCTGTTTAAAGACCTCCAAGGAAGGAGACCCCACCATGCTCCGAGGGAGTGTGTTCCACTGCTGAACAACACCTCCTCATGTTGAGGTGGATTCTCTGTTCCTGGAGCTTGTATCCATTGCATCACATCTGAGGCAATCCTTTTTAAAAGGTCAGCTGCTCCTGGACTTTCTCCTCACCCCAGAGGGCAATCAAGTCCAGGGTCTTGCAGTGGGACCAGATGATGCCCCTGTCACCTTTTCTTGGGTGCTATGGTGGTGCTGAAGCCATAGCTCACCCCAGGGGTTAGGGAAACATCAGAAAAAATGGGGGGGGGGAATCAAAGGATAGTTTTTTTAAAAAGCTCTTGCATCGTATAAGCTTTGAAAAATGCTGTTGGGTCTGCAAAAAAGCTCTTAGGTCACCTCAGCAAAAATCCTGTAGTGAAAATGTGCACTCTTGACACAGTGACCCACATGAAAATGGCGCTTCAACCCACTTTCTTTCCAGATATGAAAAAAAATGGTGCAACGTTATTTCCTGGCCCCTCCACCTGCCCGTGTCACCTGACCTCTCCGAGAATGCCTGAATCAATTGTCCTAAAGAGCAGTAATGCACATTTCCACAAATTATTTTAAAAACTTTGGGGAAAGCTGCAAAGGCAAAAGCAAAGGCTTTTTGAAGGCTTCCCCTCCTCCCAAATACCACAAATCTCATGCAGATCCTGTTGGAAAAAAGGGTATTCTTCTCTCATACTATGAGGAGTATTTCCATCATCTGGACAACCCCATAGAATCAATGAGTTGGAAGAGACAACAAGGGCCATCTAGTCCACCAGCTTCTGTTTAAAAATCTCCAAAGAAGGCTCCACCATACTCTGAGGCAGTGTATTCCACAGTCAGCTCTTACTGCCAGGAAGTTCTTTCTAATGTTTACGTGGAATTTCTTTTCCTGTATTTGAATCCACTGTTCTGTGTTCTGGTCTCTGGAGCCGCTGAAAACAAGCTTGCTCCATCATCAATATGACATTCTTTCAAATATTTAAACATGGCTATCAAGTCACCTCTTAACCTGTTCTTCCCCAGACTGAATATACCCAGCTCCCTAAGCCATTCCTCATAGGGCGTGCAATCCAGATTCACATTGGCTTTTTTTAGCTGCAGTATCACACTGTTCATCCATGTTCAGTTTGTGGTCTACTAAGACTCTTTGAGCTCTTCAAGGCTCCTAGATTGCAAAATTAATATAATTGGGGCAGATTATATTTATTTAGAATACCTATTTTTTGATTATAAAAATCAATATTGGTTAAAAGAAATAGTGAGTTGGACGTCTACTGCCAGGCAGATGGGGTTTGGAATCCTTCTAGGTATTCTGGCTAAACGTTAACACCTGTCCAGTGGCATGAAATATTTTATTTGTATTAGTGGCCTTGTTGGATTCTTTTTGCATTTGCTTTGAAGTAAGAGTCTGGGCAAGACATGAAAGCTGAGAACAGACTGGGACCGAGAGTATTCTCTGTTGGTAACCTTACTGCACAGTTCTCATAGCAATTGTGAGACAGGCGAGTCATCTTGTGCACTTTGATTTTTCTTTGTTTGCTTGCTTGTTTGCTTCTGCACTATACAAGGGAGAGGGCCTTCTCAGTGGTTGCTCCCAGGCTCTGGAACACTCTGCCCAGAGAAGTCACATTGACACCCTCCCTGCCTGCCTTCTGGAGCCAAGTAAAAACTTTTCTGTTTCAGCAGGCCTTTGGCAATCTTTGCTAATGATAATGATTGAGTATATTTAAGTGTTGTGTACATGTGTGTGTGTTTAGAATTTTAGCTGTTTTTAACTTTTTTTAGTTGCTTAATCGTGTTTTAACTTTTGTATTTTGCTGATTTTAACAATGACTTTTTATTGTACACAGCTTTGAGTCCCAAACTGGGAAAAATTGGGATAGAAACAACAACAACAAGAACAACAACAACAACACAACCCTTGGGACAAGCATTAGAATTGTAATACATATAAATAAAAACAGGTTATTGTATCAGTCTCATTATTTAATAGACAGACCTCATATACCTAGTTTCAGCACAGAAGAGAAGGGGGTCATCAATAAGAGGGAATCTGTTTAATGTAATCAGACTTGGGATATTTTGGTGTTGTAGAATATTTAGTGCCAGGCTTAAATAGAAGATAATGGGTACTGATACAGAACCTTAAGGTAAGGTAAAAATAAGATTGTACCTAAAGCAGGTCTTGCTTGCTCTGTATCACTTTTATTGGATGCCAAAAAATTAAATTAGACTACTCAGCTAAGATCCAGTTCTATACTTTGGTATCTAACAGCAGTTTTCCTCCAAGACACCAAAAACCAAATTCTGGAGCAGTTATTCTAAGGATGTATTAAGGACTGCAGAGGCAGGGGGAAACAACAATACTTCAACTTCGGGTTTATTAATGGGGCCCCTTAATCTAAAATGCTACACTGATTCGACTGTGGTAGATGTTATTACAGTTGTCCCTCCGTATCCGTGGATTTGGTATTCACGGATTTAAGTATTCATGGCTTGAAAATATTCTTTTAAAAAAAATCCAAAAAGCAAACCTTGACTTTGCCATCTTATATAAGGGACACCATTTCGCTATGCCATTGCATATAATGGGGCTTGAGTATTCACAGATTTTGGTATCCACGAGGGGTCCTGGAACCAAACCCCAGAGAATATGAAGGGAAACTGTATTATTTACTCATGGACTCAATTGATGATGTATCTTTATAGGGATAAATAGGTGTGTGCATCTTAAAAGACACTGTAATTTGAAAAAAAGTAAGGATTTATTCAATGTTATCAACTATTTATGTATGTATTACTCTGAAAACAGATTCAATTCAGTAAAATGATTTGCTATTGGTACTCTCCTAGACAACAATTATCTTCCACTATGTTTTTTTTCAAGCTGTTAGACATATAAAGCAGATTAAAACTATGAGTTCTTGTTGAAAATATTTGGGTACTTAGCATCAGATTTTTTAAAAAAATCCCAGGGGGAAATAAATATTCAATCAGCAATCCAAAATATTGATTGAATGAACTGGAAGCTGGATGACTTTTCTGAGTGCTTTTGCGGAAGTAATAGCTATGCCAAAGTGAGGTATACACAGGGCCGGTTTAACCTGTCTGCCAAATCAGCATTGGCAGGGGGCCCCGAGGTCAAGAGGGGGCCCCGAGGTCAAGAGAGGGCCCCGTGTTGGCCTCCTTAATATGAAAATAATGGGATTTCTGGTTTAAAATACCATAGAGTTGCCTTGGAAGGCCTAGAAAAGGGCTAGGGAAGACACATTTTCTAGGAAGACTCTATGGTAGGTGTGCTGTTTTGTGTCCCATGGATAATGAATCCAGGGATACGGGGGTCCTACTATAATCTGAACATCCTGTACGGTGAATAGGTTAGGTTACATTGATCTGAGATAAACATATGGGGGCCCCAAAGTAAAGCATTGCAGGGGGCCCCAAAATTCCTTAAACCGGTCCTGGGTATACAGCTCTGTATACAGGCTCTAGCAGAGGTTTAAAAAGTAACCTTGGTAGGCCTGCATTTCCCCACCCCTGATGTAAAAGAACTGATAGTTTAGCTAAGAAGCAAGGAAGTACTTAGTCTTTCATTGTGAACCAGGAGCTTTTTGGCTTATGGTACCAAAGAGTTAGATTTAGATCAGTTTTAAGGGAATTTCAAGGAAAGAACATACACACATGTGAAATTTTATTTTTAAAAATATAGAGAACAATTGTATCCCCTGCAGCCAGTGTTTCCTATATATTATACTAATAATTAAAAAAAAAACAGCAATAAAGTACTCTCTGGACTACCTTCTTCAGGATGTTCCTCATCACATATTTTCTCAAGTGTTTCTCAAGTTCTTCATTTGGAGCAAGCACAGAGGCAGTTCTCAGGATCTCTAATGAAGGAAGGTGACAACATTTTCAATCAGGAAAGAAAAATATGTAGTAATTACAATACCTAAGTCCCTTTTGCTGTACATAGTGGTTGCTTCCCTACCATCCTGCTTGCATTCTTTTGCATTCTAAAGTAATCTATTAGCCTGGAGGCTGAAGGTGCCAGGCTCTGCAAATTATGTCTGGGACAGGTGCAGCTCCAGAGAATGCCAACTACGTAGCCCTTTGTTAATGGATTCCATGGATCAAGAGAGGGCTGGAGTCTCTGAAACTATTTGGCTATGATTTTATGGACTATCACAAACATTCCATAAATATCTGGGCAGGAGTTCAGTTAATAGTACTGTTACTTGTATTGGTGGAGGTCCATGGGGGAACCCACTCATGACACCAAATTTATGTTATTAATTGGGGGAATTATAATAGTGCAAATGAATGGCTGTGACAGGTTGAGTAACTTGATGGATGTTTGCACCTATACCAGTACTAACTACAGAGATTCCAAATTAAAATGAAATAAAATGTTTTTTATTGGAAAATAATACGGAAGCATTCACATGCACATACAAACTCACAGAGAACCAAACAAAAGTGTCTAAGGTAGAAATGTTGGATAGAGGAATATTAGTCTTGAAGAGCAGAGATTCGTGTAGCAGAGAAGACTCAGATTTGGCCCTGAGGGTGGTACAGTGACCTGACAGAGTGACGGTGTTCAACTGTAGCACAGACAGCTACACATACACACAGGGACTAATATTTATACCCACCTTTGTGTCCTGAATGGTGTTTGAGTGTAAAACAATGTTTGGATGGGTTCACTAACTGTTGCTAATGGCTGAGATATTAGTATTGATGGTTTAATGACAATCTTCATATTGTGGGATAGGGAAAGTGTGAGGAAAGGCTATCTGGGAATAATGGGGGTTCCGGTCACTTGTTTGTTTGTGATGGATGACTCATTGCCAATGCTCCCAAGATGGGATTAGCACATCCCTCAGTGATGGCTTTCTTTACTGGGGGCTCCGCTTAATCCTATCTCAGGCATGTCTCGCAGTAGTTTTCCACACACCTTTGTTTAGGTCCTGGTGTCCTCCACCTGACTCCACTTCTCCACCTGACCCCACCTGATCCGCCCTGGTTTACTAGACCTTTTGAAGTGTCTAATCATTGTCAATTTATGAAATATTATAGGGAGGTAGTGTAAGGTGTGGTAGCAGTACAAGGACAACTGGTGTTTTGTGATGGATTGGTGGAAAAGACAAAATAAGGTAAGCTTGTGTGTTTTGGATTAGGCAATTGTTTGGCTGAATTGTCTGGGGGCTTACTTCTGGGTTTTTATGTGTTTGGGGCCATGTCATTTGCCAAAGAAAGTGGTCTAAGGAGGAGCAGCGTGTGCTGAGGAACTGAATTACTAACTTGGTTGGGGGCAAAGCTAGCAGCTACTAGCTGTCTATACAGCTGATCCCTCAGCCTCTGGAGCCTAGTGAACAGGGGATTAGCTAACAGGAAAGGGACAATAGATGTTTTGCATGGGTGTTTTACAGAGGAATTGAGGGAGAGTCCTAGAGTGCAGTTGCATTGCCTCTATAGAATGACTGAGTATGGATGGTAAAGGAGCTGCTTCACTGACCTGCAGCATCTCTGCTATGTTGGTATTGAAATGAACTGAGCACTGATTTGGGTTATAGTTTCTGTAATTTAAGACCCATAAAGGTAGACAGTGTGTTTATAAAGCATGAAACATAAAGCAGAAGCTCTCTACATTGTGGAATGTGTATGTATTACTAAGAGTGTAGACACTGAGCAGCTTCAGGTATAAAACCAGCCTAACTGTAAATAATATAAGCTGGTGAAACAACATGAACAGTGATCTATAATGAACCTAAGAAAGGTGTTGTATTACAGCACTAATGTAATCTGATGGATTGAAACCAAAAACATGAAACCACTAAGATATCTTCTGCTGATTGGAGGAAAGAAATGTTTTAACAGTGCTTTAACAGTGTGTTCCTAGCTGATAACTGTCCAGACCATGCTGGTAAGAGAGAATCTCTGCTCTTAAATAGGCTAGATGGGCTAAAAACATATTTACCATTCTTCTTGTAATGGATGCTGCTAGATATAGCAATAGCAATAGCATTTCTATTTCTATACCACCTCTCAGTGCATAGCACTCCCTAAGTGGTTTATTGCCCCCAACAGGCTGGGTACTCATTTTACCAACCTACGGAAGGATGGAAGGCCAAGTCAACCTTGGAGCCTTGTAGGATCAAACTTACAATGTTGCAGCTGCAGTACAGTAGGACCCCCCTATCCACTGATCCATTATCCACTGATTCATTATCCACTAATTCAATTATCCACAGGACATGAAACAGCACACTTACCATAGAGTCTTCCTAGGAAAAGTGTAGCCATTTTCTAGATCCTCTAAGGCAACTCTATGGTATTTTAAACTGGAAGTCCCATTATTTTCAATGGTGTTTGCTATTATCCACAGTTTTTGGTATCCGCAGGGGGGCCCAGAACCAATCCCCAGTGTATATGGGGGTCCTACTGTACTGGCATTTAACCACTGCACCACCAGAGCTCCCTGGTGGTGCAATGCTCAGGAATATTAACTCCCTTGGATGCCTATATATTTCCTCCACAGATAAGATACATGGATTAGGAAAAGCAGAAATATAGAGTTTCAGCCCTATGAAAACTTGCTTTTCCCTTACTTGCATTATCTCTATATATAATTCTATTGGGTATGTTGCCATTTTCAGTGTGCTAATTGGCTGCTTAGATGTCAGGATCTGCCTCTCCTCTCAGGCCTAGGCCCCTGGCTGCAGCAGCCAGCACAGCCTCTTTGCAGACTCAGGCCCTGGCTGTGGGAGTCTTGGAAGAAACAGGGCCAAGCTATCAGCCGCAGCCTGGCTGCAATTATGCAGCACACCTGAAACAGCCAGGGGAACTGCTATTTAAGAGTGGCATTCAGCCATGAGTCCTGACCATCCCCACATGGTCTTTTGTGTTGTCTGTAGCTGCTTCTTGCTTTTGGAGCCTTGGGCCAGAAGCATGTGGAAAGCTTCAAGTCCTTTCTAAACATGGCTGTGAAGGGGATCTCACATCTTGCTGCATGTAGTGTGTAGCTTGGTGTGTGTGTGTGTGTGTGTGTAGCATGGGGGGTGTAGTGGTGCATGGGCGTATAGTGGTGTGTGTGGTGCATAGGGGTGTAGCGATATGTGTGTAGCATGTGTGTTTGTGGCATGGGGTGTGTATATGTGCGACTGCATGGCAGCAGCAGAGGGACTCTCATGTCTTGGTACCCATGGTGTGTGTGTGTAGCATGGTGTGTGTGTATGTGTGATTGCATGGCAGAGGCAGAGGGGCCCTCACATCCTGGCACATGTAGTGTGTGTGTATAGTGGTGTGTGTGTGTATGTGTTTGTGTGTACACGTGGTTCCATGGTGGTGGAAAGGCATTTGCATCCTGATGTGCATGGCATGTGTGTGACTACCATTGTGTGTCCATATGTATGTGTGGTTGCATGGTAGCGGCGGAGGAGTTCTCGGCATGATACTAGCCATTATAGTTGATTTAAAAGGTTATATATTAATACGTCAAATGATCATCCTCCTGACATGTTTCCTAAGTGACCAATCAGCAGAGTGGGAATGGAAACATACCAAAGAATTTTATATATGTAGATAATGGTGTATGTTAAGCCAGATATAGCTAATAATAATAATAATAATAAAATTTATTTATACCCCGCCCCGCTGCTAAAAACAATCGGGGCGGCTTCCAACAATTAAAACATTATAATAATGACTAAAAACACCACCCACCCCCACCCTCCCACATAAAAAGACATTAAACACAAATGTAATGAATGTACAATGTAATGAATGTACAATGCCTTAACAGATAAACATAATGTAATGAAAGTAATTTGCTGAAAGGTCTATGCTTCTCCCTTATATGTCAGGGCTATTTACACCAGTGAAGTGATCCATGACATCAATACTGGAAGCCAGGTGGAGAGCATCTGGATAAAAATTAAAGGGGAGGGAAACAACAGGGATGTTATTGTGGGATTCTACTACAGACCCCAAATCAGACGGAGGAATTGGATGATGCCTTTCTAGAACAGATGAACACACATGCAGAAAGGAGAGATGTAGTAGTGATGGGTGACTTCAACTATCCTAATATTTGCTGGCAATCTAACTCAGCCAAAATTTCAAGGTCTAGCAAATTCCTTACATGCCGGGAAGACAATTTCATGGTCCAAAAGGTGGAAGAGGCAACAAGGGAGTCAGCTATTTTAGATCTGATCCTAACCAACAGAGATGACGTGGTTAATGGGGTGCAAGTGGTGGGATCCTTAGGGGAGAGTGATCATGTTCTCCTGGAGTTTGTTATACAATGGAAAAGAGAAGCCAGGCATAGTCAGACACGCATTCTTGACTTTAGGAGAGCTGATTTCAATAAACTCGGGGAAATACTGGGGGTGATCCCATGGTCAGGAATACTAAAAGAGAAGAGACCTCAAGACGGATGGGACTTCCTCAAAAGGGAGATACTGAAGGCACAATTTCAAACAGTACCGTTGAGGAAGAAAAATGGGAGGTGTCTCAAGAAACCAGGATGGATGACTAAAGAACTTTCAATGGAGCTAAGTTTTAAACGGAACATGTATAGGAAATGGAAAAGGGGGGAAATCACCAAAGAAGAATTCAAACAGATAGCGAACACGTGTAGGAGTAAAGTCAGAAAAGCTAAAGCGCAGAATGAGCTCAGGCTTGCTAGGGAGGTTAAGAACAATAAAAAGGGGTTTTTTGGGTATGTCCGCAGCAAAAGGAGGAAGAAGGAAATGATAGGGCCACTACGTGGGGAAGATGGCAAAATGCTAACAGGGGACAGAGAAAAGGCAGAATTACTCAACACCTTCTTTGCCTCAGTGTTTTCAGAAAAGGAAAAGGAGGACCAACCTGAGGAGAATGGAACAGAGGACACAATAGGGGAAATCCAGCTCAAAATAAGTAAAGAGGTAGTACAGGAATACCTTCTTAATCTAAATGAATTTAAATCTCCAGGACCAGATGAACTGCATCCAAGAGTATTAAAAGAGCTGGCAAATATAATCTCAGCCATTGGCAATAATATTTGAGAACTCCTGGAGAACAGGAGAAGTCCCAGGAGACTGGAGAAGGGCAAACGTTGTTCCCATCTTCAAAAAGGGGGAAAAAGAGGATCACAACAATTATCGTCCAGTTAGTCTGACATCAATACCAGGGAAGATTCTAGAGCAGATCATTAAACAGAGAGTCTGTGAACATTTAGAAGGCAATGCCATAATCACAAAAAGTCAACATGGGTTTCAGAGAAACAAGTCATGCCAGACTAATCTGATCTCTTTTTTTGATAAAATTGCCAGCTTGGTAGATGAAGGGAACGCTGTGGACATCGCATACCTTGATTTCAGTAAGGCCTTTGACAAGGTTCCCCATGACATTCTTGCAAACAAGCTTGTAGAATGTGGGCTAGACAAGTTAACTGTTCAATGGATTTGTAATTGGTTGACCGGCCGAACCCAAAGGGTGCTCAGCAGTGGCTCCTCTTCGTCTTGGAAAGATGTGACCAGTGGGGTGTCACAGGGTTCTGTCCTGGGCCCAGTGCTATTCAACATCTTTATCAATGACTTGGATGAGGGAATTAGGGGCATACTTATCAAATGTGCAGATGACACCAAATTGGGAGGAGTAGCTAATACCCTAGAGGACAGGATCAAAATTCAAAATGACCTGGATAGACTGGAGAGTGGGCCAAAGCTAACAAAATGAAATTCAATACGGAGAAATGTAAAGTACTGCATTTAGGGCGGAAAAATGAAATGCATAGATATAGGATGGGAGAGACCTGGCTGGATGAGACTACGTGCGAAAGGGATCTAGGAGTCCTAGTAGACCACAAGTTGAACATGAGCCAACAGTGTGATGCGGCAGCTAAAAAGGCCAATGCGATTTTGGGCTGTATCAATATAAATATAGTGTCTAGATCAAGGCGAGTAATAGTGCCACTCTATTCTGCCTTGGTCAGACCTCACTTAGAATACTGTGTCCAGTTCTGGGCACCACAATTCAAAAAGGATATTGACAAATTGGAGCGTGTCCAGAGAAGGGCAACTAAAATGGTGAAAGGTCTGGAAACGATGCCTTAAGAGGAGAGGCTTAGGGAGCTGGGTATGTTTAGCCTGGAAAAAAGACGGTTAAGAGGCGATATGATAGCCCTGTTTAAGTATTTGAAGGGATGTCACGCTGAGGATGGAGCAGGCTTGTTTTCTGCTGCTCCAGAGACTGGAACACGGAGCAATGCATGCAAGCTCCAGGAACAGAGATTCCACCTCAACATTAGGAGGGACTTTTTGACAGTAAGAGCTGTTCGGCAGTGGAACACACTCCCTCGGAGCGTGGTGGGGTCTCCTTCCTTGGAGGTCTTTAAACAGAGGCTGGATTGCCATCTGTCAGGGATGCTTTGATCAAGATTTCCTGCGTGGCAGGGGGGTTGGATTGGATGGCCCTCGTGGTCTCTTCCAACTCTGCAATTCTATGATTCTATCATTCTATGATTCACTGCGCCAGAAGGCTTGTAACACTCGCAACACTGCTGCGCAGCAGGGGGCCCGTTTCGTATGACGCCGTCCCCCTGCCGAAATCAACTGTTTCAGTTCCGTGAGAGATTGGAGGCAGCTGTACCATATTTGGCCATTTTTTACTCACGGAAGTTGCCCGTGAATAAAAAATGGCCAAATATGGTGCGGCTGCCTCCAATCTCTCGCAGTACTGAAACAGTTGATTTTGGTAGGGGAACGGCATCGTCTGAAATTGGCCCCCTGCTTCTCAGCAGCATCGCAAGTGTTACGAGCTTTCTGGCACTGTAAATCAACATCCAAAAAAATCCTAACAGAGAATATCCTCATTCTCCTAAAACAAATAAGAGAAAAGGAGGAAACATGCCTGCGTTACCAGTTACCCCAAGAATATTAAACAAGCATATATCTATAGGTTTGGCCACCAAAATGGAAATCATAAGAAAACTGGAGGGTAGTGAAAGGAGGGGGGAAACATCCCTGAGTGCATTTTTGGAAGAAACTTTCAGGTGGTCTCTAGAAGGTTCAAAATGCTTTTGTTTGCTTACATAAGGCTTATCTGACCTGTTTGTTTAATTTCACATGTGCATGTTAGCCAAAAAACTGAAACTGTTTTTGAATAGTTGGATTTCAGAAGACCAAGTTGGATCATAGAATCATAGAATTGCAGAGTTGGAAGAGACCACGAGGGCCATCCAGTCCAACCCTCCTGCCACGCAGGAAATCACAATCAAAGCATCCCCGACAGATGGCCATCCAGCCTCTGTTTAAAGACCTCCAAGGAAGGAGACCCCACCACGCTCCGAGGGAGTGTGTTCCACTGCCGAACAGCTCTTACTGTCAAAAAGTTCCTTTTTTTGTCAAAAAGACAATTAAAAGAAAACATTAGATGTATCATAACTCTAATGGGTTATTTTGAAAATATAATGAGAAACCTTTTGCCTTGATTTTGTTGGATGCTGAAAAGGCTTTCTATAATCTTAGTTGGAATTTTATGATGGGAGTCCTAAAAGAAATGCAATTTGGAGAGCAATTTATTGGTTGGATTCAGGCGATATACGATTCTCAAACAGTTCAGGTTGTGGTAAATAGTTAAAATAAACAACTAAAGGAACTTGCCAGGGATGCCCACTGTCTCCCCTACTTTTTATTTTGGTGTTGGAAGTATTAAGCAGAAAAATTCAAATGGAAGAAAGTATCCAAGGAGTAAACTTGAAGGGACAAAAAATATAAGATTCGGGCCTACGCTGATGATATGGCAATTACATTAGGTAATCCTTTACAGAGTATTGGACCATTGCTAGATCTAATTCAAGAATTCAGACAGCTTGCTGGTTTTAAAGTAAACAAAGAAGAAATAGTCATGGTCACAAAAAATCTTTCCAAAAAAGAGGAAGAAATAATGAATATATCAGGGCTTAAATTGGCCAAAAAAGCCGAGTATTTAGGAGTGAAGATTTCCCAAAGAAATTCAGAACTCTTTGACAATAATTATAGGAAGATCTGGGCTGAAATTAAATCTGAACTGAACTGAGTAGATGGTCAAAACTAGAACTGTCACTCATGGGACAGATAGCATCTATAAAAATGACAATTTTACCAAAAATATTATTCCTCTTTCAAATGTTACCAATAATAATGAATGACCACCCCTTCAAAGATTGGCAAAGACAAATATCAAGATTTATTTGGGAAGGGGAAAAGCCAAGGATTAAATGGAAAGCACTGATTAATAACAAAGAAAGAGGGGTCTAGCGGTCCCTGATTTGTTGCTTTATTATCATGCTAGCTCTCTGACATGTGTATTGGACTGGATTAACCTAACAAATAGAAGAACACTAACATTAGAAGGTGTAGACCAATGACTAGGCTTTCACGCATTTTTGTGGCAAGAACAATATAAGAAGAGCAAGGACTTTAATCATCATTTTGTTTCAAAATCACTTCTGAGAGTCTGGTGGCAATATAAACCCTTTTTTTATCAGAAAATGCAGTTGTGGATTTCCCCACACTGCGCTTTCCATAAAAATGAAAAAAAAGATGAGAGGAGAAACTTAGATTCTATGTAAAGATTTATTAAAATTAGAAAACAGTACATATTCAATTAAAACACCAGAAGAATTGAGGGAACAAGGCATAACATGTCAATGGTTTCTTCACAGACAGCTCACAGAGCAATTCAAGAAAGATAAGAAAATGTATGGATTTGGAAATGAGAATGAAACAGAATTTGAAAAAAATCAGAACTACAAATGCGGAACATCACTTGACAAAAATATATCAACTTCTTTTGAAATTTAAAACGGAAGAAGAAGCAGTGAAAGAAAATATAATTAAATGGGCTCAGAATAGTCATACTATTGAACTACAGTTATGGGGGGAAATATCGATAAGAGCTTCAAAAATAATAAGTAAAACTACTATAAAAGAAAACTTTTACAAAATGTTTTACAGATGTTATCTAACGTCAAGACAGAATAGCAAAAATATATGGCGACTACAGTAGTATGTGTTGGAAGTGCAAAGAAGAAAGAGGAACCTTTTACCACATTTGGTGGGAATATAAACAAGCCCATCACTGGTGTCTACCATGGAAGCAGTCCTCTGAGTATTAAGAATAGTCTGAGGATGGGGTATAACATGCACTGTGAGAGTGGGACCTGGACTGCCCATAGGACATGGACCAAGAACAGCCACAGGACCATGAGTGGGACCTGGAACAGGACTGATAATCCTTACACCCTGAAGGGAATTACTTCCTCCTATTCTTGGAGCCCAAACGAACTGGAGGCAGGGGCTTTTCCTGCCTCAAAGGCATGCCTTCATGGGCTAGAACAGGGTCACAAACTTGGGAATCCTGAGGAGAGATCTGCACCACCTGGATGTCCAGAATGAATCACAGATCTCACCATCAGAAGCAACTGGGTGAGCAGTCTCAATGGCCGGAGGCAACACCTGGTGAATAGGAGAACACTCTCTTTCTCACTGCTTTGTCAAAACTTCCTTATAATAATGCTGGTCCACTGTTCTGCCTTCTGGAACCCATTCTGCCCAAATTACACCCTTGATGTCAAAAAACAATAACAATGAGCATAGCTTTGAATGTGGGCTTGCTTTGACATGCTTTTTTCATTCTTGGTGATGATGATGTTTGCCAGTGCATTGACTTTCGTTTGTCTCAGAATCATACTGGAAGATCCAAGTTTCATCACAAATGATGACTTTTTGAAAACGTTTGGGTCCACCTCAGGTTGCTGTGGAATGTCAGAGCAAATTTCCTTGCAGCACTCTTTTTGCTCTGGTGTGAGAACCCTAGGGACCATCTTGGCACAAACTTTTCTCATGTTGAGATCCTCATGCAAAGTTTTCCACGCAGTGTCTTTCTCAATGTTCACAGCTTCAGCTTTCATTTGGACACTGAGCTGGCAGTCTCCTTGAACAATCTGGCTGATTTTTTCCACAATTTCTTCAGTTCTTGAAATGGAAAGTCATTCAAGGTGTTCATCATCTTCCACATTCTTATGTCTTTTTCTGAACCTTTTGTGCCACCCAAACACACATTTACAAGACATGCAATCTTCCCCATAGGCCTCAGTAAACATTTGAAAAGATTTGGTTGCCGTTTTGTTCAATTTTACTAAAAATTTCAAATTGACACGTTTTTTGGCTTTTAAACTTACAGACAACACAGCTGCTTTAAACAACGACTGACAATTAACTGAATGGTGGAGAGTGTTGATGTTTGTCATGCAGGTTCAGACCTGTTCAAGGTCACCACTCAAGTGTTCACAATCAGTCCTCCCTGATTTGTTTGAAAGGTAGAAACACAGTCTTGTTATTTAATGGACAGACCTTGTATATGGGCACAGAACCTTCCACAAATCACAATATAGTTCACACACTTACCAAAAGTATCACAGATGCGATTTTGATAGAGGTAGTATGCACATCTTTCAAAAAACTCTTCAGCATCAAATTCAGGGACATTCTTAATGTATCTTACCTGAAGGTGAACAGAAATATACCCATTCAGAAATATTTGTCCCATATCCCTCCTACCTTTTGTCTCCAGCCATTCGCCTTACCCCATGACACAGCAAGCCTGGTTCCAATGGTGCTAGCATTCTTTCCAGCACTGGCTCCACCACATCTGCCATCATGCCTCAGGCCATTGAGGACTGGCAGGATTTTTACTCCTGCAGCTATTGGTAGGGAAATATTTTCAGAACTTGTAATATGGATCAGTAGATTGATGAAGATGCTGTCCCTGGGTTGCCAAAGGCATCCTTTTCTAGTGAAGGAAGTTTGGACCCAGAGACTTCTCATTCTGTTTTCCTACTTTTATATATATAATTTAAAAACAACAACAACAACAAAAAGACATTTCAGTATTAAAATACAACCATGAACATAATTATATCATATACTATACTATTACAAATACAGTCTCATTCTCTAAACATATAAATACAGTGATACCTCTTCCTAGTTACCTTTCTAGTGGAAGTGATTATCCTACATTTTATATCTAGCTTGCGTGCTGGAGTGAGACTGCTCCCGCTGGTCGCCCTTCCTTCCCACTGATCCCAAAATAACGACACAACAACAACATGGATTTGCACAGAAAATATATTGGTACAAAGTGAGATAGTAGTGGCAGAAAATGGCCACAACTTGTAGATGGTGGTTGCCTGGTTGGCGTATGAGCATGGAGGGCGAACCGGAAATGCCTAGCTGGGAGGCTGGAACAAGCGTCCAGTCAGCTCACTGGCTAACTGGTCATGTGACCAGAAGCACGTGACCAGAAACACATGACTGGGTCACCAGAAACGGTCCTGAGAGGGGAGGGGGGAGCCAAGACCTCCCTCCCCAAAAAAGGGGGGGTGGTTGACCGGTCAAAGCTAGCCAAGGCTTGGATTCCAAGCCACCTGTGACCCCCCGGCAAAATCAGTCCCCTATGCTCACCGCCAACCCATGCAAGTTGTGACAAGAATACACACAATAGGCATGCAAAGATCTGGCTAATACAGTAAAATTTCTAACTAGGGAGGGTGGGTTGGGACTTCGGCTCCACAGAGCCAACTGCCTGGGTCCGGCTCAGGGCTGGGAATAAATCCCCAGAAAGGAGACTGCAGAGCACAGTCTCCGCCCCCTCGGCCAATCAGAGAGCCAGAAAGCCTTGCTCTCTGATTGGTCGAGGTGTTCCTCTGACAGCCAGTCGGGGAAGAGCATCCTCTCCCTGATTGGCTGTTGTACGATCCTTCTTCCAGCCAGCCGAGGCCGGCTGGAAGAAGGCTCGTAGGGGGAAGATGGCGGCCCCCATGCCGCCACGAGGTCGGTGCTGCGGCAGGGCTCCCCCTGCCGCAGCACCTTTGCTAATCTGTGATTGATCTCTTTGTCAATCTTGGCATCTGAGGAGATGATGCTTCCCAAGTACGTGAACTGCTGAATGGATGTGAGCACAGATTTGCCAACAGCAATGTGGGGATGGTGGTGTTCGTCCTGTGGTGCAGGCTGGTAAAGAACTTCCGTTTTCTTCAGGTTGACTTCCAGCCCAAACAGCTCTGCAGCTGTTGAGAAGCAGGATGTTAGGCGCTGCAGAGCTGCTTCTGTGTGGGCAACAAGGGCAGCATCATCAGCTAAGAGCAGCTCACGGACTAGATAGTTTAGAGTCTTAGTGCGAGCCCTCAAATGGCTTAAGTTAAACAAGCTACCATCAGTATGGTAACGTATATAGATGCTGTCTTCTTCTTCAAGCTCTGACGTAGCCCTTTGGAGCATCATGCTGAAGAAAATTGTAAATACAGTTGGAGCAAGAACACAACCTTGCTTCACTCCATTAGTCATGTAGCAAGATAATCATTTTAAGGAATTTGGGGGAACATCCTAGCCTTTCCAGGATCTGCCACAGACCTTTTCTACTCACAGTGTCGAAGGCTTTGGTGAGGTTGACAAATGTTACATAGAGACCCTTGTTCTGCTCCCTACGTTTTTCTTGCAGTTGTGCAAATAATAATAATAATGATAATAATAATAATAATAATAATAATAAAATTTTATTTCTATCCCGCCCCTCTGCAATGCAATCGGGGCAGCTTACAATATAAAACTCCATAGACACAGTACTCTAGCCCACCCACCCCTTAAAATAATATTAAATTATAAAAGATTAAAAACATACAGTAATTAAAATATATAAATTAGAAAGAAAAAAAATTAAAACATACAATAGTTAAAATACCATACTATAGATACCATATCTGTAGTACTCCTATTGGCTCTGAAGCCACATTGGCTTTCAGGAAGAAGTTCTTCTGCAACAGCAGGAATTAATCTGTTCAGGAGTATGCTTGCAAGGATTTTTCCAGCAATAGAGAGCAGTATTACGCCTCGATGGTTTGAGCAATCGGATTTTGCTCCTTTTTTCTTGTACAGGGTGATGATGACTGCATCTCGGAGATCTGATGGCAGTTCCTCTTTTTCCCAGCAATTCACAAGGAGTTCGTGGAATTTATCGTGGAGTGCATGACCTCCGTGTTTCCAAACTTCAGCTGGGATTCCATCAATTGGACTGGATGGCCCTCGTGGTCTCTTCCAACTCTACAATTCTATGATTCTATGAATTCCAGCTGCCTTGCCGTTTTTCATCTGCTGTATGGCCTTAAGGGTCTCTTCCAAAGTGGGAGCTATGTCCAATTCATTTTTCATCGGTTTTTGTATCATATGTTGGATAGCTGAGCCTTGGACTACTCGGTTGGCACTAAAGAGACTTTTAAAATGTTCAGCCCATCAATTCAGGATGGAGGCTTTATCAGTAATTAATGTTTTATCATCTGTACTGTATAAGAAGCTTTGGACCTGATAAGTAGGTCCAAACACTGCTTTAAGAGCTTCATAAAATCCTCTATGATCACCCAGATCTGCACAGCAATGTGTCTTTTCTGCTATATTGATCCACCACTTGTTCTGCATGTCTCGGAGTTTTTGTTGAACTTTACTACATGTGAGACAGAAAGCTACTTTTCTTACATGGCAAGTTGGCTGGGCGAGGTATGCCTGGTGAGCAGTTCTCTTCTTTGCCAACAGCTCCTGGATCTTTTGGTTGTTTTCATCAAACTAGTCTTGATTTTTCTTATGGGAGAACCTGAGGGATTCTTCTGCAGACTGGAGGATACTGTTTTTGATATGTTGCCAAAGCACTGTAGGAGAAGGATCTGTATGATGGTCTTCAAGTTTTGTTTGCAGAGTTGCCTGGAAGTTGTCTCTCATGGTAGCTTGTTGAAGATTGTTGACTTGGAGTCTCCTCTTTAAGATGCCACCCCTCTTAGGTTTGAACTTAAGATGAAGATTTAATTTACATCTTACGAGGCAATGATCTGTTTGGCTTTCTGCACTGGGCATCACTCAGGTATGACGGACATCGCGAATGTTTCTCTGGAGGACTAGAACATAGTCAATGAGGTGCCAATGTTTGGATCGGGATGCATCCAGGTTGTCTTCAAGCTATCTTTCTGCTGAAAGATAGTGTTTATAATAGGCAGCTGTTGTTCTGCACAGAACTCTAGCAGGAGGTGTCCGTTATCATTGCAATTTCCAACACCATGCTTGCCTAAGACACCTTTCCAGGCTTTGGAGTTCTTTCCTACTCTGGCATTGAAGTCACCAAGAATAATAATTTTATCTTCTACAGGGACTTTTTGTATGAGTTGGCGTAGGTCTGTGTAGAATTTGTCTTTCTCTACAGGGTCGGCTTGCATAGTTGGGGCATATATACTAAAGAGAACAACATGTGGGAGGCGTAAGGAAATAATGCGATCAGAGTGTCCTGTTGGCAAGGTTTCGAGTTTGGAGGCAATGGAGTTTTTTAATCATAAAGCCTACTCCTGAAAGATGTTTTTTGGTTTTGGGTTTGCCAGACCAGTAAAGTGTGTAGCCAGCACCGTGTTCTTTAAGGCTGCCTTCCTCATGGAGATGAACTTCACTAAGAGCCGCAATGTCAATATTAAGTCTTGATAGTTCATGGGCTATTAGAGCAGAATGACGCTCAGGCCGTCCACTATCTGCAGAGTCTCGCATGGTTCTGATGTTCCAGCACGCAAGCATCAGTTTATTTACACCTTTGGAGGCTGGTGTGTGCCTTTGTTTCTTTGCCTTGGTTTGACTGCATCAGAAGATGCCCGTTGGCCGCGGCTAGCCAACCAGGTAGATGGGGATGAGCTTTCGTTAGGCCACCTTTTCTAGGCCCCTCTCCATATGGAGCAAACTGTGTTCCTTAAAAAAGGCTGCTTGGTCATTCAGGATGCTGCCGAACAAGACTGTCATCTCCCGGGTCAGCCTCGAGCGACCAAAGTCCTGAACTGCCTGCATGCAGGGTTGGGTCTGAGGCTTCCAGTGCATCTTTACACCTGCCGTTTCGTCCCTCGCCTATCGCTACAGGGCTTTTTTGGAACTGGATTTGTCCTTTGAGCCTGTGCAATGGATTTTTCTGGTGGAATGCAGCATGCACAGAACTGGCCTCACCCTTTAAACCAAAGGTTCATCTGCTGTGGCCTTGCAAGCATGGATGATAGCAGCTAGGTCCTCAGGTCGTAGGTTTGATTAGAGTTTCCTTCTCTTAGATGGTTGACCTTACAGGGTTGGACGAGCAACATCTGCCCAGGTTTGGGATTAGAGTTTTTCTTCTCCTAGGATGGTTGCCATAAGGCTAGAGAGCCCACCCTGCCCTTTGACGCTCTTTGTCAAACCCTTCGGTTTTGACCTGTCTGGCATGGGAGATCCTACCGGTGGCTATTATGCCACCACCAGCATAGCTCAAAACATCATTAGGGTACGCAAGCCTCTCTCCCATGACAAGGGGGTGTCAGTCGAGAGGTTAGACATATACTAGACAACGTATTAGACATTTATTAGACATGTATTAGACATTTATTAGACATGTACAATCACATGTAACAGTTATTATGCAATCACACAATAGCTTTTGGAAACATGAGTTTCATTCACTCACACATTCAAAACCCCATACTCACAAAACAGGCAGCTCATAGAAATTGATCAAGTTTCCATAGGACTATGGATGCAAGCTTAGCGCTTATTGCTTGCATACCCAATGGTCTAAAAGTCTCTGTTATTTTAGTTCTTTTCAGCTGAATTACACCTGGGCTGTTGTCTGGCTAAAAGCTGCCTCACCACATTCCTTGCAGGCTGTAATCAGGTATTCCTTTGATGCAGGTCCATTTTTCCTGTCATTCCTGCCTTAGCAATAAAGAAAGGACTGGTAGAGTTCTTGCTTCCTTGCCTCCTTGGATCAACGTCACGTCTCCATTTTATCACGCATTGTGAGAATCTCCATTTTAGGTAGCCTGTTTAATTCAGCCTTCAAGGCCCATGCATCCATGACACATTCATAACATATTGTAACATATTTATTGTAACACATTTATTCCACATCTTCATCATCAGCCAGCTTCTACTGGGGAGCCAAGGCTTCCAGTGCCTCAACTTCTAGCTCCCCAGACTCAGAGACTCATGTTATCAAGAGCTACAGATTCCTGGCCTTCTGCCTCCTCCTCTTCCTCATCATATGAATCATCCAAAGGGTGAATTATGACACCACCATCCTCCCCATGACCATCCCCCTGGGTACAGTTCCCCCCCCCCCAGATATAGTGGGATAGTACCAGTACAGGACCATGGACATCAGACGCATCTTCCCAAGAGCACTCCTCTGCTCCATATCCTACCCAATTAACTGGGTATTGTAGTTGGCCCTGGCACATGTGGGGGTCCAGCACATAAGCCACTTTTTATTCCTCCTCCCCTCCCAGTGGCATTGGACAACCTGGAGGTGTCAACCCTGTTCATTGTATTGTAGATAGTACGATCTGAAATTTTGTTTGCATTTGAAATTTGATTTGAAATTTTGTTTGCATTTTCAGACTTTCATGAACTCAATGCATAGATTCCAAGATTTTTCTCTTTAAATTAGCTCTTTAAAGTGTGCTTATCTTCATTAGTAACTCTTGCCCATCTTGTTGCCTGGCCACATGCTTTTGACCACACTCTGTAATGTTACTGGGCTACACGCATCCTGGTTTTCATCTGTGAAACGCTGGATGGTATGCCTCACTAAATAAGGTATTTCACTGCTGGATCTCATATCTCCTCTAAATGGGGTTGGCAAGAGGAAAAGAGATAAAGCTGAAAGAGCAAACATGGTCAATGTTCTGTTCACCAAGTGTTCCAACTCTTGCTTCACTAATTGTGAAATGACTTCTTCATTTGCAGGGACCCAGGGCACAGCAGTGAAACACAGGGTGGATATGAAGGGTGGCCGGCAGCTGCAAGCAGAAAGCCACAGGATTCACTTGCCTTGTTATGAGACAGAGACCAATGAAGCAGGCATTCAGGGACAATGACATGGAAGATGCCAAGTGGCAAGCCAGAACTGATCTTTAAGCAGGGGGGACAGCTGTTGTTTAGCATCCTCAAAGTGCTTATACTTCTGTTTTGTCAAGTCTAATTGCTCACTCAGGAATGACTGTGTTGCATGTAACTCCTGCAGCCATTGATCTGCTGCAGGCACCAAAGACCATGGGGACACAGCTGGAAATGTGTGGGTGGAAACTAAAGTTGGCAAAGAAGAAGGTCTGTTGAGTAGAGATGTGGAGGAAGTTGATGTGGAGGAAGTTGTTGTAGGTAAACTCTGCCAGCAGCAATGGCTCAAAATTCTCTTGTTAGTAGTTGGTATAACAGCAAAGATATTGTTCCAATGTGGCACTGGTGCACTCAGTCTGACTGTCTGATTGTGGGTGGTAGGTCAAGGAGGAATGGGGCTTGATATCAAGGTGCTGGAGCAGACTTTGCCAGAACAGGGCTGTAAATTGGGAGCCACACTCAGATACAATCCCTACATGGGAGACTATGAAGGTGAAAGCTATACTGCATGAACAGGCAGGCTGCTTCTTTGTCAGAGGGCATACCAGAATAGGGGATAAAGTGTGCCATCTTGACTGGTAGTGAAACCAGCTGACAAGGGTAGATCAGTGATAAAGTCCATGGTGCTCATCCTCCAGGGCCCAGAAGGAGTAGGCAGTGGTTGCAATAAGCTGGTGGGTCTTCCTGGCTGATCCTTGGCACAATGGCGGGTGGTGTAGGTCCTCACATAGTGCTCCCCATCCATCTGGATCTGAGGCCACCAAAATTCCCTATTGAGGAGGTACAATGTCTTGTATGACCCAAAGTGCCCTGTAGGCTGACTGTCATGGCACAAGTAGGGAACCTCCTCCCAATAGGATTCTGGGAGCACATAGAGATTCCCATGGTGCTATAAGAGCCTGTCGAGGAAGGAACAGGGTGACTGTCTCTGGTCCCTGGAATGTCTTTCCACCAACGCATCCTGACCTTGCTGCTCCTGAATCTGATCCAACAGGGTTAGAGGAACATACAGGGATGCAAAATGTTCTGGGAGGAGAATGGTTGAGTAGGTCTCCTCACCCTTCAAAGAGTTATTTCCTAGTTTTCTGGATAAGATGTCAGCTTACTAGTTCTGCAAGCAGAAAATATAGGTGAGCTTGAAATCGTATTGCGCTAAAGGCCCTCTGGAGGTATTTGAGGTTGTGATGGTCTGTGCAGGCTTTGATCATGTGTGTGGCCCTCCCTAGTAGGTCTCTCCATACCTCGAATTCAGCTTTGATGGCCAGGAGGTCCTTCTCCCAAATGGTGCAGTATTGTTCCATTGGTGTCAGTTTTCTTGAGAAGTAGGCACAGGGAAGAAGGTAGAATGCAGACATCATGAGTTTGAGAAGCAGTATTCCTACAGCCATGTCAGAGGCATCACTTTCTACAACAAAGGAGTTCTGGGAGTCTGGATGTTGCAAAGTTGATTATGATGTAGTAACTATAACTTGACCCCCAGGTCAAGGTATCAAATCCATTTTTTCCACAGAAAAGGATTATTTTTCCATCACTTGAACTACAAACCCCCCACCCATATAAAAATTCTCCAAAAAAATTGTTTGCATTTTATGTACAGTCGCCCCCTCACATTCGCAGGGGTTAGGGGGGCAAAACCCCCACAAATGTAAATAAATGCAAGTAAACTCTCCCCTTCCCCCCCCAGGGTTTGCTCAGCCTTGCCTGGGGGAGGGGGAAGTCGAAGCCCAGGCAAGCCACCACCATCATAGGCCAAAAAGCTACTATTTAAATGGATTCGGTTCACCACCCCCACCCCTAGTTTCTCAGCAGCTTTTCGGCCAGTGATGGTGGTGGCTTGCCTGGGCTTTGGATTCCCCCCCCCCATCCATGGAGGGGTGAACCAAAGCTGTTTAAACAGTGGCTTTTCAGCCAGCGATGGCAGTGGCTTGCCTGGGTTTCAGATCCCCCCCCATCCATGGGGGAGGTGAACCAAAGTCGTTTAAACAGTGGCAAGCCACCGCCATCGTCAGCCAAAAAGCTGCAGAGAAACCAGGGCCAGGGGGTGAACTGAATCCATTTAAACAGCAGCTTTTTGGCTGGCAATGTTTTTCCTCAGTGTCCTGGCCCGCTCTGGCTCTGGCTCCTTCCATGGCCACTGCCTCAGCTTCCAAAGCATCTTCTCAGCTGCCACAACCCAAGCCCCCCCCCCAGGGCTGGCAAAGAAGGAGTTCGGCAGGTGAAGGCGGGACTTGTAGAGGGGCTTCCTCAACAACCATCAGGCCCATCTTCACCCTGCTGGCCTCCTCCTTCACTGGCACCGAGGAGGGCTTGGCTTCCGATGAGGCAGCGGCCAAGAAGATGCTTTGGAAGCTGAGGAGGAGGTGGCAGCGGAGGTAGCTGGGCCTAATGGGTGGAGCCTGCAGACAAGTGGGTTCAGGGTCCCGCCTAAGCAGGGGGTTCTTTGGCCTCAGGCGGAACCCTCCCCAAGGCCGCCCCTCCTCTTCCTCCTCCTCCTCCTCCTGCTCCCAGGCCACATGGCTAGCCAGCAACTTGGACCACTGCAGCTCTTGTCACGGCACCCCCATCGCTGCTGCCCCCGTCCAGAAACCGTGAATAGGCAAAACTAAAGACAAAGCCGCAAATGTGAAGGGATGACTGTAGTACACATTTTGTTTTATGAAATGCATTTGAAGGGATGTCATATTGAGGATGCAGCAAGCTTGTTTTCTGATGAGGCCACAGAGCAATGGACTCCAACCACAGGAAAAGAGATTCCGCCTAAACATTAGTAAGAATTTCCTGATGGTAAGAGCAGTTCAACAGTGGAACATGCTGCCTCAGAGTGAGGTGGAGCCCTCATCTTTGGAGGTTTTTAAAACAAAGGCTGGATGGGCATCTGTAGGGCATGCTTTTATTGTGTGTTCCTGTATGTCAGGGGGTTGGACTGGATGGCCCTTGTGATCTCTTCCAACTCTATTATTCTATCACAAAGTAAGAAATTTATGGATTTCTCACTGCAAACCATGTTGGGATATGTGCTCAGTTCCAGGAGATGCAAAATGGACGATCTTGCATTAAAATATGAACCCAATGAATTTCAGACCCATGTCTATCTGGAAATGAAGAGGAGCTTGCCAGGTTGCGTACCTTGAAGCAGTGCAAATGTTTGGGTTTCATATAACAGAGTGGGGGAGGGGGAGAAGGGAGCAGGGAGAGAGAGAGACCTATGTTTCACTGCCTTATCTAAAATGAAACCATTTTAGTTGGGAATGATTTGATTGTGTATTCCTGCATGGCAGGGGGTTGGACTGGATGGCCCTTGAGGTCTCTTCCAACTCTATGATTCTATGAAACACACACACAAATTCAGCGAATTATTCATACGCAATGGGGGATGCCAGTTATATTTTAAGAGGACACCCACCTTAACTGCTCGCTCATCTTGAATTCTTTCCACTTCAATTAAGTTTCGATCACAAAGCTCCCAGCAGTTTGGTGACAGGATAATATCACTTGCTTTTGCTAAGTTTTGGGCCAACCGTACTTCATCTACTGCCCGGCCGATTACCAGGAAATATTGGTGCCTGTTGTCTCCAAGAACAACTTTTGAGATGTGACCTGCAGATAGTCCTGGAAAAAGATACAGCATCTTCACTATAGAACCTGACCTCATCATTTAAATGTATTTGCATTATTTTAAAAGTTGTGTTGAAAGCATCCTTGATGGAACGTTTAGAAATACATGGCAACTGAAATATTGTGTCCACTTCTGGGCACCACAATTCAAAAGGATATTGACAAATTGGAGTGTGTCCAGAGGAGGGCGACTAAAATGGTGAAAGGTCTGGAAACCATGCCTTATGAGGAGAGACTTAGGGAGCTGGGTATGATAGCCCTGTTATGATAGCCCTGTTTAAGTATTTGAATGGGTGTCACGTTGAGGATGGAGCAAGCTTGTTTTCTGCTGCTCCAGAGACTGGAACACGGAGCAATGGATGCAAGCTCCAGGAACAGAGATTCCACCTCAACATTAGGAGGAACTTTTTGACAGTCAGAGCTGTTCGGCAGTGGAACGCACTCCCTCGGAGCGTGGTGGGGTCTCCTTCCTTGGAGGTCTTTAAACATAGGCTGGATGGCCATCTGTCGGGGATGCTTTGATCGTGATTTCCTGCATGGCAGGGGGTTGGACTGGATGGCCCTCGTGGTCTCTTCCAACTCTGCAATTCTATGATTCTATGAAATAAACTGCTGCTACTGTGGTGCTAATAATTCCTGTCTTGTTCAGGGCCATATCTACTGAATTTCAGCCAGAACTGTGGTATTTCTGTAGCATTCTGCCCCATAGAAAACCTCTCACTTCAGTTGCCCTGATTTTCAGGTGACAATTGTATTTTCCTCTTCCCCTTTACATCATGCTATGCATTCCTTAGAGCCCAGAGTATGTATCATAATCAAATAGCCTACCAAAGTTGTACAATATACAGTTGTCCCTTCATATTGATGTTGATGTATTGTGATGCATTGTATTGTATACTTTGTGATGTTGTACCCCGCCCCAATTCTGAGGAGAGATGCGGGTAATAAATAAGTATTATTATTATTATTATTATTATTATTATATCCACGGATTTGGTATCCACAGATTTAAGTATTCATGGCTTGATATATTCTTAAAATAATAATCCAAAAAGCAAACCTTGATTTTGCCATCTTATATAAAGGACACCATTTTGCTATGCCATTGCATATAATGGGACTTGAGTATTCACAGATTTTGGTATCCACGAGGGATCCTGGAACCAAACCCCAGCGAATATGAAGGGACAACTGTCCTCCTGTATTTCTGAAGCCCTTTAGTTGTGATCTGTTCAATTATTTACATTACATTTGCATATTAGCAAACAAAGAAACAAGCACAGCTTATATCATTGTTGGCTGGCTTGATCTCCTGAAATTGCTTTAAGTATGCAAGTTGGGGTACTGGATGACCCATAGAAGAAATTGTTAGCATTTCTTCTAACAATTCAGGGAGGGCCTTCCCTGAATAGATACCCGGCCTTCAGAAAGAAAAATTTAATTTGTCCTGATCCCCCTACAGCCACTGTTTATTGTTTATTGTTATTTTTAGTATTTATTAAGTATGTTTTAATTTTTTGGATTATTTAATTGTATTTTAAGGGGTGGGTGGGATGGAGGGTTTTAAATTTATATTTTTAAATGTTGTAAACCACCCCAATTGCATTTTGTAGAGTGGCGGGATATAAATTATTATTATTATTATTATTATTATTATTATGTGGGTGCCTAGAGTAACGTGTATGGGAGAGAGAGAGAATGGGGTCTACTTCTACTGGCTATGTATGTGTGCATGTGTGTGTGCATGTGAGAGAGACAGACTTGGGTGGTCATGAAATCAAACCTTCCTTGGAGATGTACAGATTTAAAAATGTTTCATCAATAACTTTGTGTCCCTTCTAATGTTGTCAGATATTTCTGTAGTTACACTCAGATGAAATGACTCCTGTTCTCTCTCCCACCCTGACATATATTTTAAAGTGCTTTTTTAAACAGTGGCTGTGCAAGTGGAACGCTAGCTTGCTGTTTATGTTATCTGTGGGAGGCAGACTTTTTTTAATTTTATTTTTATACCGTTTTTCATCACCAATATAAAATAGTATAATAAAGAAAAAAGAGAAACATCTAAAATCAGCATCTTCAATATTATCAATCTCATCAATCATATGTTTAAAAAAAGAGAAAGGAAATGCAGTTCTAACAATTATATATTAACACTTGTATATTAACAAACAAACATATATTACATCCTCTTCCTAACAAGGCTATGGTGTTCAGTTAAGGATACACTAACTTCATTGTCAACAACTTATTTTGATTTTACTGAATTTCTACCATTATATCAAATTATTCCATGTATTCATATAACTGTCTAATCATTTGTTTTCTTACTACTTACAGAATGCTGTCACTGTTTCTCCATTACTATTGTTTCTAAGTTTCTTCCATACTCTGGCCATTTATAGTATTTTATTGTATTTATTGTTTTTAATTGTTATTTTTTGATCAGTTGGTTTTAATTTATAATTGTTTAATATTTTTTTATGGGGGAGCGTGGGGTGGGGGGTGTTTGGGGATTTTATCTGTATTGTATTTTAATTTTTGTAAGCCGCCCCGATTGTTTTAACAGAGGGGCGGGGTATAAATAAATATTATTATTATTATTATTATTATTATTATTACTCATTACAGCCATTTCCCACCATTTATTTTTCCATAAAGGGAGAACTTTCCCCCATTCCTCCTTTAATTCTTTAGATGTTCTCCCTTTTAATGTCATTGTTAACTTGTCCATCTCATACATCTTATATAATTTTAACAGCCACTTTTCTTCCAAAGGTGTTTCAGGATTTTTCCATTGTTTTTTTAATATAAGAGTATGGCTGCACTGACCATATAAAGTAGAATTCTCCAGTGATTTCTATCAATTTGCTTATCTAACATGTGTGTCTTATTCAAGAGATACAATTCTGGTGTCATGGAAAATTTGGTATCCAACATGTGTGTTATGGTATCATGTATTTTCTTCCAAAACTTTTTCGCATGTTCATATTGCCACCACATATGGTAATAAGTACCATTGGTCTGGTTACACTTCCAACAGTTCTCTTTTGTATTTTTGTACATTTTTGCTAATTTTCTTGGAGTTAGGTGCCAACAATAAGACATTTTATAATAATTTTCTTTGAAATTATAATTTCTAGTCAATAAGTTTCTGTTCTAGAATCTTTCCCAATGATCCAGCTGAATCTTATGGCCAAAGTTTTGGGCCTACTTATTCATGTTGTCTTTATAATTCTTTCTTCTTCTAGTTCAATATCTATCAATACTCTGGAAATGTGGAAGGTAGAAAATTGAAGGTAGATATATGAAGAAGGTATTAGGGGTAGGCAGATATATGGGGGTGGAACCTAACTTTTCTTTGTATCATTTTGCATGGGCTGTGGATAGAAGCCAACACCAGGCTTGATAATTATTGCAAGGAGACAAGCAAGCAAAAGAACAGAGACTGATATCTGAAGGTATTTCATAGAATCATAGAATTGTAGAGTTGGAAGAGACCACGAGAATGTCAGTAAGAATTTCAGTAAGAAAGATCCAGAATTGCTTGGAAGGAGAACAAATTAGTGAATCTTCATCATCTAGGAAAGAAGTCTATCTTGTGGCTAGGGTTATGATGGTTACTATGTTCCTCATGGATAATGATGGCAGTGTAACACTGAAAGAATGGTAGAACACTACAGGAGACAATACATTCAAAAACAAGTAGGCCTACTAAGTCAAATAACATATTTCCATTCCTCAGTAGTCATTTGGGATTCAAAAGGTAGTTTTCATTTCTTCTGAGAAGGGAAAGGGGGAGGGAAAAGATCTGAACACCTATTGACTAGACAGCTTGATCTCAATAGCAGGAAGGGGTCTAGAAGAGAACATAAACAGTCAGTCTGTGAACACTTACAGATGTTACAAATGTTAGAGATTATTACTATGAGCCACAACAGGCTTCTTAAAAACAAGTAATATTAAATGAATCTTCTCCTCTTTTTTTTTTTTTTTTGACTGAGTTACAAGATTGGTAGATCAGAAGAGTGTGTGGATGTAATATATCTTGATTTTGGTAAAATAAGTTCCCCCATGATATTCTTGCAGGCAAGGTGATAAAATGTGGCCCAGACAATGCTACTGTTAGAAGGATTTGTAACTGGTTGACTGACCAAATGCAAAGAGTGCTCACCAATGGTTTCTCTTCACTTGGAGAGAAATTACTAGTGGAGAGCATCATGGTTCTGACCTGGGGCCAATATCTTTGTAAATGACTTAGATGATGGAATAGAATGCATGCTTATTAAATTTGCAGATAACACCAAATGGAAGGGGAAGTTATCTCTGAATAAACTATGATGTAAGGGAGGCTTTCTGGAGGTTGATTGGGTGTCTTTTTAAAAAAAAAAAAAAAGCATTTTTTTCACTTTCAGCTAAGAAGAGTCCTAGAGCAGTTCACATGAGACCAATGACAAACAAGACAATATAAGTTTAGACAGTGATTTTCAAACCCACTCAACCTCATGGAACCCAGACCTCTAAAGTTTAATGCTCTTACTCTGCCATACTAGCTTACCTTAAATCATAACATGGAAGTAACATGGTTACCAGTAACTAGTGGAGTGACTCATTGGGGTGGAAGAAAGTTACTTTTCAAAAGTAAAGTAATATGCAAGAAAGAAGTCAATTTATTAATATAAAATACTATCATTACTGTCTAGTTATTTCTGAAAGTTACCTTTTAAAAGCATTTAAAGTTAATTTTAGAGGCATTTTGACAGGAAATTCTCAGGTTTTAAGCCACATCAATCCTAAACTGCCACCCTCCCAGCACTAGAAAGGAACAAAAAGGGAATGAGCAGTAGTGTAGGGAAAAGTAATGTAAAATGAATTACTTTTTAAATATTGCAAAGATCGTGATTATGCTTCTTTTAGTACAGGGTGAAGTTGACGCATACGTCATGCCTTGGGCTTTTCATGAGGAATAGGTGCTGTCAGAATCATGTGGCCTTCTAGAAGTTGTGGGACAGCAACTCCCCACAGCCCTGGCCAGCATAGCCAATGCCAAGGGATTGTAGGAGCTGCAGTCAGGCAGCATCGGGAGGTCCACAAGCTTCCCACCCTAGCTCTAAGCTCTGTTTGACAAAAGCAGACCATACCTATTTTTACTCGTAGCTCCAGTCCCACCTCAGTTTCACGAACACCGTACTCCTGCTGGATGCTAAAACTGCATTTCACTGCTAGGGTGATGATGTCACTTATATGGCAACGCTCCACCTTCCAGAGTGCCAGTAAAGCATCTCCTGGGGATATCAGAAAGAAATAATTGGATTAATGGGGAGCAGTAATACCACGGCTAGGCCTGGTCTGGTCAAGGTAAATCTATCTGCCAATACCTGATCTCTCTTAAGCACTTGTTTCTCAAAGACAGATGTGCACCTCTCCTGCATTGTGTCACCTTTTCCAGTGACTTATGGTGACATTCTGTGCTCTGTGACTGCCTGTACCTCTTGGTTGCTCTTAGCTGTAAATGTCCTATCCCACGTAACATATATAATAGTAAGTGACAGAAAGTTTCTTTAGCTTGGGGGTCAGCATCTACACAAGGGTTAATTTTCACCCCTGCAACCCCCTAGTGCAACCCCCTAGTGGGTTGCACAAGAAGAAAGTCTCACTCCTTTTGGCTAAAATAATCTTTATTCAATATAATTCATAGAACAAGTAGAATAAACAAATATAGAAGACATAAGCATAAAGAAAATTTACGTAATATAAAAAAGTAAAGAAAACCCACTCCCAAGAAAAACAAATAACACCAAGAACATACCAACATCATCCCATCCCTCGCTCCCATCCCCATTAAAATTGACTTCCTGCTTCTCTCTTATTGTTTTTCTATATACAGTTGTCCCTTCATATTCGCTGGGGTTTGGTTCCAGGACCACCCGTGGATACCAAAATCCGTGAATACTCAAGTCCCATTATATGCAATGGCATAGCAAAATGGTGTCCCTTATATAAGATGGCAAAGTCAAGGTTTGCTTTTTGGATTATTATTTTTTAAAGAATATTTTCAAGCTTCGAATACTTAAATGCATGAATACCAAATCCATGGATATGGAGGGACAACTGTTATGATTAGTAATTCCTCCCCTTTTCTACCATCTTATTTTCACTCTTTATATATTATAAAAAATCATAAACATTTCTCTTAAACCCCATTGTATATTTCTAATAATTAAGCAACAAAACCCATAATACTAATATCTCCACATTTTTGCCTAGTATATTCTATGAATAGTTTGCAATTCTTTATATAAATCTCATTTGACTTATTTTTCATTAAATTTGAAAGTTTACCTAACATTACTAACTCTATAACTTTTTACATCCATTCCATATATGTTGGTAATTCATTGGTTTTCCATCTCCTTGTGTAGACCAACCATGTAGCTGTAACTACCGTAAATAGCTAATTAAATTTCTTAAACCAACACTTTGTGAATTTCTGTGTTCAAACTAATATATCAAGTCAAAAGCATTAATACCCTAAGTTCTCCTATTTTTTCTCTCCAAATTCTTTAAAGGCTATTATCAGGGCCACTCTACTAATAGAACAATTAGTATCTAGCTTTACTCTTTTAGAACTTAGGCATCCACTTGCACATGCATGCACACACATACACTTTTTAATGTAAACACACGTTGTTGGATATAAATTATTATGTCCAGTGAAAGTGGGGTATGAGGCCTAAGGCATCAACAGCAACAGCAAGCTAATGAGCGAACAGTTGTAAACATCTTGCAACAATTAAATCTTGAAATATATGTCTAAATCATGTGGTGCAGAACAAAAAAGTGTCTTTGAATTTCTGTCTCCATTAGGATGGCGGTTATCAATGGGAGTGGCTATTGAATTGGGAAATTACTTTCTGATAGCCGTAGTGCACCAGGCAAAAGGCACCAACTAATCTTGTTGGGAGCTATAAATCTGTCTCGATGTTTTGATAGACTGGAGAGCTGAGCCAAAGCTAACAAAATGAAATTCAATACGGAGAAATGTAAGGTACTGCACTTAGGGTGGAAAAACAAAATGCATAGATACAGGATGGGGGAGACCCGGCTGAATGAGACTATGTGCGAAAAGGATCTAGGTGTCCTAGTAGACCACAAGTTGAACATGAGTCAACAGTGTGATGCGGCAGCTAAAAAGGCCAATGCGATTTTGGGCTGTATCAATAGAAGTATAGTGTCTAGATCAAGGGAAGTAATAGTGCCACTCTATTCTGCCTTGGTCAGACCTCACCTAGAATACTGTGTCCAGTTCTGGGCACCACAATTCAAAAAGGATATTGACAAATTGGAGCATGTCCAGAGGAGGGTGACTAAAGTGGTGAAAGGTCTGGAAACGATGCCTTATGAGGAAAGACTTAGGGATCTGTGTATGTTTAGCCTGGAAAAAAGATGGTTAAGGGGTGATATGATATCCCTGTTTCAGAATGACCTGGATAGACTGGATAGACTGGAGAGCTGGGCCAAAGCTAACAAAATGAAATTCAATACGGAGAAATGTAAGGTACTGCACTTAGGGCGGAAAAATGAAATGCATAGATATAGGATGGGAGAGACCTGGCTGAATGAGACTACGTGCGAAAGGGATCTAGGAGTCCTAGTAGACCACAAGTTGAACATGAGCCAACAGTGTGATGCAGCAGCTAAAAAGGCCAATGCAATTTTGGGCTGTATTAATAAAAGTATAGTGTCTAGATCAAGGGAAGTAATAGTGCCACTCTATTCTGCCTTGGTCAGACCTCACTTAGAATACTGTGTCCAGTTCTGGGCACCACAATTCAGAAAGGATATTGACAAATTGGAGCGTGTCCAGAGAAGGGCAACTAAAATGGTGAAAGGTCTGGAAACAATGCCTTATGAGGAGAGACTTAGGGAGCTGGGTATGTTTAGCCTGGAAAAAAGACGGTTTAGAGGCGATATGATAGCCCTGTTTAAGTATTTGAAGGGATGTCACACTGAGGATGGAGCAGGCTTGTTTTCTGCTGCTCCAGAGACTGGAACACGGAGCAATGGGTGCAAGCTCCAGGAACAGAGATTCCACCTCAACATGAGGAGGAACTTTTTGACAGTAAGAGCTGTTCGGCAGTGGAACACACTCCCTCGGAGCGTGGTGGGGTCTCCTTCCTTAGAGGTCTTTAAACAGAGGCTGGATGGCCATCTGTCGGGGATGCTTTGATTGTGATTTCCTGCGTGGCAGGGGGGTTGGACTGGATGGCCCTTGTGGTCTCTTCCAACTCTGCAATTCTATGATTCTATGATTCTATGATTCTATAAGTATTTGAAGGGGTGTCACATTGAGGATGGAGCAAGCTTGTTTTCTGCTGCTCCAGAGACTAGAACATGGAGCAATGGATGCAAGCTCCAGGAACAGAGATTCCACCTCAACATTAGGAGGAACTTTTTGACAGTAAGAGCTATTCGGCATTGTAACACACTCCCTCGGAGCATGGGGCATACTTATCAAATTTGCAGATGACACCAAATTAGGAGGAATAGCTAATACCCTAGAGGACAGGATCAAAATTCAGAATGACCTGGATAGACTGGAGAGCTGGGCCAAAGCTAACAAAATGAAATTCAACATGGAGAAATGTAAAGTACTGCACTTAGGGAGGAAAAATGAAATGCATAGATATAGGATGGGAGGATGGCTGAACGAGACTACGTGTGAAAGGGATCTAAGAGTCCTAGTAGACCACAAGTTGAACATGAGTCAACAGTGTGATGCAGCAGCTAAAAAGGCCAATGCAATTTTGGGCTGTATCAATAGAAGTATAGTATCTAGATCAAGGGAAGTAATAGTGCCGCTCTATTCTGCCTTGGTCAGACCTCCCCTAAAATACTATGTCCAGTTTTGGGCACCACAATTCAAAAAGGATATTGACAAATTGGAGCATGTCCAGAAAAGGGCAACTAAAATGGTGAAAGGTCTGGAAACCATGCCTTATGAGGAGAGACTTAGGGAGCTGAGTATGTTTAGCCTGGAAAAAAGACGGTTAAGAGGCAATATGATAGCCCTGTTTAAGTATTTGAAGGGGTGTCACGTTGAGGATGGAACAAGCTTGTTTTCTGCTGCTCCAGAGACTAGGACACGGAGCAATGGATGCAAGCTCCAGGAACAGAGATTCCACCTCAACATTAGGAGGAACTTTTTGACAGTAAGAGCTGTTCGGCAGTGGAACGCACTCCCTTGGAGCGTGGTGGGGTCTCCTTCCTTGGAGGTCTTTAAACAGAGGCTGGATTGCCATCTGTCGGGGATGCTTTGATCAAGATTTCCTGCGTGGCAGGGAGTTGGACTGGATGGCCCTCGTGGTCTCTTCCAACTCTACAATTCTATGATTCTATGATTCTATGGTGGCATCTCCTTCCTTGGAGGTCTTTAAACAGAGGCTGGGTGGTCATGTGTCAGGGATGCTTTGATCATGATTCCTGCGTGACAGGGGGTTGGACTGGATGGCCCTTGTGGTTTCCTCCAACTCTATAATTCTATGATTCTATGATTCTACATGAGCCTGACATCATTAAGAGAGGACCTTCTCTCAGTCCCACTGAGCATCATAAGGACACATGGTTGGTGGGGACAGGAGAGAGGGCCTTCTCAGTGCATGCCCCTAGACCTTAGAACCCCCTTCCCAGGGAGGCCAGAATGTCCCCCTCCCTACTGTCCTTCTATCAGCAGGCAAAGACCTTTTAAAATGGAAAGGTTTAAAATAATAAGCTGAGGTGCTGTATAGTTTTAAACTCAACTGTTTTACTTACTTTTTATCTTTTAATTCTATTTTATCTTTTAAAATGTAGTTTTCAATCATTTTAATATTGTTATTAGTCAATATTGTCAATATTGTCATTTTAATATTGTCAATCTCTTATCCACAATCCATACCTGCAAATTTCAAGACATCGCCTCCAAAAACAAGGACCTCTGTAGACCAAAGGAAAGGAGAGAGGAACAGAGTTACAGAAAGGTCTGCCACTGAATTGTGAGGAGAAACCTATTTTAAAATGATTGAATTACCCTTTCTAATGACTGCTTCCAGACAGGTGGCCTGGCACTATACAATTACTGTTCTTTTACTGTAAACTACAAATTGCAATTCACTTCTCATACTATCAGAAGTACCGTACCTTGCATATCTCACTGTATTCCACTCAGAACACTTGGTGTGATATACCTGCTCTGTGCAAGGTCACTGAAAACTCTGTGTAGTTACTATAATCATTGTATTGGGTACTAATTTATAATCTCTCTCTCTCTCTCTCTCTCTCTCTCTCTCTGTGTGTGTGTGTGTGTGTGTGTGTGTGTGAAATAAACTGAACAGCACTATTTTCAGGTACAAGCCTAGATCCCAGATGGATACCCTAAAAATGAAACAGATTGAAAATAAACATTGCTAACTAAACATCAGATGTTTTTGGCTTCTTTTTCCTCAGTGATGGTACAGACAGAGAGAAACAAACATACCCAGAAAGAGTGCATTTTTAAAATTATCACTAAGATATTTTCTGGTTTGATTTTTTTTTTAAAAAAAAATAAGAGCTATAGTACTCTCATGAAGAAATAGCGTTATTTGCTATAATATAGTTAATAGTGTTACAATAAAATTATGAAAGAATGCTTATTTCATAAACAAATGTACATATTATACTGCTATGCTCTTTTGTTTTTTTAAAAATTCGGTGGAAATCTCTTAGTGACAATTAAAGCGCAATTAAAAAAGCATAGTCATAAAATGGGCAAAGGTGACAACGAATGTGTTCTGGGTTGTGATAGGTTCAGTTTTCTAAGCCATTACAGCCTGTGTGAAATTATCACCCTAAAGAAAGAAGGAAATTAAGTGCTAAATGCATCTACACCTGTGGAGATTATATATTTTTAATTTTAAAAATGTTTTCCTCCACTATGAGAACTACAAAGTAGATGGAAGAACCACAAGAAAAATACAGGATGGCAATGACTGAATGCCAGTACTGTGTGGATGCCCAAGAAAAAGTAAGTTAATGAAGCATAACAATTCCACACTAAACTCCTAGTGTAAAAGTGCTTTAAATCCATGTGCCAGCTACCCAAACAGTAACTGTGATTCCCATTGTAGGAACCAGGACTTGACTCTACAGGAGATTTCCCCTTCTCTGCCTTGAGTCTACAAAGAGGGGGTTGGGGAACCTGCAATCCTCCAGAAGACCTTGAATTCCAGGTCCCATCGGCCTCAGCTGGCACAAACAATTGTTGGGGGATGATGTGAGCTGTAGCCTTAACACCTCAGATTGGAAAAGGATTGTATATTGTGACTGGCAGCAAAAGCCTAGACTTTGAAATCCAGGTATTTCAGTCTGAAATCTTTTCACTGAAGATGTCAGGAACAGATATGAGACCTTGTACATTCAGAATGCCACCCAGACATAGTCCCCTACTTACTATCTATCTATTTAAATATTTGCATTCTGTCAGATATTACACAACCTCAGGGTAGCATGCAAGAAAATTAATGTAAAAGAATTTAAAACAACTTGAAGAATTTAAAACAGTAAGTATCTTACTCCTTTATTTTAAAACTTAGTATCTTACTTACTGGTTGACTGACCAAACCCAAAGGGTAGTCACCAATGCCTTTTCTTCATCCTGGAAAGAAGTGACCAGTGGGGTGCCACAGGGTTCTGTCCTGGGCCCAGTGCTATTCAACTTTATCAATGACTTGGATGAGGGGACAGGGGGTATGCTTATCAAGTTTGCAGATGACACCCAATTAGGAAGGGTAGTTAATACCCCAGAGGACAGAATCAGAATGCAAAATGGCCTTAACAGATTAGAAAGCTGGGCCAAAACTAACAAAATGAATGTCAGCAGGGAGAAATGTAGGATACTACACTTGGGCAGTAGAAATGAAATGCATAAATATAGGATGGGTGACACCTGGCTTGATGGCAGTACATGCAAAAGGGATCTAGGACTCTTAGTGGACCTCAGGCTGAACATGAGTCAGCAGTTTGATGTGGCAGCTAAAAAAGCCAATGTGAAGGAAGAAGTGAAACTAAAAAAGAGCATTATGAAGAATGGTGGAGAGCCAGCATAGTGTAGTGGTTTAAGCACTGGACTACAACTCTGGGGACCAGGGTTTGAATCCCTGCTCAGCCATGGGAACCCACTGGGTGACCTTGGGCAAGTCACTCTCAGCCTCAGAGGAAGGGAAAAGCAAATCCACACTGAACAACTCCTGCCAAGAAAATCCTGTGATAGGATCACCAAAGCTGGAAACAACTTGAGGGCACACAGCAACATAAAGAATAGAAGGAAGAATGAATCACCAAAGAAAAGTACACATGTGCAGCCAAGACTGCAGGAATAGTACAGCTCAAAATGAACTGAGACTGACTAGGCAACTAGGGAGCAACAAAAAGGTGTTTGTTTGTTTTTAAAAAGTTGCATTCAAAGCAAGAGGATGACCAAGGAAATGATGGGGCTGCTGCTTAGTAAGGATGGTAAAATGCTCACAGATCACAGTGAAAAGGCAGAGATGCTTAATAAATATTTTGCTTCAATTTCTCCCCCAAAAGAGAACTGCGCGATTCAGCAGAACTGTGTGACCTTAGTAATGGATCCAGATTGCAAATCAAAATTGACAAGAAGAGAGACAAGAATCACTGAGTTGTCCCAAAAGAGTTCACATCTATAGGGGCAGATGAACTGCATCCCAGAATACTGAAAGAGCTCTCTGAACCACTTGCTATCATTTTTGAGAAATCTTGGAAAACAGATGAGATGCCAGAGGACTGGAGTAGAGTAAACATTGTCTTTTTTTTCAAAAAGGGCAAAAAAAGAAGATCCAGGGAACTAAAGACAGTCAGCCTGACCTCAATACCATAAAAATATTAGGATGGATTGTAAAGGATTCTGCTTGCAAGTATCTAGATGACAAAACAGTGATTAGTAGAAGCCAGCATACGTTTATCAAGAACAAGTCCCACCAAACTAACCTTATATCTTTTTTGTTTTGTCAGGTTTAGTAAATGGTGGGAATTATATGGAAGTCATTCATCTGGATTTCAGCAAAGCATTTGCTAAAGTCCCCCATGATATTTTGATTAGCAAACTGATTAAATGTGGAATACATAGGAACACTGTCAAATAAATCCATAATTGATTGAAAAACCATTTTCAAAGGTCTCGGTTACACGATGGAAAAAAACCAAGAAGAATTCGCTAAGATTCCTAATTGTTTACACATGTTGCATCACAAAGTCGCCTCTTTCAGAGGGAGGGGGCACAAAAACCATCAAATGAGCACCAGAATTCAAAAAGGATTTTGACAAATTGGAGTGTGTCCAGAGAAGGGCAAGTAAAATGCTGAAAGGTCTGGAAACCCTGCCTTATGAGGAAAGACATAGGGAGCTGTGTATGTTTAGCCTGGAAAAAAGACGGTTAAGGGGCAATATGATAGCCCTGTTTAAGTATTTGAAGGGGTGTCACATTGAGGATGGAGCAAGCTTGTTTTCTTCTGCTCCAGAGACTGGAACACGGAGCAATGGATGCAAGCGCCAGGAACAGAGATTCCACTTCAACATTAGGAGGAACTTTCTGACAGTAAGAGCTGTTTGGCAGTGGAACACACTCCCTCGGAGCGTGGTGGGGTCTCCTTCCTTGGAGGTCTTTAAACAGAGGCTGGATGGCCATCTGTCAGGGATGATTTGATCATGATTTCCTGCGTGGCAGGGGGTTGGACTGGATGGCCCTCGTGGTCTCTTCCAACTCTACAATTCTATGATTCTATGATTCTATGAAAAGATCCAGCCACTGTTGTTGCCTCCCAGCTTGCTTGGCTGCTGTGGATGAAGAATCCCAAGTTATCCTGTGTGTGAGAGAGTGGGGGGGGGGAGATTGAGTAGCGATCTGCTCTTCCAGCTGTTTGCTCCCTCGCACTCCTGTGATGGCATTTGTGTGTGTGTGTGTGAGAGAGAGAGAGAGAGACAGGGAGAGTGGGTGAGGGGAAGGGGAGCTTGAAGGGGGGGTGGCTCCTCAAAGCTGAAAGGCTGCCTCCTTCCTCCCACCCTTCTTGCTTTGGGAAGAAGAGGGAGCACTCCCTGCTAAGGCATAAAAACTTAGCAATCATTCCTCTGGTAATCAGAGGAGGGAAAGGTGCTAGCACTCTCTCTCTCTCTCTCTCTCTCTCTCTCTCTCTCTCATCTTCCTGGCATCTTCCCCCCAGATGTGCTTGGGAGGCCACGACCCCCACCTCTATCTGTGTGAACTGCAAAGTGGAAAAATAAACAGATCAACTGATTTCTCACTAAATCATGTAAACTATCCGGCACTGGTGCAAAAAAGCGCTAAAGCGCAAACTGTCGCAATAAAAACTGCCATGTAACTGAACCTCTAGAGAGTTCATTCATCAATGACTGCTTCAAAGTGGAGGGAAGCCTCAAGTGGAGTGCTGCAGTGTTTTGTCCTGGAGCCAACATGCTTCAATATTTTTATCAGGACTTCAGTGACGGGTTAGAGGGAATCCTTACCAAGTTTCCAGATGACACAAAACTGGGAGCAGTAGCTAAGACATTGGAAGACAGAATTCAAAAGGCCCTTGATAAACTAGAAACTTGGGCTGAAACTAATAGAATGAAATTCAACTGAGACAAATGCTTTAATAGTATAAATAGTTTAATTCTGCTTTAATGTTCACTTTTTGTATGCTTTTAATTGTATTGTTCTTTTACATTATGAGCTTCTTTAAGTCCCAATTTTGGTGAAAAGATGAGATATAAATAAATGTAGCAACAATAATAACAACAACAACAATGGTGGTGGTGATGATGATGATGATGATGATGATGCAAAATTCTACATTTAGGTCACAAAAATCAAATGTATACTTATAGGATGGAGGATACGTGGCTCAGCAGCAGTGTAACCAGAGTGATAACTCTATCCATTTTTGATACACATTGTGTATCAGTATCAATTATGCCCTCCACGAGACTGATGGAAGAATAATCTAGGGATGAGGTTATGTGGAGGCAAGACTAGAGCATGCTAGTGACACATATACAAGCCGAAAGGACATGCCATTTGTAAGTTTCACAAAGCGTTTCACACCTTGGGCAGAGGTGAAGCGGAATCTCTTTGAAGTTACCAAAATAATGCCATGTTTTCCTGAGAAGGTGCAAAGAGGACGCATCCTTCTGCCCAGTTCAAAAGTAGGCTGGAAATCTCAGCATTCAGTGAGGTCTGGTTTCCTGATCACTCTATCTCCATTCCAAAGAGAGGGCTGTCTGCCATCCGTCAGTCAAAAACTGGTTTTTTCCTATAGCACTAGCTCATCCGAAACATATGAATATGTCCCAAAATCTCAGCGCAGTGCATCCTGACCTCACTTTCCTCCCATTATGCCAGTTCACTTTTCGTCCTCCCACTGCCAATCTTTTGGGTGCTCAGTCCCCATTGCCTTCCCCCAAGTCACTCTGTCCCTCTGTCTTCCACCCCCATTTCCCCCCATTTCAAATCTCTCTTTCTCCCCGCCCCAGCTTTCAAGGCTTTACTGCTCTGCTCTTAACTTCCCCTTTTCTCTTTGCTTCAACCGGCCACCACTTGTCCTTGCAATGCTTACACATGAGTAACTTCCCTTCGCAACACTTGCTCATGAGGAGTACCTCCCTTCAGGATTGGTACAATATTGCCTCAATTTAACCCACCTCTTACATTCTTCCTGCTTTTCCTCAATAGTTCTTGTGAGTGTGCTGGATGGATGTGTGTGTGTGTGGTGTGTGATGCAGTTTCAGTTTATTCCTAATAAAGTTTTTAACATTATTTTGGTTTTTCTGGCTTGTTTCTCAGTTAGTACTGGTATACATAGAGTTGAAAGATCCTGCCCAGTTACACAAGCTCTCGCTGCCAATGTGAGCTAATTTAAATTCCCCACAGTAAAATCACAGACAAGTGTGGATTTTCACACATGAGAGTGATTCACTTAACAGCAGTACATTTGAAAAGGACTTTGGGATTACTCTTGATTTGTAAATTGAGCATGACCCAGCAGTGTGATGCTGCAGGCAAATAACATTTTAGCCCACATGAATACAACCATACTTTCCAAGACAAGGAAATAATAGTCCCGCTATATTCTCTGCCAGGTAGACATCATCTGGAGTACTGCCTTAAATTCTGGGTGGCTTGTTTTAAAAAGGATACAGACAAATTTGAACAGATTCACAGAAGGGCAACAAGGTTGATAAGAGGTATGGAAGACAAAACGTGTGAAGAAAGGTTGAAGGAGTTGGGCAAGTTCAGCCTGGTGAAGAGAAGACTGAGGGGTGACAGGAGTCCACTCTGTAAATATCTTGAGGGCAGTCACAGAGGTTTGTTCTCTGCTGCCCCAGAGGGTAGGACCAGAGTGTTGCCTAGACGATGAAAAGCTTCTCATAGAATTCAAGGAGAATACATTTTGTCCCAACAAGATCCAGTGGTGATTCACCATTTTCAGAAGGAGAGGGGCCAAAACCTGCAAAACTACACAGGAAAAACCTTGGCAGCTTTTCCATTTTTTAAAAAAAATAATGCATGTGAATACACATTAGCGTTTGTTAGGACAACTGATTCACATCGCTGCATTTTCTGGAAGTCAAAATCTGATTGGTCAGATATGTGCAGGGGCCAGGCTTGCTGGATTAGCCTTTGTTTGTTTGTTTGTTTCATAATAGCGATCATGTGCATTTTTTCAGTGGCAAGGTGTCCAAACAGCTTTTTTAAAGCAGAAGGTTGCATTCATACATCTTAGATTTAAAGTTTTAAAAGAATGTGCAGTGGCGGCAACTTGTGGAGAATAAAAACACAAGTAATTCCCTTGTGGCCACCATCTTGATTCACAGGCATGCTTCCATGTGAACTTCAAACACAGATAACTTCACATATAAGCAATCTTGCCAAAAAACTATAGAGACAAATGGACACTGCTGCGATTTTGCATTAATGTGCAGCAATCCACATTATTGGCTTGTCTAGATGAGCCCCAGATCTAACAGTTTTAAGTTAAAGGATAGTAGATTTGAATTGAACACTAGAAGGAATTTCTTGAAAGTAAGAGCAGTTTGACAATGGAACCAATTATCTAGAGAGGTGGTGGAGTCTCTTTCTCTGGAAGTCTTCAAAAAGAGGCTAGACTGTTACCTGTTGGAAATGCTCTAGCTAGATTTCCTGCATTGAGCAGGGGGTTGGACTTGATGGCCTATGGAGTCCCTTCCAACTCTACAATTCTATGATTCTATGATCTTTCCATATTCAATGGAGTTGAGGTGACTGTGTTTCTGCTCCATCACTTTTTAAAGCAAAGTTACTTTTTGAAGTAATGCAGCATCAATGACGTCACATAAATAGGTGCCAGTAGCCCCATGACAACATTTCCAGACAGCATTCCAAGGAGCAATTGTATTCCTATTTTGGACACAATCCCAGCAACAATGTATTGGTACTTGAGTGCTGGGAAAATATCTCTGAAATAGGAACTCTGCAATAAAGAAGCAATAGCTATCATTCATTACACTACAGTGATCAAACCCTTTAATCTGTCTTCCAGAAAAGGAAGATAGTGGTCTCCCTCTCTCCTCCACCAAATATGTGTGTGTGTTTAGAAGACTAATTGACAGCTCCATCAATCCTATGGACATTCTACTTGTGACATAAACATGCATTGCTGCTGTACTCACCTTCCACAATGTCTCCTACATAGTGACTGAGAGTCTGGGTCAGTTCATCAGCACCACGGTCCAGTTTGGTGTCCATGCTAAACTTTTCAGTCAATGCCGTGAAACCTTTAACATGTATAAGAACCTGATGTCAATAAAAGAAAACCTGGAACTATGAATTAGCGTTCAGAGTACTAAAGGGCAGATGAGAGCTTCTGAATCAAGTTTTGAGAGGATGTCTGATGAATCTGCTCTATGTTTGGTATGCTTTTGCATTGGGTTGGGAAAGCAGCACACCTGACTGCTATTGCATGCTACTGGATTGCCTGCTTACTGACTATGAAGTTTTTCACACAGCCACTTTCTCCCATTGCAGGAACGGAACAGGCTCACTGAAAGATTTTTCTTTCAGACGACGTTCACCCTGTTCCACTCCCACGGCATGGCTGTTCTGTTTTCTCCCTGTGATATAGTATTCACGGGGAGAAGTCATTATTAAGCACCCGGTTCCATTTCTGTAATGGAACGCAGGTGTGCGAATAGGACCCCTGTCCCTGTTCTGGAATGGCAGGGACAGGGGAGGAGCTCCGTGGCAATCACTTCCTGCCATGATTGGGACATCCAGGTAAGTGGGACCCTTCCACCCCCTCCCCAGGTTCCTTGTTTTTTATTTTATTTTCCTTTTTAAATTTATTTGACAGCTGGGGGTTACTGCAGCAGAATGGAGGTAAGTGTGGGAACGTTTACCTCCATTCCATTGCAGGAATGGGATAGGGGTTTGCGGGATAGAACTGGGGCTTTTGGCCCTGGTGTGAAAATCTCCTATGTCTTAGCACCTATATGGGGCCTGTGATCAACCTGATAATTACTACATTGGACATAAATAACCAGCATTTTTCAAGCTCAGGCTCAGAAATGAACATTAGGGGCACAAAAAAATGTGTCTCAAGTAAGAGCCAATTTTTCAGGCCTAAGCATTCTTCTCTGGCATTTTGCCTACCTGAAACGTCTACAAATAGCAGAACGCCATCAAAACTCTCAATGAAAGGGACTTCCTGAGAGAAATCACCATACACTATCAAGTCAGGGACATGAGCAGCTACTTTGCCAAGGGTGGAGATCTCATTCTGCTTTTTGTCCTCTCCTATTGACATCATTGGCTTCTAGATGTGGCAGATTAATGAAGCTTGTGGCTCAGGGATGGAAAAGAGAGGCACTTGATCTTCTGTGGTGCCCAGGCACTGTGAGGATTCCTTCCACACATGCTTAGATAGCATCACTGTTGCCAGGCACATGTCACAATGAACTGTCAGAAGTTTCTCTTCCAGTAATAGTTACTGGGAGCTATAACTGTCTCGACAACAGTTGCCAGGCTACTGAAAAGGCCTTATTTAGCATACTTAACTGATGGGCCTATGAATGTGCAGGGACTAAATAATCCAGGTAAGTGCCTATGGGGAGACATGTCTATCAGGCAGTTTGGATCAAAGTTGTATAAGGCCTTATAATCAGAACTCTGAATTTTGCCTAGAAACAAACACAGGCAGTGGAGTGTTGTAGCAAAGAGGTTGTAACCAGCTCCACTCCAAGATACACCTACAGTGCATACTTAGGTTTATGATGGTCTACTTCCTCAAATATGTACAGTATGCAAATTATTCTGATTGCCCAGGGTTCTAATGTCTAAAAATTATCCAAACTGGGCACATTAATTGTTACATTTTTTTTCTTCCAATATGTTTCAACCTTCATACCATTTTTTACAGTTACATCTGATCTGAGAGAACTTTGTTAAACTGCTGGATTGAGAACAGGGAGACCCAAGTTCAAATGTTACAGTTCTAAGTTCAAGGTCATGGAATTTACCTTGTGACACTGGCTGTCATCACCTCTCAGCAAACCTACCTTAGAGGATTGCTGTGGGAATTAATAGGGAGAGAGATACCGTTTCCAGTGAAGAACAAACAAAAGAACAACAATAATACCCACATAGTGACATGCAAATACACTTTCAGTGTTATTCTCATCAGATTACTTTTTTTTGCATCTTTTTTTATCACTGATGGCAAAATACTACAGGCGAGGGTAACAGGGGTGTTTAATGGGGCAGTTTGGAGGGGGAGGCCTGGAATTCTGATTCAGTGCCAACCTAAGATTACTGAATATAGACAGTGAGGGAGCTGCTGCAATCACCTGCAACAGCTGTGGAATGTTCATATTCTTGCTAGAGGATGCAGTCCATACCTGTACCAAATGCAAGTTGGTGACTCCATTGGAAGAGAAGGCCTGTGTATCTACAGTTCAGCATATTAGGGAGCATGAGGTTTTCATGGATAGAGTGGAACAGACTGTTCTGGATGAGGAACACACAGGGGGAGTCTCTGAGAATCTCCTCTGAAGTCAGTTCCCAAACACAGAAGGTAAACATTTGGAGGAATGTGACACATAAAAGAAGTAGAAGGACCAGGGATCATTATATGAGTTTGGAGCTAAAGAATCAATTTGAAGCTCTCGCCCTTATCAGAGATGATGAGGAACAGAAACAAGAGCAACAGTTCTGGTCTGCAGAGAATGTGCAGGTGACTTTGCAAAATTCAGTACATGGAATGGCTCCAGAGGAGACCTGTGGTGGTGGTAGGGAACTCTCTGCTGAGGGGAACAGAAGCAATAGTTTGCAGGCCAGACAAAACATCTCGAGAGGTGTACTGTCTCCCTGAGGCAAAAATCCATTATGTAACAGAGAGGCTGACAAGACGTATGAAGCCCACTGACATTTACCCCTTCCTTTTGCTCCATGTAGGAACCAATGACACTGCAAGGCATAGCCTTCAGGATATCACAAGGGACTGCAAGCCTCTGGACAGTAACCTGAAGGACCTTTATGCACAGGTTGTCATTACATCTCTTCTCCCAGCTAAAGGACATAGCCCAGGAAGGGACAGGAGAATAGTGGAGGTGAACAATTGGCCCCACAGACGGTGCCACTGGGAACAATTTGGCTTCTTGGACCATGGTTTATTGTTTCATAAAGCTGGATGTGATGAACCCGCTAACGCACACACGGAATCAACACACATGTAGCAGCAACATGGTTTATTGATCAAGGATATGCATACGGTATCATTCCAAAGCCAGTTCTGGCTGGCCCCAATATAGGACAGACAGATTAAGTTATCATTAGGTTTCGATTCCCCGCAGGCCTGGGAACAGTTAGGGAGGGTGGAGAGAGGCTAGGGAAGACACATTCCAGATTTTCGCAGCTGGTGACCTTGGGCTGCCAGGAAGAGATGTCTGTGGAGCTTAAGGCGGACTGGCCTGGCTCCAGGAGTTAAGGTGTCCTGGGAAAGTTCCCAAGAGAACCAAACCATGTCAGGGCCTAATTAAACCATGTCAGGGCATAACCTAGATCACTGCAATGTCCAACATCCAGGGCAGGTCACGACACTGGACTTCTGGCAGAGTTCCACCTACAGCAGTTGGCAGCAATATTTTTGTTAAGAGGCTCAAAAATCTGATCATAGAATCATAGAATTGTAGAGTTGGAAGAGGCCACAAGGGCCATCCAGTCCAACCCCCTGCCATGCAGGAAATCACGATCAAAGCATCCCTTACAGATGGCCATCCAGCCTCTATTTAAAGACCTCCAACAGACTTTAAAGACCTCCAATAGAAAGGTCAGGAGGGCTTTAAAATGAGCTATGTTGGCAAGGGATGGCAAGAGGTTATCAGGTGCTGTTATAGAGAGAACTGGCCAAATAGTACAAGAACCCAACTGTGGTAGGAAAAAAACTTTAAGCCACTAAGGGGAAAGGCCCACGGTCTTAGATGTCTCTACACTAATGTAGAAAGCATAGGACATAAATCGCTATGTACTAAAGGTCCTTCAAGCTAGAGGTCCTACACTGAGCTATAGCTTGAAGGACTTTCTAGTACATAGCGATTTCAGTAGGGTTAAAAAAACCTGGTTCCTACCCTTAGTAGCCACTTATGTTGTGGCAGGTGTAAATGTGCACAATCACTTATGATCAACATATTTCAATACCCAACTTTGAATAAATGTGTCAACTTAGAAATTATTTGAGCTGTAAGACAGCTAATGTTATTTATATAATTATATCCTTGTCAACTGCATAGGCCAAGTGAGTAGACAGATAAGAGCAAGATTTAGCGAACACAAAAGCAGAATCTGACATAAAACCTTGGATTCACCCTTAGGGGAACATTGTAACACCTTTAATCACTCTCCAGATTCTCTTAGATTCTTTGTTATAAGAAGTAGTGCTGCAACATACACCAATTACAGTTGCTTTGTTGTGAAGCCTTTTGGATTTATTATTTAAAAACTTATTCACCTTTTGGTTTAAATACTAACATTCAGTATCAGTGTTTTTTTTAATAGAGAAATTAATGAGGGTATTGATATCACTTTAAGGAGGACTAGCTTTAGAATTTGCCATCAGATTATTCTTAAAGAGACCACAGCTGGGAACCCTGATTAGAAATTAGGATAGAAGTATAATGCCTTCATAGCTATTGGAAAGTTACCCACTCCAACAGCAAATATTACCGAGGGGAGAAGAACATGCTTGTAATTCATGTATGTAGGTGTGTGACAGTTCCAGTAAGTAGAATTGAACTATGAGGGTTATTCAGATAATGGTTACCTGCATGGTTTTCATAATTTTGTAATATTGTTGGTTCAACAGAAGCCAAACAGGTGTTTACTATCAGCTGAGGAAGACATTCAGGAAGATGAAACACTTCTATAATTACCCAGGAAGAATTGTCCCTTGACTCACTGCAACATTTCACTAATGAACTTGAGTTGCTGTATTATCTTACTTACAAGCTGCTTATCTTTGCTGCCTTTTGATGTTTCCACTTGCTAATTGGTTAATGGACAGCTTGCAAAGTTTCTACAATATAAGAAAGGAGGGCTGTTTGTTTTAATTTGTTCTATTGTACAGTTGTCCCTCTACATTCACAGATTTGGCATTCACAATTTTAAGTATTCACAGCTTGAAAATATTCTTTAAAAAATAGTAATCCAAAAAGCAAACCTTGATTTTGCCATCTTCTGTAAGGGACACCATTTTGCTATGCCATTGCATATAATGGGACTTGAGTATTCATAGATTTGGGTATTCACGGGGGGTCCTGGAACTAAACCCCAGCGAACGTGAAGGGACAACTGTATTATTCTACTGTTCAGCTGCTATTTGGACATTCTAATGGGTTTATGAACTGTTTGAAATGTTACATTATTGACACAGTAGCATTGTTGCATTTATATGGTCTAAAAAGGTGATTTCATGTTGTCATAATCACATTGTGGTATTGTGCATGTATATTTATTTTGTTCTAAGATGCCTCATGTTTTGTTAGTAAAATGTTTACTGCTTAATTAGACTTCCCTGATTGCTAGCCATATCCCAAGACTATAAAGTCTAACAAAATCCTCACTTGTCTTGCAGATATTTTCACTGTCCAGAAGGTGGAAGAGCCAACAAGAGGATCAACTACTTTAGACCTGATCCTAATCAATAGTGATGACCTGATTAGTCATGTGGAAGTGGCAGGATCTTTAGGTAGGAGTGACCATGTTCTCCTGGAGTTTGTAATATAGCAGAAAGGGGAAGCCAAGTGTAGTCAGACACACATTCTACAGTTCAAGAAAGCTGATTTCAGTAAACTTAGGAAAATGTTGGGGATGATCCATTGGTCACAAATACTAAAAGAGAAGGGAGTTCATGATGTATGGGAGTTTCCTAAAAGTCAGATATTGAAGGCACAACTTCAAACAGTTCCAATGAGGAGGAAAAATGGGAGGCGTCTAAAGAAACCAGGATGGATGTCTAAAGACCTTTCCACAGGGCTAAGATTTATTATTTTTTTATTTATTACAGTATTTATACCTTGCTCTGTCAGGATGTTGGGACTTGCAATACAATAGATTTATGCTATAAAGAGCTGAAATGGCTGATAGGGTGCAGTATTGTGAGCTAATAGCAGATTGCTGGAGCCAGCCTGTAGACAAGATTAATGACTTGACAAGTAACCTTGGGAGGCTCTGAGTCTGAAGACATTCTTATCTGTCTTTGCTAGAGAGAATGTTTACTTCTCTTTGCAAAAGCAAGGCTGTTGTAAGCTGTGTGATCAGCTATTCTATGTTTCAGTTTCTGTTATGGGCTTTGCAGTATAAAATATGTTATTCTGAGGAATGCTTTTATTCAGAGTTCTTAGGCAGGATTCTTTGTGACATTGTATATATCTCCATTACACTGAAGTAAAGAGAAGTACATGTAGTTTCTTATGCTGAAAGCCTGTGTCTGTTCGTTTATTTCTCCTGCCTGAAGAATGAAGACTCTGCTGCAAACTTTTTGCTGCCTAAACCTCTTGATGTGCTCAGAGATTTAGTGCGCTAACCTGACATGCTCTTCAGCCACAAAGGCTCTCAGAATGGCTTACAAATTGTTAAGGACTTAAACATCTACACTGCTGTATAGTGCACTAGGTACTCTCTAAGCAGTTTATAATGCTTCCACAAGAGGAATTCAAATGAATAGCCAGCACATGCAGGGAGAAAGTCATAAAAGCTAAAGTGTAGAATGAGCTCAGGCTTGTTAGAGAGGTTCTAAACAATAAAAAGAGCTTTTTTGGTGATGTCCGTAGCAAAAGGAAGAACAAGGAAATGGTAGGGCCTTGGCATGGAGAAGATGGCGCAGTGTGAACAAGGGAATGAGAAAAGAACTACTCAACACCTTCTTTGCTTCAGTCTTTTCCCAAAAGGAAAACAAATGGGGCCGTTTATACACCAAAATAAATCCTCTAAGAATTCGCAAAGAGTCCTACTAGTTCCCACATATTTCGCATCAAAGTCGCCGTATTCAGAAGGAGGGGGGCAAAAAAACCCCATAAGTCACACAGTATCAGCTTTCACTATTTTCCCTGTCTTTTTTGAAAAGTAGCACAAGTTAGTGCACTATTGACTGTGTGAGCACCCATTTTGCTTATGGCAGTGGGAACTGTCAGCAGTTTTTTTCGAAATTGGAACAGCAGAGCTTATCCATGATTGGTTGAATTGACCAAAAAGGAGGGAGAGTGGACTTGCAAGAGATGAAGCTTGAAAAGATCTAGCCAGCTGGCTTGCCTTCTAGCATAATTACTGTTCCTCTCTCCCTCTGTGTGTGTGTGCGTGCGTGCGTGCATGCGTGCATGTGTATAAGAGAGAGAGTGCTCGCTGGATTGTTATTTTGTGTGTAAAAGAGTGTGAAAGAGGGGGGAGAGAGAAGCAGTCTGCTCAGCTGTCAGGGACTGCAGAGTGAACAGAATCTCAGCTGCATTGTTCATGTGTGTGTGTGTGCGTGCACGGGCGTGCGAGACAGAGAGAAGTCGGCTCAGGTGGCAGGGATCTTGGCTGCTTTCCTTCCCTCCTTTGTCATTATTTAGAGATAAAGACATCTGGCCATTTTCCCAGATAGCATGAATGACCTCACTGTTGTTTAACCTTGTAACGTAAACACACTTGAAGCCTGGCTGAACTTTACAGGCCTAGTGAGACAGTAGTCTTTTGCCTAGCTGAAAAATCATCATGGATATAATATGACTTCAATGCTCATTTTCCTTGACACCCCTCTGAATATTCATCTAGGCAAATGTATTTTACATATCAGACATCACACCCAATTTGTTACACAGATACTGATGTTTCAGAGGCCCTAAAGCCTTAGTAAACAAATCTGCAATGTTTTCTTCACTGGCGCAGAAATTTAATCTTATTAGACCATTCTGTATGGCCTCTCTGACATTCTGAAACTTTACAGCAACGTGCTTGGTTCGGGATTTTACCCCCTTTGCACTGTGATGTAACAGACACACGCTCACATTAACTCAATAAGATTTCTTTATTAAGCAAGGAAATGTAGACCAATAACATAGGCAAAGACAGAACTGAAACCAACCTAGTACAGACACCAGATAAACCCTTACAGTGTGAAAATGGTATGTGGGGAGGGCTGTAGGAGTGCAACTACCTCCAAGTGCTGTGACCTTGAAGCTGCCAGCATTCCCAGACCCAAAAAGCAGGCTGGCTGCCATCCAGAGGCAGAGAGGCCCAGGCAGGGGAAACAGGCCAGGAACCAAACTCATGTCAGGCCTAAAACCAAACTCATGTCAGAGTCTTCCATGGAGTCTACTCTAATACCCAGAATCCATGGATGAGCATGACATACCGCCCCCTCAAGGAGAAACCCCCCACCCTAAATCAAAACCCACAGACAGAGAAAATTGCCAAGCCAAACACAGGAATCCCACCCTTTCAGCCGGGCTTACCAGGGAAGCAAGCATGGAACTTCCTCAATAAGCGCAGAGCCTGGATGTGTTCAGCATTGACCCATTTGACATGACCCATAGGCAAATGCTTCCATTTTTCCAGATACTGCAAAAAAAAAAAAAAACCTGTGAACCCGAGAGTCCAGCACATCAGAAATTTCAAAGTGTTGATCATTGTCCACCATGATAGGGTGGGGCATCTCAGGAACTCAATGATGTTAATCTGGAGGGCATGCAGTCTTGAGCAAACTAGAATGAAACACAGGGTGGACGTTATGATACAATTTGGGCAAGGACAGTTCAAAAGCCACAGGGTTGATTTCCCTAACAAGTATTTAGGCCCCAACTTTTTCGAGGGCCGTGGGCTCTTCAAGAGTTTAGTAGAAAGATATACCAAGTCTCCCACAGCCTAATTTGGGGTAGGGTCACGCCTCTTGTCCGAGTGTTCTTTGTAGCGGGCTTTTGCATACTCTAGGGCCAACACAACTCTCGGCCATGTGTCCTTGATTTGAGCGCTCCACTGAGTTACAGGAACCGGGTCTTTGGGTTCCCCCTCACCCAAAGGCAGTGGGTCAAAGTCCTGTCCTGAAACAATTTTAAATGGGGACAAACCCATACTTTGGTGTATGGCGTTGTTGTAAGCCACCTCTGCGAAGGGTAACAGATCAACCCAATCAGACTGCTGGAAGTTGACATAGCACCTTAAATACTGTTCCAAAAATTCATTCAAATGTTTGGTCTGGCCATTGCTTTGTGGATGATGAGAGCTACTCATCCATTGCTCAATTCCCAACAACCTTGTAAATGCCTTCCAGAACTGAGAGGTGAATTGAGCTCCCCTATCTGAGATGATTTTGGTGGGAACTCCATGTAGCCTGCATATGTGTTGTACAAACAGTTTGGCCAGCTGGGGGGCGGTCGGGAGTTTCTTGCAGGCAACAAAGTGAGCTTGCTTGGAAAACAGGTCTTACTCTCTGGCAACTCAACAATGAAGTCTATACTAATGACCTCCCAAGGTTTAGTGGGGGTAGGTAATGGTAATAACAGGCCTTTTGATTTTCCCCTGGCCCTTTTTGCTAGCGCACACATATGACACCCTTTCACATAATTTTCCCCTTCCTTTCGCATTTTAGGCCACCAGAATTGCCGTCAAGTTAAATGTAATGTTTTCACATACCCAAAGTGACCTGAACACTTCACATCATGGCACTGTTTAAGGATGGCAGTTCTCATAGCCTCGGGGACGTACATGTGTTGCCCCTTCCAAGCCAAACCCCCTCATAGTATTACCTTCCCTTTGTGAGAAAGGAACCAGGGGTCCTGGAAAAGAGCGACTGCCATCTGAGCCCGCCACCCACCCCCAATGTTGTCTGTGGTGAGGGGGAGGGCTCCAGGGATGTTGGGGTTGGTGCCACCATTGGGGTCGTGCCCGTTGGGAGCGGCCCATGAGGCCCTCCCATTAGGTTTCACTCCAGACCCAGAGTGGACTGTGTGTGAGAACTGCCAACACCAAATGGGAGGGGGAAAACCCATGTCTATTACTTCCTTCCGCTTACTATCATGTTGAGGAAGCCTGGACATAACGTCAGCCAAGAAATCCTTTTCCCCCGGGAGAAACATCTCAGCGGCTTTCAATACAATAGATCATAGCATCCTCTTGGATTGCCTGAGAGGGTTAGGAATCGGAGGCACTGCACTCCAGTGGTTGCAGTCCTTCCTCTTGGGCAGGTCCAGAGGGTGTTGCTCAGGGACAGCTGCTCCAGCAGAAAGGAGCTTACTTGTGGCATTCCACAGGGCGCCATCCTGTCCCTGATGCTGTTTAACATCTATATGAAGCTGCTGGGTAAGATTATTCGGAGTTATGGGGCTGGGTGTTATCAGTACACGGATGACACCCAGATCTATTTCTCCTTGTCCCCGATCGTCGGCCTCAAATTCCGATGGCGTCTCTCCTCTTAATGACTGTCTTAAAGCAGTAATGGGCTGGATGAGGAAAAACAGATTGAGATTGAGATTAAATCCAGACAAAACAGAGGTGCTCACGGTAGCGGCCTTAAAACCAGGAGTTGGGTTGCAACCTCCAGTCCTGGACAGGGTCATGCTCTCCATTAAGGACTATGTTCGCAGTCTTGGGGTGCTCCTTGATTCATCACTTCAGATGACTAGTCAGGTGAATGCGACGGTCAGGAGTGCCTGTTATCAGCTTCGGCTGATACGCCAGCTGCGCCCTTTCCTGGAAGTAAGGGACCTCAAGACTGTGGTGCATGTGCTGGTAACCTCTCGTCTAGATTTCTGCAATGTGCTCTACATGGGGCTACCCTCATGCTTGGTCCGGAAACTTCAGTTGGTACAAAATATGGCAGCCAGAGTGGTCTCGGGAACATCTCGGAGAGACCATATAACTCCAGCATTAAAATCTCTCCACTGGCTGCCTATCAGTTTCCGGGCCCAGTATAAGGTATTGGTTATTACCTTTAAAGCCCTAAATGGCTTGGGTCCAACTTATCTCCGGAACTGCCTCCTCCCATACAATCCTCCCTGCGCACTCCCTGCCACAAAAATCTAGGCTGTCTGCAACCTCCAAGAGGGCCTTTTCGGTAATTGCCCCCAAATTGTGGAATGACCTGCCAAACGAGATCCATCAGATGACAAGCCTGAGTAACTTTTAAAAAGCACTAAAGACGGATCTCTTTCGGCAGGCCTTTCCTAATTAGATCCCGGCCTCAGGAGCTCCTGGCCTCTCTTAATCTGCTGGCTATTTATTGTATTTATTGTTTTTTAAATGTGATTTTAGATTAGTTGCTTTTAATTTATATTTGTTTAATATCTTTTTATGGGGAAGAGTGGGGGTGGGTGGTGTTTTGGGATTTTTATCTGTATTGTATTTTAATTATTGTAAGCCACCCCGATTGTTTTAACAGAGGGGCAGGGTATAAATAAATATTATTATTATTAATATTATGAGAAACTTCAGTGTGAAGTTGAACCGGTAAAAGAAACTGGCCCACCTAATTTGTTTGGGGTTCAAGCACTGTGGTGTTTTCAAAGCCTCCAAGTTTTTGTGATCTGTCCAAACCTCAAAAGGTTGGGAAGATCCTTCCAGCAGATGGCGCCAAGTCTCTAAGGCTAATTTGATTGCCTCCACCTCTTTCTCCCATACTGGCCAATGTTGTTCAGTTTCATTGAACTTCCTTGATAGATATTCACAGGGTCTGAGCTCCCCGCTTCGTCCCGCTGCAACAACACCTCCCCATCGCCACATCAGAGGTGTCCACTTGAACCACAAAAGGCCACTCGGGGTCAGAGTGCTTAAGGATCAGCTCAGAGCTGAAAAGCTTTTTCAGTTTGTCAAACGCTCTTTGACATTGGTCGTCCACATAACCTTTTGAGGAGGCTTCTCTTCCTTCCCCTTCCCAGTTCATTTCTTCCCACACACACACACCCTTGTTTTTCCACAGGTCAGTCAAGGGCGAAGCCACCTCAGCAAAGTCAGGGATGAAGGACCGGTAAAATTAAGCAAACCCCCAAGAAGCTTTGAAGCCGCTACCTGATCCTGGGAGCCTCCCATGCGAGGACTTCCTTAACCTTCTCAGGGTCCATTTCAACCCCCCTGCTAGAGATATGGTACCCCAAATAATCCAAGCGGCTTTGGTGGAATTCGCATTTTGACATTTTGGCATACAAGTGGTTCTCCCCCAGTTTACTAAGCACTTTCTTCACCAGCTTAACATGGGACGTATAGTCCTCTGAGTAGATGAGCATATCATCCAGATACACCAGTACCCCTTTGTACAAAAACTCTCTAAGCACATCATTGATTAAGTTCTGGAACACTCCAGGGGCCCCACTTAGTCCAAATGGCATCACGCGGAATTCAAATGTCCCTAGCTGGCAATTGAAAGCAGTTTTCCACTCATCCCCCTCTTCAATTCGCACCCTGTAATAGGCCTCCCACAAGTCCAACTTGGTGAATATCTTCCCTTTGGCTAAATGAGCCAGGATATCCTTCATTAGGGGGAGGGGTATTGATTTGATGCACTGATGGCGTTTAGGGACCTGTGATCTATGCAGAGATGGAGAGAAGAATTGCATTTGTGTCTGAACAACACCGGGGCCCCCAAGGGGGAAGTCGTAGGTCTGATGAACCCCCTGGCCAAGTTTTTATCTATGAATTCCCAGAGGACATCCATCTCCGCTGGGGTCATGGAGTAATTCTTAGGTTTGGGCAGCGCTGCCTGGTAAACTATTTCAATTGCACAGTCAAACAGCTTGTGGGGGGGGGGGTAGAATGTCACATTCCTTCTCTTCAAACACATACTGCCACTGTTTATACTCCACCGGTAACTCCTTCACTTAGCGAACTTAAAGTGATGGGGCTTGGTTGCTTGTGGGGTCCCCCCCAGTGAGGCTTCACACACCCCGTGTTCCCGCATACACATGGGGTCCGTAAAAGTCACAGTTTCTTCCATCCAGTCTATAGTGGTGTTGTGGAATTTCAACCAGTTCAAGCCCACTACTGTGGCTGGGACCAAGCCTGGCGCTATCACAAATTGAAGTTCCTCCTGATGATTTCCCATCATCATCTGTACCAGACCAGTTATCTGCCTTGTGGGGCCCCCCTTCATCATTGCCCCATCCGAGACAGCCACACTGGCTTATCTAGCTTGATGGTGCTGACAGTTCGCTGATTAGGGAGGGGTGAATTAGCACCTGGGTACACCTGGAGTCCACTATGATCATTACTTTTCAGAGGGGGCATTATTTACAACCCCTATCTTGGCTTTTAGGAAAAAGGGGGCTTTCACCCCACTCACCACAGTACTTGGGCGCCCTTCAGGATGAGCCCACCCTTGGAACTTAGTAGGGTGGGCTGGATTTGTTTCCCACTGGCTCAGCGTCAGAAGAGGACCCACTGTTGTCTGGGTCCTCCGAAGACTCTCCCGCCGTGTGGCCCAGGTTCAAGGCACGTACCACTGCTTCAGCCTTTGGCTTGAACGGTGTCTTAGGTGCTGTCGGCTTCCCATCTGACTTCTTGGGCCTCTCCTCAGCGGGGTTGTCCTGGGGTTTCTCTGGGCACTCGGCTATGCAGTGTCCACCTTTTCCACAACACAGGCACAGCCCTTTCTGCATCTGACGCTCCCTCTCCAACTCCCCTGAAGAGCCTCCAGCTGGTTGAGCCGCCTTAGCTTTTTTCCTGTGGACCCACCAGGCTTCCCGCTGAGCCCTTGGCATTGCCCGGCCAGCTTGACACTCTGTTAAGGGTTTCCATCTCCCCAGCCATCTGCACCCACCCCAGGAGGGTTTCTGGATTCCTTTGGACCAAGGCCCACTCTAGGATGTCTGCATTAAGGCCATCCTGAAAATACTGCACCTTAGTGGCCTCGGTCCAGTCGGGGATCTGGCTGGCCAGGTGGTGAAATTCGGAGGCGTACTCAGCCACGGGTTTTGAGCCTTGGCCAAAGGCGTTGGAGTTCCGTGCACACGCACCTCATCCTCAGTGGGTCTTTGAATTGAGCTCTAAGGGCCATCATGAAGTCATGGAAGCTCCCTAATACCAGAGCCCACATGTCATAGAGCCCCACCAGCCAGTTTGCTGCCTCCCCCTCTAGCTGGCTGGAGACATACTGCACCTTCTCGCCCTCCGTCTGGAATTCTTCCTCCCAGTGAGACATGAATCCCATCACCTGGGTCAAGAAGTATGGCAACTTCACGGTATCCCCATCAAATGTGGCCTTCAGGTCTCGGTGCTTGAGGCCACGCAGCCTCTCCCACGGCTCAACTGGACCATCCCCCGCTGGGGGTACTGGACCAGGAGCCAGCGGGGCTGGGCCTCCATCAGGCACTGCAGTGACCCCACCTGGAGGAGCCGGGGTGGGCCCCCCCCCGGAGGAGGTGGCAGCTGGGGTCCCTGAGGAGGTTGACCTCTCCCTGGGGCTGTAGGTTGCTGGGGCACTCTCTGTAAGATCTCCAGGGGGCTTGTCTGCATGACCTCCATCTGTTGCTTCAGCTGCTGCACCACTTTCTCCAGTTCAGAGCGAGTGAGTCTCGGCCCAGGCTCTCAGAACCCCTTGGTTAGGGGTCTGTCCCTGACCTGCATTCTTCCTGACCTCTCTCATCCGGCCAGAGCCTGCTGGCTCCCATGGCCATTCCTGCTCCATGCACCAGAGTCTTGGAGAAAGCCAGGCTGCCCCTCCCCAGGGCTTGCCTGGCTCCCAGTTCCATATGGTTGGGGGGGGGGTCAGCCTTCCAGTTCTCCACAGGGCTTGGCTCTGCTCTTCCTCCGGCACACCTGCACCATCCCCCAGCAAGCTGGCTCCCTGGTCATCGCCTGTGGCCAGGTCTTTCTCCGTCTGGGTTCCAATCTCCATGTCGTCAGACATCACGGGTAGGAATTAAGAGTTAAGAAGGATTGGTGAGTTCTGGCTCACACTCACATTAACTCAATAAGATTTCTTTATTAAGCAAGGAAACGTAGACCAGTAACATAGGCAAAGCCAGAACTGAAACCAATCTAGTACAGACACCAGATAAACCCTTACAGCTTGAGAATGGTATGTAGGGATGGCTGTAGGAGTGCAACTACCTCCAGGTGCTGTGACCTTGAAGCTGCCAGAGGAACAGCATCCCCAGACCCAAAAGGCCTGTCCAGAGGCAGAGAGGCCCAGGTAGAGGAAAAAGGCCAAGAACCAAACTCATGTCAGGCATAAAACCAAACTCATGTCAGGGTCTTCCATGGAGTCTACTCTAATACCCAGAATCCATGGATGAGCATGACATGCACATGCCATTTGTATGCACGCTTGTGAGTCCTCAAAAACCTCAATAGGCTTCTCTGTTGGAACACCCAAGTCAGCAATCACTTGATCCAAATAAACCAGCTCAGAAATCAATGAGGACAGAGCTGCAAATTCTGAATCTTCAGAGCTTAAAACAACAATTGTTTGCTTTCTGGGTCCCCAATTACCAGCAGTACCTGCATAGATGATGACCATCCCTGGATTGGACTTTCTATTGCGGATTTCATTTGCGAAATCTGTATCTATGTAGCATTTTCATTCATGGCACCCTTGTGAACTGATTATCACACCATGATCCAAACTGCCACACAGATATCTGAGTACTCTCTTCAGACATTGCCAATCATGTTGAGTTGGCTTTGACACCCTTCTGGACAGAATATTGACAGCAAATTCTATATCAGGGTGACTCCATTTGGCAATGTACAACAGACTTCCAATTAGAGAATGAAAAATTTCAGGACATTCAAACAACCTGACATCAGTAACATTGACAAAATATGTACACATAGGAGTCTTAGCAGATTTACAGTCAGACATATTACAAAGATCCAACAACTTCAATTTTCCGGGTTTGGCTCATTTTGAAACCACCATCTTCAAGCCTTTGAAAATCTACCCCCAGATAATGTTGTATTTCACCAAGATCTTTGAGTCTAAGTCTTGACCCCAGTTCTTCTTTGAACTTCTTCACTTGATTGTCAGTTTTTGTGATCAGACACAGATCATCCACAAAAGCTATCACGATTTCATAATTCTGGTTGGTACCTCTTGTGTACAAACATGGATCAGCAATGCTGTTTTCAAAACCAACACTCTTCAGCTGTTCATCCAAACAGAGATACCAGCACCTGCCACTTTGTTTCAAGCCATACAAAGCCTTTTTAAGTTTGTACACATGGTTTGGCCCACCACTATGAAATCCAGGAGCCTGCTCTATGTAAATGCACTCATCCAGTGGGGCATTTAGATAGGCAGTTTCCACATCAAAATGGTTAACTTTGAACCTGTGCAAACTTGCAACAGATAAAGCAATCTTGATACTTTGGGCCCTGGCAGGGGGTGCAAATACTTGATCATAATTCAGATACTTTATTTGTGAATACCCCTTTGCCATCAAAAGTGCTTTGTATTTGACAGTACCATCATGCATTTGTTTCTTTTTGTACACCCAATGGCACCCAACAGCCTTCTGCCCCTCTGACAGTGGGACAACCTCATACACGTCATGGTCTGCAATGGATTTAATTTCATCCTCCATTTCACATTTCCACCTTTGTTGTTCATCTTGAGGCAACTTTAGGACTTCAGTGAAACTGTCAGGTTCAAAAGTTACCTGGCACACTCTCACATTTTGCACAGTAAACCTCTGAGGTGCCCCCCCCTTTGTTGTGCTGCTTGAACGCCGGGGAATGACAGGCTCAGTTTGATCATCAGATTCACCATCAGAGTCACTTTTAGACCCATTTTCTGTGTCAGAACTCTCCTGTTTTGGAGCTCTCCATTCAGGTTTTGGGGAACTGCTAGCACCTGCTCCAGCTGCTGGCCATCTTATGCTTCATCCACACATGAAGGCAAAATTACTTCTGGGTTAGAGGACACATGGTGCCAATTAGCATGCTCCTCAAACTCAGCATTTCTTGAAATCAAAACTTTACCATTTGGGAGTGCAAAACGCCATGCTTTACTTCCTTGCTCATAGCCCAGAATTTTTAGCCTTCTAGCCTTGGGTTCACCATTTCTCCTGATTGCTTTGGGAATGTTCACCCATGTATAGGATCCAAAGACCCTAATGTGCTTCACAGATGGCTTCTTGCCATAGAACATGAAAAATGGGGTATTTGACACCACAGAACTTGGAATGCAGTTACTCAAATAATTAGCAGTCAACATGGCTTCTCCCCAGTATTTCTTTTCAATGTTTGCATCAATCATCAGGCTATCTTTCATTGTTTGCAGAATGCCGATTTTTCTCTCTGCAATACCATTTTGACTGGGAGAATGAGGGGCCGTAAGCCTGTGCAAAATTCCTTTCTGCTTTAGCCACCTCTGGAACTCATTTGACATGGATTCCCCCCTCTATCCAATTGCAGAGCAGACAGCCTCTCAGAAAAGCACCTCTCAGTGTAAGAAACCCATTGTTTCAAAGTTTCAAAAGTTTCATCCTTACTCTTGAGTAGGTAGCAGAATGATAAATGGCTGTAATCATCCACAATTACCAGAATGAACCCGGGGGCCCCTAACGATTCTGGATAGGGGCCAGCAAGATCCACATGGACCAACTCGAGAATTCTTATGGACCTTCTGTCACTGAATTTTGGAATTGGAAGGACCTTAGATTTCTATTGTTTACAAATCCCACAATCCAGGAATTTGTCACATCCCTTAAGCTTCAGATCATTCACCATGTCAGGAATTTGCTTAAGAACTTTAAAACTTGGATGACCAAATCTCCTATGCATCAAATGCACACAATTGTCATGCATGGGAGTATTTGTCATCACAGAACCAGTTTGGGTAGTGTAAGCCCTTGGTCTTAACCCCGAAGCCATCCGTCTAAAAAGGTTCGATATCTAGACCCTGCCCTTATTCACTCTCTCTATATATATGTACTTGTGTGTCAATAATTATGTTTATAAATTGTTCCAATCCTTAATTGTGGCTTTCCCCCTTTTGGTTTCCTTGTCTCTCCGTATCTCTCCCTTTCTTTTCTCGTATGTTCTCTCTCTCTCCTCTCCCCCTTCCCTTAAGCAGGCCAATAGATCAACAGGTAATGTAAATCACTCTAATTTCCAATACTAGTACAGTCGTCCCTTCACATTCGCGGGGGTTCCGTTCCGCGGACCCCCGCGAATGTGAAAAATCCGCGAATAACTACACCCCTCCCCCTCCCTCCCCAGGCCTTCGCGGGGCCTTCCTAGGCCCCGCGGAGGCCTCACCGGCCCTCCCTCCCACCCTCCCCGGGCCTTCGCGGGGCCTTCCTAGGCCCTGCGGAGGCCTCACCGGCCCTCCCTCCCACCCTCCCCGGGCCTTCGCGAGGCCTTCCTAGGCCCCGCGGAGGCCTCACCGGCTCTCCCTCCCACCCTCCCCGGGCCTTCGCGGGGCCTTCCTAGGCCCCGCGGAGGCCTCACCGGCCCTCCCTCCCACCCTCCCCGGGCCTTCGCGGGGCCTTCCTAGGCCCCGCGGAGGCCTCACCGGATCTCCCTCCCACCCTCCCCGGGCCTTCGCGGGGCCTTCCTAGGCCCCGCGGACGCCTCACCGGCCCTCCCTCCCTCCCTCCCCGGGCCTTCGCGGGGCCTTCCTAGGCCCCGCGGAGGTCTCACCGGCCCTCCCTCCCACCCTCCCCGGGCCTTCGCGGGGCCTTCCTAGGCCCCGCGGAGGCCTCACCGGCCCTCCCTCCCACCCTCCCCGGGCCTTCGCGAGGCCTTCCTAGGCCCCGCGGAGGCCTCACCGGCCGTCCCTCCCACCCTCCCCGGGCCTTCGCGGGGCCTTCCTAGGCCCCGCGGAGGCCTCACCGGCCCTCCCTCACACCCTCCCCGGGCCTTCGCGAGGCCTTCCTAGGCCCCGCGGAGGCCTCACCGGCCCTCCCTCCCACCCTCCCCGGGCCTTCGCGGGGCCTTCCTAGGCCCCGCGGAGGCCTCACCGGCCCTCCCTCCCACCCTCCCCGGGCCTTCGCGGGGCCTTCCTAGGCCCCGCGGAGGCCTCACCGGCCCTCCCTCCCACCCTCCCCGGGCCTTCGCGAGGCCTTCCTAGGCCCCGCGGAGGCCTCACCGGCCCTCCCTCACACCCTCCCCGGGCCTTCGCGGGGCCTTCCTAGGCCCCGCGGAGGCCTCACCGGCTCTCCCTCCCACCCTCCCCGGGCCTTCGCGGGGCCTTCCTAGGCCCCGCGGAGGCCTCACCGGCCCTCCCTCCCACCCTCCCCGGGCCTTCGCGAGGCCTTCTTAGGCCCCGCGGAGGCCTCACCGGCCCTCCCTCCCACCCTCCCCGGGCCTTCGCGGGGCCTTCCTAGGCCCCGCGGAGGCCTCACCGGCTCTCCCTCCCACCCTCCCCGGGCCTTCGCGGGGCCTTCCTAGGCCCCGCGGAGGCCTCACCGGCCCTCCCTCCCACCCTCCCCGGGCCTTCGCGAGGCCTTCCTAGGCCCTGCGGAGGCCTCACCGGCCCTCCCTCCCACCCTCCCCGGGCCTTCGCGGGGCCTTCCTAGGCCCCGCGGAGGCCTCACCGGCCCTCCCTCACACCCTCCCCGGGCCTTCGCGGGGCCTTCCTAGGCCCCGCGGAGGCCTCACCGGCTCTCCCTCACACCCTCCCCGGGCCTTCGCGGGGCCTTCCTAGGCCCCGCGGAGGCCTCACCGGCTCTCCCTCCCACCCTCCCCGGGCCTTCGCGGGGCCTTCCTAGGCCCCGCGGAGGCCTCACCGGCCCTCCCTCCCACCCTCCCCGGGCCTTCGCGAGGCCTTCTTAGGCCCCACGGAGGCCTCACCGGCCCTCCCTCCCACCCTCCCCGGGCCTTCGCGGGGCCTTCCTAGGCCCCGCGGAGGCCTCACCGGCTCTCCCTCCCACCCTCCCCGGGCCTTCGTGGGGCCTTCCTAGGCCCCGCGGAGGCCTCACCGGCCCTCCCTCCCACCCTCCCTGGGCCTTCGCGGGGCCTTCCTAGGCCCCGCGGAGGCCTCACCGGATCTCCCTCCCACCCTCCCCGGGCCTTCGCGGGGCCTTCCTAGGCCCCGCGGAGGTCTCACTGGCCCTCCCTCCCACCCTCCCCGGGCCTTCGCGGGGCCTTCCTAGGCCCTGCGGAGGCCTCACCGGCCCTCCCTCCCACCCTCCCCGGGCCTTCGCGGGGCCTTCCTAGGCCCCGCGGAGGCCTCACCGGCCCTCCCTCCCACCCTCCCCGGGCCTTCGCGGGGCCTTCCTAGGCCCCGCGGAGGCCTCACCGGCCCTCCCTCCCACCCTCCCCGGGCCTTCGCGGGGCCTTCCTAGGCCCCGCGGAGGCCTCACCGGCTCTCCCTCACACCCTCCCCGGGCCTTCGCGGGGCCTTCCTAGGCCCCGCGGAGGCCTCACCGGCTCTCCCTCCCACCCTCCCCGGGCCTTCCTAGGCCCCGCGGAGGCCTCACCGGCTCTCCCTCCCACCCTCCCCGGGCCTTCGTGGGGCCTTCCTAGGCCCCGCGGAGGCCTCCCCGGCCCTCCCACCCTCCCCGGGCCTTCGCGGGGCCTTCCTAGGCCCCGCGGAGGTCTCCCCGGCCCTCCCTCCCTCCCTCCCCGGGCCTTCGCGGGGCCTTCCTAGGCCCCGCGGAGGTCTCCCCGGCCCTCCCTCCCACCCTCCCCGGGCCTTCGCGGGGCCTTCCTAGGCCCCGCGGAGGCCTCACCGGCCCTCCCTCCCACCCTCCCCGGGCCTTCGCGGGGCCTTCCTAGGCCCCGCGGAGGCCTCACCGGCTCTCCCTCCCACCCTCCCCGGGCCTTCGCGGGGCCTTCCTAGGCCCCGCGGAGGCCTCACCGGCTCTCCCTCCCACCCTCCCCGGGCCTTCCTAGGCCCCGCGGAGGCCTCACCGGCTCTCCCTCCCACCCTCCCCGGGCCTTCGTGGGGCCTTCCTAGGCCCCGCGGAGGCCTCCCCGGCCCTCCCACCCTCCCCGGGCCTTCGCGGGGCCTTCCTAGGCCCCGCGGAGGTCTCCCCGGCCCTCCCTCCCTCCCTCCCCGGGCCTTCGCGGGGCCTTCCTAGGCCCCGCGGAGGTCTCCCCGGCCCTCCCTCCCACCCTCCCCGGGCCTTCGCGGGGCCTTCCTAGGCCCCGCGGAGGCCTCACCGGCCCTCCCTCCCACCCTCCCCGGGCCTCCCTCCCACCCTCCCCAGGCCTTCGCGAGGCCTTCCTAGGCCCCGCGGAGGTCTCACCGGCCCTCCCTCCCACCCTCCCCGGGCCTTCGCGGGGCCTTCCTATGCCCCGCGGAGGCCTCACCGGCCCTCCCTCCCACCCTCCCCGGGCCTCCCTCCCACCCTCCCCAGGCCTTCGCGGGGCCTTCCTAGGCCCCGCGGAGGCCTCACCGGCCCTCCCTCCCACCCTCCCCAGGCCTTCGCGGGGCCTTCCTAGGCCCCGCGGAGGCCTCACCGACCCTCCCTCCCTCCCTCCCCAGGCCTTCGCGGGGCCTTCCTAGGCCCCGCGGAGGCCTCACCGGCCCTCCCTCCCACCCTCCCCAGGCCTTCGCGGGGCCTTCCTAGGCCCCGCGGAGGTCTCCCCGGCCCTCCCTCCCTCCCTCCCCAGGCCTTCGCGGGGCCTCCGGAGGGCCTCCGGGCGTCCCGCGAAGGCCTCCCCACCCCTCCCCAGGTCTTTCACGGGGCCTCTGGAGGCCCCGTGTCGCGGTTTTGGGGGGGACCGGGGGTGCCCTCCCAAAACCGCGAATAACCGAAACCGCGAATGTCAAGTTCGCGAATGTGGAGGGACAACTGTATAGCCTTAGTCTATGGGTTTTTTTATTGTAGCTCCGTTCCGTCTAATTCCAGTCCGCTCCCTCGTTCAATCCGCTCCCAGCCTCTCAATCCGTCACACTCCGCTCCTCCTCCGTCTGCTCCCGTCACTCCAACTTCTCTATCCGTCACGTTTTGCCACTCCTCCGTCTGCTCCTTCCACTCCCGACCTTTCTGTCCGTCCCGCTCTGCCACTCCTCCGTCTGTCCTCACTGTTCCCAGCCTCTCTATCCATCACGCTCCGTACTCCGCCTTCTACTCCAGCCACTCCCGACCCCTTTATTCACCACGCTCCTTCGCTCCTCCGTCTGCTCAAATCGCTCCCAATGTCTCCCCGCCTCTCAATCCGTCACGTTCCACCACTCGTCCGTCTGCTCCACCTGCTCCCGAACTCCGACTTACGAACCGCCCGTCTCCTACCAGGACCTCTTTCACACCCACACTCGCGTTTCCACTCTTTTCCGTCTGTCCCCTGTAGTCCTTCTGATCCGCCACCAATCCTCCTTTGCTCGTCCTCTCGCGTTTATTCTCCCCGTCTGCCCCTCCAGTTAATAACCGTCAGTCTGCTCCTCTCCTCTTCCGTAACTGCTCCTCTTCAGTAAAGGTTTACACCCCCCCTCCTCTGCGACCTTTGGTTCCCTTATAAGTCCTCACAGTCGTTTCAGCCTTACAATCCACTTCGGGTTTTTGAGATAGCTCTATCAAACTCCTGTTCCTCCTTCGTCACCTTGAGCCCCTCCTCCCTCTTCTCCTTTTCCCCACCGGGTTGACCAGCTTACTGACTGCGTATTTATTTATTTATTTATTCCGTCACTGCGTCACCCTTCTCTTATCTTTCCTCTAACTTTCGAGTAGATAAATATATGAAGGTGTAGCAGTCCCAATTATCTTAACTATCCCAGATCCGCCTTATTCTATTTCACTGTATTTCACTGTATTTTTCAGAACAAATGAGGAAGACACTTAGTAGTTAAAATATCTGAAAAGTCCAGGATTATTAGGTTAAAGTCATAAAATTCTGTGTCTTATATACACTGAATTATCAGATCTCCTGATGAGAGCCAATTTTTGAGGGAGAGGTTGACCTCCTTGAGTTATTTTCTCCAAACTCCCTGTTGTTTAATCCAAGTCTTGCACAAAAAAGGGAGGAGAAATTGGACTCTGTGCCCTAAGGCTCCGAAGCAACAATGGCTGCTCAGCCTGCCAACTTGTAGCTGAGGGTAGAACTCTTCCTTTCACACCCCCAGACCCAACATAGACAGCTACTGCAAGCCCCACTATTCCTATACCTTCTCAGGTGTGGAATTGGGGTGGCCTTCCCGTCAGACCCCCCTTGTTGCTCTTCAGACGACAGTCCCCCACGGAGCCCCGTTGGTTCCTGTCCAACGTCCTCGCTCCCCCTAGTGGAAGTCCCAAGGTTTAGTCGTTTCAATGTCTTTAAAATTTTCTTTGGAGTTGGAAATGTGTTTGCTGCACCCGCTATCCAATACCCACAAAGTTAGTTCTTTTCTTTGATCTTTTGTAGTCTGCAAAACTACAGCAGAAACAGCCATGCTAGAACCAGATTTTTTCTGGCCAGGTTTACCATCTTTCTTGTAGTCCTTCATCTTGGCCTTGTTCTTACAGTCTTTTGCCAAGTGTCCCTTCTCACCACAGCTCCAGCAGCTCCTGGCCTTCACAGTAAAAGCAGGCACTTCACTCTCACTGGAATTTTTAGAGCCAGCCGCTGAGCTGTTTGTGGAATTTCAGGGCCGAGACAGCTGTAAATCCCTAGGAAATTGTAAATCCTGCTTGCGCTCAAGCTTTTTCTTCTGCTCTTCCAGCAGATGGCCAGTGACATAATTCATAGTCAAATTTGCCACTGGCAAAGCTTCCAGAGAATGAACTAGGCTATCATATTGCTCATCAAGAGATGACAGCAGGAGATAACACTTATTGTGCTCATTAATAATCACATTCACCTCCTGGAGATGGTCAAACAGGTCACGCAGCAAAGCAATATGGGCAGCTATATCACCTCCAGGCTGCAGCTTCGTCCTGTAGAGCTTTCGAGTCAGCATGATCTGGGACCCAGCTCCGGCATGAACATAAACCTGCCTTAATGCTGCCCAAGTCTCCCGGGCTGTAGCACTTCCTCTGACATAGACCAGCTGGCTGTCTTCTATCCCCAAAATGATGGTTGCCTTTGCCCGTTCTTCAGCCTGCCTTTCATCCACTGTAGCATTTTGGCCAGGAGTTGCTAAGATGGAGCCATAAATCAACTGATGGTGCAGATAGGCTTCCATTTTCACAACCCATGTATTGTAATTTCTGTCATTTAATTTTTCAAAAGGGAGACCTCCTCCTCCCAGACTGAGTGCCATGGCTGCAACATAGAACTATCAAAGCCCATCTCAGCTGGGTAAATCCCTTAACAGGGGTACCTTACCAGCCAGGACCCATAAGACAGCACCTCTCAGCTTTCAGCAGCATTCAGCAGGCATCTCAGCTTCTAAGGGAGAAGAAGGAGAGCAGCTTCTGGAGATCCATTTTGATTGGGTGAGTCTGAACTTTTTAAAAACTGTTGGGAGAGGCTGCTTGTTTCTGAGGGGGGTGGAGCTTCTGGGAGTTTGAATTTTTTAAAACTCTTGGGAGAGGCTGCTTGTTGCTGAGGCACGCTCCTAACGGTGCACAAATTTGAGTGACCAAACAAAAATACAGCATTCCTAAAAGTACAGCTTAGAGTTCTCAGCATTAACTAAGAGTTTTAAAAGCTCTCACCATGCACACTGAGGGGGCTGCTGCAGTCACCTGCAACACTTGTGGGATGTTTGTCTTCTTGTCTACAGACGTAGGGAACTGCACATGCACCAAGTGCAAGTTGGTAGCCCTCTTGGAGGAGAAAGTCCAGCAGCTGGAGACAAGGGTAGCTACACTTCAACATATTTGGGAGCAAGAGGTTTTTCTGAACAGAACAGAATGAACAGTCTTGGGCGGGGACCGCACAGAGCAACTGGCTGGGGAGGAGAGTGTCACTCCACAGACACAGGAGGTTGATAGCTGGAGGAATGTCACACACAGAACAAGAAAATCCAGGGATTCTTCCAGCAGCTTGCAGCTACAGAATCAATTCGAAGCCCTCTCCATTATCAAGGACAATGAGGAAGAACAGTATGGACAGACTTCAGGGGCAGTGCAGGGGACCTTGAGAGTACCACCGCAAAGAACAGCAGCCTCAGCAGAGGCATGTGGTGGGGGTGACTCCTTCCTGTGGGGTACAGAAGCAGTGGTTTGTGGGCCTGACAAGATGTCTCGGGAGGTGTGTTGTCTCTCTGGGGCAAAGATCCATGATGTGACAGAGAGGCTGACAAGACTCATCAAGCCCACAGAACATTACCCTTCCTTTTGGTGCATGTTGGAACCAACGATACTGCAAGGCACAGCTTTCTGAAGATCAGAAGAGATTATGAGGCTCTGGGGAGGAAGCTGAAAGAAATGGATACACAGGTTGTCATCTCGTCTCTTCTGCCAGTTGAAGAGCATGGTCCAGGAAGGGAGAGGAAAATAGCCAACGTAAACAACTGGCTCCGTAGATGGTGTCGCCGAGAACAATTTGGATTCTTGGATCATTGGGCTGTGCTTCTATAAGGGGGGACTTCTGGCAAGAGATGGGGTGCATCTCACGACAGTTGGCAGAAACATTTTTGTCTACAGTCTCAAGAATTTGATCAGGAGGGCTTTAAACTGAGTCATATGGGGGAGGGAGACAGTATCCTGGAAGGCAAAAGGGCTGGAGAAAATAGTCAAACCGTCATAGAGGGAACAAGGCAAACAGTGCAAGGACCCAACAGTGGGAGGCAAAAAACTTGCACAGGCAGCAAGTAAACGGAACACATGGTCTTAGATGTCTCTACACTAATGTACAGAGCATGGGAAATAAGCAAGATGAACTTGAACTCCTAGCACTACAAAGCAAGTATGATATAATAGGCATTACTGAAACCTGGTGGGATGAGTCGCATGATTGGAATGTAGGAATAGAGGGGTATAACCTTTATAAGAGAAACAGGCCAAACAGGAAAGGAGGAGGAAGAGCATTATATGTCAGGGATATTTATACCACTGAAGAGATCCATGACATCAATACTGGAAGCCAGGTGGAGAGCACCTGGATAAAAATTAAAGGGGAGGGAAACAACAGGGATGTTATTGTGGGACTCTACTACAGACCCCCAAGTCAGACGGAGGAATTGGATGATGCCTTTCTAGAACAGATGAACACACACGCTGACAGGAGAGATGTAGTAGTGATGGGTGACTTCAGCTATCCTAATATTTGCTGGCAATCTAACTCAACCAAAACTTCAGGGTCTAGCAAATTCCTGACTTGCCTGGAAGACAATTTCATGGTCCAAAAGGTGGAAGAGGCAACAAGGGGGGTCAGCTATTTTAGATCTGATCCTAACCAACAGGGATGACCTGGTTAATGGGGTGCAAGTGGTGGGATCCTTAGGTGAGAGTGATCATGTTCTCCTGGAGTTTGTTATACAATGGAAAGGAGAAGCCAGGCTTAGTCAGACACGCGTTCTCGACTTTAGGAGAGCTGATTTCAATAAACTCAGGGAAATACTGGGGGTGATCCCATGGTCAGGAATACTAAAAGAGAAGAGACCTCAAGATGGATGGGACTTTCTCAAAAGGGAGATACTGAAGGCACAATTTCAAACAGTACCATTGAGGAAGAAAAATGGGAGGTGTCTCAAGAAACCAGGATAGAATAGAATTGCAGAGTTGGAAGAGACCACGAGGGCCATCCAGTCCAACCCCCTGCCACGCAGGAAATCTTGATCAAAGCATCCCCGACAGATTCCCCAACTTGAAGAATTCAAGAATATATTAGATAATTTTGCGGCAGTATCGGGCTTTAAAATTAACAACGAAAAAACAGTTATGTTAACAAAGAACATCAAAAAACAGGAAGTAAAAGAATTACAAATTAAAATTGGATTTAAAATAGAGAAGAAAGTCAAGTATTTAGGGATATGGTTGACAAAAAGAAATGCAGACCTTTTCCAAAACAACTATAAACTCATGTGGAAAGCGACAACGAAAAATCTGATTAAGTGGTCCAAGCTGAATTTATCAATCTTAGGAAAGATAGACTCTGTAAAAATGATGGTGTTACTGAGGTTTATGTTTCTTTTTCAAAATATACCTATTTTAATAAATAAGTGTTTTAAAGTTTGGAATAAAGAAATATTAAACTATATTTGGGGAGGAAAAAAAGCGAGAATAAGGTATAAATTACTAACTGAGAGAAAGGAAAAAGGAGGATGCATTTTGCTGAATCTATATAAATATTATCAAGCATGCTCTCTCACCTGATTAGAACCATGGGTGCATCTAGATGATGTAAAGCTATTAGCCTTAGAAGGGCATGATCTTAACTTTGGATGGCATGCGTATCTAATTTATAATAAAAAGAAAGAGAATAAAATATTTGAACACCACTACATTAGGAGAGCTCTACTTAACGTCTGGTTGTGGACATCACCAAAAAAAACAAACCTTTTTTATTGTTTTTAACCTCTCTAGCAAGACTGAGCTCCAGCTGAGCTATGGCCTTTCTGATTTTCCCCCTACACTATTTGTTTGAATTCTTCTTTGGTGATTTCCCCCTTTTTCCATTTCTTGTATATGTCCTTTTTAAGTCTTAGCCCAGTTGAGATTCTTTCAACATCCATCCTGGTTTCTTTAGACACCTGCCATTTTTCCTCCTCATTGGATCTGTTTGAAATTGTCCCTTCAATATCTCACTTTCAAGAAACTCCCATCCTGCATGAACTCCTTTATCTTTTAGTATTTCTCATCGGAGGCTGGGAGCTTCACCTGACAAACGGAACACCGTTTGAATGCGGTTCAACTGATATTTTATTTCTATAGTGCTATCAATGTACATGGCGCTTTGCAAGAAAAGAACAACAAAATAGTCCCTCAAGCTTTACAGCTTTACTTCCCATTGTTAGCATTCTCCCAGAGAAGAAATTGCTAGAAGAGTCAAGAATGATGTAATACCATGAATTGTCTGTCTGGATGAGCCTTGAGAGGATGGATGACTAAAGAAATTTCAATGGAGTTAAGTTTTAAACGGAACATGTATAGGAAATGGAAAAGGGGGGAAATCACTAAAGAGGAATTCAAACAGATAGCGAACACGTGTAGGAGTAAAGTCAGAAAAGCTAAAGTGCAGAATGAGCTCAGGCTTGCTAGAGAGGTTAAGAACAACAATAAGGGTTTTTTGGGGTATGTCCGCAGCAAAAGGAGGAAGAAGGAAATGGTAGGGCCACTACGCGGAGAAGATGGCAAAATGCTAACAGGGGACAGAGAAAAGGCAGAATTACTCAACACCTTCTTTGCCTCAGTGTTTTCAGAAAAGGAAAAGGGTGACCAACCTGAGGATAAAGGAACAGAGGACACAATAGGGGAGATCCAGCACAGAATAAGCAAAGAAGTAGTACAGGAATACCTTTTTAAACTAAATGAATTTAAATCTCCAGGACCAGATGAACTACATCCAAGAGTATTAAAAGAGCTGGCAAATATAATCTCAGAGCCATTGGTAATAATCTTTGAGAACTCCTGGAGAACAGGCCTATGACAAGGTTTCCCATGATATTCTTGGAAACAAGTTTATAAAATGTGGGCTAGACAAGTTAACTGTTAGGTGGATTTGTAATTGGTTGACTGGCCAAACCCAAAGGGTTCTCAGCAGTGGCTCCTCTTCGTCTTGGAAAGATGTGACCAGTGGGATGCCACAGGGTTCAGTCCTGGGCCCAGTGCTATTCAACAGAGGCTGGATGGCCATCTGTCGGGGATGCTTTGATCGTGATTTCCTGCATGGCGGGGGGTTGGACTGGATGGCCCTTGTGGTCTCTTCCAACTCTGCAATTCTATGATTCTATGATTGATGATCCCCTCCTCCGGCAGGTCAACTCCTCCAGACTTGCCAGGCGTAGACAGAAAAAATTCCAGACATCTCCAAAATTAAATCCAAAATTCAGGATACACAACAAAGCAGCAAAAGTGCCCCTCATTTCCACAGTCTGGGCCCATCAACCTGTCAAGACATGCAGCCTTCCTAATCATGCACGAATAGAAAGGACAATTAGCAGAGTTACCGTGGAAAAATGAGGATAGTGGGCCCCAATTTGCATACTTGGTGTAAAACATGGAGACAGACAAAATAAGTCCTTTGTAGGCTTTATTTGAAATAGCTAAAGCACACTACTAAAACAGAATACATCTTGGCTATTTGCAAGCCAAGCTACAGAGCTTAAGAAAATCATTCTGATTTTCTCTGTGTCAGACACAGATCCTCCTGCATCTAACAGGCTCTATCAGTGTCTCCACACAGACTGCAATAATACTCACACACTCCCTCATAGTGAGAGCTGATTATTTGCTTCTCATAACATTCACAGACTCTATTGTGGGAATATAGAGATAAGGAAATCTGGCCATTTCCCAGACAGCATGAATGACCTCACTGTTGTTTAACCTTGTAACATAAACAACACACTTGAGGCCTGGCTGAACTTTACAGGCCTAGTGAAACAGTAGTCTTTTTCCTAGCTGAAAAATCATCATGGACATAATATGACTCCAATACCCATTTTCCTTGATAGTTCCTCCAGTGTTCTGTCATTCTGGTCCTGTAGGAGACCAAGGTAAAATCGTGGTTTTTTGCTAATGGGATTTTCTGGTTAGCAAAAAGATGCGATTTTACCTTGGTCTCCCATGGGACCAGAATGGAAGAACAACAATGTTGTGCAGTAAGACAGAAACTTCGCTGATTCTAGGTGGCCTATTTCATATGGGCTGCTAACCAGGCTGACAGGAGTTTTGCCGGCAGTGTGCTGCTCTGAATATGAGGCCATTCTGTTCAGCGTCGCCTACACCACTGCCTTCTTCCAGGCCCTATGAGTGGGGGAGGTGGTGTGTTCCTCCAAACAAGACAGATCCAACAGGGCCCTGCAGCTGAGGGATGTGGAGGTCATCAGGAGTGCATTAAGCCTGCACATAAGGCGCTCTAAGTGTGACTAGAGTGGGAAGGGGGTGACATTGAGGCTCCAGGGCTTGGTTGGCACTGCACCATGCTCAGTAGCCAAAATGCACAGGTTCTTGGAAGCGTGAGGCACCGAGCAGGGCCCCCTGTTCAAGCACAGGGATGGGATGCTGCTAACCAGGTTTCAGTTTGCTGGTGTGCTAAAACCGACACTAAGGCAGCTGGGCTTGCCAGCAGAAGACTTCGGCAGCCACTCTTACAGGATAGTAGCAATGACCTCAAGGGGGCTTGACCACTGAAACCATCATGAGGCTGGGAAGGTGGCACTCTGGGGCCTTTGTAGCGTATGTCTGGCCGGAGCGGGTGCTACCTGTGCAGTCAGCATCAGGATATGGACAGTAGGGCTGCCTATTGATGGCCATAGAATGGTTAGCGGAAGGCGGATCCCATAGGGATTGGCTTTTGTGGCGGATGGCATGGGCCCTGATCCAGATAAGTGGGGAAGGGGGGTCTCCGTCAAGTACAAGTTAAAGTTCACAGAGACTCCTCCCCCTTTATCAGTTAGCAACTTGTTTGCAGGGGAGGAGAGAGTGTTGAGTGGGGTGGCTCAGCCAAGGCTCGCTCCTCCAGGTATGGGTCAGTAGCAACCGACAGTGGTCCATTGGCCAACACAGGGTTGGGCAATGAAAGGGATCTGGACCCATGCGATAGTGCTAACCATTAGCAAGTTGCGGCCTTTTATTGCCAATATCCTTCATACTAACCTATACCTAATATGTTATGTTTATCTTGTACTCAATACAATTTAAGACAGCTTGTCATTGTATGTGTCTTCATTAAAGGGAGGGAAGGGGAGTTTATAGCCTGGGTCTGTAAGAGCTGTTGGGCAGTGGAATACACTGCATCAGAGTGTGGTAGAGTTTCCTTCTTTGTAGGTTTTTAAATAGAGTCTGGGTGACCATCTGTCAGGAGTGCTTTGATTGTGTATTCCTGCATGGCAGAGGTTTGGACTGGATGGCCTTTGTGGTCTCTTCCAACAATATGTTTCTATCATAGAATCATAGAATTGTAGAGTTGGAAGAGATCACAAGGGCCATGCAGTCCAACCCCCTGCCATGCAGTAAATCACGATCAAAGCATCCCCGACAGATGGCCATCCAGCCTCTGTTTAAAGACCTCCAAGGAAGGAGACTCCACCACGCTCTGAGGGAGTGTGTTCCACTGCCAAACAGCTCTTACTGTCAAAAAGTTCCTCCTAATGTGGAGGTGGAATCTCTGTTCCTGGAGCTTGCATCCATTGCTCCGTGTTCCAGTCTCTGGAGCAGCAGAAAACAAGCCTACTCCATCCTCAACGTGACACCCCTTCAAATACTTAAACAGGGCTATCATATCGCCTCTTAACCGTCTTTTTTCCAGGCTAAACATGCCCAGCTCCCTAAGTCTCTCCTCATAAGGCATGGTTTCCAGACCTTTCACCATTTTAGTCGCCCTTCTCTGGACACACTCCAATTTGTCAATATCCTTTTTGAATTGTGGTGCCCAGACTGGACACAGCATTCTAGGTGAGGCCTGACCAAGACAGAATAGAGTGGCACTATTACTTCTCTTGAGTATCCCTTATTCAGAAATCTAAAATCTGAAATGCTCCAAAATGTACAATATTTAAATAAAAATGTTACAATATTAAAATTAAAATAAAAAAATATTTAAAGTATTATATAAAATTACCTTCAGGCTATGTGTATAAGATTATGTGAAGGAGAAATGAATTTTGTGTTTAGACTTGGGTCCTGTCTCTAAGATCTCTCATTATGTATATGCAAATATTCCAAAATCGAAAATATATCTAAAACACTTCTGGTCCCAAGCATTTTGAATAAGGGATAGTCAACTTTTTCTGAAAAGTACATGATGAGCAGCTCATCTATGCTAGGATGAATGTTCACCCAGCCAACTGCTGTCTGTTAATACCAGCTAAGGTATGGGTAAATGTTTCTAGTTTTTTACATTTCCATTCTCTCTTATCTCACCAATTGCATTCTCCCACACCAACCATGTGTATAAATATCTGCCAGTTGAGGCAACACTCCGTGCATCTGGTAAAGTGAGCTGCAATCTTCAAAAGCTTACACTGAATAAAATTTGTTAAGACAGCAACTCTCTTGAAAAGTTCAGAAGATATTCTGTGATGTAAGAAAAAAAATTCAAAACAAGTGCCAAACCAACATGAGTGATGCCCCCCACCATCCTTGCATTTCTCCTCGATATAAATCCTTCCTACATATTCACCCTTGTAGCTGCTGTTTTGTTTCCCTCATACAATTTATACTGTAGAGGTAAATGGTATTCCTCTTTTATGCACATTGAATTTAGTAGGATATATGTGAGGGTAAACAGTTAAAATATCCACAATAAATGTTTTGGGAGTATGATATGGAGTTACTCCATTAAAAAAAAAATTATTTCCCACTGTTTGGATCCATTTCCCCAAAATGTGAATATTCACACGAAATATCTACCTTAGTAAGCTTCTGTCTACCCTTCTCTCTTGCCTTTTTTCAGCTCCTTCTTTCATCAGAGTAACATCATGAGGGTGCCATCTCAGGAACAGAGCACTGAAGCAATGATCTGCAGTGTTTCCCACCTCCTGGAACACCTCTGCTGCTGCTGCCACCTTGCCTCCTTCCCAGTGCTCCTAACCTTCTCCACACCCATTTTCCCCTTGCCTGAACTCACTTCATGTTTCAGCCATACCCAGTTTTTGTTCCTTGTGCTCTGCTGCTCCGTCTCCTTCCTCATTCTCCGACACCATATTTCCCGCCCTTTCACTTTGACCTCATCATGACTACCTCTCTTGCCCCTTGCACCTTTCAACCTTCATTTCCCTCTTTCCCCTCCCTCCCTCACCTTCCTCAACTTCCCCTCTTTTCTTCTACCTCATATCCTCTCAGTGCACCCCCCTTGCTTCTTGCACTCTGCCACTCTCACTTCATTCCTCCTCCCTTCATCCTTCATTACCATCCTTCATTCCATCCCATCATCCTTCATTACCAAATATATGCCTAAGTATGTCAAACAAACATTGCAGAACCATGGTTGGATCATGATACTGATAGAATTTTGTGAGGCCAACAGTTTATTTATCAGAAACACATTCTTGAAGCAATCAATAAACATGGACATCACCTGGTAGCCAATACAGAAATCAAATAGACTACATAACTGGAAGCAGAAGATGGAACAAGGAGCAGATTGTTGCACAGACCATAAACCCCAAATATCAAAAAATTAGAGTTAAATTAAAGAACACTAAATCAACCATCATGCTGAAATACAACCTGAAGAATATTCCTGTGGAATTTAAAGAGCATGTAAAAATATAATTGCACTATTAAGTCTAAGTGACTAGGAGGCAGAAGAACTCTGGACTGAAGCCAGGGACTGTCCTGTACAGCAGTCAGCAAGTGTCTGAGAAAGCAGGTGGTTCATGGCAAGAGCTGTCAGGTAGTTAATCCAATCCAGGTCAGTCACTGGTTACCCAAACAAGAGGAAGGGAAAAGCATGGGTGTGGTGATCAACAGGTCCAGAAGTAATTTTTACAAGTCAGTCGTCCAGATACCTGAAGACAGCAAGGATGAAACAGCGTTGTCAAAACATATCCAGTCCAAGGTCACAAAAACAGGAACACCATACAGTACTGCTTGTCAAAAAGATAGGCTGATTGTCAGCAACAAAACTGTGAGGAAACTGCTGGAAGATTTATGGGCAGCTCTCCCAAAGCCTAATTAGGTCAGCATCTATTACTTAACAGTTGCTGGGACCAGCGTTTATCTCTTCTTTGCTCAGCAAAGGATGGGGGTGTGGTGTCAGCATCTTCAGCCTCTACCACCTCCTGTTGGGGAGCAGGGACCTCTAGTGCCTCAGCCCCTGGCTCCTTGGAGTCAAAGAAGCTGTCATTATCAGGAGCAGTGATTCCTGGCAAGCTGCCTCCTCCCCCTCTTCATCTGAATAGTCCAGGGGGTGAGTTATGACACCAACAATTTCAGGGGGGGGGAGAATAATACACTATTGGTAGCCAAAATGAAAGAGAAGCCTCAATGGATGACAGGTTAAACTCTTCAAGCAGTTAAGGACAAATGAGAAGCAAAAGCAAAAGGTGACAGAAATAGAGTCAGAACTAGGAATGCAACTGTTCAGCAACTTGTGTGCAGGGTCAAGGAAAACTACTGTAACAGTCAGTGTAAAGAAATGGAAGATGAGAACAAAAAAGAAAGAACAAGAGACCTTTTGTACAAAATCTGAGAAATCAAAAGGGAAATTTAAACCAAAAGTAGGGGTGCTCTACAACCAGCAGAGGAACATATTACATGACCAAGTAGAAATAAAAAGACAATGGAAACAACACACTGAAGAACTATAGAAAAGAGATAAAAGGATGACAGATTGATTCAAGGAAGAACCATATGCAGATGAACCTAGAATTTTAGAAAGTGAAGTGGAAGCTGAACTCAGAGCACTTGGGGGAAATATATATCACCAGGAATGGATGTCATTGTAATAGAGCTGCTTCAATCTACAGAGACAGAATCTAGTTCTAACTAAAATCTGTCAAGAAAGATGGAAAACAAAACAAGGGCCCACATATTGGAAATGCTCGATATACATTCCAATCCCCAAGAAACCAGGGATTGCAGGATGATTGCATTACTTCCCTATGCAAGCAAAGTGATGCTCAAAATTCTAAAACAAAGTCTTTTACCATATATGGAGTGAGAAAAAAATGGCAAATATCCAAGCCTGATTCAGGAAAGGAAGAGGCACTAAGGGATCATATTGCAAACATAATGGAGTGCACCAAAGAATTTCAGAGGAAAATCAGCCTGTTTTATAGAGTACAGCAAAGCCCTTGATTGTGGAGATCATGAAAATAAATATAGATTCCTCGTAAAGAAATGGGTGTGCCACAACATTGGATTGTCCTGATGCATAATCTGTACTCAGGACAAAAGGCTACTGTCAGGATAGAATACTGAGAAATAGAATGGTTTCCAATTGGCAAGGGAGTCAGGCAAGGCTGCATTTTGTCACCCTATCTATTTAACTTTTATGCTGAACGTATCATACATAAAGCAGGATTAGACTCAGAGGAAGGCAGTGTGAAAATTGAAGGAAGGAACATCCACAATTTAAAATACGCAGATGACACCATACTACTAGTAAAAAATAGCAAAGACTTAGAATGATTACTGAAGAAAGTCAAGCAAGGAAGAAAGGGGAAAGGCAGGTTTACAGCTGCACATTAAGAAAATAAAAATAATGACCATGGATGATTTACATAACTTTAAAGCAGACACTGAAATAGTTCAAGGTTTTCCATACCTTGCCTCAGTCATTAATCAGAATGGAGACTGCAGTCAAGAAATCAGAAGAAAACTAGGACTTGGAAGGGCAGCTATGAAGGAACTAGACAAGATCCTGACAGTCACAGTGATATTCTGCCAAGCCAGTTCTGAGAGATGTAATGAATACCTTCTTAATTCTTGTGATCTTCATTTCCCAGCTGTGTTGATGGAACTACTGGTTACCTACTTCCATGTACAGTTGTTGTGGCATCACTGCTGGCACAGTAGCCTTGATATTTCCTGCCTAGTGGCTGTTGGTGGCTTCCATATCAGTGAGATGATGAATCCACTCTACATTTTAGCCTGAACTTTAAAGGCACTGTGCAAAGTACAGTTGTCCCTCCACATTCGCGAACTTGACATTCGCGGTTTCGGTTATTCGCGGTTTTGGGAGGGCCCCCCCGGGCCCCCCCAAAACCGCGACACGGGGCCTCCAGAGGCCCCGTGAAAGACATAGAGGGAGCGGGGAGGCCCAGGGAGGCGTCCACGGGGCCCCCGGAGGCGCTCCGGAGGCCCCATGAAGGCCTGGGGAGGGGTGGGGAGGCGATCCTGGGGCCTCCGGAGACGCTCCGGAGGCCCCAGGAAGGCTTGGGGACGGGGTGGGGAGGGGTGGGGAGGCGATCCTGGGGCCTCCGGAGACGCTCCGGAGGCCCCAGGAAGGCCTGGGGACGGGGTGGGGAGGGCTGGGGAGGCGATCCTGGGGCCTCCGGAGACGCTCCGGAGGCCCCAGGAAGGCCTGGGGACGCGGTGGGGAGGGCTGGGGAGGCGATCCTGGGGCCTCCGGAGCATCTCCGGAGGCCCCAGAAAGGCCTGGGGATGGGGTGGGGAGGGCTGGGGAGGCGATCCTGGGGCCTCCGGAGACGCTCCGGAGGCCCCAGGAAGGCCTGGGGACGTGGTGGGGAGGGCTGGGGAGGCGATCCTGGGGCCTCCGGAGACGATCTGGAGGCCCCAGGAAGGCCTGGGGACGCAGTGGGGAGACTGGGGAGGCGATCCTGGGGCCTCCGGAGCGTCTCCGGAGGCCCCAGGAAGGCTTGGGGACGGGGTGGGGAGGGCTGGGGAGGCGATCCTGGGGCCTCCGGAGCGTCTCCGGAGGCCCCAGGAAGGCCTGGGGACGCGGTGGGGAGGGCTGGGGAGGCGATCCTGGGGCCTCCGGAGACGCTCCGGAGGCCCCAGGAAGGCCTGGGGACGCAGTGGGGAGACTGGGGAGGCGATCCTGGGGCCTCCGGAGCATCTCCGGAGGCCCCAGAAAGGCCTGGGGACGGGGTGGGGAGGGCTGGGGAGGCGATCCTGGGGCCTCCGGAGACGCTCCGGAGGCCCCAGGAAGGCCTGGGGACGCGGTGGGGAGGGCTGGGGAGGCGATCCTGGGGCCTCCGGAGCGTCTCCGGAGGCCCCAGGAAGGCCTGGGGACGCAGTGGGGAGACTGGGGAGGCGATCCTGGGGCCTCCGGAGTGTCTCCGGAGGCCCCAGGAAGGCTTGGGGACGGGGTGGGGAGGGCTGGGGAGGCGATCCTGGGGCCTCCGGAGCATCTCCGGAGGCCCCAGGAAGGCCTGGGGACGCGGTGGGGAGGGCTGGGGAAGCGATCCTGGAGCCTCCGGAGACGCTCCGGAGGCCCCAGGAAGGCCTGGGGATGGGGTGGGGAGGGCTGGGGAGGCGATCCTGGGGCCTCCAGAGCATCTCCGGAGGCCCCAGAAAGGCCTGGGGACGGGGTGGGGAGGGCTGGGGAGGCGATCCTGGGGCCTCCGGAGACGCTCCGGAGGCCCCAGGAAGGCCTGGGGATGGGGTGGGGAGGGCTGGGGAGGCGATCCTGGGGCCTCCGGAGCATCTCCGGAGGCCCCAGAAAGGCCTGGGGACGGGGTGGGGAGGGCTGGGGAGGCGATCCTGGGGCCTCCAGAGACGCTCCGGAGGCCCCAGGAAGGCCTGGGGACACGGTGGGGAGGGCTGGGGAGGCGATCCTGGGGCCTCCGGAGACGCTCCGGAGGCCCCAGGAAGGCCTGGGGACGGGGTGGGGAGGGCTGGGGAGGCGATCCTGGGGCCTCCGGAGACGCTCCGGAGGCCCCAGGAAGGCTTGGGGACGGGGTGGGGAGGGCTGGGGAGGCGATCCTGGGGCCTCCGGAGACGCTCTGGAGGCCCCAGGAAGGCCTGGGGAGGGCGGGAGGGCGGGCCGGGGAGACCTCCGCGGGGCCTAGCAAGGCCCCGCAAAGGCCTGGGGAGGGAGGGAGGGAGGGCCGGTGAGGCCTCCGCGGGGCCTAGGAAGGCCCCGCGAAGACTTGGGGAGGGAGGGAGGGAGGGCCGGGGAGACCTTCGCGGGGCCTAGGAAGGCCCCGCAAAGGCCTGGGGAGGGAGGGGGGAGGGGTGTCGTTATTCGCGGTTTTTTCACATTCGCGGGGGTCCGCGGAACGGAACCCCCGCGAATGTGAAGGGACGACTGTATTGAGCTGTCAAAGTATTGGTTCAGCAATTTGGATAGCTTCTTTGACGTTCAGATTAAAACCCAGAAGATATTCACAACATGGAAGCCATCAAGTACTACTGCTCCCCTGAAGTATAACCCCACTCTTCACAATGCTACTTTTCTGTTGTTCCAAACCCATGCCACTGCAGGATTTCTTGTGCTTAAACAAAACGTATTTTAAGTATTTCAGTGTTCCAGATATAATGGTCCTATACAAACAAAAAACCTCAATGCAGAAAGCTGGATACATGGGAACTAATTCTAATCTGGTCTGCTGCCTGATGCTCTCTTTTTCTCTATTTTTTTTAAATATGTAGGAAGTGATGAAGCATGAGCTGAGCTCCCTCACACAAAGGCTGCTTGCCTGGTTAGTTCAAGTAGCACATAGGCAGACACAGTGGCACAACCCAGATACAAAACAGGCACATCCTTGAGTGTAAATGAACTGTGAACTTACCTGGGGATGAGAGAAAGGTATCACCTGGCAGCCAACATGACACAGAAATGTGCCTTACAGCAAGCGTCTATTTTGCAGTTTCCAGAAAATGAGCTCTCTGCCCCAGGCACTTAAATCGGCAGCTTGCCCAGAGATCTTAATGATCACAGAGCTCCCATGAAACAGACACCCTTAGGTTGATTATAGAGAAGAAATGGCTTCTCCTCCAGTACTGCATGGAGACTATCAAGGTACCAAGAGAAAGGCATGCAGCTTGCAGTGCCATATTTTGTCCCTTTCCAAAAGCTTCAGGTCTGTGTGGATGCTGCTTCTCATTGGAATGAGCTGGACAGCAGAAAGTGTGAGCTGCCCAAAGGAATGCAGTTGCCAGTATCTAGCAGTGAACTGCACAGGAAAGCAGCTGGAAGAGTTCCCTGCCATCATCCCCCTGGACACCAGGCAACTGATCCTGGCTCAAAACAAACTTAGTTATTTGCCACCGATGGAACTAAACTTTCTCAGTGACTTGATCTACCTAGATTGCAGCAGCAATATTTTAGGTGAGGATCTGGATTTCACTTTTGTCAGCATTATTAAGTTGATTTACCTGGACCTTAGCTTCAACAACCTTACACAGGTAACATTTGGTACCTTTTCACAGCTCAGTAGCCTGGTTGTGTTAAAGCTTTCAGACAATCCCAGCCTGGTTGAGATTGAGAAGGACTCCTTTGCCAATAATACCTGGCTCAGGCACCTTGATGTGAGCCGCTGTAGCTTGGCGTTCATTGACACAAGCACTGTCAGGGACTTGCCCAACCTAAGAAGCCTGGGCTTAAGTGGGAATCCCTGGTTCTGTAACTGCTCCTTCCTGGAACTGTGCAACTGGATGAAAGAGAGTGGGGTCACTATCCCAGGTGAGTTTCAAATGTTCAGAATCTAGGTACACTTTCTGATTTCTAGGCTTCATGCTTGTCCAGCAGTGTCATGGTGTTAAACTTTTGCTATTTATTACTTGGCTGGTGGAATGAAGAGTGTACAGTCTAAGAATTCAGAGCAACCACTATTGCCTCTCTAAAGTCAGCCCTTTTACAAATCCCAAACTCTCCATGTTACCATACGTAGAGCAAAGACATGCAGAGTAACTACTAGGAACAAAGCAATGAGGAACACCAGTAATTTACTATCCTATGAAGAGGCTCTGTTAATATTCCACATGTAAAGTATTGTACTGCTCATTAACGGAGAGAATAACTGCTCTTTGAAAATGTTGGGTGAAGATGTGCAGAGGTTTCTTCTCAGCTCCTTGTTCCCTTTTCTTCAATTAAGGTCACAGATCTCCCTGATGCTTATGTTAATTTCTGATTCAGAAGGCTGATTAAAGTTTCTCCTCTGTTCTGAGTGGCATCCTTCCTATTCTATTGTCTGGAAGCCTGCTAAGGTCTTAGTTTTCAATAGTTCTTCTCTTGTGATTATTAAGGTTGGCAAAATCTCATATGATTCACAAAATGTTTAAACTATTCTCTTGTACTTTTACAAAGTGGGAGTTCTTCCTTTTGTATTTTTTTCTGGGCCCACCTCAAATACAGATAAAGCTACACTGCCTGAAGTGTTTTCTATTCTGAGCAGCACATCTGTCAGAGAAAGGGAAATGCAGCACTGAAAAAAAAGGTAGTGTCAGCCAAGATAGCTCCATTTCCCACCTCTGTCAGTCAACTCACCTATACGTTTACTGCCACTGTGTTTCAAAAAGTAACACCATGTATGTGAAACAGACACATCAGTTTTACATTTTGTTGGGCCTTGCGTGAGAGCAGCGATTAAATTTTAATGTTGGGTGTAAGGCTATCTGGTGGCAACAGCTCCTCTTTCCTTCTGAAACTGAAATAAGATGCATTTTGTTCCATCACATATAGTGGGAAAAGACAGCACTGATAACTTGGTTCTATTTGACTGTTGTCATCTGTTGTGTGAGAGAGGATTTCAAACAATCTGTTTCTCTTCCCTTGCTAACCATATGTGACAACCATATGGGGATTCCCATCAAACACATCATGAACTTTACATGTTATTGTCGTGGTTTCACCACATTGCAGTATGTCCTTCAGATAGATAATCATGAGTAATGACAGAGGAATGAATTATTCTTCATTTATTCAGAACATATAATCATAGAATCATAGAGATGGAAGAGATCACAAAGGCCATCCAGTCCAACCCCTGCCATGCAGGAATACACAATCAAAGCATTCCCAACAGATGGCCATCCAGCCTCTGCTTAAAAACCTCCAAAGAAGGAGACTCCACCACACTATGAGGCAGTGTATTCCACTTCCAAACAGCTCTTACTGTCAGGAAGTTCTTCCTAATGTTTAGGTGGAATCTCTTTTCCTGTAGTTTGAACCCATTGCTCCGTGTCCTAGTCTCTGCAGCAGCAGAAAACAAGTTTGCCCCATCCTCAGTATGACATCCCTTCAAATATTTAAACATGGCTATCATGTCACCTCTCAACCTTCTCTTCTCCATATGCAGTAGCAGAAAAAATGCACAATCTGTCCCTGTACTGGAAGGACACCATAGTTGCATGCATGTAAAAGATCCCAGTTAGAATCTTCATGTCCTTCAGTTAAGGGGATTTTCTCAGCAGGCCATGGGAAGATGTTCTTCCTAAAAACCCAGAGAGATTCTGCCAGCCAGATTAGACAAAATAGTATTAGGCTTGAAGCATCTGAGTGACATATACTTTCCTAGGTGTTTGACACAGTCTGGAGATTTTACTTTTTGGACTATAGCTCACAGAATCCCCCAGACAGAATTACCAATGGCCCTTTGTTGTTGCTAACTCCTGTCAACTTCAATTTATGACAACTCCATGAATGAGAAACCTCCAAGTCATCCTATCCTCAACAGCCCTGCTCAGGCTTCCCTGACTGAGATCTATTCATCTGGAATGTGGTCTTCTTTTCCTACTGCCTTCTATCTTGCCAAGCATTTTTGTCTTTTTTTAGTGAGTCATGTCTTCTCATGATATGGACAAAGTATGACAGTCTCAGTTTACTCATCTTGGCTTCTAGGGAGAGCTCAGGGATGATTTGCTCTAGGACCCATGTACCGTATATTCCGGCGTATAAGACGAGGTTTGAAAAGAACAAACAATGCAAGACCTGGGGTACAGTATTGAGATGAAAAACTGGGAAAGGGCTTGGAGGGACACTCAAAAATTTACATTAGCACAAAATTTAAAAGAAAACTTCATCAAAATGTTTTACAGATGGCACCTTACACCTGTTAAATTGGATAAGATGTACAAAACAGGGGAGAAAAAATGCTGGAAATGCGGTGAGGCTATGGGGACACTAATCCATATGTGGTGGAGGTGCTCTAAGGCAAAAGAGTATTGGAAACAAATACATGTAAAGATTAAAGAGATTATAGATGTTTGTTATCCTATGAAACCAGAGATCTATTTGCTAAACATGCTAGGAGAGGCGGAAGGAGGTAACACAAAACACCATTGGAGGATTATACTTTATATGATATCATTGGCAAGAACTCTATATGCACAAAAATGGAAAGAAAAATCAATTCCCACGATAGAGGAGTGGAAGATCAAATTATGGGAAATGATGGATGCAGATAGATTGTCAACATTATTAAAAGAGAGAAATGTAGAAAAGATTGAAAAGGAGTGGGAACCTATCGTACGCTTTTTGGAAGATAAACAATTTCAATAAACAAATAGAAATGAAAGAGGGAGTCGGGAACTAGCCTATAGTAAACAAAGACAAGGAACAAGGTCTGAGAATCAGATAGAAAAAAATTCAGTATTATATGGAAGAGGATATAGCTTAGAAGCAACAGTAAAGGCAGGCAAATAGGCAGAAATAATAAGGAGAAGGAAAGAAAGGAGTAACGCAAGCAATAAAGGTTAGAGGAAGGAAGTGAGGAGGGGGGAGAAAGGGTTTTTTTCTTCTTTTTTCTACAACTCCAATTTCTGATTAACAAGAAAAAAAGAGTTACAAATGTAAGCTGAAAGTATGGAAGATTGAATGTGTCAAGATTTGCGCATTTTGTGAAATATATGTAAAACTGTACTATACAAACTAAAATGCAATTTGTAATATGAGTATGTGTAACAATAAATAATAATAATAATAATAATAATAATAGAATAAGATGAGGTTTGAGCTCTGAAAAATAGGCTCTAAAATCAGGGCTCGTCTTATATGTCGGATACACTTTGCTTCACCCCAACCGTTTGAACTCCTGCCTCTTCGCTCCCTTTGCAAATGGAGCAAAGAGGCAGGAGATCGGGCAGGGGGGGTGAAGCAAAGTGTTTAAGGTTCATTCGCCCCCCTCCTCTGCCTTCTCCCCCTTTGGGGAGCAACCGAGGACAGAGGAGGAGGGTGAATGTTGCTGGAAAGCCTCCCCACCACCCTTCCATCCTCCTCGAAGCTGCGATCAGGCTCCCGATCATGGCTTCGGGGAGGGGGGGTGGCTGGAAAGCCCCCCCTTCCAGCCACCCTTCCACCCTCCCCGAAGCCCCCTCTCTCCAGCGCCCTCCCTCCAGCCACCCCCCCTCCCCAAAGCCGCGATCCCACTTCTGATTGTGGCTTCGAGGAGGGGGTGGGTGGCTGTGAAGCCCCCTCCCTCCAGCCACCCTTCCACCCTCCCCAAAGCCCCCTCCCTCCAGCCACCCCCCTCCCCAAAGCCGCGATCCCGCTCGAGATTGTGGCTTCGGGGAGGGGGTGGATGGCTGCGAAGCCCCCTCCCTCCATCCACCCTTCCACCCTCCTTCCAGCCACCCCCTTCCCCAAAGCCACGATCCCACCCAGGATTGCGGCTTCAGGGAGGGGTGGTGGCTGCGAAGCCCCCTCCCTCCATCCACCCTTCCACCCTCCCTCCAGCCACCCCCCTCCCCAAAGCCGCAATCCCACCCAGGATCGCAGCTTCAGGGAAGGGGTGGTGGCTATGAAGCCCCCTTCCTCCAGCCACCCTTCCACCCTCCATCCAGCCACCCCCCTCCCCAAAGCCACGATCCCACTCAGGATCACGGCTTCGGGGAGGGGGGGTGGCTGCGAAGCCCCCTCCCTCCAACCACCCTTCCACCCTCCTTCCAGCCACGCCCCTCCCCAAAGCTGCGATCCCACTCATGATCGCAGCTTCAGGGAGGGGGTGGGTGGCTGCGAAACCCCCTCCCTCCCCCCCTGCCAGCCAGCTGGCCATCCCACATTCCCCAACCCAGGAGGAGGCTGGGCAGCCTCCTTGTGGGTTGGAAAATCGCAGTGGAGTGAGCCCAGAAGGAGGGATGGAGGGATGGATGTTCGCCGCTTCTGCCCACCTTTCTTGAAGGTGGGGAGAGGGGGCAGAATCCCAGGTTTGGCTGCACAGCCTCCACATCGTCCTCCTGGGATCGGGGCTGTGCAGCCAAACGGGCCCCATTTAACCCTGCAGCCCCGATGCCTTCTTCTGGGCTCCCTTGCAAAGGGAGCCCAGAAGGAGACATCTGGGCTGTGGAGTTAAACCCCTAGATTCACTCCCTCTCCCCACCTTCCAGGAAGGTGGGGAGAGCGAGGGAAGATGCCCCTTTTAACTCTGCAGCCCCGATGCCTTCTTCTGGGCTCCCTTGCAAAGGGAGCCCAGAAGGATGCATTGGGGCTATGGAGTTAAACCCCTAGATTTGCTCCCTCTTCCTTGAAGGTGGGGAAAGGGGGCGAATCCCGGGGTTTGGCTCCACGGCTCTGCGTCCTCCTTCTGAGCTCCCTTTGGCTGTGGAGCCAAACGGGGCATCTTCGCCATTTCTCCTCACCTTCCTTGAAGGGAGCCCAGAAGGAGGGATCGGGGCTACAGAGCCAAATGGGGCATCTTCACCCCTTCTCCCCACCTTCCATGAAGGTGGGGAGAGAGGGCGAATCTAGAGGTTTGCCACAGTGCCCCCCATTTCCCCCGCCTTGGTCCCCTTCGGAAGAGCCAAGACGGAGGGAAGGGGGGATGCTGAGGCAAACTGGGCATTTTCGCCCCTTTCCTCAACCTTCGAGTCAAGTTTGACTGGAAGGTTGAAGAGAGGGGCGAATGTTGTGGCTGGCTGGCTGGGAGAGCCCTGCCAGCAGATCCTGTTCACTTTCCCAACTCACAAAGAGTTCCTTGTGAGTTGGGGAACAAAGAGGATCAGCTGGCAAGGCTCCCCCAGCCAGTCAGCCAGCCAGCCAAATTGGGGTGGTGGTCTTATATGGCGAATATATGCCTAAGGCTAGATTTTTGGCTGGAAATTGGGGGGGGGTCTTATACGCCCAGTTGTCTTATACGCCGGAATATACGGTATTTGTCTTTTTAGCTGTCCATTATATTCAAAGAACTCTTCTCCAGCACCACACTTCAGATGAGTTTATTTTCTTCCTATTAGCTTACTTCACTGTTCAGCTTTCACAACCATACATGCAAATTGGAAATATGATGGCTTCCATCTTCTGCTTCCAATTACTTCTTGGGTTGCTTGAAGAATGTTTTTGTGATGAATAAACTGTTAGCCTCACAAAATTCAGTCAGCTGGTTTTATGCTTCATTTCTTGATCCTAGGCCAAATTTTCCTACAGTCTTTGATTCTGCTGTTTCCTACTTTTGCATTCCGATCACCTATGATTGACAAGAAGGCCTGTTTTGATGAGTGATCCATTTCCTCCTGGACTCCAGCATAGAATCTTTCAATTTAGTCTTTTTCTGCCTCTGTAGTTGGAACATAAACTTGGATTATGCTTATATTGATGTTTTTCCCTGGAATCTTATTGATATCATTCTGTCCGACTTTGCATTATATCCTTTGACAGCTTTTTCTACTTCTCTCCTCACTATAAATGCCCATTCATTTCTTCTTTGATTTTCATTTCCTGAGGAAAACACTGTATAATTATCTGACTCAAAATGTGCCATTTCTGCCTGCCCACTTTAGCTTACTCACACAACTATTGCAATGTTTATAAGTTCCATTTCTTGATTTACTATGTCTAGCTTTCCCTGATTCATGTTTCTCACATTCTAATGCAACTGTTCAGCGATTTGTGTGCAGGGACAAGGAGAATTACTGTAACAGTCAATGCAGAGAAACAGAAGATGAGAACAAAAAAGAAAGAACAAGAGACCTTTTGTACAAAATCTGAGAAATCAAAAGGGAAATTTAAACCAAAAGTGGGGATGCTCTACAACCAGCAGGGGAACATATTATATGATCAAATAGAAATAAAAAGACAATGGAAGCAACACACTGAAGAACTATAGAAAAGAGATGAAAGGATGACAGACTGATTCAAGGAAGAACCATAGAATTCTAGAATAGAATGAACCTAGAATTTTAGAGTGGAGTTTATTTAGCCATTCTTATTCCGCTGTTGTGCAGCTTTGTACTTTCCTTTCACCTCTGTGCACACCAACAGCTGAATATCCTATTGGCTTGTCTAGTTGCAGCCTTACTTGTAGTTGTCTCAAGGCTGACCACCAAGAGGCCAAAGAAAGAAAAGAAAGAAAAGATAAGGTGAGTTCCCTCTTCTGAAAGCTTGAAGAGCAGACAGTGACCTTTTAAATAGATTTCCAAGGCTCCCTTGCACTGTTTAACATAAAACATATCAAGTTTTCAAAACAAAAGTAGACTTCTGGCCACTTCATGGGTTTTTTGGTCTGTTTGTTTGGGGGCATTTTTGGCAGAAGATTGCAGGGACAGAAAATTGGTCCTGGACCCAGTAAAGTTGTCTACCCCACCCTGCACCCTTCTCCCACACCTCCACCCCTTCCCCAGCATTTGGGACCTGTTTTTGATAACAAAGAGAGGCTTTAATAATGTTTCAAAACAGACTGCTTAACATAACTTTGGCCTGCAGAGATTGTGGCCATCACTTAAGGAGATACAATATTTCCTTATTGCTGCTCTATCTTGCATAGGGGTGAGAACCTCCAAATTTTGTTGGACTGCAACTCGCAGCAGCAGCAGGGGAACCTAATGGTGGGGGAAATGGGAGGATTTACTATTCTTTCCCTTCTCTGTCCAAGATAAGGGAGTCTTCCCCTGCTTAATTGGTAGGTCTTGTTGTCATCCTTGTTTCCTCTGCAGACTCTGACAACATCACCTGCTACAGCCCAGCTTTTGTGCATGGCTTGAGGATGCTGGAAGAAGCACAGCAGGAGCTCCTTTACAAGTGCTACATCCATTTTGATGACCAAGACTACCTGTTCTTGGGGCTGGTTGGCTTCTGTATTTTCTCTGCTGGAACTGTGGTGGCCTGGCTCTTAGGAGTGTGCGCAGCGACCTATGAATTCTTAACTGCCACCGGGGAGGAGGATGAAGATGAGGATGAAGAATAAAGAGCTCCCTAGACTTATCCCTCTGAAACGTGACTTGTTGACAGTGTAACCTTATGTATGCTTACACAGGAAGTAAGTCCCTTGGTGTTTAGCGGGACTTATTAGTGCTGCAGTCCTACACTTCCTAGTCAGTAATTCTTTCTGAAGACAGTGGAACTTAATTCTAAATGTACAAGCAGTAGGAGGACTGTGCTGTAAGGCTGCAGTCTTCTGTAAATCTACATGGATGTAAATCTTATTGAATAGAGTGGAGTTTATTTAGCCATTCTCATTCTGCTGTCAAAAAGAACTGTTTTCATTGTAGCAACTCACAATAACAGAAAGCAAAACAATGAAACAACAATTTAAAATCACACAATAGCAGACAATCCAAAACATAGCACAAAAGCCAAAGTGCCAGCAAAAGGAATAAAATCAGCCATGAAAAGCCTGATGACAAATAATAAGAAAGGACACTTTCCCAGGGGAAAAGTTTCACAGTCCGAAATATCTCCTGAGTAAATATACAAAGATTACACTGTAAAACAAGTTTCATCATGGAGAATGTGAGCCCCATGCAAGTTCAGGACCAAAGGGTGTAAGAGCTAAGGGGAAAAGCCTTCAAACTGCCGTTCCTAGACAAGTGAATATTCACTTGCTGCCCCTCCCATCTGAACACAGCTTCTCTGTGTCATGCTTCAACTATAAAATGGTACAGAATATCTTTTATCCCAGTATATTACATTGTGTAGGACAAAACAGTATCCAGTAATATAATATGATAGATTTTGGGGGGACATTTTTTCCTCCGAGCTATTTTTATTTCATACTGTATGTGGTTGATGGCCAAAACTCAAAGAGATTGTTTTAACACTTTTGAGGAGACAATGTTATAAAATCCTACCTTGGAGGTCTAACTTCCATGTGATTTCTGCAAACTTTGCCGTAGTCTTTTTTCCCCACAAGGCAAACTGTCTCAAACTGTCAACAACAGAGCAAATAAAGAAAGGAAAATATGGTAACCCAAGAAAGGTCAAAAGGTGGTGTGGGGACCACTAAATGAATTCAGGTTTTTGTGCCCCAAGAAGAATTCTATCACAGAGTACTAAAGTAATGTAAACAGGTAATATTAGAGCTATTGTTTATAATGTTATGAAAAATGACGCACGACAGATGAACAACTATTGGACAAAAGTTCTCCTTTTCAAAAAGGAGAGAATCAAGATGACTATCAGCCAGACCATTTTATACCAATCACTGGGAAAGTGGTAGAATCTTGATTATACCATTAGACAGGTAGTCAACAGGTCGGGAAACCTTTGACTCATAGGCCAAATTTAGTCCATATGGGTCACGGGACCTCAGGACAAGCCTCCTTCCCTTAATTGTACATATGTACAATTAAGTTTCCTTTGTCAAATTCTTCCAAATTTAACTTGGGTGAGATCTTTCGTCCATTTGCTTTGCCCTGGAGGGAGCATCTCAGCCCAAGTGACCTTTTAACCAGTCATGGACATCTGGAGTGTTGGCCCTGGGACACTCTAAGTAGAATTGGTTATTTAGTAGCCCAGTTTTACCACATTCTATGATGGAATGCTGGAACCCATCTATGAAGGAAGGACCTGGGCAAGGCTGGTTGATGCCAGCCAATCACAGGTCATGACATGCTGTGAAGAGCACCTATGTGGGAGAAAGAATACAAGACTGAGGCTTGTCTCTGATGAAAGGCAGATACGGGAAAAATGGCCTAGAGATAGGTATAGAGGTAGGGAAAAGCTGTAATAGAGATAGGATGGTCAGCCAAGAGGAAGAATTTAATAGGGTTTTGGAGCACTGTGAATGATCAAATAGTTCAGGAGTTAATTGTGATCAATTGTGTATTGATAAAATTGTACTTGGTGGGGGGGGGGTTACAATTGTGTGTGGTTGTGTTGATAGAGAGTCCAATAACGCTTACCATAGTGAACCAACTGAACAATGCAGCCACAGGTATTTAGATGGATCACCTTGAGGCCCAAGTACCCAATCCAGTGAGGGATCTTGAGGAGAAAGGGGGTAAGGTTAGTCAACAAGAGCCCAAGAGCAGGGCCAGCCTGGATAGGGGAACTGCCACAATACAGCTAAAGGCCTGTGATGATTTCTTCTGCTGTAGATCACCTGCTGTTATCAATTTACTACCAATAAAACTTATCTTACAGCAGCAACATGTGTCAGTTTTCTATACCAAACAAAATCTTGGGAAGAACTGGAATTCCAGTCAGTTCTAGCTCAAAACAGTGTCCCTCACACAACATGAGAAAAGTAGGAACAAATAATGTACTTGGTATTTTATTTATTTATTACATTTGTATGCCACCTTTCCTCAAAATGAGACCCAGTAGATAAATCCAGTACCATGTAGGTACTACAACAGCAGACTGCAGTAAAGCATGTCTCTGGAGACAACAGTGCTTTCAGAATAATAGGGTCTTATTGAGAAGACCACTCTTCCCCATTCTAGTGCCCTCCAGGTATGCTAGACTACAACCCACAACATTGTGGCATGTAGAGGGTGGAAAGAGGCAGTTTAACTATACAGAAAAGAAGTGGCTATTAAAACCACGGTGCAAGAAGTTAGTGCAAAACTGACCGCAGCTGTGATCCTTTAGGCAGGCTGGCAGATTTACCAAGGTGGGAAGCTGTGGCTTGAAATCAGAAGCTGGCAACAGAGTTTGGACTACAGAGTGAGTGCGTGGACTGCCAGCCTGCCTGACAAAGAGCAGAAACATCATAAAAGTAGCATCACATCATCAAGACCCTACAGAGCTAGGCGAGACTCAGTACAGAGAACATGAATGTCAGCATATTGCATTGAAAATGTCTATACCAGGTATTTTCAGTTGCACAACTATGGATGCTGTTTAAAAAACGGGCTTTGCAATACAAAAACCACAAAACTACTGCAAAACAATCAGGTAGGTTTTAATGAAATTCCACATTCCAGGGTCTGCAGTTAAGAGCTGAAGATCAGCATCCACAGAATAGTCACACTCCAGACAAGTAGGGGCAGCACTTCTTTCTCATAAAAAAGGTACTTCACCTATTATATTAATGGTACTAATTGACCCCTGTATCCACTGGGGATATGTTCCAAGACCTCTGTGGACACCTGAAACTGTGGATAATAGGGGACCCTATTATTTTCAATGAGATGAACAGCAGAAGTTGACCATAGAATCACACTGCAGGACGTAGAAATGCCTAAAGAGGACATTTTTTTTTCCAGATGTGGATAAGTGCAACTGTGGATACCAAATCCATGGGCATGGGGTTTACCTGTATCTATTTATGTATCTATTCAGAAGCAATCTCAATGGGCTTCAATAGGCCTTAATCCCAGGTGAGTGTGTCTAGAGCTGCATCACAACCAGTTGTTATTTTTAGGAGGCAGGAGTTCCACATATGCCCCAAAGGATTAGATCTAGGCAACAGTGATTCTATAAATACAGTAGGACCTCCGTATCTGCTGGAGATTGGTTCTGGGGGGGGGGGTGGATACTGAAAACCATGGATAATAGTGAACGCCATTGAAAATACAGTTGTCCCTCCGTATCCATGGATTTAGTATTCACAGATTTAAGTATTTACGGCTCAAAAATATTCTTTAAAAAATAATAATCCAAAAAGCAAACCTTGATTTTGCCATCTTATATAAGGGTTCAAGAGGAATTCTTACTGTACTGTAACTATTATCTGAATATAGAACTCAACAATAAAGAATAAATTTTCTGCAAAAATTATCAAAAAAAAGTATCAAAAATTCTACAATACATCTTTGCAGTGGATTTTGGGGAGTGATTCAAGTACGCAGCTTATCACTTAAATGTCTCTTAAAACTGTCATCTTGTTTAAAAGAAGATACATCTCTTGTTTAAGTGAAATGAAAGAAAGAAAAATAGTATCCATGTGGATCGATCCCTAAATCAATAGAATAGGCATTTTGGGACATTGTGGAATTTTTGATACTTTGGGATTTTTATCCCACATGTTCATATGTAGAAGAACTTAACCATTTGTATGTATGTAAATATTTATATGTATTTAATTATTGATTATTTATTACTTGCATGGGACACTTTTGTATGATACATGTTATAATAATCATTGTACTCCAACAAACGTTATTCAGAATCAGAATGACACTTATAATTTTTGCAGAAAATTTATTCTTTATTGTTGAGTTCTATATTCAGATAATAGTTTACAGTGCAGTCAGAATTCCTCTTGAACCATTTTGCACTGGTCACAGTGAACAGTTGTATCTTATATAAGGGACACCATTTTGCTAAGCAATTGCATATAATGGGACTTGAGTATTCACGGATTTTGGTCTCCTGGAACCAAACCCCATCGAATATGAAGGGACAACTGTAATGGGACTTCTGGTTTAAAATACCATAGAGTTGCCTTGGAGGACCTACAAAATGGCTAGAGAGGACACATGTTCTAGGAAGACTCTATGGTAGGTGTGCTGTTTTGTGTCCCCTGGATCATTGAATCAGTGGATAATGAATGAGTGGGTGGGGCGTCCTAGTGTAACCTTAAAACCAGGTAAAATTAATCTGTCTTTGTCTTGACCTAGAAATCATGCAGCTGGTTTCCCCTCCTGGCTTCAGTTCCATGCTGCCCAGAGCATAACCTGCTTCCTGACAGGTAGGTGGCGGTGAGAGATCCAAGGCAGCATAACAAGAAATAAAACAGGCATAAATGATGCTATAAATTTAACTACCTAAATTGTTCAAGAAAGCCATGAAATAAGAACGAACCAAGCATCTCGAAATTTTGAAGCCGTGGGAAAAAAAAAATCCCCAGTATTTTCCTTCTTTGGAGGTCTTTAAAGAGTGTCTGGATTGCCATCTGTCGGGGATGCTTTGATCAAGATTTCCTGCATGGCAGGGGGTTGGACTGGATGGCCCTCGTGGTCTCTGCCAACTCTATGAGTCTATGATCTCATTTTAATTTGCATTCCTCTTCCTCCTTCTGTCGAAGAACTTGGGCCTGGCCCTTCTTAGGGGCGGTCGGTCGGTCGGTCGGGCCTCCCCCTGGCCTGGGCGGGCTCTGGGTCCGCGCTGGGTCCGCCCCTGCCTCGCCCGCGCCTGGCCGCCCTCGCCCTTCGCCCCCGCCTCGCCGCGCTTTCCCTGCCGCCAGCCAGGTCGAGGTCGGACTCGTGCGGAGAAGCGGTGGGTTCGGGCTGGGGGCTGCTCCGGGGAGGGGGGCTGGGGCCTGGGGGGGGGAGCGTGGCCACCCCTTCCTTGGTCTCCCTCCCGCGCCGCCTCGTCTTCCACGGGCGGGGGGGGGGACCCTGACTTTTGCCCCACCCGAGCATTGCTCGCCAAGCCTTGAAGAGCCGAACCCCGGGCTCTGCACCGCCGGGAAGGCTCAGTTCACGCCCGCGTGGGATGCTTACTGGGGAGTCTCGTTTTCACGGGCTTGGGGGCCAGAAGTACTGCCGGTGGCAACTTCGGGAGAGAGATCAGGTTTGGAAGCTCGGCTGCCCCTTTGTGGATTTGTAACTGCAGGAAAGTAAAGTTGTCCGTCCGTATCCACGGATTTGGTATCCACGGTTTTAAGTATTCACCGCTTGAACATATTCTTAAGGAATAATAATCCAAAAAGCAAACCTTGATTTTGCCATCTTCTATAAGGTACACCATTTTGCTATGCCATTGCATGTAATGGGACTTGAGTATTCACAGATTTAGGTTCTACAGGGGGCCTGGAACCAAACCCCAGCGAATATGAAAGGACAACTGTACTGCCTGTGGCAACATCAGGAGGGAGATCAGGGTTGGAAGCTGGGCTGCCCCTTTGTGGATTTGTAACTGCAGGAAAGTCCTTCCTCTCCTCAGAAAGCCAGCCCATGCTTAGGCTGCCCTGCCCTTGGTGCCACCCCGCAGGCTGCTCCTTGCCCTCTCAGATCTTGAAAAGCAATTAACTGCTAGTGTTGCCCTTGTAAAAACATAGGTGTCTTTCCCTTTTCCCATTGGTGTGAGGCAACCATGACTCAGTCTGATGTGCCCTCAGATGAGTTGGTTGGTAGAAATGTTGGCAAATCTTGAATGTGTGTCTCTAAAATTGCAGATACAGGCATACCTCAGGTAACATAAAAAGCTGCTTTTAATAACGTCTTTTTGTGCCAACCAAGTCTGTCTTCTTATTTGCTGTCTAGCTGGAAAATTGTGGGCTTTCTGTGCCAAGTTCCAACAGCCTGCCTGCAGTAAGCAATGCAATGAAGATTTTCCTTGGTTTTTTACCCCCGGCTGTTAGGCCGTGTTCTGGAAGAGTCTCTTTCTAACATTTCACCTGCATCTGTGGCTGGCATCTTCAGAGAACGATTGGGTAGGAGTGTGTGTGAGTTTTATGTACTGCGAGTCCCTCTTGGAGAGGATATGTAAATTTGTGTTTTTGAATGTCTAGTTTACATATCCTCCCCTAGAGGGGTTCACAGTATATAAACCCCACACATACTCCTACCCAACCATTCTCTGAAGATGCCAGCCACAGTTGCAGGCGAAACGTCAGAAAGAAGCTCTTCCAGAACACGGCCTCACAGCCTGGAAAAAAACCCAAGGAAAATCTATGGATGCCGGCCGTGAAAGCCTTTGACTTCACAATGCAATAAAGCTTGAGCTGGGGAAAAGCAGGATTCTGCCTTGGCTGACCATTCTTCAGCTGTGTGTTCCCACCTACAAGATAAACAGCACCCTCCTCTACAGTTCCTTACTGTGTGGGCGAACTGACTATGTGAGGAATGTTGCTGTCCTTGAGCAAGCAGGGATCACCAGCATTGAGGCCATTATATTGAGAACACAGCTGTGCTGTGTCTAGGATGGAGGACCATCGCCACAGGGTATGTTTCTAGGATGGAGGACCATCGCCTCCCAAAAATAGTACTCTACGGTGAACTCGCCACGGGTCAGCGTAAGAGGGGTGCTCCAAAAAAACGATACAAGGACTCCCTGAAACAACATCTCAGGCTTGGCCAAATTGATCACCAACAATGGTCCGCCCTGGCCTCACACCGGGAGGCATGGAGACGCACTATCCACAATGCTGCAGCCTTATTTGAGAACTCACACTGAGCAAGTCTTGAAGAGAACCGACAACACAGAATCACAACGCGGAAACATCACCCATGGAGACCTTCTGCTGTGCTTTCTGCAACCGGACTTATTTATCTCAGATTGGCATTTTTAGTCATCAGCGTGCTTGCAGAAAGCGCTGGATGAGTCCTTCCTGAATCTTCGTTTGCGAGGAAAAGCCAGAGAGAGATGAGAGTGGGTATTTTCAAGGAATAAAATGACTTACATTGCTGGACTGTTGGATTTGTTTTCCCTGTCAGGAAATGATTGGATTAACATTCTTATTAAAAACAGACATTATGTTTTGATTGCTTTATGCAAAGAACTTATCCTAATGATCAGTTTACCGCACATAAAAACAAGCATAGGATGTCTGAAAGCTCATCAGAAAAGTGTGGGCCAAAAGGAGATGCAAAAATGGGACAGGGCAGTGGAAGTGACAGATTTGTAATGTCTGTGAGATTTCTTCTGGTTATACTTATATATAATTTAAAAAGAGGATGGGGGGAAATAGCTTGAGAAGAGTTGGAGGAGCAGCCCAAGGAATTTGCTAAAAGTGTAGGACCGAAGACTGTAGTTTGTACAAAGAACTTTGCTTTAACCTTTAAACAACAACTACCCCACATCCCACCCATTTTGGAAATTAAAAGGTCAAATGAAAATCGGGAGGCATGGAGACGCACTATCCACAATGCTGCAGCCTTATTTGAGAACTCACGCCGAACAAGTCTTGAAGAGAAACGACAACGTAGAAAGAATCGCAACCTGGAAAATCACCCAAGGAGACCTTCTGCTGTGCTTTCTGCAACTGGACTTGTTTATCTCGGATTGGCCTTTTTAGTCATAAGCGCGCTTGCAGAAAGTGCGGGATGAGTCCTTCCTGAATCTTCGTTTGCGAAGAAAAACCAGAGAGAGGGCGAACTGCAAAACAGAGAACCTGTCTCACCAGCTATTCCTATCATGTTAAAAATAAAAGACAGATGTATAAGTTTGGCCACTAAAACAGAAATCCTAAGAACGATCCCAGATGCATTTTGGAAGAAGCTTCCGTATGGTCTCTAGAAGTTTCAAAATGTTTTTCTTTACTTGTGCAAGGTTTTAATCTCACCTGGTTATTTCATTTCACAAGTGCATACTGTTAGTATGGGATAAAAAGTGTTGAAACATATTTAACAGCTCTCTTTTTTCTTTTTTTGGTGGTGTGGGAACCTAGCCCTGTTCTATGTTATTTCTAGCTCTAGTGCTAAATTTTCTGTTAAAGAGGTAATGGCCAGGAACACATCTACTTTGTTATCTGATGTATGCCTGTACCACCACAGCCAATGTTTCTGATCACGAAAACCGACTGCACCAACTGTGTGAACAAATTCTACCACACATGCTTGATGATACTTAGAACAATTACACTTCAGTGACTTTGGTTTGGGGGCCAACTGAATGTGCTCAGTGCTTGTACAGAATGCCAAGTGGGCAGGCCTGATCTTCCTTTAGTGGGACATCTGGCCAGAAATTGTCTATACATCCATATGGCTTTTATTGGCTACTGTTAGCTATAGAAAGGACTGGCTAAAAAGCCTATTGCATAAGTGAATGGTAGTGGCTGGATTCATTTTCTTTGAAGATGCACATACTAAACAGCTAAGAGCTTAATTTATTAAAGGAGAGATGCTTGGGCACAATCTCCAAAATCCACAAAACAGTGATACCTTTATTGGCCAACCAAAATGCAAAACACATGATGCCAATAAAGGTATTGCTTTTTTGTGTATTTTGGATTTTGTTTTGCTGCATGACCAACATGGCTACCCCTGAATGTGTTTCTTGTACACAATCTGGTATGAGTACCCTGCTCTTTATTTATGGACTGCCTCTGGTTTCTCAGTACTAAACACATGTTATAAACGTGCAGGGAGATGGCAGGATCGTTACATATTTGTTTTGGATGGAAACAGGGTCTGGGGCTCAGAGTTCAAGTTAAGTCTTGTGATGGCTAAGAGGAGGGTACTGAAGAAAAATAGCAAGGCAGTAAACCACACAACTCAGTCAGTTATTGGCTCAATATAACAACCTCAGGCCTTGACCATTCAGGATAGTATGTGAATATACCTTCAGGTAAACATATAGAAGGTAGGCATGCCCTTCTGTCTTGTCCAATGCAGTTTGGATTCATCATTCTATGAGTGCCTGGAAGCCACATGCCACTGTATGAACTAGTCTTCAGCTAAGCTGCTGCAGTTCTTTAGGTAAGTTAAAGTACAATTCAGACATTACTCTGTATTGTTTTGCTAAAAAGGCAAACCATACATGGGTGGTACTGTGTAGGATTAACTGCATAATTTTATCCATTTTTAATCCTGCCAGGAAAATGTCTTCTTTGGGGTGCGGACCTGTAATTGCCCAATTTGATAACTGTAGAATTGCATCCATGTGGTTTGATTTCTTCATTGCCAGCCATGCCCTTCCCAAAGTTTTCATTGGACCTATCATTTTGTTACAGTCATGATGGCTGTAAATGTGTGCAACAACTGGGGAGTGGCAGCTTGTAACTGTTAGGGGAGACAAAGGTAAAATAGCAGTAGAGTTTGAAGTTCAACTGCAGAGGTGAAAGGGAGCCAGCTGAAGGGGAAGTGCATACAATAGTTGTGTGTTTGAGATTCCTACCTAACAGCTCTTGGCGAACGGAACTTGTCTCTCCCTTCCTTCTTAGCTGGACTTTGCTTGTAAGTTAAGTCAGCACAAGATTCAAAGTGCAACGTCCTTTGTTGCTGGGAGAAAAGTCAACAGTAGGTATGTTGTGGGCCTTGACCCAGAGCACACTCATCGTTTCCTCTGATCCGACTGGACTACTCTCCATCTCTTCCAATATTTCAAGTTCAGGCATTTCCTCTGGCCATATTTCTGGCATTTTCAGTAATTGCTGCCTGTGAATTACAACTGCCAAGGCATTAGAGTACAGGTTTGTATGTGAGGAAAACCCAGCCCAGCATAGAGAATTCAGCTTAGTGGCCCAAATCCAATTGCTAATTCCAACTTTAAAAATTTGCTGTGTAATAAACCAACCCTTATATAGCTCCCGCTGACTCAATGTGTTTATTCTAATTAGGACTAGCAATTGGATTTAGACCTAGTTATGATGGAGTACAGGAGCAGACACATCTTACATTTGTACTTCAAGGTACATGTTAACCCCCATATCCACAGATTCGGTATCCAGTTTCACTTATCCACATCTGAAAAAATATGTTCTCTCTAAGCATTTCTATATCCTCCAATGTGATTCCATGGTCAACTTCTGGCATTCGTCTCATTGAAAATAATAGGGTTCCCTATTTTCCACAGTTTCCGGCATCCATGGGGGGGGGGAGGCTTGGAACATATCCCGAGTGGATACAGGGGTTGACCTGTATAGTAAGTGCATATGGGAGTATAACTTTAGAGCACTGTGATATTTTTGTTTTCTAGCAAAAGTTGAAATCTGGATTATTTCACAATGCCTGCCCACTTCAGTATTTTCATCATTTTTGTTCATAAGCTGTATTCTATTTTTTCTTTCCTTTTTTAATGAGATGTTCTGTTCCTTATTGAGATGGATTTTGTCTCCTATCCTATATGCTTTTTAAAATTATTTCATTTTATTTTAAAAGTTTACAAGATGGCTTATATCTTAGTAGTAATGTACAAACCAGTTACAAATACTGTATAGTGAAACTTGAGATAATAAGACCAGTGCCAGAATAAATGTGAACAAGAATATGGAATCGCACAGGTACATTTTCATTCTATTATTTTTAAAAATGAAAAAGTTCAAATATGCTGCTTTAGGATGAAAAAGAGTGTATGAGTGGAAAATGCTTGAAACCAAATATAGACACATACTTTGGACTTAAAAAAAAAAACCTTGATTTCAGTACGCTTAGGGAAATACTAGATTAAACCCCATGGTCAGAAATGCTCAAAGGGGGTTGCTGAGCTAGTCCAAGTTGTCAAATTAATGTGGGTTTTAAAGACTAAACCAACTGAAGATTTTTATTTTTATTTTTTTTGAACGATTAGAAACAGTCTATGGGCTTCTTGAGCAATAAGTCATAATTTGTGGCTATGGTTACTAGTAGGTTTATTTAGTTGGTTCTGTAAAGCTAAAATAATATATATATTGGGGGGGTTCTGTCTCATTACAGTTTGGATTGGGGACAGGGTCAGAGCTCCTTTGTGTTTTAGTAAGTTACTGTTTAAGGTAGTTACTGTTTATTCTAGTTTAGTGTTTTAGTATTTAGCTTAGTGTTCTAGTTTAGTGTTTTAGCTATAGGTGTGTGTTAGTTATATATAAATGTGTGTCTTTATATATGTCTTGCTTTTTCCTTTTTTTCCTTTCCTTTTAATACTCCAAGAGTAGTAAAAGAGCTGGCAAATATAATCTCAGAGCCATTGGCAATAATATTTGAGAACTCCTGGAGAACAGGAGAATCCCAGCAGACTGGAGGAGGGCAAACGTTGTTCCCATCTTCAAAAAGGGGAAAAAAGAGGATCCCAACAATTATCGTCCAGTTAGTCTGACATCAATACCAGGGAAGATTCTAGAGCACATCATTAAACAGAGAGTCTGTGGACATTTAGAAGGCAATGCCATAATCACAAAAAGTCAACATGGGTTTCAGAGAAACAAGTCATGCCAGACTAATCTGATCTCTTTTTTTGATAAAGTTACCAGCTTGGTAGATGAAGGGAATGCTGTGGACATCGCATACCTTGATTTCAGTAAGGCCTTTGACAAGGTTCCCTATGACATTCTTGCAAACAAGCTTGTAAAATGTGGGCTAGACAAGTTAACTGTTCAATGGATTTGTAATTGGTTGACCGGCCGAGCCCAAAGGGTGCTCAGCAGTGGCTCCTCTTTGTCTTGGAAAGATATGACCAGTGGAGTGCCACAGGGTTCTGTTCTGGGCCCAGTGCTATTCAACATCTTTATCAATGACTTGGATGAGGGAATTAGGGGCATACTTATCAAATTTGCAGATGACACCAAATTAGGAGGAGTAGCTAATACCCTAGAGGACAGGATCAAAATTCAGAATGACCTGGATAGACTGGAGAGCTGGGCCAAAGCTAACAAAATGAAATTCAATACAGAGAAATGTAAAGTACTGCACTTAGGGCGGAAAAATGAAATGCATAGATATAGGATGGGAGAGACCTGGCTGAATGAGACTACGTGCGAAAGGGATCTAGGAGTCCTAGTAGACCACAAGTTGAACATGAGCCAACAGTGTGATGCGGCAGCTAAAAAGGCCAATGCAATTTTGGGCTGTATCAATAGAAGTATAGTGTCTAGATCAAGGGAAGTAATAGTGCCACTCTATTCTGCCTTGGTCAGACCTCACTTGGAATACTGTGTCCAGTTCTGGGCACCACAATTCAAAAAGGATATTGACAAATTGGAGCGTGTCCAGAGAAGGGCAACTAAAATGGTGAAAGGTCTGGAAACGATGCCATATGAGGAAAGACTTAGGGAGCTGGGTATGTTTAGCCTGGAAAAAAGACGGTTAAGAGGCGATATGATAGCCCTGTTTAAGTATTTGAAGGGATGTCACGCTGAGGATGGAGCAGGCTTGTTTTCTGCTGCTCCAGAGACTGGAACATGGAGTAATGGGTGCAAGCTCCAGGAACAGAGATTCCACCTCAACATAAGGAGGAACGTTTTGACAGTAAGAGCTGTTCGGCAGTGGAACACACTCCCTCGGAACGTGGTGGGGTCTCCTTCCTTGGAGGTCTTTAAACAGAGGCTGGATTGCCATCTGTCGGGGATGCTTTGATCAAGATTTCCTGCGTGGCAGGGGGGTTGGACTGGATGGCCCTCGTGGTCTCTTCCAACTCTGCAATTCTATGATTCTATGATTTTCTTTTTGTTTTTCTTTTTAATTTGGTTGTGAATTATACTGTCTGTGTTAAAATGAATAAAGAAGAAATGCTCAAAGGGAAGAGAATTCATGTTACATGGGAGTTTCTTCAAGGTAAGATATTGAGGCACCATTGCAAACAATTCTAACAAGGAGGAAAACTAGGAGATGTCTAAAGAAACCAGGGTGAATGTACAAAGAACTTTCAGATAAGCTTAGATTTAAGAGACATATATAAGAAATGGAGGACGGGGGAACCACCAAAAAGGAATACAAATGAATAGCCAATACTGGTAAAGTGAAAGAAAAGCTAACGTTCAAAATGAGCTCAGGCTTGCTAGCAAGATTAAAAAGAATAAAAAGGGGTATTTGGTTATGTTTCAAACAAAAAAGAAGAACAAGGAAATAGTAGAACTGATGTGCAGAAAAGATGGTGAAATGTGAACAGGACTGAGAGACGGCTGAATTCTTTAATACAGGTTGACCCCTGTATCCACAGATTCAGTATCCAAGGTTTCACTTACCCACATCTGAAAAAATATGCTCTGTCTAGGCATTTCTAGGCCCGCCAGTGTGATTCTATGGTCAGCTTCCAGCATTCTTCTCATTGAAAATAATAGGGTTCTCTATTATCCATGGTTTGCTGTATCCACGGGTGGGGGGGGAGGTCTTGGAATGAGTAACTACTGACCAGTGAGCTTGATGTTGATACCAGGAAAGTTTCTAGAACAGATTATTAAACAGTTAGTCTGTGTGCACTTCGAAAGGAAGGTTGTGATAACTATAAGCTAGTATGGGGTCCTCAAAAACAAGGCATGCCAAATTAATCTTATTTCTCTCTCTTCTTTTTATAGAGTTACAAACTTGGTAGATCAGGGGAGTGCTGTGGATGTAATGTATCTTGATTTCAATAAGGCTTTTGACAAGGTCCCCCATGATATTCTTGCAGGGAAGTTGGTGACCTGTGGGCTAGATAGTGTTATAGTTAAGTGCATTTGTAATTGGCTGATAGACAGAGCACATACTCACCAAGAGCTGCTTTTCATCCTGGAGAGAAGTGACTAGTGGGGTGCCTCAGGGTTCTGTTCTGGGCTTGGTGTTGTTTAACATCTGTATAAGTGACTTGGATGATGAAATAGAGGGTATGCTTATCAGATTTGCAGATGACACCAAATTAGGTGGAATGGCTAATATCCCAGATGCCAGGATTAGAACTCAAAATTACCTTGACAGGTTAGAGAACTGGACCAAACCTAACAAAATGAATTTCGATAGCGATAAATGTAAGGTACTACATCTAGGTAGGAAAAATGAAGCGCACAGATATAGGATGGGTGGCACTTGGCTTGACAGCAGTACATGCCAAAAAGATCTAGGAGACCATAAGCTAAACATGATTCAGCAGTGTGAATCAGTGGCCAAAAAAGCCAGTGCAATTCTGGGTTGCATTAACATGAGTATAGTATCTAGATCAAAGGAAGTAGTAGTCCCATGCTATTCTGATTTGGTTAGACTTCATCTGGAATACTGTATCCAGTTCTAAGCACCACAGTTCATGAAAGATATCAAGAAGCTGAAACAGAAGAGCAACAAAGATGATCAAAGGTCTGGAAACCAAGCCTTTTGAGGAACAATTTAGGAAGCTGGGTATGTTTAGCTTGGAGAAGAGAAGACTGAGATGTGACATAATAGATATCTTTAAATATCTGAAGGGATGTCATGTAGATGATGGAGCCGTCTTGTTTTGCTGTAAGAGGTGTTTCAGCAGTGGAACAGACTGGCTTGGAATATTGTGGACTCTCCATCTTTTGAGGTCTTTAAGCAGCAGTTGGATGGGCGTCTTTTAAGAGTGCATGGGATTAGATTAGATGGCCCCTGCAGCCTCTCTTAGATTCCAACTCTTAGATTCATGATTCCATGCTCTCAGAAATCAGCTGGCTTGCAAAGTGGGTTCTGTTGTGCGTTGAACTAGATGTGTTACCTTCCAACTCTTTAAGATTCCATGATTCTATGACTATGGGGCCAGCCTCCTCTATGGTCTTGCTACTCCTTTTGTATTACATGTACAGTAGTTTCTTTTTTCCTTGTCTTCAGACAGGCAAGCTCCAGACTGTTACCTTTACTTGTCTCTTGATTCCAGAGTAAGGGATGTTTTTGCATTTTTGCCTGTGGGCAGGCACTTGGAATTCTTGAGCAAGGACTGACCTCTCCCTTTTATTCTCTTTGCAGTGCCAGAATGGTGGTTCTCTCTAAGGAATACGGTTATGTAGTTCTCACTGGTGCTGCCAGTTTCGTCTTGGTAATGCACCTTGCAGTAAACGTTGGGAAAGCACGGAAGAAATACCATGTGGAGGTGAGCATGAAAGTGTGGATATCTCCATGGCTATCTTTCTAGATAGAAAATAGAGCAAATGAGAAACAATGGTCTTACCAAAATTTCATGGAATTTAGCCTGCCTGCACATTCAAACAGAAATGTTGCAGAGGATTTACCACACCTACCTTTATTCTGCTGGGGGGGTGGGGTTTCACAATGGAGAAGAAATAGTAACTGTTGTGCTCTTTAACACAGAGGGATATATTTATATTCTGCCTTTCCTCCAGTGATCTGAAGGCAGTATATATGGCTCTCCTCCTCCCTGCTTTGTTGTCAGAACAATCCTGTGAAATTGGTCAGGTTGTTATCCCAAGTTCACCCAGTGAGCTGCATAGCTCATTGGAGACTTGAACCCAGATCTCCTAAGCCTGGTCCAGTGCTTTTGGGTTCTGGTAAGGGGGAGATTTTAAAATACTGAGTATATGGAAACTGTGTTTTACTTTGAAAATAACTTGTGAATAAATATTGGAGGAACTCTAGGGCTGTGGCTCACAGAGCTTTCCTTACAAATGAGAAAGATGTTAAAATATGTCAGTAACGTTACTATAGCTCTGGCATTTTTGAAACAATTCAGATGGGAAGAGGAGGCTGAAACATGCCTTTGTGGTGGTTGGGGGGGGGGCGTCTGACTAGTACACTCTGTGGCCAGTATCCTGTTGGTCACTTATACATGTGTAAATCCTTTTTTGAATGGAGTGAAGAGGGCTATTCTAGAAACCTCCCTAGGAGAGGGAGGCTGTTGCTGCTCCTTGTTCTTACTAGAGGGAAGGGGGAGATAATGCAGACCATGAAGGTCCAGTTGCTCTGAGCTTGGGTCTGGGGGAAAAGATAAGTGCACTCCATTTGAGAGCACACCCTCAGTTCTTCTTTGACTGAGATGAGACCAACTGGTCCATTATGGTCTGAATCACCTCTCCCTCCTTCCTTCACTCCCCATCTGTAAACAACAGAACACCACCCTCCCCAGACTGAAAAGCTGCCAGGCAATGGGAGGGCTTGGAACTGCACACATGGAAGTGTGTGTACATGATGGATCTCAGCTTTGGTGTGTTGGTGCTTTGAATTATGCCGTGAAGCTATTTTACTGACTTCTACTGTTATGCATACATGATATACATAGTTGTTTTTATTGTGGGACTTCAATTTCTTTGTTCCTTTTTTGTGATAAAAAAAATGAAAGCTTTCTGTTCAGGCCAAATGTGCTCACTGTGTCCAGCTCTCAGCTGATTTTTTTCTTCTAGAGTCCCCACCCAACACCACCTATGCAAAGACCCCCCAAGGTTGCAATCATTCTCTGTACATTTTTGTCCTCTCACCAGTACTATCACATTCACAAATCAATCTCCTTCTCCTCCATTCATCTATTATTTTCAGAAGTAGGGTTCATTTCTCTGTCATAGTTAGGTAATATCCATATTATTATTGATAGAACATTCATACATGAATCATCTGTCTAAAGTCTAACCTGGCACCCAAGTTGGCCAGTCACAAATAATCTGTCTTGCAATTATCATCTGGGGAAAAGCATGAGGTACAGAGTTAGGCCTCAGTCAGCAGTACTGATGTTCTAAAGCTTGGATAAAGAATATTTTTAGCCTATGCCAAAAATTGTAATTATAGAAGTGAGCCCTAATTCCAAGGGCAGGATATTCTGGAGGCAAAGAGAGCTACACTAAGCACCTTTCTTCCATTGGCTGCCAGATGAATCCAGAGAGCATGCAGAATCTAGAACTTGGAAAAATATTTTTAAACGAAACTAATAATGACAACTAATTATTATAAATAATTAAACTAATACTTGGTACTAATTGAAATCTTAAAAGAGGGATAGCCTGTTATTATTAATATTGCACATACAGAGAGATTTTATATTGCTCAACTCTTTTTAGTTCCTAAAAAAAAAAAATCTATCTAAAAAGTGGGAAGTAGCCTGCAGTTTGAAAACAAATCCCCTCAAAATGCTTTTGAAAGCATTACTGTCCTACCAGTAGGCATTGCAAATTGCATGTGAAAAGGTAACAACATCGCCAGTCATTAGGTTATTTGCAAAAGTAATGTCATTATGCCTTCGTTGCCTCCCAAAGTAACATGTAATATCTTGCTTTCAATTTCTGGCAAAACCTACAGAAGAGCCACCCCTCTGTTGACCAATGCAGGCTGGCAGTAGTTGTAGGGAACAAGACAGTCTCCCAGATAATCTGTGCACCACATTAGCTATGCCTTTGTGGATACTCTGAGACATTAGGCTGAGAAAGAGCCTGGGCTGGCCCTTCGTGCCTTTGTTTCCCCTGTGCTAGAATATTAGAGTTCCCCTGTGCTAGATGCCTGGCTGTCACTTTCCAGTTTACTATTCTGTCATCTTTAAAAATGGTTATATGTCTTTTCTTATTTTAAGTTATTTTAATAGTGTTTTTATATGTAAAATTTAAATCATGTACTATTGTATAGTAGTTTTAATGTTGTTACTTTAATGTTTGTAGATTACGGATAATGTTTTAAATGATGTTTGCTGCCCCAATCCTTATGGGAGAGGCAGGATATAAATAAACATTATTATTTTTATTGATAGTAGATTTGAAAGGTTCACATGGTTCAGCTACATGCTATTATTGTGGGAAAAGATACCACCAAAATCTATACAACCACCAAGTGACCCCCTAGCTAGCTGGCTCTCCTACCCTAGACTTGCAGGCCTCTGAGGCATGGCGGTTTCTCCTCTTGCGCTCCCATAGTGAGGTGTATAGTGGTGGTGGAAGGGGGCGCTGTTTAGGTTCCCAGATCGTTGCTATGGCCTCTGGGTCAACCACCCTCGCTGCTGCCCCCCCCAGGCCAGGTATCGCAGCGGCTGCCTCATGTGTGGCTCTTCCTCTTAACCACTGCGCACTCAGGTGAGTAGCTGTGGTTAAGAGGGCCCTTGTGAGGGTGGGGGTGTAGATGCAGATTGAGTGGCAAGAGTGGATTGTGAAGTGGCGAGGAAATTTGCATGTGGGTGGTGATTGGCTGAAGGAGTGAGAGGAGGGAGGGGCCTTTGTGAGGCTAGGGGTGTAGATGCAGATTGAGTGGCAGAAGTGTATTGTGAGGTAGAGAGGGAATTTGCATGTGGGTGGTGATTGGCTGAGGGAGTGAGAGGAGGGAGGGGCAGTGTTTCCTAAGCAGCCAATCAGCACACTTGGAAAGGAAACATACACAACAGAGATAGATAGATATAGATATAGATATAGATAGATTTCAGGAAGCCTTTGTGCATTATTCCTATAACATGGGAGTACCAACTTTATTATTTTTAATTTTCTAATGGGCCTTCTATCAAAGAAATGATGAGGGGGAAGGTGGGTAATGATCTATAAACTTGTTTGTGCCTCCTCCTTAGCTGAGATAATGCTTCATTTCTAGAAAAAGTATACTATCTAGATGCTTTTACCATGAATCTCTGAGGTGTAAGGCTATGCTATGATGTTCAGTGGAGAAAGGCACACACTTTGTATGTGCTCAAGGGTATTTCTGTTCCTTTGTACTTGGATGTGGCCTTGAAGTAAACACTGAACCTGTGTTTAGATGCAAGGGCTTTGCCTCACCACAAATGCAGCTCTAATCTGAACGAGGGCTGAAACCTGAACAGAGGGAAGCAAAGTTTTTAGCTGGCCATTAGATATTGCTTTCAGACATGTGGCTTGTGTTTCTATGAATTTTTGTTATGGAAATCTTGTGTAGGAAACTCAAAAGAAGAAACCTTTCAAAGAGTAAAATGGTCTTTTTGGAAGACTTTGATACTGCAGTTGAGAACAGAGCCAAAGGGTGTGTGTTCAGCTCTCATTCTCGTGAATCAGAAGTCTGACTCAGGGCCTTAACTGCAAACAGTTGGAGCTGGAAAAGTGGCCAGTTATATATTGCTGAAAACAACAGCATCACTAAGAAAGAGGACATATGAAATTGGACAAAGCACTGCCATAAAGCTCATTTTGAGGAGAGAGGCAGGGAACAAATAAATAAATAATGCTTATTTACTCATATTTACCCAATTCACCAATAATTATTATCATTTAACTAGAAAGGTCACCATAATGGAGAAGACATGTAAGGCAACATGTAAACATGCTCCAAGTCTGCTCTCCAGATGCAGACAGTTTGGGGGCAGTTTCAGGGCCTTTGCTCTCCTAGTATTTTGTGGCTCTTTATCTTTTAAGCTGGATTTGAATCAAACAGCCTTTGTGGGGTGGGGAAGGAGCCATCAAATAAAGGATTGTTCTCTGAGAGCTCTTCAGATGGGAGACTGTCCTCTCTGAAGTCTTCTCTCAGCATTACTACCCTAGGAGCTGGCCTTCGAAATATTTTCTCTAGGCTCAGCTTATAGTATCTCTGAAAGGGGAGAAGAGGCTTGACCATAAGAGGAGCACTCCTTTTTTTCTGTAGCTTCTTGTCATGATGCCTTTTCATGAATTGCTTTGGCTATCTCATAGAGCCTCTTGTGGGTGCTCTGTTTAGTTACAGTTGAAGAACAGTCTCCAAATAAGTAGGACTTTAGAGAAAAAGACCCCTCAGCGCACACACTACCCCTGGTAGCATAAAATTTAGCTTGCATGAGCCATTTCCATTGACTAAGTTGTTCTTTGAAAGGTTCCCATTTTAGTGCATGCTTCAGACCATGCTTTTGGCCAAATCCTGCTAAGGGCACCATATTCAAAGAACAGCACTTTGACTACAGCAGTTTGGGAAATCTTCCTCCTCTGCTACCTTGGCCCACGTATTTATACTTTAAATTAGATGCAGCAACAGAAGAGGACAGAGGGATGGGCAGGAGGGCCAGGCCTTTAGAGGAGTTGCAGATGAGAAGACGCTGCCATCAGCCTTGGTTGAGCTGTAGATGGTGAACACTTAGGACTTTGGGTGAGGGGGAGGCATGCTAACAGAAGGACTATATGGGGACGGGCCAGATGCACACTGGTCTGCATAGCAGACCAAAATAGTGTATGCAAATGTAAGAACATGGTGTGGATATGGTTTGCCCATGTGGTTCATTCCTTTATGGCAGGCCACGTGAACTAAGATAATAGCATTTTTAAGTGGGAAGGGAACTTGGTGGTCATCTTATCTGGCTCTCCTTCCAGTGCTGTGATTCTAGGATATACTAGTCTTGGCTGAAGAATGGGTTCATCTGAATTTCAATTTTATTTTGTGAAGTTCTTAGAAGCAGGGTTTTTTTCATATACAACTCTTTGACATAATTCAAAGCACAGCTTATGTTGTTGTACACAGAGCTGTCCAGCAAAATATCACAATCTCCTAGTAAGCCAAACTTTTGCCCCAAACTCTGGATTTAAGAGTTTGCCTGCAATAAGAAATCTCCATGCCCTGCACAGTGCAAGCTGGTTGAAATGCTAATCAAATAATGGATACAATTAACATAGCAAGTACTGTATATTCCGGCGTATAAGATGACTTTTTAACCCTTGAAAATCTCCTCCAAACTCGGGGGGTCGTCTTATACGCCGGGTATACAGACCCAAACTCGGTAAGGACGGGTGCTGGCTAACAAACTTCTCCCCCAAGCCAGCCACCCTTCCAAGGTGGCTAGGAAGCTTCCTAGCCAGCTCCCCAAGTCTGAGATGGGGCTGGCAGCCAAACCTCTCCACTTTCCCAACTTGCAAGGAACCCATCGTGAGTTGGAAAAGCAGAGAGGTTTGACTGGCAAGGGTCTCCCCAGCCAGCCAAAGCTCCGTGTTTCCCCTGGCCAAGCAGGGGAAACATGGAGCTTTGGCTGGTTGGCTGGGGAGACCCTTGCCAGTCAAATCTCTCCGCTTTTCCAACTCGCGATGGGCTACTCGCCAGCAGTTTCCTCACTGAGTGCCACGCTTGAATCGGCCTTTCCCCCAAACTCTCAAGGGTCTAAAACCAGTTGAAGAGGGAAGCTGGCTAAGGAGAGCTCCCACTAAGCGAGCTTCCCTCTTGAACCCACTTAAGATCCTTGAGTGTTTGGGGCAAAGACAGATTCAAGCAGGGCACTCACTGAGGTAGAGAAGGAGAGGTAGTCTTATATGGCGAGTATATCCCAAACTCTATATTTTAACTTAAAATGGGGGGGTCATCTTATACGCCCAGTTGCCTTATACGGTAGGTGTTTTATGCAAGTGTAAAATATTAACCTGACAATAAAAGCACAGGGTGTTCGTGGTAGCAATAATTTATTACCATGTGTGCACACTGGGGAGATAACATGCTTGGCTGCTGTCTACATCTGATGTATCCTTCAGTCTCCTAATACTACCACACTCACCAGTTGATGAGGTGTGAGCATTTACTAATTTAATTTTTTTCCCTCCACAGTACCCAGACATGTATAGTACAGACCCTGAAAATGGGCACATTTTTAACTGTATCCAGAGGGCACACCAGAACACGTGAGTAGTGCCTGTTGCATTTATTCTTGGTTTCTCAGTTCAGGGCTGGCCCAAACGCTCCCATTGCCTAAACCAGGAGCAAAATGCCACCCTCCCATTACACTTGAAGGTGGGGAGAAGGGGTGAAGATGCCCCGTTTAACTCCACAGCCCCGATGCCTCCTTCTGGGCTACCTTGTGAAGGGAGCCCAGAAGGAGGGATCGGGCCTGCAGAGTTAAACCCCCAGATTCGCTCCCTCTCCCCACCTTCAAGGAAGGTGGAGAGAAGGAGCGAAGATGCCCTGTTTAACTCCGCGGCCCCAATGCCTCCTTCTGGGCTCCCTTCGCATGGGAGCCCAGAAGGAGGCATTGGGGCTGCAGAGTTAAACTGGGCATCTTCGGAAAGGAGCCCAGAAGGAGGACACGGGGCCGTGGAGCCAAACGGGGCATCTTCACCCCTTTTCCCCACCTTCCTTGAGGGGGCAAATCTAGCGGTTTGGCTCAGCTGCCCCAGTTCCCCTGCCTTGGCTCCCTTGGGAAGGGAGCCCAGACGTAGGGGTCGGGGCTGCAGAGCCAAACGGGCCACTTTCACCCTTTGTGAAGCCACAGACCCCCTTCTCAGGCAGAGAATATTGCGTTTCTCAAGAAGCCTCTGTGCTGCTACAAATGCGGAGCCAAACGGGCCACTTTCACCCTTTTCCCCACCTTCTCTCCCTTTGGGGAGCAATCCCATGTGGAGAAGGGGTGCGAATGTAGCGGTTTGCCTCAGCAGAGAGGGGATCCTCCACCTTATCCCCTTTGGGAAACGAAGGGAACAAAGATGGAGGGCATGGGAAGCGGGTGAAACAAGGTGGGTTCCTCCTCAACGGGGGCGAAGGGGGAAGACGGGCAAATGTACTGGTACACGCTTTGCCTCCCCCCCGATCTCCTACATCTTCACTAGCAGTTTCCCCATTGAGTGCCCCACTTCAACCACCCTTTGCCCCAAACACTCAATGATCTAAAACCGGTTCAAGGGGGAAAGTGGTTAAGGAGAGCTCCCACTAAGTGGGAGGGAACTCTTGAACTGGCTTTAAACCCTTGAGTGTTTGGGGCAAAGGCAGATTCAAGCAGGGCGCTCAGTCAGGAAACATCAAAGGTAGAGGAGTAGGATGTACCAGCATCTTTAATAGGATACAAGGGCAGGCCTGATGGGCAAAAGAGGTGTGTCTGCCCTGCTCTGATAAGGTAATCTTGGAGACAGTAGGGCTGGGAAGGCAGGGAGGGCTGACCAATCCAAGCAGGCTTTGTATACAACAAACAGCCAATCGCTGGTATTGTGGTTGGCTGGTTGTTGTTTACAGGGTACCACACACAGGGTACCACACACAGCACAGATACCTACGGTATCTGTACCTCTTCGTACAGTATAGCACCAGTACATACAGGAAGGTACCTGTATAAAAATGTCCAACAGTCAAAACCCCATCAAGGCTCCACCAGCAAGAAGAAAGAAATATGAAGCCAGTTTTAAACTTAAAGTTGTAAACTTTGCCAAGGAACATAATAACTGTGCTGCTGCAAGGCAATATGGAGTAATAGAAAAGATGGTTCAGGACTGGAAAGCAAAAGCAAAAGCATTACAGAGTATGCCAAAGGGTAAGTGTGCATTAAGAAGAGGCACCCCACATTGGCCAGAACTGGAAAAACATGTAGCAGATGTGGTGACTGAGCACCGTCAGAATGGTTATGTAGTGACAAGAAATAAAATACGTTTGCTTGCACTTCAGTGGGCCAAATCTAACCCAGAGCATAGCAACGGATTTAAGGCCACTGCATCCTGGTGTACTAGATTCATGGGAAGGCATAATCTGGTACTGAGGCAAAAGACAAAAATTGCCCAAAATTACCTGCAGATCTTGATTGCGAACTAATTAATTTTCATCAATACATAATAAAACTGTGCAAAAAATATGGCTATGCATTAAGTAGTATTGGAAATATGGATGAAACTCCAATGAATTTTGATTTGGTTGGAAATAAAACTGTCCATCAAAAAGGCGAAAAGACAATTTTACTTAAAACAACAATTCATGAGAAGTCCAGTTTTACAGTGGTACTGGCATGCACAGCTGATGGTGCCAAACTGAGACCAATGATTATTTTTAAAAGAAAAACAATGCCAAAACTCAAGTTTCCTGCTGGTTGTTTCGTACATGTGAATGTACGTGGTTATCTCCGCAGCAAAAGGAGGAAGAAGGAAATGGTAGGGCCACTACGCAGAGAAGATGGCAAAATGCTAACAGGGGACAGAGAAAAGGCAGAATTACTCAACACCTTCTTCGCCTCAGTGTTTTCAGAAAAGGTAAAGGGGGACCAACCTGAGGATAAAAGTACAGAAGACACAACAGGGGAAATCCAGCACAGAATAAGCAAAGAGGTAGTACAGGAATACCTTCTTAATCTAAATGAATTTAAATCTCCAGGACCAGATGAACTACATCCAAGAGTATTAAAAGAGCTGGCAAATATTATCTCAGAGCCATTGGCAATAATCTTTGAGAACTCCTGGAGAACAGGAGAAGTCCCAGCAGACTGGAGGAGGGCAAACATTGTCCCCATCTTCAAAAAGGGGAAAAAAGAGGATCCCAACAATTATCGTCCAGTTAGTCTGACATCAATACCAGGGAAGATTCTAGAGCAGATCATGAAACAGAGAGTCTGAACATTTAGAAGGCAATGCCATAATCACAAAAAGCCAACATGGGTTTCAGAGAAACAAGTCATGCCAGACTAATCTGATCTCTTTTTTTGATAAAGTTACCAGCTTGGTAGATGAAGGGAACACTGTGGATATCGTATACCTTGATTTCAGTAAGGTCTTTGACAAGGTTCCCCATGACATTCTTGCAAACAAGCTTGTAAAATGTGGGCTAGACAAGTTAACTCTTCAACGGATTTGTAATTGGTTGACCGGCCGAACCCAAAGGGTGCTCAGCAGTGGCTCCTCTTCGGCTTGGAAAGATGTGACCAGTGGGGTGCCACAAGGATTGGTCCTGGTCCCAGTGCTATTCAACATCTTTATCAATGACTTGGATGAGGGAATTAGAGGCATACTTATCAAATTTGCAGATGACACCAAATTAGGAGGAGTAGCTAATACCCTAGAGGACAGGATCAAAATTCAAAATGACCTGGATAGACTGGAGAGCTGGGCCAAAGCTAACAAAATGAAATTCAATACAGAGAAATGTAAGCTACTGCACTTAGGACAAAAAAATGAAATGCATAGATATAGGATGGGGGAGACCTGGCTGAATGAGACTACCTGCGAAAGGGATCTAGGAGTCCTAGTAGACCAAAAGTTGAACATGAGTCAACAGTGTGATGCGGCAGCTAAAAAGGCCAATGCGATTTTGGGCTGCATCAATAGAAGTATAGTGTCCAGATCAAGGGAAGTAATAGTGCCGCTCTATTCTGCCTTGGTCAGACCTCACCTAGAATACTGTGTCCAGTTCTGGGCACCACAATTCAAAAAGGATATTGACAAATTGGAGTGTGTCCAGAGGAGGGCGACTAAAATGGTGAAAGGTCTGGAAACCATGACTTATGAGGAGAAACTTAGGGAGCTGGGTATGTTTAGCCTGGAAAAAAGATGGTTAAGAGGTGATATGACAGCCCTGTTTAAGTATTTGAAGGGATGTCACGCTGAGGATGGAGCAGGCTTGTTTTCTGCTGCTCCAGAGACTGGAACACGGAGCAATGGATGCAAGCTCCAGGAACAGAGATTCCACCTCAACATTAGGAGGAACTTTTTGACAGTAAGAGCTGTTCGGCAGTGGAATCCACTCCCTCGGAGCGTGGTGGGCTCTCCTTCCTTGGAGGTCTTTAAACAGAGGCTGGATGGCCATCTGTCTGGGATGCTTTGATCGTGATTTCCTGTATGGCAGGGGGTTGGACTGAATGGCACTTGTGGTCTCTTCCAACTCTGCAATTCTATGATTCTATGAAAAAAGGCTGGATGGATGAAGAAGGGGTAAAGCTATGGCTTGATAATATATGGAGCAGGCAACCAGGCGGACTTATTCAAAAACATAGTCTACTGGTGTGGGATATGTTCAGGGCACATTGAAACCCCAGCACCAAGCAAAGGCTTGCAAGACTAAACACACATGTGGCAGTTATTCCTGTAGGATTAACATCGTTGGTGCAGCCACTGGATGTGTGCCTAAACAAGCCATTTAAAGATCGTATTCGAGAACAGTGGAATGAATGGATGGTTAGCGGCAAAAAGTCATTCACAAAAGGAGGAAACATGCGTGCTCCACAGTTGGATGTTTTGTGCAAGTTTGTCATAAAAGCCTGGAATGATATTGATGCAGAAACAGTAATCAAGTCTTTCAAGAAGTGTGGCATATCAAATTCATTAAATGGTATGAAGAACGACTACTTGTGGCAAGATGAAGAGGAAGCGGAAGCTGAGACCACACCATCTGATACAGAATTCGATCCATATGATGACTGCCTTACAAATGTATCACAAGATATCATTGATTGATTTATGATATCAGATGATGAACAGGAGGATTTTGAAGGCTTTTAAAGGGAAACTGTCACGCCAGCAAAACCTGTAAAAATAACATACTGTAGCTTGCAGTTATGACGGGTGTTGCTAACTCGCCAGGGTCTAGCCTGGCACTTGCTCTCTATTGTTTGTAATCTTCCTCCTATCATTATCAGTTCCAGTTTGGTTGACAGCTTAGAAAACAAAGAGCATAGTAGCTCCCATGGGTTTATTGTCTTATCCTTCCTTTCAGCTTTAGAGTGAATTAGGAAAAGTTTAATCCTCTTGCACTGTTTTGTATTTACATTTTTGATGACAAACTGCCTTATGTTTATAAGTGACAGTTTTCCTGCTAAGTACCTGCATGTCATAAGCATTTGAATTAAAATTACCATATTGAAATCAATTTTTTTTTTAATTTTTATTTGGGGTGCGTTGGAAGAGGGGGGTCGTCTTATAGGGCGAATATATCCCAAACTCTATATTTTAACTTAAAAATTGGGGAAGGTCTTATACGCCCAGTCGTCTTATATGCCGGAATATACGGTATCTGAAGGGATGTCATGTAGAAGATGGAGTGAGCTTGTTTTCTGCTGCTCAAGACTAGAATATAAACCAGTGGATTGAAATGACAAGAAAACATGATTCAGCCTAAACAAAGGAAGAACTTATTTACTATAAGAGCTGTTTGACAGTGGAATAGATTGTCTTGGAAGGGTGATGGACTCTCCTTTGGAAATCTTTAAAAAGAGGATGAATGGGCATCTTTTAGAAGTGCTGAAATTGTGTATTCCTGCATGACCTGGGATAAGATTAGATGGCCCTTGCAGCCCTTCCCAACTCTAAAATTCTATGATTCCATATACTCAGGAATCAGCTGGCTTGTAAAGTGGGTTCTGCTGTGACTGTGAGGACTTCTGCTGTCATTGCATCTGCTTATTACTTCTTGGTGAAATACTGCAGAGTGCCCTGATGCAGATAATTCCCTGTTCTGGACAGGTGGATGGATCAGTGCAGCTCCCCAGAGTGACAAGGCCTGTCAGGATGGGGTGGGGAGTGGCAAATCTACAGTCTCCAGCACCCCACCACTTGAGGCAGTTCCCTCACTGAGACTAATGATAGAGCTGGCCTTAGAATCATAGAATCATAGAATTGTAGAGTTGGAAGAGACCACGAGGGCCATCCAGTCCAACCCCCCTGCCACGCAGGAAATCTTGATCAAAGCATCCCCGACAGATGGCCATCCAGCCTCCGTTTAAAGACCTCCAAGGAAGGAGACCCCACCACGCTCCAAGGGAGTGTGTTCCACTGCCGAACAGCTCTTACTGTCAAAAAGGTCCTCCTAATGTTGAGGTGAAATCTCAACATTAAAAGCCTTGTCTTGGTTGTCTGATGTATCAAATGTGTAACAGTGCCACATATACCATTTTGTGCTTCTGGGAAGGCTAAAGTGTAGGCCAACACTTAGAATCATAGAATCATAGAATCATAGAATTGCAGAGTTGGAAGAGACCACGAGGGCCATCCAGTCCAACCCCCTGCCACGCAGGAAATCACAATCAAAGCATCCCCGACAGATGGCCATCCAGCCTCTGTTTAAAGACCTCCAAGGAAGGAGACCCCACCACGCTCCGAGGGAGTGTGTTCCACTGCCGAACAGCTCTTACTGTCAAAAAGTTCCTCCTCATGCTGAGGTGGAATCTCTGTTCCTGGAGCTTGCACCCATTGCTCCGTGTTCCAGTCTCTGGAGCAGCAGAAAACAAGCTTGCTCCATCCTCAGCGTGACATCCCTTCAAATACTTAAACAGGGCTATCATATTGCCCCTTAACCATCTTTTTTCCGGGCTAAACATACCCAGCTCCCTAAGTCTCTCCTCATAAGGCATCGTTTCCAGACCTTTCACCATTTTAGTTGCCCTTCTCTGGACACGCTCCAATTTGTCAATATCCTTTCTGAATTGTGGTGCCCAGAACTGGACACAGTATTCTAAGTGAGGTCTGACATCAGTGAGTTTTTTGTCCTTGGGAGGTACAAATAAGACAATACATATCAATTTGTTTATGTTATTATGAATGCCTTCTGCTTGAAGGCATGATAAACACACTTGAGCAAATGTGAGTATATTTGAAACATCCATGCCAAGTGTGGCTCTTGAGTGCATCAATTCTCTGTCTGAGGGGACAGGCAGTAAATTGTCTGAGAAAGGCTTCTAGTGCCAACAAGTGTTGGGTATTGCTGTGCATAGGTGGACTAGGAGCCTGAATTGCTGTAGTTGCATTGTAAAGTGTAGGGCTCATGTAAAAGTCCATAAGGGCTACAGACTGATAGGGAAATGTTCAGTTTTGGAGAGTGAAGAATGCTGAGTTCAAAAGAAAGCATGAGGACTGATGACTCTGCAGCAGGGAAAGCTTAGGTGGCAAAATAGCCAGGTAGGAGGCAAAGTCCACCAGCAGAAACTCTCTCTGGACAGGGAGAGAACATGAGATTGTTCATATGTGCTCTGAAACTTTGGTCCTCGCTAGGCAACCATGGAAACTTCAGTGGTTGAAAAGTTGGTAAAGTGGCTGGGGGGTGGGATTAATAGCAGGCTCAAGCTGCTTAAGCGAGCCTTTAATGGACACTGGCCCTGCAGAAACACCTGTTTTCTTAATTACATTTTAATTACCTAATTTACAATTGGAGGGAGATTTTCCAAAAGGTGGTGAGATTGAAGCCTTGATGAGTTACCTGCTTTCTGTAAACAAGAATTGATAAAATAAAGACAATTCACAAGATTTTAATTTTAAAGCAAAAAGCTTAGCAAAAGTGTGGGTTAATAAAGTTACAAATGGATAAAGGGTGCAGTAATTTTAAAAAGATAGAAGACATCTTTTTTTTCTTTCTGACAAATGTGCTTTGTGAATATTGAAGTTGATTAGATAAGGAGAACAAACCTCTGTGAGAATCGTTTACTTTAAAAGAAGACAAGGCTGACAACAGCCAGATGATGCTATGGGATCTACAGAAACTACATTGGAACTAAATTGTTGATTTTAAAAAAGAGAGGCTTGCTTTTTATTTTTAACTCTGTAGTTGCTGGATTTTTACCTTTGGTTTACTGAATATGACACCCACCAGAAAAATGGTAAAAGTGACTGGATCAGAAATTCTACAGAAGTTGTTTGAAGAAATCAAGCTTACGAGAAATGATATGATAAAAATCGATGATTTGGTAAAGGTGAAGGAGGAGTTGGAGATATTAAAAGGACATTTAAAAAATTGGAGAAGCAGTGGGACAGCTGGTTGGACATGTGAAACAGTGGACTGGAGATTTTGGAGAGTAAAACTGAGGTCATAGATAAAGAGATGGAAAAAGATCCAGACAATCTGCTATTGCTAGAATTCAGAGGGGGTGAGTCTTGTCTGGGACTTAGAGTGATTTTGGACAACCTTCATGATAGTATTAGACAAATGATTGGAGATGAAGACGATATGCATATAGAAGATCAAGTTGAGTTGATGGACAAAATTGGTTTTAAAATTGAGAAGACAGTTAAATATTTTAAAAGATGCTAAGATAAGAGAAACTAAATTTGTTACTGTTGGGGAGAATTCTAGTGACAAAAATGAATGGCTTGTTATTTCAGACAATAGCTGTTTTGCCAACTGATGTACCATTTGAGCAATGGCAAAAAGATAAGTTTCAGTTTTAAGAGCCCTTCACTCCCCCTCCTTGAGGTTTGCCCATGCATACTTCCCCACACAACACCAGGTAGCTGTGATGACTTTGGGTCCCTGCAAGCTCCAGTGTGCACTTGCCTTCTCCTCCCAACACATAAGCCTCATCCCCTAATTTGTTTATGGTTTATAGGACAGTGGCAGGTATGGGAGGACCAAGTGATGCTATCAGGAGTGTATTGTGAAGAAGATTGTACAAAACTATAGTGGGGGGGAGGGTTCTCACACACAGAAGGTCATCTTGAGTGGTTGCAGCACCCTGATGGGCCTATATATTGCTTGCTGTTGCCCTTAAAGGCTAGAATCATTACAAGCATGCTAAAACTATTCATGGACAGATGGATAGTCTACACCCTTCCTTGGGACATGTCATGGTTCAGAATGATGTTTAGATCTAAATCAGTTGGCATTAATTAGGAGAAATCCAAGTATACAGGCTTTTAAAGAGAACAAGTCCCCAATAATTTATGTTTGTATTTTCAGGCTAGAGGTGTACCCTGCCTTCTTGTTCTTCCTTGGAATAGGTGGGATCTACCATCCGGTAAGTAGGCAGCTTAGGCCTCATTTTATATTCACAACTTGCTCAAAAGGTGTCAGTATGTTTTATTTGACCAGCCAGTAGATGCTCTCTTTCAAAACCAGGGTATGGCTGCAAAGCTTGAGGTAACTGATTCTGCTCCCACACACTTTCTCAGAACCTAAACTTTTATACCCTATCTCATCATATAATTGCATTTTACTTCTCTACAGAATCTAATGTCAAACATATAATTTGGCTTCTTGAAAATTTCAGCATTTAAGTAAAACAACAATGGTCTTTATTCATGATGGCTGCAGAATGAATATGTAGGGAAGACCTAGTGAAATCTTTGCTGCCACAGCAGGGTAGGACTACAAGAATCATAGAATCATAGAATTTCAGAGTTGGAAGAGACCACGAGGGCCATCCAGTCCAACCCCCTGCCACGCAGGAAATCTTGATCAAAGCATCCCCGACAGATGGCAATCCTGAACCTGTTACATCAACAGAGCACAAGGCACAGTACAAGCCAGCATTTGAATCTGATGTTATATTTCTCCACTATCTTTTAGTGTAGATAAATACACAGATAACTAAAAATTATAGTTTTTATCAAAAAAGGGGTGAAGATGATACTTAGAAAGTTACAGCCACAATGTAATTGAGTTATACCATAGTTATTACAAAAAAGTAACTAATTACAAATTAGTCTCATTTCTTGTCTCTGGGCCCTGGCAAGTCTGAGGCACAACGATTTTTCTTTTAAATAGTGAAGTAGTATCTTAGGTGCCTTCCTCTATCTCTTCAGCTTTTGTATAACTTACTCTTAATTTCTTTTGTAGCCTGTCTGTCATTATTTTGATACATAATTTGCTATGATATATAATAAGTTTATATGCACAGACCCAATTACCATTACTCATATGTGCATCATTTGAAGAAAACAAACATGAATGCAACACTGAAGTTAACACTTTTAGTAATTCAGTTAATGGGAATTCTCTGCCCACTCAGCTCCTTTTCCTTCCTCCATAAATACACCCAATAGTCTTCATAGCCTTCTTAGTCTTGGGAAAAGTACAGTAGATTTTTTTTTCAAATCTGTCTCTTAGAAGCTGAAAGATTTGTGGCCAAAATAATCTGTTCTAGAGTTTGTGTTGGGGTTTGGAGGGGAGGAGTAAATATACTGTACCGAAGCACTGCCTGATGAAATTAATAAGGCAAATCGTATACCTTGATTTCAGTAAGGCCTTTGGCAAGGTTCCCCATGACATTCTTGCAAACAAGCTTGTAAAATGTGGGCTAGACAAGTTAACTCTTCAACGGATTTGTAATTGGTTGACCGGCCGAATCCAAAGGGTGGTCAGCAATGGCTCCTCTTCATCTTGGAAAGATGTGACCAGTGGGGTGCCACAGGGTTCTGTCCTGAGCCCAGTGCTATTCAACATCTTTATCAATGACTTGGATGAGGGAATTAGGGGCATACTTATCAAATTTGCAGATGACACCAAATTAGGAGGAATAGCTAATACCCTAGAGGACAGGATCAAAATTCAAAATGACCTGGATAGACTGGAGAGCTGGGCCAAAGCTAACAAAATGAAATTCAATACAGAGAAATGTAAGCTACTGCACTTAGGACAAAAAAATGAAATGCATAGATATAGGATGGGGGAGACCTGGCTGAATGAGACTACCTGTGAAAGGGATCTAGGAGTCCTAGTAGACCACAAGTTGAACATGAGCCAACAGTGCGATGCGGCAGCTAAAAAGGTCAATGCGATTTTGGGCTGTATCAATAGAAGTATAGTGTCTAGATCAAGGGAAGTAATAGTGCCACTCTATTCTGCCTTGGTCAGACCTCACTTAGAATACTGTGTCCAGTTCTGGGCACCACAATTAAAAAAGGATATTGACAAATTGGAGTGTGTCCAGAGAAGGGCAACTAAAATGGTGAAAGGTCTGGAAACGATGCCTTATGAGGAGAGACTTAGGGAGCTGGGTATGTTTAGCCTGGAAAAAAGACGGTTAAGAGGCGATATGATAGCCCTGTTTAAGTATTTGAAGGGGTGTCACACTGAGGATGGAGCAGGCTTGTTTTCTGCTGCTCCAGAGACTGGAACACGGAGCAATAGGTGCAAGCTCCAGGAACAGAGATTCCACCTCAACATTAGGAGGAACTTTTTGACAGTAAGAGCTGTTCGGCAGTGGAACACACTCCCTCAGAGCGTGGTGGGGTCTCCTTCCATGGAGGTCTTTAAACAGAGGCTGGATGGCCATCTGTCGGGGATGCTTTGATTGTGATTTCCTGCGTGGCAGGGCGTTGGACTGGATGGCCCTCGTGGTCTCTTCCAACTCTGCAATTCTATGATTCTGTGAAATAAAGCCTGGCATCCTAAATTGCACTGAATAGGCCTCAGAGAGTTCTTGGTTACTATTCATGCTAGTGTTGTGTGCCTTTAAGTCCTTTGTGACTTATTGAGACCCTAAGGTAAATCTATCACGCGGTTTTCTTGGCAAGATTTGTTGAGAGGGACTTTTCCTTTGCTTCCCTCTGAGGCTGAGAGGGTGTGACTTGTCCAAGGTCACCCAGTGGGATTCCATGGGCAAGCAGGGATTCAAAGCCAGGTCTCCAGAGTCATAGTCCATTGCTCAAGCCACTGTACCACCCTGGCTCTCCATTCATGCTAGTAGCCTCCATCATATATTTTTACAACAGCAGTAGCAACTAATAAAACAGATGGAGAGCCTTCACGATAAGTGCTGCATTATGACCATACCTTTGAAATGGTAGTCTTAAAGTGTTGAAAAATTAATTTAGTACATTAAAATTCTAAAAACATTAAATTAATTAAGCATTAAAACATTAAATTTTCAATATCATTTTAAATTACTAAAAATGGCTAGTAACAGATTCAGATCAAGAATTACTCAAAAAGAATGTGGCTTTTATTAGATGAAGAAAATACGATTTTTTTAAAAAAATGGCTTTGAAAATAATAAGTTAGGAGTAATGAAGTAATATTTAACTAATTTTTTTCCAAAGTCCAAAGTGTATTTCTGAGTGCTTTGTTGCATATGAACTTTTCCTCTTCAGATGCAGCACTTTCCATGTGAGGAAGAAGGTGAACTCCCCACTCCCTTCTGGTGATGAAACAGGATCGGGGGAGGGTGCACGTGTTTCATTCTTGTTGATTGGTGTATCCTGGCTGCATCGTGGATCTTCATTATAAGAGGATGATAATAATATTAATAATAGTAATAATAATAATATTTATTTTTACCCCGCCCCTTTGTTAAAAACAATCGGGGTGGCTTCCAACAATTAAAATATAATAATGCTGGCTAAAATAGGCACAACTCCAATTTCCGCCCCACTCCATTCCCGGTCTCAGCTGACTCCAATTGCAGGCTTGGGTCTTCCTGGCTGGGAGGCTGGTGTTCCGGAGAGGTGTGGGAATGGCTTATAATGCCAGCCACTCCTGGCTTGTTGATCCTGATGCTTGTTGGACCAAAGTGAAGCATGGGCAAGGGGCAACGGGTAGGAGTTAAGGAATCAGTTCCCATTTTTGGACACCTGCTGTACCATGTCTTTGGGAAATCCCTAGCTTAACAACTGAAGGATTAGAATTGGCTGGTTCCTTTCCCCTCTGCTGCCCATCCATTTATTTATGAAACTCTCAGTGTTTACTTGCTATTTATATTTTCTTTCCAGCGTGCCACTACAGGACTTGGTGTAGCATGGATCATTGGAAGACTGCTCTATGCCTATGGCTACTATACAGGGGGTGAGCATCTGGGTTCGGAACTGTAGTCCACTCATTTGGTGCAAATTTGGTCCACCTTACCGATCCCTTTGGGTCATGTTGGTTCTTCTCTGAACTGTGCATCCTGGTCCTCTTCACTTTGCTCGTGCGTTGTTACTAAAATTTACCAAGTAGGAAGTAGAAAACAGTGGTAAAATCTGAAATTCTGAAGGTCTTAATGGCACTGTTTGTGTTGTGTGTATGTCTGTGTTTAAATGTATACATTCCCTTTCTCACTCCAGAGAACACCAGGGGCTTATCTATACAGGAAGAAATAGTGCACATACCTGCACATTATAAATAATTTGCACCAGTGTTCCTTTGTCTCCATGGTGTTTTGGCAAAAACAATAATATGCAAAGCTCTCCTAAGCAATGTCCACACAGCTGTTAATCAGGATGGTGGCCGTGTCATTGTTTTGTGCAGGGGGGGAGTGAGGAAGGCGAAGGGGACCATGCAGTGCAGCGCCTGGAGATGACGAGGAGCGCAGCTACCGTGTGGAAGAGGAGGAAAGCCACCCGTCCTTCACCCATCCCAGCAATGGCAGTGGCAGTGGCCTCAGATTCTGGCTGCAAAAGGATAGTAGGAGCCATCTGTGAAAGGAAGAGTGGGGTGGTTCCTTGCCACTCCGGCAGAAGGTGAAATGAAGCAGTGAAGAACTGCCCCCCTCTTTGTTCTCAAAGTGGCTGGCTCCTACTGTCCCTTTGCAGCCAAAATGAGACCACCACCAGGATGGGTGAAGGACGGGCGGCTCTCCTCCTCTTCCACGCGGTGGCTGCCCTCCTCCTCATCTCCTGGTAGTGTGCTGCGCTGCTGGGTCCCCTTCACCTTCCTCACCCTCCCCCCATGCAAAATAACATGGCCCTTTGGATGGTACAGTTTTTAAAAAAATAAAACTTTACAAAAGCACACGATTACTAGCGCTTCCAGGAACTTGACAGCAAGCCCATGCCTGCGCATATCCAACCAATCAGTAGAAGAGTTCTGCCCCCCTGGTACTGTGCAACATATCACATCAGTGTTCAAATGAGCAGGAATGAACATTTCCTGCAGAGCTTTTTTAAAAATACAGGAAAAGCCACAAAGCCTTTTCCCGCTGAGTATTTGGAGTTTTGGGAAGCCCCTCCTTCACAATATGTCAAATTGCTGCAGGATCCTATTGGGACAAAAGGTATTCTCCTTGCATTATATGAGTTTTTTCACTGTCTAGACATAGCCACTCCATGACCCCAATGCAGCAAGAAGCAGGAGAAGCATTTCTCTTGTGTGCTCTGTGGAAAGTGGGAGAAGGGACAGTCCTGCATCCATTGGATAACAAAGCAAACATGGTGGTTCTATGAACCTCGGTGCTCCAAGCCCTGAGTTACAAAAAATATCCTTGTGCACACCTCTTTCTGTGATATTGTGTAGCATGGGCATTGAGAAAGGGACTGCAGTAATATTACACAGAAAAATATGTAAGAATTGCAAGCTGTTTTTTGAGAGGCATACAGGAAAACTGCCCACTAAGATTGCGAATGACTGAGATCTTATTGTAGTGAGGGCTGCACTTCTGTTCTGCAGAGGTGGCATAGTTTGCTTTAAAGTTTTGGGAGCTCTTGCTGGACAACAAAAAGGTTCTTTGCAACAAAGACCTATAAGCTTGCTATAATAGCAAATTATGTGACTATTTTATCTTTGCCTTACAGATCCCAAAAAACGAAGCCGTGGAGTTCTTGGTTCAGTGGCACTCCTTGGTTTGGCAGGGACCACTGTTTGCTCAGCTTTCCAGCACCTTGGTTGGATCTGCACAGAATAGAGAGCCTGTTCTCTCTCACTGCTGAGAAGTCTTTAAACTTTCAGCGATACAATTTTTATCTTAAAAATAAACTGAAATTTAAAACTCAGTATATCATTGCTATCCTTCTTCTCCCCCTTAGCATTCTTGATAGAACATGGTTTATCAGTTTTCTTATTTATGGCACCACACAAATGTTCTGTGGCAGACAACATTAGTACCTCAACTCTCCTTCTCTGTTACCTTGCCGCTGCCTAACAAGAACCATGGAATTCTTGAGATGTATCTCCAGGTGCATTAAAAGTCTATTTTCAGTTTCAGGTAACAGGGCCTGAAGGGTGAAGATCAAGAAGGACTTTTAATACCTCTGAGGCATTTTAATGTGGTTTGACACCTTTCTCCTCATTAGCCCTTCACACTCTGACTTCAGGAACAGAGCTTTTTGCTTCCCAGAGTTGGGTTAATGCAACCCTCCTTTATAATTCCTGTTTAGGCTTACTGGTTAACAGTTACTCAGTTACAGCTTAAGAAGGTGTGGCTGGACCAAATGTTGGCACCTTTTGATGGCCAGGCTGAGTAGTGGAGATAGGGAGAGGCACTTTCAAATCACTGCTCTGGATGCTTGACCTACAGATGGATTTATATTTATCCACGCCGCCTGCTATAGAGAGAAATAGTTTTCAGTACATATCAGCTGGGAAGACTATATCCCTGCCCTTCTTTGGGCTCTGAAATGGAATGAAAGGATGGAGATTGTCACACTTACCATGGAATGGTGAAACACTGGCTACAGCAAGGATAATGTCATGTTGTGGCAGCCCCAGACTCAGTGACCAGCAGTTTCAGAGTTCAAAACAGAAAACATTATTGCCACAGTAATCCAAAGAGCTATCCCTACAAGTTTGTTGCTCAGAATGAAACCTAATTGACAAACAGTATACTAAAAGCATATTTAAATCTACAAAATCTGGCAGGCTATACAGTCATTGGCTACCCATCATCCCCACTCCCGTTTCCCATTGTACCAAGGCTCAGCTGCCTTCTTCCAGAGTTGAGCCCCAGCTGCAGTGCCTATCAGACTGTTATAGACACAGAGCATATACTCCCTTTTACCATCAGGCTACATACTCGTTAACAAGCAAAGAAAAATGCAAATACCATTAGCCACAAGGTTATACAGTAAAACTGAACTTTGCTGGAAAAGGTCACATCCGGGACCAATCCTGACAGATATAAAGTACAATGGTAAACTCAGGTTTAATCGCTTTATCTTAATTGTACTCTGGAGACACAGATAAGCACATGTACATTCTGGGATATATGTGTGCATGAGGGAACTTTTATTCTTGGTAAAATGCTGCATCTTAATAAATCTGTCCCAGTAACTCTTACCAATATCATTGTGTTGGGGTGCTGGCATTTAATGAATAATGATAAGTAAACAAAGTTTTTGACTTTTGTGTATTAATTAAAATGCCCAACATGTTTGGAAAGATCTACTGTAATTCCTTCAGAGGCAGAATGAAAAATTATGTACTCCAAAACATATTTTTTTCAATTGAGAAAGGAGTTTTTGAGTAAAGCAATTTGGGGTTGGTTTTTTTGCATTAGTAAACATTTAACAATGCATTCTTATATGCATGTCCACTCAGAAATATACAGTACATATCAAGGTCAATAGGACTTGCTCCCTGGCAAATTTGTATAGCACACCTACTAATTGCACTAGAATCATAGAATCAAGAGTTGGAAATGACATGGATGTGACCACAAGATGGAGCTGTAAGCTTAGTAATGAAAGTAGTTAAGCTCCAGTGGCAGGTGTGTGTGTGAGTCAGCACTTGAGAGTATGCACACCTCAGATGCCTGATGTAACAGGCATTGTTTAACTGCCTATAAAAAGGAGATGGGAATTATCTCGTGTGGGTTTTTTGTGGATGGTGGTTGGCAAAGCAGTTTGTTGGTTTGAGAGAGATTTGTGAGTACTAGAGACGGCTGTCCAATACTCTGTATATATATTATAAATATACTGCAAACAAAGATTAAAGCCCTCAAGTTGAGTGAAGGCTGGCCTTGTTGCTGTCTTTATTTGGCAAGCCAGAGCTCAAGGCAGTGTGCTGGGGTGAAGGAATTTTTCCTTCTCAGCCTGAAGTCTTTTGCAGAAGTCTCTCCAGAAACCTTATCTTTGGCGTCCTGTCGACGCGGAACTCTGCAGGTGGTTGTGGTGGACACAGTGCGTCTTTCTACGCCCCAACAGAAGAGACCACAAGGGCCATCCAGTCCAACCCCCTGCCATGCAGGAATACACAAATCATTCCCGATAGCCATCTTAAAACCATCTTAGTCTGCTTAAAAGCCTCCAAAGAAGGAGACTCTACTGCACTGCAAGGCAGTGTATTCCACTTCCAAACAGCTCTTACTGTCAGGAAAATCTTCCTAATGTTTAGGTGGAATCTCTTTTCCTGTAGTTTGAACCCATTGCTCCGTGTCCTAGTCTCTGGAGCAGCAGAAAACAAGCTTGCTCCCTCTTCAATATGACATTTTTTGAAGTATTTAACCATGGCTATCACGTCACCTTTCAACCTTCTCCAGACTAAACATGCCCAGCTCCCTAAGCTGCTCCTCATAGCGAATGGCTTCCAAACCTTTCACCATTTTGGTCACCCTCCTCTGGACGTGTTCCAGCTTCTCAATATCCTTCCTGAATTGTCGTGTCCGGAACTGGACACAGTATTCCAGGGGAGGTCTGACCAAAGCAGAATACAGTGGCACTATTACTTCCCTTGATCTAGACACTATACAGTTGTCCCTTCATATTTGCTGGGGTTTGGTTCCAGGCCCCTTGTGGATACCAAAATCAGTGAATACTCAAGTCCCATTATATGCAATGGCATAGCAAAATGGTGTTCTTTTTGGCAAAATCAAGGTTTGCTTTTGGGATTATTATATTTTCAAGTTGTGAATACTTAAATCCGTGGATATGGAGGGACAACTGTACTCCTGCAGCCTAGAATCGCACTAAATGGGACAAAATGACCTGGATAGACTGGAGAGCTGGGCCAAAGCTAACAAAATGAAATTCAATACGGAGAAATGTAAGGTACCGCACTTAGGGCGGAAAAATGAAGTACATAGATATAGGATGGGAGAGACGTGGCTGAACGAAACTATGTGCAAAAGGGATCTAGGAGTCTTAGTAGACCACAAGTTGAACACAAGTCAACAGTGTGATGCGGCAGCTAAAAAGGCCAATGTGATTTTGTGCTGCATCAATAGAAGTATAGCATCTAGATCAAGGGAAGTAATAGTGCTGCTCTATTCTGCCTTGGTCAGACCTCACCTAGAAATACTGTGTCCAGTTCTGGGCACCACAATTCAAAAAGGATATTGACAAATTGGAGCATGTCCAGAGAAGGGCAACTAAAATGGTGAAAAGTCTGGAAACCATGCCTTATGAAGAGAGACTTAGGGAGCTGGGTATGTTTAGCCTGGAAAAAAGACGGTTAAGAGGCAATATGATAGCCCTGTTTAAGTATTTGAAGGGGTGTCACGTTGAGGATGGAGCAGGCTTGTTTTCTGCTGCTCTACAGATTGGAACACGGAGCAATGGATGCAAGCTCCAGAAACAGAGATTCCACCTCAACATTAGGAGGAACTTTTTGACAGTAAGAGCTGTTCAGTAGTGGAACACACTCCCTCAGAGCGTGGTGGGGTCTCCTTCCTTGGAGATCTTTAAACAGAGGCTGGATGGCCATCTGTCGGGGATGCTTTGATCGTGATTTCCTGTGTGGCAGGGGGTTGGGCTGGATGGCCCTCGTGGTCTCTTCCAACTCTACAATTCTATGATTCTATGAACTGTACTCCTGCAGCCTAGAATCGCACTAAATGTCACTCAATACAACCTGAGGCTTTGGCTTGTAACTGAATGCTACATTTAGCTGGGGAGGATGTTTGATTGGAGAAAAGTGAAGTTAATTGAACTGGGTGCTTTTATTCAAGGGTGAAGTTGGCTGGGAATTCCAGCTGATCTCAGACCTGCACAGGAGAGTTGCAATCCTCTGTCTTCTCTGCCCAGAATACAGTGGGAGCCGCATGGGGATGCATTTGAGTGGTGTGGTGCTCTCAGCCCAACTTGTACTGGAGCTAGATATGAGAAGTCTACATCGCAGTGTGGTCGAAACCCATTCTTACAGTTTCATCCTGATGCCCATTATGACATATTCAAAGTAAACTCAGACACTGAAAAGTTACTTTTTAAAAACCTTTCCAGACTATAACTGCCAGAAACTCCCAACCAGCGTGGGCATCACTGTGAAGGGAAGGGAGTTATAGTTCTCTGGCAGAATGATGGGAGTTGCAATCAACTTTGAGGCAGCATGATGGGTCTCCATCATAACAATCACAAACTCATTTTTTTTGGTCGAGCTCCGCGTTGCAGTATTTCTACTGGGAACTGGCAGGACTATCATTCAAATGCTGAAAACTACAAGCCCTAAAAGGGAAACAAAACCTGAAAGAGAAGGAGGAGAGCAGCAGGCATGGGTTTTGTTTTAAGTGCGAGGAAAAAATAGTTGTCCTTCTGTATCCACGGATTTTGGTATCCACGGATTTAAGTATTCACGGTTTGGAAATATTCTTTTAAAAATAATAATCCAAAAAGCAAACCTTGATTTTGCCATCTTATATAAGGGGCACCCAGGGCCGGTTTAAGGCATTGGGGGGGGGCTGCAATGCTTTATTTGGGGGGGGGCATAGGTTTCTCTCAGGTCCATGTAACCTAACTCAACCTAAGCTATTCACAGTACAGGATATTCAGATTACTGTATTACTAATAATGTTTTTGCAGGAGGAGGGATACTACGGGTCCCCCCACAATGAAGGGACCCCCCCCTGCGGATGCTGATGCCGCTGGTGCCTTAAACCGGCCCCGGGGACACCATTTTGCTATGCCATTGATATAGTGGAACTTGAGTATTCACGGATTTTGGTATCCACGGGGGGGGGTCCTGGAACCAAACCCCTGCGAATGTGAAGGGAAAACCGTACCTGCAGAGGGCGGACCGACCAACCTCAGCGTCCCTCAAAAAACAAACCCTCCTTTTTTTCCTGTTGGTGCCCATTGGAAGCTTCCTCCTGGAAACATGAGACGCATGAGGAGGAGGCGCGTCCCCCCTTATCCGCGTATAGCTCTCCCAATGGCAAGGACCGCCAGGAAGGAAATGGCCGCCCTCGGGACGTCACTGCTCCCGTCCACTTCCTCCGCGGCGCAGTCGGGGCGGCGCCTCCGTTTGAGCGAGAAGCGCCAGAGCCGCTGCCATGACGGGAGCGTCTTCCCTGCCGGCTGCCATCGGGGCGCTGAGCCGGAGCCTCCCCGCCGCCCGCCTCTCTCCGGAGCTCTTCCGCCTCGCCAAGTTCGACCGGCCCGAAGTGGTGGGTGGGCCTGGGCGCCGAGCCCAGCCTGATGCCCGGAGGGAAAGCTGCTCTGGTGTACAAATGGCCGTTAAGGGAGCGGGAGAGCTCTTCTGAGGGGGGGAGCTCCCGAGCAGCCCCCGCCCCCGTTAAGTGGGGAGGGGGTTACTGACAGTTCCCTCGGGGGTGCGGCGGGGCTCCCCACAGGCAGGCCCTTGGCTCTCTTTTGCATGGGGGGGCATAGTGCCTCGCAGGGGCGGTTTAAGGAATTGGGGGGGGGGGCTGCAACGCTTTATTTGGGGGCCCTAATCTTTATCTCAGGTCAATCTAACCTATTCACAGTACAGGATATGCAGATTACAGTTGTCCCTTCATATTCGCTGGTGTTTGGTTCCAGGACCCACCCACCCCCGAGGATCCCCATGAATACCCAAATCCATGAATACTCAAGTCCCATTATATGCAATGGCATAGGAAAATGGTGTCCCTTATATAAGATGGCAAAATCAAGGATTGCTTTTTGGATTGTTATTTTTTTAAGAATATCTTCAAGCTGTGAATACTTAAAATCGTGAATGCCAAATCCGTGAATGTGGAGGGACAACTGTAGAGCTCTTTGACATAATTCAAAGCACAGCTTATGTTGTTGTACACAGAGCTGTCCAGCAATATCACAATCTCCAAGTAAGCCAGACTTTTGCCCCAAACCCCTGGATTTAAGAGTTTGCATGCAATAAGAAATCTCCATGCCCTGCACAGTGGATACCAAAATCCGTGAATACTCAAGTCCCATTATACACAGTGGTATAGAAAATGGTTCTCTTATCTAAGGTGGCAAAATCAAGGTTTGCTTTTGGGATTATTATTTTTTTAAAGAATATTTTCAAGCCGTGAATACTTAAATCCGTGGATACCAAACCCGTGGATATGGAGGGACAACTGTATTACTAATAATGTTTATGCAGGAGGAGGGTTTCAACACACACCCCCATGATGGGGGCCCCTGTGGCTGCAGTTGCTGCAGTTGCTGCAGGGCCCTTAAACCAGCCCTGGTGCCTCAGGCTCCCCCCATTCTCAGCAGCTAGAAGAGAGCAGTGGGCACCTCCACCTCCCTTGCACCAAAGCCCATTCCACCTCCCATAAGGCCCCCAGGCCGCTCCCTTGCAGAGGGGATGGAGGTGGCCACTGCCACAAGCAGCACCCAGAGCGGCCTCGATCCAGCTGTTTCCTTTTTCCTCCTCTGCCCTGAAGCAAGGAGGGGTGCTGGGAAGATAGGGGCAGGGGAAGCCCAGGCGCTCCCACTACCTGGGGAGGTGGAAGAGCCTTCCCTCCAATATTTCACAGATAAAAACCAGGACATCTGTGCCCAAGCAACCTCAGAATGCCCTCTAGATCAAAGCTTCTTTAACGGTGGGTTGTGATCCCATATGGGGTCACATAACAGAATGTGGGTGTCGCAAAAAAATTGGCATATATAGAAAACCTATTGTAGGGATCGTGTAAAAATTTCTCAGGCAAAAAAGGGGTTGCAAGTGGAAAAAGTTTAAGAAGACCTGGTCTAGATGGCAAAAACTGCTGCAAACTGAGTTCAGAGTGCAAAAGTAGTTTTCATTCAACTCAGAAGAGAGAATCCTGCCCTTTCCAGTAGACTCCAGGGCTTACCGCACTCCAAGTTAAAGTGGAGCGCAGCAGGAAGGTTCCATCTACCGTGCTGCCTTACTGCATGATGTCATTCTTTCATTCTGGTCCCGTGGAAGACCAAGGTATAACCACGTCTTTTTGCTAACCAGAAAAACGTGTTAGCAAAAAGCTAAGTTTTAATTCTGTCTCCCATGGGACCGGAACGGAAGAACACAAGAAAAATGATGACATCGTGTGCTAAGACAGCATGGAAGACAGAACCTTCCTGCTCCTCTGCCACTTTACTTTGGAGTGTGGTAAGCCCCTTCGGCAAAGCAAACTGCTACAACCTCTCCTAGCTTATCTGTTCTTCCTTATTATTGAGGCTGCAGCAGCTTGCATTTGGCCAGTCTACTGGAAAGGGAAAGATTCCTTGCCCTACTCTCTTCTTTCTCCTTCTGAGTTGAGTGGAAACTACTTTTGCACTTTGAACTCAGTTTGCAGCAATGGAAGTAAGCTGAGGACTAAGCGGAGGGGGGGAGTAGTAGCGGGAAAGAGAAAGTGGAATGCTGTAAAAGCAGCTGAAAAAGTGAGGTGACAGGATTAGTTGAGATTTCCCGTAGAGGTTATGGTGAAGCTGCTGCCCCCCATTATTGCCACGTTTCCTACCCACCCCATCCTATCTCTCCCAGCTGTACCTTGGCTAGCCTTCCTCTCTCCTTGCTCCTCTCCTTAGCAGTGATGGCAGTGCTGCCTGTCCACTTGGCTTCTGTTTAGATCAGCACTGGTTGTTCGGTGCACCTGGTGCTGCTTTACAGAGAATAGGCAGATAGAAGCACAAGGTGAGACAAGGATGCAGGGAAAGAAAAAGAAGGTACAAGGCAGAAGGAAGGGAGGCAAGCAGAGGTTAGCTCAGGGTGAAGGAAAGGAAGAAGGTAGGAAGTGAGGCGGTGCCGGGGCAGCGAAGGAGAAGGGGGACAGGCAATAGTGGTGTAGGTCCTTCAGGAAAATCTTGTGCTTTTCCGTCTGAAGCAGCAACTGAACTCTGCCTGGGATGAATGACTTGAGAGTAGTGAAGATGAACTGGGCAGGGGAGAAAGTGACAAGAATGAGGGTAGCTGGGACCTTTTTTTTTTTTCTAATACCTCAGACAGCAGGGGACAACTGAGGATTGTCCAAAGGGAACCAGGAAGTTGTCTGATGAAATGTGCTCTGTCAGTGTTCATGGGTGTCCACATCATGATTATTTCATATGTTTCAGCACTGGGAACAATTAATAAACTTTTGACTCCATTTGGCTTCCAGAAAGCAAAGGGCTAAAGGATATTTCATCAATAGCTTTTGTCCAGGAATAAATGCTAGTTGTTGTAGTTGTTTTTAATGGGAGGTCAAAACAACAATGTTGTATGGTAGTCATTCTGCCTGAGCTAGGACATCTCCTGACCTCTGTACCTGTGAGTCTGAGCTGGAGCCTGTGGCCATCTTTCCCATCTTCAAAAAGGGGAAAAAAGAGGATCCCAACAATTATCGTCCAGTTAGTCTGACATCAATACCAGGGAAGATTCTAGAACAGATCATTAAACAGAGAGTCTGTGAACATTTAGAAGGCAATGCCATAATCACAAAAAGTCAACATGGGTTTCAGAGAAACAAGTCATGCCAGACTAATCTGATCTCTTTTTTTGATAAAGTTACCAGCTTGGTAGATGAAGGGAATGCTGTGGACATTGCATACCTTGATTTCAGTAAGGCCTTTGGCAAGGTTCCCCATGACATTCTTGCAAACAAGCTTGTAGAATGTGGGCTAGACAAGTTAACTGTTCAATGGATTTGTAATTGGTTGACCGGCCGAACCCAAAGGGTGCTCAGCAGTGGCTCCTCTTCGTCTTGGAAAGATGTGACCAGTGGGGTGCCACAGGGTTCTGTCCTGGGCCCAGTGCTATTCAACATCTTTATCAATGACTTAGATGAGGGAATTAGGGGCATACTTATCAAATTTGCAGATGACACCAAATTGGGAGGAGTAGCTAATACCCTAGAGGACAGGATCAAAATTCAGAATGACCTGGATAGACTGGAGAGCTGGGCCAAAGCTAACAAAATGAAATTCAATACGGAGAAATGTAAAGTACTGCATTTAGGGCGGAAAAATGAAATGCATAAATATAGGATGGGAGAGACCTGGCTGAATGAGACTACGTGCGAAAGGGATCTAGGAGTCCTAGTAGACCACAAGTTGAACATGAGCCAACAGTGTGATGCGGCAGCTAAAAAGGCCAATGCAATTTTGGGCTGTATCAATAGAAGTTTAGTGTCTAGATCAAGGGAAGTAATAGTGCCACTCTATTCTGCCTTGGTCAGACCTCACTTAGAATACTGTGTCCAGTTCTGGGCACCACAATTCAGAAAGGATATTGACAAATTGGAGCGTGTCCAGAGAAGGGCAACTAAAATGGTGAAAGGTCTGGAAACAATGCCTTATGAGGAGAGACTTAGGGAGCTGGGTATGTTTAGCCTGGAAAAAAGACGGTTAAGAGGCGATATGATAGCCCTGTTTAAGTATTTGAAGGGATGTCACGCTGAGGATGGAGCAGGCTTGTTTTCTGCTGCTCCAGAGACTGGAACACGGAGCAATGGGTGCAAGCTCCAGGAACAGAGATTCCACCTCAACATGAGGAGGAACTTTTTGACAGTAAGAGCTGTTCGGCAGTGGAACACACTCCCTCGGAGCGTGGTGGGGTCTCCTTCCTTGGAGGTCTTTAAACAGAGGCTGGATGGCCATCTGTCGGGGATGCTTTGATCAAGATTTCCTGCGTGGCAGGGGGGTTGGACTGGATGGCCCTCGTGGTCTCTTCCAACTCTGCAATTCTATGATTCTATGATTCTATGAAAGGAAAGTGCACTCAGCAAATAGGCAAAAATATCCATGCCAACAGTAGTTGAACCAAACATTGGGAAATAGACTGAAGTGAACAATGTGTTGCCTGCATACTGCATGTTCCCTCCAGGGCCGGTTTTGTGGGGCCCCCCAAGGTCCCTCAGAGGTCAAAAAACTTTGTTTTGTCCCCAAATGCTTTCTAGGAGACGTGGAGGCATTTTCACCATGCTTTGGCCCACATGAATATCCAATCACTTCCTGTTTTGAAAGAATTCTCTTCTAGGCGTAAAATGGCCCAAAAGCATTACAGAAATTACCCCCACAGCCATGCTTTTAGATCCCCTTGGGTCATTTTAGGCCCAGGAGAGGCCTTTTCTCAAAACAAGTGACCAGACATCACTTCCAGTTTACTTACAGCTTTAAAATAGACCTTTCCTGGGCTTGAAGTGGCCCCAAGAGGTGGGGGGACATGATGACGTCCCTAGAAGACATTTTGGGACAAACTTTTTTAACAAAAAATACTTTTGACCTATGGGGGAATCTGGGGGCCACCAAAACAGCCTGGGGGGGCTGCCTGCTGACCACACTTTACGTACCCTGCTCTAGAGCAATCAAAGATGTGGGTCTATGTCATGATGGCAGTTATCATCCTGCAAGGTGATGGCAAGCCCATCATTCTGCAAATTACTACATTTCCCATTATCGGCAAACAGCGATTATCTTGCCAGCATGGCATCAGGCTATATCACAGTATACTTCTATAAGCTGCAGTTCTAAGTATATCTACCAAGAAGTAAGCCCCAGTGAACTCAATAGAATTTGCTTCTGAGTAAACATGGTGAAGCTGAAATTCACTTTCATCATGGCGCAAATAATGCAATCATACTGCTTGAAGATCATAGAATCATAGAATTGCAGAGTTGGAAGAGACCACGAGGGCCATCCAGTCCAACCCCCCTGCCACGCAGGAAATCACAATCAAAGCATCCCCGACAGATGGCCATCCAGCCTCTGTTTAAAGACCTCCAAGGAAGGAGACCCCACCACGCTCCAAGGGAATGCGTTCCACTGCCGAACAGCTCTTACTGTCAAAAAGTTCCTCCTAATGTTGAGGTGGAATCTCTGTTCCTGGAGCTTGCACCCATTGCTCCGTGTTCCAGTCTCTGGAGCAGCAGAAAACAAGCCTGCTCCATCCTCAGCGTGACATCCCTTCAAATACTTAAACAGGGCTATCATATCGCCTCTAAACCGTCTTTTTTCCAGGCTAAACATACCCAGCTCCCTAAGTCTCTCCTCATAAGGCATTGTTTCCAGACCTTTCACCATTTTAGTTGCCCTTCTCTGGACACGCTCCAATTTGTCAATATCCTTTCTGAATTGTGGTGCCCAGAACTGGACACAGTATTCTAAGTGAGGTCTGACCAAGGCAGAATAGAGTGGCACTATTACTTCCCTTGATCTAGACACTATACTTCTATTGATACAGCCCAAAATTGCATTGGCCTTTTTAGCTGCCGCATCACACTGTTGGCTCATGTTCAACTTGTGGTCTACTAGGACTCCTAGATCCCTTTCGCACGTAGTCTCATTCAGCCAGGTCTCTCCCATCCTATATTTATGCACTTCATTTTTCCGCCCTAAATGCAGTACTTTACATTTCTCCGTATTGAATTTCATTTTGTTAGCTTTGGCCCAGCTCTCCAGTCTATCCAGGTCATTCTGAATTTTGATCCTGTCCTCTAGGGTATTAGCTACTCCTCCCAATTTGGTGTCATCTGCAAATTTGATAAGTATGCCCCTAATTCCCTCATCTAAGTCATTGATAAAGATGTTGAATAGCACTGGGCCCAGGACAGAACCCTGTGGCACCCCACTGGTCACATCTTTCCAAGACGAAGAGGAGCCACTGCTGCGCACCCTTTGGGTTCGGCCGGTCAACCAATTACAAATCCATTGAACAGTTAACTTGTCTAGCCCACATTCTACAAGCTTGTTTGCAAGAATGTCATGGGGAACCTTGTCAAAGGCCTTACTGAAATCAAGGTATGCAAGATAGTGCTTAGCTTTCAAAATGAGTTGCTGAAGCTCCATCCCATGGTCTGTATTTTATGCCATGCCGTCCATTTGTAAGAATCTGAGGGAAGTCAGAACAAGCACCCTGATTTCTAATAAGGTGTTGCACTTGAAAGTATTCTTTCTTCTGCAGAATTGTTAAAAGGGGAATTGAATAACCATTGTACTTAACAGGTTTTTGAGGAGGTGGGGTACATACCAAAATTATAATAATGTAACATGTTGAGTGCTGTTGTTTTTCTTAACAGAGCGTCACTTTTTGGAAACTACTGTACACTTTGCTGAAGCAGATCCAAGGTGGAGGACAGATGGAGTCTACTGACATAGGTTGCATATTGCTGATAATCTTGGAACATATATAGTTTGGGGTGCAACATTGATACCTATGCATGCATACACACACACATAGTATTTTTATTTGCTTATTTCATATTTCCAGACATCACTTCCAGATTACTTACAGCTTTAAAATAGACCTTGTGAGAAAGAAAATAAAATAATAAAATCAGGTAAAATCTACAATAAAAAGCACAATTAATAAAATGGTAGCCTTTTATCTCATTACAAAATACAAATTTTCCGTGGATATCTTGGACAATTGGGATGCTCTGGCTTTATTAAATGGGCTTTTAACACAGGAGAAAGGCAGACAGTGATAAGTTGATGTGACACTAGCCCTTTTTTAAATGCCCAAGACTTAAGCTGTACAAGGTGGGGAATCTTGTGGGGTGGGTATTCTACCACAGGGCATTTCTCCACCCAGATATCATTTACTTCCCAGTTGTCTTGAGGTGGATACAACATAGACAAAATCCTGACAGAGCTGCATAGATTTAAAGAGTGCTTCTCAAGATGAATGATGTACTGGGGAGCTGGCTTTGCCCACCTGATTGGGAGATGTGCAGTGGTGGAAGGCTGTAAATGTAAACCTGATCAGCTGCTGGGAATATATGTATAGCAAGCCTCACAGGAAAAGCAGGTAGTTTTGTCATTCATAGCTGATGGTTTGCCCATTCAGATCATCCATGTCTTGCTCTCTATTTTTGCATAACCTACCCAGTTAGTAAACCTGGAGAGCTGGAATTATTTCCATTGCACTACTGCCCGGAGTCCTGTTTGTGTCTGGGTTGCCTGCTGGGCTTCCTGCAATATTAGCTTGCAAGGACTGGGAGTTGCTAGAGACCTCCATGGGCTGTGTGTTTACTTTGGATTTTATTCATGGGTCCTGCTAACTTGATTCTGACATATTATGGTAATAATTCCATGATTACATGATAGGCTCATGATTCAGTTAGGGACTCAATAGCACATGTTGAAATTACATGGACTCATGGTGAAGATAAATGAATTAAACCTAGCAGGATATAACTGTTTTTGCTTAATGAGTTTTTCAGAAAGCCGAGATATGTTCAGACGTACTTTCATTGAATACAATTCCCTGACCTATTTCAGCAATATTCCTTGCTCATGGGGCAAAAAATGGCACGCCCAGTAGCAAGTGTGTTTTCTGTGCACAAGTACAGTCAGTGACTTTTCTGCTGTTACTTGAAAGTTTCTTTTAAAGGTCTCAATTTCCAAAAAGTGCAAGCTGGATATAAAATGTTATAGAGTTCTTCAACATTCATGTGACTTACTCTTTTTTATTACAATGTGTAGTGGTTTGAGCATTGGACTCTGACTCTGGAGACCAGGGTTTGAATTCCCACTCAACCATGGAAACCCACTGAGTGATCTTGGGCATGTCACATTCTCTTAGGGCTTGTCACACTGCAAGGGAAAAAATCATACCTCATAGTCACTACAAGCAGGACACAGTTTTTGATTATTCAATCGGAATGCAGTTCTTTTTGAGGCGTGAGGACTTTAATCCAATTTTTTTAAAAAGCTACCTTTTACCTTGCACTTTACTGGAAAAAAGAGTTTATTGTATGTGCAGCTGCCTCCAAATCGGCTTTGGTGTGGAGCTGGAGGGTAGGGTTTTAGGTGGGTGATACGCTGTTATATTTAATTCAGCCATCTTGCAGCTATTATTTTTCAAGTATGTGTTTGTTCAGAGATCAGTCCAGTGGGCCCTTGGTATCCACTGCGGTTTGGTTCCAGGACCTGCTGTGGATACCAAAATCTGTGGGTACTCAAGTCCCATTATATGCAATGGCATAGTAAAATGATGTTCCTTATATAAAATGGCAAAATCAAGCTTTGTTTCATGACTTTTTTTTAATATTTTCAAGCCAAGGATGGTGGAATCTATGGATGCCAAATCCGTGGATGCAGAAGGCCGACTGTATTAGTGGACCTCTGCCTATCCAGTAATATACTACTCTGAGACAATGTATATTCACATGCATGAGGGGAAGAACAAAAAATAAAAAGACGCAGCCATGGGTGTGTGGCTGGAAATAATGCGAAGTATAGGACACATGATCAAGGTAGGACCAACCTTTTACACCAAAGCGAGTTCACCAGGGGGAAATGTGTGGCTGGTAATGCCGATTTTGATTTATTTTCACATTGGCATTAACTGCACTGCAGGCCTAGGAAACTTTGACTAGAAGCTGATATTTTTCTGTAGTGTAGACAAGTCCTCTGAACAATTTTTATACAATTTGGCTTCTCAGGAGTTGGGTATCATCAGTATACCATCTTATAAAAGTTCTTCCAAATCATAACTCAAAGTAAATTTCAAACTTCTTGACCATATTCTCTCCCATTGCTCCATTTGGATTTGTGTACTAATATGCTGTGCCCATGTTACCATACAATCTTTTACCTGCTGAACTTCCATCTCCGTCTCAATAACAATTTATACATTTTACCAATCAAATGTTCATCATTTGTACATAGTTTCACTTCAAACTCAGATACTTTTGTTTCAAAACTTTGTATCTTTCTATCCATCTTACGTCTTTCATTCAATTTTCTGTAGGAAAACCAATGTAAAGTACAGCCTTCTGCTTCCAATTCCTCTCTTGATTTTAATCTAAATTAATTATTTCCCCAAATCTTTGTATATCATCCATGTTTCCTTCTGGTAGGTTTCTCTGCTTAATAATGCCTTGTGAGGAAAGCACCACAGACGTATTTTAGAATAAAATCTACTCTTATCTTTATTCCACACACGTAATAATGCTCTCCTCACTTAGTGAATATTAAAAGATGATTCAGCCTTCTCTTTTCTGTACCAAAGAAAGTTATGAAATCCAAATCAAACCCCTACAGTGTAATAATCTATCATTCTTAAGTAGTATCCACTCTTTCAACCATGATGTCCAACAAAATAATACATCATGACATACAGCAGAATAATATATAAGTCACACACTCTTAGCCCACAGAAAACCTTGTGATAGGTTCATCTTAGGCTTGCCATAAGTCAGAAATGACTTGAAACTACACAACAACAACTGACATTCAGGTGGTGATGGGATATCATGTCTTTCATGTACTGCATCATTAGCATATCAAAATTGGATTGCCAAACAGAAATGCGACCGGTGCTTAGTTTTTAACTAGGCAGGACACTATAGCATCATGGGATGCTATACAGTGAATTGGCCCCTAAGTTGACAAATGCTTGAGTTTTCCTAGGTTTCAGAAGTTGGTCCTCCCTGCTTTAAGCTTTAGAATTTTTGCACTACTTTTCTAGACTAACATCTTGTCAATCTCTGTCTTTCTGATAAACTTTCTGGTTGTAGGAGGTCAGAGGAGTAAGCTATCTTGTGGCCCACAAATGTGAACATGTTTCAGTGTTTTTGTTATATTGGACACAATGTTTTAACTCTGGAAAGTAACTATGTTTGCCTTACTTCCTACTTAGGCACCCAGGTTAGATTTGTCAAATGTGTAGTGTTGAGCCACGGCTACAGAAGAGTGAAATTTTATCAGCTTCCTTCTGATGGTTCATTGGGGAGCAAGGAGCTGCTATTGGCTTTTTCCTGGCTTCTCTGCAGCACAAGCCTAGTGAAACAGTCACTGACACTAAGTAGACTGAAACTTTGGGATGAAACAGTAGTCTGCATGGTGAGTTTTTAAATACTTCTCAAAGATCCTTTTTTCCAGCATCTAGATATTGGGGGTGAGAGGTGGTTGAATGTGTGCATTACATTTGCTGGTGCTTTTTTTCTTCTTTAGTTTGGTATAGGTGACAGGGAGAGGGAACAGCTTCATAGATATAGTTTCCAATATGTTCAAGGAAACTCCTTAATTATCAACAGCTAATTTAAGGGATAATGTGATATACACTAGTCTGTTCAAGTGTTTAAACAGCTTAAACATGGAGAAGATACAGGAGCACAGGTTTTGCCTCCAGCCTTCATTTTCTCCAAGTTGTCTGGTATAATTGAGGAATAACTATAACCGTACAGGTTGCCCTCCCACACTCTGTATCCATGGGGCATACTTTCCTGGACTTGCTGTTTGTAAGGGAAGCCACGGATAATAGCAAACTCTATTAAAATTAAGGTCTTCCAGTACAAACATACCATAGAGTTGTGTTGGAAGACCAGGCGATTCCTAGAGAGGACACCTCTAGACATTTTTCTGCATGACTCTATGGTATGGTATGTCCCTATTTTTTCAACTGTGGATATTACAGATATTGGTTACACAGGTATGGGGGTGGGCAACCTGTATTTGGAGTTAAAGTGGTCCATCTGATTGGGAACTTTGCACAATTAGTTTCAGTCACATGGAGCACTGTAATTGGATTCAACCAAAGATTTTCATGTCTTATGCTTAAAATGGTGGTGATATGAATACGGACGTGCTGAAGTGTCTGCGTGCACATCACCACTATTTAATAATATTGGATGCAAGCATCGCAATTTTTGTCATCTATGGCGGGTCCTGGAACTGAACCCCCATGGATCTAAATCACTTTAAAACAAAGAGTAAATCATTACATTGGGAACAGCATAACACATTTTAAAGGGTCAGAACACATGGTAGAAGCTCAAAGTCCTGGATAAACCAGATAACATTTGCAGTGGGAACCCCAGAACTATTTTTAAGGTGGAGCAGCTCAACCTTGAAAGCAGGTTATTACAGGTCAACCCTTGTATCCACAGGGGATATGTTCCAGGACTTCCCACGGATACATGAAACTGCAGGTAATAGCAAATGCTCTATTTTCACGCTCAGAGAAAAAGAGAGCATTCACTATTCCCCTCACCCCCACCTGCTCATCTGCTGCCCTGTGCTTCATCTCCCAGGAGAAAGCGGTTTCCACTGCCTGGCTGGTGCCTAGAGGCCCTGCCTCATCTCCCCACTGGCAGGTCTGCACAGAGAGGTATGGTCAGCCTTTACAGTGCCTTTCCAGGTGGAGGAAGGGATGAACTCTTCTGTATGCCCAGAGAGGCTGGCCTCTCTCTTTTACCCTTGCCCCAGCTGCTCCACTTCACCATGGCTCCTGGCCCCTACCAGCATGGCTCCTCTGCAGCACATGAGGGCATGGGCCACCCCCAGTTTGCTTGCATGTGGGGAGCAAATAAGTGGAGGGTGGATTTTCAACCATGGGTAATTGAAACTGTGGGTACTGATCCTGCATAAACAGGGGTCGACTTGTATTAATTTTACCTATTTGCAGGTATGCTTTTACAGAACAATGAAAGCATGCATTGCATTAACATAACAACAGCCAACTGAAGCAGGTAAAAATCTGTCTACCATGAAAGCAATGGCAAAATAATAAATGAAATATAGACACTTTTTAAAAAAGAATAAACACAATGTCAAGCAAACAAAATAATATGTACAACTCTATTAAGTGAATGCTAAGATGTCTATAACATCTAACATGTCCTCCTTCCACTACATAACATTAAAAGCAAAAAGTGTGGATATGTGTTAGAAAATCAAGGATTACACACATAAGAGTCTCAAAAGAAAATGCAAAATATATCTCTCTAACAAGGTTGAGGTGTAGAGACTTGCCAGATGCAAAACCTGGAGTTAGAGGTATATAGTGAGATGGTCACATTTGCTGTTGACAATAAATTTAAGCTGATGAGCACAAAAAGGAATTGTAAAGAGCTCCAAAAGTATCTCTCTCAACTGGAAGAATGGGCTTTAAAATAATAAATGAAAATTCAGTAAAAACTAGTATAAAGTAATGCATACTGGACCAAAAAGTCTCAATTTCACATATACACTAATATGATTAGGGAGCTGGGTATGTTTAGCCTGGGGAAGAGAAGGTTAAGCGGGGATATGATAGCCATGTTTAAATATTTGAAGGGATGTCATACTGAGGATGGAGCAATGATCCAAAGCCCTAAAGTACTAAGAAAAAATAACCACAGAACAATGTGAACATATCGGGAGTGGAGGGGGACAGAAAAACAAACATCTTTTGTGGATACTGCTTACTCAAAGGATAACTGAGTTACAATGCTATAGTTGGCCTTTTCACCCTCAAATTTTTTCTCTAGCACACAAACTAAAAACAGTTTCTAGAAGCTTCCCTGTCTCTATCTTACTATAGGAGGTAAGCCTACCTTTAGCTCAGTGGAACAACTCTTAAAGAGAGAATAGATATTGCATTAGGTTGTTGAGGGCAGGACATTCTACCTCCTGCTGTGATCTAGATTCCTCCAGGCAGGCCGTCACAACAGCTATCATAATGCTTGAGGGCACTGTCAGGGGGAGGTCAAATCCTCCTATCCATTGTCATTCGGACATCCTTCAGTATGAAGGCAGAAGTTTAATTACAAAAATGTGTATGTATATACCTTCAAGTTGCTTGTTGACCTATGGCAACCCCATGAATTTCATTACAATCAGCATGCCTGCCATGAGATTTATCATGTGGGGAGGATGGGATATGTAATAATATAGTGGGTTTGGGGAACATATATCTAGCCTGCTTTGATATTGCATTTCTGGTGGTTAGCCTGAGTCTGGTATGGCAAGGTCAGTGTATGGGGGAAACAAAAACTAAAGAGCCTGGGGAAAAAGGAATGTTTTGTTGAATCAACAAACGAGAGTACAGACTGTCAAAAGATTTGAATTTGCTATGCCTTAAGTATATTGTGCTGATGAGTACTGCCCAGTCCTGACAATGAAAGTCAGTGGATGATGTTTTCTGCAGTTTCTGTAATAAAGGTTTGTTGCTTTGACTCTGAAGCCTGGTCTTCTGAACTGCTGAAATTCCAAACTTGACAATTTCCTTAGGCAACGAATACTCAGAGGTAGTTTTTCCAGTTCCTTCCTCTGAAATAAAGCCTACAGCACCTGGTATTCGTTGGCAGTCTCCCATCTGAGTACAGTGGGCCCTTCTGACCAATAGGCTCCAGATCCACGATTTTGAGTGACCACAGATCATCATGTCCTATACTTAAAATGGTGGCAAAATGAACAAATACACACTAAAGCGTCTGTGTACACATTGCCGCCATTTAATAACATGGGACATGATTATCCACATTTTTTGTTATCTCTGGGGAGTCCTGGAACTGAACCCCTATGGATCCAGAGGGGCCCTTGCACTAACCAGAGCTGACCTTACTTAGCTTACAAGATCAGATGGGATCTGGTGCCTTTAGGATATTTAGGCCCTAACTGCAGTAATAGCCATCCTAAATTTGTTTTGGGCTTTCTTCATCATTTAGTCAGTCTCTCTCTCTCTCTCTCTCTCTCTCTCTCTCTCTCTGGCTGTTCTTCGCAAACGAAGATTCAGGAAGGACTCGTCCTGCGCTTTCTGCAAGCGCGCTGATGACTAAAAAGGCCAATCCGAGATAAACAAGTCCGGTTGCAGAAAGCACAGCAGAAGGTCTCCTTGGGTGATGTTTTTGGGTTGTGATTCTTTCTGTGTTGTCATTTCTCTTCGAGACTTTTTTGGCATGAGTTCTCAAATAAGGCTGCAGCATTGTGGATAGTGCATCTCCATGCCTCCCAATGTGAGGTCAGGGCAGACAATTGTTGGTGATCAGTTTGGCCGAGCTTGAGATGTTGTTTCCGGAGTCCTTGTATCACTTTTTTGGAACACCCCTCTTACGCTGACCTGTGGCGAGTTCACCGTAGAGTACTATTTTGGGGAGGCAATGGTCCTCCATCCTAGAAACGTGCCCTGCCCAGCGCAGCTGTGTTCTCAATATCATGGCCTCAATGCTGGTGATCCCTACTTGCTCAAGGACAGAAACATCACATTATTTAGTATACTTCTGATAATTCCTGTTGGAGCACAATTATACAGTAGTCTTTGTGGTGTAATACTGCCTGATCATTTCAGAGGAACTTCATCTTCCTTACCCTAGTCCCAGGCAGTCCCAATCCCCACCATTCTGGGGTCCATGGCATTGGCTACAGCTTGAACTCTCCCAGTAGGAATGCCTTTTGAAGATACATTAGTACCATAGTAACCTCTGAAGGGGGAAATTAATAGGTCTGCAATGAGAATTAATGTTTGTTGGACTTGGTACCTTGTTCAATGAACCATTGGTGTGAGGGTGCCATTTAATTTTCCATCAGGTGGCAGTTCCATTAAAACAATCTTAGTAAGGAACTTGATCTATTGAACATTGATATTATACTTGCAGCAGTGCAGAAGCACCTGGCATCTTTTTTCCTCTGTTCTTAAACAGAAATAGAAAATGGTGGTTCAATTAAACGTGAAGGAAATAGTAATATTTGGATATCTTTAAATTGAAAAAGGTTTTAAAAGCCCAAAGAGGGTGTGATTGTGATTGCACACAATAAGGTGTGTGTGTGTGTGTGTGTCTGTGTGTACATATATATATATACAAAGTCACTTGTTCTGAAGATAACAGTTTTTAAGGGAAAAGATTGAAAAGATTTTGTTACTGTCTCCTAATATTAGTGTGATACTCCTGTGAAAAGCCTGCAGGTTGAGAGAAACCTAGGACCAGCAGCTCATATGAAAGGCCACAGAGATATTCGATACTTGCAGTGGTTAAATGGTCAACTGGAGTTTCAGTGGCGAAATTGCCATACTGAACAGCAAGAGCAATGCAAGCTCCTACATAAGGTAGTTGCTGGGGTTTTAAATTGTATACTTTTACACATTATAATTTGTTTTCATTATAAACAGAATAAAAGCAGTTTGAAGTTAAATGTGACCCATTTAAGGCTTGCACATCACTTCTTCCCTCACCTGCCCTGGTGCTGGACTACTATTTTATCAGGAGGCTAGGTTTGGGTTGTTTGGGGTCTACTGGTACTGATGTGACTAAACCATAGTACAGGTTGAGTGCCCCTTATTTTTTTTATTGGTTTTATATTTATACATTATAATATCCAATCCGTACTTATTACCAAAATACATAATATTATCATAAACTTAGCAATATTTCTATTAAACTAATTTCAAAGCTTAACGTAAACTCTTTGCTATCTTTCTCTTCAACAGTATTCATTCCCTTAACCCGCTGCCGCCCCCCCCCCCAGTGCTCCCCTTCACCAGAGCCATTCTCCCTTACTTAATCTCTCCTAAATCTCATTTCTTCTAGTGGAGGTAACCTCCCATCCCTTTCCTGTAGTACCTTTTTAACAAATACCTTCCAAATTTTATCAAAATCACTTTCTTTCCATGTTCCTTTTCTTACTTTAATTCTACATGTTTAATTTATCGTTTATTGCCATTTTCCAGTTGAGATGCAAGGCTGGAGAGACACTGAGGATCTGTGAAATTGTGGAAAACCAAAACATTTTGCCACTAGGCACCCACTTCCGCCTTCGAGATGGTGGCTGTGGTGCTCCTGCTTGTGTCTCTGAACCTCAGTCCCTCTCCATCCTTGTGTCTCATACACAACACAAGTTACAAACAAACAAAACACGAGGCTGGAGAGAAACTGAGGATCTGAAAGATGAATGAGCAGGAGCACTGCTGCTGCATCAAAGGCGGACGTGTGTGGCTGGCAGCAAAAAGTTTGGGGGTTTGGGGATTTCAGATTAGAGATGCTCAACCTGTATGTGATCTCAGTGCTCCTGTAACAGCTGATGAGTAGAGATGGGCAAATTGTAGGCCTTCCAAATATTGTTGGACTGCAACTCCTATTACTCCTTATCACCGTTGGTGCTGTCTAGGGCAGATCTAGAGGGTCATAAAGCTATGGCGTATTGAGGCATTAGCAAATAGATTCAGCTGACAGATCAAGTTATTGTCGTCCCTTAATTATAAATTTAAATGACTATTGTCTATTAATAGGAGTATAGTGTCTAGATCAAGGGAAGTAATAGTGCCACTTTATTCTGCTTTGATCAGACCTCACCTGGAATACTGTGTCCAGTTCTGGGCACCACAATTCAGGAAGGAAATTGACAAGCTGGAATGTGTCCAGAGGAGGGTGACAAGGATGGTGGGAGGTCTGGAAGCCATACCTTATGAGGAGCGGCTTAGGGAGCTGGGCCTGTTTAGTCTGGAGAAGAGAAGTCTGAGAGGTGACATGATAGCCATGTTTAAATATTTGAAGGGATGTCATACTGAGGATGGATCATGCTTGTTTTCTGCTGCTTCAGAGACGAGGACATGGAGCATTGGGCTCAAACTAGAGGAAAAGAGATTCCACCTAAACCTTAGGAAGAACTTCCTGACAATAAGAGCTGTTCGGAAGTGGAATACACTGCCTCATAGTGTGGTGGAGTCTCCTTCTTTGAAGGTTTTTAAACAGAGGCTGGATGGCCATCTGTTGGGAATGCTTTGATTGTTTATTCCTGTATGGCAGGGGGATGGACTGGATGGCCCTTGTAGTCTCTTCTCACGCTATGATTCTAATTCATTTTATGATTTCCCACAATTCGGGGTCAGACAACGGCAGCAAAAAACAGCCTCAGGAGGGCTGCAGTTGGCTCATTCATAGAAGTGGTCCACTTTGCCCAGCCTTGGCTTATTAGTATCTGGTCAGCAGTAGACAGCTACCGTAAATGTCCATGCTTGACTGTTCAGTTGGCTGATGTCCAGATGAGGCAGCTGAAACTATTTGGCTACTGTACCAGATTCAGGAAACTAAGGTATGAAACTCTGCATTCTTGTTTTGTTGAGTGAACATGTGAACATTATTGTCTCACATCATTTCTAGACTGAGAAGATTCATTTTTAAACAAGGGAGCCAAATAGCAGGAAGCATAGATTCAGAGTGAAATTCATTCTCTTATTACAGAATTGTAAACAAAACCCAGACAGAGATTTACATTCATATTTTTTTCTATCAGGGCTCTGTAAGAAAAAAACTCCCACAGAAAACCTGTTTGCCACTCTCTTGTCCAAATTAAGTTTTGCCTTAGAAATTACCATGCCTGATAGAAACCTACTAATATCAAGTGTCAATTAAAAATATAAAAGTATTGGTAAGGTCCTAGTTGTTATATGTATGTGTATACTTCTAACCCATATATTTCTGTTCCAGGTGCATTCATACACATTTGGCTCTCATACTAACCCCATCATTGGCCATTTCTCAATCACAGAAGTAGATGTTGTGAGACAACCTGATAGTTACAAACAGGTAATCTGCTGACATAATGCTGTATTAGAAATGTAGTGAAGAAACGGCATGGCTAAATTTGTGTGCCTGAATTTAGGAACTGCCTTCTCATAGAATTTCCAGTCCTCAAACCATACTTTACCTGAAATGGGATACTTGCTAGCTTAATGATTCCAAAAATCTGGCTGGTCCTTTGATGTACTAGGCTTTGAAAAGGCCAGTTGATGTTCTTGCATTGCTAGCTAGGAATTAAAACTATTTTGCTTCTAATTGCTAGTCTTTATTAACTGCTGGTTTTGTCAATATTTCATTTTTATTCCCTTACCTGTTATCTTCGCATTTATCTTTTTTACTGATACTATTAATATGTTTAGGCCTTGATGTCAAGTTTCGGTCACGTTTCTGGCTTCAGAACTTACTTTATGGATCCAACCCTTTGTTTCCTGCACAAAGAATAGCAAACAATGGTTTGGCTCCATACAGTTATACTTAAGCTACACTGGCTGAAGTCAGTAGTTCTACATGAAGTGACATTAAATCTTGATGCAATCCATAGAAAACAAATCTAATATTTAAAATCAAAGCACCTGTAAGGATATTTTCACATTGACTTCTCAGTTAAGTGATCAGCTGTTTCAGACATTGGGAGAAAGGGGACAACGCTCTTTGCCCTTTTGTAGATATCAATTTATCATGTGCTAGTTTTTCATCAAAGGAGAGACACACTGTGAGAGTGTCTGAAATTGGCCAACCCAAAGGTATTAGTTTAGCTTCTCTGAAGCTAAGGAAGAATTTTCATTGACCAAATTCTAGGAGATTACTTTCTCTGGCCTATTATAAAATGAGCAAGTTGCTTCTGAATATCTGACATATGAGGTTAGATTTCCAGAAAAGGGAAGACAGACTTTTCCATTTCAGTTAAAATATAGTTACTTCACTGTCAGAGGTTAGCTCCCATGTATGTATGGATTTTTCCAGGCACTCTTTATTTCAAAATTATTGTCCCACTATGTCCCAGAAGAATTTATAGACTTGTAGTGTAATACATAACATACCTCTAACAGTTAGTAATTATTACAACATTTTTTTAACTAAGATGTTGTCCTTTTAAAAAAAAATCAATCTTGTGGGCCGTTTACACAACGAAAATGTCGTGAGATGGACTCGTGATGAACCCTGGTTGTTCACACGTTAATCGTGACGATCTCGATTTTCAGAAGGGGGGCCACCATACACCCTCCAAGGAGCGTGACTTTCCGTCCCTCAGTTTGTCCTGTGTTTTTAAAAAAGTCTCGGGAGGTTGCGGAAAATCGGATATGTGAACAGGTCAGGACAAAATATCTCAGGAGTAGGTGATGACCAGAAATTGAGATAGGCAGGGGCGGGCTCAGAGTTCAGAGAAGGAGGGGTCAGTCACCCTCCCCGTCCCCTGCACAGAGGCTTGTTTTTTTAAAAAAATGGATTCTCTCCCTGCCAAGCTCAGGACTCCCCGTTCGCCTCTGATTTTGCGAACGAGGCTTGAGTTTTTAAATGGCTTGTCTGTGCCAGCAAACTCCCTTTAAAGGGACGTGTCTCCTTTAAATGGATTCTCTCCCTGCCAAGCTCAGGTCTCCCTGTTCGCCTCTGCTTTTGCAAACGAGGCTTGCATTTTTAAATGGCTTTTCTATCTGTGCCAGCATTCTCCCTTTAAATTGATTACTACATTTATTTGGCATTAACCTCTGTGGCAAGCCCATCAGGGGATTTTTTTTTAATGAAATTGTGCAGAGGGAGTTGCCTTCATCCTCCTTCTCTGACCAATGCAGAAGCTTGAACAAACATTTGTGGCAGCCAATAGCATTGCTCGTGGCGGGAAACTCTAAAGGAAGTACGTCACTGAGGTTGTGAAAAAAACGAGTAATTGCATCCTTGACTGACAGGTAAAAAAATCCCAGAACCTTTCCCCATGTAAACAACAACAACAACAAAAACACAGGATACTATGTCTCGGGATCTTGCTTTTGTCATGGGAAAGGTTGTCGTGTAAATAACAATCCCGGGATATTATTCATCTAGTGACAAATCATGTAAATAACAAGGGACAAACTCAGGATGAAGAAATCTCGCTTCTTCCCATGATAAAAACTGTTGTGTAACTGATGCCAGAGTTCCATAAGGTGTCTTTTGTCCTGGGCATTGCCCCAGAGGTGGCTCCAGATATTTCAGTTACCATGCAGGTGAGAGTACTTAGCTGTAGACAACATGTCCAGGTATGCAAGTTCCCATCCTTACCTGCCATGGAATTATTATAGTAAATGTTTTTAGAAGGTAAATCTCACTTCCTGGCAAGTTGTTGCTGGCTCTCCTGTTATACAGATTATTTTTCACCTCCTGTTATATATCTTTCTCTTACCGGATCTAGCATGCCGGTAGAATCCATCAAAACAGTGCAGTACAAAAATGTGAAGTAAGGCAGTTCCCAATGACCAGTCCACAGCAGACCACAATGCAATTCCAATCATAAATATGCATCACAGTTGACATCTGATGATGTAGTTAGCAATTCAGTGGGATTTCTGTTGAATGGAACAGAACTTAAATTGAGTGGAAAAATTTAGTGACTTGTTGAGCAATAACATGAGGTACTGATGATAAGATGACAATTTTACCATATGGCCAGCTACAGTCGTCCCTTCACATTCGCGGGGGTTACGTTCCACGGACCCCCACGAATGTGAAAAATCCAGGAATAACGACTGCCCTCCCCTCCCCCACCATAGAGACCATGGGGCCTCCGGGGGCCCCATAGTCACTTTCCCCAGCCTCCCCACTCCCTTCCTAGGCCTTCCCGGGGCCTCCGGAGACCCTCCCGAGGCCCCGTGGATGCCTCCCCAGCCCTCCCCCCTCCCGCCCAAGCCCTCAACGGGGCCTCCGGAGAGTCTCTGGAGGCCCCGCGGAGGCCTCTCCGGCCCTCCCCACTCCCCCCCAAGGCCTTCACGGGGCCTGGCGGAGGCCTCCCTGGTCCTCCCCCTCCCTCCCCGGGCCTTCATGGGGCCTAGCAAGGCCCAGCGGAGGCCTCTCCCAGCCCTCCCCTCTCCCTCCCCGGGCCTTCGTGGGGCCTCCGGAGCGTCTCTGGAGGCCCCATGGACGCCTCCCCAGCCCTCACCCAGGCCTTCATGGGGCCTCCGGAGCATCTCTGGAGGCCCCATGGAGGCCTCCCCGGCCCTCCCCACCCCCTCCCCGGGCTTTCATGGGGCCTCCGCAGCGTCTCCGGAGGCCTCATGGAGGCCTCCCCGCTCCCTCCCAGGCCTTCATGGGGCCTCTGCAGCGTCTTCGGAGGCCCCATGGAGGCCTCCCCAGCCCTCCCCCAGGCCTTCCTGGGGCCTAGCAAGGCCCCACGAAGGCATCTCCCGCCCTCCCCCCATCCCCGGGCTTTCGTGGGGCCTCCGGAGCATCTCCGGAGGCCCCATGGAGACCTCCCCGGCCCTCCCAGGCCTTCATGGGGCTTCCGGAGCGTCTCTGGAGGCCCCATGGAGGCCTCCCCGCTCCCTCCCAGGCCTTCATGGGGCCACCGGAGCGTCTCCGGAGGCCCCATGGAGGCCTCTCCGAGCCCTCCCCCCTCCCTCCCCGGGCCTTTGTGGGGCCTAGCAAGGCCCCACGGAGGCCTCTCCCGGCCCTCCCCCTCCCTCCCTGGGCCTTCGTGGGGCCTAGCAAGGCCCCGCGGAGGCCTCTCCCGGCCATCCCCCCTCCCTCCCCGGGCCTTCGTGGGGCCTCCGGAGCGTCTCCGGAGGCCCCATGGAGGCCTCCCCGGCCCTCCCCAGCCCTTCCCCAGGCCTTCATGGGGCCTCTGGAGCGTCTCCGGGGGCCCCGTGAAGGCCTCCCGGCCCTTCCCCCTCCTTCCCAAGGCCTTTGCGGGGCCTCCGGAGGGTGTCCGAAGGCCCCGTGGAGGTCTCCCCGGCCCTCCCCGCTCCCTCCCAGGGCTTTCACAGAGCCTCCGGAGGCCCCGTGTTGCGGTTTGGGGGGGCGGGGGGGGGGGGGCTCTCCCAAAACCGTGAATAATCAAAACCGCGAATGTCAAGTTCGTGAATGTGGAGGGGAGACTATATAATGTGCATTAATTTCCCTGAGACAACAAGGTGCAGATGATCCTATTTTAGCAGTGTTATCAGGAGCTGGATAGCTGTGACATCTGATATGCTAATTATGTAGCAAACTACCGTATTTTCCAGCGTATAAGACTACTGGGTTTATTAGATCATAGAATCATAGAATTGTAGAGTTGGAAGAGACCACGAGGGCCATCCAGTCCAACCCCCTGCTTTTCCAGTTGACCCCCAGCTTTTTCAGTTAAAATATAGAGCTTGAGATATACTCGCCGTATAAGACTAGCCCTCTTATACGGCAAGCGATGTACCTTACTGGCGATTGGCATGTTGCTGTATACAAAGGCTGCTTGGATTGGTCAGCTTTTGCTGCCTGTCCAATCTCGCTCCTTCGGGAAGGGCAGAGGGGTGGTTGGCTGGACTGGGGGGGAGGCTTGCCATCCACCTCTCACGCTTCCCGAAGCCACGATGGGGCTGGGGAGTGCTTTGGGAAGTGTGGGGGGTGGCTGGCAAGCCTCCCCCCGTCCAGCCAGCTACCCCTCCGCCCTTACCGAAGCCCATGATGGGGCTCTCCAACCCCAACACGGATTAGGGAAGCGCGGGAGGTGGCAGGCATGCCTCTCCCCAGCCAGCCAGCCAGCCAGCCAGCCAGCCGTCCGCTTCCCCAACCCAGAGTGGGGCTCACCAGCCCCATTGCGGGTTGGGGAAGCATGTGGGGTGGCTGGCAAGCCTCCACCAACCCAGCCAGCTAAACCTCCGTGCTTCCCCATCTCCATCATGGGTTGGGGAAGCGCAGGAGGTGGCTGACAAGCCTCTCCCTACCCAGCCAGCTAGCCCTCCACTTCTCCAACCCGCAATGGGGATCGCCAGCCCCATCGCGGGTTGGGAAAGTGCGGGAGGTGGCTGACAAGCCTCCCCCACCCACCCACCCAGCCATCAGCTTCCCCAACCCTCAATGGGGCTCACCAGCCCCATCGTGGGTTGGGGAAGTGCGTGGGGTGGCTGGCAAACCGCCAGCCAGCCAGCCAAACCTCTGTGCTTCCCCAACTCACGATGGGGCTCACCAGCCCCATCACGGGTTGGGGAAACGTGGGAGGTGGTTGGCATGCCTCTCCCCACCCAGCCAGCCAGCCCTCCGCTTCCCCAATCCGCGATGGAGCTCGTCAGCCCCAACACACTTTGGGGAAGCGCGGGACGTGGCTGGCAAGCCTCCCCCCAACCAGCCAGCCAAACCTCCGCACTTCTCGGCAGCCCCATCGTGGCTTCAGGAAGCATGGGGGGTGGCTGGCAAGCCTCCCCCTGTCCAACCAGCCCCCCCCCGCCCTTCCCGAAGCCCATGATAGAGCTCGAAAGTTTCAGCACCCACCCTATCCAGCATATAAGATGACCCCCAACTTTTGAGAAGATTTTCCTGAGTTAAAAAGTCATCTTATACCCTGGAACATACAGTAGTTGTTACTATGAATGTTTCAGAGTTCTGCTCTCACACCTTCATAACCCTGCGAGTTCTTGTTATGGTAAGATGCTTTTTGTTTATTTTCAACTGTTTAGGTTTTTAAGCTTAATGTATTACTTCAGGTATTATTTTTTAAGCCAGACAAATTGTGCTTGCAATTAGAGGAAACACTAATTGCAGTGTTCTAAAAAGATTTAATAATGTCCAAGCTGTGATCTTCCATTTTGTGGCATTATTACCTTGAGCTAATGTTCCTTCAACAAGAAGGAGCAATGAAATAACCTGTGTCCTGAGGTCCTTTAACTTCCTCCCCAGAACCTCACAGTCTCTTACAATATGTTGAAGGCTACATGTTGCCATATCATTTGCGTTAATGTGTATTTGAAGGAAGGATAATAGTCAATGGGCTTGATGAGTCTTCTTAGTCTGTCTGTTACATCAAAGATCTACACCCCTGGGAGGCAGCACACCTCTCAGAGACATCTTATCAGGCCCAGTTTTCACTTCTAGTATTCTTCCTGGTCCATATCCTTCAGTTTAGTAAGCAGAATTCCATCTGTGGAAAACAGTAGTTAGCCTTCCACATTTGCAGGTTTAACTTTTGCAGATTTGCTTATTTGCGGATTATTTGTTGCCATCTCCACTGTTGCCCTATGCCATTTTTAATAAGGACTGCAAATCTCATGAGACAGAGAGAGACTGTGAACATATGACAAGGCTTGTAAGTCCCTAATAAAACTAGCATAGTGCAGCAGTGGAGATGGTGTGAAGCATGCCTCCGCCTTGCAAAGGAACCTAGCCACCGTGAAGGCCTTGGTGGGTTACATCCATAGATTGTACTGTCCTATGCTCCAGTCAACAAGTGTCACAGGAACCAGGTGGCTAGAATACAAGAGCTGTTGAGTAGTTAATTCAGTCCACATAGTCACAGAGTATCCAGCAGGATAAAGAGAGAAGAGGGTGATCATCAGCCATTCCAGGAATTGTTCAGCAAGTCATTATTCCAGATAAACAAAGCCAGCAAGAAATAAAACAGAGTCATAAATCATAGCCAGTCCATGGTCAGAAAAAACATAAAACACTGAAGAGTACTGCCAATCACCAAGAGAGAATGGTTGTCACTGATGAAGCTGCTAGGGAGTGGCTGAGAGATTTATGACAGCTGGTTTAAGACATCAGGTGCCTAATCAGGTCAGCATCTCTTATTTAACACCACTAGGAACGATGCAGCCTCTCTTTGTCTCTTCAGCACTCAATGAATGATAACAATGGGGCTTCAACATCTGCAACCTCCTGCTAGGGAGCAGGACTCCCCTCTGTCTCAACTCCCCGTTCCTCCGACTCAAAGAGATCACCAGCTTCAGGAGCTGCAGATTCCTGGCAATCTGCCTCCTCCTCTTCATCTGAATCTTGCAACTCCAGAGAGTGAGGTATGACACATACTTTTTGTGTGTGTTAAATATGGGGTTTTTTGGAGCGGGTTAGAGATATTTGCAGTATTTCCACTTTCGCGGGAGTCCTGTGCCCCTAACCCTAGCAAATGTGCAGGGCCAACTGTAACTGTTTCACAGCAGGTGTCAGTAAGTATATGGGTTATACCTCTAGATGCATACAGTAACTGTGCTTCATGGAGAACAAGTTTTGGCTCTGAGATACACCAGGGCTCTGGTGTGTGGTAAAACCTCACCTTATAAGCAAAGAAATCATATTAGAAGGAAAACATTATTAAGGGTTTTGGAGGACCAGCATTTCCAGTACCGGTGGCTAGAGTGAATAACAAATACAGGTATGCCTGAGTTAACAGAGTAGATGTTTTCCAAAGCATTACAGTCCCCCCCCCCTCAACATTCACGAGGGTTAGGGGCAGAGCTCCCCCATGGAAGTGGACAAACTGCGAATATCATAAGCTCCCCCCCCAACATGAATGCTATTGATTTCTTTCCTGCCAAATGCCCCAGCTCATACCTACCTTTCCCAGCTTGCCACCAGGATCCCTCAGCCTCATTCTCAAGACCTTCCCAGCTGAAATACTGCTCCACCTCACTCCTTCAGTTCCTTCTTCTCTCCACTATCTTCTGTCCTGCCAAAACCTCCAGCAACTCACAGGAAAAGTTCCCATAAGTGGTCCACATAATTGTCCTCTGTAGTACCACAAAGGTAACCTTCTCCACTGCTCCCAGATCATGGGACTAGATCTTCTCTGCCACCTCCTCCAGAAAACCACCTTCCTCCCCCTCCTCCACGTCTTTGATCTGTTTGATATTGCCAATCATCTTCTTCAGCCTCCGATACATTGGACAATGGGATCATCACCATCTCGGACTTACAGTCCCTGGTCAAGGTTGCTACCGTATCATCAGTACCGCTACAAATCCGATTGCCATTGGACATGATTTTGGGTGCTATGGCGGTAGAGGTTATAAGCAGTACAGGTATCATCATAGTCATTTGCTGTGCTATTGATGTGATCACTTGCCATCTTCTGAATTTTGCTGTGAGGAGTACAAGCAGGACTGGTACCACTCCCATGAGACACAGTCAGATTCTTCATCTACCTCATCAGGCATGCCACCAATGCATTCTCCTCCACCCATCTTGTGGGAGCATGAGTCTGTCTCTCCAACTTAAGAGATTTACATGTTCATGGAGCAAATGCTGAGAATGGCACATGTCTTTGACTTGGAGGTTAAACAACCAGAGGATGAACTATCTGACCTGACTCACAGATGGATTCACACTAAAGTACTGGTGCCAGCATCAGTTCCATTACTGCCCTCCTTTCTGAAGGTGACATGCAGGTCTTGGACCATACATTCCAATGTATGGTTGGACCCTCCACCATACAGTCCAGCTATAAGAATATTGATGTGCTGTATTGTGTAGTGGAGTCAGGTTCAGATTGGCTGCTACACCATCCAAAGTGAAATTCCATCATTGTTGAGCCAGTCCACTGCATGTCCATGCAAAAGAAACATACTACTCCTTCTGATATAGAAGATAAAAAGCTAGACATCATGGCTAGGAAATTTTATTCTCCCACCGCCCTCTCCTTCAGAATTGCCAATTATGAGGCCTTTATGGGAGGGCCTTTCACCTGCTTCTGGGCCCAGGCCTGATGGAGTTCTGCCTGCCTCTTCTTCTCTTTCTCCAAGGCCAGGGCGGTGGCAGTTGGGATGGAGGGAGGGTCTTTCACCTGCTTCTGGGCCCAGGCCTGATGGAGTTCTGCCTGCAACTTCTTCTCTCCCTCCAAGGGCAAGGCAGTGGCAGTTGGGCTGGAGGGAGAGCCTTTCACCTGCTTCTGGGCCCAGGCCTGATGGAGTTCTGCCTGCCACTTCTGTTGGATTATCCCTACCCCCACTGCCATTCCCTTTTCCTTATGTGTCATGTCTTATTTAGATTGTAAGCCTAAGGGCAGGGAACTGTTAAATTAACCATTTGTAAGCCACTTTGAGAGCCTTTGTGGCTGAAGAGCTGGGTATAAATACAATTAATTAATTAAATGGGGACTACCAGCAACAACTCTTGGAGAGAATTACCCCTTCCTGGCTGAGTTTCCAGAAGAGGACAGGTGATTGGCAGGGGCTCTGCAAAACAAGGCCCATAGTCTGGCAGCTCAACAAATAAATTTCACGAAACATGTGGTGGAGTGCAACAGGAAGACACTGGTGGGGAACCATTGCCTTATGGAAACAAACATGGCTGTGTTCATCTGGGTTATGTCATCAGGTGAGAACAACAAAAGAGGACCTTCTGTTTTATGAAGGGAGCCTTTTTAATGTGGAGATGGACAACAAGCTGAAGCATTCGCACAAAATGTGTACCACAGCCTGTAAGTTCAGCTTCCAGCTGTATGCTCAGCTGTCGTCCTGATCCCTTTACGGATAGACAAGACAGTTCTCTGGCCCTAAAAGGCCCTGTGGTCGCTTCCCCTTCCACTCAAAGACATCCAGGCGCTCTCGCTTGTAAGCCTTTCCATCTGCATCCTGTTGCAAGACTACCAAATACCTCATTGTACCAAATACTGCCTCCAAGTCCTACAAAAAGAGGCCTTAGGAGCAGGGCAAGCGTCCTCTTTGATTCTTTGACCAGCCTTCTTCCCACCACTGCTGCCCTCTTTGGCAACTGGTTTCAGTTTATCATCATGTCTGGGCTGTTAAAACATCAGACTCTACGGTCCTGGACATTGCCCAGAGGGGATATGCTATATTGTTGTGAGACTACCTCCTCCTTGTGGGTAAACCATATCACTCCCCCCTCCAACATGCTCATCAAGGAAGTCAACACTCTTCTCCTCAAAGGTGCTGTGGAATTTATCCCTGTACCATTGAGTCCGTGTGGGGTTTTCTCCAGCTATTTCATTCTGTCCTGCAAGGATGGAGGGCTTTGCCCTTTAGGATATCTTGGATCTTGAACCTTTAGGACATCAGTTTTTACATATAACCCAGACGATTCAGGATGGTCACTTTCACATCCATCCTTCCCCAGTTGCAGGAGGGAGATTCATAGAATCATAGAATTGCAGACTTGGAAGAGACCACGAGGGCCATCCAGTCCAACCCCCTGCCATGCAGGAAATCTTGATCAAAGCATCCCTGACAGATGGCAATCCAGCCTCTGTTTAAAGACCTCCAAGGAAGGAGACCCCACCACGCTCCGAGGGAGTGTGTTCCACTGCCAAACAGCTCTTACTGTCAAAAAGTTCCTCCTCATGTTGAGGTGGAATCTCTGTTCCTGGAGCTTGCACCCATTGCTCCGTGTTCCAGTCTCTGGAGCAGCAGAAAACAAGCCTGCTCCATCCTCAGCGTGACATCCCTTCAAATACTTAAACAGGGCTATCATATCGCCTCTTATTGATTTGTGACGTTGGATTTAAAGGATGTATATTTTCTTATCACAGTCCAAATGGCTAGAAAGCAACTAGGTACCAGCAAAGTATAAACAGCACTAGTCTGGGAAGGGAGCCAACTGTTAATTAGCTCACAGGAATGCAAGCACAGTCAAAGATTTAGTCAAGTAACACAGTCCACAAGGTCAGAGGCTTACGGCAATCCGTCAGCATAGTCCAAAGCTGTCCAAGGGTCAACAGGAGCAGGCAGCAGAGTACAGTTGCCCCTCCACATTCATGAATTTAGCATTCGCGGTTTTGAGTATTCATGGTTTTGGGAGGGCCTCCCCCCGCCTTCCCAAAAGCAGCAACTGGGCTTTAGAAGATCTGTGGCCGCTTCTGAGGGGGAGAGAAGCAGGCAGGAGGGGTGGGAGAGGTAGGGAAGGGGCCTTCTGAGGCCCCCTCACCACCTTAGGAGGCCAGGCGGGGGGTGGGAGAGGCAGTAAGGGGGCCTTGGGAGGCCCCGTGAAGGCCTTGGGAAGAAGGGGGAGGGCTGGGGAGGCGACCACAGGTCCTCTGGAGACCCTCCGGAGGCCCCGTGAAGGCCTTGGGAGGGAGGGCTGGGCAGGCGACCACGGGGCCTCCGGAGGCCCCATGAAGGCCTGGGGAGGGAGGGGGGAGGTGGGGGGAAGCGACTATGGGGCCTCTGGAGGCCCTATGGTTGCTTTGGCAGGGGAGGGGGAGAGCAGTCATTATTCACAGAATTTTCACATTCGCGGGGGTCTGTGGAACCTAACCCCCACGAATGTGAAGGGACAACTGTAGTCAGGGACAGTCCAAGGTCTAAGCATGAGTCAAGGTAACAGAAGTCAAGATACCTGGAATCTAGGCACCAAAGTCAGCAGGAAAATTTCACCAGGAAGATCAGTTGATCTCTGACAAAGCCTCCATTGTCTCTCCCAGCATATATAAAGCAATTAAGGCTTAGTCAGGTGTTTCTTAATGAGCAGGTTTTTTTCATAAAGTCTCAGAGACTTCCTTTGGGCTTCCTTTTGAGCTCGCTGCTGGGTATACGATGGTGGGGGTAAGTCCCTCTCTTCTTTGTCCTTATCTGAGTGGGCAGGACTCTCTGCTGGGACTGATGCAAACCCACTCGGACCAGGCTCTTCCTCTGCTCGAGCCTCTAGGTTGGCAGGGTTCCCTGCTGGCACAGGTGTAGATAAACCTGTGGCAGGGTCCTTAGGGCTGTTCCCTGCCCTGTCCTCCTCCTCTGACTCTCTAGCCTCATCAGGATCATAGGGCATGACACCAAATATTGCACGGGTGCTTCCTTTGTTTTGCTGTGGGAAGAACATATTGCTTTCCCGTCCTTCCATTCAGACTGTCCACCACTCATCAGGTCTTCAGAAAGTGCATGGCAGTGGTGGCGGCTTGGCTCAGGCAACAAGGTGTCATTGTGTTCCCCTACATCCATGATTGGCTCCTTGTTGCCCATTCATGAGCCTGTCTCCTTGACAACATTGATTTCACACTCTGCCTCGACTCATTGGGCCTTGTCAACCTCAAAAAGTCTCACTTGGAACAATCCCAGATGGTGAAATTTATTGGTGCCATTCTGGACTTTCACATCTCAGCAGCTTACCTCCCAGACGAGGTACCAGACTCTTCAAAGAGCCAGTTTTAGATGAGGGCACAATTGCAGGGTATGTGTCAAAGACATTCAAGTGCTCCTTAAGAACATGGCTTCCACGATGTCAGTGACACTGTTCACAAGGCTCAGAATGTGTTCGCTGCAAGTCTGGTTCCTGTTGTTGAATCTTCTCATCTACACCTCACGACACCAAAAGGTGTTTGTCACTTATTGGTGTGCTGGTTTGACCCTAGGAACATACAAGCTGGCATGCCCTTCTTTCCTGTGCAGCCCGTAGCAGCAGTCACCACAGATGCTTCCATGGAAGGATGGGGAGCCTGCATGGATGGTTCCTTCAGGTGGGGGCATTGAAAACCTGAAGAGAGTGTTCTTTACATCAATGCCCTCAGGATGTTGACTGGAAAAAAACATTTCAAGCCTTTGAACTTCTACTGTGTGACAAGGTTGTTCAGGGAGTTTCTGACAACACCTCATGTACTACCTGAATAAGCAGGGCAGAATAAAATCAAGCACTCTGCTCTGTCTCATGCTCCGTCTGTGGGACTGATATTTTGACAAAGACATCTCCATCTCAGCTAACTGTCTACCAGGAGTTAAGAACATCTTAGTGGATGGTCTTAGCAGGACACCAGTCTCTATCTACAAATGGGGACTTCATCCCAACACACTTCGAAAGGTCTTTGAGAGATGGGGCACTCCGGAAGTGGATCTCTTCATCTTGGCCCAGAACAAACCGTGCCAGATCTACTGCTCCAGGGCTCATTGGGGGAGAAGGGCCCAAGCAACAACGCCTTCCTTTTTCATTGGGGAGACCCCCATCACGTACACTTTTCTTCTGTTTGCCCTCATCACTAAAGTGATAGCCAAAATCCAAAGAGAGAAGGCAAAGCGCATCCTGATCACTCCATGGTGGACCAGGCAGCCTTGGCTTGCTCTGCTCCTTCACCTCTCTCAGGGCAACCAATTCAGGCTTACCAGGTTGTCCAGACCTGCTCTGAGACACCCGGATCTAAACACCCTCAGGCTGATAGCCTGGAGAATCTTTCTCCCATCTCTCTTTCTGAACCTATTGGACACATCATCACTGCTGCTCATAGGCCTGCCACTCAGCACTTCTATACATCTAAGTAGAAGAAATTCCTTTCATTTCAGTCACCTTGAGGGATCTCTTAGGATCAAGCACAAATCAATCATGTGCTGGATTTAATCCTTTCTCTGTCTGATAGAGATCTCTCTCTCTTCCATCAAATGCTGCCTGGTGGCAGTTTCATCTAACTTGCAGATCATTACCAAGTCTTCCTGCTTCCAAAAACCATTCATGAAATGGTTTCTCAAGGGCTGTAGGAACCTTCACCCTCCAGTGTCAGGTCCTACTCTGCAATGAAGTTTGGAATTAGTCCTTTCACAACTCTCCAGGAAACCCTTTGCACCAATGGTGTCTTGTGACATTCATCTCCTTATGTGGAAGACTACCTTCTTGGTGGCCCTTAGGGTGGACCAGCCTTACCTGAAGTTCCACAATGACAAGATGATCCTTAAATTAAACATTTCCTTTCAACCTAAAGCAGTATCTGCCTTTCATTTGAACCAGGACATTGTGTTGCTTGTATTTATGCAGACTCCTACCTCTGACTTTGAGCGCACCCCTACTGTCTTGATATATGGCAGGTGCTAGCCTTCTATATTGACAGGACTGCTACCTTCTGCAAGTCTCAAAGACTGTATGCTAGTCTTCTGACAAGAAAGATTTGTCTGTTTCATTTCAGTATCTATCAAAGTGATCATCCATCTAGCCTACAAGCTTGCAAGGCAAGACCCTCCAGTTCTTGTACGTAGCCTCTCCACCAGAGCTGTAACGACTTCATCTGCCTTTCTAAAAGGCATGTCACAGGAGGACATTTGTAGAGCAGCTACATAGTTGCAGCCTTCACTATAGACTGGATGCAAGGTCCAGGACTGAAACCTCTTTGGGAAAAGCCGTATTGTTTTCTTGTATTGCATGACACTCCTATCTCCTAGTAAGTAGCTTGGTCATATCCCATTTGTGTGAGTCACAAAGACCACAAAAAAGAAGAATGGGTTGCTTACCTGTAACTGTAGTTCTTTCAGTGGTCATCTATGAACTTACACAACACCCGCCCTTCCTCCCCACTATGTGTCCTGCTTTCTTTAGCTCCTTGGCTGCTGCTTTGGCATCTAGGGAACTGAGGGTTTGAATGGGAATCAAGCTGGTCACAAGGACTGGGGAGGAGGGCTACCACCCAAACACTTACATAATAGCTCTAGAAGGTTCCAAATGATGCACTGTACAGGCTCAATAAACCCATTTGTGTGAGTTCACAGATGAGCATTTGAGGAACGGATAAGCAATCCATCCTTCATACCCTATATTTAGCCCATTTAACATGGTTAATTGCAGTACAACAGCCCAGACAACTATGGATGAATGTTTGTGTGTGTGTGTGTGTGTGTGTGTGTGTGTGATGTGAAAAAATTTCCACCCCACATTTCTGCTTGCACTTAGAATATACATGTGTTATACAACAAGATTCTTTTCTAGCCTGAGATTTTTATTTCATTTTACTTTAAATGGAATAGCATTAATCACACATGGCTCTACCTTCAGTGTGAGATAATAAAATATAAGACACAGATTGGCTCTTTCAGTGAGAATTTGGTTAGTTGTATGCCAGAGTATTTATTTATTTATTTATTTTTATTTGTATTCTGCCTTTCTCTCAACATGGGACCAAAAACATAATTGAGCTGTGAAATATAGATCTTCAGTTCAAATATAACCTCAGCTGGAAACAGACTTGCAAAAGTTAGATCTGTGTCCTATTCTAAAGGTTTGCTGTAAGAATGACATGTAAGAAAAAAATGAAAGTACTACATAAATACAAAATGTATGTAGTATTAATATGAAGCTTCTTGTGAAGAATTTGGTATAAAAACTTTGAGACGGATGGGAAAAATTTAGACTGCTGTAGTGCAGAATATTATCAGCCCTATACTGAAAGACCATATCACTTTCAGTCACATTGCAATATTATATTACTGGTTTAAGTTATCTACTTGGAGTGTTATGTAATCAGTAGAAGAGGAGTTTCAAGTTTTTTTATGAATAAATAAGTAAATAAATAATGAAATACAATATTGTTTTTCCCTCCAGTTGTTGCATTTCATAGAATCTGATAGTTCCCGACTGGAAGCCTTTCTGAAATGGAAGCCTATGGAACCAGTGTATTGGAATTGGATGGTATGGTTTAACTTATACTTGGGCTGCAGTTCTTACATACTTTATTTCATTTTGAAAATGTTGCAAAGATTTTGGAGCTAGAAAAAAGATAGAGGAGTTAATTATTATGAATAATGAATTATGTTATTATGAGCTTAACCAGAGTTATTGTACCAATGTACAATAGACCTTAGGAAAGTATTTGATAAAGGGGGATCCTGGCTCCTGTCAGTGTGTGATTTGTAATCTCTGCTGATGAGCACATGAAGGCCATAATGCAACCTTCTCTGTTGTAAATTCCAAGTCTGGGCAGTAATTATTTCAGTCTTCTTTCCCTCCTCCCTTTTTAAAGATGGGGACAACATTTGCCCTCTTCCAGTCTGCTGGGACCTTTCCTGTTCTCCAGGAATTCTCAAAAGATTATTGACAGTGGTTCTGAGATTACTTCTGCTAATTCTTTTAATACCCTTGGATGAAATTCATCTGGCCCTGGAGACTTGAACTAATTTATACTGGCCAGGTATTCCTGAACTATCTCTTTACCAATTCTGTGTTGTATTTCCTCTACTGCATCATCTGCTCCATTTCCACCAAGTTGAGCACTCTTCACCCTTTGGGGAAAGACTGAAGCAAAGAAGGTGTTAAGTAGTTCTGCCTTTTCTCTGTCCCCTGTGAGCTTGTCACCATCTTCTCCCCGCAGCAGCCCTACCATTTCCTTGTTGTTCCTTTTGCTACAGACATAACAAAAAAAAACCCTAACCTTTTTAACCTCTCTAGTAAGCCTGAGCTTCATCTGTGCTTTAGCTTTTCTGACTTTCCCCCTACATGAGGTGGCTATTTGTTTGAATTCTTTGGTGATTTCTCCGTTTTTCCATTTCTTGTACATGTCCTTTTTAAGTTTGTAAACTGTATTTGAATGCCTTCTAATCCACACTGGAACAAATCACACTGCAAGATATAGGCTTCAAAATATTATTACAAGGGTCTCTGAGGGTCTGGGGACACGGGTTGTGCATTTTATTTATTTATTTACTTTATATACTTTTTTTCTCTCATACGGGACCAAAAGCAGTTTGCATGTTAAAACATTTAGTACAATACAACTACAGTTGCCCCTCAACATTTGCGGCTTTCACATTCGCGGTTTTGATTATTCGCGGTTTAGCCCCAGCCCCTTAGGGAAGGCTGCCGAGAGGCGGGGCAACCTCCTGCCTGCACCTTCTCCGGCCTTCCAGAGGTGGCTCCGTGGCTTCAAAGCCCTGGAGTCTGCTCAGGAAGGCTGGGGGGTGGGGCAGGCAGCCTCCCCACCCTCCGACTTTCCTGGCCTTCCTAAGGGACTCCGAGGCTTCTAAGACCCGGAGTCCCCTCAGGAAGGCCGGGGAGAGGCCGGGCAGCTTCCCTCCCACCCACCAGCTGCCTTCCCCGGCCTTCCTAAGCGGGCTCCGGGACTCCAAACCCCGGAGTCCGCTCAGAAAGCCTCCTCCCCGCCCGCCTGCTGCCTTCCCCGGCCTTCCTGAGGGGACTCCAAGGCTTCTAAGCCCCGGAGTCCGCTCAGGAAGGCCAGGGAGAGGAAGGCAGACACCCGCCCGCTGCCTTCCCCGGCCTTTTTAAGCAGGCTCCGGGGCTCCAAAGCCCCAGTGTCCGCTTCGGAAGGCCGGAGAGAGGCAGCGCAGCCTCCTCCCCACCCACACGCTGCCTTCCCCGGCCTTTCTCAGCGGGGTCCGGGGCTTTGGAGCCCCGGAGCCCGCTAAGAAAGGCCGGAGAGAGGCAGCGCAGCCTCCTCCCCACCCGCCCGCTCAACCACCCGCCCACCCGCTGCTCTCCCCGGCCTTCCGAAGCGGGCACAGGGGCTCCAAAGCCCCAGCGCTCGCTTCGGAAGGCCGGGGGGTGGCAGCGCAGCCTCCTCCCCACCCGCCCGGCCACCCATCCGCCCACCCGCCCGCTGCTATCCCCGGCCTTCCGAAGCGGGCGCCGGGGCTCCAAAGCCCCAGCGCTTGCTTCGGAAGGCCGGGGGGAGGCAGCGCAGCCTCCTCCCCACCCGCCCGCCCACCTGCTCACCCGCCCGCTGCCGTCCCGGCCTTCCTAAGCGGGCTCCCGGTATTCTAAGGCCCGGAGTCCCCTTAGGAAGGCTTGCGGAGAGGCCAGCCAGGCTGGCCAGACACCCTCCCGCCGCCTCCCTCCCTCTGGGGGCAGGGGTTGTGGGAGCAGTTGTTATTCACGGTTTTTCCACATTCATGGGGGTCTCAAGAACGTAACCCCCGCGAATGTGGAGGGACGACTGTAAAACAATATTGCTAAAATAATCTATAACATACAACTTAAAAATCATTAAACAACAATCCACTTAAAAGCACATTAAAACATTCTTCCCTCAGGACATTTCCATTTTACATGCCCATCTCTGATGTTATGCAAGAAGATGAAGACACATCTGGCCAACAGTGCTATAGAATCTGTCAACCTTATCACAATATATAATGGTTTCAAAACCCATACTTGACTTTTGAGATGCAAATTACTTCATTTGCCCAAAGAGGTTTTACATTGTCTCGTTACTATTCTTTTTTCTATTTGGAATGATCAGTTTATTTCTATAGACCTAATAGTTGCAGGTGGTTTATCCTCATCTAGTTTCCCCTGGTTTGTACTGATCACATCCTGTTCCAGTTTAAAGAGCTGCCTTTCAAACTTGCCACTCTCCCCACCAAATGCATGGCAGTAGTAGGTATCCATTTATATCTGCTAGGGACCTCTCACATCTTCTCCACTCATCTTTTTTTTAAAAAGTTAAAACATCCGAAATATTGTAAGCTTTCCTCATACAGGACTTGTTATATTCCTTTGTAGTTGCAATTTTCTGCTCATTTTCCACCTCTGAAATACCCTTTAATGTGCAATCATCAGAATTATTCACAGCATTCAAAGTGTGGTCACACCGTAGATTAGTACAGTACAACCCCTGTATCCGTTGGGGATTGGTTCGGGGGGGGGGGCGTGGATACTGAAAACTGTGGATAATAGCAAACGCCATTGAAAATAATGGGACTTCCATTTTAAAATACCATAGAGTTGTCTCGGAGGACCTAGAAAATGGCTAGAGAGGACACATTTTCTAGGAAGACTCTATGGTAGATGTGCTGTTTTGTGTCCCGTGGATAACTGACTCAGCGGATAATGAATCAGTGGATATGAGGGTCCTACTGTATTAGCAAGATTGTGATGCTGGCAATTTTATTTATGATTTCTTTCCTAATGAATCCCCAACACAGAACATACCTCTTTCACAGCCTGCACACATTGGATTGACAGTACATTCACAACAAGATCCTCTTCCTGGTCACTCATCACTATCTCAGACCACAACAGTTTATATGTGAAATCAGAACAGCAAGTAAATAACATGATTTGAAAAATATTTCCAAGTCTGAAAATAGTTTTTAATGGACAAGTCCTGCATAGAATTTTGTAGAGGTAAATATCCAGTTTCTAGGAATCTGAGAGACTGTGGAATCCTTTCAGCTTCATTTATATTCATTTAAATACAGTGGATTAGGGTCTTGGCACAGTAAATGACAAAATTGCTGTTGCAATATATTGACCAGTAAGCCATTACCTTTTGTAAAGATGTACAGAACTAATGTAACTCTTCAACCTGTTGTGTGTATCAAGGTTAGAATTTTTAATATGAAGTACTTCTTTTGAAAGTAATATGTGTGTCCTTCCAATACAAGCCCTTTGCAAAGGATCAAGAATCAAAAGAAATAGCTATATTGGAATAAATGATGGTTATAATGAGCAAGCTGCTCTCTCCTTGCAGGAATCCTCTTCTGATTTCAGGGATTATTTGGTCTAATTTCTATAGATAACTTGTTCTAGGATACTAAGGGGCAGTTACATTGGCTGCACATGGTGCTGTGATTGGCATTTGTAAGCTGCATTTAATTTGGATTTAGATTAGATTATTTGTTTTAAAATGACAGTAATTGTTATGGCCACTTGCATAGTACTTAAGCAAGGTCTCTTGAGGGGGAATAAGCTATGTTCCAATATTCTCTAAGAACAGGATCTGTGTTGCTCAAGAGCTGCATATCATTTTACAAATAGAGATTGGGTGTAAAGTTAATTAACATTTTTTGTTATCTTTTCATCTTTTAGGATAACTATGATGACAAGTCTCTGTCAAATTATGAAAGATTGTTATAGAAAAGTAAGCTTTGGAATTTTTCCTTTTATTTTACAGGAGACTGTTTTAGGTCCTGAAACAGAAGAGGCAGGAAATCAAGATGGGTATAACCAAGGTCCTCTTTTGCTAAGTGCAGATCTGTGTTGCTTTGGCCTTAGCAGAGTTATTGAAGAACTTGACAGATGCAGGAGTGACCTGGTGACTTTATGTGAGGAGCTGCATGAACTTGTAATGTACAAGAAACTTAACAGCTGTAGAAAGGTAACATGTTTAATTTAGAGAACTATTAGAAATCCAGTTTGATAGAATTAATAACTCTAACAATTATTTATAGCTCGTTTATGATTATTGCCTCAGTTTATTCTTGCCCTCCTTCTATGTAGAAAGGGTCCTCCAGATGTTGTTGGAATGGATTTCCCATCAGTCCTAGCCAACATATCAAATATACTAATTATACTAAAACTCATTTTGCAAGTGCTAATCCTTTAGCCAAAATGGCATCACACAGAAAAGGGGAAGTATCAGCATGCTTGGTGGAATCCTAAGGCTTACAGATTTAAAAACACACACAACTTTTAGGCAGGAAAAATAAAGCATCAATGAGGAATAAGCATGCTAATCAGCCATGGAATGCTGAATATGGGGCAGGGGGTGAATGAAGTTTCCTGGAATTGGTTAGGAGTGGATAGCTGAAATCTGAACAGGTGCACTCCCATTCTAATGTTATGGGAGAAAATGAAGACACATCTGGCCAAGAGTATAACAGAACCTGTTGCCCTCAACACAATACATTTGATCTTGCCAGTACATCATTATGCCAAAACAGGATGGTGGGCTGTTACAAGATTCTTGACAACATTCCACTTGTCAGGTTAATAGCTAAGAGAAATCCCTCCCTCCTCCCCCACATCCCAATGTACACATATGCACTGTATAGCTATTAAATACTCTTGATTGGGTCTGCAGCCCCACGTTCAGTGCTTTACAGTAATCCAAATGGGATTTTAAAAATTGTATTCATCCCAATAATGATATTCAAAGCAGTTTACAACATATTTAAAAACAATACAAAAACTTCACTAAAAGTATAAATATAAAAGTTATTTAAAAGACAATTAGATAGTTTATGAAGTTAAAAACATTAAAATTCATTAAAAGACTATACACACACACCATAACACACCATTAAAAGCCTATCCCCATCAGATTCTAAAAGCCTGACAGCATAAGAACATTTTAACTTGCTAGCAGAAAGAGAACAAAGGTGGAGCCATCCTGGCCTCCGTAGGGAGGGCGTTCCAAACTGAGAGCAGCTACTGAGAAGGTCCTCTCCCATGTTCCCACCAAAAGAAAAGGTGGTGGGACAGAGAGAAGGGCCTCCCTAGACGATCTTAAAGCTCTAATGGGCTCAGGAAGAGAGATGGTCCTTCAGATAGTCAGGACTCAAGCTATATAGGGCATTATATGTCATCAGCAGCACTTTGAATTATGCCCAGAAACAGACTGGCAGCCAGCAGAGCTGTTGCAGCAAGGGAGTTGTGTGCTCCCCATAGCCAGACCCAGTTAATAATGTGGCTGCGGTTGATTGGACCAACTGAAGTTTCTGAGCACTTTTCAAAGGCAGCCTCACATAGAGTGTGTTACATTAACTCAGATGGGATAACCAAGGCATGTGTTACCATGGTCAGATCTGACTTCTCCAGGAATGGGTGCAGTTGGCACACTAACTCTAACTGTACAAATGCACTCCTGGTCACTGCAATAACCTGGACTTCCAGGCTCAGGGCTGAATCCAAGAGTATCCACAAACTGTGAGTCTGTATTTTCAGGGGAAGCATAACCCCGTCTAACACAGGTTAAATCCCTTTCCCCCAGATCTGTCATTTGACTGACCAGTCTGGTTTAAGCTTCAGTTTGTTTGACCTCATCCACTCCATTATAGATGCCAGGCACCAGTGTAGCACAGAAACAGCTTTCTTGGGTGAAAAGAAGTAATAGAACTTGGTATCATCAGCATACTGGTGACGCCTCACTTCAAATCTCTGGACAACCTCTCCCAGCAGTTTCATATATATGTTAAACAGCATGAGAGCCTGAAAGACTCCACACTAACGGTGAGTCAAATAGGAATCCCCCAGCACCACCCTAAGAGTGCTCCTCTAGGGAAGAATGGAGCCACTGTAGAACAGTACCTCCCAAGCCCCAACCTAGCAAGGTGGCCCAGAAGGATACGATGGTTGATGGTATTGAAAACCACCGAAAGGCACAGCGCAACCATCAGAGGATCACTCCCACTGCCTAGTTCCCAATGGAGGTTGTCTGCCAAGGTAACCAAAACTGTCACCTTATCATAACCAGGCCTGAAACTCAACTGACTTGGTTAATCTGCCTTATCAAGGAATCCCTGGGCCTGAGAAGGCATCACATGCTCTTGGAGACTGGCCTATAGTTTTGTTTTGTTTTTCAGAAGTGTTTTTTTTTTTAACAACAGCCTCCTTCAGCATGTTGGCAACCTGCCCTGTTGTAAAGAGGTATTAATCACTCTCCCTGCCCATTCAGCCAGTCCCCTTCTGTTCTGTTTAATAAGCCAGGAGTAGCAAGGGTTTAGTACTCCTGTGGTGATTCTCGTCTCTCCAGGGATCCTGTCTACATCCTCAGACTGCACAAATTGTAAAGTATTCATCAACACTTGGCAACCAGGGCCCTTGTTACATCTACTGGACCTTTATTAACTCTAGCTTCCAAATCAGAGAGAATCAGAGTGATTTTATGAGCAAAGTGGTGGGCAAATTCTTCACAGCAGGCTGTTGAGTTGCTTAAATTCTCCTTTGGGCCAGATTGTAACATATCCCTGACCACTCAAAATAGTTCCACTGGATGGTTCTGTATGGATACAATACCTTATTTGCTGCTATTATTATTGTTGTTGTTGTTCCTTTTCCCCAGTGTGGGACTCCAAGTGGCTTATAACACGTTTAAAAACATATCATTAAAAATCCACAAGATATCCAGTGCCCTGGTCATTTCCCTATTTGAGAGATTGGCCCAGGCAGCAGAAAACTCTCCAAGAGCCATCAGGAATCCATCTGGATCCATAAGCTTCCTAGGGCAGACCATCTTAACAGGTCCCCTATCCCAGATGACAGAGGCTCTGGGTCCCAGCAAGTCTAAACCTGACCAAGAAGTGCTCTGTCCATGACAATGGAAAAATAGAAAGCTCCTCCATTCCCAAATCACCATCATCCCATCCTTTACAGGAAACAAGGTGTAGAGTATGTTCAGCAGCATGACTGGGGCCAGATACCACTTCTGACAGGGATGTAACTGAGGCATTTATCATTGTAGCCAAATTCTCCAACAGTACTTGATTCTGCTCTGTTTCCTACTTTTGCATTCCAGTCACCTATGATTTATCAATGTGTCCGCTTTTGGTGTATGATCAATTTCTTGCCTGATACCAAAACAGAATCTTTCAGTTCTTCCTCTGCCACCTCTGTAGTTGTAACATAAACTTGCATTGTGGTTATACTAATAGATTTTTCCTGAAGTCTTATTGATCCTATTTCATCACCTCTGATGGTTTCCACTATATCTCACCTCCCTAGGAATGCCACCTCATTTCTCCTTAGATGTTCATTTCCCAAGTAAAACTCTGTACAGTAAGCTCTCAGTAAGTCAGTCCTCCATGGATTTGAGCAACTGCGGATTGAGCCTCACACACCCCAGCCAGTGGCATTGGCATTGTTTTCTGGGCAAAACAGAGACACACATGGCATGCAGCAGGAGGAGCAGACCCCGTGTGCCACCACTGCCTCAGCTGCCCCACCAATCCCCAGCCTGCAGGGGCCTGCTCTTCCTCCTCCTGCTGCAAGCCGTGTGTGTCTTTGTTTCACCCAGGCAACACTGATGAGGCTACTGTCTGGGACACATGAGACTGAGGAAGAAGCTGCAGCTCTGGGAAATATGCCCCAGGCAGGAGCAGCAGCTGTGGAACAAGGAGGCACCTACGGCAGAGCCCTGGCCCTCTGCCACTGCCTTCGTGGAGACATCTCCGCCACCACTTGCACACAGGAGGAGGGCACAACAGCAGCGATGGGCAGACTTGGACACCTCCCTGTGAAGATGTGTACCCAGCTTGTGGGGACAATTAGCTAACACACATTGGAAACTGCTTAATGCAGTGTAGATGTGTAAATTGCTATTGCTTAAAATAATTTGTAAGCCGCTCTGATAGCCTTGTAGCTGAAGAGTGGGGTATAAATAAATAAATAAAATAAGAAGAGGCCCCAGTGGAGTGATGGTGGCCTCCAGAACCCAGTTAGCAGGCAAGGCGGGGGGAGGCAGGCAAGGGGGATGGAGAACTGTGGCCTGGAGGGTGGCATGTTGCTGCCAGTTTCCCATGTGAAACAAATACACACATAACATGCAGCAGGAGGAGGAGTGCAGACCCCATGTGCCGCCACAACCTCAGCTGCCCTGCTGGTTCCCATCCTGCAGGGGCCTGCTCCTCCTCTTCTTCCTTCTCCAGCACACTGTGTGTTTTGCCCTGGCAACCCCGATGATGCCACTGGCTGCGGCATGTGAGGCTGAGGTGGCGGCGGCAGCTCCAGAAAGCATACTCAGTTCCCCAGACAGGAGCCACAGCAGCTGACTTGAGCATCAGTGGTTTTTGGAATCTGTGTGGGGTTTTGGAACCAAATCACTGCAAATACCAAGGGCTCGCTATATAATTATCTGATTGAAAATGTCCCATTCTTGTCCCTCACCCACAATGTTGCAATGCATATGTGTTCCATTTCTTGTTTTACAGTGCCTACCTTCCTCTGATTAATGGTTCTCACATTCCGTGTTCCTCTTTTTTGAGCTGGGTAGCTTTGTACTTTCTTTTCACAGCTGAGCATATCAGCAGCTGAATACATGTCCCAGCCAGCTAGCAAGCTTTATCTCAAGGTGGAGGGAATGTCATGCTACACAGAAAAGACGAGGACACAGTGTCACAGTAAACAGTTATCCAACAACCAGGTGTGTATTGCAAAAAAACATGCGCTCACTGCGTGGTAGAGAGGAGAACAGCTCTCCCAAAGGGAGCATCAGCATCAGTCCTGGACCTGTTATCCAGTCTAATGCGAAATAAAAGTCAACTGATTGGACAAGGTCGCTGTTTTGCAACATTCTCCAGAGGAACCCCAGAGAGAAAGTCAGCGGATGCAGCTGCCGCCGTGGTAAAGTGGGCTCAAACTCGAACGGGGAAGGGTTTCTGAGCCAGTTCATAAGCGAGCTTGATGGTTGAAACTACCCACTTGGACAGGCACTGGGACAAAATCATAGCACCCAAGTTTGAGTCAGCATAGGGCACAAAAGGTCTATATGACTTTTGAAACGGAGCAGTGTAAAATGCAAGCACCTGATGGACATCCAAGGAGTGGAGGGCGTGCTCAAATTCGTCTGACAGACTCTGCATCAGGATGGGCAGAACGATGGACTGGTTCAAAATGGAAGCTGGAGACCACCTTGGGCAGAAACAACATGTCGGGCTTGAGCACCACCTTGTGCTTGTGGAACACCAGATAAGGTGGGTCAGAGCATAAGGCACAGAGCTCACCGGCACGCCTTGCAGATGACACAACAAGGAAGGCCGTCTACCATGACAGAAGATGAAGATCCGCCATGGCCATCGGCTCGAAGGGACATTTTGAAAGCTGTGAGAGGACGAGTTCCAAGCCCCAACCCGGGGTGGGTTCGACCACCGGAGGGTAAAGATTGGCATATCCATTCAGAAACTTCTTAACCAGGGGGTCTCGAAATGGAGAAGGACGACCCATAGCCTGAACCCCATGGGAGTCTCAGCCAGGTAACCTTTTAGGGACAGGATAGAAAGTCCCAAACCAGACCAGTGTAACCAAAACTGAAGAATTGTAGGCACAGAAGAAGCAGCTAGCATGAGACTCCGCTCTGTCAGGAAAGTGACGAATCTGCTGCATTTGTAGCAATAGGAGCGCCTTGTAGATGGGCAAAGAGACACATCGACCACAGTCCGGATCTCAGGAGGCAATGGAGGAGAAGGGGCAGCTGTATCCGAAACTGAAAGCATTTGTGATCTGGAGGCTGGATTCTCCAGGCAGTGGAGGAAGATGCTCCTCCATACACTCCATTTCCATATCTCACTCTGCTTGCAGAGAGAATACAAGACAGAGGCGTTGTCTATCACATGCAGGACAATATTCCCGGTCACTATGGACCTGCAAGCCCTTGGTGCTTTCCAGACACCAACAATTCCCTCAGGTTGATATGTATCTGCTGCTGCACCGGAAACCAAGTGCCCAGGACAGCATAGCGACCAACGTGTGCCTCCCATCCGACCATGGATGTGTCCATTGTCAACAGAACTGGAGGCTGCAGAGGTCCGAAGGGCAGGCCAGCGAGCACCACTGACATATCCAGCCACAAGGCCAACGAGTGCTGCACTTCTGTCAGCATAGGGAAAAGTTTGCAAGGAGGGTTGGCAAGAGGGTCAAATACCGAAAGAAACCAAGACTGGAGGGGCCGGAACTGGAGTCTGACAAATGGGGTGACCGCAGTCGACAAAGTCATATACCCCAACAGGACCTGAACTGAATGGGCCACCACCCGACGAGACCGGTGGCACCAGTAACTCAAAATCCACAGGATGTCAAATCGAGGCTTCGGCAGATAGGTGGCCACAGCAGTGGAATCCAACCAGCCCCTGTGTATTGGACTGCCTGGGACAGATGCAGGTGCAATTTCTCCACATTGAGCACCAGTCCAAGGGAGTCCAGTAACTCCGGGGTGAATTCATAGCAGCTGAGACTGGGAGTCTGCCACAAGGAGCCAGTTGTCGATGTATGGGAAAATGACTATGCCATGCTGACTCAGGTAGGCTGCCACCATCGCCATGTGCTTCGTGAAGACCCTGAACACCATAGCGAGGCCAAAGGATAAGACACGAAACTGGAAGGCATCATCGCTGATCTGGAAGGCCGGGAACCCATGGGGGAAAGGATGGATCTTCTTCGTGGTCTCTGTGAATCACACAGTTGGATTATTCCTGTGCCTGCTGCGCAGAGCATACGGAACCTTCTAGTATCGCTAGGCAGAATGTGCATTGATACATTTTGGCAGTAACCCCGCCTACCTTAATGGTCCCTTAAAAGGCACTCCCGCCTAATTCCCTTCAGTTCCTTTTTTTCCGCCGCATATTGCAGCTCGTAGGAACCTTTTCTCGCTAGCGCTACTGACTTTCGTTTTTTACTCAGACTGTTTTTTTTTTGGCTTACGATACTTGCTCTCTTCTTTTAATGTGGCTCCACGGTGATTTTTGGCTTGATTCGGACTCCTGACCATGATTTTCGCGCCCCCTTGGCTTTGTCTTGGCTCTCTGATCTTTGGTGTGAACCGGCCTCTCCTTGACTTTGTCTACGTCTACTCCCTACTATGGCGACTAAAACCGGATTTAAACAGTGCGTGGTTTGCCAGGCGAAACTACCCAGCTCTGATGGCCATTCCCGCTGCCTAATTTGCTTGGGTGAGTCCCATAATGTAGACACCTGCGTGCATTGCCGGGCCTTCACCCCCCAGGCGCGAAAACACCGGTCGTCCCACCTGAAGTCCTTCCTTTATGAGAAGGCTCTGGTCCCTTCTGCAGTTTCGACACCTGCTGCTGGATCCCCTCAGAAAAGGGGGAGATCTCTTTTTCCGAAGCCTTCTCATGCCAAACGCCACTGATCCCGGAGCCCATCTCGACGCTGGTCAGTTGCTTCTGACCCTGAAGCCATGCCCCACTCCCACAAACATGGCTCGAGGCTGACCCCGGCTGGGGACTGAGCCTCCTCGGATTCGTCGGCGATTGAACCCAAGAGAAAGCATGGGGATCGCTCGGGATTGAGCAAGGACCGGGATTCGGCTTCCTCCTCTAAGGGCAAGGCCCCTAAGAAGAAGAAGGAGAAACATTCCCACTCTGAGGGCAAGCAGAAGGAGGCAGGGACAGATCAAACTTCCTCGGCATCAGTTCCAGTGGTGACCGCACCGCCTATGCAACCTATTTTGGCGGTCCCTCAGTCCCAAGTCCCTCCTCAAGACCGAGGCATGGTTGCCGAGCAGTCGTGATCAAGAGCTACCATGCCAACTCCCTCCCTTGAAATCATGGAGGTCGAAGTGGGTGACCCATCAAGTGTTGAGGCTGCCTCCCCACGGTCGCCGGTGTTGGTGGTCTCCCGCTTGGAACTCCTGTGGGAGCCTTCGACAGGACAGGACCAGGAGACTGAACCTCAGCCATCCACTTCCCGGATCCAGGAAGATGTCCAGGCGTAAGGGGCGTACGATCTGGCCAGAGCTGTCTTCAGTATGCCCCTGCCCAAGCAACACACTGTTGAGCTGGATACCGATAAGGTGTTTTACATGACCGAGGAAGCTGCCACCCGCCATGTCCTATCGATGCCTCCACCTCGCATCTCCTTTCATGAGTCAGGCAGGGCCTCTTCTCCACGGCTTCCACCTGCACCACTGTTTAAAGATACCAGCTGCCAGGTTTCTCCCTCACGCCCGCTGCCTCCCTCTCCGCCGCCTTGCACATCTTCGTTGGCGGGTTGACACCGCAGCCCTTCCCCCTCATCGGATTCATCCTCCTCGGAAGCCTCTGAAGAATACCTCCACTATCTGCCACCACCTCAGCCTGAGCTGTTGGATGAGGACTCTTCCTCTCCAACTGACGACGTTCGCTCCTTCGCCAAGCAGGTGGTACGAATGTGTCATGCGCTCGAACTCAAGATCGCTGAGAAGGAGTCTGACCCGGTTGACCCAATTTATCACCAGATCAAATCAAAAGCCCCACCTGCGGCCCGCATCCCGGTACTCCCATCCCTGCTGAAATTGTCCCAGGGTTCCTGGGAGAATCCATCATCGATTCCATCAACCTCTAAGCGGATTGACCTCCTGTACCGTGTTGATGGAGATGTCATTGAATGGCTGCAAGAACACCCTAAGCTGAACTCTGTAGTAGTTGAGGCAGCGCAAGCCCAAAGACAGCGCTGAACACAGTCCACCCCCTTTGATCCTGAGGGCAGGAAACTTGATATCATCGGAAAAAAGCTTTACTCGGCTGCTGGTCTTAGCTTTCGCATAGCCAATTATTCGGCATGTATGGGGGCTTACCAACAGGTCCATGGGAGAGAATGGCCCCCCTCATACAGGACCTCCCGGAGGAAAGAAGGAGGATGGCAGAGGCAATCTTGACGGAGGCTCAGCTCCTTGCGGGCCAACAAATGAACTCCGCACGACACGTCGCCGATTATGCCACCAAGACTGTGGCTGGGTCTATTGCTCTGCGCTATCATGCTTGGCTTCAACCGTCGGGCCTGTCCACTCAAGCGGCCGCAACCATTGAAGACATGCCATTTGACAGCTCGGGCCTCTTCAATGGTTCAACTGACGACAAGCTGGAGTTCACGCAGAAGATGAGGACCACCGCCAGAAAGTACGGTATGCCATCGTCCTCATCTTCTGCGTACCGCCCTAGGCACCGGTCGGGCTGGCATACGTCCTCCTATGGCCAGGCCCTTAGACGGGGAAACACACCACAGCTTCCCAGGCGCTCCAGGTTCCAACAACCGATGTTGTCATCATCATCAGTGAGGAGCCAGGGATCCACCTCCAGATACCACCTTTCTTCCAAGCAGAGGCCAAGGGATCAAGGCAGGAGGAAGTTTTGAGTTGCCCCCCTCTTATTGATGCTTTTGTTTTCTTTTAGAAACCCCTGTTTGAAGACCCATCTGTCCTCGTTCCAGCACGCCTGGTCCTCATAACATCGGACCGCTGGGTACTCCAGATTATACAACATGGCTACTGGATCGAGTTCGACGAACTGCCTCCGACAGGACGGATCCGTACTACACCGCCCTCCCCTCCCCTCATCGAGGAGGTCGGGACCCTGCTTCAAAAAGGGGCAATCGAACCCATGAGCACCGAAAGTCGTCACCAGTGCTTCTTCTCAAAATACTTCCTGGTACCGAAGAAGGACGGTGGCCTTCAACCGATCCTAGACTTGAGAGGAGTGAACTGGTATATCATTCCAAAGACATTCAGGATGACCACCCTCGCTGTTATACTCCCTCTTCTTCAATGAGGGGACTGGTTTGTGTCCATAGACCTCAAGGACACCTACTTCCACATCGGGATCCACCCTTCACACAGGAGGTTCCTAGCGTTCCAGGTCGGGGACGAAGCCTACCAGTTCCGCGTCCTCCCATTCGGACTCTCCACGGCACCGAGGGTCTTCACGAAATGTATGGCAGCAGTTGCGGCCTTTCTTCGACAACACGAGGTCATTGTATTCCCTTACATAGATGATTGGCTGCTTGTGGCGAATTTGAGGCTTCAGCTTGAGAAGGACATTCTCTTTACCCTAGATGTGTTACACACCCTGGGACTTGTTGTCAACATGGAAAAATTTCAGCTGAACCCTGCTCAGTCAATCCAATTCATCGGTGCCCGACTGGACTCAATGTCGGCAGCAGCGTACCTTCCCAACGATCGGTTCGACACCCTCCAATCCCTGATCCACAGCTGTCGACGGTCACGTCGGGTTCGAGCACACGATATACAAGTTCTCCTCAGACACATGGCAGCCACCACGTCGGTTACGCGTCTGGCCAGACTTCGATTATGACTGCTCCAGCACTGGTTCCTGGGTGTCTTCGATCACCTAGTGGATTCTCCCAAGAAGCTCCTGACAATGCCCCACTCCGTCCAACATTCCCTGGACTGGTGGCTCGAACCGCTCAATGTTCTCTCCTTCCTTTCGACCCTCCTCAAACAGATGTTTCCCTCACAACAGATGCGTCTCTACATGGTTGGGAAGCCCATCTGGGACGCCACAGGATCCTAAATTCTTGGAGTACCGAAGAAGGGAAGTTGCACATCAACGTTCTGGAGCTCCTAGCGGTCCAGAAAGCTCTTCGTGCCTTCAAAGTGTTGGTTCGGAACAGTACAGTTCTTCTCATTACGGACAACACCTCGGTGATGTACTACCTGAACAAACAAGGTGGTACCAGATCACCTCAGCTCCTTCAACTTACTCTACAGATTTGGGATTGGTGCATAGAAAGGAACATCTCCCTTCAGTCCATACATCTCCCCGGAGAGGAGTATATTCTTGCAGACGGACTGAGCCGCTCCAACTCCAACAGCCACAAGTGGATGCTCCACGGACAGGTAGTAGCGGACCTCTTTCATCGATGGGGCACTCCACTGATAGACCTCTTCGCGACTGCCCAGAACAGACAGTGCAACCAGTTTTGCTCCAGAATATGGCACAGGGACTCCAGAGGGGACACCTTCCTGTTTCAATGGAACGGACCATTCCTGTACCTCTTCCCTCCAATCCCGCTGTTGACAAGAGTCGTAGCCAAGCTTCGTCGAGACCAGTCGGATGCGATTCTCATCATGCCATGGTGGCCCTGACAACCTTGGTTCGCACCACTGCTGCTTCTGTCCAGGAGGCACTTTCTCCACCTCCCGGACCATCCGGATCTGCTCACCATCCAGCAGGGCAAAGTCAGGCACCCCGATCTCTACACGCTTCACCTGATGGCCTGGAGGGTCGAGCCGTGAGCCCGCGGCCTTTGCATGCCATCCCGGATTACGCTCTGCCCCGAGAGGTTCAGACGGTTATTGATGCTGCTAGGAAACCTTCCACTTGAAAAGCTTATCTATACAAGTGGAACTGCTTTAAGAAGTTCCTAACAGAACAGGGATCGAGTCCCGAATCCTGCTCGGTACTGACAATCCTTCAGTTCCTCCTCCATCTGTTGGATTCAGGACTCTCAATTTCGTCTCTTAGAGGTTACCTAGCAGCTATCTCCGTTGAATTCCAGGCTCGCAATCTGCCTTCCCCCTTCCAGGACCCGATGGTGAAGAGATTCCTAAAGGGGTATGTCAACCTCCATCCCACGGTTCTTGATCCCACCCCAGCTTGGAGCCTTGAACTCGTCCTCTCCCAATTAGTGAGACGACCTTTCGAACCCATGGCTTCCACCGATCTTCGGTTGCTGACTTGTCAGACTGCCTTCTTGGTTGCCATCACCTCCGCTCGCCGAGCTGGGGAACTGTGTGCCCTTCGATCGGACCCGCCATATACATGCTTCCACAAGCATAAGGTGGTATTAAGGCCGGACATCTCCTTTCTTCCCACAGTGGTCTCCAGTTTCCACCTTAACCAACCCATCGTCCTGCCTGCCCTGATGCAGGATCCGAAGGACGAATTCGAGCGTACCCTCCACTCCATGGATGTGCGGAGGGCGCTCGCATTCTACATACAACGGACTGCCCCATTTCGACAGTCACCTCAGCTTTTTGTCTCATATGCTGATTCGAAGAAAGGTGCACCGATTTCGTTGCAGCGTCTGTCAAAGTGGGTGACATTGACCATCGCTCTTTGTTATGAACTAGCGAAGAAGCCTCTACCGCCTCGGATTCGAGGACATTCTACAAGAGCTGTCTCCACTTCGACTGCTTTCCTCTCGGGGGTGCCCCTAGAGGTTGTCTGCCATGCTGTGACTTGGTCATCACCATTGACTTTTATTTCACACTACAGACTGGACACTTGTTCTAGGAATGAGGCTGCTTTTGGGAGGGCAGTTCTTCTGTCCTCCATCCAATGAGTGAGTGTATTGCATATTTGAACTATAGACCTTTATGCTTATTTGGACTTTTTCTGCATTACTGAATTGTTTCAGGTTTAAGGAATGGGCAAAAAAAAAAAAACCTTCAGGGCGGATTGTGAGGTGTCCTCATCTACTGCTGAGCAGGACATACCCTCCTCCAGTGGGAAGCTTGCTAGTCTACCCAACTGTGTGATTCACAGAGACCACGAAGAAGATGGACAGGTTGCTTACCTGTAACCATAGATCTTCAAGTGGTCTTCTGTAAATTCACACAGACCCGCCCATCCTCCCCTCTATGTCCTGGTTATGCGTATGTGCTTAATGTTCCTGATGCTGCTGATTGTGGCGTCATTCAAGGAACTGAGGGGAATTAGGTGGGAGTGCCTTTTAAGGGACCATTAAGGTGGGCGGGGTTACCGAGAAAATGTATCAATGCACATTCTGCCTAGCGATACTAGAAGGTTCCGTATGCTCTGCGCAGGCGCAGGAATAACCCAACTGTGTGAATTCACAGAAGACCACTCGAAGATCTATGGTTACAGGTAAGCAACCTGTCCATCCCCTTCTGGAGCAATGTCTGCACCTCTTCGAAGAGGACTGGAGAGAAAGATGTTATTCAGGTTCGACCCATAGAGGGGTAATCCTTGAATTCAATCCAGTAGGCCTCTTGAACAATTTGGAGCACCCAGCAATCCAATGTTATGGCCGCCCAGGCTGACTGGAAATAGGTGAAATGAGTCCCAAAGTGCAACGTGTGTAAAACAGGACAGGAATCAGAACCTGCATTTGGACTGATCCTTAGGCTGCTGTTTCAGGCTCTGCCGATAGCACGGAGCATTCGGCTGGCCTCTCACCGAGGAGGCTGATGAAGAGTGGGATGGGAATTGGGAGAGGCACAAAGGTGATGGATTGTGGCTCAGATGTTGGGAATATGGGCACTGGGAGCCCTGCCAACCAGACCAGCCTCTCAAGTGGCAGGAAGATGATGGCATACCACACTTCCATGCCATGTTACTCATCTGTGTGAATTCAAGCCTTTCATCCATAGATTGGTTGAAAAGCCCTGCAAAATCGATGGGCATGTCTTCATCCATCACACATGCTTGTGGGGTCAGTCCCGAGGATCACAAGCAGGAGTGGTGCTGGAGTGAGATTGAAATTGCCACTACATTCACTGTGCAGTCAGTGATGTGTCAAGCCAAATTCATCTGCTGTCTGGCCAAGGATTGAACTTCAGCCTGGACAGCTTGGGCCATACCTTGGGTTCGGAGCTGGAGTGGGCCCAATGGCATTCTGAGGGAGTTACAGATTCAGCCCTACGCCAAGTAGTGGATCCCGGCCTTCACTCTTTCAAGGGGCCTACCGATATAGGATGTGTCCTCTGGGCCCAACGGTGTTTCGAGGTACTTACAGATTCTGCCATACACTGAGGGATGGATCCGGGCCTTCGCCATTTAGAGGGGCTTACCGATGCAGGACGTGCCCTCTTTCACATTGGAGACTGACTCTTGGCCAAAACCTCAGGAGATTTTGGGGCCACCAACAGTGTAGCAGTTGGCGGCACTCAAGGTTTCAAAGCCTGCTCATACAAAAACCCCTTAAGACAATTGAGTCAGTTCTTCCGGGCCTGAGAAGTAAATGCCTTAAAATATTCATCATAATATAATAATAATAATAAAATTTATTTATACCCCGCCCCTCTGTTAAAACAATCGGGGCAGCTTACAATAATTAAAATACAATACAGATAAAAATCCCTAAACACCACCCACCCCCACCCTCATCCATAAAAAGATATTAAACAAATATAAATTAAAAAGCAACTACTCTAAAATCACATTTAAAAACAATAAATACAATAAATGGCCAGCAGACTAAAAGAGGCCAGGAGCTTCTGAGGCCGGGATCTAATTAGGAAAGGCCTGCTGAAAGAGATCCGTCTTTAGTGCTTTTTTAAAGCTACTCAGGTTTGTCATCTGACGGATCTCATTCGGCAGGTCATTCCACAATTTGGGGGCATATTCACAGCAATGTATTCACAGCAATACATCATGGCCCTCGCCGAGGCACAACAGGCATTTCGAGTGTCAATCTGTGTGAGACAATTTGGCACTACAGTCTGTACACCACTTGAAAGAAGCCATTTCAAATCCCCTCAGAAACAAAGAAAAGGCCGAAAACAGCCAGAGGTTGTAGCCAGAGATTTCAGAAAGCAAGAACAAAGCTGAGCGAGTGAGAAAAAGAATCATCAAAAACAATCCAAAGTCAGATAAAGCACCAAAAAGCAAGTAAACTTGTTAAGAGGAGCAGACAAAGATGAAGTATTATGCAGACTGAGTCAAGAATGTAGCAAACTGAAAGAGAAACTATCCTTACAGAGAGCGAAGGTTCCTAACGGCCGGACAAAAAGGAACTGAGGGAAATAAGCAGGATTGCCTTAGAGAGACAGTTAGGTTGGGCGGAGCTACTGCCAAAAATCTCTTACATAACTATTCCAAAAGGTTCCGAGTGCTTTGCGCAGGCAGAGGATTTACCCAGCTGTGTGGATTCACAGAGACCACGAAGAAGATGGGTGTTTTCTGTCTTGACAGTTGGAGGCAGTTGGTGGGAATGTCTCTGAAGGGACTGAAGGGAAAGTCCTGATTTTTATCATTCAGCCTTGTATATGTGAAGGGAGGAAGGGGAACTTGAACAAGTGTTAATTAAGCCATAAAATTAAGTCCTTTTGGCTTGAGTCTAGTTGCATTGTCAGATGCAGCACTAGTTATACTCGTGTTCTGCTCTTCTGCAGTAGCTGGTAGAACACCTTCTGACCTGGGAGTCTCATCCTCTGACGCAATTGTCTCATCATCATAGGGTTTTCGTGGTAAAGACAACCAGAAGTGATTAACCTATCAAAAAAAAGAGATCAGATTCGTCTGGCATGACTTGTTTCTCTGAAACCCATGTTGACTTTTGGTGATTATGGCATTGCCTTCTAAATGTTCACAGACTCTGTTTAATGATCTGCTCTAGAATCTTCCCTGGTATTGATGTCAGACTAACTGGATGATAATTGTTGGGATCCTCTTTTTCCCCCTTTTTGAAGATGGGGACAACGTTTGCCCTCCTCCAGTCTGCTGGGACTTCTCCTGTTCTCCAGGAGTTCTCAAAGATTATTGCCAATGGCTCTGAGATTACATTTGCCAGCTCTTTTAATACTCTTGGATGTAGTTCATCTGGTCCTGGAGATTTAAATTCATTTAGATTAAGAAGGTATTCCTGTACTACCTCTTTGCTTATTCTGTGCTGGATTTCCCCTATTGTGTCCTCTGTTCCATTATACTCAGGCTGATCACTCTTCCTTTTCTGAAAACACTGAGGCAAAGAAGGTGTTGAGTAATTCTGCCTTTTCTGTCCCCTGTTAGCATTTTGCCATCTTCTCCATGTAGTGGCCCTACCATTTCCTTCTTCCTTTTGCTGCGGACATACCCCCCCCAAAAAAAACCTTGTTATTGTTCTTAGCCTCTCTAGCGAGCCTGAGCTCATTCTGTGCTTTAGCTTTTATGACTTTGAAACTTAAAAACTTGCATTGACAGTATCTATAAAAGTATTGTTTAACTTTTGAAATGAACTAGAAACTTAGGGCATGAGGGTTGGGCATGTGACTGAAGTTACTTCCAGACACTTTTGGCTTCTTCTTTTTTCACTATGTTTTTGCTGTTTTGGGATGGTCCCCCTGAAAGAGACTTTAGAGCCAAAAAGTCACCATCCAAAAAGTGCTGTGTTGCTATCAAACACAGCTTCTTTATTTGTATTAAAAGTAAAAATTCCAATTTATCTTTGGTTTCTGGTTCTTTCTTTCCTCTTCTTCTGGACTCATGGGTCTCTGTAGTAGGAAAGAGGAATGTTTCAGGTAAAAAAATACAAAAAATAAACATGACTTCAGAATCTTCCTTAGGTTGCCTCACTAACAACAACACATTGGTCAGTTCCATCTGTGCCCCATTTCCTTCTAAAGAGAGTCGTTATAAAACAGTTAATATTAATAGTAATATTAATTACAGTTAATATTAACAGTAAATTTAATAGTAAGAATTATTTAATATTCTTGCTAATAAATTTTAGTGTCAACACAGAGGAAAAAATATATCTGATAGCTATAATAGAATAACGGGAAATGATCACCACATTATCTACACATTATGTGAGTTCCATTAAGAACCACATAAGAATGAGAAAGAATAAAATATATTGCACAGCATCCAGTCTCAAATCAAGTGTTTAAAATTCATCACCCATGATCATCCCACCACAAATCAAAACATAAAATGTTGGGGTTGCTATACTTAATATAACAAATGATGCTCATAGGAGGTTCTCTTACTGAGAGTATCATTTCATTGCCAAATAGTAGGAAGAAATCATTTAATTCATGAAGCTTTGAAAATGGCTGTAGAACATTCTTTAAGACTACTGGTGTCTTAAAGCCCCGATGTCTACTGCAAAGGGAGGAAGAAGGGAGACTTAACAACTAGACCACAACTTTCTGTAGTCAAACAAAAATTAGCATGGGAATTATGTTCCAAAAATAAAAGGGGCTCCAGTGAGCTTTGTCCATTAACCAAGAATAATGCCATAAGGCTCCATTCCATCCTTGCTTTTTATATCACAAATTGTCATCTTAGCTGTCGATTTCTTTTTGCAGGTCAGAACAAAAGAGCAAGGGCAGCTAGGAGAAAGGGACTTCAGCAGTAATATTAAAAGAATAGCAGCAGCTGTGGACCTGAAACTATCTGATCTTAAATGCCATAGTCATGCTTGCAGAATCAAGAAAATACATGGCCCATACAGACTTGTATTTAAAGGAAAATCTTTAAAAGCTCACAAAATAGATTCCATCAGGTCAGCAGCACTCAGCAAAGCCATTACAGGAGGAATCACTGCAGAGGATGTGGTAATTGATTTGAGGAAGCAAGAAACAAGACTGAAGGCAGAGCTGAAACAACTACAGGAAGAAAGCAGGAACAAGCTTCATGAAGCTGCGAAGAAGCTTGATCAAATGCTTTTCATTCCACCCATGAGAAGACAAAAAGCAAGAGATACAGACGGTCTAGAATTTGGCAAGGTTCAGTAACTTTGAAAGTACCATTTGGAACCATGTACCTTCCCCTCCACTGTTGGTGTTCCCTTCTTCTGGGGGTTGTTTTTAAGGCTGGAGTGGGATTGGGGGAGCAAACTGCTTGATTTTGGTGTACTTGGGGCAATTTGCGGTTTAAAAAAATTCACCTGGAAAAATGGGGGGGGGTCTGAAAATGTTGGGGGAGTGGCGGAGAGCTTCCAAAACTGCAAAAGTGGGTTCAGGGGATGCATGCAGACTGTATTTTCCCCATCCTTCTTGTACAATATATTTTAAATATTTTGCACAGTGCTTCAAACATATCAATAAAGAAGCATTAATATAGTAAATAAATATTGGCATCTGTCTGTAGTTACAAATCTTTCCCCCTTTAATTTTTTATTTGCTTTGATGTTTGCATGTTAGTACTGAGCTTCAGTTTAACTAAAGAGAAGGTGAGACTGCACTATATTAGCACATTAACTGAAGAGACAAGATATTAATTGTAAAAATTCAAGTACTGTGCAAGCTGCCTGTATGTATAAAGACCCTGAATGACATATGTTTAAACTTGCTGCTTTTATGCAATTATTAGTAATAAATGAAGCATGTTTCTTTTCCAAAAGGTTATGGACAATCTGAAAAGATAATTAAAATTCAACTATAGAGTATAACACTTACATGCATGGGATATCTCTAGGAAGAAAGGCACAAAATAAATGTATCCTTTAAAGATTTAAAGATAATCCAAGATGTATCTGTGAAATATGCCTTCCTTACAGTTTTTACATGGGATCTTTTCCAATTCCTGTTAGGGTCTCTCTCTCTCTCTCTCTCTCTCTCTATATATATATATATATATATAAATAATTATTGTTGATTGCATGCCAGTGAAAACGTCTCTTTTCCTTTCATTTGCAGAATTAAAAAAGCTTTTTTTTCCCCTGATCCCTCTCTACTGAGGAGATCAGGATAGGAGCCAAGTTTAGATGTGAATATGCTTGTATTATCTTTATTGGGAGTTCTTGTACTTCTATCCTTTTCTTATATCACTTTCTTTAATATCTCTGCCTAAGAGAATTAATAGGAATATAAAGTGGGAGGGGGGGAGATCATTGATATTAGCATGGCAGGTCACAGACCAGACAAAACATTTGGAAAATATTCCGTGGAGCTTCAAAAGTTATATTATCCATTAGGAAATCTAAAATGGATTTGTTTTCACAAATTTGGTTTTCACTGATGATTTTTCATTGGAATTTTGCCAGTCAACAGTAATGTTTTGTATGCCACCTTTGTTTGGCTATAGTAGACCTATTTTGTGTGTAAGTAGCATGTCTCAATCCATTTTGAAAGCTTTTTGTGATTAACAGCCCTTTCACACTAGACAATTATAGCACTATGATTCCACTTTAGCTGCCATGGCTATATCCAGTGGAATCCTAGAATTTGTAGTTTGGTGAGATACTAGAGCTCTCTGGTTGAGAATTCTAAGTACCCCTTCCTAAACTGCAAATCCCAGGATTCCTTAGGATGAAACCATGGCAGTTAAAAGTGGAATCATAGTGCTAAAATCGTTTAGTGTGAAAAGGCCCTAAAAGTGGTAAAATATGCTTTTTAATTTGCCCTGTTGAAGGATATCTGATGAAAGCCGGACACCAGCTGCTTTATTTGTTGAATGTCCTCAAATCTTATTATCTCTGTAGATATGTTGAAAGATTGCTAATAGAACCAAATGGCTGTTATTTGCCCTTAATGGATGCTGCCCTTAGCATTAGTCCAAGACTCTGATTGAACTGTGTGTATACTAAGTTATAGGCCTTTGTCCCTATCCTTCTCACCTTGTCCTTTTGGGAAATTCTGAAGCAGGTTCAGATGACCAGGCATTTTGTAACCAACACTTGCCAATGAGATAACTCCTTGGCAACATGCTAATGGAGAAGGCAAAAACTGGAAACAGGGCCAGCCTGACTGAGGCAATTGCCTAAGCAGCAGATTTGGGTTGTTGTAAAAGGACAGCAAATTGTTGATTATTATGAACTTTTGGTTATACTATATTTTTATTACCAGATATAGGGAGAGGCACTTGTGAGATTTCTTCTAATTTGCAAAACAGCTTGGCTGGCTTTCACTACTATATTCCTTGACATAGGTGTATAGGGTGGCCATTTGGCATTGTGCCTCAGGAGGCAAAACATTTTTGATGCCTAGAAGAAGCTCCTTGGATTCAAATTGCAAGATAAGAAATTCCACTCAAACATTAGGAAGAATGTCTTGACTGTAAGAGCTATTCAAAAATGGAATAGACTGCCTTGTAGGGTGGTAGACTCTCCTTTGGCGGCCTTTAAACAGAAGTTGGATGGGCATATTTCTGGAGTGTCTTAGTTGTGTATTCCTACATGGCAGAACATTGGACTAGATGAACTTTGTGTCCCCTTCCAATTCTAAGATTCTATGATTCTATGAGCCAAATATACCAAACAGAGCTTTTCCAGCATTTGCTGCACAGACTTGAAAAGTCCACGAGTGTCATGCATCATAATAGTTTTATTCACTCACCCCTGCAAAAAAAAAGTTGCTGTCATCTGCAAATTTAATAAGTATACCTTCTGTTCCATCATCTAAATCATTTATAAAGACATTAAACAACACTGGGCACAGCACAGAAACCTGAGGCACCCCACTAGTCACTTCTCTCCAGGATGAAGACCAATCCTTGATAAGCACTCTTTGAGTTTGTTATGTCAACAAGTTATAGACCCACCTAACTGTAACAAAGTCTAGGCCACAGCTTACCAGCTTGCCTGCAAGAATATCATGAGGGTATTTGTCACAAAAGCATTACTGAAATCAAGATATACTACATCCACTGCATTCCCCTTACCTACCAAGCTTGTTGGTCTGTGTGTCTTCAGGTCATTTTGGCCCCCATGATATTCTTGCAAAAAGGTTAGTAACCTGTAGGCTAGACAATGCAACTGCTAGGTGACTGACCGAACCCAAAGGGTAGTCACCAATGGCTCCTCTTCATCCTGGAGAGAAGTGACCAGTGGGGTGCCATAGGGTTCTGTCCTGGGCCCAGTGCTATTCAACATCTTTATCAATGACTTGGATGAGGGAATAGAGGGTATGCTAATCAAGTTTGCAGATGACACCAAATTAGGAGGGCTAGTTAATAACCCAGAGGACAGGATCAGAATCCAAAATGACCTGAACAGATTAGAAAGCTGGGCCAATATTAACAAAATGAATTTCAACAGGGAGAAATGTAGGATACTACACTTGGTCAGTAAAAATGAAATGCATAGATATAGGATGGGTAACACATGGTTGAGGGCAGTACATGCAAAAGGGATCTAGGAGCCTTAGTGGACCACAAGCTGAACATGAGTCAGCAGTGTGATGCAGCTGCTAAAAAAACCAATGCGATTCTAGGCTGCATTAATAGGAGCATAGTGTCTAGATCAAGGGAAATAATAGTGCCACGTATTCTGCTTTGGTCAGACCTCACCTGGAATACTGTGTCCAGTTCTGGGCACCACCATTCAGGAAGGATATGGACAAGGTGGAACGTGTCCAGAGAAGGGCGACCAGGATGGTGGGTGGTCTGGAAGCCATGTCCTATGAGGAGTGGCTTAGGAAACTGGGCATGTTTAGTCTGGAGAAGAGAAGGTTGAGAGAGGACATGATAGCCATGTTTAAATATTTGAAGGGATGTCATACTGAGGATGGGGCAAGCTTGTTTTCTGCTGCTCCAGAGACTAGGACACGGAGCAATGGATTCAAATTACAGGAAAAGAGATTCCACCTAAACATTAGAAAGAACTTCCTGACAGTAACAGCTGTTCGGAAGTGGAATACACTGCCTTGTAGTGTGCTGGTGTCTCCTTTGAAGTTTTTTAAACAGAGGCTGGATGGCCATCTGTCGGGAATAATTTGATTGTGTATTCCTGCATGGTAGGGTTTTGGATTGGATGGCCCCTGAGGTCTCTTCCAACTCTATGATTCTAGACTTATGGGGACCATAAGGCAAACCTTTGTAAGCCATTCTGATAGCCTTTATGGCTGAAGAGCGGGGTATAAATAAATAAATAAATAAATAAAGTTTTCTTGGCAAGATTTCTTCAAGGAAGTTTGCTATTGACTTCCTCTGAGGCTGAGAGAGTATGCCTTGCTCAAGGTGACCCAGTAGGTTTTCATAGCTGAACAGTGATTCAACACCCTCATCTCCCAGAGTCCTAGTCCAACACTCAAACCACTACACCATGTTGGCTCTCACCAAGCTTGTAATTCTTAAGAAAAGAGATTACTTCAGCATGACTTATTTTTCAGAAACCCATGCTGTCTTTTACTATTCACAACATTCCTCTCTAAGTGCATACAGACCAGTGATGTAGACTCAATTGACTCAAGTTGCTTCAGTGACTCGACTTGGACTCAACCTGACAAGAAATGATGCACTGACTCAACTCAACCTGTGACTTGTATATTTTTAGCAACCGACTTGCTGGCCTTGGTTCAGTAACATAACACATTCAGTTTTCCTCCTTTGAACAATGCTCCCATGATCTCACTGCTTTTTCCTACCAGTTCCATGATGGAAGCAATAACAGCAAATGCATTAGGTAATGGGCTTGAGGTGGGAGGATCCTTCTAAAGCTTTTCAAAAGCTTTAGATGGCTCCTCCAACATGCAGAGAACATGCTTCTGAGCAGACCCCAGACACTGCCTAAAGCCCACTGCCTAATGTGTTTGCTGATAATTTAATTTTTTTAACTTAACTTTGTGAACATCTTTTATTTTATAGTTATTGAAACTCCACACACACACAACACAACAAATTGCTATCTTTTTTTCTGTTAAAGTTGGCTCCCAGACATGACACTTTACTTGAAAGTATATCTTGCAAGGACTTGAGATTCAACCTAAGGGTAGAGACTTGAGACATAGAATCATAGAATTGTAGAGTTGGAAGAGACTACGAGGGGCATCCAGTCCAACCCCCTGCCACGCAGGAAATCTTGATCAAAGCATCTCCGACAGATGACAATCCAGCCTCTGTTTAAAGACCTCCAAGGAAGGAGAACCCACCACGCTCTGAGGGAGTGCGTTCCACTGCCAAATAGCTCTTACTGTCAAAAAGTTCCTCCTAATGTAGAGATGGAATCTCTGTTCCTGGAGCTTGCATCCATTGCTCCGTGTTCCAGTCTCTGGAGCAGCAGAAAACAAGCTTGCTCCATCCTCAGCGTGACATCCCTTCAAATACTTAAACAGGACTATCATATTGCCTCTTAACCGTCTTTTTTCCAGGCTAAACATACCCAGCTCCCTAAGTCTCTCCTCATAAGGCATCGTTTCCAGACCTTTCACCATTTTAGTTGCCCTTCTCTGGACATGCTCCAATTTGTCAATATCCGCTTTGAATTGTGGTGCCCAGAACTGGACACAGTATTCTAGGTGAGGTCTGAGCAAGGCAGAATAGAGCGGCACTATTACTTCCCTTGATCTGGATACTATACTTCTATTGATACAGCCCAAAATCGCATTGGCCTTTTTAGCTGCCGCATCACACTGTTGACTCATGTTCAATTTGTGGTCTACTAGGACTCCTAGATCCCTTTCGCACGTAGTCTCGTCAGCCAGGTCTCTCCCATCCTATATCTATGCATTTCATTTTTCCGCCCTAAGTGCAGTACTTTACATTTCTCCATATTGAATTTCATTTTGTTAGCTTTGGTCCAGCTCTCCAGTCTATCCAGGTCATTCTGAATTTTGATCCTGTCCTCTAGGGTATTAGCTATTCCTCCTAATTTGGTGTCATCCGCAAATTTGATAAGTATGCCCCTAATTCCCTCATCCAAGTCATTGATAAAGATGTTGAATAACACTGGGCCCAGGACCGAACCTTGTGGCACCCCACTGGTCACATCTTTCCAAGACAAAGAGGAGCCACTGCTGAGCACCCTTTGGGTTCGGCCGGTCAACCAATTACAAATCCATTGAGCAGTTAACTTGTCTAGCCCACATTTTACAAGCTTGTTTGCAAGAATGTCATGGGGAACCTTGTCAAAGACCTTACTGAAATCAAGGTATGTGATGTCCACAGCGTTCCCTTCATCTACCAAGCTGGTAACTTTATCAAAAAAAGAGATCAGATTAGTCTGGCATGACTTGTTTCTCTGAAACCCATGTTGACTTTTTGTGATTATGGCATTGCCTTCTAAATGCTCACAGACTCTCTGTTTCATGATCTGCTCTAGAATCTTCCCTGGTATTGATGTCAGACTAACTGGACGATAATTGTTGGGATCCTCTTTTTTCCCCTTTTTGAAGATGGGAACAACGTTTGCCCTCCTCCAGTCTGCTGAGACTTCTCCTGTTCTCCAGGAGACTTCTCCTGTTCTCCATTATTGCCAATGGCTCTGAGATTATATTTGCCAGCTCTTTTAATACTCTTGGGTGTAGTTCATCTGGTGCTGGAGATTTAAATTCATTTAGATTAAGAAGGTATTCCTGTACAACCTCGTTGCTTATTCTGAGCTGGATTTCCCCTATTGTGTCCTCTGTTCCATTCTTCTCAGGTTGGTCCTCCTTTTCCTTTTTTGAAAACACTGAGGCAAAGAAGGTGTTGAGTAATTCTTTATTTTTTATTTATTTATTTATACCCGCTCTTCAGCCTCAAGGCTATCAGAGCAGCTTACAAATTGTTTTAAGCAATAGCTATTTACACATCTACACTGCATTAAGCAGTTTCCAATGTGTGTTAGCTAATTGCCCCCACAAGCTGGGTACTCAATTTACCGACCTACGAAAGGATGGAAGGCTGAGTGAACCTTCTGCCTTTTCTCTGTCCCCTGTTAGCATTTTGCCATCTTCTCCACGTAGTGGCCCTATCGTTTCCTTCTTCCTCCTTTTGCTGCGGACATACCCCCCAAAAAAACCTTTTTATTGTTCTTAACCTCCCTAGCTAGCCTGAGCTCATTCTGCACTTTAGCTTTTCTGACTTTACTCCTACACGTGTTCTCTATCTGTTTAAATTCTTCTTTGGTGATTTCCCCCTTTTTCCATTTCCTATACATGTTCCGTTTAAAACTTAGCTCCGTTGATATTTCTTTAGTCGTCCATCCTGGTTTCTTGAGACACCTCCCATTTTTCTTCCTCAGTGGTACTGTTTGAAATTGTGCCTTCAGTATCTCCCTTTTGAGAAAGTCCCATCCATCTTGAGGTCTCTTCTCTTTTAGTATTCCTGACCATGGGATCACCCCCAGTATTTCCCTGAATTTATTGAAATCAGCTCTCCTAAAGTCAAGAATGTGTGTCTGACTGTGCCTGGCTTCTCCTTTCCATTGTATAACAAACTCCAGGAGAACATGATCACTCTCACCTAAGGATCCCACATCTCTCCTTTCTGCATGTGTGTTCATCTGTTCTAGAAAGGCATCATCCAATTCCTCCGTCTGACTTGGGGGTCTGTAGTAGAGTCCCACAATAACATCCCTGTTGTTTCCCTCCCCTTTAATTTTTATCCAGATGCTCTCTACCTGGCTTCCAGTATTGATGTCATGGATCTCTTCACTGGTGTAAATATCCCTGACATATAATGCTATTCCTCCTCCTTTCCTGTTTGGCCTGTTTCTCTTATAAAGGTTATACCCCTCTATTCCTGCATTCCAGTCATGAGACTCATCCCACCAGGTTTCAGTAATGCCTATTATATCATATTTGTTTTGTAGTGCGAGGAGTTCAAGTTCATCTTGCTTATTTCCCATGCTCTGTGCATTAGTGTAGAGACATCTAAGACCATGTGTTCCCTTTACTTGCTCCCTGTGCAAGTTTTTTTGCCTCCCACTGTTGGGTCCTTGCGCTGTTTGCCTTGTTCCCTCAATGCCAGTTTGACTATTTTCTCCAGCCCTTTTGCCTTCCAGAATACTGTCTCCCTCCCCCATATGACTCAGTTTAAAGCCCTCCTGATCAAATTCTTGAGACTGTTGGCAAAAATGTTTCTTCCAACTGTCGTAAGATGCACCCCATCTCTTGCCAGAAGTCCCCCTTCATGGAAGCACAGTCCATGATCCAAGAATCCAAATTGTTCTCGGCGACACCATCTATGGAGCCAGTTGTTTACGTTGGCTATTTTCCTCTCCCTTCCTGGACCATGCCCTTCAACTGGCAGAAGAGACGAGATGACAACCTGTGCGTCCATTTCTTTCAGCTTCCTCCCCAGGGCCTCATAATCTCTTCTGATCTTGGGAAAGCTGTGCCTTGCAGTATCATTGGTTCCCACATGGACCAAAAGGAAGGGGTAATGATCCGTAGGCTTGACGAGTCTTGTGAGCCTCTCCGTCACATCACGGATCTTTGCCCCAGGGAGACAACACACCTCCCGAGTCATCTTGTCAGGCCCACATACCACTGCTTCTGTACCCCGCAGCAAGGAGTCCCCCACCACCACTACACGCCTCCACCGAGGTTTCGCAGCTGCTGTTCCTTGCGGTGGTACTCTCAAGGTCCCCTGCTCTACCCCTGAAGTCTGTCCATGCTGTTCTTCCCCGTTGTCCTATATAAGGGAAAGGGCTTCGAATCGATTCTGTAGCTGCAAGCTGCTCGAAGAATCCCTGGATTTTCTTGTTCTGTGTGTGACATTCCTCCAGCTGTCTTCTTCCTGTCTCTGTGAAGTGACCCTCTCCTCCGCAGCCACTTCCTCTGTGCGGTCGCTGTCCAAGACTGTTCGTTCTGTTCTGTCCAGGAAAACCTCTTGCTCACGAATCTGTTGAAGTGTAGCTACCCATGTCTCCAGCTGCTGGACTTTCTCCTCCAAGAGGGCTACCAGCTTGCACTTGGTGCATGTGAAGTTCTCCATGTCTGTAGGCAAGAAGACAAACATCGCACAAGTGTTGCAGGTGACTGCCGCAGCCCCCTCAGTGTCCATGGTGAGAGCTTTTAGGTAATCTTAAAAACTCTTAGGTAATGCTGAGAACGCTAAGCTGTACTTTTAGGTATGCTGTATTTTTGTTTGGTCACTGAAATTCACAGCAACAAGCAGCCTTTCCCAACAGTCAAAATGTCTGTCCAGAAGCTGCTCTCCTTCTTCTCTCTGGCAGGAAACTGGCCTGGAAACTGGCAGGAAACTGGCTGTCCAGAAACTGCTCTCTTTCTTCTCTCTGGCAGGAGACATCCTCACCTAGACTCTCTTAGACTCATGGCATGGAAAATGTTTCTATAGCTGATCTTCCTAAACCCATTCAGAATATTATTGTGGTAGTGTATAGCCCTCCACTCAGCTCTCCTATGCCTATAATGAAAGAAATTGTGTCCTTTCTGTCACTTCTTGTGGTTGCTCAGATCACACATTTCTTTGAGTTTCTTCTTTCCCTCTTGGACAGGGGACTTCCTTTTTCTTCTGTTAAATGTTACCTCACTGCAATATCAGCCAACTTCCAACTCACAGGTAGACTGTCTTGCTTCTAGGACCCATTGGTCAAGAGATTCTTGAAGGGTTATAAGAACCTTCCAGTCTTGGGACCAACATCTCAATGAAGCCTGGAATTAGTGATGTCTCAGCTTTCCAGGAAACTGTCTGAGCCAATGGAGTCCTGTGACGTCCATCTCCTGATTTGAAAGAACTGATTGCATACCTGTAACTATGGTTCTTTGAGTGGTCATATAAGAACTCACAAAACTGAGCCTACCCTTCCCTCATTGTATCCTGCCTTTCCCTAGCTGCTTGGGCTGCTGCATCAGCATCCATGGAACTGAGGGTTTAGGCAGGAACGGCCTTATAGGATGACCCTGAGGGTGACAGGGCTACCACCAAAAAGCTTATGTAAGAGTCTAGAATGTTCTGAATGTGCATTGTACAGGCACAGATAGCCCATTTGTGTGAGTTCACAGATGACCACTCAAAGAACCACAGTTACAGGTATGCAATCAGTTCTTCTATGGAGCACTCTACCAAGGTGTGTGTGTGTGTCCTTTGACTCAGAAAGGGATCAGATAAACAAGCTGGGAGCAGAGTAAAAGGGGGAAAAACGTACAGCCCCCCAAAGTGAAACAGCACAGCAGATAAAGATATGTATGTGCATTTACATTATCACCAATGGTTGTTTGTTTTGTTTTCGTTTGTTTTTTTTGTTTGTTTGTTTGTTTGTTTCCTGCCTGATGACAATACAAAAGAGGTTGCAGGATTGAAGTTGCTTCATGAGAGGCTGCTACACAAGGAGGAGCACAGAAAATGTCAAGAATCAAACATCTGGTTCTGTATTTTCTTGTTCACAAGAACAGAGGAAAAAAACAACGCCTGCATCAAGTACACTTCAGCAGTGCACTAGATTTCTGAGACACAAAGGCAGAATGCCATCAGAACAACATGCTTTTGTTACCAGTATTCACAGCCTATATGCTGAAAGCCATACTCCACCAGCATGATAATTAAATCTCAAGTATCCACCCAATGGGATAATTTTAATCACTTGGAAGAAGCAAAAGGTATCATATAAAGCAAATAGGATACTTTGTAACAGCTAAATCTAGTCTGTTATAGGTGTGATTATGTGTATCCCATAGAATTGTAGAGTTGGAAGAGACCATAAGGGCCATCCAGTCCAACCCCCTGCCATGCAGGAAATCACGATCAAAGCATCCCTGACAGATGGCCATCCAGCCTATGTTTAAAGACCTCCAAGGAAGGAGACCCCACCATGCTCCGAGGGAGTGTGTTCCACTGCCAAACAGCTCTTACTGTCAGAAAGTTCCTCCTAATGTTGAGGTGGAATCTGTTCCTGGAGCTTACATCCACTGCTCCGTGTTCTAGTCTCTGGAGCAGCAGAAAACAAGCCTGCTCCATCCTCAGCGTGACATCCCTTAAAATACTTAAACAGGGCTATCATATCACCCCTTAACCATATTTTTCCAGGCTAAACATACCCAGCTCCCTAGGTCTTTCCTCATAAGGCATGGTTTCCAGACCTTTCACCATCTTTCAGTTCAAGCCCTTACAAGGCAGCTTATAAAACCTCCAATACATGGCTCAAATAGCTCCAACACTAAAATAAGTTTGAAAATTGTCAAAATGTGTGCAGATATTTTGGTATATTTTCTCTTCTATTAAAGACTGGGAGACCTAAGCAATGGGTTAAGTAGCATTATTTCTGTTTTTAACAAATCTTGTCTCAAGAAAATAACAACCAGCAATTTGCATATTTTAGGGGTGTGTTGGTATGTGAAGGTGTGCTCTTTCCCCCAGGCTCAAAACTGAGTTGACTTTATTTTAAGTCAAAAACAAGAACTGACATGAAGCAATGAAATGTTGGATTGCAACTCCCATGATCCCTGACCTTTCACTATTATCTGTGGCTGATGGGATTTGCAATCCAGCAACACCTACAGATGCCACTATTTGGGATGGGCCTTGGAACTATTGTTTTACCTAAGTACTTCTTTTAAAGTATCTTTCCAAGCTGTGCTAAAAATTAGTCCCATTTAGTAAAATGGGATGTGCTCTCATTGCAGCCCCAGTGTCCTAAAGAGGAGGCAGCAGGAGGGTTGGTGCATTCCAGCAAGTGTGATCTGGTAAATAGAGGTAACCTTGGAGTTCAAGTATGTGGACAGTATGATATTTTGTGTTTGTGTGACTATAACTGAATAACCAGCTCTCCATTCTGTTTGGAAAATAAGAATAAACCTGTCAAGCAGGGACGTTGTGAAGGCAAATAGAAAAAAAAATCACACAGGACTTGGGAAGGCTCAAGTGAATCATAAAATCATAGAGCTGGAAGAGACCACGAGGGCCATCCAGTCCAACCCCCTGCCATGCAGGAATATACTATCAAATCATTCCCGACAGATGGCCATCCAGCCTCTGTTTAAAAACCTCCAAAGAAGGAGACTCCACCACACTACAAGGCAGTCTATTCCACTGCCAAACAGCTCTTGCTGTCAGGAAGTTCTTCCTAATGTTTAGGTGGAATCTCTTTTCCTGTAGTTTGAACCCAATGGCGTTTGAACCCCTTAAGGGCTAAATAAACATTAAATAATAGGAAGGTGACAGCAGTGTTTGAATGAAATAGCCCATTCTGGGAATTTTTGCAGAAACTCATTCTGGCCTAACAGTTCTCTCTGCACTTCCTCTCCTCAGCTTCTGTATGCACATGGAAACAGACTGTTGCCATGGTAATAGCTGTATCACCATGAATTTGGTGAGGCCATTTATAAATGACTAATTGTGCTGCATTTTAAACAGCAGGCAAAATGCCCAAGAAGCCCAGAATAGATCATTGTGCCCAACAAATAAAAAGCAGATGGGTTTCTTAAAAACTCATTCCACACACATTTCTTGTTGAGGATTAATTTCTTCTGTATCTGCTAACTGGCAGGGGTTGGGAGAGGCAATTGGTACTGTTTCTAGGAGGAAAAGCAGCCCTTCCCTTGCTGTCTGCCAAGAACTGACACCTGTTCACTGCCCAGATGTGTAGCTACTGGCAAAATGTACCTCCAATAAAAACTAGAACTCCTCCCCCGCATGCATACAAATGAAATTTCCCCCCATTCCCCAAATTTCTAGCATTGCATTATCTTAAAACTTCACTTAAGTATTTAAAAATCCCATTTTGGCATCCAAAGAAAAGGTGCAGGCAAAGTTACCAAGGGAACATAGGAACTACAGTCGGCCCTCCACATTGGCGGGGGTTACGTTCTTGAGTCCCCCTCAAATGTGGAAAAACCACAAATAACAAGTGCTCCCGCAAATCCCCCCCAGAGGGAGGGAGGCAGCGGGAGGGTGTCTGGCCAGCCTGGCTGGCCTCTCCACAAGCCTTCCTGAGGGGACTTAGGAAGGCCGGGACGGCAGCGGGCGGGTGAGTGGGCGGGCAGGTGGGGAGGAGGCTTCACTGTCTCTCCCCGGCCTTCCGAAGCGGACGCCGGGGCTTTGGAGCCCCGGCGCCCGCTTCAGAAGCCCGGGGACGGCGGTGGGCAGGCGGGCGGGTGGGGAGGAGGCTGCGCTGCTCTCTCCAGCCTTCCAAAGCAGGCGCCGGGGCTTTGGAGCCCCGGCGCCCCCTTCGGAAGGCCGGGGACAGCAGCGGGCGGATGGGGGCAGGCGGGTGGGGAGGAGGCTGCGCTGCCTCTCTCCGGCCTTCCTAAGTGGGAACCGGGGCTTTGGAGCCCCGGCACCCGCTTCAGAAGGCCAGTGACGGCAGCGGGTGGGCGGGCGGGGAGGAGGCTGTGCTGCCTCTCTCCGGCCTTCCGAAGCAAGTGCCGGGGCTTTGGAGCCCTGGAGCCTGCTTAAAAAGGCCAGGGAAGGCAGCGGGCGGGTGGCTGTCTTCCTCTCCCTGGCCTTCCTGAGTGGACTCCGGGGCTTTAGAGCCCTGGAGCCTGCTTAGGAAGGCCGGGGAAGGCAGCAGGTGGGCAGGAGGGAAGCTGCCCGGCCTCTCCCCGGCCTTCCTGAGGGGACTCCAGGTCTTAGAAGCCTCGGAGTCCCTTTAGGAAGGCTGGAAAAGGCGGAGGGAGGGAGGCTGCCCGCCCCACCCTCCGGCCTTCCTGAGCAGACTCCGGGGCTTTGAAGCCCTGGAGCCGCCTCTGGAAGTCCGGAGAAGGTGCAGGCAGGAGGTTGCGCCGCCTCTCGGCAGCCTTCCCTAAGGGGCTGGGGCTAAACCGCGAATAATCAAAATCGCGAGTGTGAAAGCCGCGAATGTCGAGGGGCAACTGTATAAGAGTTCTACATGTAAACAATGGTCAGTGTCTCACTCTGCAAAGCAAAGCTAGAAATTGGGGGAAATTTTGAAGGAAAATTTCCATGTGGGAGTGGCCCTCATTCCCCCACCTCAGATAACTATACTCCTGTCTCTGCCCCTGAAACTTTGCCCTAAAGAAATATGGGAGACATGGGCAGCCACCATGAGCAGCAAAGAACATTCGGATGAAAAGCTTTGGAACAGCTCACTGGACCTTGGATGTTACTTTGTGAGGAACGGATTTGTAAATTATTATTATTATTATTATTATTATTTATACCCCGCCCCTCTGCTAAAAACAATCGGGGCGGCTTCCAACAATTAAAACATTGTAATAACGACTAAAAGCTCCGCCCACCCCTATAATTGCTATAAATGTCTCTCTAGCAAGAAATGAGTACACCCAGTGGACCAGTGGTGATGATAGAATTATTTAAAATTCTGGAGTTCAGTGGGAGTTATAAACAGGAATAGGTTTGTCAGTCCAATGGTTGAGCTTAGAGTAACAAGGGAAAGGGGGGGTGGAAAAAGCAGCCAGTATTAAAGGGAGGCGTGAGCCAGCATGGTGTAGTGGTCTGAGTGTTTGACTACAACTCTGGAGACCAGAGTCTGAATCCCCGCTCAGTCATGAAAACCCACTGGGTGACCTTGGGCAAGTCACACACTCTCAGCATCAGAAAACCCTGGGATGGGTTGGCCTTAAGGTCACCATAAGTCGGAAATGACTTGAAGGTCAAATCCTACAGGTCAACCAGATGAAAGCTTTTGACAAACCCTTAATGTAGATCGTACATTCCTATGGGAAGCCCTCAAGTGGAAAGGGGTGCCAGAGAGATTTATTGCTTTAGTTAAATTGTTTTATAGGGATGCAGAGATAGTTTTGCAAGTCAATGATCATAGAGGAAAGAGGATTAAGTTAAATTCTGGGGTGAGGCAAGGTTGTCCCCTAAGCCCTCTCTTGTATGTTATTGCTTTGGATGCTATCCTGTGTAAGATTAGTTTGGACAAGAGCATCTCGGGGATCCAAATCCCGCGTCCGTTGGACAGTTTGTGGTTGGTTCGATGTGAATCTGTTAAATTTGTTGCCCATGTTGATGATGTGTCCCTCTTGGTTAAGGACAGGATGGAAGTTAGAAAGATTAAAGATGCTTTTGAGGCCTACGGTCGAGTTTCTGGTGCTCGACTTAACATGGAAAAGAGTTTTTTGATCAGGATTTTTGCTGCAGAGGACAAGATGGCAGCTATTCCTCTAAAGGACATAGTTGGAGAAAAGGAAGGGTGGCAAGCAGAGCAAGAGGCAAAGATGAATAGCGTGAAGATCCTGGGGTTGAATTTTGCGGTGGCTCCAGAAGGATGGAAAGAAAATTGGTATCGCTGGTTGGAAAAAGTGAAGGAGAGGATGGCCCTCTGGCAGAGATGGAAGCTGGCCATTTACCAGAGAGCCGCTTTTGTAAATACCTACCTGCTTCCGGTGGCAGCCAACTTGGCAGCTGTTTTCCCGCCTCCAGATTCAGTGATTAAAGAAGCCGATCGAGTTCTCTTCAAGTTCCTTTGGGGAATGGCCACATTCCCCCTGGCAAGAACAGTGGCTTATGGACAGGTAGAACAAGGGGGCCTGGACTTCCCAGCCCTGGGACCCAAGTTCATCGCCATCTTTTCTGCTCAAAACTTTGGGAAAATTTCTCTGTTACAAAAGGGTCAGATTCAACCTCAGGCTTGGCTAGTTTTGTTTTGTGAGTGCTGGATAGGGACTAGATGGGGAAAGACTTGGTGGGAGGAAGGCTCATTAAGTTTTAGGTTTTCTTTGCCTGAAAAATTAAAAGCACCAGATTATTTGAAAGACTTTGTTTTTTACATAAAGAAATATAGAATTCATGCTGAGAAGTTGAAGGGGGAAGACAGACCAGGTCAGAGCATCAAGAGAAGTTTGTACAGGAAAATAGTGGAGGATATTTATGTTAACCCAGTTTTGTAAAAGCGTCAGGCCAAACTAGATTTATCAGAATACCTAAATCACCAGACTAACCCAATTGAGTATTTCACGGACAAAAGGGTCCCCAAAAAGTTGTGGGACTTGAGGTGGAGACTCTACCATCAGGTTCTTAATTTGAGGGGAAAGAAACCATGGACTGCAGAGGATGAGCAAACTTGTCCTCGTCTGAAATGTAAAAAGGCTGAGATTTTGAGTGGCGTGGCACAAAAGGAGATGATCAGACATTTTGTCCAGGACTGCCCAAGTGCCCGGGAAACATGGGAGGATGTGGCCCGGGTCCTGGATTGGCCAGATTTGGCACAGCAGGCTTGGGAGACAATACTTCCGGGGACTGAACCTCCAGAGGGTGTCAGGGGACCCAGAAAGTCAGTGGGCCAAAAGAGGAAGAGGAAGGAGTCTGGTTCTGTGGCTGAGAGTTTTTGGAAAGTGCCCTGGTCCACGGTGCGCCTGGTCAACCTCTATGTGATGTTAGGGTTAGTTTTCCAGAGACAAAAGGAGGTGAAAAGTCAAAATCTGCAGGATGTAAAAGGCACTGCCTATTATGTGAAGAACGTAATTGAAAATTTAGCTCTGAGTGAAAAAGAGAAATTGCCAAGCTATCGTTGGAAAAAGTTTTGGCCGTGGTTTAGTGAGACGACCACAGCAATAACATAAAATGATATTTTAAATAAATATTTTATTATTATGTTATTATTATTTTAGTATTTTTGTATTATTTTGTATTATTATTTTTAATTAATCTTTTATTGATTCTTTCATTATCAAATGGGTATAATTGTAATGTGTAAATATAATGTGATAATAGTGTGTTTAGATTAAGAGGAAAAATACATTAGTGTTAGGATAGATTTATTTTTGTATTAGTAAGAAAAGAGCAAAACAATTAGTATTATTTTTGCGTTGTTGTTATGGCCCTTTGCGGTCAGGTGTATTTTTTAGTAAAATGGTCTTATTCTAATAAAAATTCCAAAAATTCAAAAAAAAAATCCATAGCAAAAGGAAGAACAAGGAAATGGTAGGGCCGCTGCATGGAGAAGATGGTGAAATGCTAACAGGGGACAGAGAAAAGGCATAACTATTTAACACCTTCTTTGTTTCAGTCTTCTCCCAAAGGAGGAACAATGCTCATCCTGGGGAAGATGGAGCAGATGATACAGTAGGGGAAATACAGCACAGAATAGGTAAAGAGATAGTTCAGGAATACCTGGCCAGTATAAATGAATTCAAGTCTTCAGGGCCAGTTGAGCTACATCCCAGGGTATTAAAAGAACTGACAGAAATAATCTCAGAACCACTGTCAATAATCATTGAGAATTCCTGGAGAACAGGAAAGGTTCCAGCAGAATGGAAGAGGGCAAATGTTGTTTCCCATCTTTAAAAATGGGAGGAAAAAAAGAACCAAATAATTACCACCCAGTCAGCCTGACATCAATACTAGGAGAGATTCTAGAGCAGATGATTAAACAGAAAGTCTGTAAGGACTTAGAAATGAATACCGTGTTCACGAAAAGTCAACATGGACTTCCAAAAACAAGTTGTGCCAGACTAATCTTATCTTTTTTTTTAAATAGAGTTACCAACTTGATAGATGAAGGGAATGATTTTGTATGTAGTGTATCTTGATTTCAGTAAGGCTTTTGACAAGGTCCTCCACGATATTCTTGCAAAAAAGTTATTAACTTGTGGGCTAGACAATGCAGCTGTTAGGTGGATTTGTAATTGGTTGACTGACTGAACCCAAAGGGTAGTCATCTTAATCCTGGAGAGAAGTGATTAGTGAACTGCCATGGAGTTCTGTCCTGGGCCCAGTGCTATTCAATATCTTTATCAATGACTTGGATGAGGGAATAGAGGGTATGTTTATCAAGTTTGCAGATGATACCAAATTAGGAGGGGTAGCGAATACCCCAGAGGACAGGATCAGAATCCAAAATGACCTGAACATATTAGAAAGCTGGGCCAATATTAACAAAATGAATTTCAACAGTGAGAAATGAAGGATACTACACTTGGGCAGTAAAAATGAAATGGATAGATATAGGATAGATGACACCTGGCTTGATGGAAGTACATGTGAAAGGGATCTAGGAGTTTTAGTGGACTACAAGGTGAACATGTGTCAGCAGTGCGATGCAGCAGCTAAAAAAGCCAATGTGATTCTAGGCTGCATTAATAGGAGTATAGTGTTGAGATCAAGGGAAGTAATAGTGCTTTCTACTTTGGTCTACTTTGGTATTCTACTTTGGTCAGACCTCACCTAGAATACTGTGTCCAGTTCTGGGCACCACAATTTAGGAAGGATATTGAAAAGCTGGAACATAGAATCATAGAATTGCAGAGTTGGAAGAGACCACGAGGGCCATCCAGTCCAACCCCCTGCCACCCAGGAAATCATGATCAAAGCATCCCTGACAGGTGGCCATCCAGCCTCTTTTAAAGACCTCCAAGGAAGGAGACCCCACCACGCTCCGAGAGAGTGTGTTCCACTGCCAAACAGCTCTTACTGTCAAAAAGTTCCTCCTAATGTTGAGGTGGAATCTCTGTTCCTGGAGCTTGCATCCATTGCTCCGTGTTCCAGTCTCTGGAGCAGCAGAAAAAAGCTTGCTCCATCCTCAACGTGACATCCCTTCAAATACTTAAACAGGGCTATCATATTGCCTCTTAACCATCTTTTTTCTAGGCTAAACATACCCAGCTCCCTAAGTCTCTCCTCATAAGGCATGGTTTCCAGACCTTTCACCATTTTAGTCACCCTTCTCTGGACACGCTCCAATTTTTCAATCTCCTTTCTGAATTGCGGTGCCCAGAACTGGACACAGTATTCTAAGTGAGGTCTGACCAAGGCAGAATAGAGCGGCACTATTACTTCCCTTGATCTGGACACTATACTTCTGTTGATGCAGCCCAAAATCACATTGGCCTTTTTAGCTGCTGCATCACACTGTTGACTCATGTTCAACTTGTGGTCTACTAGGACTCCTAGATCCCTTTCGCACGTAGTCTCATTCAGCCAGGTCTCTCCCATCCTATATTTATGCATTTCATTTTTCCGCCCTAAATGCAGTACTTTACATTTCTCCGTATTGAATTTCATTTTGTTAGCTTTGGCCCAGCTCTGCAGTTTATCCAGGTCATTTTGAATTATGATCCTGTCCTCCAGGGTATTAGCTATTCCTCCTAATTTGGTGTCATCTGCAAATTTGATAAGTATGCCACTAACTCCTTCATCCAAGTCATTGATAAAGATGTTGAATAGCACTGGGCCCAGGACAGAACCCTGTGGCACCCCACTGGTCACATCTTTCCAAGATGAAGAGGAGCCATTGCTGAGCACCCTTTGGGTTCGGCTGGTCAACCAATTACAAATCCATTCAAAAGTTTACTTGTCTAGCCCACATTTTACAAGCTTGTTTGGAAGAATGTCATGGGGAACCTTGTCAAAGGCCTTAATGAAATCAAGGTATGCGATATCCACAGCGTTCCCTTCATCTACCAAGCTGGTCATTTTATCAAAAAAAGAGATCAGATTAGTCTGGCATGACTTGTTTCTCTGAAACCCATGTTGCCTTTTTGTGATTATGGCATTGCCTTCGAAATGTTCACAGACTCTCTGTTTAATGATCTGCTCTAGAATCTTCCCTGGTATTGATGTCAGACTAACCGGACGATAATTGTTGGGATCTTCTTTTTTCCCCTTTTTGAAGATGGGAACAACGTTTGCCCTCCTCCAGTCTGCTGGGACTTCTCCTGTTCTCCAGGAATTCTCAAAGATTATTGCCAATGGCTCTGAGATTATATTTGCCAGCTCTTTTAATACTCTTGGATGTAGTTCATCTGGTCCTGGAGATTTAAATTCATTTAGATTAAGAAGGTATTCCTGTACTACCTCTTTGCTTATTCTGTGCTGGATTTCCCCTATTGTGTCCTCTGTTCCTTTATCCTCAGGTTGGTCCCCCTTTTCCTTTTCTGAAAACACTGAGGCAAAGAAGGTGTTGAGTAATTCTGCCTTTTCTCTGTCCCCTGTTAGCATTTTGCCATCTTCTCCGCATAGTGGCCCTACCATTTCCTTCTTCCTCCTTTTGCTGCGGACATACCCCAAAAAACGCTTTTTATTATTCTTAACCTCTCTAGCAAGCCTGAGCTCATTCTGCACTTTAGCTTTTCTGACTATACTCCTATATTTGTTTGCTATCTGTTTGAATTCTTCTTTGGTTATTTCCCCCTTTTTCCATTTCCTATACATGTTCCGTTTAAAACTTAGCTCTGTTGAAATTTCTTTAGTCATCCATCCTGGTTTCTTGAGACACTTCCCATTTTTCTTCCTCAATGGTACTATTTGAAATTGTGCTTTCAGTATCTCCCTTTTGAGAAAGTCCCATCCGTCTTGAGGTCTCTTCTCTTTTAGTATTCCTGACCATGGGGTCACCCCCAGTATTTCCCTGAGTTTATTGAAATCAGCTCTCCTAAAGTCGAGAATGTGTGTCTGACTATGCCTGGCTTCTCCTTTCCATTCTATAACAAATTCCAGGAGAACATGATCACTCTCACCTAAGGATCCCACCACTTGCACCCCATTAACCAGGTCATCCCTGTTGGTAAGGATCAGATCTAAAATAGCTGACCCCCTTGTTGCCTCTTCCACCTTTTGGACTATGAAATTGTCTTCCAGGCAAGTAAGGAATTTGCTAGACCTTGAAGTTTTGGTTGAGTTAGATTGCCAGCAAATATCAGGATAGTTGAAGTCACCCATCACTACTACATCTCTCCTTTCTGTGTGTGTGTTCATCTGTTCTAGAAAGGCATCATCCAATTCCTCCATCTGATTTGGGGGTCTGTAGTAGAGTCCCACAATAACATCCCTGTTGTTTCCCTCCCCTTTAATTTTTATCCAGATGCTCTCCACCTGGCTTCCAGTATTGATGTCATGGATCTCTTCACTGGTATAAATATCCCTGACATATAATGCTATTCCTCCTCCTCTCTTGTTTGGCCTGTTTCTCTTATAAAGGTTGTACCCCTCTATTCCTACATTCCAATTATGAGACTCATCCCACCAGGTTTCAGTAATGCCTATTATATCATACTTGCTTTGTAGTGTGAGGAGTTCAAGTTCATCTTGCTTATTTCCCATGCTCTGTGCATTAGTGTAGAGACATATAAGACCATGTGTTTCCTTTACTTGCTGCCTGTGCAAGTTTTTTTGCCTCCCACTGTTGGATCCTTGCCTTGTTTGGTTTGTTCCCTCTATGACAGTTTGACTATTTTCTCCAGACCTTTTGCCTTCCAGAATACTGTCTCCCTCCCCCATATGACTCAGTTTAAAGCCCTCCTGATCAAATTCTTGAGACTGTAGGCAAAAACGTTTCTGCCAACTGGTGTGAGATGCACCCCATCTCTTGCCAGAAGTCCCCCCTCATGGAAGCGCAGCCCATGATCCAAGAATCCAAATTGTTCTCGGCGACACCATCTATGGAGCCAGTTGTTTACGTTGGCTATTTTCCTCTCCCTTCCTGGACCATGCCCTTCAACTGGCAAAAGAGACATGTCCAGAGGAGGACAACCAGAATGGTGGAAGATCTGGAAGCCATGCCCTATGAGGAGCAGCTTAGGGAGCTGGGCATGTTTAATCTGGCGAAGAGAAGGTTGAGAGGTGACATGATATCCATAAAATTTAAATATTTGAAGGGATATCATACTGAGGATGGGGCAAGCTTGTTTTCTGCTGCTCCAGAGACTAGGACACGGAGCAATGGGTTCAAATTACAGGAAAAGAGATTCCACCTAAATATTAGGAAGAACTTCCTGACAGTAAGAGCTGTTTGGAAGTGGAATACACTGCCTCATAGGAGATTTTCAGTATGTACAAGTTCTACGCCAGGCATCAGAGGATCATAGGAAGAGAATAAACACTGATCTGGCTCTCTTATATACAACTCAGCACACCATTGGCTTACCCAAGCACATGGTTACATTGGATCAGATTTCTACCTTACATGGCTTTGTACTCTAGTAACCCTTCTTCTGATGCAATCTTTCTCATGCAGCTGTAGCATGATTGGCAGTTCATGGAGTCAGTCATCAGGACTCAGTATGATTTCTGCAGTGTTTTTGGTCATTTTAAAACTCAGGGTTCAGCAACCAGTTCCTGACAGACTGTCATACTTTTGACATATCATGAGAAGACAGGACTCACTAGAAAAGACAATAATGCTTGGTAAAGTGAAAGGCGGTAGGAAAAGAGGAAGACAAATGGAGAGACTCAAACAAGGAAGCCACAGCAGAACAAAAATCAGCTTATACTTTTGCTCAAATGAATTGTTTTATTTATGTATTTATTGCCACTAATTTATTAATTAGTGGAAACAGTAAAGAAGTATGCTTTCATGTATATGCTCTTATATTTATGTTGGTACATTGAGTGTGTCAGTGTTTTCTGCTGAGGATGAGAGAGCAAATCAACAAGAGCCTTGCATCAGTCTAGTTTCCTGTCAATTTCCCCAGGTAATTAAGAGGTAATTAAATTTGTCAGGCTATTCAGCATGAAAGCCAGTGCAGGAACAACAGTGCCTTAAATTTGTGAAAGCAAGCACTAGTCCCATAATTGATTATGTTTACTGATTTCATGCATTCTCATTTACTACAAGAGCTGTACTGAATTTCTGAATTAATTGTCTGCTCATATAAACTGGGGATCATTATAAACTGCACAGCATTCCTTAATATCTCTGAGTAATTTAATATTCTGATTAGAATTGATAGTTATTAGAAAATCCTTGTCTTCATTGTTTAATTTGTCCTCCCATGGAGTTTATGGACATAAAATCACACACACCCTGGACTGGGTATTCCTATGAACCTCTTTGCATTGCTTTACCTTTCACAGGAAAATTTGGTTGCAAGATTCTCACTGGAATGAGGCTTGGCTTTTGTCAAAGGATTGAAGTGTATGTGTGGTAAGAAATTTTTACATCTTTCATAACGTTATGTGAATGCTCTTCATCCATTACAACTCTTAAGACCTTGGCCAAGTATTTGGAACAGAGTAACAAACAAACAAACAAGGCCAGGGTTGAAGGGAGAAAGTATATCTCACCAAAGATCTCTGCATGGGACTAAGGGGTCTTCCAGGTGAGGTTATATGGTCTCTAAAACATATACCTGACACCAGTCTGGCTGCTGCATTTTGCATTAGTGCCAGCTTCTGAACACTTTTCAAGGGCAGCCTCGCGTAGAGCATGTTACAGTAATCTATTTGGGAGGTAACTAAGGCACAAACCACTGTGGCCAGATCTGCCTTCCCCAAGACAGGGTGCAGCTGGCACACCAGCTGAAGCTGGGCAAAGGCACGCCTGCCCATCGCAGCAACCTGGCTTTCCAAGAGCAGTGCTAGGTCCAAGAGCACCCCCAAGCTACAAGCCTGATCTTTCAGAAGGAAAGCAACCCCATTCAGAACAGTGCAACAAAATTTTGCTGATGTTTAAGTGTGCGTGTGTGTTATGTTTTATTAAGTGTTATGAAGTATTTGTAAAATGGAAGAGGCTACGAATGAGGCATTACAATTCGGGGTCTCCAATGACACAAAAATTGCAAGTGGCCACTTTGGATCTTCAAAATGAAGTGGAGGATTGGAAAACTGAAGTTAGAAAAATAATTTAAGAATGAAAGGAACAGAAAGAGGAGGGGAAGCTTGCCAAAATTATCATTACTTGGCTTAATGACTTAAGGCTCGTTCTCCAGCTTTCTATTTCTGATTTTGAAGGAATCCACCAAACTGCTGGTCCTAAACCAAAACAACAACAATACTCACTGAAACATATTGTTAAAGTTCCTAAGTTTCTCAAAAAAAGTGCAAACAATGCAGATCTTGAATGGCCTTCCTAAATTACATTTGATAGATGCAAGAGTTTTGATTGTCCAAGATTTAACTCAATGTATACACTAGCACCCCCACATCCACTGATTCACCATCTGCTGATTCAATTATCCACGGATGGCAACAGTGGGGGAGGGAGGGAGGGGAGGAGGAGAGATCTGCCTCCCTCCTCCCTTTGCCCCCGGGATCATTGCGGAAATGGTGACGGTGGCGTTCGTTATTACGTATCCATGGATTTTGTTATCTGTGGGGGGCCCTGGAACCAATCCCCCTTATGGGTCCTACTGTATTGGCAAAATGGAGAGAGTTTAAACCGATCATTACATGCCTGAGAGATAAAGATATTACTAAGTATGCCCAGGGATAACCATTTAAGCTTTTGATTAGACATGAAGGAAGAACCTTGCTGGCAACAAACAAGTCACAACTAATTGAAATATGTGAAGCAATAGATGTACCAATCCCAAGAGGTTTCAAAGATAATACAGAAGACATTGAAACCAAGGAATTTTTTAAAAAAGGTTCAAGAAAATGGATGGAAAAAGAAACAAGGGAACTGTACCTGAATAGCTTGGTGTATGAGCAGGAGAAAGATTTTTAGAAGAGACGGCATTTTGGACCCCTCACCATAATACAGAGGGGGAAACCACCATCTTGTTTGATCTCTGCCAATGAGATTTGTTCTGTTATTAAGTTGATCTGTGTGATCTCCCTTTATGTTAGATTCAGTCTCTAAATTTACACACCTATTTGTCTTGTTTTAATTGGTTGGAAGTGGGGAAGGGTGCATGTCTTTCAAAAGAATAGTTGTACAATTGTCTCTTCATATTCACTGGGGTTTGGTTCCTGGACCCCCCATGGATACCAAAATCCATGAATACTCAAGTCCCATTATATGCAGTGGCATAGCAAAATGGTGTCCCTTATACAAGATGGCAAAATCAAGGTTTGCTTTTTGGATTATTATTTTTTTTAAGAATATTTTCAAGCTGTAAATACTTAAATCCATGGATACCAAATCCATGGATACGGAGTGACAACTGTACCTTCTTTTTGCCAAACACTCTTGCCCCTTTTGTGAGATTCTGACAGAACAGCAGAGTTTAGGGCCCACGACTGAGGCTACTTGTTTCTCGACATTCGCTAGAATGGGAGGAGGGGGATAGAAAGGCAGAACATTTGTGTTCTTCTGTGTTCTTTTTGGTGACATGTTAATTTCAGAATAACAGATAAAAAAAATAGTATCTGTTAAGCTCTAATTACAAGTTATAATCCTGGATAAACCAAAATTGATTTCTGCCAATGTCAATGGTTTCACTGGCAACTAAAATGGAAAGTCACTTGTACTGTGATGGTAGTGGGCATCCAACTTCTGGCAAGGACAGTGCTGTGGAAGGTGATTAGTGGAGAGCCCCTACTTTAAGCGGAGGCCCCAGCTGCCTCTTAGCATTGGCAAAGCAATTGTGTTCCTGCTTGGCCCAGTCCAATTGCTCCCTCAGGAGTGCTTACATGGCCTGCAACTCCTGAAGCCACTGATCTGCCACAGGCACTGAAGACTGAGACTTCCTGCCATTCTGCCTTTTCCTTCTCTTTGGTTGGACTGTCCAGGGGTTGAGTTATGATGTCCTCCCCTCCTCCTCATCTGAGTCATCTAGGGGGTGAGTTAGGACACTCACCAAAAAGAAACAGGAGGCTCAATTCTAGGGTAATTGTCAATCTTTACTTCTGTGAACTGGTATGATATATGCAGATGAATGTAGCCAATAGGCAAGGAATACACCCATTACTCAGATTTATGCAAAGCCTATAGAAGGATACATTACATTTGTAATTGACGAAGTTGAAGGTTTAACAATCCTTCCTGCTATAATTTTTGATCAGTTCCCTTTGGGTTTACTATTGGAGTTGGCCAAACCTAATAAAAGGAGAAAAGTATAGTGTCTTAACCACTCATTGCTTACTAGACAACCTTTTGCCACAAATTTGCAACAGGCATTAGAATCTTTTTTTCTCAGAGAATGAAACACCTGGTATGTCTTTAGCTACTGTGTGGGACACAATGAAGGCAGTGGCAAGGGGGTTATGTATACAAGAAAAGTAAAAAATAAAAAGGATTAAAACCCCAAAAAGACAAATGTTAATCTCCAAAATAGACAAATTAACATGAGAACATGCTTTAGTAAAGCAAATAAATTAATTTAAGAACTAAAAGGGGGGAGGGGAAGCTGAATTGGCTTCTTCGGATTTAGAATAAATTCAAACCACCTTAATCTTAACTAAAAGGGCATATTTTGAATTGGGATATGAGAACTCCTGTTTACTCTCAAGAGCAATCAAAAGCAAATTTAATTATCTCAAATGAGATTTGGGTAAAGTTATGGACTAACACACTATTTCATTCCATTTCCACTAATGTGAGGAAAAGTGCCTATAAAATTATATATAGATGTCAGTACTGTCCATCAAAACTTGCTGGAAGGGCTACATGGAAAGAGGCACGCTAATTGCCCAAAGGTGAAGGCATTTGGGGACACTGTACTTAAACGTATTGAAGATATTACAAGAGAAAAAAAAATGTAAAAAGGGGTGAATTACCTTTTTTTTCTGGATAACTGCATTGCTCCATAATAAATACTTAATTTCACAACTTTTGTTTGTCACATGTGAACAAATAACTGAAAATGGAAATATGCAGATGATTTGAACATTCAAACATGGTTCCTCCTTGCATATCTCCCCCCAGGAACTGGCCATTCAAATACACAAATTTACATATCCTCTCCAACAGGGACTCACAGTATATAAACCCCACACACCCCTACACCACCATTCTCTGAAGATGCCAGCAACAGATGCAGGTGAAACGTCAGGAATAAACTCTTCCAGAACACAGCCTCACAGCCCAGAAAAAAAACATGGAAAACCTGTTGTTCCAAGGAGTTGGGGACTTAGCATTGTATGAGAAATTTACTGTGAATGTAAGGTATATCTGAGAAGAAACCAGAGAGAACAGGTTTGCTGGGAAATGATTCCAATTTTTTTGATTATTTGAACAACTAGGGTGGACTTTGGACAATCTCATTACATTGCCAGAAATTTTGGAAGGACCTGTTGATAACATAACTACACTTGTCCCTTTGTCAGAAGCTTTAGTGACACTACCAACTTATTAGACTTCGGCAAGATCTTTAAAATAAATGCACTTATTATATTCCTATGTTAATCATTTACTTTATTTATTCACAAGCTGTCATTCTTGATGGTTTGTTTTAAGATTTTTTCAATAAAATGTTTTTTTAAAAAACTTGGGAGAGGAGGATAATTAATCCAAAGTGGTACACACAAATATGTTAAAACCTTATTATAGGAGGGAAAATCTGATACTGTTTGCCTGTATTGAAAGGGGAGAGGAAGAATCTTATCTACCATACTGGGAGAAGGTGGAAAGCAGATAGCAGAGTTAATGAAGTACATATTGATGTGTCCCTTTCCAAGGAGCAAGTTGAAGAAGTACAAAGCATGTTAAATAAATGTAAAGAGTTGTTTTCTGACCCCCCCACCCGGGAGAATACAAGGTGTCCAGCATTATATCCGTACTGGAAGTATTGCACCCGTATCCCTCAACCTATCAGGTAATGGGTAAATATGCAGGGTGTGAGATAGATAGATAGACAGACAGATAGATGAAATGCTGAAGCCATCAGAGATCCCTGATCACTCCATTTGCTTTTGTATAGACTACTGAAAATTCAATCGCATAGCCCAGGCAGTTGCTTACTCTATTCCTTGGCTAGATGACTTGACCAAGACAAGGGGACAGGTATATCACCACTTTGGACTTCACCAAGTGATACTGGCATGTACCAATGGCCCCAGAGGACCAGGTAAAAACAGCATTATTACCCATATGGGGTTATTTGCATTTGCAGTCCTACCTTTTGGACTTTGTAATGCCCCTTCTACTTTTCAAAGATTGGTGAACACAATATTAAAAGGGTTAGTGAATTTTCAGTTCTGACCTTCTGACCTGGCACTGAGGCCATAGAGGATTTTAGTCACATGTGGGAGGACCATCTATACCTTCTGGAACTGGTGTTGGGTAGAGTCAAGTATGCTGGACCAACCACTAAGGCACCAAAGTGTCACATTAGACAGAGGGAGGTAAAGTATTTAGGATCCATGGTTGGAGGTCAAAAAATTCAGCCAGAGCAAATCAAGATAGAGACAATTAATAATTGGCCCATACCTACCACAAAAAAGACAGTTAGAGCTTTCCTGGGTTGACAGGTTTACTGAAGAAGGTTTATTCCAAACTTTTAGTTCTATGGTTGCTCCCTTATCTGGGCTAACAAAGGAGGACCTACCAGACAAGATTTTGTGGACCTCAGAATGCCAAGAGGCTTTCCAAACACTGTAAAGAATAATTACATCCAAGCCAGTGTTAACTACACCAGATTTTGATTAACCATTTGTAGTAACCACTGATGCATCCAATATTGGTGTTGGAGCAGTCTTAAGTCAGCAAGGGAAGGGTCCATTCCATTATGTTTCTGAGCAGGAAGTTAGTAATCTGGGAGCAACACCTGGCCCCTGTGGGAAAAGAGTGTTTGGCAATGGTGTGAGCTTTAGGTAAGTTAAAACCTTACCTCTTGGGGAAGAAAATTAGTTAGAAAATTAGGAATTAGATCATTCCTTCTTATGCTGCTTACACCATACAAAAGGTAATGCAGTGGGCCCTTGGTATATCCACTGGGGTTGTGGGACACCCACACGCACACACATAGATACCAAAATCCATGATGATCAGGTCCCATTATATACAATGGCATAGTAAAATGGTGCCCCTTATATAAAATGGCAACATCAAGTTTTGCTTTTTGGATATTTTTTTCCTTTGGAATATTTTCAAGCGGTTGATGGTTGAATCCGTGGATGCCAAATCCATGAATCTGGGGGGGCAACTGTAATGGGAAATTGTTGTGTTGGAGTCTTTTACTTCAGGGTTATAATTTTGATATAGTATGTATAAAAAGACATGAAAATGTAGTGGCTGATGCCCATTCCAGGTAGACAGAACCAAAAATCCACCACCTTAAGACTAAGAAGGTAAGATCTGCTCTTTTTTTCTTGTAGCACATTACTTAAGGTAATACAATGAAAGAAACCAAATGTATTTAGAATGTGAATTGTTGCTACTTATAGTTTACTGTGTTAAAATTAATGTAATATTGGAGGCCATAAAAATATTTACAGTAAGTATGGTAATAGATTTAATACTTTGTTGTTTTAAGGTGTTAGATTTCATTTTGCTCTCAATTGAGACCTATGGAGGCCTCAATAGAGCAATGACCTCTGAAGGAGGATTGTGTGAAGGGAAGAGCTGGGCAAGCCTAGTTGGTACCAGCCAATCATAACTCAGAGAATGCTGTGAAGCGGAGCCTATCGGGAGAAAGGATACAAAACTGAAACTTGTCTCTAATAGAAGGCACCTAGGGAGAAGATGGCCTAGCGATAGGGGAAATGTAACAGAGAAAGGATAGTCAGCCAGGGGGAAGATCTGAATAGGATTTTGGGGAGCTGTGAATAATGAAATAGTTCAGGGGTTAATGTGTGATCTAAAGGAGCCCTGGTGATGCAGTGGTTAAATGCCAGTACTACAGCCACACATTGTGAGTTCAATCCTACAACGCTCCAAGATTGACTCAGCCTTCCATCCTTTTGTAGGTCGGAAAATGAGTACCCGGCTTGTGGGGGCAATTAGCTAACAGATTGGAAACTGCTTAGAGAGTGCCTAGTCCTCCTATAAAGCAGTGTAGAAGTGTAAGCGCTATTGCTAAACAATTTGTAACCTGCTCTGAGTGCCTGTGTGGCTGAAGTGCGGGGTATAAATTATTAATATAAATAATTAATCTTTAAAATAATTTTAAAAATAAATTAATAATCTCCTACTAATTGATTCTTTTTTACAACTGTCTGGCTGTTCCTGCTAAGTTTTGATAAAGAGTCTGATCACACTTACCACAGTGAACCCACTGACCAACACAGCCCATATCGGGATCACCTTGCGCCCCAAGTACCCAATCAAGGGAGGGATCTTGAGGGGCAAGGGGGGTGACAAGAACCCAATGGTTTGCAACTGCAGGACCTACTTGGAGAGGGGAGTCATGTTCCCCATGACATTCTTGCAAACAAGCTTGTAAAATGTGGGCTAGATAAGTTAACTGTTCAATGGATTTGTAATTGGTTGACTGGCCGAACCCAAAGGGTGCTCAGCAGTGGCTCCTCTTCGTCTTGGAAAGATGTGACCAGTGGGGTGCCACAGGGTTCTGTCCTGGGCCCAGTGCTATTCAACATCTTTATCAATGACTTGGATGAGGGAATTAGGGGCATACTTATCAAATTTGCAGATGACACCAAATTAGGAGGAGTAGCTAATACCCTAGAGGACAGGATCAAAATTCAAAATGACCTGGATAGACTGGAGAGCTGGGCCAAAGCTAACAAAATGAAATTCAATACGGAGAAATGTAAAGTACTGCATTTAGGGCGGAAAAATGAAATGCATAAATATAGGATGGGAGAGACCTGGCTGAATGAGACTACGTGCGAAAGGGATCTAGGAGTCCTAGTAGACCACAAGTTGAACATGAGCCAACAGTGTGATGCGGCAGCTAAAAAGGCCAATGCGATTTTGGGCTGTATCAATAGAAGTATAGTGTCTAGATCAAGGGAAGTAATAGTGCCACTCTATTCTGCCTTGGTCAGACCTCACTTAGAATACTGTGTCCAGTTCTGGGCGCCACAATTCAGAAAGGATATTGACAAATTGGAGCGTGTCCAGAGAAGGGCAACAAAAATGGTGAAAGGTCTGGAAACAATGCCTTATGAGGAGAGACTTAGGGAGCTGGGTATGTTTAGCCTGGAAAAAAGATGGTTAAGAGGCGATATGATAGCCCTGTTTAAGTATTTGAAGGGATGTCACGCTGAGGATGGAGCAGGCTTGTTTTCTGCCGCTCCAGAGACTGGAACACGGAGCAATGGGTGCAAGCTCCAGGAACAGAGATTCCACCTCAACATGAGGAGGAACTTTTTGACAGTAAGAGCTGTTCGGCAGTGGAACACACTCCCTCGGAGCGTGGTGGGGTCTCCTTCCTTGGAGGTCTTTAAAGAGAGGCTGGATGGCCATCTGTCAGGGATGCTTTGATCAAGATTTCCTGTGTGGCAGGGGGGTTGGACTGGATGGCCCTCGTGGTCTCTTCTGGGATCTTAAGACAGAAAAGAAGGAGACCATTAGCACTGGTATGTAGATAGGTTTGTAAGGCCAATTATTTAAGTCAGCATAGTTAAAAACAGAATGCCTGATAGTTTGATTTCTAATGATGAAAGGCTTAAATCTTTGAAGCTATTGAATTTATTTATTTAGTTAGTTAGTTAGTTATAGCCTGCTCTTCAGCCACAAGGCTATCAGAGCGGCTTACAAATTGTTTTAAGCAATAGCTATTTACATATCTACACTGCATTAAACAGTTTCCAATGTGTGTTAGCTAATTGCCCGCACAAGCTGGGTACTCTTTAGAAAGAGAAACGAGTGTCATATCATAGGTGCTTATAATATTATGAATAGTTTGACCACAAAGATATTGATGGAATGGGGCGGGGGGGGGAGTTGTATTGGATAGCCAGGAGAACACCTTATGACAAGAAAAGATCTCATCCCTGCAGGAAAGAAGAGATTTCTAAAAATACATGTAAAATCTAGTTGACACATTTAAGTTGAAACAGAACACAAATCCCTTAAGTACAAGTATGATGTGGCATTTTGGCCATCTTGGTTAAACAAAAGCCTAACATTCTTATTCTGTAAAGAAATGCAAATGGAAAATAAAGACAAAATCAAGAGACTCCTTAGATGATGCAGACAGTTTCCAATTTCCCCTCACATTTGTATACATTTAGCTTTAGAAATATCAATATCTGTAAGGGAGCCCCACACAAGTTGTTTGTGAATCTCAGTTTGTGATCCACAGTGACTTACAGCATGCTAGAAATCCAAGCATTTTTGCTTTCAGGGACAAGCACACACACCTTCCCTCACTTCTGCCTTATTTATCACCACAAGAAAGCAGGGTTGGGGGCAAGAGAGGGAAAGGATGAACAGAAAAGCAAAAGTGACCCAGTCAGAATGTCAATAAAAGACAAATACATTTCTGTGCAGTTGCCATGGAGATGCTCTATAAAAGGAAAGGAAGGTGTCATGGTAATCTGGTAATTAACTGTAGCAGCATCTGGAGTGGAAACCTTTGCAAGCTTCTTTGCTTTGAATGATTTAGCAGGAGGTTGAAGCAAAGGTATGGATCCCCTTTCCCAGGAACACTAGGACCAGAACTCACTGTCGCTTTCCTATGTAAGTATGTGTGCATTTAATTTAAGTAATTTCTATGCCATCTATAAAACCACAGGTGATTTAAATAACTTTAAAGTGAATTATGAATGCACGAACATTATTACAGATTTTCTACACCTTGACCCAGTCATTAATCAAAATGGAGACTATGGAGATTTTCAGATGCCTCTTTCAGTGTCTTGCCACGCAAGCAGCCTCCGGAGCAGTAACGAGGCTGCTGTGCGGCAAGGGGTCCATTTTGGGCAACACCGTTTCTCTCTCGGCATCATCCATGAGTGTTGTGGCTAGCATTGGAGGCGGCCGCACTGTTTTTCACTCACAGAAGTTGTCCATGAGTAAAAAACAGCACGGCCGCCTCCAATGCTAGCTGCAACACTCACGGACGATGCCGAGAGAGAAACGGCGGCGTCCAAAATGGACCCCTTGCTGCGCAGCAGCCTCGTTACTGCTCCGGAGGCTGCTTGCACAGCAAGACACTGAAAGAGGCGTCTGAAAATCTCCTATATTCAAGAAATCAAGACTTGGAAGGGCTATGAAGGAACTATATAAAATTCTCAAGTGTAAGACATACCGGTATCATTAAATGCCAACGTTGGAATCATCCATAGCATACTATTTTCAGTTTCTATGTATAGTTGTGGAAGTTGAACAGCGAAGAAAACTGACAAGAAGAAAATCAATTCATTTGATGATAACAGAGAAGAGTTCTACGGATATCCTAGACTGCTAAAAAGACAAATAAACGGGTCCTAGAACAAATCAAGCCTGAAGTCTCACTAGAAGCCAAGATGACTAAATGAGACTGTTGTAGATTTTCCTTGGTTTTTTCCGGGCTGTGAGGCCATGTTCTGGAATAGTTTTTTCTGATGTTTTGCCTGCATCTGTGGCTGGCATCTTCAGAGAATGGTTGGGTAGGTGTGTGTGTGGAGTTTAGTTTATATGCTGTGAACCCCTGTTGGGGAGTACAGTCGCCCCTCCACATTCGCGAATCTGACATTTGCGGTTTTGATTATTCACGGTTTTGGGAGGGCCCCCCGCGCCCCCCCAAAACCACGACACGGGGCCTCCGGAGGCCCCGTGAAAGCCCTGGGAGGGAGCGGTTTCTTCTTTCCTAGAGGTTTCTTCTTTCCTGTTGAAGTTGTCCAGGTGTTTGTGGATTTCAATAGCTTCTCTGTGCATTCTGACATGATAGTTGCTGGCCTGGTCCAGAATTTCTGTGTTTTTAAATAGCATTTTGTGTCTAGGTTGGTTTATAACATGTTCTGCTACCGCTAATTTTTCTGGCTGGCCCAGTCTGCAATGTCTCTCATGTTCCTTGATTCATGTTTGCACACTGCGTTTAGTGGTCCGTATTTAAACTTGTCCACAGCTGCATGGTATGTGGTAAACTCCTGCAGCTGTGAGAGGGTCCCTTTTGTCCTTTGCTGAGCGTAGCATTCGTGTGCATTCGTGGTTGACTTCCAGCCCAAAGAGCTCTGCAGATGTTGCGAAGCAGGATGTTAGGCGCTGCAGAGCTGCTTCTGTGTGGGCAACAAGGGCAGCAGCAGCAGCGAACAGCAGCTCACAGACTAGATACTTTAGAGTCTTAGTGCGAGCCCTCAGGCAGCTAAAGTTAAACAAGCTACCATCAGTATGGTAACGTATATAGATGCCGTCTTCTTCTTCGAGCTCTGCCGTAGCCCTTTGGAGCATCATGCTGAAGAAGATTGTAAATAAAGTTGGAGCAAAAACACAACCTTGCTTCACTCCATTGGTTATTAGAAAGGCCTCTGAAAGAGCATCGCCATATCTGACTTGACCGTGCTGGCCCTCATGTAGCAAGATAATCATTTTAAGGAATTTGGGGGTACATCCTAGTCTTTCCAGGATCTGGGAAGCATCATCTCCTCAGATGCCAAGATTGACAAAGAGATCAATCACAGATTAGCAAAAGGCATATAGCACATTTGGAAGACTTTACAAAAGAGTCTCGAGTAATAAACATCTGAGGCGAAGCAGAAAAATCAGTGTGTATAGAGCCATTGTACTGTCTATTCTCCTTTATGGGTCTGAAACATGGGTCACCTATTGCTACCACTTACGACTCCTCAAGTGCTTTCATCAGTGCTGTATACGCACAATCCTAAATATACACTGGACTGACTATGTGACGAATGTTGCTGTCTTTGAGCAAGCAGGGATCACCAGCATGATATTGAGAACACAGCTGCGCTGGACAGGGCACATTTCTAGGATGGAAGACCATTGCCTCCCTAAAATAGTACTCTACGGTGAACTCGCCACAGGTCAGCGTAAGAGTGGCACTCCAAAAAAGCGATACAAGGATTCCCTGAAACAACATCTCAGGCTTGGCGAAATTGATGGTCCACCCTGGCCTCACATCCACCCTGGCCTCACATCGGGAGGCATGGAAATGCACTATCCACAATGGTCCACCCTGGCCTCACATCGGGAGGCATGGAGATGCACTATCCACAATGCCTTATTTGAGAACTCACACTGAACAAGTCTTGAAGAGAAACGACAACGCAGAAAGAATCACAACCCGGAAACATCACTCAAAGAGACCCTCTGCTGTGCTTTCTGCAACCGGACATGTTTATCTCAGATTGGCGTTTTCAGTCATCAGCGCGCTTGCAGAAAGCATGGGATGAGTCCTTCCTGAATCTTCATTTGCGAAGAAAAGCTAGAGAGAGAGAGAGAGAGAGCCTTTAGTTGGTCTATGTTCTTTGTGTTAAGTTGTCTTTATTTATAGTGTCTGATATTATTTTGCTTTGTATTATTATAAAGTTTATTAGTGTTTGTATTATTCTATTGCCTTTAGGCTTTGGTTATTCTGTGTTCTGTCTATTTTTCACAATATTCTTTATTATAGAATCATAGAATCATAGAATTGCAGAGTTGGAAGAGACCACGAGGGCCATCCAGTCCAACCCCCTGCCACGCAGGAAATCTTGATCAAAGCATCCCTGACAGATGGCAATCCAGCCTCTGTTTAAAGACCTCCAAGGAAGGAGACCCCACCACGCTCCGAGGGAGTGCGTTCCACTGCCAAATAGCTCTTACTGTCAAAAAGTTCCTCCTAATGTTGAGATGGAATCTCTGTTCCTGGAGCTTGCATCCATTGCTCCGTGTTCCAGTCTCTGGAGCAGCAGAAAACAAGCTTGCTCCATCCTCAGCGTGACATCCCTTCAAATACTTAAACAGGACTATCATATTGCCTCTTAACCGTCTTTTTTCCAGGCTAAACATACCCAACTCCCTAAGTCTCTCCTCATAAGGCATCGTTTCCAGACCTTTCACCATTTTAGTTGCCCTTCTCTGGACACGCTCCAATTTGTCAATATCCTTTTTGAATTGTGGTGCCCAGAACTGGACACAGTATTCTAGGTGAGGTCTGACCAAGGCAGAATAGAGTGGCACTATTACTTCCCTTGATCTAGACACTATACTTCTATTGATGTAGCCCAAAATCACATTGGCCTTTTTAGCTGCCGCATCACATTGTTGACTCATGTTCAACTTGTGGTCAACTAGGACTCCTAGATCCCTTTCGCACGTAGTCTCATTCAGCCAGGTCTCTCCCATCCTATATCTATGCATTTCATTTTTCCGCCCTAAATGCAGTACTTTACATTTCCCTGTATTGAATTTCATTTTGTTAGCTTTGGCCCAGCTCTCCAGTCTATCCCGGTCATTCTGAATTTTGATCCTGTCCTCTAGGGTATTAGCTACTCCTCCTAATTTGGTGTCATCTGCAAATTCGATAAGTATGCCCCTAATTCCCTCATCCAATATTATCATATTCACTTTTTTGTTTGTTCAGATTTCCCCCCCACCTCTCCTGCTGTTTCTTTTAGGAGATTATCACACAAGCTTAATAATCCAGGACAAAGACGCCACAAGATCAAGAAAGGGCTTCCTTTTCAGATGACGTCGTCCCTGTCCCATTCTGCGCCCATGCTACTTCCATTCCATTCCATTTTTTTATTGATGGACAGAAGCCATCAATAGATCTTCCATTCCATTTTAGAAACGGAATCACGGGCGAGCGAAAAAGTGGCCCATTATGCTGGCGTGATCTGGGAGGTCCATGCCAAATACTTCTGGGTACAATTGGGACATCCAGGTAAGTAACAGCCTTTTTTCATACCCTTCCCTGTTTACTTGGGGTGTGTGTGTGTGTGTGTGTGTTTAGGTACTTGGTTTAATTTTTTGAGGTTTGTTTGTTTTCTTAATTCCCCACGCTAAGCTGGCCTCCGTGTAAGGTCCTGGAAAGTCCGTAAAGAACATTTCCAGTGGCAATCGGGACATCCAGGTAAGTGACAGCCTTTTTTGTACCCTCCCGTTTACTTCTTTGGGGTGTGTGTGTGTGTTTAGGTGCTTGGTTTGATTTTTTGAGGTTTGGATTTTTTTTTTAATTTTTAAATTACCGACACTATGCTGGCCTCCCTGGAAGGTTCTGGAAGGTTCTCCATTCATTTCCTGCACTACCGGAGCGGGGGGAGCAGTTTCTGTCTCACTATAAAGGTAGGTGTGTGAATTTTTGTAAACAATTGTGACAGGGATGGGAGTGGGGCGGGAATTAGAAGGCGAGATGGAGACACTATATTTGTGCCTGTCTGATAATCTCCTATGTCAGTGTTTTGTATGTTTTGAGACTCTCCTGTGTTTCCTGTGTTAGAGCTTTGCTTTTTAGGGTTCATCATAAGATGACCAACCTGAGCAAAGGGGGATTACCAATTTATTGCCACACACCTAAATACATGGACTAGCTCCTCATGAAATTGTGTTTGGCAGACCAATATCCATAGAGTTGGAACTTCCCAGGGCAAAGCCCCTCTTGTTAGAGTTTCACAGTCTGGTAGAATATATTAAGCAACTAACAAAAATAGCTTCTATCCTCCACCAACAGGTCTGTGAAACACTCCCTGTGCCAACCAATGTGCCTTGCCATCCATTTCTCCTGAGAGTTTGTGTCTACATAATGAGCCACTGGAGGAAGCATTGCCTGCTGCCACACTGGGAAGATCTGTTCATTATTCTGCTGACCAGAAACACTGCCGTTAAAGTTGCTGAATGCACTTCCTGAATTCATGCCAGTCAAGTTAGGAGGGCTCCAAGACTGATCGGAGGACAGATACCAGATGAGATTTCTCTTCTTCAGAGAAAGGAACCCGACCACCCAAGGTAGAGCCAAAACTAGCTAGGAGCTGTCACCCTGAAGATGACATGAAAGTGTCGCTAATTAAGCAGAAGAATTAGTGAACCAAACACCTAACTCTGTGTTCAAAGGACAAAAGGATCATAGAGTTGGAAGAGACCACAAGGGCCATGTAGTCCAACACTCTGCTATGCCGGATGCAAAATTATCTTTCCTTTTCATGCTCAAGACTTTATCACATGATTGGTTTGTTACATGATTGCACTAGCTTAGTTCTATGTTTGATCTTTCCTTACTTATCACAGAACATGTGATTAACACAGAACTGCATTTCCTTTGCTATTTAGTCGCATATTTTCATTGATGGGAAAAGCCTGTTAATAGCTCCAATATCACTGCTATTCAGCTATTGTTTTGGGTGCAATCCTTTAATCGTGCTGAAGCTATGATATCCTGGAAGTCCCTCCCTGAGGGTCAACTTCCCGGGGTGGGCCAAAAACCATGGGTCCTTGGGAAGGACCGACGCCAGTTGGGACTGCCATCCACCCCCATCTCCCCAAGGGGAGGGGGGCTGAGGAGCGAGCTCCAGCGTGGTCGGGGCCTCACTGGGGCCAGCGTCTACCGGTGGTGGGACAGCTTCATTGGTTGCCTTATGATCAGGCCCTGGCTCAAAAGAGGGGCTGGCTTGGGCCTCCTGACGCTTGGCCTTGCTACGTGTTAGGATTTCTCAGGGCGACTTGCACCTGGGAACGCCGACCTTGAGCTGCTGTGGAGAGCAGCGTTCCCAAGCCAACCAGGCGGGCTGGCCTCTCTCCAAAACCTTCAGGGGCCTAGGCAGGAAACCAGGCCAGAACCAGCCTCATGTCAGGGTCCTCCATGAATTCTACTCCAATTCCCAGAATTCAGGGACGAGCCTGACAAATGCACTAAAACTTCTTGGAGGAAGTGGGGGGGTGACCTCTAAATGCAAGGAGGAAGTAAAAGCATTGAGTACACAGATCAATGAAGCAGAGAGCTAAATCAAAAGGATAGGCAAGCAACTCTAGACTTTCCCTCTGTTCCCCACTACAATAAACAAGCATTGGTGCTTCACTTCCAACATCACTCACTCTGTGTAGGCTTGTTGTGACTCGGATACTTTAAAACTCATGGTTCTCACTTTGGACCATGTTGAGATGAAGATTTTCCTTAATAATGAAACTTCATGCCAATACTTTTGTGGCTCTTGTTGAGCAAATTAAGCAAGACTGGAATCTGAGTATTGGCTTTGCACCCATGTTCCAATACATTCTTCAGGAGGAATTCCAGTGATTCCAGCACATCTCAATGCCACTGAAATGAAAGCTCCCAAGCTCTCTGGACTGACTGACAATGCAACATGGGCACAAGCTAGAATCATAGAGCTGGAAGAGACCACAAGGGCCATCCAGTCCAACCCTCTGCAGGAATACATGATCAAAGCACTTCCAACAGATGACCATCCAGACTCTGTTTAAAAACATCCATAGAAGAAGACTCCACCACACTGCGAGGCAACATATTCCACTGTCAAACAGCTCTTACCATCAGAAAGTTCTTCCTAATATAGGTGGAATCTCTTTTCCTGTAATATAACCAACATTCAGTATGTACATTTAACAGTAAAACAATTAGGAAATATTTGTTGGTAATGAAATGGCACCAATCCTGCACAGCCTATTGTATGTGTTTGTAATATTTTGTATGCTCTACTATATAATCAAATTTTTGTACTGTTATTGTTCATTTTGTGCTGGATTAAAGCATGAAGGTGAAACTACAAGGTTAAATCAAATGCTGCAGATAATGGATAGGTGGAACGATGGGCTTTGCATTCTAGACTAAGAGTTTGATGTACTGAAAGGAATACCTGTAGAGTGATAGTTCATGGAACTACCAAGGGGGGAAACTGAAAGGAATAGGCCTGAAAGGGTTAAAGTCAGTTGAATATTGATGGGAAATGGTGGCTTATGTGATTTTTTTAAACTTTATTTTTCAAAACAGATATTCCATACATTTTTTTAAAAAACCCGACAAATTACAATCAGCAAATAAAACAGACTCAAAAACATAACACCTAATACATATAATACACCTTTGGATACATCCCCCACCCCCAAAAAACACATACTATACCTAACCAATACAACACATCCTACACTTTCTCTTAAGTAATCTTCAAGTCAGAATATTGTATTTTTAATTCTAGCTTCGGAGAAAAATAAATTTTCTACATCCCTAATGATACTTCTGTCTTTTAATGAAAGTATTTTCACAATTTCATTATGTAGTGAATGTAAGTATAGGTATGTCTGGTTTGGTTTTTTAAGCACATATCCCTATTTAGGTAGGATTAGAATCATAGAGTTGGAAGAGACAACAAGGACCATCTTGTCCAATCCAGCCTCTGTTTAAAAACTTACAAAGAAGACTACACCACTCTCTGAGGCAGTGCATTCTACTGCCAAACAGCTCTTACTGTCAGGACGTTCTTCCTAATGTTTAGATGGAATCTCTTTTCCTGTAGTTTGAACCCACTGCTCCGTGTCCTAGTCTCTGGAGCAGCAAAAAACAAGCTTACCCCATCCTCAGTAGGATATCCCTTCAGATATTTAAACATGGCTATCATATCACCTCTCAACCGTCTCTTCTCCAGACTAAACATGCCCAGCTCCCTAAGCTGCTCCTCAGAGGACATGGCTTCCAGACCTCCCACCATCCTGGTCTCCCTTCTCTGGACACGTTCCAGCTTCTCAATATCCTTCCTGAATTGTGGTGCCCAGAACTGGACACAGTACTCCAGGTGAGCTCTCACTAAAGCAGAATACAATGGCACTATTACTTCCCTTGATCTAGACACTATACTCCTATTAATGCAGCCTAGAATCACATTGGCTTTTTTATTTGCTGCATCACACTGCTGACTCAAGTTCAGCTTGTGGTCCACTAAGACTACTAGATCCATTTTGCATATAGTGCCATCAAGCCAGGTGTCAGCCATACTATATCTGTGCATTTCATTTTTATTGCCCAAGTGTAGCATCCTACATTTCTCTCTGTTGAAATTCATTTTGTTAGTTTTGGGTAAGTCATCTTAATCTACCTAATGGTGCCCAGTCTTCTTCCACTTTCTCAGTTCTTTGAAACATCTATAAAGACAATCTATCTGCTTCCATCAGATATGATTTTTGCTGCCATTCTTCTATTTCTGGTACATCTTCCTTTTCCAGTTCTCCACCAGGAGCACACTATCAGACATTATCAAATATAGAATCACTCTTCCATATTTTATTTCATCATCTTTGTTCATGAAATTTCTCATGTTCAATAAGTAAGTTTCTTGGTTAAGGGAAAATTCTCTCTTAAAGATTTGCTTAATTATCCTATGGATTTTATTCCGAAGACATTTTATTTGGGGGCAGTTCCACCACATGTGTAAAAAGGAATCTACTTTCTTTTGACATTTTCAGCAATTTTTTTTTTTGTATATTTTTTTGTTTTGTATCTTGGAGCCCTGCAGGGATGGGCCAGCATTCCCGTCTGGACTCTGGTCTGTTTTGTCCAGGTAACAGGGGAGCGGTAGGCCTGATCCATGGGCAGGATATGCTGGCGGGGAGCCAGTGCATCCAGGCCCATGTTAATGAGCCCTTTGTTTGACCGCTGAGCAAGAACCCTATTTTGGGAACTCTTCTCTTTAGGGATTTCCACATCACTTTGCTTTGTAATTTAATTTTCATTAAAATATTTTCAAAAAATATATAGAGATTAGAAATATTTCAAGACTGATAATTGTTTTAGAAACTACATAGTAAAATCTCAGAAAGGGACAGGAATATATGATTAACTTCAACCTACCTTGCCTCACAGAGGGTTCAACTATACATGCAGTGCACTGGGAGGGTGGAGCGCAGAGCGGCCAAAATGCACAGGTGATACTGTCACAGGGAGGGATGACACCAGCCTTAGTGACATGTACAGTATACATGTCATGGGAGAGCTTTTACCAGGATCTTTCCTACATGCATGTTACAAAGCAGCTGCATGAGCCTGCTATTTTGGCTTGTGAAGGAGCAATAATTCCAGTTCCCCTGATGTTGTCATTCACACTGTTTCCCATGAAAGAGAAAAATAGCAATGTATGTACAGTTGTCCCTTCCTATTCACTGGGGTTTGGTTCCAGGACCCCCCCCCATGGATACCAAAATCCGTGAATAGTCAAGTCACATTAAATGCAATGGCATAGCAAAATGGTGTCCCTTTTATATGATGGCAAAATCAAGGTTTGCTTTTTGGATTATTATTTTTCTAAGAATATTTTCAAGCCGTGAATACTTAAATCCATGGATACCAAATCCGTGAATACGGAGGGACAACTGTATATGTGTGCTTTGAGATTAGAGAAACCACACAGGAAGAAAGGATCAATTCCCCTTCCCCCAGGACACCATCTCAGATCAAATTAGGAGCTGCTTGGAAAAAGAGGGATCCTGACCATGGGTATCTCCAGCAAATGCGTTCACAGGGTGTAGCAAATGGATTTCTTGGGTACTTTCTGGAGAGATGCACTTGGAGGCAAGTACATGCCCGGAGGCTATCATCTTCCACGGGCTCTGTAATTTGTCTGCCTCCTCCATGACTTTGACAGCAGCTGGGCTGCTTTCCTTCTGTGCCAATAGCTGTCATCAGGGCAGACCTCAGCCCTGCCCAGCCATTATTATTACAAAGAAAATTAAATCCCTGCTCAGTGCTAAGTTTTGTCTGCTTTATTGTAACCCCCTTAAAAAAAAAACTGTTAAGTACAAGCTGGCAAGCACAGTAATCACTAGATTTTCATTTGACCTTTTAATTTCCAAAATGGGTGGAATGTGGGGTAGTTGTTGTTTAAAGGTTAAAGCAAAGTTCTTTGTACAAACTACAGTCTTCGGTCCTACACTTTTAGCAAATTCCTTGGGCTGCTCCTCCAACTCTTCTCAAGCTATTTCCCCCCATCCTCTTTTTAAATTATATATAAGTATAACCAGAAGAAATCTCACAGACATTACAAATGTGTCACTTCCCCTGCCCTGTCCCATTTTTGCATCTCCTTTTGGCCCACATTTTTCTGATTAGCTTTCAGACATCCTATGCTTGTTTTTATGTGCGTTGAACTGATCATTAGGATAAGTTCTGTGCATATAGCAATCAAAACATAATGTCTGTTTTTAATAAGAATTTTAATCCAATCATTTCCTGACAGGGAAAACAAATCCAACAGTCCAGCAATGTAAGTCATTTTATTCCTTGAAAATACCCACTCTCATCTCTTTCTGGCTTTTCTTCACAAACGAAGATTCAGGAAGGACTCATCCCGCGCTTTCTGCAAGCGTGCTGATGACTAAAAAGGCCAATCTGAGATAAACAAGTCCAGTTGCAGAAAGCACAGCAGAAGGTCTTCTTGGGTGATGTTTCTGGGTTGTGATTCTTTCTGCGTTGTCGTTTCTCTTCAAGACTTATTCGGCATGAGTTCTCAAATAAGGCTGCAGCATTGTGGATAGTATGTCTCCATGCCTTCCAATGTGAGGCCAGGGTGGACCATTGTTGGTAATCAATTTGGCAGAGCCTGAGATGTTGTTTCAGGGAATCCTTGTATCGTTTTTTTGGAGCACCCCTCTTACGCTGACCCGTGGCGAGTTCACCGTAGAGTACTATTTTTGGGAGGCGATGGTCCTCCATCCTAGAAATGTGCCCTGCCCAGCGCAGCTGTGTTCTCAATATCACTCTCATACTGTTATAATAACCCATACTCTCCATTTCACAAGCAACAGGAATGATACTCTGGGGTATTTAAAAATAACAAAGGATCTTGACACATTGGCGACCAAAAGACTTACTATAGCGCAAGCTGCTTTCAGAGTTCAAATGCATGAGGTCTTCCTCTCAGTTGCCAAGCACTTTTTCAAACCCACTGAATAAAATTTAAGAGTGGAATGAATTAGAACAACAAGACATTCATTTGTTTTGGAAGAAATGGAACCAGTGGGTCAAACTGTCTTAACTGCCTATCTAGAGGGAAACATGGAGCCTCACCTTCCTTGGAAAGAAGCTCACATAGTTGGGATGGTACTACAAGAAAAAGGCGCTGTCACAAGTAGCCACTAGCAAAAGTTAAAACAAGATTAAATTAGAGAGAGAGAGAGAGGTTAAAACATATCATTAAACACACAGACATACCCCAGCACAACAATTAGCAGGATCCAGTGCATTGCTTAGGTGAGACAGGCCTTATATACCGTAGTCACTCATCAAACACCTGATGAAACAGAAAAGTCTTGTATTGACTGTGAAATGAAAGTAGGGAGGGTGTCAGTCTAACTTATCTGGGATGAGAGTTCAAGAGCCTAGGAATAGCCACTGAGAAAGCCCTCGCCCATGTTCCCACCAGATGTACCTGTAAGGGTAGTGGGACAGAGAGCAGGGTCTGCCCAACAATTTCAAAGCACAGGCTGGTTCATAAGGGAGAATATAGTCCTTAAATAACCTAGGCCTGCACTGTATACGGCTTTATAGGTCAAAAACAACACTTTGAATTGTGTCCAGACTCTCCCAGCACCACCTTCTGAGTTTGCCCCTCCAAGAAGAAACAGAGCCACTGTAAAACAGTGCCCCCAAGTTCCATCCCAGCAAGGTGATCTAGAAGGATATCACGGCCAATGGTATCGAAAGCTACCAAGAGGTCCAGCATAACCAACAGGGACACTGTCTAGCTCCCAGCATAGGTCATCTACCAATGAGGTCGAAGCAGCATCTGTCCCATAACCAGGCCTGAAACCAGATTGAAATGGATCTGGATAATCTGTCTCATTTAGAAACCCCTGGAGCCCTGAAGGCCACCTCACACTCCAGGACCCTGCCTAAAAATGGAATGTTAGAGATTGGCCAATAATCATCCAGAATGGTGGGATCCAGGCAGGGCTTTTTTTTTAAAGTAATGATTATATAACAGATTTAAGATTTATTTTAATTTAGTTTTAAACATGTTTTATTATTTTTGTGGAATTTTAATTATATAATGGTTTAATCTCTTTTAATTCTTATTTATTGCACTGTTTTTAAGCTAGTGTTGTTTTTAAATGTTGTGAGCTGCCTTGGGTCTTGCCATAGGGAGAAAGGCAGGATATACAATAACAACAACAACAACAACAGCTTCCTTCTGGCAAGCTGGAAGTCTGCCTAACCACTCCCATTGAAGTCTCCACTGTCACTGGACAAATGGGGGGCCAAAGTTACATCCACTAGATATATATCAATTATAGCATCGAAGTCAGAGCAGATCTGAGCAATTTTATCTGCAAAGTGATGGGTGAGTTGTTTGCAGTGGGCAGTTGAGTGATCTGGAGTCTCCTCTGTTGGGCCAGTGTGCAAAAGACCCCTAACCACTTGAAAAAACTCTGCTGGCCACCTCAGGCAGATGCAATAGAGGCAGAAAAGAAATGTGCTTTTGCTACCTATATTGCCACAGAGAGGGCCCTCAGATAAGCTTTAGCCTGTGTACAATAGGACCTGTTCTGAGTTTTCTGCCAATGTCACTGTAGTCACCTTCTCATTTGTTTCATTGTCACCAACTCCCTGGAAAACCAGGAGGGGGGCAGTTTGGCTCTACTCTGTGAGAGGGGATGGTCAGGAGTGATCACGTGGTACTCATGTGGTTTCTCCATTCCACCTATCGGCCAGGACTTCAACAGGATTGCCTGTGAAGGAAGCAGGAAACTCCCAAGAGCCATCAGAAATCCATAAGCCCCCTGGGGTGGGCCATTTTAATAAGTCCCCACCCATGCAGAGATTCTGAGTCCCATTAAATCAACAGGTGGTAACTGTCCATGACAATGGAACTATAGACAGTCCCTCCACTCCCAAATCACATTCACTCCACCCAGTACAGAAAACAAGGTCCAGAGTGTGTCCAGCAGCATGAGTAAGGCCAGATACTACTTGGGACAGACCCATAGTTGTAACGGCAGACATGAAGTTCTGAGCTACTCCCCACACAGCAGTCTCAGCATGGATGCTGAAATCTCCCAGCACTACAAGGTGGAGGGATTCCAAGACCAACCCCAAGACCATCGTGGCTAGTCCAGGAAGGGAGACTGTTGGACCGCGAGGTGGTGGTACACTGACAGAATCTCTAATCTGTCCCAGCTACCCAGCTTCAGATAAATACACACAACCCCAGAAAAATGAGGGATAGGGAACCTTGGTCAGGGGGTGGAATTTTGATAGACTACTGCAACTGCAACTCCCCCAGGTCTTGCCTGCTGCTGAACAGAGAACCCTGGTGGGCAAAGCTGGGAGAGATTAACACCACCCCACAAGCCTCATCCATCCAGGTCTGTGATACATGCCAAGTCAGCATGCTCATCCAAGATCAAGTCCTGAATGGCAGCTGTCTTCCCATTCACCAGCTTAGCATTCATCAGCAGCATTTTAAACCCAGGGGTTCTGTTGCCAAGACTATCCAAGGGCCCGTTTACATGGCCAAAAAAAAAAAAAAAACCTGAGAAGAATTCGTGTTGAACCCTATTTGTTTACACACATCATGGGCTATTCAGAAGGAGGGGTAGCAAAAAAACCCAGTTAACCCATGACTTTCCATCCCTCTATTTTTCCAGGGACTTTTTGGAAAGTCTAGGACAACCCGTGCTATTGGTTGTCTGAACAATCAGCAACCATCCTGTAACATGGGTTGAATATTGATTGGTCGGACTTACGGGCTTGCAAGGGAAGCCTTGTAATTCTTGATGCCCGGCTGGCAGAAGCTGCAGCCAGCTGAGAGCCACCGGCGCCTCCCTCCCTCCTCCTCCAGGCTGTGGCTCAGCCTCACTTAAAGCATTGCTTTCTATTGGAAGGAAAAGAAGTGGGGGGAAGAGTGGGGTGGGACAGAAAGCACTTAAAACATTGCTTTTTATTGGAAGGAAAAGAAATGGGGGGAGGAGTGGGGGAACAGGAAGAACTTTAAAGCATTGCTTTCTATTGGAAGGAAAAGACGTGAGGGAAGAGTGGGGTGGGACAGAAAGCACTTAAAGCATTGCTTTCTATTGGAAGAAAAAGAAGTGGGGGCAGAAGTGGAGAGACAGAAAGAACTTAAAGCATTGCTTTCTACTGGAAAGTAAAGAACTGTGGGGTGGGGGGGAGAAGGCCTTGGTGGATGCTCCAGACTGGCCACCCTGTCTGGCCAGCCTTGGCCCTCACCTGGCTCCCAGCTTCTGCCAGATGGGCTTTGGAGGCAGCAGACAACCCTACAGAGGGCAATACAAAAATGGTGGATCCTGAATTGCCAGGCTTCCCTTGCAAGCCACCCCTTCCAAGGTCCAACCAATCATAATTCAGCTTCGCTGTGTGCCCCTTTCCTGGGAGGGTGGTAAGTGTAAACAACAATCACAAAAACCCAAGACTTTTGCTACCCAGGACAAATCGTGGGAACAATCTGAGACAGATTTGAGATGAGGATATCTCGATTCTCTCTGGGATAAAAACTGTCGTGTAACTGAGCCCCAGGTTATTTGAGTTTGGAGATAGCTTAGGGACAACGAATACCCTATTCCTGTCCCTCTGATTAATGTGTAACTGTCTTTCCTTTTCACATCACCCTCTGTCCTGTACCACAGTAATGGCCACTCACTCAGATCCAATATTCCCCTTTCTCTTTTCAGAACACATCCTTCCTACGGTAGACTAGCTGTACACTTAGAGATGATAATGCAATAATAATAAAGTGCAAATTGTAAAGTGCATGGCAGGGGATTGGACTGGATGGCCCTTGAGGTCTCTTCCAACTCTATGATTCTATGAAAAAGAATGTAGCCCTCCCTTGTCTTTCAAGCAGCATGATAGGCCCTTGCCCTTGTGTTCCCCTGAAGTGGCTCCCCCAAAGGGGTGACTCCCCCCTTTGGTGTTGCCCCCACTGGATTCCTGTTTTATCTGCCAAATCCTTCAACTCTACAGCTGGGGTAGGTGGAATTGGCTGGCACAATGTTGAAATTTCCAACTTTTGCATGCCTAAACTCAATGGTAGTAAGATTGCATGTGTCTCTCTAGGAGTTTAGGCATAAGCATGTTTATGGTAACTTCCTGTTTGTTTGTTTGTTTGTTTGCTTACACCCACTCTTTTCCTGGGTCACATAGGCATTCCTTTGTTCTCTGGGGTCACGTGTGCTTGCTTGCTCTCTCTCTCTCTCTTTCTCCCTTCCTGTCATTCATGCAGCATCTGAATGAGATGCTCCAACTTTCTGATACTATGTAGAACTCTCTTTTCTTACCTTCTTCAAAAAGCTGAACTATGCACAAGTTATTTTGTGAGTAAATCTACTTTTATATACTTTATAAAGAAGATTTAGGCCTTGTCTGCATGGGCAATATACCCCATCATGCCCCCATCTCAGAGCCCTGCAGTCCATACAATGTAGGGCATTTGCCCCGTTCTGCCCCTGGGCAGTCCTCACCATCCCCAGGGAAGATATGGGGCTGAAACAGGGTAGGGACTATGTGTGGTAGGGCCCAATACACCATTAGAAGAAAATACCTGTTTTACTCTGTTTGCACTAGGAAGAAACTGATTGGGCTCAGCATGTCCACAGGAGCTCATCCTGGCAGGCAGGCCCTCACTGCTGCCACCACCTCCCTGGCTCTCCTGGAAGGCAGCAGTGCAGCACCTAACCAAGACTGGCCATATGCAGGGGGCCTCGGTCACATGTTGCAGGCTCCTTTCCTGCCTTTCAAGACAATGAGGAAAATGGTGGTGGCAGCTGCAGCAACAGGCCGGCATACCCGTCAGGACTTCCTGTGGAGGGAATGGGGGAACAAAGGGCCTGACCCATGGCCAAAACATGCCCATGGGGAGCCAGCATATCCTGGCTTGTGTAGATGAGCCCTAAGGCTGCTGACACACTGCAGAAATAATGCAGTTTGACACCACTTTATAACCATCATGGCGCCATCCTATGAAGTTCCAGGATTTATAGTTTGTTGTAGTTTGCCAGAGCTCTCTGACAGAGAAGGCTAAATATCTCACAAAACTATGAATCCCAGACTTCCATAGCAGTGTCAAACTGGATTATTTCTGTAGTGTATCAGCAACTTAAGTTTGATTTCTTTCTCTGTTAGATAAAGTGTGTAGGAGTGGCAGGTTGGTAAGCTGTTCTAACTTTTGCGGAGCACATTAGATATTCTGCTAGAGGGATCCACTAAATCTCTCATATTTCCCAATACAATCTGCTGAGTCACAGCTGGTTGTGGGCCTGAGTCTGCAAAAAGGTAGATTTTCCCTCCACAATTCCACTGGTAGAGTGTAACCAGACAGCAGCAGTAACAGTAGCAGTAGCTGGATAGAGGGTGCTTGCCTTTTGTTGACTCTCCTGGGCAGGCCTTCCTGGGGCTTCCTCTCTTGGCAGAAAGTGCAGTAAGTGCAGTTATGCATTGAGTTTCATGGCTCGGGGAATTAGAATCCTGATCTCCAAAGTCTCAATCAACATTCCAACTACTACATTGCACTGATTCTCAGAGGCTTCCAGGCTGCCCCTTAGCTGTTCTTGCCCCACCAAAGTAAGTACAGGTGAATCTGAAATCTGGATGTTGCTTTGGCTTTGTGGATCACACATTGTTCTAGTTGCTATGGTGTTTTCCAAATTTTTGTTTTGTTTCCTGTTAAAAAGGTTGTGCACATAAACATTTTGAAGTACATTTTTGAGACAGACATTTCAGGGAAAGGAGTTCAGATCTCAAAAGCAGAGACAAGACTATCTTGCCCAAGTAGCCTTATCCATACCAAAGAAGCTGATTGACATGCTTGCTTTTAACCAACACTGTACAGGCTGCATGTTTTTCATGCTGTGTCATTTTAGCACATTGGAATTCAACTGAGAAGTTTGTTGCTCTTCAAAGACTTCATTTGGAAACAGAGAAACTCTTGAGGGCAAGGGGAGGGAACTGAGCAGCAAGGATTTTCAAAGCTGCAAAATACTTTAGATCACTTGACACTCTTAGGGTGCTGACAAGGATCTGGGGGCACATGGAAGACTAGAGGAAGGATATTGAGAAGCTGGAATGTGTCCAGAGGAGAGCGCCCAGAATGGTGGGATGATGGGAGGTCTGGAAGCCATGCCCTATGAGGAGCAGCTTAGGGAGCTGGGCACATTTAGTCTGGAGAAGAGAAGGTTGGGAGGTGACATGATAGCCATGTTTAAATATTTGAAGGGATGACATACTGAGGATGGAGCAAGCTTGTTTTCTGCTGCTCCAGGGACTAGGACATGGAGCAATGGGCTCAAACTAGAGGAAAAGAGATTCCACCTAAACATTAGGAAGAACTTCCTGACAGTAAGAGGTGTTCAGAAGTGGAATACACTGCCTCAGAGTGTGGTGGAGTCTCCTTCTTTGGAGGTTTTTAAACAGAGACTGGGTGGCCATCTGTCGGGAATGATTTGATTGTGTATTCCTGCATGGCAGGGAGTTGGACTGGATGGCCTTTGTCATCCCTTCCAACTCTATGATTCTATGATTCTAAGTTCTTCTTGGCCAGCCATTTTCAAACAAAACCAGTTTGCCAGGTACAACACTCAATTGTGCCAGCAGGAGAAACGCAAGAGAGAAATATCAGTTTATAAGGTTCCCAAACTTGCCATCTTTAATTGGTGAACTGTATTCGTGTAACCTATCACACAAATACAGTTCACCAATTAAAGATGGCAAGTTTGGGAACTTTATAACTTTTTTTTTTTGGCTGCCATATTGGAATTTCAAGGATACATCAAATTGCCAGGCAGTAACTGAGTATTTTCTGCTTAGGTAGGGCACAAACTGCAAATCTGTGATAATGTTTACATATAATAATGGATGATTTGAATCTACAATTTACATAACTAGAAAGCATTGAAGAAAATATGTATGCAGCAAATTTAAAATGAAGTTCAGACTGCGTTTACCACCACCCCATTAGTATGCCCTACTACCCCCCTCCCTATTGTAGTATGTGGGGAAATCATCATTGTAATGTAAAAGCAATCTTGTGTACCTCATTCACATCCTTAGATAAGTCTAGGGTTTTTCCCTGCATGCTTTTGTTCTCCCAAAATTCCCTTTCTCTTATTTCACTGGGCACTTCCAGCCAACTGGAGTGCTGGGTCATTCAACACATGACCTAATTTAAATTTTATTGCTCTGTGTAAGTTCTTTTTTAAGTTTGAGTCTCCATGAGGTTGTTGACATCTTAAGCCATCTTTCCTGTAACCATGCAATGCTGTTTACCATGCAGCCTGTAGGCTGGGTGAGTTTTTCCTACCCTAAATACCATTAGTTAGTTAGGAACCTCTTTTTAAAGTTTGTTTTAGTATGTAGATTGAGATTGATATACCTTCAGTAAACTTTTGATTTGCATTTTAAACTGACTCCTTTGTTTTGTAATGAGTCTAATTTAACTGAGTCATCTCAGACCTCTGAATACACTTTTTAAGTGTTAATTGAGTTTCAGTCTTAGCATTCTTAAGTGCACTCTGCATGAAATTAAAAGTAAATGAATGGTTTTTTTAACTCTCTTTTTAAAGGAGATAATTCTTGTTGCTTTTTAAAAGGACTAGATCCTGGAATTTTTAATACAGTTTTATTTTTAGACTCATTACTCCTAGACCTATGATATCTCATAACTGGAAATATTGGACAATTTGGGGGGTCAGGTTGGGTGAAGCAGACCAGAGGTCAGTTGGAAGTCACAATGGACTGAGGCATGTCTGGAAATATAATGGTGAGAAAGCCCATATTAGGAATGAGCAGAAAGCCCCCGTAAAGGGTTTATGCTAACAACCCAGTCATTAAAGGGGTATGTGCTAATCCTTTCTTCCAGCTTGGTTGTTCCCAGCAGCAATTCAACCAAGCAATTATGTGACCATTCCTTAATCTATATCCTACAGAAATCTGTCCTCATATCCTCCTCCTGTCCAACCTTAACAATGGAGCCAGCTATTGAGCCAGGCCTGAGATGGCCCAGCTAGCTAACAACCTCCTTGGAATTCAAAGACTGAATCCTGCATACTGGGTTTCACAGCTGTGAGTAGAGTTCTAGGGAATGTATTAGTTGCATCAGGGATTCTCTTTTTGTTTTCTTTGGCTGAATGTATTGAACATCTGACTATCTTTGTAACTTTCTAAGTTTGAACCTGAAGAAGGAAGGGCCTTCTTCATGAAGTGTTTTGCCTTAAACATTTGCTTAAGTTCTGCTTGAATTAAATAAGCTTTTTCTGATCTTCCTATAGCTAATGCCTTCATGTGCCTATGCTTGGTCATTGCTACATTGGCTCTCTTTTTCTGGGGAAAGAGGGAAGAGGGAGGAGTGGGTACAGCTCTGCAGTGGCAGAGGGTTCCAAAGTCCCTGTGGTCTCCTCTTGGTCTACAGTAAAGGGGTACGAAAATCAAGAGGTAGTGGCGGCTTTCTAGAAGAGAGACATAGTTCTGAAGGGTTTCCAGGCTAGAGGAATCCCCGAGAGTGTGTCTTGGGAGGATCAGCATAAGAGTTCTCAGCAGAAGCACTCTTGAGCTGATTGCAAACACACACAAGCCTCGCCTCTCAAGCCTGTGCCGGTGGGCATGCACAGAAGGAGAGGCTGGGGCTGCGTGACACATACAGTTGAGCATTATCTGAAGACAAATGTTCTTTTGATCCAGAGTGCAACTTCAAAGGAATTTTCCTTATAAAACCTGAGATTATACAAGGATGTGTCCACCAGCTGTTTCCTTTTCAACCAATGTAGCTATTTACATTACTTCCCAGAAAAGTCCCTTTTTCTGGTTTGTAGTCTTTCATGTACTCTTTTCCTTTTCAACTAATGTAGCTATTTACATTACTTCCCAGAAAAGTTCCTTTTTTCTGGAGTGTGGATGTTTGGATTCCTAGGCAAGTGCCTGGTTGGAATCTGTGTGGCAATTCTTTGGGTTTTGCCTGCTTGCCTTGAGTTGTCCCAGGTGGAGGGAGAATTGATTCTGGTTCTCCTTGGCTCTACCCACCCACAGACCTAGCTGTTAGGCTGTGGGGGGGAGCTGTGCAAGCCCAAGGGACATCTGATTCACAAAGTTCTCTCTCACTGGTTTTCCCCAGGGAGGCAGGGCTAAGCTCGTGGGTGGGACAAAGGCAGGACCTGAGGATTGGCTGACTACCCAGGGAGGGGTTGGCTTGTCTCCTGGGAGGAGTCCTTTCTCTACTGACTTCTTGGTTGCCTGGCATCCAAAAAGCGGGGAGGCTTGGAAGGAAGGGAAAAAAGGGGGATTTTGTTTTGAATCTCCTGGCAGCTGCTATCTGTGTCTAGTGAGAGGCCAGTTAAGGCAGGATACATATGCTATAGGGTTCTTTCTTGCAGCTTTCCTGTCAATCTGCCATTCTCTCTGTGACAAAAGTGGGGGGGGGGAGGGAAGAAGGGCAGTGGCCACTGTTTGAGACAACCTATACTGCCTGAAGCTATCCTGAGCTATCCTTTTAACTCTTTTCTATCATACATTCAGTCAGAGGACTGTGTGTTTGTTTGTTTTTTGGTTCTCGCTGTTGCGTGACCTCCACGTAGTCAGGCAAAGTTAGGTTTACAACTCATGTCTAGCACAGCTGCAAAGATGCAAAGCTCTGCTTTCTGGAGGATCTTGGTGCAAGGATCCTTCTCCCCTGATCGGTGACCTCCCAGAGGGCCTTCTCTGCTGCCACTCCCAGATTATGGAATGGCCTGCCTGTCAGGACGTCCCTGAATTCTGGGATTTGGAGTGGAATTCATGAAGGCCCTGACATGTAGTTAGTTTGGGTCTGATACTTTCTCAGGCCTTGGAATGTCTGGGAGTCGCCTTTTATCTATTGCTTTGTCTGTCTATACCTCAGTTGCAGCTTTGCTATGTTCCTGACACATGATTCCTCATCAATAAAGAAGAATATTGATTGTATGTGAGTGTGTGTTCTCTGTACATCACAGTAAGCTGCAACTCCTTCAATTTTAATTTTACACCCTGTTAGTGTGAGGGTTCTACCCACAATGTCGGACAACGCAGAAACTGGAACCCAGACAGACCAAGAGCTGGTTGCCGCCAGCAACCAGGGGCCCGATGCCTCCAGGAATGAGGCCGGGGCAACGGGAGGTGCTACAACTGCCGCTGATGAAGGCATGAGCCGAGACCGCCGGAGGGCTGGAAGATTTATGCTCCCCTCTGATCCCTGGGATCTGGGAGCCAGGCAAGCTCCGGGGAGGGGCAGCATGCCAAGCTTCGGCACTCCAGTCTGAGATGTCCTGGCCCCCGCCTGGCCCTGGGCAGGGGGCGGCAGCTGGGAAGAGTGAAGGTCCCGCCGGTGGGACAGGCCCCCGGGTGAGGGGCCTTGTGAGCCAGGAGCTAGATTTTCCCTGGCTGAAGTTGGAACAGAGGTCCTTCAATTGAAGCAGCAAGTGGGAGAGATCCAGGCGGGACTCCTGGAACTTCTGCGAAGGACGCCTCCGGCTCCACCCGCCCCTGGTGGAGTCCAGCACCCCCCAGCCCAGCCAGCGGCTGCCCAGGTGCCTGGGGCTGCAGCCCCCGCTCAACCTCCTGATGTCCCCGGCCTGCCGGCTCCTGGACCAGCTCCCCCTGCAGGGGCCGAACCAGTTGAGCCGCGGGAGAGACCCAGGGGTCTGAAGCAACGGCACCTGAAGGCGACTTTTGATGGAGATGCAGCGAAGCTACCCTACTTCATGACTCAAGTGGTGAGTTTCATGACCCAGTGGGAGGGGGAGTTTCAATCTGAGGCAGAGAAGTTGCAGTATGTGTCCAACCAACTAGAGGGACAAGCAGCCCAGTGGCTGGTGGGGCTCTATGATATGGGAGCACCGGAACTGGGTAATTTCCAAGAGTTCCTGATGGCCCTTCGAGCCCAATTCGAAGACCCCTTGAGAGTGAGGCGAGCTCAGGTGGAGCTTAGACAGTTGAAGCAAGGATCAATGACAGTGGGAGAGTACGCTGCTCAGTTCCGCCGCCTGGCCAGCCAGGTACCTGAGTGGCCAGAATATGTCAAAGTGCAGTTTTTCCAAGAAGGTCTGAACGCAGACATCTTGGAGTGGGCCATGATCCAAGGAAACCCCAAAACCCTCCTAGGCTGGGTGCGCCTTGCTGGCGAAGTGGAGACAATGAAAGGCCACCTTAAGATGGTACGACGCCAGCAGGGTACAGAGGGGAAGGCCACCGGATCCACTGGGAAGAAGTCCAAGTCGGGGCACTCGGGAGGAACCACCACTGGTGAGACAGACGAGAGCGCAGGATGAGAAAGGGGCTTTGCCTGCATTGTGGGAAGAACGGTCATCACATAGCTGAGTGCCCAGAAAGGAGCCCTCGGGAGCCAGTCACCTCTAGCAAGCCTCAGCGGAGTGAGGGGAAAGCCGGGCCAACTAAGACCCCCTTCAAGCCCAAGTCTAAAGCGGCGGCCCGGGCCTTGGTGCCAGCCCATGCGGCCGGGGAGTCTTCAGAGGATCCAGAGGATAGTGGGTCCTACTCGTCCGACGCTGAGCCGGCGGGAAACGGATCCAGCCCACCCTATTAAGCGCCCGAGGGTGGGCTAACCCCGAAGGGCGCCCGGATGCTGTGGTGAGTGGGGTGAAAGGCCCGTTTTTTAATTAAAGCCAGAGTGGGAACTGGAGGGGAGGGCCCCACCCCACCCAAAAGGTGGTGTTAATGATTGACTCTGGCTGTACCCAAGTTCTAATACACCCCTCCTTAGTCAGTGAACTGGACGTTAATACTATTAAACTGGACAAGCCGGTGTGGCTGTCCCAGATGGATGGGGGGATGATGAAGGGGGCCCCCCGCCAGACGCATGACCGGCCCCATACACATGAGAATGGGGAACCACCAGGAGGAACTACAATTTGTGATTGCTCCAGGCTTAGTCCCCGCTGCAGTGGGTCTGAACTGGCTAAAGTACCACAACCCCACCATAGACTGGATAAAAGAGACAATGACTTTTGCTGACCCGTTGTGTACCAAGGAGCACAGGGTGGGGGAAGCATCACCAGAGGGGGGTCCCCCTAGAGGTTGACCCACGGAACTGCATAACTGCTTTGGTTAAAGGGGAGCTGAAAGGGTTGCCAGTGGAATACAAAGCTTGGCAATATGTGTTCGAAGAGAGGGAGTGCGACATTCTGCCACCCCACAGGCCCTTTGATTGTGCCATTGAGATACTCTCAGTCTAATCTCCCCAAGCCTCGCATTTATTCCATGACCCCAGCTGAAATGGAGGCACTCCAAGAGTTTATAGACAAGAACTTAGCGCGAGGGCTCATTAGGCCATCAACCTTGCCTGTGGGGGCCCCAGTGATGTTTAGGCGCAAATCTGATGGCGGTCTTCGTTTAATTCAAGACTATCAAGGATTAAACGCAATTAGTGTCTCTAACCAATACCCCCTACCTCTGATGAAAGACATATTAGCACATCTCTCCAAAGGGAAGATTTTTACCAAGCTAGACCTCCGGGAGGCCTACTATAGAGTGTGGATCAAGGAGGGGGACGAATGGAAGACTGCATTTAATTGCCCCTTGGGGGCTTTTGAGTTCCTTGTCATGCCCTTCAGACTAAAAGGGGCCCCAGGGATATTTCAGAACTTAATTAATGACGTGTTATGGGACCTGCTGTACAAAGGGGTGTTGGTGTATCTGGATGATGTATTGATTTACTCTGAGGACTATACGTCCCATGTGAAACTGGTAAAAAAGGTACTAGCCAGGTTGGGGGAGAACCATCTGTTTGCAAAAATGTCCAAGTGTGAGTTCCACCAGAGCCGTCTTGATTACTTGGGGTACTGCATCTCAAACAAAGGGATTGAAATGGACCCAGAGAAGGTCAAAGGAGTCTTGGCATGGGAGGCCCCTAGAACCAGGAAACAGTTACAGAGCTTCCTGGGGTTTGATAATTTTTATCGGTCCTTCATCCCTGACTTTGCGACGGTAGCCCTTCCTTTGACAGATTTACTAAAAACCAAAGATGGGCAAGGAAAAAGGGGTACCAAATCAAGTAAAGGGGACAAACCGCCCCAAAAGATAGTGTGGACCCCTCAGTGCCAACAAGCTTTTGATAAGTTGAAATCTCTTTTCACCACTGAACCCATCCTCAAACACCCTAACCCCTCCCAACCGTTTGTTGTCCAAGTGGACGTCTTGGATGTGGCAATGGGGGGGTGCTGTTGCAAAAGGTGGAGGAGGGGGAGCTGAGGCATTGTGCTTACTTGTCAAAGAAGTTTAATGAAACTGAACGGAATTGGCCGGTGTGGGAGAAGGAGGCTGGTGCGATCAAGTTAGCTTTGGAGACTTGGCGCCACCTGCTGGAGGGTTCTCCCAAACCTTTTGAGGTTTGGACCGATCACAAGAATCTAGAAGTGTTAGCTACCCCTAGGCGGTTGAGTCCTAAGCAGGTCAGGTGGGCCAGTTTCTTTTACCTGTTCAATTTCACCCTGAAATTTATCCCAGGAAAAAAGAAATTTTTGGCCGATGCTTTGTCCAGACTCCCGCAGCATGAGAGCAAGCGTAAAGAAGTCATTGATACCATTTTTTCTCCTTCCCACTTAGGACTAGCGGTCCTCACATGGAGCAAAGCTAAGCTACAGCCGCCCTCAGCTGACCTGGCAATGGGGCCTGAGTCTGTACCTGAGCAAACTACGAGGGAGGTCCCCAAGGTCCCTAGGCCTGAGCCCCCGGCGGTCGGGGCTGATAGCTCCTCCCCAGTCGCTGTTCCCAGTGAGATTGCCCTGGCTGCTGATGGCTCTGCATTGCCTGTTGGCTCGCGGAAGGATGAGGGTGGGTGGCAAGCTCAGTTGGCCTTGCTGCTGCCCACGGATCAGTGGTTCCTGGCCCACCCTGGGGAGGTGACCATGAGGGAGGGCTTGGCCTGGAAGGGGGATCGTTTGTATGTCCCGGAAGCCCTAAGGGCGCTCATCCTTAAGCAGTGCCATGACGTCAAGAGTGCTGGACATTTTGGGTATATCAAAACTTTGCACTTGGCTAGGAGACAGTTTTTGTGGCCCAAAATGAGGAAGGAGGTGGAGGAGTATGTGAAGGGGTGTCCCACGTGTGCCATGGCAAAGGGTGGGTCCGGAAAGCCCAAAGGCCTGCTCCAACCTCTGCCCACCCCAACCAAACCCTGGGAGGTCATCAGCATGGATTTCATAGTAGAGTTACCTGAAAGTAGGAAAAAGACAGTTATTTGGGTAGTTACTGATTTGTTCTCCAAACAAGCGCATTTTGTAGCCTGCAGGAAAGTCCCCACTGCCTCTCAATTGGCCAAATTGTTCATCCAGCATATCTATCGTCTCCATGGCATTCCTGCCAAGATTGTCTCTGATCGGGGGGCCCAATTTACTTCTCAGTTTTGGAGAGCTTTTACCAACCTTCTGGGGGTTGAGCTAGGCCTCAGCAGCTCCCATCATCCCCAGACGGATGGTCAAACGGAACGCTTGAATCAGACTCTAGAACAGTACCTAAGGTGTTATGTGAATTTCCAACAAACTGACTGGGTAGACCTCCTACCTTTTGCGGAGGTGGCTTATAATAATGCTACTCACCAGAGCACAGGCCTTTCGCCTTTCAAGGTCATCACTGGACAGGACTTCGGTCCCCTGCCTTTGATGGAGGGGTCTTCCTCGGGCCCCGTTTTTGTCTCCCAGTGGAGTCAAAAGGTCCGGGACGCCTGGCCTCATGTGATTTCGGCTTTGGACTTTGCCATATCGTGCTACAAGCACTATGCTGATCAAAAGCGGGACCCCACCCCGGAATATGCTGTAGGGGACATGGTTTATTTGTCCACTAAGTTTCTTAAGAGCCCCCAGCCCTCCAAGAAGTTGGGTGCCAAGTATATTGGTCCTTTTCCTATTGTTAAAGTGATAAATCCTGTAGCATTTGAGTTGTCTTTACCTAAATTGTACCGACATGTGCATCCTGTATTTCATTCCAGTTTGCTCAAACCCACGAGTTCTTCAGACCAACACCATCCGGCCCCGGAGGCCGCGCCACAGCCGATCCTGGTGGACCAAGACCAACATTTTGAAATCTCTGAGATCTTGGACTCTAGGGTTCATCGGGGAGTGTTACAGTATTTGGTGAAATGGAAGCACCTGCCTTTGGGTCATGCTGAATGGGTTGCCTCCGAGCATGTCAATGCACCGCGCTTGTTGAGAAAGTTCCATGCCCGCTTTCCTGATAAGCCCGGCTGATGGCGAGGGGGGGGAAGGTGGTCTTCGGGGGGGGGGCAGTATGTAAGGACATCCCTGAATTCTGGGATTTGGAGTGGAATTCATGAAGGCCCTGACATGTAGTTGGTTTGGGTCTGATACTTTCTCAGGCCTTGGAATGTCTGGGAGTCGAGCCAGGACTCTTGGTTGGCATGGTAACGCTGGTCCTACCAGGAGCTCAAGGCCAGCCAGATGGCCTAATAGCCCTTTTTACACCCCCCCCCATGACTTTGATGTCCTCCCTCCTTTTCTCACGCTGGAAGACTTTTATCTATTGCTTTGTCTGTCTATACCTCAGTTGCAGCTTTGCTATGTTCCTGACACATGATTCCTCATCAATAAAGAAGAATATTGATTGTATGTGAGCGTGTGTTCTCTGTACATCACACTGCTGGAGGAGATCCGTCTTATTACCCCCTTAGACAGCTTTTAAAAAGCTTTCAAGACGGATCTTTTCTGGCAGGCCCTTCCTGAATAACTATCCTGGCCCAAGACTCGGCTGTCCTTTTCCTCTTAGCTGCAATTGGATTTTTTAAAAATTATTGTATGTTTTAATTTTTTTCCTAATTTAATATATTTTTAATTATTGTATGTTTTTAATCCTTTATAATATAATATTATTTTAAGGGGTGGGTGGGGTAGGGTATTGTAATTATGGAGTTTTTATATTGTAAGCCGCCCCGATAGCGTTGCAGAGGGGTGGGATAGAAATAAAATTTTATTATTATTATTATTATTATTACTGATCAGCTGGCATGTTTGACCCAAATTCAGCTGAAAATTCAAGAACAACAGCTGCTGCTACAACAACAGCAGATAGAATTGGAAAGAGAGAAGCAACTGAAGCAGGCAATGAAGCAGCTACTCATGCAATCCAAACATGACCTTAGTGAGGCCCAGACATAGGACCTCTGCCATGCAGCATCAGTCCTGGAACCACCTGTATGTTGTGATGCTCAGTCAGCCTCACCTGGCTGAGAGTTACCCTGCCGGGCTGGGGTGGACAATGATCAACTGCAGGTGTTGGATGCCAGAGCTGCACCTCATCCAGAAGAGCCCATGACTTGGGGCACTTGTGATGCACCTCCACTCGAGATGGTAGAGACGTGCCCAGTGGAGAAGCAGTCCTCTCAACCCTACCTTCCAGTGCTTCCTGACGCCAAGGGAGTGGAAGCTGGTGGGGCCACTCTGGCCCACACCCCAGAGCTTCCGGGAGCCCAAGGAATGGTAGCTGGTGGGGCCACTCAACCCTACCCTCCAGAGATTCCTGAAGCCATGAGAGTCCACACTGGTGCGGACAGGGCTCTAAACTGACCTAATGTCAGCCCATCTCCACATGGATCAGCTAGTTCCTGGCGTGGGACATGAGCTGTTCCAGGGGATGGAAGACGCGGTCCAGCATCTGCCAGCTGCAGAGGTCGACCTGAAGGAAGGAGCAGGCCTTGCTGCCAGCAAGTGCCTAGCAACCCCCAGCAATGGAGTGGTGGCTCCACTCTCATCACCTTCATCTTTGCATCGTTGCATGCTGAAGCCAGAGAACAACTTCTCTGGGTGGAGGCAGGGGACTAATTTCTCTACCAAAGCCAAGGCTGCAACCCAGTTCCTCACAGACGAGTCTTCCTCTGCTTGCAAACAGCAGCAGTGGCAGCAGTCATCTCCTATGTCGAGGGCAACACCTCAAGCTTCACGAGGGCGGCCGAAGGTGCTTCCTGCCCGAAGATGTTTCTCATGTGGTGAAACTGGCCATCTCAGGTCACACTGTACACAGCAGCTCGCAGTAGCTAACGTGATAGGGACATCCACTTCCACACCCCAAGATGATGGAAGGAAGGTGCCACCTGCTCCTGCAACTGTGCCTCCCAACCACCAGCATACATTGCTTGTCAATAGGAAGGAAGTGGTGGCATATGGGGACACGGGAGCACAACTGTCTGCAATTCATCGTGCCTATGTCAATCCTCAGTTCATGGATGACTACACGGTGGTGTCTCTTCAACCTTTCTACGCCCCATCCATCAAGCTTCCTACGGCCTGGGTGCCAGTGGAATTCAGAGGATGGCAGGGCCACTGGACTTTTGCAGTCTACACCAACCTCAATTACCCCACTATACTAGGCGACGATTTGGCATATCATGTGGAATAATTTTGTGAGTCTCAGCAGCACCACCCAGTGCAGATCTGCAGCCAAGGTCTGCAGCCATCTGCTGTGGATTCTGAGGAGGAGGCCTTCCCTTCAGATGGCACCATGGCTGAGGACGCTGAAGACCCTGTTCTTGATGACCATGATATACCTCTTTATACCATGTCAACAGTCAACAGTCTGAGGCAAGCCTACCTGTGATCCGGATGGAGCAGAACGATGAGCAGTCTCTATCTGTTCCATGGCAGAAGGGGAAAGGAGATGATCAGCCATCTTCAGGAACCCAGCAGACCAGATTTGGGATCACCAACGATTTGCTCTACAGCAAATCTTGGCCTGATGGCCAGAATGACGACTGGCAGCCCAAAGACAGCTGTTAGTCTACACAAAATACCGAGACAAGCTTCTGGATTTAGCTTATGATCTCCCTAGCAGACAGGCTGGGGTGCATCATACCATGGACTGGTTAGGGAAGTCTTGTTCATGGGAGTGGGTGGATGCTGCTGTCACTGAGTCTGTATGATCCTGTGTGAACTCCTGGATGGGGGGGAGGCACAGAGATCTGACTCAAGTCCCTCTCCAGCCACTTCCTAGCATACAGGCCCCATTCCATGGAGTGGCTGTGGATGTTTTGGGACCCCTTCCTCACAAGGTGGCGAGGGAAAGTCACATTTTCATGATTTTTGTGGACTTTTCCACCCAGTAGCCTGAAGCTACACCACTAGGTAGTGGCTTGGCCGAAGCCTTTGATCACTTCTTGACTAACAACTTCGTGACTTCACTCTCTACTGACTGGGACTTGGTGCAATTGCACTTCTGGTTTGCATACAGGGCTATCCCCACATCCCAGTTTATCCTTTTTACCTTCTGAGTTAGTGTATGGCCATGAGGTTGCAAGGCCATTACAGTTTGTACAGCACCAGTGGGAGGGAGATTTGTCTTCTGAGTGGCAGGAGATGTCCAGGGCAACTTGGGCGACAGCAAATGAGAACCTCCAGCTGGCTCAACAGCAACGGAACCCTCGGCACGCCCAGAGTGCTAGAGAATATTTTGTCACACCAGGAGATCCAGTGTTGGTCCTTCAGCTGATCTCATCTGCCGAGACAGAGACATCATGGGAAGGTGGGCGCACAGTCTCAGAGCACCTTGGGACAGTGAACTTATCTTACCCAGTTTCCAGAAGTCAGACCCAGGCTGAAGTTGTAACCATGTGACCTCCCTGCAGATGCTCTACAAGAGACCCAGGTATTTCATGAACCTTCCACTCCCAGAAGCATAAGGAGATGGAGGCCCAGGCGGTGCCTGTGATACTCGTGTGGAAGGTGGTGGCCTGGCAGATGGGGCAACCCCTTCTGACCTCACCCAGAGGCATCCGCAGCAGTTTACCCAGTTGACAGCCAAGGCTGCTCCATTGTTCTCTCCTCTTCTCACCACTCATCCTCAGAATGTGATGGTGGCTGACGGCGAAAGGCCATCTGCAGAGCAGCCCAGACGTGTGTCTCCTGCAGGGACTCAAGCCTTGGAGGAGGAGGTGGACCCCGGACGTTATCCCATGCTATGTGCAGAAGACCTCTTCAAGAATTGGAGCCTTTTTCTGTGTGTATTCTGTTTGCTTATTCCCATAGGCTATTGGTAGGTGGCCTTAGCCACGGGGTCTGGCCACGGCATGGCGTTCATGACCCATATGGGACTATTCAAGTTCACTGTTTTTCCTTTTGGCCTTCGCAAGGTGCCCGCAATGTTCCAGCGATTGGTGACGTCTCTGCTGAGAGGTGGTGGGGCCATCGCATTTGCCTACCTAGATGACATTGTTATCCTCCCTGATGACTGGGAGGGTATAACTCCTTGCAGAGGCTTTCCAGGCCAGTTTCCTGCCAGGGAGAAGAAGGAGAGCAGCTTCTGGACAGCCATTCTGCCTGGGGAGATTGAATTTTTTTTAAAACTGTTGGGAGAGGCTGCTTGTTGCTGAGGGGCTCGAACTTCTGACCTTGCCCTTTTACCCTCAAGAGCCCTCCTGTGAGTCACACCTGTGAGTCACACCTGTGAGTCATTAGGGGGTGGAACTGGGAGCCTAGCTCTACATAACTCCTTGCAGAGGCTTTCCAGGCCAGTTTCCTGCCAGAGAGAAGGAGAGCAGCTTCTGGACAGCAAGTTTCCTGCCAGTTTCCAGGCCAGTTTCCTGCCAGGGAGAAGAAGGAGAGCAGCTTCTGGACAGCCATTCTGCCTGGGGAGATTGAATTTTTAAAAAAAAACTGTTGGGAGAGGCTGCTTGTTGTTGAGGGAGGCAAAAAAACTTGCACAGGCAGCAAATAAAGGGAACACATGGTCTTAGATGTCTCTACACTAATGCACAGAGCATGGGAAATAAGCAAGATGAACTTGAACTCCTCGCACTACAAAACAAATATGATATAATAGGCATTACTGAAACCTGGTGGGACGAGTCTCATGATTGGAATGTAGGAATAGAGGGGTATAACCTTTATAGGAGAAACAGGCCAAACAGGAAAGGAGGGGGAATAGCATTATATGTCAGGGATATTTACACCAGTGAAGTGATCCATGACATCAATACTGGAAGCCAGGTGGAGAGCATCTGGATAAAAATTAAAGGGGAGGGAAACAACAGGGATGTTATTGTGGGACTCTACTATAGACCCCCAAATCAGATGGAGGAATTGGATGATGCCTTTCTAGAACAGATGAACACACATGCAGAAAGGAGAGATGTAGTAGTGATGGGGGACTTCAACTATCCTGATATTTGCTGGCAATCTAACTCAGCCAAAACTTCAAGGTCTAGCAAATTCCTTACATGCCTGGAAGACAATTTCATGGTCCAAAAGGTGGAAGAGGCAACAAGGGGGTCAGCTATTTTAGATCTGATCCTAACCAACAGAGATGACCTGGTTAATGGGGTGCAAGTGGTGGGATCCTTAGGTGAGAGTCATCATGTTCTCCTGGAGTTTGTTATACAATGGAAAGGAGAAGCCAGGCATAGTCAGACACGCATTCTTGACTTTAGGAGAGCTGATTTCAATAAACTCAGGGAAATACTGGGGGTGATCCCATGGTCAGGAATACTAAAAGAGAAGAGACCTCAAGACGGATGGGACTTTCTCAAAAGGGAGATACTGAAGGCACAATTTCAAACAGTACCATTGAGGAAGAAAAATGGGAAGTGTCTCAAGAAACCAGGATGGATGACTAAAGAACTTTCAATGGAGCTAAGTTTTAAACGGAACATGTATAGGAAATGGAAAAGGGGGGAAATCACCAAAGAAGAATTCAAACAGATAGCGAACACGTGTAGGAGTAAAGTCAGAAAAGCTAAAGCGCAGAATGAGCTCAGGCTTGCTAGGGAGGTTAAGAACAATAATAAGGGTTTTTTGGGGGTATTTCCGCAGCAAAAGGAGGAAGAAGGAAATGATAGGGCCACTACGTGGAGAAGATGGCAAAATGCTAACAGGGGACAGAGAAAAGGCAGAATTACTCAACACCTTCTTTGCCTCAGTGTTTTCAGAAAAGGAAAAGGAGGCCCAACCTGAGGATAATGGAACAGAGGACACAATAGGGGAAATCCAGCTCAAAATAAGTAAAGAGGTAGTACAGGAATACCTTCTTAATCTAAATGAATTTAAATCTCCAGGACCAGATGAACTACATCCAAGAGTATTAAAAGAGCTGGCAAATATAATCTCAGAGTCATTGGCAATAATCTTTGAGAACTCCTGGAGAACAGGAGAAGTCCCAGCATACTGGAGGAGGGCAAACGTTGTTCCCACCTTCAAAAAGGGGGAAAAAGAGGATCCCAACAATTAACGTCCAGTTAGTCTGACATCAATACCAGGGAAGATTCTAGAGCAGATCATTAAACAGAGAGTCTGTGAACATTTAGAAGGCAATGCCATAATCACAAAAAGTCAACATGGGTTTCAGAGAAACAAGTCATGCCAGACTAATCTGATCTCTTTTTTTGATAAAGTTACCAGCTTGGTAGATGAAGGGAATGCTGTGGACATCGCATACCTTGATTTCAGTAAGGCCTTTGACAAGATTACCCATGACATTCTTGCAAACAAGCTTGTAAAATGTGGGCTAGACAAGTTAACTGTTCAATGGATTTGTAATTGGTTGACCGGCCGAACCCAAAGTGTGCTCAGCAGTGGCTCCTCTTCGTCTTGGAAAGATGTGACCAGTGGGGTGCCACAGAGTTCTGTCCTGGGCCCAGTGCTATTCAACATCTTTATCAATGACTTGGATGAGGGAATTAGAGGCATACTTATCAAATTTGCAGATGACACCAAATTAGGAGGAGTAGCTAATACCCTAGAGGACAGGATCAAAATTCAGAATGACCTGGGTAGACTGGAGAGCTGGACCAAAGCTAACAAAATGAAATTCAATACGGAGAAATGTAAAGTACTGCATTTACGGTGGAAAAATGAAATGCATAAATATAGGATGGGAGAGACCTGGCTGAATGAGACTACGTGCGAAAGGGATCTAGGAGTCCTAGTAGACCACAAGTTGAGCATGAGCCAACAGTGTGATGTGGCAGCTAAAAAGGCCAATGCGATTTTGGACTGTATCAATAGAAGTATAGTGTCTAGATCAAGGGAAGTAATAGTGCCACTCTATTCTGCCTTGGTCAGACCTCACTTAGAATACTGTGTCCAGTTCTGGGCACCACAATTCAAAGCGGATATTGACAAATTGGAGCGTGTCCAGAGAAGGGCAACTAAAATGGTGAAAGGTCTGGAAACCATGCCTTATGAGGAGAGACTTAGGGAGCTGGGTATGTTTAGCCTGGAAAAAAGACGGTTAAGAGGCAATATGATAGCCCTGTTTAAGTATTTGAAGGGATGTCACGCTGAGGATGGAGCAGGCTTGTTTTCTGCTGCTCCAGAGACTGGAACACGGAGCAATGGATGCAAGCTCCAGGAACAGAGATTCCACCTCAACATGAGGAGGGTCTTTTTGACAGTAAGAGCTGTTCGGCAGTGGAACACACTCCCTCGGAGCGTGGTGGGGTCTCCTTCCTTGGAGGTCTTTAAACAGAGGCTGGATTGCCATCTGTCGGGGATGCTTTGATCAAGATTTCCTGCGTGGCAGGGGGGTTGGACTGGATGGCCCTCGTGGTCTCTTCCAACTCTGCAATTCTATGATTCTATGATCACCTGGTGACAGCCTTTCAATGGATCCAAGACACCAGTACGACTGTCAAGGCAAAGAAGTGCCAGCGGGAGCTGGACAGAGTGAGTTACCTTGACTATGGGGTGGGTCAGGGGACCATTCCTCCATTGTAAGTGAAAGTGGACACTAGCCAGGCTTGGCCTACCCTGTGCATCAGGAGGTCCATGCAGTTGTTCCTCGGGTGGGTGGGAGACTACCAGAGGCTTGGGCCTCGGTACCGCCAGGTAGTGGCTCCACTTACAGATTTGATGAGATCCAAAGAACCTGACCTGGTGAAGTAGACAGCAGATTGTCAAGAAGCTTTTGACCACCTCAAATGTGCTCTCACGTCTTCTCCAGTCCTGATGGTGCCAGTCTTCAACAAGCCGTTCATCGTGGCTTCAGATGCTTCTGACAGAGGAGTTGGTGCGGTGTTGATGCAAGACATCTGGATGGCATCTTGCATCCCGTCCTGTTCCTCGCCCAGGAGTTGGATGTCCGGGAGTTGACCCCGTATGTCTGGGGTCAACACTTCACTCTTCAGACTGACCATGCTGCTCTACATTGGCTTCCCTACGATCCAAGAGCTACTAACAAGTTACTCCAGTGGAACTCATCCCTGCAAGACTTTGACTTTGATATTCAGCATGTTGCAGGTAACTCCAACTCAGTTTTGGATTCTCTCTCACGGAAGGGACTGTTGGGAGGGTAGGGAGGGGCACTGTTACATACTGTCTGTGTTTATGATTTCTCTGTACTGTTTATTTTCTTACATGTTTAACCTTTTCTTTTACTTTAGCTAACAGGTGGAAATCCCAGCCAGTTTGGTCCTACTTTCAGTGTTCCAGACCACCTGAGATTTGGGGGGCGTGTCATGATGGCCTGCACAGCCATCATGGACAGTTCATCTACAAAATCTACAGGTCACAGCAACTGGAAATTTCCATTCTTTGCTTTCCATAGCAACAGGTATTGAGAGGGTGGGACCCTCATCTCCTAAGCATGACATCACATCACCTGACTGGAGAGCCAATCAGATTTGGCAACACAGAACCAATCAGAGATCTGACCAAAAGACTTTTAAGTTTCTGAATTCCTTTGTTCTTGGCCACATGCTGGAGAGCACAAGCTTGAGACTCATCCTTGGGCCTCATGCAGGAACCATCTGGCTTGGGCCAAATGGAGAGACATATACCTTTGTAGAGAGATAACTAGACTGTGATAACAGAGGTTGGGGGAAGCCAATCTCTCTCTCATGGCCTAATAACATCAGAAGGGCCCTAAATGATACCTGAAGCCTCAGGAGGAGATTTCCATTTAAAGACTCTGAATCCCATCTCCAGAGACTGAATTAGGCCAGCTAGGATGAGCCTGGCCTAGCCATCCCATTGGGACATGACTGATGATGATGGGCATCATAAATTGTAAGTTACTATTATCTTAGCTTAGGGAACAAGTCTAGCTAGGGTGCGGCTATACGATCATAAAAAAATCCGTATGGAGGGCAAAAAATACGAACAGCCTGTCGTTCGTATGCATACGAACTGGCTATACGATTTTTAACCCCCCCAAACTCTGTATGACTCCCTCTTCCCAAAGCTGGCTGGAGCGAGCAAGCCAAGTGGCAGTTTTAAATCTCCCACCGCTTTTTTTTTAAAGGTTCCTGGTTTGCGGACAGTCGGTTTTCCGTATTTACAATATAAAATAAAAATAAATAAACATATAAATTCACGGACTTACCGGACTCTCACTAGCTGGGAGACCAACATGGCGGCCGCTCCCAATTCCCCTCCATGCTAGCCCCGTCCCCTCTTCTCAGCCAGCCAATCAGATTAGCCTGCCTGTTCGTATGTGTGTGAACAGACCGTACAGACCCATCAGCCATCCGAACGGCGTACGGATTTCTCTTCGCAATCCGCTTTCCCTCCCGAACGCCGCATGTGCGTATTTCAGGGTGGAAAACTGCCCCCCTTTTTGCATTTGTGTGCATCCGAACAGCCATTTGTACTGAAGCGCGAACTTCCGCACGCCGTATGTATTATTTAAATCGTGTAGACGGGACCCTAGATGCGTTAGCTTTTATGATTTCATTTTAGTACTCTGACTGAATGTATTTCTTTGTAATCCTAAACTGAAATCCTGGAGGCATGTTTTCCTCCATGCTAGCCTTAAGCATTTGGAACTAAATTAAAGCCTTTTCTGTATTCCTAATCTTCATGGTCACGTGCCTTCCTTGGTCAGCTATCAGAACTTCTCTGGGATAGAGAAAAAGGTCATTGTTGATATTCCAACACAACCTGTCTGGCTTCTCGCTGCGCTAGACAAAAGGGAAAGGGTTAACTCAGCGAGTGGTGGTGGTGTTACCTGAGAAAGGGATTTCTAGACTAGAGGAACCCTTGAGAGTGTGTTTTCAGATTGTACAAATAGGCTGGGAGCCTTCCCTTCCTGCTGGAAGAGAAGGGCCAGCTTATCACACGTGTACTCTTTCAGTTTGCATTGATTTACCAGTGGGAAGTGTTAGGAGTGTGAATAATTCTATGCGATGACACTAGGGCTGTGCCCCCTTTACCTTCTCCCAATTGTCATGATGTCCATGTAGGATGTCGTAGATGGTGCCTTACTAGAGCAATGAAAACTCACTTATATGGGAAAAAAGGGCAGCCCTATGCAGATCAGATGCCATATATCTCGTACTATTTCTTGCCACACAGCCAGGGCTGCTCCTTTCCTTCCCCTTCTGTACACTTGTGTATGTGAATAGACAAATATATGTGATCCCAGAGATACGCTTATCCAGATATGCACACAATGGAAAAACAAAACAAAACAAATTAATTAAAGTGTTCAGTCCACCAGAAGTCCACTCCACCAGAAGTCCCACCCCGGCTTCACTCTGAAGCCAATCCTCAGCCACCACATGGCCAAAAATCCAGATTTCCCCTCAATTGCAGAACAAACTGCAAATCTTACAGATCCAGGGGTTCCTACAGAAACCCCTATGAAAATGTGCATCGTTGAAAACACTGTGTGTCAACTGTGCTGCAAATATGGAGTGAGTATGGGGTGGGTGGGTTGCCCATGCAGACAAGTGCTAATTTCAGTGGGATTTATCCCCAGGTAAATACAGGTAAATACAGAGTTGTATTTCAGTCTTAATCTTTGTGAGAGAGTCTACTCAGAAGTAAGATGCACTGAGAGGAAACTTATGTATGTCCACCAAAAGAACAAAAGCCTAATTACACCAGTTGACTCCTCTTTTGAGAAAAAAAGATCAGAAGAACCAGCAAGTGTGGGAACAACCAGGAACTACTTACTGCATCTTCTGCATAACAGCTCCCTCAGAGTGAAGGGCTACCATGCACACAGAGACAAGAAAATGTGGGTGACAAATTTGGCTGGGGAGTGAGAGGAAGCAGGGCTTTGTTAACAAGGCTTTGTTAAGGGAGCCCAGGTGGTGCAGTGGTTAAATGCTGGTACTGCAGACCCAATGTTGCAAGTTCGATCCCAAGGGCTTCAAGGTTCACTCAGCCTTCCATTGTTTCTTAGGTCAGTAAAATGAGTACCCAACTTGTGGGGGCAATTAGCTAACACACACTGGGAACTGCTAAGAGAGTGCCTAGTGTGCTTTAAAGCAGTGTAGATGTGTAAAATGCTGCTGCTTAACAATTTGTAAACTGCTCTGAGAGCCTTTGTGGCTGAAGAGTAGGGTATAAATACCTAAAATAAATAAATAATAAAATAAGGCAGAATATCACCAATATAGGAGGAGAACAAAAGGTGGGGGGGGGGTGGCAAAACACATGCCCCAAAGAAGTGACTGCATCACTTCAACTTTAAATTGCCCTGTTTATTGTTCAAAGGAAAAGGTTCTGCTGATTGTGCTAGACCACAGGAATGGTAACCAATGGTTACAGATGGTTCCATGTTTCAAGTGAATTGCAAATTTAAATGCAGCATTAGCAACATAGGTACACCTCAGTTAGTGAAATAGACATGATTTTGTGCTTTTTTTTTTAACAGAAAATTTATTACCAGAAGCAGAAATAACATGGAAAGAAAAAGATAGGTTTCTGCTCCACAAAAAGGAAGAGCGATTCAACATTTTTCAACCATAACATGTGAAATGAAACAACCAGGTCAGGTAAGTGGGGTGAAAATAATAAATGAAACCTTCCTTTATTGATTAAAGTTGCTCTGTTCCCAATCTGGACTCAAAGCCCAAGGATCTCCATTCTCTTGAAGCAAGAGGACCATGTAGGCAGAGTTTTAACACCCTAGTAAGGAAGGGATCTTCCTCCTTAATGTACTACTGTTAATTACCTTCTTTATTACATTCCTTGTTTAAGGTGGCAGACTCTCTGAAATGTAAACAAACCCCAGTTCTTGTTGTTTAGATTTTGATACATCGGATACCTTCCAGAACAAAAACAACCATCCCTGAGCAATCTGATAGAAAGCAGACAAGGGTGTGTGCTTTGAACTAAGGCGTTAATAAACTTCCACATGTCTATGTGAGGGAATGCCAGTTGAAAAAAGATATATAAGGTGGCGCTGGGAGTTGGTTCTTGTTTCACTCTGGACCTCTAGAGTGTGTAGTTTTATTTCTTCAGTGGAAATAAACCTTCATCCCACAGCTTGCTTGTGTTGTTTCTGCTAATGTGGACCTTCTGCTGGGCAATAAATCTCATTCTTGTGATATAAACATTTTGTAAGTAAAAAAAAAATATTTTGAACCTTCTAGAGTCTGCTTGAAGAAAAAGCTTCCAGGGATTACCTTTTCCTTTCACCAGCGTCTACTTTTTTATGACGTTCATTTTGATGGCCAAACTAATAGATCTATGTTTTTTTAACACAGTGGTGGTAGCTGGTGGGGCAGGTTTGTCTGCATTCCCCTTTTACATTTTGCTATGCCTACGTGCCCAGTAAGGGATTCTGGAGGCAGATGCTGTTTACCCTGCCTTTTTGTAGGCAGACACACATGGCTAGAGTAGGATCAGTTAGAGTAGAATCCTGTTCTTTCTCAACTCAATTTTTGTTTATTTAATGCAGCCATGCCACTGCAGCCATGCCACGTATTATTTATTGCAGACATGCCACTGCAACTTCTTATCCCACCGCTGCCACCACTTTTGCAATGCCACACCACTGCATCACAGCCGAACTACATCTCCCAGTGGTATAGCACAAGTACTCATGTGTGGATGTGTTTTACTGGCTGTGCCTACTTGTCAGAGAATCACTCAAGCCCAGCTGCACGTCTTAAATTAATATAAAGAACGTTTATTCGCAAAGAATAAAATATAACTTCATAAACAAGTCATTAGGCTTGCACATTCATTCCCTCTATAAGCCTCTTCCTCTCTGACTACTCCCTCCAGCACCCAGCTTAAAAACTGCCCCTCTCTCTGACTGCTGCTCTGAAACTGACATTCTCCAAGCCTTAACTTAACTCCACTTAAAACTGAATTCTTTCTTCACTCACTCCCCCTTTACTCCTCCAGAAGCCCTTCCTCCTTCTACCTCCTCGCAGAGGATTGGCTCCTGGAGTCCACTGTCCTCATTGGCCCCCTAGCTGTCTGTCACAGATGGTAGGCTTGTCTCTGTGAGCCAATAAGATTTCTCATATGTGTTCATATAAGAAACAATTTTATTAAAGACAGTGCTTCTAAACGTAGGTGTTTTAATATGATATTTTTTAAAAAATTGTCTGCCAAATACCATTGTTCTCCAAGTCAAAGGGCTACGTTTGCACTGCTCATGGCCTGGCTACCAATCATGACTGCTTATTTGCATGTTAAGTACAGCTGCTGCTTGCCTTTCACTGATGCTTAGCTTCAGTGGTGACACTAGGGGGGTATGGAGAGGAGGGGTGATACCCGCCTTAGTGACGCCACAGCTTAGCTTCCTGAAAATAGGTATCACACTGGTCATGTAGAACATTTTGCAGTTAGCCAGTCAGTTTATGGTTTGCAAGCATTCCTTTCTTTAATTAACAAGCTCTTCAGACACCTCATCCTGTCCATCTGAGCAGCAAGCTGTGTGTGTTTGAATCTGGCCATGCAAAGATATGATAGCTAAGAACTCTGCTTTACTGGTCTTTTCCAAGAAATGAATTCTTTCTGGTAGTTTATTTAAGGATTATGTGTTGGTTCCCCTGGAGCAGCTATAGTCATGCTAGAGACCATTTCGAAAGCACTCTTTTCATTCTGTAATGGTCTCTTTTATTAATGTACATTGGGTATTTTCAGTGCTTTATTGGGTGAGTAGCTTCAAAAAGGTAATTTCAGTGACACAGAATCAGAGTTGGAAGAGATGACAAGGGCCATCTAGTCCAACCCCCTGCCCTGCAGGAAATTTACAAAATCAAAATCAAAGCATTCCCTACATTCCGTCTGTTTAAAAATCTCCAAAGAAGGAGACTGTACCACATTCCAAGGTACTGCTGAACAGTTCTTACTGTCAGGAAGTTTTCCCTAGGGTTTAGGTAGAATGTCTTTTCCTGTAGTTTGAACCCATTGCTCCATGTCCTAGTCTCTGGAGCAGCAGAAAACAAGCTTGCTCCATCCTCAGTATGACATCCCTTCAAATATTTAAACATGGCTATCATGTTACCTCTTAACCTTCTCTTCCCAGGCTAAACATGCCCAGCTCCCTAAGCTGCTCCTCATAGGGCGTGGCTTCCAGACCTCCCACCATTTTGGTCACCCTCTTCTGGACACATTCCAGCTTGTCCATATCCTCCTTGAATTGTGGTGCCCAGAACTGGACACAGTATTCCAGGTGAGGTCTGACCAAAGCAGAATACAGTGGAACTATTATTTATCTTGATCTAGATAATATACTCCTATTGATGCAGCCTAGAATCACATTGGCTTTAGTTGCTGCATCATATTGTTGATACTGTTCAGCTTGTGGTCCCCTAAGACTCCATGACAACTGTGACATGGTCTTCTAGTGCAGTGCTTAGCTCCATATTTTTGTCACCTCCACACTTAATCCAGAAGGGAAGAGAGACATGAAGGATTACTACAAGCCGCCAAAGTGTTTGTATGAACTGCCCGCATGTGGACTCAGAGCTGTTGCAACAATAATGTGGCTTTACAATGCCATCGTTACTTTAATATACTTTGTGTACATATTCACCTCAAGACATTCTAATTTAGATGCCCTCAGAAAACCTGATGCTGAAAGCTAGGCTCACATTTCCTAGAGCTGGTGTACTTCATGCAAATCATGCCATATGGCCCTGTGCACCACTACTCAGTTCCTTGTACTTCAAAGGGTAATGAGAGTAAAGTTTCCTCCAAATCAGGGGGAGAATCTATTTCTCCCCATGAACTAGTCAGTTGATTGCTGTCCAGGTGCCTACTAGAATCCAAGCTGCTGGGTGAGTCCAAGCAACTAGTATGGCTGTAACTGGTCAGAGAGATGCAGGACTAAAAGGCTCTAGTCAAGGTAGTCAGAAAACCATGCTTGCTTAAAATCATTATCTATTGCTTGGTTGACAGACATCTGACATCCTTATTCTGTAGTTTTGTAATATCTGGTTTCCTATTCAGAGTTTTGTTTTAATACTGGAAACTATTGTTTAAAATCTGAATTGAGATTTGTTCTTTCAGATTCAGCTGACACTGATGGGTGCTCTTCTGTGACTGGGCAAGAAATCAGGAAGGGAAAGGATTCACTGTGCAATGCATGTTTCTTTCTGTCATGCTCTCCCTAATCCTAAATAATTTTCTCCATTCTGCTTAGAGAATAAACCTCATTTGGCCCTCCTGATTAATTGCCATGCAGCCAGTGTCATCTTGGGAGCTCCTCTGTGTTTGCTATTCAGAACAGCCTCTTTGTTCCTGAATTCTTGAACGGATTTTGTAATGGAATTAATCAAACATGAGCATATCATGCCAAAGGCAAGTGAAGCACTAGACAGAAATCTAGAAAAACATCCAAGGGAAGCAAGAGATGGAACAATTTGCCTACATTTACTACCATATTTTTTCCTGTCCTAACCTGAAATAAAATGAAATAAGGTTGTCTGTATTCTTGAACTCCACAGTAAAATAAAATGTAGTCCTTGTTCCTTATCTCCTCCTTACAAGAATAGAGTGCAGCAGGAGGACTCTTCCAAACATCAGTGCAAAACTGGGGGGGGGGGGAACCATCAGCTTCTTCATCCGTGGTCTCTATGAATCACACAATCAGGTTACTGCACCTGCGCAGAATAGCATTCGAACATTTGTAAAGCAACTGATCCTGCTAGAGTCTTAGTGGCACTCTCCGTGAAATGGCAGGCAGAATTAATCTGATGACCTGCTAGAGAGTGGGCCTCATTGTAGAGGGCCATGGCCAGTCGCTTTTCGTCATCAGGTAGTTTTTCCAACAAAGGAAACACTTGCTCCCAAAGATGTTGCTGATATGCAGACATGCATGCTGAGTAGCTAGCAATTCTGATCCCAAGCGCTCAGAGGCATAGAATTTTTTAGACATGAAGTCTAATATTTTACCCTCACAGTCTGCAGGAGTGGTGTCAAGTCATCTGGAGAGACTTGGACTGGGAAGCCTCAACAATAATGGAGTTGGGTTTTGCATGTTGAGAGAGCCAGTCAGCCTCAGGTTCAACAATCCGGTAGAGGGTGTCAATTTTCTTGGAGGTAGATGGGATGGAAGAAGGTGTAGACCAAGAGCAACGCACTATATACAAAACAGAAAGAAGTAACAGAATAGAAGAAGGGGTCAGAACCTTTGTTTGGATCTGCCCATAAATGGAATCAATGGGACAGTCTTCAGAACAATCCATCTTCAAGTCCAAGCTGTTAACCATTCGAATGATCTCCTCTGCAAAAGCAGTGACATCAGTTGGAGATGAGGATTCATGTTCCCCAAGGGTTTGAGGAGAGGAGATGAAGCATCTCAGAGTCACAAGTGGACATATCTGAATAATTGGAAGAGGAATGCCTGCTATGACCAGCACGGTCATGGTTCGGCCTATGAGAGGAACAAGGTGGTTGAGTGGCAAAGGTCGCCCTATGGACAGCATTGGTGTCGAGCGGTGCAGGCTGGTCAGCCATAACATGGAGAGGAGAGTCATACTGAAGGAGGTGTCAACCATCTTTCAAAGGAGGGTGAATTATAACAGAATGGGCAACAGAAGAAGAATGAGAATGGAGCCTTTGCTTTTTCTTGGCTGGTAGGCATCTGAGTGCCAGCACCGAGGGAGGCGATATTCACAGCCATAGTATGGATCATACATGTAAATATTTTCCAGGCTGTCATAGTAGTAGTAGTATGAAGATGACTGGTGTCTTTGATGATGCCTCAAATCTGAGTGGCCATGTCGATCCTGATGGCAGCCAGAATTGCATTGATGCCCTGGAATCACACCTGGAATGACTCCATGAATCAGAAGAATTGGTTCAATCAGAACCCGTCGAAACACAGGAGGAAATATCAAAAGGAGTGGGAATGCAAAGCACAGTATTTCAGTGGAGGTGGTGGAGGTGGAGTACAATGTCAAGTCTTGGTTTGCTCGACCAATGGAAGAGCCTTATCAAGTACCACAACAGCAGCTTGTTGTGTGGATTCAACAATGGCTGGAACAGTGGACTGCTGTACCTCGGAAGTGAAAGGATCCTGCTGAGCCACAGGTTTGGTAGGTACCTTAATCTGGATAATATTCAAGGGTTCGACAACCTGTTGAGATGGAGAAGTTGACACTCCAACCAGAGTCCATATAGGTGTAATGGCAGGAGGCAAAAGTTTTTCTATCAGAAGAAGAGGAAGAGAGCCAATTGGTCTTTCTTTTTCTTTTTATGCTTCTTCTTCTCCTTGGACCAGAGAAGGTCAGCCTTGACTGACTTTCTCAGAGTTGTTGGGACCCCTTCAAATGTAGAGGGGTGACAATAACCTCTGATGAAACAACATCATCATGAGATTGCTTTGTGCTGGAGGTGTGGGCAGCTGCCTCACCATGTGAGTGCTTTGAAGAAGACAAGTGAGGTTTTGAAGCTGTATCAGAATGAGAAGTACCAGGCAAAGAGAACTGAGATGCATGCCTGGTAGGGTCTTTTGAGGTAGTCGGTACCAACACAGCTCAAGTCTTGGAGTCACGACAGAGATCGGAATCCTTGGAGGATCAAGATGAAGATGGAGTGCAAGCCAGTTTCAAGGATTACTCTTATAGCCTTGAGCCTCAATTCCCTATTTCTTTGAGCCCGAAGGCCTTACAATGTTGACATGAAGTGATGGAGTGGGCCTTGCCCAAACAGAGAAGGCACTTGGAATGTCCATCGGGGTCCGGTATCTTCAGGTTGCATACCAAGCAACTCTTAAAAGAAGCACCAAAGACATATCTGTCAGGGGATGATAGGACACTCAATCCCCAGCAGAAGCCAAAAACTATCTCAGCGGACTCAGTAGCAACCCATTCCCAAGACTACTCACACACAGAGTGTTTGACGTCCAAATAAGCAGGAGGCACTTTTATCTTCAAAGTCAAACAGTTGCAATATATACAAATATTTACAATTGAAGGAGAAACTTCTTCACCAGGCCTCAGCATTCACAGGAAGAGAAGAGGGGAGAAAGTGAGCTCTGTTCTGAGCTCTCTTATATATACATCTACAGGACATTGCCCTCTAATGGCCTGACTAGGCATGACTTGGTAGTTCATGCAGTCAGCCATTATGACTCAGCATGGTTCTGCAGTTTGGCCATTTTATAATGGAGTTCAGTCTCTAACTCCTGACAATATCACAACTGAAGAAAGAAAAACCAAAAGAGAAATTGCTAGAGAAGAACGTTAGCTGCTAGCGTGGTGGACAGAAAAGAATTGAGGTACTTTTGGCAGGCTTGGTATTTATATACCACAGGGAGGTGGATGGAGCTACCACCAAAAAGCTTTGCCTAATTGCTTTAGAATGTTCCAAATGCTGTTCTGTGCAGGTATAGTAAACCAATTGTGTGATTTCACAGGTGACCACTCAAAAAAACTACAGTTACAGGTAAGTAACCTATCCATTAGCCATCACCTAGCAGTTCACCTAGCCCAAGTAGCACCAGCACACATCTCATCAGCCTGGGACAGAGGCTCCTGCTGCCCTTCAGACTGTTTGCTGAATCAGCTGACCTCATAATATTAATCTGGAATAATATGATTATTCCATAATACAGGCGTCCTCCACTTTTTGATACCTTGCTTTTTGACGATCTGCTCTTTTAACCAGTCTAAATGACTACCCATACCGTATATTTGACATGGTGTTTTCATCTGTGTTTCCACTATGGTTTTCCAAACACACACTGCTGTTTTTCTCTCTCTCAGTCAATTTGGCATCTTTTTTTCTTTCTGTCAATTTGGCATGTTGCTTTTATTTTCTCTCAGTTGACTCAGCATAAAGAAAGTGCAGCTTCTGCACCAAGCTCTCCAAGAAATCCACTCACCTCACCCTATCTGTCCTCCACTTCCAGCACCACAGACGTTTGCAGTGTGATTCTGATCCCTCAACTTCTTTTCGTTCAACTAAGTACAATAGTTAGGATCACTTTTTCCTCCTTTTAAATTTCTGAGTCTGTTGCATGTGTGCATGTTTTCTGAGAAAACATGGAAAGAGAAAGCTATAAGTGTAAAAAAAAAGGATTTAGTGAACTAGTGCTTGCATTCATAAGAAGAGAATCTGTTTCGCTGGGATCTCATTCCAGGAGAAAAGTAGAATATTAAATAAACACACACACAAACGACTCAGTTCAAAACATAATTTTAAAAGGGTCATTAAGGTATACAGCATGTTACGTGAATGAACCCAGAGGTTGTCCAAATGGTGAAAAAACTCCTCACAGAATGCGAGGAGAATCCTACCTGTCTTAATGATATTCAGCATGATTTCACCATATTGTGAAAGAGGGGGGCCAAAACTAGCAAAAACCTTGCCAGAAAAGCCTTCACAGCTTTTCCCATCTTTTTTTAAAAATGCAAGTTTGCGCATTTCCACTCATTAGGACTAGTGAATCGATCTGATATGCTTGCCCAAACGAGAGGAAAAGCAAACCTGATTGGCCAGATGAGCGCAGGGGCTGGGGCTGGATGTCAGGCTCATCCCTGAATTCTGGGTGTTGGAGTGGAGTTCATGGATGAGCCTGACATGAGGCCGTTCTCCTTGTCTGGGCCTCTGGAGTTTTGGAGAGAGGCTAGCCCGCCTTGTTGGCCTGAGAACGTTTCTCTCCACAGCGGCTCAAGGTCAGGGCGTCCAGGTGCCAGCCGCCCTGAGAGGGAGGCATTTTTACTCCCTGAATACTTTTCTCACGCCGAGGGGTTTATCTGGGGGTTTGCTCTTGCTGTATTCTGTTTTGGCTTTGTTCTATGTTCCTGACACATGAATCCATGTCAATAAAGGAATTTATTGATTGCATGTGAGCGTGTGTGCTTGGCACATCACACTGGGTTACAGGACAAGCACCTACTGCTGCCATGCTGGATTTTCTCCTTAGCGAGTGATTGCTAAGGTGATAAAACAGGTGATTTGTGTTAACTTTCTCTCTTTTTTCAGAAAGGTGAAATATCGCTTGTGCACACCATAGAAATAGGGTTGTTTTTTTAAAAAAAAAAGTTTGGCGGCAGCAGATTTAAAACAGCGAGTAATCCATTTGTGGTCCCGTCTCAGCTACAGGCATGTGAAGTTTATGGGGCCATAAAACCATTAAGACAGGTTGCAGCTGCTGCAACTTGCTAATACTGTGGAGCAATCGGGGGGGGGGGGGTTCCGTGTAGACAAGCCCCTAGTTTGCTGTAAGTACATAACTAATGGCTGTTTTCTAGACATCACTGGAAAAGATAACTGACTGCATCCATTAGGCTGAACGTGTCGACAAATGTAAAAAATAAATTTGTTTTCAGGATGCATTTGGCTTCATTTTTCTTAACCATCACATCCCTGCCTTTTTGTACCAGTGACCGCTATTATGTCATAATTTGCAAGCTAAAAAAAGACTGGGTTCCACTTTCCAACCATTTCCACTTTTTTACAGTCGTCTAGTCCCTAATCTGTCCAACAAGCAGGGGATTATTGTAATAAGCCATCAGTCTTGCCTTCCACCCCCCACTTCTTCCTTCTCCTCCCACAGTTTTTTATGGACAGAGGTGGGCACTTGCCTGCTGTGTTCTGGAAACACAAAGGAGGAAACTAACAACCAACGCCTTCCAATGGACTAGTGATAGTTCAGGAAGCAAGCATGAGTGGATGGCCTGTTGCATAGGGGCAGTCACTCACTGGCTCTCAATTTCCACTGAGGACCATACAGCAAAGGCCTGTATGGAGACCTCATAGGCCTTCTTAAGAAAAGGAGTCATGCTGAATTAGGAGAGCAAAATCCATTTGATGGAAAGAGAAAGCATTTTTAGCCAGGCAGGGAGGAACCAAGCATGACTAAGACCACGTCTGTAAACCCCAGAAATCAGTTCTTTCCTCTCTCAGCCAAAGCAGCAGACAGGGCAAGAAGGATATATGGAGAAGAAAACACAAGACGTAAAGCCACATACAATGTAAAGACAAAAAATAAAGTATTTTTTTTAATAATCCCTGAAGGACAGATACTGCATCTATGAATTCCAAGAAAGAAAGCTATATGAAAAGCTTTTCTGTCTTGATAACTGTTCTCATAAGGAAAAAAGGTATCAATCACATTTAGTTGTCAATTTCTGTGGTCTATTGTATCTGTTAATCTATCTTTACAGCATCTAAAACATGGCTGAATTTAAATGGTACAAAATGTATTCATTGTACCATCTGAAATTTTTTTTTAATCAAACAGTGCTTGAACAAAAACAAACTTCAAGGGGAGATTGGAAAGAGAAATAGCACAGTTGGTATATATACGCAAATTCATCCTTCAACAGTGTGTTGAACAAGGACAGTGGGTTCCTGCCACACTATGAATATTAGAGCACCAGTTCATACTCCAGCCTCATGATGGCTCTCCTGCCCATTTTATTCTTTCTGGTTCCCAGCCAGAAATCTTCTTAATATATAATGCTCTTGGGTATGTTGCCATTTCCAGTGTGCTGATTGGTCACTTAGGAAACTGACCAACCCATCAAAGCTCTGTTTGAGCAGCCAATCAGCACACTGGGGGTGGAACCATGTGGAAGTTTAAGTCCTTTCTAAACATGGCGGCAGCAGAGGAGGTGTGAGTAGCATGGGGGGATGTGGTGTGTGTGTGTAGCATGGCATGTGCCTGAGTACAGGGGGTGCCGCAGGGATGCCATGCATTTCGCGGAGGGGGGTGCACAGTGGTGTCGGGGGCGCACCTGGTGGAGGGGGGTGCAATCTTGGCAGTGGGGGCATGTGCGCCTGGCAGTGGCAGCATAAGTTTGGCAAGGGGGTGGGTGCCTGGCAGCGAGGATGTGCACCTGGCGGCAGGGGTGTGTGGTGTATGTTGCACCGTATATAGCTAGTATACTATATTCCAAGAACTTCCTCCATCATTCAAATGGGTATTTACTCATCTTGGTTTTAGGCAATATTTTTTCTCCCACCCAGTCTCCGCTGTCTCTTTGTTAAAACTGAACTTGTCACCCATAACCATACCCACAGGCTTTCCATTTCTATTACTATTCACACACGCAACCTGCTCATTCATGGGTATAACTGTCTGTCCATAGGCACTTCACGCCATGCATCTGATGAAGTAGACTCTGGCTGCATCTGCACTGCAGAAATAATCCAGTTTAACACCGCTTGCAATATTCTTGCAAGCTGATGAACTGCGGGCTAGACAGTGTTACAGTTAGAGTGGATCTGTAATTGGTTGCCAGCAGAACTCAGAGAGTACCCACCATTGCTTGCTCTTCATCCTAGACGTTCTGTCCTGGGTGTGGTGTTGTTTAACATTTTTATAAATGGCTTAGATCAGTAGCTCTTAACCTTTTCTTTACCAGGGACCCCCTTTATATCTTTTGTTGCTGCGGACCCCCAAGACTTAACTCAAGATTTAAAACCCCAATAACTCATGATGATGATGATGATGATACCTGATAATGATGATAATAATAATACAATTATGCCATCCATTAAACCTTCCCTCAGAGGCACTGGTGGGGGAGGGAAGACTTTTCTTCTGCTTCTTCCTGCCAGTTTGTGGCTGGAGCCGATTGAATGGCAATGCACAGGCCAAGCCAGCCAGCCTTTGCCTTGGCTCCTGTCACATGGCCACTCCACTGCAGGGAGGAGCTAGGCCAAGCAGCCTTCAAGCCTTCACAGACCCCCTGTGATGACATTACAGACCCCTGGGGATCCCCAGACCACAGGTTAAGAACCACTGGCTTAGATGATGGAATAGAAGGCATTTCTATTATCAGAGTTGCAGAGGACACCAAATGGCAGTGGGGGCGAGGGAGGAAGCTAATACCCCCGACAACAGGAACAGAAATCGAAATGATCTTGACCATCTTGAAGAGCTGGCATAAAACTAACAATATGAATGTCAACAGGGATAAATGTAAGCTGCTACATCTAGGCAGGAAAAATGAAATGCTCAAATATAGGATGACTGACACCTGGCTTGAAAGCAGTACATGTGGAAATGATCTAGGGGGTCTTAGTATCATGAGTCAACCAATGTGGTGCAATGGCCAAAACAGCCAAATTCTAGGCTGCATCAATAGGAGTATTGTATCCAGATCAAGGGAAATAGAAGTCCCACTCTATTCTACTTTGGTCAGACCTCACCTGTAATACTCTGTCCAGTTCTGGGGCACCACAGTTCCAAGAAGGATATCAACAAACTGGGACAAGTCCAGAGAAGGATGACCAAGGGAATCAATAGACTGGAATTCTAGCCTTATGAAGAATGACTTGTGGAGCTGAGTATGGTTAGCTTTGAGAAGCAAAGACAATGGAGCAAACTTGCTTTCTGCTGTTCCAGAGGTTAGAACACAAATCAATGGACTAAAATTACAAGAAAAGATATTCAACATTAAAAAGAACTTTGTTTTTTAACCTGTAAGAGCTGTTCAACACTGGAATAGACTGCAACAGAGGGTGTGGCCACCTTTGGAAGTCTTTAAATAAAGGTTGGATGAGTATCTTTCAGGACAGCTTTAGTTGTGTATGCCTGCATAGCAGGGAGTTGGGCTAGATGGCCCTGTGGTCCCTTCCAGCTCTTTTAAGATTCTATGATTCTATGTGTGAGAGGAATATTCTCACCATCTCCTCCCCGGCAGCACTGGTTACAATTAGCCCCTGACCACTTCCACCAGCTTTCATCAAGGTGAAGAGATGAGAGAACGATGAATGCAGTGTGGCTGCAGAGAAATGCCCAGGAAGTATGCCTTTCCGCATGAGGTTAGAGCAGGATTTCGGCATTAATTCTACCCCGCAGCCCTCCAAAGTCCAACACAGGAAGGATGGGAGGATTCTCCCTTTACTTGTTTCTTCTTACTGGTACCGGTACTGATCTTTTATCCAAATACCAGAAACAGAGTCCTTCCTCTCTCAGCCCTTCTTTCCTGAGCCCTTGAAGATAATTCAAGGGACTCAGATGAGTTGGTGGGAAGTGTGCTGCTCCACTCCTCTTCTTGCTTTAATTCTACAAAGCTTCTGTCCTTCCCATTATCCCTGTGCAATTGTCATAGTGGTCCCGCTCCCAGAGTTTTAATAAGTTGCTGCTATTTTTTCATCATCATCAGTTGGAAAATTAAAGAAACCCTGACCTTACAGCATATAGAATTTCATTTTAGATTCATAAAATCATAGAATTGTAGAGTTGGAAGAGACCACAAGGGCCATCCAGTCCAACCCCCTGCCTTGCAGGGATATATAATCAAAGCCCTCCCAACAGATGGCCATCCAGCCTCTGTTTGAAAACCTCCAAAGAAGGAGACTCCACCACAAACCAAGGCAGTGTATTCCACTGTCAAACAGCTCTTACTGTCAGGAAGTTCTTCCTAATGTTTAGGTGGAATCTCTTTTTCTTTATTTTGAATCCATTGCTCCATGTTATAGTCTCTGAAGGAGCAGAAAACAAGTTTCTTCCCTCTTCAATATGACATCTGTTCAAGATTTAAATATGACTATTGTGCCACCTCTTAGCCTTCTCTTCTCCATGGGGTTGCCTACACAATGAAAAAATGCTCAAAGAATTTGCTAAGAATGCCATTGGTCCTCATGCACAGTGGCCCACATTCACCCACATTCAGAAGGAGGGGGATGGAAAATTCCACAGTCTGTGATAACCACTTTCGCTGTTTTTAGCGATCTTTTTGAAAAAGTGTGCGAAAATGTGCACAATAGGTCATCTGTGCAATCAATTCGCAAAAGGTCAGCTGTACAACCAATCTGCAAAATGGCTCACAAGGCAGGGCTTGCAATGCTAGAGCCGCCATAGTTGTTTTGCTGCTGGCCTGGGCTGAGTCCCCGACAGCACCTGGGCTATGCTAAAGCCGCTTCCCTTGGCTGGATAATTACGCCTCTGGGCAGCCTTCATCGCTCCCCCCCCCCCCGGAATAAGCTGCTTTGGGACTCTTTTGAGTGGTGTGGTCATGTCGCTGTGGGGCCATTGTGCCTTCAGCCGTGCACTCCCTCACCACTCCACTCTTGACCAGCAAGTCTGTTGCTGGTTTCTTCAGGCGGTGCAGTCACCTTGCCACTGGGCCTGTGGGCCTTTGGCCCATCCCCACCCTGCACCACAGCCACCGGCCCTAGAGGCTTTTTCAGCTGATTGGGCACCACATCAGATGTTCAGGGGAGCAAAGAATAGACATAATTTACAGTCTACTTACACCCCCCCACCCCCAAAGGGTTGCTCGCATTTCCCTGTCTGCAGGAAACCAGGGGCTGATTTCCCTTCCCTGTCAGGTTGCAGTCAGTGAGTCAGGACAAGGAAGCCTGGCATATGTGTGTGTGTATTGGGGAGAAGGAGGTAAAGGGGGTTGTGTGTTGTCCCCGTGGAAGGAAAGGGTCTTCACACACACCTCCATTCCTGCCTCCAAGATGAGGATCGTGTAAAGGGTCATGACACAGAGCTCTGTATTGAACTGGGGAAGGAGCCACAGGGAGTGTGCCTGGTTAAGGAAAAGGCAGTGTGTGTGAGGGGGGAGCATTTATTTATTGATGTGTGTATTTGGACAGGAGGCTCCTGCATGGAGTCCTTCCTCCCAGACCAGGCTTTCCCTTCCTAATGCCTTCCCTTTCTTGGAGAATCCTCCAGCCTTCCCTTTGTTTGCTAGCGGGGCTGGGGCTGAAAGGTTCCGGGAACGCATTTCATAACTACTCCATCTCAGGGGATGGGGGGGCAGGGGAATGGCTTTGTAAAGGGGTACTGCAGGCCTTTGCCGTCCCCTGCACTGCGGACTCCAGCCCTAGAGACCTTGGGAGCAGTGCAGTTGTGTTGCCGTTGGGCCTTTGGCCGTGCACTCCCCCCCACTGCACTGTGGACTCCGGCCCGAGAGGCCTTGGGCCTACTCCACTGCTGGGTTTTTGAGCAATTGCTGATCCCCCCATCCTGGCTATGTGAACTGCAAAATCGCTTCTTCGCTTCAACCAATTTCAAACAAAATCGTGGGCACAATTGGGCACTGGAGCGAAAGGGAGGTAAGGTGATATTTTCCGGACTTAATTCTCCTGTCTAGCTAACCCCCATGTTAAACATACCCAGCTCCCTAAGCTGTTCCTCATAGGACATGGCCTCCAGACCTTATACAATTTTGGTCGCCCTCCTCTGGACACATTCCAGCTTGTCAATATCCTCCTCGATTTGCGGTGCTCAGAACTGGACACGGTATTCTAGGTAAGGTCTGACCAAAGCAGAATGCAGTGGCACTCTTACTTCCCTTGATCTAAGCACTATACTCCTATTAATGCAGCCTAGAATCACACTGGCCTTTTCAGCTTCTGCATCACAGAAGATCCACTAAGACTCCTAGATCCCTTCGTTTCACATGTACTGATGTCAAGCCAGGTGTTACCCATCCTTTATCTGTCAGTTTCATTTTTTTCTGCCTAAAAAAGAACCTTACATTTCTCCCTGTTAAAATTCATTTTGTTAGTTTTGGCCCCGTTTTCTAATCTATTAAGGTCATTTGAATTCTGCTCCTGTCCTCTGGGCTATTAGCTACCCCTCCTAATTTGTTGTATTTTGGCCACATCATGAGAAGACATGACTCACTAGAAAAGGCAGTAATGCTTGGTAAGGGAAAAGGTAGTAGAAAAGAGGAAGATACCGAGTTTGCAAAACCTGAGTAGGGCTGTTGAGGATAGGTTGACTTGGAGGTCTCTCATTCATAGGGTCACCATAAGTCAAAGTTGATTTGGCGGCAGTTAACAACAAATTCTTCTTTGTAACTCCCAGATATTTAATTCCCTGTCTTTTCACTTTAAAGTTGGAAAGAACAATTAGTTCATTTTCCTCTTCTGAAGTCCTATTTTTAGTCAATAGTTTTGTTTTATCAATCTGAAGCATGTCCCAAACATTTTAACCTTTTCCGAGAAAAACCTTCATTGAGTCCAATGGGTTTTGTGTCATTATCACAAGATCATCATACATAAGGCCTCAGTTTATACAGTACTGTTCTTTTTTAACCCTCACTCCACAGATTCTGTCGTCTTGCCTAATATCTATCAGTAAAATTTCTAATGCTGAAATGAACAACAAAGGTGAGAGGGGGCAACCTTTTGTATTTCAACCAAAGTTGTTGCATTGCCATTTACCAAGATTTGGGCCTTTTGAACTGAATAATAATAATAATAATAATAATAGTTATTATTATTCTTTTAACCCCACCCCTCTGTTAAAAACAATCAGGGTGGCTTACAAAAATTAAAATACAAATACAGATTAAAATCCCTAAACACCACCCAGCCCCACCCTCTCCCATAAAAAGATATTAAACCAGTATAAATTAAAAACAACTAATCTAAAATCACATTAAAAATAATAGATAGCCAGCATACTAAAAGAGGCCAGGAGCTCCTGAGGCCTGGAGGAGCTCTGAATAGATTGCCGTTATTGCTCAAATAATAATAGGACTTTTCACCAAAGTCCATTCTCTCTAATACTTGAAATAAATAATTCCAAGAAAAATTATCAATGCTTTCTCTGCATCCAAAATAAAAATAAAAAATAAAAACACCCTTTTTATCATTATGATGGTCCACATATGGAGTAATATTTAGAACAGTTCTTACATTGTTCCTTAGTTACCTTTTGGCAAAAATCCACTGTAATCCTCATGGATATTCTGAAAAATATGTTTTCTCAATCTGTCTGCCAAAATGATAGTAAATATCTTATAGTCATTGTTTAATAATGAAATGGGTCTTCTCTCTGGCTTTTCTTCGCAAACGAAGATTCAGGAAGGACACATCCCGCGTTTTCTGCAAGCGCGCTGATGACTAAAAAGGCCAATCCAAGATAAACAAGTCCAGTTACAAAAAGCACAGCAGAAGGTCTCCTTGGGTGATGTTTTTGGGTTGTGATTCTTTCTGCGTTGTCGTTTCTCTTCAAGACTTGTTCGGCGTGAGTTCTCAAATAAGGCTGCAGCATTGTGGATAGTGCGTCCCCATGCCTCCCGATGTGAGGCCAGGGCGGACCACTGTTGGTGATCAATTTGGCCGAGCCTGAGATGATCCTGAGATGAGATCCTCCTATTGACATCATTAGACAGCTTTAAAAAGGCTGTCAAGATGGTTCTCTTCAGGCAGGCTTTTCCGGAATAGCTAACCCCGGCCTCAGGAACCCCCTCTGGAGGTTGCTTCTGGACCTCCAAACTGATGCTGCTTGCTCGAAAGGGTTTTTAATAAATTGTATTATATATTGATTTTAATTTGTATTAATTTAATAATGTTTTAAGAGGGGGAAGGGATTTTGAGTTGTTTTATACTGTGTACTATTTTATTGTTGTAAGCCGCCCCGATTGCTCGCAGAGGGTCGGGATATAAATAAATTTTATTATTATTATTATTTTATTGTTGTTTCAGGGAGTCTTTGTATCGCTTTTTTGGAGCGCCCCTCTTACGCTGACCCATGGCGAGTTCACCGTAGAGTAGTATTTTTGGGAGGCGATGGTCCTCCATCCTAGAAACGTGCCCTGCCCAGCGCAGCTGCGTTCTCAATATCATGGCCTCAATGCTGGTGATCCCTGCTTGCTCAAGGACAGCAACATTCGTCACATAGTCAGTCCAGTGTATATTTAGGATTGTGCGTAGACAGCGCTGATGAAAGCGCTCGAGGAGTCGTAGGTGGTGGCGATAGGTGACCCATGTTTCAGATCCATAAAGGAGGACAGACAGTACAATGGCTCTATACACACTGATTTTTGTGCTTTGCCTCAGGTGTTTATTGCTCCAGACTCTTTTGTGGAGTCTTCCAAATGCACTATATGCCTTTGCTAATCTGTGATCGATCTCTTTGTCAATCTTGGCATCTGAGGAGATGATGCTTCCCAGGAAGGTGAACTGCTGAACAGACTTGAGCACAGATTTGCCGATGGCAATGTGGGGATGGAGGTGTTCGTCCTGTGGTGCAGAAATGGGTCTATAATTCTTTATTAATGTTTCATCTGTATCGCCTTCATGAATCATTGTAATGCAGCCTTTTCTCCAAGAGTCTAGCATCTGTCCTTTTCCCAATAACTGATCCCACACCATCTTTAGTGGTTGAAGTAACTCATCTGGTCTGAGCCTGGAGTTTTTCCAGCTTTAATCTTTTTAACTGCTTTGATAAGTTCCATAGTAGTCACAGGCCCTTTCGAACTTTGCTTTTGTTCCAAACGTATATCCATGAGCTGGATATTTAGTTCCCTACCAGCTCTCCCTTCAAGATCTTTCTTGAAAAACCCACAAATCAGACATAATTCCTGCAAGAATATTCATGCAGCACTGCAAAATATTCATGTTAGCACTGCAAAAAGAAATTTGTTTGACTTTGAATTAAACTTTAATTGAATTACATGCCACGTTATGATGTTTGATGCAGGGTGTGGGTGGGTGCATGCCACATCCCTGATATACTAATAGGTACTAAAACAGAATAAAGTTTCATCAAGGAGGAATTGTTTTGCTGCTTTCTTTGGCACCCTTGGGCTATGATCAAGAGATGTACCAGCACCATGGATAAATACAGGATAGATATCTCCACTGAAACAAGAAGGCATCCTTCAAAACAGTGCTGGGGATCAAAAGTCATCAAAAGTTTCAGTGGAAGATATAGATGGATTAATTAATCAGTGATGGAAGTCAGATTCACATTCATACTGAATCTATGAAACCATTGTTCAAAATACACCAAGCTGAGAGGTGCACATATATAAACCTGTGTCTGGATTGTCAGCACTTCAAGCTGCGGGAGAATGGAGGGCCCTTTCAAGTTACATGGTTATAGCAATATGATTCCACTTTAACTGCAACAGCATAACCCTATGGAATCCCAGGATTTGTAGTTTAAAGAGGGGCATTTAGAATTCTCAGCCAGAGAGCTCCTCTCATGTCTCTGACCAAACTACAAAGTCCAGGGTTCCATGGCATGCAGCCATGGCAATTAAAGTGAAATCATAGCACCGTAACTGTGTAGTGTGAAAGGACCCAGAGACTTGCATGGGGTCTCTTGACAAGGAAAGAGATTTCTATACATTTTGGGGTCGGGAAGAGTTAGAAAGACAGAATAACTTAAACCTACCTTTCTCCCTGGCATATTTGCTTTATATGTGTAGGAATTCTTTCTGTTAGAAGAGCATTCAGTTTATTACCCCACAGGAATCCCTTTCAGACTTTTGCTTCCCACTAATTCTGCAGTTAGTAAGAAATACAATTGTCCCTCTGTATCCATGGATTTAAGTATTCACAGCTTGAAAATATTCTTAAAACAACAATAATCCAAAAAGCAAACCTTGATTTTGCCATCTTATATAAGGGACACCATTTTGCTATGTCATTGCATATAATGGGACTTGAGTATTCATTGATTTTCGTATCCACGGAGGTCCTGGAACCAAACCCCAGTGAATATGAAGGGACAAACTGTAGACCAAAACTAATATGGCCATACAGCAAGGATTTTAGGCTGCCACTAGTCAGAATGTATTCCTTAAATCCACCCTAGTTCTTTCAGAAATGCCCAGTATTTGCTTTCTAGGGTCTTTTGGGTGCCCCCTACTTTTCCAAGTTTTGTATCATCAGCACATTTGAGGAGGATTCTCTCCAGCCCTTTTAAAGTATTCTTCTGAGAGGTACCCACTCAAAACCTTCCTCAGCTCTGAGGGTAATTTTCCAACCAGCTTAGAATCCCCCTGATTACTTAGCCTGCAATTAACCATTTTACTAACCCAAATATCTGAGGGGATTTTGTCAAACGCAGTATGAAAATCAATATAGATCACACCCAAAGCATTCCTGGAATCCAGCAAGCTAGTAAACTAACCCCAGAGAGCAACCCCAGAGAGAAAGGCTTTGCCTGGCAGGATGTACGTTAAATACTGAATCCTGGCTCCTACTCATCACTGCATTGTTATTGAGATTCTTATAGTCGAATTCCTTTCTCATCACTGGTGCTGTAGTATCTTTCTGGACACTGGACTGACTGACCTGCAGTTCCCAGTTCCTATGATGGTGATAAGCGGGCCTTCCATGGGAAGAGCTGGGGTGCAGCAGGTAAGAAGAGGGAGCGTGGGGGGGGGGACCAGGCGGGAGGGGCTGGGCGGGCCGGGCCAGGACCCCTTCTCTCTTCCCGGGACCCCCGCGCTCCTTTCTGCAGTACGGGAAGGGTGGGATTGTGGTCTGCAGGGGCGCGCGTGCGCCCGCCTTCAAGTCACCCCTCGACTTATGGCGACCCCATTAATTTTTCACCGGGTTGGTTGCCTTAGGCAGGCAGTCCTCAGAGACGGCCTTCCTCTGCAACGGAGCCCCCGGCACCTGGTGGCTCAGCCCCTCTGCCGGTGAGGAGGCGGCCAAGGACTCCGGAGTAAGGCTGGAGCCCGGAGTGGGGCAAGCTGGGCGACCACCGCGCCCCTCCCTTTCCTCCCCCCCCCCCGTGGCCCCGGAACGGCCCTCGCGCGGGTCCTCTGCACGCGTGGCCGCGATCTTTCGGTAGTCTGGGCCAAGGGACGCGCCTCTCTCCGGTGGCCTGGCGGGCAGCCCTGCAAGCGGTCCCCAGGGCGGCTGGGCTGCTCCGGCGGCCCCGAGCAGAAGCAGCGCTGCTTGACGAGAGGGCTGCGGGGGGGGGGGGCTCAGGAAGGCCCGCCTCAGCAACCCAGCAGGGCGGCACCCCCTTCTCTCTCCGGGGCCCAAGGAGGGGTCTCGGGGAGCCTCTCCCTCCCTCCCTCGGCTCTTCCTGGGGCTCCGCAGCCGGAGAGACCCCGGGCCCCGCGGCAGCCGCGCCTCCTCCTGCGCTGCCGAGCAGAGGCTGCGGGGCGGCGGTGGAAGGGAGCCCCCCGCTCGCTCGCCCGCCCGCCCTCCAGCCTGCGCCCCCGCCCCTCTCTCCGCTGGCGTCAGGCGAAGCCCCGGCTCCCCCCGCCCACCTGCGCGCCCCCGCCTCTCCCTCCCTCCCTCCCTCCCTCCCCCAAGTGCCAACCCCAGCGGCAGCCCCTCCTGCAGCGGCGGCGGGGAGGGCGACCCCAGGCCTGCGCGGTCCTCGGCTGCCGGCGGAGACGTGGAGCCAGAGGACGGCCGGCCGGGAGGCAGCGCCGTCGGACGGGAGAGGCCACCTTCCCCCGGGTGGGGAGGGGGAGGACGGCGCCCCCTCCCCGGTTGGAGCCCGGCGCCTCTCGCCTCGCCGCCCCGGACCGCGCTTCCTAGGTAAGGGGCGCAGGGCGGCCTCTCTCCGCCTCACCGCGGGGGCCGGCGGGCGCGGGAGGGGGCTGAGCCGCGGGAGGGGGCGACCTGGTCGTGCGTCCCCCCTCCCTGGAGGGAGGCTCCAGCAGATGGGCTGTCCACGCAGGAAGGAAAATGGGCCAGACCCCGCCGCCGCCGCCCCGGAGTGCCTGTCCCAGGTGAAGGGGGGCTGGAGAAGCGCTGGCGTGGGCGGGCAGGGCGAGGGGCGAGGCGGAGGGGCGCTCCCACGCCTTCCGGGGCCCGGGCGGGAGGATCGGGCCCCGGGGAGAGGCGGCGGGGGGGAGAGGCCCGCCTGCCTCCTCGCTGCCTCCCTTTTGCGGGGAGGACCGGGCCTACCCCCCCCCCGGGGTGTCCACGGAGGGGAGCCCCGGGGAGCGGAGAGGCTGCTGGCGCTCCGGTGCGCGCGGCTTCTTCGGGGCGGCTGGAAAGGAGTCCGCTCCGCAGGCCCAGCCTTTCCCCCGGGTGCCCACGGAGGGTGGAAGCGGAGCAGCAGCCGGGGCTTCAGGGGCTCCCTCGCTCCCGACAGCCCGCCCCAGAGGGAGGAGGAGAGGAGGCCGCCGCTCCCTTCCCACCCCCCCCCCCGGGCCCACTGCGCTGGGGAGGATTGGGCCCCCGAAGCCTGGCGGTCCTCCATGCTCTGCCAGGTAGAAGGACCGCGGGAGAGGGGCCTTCATGCTCTTCCTCTCTCGCCCCATTTGCCATGCTGCCCCTAAGAAGTAAGGGACTCGGGAAGGGAAGGCACCCACCCCTCTGGTTCATCCACAGGCTCTGGACAGTTTCATGGGCCCTTCTATCTGTCCAAAGGGGGGTGAGTGGGCAGGGGCAGGAGTAGCTGCTGAACCCTCCCTCTGGGCAGCATAGCAGAGGGAGAAGGAAGGGGACCTGCAAGCAGCAGCTGCCCTGTGCCAGGTGGAGAAAAAGAGGTGCTCTGTTGCTCTGCATAGTATAAAATATCCTGCCCCCTCCTGCATTGGGGCCCAGCACCCTAAGGATGCAGCACCTTCAGCAGTTGATCAGTGGTGATAGGCCCTCCTGAGACACCAGGACCTCAACCACTGCCCTACTCTCGGTGCTAATTCTTGGTGACCCCTTCCTGGACTGAGAGAGTTTTTTCAATGCCACAGTAAGACTTGGAGCATGAAAGAAGTATAAGTGAAATGCCCTGTATGTGCAGAGTGCTGCTTCCCCTTCTTTCATTTGTCACAATCCACTCACAAATGGTAAAAGGAGGCACTACCCAGGGAACCTGGTGGCCAGTGCTCATTTAGACATGCAGTTTTCAGATCTGGAGACTGGACAGGTTATTCCTGAAGCCACATGGAAGGTAACTGTTGGCAATGAAATGGAATAAAACTACTGTAAATTGAGGACTGTGGTGTCCTTTCCAATCCTTTGGTTCTAGTGAAAGGGAGAAAGAAGAAAGCAGTAAACCCTAGCAGTGATAGCCCTTGTCTAAAGCTGGAAGTTTGGGGAGAGATGTTGCTCAGGGCTGGTGGCTCTGCTCTCAGCTGTGGAGAAAGCCAGAAATTTGGGCTAAGGGACTACTGGAGAATGTTGGCACCCAGTTGGCTTAAGGGGGAAGAGACCAAGCATTGAAAGGAAAGAGAAAGAAGACACCTACCCTCTTCAAGGACCCTATCACCCTACACAATTGTAGCACTATGATTTTACTTTTCCTACTATGGCAACATCCTGTGGCTTGCAGTTTAGGGGGAGGCATTTAGAATTCTCATCCTGGGAGCTTCTCCAGTGTGTCACCAAACTACAAAGCCCATAAGGTACAGCCATGGCAGTTAGAGTAGAATCACAGTGCTATAACTGAGTAGTATAAAAGGAAGCTCTCAAACAAGGACTAATATCCCTCTTTCTTTTGCCTCTACTCTTTTGGTACAGTGACTTGCATCATCCTACCACTTAGGAGAACATCTCACTTCATCTTGATAAAGTAGGTCTCTCAAGGCTGGTGCTCCTGGCAGTAGGATGTAGCATTTGGAGGGAGATGAAGGAGAGTTGCTCAGTGGGTGCAAGGGTGCTTTCCAAATGTTCAGAGTCTTTGTCTTTTGTGGTGAGTCTCATTGTTAGGAAAAGGAAGCATGATCTTTTGATTCAACTCTTGATCCTTCCACTAAGGAAAAGCGAAGGTAGTGAAGAAATGCTTGCTCTTTAACCAGAGAGCCATCACTGAGAACACACCTGCTTCCCAGTTGTATTAGTTAAAATGACTGGGGCTTGGGAGGTCAGCTGGGAGAGAAATGAAACCTACTCTACATACTTTCTCTTCTCTGGCTTTTCTTCTCAAACGAAGATTCAGGAAGGACTCATCCCATGCTTTCTGCAAGCGCGCTGATGACTGAAAAGGCCAATCCAAGATAAACAAGTCCGGTTGCAGAAAGCACAGCAGAGGGTCTCCTTGGGTGATGTTTCTGGGTTGTGATTCTTTCTGCGTTGCAATTTCTCTTCAAGACTTGTTCGGTGTGAGTTCTCAAATAAAGCTGTAGCATTGTGGATAGTGCGTCTCCATGCGTCCCGATGTGAAGCCAGGGCGGACCATTGTTGGTGATGAATTTGGCCAAGCCTGAGATGTTGTTTCAGGAATCCTTGTATCACTTTTTTGGAGCGCCCCTCTTATGCTGACCCATGGCGAGTTCACCGTAGAGTACTGTTTTGGGGAGGCGATGGTCCTCCATCCTAGAAATGTGCCCTGCAGTCCTTGCTATTGTGCAGATGTCACAGACTCCATCTAATACAGTTTTGATTCACAGGCTGTCAGTACTGCATCAACCACCACATTTCCAGAAAAGACAACATTCCAACCCACACTTAGAATGGCAACAGACCTTCCGCTATGTGTTGATTGAGATGGTACTGACAGTCTGTAAAGCACCACTGTGTCTTCATGCTGCCTGGATACAGCTGGAGCTACCCTGATATTATATATGAAGTGTGCCAGTGAAGGCTCCAGGAAGTGATTCAGCAGGGCTGTAATACCAGGTACTTACCTCTACTCTGAGTAGCCAACTACCCAGGAAAATCTGGAGATGAAATCGTTAGGTATGGGTTTCCAAAAAAAGACTGACTTCTAGGCAGGCTGGAATTCCTGTAACACACCCTGGATTCATTGGATAGGCAGACTCTACTAAGGATAAATTCTCTATATAAATCTGTTAAATAGTGTGCAATTTGTATTGTGTGCTTAAAAACACTCAGTGGATTGCATTCTGCTACACCATGCACTGATAAAACACAAGCTGACTTGAAGGTTTCTGATGCTGCTAGTGTGACAGACACAGATAAAATATCATTTCAACGTTTCTCTACTGTTTTACCCTATATATTACATATACATGTGCGCACGCGCACAAACTATACATACACACACCATATATACACCCTCATGTGTTTATTTCTCTAAAATTATCTCACACAAGAAATGAAACAGTCAAACATGAGACCATCTAACAGAGATTGTGAATGTGTGGCCTTCTAGATGGTATTGCACATCAGTTCCCATAAGCTCTAGCAAGCACAGTCAATGGTGAGGAATGCTACAACTGCAGTCCCAACAACATGGGGCGGGAGGAAAAGTTGCCCTTCTGTACTCTATACAATAAAATTAATCTCACATTGACAACAACTGGGCTATCCAGCCCCTTGTATCTAAACCTTTGTATTAATGTCTGGAGAAAACGGATGAGTAGTTTGCCCATTTTTAAAGTCAATGTGGTGATATGCTTTGTAGATCTGGGTAATAGGAATCATATTTTCTTTTAGTTTGATACTTTGTAGTTACAGGTATGATTATTTCCCCTTAAATATGTAATAGTTCAAAACATGCTAGAAATAAAGAACAATCTATGCAGTGGTGTGGGTTTTTTTCCCCATATTGAGCTTATGGCTGTTTTTGATCCCTTGTTTTGTATTTATTTTGACCACCTTATAATTTCCAGGTAGTGCTAATAAAGCTTCCTGGTTAGCCAGTGGCTTAGTACAACATACAACAGCATGAGTAATCTTTAATGAGAAACACATTTTGTGACCAAAAAAACCACACAAAACCCAGAACAGAACATAAGGAAGTACAAGTGTGCAATCAGGTTTTTCCCCACTCATATCCATCCACAGGCAGAAACAAATTTTATTGTGAAAGTAGTGCTATTTTGAGACACTGGCTGGGTGGGAAGAATTGTTCACCAGATAACTGTCATCCTAGGCCAGTGGTATTGGCTTTCACCCAAGTGAACTATGGAAATTATCAGACGGGGATGAAAAAAGGTTCCCCATCTCACTACATTCTCTCCCCACCTCCCATTCCTGTAACAATAACATTTTTTTTCAAACCTACCTTTAGAGCGGTCCTCCCCTCCCCACCGCAGCCTAGGAGTGAGTGCAGCTCGAATGGAGCTGCATTCAGTTCCTGGAATGGAAATCCTGGCCATTCTCGTGAGATGATGATCGTGCGGGAAATTTAAAAATAGAAAGCCAAATAAATGTTAAATAGTTAAACTAAGCACAAAAACACACTTTAAAAAATACAAGTAACTCAGGGAGGGTACAAAAAAGTGTGTCACTTACCTCGATCTCCCAGTCACATCTGGAAGTGTTTGGCAGGGACCTCCTACTGACGCTGGCATTGTGCCAGCATAACGGGGCACCTTTTCACTCACCCATTGTTCCATTGCAGACTTAGCCCATGAATTAAAAGGAGTGCTGCAGGAACGGAAGCAGCATAGGAGCATAACGGGATGGGGGCAACGTGATCTGATATTCAAGTCCTTTAGCGATCTCCTGGCATTGTTATCACACCATGTTTAGGTCCTCTGATAATCTTCTGTGGCTTAAAGAATCAGAGCTTTACCATCCACAGTCTTTGAAATAATTTCCTCCCTAGTTCACAAGCAGCTTATGTAGCAAGAGGTCCCTTCTTTCTTCCAAAATGGCAGGGAATTACCCCATTCACTCTACAGTGGTCCACAGACCAGTCCCCAATTGATGGCATCCATCAGCAGTATCATGACACTGAAGGCATTGCTGTGGCTCTACCTACTTCCACAGGTACTCACAAAACAGCCCCCCCCAAACATAGGTTTAGCCAGATGATTTCCCCACTTGTCTTGATAGTTCTTATTTCACAAATTTACACACAATGACCAGATTTGTATAAATTTATCATTTTTAGGATTATCTTGTTTCTGTAAAAACAGTAACAATATCTGAGATGCTGCTAAACAAAATAAAAAATCCTAGGCAGTTGTTCCTGTATCAAACATTGGGTTAGATATATTCTGATGTCAATAATAGTGCTAATACAGGCTATACAGTACATCTAAAGATTCAATTTCACCTTTCAAATAATGTAGTAAAGTGGTTGTAGGATTATGTAATTGATAGTATCCTCTCTTCTGCTGAACTATAATATGAATTTCACTCCAAAATCGTTTAATGTATGGGCAATTCTCAAATGTATGGACATGTTCTGCTCAAGACATTTGACATCTCCAGTATTTGTCCACAGACTTTATCTGACAAATGGTGGTGTCAGATTCTAAATCTGAATGATGCTTTGCATGGTTTTAAGTTGTTGCATAGGAATAAGCTCTGCTTTGCATGCCTGAGAGTTGTTGCTTAAAATTTATCTGTGCTTTACATGCCTGAAAGCTGTTGCACTATGGCTTAGTCCTGAGTCAGTATATGGAGCTGCCTGCTCTGTCCTTGGCCTGCCCCCATACCCTTAGCCTCACCCATTGCTGGAATATAGCACCTGAAGCCCTTTGCAAATGGGAATTCATTTTCTGTCTCCCTCCACATATTATCTACCCCAATTTAAATATATTTTCATTAGCTTATGCGGTATGAAATACCACCTATAGCTAATTTTAAAATATTTTTAACATTTTAATTTTAAAATATTTTTCCTCCCAAATTGTGCTGATTAAATTAACTTACATTTTCAAAGATCCTAACCCATTCTTGTTCCTTTATTTCTATGTTCACAACTTTATCCCACTTTTTAACAAAAAGTTCGTGACATTCTAATTGGATAAGACTCAAAAATAAAAATATACATTTTACTAATCATGTTGTGATAGTATTTTTACTCTTTTACTAGTCAATTTTACTAATATGTTGTCCACAGGGTTGGCTGGTTTAAACTAAATTACTTTTAAAAAACACTCCTTTTTTTTAGTTGATTAGTCTTACTGGAACAACAATGACTAATCGAATTTAAACATTCTAACATTAACAGTTTATTGGTAGTTGTTCATTGTTAGACCAATATCCAGTGTCAGTTGCTTCTTTTTAATAACTTTATTTTATACAGTATCCAGTGTCAGTTGCTTCTTTTTAATCACTTTATTTTATAGCGCAAGAAATGCCATTCAGAAGCAAATCCTTCAATTAACAGAAGTTCAACCAAAACAACTTGCTTTGAACTAGCACTTTTTTTTAAAAGAACAATTATCATTTAAGCTAGTAGCCATAACATTTGAACTGCATTTTGCTACTTAATTTTCTGATTTAGTCCTGTGTGGGTTTTAATGCAAAAAACAAAACAAAACCTGGTTTAAAAAAGCCACTGGTTTAAACCAAAAAACAAAAAACACCAGAGGGGTTTTGTTTGTTTGTTTGTTTGTTTTAAAAACTAGTTTTTTCCCTTAACCTTGGTTGTCCATGTCTCAAATTTAATTATCTCTTGTAATTGAACATATTCAGACAATAAATATAGTATGGTACTCAAAATATTGAAATGTTGGAAGCACTGTCCATTCATGCATACTATTAATTCATTTTAAGAAAACATATACTTGTCAGTATGAAATCTTAAATTGCTAGAACATCACTTTGCTAGCAACCTGAAAAAATTCCTAAATGTTGAGTGGAATTAAAGGTGAGCTTATTATTTAATACTGATGCCATTGGAGACAGAATATGATTGAGGGTTTGATATGTCTCTTTATTTGCCATCTTTGTGTATAATTTTGCCATATAGATGTTGTTATCACATTTTGCCACTTTAAAAGTATTGCAGAACTAGTAACACAGCATTGACAGGTAAATAAAAGCTATCAGTAACAAACATTACTGTGGCAATTACAGCAGCAATTTTTCCTAACCAAGACTACTGACAGAACAACTAGAACAAGAAAAGTCCCCTTTTTTTGGTGGATATTGGCAGTTTGTGGTCCTTAAAAGCAACAAGTGTATCCAGATCTGGAGCAAGCAAACTCCTACAGATGGCTTTTTCTCCATTGAATATTATTATTGTTTTATGCTGTTAGAAGTGTTAATTCTGATTTAAAATATGAACTTTACAGCAGGACACCAAACTGTATTGTTATAATGTATTCAGTTTATAATATATTCAATTTAAAACAATGCCACCAGCATATGTAGGTTGCCCCCCCCATATCCACAGGAGATATGTTCCCAGAGTTTCTGTTTATAAATTAAACCATGGATAATAGCGAACCCTATTAAAATAAAGGACTTCTGGTACAAACACACCATAGAGTTGCATCAGAGGACCTAGCGATTCCTAGAGAGGATACCTCTCTAGGAATTTTTTCAGCATGGTTCTATGGTATGTGTCCCTATTTTTTATCTATGTGTCCATAGATAACTGAAACAGTGGATTTTGGTTCCGCGGATACAAGGGCACCCTATAACCTTAAAGCAGTGCCATCAGCACTTACGGTGACCAGATCTTAGGGGCTTGTGCCTTCAGTCTAGTTTTCATGGGTCATCTCCAGACAGAATACAGGATTCAGACTCTCCAGTCTTAGCAGGGTCATCTCCAGGTGAGAGACAACATGCAGTGCCACCTGCATATATCTGTGTCCTTTCTTTCTTTCTTTGCTCTGTTTGAAAAAAGAAAGAAAAAAGCTCTGTGCTCTTTTAGCTGGCTATACAGCTTGCCGCAGTTTGCAAATTTTAACAAATATCAGTCCTGATTTAGTGCAGTTTGTATGCTATTGTATGTTCTTTAAAGGTTTTAAAAAAGCTAATATAGATAAAGGGACTGAGATGAGAATGGCTTAGGATGCCAGCAAAACATTTATGAGAGGCTTTTTCACATACAACAAAATACTGAACTTAAGGGGGAAGAGACTAGAAAATGTTAATTTGATTTTGGATGGAATTCAAAAGAAAGAAGAGGAGTTAAAGGAATATCAATCATACAGGACTGAATAAACAGATCAAAATGTTACAATTGCAGTTATCTGTTGTTGGTAAAGGAGATGGAGAAGTTATCTTATATGAAGCAGGCAAATTATGAATTTGCTAATAAATCAAGTAAATGGTTGGCATACAAACTGAGAAAAGAGAGAGAGAGAAAATTCATTTCCATGATTTAAAAGAAAGATAAATGTGTTACAAATAATTCAAGGATATTAAAAATATTTCATAAATGTTACTCTGATAATCGCAGAGAGTCCCGAGGGGATCAGGGGGACCTTGGGGAGTCCGGGGACCAACTGGGGGAGGAGGACTGGGAGGTAGACTCCTCTGGAGAGGAGGGAACCTCGGAGCCTGCCCGGCAGGCCCTGCAGGCCGCGCACGAGAACGCCCTTGATGGCGGTTGCCATTTTGGAGTGCCGCGCCCTCCACCGGCGCGATCAGGTCAGGAGCGGGGAAGCCCCTCACCCCAGGGGGCCTGGACCAGGCCCGGTTTGCGGCGGCCAAGAAACACGGCGTCCGCACCGCAAGGCAGGCCTTTGCAGAGGTCTTCGCGGCATTCTTTGAAGCCGAAGAGCGCCGGGCCCCAGAGCAGCACCGCGTGCGTGCGCAGCACTCCTGGGGGGGAAGCCCGCAAAGCCAAAGGGAGCGCCTCTCCCGAATCTGCGTGGTCCCTCGCAGACCAGCAGGTCCCTCGCGGACCTGCTCGCGGACCTCCCTCTTGTTGGAGGCCATGCGGATCCTGAGGGACTGGGAAGATAGCGAACCCCACAATCCGGCAGCCAATGCAGTTGCGCCCAAGCGCAAGCTGCCCCCTTCCCCCCATTCATCTGCGGAGTCGGATGTTGAGATAGCTGAGGACTGGGTGTTACCTGACCATGGGGAGCCCTTACCTGACCCAGTTGAAGACCTACCCAACAAGGAGGAAGGGGAATGGTCCGATTCAGAGACCCCCTCAGGGGGACCCTCCGAGTGCTTATTCCAGCTGGAGGATTTTCTTCCCCTTCTGAATAAGGCCACAGCAATATTGGGCCTCTCCAGGCAACAGCAACAGACGTCCCAGGAGGATGTGGAGTTTAGTGAGAGGGCGGAATCTGTTGGGCGCCCCCAAGGAGGGAGCTTCAGAAGTTCGCTTTCCTTCTATTTTCACCAGAGCAATTGAAGGGGAATAGGAAAAGCCCCTTCAACGGAAAAAGGGCACCCTGCTAGCGCAGAAGATTTATACACCGGTCAAGCAGATCCTAGACAAACTCAAGGTGCCCGCCATTGATTCGCCCGTGGCCTCGCTCGTTTCCAGGGCTCTCGCCCCCCGGGAGGGGGAGGGGTACCTTAAGGACTCAGAGGAAAAGCAAATGGAAGGGGCCCTTAAGAAATCACATGAGGCTTTGGCCTTGGTGATTCGCGCTTCAACCACGGGCTCATTATTTGCCAGAGCCTCTCTGTCATGGTTGGAGGATGCCTTGCAGGATAGAACCTTAGGTAGGCTCTCACTACAGCGCTCCCTAGCAAAGGTCTACGTAGGTATGCAATTCATAGCTGACACCACCTTGGACACGGCGGTCTTTGCATCGCGTGCCATGGTGACAGCGACGGTGGCTTGGAGATCTGTTTGGCTCCGCCATTGGGAGGCGGATGCACAATCTAGAGTGAATCTGGCCACGAAACCATTCAGAGGGGGCTGCCTTTTTGGAGAGGAAGCCCTTAAGGACATCTTGGTGGAGACGAAGGAGAAGAAGAAGGCCATGCCAATCCTCTCTAAGAAGACGGAAAAGAAACCCAAGAAGTCCTTTCGTTACTTCTCCCCTTTCAGGCCCCAGAGGGGCAGCAGACAACGGGAATTCCGTCCCTTTCGTTCCTCCTGGGGAAGACCAGCCTTCTCCTCCAGATCTTCGTCCAGTAGTCCGGTTCAGTCAAACAGACGAGGAGCCTACAATTCGACGAGCTTCCTCAAGGCCGGTTTATCCCATCACCCATGCCAAAAAAAACCCTCAAGAAGCGAGTCCAAGTGGACGCGGTGCGCCACCTGCTGGACATCAGAGCCATAGAACCAGTTCCAACCTGTCAGAGATTCTCAGGAGTGTATTCCATCTTTTTCACAGTCCCAAAGAAGGACGGGGACCATCGGTCCATACTAGACCTCAAGTATACCAATTCCCATCTGGACTACAAACGCTTCCGCATGGAAACATTGTCTTCCATCAGAGAAGCTCTGCAAAAAGGGAACTTCCTGGTTTCTCTGGATTTAGCGGAAGCCTACCTTCACATTTTGATCGCAGAGGACAGCCGCCGTTTCTTGAGGTTCACCCTGGGACAAAACCACTACCAGTTCAGAGCCTTACCGTTCGGTCTAGCGTCAGCGCCGAGGGTCTTTACCAAGGTATTGGTGGCAGTCGTAGCGCTCCTCAGGTTGCAGGGAATGCATCTATACCCGTACCTGGACAACATCCTACTTCGCGCCCCCTCGGTCCTCAGGGCGAGAAGGGACCTTCAGACAACAATAGAATGTTTGCAGAACCACGGGTTCCTCATAAATTTCAAGAAGAGCGCTCTAGAACCGACACAATCAATCACCCATATAGGGGCGGTCCTGGATATCCATCAGGAGCTGATCTTCCTGTCAGCAGACTGGCAGTCCACCCTGAGGAGGGAAGCTGCGCACATTCGGGGTCTGCCGCGAGTCTTCTTAATGGAACTGGCGAGCCTTTTGGGCCTCATGATATCGGCAATCCTGATTGTCCCGTGGGCCAGGTTCCACTCAAGGCCTCTTCAGCACTTCCTACATCAGTTCCAGGAGCAGATTCTTTCCAAGCAGGACCGATGGATCACTCTGCCACAGGATGTCAGATGGTCCCTGGATTGGTGGACGAAGCCATCCAGTGTGTCCAGAGGGTCTCCATGGATTCAGAGAACGGAGATCTCCCTGACCATGGATGCCAGCCTCCTAGGGTGGGGAGCACACTGTCAGGAGGCATTCATCCAAGGAACCTGGGACCAGCACGAGAGAACGCACAGCATAAATTGGTTAGAACTCAGGGCAATCAGGCTGGCCCTGCAACACTTCGAACCCCTTCTCAGGGGGAAACACGTCATTGTGTTCACAGACAACACAACAGCCCGCTCCTACATTTCCAAGCAGGGGGGCACGAGATCACGCTCACTTCAGAAGGAAGCCCACCTGCTTTTTTGATGGGCGGAGCGAAACCTGGCCTCACTGGCGGCCAGGCACATTCAGGGGACGGAAAACGTGACAGCAGACTTCCTGAGCAGACAGAAGGTTCTTCCCGGAGAGTGGGCTCTTCACCCGCAGGTATTCGAGCAGATCCAAGGAAGGTTCGGCATCATGTCAGTGGACCTCTTCGCCACAGCGGACAACACGAAGCTCCGCAGGTTCTTCACAAGGTTTCCGACCAGGGAAGCGGAAGGGACGGACACCCTTCAAAGCCGCTGGCCCCGGGGTCTTCTCTACCTATTCCCACCCATTCCGGTGATAGCCAAGGCCATCAGGAAGGTGCGAGAGAAGAGGGCTCAAGTGGTGTTTGTGGCACCGCATTGGCCGTGGAGACCATGGTTCTCCGACCTGAAGGATCTAGCCATGGAGGAATCATGGTTCCTTCCCGTGAGACCGGACCTCCTCCATCAAGGCCCTCTAAGCCACCCGGACATAGGCTGGCTGCAGTTAGCCACATGGAGATTGAGCGGCAAGCCCGTGGCTACGATGAATCCGTAATAGACACGATGTTATCATCTAGGAGACAGTCGACGAGGAAAATCTATGAGGCAACCTGGAGGGCCTTCCAGAGGTGGTGCAGGACTAAGCATGTCAACCACCCGCAGCCGTCTGTCAAGGACATACTCGCCTTCCTGCAGAAAGGCCTGAGTTTGGGCCTTAAACCCAACACTTTGAAACGTCAGGTGGCGGCCCTGGCTCAGACTCCTTACGCTCAAGGTCGCCTTCCTGGTGGCAGTCACATCCGCCAGGAGGCTATCGGAGTTATCAGCATTGTCAGTAAGGGAGCATCTCTGCTCATTCAACGAGGATCATGTGGTCCTCCGTACAGATCCGTCTTTTTTCCCGAAGGTGTTGTCACCCTTCCATGTGTCCCAGGAACTGATTCTTCCAGCCCTCTGCCGTAACCCGACACACCCACGGGAAAAGGAATGGCACAAGTTGGACGTCCGTAGAGCCCTCAGGATCTACATTAAGCAGACGAGGGACTTCAGACGTTGTGATTCTCTACTGGTGAATTTCAGACCGGCAGCAAAAGGGCTGAGAGCTTCCAGACGAACGATAGCGTCATGGATAAAGGCCTGCATCTGGACAGCATACAATGAGGCCCGGATACCACGACCAGCGGATGTCACGGTGCATTCCACTAGAGCCACGGCCACCTCGGCAGTGTTTTCCTCAAACGCTCCTATTTTAGAAATCTGCAAGGCAGCGACATGGAGTTCCCCATCCACGTTCGTGCGGCATTACAAGATTGACAAGTTCAGAGCCTCGGAGGCCATCTTCGGACGACGGGTCCTCCAGGAGGTCGTCAGAACCTGAGTCTTTTCGTGCAGCCGTCCCTCCCGCGGACGAGGTGGGCTTGGGTACGTCCCAAGTGTAGGGATTGAAGCTGGATTCCTCCTCTCACCAACCAGAGAATGCCACATTGGTTACTTACCATGAATGTGCATTCTAGTGGTGGTAGAGAGGAGGAATCCAGCCCGCCCGGCTGCGCAAGGTTTTTCAGCACAGTTCCGGGGTTCGGCTTGCAATTAACTGATCAGACAAAGGATAGGGAAGGGGAGGAACCAACGGCCCCAGAGGCCACGTGATCATTTGAATCTCCTGCCTCACTCTGGGTGGTGGAGGGGCATAACCCAAGTGTAAGGATTGAAGCTGGATTCCTCCTCTCTACCACCACCAGAATGCACATTCACGGTAAGTAACCAATGTGGCATTCTATTTTAAGACAAGGAAAGAGTTCAGGAATGTGAGAGGCAGCGGTGTTAAATGTTAATAACAAAAGAGGGCCAGGATTTGATGAAAACAAACAATTATAGATCTGTTTCCTTATTCAATAGAATCATAGAATCATAGAGTTGGAAGAGACCTCAAGGGCAATCCAGTCCAACTCCCTGCCATGCAGGACTATAATGACTATAAGATACAGTTTTTACTTCAGTTATTGCAGAAAGAATTAAGAAGGTTTTACAAGAATTTATACATGACAATCAAAGTAGATGTCTGCTAAATAGACAATTACGGAATAATATGAGATTTGTTTTAAATGTTGTGGAATATTTGGAACAACATAATGAGAAGCAAGCAGCATTGATTTTTTTTAGATACAGAAAAGGCTTTTGATAGTTTGAACTGGGACTTTCTTTTTGCAGTGTTAGGAAAAAAAATGGAGTTTGGAGGTAATTATATGAGTTGGATAAAGGCGATATATGAGACCCAAATAGCACAGATTTTTATCAATGGAGAATTAACAAAAATTCTTTGGACAGTATAAAAGTGTTATTGAAAATGTAGTATGAATATGGAAGAGTATCTGGACTTAAAATTAATAAACAAAAGATGTTAACAAAAAATATAGGGAAGGAAGATAAAATAAGATTAGTGTAGCTGTCTGGCTTCAAGATAGAAAAGAAGGTGAAATATTTGGGCTTAATTATGTCTAATATGAACTCTACACTATTTCATGACAACTACACTAAATTTTGGAATGGAATTAAACAAGACTTACAGAGATGGGATACACTTAAATTCTCTCTCCTAGGAAGAATTTCAGCTATAAAAATAAGTATCTTGCTGAAAATGTTGTTTTTATTTTAGACAATGCCAGTACTGTTGAATGGTGTACCATTTAAAAATTGGTAAAAGGATTTATCAAAATTTATCTTGCAAGGGAAGAAACAAAGAGTAAGATTTAAAGTCCTCCAAGATGCTAAGCAGAGAGGAGGACTGGGTTTGTCAGCCTTGAAAATGTATTTCTCTGTCTGCTGATTGGTTTGGTTAAAAGAATGGATAAAATTGGATAACAGGAGACTATTATCTTTAGAGGGAGATGATTTATGATTTGGATGCCATGGATAACTGTGGTATGATAAAGCTATAGTTAATACTGATTTTAATAATAATTATGTAAGTTATGCTATTTTAAAGATTTGGAATAAGTCTAAATTTAGGCTATGTCTAAATTTATGGATTTCTGGACAAGAAGCTTTTTACAAAAGGAACAAAACTAATTATGAAAAGTGGGCAACATATTATGATTTGTTTTTGTTAGAGAATGGTCAATATAGATTCAAGACTAATGAAGGGTTATTGATTGAGGGTTACAACTTGCAATGGTATCATTATAGACAACTGATGGAAAAATATAAAATGGGTAAAAAGTTATATGATTTTGAGCAAAAAAAACAGAATTTAAATTGAAGTTCTGTACACGTGATGATCATTTGATTAGCAAAATGTACAAATTGTTATTAAGTTGGAAGAGGAACAAGTTAGAATGCATGGTAAAATGAGCTCAAAATTTTGGTTATAATATTGAATTGGAAAGAATGTGGCAAGAGGGTTTGAAATTTACATTATGCTATGACTTAAAGGAGAACTTTAATAAAGTGATGTACTGATGATATTTTACCCCATTAAGAGTGTCCAAAATGTAGAGGGGCTAATAATGTTTGTTGGAATGTGAACTTAAGAAGGAACATTTTACCATGTGTGGTGGATTTGTGATAAAGACCCCCCAAAATTGGCAACTGATTCACTGGGGAATTCAGAAGATATTTAAGTTGAAGTTCTCCTTTAATCCAGAATTGTTTTTATTGGAACTGATAGATAATGAGATTAAGCGCCAGCATGAAAATATGTTACTATATACGACCACAGCAGCAAGATTACTGCAGTATCTGCTCATATGTGGAAGAATTTAGAGATTACAGCTATTGAACATTGGACATTAAAGATGTTCGAGATGGTAGAAATGGACAAATTATCTTTTTTTAATGATTGGGAACCTTTTTTTAAAAAAATAGGCAAGAGTGGACAGAAGGTAACATTTGGAGTTTTTTTTAAAAAAAACATTGTGTTTTCCTTTGTATAAGGCGACTTTTTAAACCAGGAAAATTTCAAAAGTCGGGGATTGTCTTATAAGCTGAAACTTCCGAGCCCCATCGTGGCTTGGGAAAGCGCGGAGGGGTGGGTGGGGGAGGCTTGCCAGCCACCTCCCATTCTTCCCCAATGCAAGCTTCCCCCCGTCCAGCCAGCCACCCCTCTGCTCTTCCCGAACCCATGATGGGAGCAAAGGGAGCGAAGGCCCAAGAGAGCGGCAGTGGGTGAGGCAAACCGTCTAAAATCGCCCCTCTCCTTGGCCTTCGCTTCCTTCCTCGTGGGCAACCAAGATGATGAAAGGTCTGGAAACTAAAACTTATGAGGAACAACTTAGGGTGCTGGATATGTTGAGCTCAGAGAAGAAAAGACTGGGGTGTGACAAGATATCTGTCTTTAAATATGTGAAGGGATGTCATGCAGAAGATGTAGTGGGCTTGTTTTCTGCTGCTCCAGAGACTAGAACATGAACTAATGGATTCAGATTACAAGAAAAGAGATTCCACATAACCATTACTCTAAGAGCTGTTTAACAGTGGAATGGACTGCCATGGGAGGTGGGGGTGGATTCTCCCCTTTGGGGGGGTCTTTAAACAGAGGTTGGAAGGGGATCTTTCAGGAATGCCTTAATTGTATATTCTTGCATAATATGTATTCCTGCATAGCATTAGGTGGGCCCTTCCTACTCTATGATTCTATTATTTGTTAGGCATGGGAGGGCTAAACTATAGTAGGAGTCCTAATTTTTATGTTGTGCTCTAAATGTGTACTAAGTGTACTAAATAGTACACTTCTGGTTGATAATCCTGAGGTGCCTCATGTACATAGGACTCTTTGGGCTCTAGTTTGCCTGGGACGCAGCCCCTCCTTGTCTGCTCTGGGGGTGACTTGAGCCCCCCCCCCGGCCTCTCTGTTCTGTGGTCCATGGATATAAGCAGTTAAATATTACTACTATTTGTAGTTAACTGAAACAGTATATAAACAGTCTCTCAAACCAGTGATAGTTTGAGCAGTTGGCCCTGCTCAGAGTTAAGTATTCATGAAAGGTAATTCCCTAGCTGTTTCTTCTGCACTGACAAGGTTGGGCTGATCTTTTTTTCCCAGTCTTTTACATAAGATTTCTGTTCCTCTGTATGGAATGTCTTCTCTCTGAGCAGTTTATCAATGGCTCTGACATTCTCCCTGTTCCAAGTCCCCCTTTTCAACTTGGTCTCCACTGTCTCTTCTTTGTTGCCTTCTGCTTCAGATCTGGTGTCATCTTCAAATCTTCCATCCATCTCTTTTTTTCTTCTGCAACCTGAACTTCCCCTCTCTAAATTTGAAGTGTTCTCATTTCATCCCCCATGTTTAGGTTGCCAAGTGAAAAACAAGGCCAGGACTCCTGTGGTTTTTAAGGGTTGTGAATAGGGGAATTTCAGCAAGTGTAACGTGGTCCCCTGCATTCCATCTGCAGCTCTACCCCATGACTCTGGCAGTGGGTACATACCTGTAATGTTCTCCACCACTGTCTTCCCAATCAGGACTGCTGAAGATATTTTTTTAAACAATGATTGACCACGATCCATTAACTCTTCCCTGTCCCAGCTCTGTTTTGGCCTAGCATAATTAGCTGGCTCCTGGCTTGAGAAAAGAACCTTTGGCAGGTGTTACATATGTCAACAACTGCTGTGGCTGGACCAGTCACCTGACAGCACTGGCCTCTCTAGATATTTTGTCTTTGGGCTTCACCCTGTGCTTCCCAGGTGAATGACATTCAGTAACACATCATAGAATAGATGGAAACAGCATCAGATGGATCCATAATCAGTTGGAAAACCATGTTCAAAAAGTCATCACCAGTGGCTGTGCTTCAAATTGGAAGGAGGTGCCAAGTGGAACACCATAAGGCTGACACTCTTCAGTGTTTTTATCAGTGATGTAGGTAAAGGGGATCTATCCTCCTTTATGGATCTGAAACATGGGTCACCTATCGCCACCACCTACAACTCCTCAAGTGCTTTCATCAGCGCTGTCTACGCACAATCCTAAATATACACTGGACTATGTGACGAATGTTGCTGTCCTTGAGCAAGCAGGGATCACCAGTATTGAGGCCATGATATTGAGAACGCAGCTGCGCTGGGCAGGGCACGTTTCTAGGATGGAGGACCATCGCCTCCCCAAAATACTACTCTACGGTGAACTCGCCGTGGGTCAGCGTAAGAGGGGCGCTCCAAAAAAAGCGATACAAAGACTCCCTGAAACAACATCTCAGGCTCGGCCAAATTGATCACCAACAGTGGTCCGCCCTGGCCTCACATTGGGAGGCATGGAGACACACTATCCACAATGCAGCCTTATTTGAGAACTCATGCTGAACAAGTCTTGAAGAGAAACGACAACGCAGAAAGAATCACAACCCAAAAACATCACCCAAGGAGACCTTCTGCTGTGCTTTTTGCAACCGGACTTGTTTATCTCGGATTGGCCTTTTTAGTCATCAGTGTGCTTGCAGAAAGCGTGGGATGTGTCCTTCCTGAATCTTCGTTTGCGAAGAAAAGCCAGAGGAGGAGGAGGTGATGGGGAATCCTTATCAAATTTGTGGATGATACAGAACTGGGAGGGGTAGCTGACACATTGGCAGATAAGAACAGAATACAAAAAGACCATGATAAACCAGAAAACTTGGCTAAAATTAATAAAATGAAATTCACCAGCTGGCCCATCCCTGCAGCTGCTACCACTGCCCTCTGTGTCATACTCTCTGACATCAGGAAGCAGGCCCACAGCACATGAACAAGGCCCCTGCATGAGACCAGCCTTAGTCACATGCAGCGGACCCTTCCTGGTTACAGAAGAGCAAATGTAGATGGCAGCTGCAGAGATGGGCTGGCATGCCATAATGGGCTCCTGTGGTCATGCAGGTCCTAAAATCTGTTTTTTGCCAGCTGCTGGTTTTTGCCAGCAGGCATATTTAAACAGGGTTTTTTTAAAGTTTATCAGGACCTACCCCATCTTCCTGATGTCTTAGCCCCATCTTTGCCCCAGTGTTCGTGAGGACTGCCTGGGGGCAAAAGCCCTGCATTGTCACGACTGCGAGGGCTTCAGGATGGGGACAAGAAGAGGTAAATTGCCTGTGTAGACAAGCCCAAACTAATTTTAATGTTTGCATGAGCTTTTCTGGGAGATAAGCCCACACTCTTCGGATGCAGTATAGAGTGATAATAAATGCTCTGGTATAAACCATATTTACGTACACAGTTGCGGATGTGGGATGGAATATAATAGGGTCAAGAAGGATGCAAATCATAACCCTTGCCCGACATTTTCAAAGGGCTCCATTAGGTAATACATGCCTTTCAGATCTTCACAGCTGTTAGTGTTGATGTGTGAAAGCAATATACCTGCTTACCAATATCAGTCACCTTGGGTTCAAAAGCTTCTTTGAGAAGATTCTTTTAGTTATGGTAGCGAGGACTGTTGTATTAATATAGTTAGTGTGCCATGAAGTCATTGTGTATCCAGGCAAGATGCCCATCCTCCTCCCCATCTCACAATAAAGGTCAGACACAAAATTAGTTATGAAAACATATTGGCAATGATGGCCACAACTTTATTGATGACAGCTGCAGCTGTTTGGCTCAAATACATTGCCCAACATGGTTGGCTCCAGACATCAACCAACCTGCCTGCTGATTGATGAATCCATTGTCCACCTGCCAACAAATAAAACCCAGGAAGGGGAGAGGAGTTGCTGCAGGCCCCCCAATGTCTGCTGGCCAACCTCGTTCTCCCGCTTCTACCCCTCCACCAAAGAAAAAAGGAGGGCATCCAGCAGGTGCATACCTGAGTTGGCATGTCGTCCTGGCCCATGCCCCTCCACTCCCTTTGTCCTTGGGGGGTCTCTGTGACCTTGATCTTGTCCTTGACCTTGACGGAAACCCCTGCTACCAATGACATGGATCTGGAACCCATCCCAACCACCCCCAAAGTTGTGACAGTGAGTAAATGTGTACCTCCGGAAGAATACCTGACTAAAGGGTGGGTGGGTCAGCTCACTGAGAGCCACTGCTTGGTCTGGTGAGGTGGCTGGGAATTTATACCCAGCCGCCACACTTGAGTGAAGTCTGCAGGCAGCAGAGGCTTCCCTCCCCTCGCAGCCAATCAGATTTAAATCTGATGACTGCATCTGACTGGCTGGGAAGTGAGCACTCCCAACCAGTCAGGGCAAAGCAAGCTTCGACCTGATTGGCTACTACTCCGTCCTCCTCCCAGCCGCCCATGAAGCTAGCTGGGAAGAAGACAGACCCCACATGGCAGTGGCCATGCAGATCTTGCCTGTCATGTAGCGGGAGGTGTGCTGGGCCCTGGCTGGGACTGCAAATTGACCGCCAGGTGAGTCCGGCAGCCTTATTGTCTTTGCTCATATTCAGCTGTTTCTCTTTGTAGTCCTCCTTTGTAATTTCCTTTTTTGTGGACCACAGCTTTTAAATCTAGTACTGTATGTCCAGAAAGGTTGAAATGTTCTGCAGCTGATTTTTGGGTATTGCCAATACCCAAATGCTGTCAAGATGTTCCTTCAAATATTCAATCAAAATCTATCTTTCTGTAACTTAAAACCATTAGACCTGGTCCTACCTTCTGGGACATTAGAGAACATACTACCCCCACCTCTGTGATAGCCCCCGAAATATTTAAATAGTGCAATCATATCACCCTCAGTCTTCTCTTCAACATGCTCAACTCCCTCAACTTTTTCTCATATATTTTGTTCTCCATACCTCTTATCATTCTTGTTGCTCTTCTTATAAGACACAGGAGTTTCCAGTGGTATCTTTTTAGTGTTTTGCCCTCAGTTTTTTTTTTTTTTACTGGCATAAAAAAACTTACCAAAAAACCTACATATCTATTAAAATACTATGGGCATCCCCATGCTAGGTAACACACTGCCAACTCACTCATAGGAAAAAGTGAAGACTAAAGTGGGCAAGTCACACTCTCTCAGCTTCAGAGGAAGGCAAAGGCAAACCACCTCTGAACAAATCTTGCCAGAAAGCCCTGTGATAGGTTTGCCCTAAGATTGCCATAAGTTGGAAACAACTTGGAGGCACACAAGAACAGTAAAAGTGAGGGGAAATTGCAGAGACTATTTGGGAGAGGAGAGGAAATGTGATTTTCAGTGGGGGAAAGTATTCTAGTTTAACTTTTTTTATCCTATTTAATTTTCCATCACAATAAATACGTTAAACAGCTATCCATTCTAGAATATGTATGCTACCATCGAGCTCCTGTTTGTTGACCACAATTAAGGAAATGGTCAATGCATTTCTACTTCTTTGCATTTCAGTTCCCTCTCTCATGATATTCTTGCAAAAAAGTTAGTAACCTGTGAGCTAGACAATACAACTATTAGGTGGATTTGTAATTGGTTGACTGACCGAACCCAAAGGGTAGTCATCAATGGCTCCTCTTCATCCTGGAGAGAAGTGACCAGTGGGGTGTCACAGGGTTCTGTCCTGGGCCCAGTGCTATTCAACATCTTTATTAATGATTTGGCTCAGGGAATAGAGGGTATGCTTATCAAGTTTGCAGATGACACCAAGTTAGGAGGGGTAGCTAATACCCCAGAGGACAGGATCAGAATCCAAAGTGGTCTGAACAGATCAGAGAGGTGGGCCAGAACTAACAAAATGAATTTCAACAGGGAGAAATGTAGGATACTACACTTGGGCAGTAAAATGAAATGCACAGATACAGGATGGGTGACACCTGGCTTGATGGAAGTACATGCGAAAGGGATCTAGGAGTCTTAGTGGACCACAAGCTGAACATGACTCATCAGTGTGATGCAGCTGCTAAACAAGCCAATGTGATTCTAGGCTGCATTAACAGGAATATAGATCAAGGGAAGTAATAGTGCCACTGTATTCTGCTTTGGTCAGACCTCACCTGGAATACTGTGTATTCCAAGCAAGTCAACATCCTGGGAGAAAGGGAGGCAAGTTTGCTCCTCCACCCCTTCCCCCTTGACCCCTGCCATGGCCCTGGTGAGATCCCTCCGCCCTCTTCCTCCCCCCCCACCACCATCACCAGCCGTGGATAATTGAATCTATGGTTGATGAATCAGAGGATATGGGGGTGCTACTGTACTATGCTTTTTAAAAGCACAAGGAGGAAGAGTGTAGTGCTGGGAGGCAGCTGTAGCATTCTCCCCACACACACACCTCAGGCAGTACGGGGGCCTGGCTGAGCCCTCACTATTCACAGAAACCTATGCCAAATAAAGATAGCACTTATCTGCTTTAAGGTATCATAAGATACTTTATTTTTGCAGGAACCTACTTTTTACCTCCCTAGAAAGTTTGAAAGGTGTTCCTCTCTCAATGATCTGTCTGTCTGTCTGTCTGTCTGTCTTCTTTCAAAGTAATCTAATGTGGCGGGCCTATTATTTTCCCGTAACACTACTCTCTTCTTCTTCTGTATATAAATCCTCCCTGTAGCAGCTGTTCTGTTTCTCTGCTACAGATTACATTGCAGTAGGTAGGGAATGGGGTGCATTCTAGTACAATAAATGCACATATGGAAATCTCTTATGCACTTATTTAACTTAGTGGGACACATACTTCTGAATAAACAGTAGAATGTACTATAGTATACCTGTATACCTAAGACAGGTAAATATGGAATTAATGCTTCCAAAAGGATTTTAGCTATTTTAGCTATTTTAGATCTGATCCTAACCAACAGCTATTTTAGATCTGATCCTAACCAACAGAGACGACCTTGTTAATGGGGTGCAAGTGGTGGGATCCTTAGGTGAGAGTGATCATGTTCTCCTGGAGTTTGTTATACAATGGAAAGGAGAAGCCAGGCATAGTCAGACACGCATTCTTGACTTTAGGAGAGCTGATTTCAATAAACTCAGGGAAATACTGGGGATGATCCCATGGTCAAGAATACTAAAAGAGAAGGGACCTCAAGACGGATGGGAATTTCTCAAAAGGGAGATACTGAAGGCACAATTTCAAACAGTACCATTGAGGAAGAAAAATGGGAGGTGTCTCAAGAAACCAGGATGGATGACTAAAGAACTTTCAATGGAGCTAAGTTTTAAACGGAACATGTATAGGAAATGGAAAAGGGGGGAAATCACCAAAGAAGAATTCAAACAGATAGCGAACACGTGTAGGAGTAAAGTCAGAAAAGCTAAAGTGCAGAATGAGCTCAGGCTTGCTAGGGAGGTTAAGAACAATAAAAAGGGTTTTTTTGGGTATGTCCGCAGCAAAAGGAGGAAGAAGGAAATGATAGGGCCACTACGTGGAGAAGATGGCAAAATGCTAACAGGGGACAGAGAAAAGGCAGAATTACTCAACACCTTCTTTGCCTCAGTGTTTTCAGAAAAGGAAAAGGAGGACCAACCTGAGGAAAATGGAACAGAGGACACAATAGGGGAAATCCAGCTGAAAATAAGTAAAGAGGTAGTACAGGAATACCTTCTTAATCTAAATGAATTTAAATCTCCAGGACCAGATGAACTACATCCAAGAGTATTAAAAGAGCTGGCAAATATAATCTCAGAGCCATTGGCAATAATATTTGAGAACTCCTGGAGAACAGGAGAAGTCCCAGCAGACTGGAGGAGGGCAAATGTTGTTCCCATCTTCAAAAAGGGGAAAAAAGAGGATCCCAACAACTATCGTCCAGTTAGTCTGACATCAATACCAGGGAAGATTCTAGAACAGATCATTAAACAGAGAGTCTGTGAACATTTAGAAGGCAATGCCATAATCACAAAAAGTCAGCATGGGTTTCAGAGAAACAAGTCATGCCAGACTAATCTGATCTCTTTTTTTGATAAAGTTACCAGCTTGGTAGATGAAGGGAATGCTGTGGACATTGCATACCTTGATTTCAGTAAGGCCTTTGACAAGGTTCCCCATGACATTCTTGCAAACAAGCTTGTAGAATGTGGGCTAGACAAGTTAACTGTTCAATGGATTTGTAATTGGTTGGCCGGCCGAACCCAAAGGGTGCTCAGCAGTGGCTCCTCTTCGTCTTGGAAAGATGTGACCAGTGGGGTGCCACAGGGTTCTGTCCTGGGCCCAGTGCTATTCAACATCTTTATCAATGACTTAGATGAGGGAATTAGGGGCATACTTATCAAATTTGCAGATGACACCAAATTGGGAGGAGTAGCTAATACCCTAGAGGACAGGATCAAAATTCAGAATGACCTGGATAGACTGGAGAGCTGGGCCAAAGCTAACAAAATGAAATTCAATACGGAGAAATGTAAAGTACTGCATTTAGGGCGGAAAAATGAAATGCATAAATATAGGATGGGAGAGACCTGGCTGAATGAGACTATGTGCGAAAGGGATCTAGGAGTCCTAGTAGACCACAAGTTGAACATGAGCCAACAGTGTGATGCGGCAGCTAAAAAGGCCAATGCAATTTTGGGCTGTATCAATAGAAGTATAGTGTCTAGATCAAGGGAAGTAATAGTGCCACTCTATTCTGCCTTGGTCAGACCTCACTTAGAATACTGTGTCCAGTTCTGGGCACCACAATTCAGAAAGGATATTGACAAATTGGAGCGTGTCCAGAGAAGGGCAACTAAAATGGTGAAAGGTCTGGAAACAATGCCTTATGAGGAGAGACTTAGGGAGCTGGGTATGTTTAGCCTGGAAAAAAGACGGTTTAGAGGCGATATGATAGCCCTGTTTAAGTATTTGAAGGGATGTCACGCTGAGGATGGAGCAGGCTTGTTTTCTGCTGCTCCAGAGACTGGAACACGGAGCAATGGGTGCAAGCTCCAGGAACAGAGATTCCACCTCAACATGAGGAGGAACTTTTTGACAGTAAGAGCTGTTCGGCAGTGGAACACACTCCCTCGGAGCATGGTGGGGTCTCCTTCCTTGGAGGTCTTTAAACAGAGGCTGGATTGCCATCTGTCGGGGATGCTTTGATTGTGATTTCCTGCGTGGCAGGGGGTTGGACTGGATGGCCCTCGTGGTCTCTTCCAACTCTGCAATTCTATGATTCTATGATTCTATGATTTTATAATTTCTTTATTATTTTAAACCATTTTCCAGAAATTTGAGATCTATAGCAAGCATATTTGAAGAAAGGATTTTGAATCATGGATAGAAATATTTGTGTAACTATTTTCATTAATGTGGGTGATTTGCTGGGGGAAAGGAATAAGCGAAAGGAGCATCTGTCTTAACAGAGACCAATGATTTAACAATGATAGAAGGATGGTGATTGTTAGTAACAAAAGTTGGTGGGGTTGGGGAGACTTCTATCAGTAGATTTTCCTTGGTTTTTTTCCGGGCTGTGAGGCCGTGTTCGGGAATAGTTTTTTTCTGACATTTCGCCTGCATCTGTGGCTGGCATCTTCAGAGAATGGTTGGATAGGAGTGTATGGGGGGTTTATATGCTGTGAACCCCTGTTGGGGAGTATATGTAAATTTGTGTAATTGAATGGTTAGTTTCTGGGTATAGAAATGCAGGGCTCGTAGTATCTGTTTGGCTAATGGTTGGTTGATGGGCCATTATCTGCTGGAAATCCCCCTGTCCCTGGGTGGAATTCCTTTGTAAGTGTTGAGTTTTTATTCTATTGTTTTTCAAAACTGGCAGACAAATTTTGTTTACTTTTAAGGTTTCTTCTTTCCTGTTGAAGTTGTCCAGGTGTTTGTGGATTTCAGTAACTTCTCTGTGCATTCCGACATGACATGTTGGCCTGGTCCAGAATTTCTGTGTTTTTAAATAGCATTTTGTGTTCAGATTGGTTTATACCATGTTCTGCTACTGCTGATTTTTCTGGCTGGCCCAGTCTGCAGCAATTACACAAATTTACATATACTCCCCAACAGGATTCACAGCACATAAACCCCCCACACACTCCTACCCAACCATTCTCTGAAAATGCCAGCCACAGAAGCAGGTGAAGTGTTAGAAAGAAACTATTCCAGAACACGGCCTTACAGCCTGGAAAAAAAACAAGGAAAATCTATGGATGCCGGCCGTGAAAGCCTTCGACTTCACACTTCTACTAGTGTTTAAAGCCTTCCTTTCCCTCCCTCCTGCCCCCCAAGCCAGGGATGATGTTGCATCACATCAAACCTTGTTCTTTTAATCTGTCTTCTCCCACCTTGTCCCCCCTTTATGTGACTTTTTCCAGAATCTACAGAGCAAATATTGGAGATTTTCAGACAGGCAAAAATCGCCCCTTGCCGCGCGAGCAGCCTCCCGAAACTGCTGCGCGGCAAGGGTCTTTTTCGGACGACGCTGTGCCTCTAGCGAAGCCGTCCGTGTCACTTGCGTGAAGCTTCGGACGGCTCCGCGCCATATTTCAAGCACGGAAGCTGCCCGTGATTGAAATATGGCGCGGAGCCGTCCCAAGCTTCACGGAAGTGACACGGACGGCTTCGCTAGAGGCACAGCGTCGTCCGAAAAAGACCCTTGCCACGCAGCAGTTTCGGGAGGCTGCTCGCGCGGCAAGGGGCGATTTTTGCCTGTCTGAAAATCTCCATTAACTTCTATTTTTACTGTAACTGCAATGTAATGTTATGTCTGACCCCAGTCAAACAGCAGCCAGTTTTTAATTATAGTTTATTGAAACAAGCCACCTTCAAATCATAGTTCATAAGCTGACTTGCTTCACTACACCACAATTAAGCCAATCATTGGCTTGGGCATAACACTAGAGGAGAATGGAAGCATTCCATGGTAGACACCCAATGTAAGAGAGGGGAGTTTAAGGCTTTTGCACATATCACAAAACCATCATTTGGTAAAATGTCAAATTGATCTTACAGGTTATAGTGTGATCTCATTTTATTTCCATTAGTACTTCTTCATGTGATACAACATTATAACTTTTATGAAGTCCACATACCTATGTATTTTGCATTGTTCCCTGTAGTCAGAAGATATTATATACTGTGCTTCAGCTAGGACCTGTGTATAACTTACTGCTTCTGTAGGAAATATTGAATGTTTGATGCTGTTTCTGTGTTTATCTCATATGTGTACAATCATGCTCCTCCTCTCTTTCTTTTCCATGGGGTACTGCTGTTGATTGACTTACAGTATGGCCTTCAGTGGTATCCGCAACCTATATAGTTTTGCAATTGCTAAAATAAGCTCCAGGGATTTGTATGGCTTTAATTACACTGAATGTGGGTACTTCTACATCCATCCCCAACTATATAAAATAGTACTTAGAGGTGAAAGAGCTAGATTTAGTGGGAAATAACCAAAAGACAGAAGCTCAATGGCAATTCCTCTATGAAGAGTGATGATGAAACTGAAGTACACTCCTGGGTCAAGGTGAACTTTTAAAAAATAATATTTTTATTAAACACACACCTTTTTACACTCTACATATTAGATAATTTTGCTGGAGTTAAGTACCATCTATATAGACTGGAGAGCTGGGCCAAAGCTAACAAAATGAAATTCAATACGGAGAAATGTAAAGTACTGCATTTAGGGCGGAAAAATGAAATACATACATATAGGATGGGAGAGACCTGGTTGAATGAGACTACGTGTGAAAGGGATCTAGGAGTCCTAGTAGACCACAAGTTGAACATGAGCCAACAGTGTGATGCGGCAGCTAAAAAGGCCAATGCGATTTTGGGCTGTATCAATAGAAGTATAGTGTCTAGATCAAGGGAAGTGATAGTGCCACTCTATTCTGCCTTGGTCAGACCTCACCTAGAATACTGTGTCCAGTTCAGGGCACCACAATTCAAAAAGGATATTGACAAATTGGAGCGTGTCCAGAGAAGGGCAACTAAAATGGTGAAAGGTCTGTAAACCATGCCTTATGAGGAGAGACTTAGGGAGCTGGGTATGTTTAGCCTGGAAAAAAGACGGTTAAGAGGCGATATGATAGCCCTGTTTAAGTATTTGAGGGGATGTCACGCTGAGGATGGAGCAGGCTTGTTTTCTGCTGCTCCAGAGACTGGAACACGGAGCAATGGATGCAAGCTCCAGGAACATAGATTCCACCTCAACATGAGGAGGAACTTTTTGACAGTAAGAGCTGTTCGGCAGTGGAACACGCTCCCTCGGAGCGTGGTGGGGTCTCCTTCCTTGGAGGTGTTTAAACAGAGGCTGGATTGCCATCTGTCGGGGATGCTTTGATCAAGATTTCCTGCGTCGCAGGGGGGTTGGACTGGATGGCCCTTGTGGTCTCTTCCAACTCTGCAATTCTATGATTTTATTCATCATTTTATAAAAATTATCTTTTAATTCATAACTCATAGTAAATTTTAAACCCTTCTTCCACATATTTTCCCATTGAATTAACTGCATATTGTGACCAATATTTTGTGCCCATTTTATCATACATTCCTTCATATTTTCTTCTTCCATCTCGTATTTTAACAACTTGTACATTTTTAATCAAGTTAAAGACAACAACAATTCAAACACACTTTTCTTATTTTCAAATCCATATATTTTAATCCATTTTATATCCTTCCATCATTTTTCTATAAAAGTACCATTGTAATTCTATTCCTTGAGTTGCTAAATCTTCAGCTGTTTCCATTAACATTTGATCATTTCTCCAAACAAGTAAGTCATCATACGATAACAATTTTCCTTAATATTTCTTCTATAATGTAAAGCTTCATGTGCAGACAACCACAACTATGACTATGAGAAATGGGTGGCTGGTGTCTAACTATAGAACCCAAAAAAGACAACAGGAGTGTAATGGTATCCACTTGTTATTGTAATAATTATATTAAATTATGTATAATAATTGTACAACAGTGTAACAATAAACTCAAGATGCTATTCAATATATTATTTCATACCAAAAAGTTGTAACAATTGTTATAATAAAGTCAATCTGGATTCAAAAATAAATCTACTGTATTTCTGTTCTCTATTACTTCATAGAGTTATAGTACGGTAAGTATTCACTATTGCTACTTTACATATGAATATTATTATAATGTAGCTTGTTGACAATCAGATTGTATTATATATACTTTGCAATACAATTTTATATGTGTGCATAATTATTATACATAATTTAATATAATTATTACAATAAAAAGTGGATACCATTACACTCCCATTGTCTTTTTTGGGTTCAGACAATCATGACAGAATTTTTGTATGAAACCTTGTTTTATAGTTGAGCCATACTCTCAGTAGGGCCCTTCTCACAAAGTGATTATTGAAAGCTGAAATAGTTTTAAAGGGAATACTTAGATAAATGGCACTGTAGCAATTGATAAAGTCCCCTGTAATATTCTGATTAGTACGCTGATTAAATATGGACAAGAACATTGTCAAATTTATCCATGATTGGTTGGAAAACTGTGCTCATCATCAGTGGCTGCACTTCAACCTGGGAGGAGGCCTAGGGCCATTACTTTTCAACATTTTCATCAGTGACTTAGATGATGGAGAGGAGGGAATTCTTATCAAGTTTGCAGAAGATACAAAACTAGGAGGAGTGGCAAACACATTGGAAGGATAGGAAGAGAATTCAAAACAACCTTGATATATTAAAAAAATGGGGCCGAAATTAATCAAATGAAATTCACTAGAGACAAATGCAAAATTATACATTTAGGCCACAAAACCCAAATGCACAGGTATAGAATGGGGGATACATCGTTTAGCAGTAGTATATGTGAAAGGACCTGGGAATTATTGTTGCTCATCAGTTGAACATGAGCCAAAAGTGAGCTGTTACAGCAAGAAAGGCAAATGCTATTTTAGCCTCCATTAATGGAAGCAGTTTTCAAGTTGAGGGAAGTAATAGTCCCACTATATTCTGCACTAGTCAGGCTTCATCTGCAGTACTACAGTTCTGGGCACCTCATTTTAAGAAGGACAAGCTGGAGCAGGTTCAGAGAAGGCCAATGAGGATGATAAAAGGTATGAAGAACAAAACTTATGAGGAAAGGTTGAAGAAGCCAGGCATGTTCAGGTTGGTGAAGAGGAGACTGAGGAATGACATGATTGTACTTTTCAAATACCTCAAGGGTTGTTACAGAAAGGAGGGTGCAGGCTTTTTCTCTGCTGCTAAATAAAAGCCCAGGTCTAATGGTTTTAAGTTACAGGCGAGCAGATTTCAATCGAACATTAGAAAGAACTTCTTGGCAGTGGGAGTGGTTTGGATATGGAACCAATTGCCTAGAGAGGTAGTGGGGTCTCCTTCCTGGATGTCTTCAAAAAGAGGCTGGACAGCTCCCTGCTGTGGATGCTCTAGCTGGAGATCCTGCATTGAGGAGGGGTTGGACTAATGGCCCACGAGGTCCCTTCCAATTGCATGAGTCTATAATTCTGTCATCGTACTTTTTCAATTGCTTTTAAAATTGTCCCAATTTTCTTCTCCTCATTCCACTTCCCCCCTTTGTCCAGAGCTTACTTCAGTTGCTGAAAAATGAGCTCAACGTGCAAAAGTCTTAAACACAATTAGCTGAACAGTGGGGAGGGGAGAGGCGGCAGCAATATCTTGCCCTTCCCAGTAGACTCAGGGAAAAGCAAACTGCTGCAGCCTTTCCCAACTTGTCTGTTCCTTCTCATTAATGACTTTTGCTATCTTGACCACTCTCTGATGTTGCCTGGTCACATGTCCTGGTTTTCATCTTGAAATCTTGGGGGATATGGTATGGCCATGCCTTGTTCTGCTGGAGAATGGACATCCAATGACAATATCTTTAAAGCTCCCCCTGCTTCAGGAGTGCCTAGGGTGGCCACTTAAACACTACCAAACAAGAGGAAACATAATGAAAAGGGAAATTAGAAGCGTAATATGTGGAACTCCCTCCCACAGGAAGCAAGGTTGGTACCCTGGTGGGTTTCTTTCTGTTAGTAGAGAAATACTTTTTTTATGGATAGGCCTTTCACTATTAGCTCTCTTCCAACTCTACAATTCTATGATTCTAGCTCATTGTTGGAGAAGTGTCTTTTCATGCAAGTGGGGGGGCGGTACTGTGCTTTTATTCTCTTGCTGTATTTAAAGTTCTTTTAAATTAGTGCTGTTTTTAATAGGATTGCTTACTTAATTTTTTACAACAACTGTTTTCAGTGGTACTTTGTTTTAATCTATGCCATAAGCCACCTTGCATCCCATATGAGGAAAAGGGCAGGATATAAGCTAAATGAATAAATAAAATAACTCTCCATGGTCTAATTTATAGGTGTAGATGTAAATGCTGAATTAATTATTGTGGTTTAAACAGAAGTATGTCTTACTGCCGTGCTAGAAAACTGGATTTAGAAGGTCCTTGTGTTTGGTTCAGCAAAGCTCACTTCATGCTTTTATGATTTTCCATAGCTACCTCTGGCTTGGACAATGGCCATTAAGGTTTGCTTTTACTACCAGTAACTTTCTTTCATACAAGCCGCTTTATGGTGGCCTGATGCAGAAGAGAAAAAGTAAATACTGGAGAGCACCTGATGGAATCCACAGGAAAAAGGGGAGATACGTCTCCAAGTGCTCAGTGGATGGCTGTTTTTATTTTTTATTTTGGAAAAAGCCCAACACGTTTTGGCCTATGTATATACAGTTGTCCCTCCGTATCCATGGATTTGGTATTCACAGATTTAATGGGACTTGAGTATTAATGGATTTTGGTATCCACGGGAGGTCCCGAAACCAAACCCCAGCAAATATGAAGGGACAAAGGTATTTCAATGGCCTTCTTCATGGGCTATGTAAAAACATAAAAACAAATACAATATAAATGTAAAATTAAAAATCAACAGGATGACACATAATTATACAGTTGTCCCTTCATATTCACTGGGGTTTGGTTCCAGGATCCACCGTGGATGCCAAAATCCATGAATACTCAAGTCCCGTTATATGCAATGGCATAGCAAAATGGTGTCCCTTATAGAAGATGGCAATATCAAGCTTTGATTTTTGGATTATTATTTTTTAAAGAATATTTTCAAGCCGTGAATACTTAAATCTGTGGATACCAAATCCATGGATATGGAGGTACAACTGTATAATAAAACCTACATCATCATACATTTTAATTTTGTATGCTGCTTAAGAATTATATATACCAATATGAAATCTAATTGCAGAAATATCTGGAGCTGAGAATCTCATTCCATTTGCTGGACGGAAAAGAAACAAGCGAGCCAGGCTCGAGGGTGGTTTTTGTTTTTGTTTTTTTAATTTTAGCAGATGGTCAGGAAAAAAAGGGGGAGGGAGAAGCAGGAACGAGATAGCCTTCAGGGCATATCATTCAACCAGGGTAGAAAAAGTTCTGAGTGAATGTACAAACCTGGGAGGTGATCAGGTTCTTCATTTAGTCCTCTAGGAGAGGTCAGGGGACTTCTTCACTTGTAATAGGTTTGTAGAAGAGGGAATTTCAGCAGGTTTAGCTTGTGTGTCAAGCTGTGCCTGTAGAAACACCCTCTTCTACACATCCATTAAAGGGGATTTTCCAGCAGTGTGGGGAGGGACTCCTTCAGACTGGGTCTGGCTCCTCCCCTTATGCTTCACAGGAAGGGCAAATAACCAACCAAGTACTTCCAGCACCACCTTCAAGAGGAGAGCCAACCCCAAGCTCCCCAGTTCCACCCTGCCTCTGCACTAAACCATTCAGGGCTTCTAGGCTCCAGCAAAATCTTACTCCCACCTTTGGAGGATGGCTAGCCAGGCTAGCGCACACAGCTTAGTTCTCTCTTTGGATGAGGGCTCGAGGCTGGGGGGGCATCCTTCCTCTCTCTAGCCAGAGGGGGATCAGGACGTCTTGGACATATCAGGAGGCACTGGTGTGAATTCAGGAGTGACTGCCATTGTGGTGGTGGAGCATGAACCTGATGGCTAGGTCAGATCACGCTATGGTGCGGCAACAGAAGCTTTTGCAGTGGCTGCAGCCACACAAGTGAGTGCTGGGTGAGTATCCTCCCCCCGATTATCGAAACTAGTGAACTCCCACCACAACTAGCTGAGTGGATTGCCCTCATTGCTCAGTGCGCCATTATGGCAGGAAGCTCAGGGGGGACGGGAGGTGATTGGCCTTTCAGCATCTCCTTGAGTTGAGGTGACTTTGCGCCAAAACCAGGCAGATGAGGGCAGAGCTGGGCCCTCTATCATTGTTGCAATGATGAACCCATAGGTGGGAAGATGCAAACAGAAGCTCATGAGTGCGCAGACCTCCTCCTCTCAGGAAGGTGGGGATCCATCCTTGGAGGACCAGCAGCCCCCACTGTCATGCTCTGCCCCCAGAGGACTCTGAAGAAGAATCTAAAAGCTGTAATAGCATGCCTAAGCTAGGGCAGAGTGACCAGCAGCCACCACATGTTGAGGTGGCTCTGAGGGACAGAACACCCACTCATTTAAGCAACTGAATATCCCACAGCCTCAAACCCCAGAAGAACAGGAGACAGAGTTACCCAGCTTTACTCAGCATCAACAAGAAAAGGAATTTCTGTGACAAATGGGACACTTAAATAGGAAGCAGGAAGCAATCAGACAACACCTGTGAGACTCAGCTGGACCATAAATCACCAATACCTCCTCTGGAAGAGCATGACTGACAACCAGCCTGTTGGAGTGAAAGCCATACCTTGTGCTTCTTGACCAACTGCTATCTCAGACTTCTGGATCTTGCCGTCCCTTCTGAAGGCAAGATTGGATTGCCCCTTGGATTGTTTGACTGATTTGCTGTTTATATGTGTATGACCTTCGGACTGGACTATATTTACTCAATGTGCTGTTAAGCTGAGGAGTCTACTCCCTTTTGAACTGAGAGCTGATTTATTGGAGTCTCTGCAGCCTGCCCGAGAAATTCAGGACACCCACACCGTAAGGCTAAAGGGAAGTCAATACACCAAGATCAGCCTTCCATCTGGACTGAGGTGTCTGTGGGATCCTCTGAAGGGAGGAGTGGGAATTGTCCTCTGAGGAGAATGATACTTCTCCTGACCAATTATCTCCTACACTATTCGAGGCTTCTTATTTTCACGTCCTGCTTCAGAAATCGAAAAGTCCCTAGGTCTTACTTCTTCCATTTAGACCCTTGAGGATCTGTCCAAAGGGGTGCCTGAAATTCGATCCCAATTGAAGTTAGATCATTCTGTGGTACCCTTTCCAGAGATGTTTTCTGAGGCTTTGCAGCAAGAATGGACTCACCTAGGGGCATCTTGCACTGTTCCCACAGTGGCCAAGATTTTCTACACTCTGTCCCCTGGTATTATGGATATCTTAAAATTTCCCTCCATTGGTGCTCCCATGGCCTGCTTGGTTTCGGGCTTGCTCTTTCCCTGGGATGGCGATGGTAACTTTAAGATCCCTGAGGACAAGAGAGTTGAACCTTCCTCTGTAGAGTCCATGAGGCCATTGCCCTAACCATTAGGGCAGCGGCGGTTACATCTCTGTTTGTTAGAGCTACCATCAGGTGGTCCAGTGATTTACTTACACAACTACCAAAAGGGGACCCCAAGTTCACACAAGGGCTCAACAAGCTGTCTAAGGCTGCAGCCTTTATGTCTGATCCCAGCCTTGATTTAGGCAATTTGCTTTCCGCTTCTAGTAGCTAAGGTGGCAGCCAGATGCCAGCTCTCTTTAAAAAACTGGAATGTGGATACTAAATCCAAGTCCAGCCTTACAGGATGTCCTTTTAAAGGGGCCAAGTTATTTGAAGACTCCCTGGATGAAGTATTGATGGAAACTAAAGACAAGAATCATAGAATTGTAGAGTTGGAAGAGATCACGAGGGCCATCCAGTCCAACCCCCTGCCACACAGGAAATCACAATCAAAGCATCCCCGACACGTGGCCATCCAGCCTCTGTTTAAAGACCTCCAAGGAAGGAGACCCCACCACGCTCCGAGGGAGTGCATTCCACTGCCGAAAAGCTCTTACTGTCAAAAAGTTCCTCCCAATGTTCAGGTGGAATCTCTGTTCCTGGAGCTTGCATCCATTGCTCCGTGTTCCAGTCTCTGGAGCAGCAGAAAACAAGCCTGCTCCATCCTCAATGTGACACCCCTTCAAATGCTTCAACAGGGCTATCATATCGCCCCTTAACTGTCTTTTTTTCAGGCTAAACATACCCAGCTCTACCTAAGAAGGAGGATAGAAAATATCCCCATGCTGGGTTTCAGTCTTTCCATAGCTATAGACCCCAATTTCAGCTGAGGGATTTCAAGACTTTTAGATAAAATTGGGGCAACTTCAAACAGCAATAAAAAATTCAGACCTCTGGTTTCACTAAGTCTGATTCATTTGAGTCCACCAAACGGGGGGGGGGGAGTTCAGTCTGTCTCTTTGACTGGAGCCTCGCTCCAGTGGGGGCCCAAATGTGCCTTTTTGCCCATCGCAGGAAGAATATATCCTCAGACTCCTGGGTGATCAGAACAGTAACTCAAGGGTACACCATAGGCTTTGTGAAGAAGTTCCCACCAAAATTTCTTCAGTCCTTCAGTGTCAGGTCAGCCAAGAGGCATTCTCTCATGCTGAGGGCCATAGAACACCTATTGCAGATAAAGGCAGTGGAACCGGTGCCAACCTCAGAGAAATTCTTGGTGTCTTATTCCCATTTGTTCCTAGTACCAAAAAAGAATAAGGACTGGTAAACCATCCTCGGCCTTCGAAGAGTCAACCATTAGGTAGCCAGGCAGAAGTTTTGCTTGGAGACCCTTCGGTCCATTCTGGAAAGCATTCAAGCAGGGGATTTTTTGGCTTCTCTGGATCTACAGGTAGCCTATCTTTATATACCTTCACATCTAGTGCACCATTGGTACCTTCTATTTGCCTATCAGAACAATCACTACCAATACAGTGCCTTACCTTTCAGCCTCTCTGCCTCTCCCTGGGTATTTACCAAGGTGTTGGTGGCACTGGTGGCTCACCTTCATTTGCAGGGGATTCAGGTTCAACCCTTTTTAGATTATCTGTTGATCAGGACTCTGTCTCTCCAACAGACCAGGGACAGTGTTCAAAATGCCATTCATTGTCTGGAGTTTCATGGATTTATAATGAACAGGAACAAGAGCCACCTAGAACCTGTACAATGGCTCCAGCACTTGTGGGGGATGATAGACATCCATTTGGTTAGAGCATTTTTGCCAGAGGACAGGAAATCAAAACTTCAGAACTTAATCAGAAAGGTGTGTAGTCATCCATCAGTCCACCTCATGGTATTGGCCAAGCACTGGGCCTGATGGTGGCCTGTCCCCTGGGCCATATTTCATCTCAGAGAGCTACAGTGGGTCCTCCTACCCTTTCAGAATCAGATAGCCAGGAAGTGTTGCTTGCTGGGGGTCCCCATGAAGGTAAAGGAAGTCCTCAGTTGGTGGTTGACAGAAGTAGTACAGGAAGGAATTCCTATTCAGTATCCCAGGAGAGTCATTATCATTTCCAATGGGGATGGGGGAACATTGCAACAATCAGATGGCCCAGAGCCTGTGGTCTCCAGAGGAATCTCTTCACAGCATCAATTGGTTGAAGCTTTGAGCGGTTCACCTGGTACTTTTTATATTCAGCTCCAAAGTACAAAACAAACCTGTATTAACCCAAACAGACAATATTTCCACAAAGGCCCGTATAAACAGACAAGAGAGGATGTGTTTGCGATCCCTGATGAATGAGATGGCATGATTGATAAGAGCAGAGTTTTTAAAGGGCTCCCTCAATTGTTGGGCCAATTGGTTGAGCAGACAGATTTTGGATCAGGAGGAGTGGGGTCTACATTCCCTAGTATTCCAGATGATCGTGGACAGGTGCGGTCAACCTTAAGTGGACCTCTTCGCCTCCCAAGGGAATCACAAGCTCCTGCAGTTTGTGTCCAGGTTTTGAACAAAGGGGGCATTACGATAAAATGCTCTTATGATAGCGTGGCCGAGGGTACTGTTACGTTTTCCCTCCTTTGGTTCTACTATCCAGAGTGCTCCACAAGATCAGACTAGAAAAAGCAGAAGTGATTTTGGTAGCTCCTCGGTGGCAGAGAAGGCCTTGGTTTCCCGACATCATCAATCCTCGGGTAGGGGAAGCCTGGCCTCTTCCAACATGGCAGGATCTACTACAACAAAGAGGACTATTTCATCCAGAGCCAGGCTGGTTACAACTGCATGCCTGGAGGTTGAGAGGAAGCAGTTGTTAGCTGAGGGTTCTGGAGAGGACGTGGTGCAGACTGTTTTGGCCCATTGTTTATTTAGTTTTATGAATCCACGTGGTGGGCCTCTTGCAGGTGGTGTCATTGTAAAGGTGTTTGTCCACAGAAGGTTCCATTTTGGCTTTATTTACAGGCGGGCCTTAATAAAGGACTGGCTGCTAATACCCTGAAGAGACATGCTGCTGCTCTAGGTTCTATTTTGAAGGGCACCAGAAACAGGTCTTTGTCTAGTCACCCTCAGGACGAGACACCCGGAGTTTTTTGAAGGGGGTGTCTCAATTTCAACCTCTGCTGATATGTTGCTTTCCTTCATGGAATTTAAATGTTGTGTTGAGGGCATTAAGGATCCATTTGAGCCTCTGCAGACAGTGGACCTGAAGTTTCTCACTTTTAAAGTGGTCTTTTTGATCACCATAACCTCAGCATGGAGGGTATTGGAATTGAAAGCCTAATCGGTTAGGGAAGAGTTGTATAATTTTCATAAGGACTCAATTACTCTTTGGTTAGATCCCTCCTATGTGACAAAGATGAATTCAGCGTTTCATAGGTCTCAAGAGTTCTTCCATTGTTTTGTCTGAACCCTTCTGCTCCCCTGGAGAGGGAATAGCACAAGCTAGATGTGCATAGGGCATTGCAATTTTATTTAGAGAGGACTAAAAGTTTTAGGAAGTCTGACAGTTTGTTTCCTTTTCTGAGTCTACGAAAGGGTGACATGTCTCTTTGTCCACTATAGCATGATGGTTATGTTCATGCATTGAGGTAGCATACGTACATATTTCATTATCTGTACCAGAGGGACTTAGGCGCATTCAACCCATAGTGCTGCCACCTCTGTAGCTTTTCCCACTTCTTCTTTATTGGGAACTTGTAAGGCTGCAACTTGGGCTTCTGCTTTGTCCTTTGTTAGACCATTATAGGATAGACAAGTTTGCATCTGCTGATGCGTCTTTTGGAAGATGGGTGTTACAGCATGTTGTGAAACATTGATTCAAATTGTTCTCCAGCCTTGATGGTGACTGGTTGTGTAGGTCCCAGTCTGCAGGAGTCCCTCCCCATACTGCTGGAAAATGGAATATTGGTACTTACCATGAAGCTTCCTTTTCTGCAGTTGTGGGGAGGCAATCCTTCAGACTGGTCTGGCTCCTCCCCTCATGCTTCACAGGCAGGGCAAATAACCAATCAAGTATTTCCAACACCACCTGCAGGAAGAGAGCCAGTCCCAACCTCCTCATTGATGGAAAAGCAGACTCCAGCACAATTGTTCTTGTTTTGGTTTCTTGCTTGCTTCACCTTACACCCTCACAGCATGACCCTCCCTTGCTTCTTGCACTCCACTGTTCACATCACTCATTCTCTCATCTCTCCTACTCCCTCCTTTGTCTCACCTTCCACCCTCATGACATGCCCTTCCCTTGTTTCTTGCAGTCCATCACTCAAACCACTCACTGTCCCATCTCTTGTACTTCTCCCCTTCCCTCACTTTGCACCCTCAGAGCCTGGCCCTTGTTCACTCCTGCACTACTGCTCACACCACCAGCTCTCCTGTCTCTCCTACTCCCACCCTCACCTCACCTTGGGCCCTTGGGGTATGCCTTCCCTTGCTTCTCTGCTCCATATCTTGCTTGACCTCACATCTTTGGTGTGCACCCCAGCTTGCTTCCTGTTCATTGCTGCTCAGACCAATCACGCTTGCTTCCTTCATACCTGAAATTCTGTTGCAGAAAAATTTAACCACATAATGCCCTCACATTTCCCCCCTCATCTTGGTTTCTGTAGGGGCTAAGACTTAATTTTTTAAAGGAAAGCTTGGAATCTGGCTCAAAAGATGGTCCAAACAGGCATCAGGTGGTATGCCCAGAATCCAGGTAAAGCCAGGTTATCTGATTCATATGGCAACCCTAAAAACTATTCGCTAGGGTGATGCAAAAACAGATTTATTAGGTTTCTAAAAACAACCTGTCAGATTTGCAAAATAAATCTTCCTCTTTCTCTGTGTTTGTATTTGAAAGAGAGAGAGAATATATTTCACTTGGCACCTTTTTATGGATTCTTCTGTTGGACTGATTCTGGGAGCTTCCTTTTTGCTGGACCATTTCTTGCTTATATTAGCCAATACTCATTGTATCTGTATGTGCCTTCAAATTGCCTGTCAACTTATGGCGACACAATGAATTTCATAAGGTTTTCTTAGGTAAGAATATTCAGAGGCGATTTTGTCAGTTCCTTTCTCTGAAATATATCCTGTAGCACCTGGCATTCCTTGGCGGCCTCCCATCCAAGTACTAACCAGAGCTGACCCTACTTTGTTTCTAGGTCTGATGGGATCTGGTGCCTTATACTCATTAGGAAAGCAAATATGGACTCTCTACAGATTCATCTGAGATTTCAGCAGCAGACACTTCATGCAAAATAAGAGCAGAACTCTTGGAGCAACAAATTAGGAACCCTAAATCTTTGTTCCTTTGATCAAAGTAACTGCCAACTGCTGAAGCTCTGATCTCAGAGATCTTCACTCACCATCTGAGAAATGAATAAGAATACAGAGAATGCACACTGAGGGAGATGGAGTAGCATTCTGACACTATCATATTCCGACACTCATTGCCATATGCCACAGGAGAGAGCCACAGGCATAATGAGGTGGCAGTGTGAAAAGCTTCTGTTTTTGCTGACTCCCAATATTTGACTACTAGTCTGACTGCTAGAGGCTAGCCACTGCTAGAGCCACTACTGGGTAGAACAGATCAATACCCTCTGACAGATGTATCATATAAGACTCCAAGGCTAGCCCAACCATTAGGATGAGAGAATAACTCTCCTCAGGAAGCAGATGCTGGAAGATGGCAGGATGCTGTTGGAGGAAAGACTTGTGTGCCATACAACATGCCCTGTGTCCCCCAATGTAAGCTGCTGCCTTCCAGTGCAGTGGAGCACGCTGTCTCATTGCCAAATGTGGAAGAGAGTGAACTGCAGGCCAGTTGGTTTTTGCACATAGAATGTGAGGTGGTGCCACCTTATTTTACACTTCAAGCAAAGGAATATCTTGGGCCATCCCTACAAAACACACCAGGCCTAGCAACTGCCCATTGCAGAAACATATTCTGTGCCTCCAAACAACAGGCAGGGAAGGTTTGTGCACACAAGCTGGGTACATTAACCAATTCTTGGAAGGGAAAAAGGACATACTTCAGTTTTCAAGGAAACAGAGTAAAAACACAATGCTGAACTATATGAGCTGTTTATCTGACCAAACATAGTGATGATAGGACCTTTGTTGCCATTGGACTCTTATTACCAAGTGTGAAGTTGCCTTGGGTGCTTTTACGCATGACAAAATCAGTTACTTTTCCAGCATCAACATCATCAAGTTATCATCACCACCCTGCTGATTTCTTACTCTGAAGTAATCCTCAACCAGGATAGCCAGATATAAAAGGCTGTTATATCCTTACCATGCGATCCTCCAAAGGTGGTCGCACAATGGAGATAAGTATCTTCCCTAAAGATCTCAGAAACCAGGCAAGTTCCTACTCTTTTCCCTCTAAGGGCTTGTCTACATGAGCAATTTACCCCATCTTGCCCCCATCTTGGAGCCCTGCAGTTCAGATGATGCAGGGCTGTAGCCCTGTTTTACCCCTGGGCAGTCCTCACAACCCCTAGGGCAAAGGTGGGGCTAAAACAGGGGAAGACTAGGTAGGACCTGATAAAGCGTTTTAAAGTAATACCCAGGAAAAACTGTTCCTGCCAGCAAAAAATGGACACATGATCACAAGAGCCCATTCTGACATGATGGCCCATCGCTGCAGCTGCCCTCTGCTGTTGCTTTTCCACAGCAGGAAGCAGGCCTGCAGCATGTGACCAAGCCTTGTCACATGCAGGGGGCCTTGGTCACATGTTGCGGTCTGGCTTCACAGACAGCAAGGGAGGCAGCAGTGGTAGCTGCAGGAACAGGCTAGCATGCCTGTCTGGACTTCCTCCCATTCTGTGCAGGTAATGGGGAGGAATGGGCCTGATCTGCGGGCGGAATATGCTGATGGGAAGCCAGCATATTCTTCCCCATGCAGATGAGCCCTAAGTATCCTCTAGGCTCACATGGCAACCTACATTTGCTGAAAACCCCCTTTTCTACATAACTCTTGAAGATGCAGAATTACTGTCCTCTTTTGTATCTGGACACCCTGCTTCCTTCTTGGCAATCTTCTCCCATTCCCACACCAAACTCTTGCTCCTCATCCTCTCACGGCCAACAACCTTTCCAGCCGCAGTATCTCTTGCTGTCCCCAAGCCTTACCAAGTCTTTTGCACCTGGTGGGACTGCTGCCATCACATGGATGTGCCTCCTTTTCTTCTCAGGCTGAGAGACAACCTAATGCTCCTTAGGCTGTGAGTTGCATGAGATAAGGGATCCAGTGTGCAGGTCTGTGTGTAAGGTCTGTGTGTAACAATGGTCAGATTTTAGAGTATATGTAGTTTGTGCAATTTAACCTGTTATATCCCTAAAGCTGTGGAGACTGGGCAAGCTGAAAAGAGACATGGTTTTGTAGGTATTGTTCTGTGATGCTTTGCTGGAGCAAAAGTGCTATATGTATGTGGCTTCATGCAGGTCAGTGAAGAATGCAGTTTCAGCATGCAATTGCTCACAGAATTGGGGTGACAATGAATCTGAGAGTGCAAGTGAACAAAACAAACTCATGCTATAGTACAAGATGTGCGTTATAGGCCAGGGAAAGATGAAGCATAGATCTCCAGATGTTTTAGACTCCAGCTTCTGACAATTTTGCTACAATGATTAGGGAAATGTTGCATTGGTGAGGGGCTAATTCAGAACCCTATTATATGAGAACCACGCTCCTCCTCAGGGGTGCATGTCCTTAACACATAAACCTCACCTGTCTTTTTTTTAATCTTTTCCAGACCAGAGTAAATGTCACCAGGAAAGAGATGGTGGATCAGAACCCTGACATGGAGATGCGAGCCTTGCTCACCATGGATACTGCTCCAGATAGGTTTGAAGCAGGAGAAACAGGGAGCCACAAGAGAAAGGATACCCTGGGAAGATGTCAGTCCTGCTTGCAGCCGAGTCACTTACCATTTGGGGAGCAAATATTGTGACTTGCTATTCCTCTGTTACCCTGATAAGGCTGCCCAATTATTTCTCTAATTTCTGAGAATCTGCATGAGTTGCTGAGAGAAAGCCAATGAAGGATGTTCCTATCACACAAGAAGGCTCTTAACAGTAGAAACTCAAAGAGAATCATAGCTGAAAGAAAGAGAGACAGGCGTTTTCTCAAAGGTACTTTTGTAGGTACTAAGAATAATCTCGACCAGAAGGTGATTCCCCTGAGGTGCAGCTGAGGATTTATCTGAAGGTTTTGCACATGGGAGCTTTGTTCCACATATAGCAAAGTCTTCTGAATTCATGATTATGCCAGGTGTGCTCTGCTGCAGAGCTGCTGGAACCTGAGGGTATCACATGAAATATCTTGTTCATCAGTCACTGCCTGGCTGGACCTTATTTTGTGACAACTACTGACACCCACTGAGTGGGACACTATCTCTGATGAATGTAGGCCTGCACTTGTAGCAACACAAGGAGGCCAGGAGGAAAGCGTGGGTGGTTCCATCATCTAACCATGGTGCTTCCACCTCCAGACAAGCGTCACGTGTGTCTCACCACTATTGTTATCATGACAAGCATGGCATTCATGGATGCTTATCTGGTGGAGCAGAACCAAGGTCCCCGTAAGATTGGCGTTTGCATCATTGTCTTGGTGGGAGACATCTGCTTTCTGATAGTGCTGCGCTATGTAGCTGTCTGGGTGGGGGCTGAGGTGAAGACGGCCAAGCGTGGCTATGCTATGATCCTTTGGTTCCTCTACATCTTTGTGCTGGAAATAAAACTGTATTTTATATTCCAGAACTACAAGGCTGATAAGAGAAACCTGGAGACAGTGGCTAGGAAGGCACTCACCTTGCTTCTCTCTATCTGTGTGCCTGGGCTGTACCTGGTGCTCGTGGCCTTGGATAGCATGGAATACATACGCACCTTCCGGAAGAAAGAGGATTTGAGGGGGCGTCTCTTCTGGGTGGCCTTAGACCTCCTGGATATTTTAGACATTCAGGCCAACCTGTGGGAGCCGCACAAAACTGGGCTGCCAATCTGGGCAGAAGGGCTCATGTTTTTCTACTGCTACATTCTGCTCCTGATCCTGCCTTGTGTTTCCCTCAGTGAGATTAGCATGCAGGGGGAACACATTGCTCCCCAGAAAATGATGCTCTACCCTGTTCTGAGCCTGGTGACCATCAACATTGTCACCATATTCATTCGAGCCATTAACATGGTTCTTTTTCAAGACAGCAGGGTTTCCACCATCTTTATTGGCAAAAACATAATTGCCATTGCCACCAAGGCCTGCACTTTCCTTGAATACAAGAAGCAGGTGAAGGAATTTCCACAAAATGCCATTGCACTTGAGCTGCAGCAGAACTCAGTGTCCCACAACCAGACTGTCCATAGTACCCAAGGCATTTCTCACGAGCAGTCTCCCACCAGGGAGATCTTGGACACATGATGAGGTTCCTCAGACATCAGCACTTGCTCACGTTTTCTTGGGGAGGGAAGGGAGAGAGGGATCTCGTCCCAGTATCGAGAGCTGCCCCGGCACAAGATTGGGATCAAATGAAAGAACATCCCCTGCATCTCAGGTATTTCTAAGGGGCCCTCAGAAAGAAAACCAAATCAAATGAACCTTCCAAGGAGAACCTAATCCCAGCATCTGATTTTTTCTATCTGTTTGTTACCTGTGCATCAACATGTCAGAATGAAGATTTTTGTTATCATGGCCTGTTTTTTAAGCAAGGGGTGGGAAGGAAAGGGATAACGAGGACTGGCATTTGGACCAGTGTACCTGTAAACATTGGTGTCTTATTTAAAATACAGTATTTGTGTTTACAGTTTAACCCACCCACCCCTGAGAAAACCACCTGCTGAATCACTGCTGGGAACTCTAGTTGGGTTTGGACAATTTTTTAATCTTTATGTAATGGCTCCTTTCATTGCTCCGTTACAACTGCACTCAGAAAGTGGTCACACCTTCTATTCACACATGGGTGCAAAAGAGCGACACAAATGGCTAGAGAAACAGGGGATCCTACCTTCTCAAAATGGGAAGCAGTCCCAGTAATAACAGTATTTGACTACAAATGTAATCTTTCAAGGGTCATTCTGATGCTTTATCAAATGATTCAGCACAAGATTTCTGTTTTTAGGGGAAAACAAGTATTTCTTTGTTTTTTTCACTCTCTCTTTCCCTGACCACCCCTCTGGGAAAGGGGAGCCATGAAGTTTTAGGTTGTTGTCGGGGTTTACCAGGTGGGTGGGCAGACTTGGTGGATAGGCTAACGAGTGGAAGCTGCAGCCCTCAGGATTATGCAGTTTCACTTTTATTCCAGCAACAGCTGAATTTCTAATGGGGCTGTTTTTTGTACAACCTATATAATCTTTCTCTAAAACATGGCAGGGGCTGGGGCCAGTCACTCCATGTGTGTGTTATAGGACCCGCTATAGTATAGAGATGGGCAGCAGGGGCCTGATCAAAGTCACAGTGAATAAAACTGAAACCCAAGTAGTATGGTCGGTTGGTGACTGCTTCCTTCTTGGCAATCTTCTCCCATTCCCACACCAAACTTGCTCCTCATCCTCTTATGGCCCAACAACCTTTCCAGCCGCAGTATCTCTTGCTGTCCCCAAGCCTTACCAAGTCTTTTGCACTTGGCGGGACTGCTGCCATCACATGGATGTGCCTCCTTTCTTCTCAGGCTGAGAGACAACCTAATGCTCCTTAGGCTGTGAGTTGCACGATATAAGGGATCCAGTGTGGAAATTTGCTGTCATATCCCAGGGGTTAGGCTACAAGTTGTGTTTGGACTACCAGCTGGCCAGATTTTACTATTAGTTTTTAATACTCAATCTCAGCATTAGGTAATGAGAATTGAACACTTATTCACATATGCAAATAAGTGCTGAAATGCTGTGTGAGGAGCAGGGCTAGTGTTTCATGGGCCAATGAAGGAAGTAAACAGAGAAGGCAAGCATTTCCCCCACATGTTGCCATGCATTTTCATATTCTTTCTCACCAGGTGATTCCAGGTTTGTTTGTTTTTTTTTTGCTCCTTTAAAAGTGAAGAAAATAGGGCATCCTGAGGTTCACTGGCAGAGTAAAAGCTGAGTATTATTGCTAGATGAAATATCCACTCTTGACAAAATAATAGGAGGGGTGTATGGGGGAGTATGCAAATATTGAAAGAGAGAGTAAGCGGAAGGGGTGAAGAGATGGCACATCCTGGGAAATGTGGTTCAGGCACAGGGTCAGTATAGAGCAGTCTTGCTCTGTCAGGAGGCAGAGAGGTGGGCATTCCCCCACTCCCTGCCACTCATGGCTTCTTCCTTCAGTGCTTGCAGCTCCTACAAATTTGCTACTCTAAGGCCCTACATGTAGAGGATCTTGGAGTCACCACACTCCTGCCATCTCTGAAGTCAGGTTATATGAACGTGCTGGTCCAGAAAGGGACATTCTAGGATTGTCACTTGCCTGGAAAGTGACACAGCTCACTCAAGGGGGAAGTTTGGTCATTTCACAGGGCTTTGCATTTTTATTTTGTTTGAAGACAGTTCTGTTTTTATGTAATAAAGGGTTCTGGACACACATGAAGCAGTTTGTCTTGCTCTCTGTGTATCTCTGTTTTCTTTTTTCCACTCTTGTCTGCCCTTCTTCAGAAGTTTCCACAACATCTGTGAATAACTGTAGAGGGAGCCCTTGGTCCAGACCCTCGAGGAGGCTTGTAGTTAAGTCTTGTTCTCTTCCCATTCTTTCCCAGGAGGAGGACATTGCCTAAAGATGAGAAAGATCCATATAACAAAGCTCCCAAGCAGAACCCCAACATAAAAGCCATTCTTAGCCTCTTGCAGTCCTCACTCATCCTTAAAGGACCGAGCCATGGGGTATATAACTGGCTTAGAGTATAACCTTAGCAAAAATTATTATTAGACTATATTCATAGAATCATAGAATTGTAGAGTTGGAAGAGACCACGAGGGCCATCCAGTCCAACCCCCTGCCACACAGGAAATCTTGATCAATATTCAGAATGTATTGTCTGTTTTCTTTCTCTGAATATTGGAAGATCAGAGCAAGGATTTTTTTTCCATAATTGCACATATATCCCAATCAAGTCTGATGAGAGTCCTTTAATTTCACTTGAGATTTTTACACTTAAAGTGGGCCCTACAGTTTTGTCTCAGATTTTGAAACATAAATTTCAGTGTCAAGTCTAACCGGACTAGAATTTGTGATGCACCTATGTAATAGTCAAGAGAAAGGAACCACTACTCTGTACTCCAGCAGTTCAGAAAATGGCTACTGTTTGCAAGTTGAGATATATAGCTGCCATTTTGGAACTTGTGGAAAAATGAAGTATGAAAGAGATAAGAATACAAAGTTATATAGATACAAGCTGGGAATTTCCTTGCAAAGCAATTTAAGTTTTCTCATGAGGTTGTGAAAGCTTTCTTTCAAAGAATTTTATAGCATAGCGGAGGACAGTAGAGTTGGTGCCCAACTTCAAGGTTACACCTACCTGCAAGAGAGAATATTTATTTGTATGGTTAGACTTAGAACTACAGTTGTCCCTTCATATTCACTGGGGATTGGTTCCACAACCCCCCGTGGATACCAAAATCTGTGAATATTCAAGTCCCGTTATATGCAATGGCATAGCAAAATGGTGTCCCTTATATAAGATGGCAAAATCAAGGTTTGCTTTTTGGATTATTATTTTTTTAAGAATATTTTCAAGCCGTGAATACTTAAATCCATGGATACCAAATCCGTGGATACGGAGGGACAACTGAAGTATGAGAATTTTGCAGGAGTGTTGTTCTTAATAAGGCAAGGGTGAATTGATAGTGCTTAATAACTGTATCATTGCTCCTATAATCTTCAAAGTCCATCCCATCCAACCTGTACTGGATGCCCCTCTTTTCTTCTTGCTAGAAGCCATGAGTCTTTAACAGCTGTGTGATAGCTAAATGACCCAAACATTTCATGCTGTATTTTCTGCACAGTTGACACACTCCACAGTTAGAAAGCTGTTGCTCGTGGAAGGTGGGATGGGAAACTTCCTTTGGGTAAATGCCAAAATGACCTCTTTCCTTCCCAAGGAAGGAAGAAATGACCTCTTTCCTTCCCAAGAATAAGCAATATGTTAGGAAACGGAGTTCTACAGTGCCTTAACAGGAAAATCAATTCAAAGGACCATGGGGAGAGGCAGGTAAGAAATGTATTACAGTTGTCCCTCCATATCCATGGATTTCGTATCCATGGATTTAAGTATCAATTCACCCTTGCCATATTAAGAACAACACTCCTGCAAAAATTAATAATCCAAAAAGCAAACTTTGATTTTGCCATCTTCTATAAGGGACACCATTTTGCTATGCCATTGCATATAATGGGACTTGAGTATTCACGGATTTGGGTATTCACGGGGGTCCTGGAACCAAACCCCAGTGAATGTGAAGGGACAACTGTATTATTCTTTCAAAGGACAACACATTAAACTAAGAGGCAGGGAGAGGCAGTATAGGAAAAATAAACTGCAGGCGGGGAGGAGAGGAGTGAAGAAACAGCTGCGAAAGGAACCAACCTGACCCTTGAGGAGACTTCAGTGAAATGCTTTCATGAGGCCTCTGTGACTCTTATCAAAGAAGTAGCATTTGTGATTCCTACTACTCAGACAAATTATCTCTATGACTGTGATGTGCCAGCACATTTAGACCAAGATCCTGCTCCATCAGAGCGCTTACATTTGTGGTCTGTAGGGGGTGGGGGTGGAAGTAGGTTTCTTCCTTCTCAACTGTGCAGCAGCTATGCCAAAATGTGGGCCAGCAATGTAGACCCAACTCTAGCTGGAATAATGACAATAAGTCCTCTGCATTTTGTGGGGAGGGAGGGCACACTGGTGGTGGTTTTATATGGCATTTTGAAAAAAATATAAAAACATGAAATAAACACACTGAATGGGAAAAAATAAAATAGAAAAGGGGAACATGGAAAATATTGGCTAAGTTGTTATGACTCTGTACTGTATACTGGAAATATAACACATACTGGACTGCTGATTATGATGCATAAATTTCAGGAAAAGCTTTTTTGCTTTATACTCACATTGATGCATAACTAGTTTAAATGAGAGCAGAAAGCACAACTCTGTTGACTGTACTGAAGATGACAGTTATTTCCAGAGTTGAACCACCATGTGTTTGTCTGGCCCTCATGTGCATCAGACCCCAGTAATGAGTTCCAAAAAACAAGGATGTAATTCACAAAACATCCATATATCAGAAATGCAGTCAAGTCTCCAGGATTAAATTTATAATAACAAATATAGTACTTTATACCAAAAAGGCATACAACCGGACAGCGAATCATCATATAGGTAGGAAATTGATTTGCACACAAACCCCATCACCAGCAACTCAGAGATAGAGAGGTATTTTATAGTGGAGCCTTTGTAGTGTCTAGTAATTGTTAGTAGGATGAGACATATCCTGAAGACTTTTGAATAAATGAGTATTGGGGAACACTGAATAGGTGGAATGGAGCATTCCAATTATATTTCCTACTTTTCCTCTACAACCTATCAGTTCTAATCTTCCAGAAATAGGATATATAAATCTTAAATCTACCCAAGAACCACCAGTATAAATAGACTCCTGGAAATGCCAGCTTGATTACTCGGCAATCTCCTGGATTCTGCACAGGTAATTGGTTCAAAAGTAGGTGTGAAGGCTCATTTGTCAAGTTAAAGAAAGTTGACTTATTGGTCTTCTTTGGTAAACCACATTTTTCTTGTAAAGTATGAAAAGATTTGAATTCACCTTTCCTGTCCAAACATTGTTTGAAAGTCAAAGGCAAGATGCCCAGGGTCTCCACATTAAAGTGTTGCCACTATTTTTGAATCTGGGCTGTGCTGTAAAGTTAATCTGACATATCAAGATGCCCCTATATGTAAAGTCCATCATAACCAACCACAGCTTATTGTTGAGTGGGTCCCACCTGGCCTTAGTGTTCTGGGAAGCCCCTTTACAAAATGCTGTACTGTATTTGATGGCTACTGCATCCGCAGCCAGAGTGTATGCCTTAAGCATGTTTGCTAACTGGTTAGTGAGGTATCAACCTCTTTCTGGGTAGGCTGCCTGAACTATACTCCATGAAAATGGTGCAACCTGCAAGTGTACTACTGGAGTGGTCCACCTCATTCTTTCCTTCGTTCCCCCTCCCCTTATTGGAGCAGTTTGTATGCCCCTCTTTGCCTTCTGATTTCAGCAAGGAAAACACCACCATGTAATAGCCATCAAGGATCTGTTTCCTGACCTTGTGTGGAAGGTGTATCCCCTCATTGTCATTGAAGGTAAAAGTCACACTGACTTCCCCTTCCATCCCATTTGCTGACCATACTGCCTGGGGTCCCACTGACTGGTCCCTCTTTGCTCTCCTCCTCATTGCCCAAGCAGGGAATCCAAGGACATGCTCTGCAACCCTCCAATATTCCTCCTCCCCTTCCTCTTCTGAACCTGTTGTTCTAGCACTGTTTGGGTCCTCATTCTTTTGGTGTGCCCCTTAGGCTTGTCTTTCTTCCTTTTCTTTGCTAGTTGTCTACTCACAATCTGACCCATTTCTGGGCTTGTAGAGTTGTCTGAGGAACTGGATGGGACTCTTGCTCTCCTGCCTCTGGACTGGTGATCCTTTGGGGGCCACTCAGCCCCCTTTCTGCCACCCTGTGAAGAGCTAGTCCCCCCCACTGGACGTGCTGGCCACCTTGACTCCAGACATTCCACCTTCTCCACAAGGAGCTCCAGCATCCTTTAAAGACCTCAAAGTGTTGTTTTCCACCCTCTGCTGCTGCTGGCTTCTTCCTGGATGCCTATTTGGGGCAGTTGTCTTTCTTGGCATCAGCTCTGCCCATAACTTGCAAGCTTGGGCCAACTTGCCTCTTATGCATGGAGATTGTTGCTGCTGCAATACATGAGACTTCTTGGAAGGCATCTTGTCTGGTAACCTAGGCTAAACCAAGCAAGTGATACATGCCCCACCCCTTGGTTATATTTAGCAAAGAATAAATATGCAGACAGTAGGCGGAGATTCCACCACCCCACTTAATGTATGAGCTCTTTAAGGATTGTATGCTGAGCTGTTAAAATTAATCAACATGTGATGGGGGGAATGTAGGTGGATAAGCAGACTGTTATCACAGTCAGTGACCAGACAAAATGGTGGGGTAGGGGTGGCTAGCAATGAGGAATAACCAGCTATGGCTTTACTAGATAAGCAAGTTCACACACTTATCAGTAGCAAATTATTGATTATTTCATACAAGATGGGCTCATGCAATAGAAGGAGGGTAGGGTCAAGCAGCCTGCCTCATTCCCCTTGCACATTACCATGTGGCCTTCCCCCACCTTCCGACCCACTCTTTCTTCCTCCCTGCCTCTGCGTTCACTGCTCTCTGCAGGGGGTTATCAAGCAGCTAACTCCCTACCCTAAGGAGAGGGTTCCTGATATTTTGCTTAGCCCTTATAAGGTCTGTGTCGGATAATACAAGGGCTGTTGTGCTTGTTGTGTTATGGCTTTGGTGCTCCTGTCTCTGCTCTGGCTTTCCTCACATGCACCACTTTCCCCAGTTCTCCTCTCCAATTGGAATGCCACTACTATTGCTGCTACTACTGTTACCACACCACTCTCCCGCTACTGCTACCTTCCCACCTTTGCTGCTGTTTCCTTCACTGGTCCTTCTGATGCACTGCTTCTGTTCCTCTTTGTCTGTCAAAAACCCCACTAAAATGTTGAATGAGGGATCCAGCTGCAGGATGACCATTATGTGGCCAGCCAGTGGACATGACAGAAACGTTCCACAGTCAGGTCAGCCTATTTCATTCTGCCCCTACAGCCAGTCAAACTAACACCTCATTGGCTGACTATTCACATCAATTCCAGGAGCCCACAAAAACTGTAGTGTCTCCTGGGAAGGAGAATCCAATGCCTTGTGCCATTACCACTTGTTGTGCCCACTGCTTCAGCTGCCTCAGTGCAAACAGAGTGACCCGGGTAAATTTAGGTTCTGGAATTGCTAAAAAAAAATGGCTGTTTTTAATGTGGCCATAGGATCATAATCCTCAAGGAGAAGATTTATATAATTGGCTGGATGACAAGGTAGCCAAGATAACACAAAATAACCATATTGGTGAAAATCAATGTGAAGACTATGAAGAACTCACAATGTGTATCTCCAAACTAAGAAGATTATCAGATGGGCCCTTATAGCCTGTTTCTGTCCCACTACCCTCCCACCCATTCCACTTCCATTCCTGCCGCAGAATAAAGTAAAAGGTTTCAGACACCTACCTTCATTCCGCGGCAGGCACCTCCCTTCGCTGCCCGGTCATAAGTGCAGCCGTCGTAAGGCTGCTTTTACGAGTGGGAACTGAAATCCTGGCTGTTCTCACGAGAGAACAGCAAGGCGGCAAATTCAAATTCTAAACCCCCCCAAACGTCAAAACAGTTCACCAAACAGAAAAAAAATAAAAAAATTAAAAGCTACCTGGGGAGGGGGGAAAAGTGTTTTACTTACCTTGTCCCAATTGCACCCAGAGGTGTGCAGCATGGACCTCCCGGTGACGTCACGTTCCGACGTCATCCTGGGAGCAGAACAGGGCTCCTGTTCACTCACCCGTCATTCCGTTATGATAATGGAACGGGCTTCTTAGTCACGGATTTTTATGTGAATAAGAGGAAGTGGGAGAGGAGCAGGAGCATCCCAGAAGCATCCCAGGACAGGGACTATGTCATCTAAAAGGTAAGCCTTTTAGCGATCTCCTGTCATCCCTGTCCTGGGATATCTTTAGTGACTGATCATCTCCTGAATTTATCAGAAACAAACTCATAGTTTAGTTTTAATGCTAATGTACATAAAGTCGATCATGAAGACATTGAAATTATTAAAGATTTTCTAAATCCTTGACCAGTGAATTATTAAAATCAATGCGAAGTCGAAAGCTTTCACGGCCGGCATCCATAGATTTTCCTTGGGTTTCTTCCGGGCTGTGAGGCAGTGTTCGGGAATAGTTTCTTTCTGACGTTTCACCTGCATCTGTGCCTGGTATCTTCAGAGAAATTCTCTGAAGATGCCAGCCACAGATGCAGGCGAAATGTCAGAAAGAAACTACAGTTGCCCCTCCACGTTCGCGAACTCAGCATTCGCGGTTTTAATTATTCGCGGTTTTGGGAGGCCCCCCCCGGGGGCCCCCAAAACCGCGAAAAGGGGCCTCCGGAGGCCCCTTGAAATCCCTGGGAAGGAGCGGGGAGGGCCGGGGAGGCGTTCACGGGGCCTTTGGAGGCCCTCCAGAGGCCCCGTGAAGGCCTGGGGCGGGTGGGGGGAGGCCACAGAGGGAGGGGGGAGGATGGGGGGAGGCCTTCACGGAGCCTTGGAAGGCTCCGTGAAGGCCTGGGGCGGGTGGGGGGAGGCTGCGGAGGCCTTCATGGAGCCTTGAAAGGCTCCGGGGAGGGAGGGGGGAGGATGGGGGGAGGCCTTCACGGAGCCTTGGAAGGCTCCGTGAAGGCCTGGGGAGGGTGGGGGGAGGCCGCGGAGGCCTTCATGGAGCCTTGAAAGGCTCCGTGAAGGCCCCAGGGAGGGAGGGTGGAGGTTGGGGGGAGTCCGCGGGGGCCTTCACGGAGCCTTGAAAGGCTCTGGGGAGGGAGGGGGGAGGATGGGGGGAGGCCTTCACGGAGCCTTGGAAGGCTCCGTGAAGGCCTGGGGAGGGTGGGGGGAGGCCGCGGAGGCCTTCACGGAGCCTTGAAAGGCTCCGTGAAGGCCCCGGGGAGGGAGGGTGGAGGTTGGGGGAAGGCCTTCACGGAGCCTTGGAAGGCTCCATGAAGCCCTGGGGAGGTTGGGGGGAGGCTGCGGAGGCCTTCACGGAGCCTTGAAAGGCTCCGTGAAGGCCCCGGGGAGGGAGGGGGGAGGATGGGGGGAGGCCTTCACAGAGCCTTGGAAGGCTCCGTGAAGGCCTGGGGAGGGTGGGGGGAGGCCGCGGAGGCCTTCACGGAGCCTTGAATTACACTAATGGTTCTTAACTGGAGAGGAATAACTAGGAAGATAATTAGACGCATCCAAAAAACCCTAAAAAACGAGAGCAGCATTCGAGGATGAAGTTACTATCCCATGAATGGGACCCGTTTTTCGACATCCTTATCATTGTTGCATGCTGCTTCTGTGCTGTAGCCACGAATAAGGTGTTGCTTTCAAGGGAGGTCCTGTCAATGAAAAGTGATGTCTTACCTACAGCTGCAGCACAGAAGCAGCACGCAACAATTCTGACATCTGAAACAGGGTCCCATTCACAGGACAGTAACGTCCTTGTGTGCTGCTCTTGTTTGATTTTTGACATGTCTAATAATCTTCTAAGAAAATGGCTGAGGGTGAGTTCATGGTGTATAGCTGAATGAAAATATTGATCTAGCACACAGTAGCTGTGAAAAGGGCAAATTCCACACTAGATGTTATTTGGAAAGAGATCAAAATTAAAACTGTCCATATTGTAACACTCATCTATAAATCTATGCAGTGATGACAGAACTGTGTACAGTGGTTAAATAAGCACACATGACAGAGGTTTATAAAACTGAGCATGATATACAGAAAGTGCATAGAAAGAAGTGCTACTCTTGCTCATAACGTTACTAGGATTAAATGGGGAAAGGAAACCTATTTTTGCCTTCTTGAGCTCCTTGGAGGAAAGGTGGAATCGAAGGCTGAACTGAAGAAAACAGCAGGGAAGAGAGGAGAGTTCAGTTTGGAGGAGCAACTGTGATTCAGTTTACTAAAGGGGTTTGGAGGTGCTTATCCTAGTGGTAGTTCATAGAATCACAGAGTTGGAAGGGGCCCCATAGGCCATAAAGTCCAACCCCCACTCAATGCAGGAAATCCAGCTAGAACATCCCCAGCTGGTAGTTGCCTAGCCTCTTTTTGAAGATGTCCAGAGAAAGAGATCCCACCACCTCTCTAGGTAATTGGTTCCATTGTCGAACAGCTCTTACTGTCAAGAGGTTCCTTCTAACGTTCCATCAAAATCTACCCTCCTGTGACTTAAAACCATTAGAACTGGTCCTACCCTCTGGAGCAGTAGAGAACAAACAACCCTCCTCTCTGTGACAACCCCTGAGATATTTAAAGAGTACTATTATGTCACCCGTTGGTCTTTTCTTCACCAGGATGAACATGCTTAGCTCCTTCAACCTTTCTTCATATGTTTTGTTCTCCATACCTCTTATTATCCTTGTTACCCTTCTCTGAACCTGCTCCAACTTGTCTCTATCATATTGAAGAGGGAGCAAGCTTGTTTTCTGCTGCTCCAGAGACTAGGACATGGAGCAATGGACTCAGACTACAGGAAAATTCCACCTAAACAGTAGATTCCACCTAAACATTAGGAAGAACTTTCAGAGTGTGGTGTAGTCTTCTCTGGAGGTTTTTAAACAGAGGCTGAATGACCATCTGCCAAGGGTGCATTAATTGTATATACCTGCAAGGAAGGGGGTTGGCCTAGAAGGCCCTCGTGGTCTCTTGCAACTCTATGATTCTATGATCATTCCTAAAATGAGGTGCACAGAACTGAATGCAGTATTGCAGATGTGCCCTGACGAATGCAGAATATAGAGGAAAAATTACTTCCCTAGTCTTGGAAACTGCAGTTCTGTTAATGCAGGCTAAAATATTATCTGCCTTCTTTTCAGCAGCATCACACTGCTGGATCATCTTTACCTTATGATCAACAATAGGTCCTTTTTGCATGTGCTGCTACTAAACTGATTGTCCCCCATCTGTATTTGGATGTACCTGTATTTGGACTTTGTGGTCTAAAAACCCTGGAGAGAGAGAGGAAGAGACAGACACAGCTCCATCGTTCCTAGGCCCAGAAGCAAATGAAAGGCCCTCCCTCCATCCCAACTGCCACTGCTTTGGCCTGGGGGGGGGCGGGGCGGAGAGAAGACACATTATCTGCTGGACTTAATCCCCTCCCACCTTGCTATCCCCTTTTCCTTTTGTGTCAGGAGGGCAGGGAACTGTCCTATTGCTCCAAGTTAGAAAACAATGCGTACCTAGAACAGAAGACAGAACAAAAACTGGATGGGTTCAGAGCAGATATCTCAGCAGATACACACCATTTTAAGGCATCTACTCAAAAACAAGTTAAAGAGCTTACTGTCTCCATTCCAAATTTAACAGCCACTACTAGTGAATATGAACAAGAGCTCTCTGATAACACAAAGGAAATTGCTAATTTACTGCTGAATTTCGAAAGCTCTCAAGATAGAGTCATGATGATTGATTTAAAACTAAAACAAACAAATCAGAATGAGGCTGCTGCTATACTGCAGAAATAATGCCGTTTGACACCACCTTAGCTATCATGGCTCTATCCTATGGAATCCTGGGATTTGCAGTTTGTTGTGGCACCAGAGCTCTCTGACAGAGGCTAAATATCTCACAAAACTACAAATCCCAGAATTCCATAGAATAGAGCCATAGCAGTGGTGAAGGTTTTTCGGCAGAGGCTGGATGGCCATCTGTTGGGAGTGCCTTGTTTGTGTGTTCCTGCATGGCAGAGAGTTGAACTGGATGGTCCTTGTGGTCTCTTCCAACTCTATGATTCTATGGTTTACAAAGACATACCAGCAAGAATATTGAGGAGGAGAAGAGATTACACTCCCCTAACAGATCAATTAAAGTGACATGGGATAATATTTAGATGGGAAAGTTTGGAAGGAGTTTATTTCAGATTAATCAGTGAAGATATAAAATTAATATGGTTCAAAAAGTAAAGGAATCCTTGAAGAGACACAGAAGGAATTTGGATAAACTTGCAGATGGGAGCCATGAAGATGAACAGGAACAACAGCAATCTTCTGAGCAGGAAGAAGATGGGGAAAAGAGGAAGAAACCCCATTGGAGTGGATGATATGATGGACTTTAAACTGCAGGACCCTAATAATGGATACAAGATCTTTATCTTGGAATGTACAAGACCTTAACTCACCTTAAAAGAAAAGACAAGTTTTTCATTATTTGGAAAAATTGAAATATGATTTGCTTTGCTTACAGGAAACACATATTAGAAAAAAGGATTCATTAAAAAAAAAAACAAAATTAGGAAGACAGTTTGTATCAGCGATGGGGAAAAGAAAGAGAGTAGTTATATATGTACAGTTGTCCCTTCATATTCACTGGGGTTGGGTTCCAGGATCCCCCATGGATACCAAAATCCATGAATACTCAAGTCCCATTATATGCAACGGCATAGCAAAATGGTGCCCCTTATGTAAGATGGCAAAACCAAGGTTTGCTTTTTGGATTATTATTTTTTTTAAAAGAATATTTTAAAGAATATTTAATCCGTGGATACCAAATCTATAGATACAGAGGGACAACTGTAAATGCAGAAGAGATCTTGTAGGATTCAAATTGGCATTATATTGGGATTGAAATTCAACTACAAGGATTTAAAACTGCAATGGTTGGTGTTTATGCACCCATGCAAAACAAGGCCAGGTTTTATCAGAAATTATTGACAAAACTGATGGATTATGACTATGACTGTAATTTAGATGGGAGATTGGGATGGTGTGGTTTCACCAATAAAAGATAAAGCTTATGAAAAAAAGATAAAAGGAAATCAAGGGAAATTACCTAAATCTTTCAATGAATTAATGGACAATTTAACACTTTTAGACATTTGGAGATACAAATATGGAGAAATGAAAGAATACACCTTTTTCTCAGAAAGATATAAATCCCTCTTGAGAATAGACATGTTTTTAATATCCAGCTCACTTGGTACCCCCCCCCCAAGAAAACTGAAGTGTTTCCAAAAATTATATCAGATCATAATTCCATATCTCTGACATTGTGGGAAAATAAGGATGAATACAGCTGGCATTTGAATGACTTACTACAAGACAATAAGATTTTAATAAAGGCAAAAACAACTTTAAAGCTGTACTTTGAAAAAATATTAAATAAAGGTACAGATGTGAGTATGGGATGCCAGTAAAGATGTGTCAAGAGGTTTCTTTTTTCAACAGAACACAGAACTTAAGAAGAAAAGAAAATATGCAAACAATTTAGATGCAATCAAAGGTAAAGAAGAAGAGTTGAAAAGAAACCCCTCAAAAAGAGAATTAATTAAAAGGATTAAAATTCTTCAAAAACAAATATCAGAGAGCATGGTGACTGATATAGAAAAGAAAATGAGATATGGAATGCAGAAGTATTTTGAATTTGCAATTTTAAAAATTAATTTTATTAATTTTATAATCATACATTATAATATCCAATCAATACTTATTTAGTAAAACACATAATATTACCATAAACATCACAATTTTTCTATTAACTAATTTCAAAAATTAACAAAAATTCTTTACTATGATTCTTTTCATGAATATTACTTCCCCTAGCCCCCTCACACCTCAGTGCTCCCCTTCACCGGAGCCATTATCCCTTACCTAATCTTTCCAGAATCTCATTTCTTCTCGTGGAGGTAACCTCCCATCTTTTGTCTGTAATACTTTTTTAACAAATACTTTCCTAATTTTATCAAAATCACTTTCTTTCCAACTTCCTCTTCATACTTTAATTCTACATGTTAACTTATCATTTATTACCATTTTCCAAACTTCTTTATACCACTCCTCCACTTGTACATTTATTTGCATTTTCCAGTGTCTTGCTATAATTAATCTTGCTGCCGTTAATAAATTTGTTACTAAATCCTTTTCTGCTTGGTTCCCATTCTCTCCATTATAAATTGACATGAATGCTATACTCGGTTTCCTTTCTATATTTATATTCAAAATATTCTCTTTCTATAAAAAAAAATTTCCCAAAACTGCTGTACAAATTTACAATCCCGCCACATATGCATATATGTACCTATTTCTTGACAACCTCTCCAATATTTAGAGTTATTCTTGTCTATATTGTGAAATCTTGCTGGTGTCATATACCATCTCCATATTATTTTATACCGTAGTAATTTTCTTTTATCCATATTGACTTATTTTTTAGTTGTCTTTGCTTCCAAATCTTATCCCGTTCATGTTCTCCAATTTTTTGTTTCAAATCTTCCTCCCATATTCTCCTTTGTCTTTTTTATCCTTATTTTTTATCAATATTTTATGTAATTCACGTGTAATACCTTTCAAACTTTCATTATCATCCATCTTTTCACCTCTTTCACCAAATTTTCAAATTTTGTGAACTCCCTTGTTTCTTTATGATTCTTTTTCCAATTTTTAATCCATTGTTCTAACTGTATGCAATTAAACCATGAAATTTTCATTCCATATAATTTCTCTCTTATTCTCCCTTTCTCACTCATCCATCCTAACCATCCCTCTATTTTATCTAGTCCTCTTTTCTTTAATTCCTTTCCCATTTTTTCCTTCAAATTATTTGGGAATTTTTTTCCATTATAACCGGTGTTAATACTGAATCAATAGGCAAAAATTCTTTCTTATATTTATACCATATTTCCCATATATTTTGCAAATTTAAATATTTTGCAAACTTGAATTTGCAATTAAGCCAGGAATATGGTTACAAATTGAGAAAAGAAAGAGAAAAGAAACTTATTTTAAAGATACGAGAGGAAAAGGGCAAACATACGGACCAAGAAACGACTAAAAATACATTTTATAATTACTACTTAGCTCTTTTTAAAGAAGAACAGATCTCAAATGGAAAGATGAATAAATTTTTGGATAATCAAAAATTTCCACAAATTACAAAAGACCATAGAAAGAGACTAAACCAATCAAAAGCAATGATGGAAGTTGTGGGTGCAGTGAAAAAATGAAAGGCTATGTGGAAAACAGGAAAGGCTACAGGCCCTGATGGGCTAATGGCTTTATACTACAAAAGACTAGAAAATCAATTGATTGCGCCCTTACAACAAACTATGAATTCAATTTTGACAGGGAAAATACCTAATTCTTGGGGTAATGCTAATATAAGTAAGATTCACAAAGAAGATAGAAATGTGACAGATCCTAAAAACTATAGACTGATTTCTCTGTTAAGCAATGAATATATATAGCAGTAATACTGGCAGAAAGAATGAAAAATGTGGTTTCTTGCTGAAGAGGTCACTGAGGGAAAGTACACATTGTGTTCTAGATATTTTGGAATACTATGAGAAACATAATAAGAAGAAATTAGCTTTATTTTTTTTATGCCAAGAAAGCATTTTACAATTTTATCTGGACATTTATGTTTGAGATTATAAATAGAATGAATTTTGGAAAAAATATAATTAGATGGATTAAATTGATTTATGATAATCAAAAAACACAGATTTTTGTCAACCAAGAGAAGATAAAACCATCTTTGAATCAAAGGGGGACAAGACAGGGCTGTCCCCATCACCTTTAGTGTTGTTGTTTTTTTAAAATAACATTAGAAGTCTTTAACAGGAAAATACGAGAAGAAGTTGATCTTCAGGGGGTAGCTATTAAAGGTTACAGTTTTAAATTGAGAGAATTTGCTGATGACTTAGTGATTTGATTTGGGGATCCATTGGGAAGTATTGAAGCACTGGTGAAACTGGCATCAATAGAAATATAGTGTCTAGATCAAGGGAAGTCATAGTGCTACTCTATTCTGCCTTGGTCAGACCTCACCTAGAATACTGTGTCCAGTTCTGGGCACCACAATTCAAAAAGGATATGGACAAATTGGAGCATGTCCAGTGGAAGGTGACTAAAATGGTGAAAGGTCTGGAAACCATGCCTTATGAGGAGAGACTTAGGTAGCTGGGTATGTTTAGTCTGAAAAAAAGATGGTTAAGAGGCAATATGATAGCCCTGTTTAAGTATTTGAAGGGGTGTCACATTGAGGATGGAGCAGGCTTGTTTTCTGCTGCTCCAGAGACTGGAACACGGAGCAATGGATACAAGCTCCAGGAACAGAGATTCCACCTCAACATGAGGAGGAACTTTTTGACAGTAAGAGCTGTTCGGCAGTGGAACACACTCTCTTGGAGCATGGTGGGGTCTCCTTCCTTGGAGGTCTTTAAACAGAGGCTGGATGGCCATCTGTCAGGGATGATTTGATCATGATTTCCTGCATGGCAGGGGGTTGGATTGGATGGCCCTCGTGGTCTCTTCCAACTCTACAGTTCTATGATTCTATGAAACATTTGAAAGAATATGGAGATGTAACCAGCTTTAGAGTTAACAAAGCAAAAACAGTAGTGTTAACTAAAACTATGACAAATGAAGGAGAAAAGAATTTGCGAGAAAACTGGGTTTCAGAGTTGAGAAAAAGCTGGAAGACTTGGGGGTGATAATCTCCAAAAAGATGGAGGTCTTTCTCTCCATCCCACCCACCTCCCCAGGATTACTTGGTGGGGACATGGGGGAAAGCCTTCCTGGTGGTTGCTCATAAGCTTTGAAACTCCCTCCCGAGGTTCAATCTGCTTCCTTTCTGTTTTCTTTTCACCAGCAAATACCTTCTTGTTTAAACAAACTTTCAACCTTGGCTGACCAGGGTGGAGTGATATCTAACTGTATGTGCTGTTTTATTATTCATTGTGTATTTAAGTGTTTTAATTGTTTAAAATTTTAATGTTGTAAAAATAGTGTTTTCATTGACTGTACTATTTAATACTTTTTAACCTTTTGTATTTCATATTGTTTTTAACTGGTCTGTTTTAATTTATACTGTAAGCCACTTTGAATCCCATTTGGGAGAAAGGCAGATACAAATAAAATTAATAATAATGAGAATAATAAATAAATATTCTATCCCACCAGGTCACCATTATACCTATAAAGTCACATTTACCTTCCTGCACTAGGAGTTTAAGCTCATCTTGTTTGTTTCCCAAACTCTGTACATTGGTATATAGCCATCTGAAGGCTTGTTTGTTCTCACCTATTAGGTTACTGTCAGTTTTATTGTGGATCTCATTCTCTCCCTCAGCTTCCCCTCTAGAATTTGCATCCTTGTATTTAGAGCTTGACTTTGGACTGATGTCTAACACCCCCCCCCCAAGGATGTAGTTTAAAGCTGTCTTGATCAGACTTGTCATGCTATACCAAAGACTTTCTTCCTGGACTTTGTGAGGTGCAGCCCATCTGTAGCCTTCTGTAATAGTCTTCTTTCTTCTGTAGTAGTCTTCTGTCTTAGAAGTGAAGCCCATGGTCCCAACCCTCTCCCATCTACACCTATCTAAGTAGTTATTCACTTTTAGTATTCCCATCCTTGTGTAGTCCTTTAACTTTTACTAGCAAAATTAGCAAGAATACCACCTGTGCCTAAAAACCATTCAGCTTTCTGCCCCAAAACTTATAGTCCAAGGTAATTTCTTCAAAGATGTTCTTGGCAGTGTTGCTGGTGCCCACATGAATAAAGAGAAAGGAGTACAGATCTGTGTTCTTGATCTGTTTTGGCAGGTTGTCAGTGACATCCTAGAGACAGCATACTTCCCAATTCATCTTGTCAGGCTGGCACACAAGTCCCTCTACACCCCTGAGCCCCCAACAACCAGCACCTTTCTTTTCTTGTTGTTGCAATTGATAGTTACATTGAATTCTTCCTTGGCATCCGGTGTCCCTTCTTGCTGGTTTCCTCTCTGAACATCTTCACTGCAGCTGTCCTCATGAATATGTAGGAAGCAACTACTTAGTTGGAGAGGTTCTGAATCCCTTCTGTATGGTCTGTTCCTGACAGTGACTGTCCTCTAGGATGCTTCTTCACCGTTACAGGCCTTTTCATTTTCCTTGGCAGTTTCTTTCTGGTGGTTCTGTGGGATCAATTCTCCTTGTGTTGGGATTGAGGAAGTCTTCATGTTCTCTGATGCATTAAAGGAACTCAACATATAGCTGTAGTGCACTGACATTCCAAGAAAACTACCAACTTGCACTTGCTGCTGGTGTAGCAGGTGAGGTTTTCTGGTAAGTAGATGAACATTGCACATGCACTGTAGCAGACAACTTGACTACTTCTGCTTCCATCACTGCAGTTATTTCTCTCCCTTTTCTCCCTGTAATAGCTATGTGGCAGCCTTTCTCAACCTTTTTATTCTGGAGGAACCCCTGAAATAATTTTCAGGTCTCAGGGAACCCCTGTGTAAACATTATTCTATATACTGCTATTGCTTCCCCCCCACAATCACAATCTCTTGAGGAACACCTAGCAACCTCTTGGTGAACCTGCTATATGGGATATAAGTGTGTTGGCTCAAAAGCTTGCTGCCTCTCCCAATCTAGCTTTTTTCTCTCACACAGCAGCTTTGGAAAAGGCTGATGGGAAAAAAGTATGCAGTTGAGCTGCTACTTTCCCAATCTCACCTCCTTCAGAGTCTTTTTTCTTTCCTCTTCTTTAGAGGATAAGAAGAACTGACAAAATCCCACCTAGCCCAGCATCCTGTTTCCCAACAAAGGCCTAGAGGAAAACAACTAGCAAAAAATGGAAGAGAATAGCTCTATCTGATAGCAAATGTATTTAGAGGCATGCTGACTCTAACCTGTAGCATACACCCTTTATAACAAGCAGTCTTACCCTTCATGAGTTTAGCTTTTAAAACCATCCTAGTCGCTGATCCATTACAACATCTTGTTGAAGGAAATTCCCAAATTCCACCCCACCTCCAAACAATGGCAGCTGTGACCATTTGTCATTATTCTTGGTGGAGAGCAGAAGGATATCAGAATGGAAATAACAAGAGAATTCCAGGTATATACTGGGAGGAAGGGTACACTTGAAAGAAAAAAGTATGATGGGGGCAGAGATCTGGCTGCTGCCATCCTTCAAACTCTTTTTAAAACAAAACAATAAATAAAGGAAAGCAAGCCACAGCTGCTATGGCAAGCTGAAGTACTGAGTCAGCGGGATCCCTAGGGGCCCCTCAGGGTATCACACATGGCTGTAAGCAACACATGTGCTTGCTGTTGCAGTGTAGGCTGTACTTCAAGGAGCCAAAGGTACAGCTTAGAACAGCACCACTTAGCTGGTGATATTTAATAATATGTTTAATGTTAAGTGATACAAGTGCAACTGGCCAGAGAAGCTGAAACATGGGCTCTTAAGTTCTGCCTCTTAGCCTATGAAAAACCTATGGGTGCCTGCCATAAATAACTTTGTTGAGATCTGAATTGCTCCCACACCTGCATTTCCATGTGAATTAATTCTTGACTTGAGCAGGAAATTGATGCTCTCTGAGGAGTTACCATGGCTACTGATGCATGCAAGTCCACTTACACACACTAATTACTTATCCCTTCCATTGTTATGGAAATAAAATGAATACCTAAGGAGGGAACATTTTCAAAATGACAGAGTGCCACATTTATGACACAAGCAAAACAGATGGTTGTACTATTATGGTCACATGACTTCTAGATAGCAGACCTTTAGTCATGTGCTAAATTGGCAAAATGGTCAAATATACTGCAAGCCTAAAGACTCCTCTAAAGGCACCAGATCCTATCTGATCTTAGAAGGTAAACAGGATCAGCCCTTGTTGTACTTAGTGGGAGACTGCCAATGAATACCAGGTGCTATAGGCTGTACTTCAGAGAAAGAAACAGGCTAAACCACCCCAAGTATTCCTTGCCTAAGAAAACCCGATGAAATTCATGAGGTTGCCATACATCAACAGGTGACATGAAGGTACAAACACACACACATCAGAAGCCATGCACTAATGCTGTCAACTCCTAACATTTTCTGCCACTCTTTGTAGGCTTCTATATGTCATGCAATGTGATGTTAAATGGGTGGGGGGGGGATACCTACACATGCAAAAGGAAGATGTATGAGGATGCTGTAGTTTTGCAAGTGCTACCTAATCAAATTAAAACCACACAAAAAATTCCTGTGGACACCCAGGCTGCTGAGCTGGGCATATTGGAAGGAAGCAAACATTGCAGTACTATTTCACTGAGGAGAAAGTGCAGCTGCAGCTTTTGTTCTCTTTAAGTGAATGACCAAACAGAGACAGCTTTAAGACTGTTTAATTAAACATTTCAGTTTCCGCCTTACTGTTCAGTAACACTGGATTTCAAGGGAATGCTCCTGGGACCCAAGGTGCGAGTTTAAAGAGTGCTGTGGAAGAATTCCAAGAAGAATGGCATGTACACTTTTTTGTTTGTTTTTAAAATCAGAATCAGAAGGCCAGGTAGACATTAAAGCTGCCATCTTTCAATCATCTACCTGGGACTTACAAATGGCATTGTAAATGTTATTTTCTAGATGAAGGCCATATGGAGCCTTTTGGTATAAAGTCTGTAGGAGTTCTCTCATCTAAAATCCTCAGATGTGATGGGTTCACAATAGGAAATACTTTCCAGTCAGAGTGGCTGTAGGCACCAGACATAAACTGGAATAAAATGCATTAAAACAAGTTCTTGAGCCTCTTTGCCATGATTCCTGATTTATAATTTCTAAAGTGTGTATGACAGTTTGTTACTGTTTTTCCCCTACTGTACAGACATGCCATCCACTGTGCTTTGTACTGAATATGAGATGTCAAATTCCAAAATTCATATTAGTGTCATAAGTTTGATAAACCAACCAACTATCCCATCCTTCCCTTTTGATTGGATTTTTATAGTGAAATAAACAGATGAAACAGTAGGGAAACAAAGGAGGGTTACAAACAGAAGGCAGTGTTGATGCATGCAAGTCCACTTGATAAACCAACCAACTATCCAATTCTGACTCCCCATAAAATTCCATGAACTGAGGCAGGGAAGGTTCACAGCAAAGCTTTATTGAGGAGCACCCAGTCAGCCAAACCAGCAATGAGACTGTAGATGTGAAGGCAAGTGGGGGAATTCTAGCACACATACTTTGCTGCTGCCTAGTGGAGTAGGGTACGGGGAACTGGATCTGCACTAGTTAGGAACAACAATTGGATTTAGGCCTTTAGAACGTATTGGGAATTTTCTGACATCACCGTTGCCATGACAGCTTCTGAAAAGTTGTCAGGAAAAGGGTCACTGTGGCACTAGTGCCTTCCTAGTGGTGCAGAGGCCTTTCCTATCCCACTGCTACCACCAAATTGGGACACCCAACTACGTCACGGCCGAATTATGTCTCCCACAGATGGATAACCCATGTGATTAGGTGTGGATGGTTCTTAATAGTTATGAACTAATAATCAGAGAAGTCACTCATCACCAGAAGGCATGTAAAGATTTAACATAAAGAACAGTTTATTGTGGAATGAAAATACTATAACTGGTTAATACTTCATTTCCCCTGCATTACAATTCGTTTAAGCCTCTCTCGTCAACTATGCCATTTCAAGCCTCTCTGATTCCTCCTGCCAAGCCTCTTTCCAAACTCATCACTCTCAGACTTCACATTCTTAGCTGGTCCTTTTCCTCTTCACCCTCCCACTTAACCCGTCAGAAGCCTCTCCCCTTTCTGCCTCCTCTCCCAGGACTGGCTCCTGAAGCACACTGTTTCATTGGTTCACCCAGGCATCCATCACAGTCACCATATTCTAGAATTATTTCCTCCATGTTAGTAGTGGAACCTGCAAGGGTGCGTCGGTGACAGGAAAGGAAAACAAGCACCAGATGTACTTTCAGGGGTGATGGAACCCTTCATATTGTTGTCACCATTTTTTTTAATATCAGCTAGCCTTGTACAACCTTTGCCTCACTTGAATTTTGAACTGCACAAATGTTTTTTCCAGAATTCTATATATCATGGCACTTGGGGGGACAGTGGTGGGTGGGACAGCATAAGAAAACAGATTGATGACTGACCAGAAATAAGGCCTGAGCAGGAGATCTACCAAAACAAATAAAGCTGGCTTCTGAGAACTGTTTTCTCCTCTGTTGTTTATAGTTGGCGCACTCAGTGGCCAGGGCTGAATTTTGGGGCTGAAATCCATGGATACAAAGCCCCAGTGAACCACCAGTGAACAGTAGCAAACAGGGAAAATGTCCACGCAACACTGGCATTCCAAGCATAGTCAACACAGCTTGGATGGGGGTGGACGGTCACCCACAGATGATGCTGGTCTGAGCTGGGAGCTTATCAGGAGCAGCCCCCCCCCCCACAAACCCTCACAAAAAATAAACCTCCATGGGGATGTGTGTGTGTTTTTCTGCACTGGGTTGTATGAGTTACAGTCACTTCCTTATCCAGCAACCAAAGTAGCAGATCAGCTAGAGACTGAGGGCAAAGGGAATATTTTCCTTGTTTTAAAAGCAAGCTAAAGGAGCAAAACCAAATCAGGGGTAGACAAGACAGACAACAGACCACATGGATGTACAACATTTCTGTGGCAGTCAAATATATCACAGTCAAATTTACAGTGCAATCCTATCTCAGCAAGTGGGCCAACAGCAACTGAACCAACATTAGGCTGGTTGAAGTTGTGCTGAATCCAACCCCTTTCAGTTCGGGAAGGGTGGGACCTCTGCTGGCCTAAGGGGGAAATGTCAGCAGGAAAAAAATTACCCTTCCAAGTAACCATGGAAACTATGCCAACAGTTACCAGACAGCCACCAGCCCAACCCCAAACTCTACCCAGGAGCACAGCCAGCCAATGACAACCTGTTGCCCAAGACACATAGAGAAACTATTGGACAATTAAAAGCACAGGTAACAACCCATGAACTGCATGTGGCAATGAAGCCCAGTCAGTCTGGTAATGCATACAACTGCAACTTCTTATCCTGCTGGTCTAAGATCCATCATCAGGCCCATGCCACATCAGTTGGAACTATCATTGCCCAGAATGCCGGGCTGTGAAGCGTAAAACAGAGGTTACATGGGTATTTCTCAGGTGTCATCTTAGGTTCAGATCTCCTGCACTGGGAGGGGGTTAGAATACACAATCAGAGCACTCCTGACAGATGGCCATTAAAGTCTGGATGGTCATCTGTCGGGAGGGCTTTGATTGTATATTCCTGTAAGGTAGGCGATTGAACTGGATGGTCCTCATGGTCTCTTCCAACTCTATGATTCCATGATCCTTAGGGATACCACCCACCTCTCCACTCCCATGATCCTACCAACAGATGTGTCCCCTCCCAGCATGTATACACACAGACCTTCCATTTCTCTCCACAATAAAGGATCACAGAGTCAGAACAGACAGTGAAAGTACCACCCCATTTATTGATCAACAGACAATAATGTATGATAAACTCTGACAGGACAAGTATAGTGGAAGGTCTATAGAAACTCCCTGAACAATGTGCCATTGCATCCAGTCAGAGATAGCATGCCAGACTGGGCATGGGGGAGAGGAAGGTGCTGATCCCTGTGGAAAAGGAGGTGCCAAAAGGTGGCCAGATGAAAGAAGCTAATAGTACATGGAGCAAGCAAGAGAAGGCTGTGGTCCCGTCTACACGATTTAAATAATACATATGGCGTGCGGAAGTTCACGCTTCGGTACAAACGGCCGTTTGGATGCACATGAATGCAAAAGAGGGGGGCAGTTTTACACCCTGAAATACGCACACACGGCGTTCGGGAGAGAAAGCGGATCACGAAGAGAAATCCGTACGCCGTTCGGATGGCTGATGGATCTGTACGGTCCGTTCACACGCATACAAACAGGCAGGGTAATCTTATTGGCTGGCTGAGTAGAGGGGGTGGGCTAGCACGGAGGGGAATTGGGAGTGGCTGCCATGTTGGTTTCCTGGCTAGCCAGTGTCCGGTAAGTCCATGAATTTATATGTTTATTTATTTTTATTTTATATTGTAAATACGGAAAACCGACTGTCCGCAAACCAGGAACCTTTAAAAAAAAAAGCGGCGGGAGATTTAAAACTGCCACTTGGCTTGCTCGCTCCAGCCAGCTTCGGGAAGAGGGAGTCATACAGAGTTTAGGGGGGTTAAAAATCGTATAGCCGGTTCATATGCATACGACCGACAGGCTGTTCATATTTTTTGCCCCCCATACGGATTTTTTTTATGATCGTATAGCCGCACCCCCAGTGTGTGTAAGAGAGGGAGGGCATCCTGGCTCCATACCTGCATGTCTACACTCTAGCCATATGTATTTCATTCATAGAATCATAGAATCATAGATTTGGAAAAGACCACAAGGGCCATCCAGTCCAACCCCCTGCCATGCAGGAATACACAGTTCAAGCCCCCCTGACAGATGGCTATCCAGTCATTGTTTAAAAACATCCAAAGAAGGAGACTCCACCACACTTGAAGACATTCAGTCATCTACAATATTCACTGATGCGTTCATATCTTGCCTTATACCTGGAAATCTCATGGAAAGGTTCAACTCATGAAAGGGTGGGAGAGCATGATGGCAACAGCAGCGGCAGAAGTCCCTGCATGGTTCTGCCCACAATGACACACCTCTTCCCCTACCTCTATGTTGACTGTCATCTGGGTAGCTCCTGTGTCACTGCCCACCCCTCTCAAGCTCCACAGATACAGCACCAGGATCCCCCACAACAGCTGTCTCAGCTGAGTAGAAAAGGTCACACAGCAAGGGAGGCAGCTGCCCCATCTTGGTTCCAATGCCACCTCATTCCTCACATCCCTCATCAGGTCCAGAAGAAGATGCACATGCTCGTGCTCTTTCCTCACTTCCCAGCCCACTAACATGCAACCCTTCCACAGCAGCCACTATATTTTGCATCTGCTCTGTCAAGGAGAATGCTGATCACCTTCCAGGAAGTGGCCAAGTTGTGGGCTCCCTGCCACATCCAGGACCCCTCCAGGCACCCACATTCAACCTGAGCTCAAAGGGAAGAAACACATCAGAGCAATGGCATATGGTCTGGAAGGAATGCCCTATGAGGAGCAGCTTAGGGAGCTGGGTATGTTTAGCCTGGGGAAGAGAGGTTAAGGGGTGACATGATAGCCATGTTTAAATATTTGGATGTCATACTAAGGATGGAGCAAGCTTGTTTTCTCTTGCTCCAGAGACTAGGACATGGAGCAATGGGTTCAAACTACAGGAAGAGATCCCACCTAAACATTAGGAAGAACTTCCTGACAGTAAGAGCTGTTTGGCAGTGGAATACACTGCCCTGGAGTGTGGCGGAGCATCCTTCTTTGGAGGTTTTTAAACAGAGGCTGGATGGCTGTCTGTCGGGAATGATTTGATTATGTATTCCTGCATGGCAGCGGGTTGGACTGGATGGCCCTTGTGGTCTCTCCCAACTCCATGATTCTAATGGCTGTGAAGTCTGGGAGTCTTGGGAGACATAGGCAGAGCACTGACTCATTCCTGTCCCTTCCCCTCCTCCCTCAGCTTCTCAGTGTCCTGTTGCTTCTGCTAGGCTCTCCTGGAATCTGGGACCCCTGGGAAGGGGAAGATCCTTCCTCCTGCCCCTCCCCCTCTCCTCCTCCTCCTCCTCTTCAGTCTCCATCATTTGTACTGTTCTCCCCTTGCGTCCCTCCTCATACTATCCATTGCCTTTGCTACTCCTTGGCAGCAGCCTGGCAATTATTTATTTATTTATTTATTTCCCGCTCTTCAGCCACAAGGCTATCAGAGCGGCTTACAAATTGTTTTTAAGCAATAGCTATTTACACATCTACACTGCATTAAACAGTTTCCAATGTGTGTTAGCAATGTCACTGTTAGGATGAAAGCCCTCGGCAGCAGATCATCCATCCCAAAGGAGTGGCTCCATGTGTTGATCCTACCAAAGGTGAACCTCTTTTAGGTCAAAGTCCAGCTGCCTTGGTGACAGCAAGGGCTCACTGAACCCTACAGGGGGCAAGCCTGCAGGGGGAAGCAACCCACATGTCCACACTTCAGCAGGAGCAGACTGGCTGGCTTGTAGTGCTGGTAGAACACCCAATGTATGCAGCAATTCCTCTGTAAGAGACTTGCCTACCACATTCATGACATCCAAAGAGCCTTCTACTTGCAATGGCTATGCAGAGAAAGAAAGGAAACATTAGAGGTCACTCCCACAAGACAAAGACATCACCTCCATCCATGATAGCTCCTCACAAGTTATCCATGCATTATATCAATGCCCACCATCAGGACTGATGTAGATGGTGAAGGCTGGAGCTCCACAGGAGGGTAACTCCTGGCTTCCTGAGACAGATCAGACAGAAATGGATGCACAAAGATGCCACCAGCTGCAGCTAGCAGGTGCATGTGAAGCTGGGCCCCAGCAGCTAGCTCAAGGAGAGTGGGGAGACAAAACAATGAGGAAACCCTACTAAAGGGGTAGCCATCTTAGCTTGGCTGCTCCCCCATGCACTGGGGCACAATCTCTACAATGCCAATGTAGTGATCTATTAACCTTTTCATGTAGCTGGCAGGAGTGCCCTTGGAAGGGGGTGGCCATGCCCTGATGGTGGGCATACACTAAGGATCTTCCACTACAATCAAGCCCACTTTACACCCATATGCGGACAGAATTTTACTTTAGGATGCTGAAGATGCATTTTTGTTGTTTCCATCACACCGTGTGTGTGTTTGTGTGTGTAATCTGCATGCCAGAGAAAGTGTCAAAGCTCATGGTGGTGTGTGCAGTGCTGCATAACATGGCAGCCTCTTGAGTTGGGGTTGTCAAATTGACGGCCACCCACTTAGCCATGCGGATAGGAAGGGGAAGGGCAGCAGGGCCAGGATCCCCACGTGATGTTGATACGGCATCATGTGGCTCATGTTTACTTTGAGCCATGAGTAGCTACAGCAATAGCCTGCCCTGCACTCTGGACTGCAGAGTGTTCCTACTTTGGATAGTGCTGAGAAAGGTCACCCTTTGGACTCTCTCTCCCAGGATCCTCTGGGGAGTGGCCCTGGTAGCTGTGGGATTCTGGGGGCTGCAGGCCAAACAGTATCTTTCCCCTGCTCTGGCTGTGAGTCATACACCATCTGCAGGCCCTTCCCATCTTTCCATGCAGTCCCAGGGTGTGGCCTCCATTCTGCTTTCCTCCCATTCAGGCCATGATTGGAGGACAGGCCTTGCTCCACCCACTTCCCCACCTTCCAAATGACTTGGGGGAGGCTTTGTGCCATCCCTCCTCTTTTCCCTGCAAAAGATGAGAGGAGGCAGGCTTTTCTCCTCCACTCATTCCCCCTTCCAAATACAGTTGCCCCTCCACATTCGCGAACTTGACATTCGCGGTTTTGGTTATTTGCGGTTTTGGGAGGGCCCCCCGGGCCCCCCCAAAACCGCGACATGGGGCCTCCAGAGGCCCCGTGAAAGACCTGGAGGGAGCGGGGAGGCCTCCACGGGGGCCCCGGAGGCGCTCCGGAGGCCACATGAAGGCCTGGGGAGGGGTGGGGAGGCCTTCGCGGGACGCCCGGAGGCCCTCCGGAGGCGCTGCGAAGGCCTGGGGAGGGGTGGCGAGGCCTTCGCGGGACCACCGGAGGCCCTCCGGAGGCGCCGCAAAGGCCTGGGGAGGGATGGCGAGGCCTTCACGGGACCCCCGGAGGCCCTCCGGAGACGCCGCGAAGGCCTGGGGAGGGGTGGCGAGGCCTTCGCGGGACCCCCGGAGGCCCTCCGGAGACCCCGCGAATGCCTGGGGAGGGGTGGCGAGGCCTTCGCGGGACCCCCGGAGACCCTCCGGAGGCCCCGCGAAGACCTGGGGAGGGGTGGCGAGGCCTTCGCGGGACCCCCGGAGGCCCTCCGGAGGCCCCGCGAAGGCCTGGGGAGGGGTGGTGAGGCCTTCGTGGGACCCCCGGAGGCCCACCGGAGGCGCTGCGAAGGCTTGGGGAGGGGTGGGGAGGCCTTCGCCAGACCCCCGGAGGCCCTCCGGAAGCCCCGCGAAGGCCTGGGGAGGGGTGGCGAGGCCTTCGCGGGACCCCCAGTGGCCCTCCGGAGGCGCCGCGAAGGCTTGGTGAGGGGTGGGGAGACCTTCGCCGGACCCCCGGAGGCCCTCCAGAGGCCCCGTGAAGGCCTGGGAAGGGGTGGAGAGGCCTTTGCTGGACACCCGGAGGCCCTCCGGAGGCCCCGCGAAGGCCTGGGGAGGGGTGGCGAGGCCTTCGCGGGACCCCCGGAGGCCCTCCGGAGGCCCCGCGAAGGCCTGGGGAGGGGTGGCGAGGCCTTCACCGGACCCCCGGAGGCCTTCCGGAGGCCCCGCGAAGGCCTGGGGAGGGGTGGCGAGGCCTTCGCGGGACCCCCGGAGGCCCTCCGGAGGCCCCACAAAGGCCTGAGGAGGGAGGGAGGAAGGGCCGGTGAGACCTCCGCGGGGCCTAGCAAGGCCCTGCGAAGGCCTGGGTAGGGAGGGAGGAAGGGCCGGGGAGACCTCCGTGGGGCCTAGCAAGGCCCCGCGAAGGCCTGGGTAGGGAGGGAGGAAGGGCCGGGGAGACCTCCGTGGGGCCTAGCAAGGCCCCGCGAAGGCCTGGGGAGGGAGGGGGGAGGGGAGTCGTTATTCGCGGATTTTTCACATTCGCGGGGGTCCACGGAACGGAACCCCCGTGAATGTGAAGGGAGGACTGTATTAATAGGAACCAAGCCCTTACACTCTCCCTCCACAGTGGGGGATGAAGCCCTGCTACTCCATGGTGTGTTTAAGTGCTATGTTGAATTCCCTCCTCCTCTCCCCTCCTCATATTTCAGAGCTGTTCTGAAGCCCCTCCTCCCTTGTCCTCTCTACCCTGCATAAATGGAAGTAGCACTTCAGGGTTTTTTCTGACTCCCCATTCTTCCTCTTGCAGTTTCACTTACCCGCAAGTCACACTGGAGGTGGTCTGTCTAGGCATTGGGAGATCCTCCAGCATGACTCTATGGTCAGCTTCTGCTGAACATTGACCATAGAGATGTGCCAGATTGCTAGTCATTTTCTAGGTCATCCAGTGTGATTCCATGGTATAATATGGCCATTCACTATTATACACAGTTAGTCCGGGAATGTACGCCCTACAAAAACAGAGGGCGACCTGTATGCCACCCTCATTTCCAATGACAATGGATCAGAGTTTCCCTATGCATCATCATATGGAATTGAATCAATAAATATGATTCAGTTGAGCAAACAAAAAGTTAATGTTCTGCAATCAGGTTTTTTGGAAGCAGCATGCCTGGTTGTCAGCATCTCCCAGCAGTAGTGCTCCTGTGTCCTGGACAATGTGCAGTCAGACAACAGAGAGGCATGTGCAAAGTGCCTTTGTGTAGCCAACCTACATGAGCAAGTGCTGCACCTGATCCATAGCTGTCTGACCAGGGCATCGCAAAGATACAGGAGCACGGTGAAGGTACAGTGAGCAGGCAGCAATCTCCTTGTCTGCAGTTATTTATTTATTGATTAGTTATTTATACCCCACTCTTCAGCCACAAGGCTATCAGATCGGCTTACAAACTGTTTTAAGCAATAGCAATTTACACATCTACACTGCATTAAGCAGTTTCCAATGTGTGTTAGCTAATTGCCCCCACAAGCCGGGTACTCATTTGTGTCCAGGCTCAGTTGTGTCCACAACTCAGTTGTGTCCAGGCAAGGCTAATGGTACTTTGACCTGCATTTGTAGACTGCCTGCCTCTAGAAGTAAAAGACAGAAAGAGATAGAGGAAACACTCTATTGGTAAAACTTTATGGAGCAATCTATCACAGTATGTATATAAGGGAGGAGGAGCAGGGCCCACGAGTCCTTAAAGTGGCAGTGTACTTCAAATTGTTGCCAGAAGGGTGCCCACCACAACAGCTGAAGAAAGCGTATCCAGTATCCCCACAGTTGTCATGGGGCTCTCAGTGCAGCTGCAGAGTCATCTATATCAAGGGTAACTCACTGTATTCCTAAAAACTTAAAAGTAGGAATGAGTGTTTGGTAAGCAGCTCTAGTGTTTGGCTCAACAAAGCACCAACAACTCAAAGACGCTGCTGAGAGAAAATTTAATGTGTGTTAGCTGCAAAGAAAACACAAAAGTGAATATTCCCCAGCCATAGGAAAGGGGAGATGTGAGTCAATCAGAAATTCAACACCTCTGCTCTATTCTCCCGTCCACATAGTTACATGAGAGTGTTGTGCCTTGCCCCACCCCCTAGAGGGGCAATGGGGATTTACCTGTAAGCATGTATGTGGAAGATGATATGTTTTGGTGCACAATCATACATCCATGACAAAGACACGAGGGAAGGGCACAAGGTGTTAGCATGCCCTACCCCCCCCTCCCCATGATATCTCATATTTGGAAATACTGGACACTTTTCGGGGTCAGGATGGCTGGGCCAAATCAAAAAGGTCAGGTGGAAGTCACAATGACCTTGAATGTGTCTTAGAAATATTTAGGCAAAACAAGCCAATATTAGGATTGTGCAGAAGCCCCTTAGTAAACATAGTCGTTAAGGCGGTATGTGCTAAAACCTTCTTGGGCAATGAGCAATGAGTCATTCAACCAAAATAAAAATAAAAATGTGACCATTCCCAAATCCCAAATCAGTCCCTGTAGTTCTAATAACACCTCCTGGCTATTCTTGGTCTTATCTTCTTATTTTGTTACTTTTACCAATTGGTTATTTCCTTTAAAAATAACCCACATTCCCACGGAGGTCTGGTCTCTTTGCCTAGTCAGCTTCAACATTCTCAAAATACGTTCATCAAAAACAAAATAAGAAGACTTCTATCTTTTAAAATTACTGTCCCCTTTATCTGTTTATAACTTTGTTCAGCCACAATCTTGTTAAGCTTTTTGTTTTTAAACTAAAATCATATAGATAGTCTTTATTTCCTCCCTTCTTATTTACAAAAAGAAGGCAACTCACTGAGGCTTTAGTCTCAACTCAAATCAGAACATCTCTCTTCAACTGTAAATTAGACAGTTATGTTGTGATTAAGAAAGTGAAGATTTTGTAGGTCCAGTGTCCATTAAAGGCTTGCTTAAGCAGCTTGAGTCTGATCTTGATCCCGCCCCCTCCGCTGCTCAACTCACTCTTGAAAGCTAAGATTTCAGTGGTCTCCTCACAAGAAGCAGTGTTTTGGAGCACACATGGGTAACCTCACATTCTCTCCTTGTTGGGAGAGACCTTTTGCTAGCTGGAATTTGGCTCCCAGCTAACTAATTTTGCCACCTAAGCTTTCCCTGCTGCAGAGCTCACACAGGAACATCAACCTGCCATCAGTGCTCACCCAGAAATCTTCTTACAGGGCTTTCTCAGCAAGGGGGTTTGCCTTTTCCTTTCTCTGAGGCAGGGCCGGTTTAAGGAATTTGGGGGGGCCCTGCAATGCTTTATTTTGGGGGGCCTATATGTTTATCTCAGGTCAACGTAACCTAACATATTCACCTTACAGGATGTTCAGATTACAGGAGGACCCCCGTATCCATGGATTCTTTATCCATGGGACACAAAACAGCACACCTACCATAGATTCTTCCTAGAAAAATGTGTCCTTCCTAGTTGTTTTCTAGGCCCTCCAAGGCAACTCTGTGGTATTTTAAACCAGCAGTCCCATTATTTTCGATGGCATTCACTATTATTCATGGTTTTCAGAATCCACCCCCATCCCCAGAACCAATCCCCAGTGGATAAGAGGGGCCTACTGTATTACATAATTTGCCACCAATAAATTAGTTTTAAAACTATATTATAGGCACTAACATAATATTTTTTGTTTATTAGCAATTAACTGTTTGGGCTGGAAGTCAACCTGAAAAAAACAGAAGTTCTTTACCAGCCTGCACCACAGGACGAACACCACCATCCCCACATTGCTGCTGGCAAATCTGTGCTCAAGTCCGTTCAGCAGTTCACCTACCTGGGAAGCATCATCTCCTCAGATGCCAAGATTGACAAAGAGATCGATCACAGATTAGCAAAGGCATATAGTGCATTTGGAAGACTTCACAAAAGAGTCTGGAGTAATAAACACCTGAAGCAAAGCACAAAAATCAATGTGTATAGAACCATTGTACTGTCTATTCTCCTTTATGGATCTGAAACATGGGTCACCTATCGCCACCACCTACGACTCCTCAAACACTTTCATCAGCACTATCTACGCACAATCCTAAATATACACTGGACTGACTATGTGACGAATGTTGCTGTCCTTGAGCAAGCAGGGATCACCAACATTGAGGCCATGATATTGAGAACACAGCTGCGCTGGGCAGGGCACATTTCTAGGATGGAGGACCATCGCCTCCCAAAAATACTACTCTATGGTGAACTCGCCACAGGTCAGCGTAAGAGGGGTGCTCCAAAAAAACGATACAAGGACTCCCTGAAACAACATCTCAGGCTTGGCCAAATTGATCACCAACATTGGTCCGCCCTGGCCTCACATTGGGAGGCAGGGAGACGCACTATCCATAATGCTGCAGCCTTACTTGAGAACTCATGCCGAACAAGTCTTGAAGAGAAACGACAACGCAGAAAGAATCGCAACATGGAAACATCACCGAAGGAGACCTTCTGCTGTGCTTTCTGCAACCGGACCTGTTTATCTCGGATTGGCCTTTTTAGTCATCAGCATGCTTGCAAAAGGTACGGGATGAGTCCTTCCTGAATCTTTGTTTGCGAAGAAAAGCCAGAGAGAGAGAGAGAGAGAGAATGGTGTAGATTTCCTCAAAGAAAAGAAAGAGTGGACTACAAGCTAAACATGAGTTAGTAGTGTGATGCAGCAGCAAAAAATGCCAATGCGATTCTAGGCTGTATTAATAGGAGTAGTGTCTAGATCAAGGGAAGTAATAGTATCACTCCATTCTGCTTTGGTCAGACCTCACCTGGAATACTGTTTCCAGTACTGGGCACAACAATTCAAGAAAGATACTGAGAAGGATGATGGGAGGTCTGGAAGCGATTGCGCCCTATGAGGAATGGCTTAGGGAGCTGGTTATGCTTAGCCTGGAGAAGAGAAGGTTGAGAGGTGACGTGATAGCCATGTTTAAATATTTGAAAGGATGTCATATTGAGGAAGGAGCAAGCTTGTTTTCTGTTGCTCCAGAGACTAGGACACGGAGCCATGGGTTCAAACTACAGGAAAAGAGATTCCACCTGAATATTAGGAAGAACCTCCTGACAAAAAGAGCTGTTTGGAAGTGGAATACACTGCCGCCTTGGAGTGTGTTGGAGTCTCCTTCTTTGGGTTTTTTTAAACATAGATTGGATGGCCATCTGTCAGGAATGCTTTGATTGTGTGTTCCTGCAGGGCAGAAGCCGATCGGATGGGATGGCTGTTGGGGTCCCTTCCAGCCCTATGATTCTATGATTCTAGGCTGCATTCAGAGCCTGGAAAAGTTATTCTTGGATTACACCTCCCAGAATCCCCCTGCCAGCATCCTTCTCAAGGTCTGGTTGCATTGTTCCTTTTCCAGCATTCTCTAGCCCAGTGGTTCTTAACTTGGGGTCCGCAATGTCCTCACAGGGGGTCCACAAAGGCTTGAAGGCTGCTAGGCCCACCTCCTCCCTGTAGTGGAGTAGCCACGTGACAGGAACCAAGGCAAAGGCTGGCTGGCTGGCTTGGCCTGCACATTGCCATTCAATCCACTCCAGCCACAAACTTGCAGGAAGAAGCAAGAGTGCCTCTGAGGGAAAGTTTAATGGATGGTGTAATTGTATTGTTGTTGTTGTTAGCTATTATTATTAGGGTTTTAAATCTTGAGTTAAGTCTTGGGGCAACAAAAGATATTTAAAGGGGGTCCCTGGTAAAGGAAAGGTTAAGAACCACTGCTCTAGGCCAATGCCTCTCACATAATACTAATGGGATACTGGTGTTTTAGTGACAACAATAAAACCATTGCTCCCAGTAATATTACTCCAATTTTTATTTATATTCTTTATATTATTCTGTTAAAAGATCCAGAGTGTTGTAGAAGTTTCAGCATTGCCCTATGACTGTGGAGACCAGGGTTCGAATCCTTACTAAGCCATGAATGCCCACTGGGTGACCTTGGGCAAGTCACACACTCTCAGCCTCAAAGGAAGGCAAAGGCAGACCCTCTTTGAACAAACTTTACCTAGAAAACCCCCTGGTAGGTTTGCTTTAGTCAGAAATTACTTGAAGGCACATGGGCAAACACACACATTCCTTTTGCAGGCTGAATTCAGTTGGCAGCAAGGAGAGGAAGCTGAAGAAGACCAAGGGGGAAAGGGAGGGGAGAGGAACCAAGATGGGAAGGGAAGGGAAGGGAAGGGAAAGAAAGAAAGAAAGAACTCCTTTTTGAGGGAGACAACACTCAAATTCCCTCTCTCTCTCTCTCTCTCTCTCACACACACACACACACTCACCTTCTCCGTGCCTCTCCCTCCAGCTTCTGCCATGGAGGGTGCTATTTCTTTCGCTTTCTCTTTGGGTTTGTGAGATGCTGGGCTGGTTTACACAGCAGATTTATTGCGGCAACTTGCATTTTAATTCTTTTCCGCAGCTGTGCCAGTCAGGTTTTTTTTTCTAATTATGCCGCTTTTACGTTGGGACTTGAATAAGTGTGGGGGGCGTGGCCTCCCAAGCAGACAAAGGCTGTATGGAGAAGGGCATAGACCAGACTCACAGACTGCCCAAATAGCAGGGGGGAAGATCAAAGTAGTGGCTCTGTGTGTCTCTATACATCTGCCTGTAAATGAACTCACTCCGTGAAGCAGAGGGACAGTAATCTCTCTGCTAAAAGATCTTGCTGCCATGCCGTGGATCCTAAGGTGAACCTATCACCAGTTTTTCCAGCCTCCCCCGTGTCTCTCTCTCTCTCTCTCTCCCCCTCCCTCCCTCCCCCAAGCACAGCTGACAGATGGGAACTTTATGACTGAAAGGTCTTGGGAATCCTTTTTCTTGGCAGATCTTCTGCAAAATAGCAGAGAGGATTTTTCAAAGTTTCCTGATGTTAATGAAAGCAGTCCCTCTCTTTTAAGCCCGCCCCTTACATCATAGCAACCAATCACAATGCAGATCTGATGCAGCCCTTAGTTTACACTGCCAATAAAGTGCTACATTGCAAATATGCCGGCAAAAGTAGCAACATCCCTTGGCATGCTATATTTGGGTGTTTTACCTTCCCCCCTTCTGAATGAGGCGATGCTGTGCTGCGATCCGTGGGAACTATGAGCTGTCTTAGCAGTATATTTAGAGGAATATTTGCCCGTGTAAACGACCCCACTGTTTTTTTAAAAAAAAGCCAGCAGAAGGTTTTTGGAGGAGGAGGGTAGGAGGGGGCTCCTACTGGCTGTCTCCTTCATCAGATTAAGGAGGCTAGTACGGGGCCCTCTCTTGACCTTGCCCCCCCCCCCCGCCAATGCTGATTTGGCAGACTGGTTAAACCGGCCCTGCTCTGAGCTAAGAGAGTGTGAGTTGCCCAAGCTTTCCATGGCTGAGCCATATTTAAACTCTGGTCTCCAGAGTCCGATGCGTAAACTACTATACCAAGCTGGCTCTCATAACCACATAGCTCTCCCCAGTGGTTCATTTAGTGTTCTCAGTAACTTAGGTAAAGTGACAAAAGCATCATTAACATGAGATAGGATATCCCTAATGGAAACACACACCCCTGCGCCACAAGAAGTTCCTTAATCAAAAAGTTAAGGTTATTATTTAACCTTAACTTACCATACAAAGTACATGTTTGCAGTTTTAACTTTCATGAATTTGATTATTCACAGATTATTTGCTGCCACCTCTGCTGCTGCCCTATGCTACTTTTAATAGGGATTGCAAGCCTCATGGGGTTTGTAAATTCCTATTAAAAATGCTGTAGGGCAGCAGCAGAGGCAGCAGGTCAGACAAGGAGGAAGTAATGGTAGAGCGCTGGCCCTCTGCTACCACCTTCATGGAGATGCCTCTGCCCGGAGCTGCCATTTGCACACAGGAGGAGGGAGAAGACAATGCAGAAGTGATGGAGCAGGGAGAAGCGTGGGTCTGGACCAGGGTGCAGTGGTGGTGGTACTGGACTCGGGCACCTCTCTGTGAAGAAGAGGCCCTAGCAGAGTGATGGCAGCTTCCATGGCCCAGTTAGCAGGCGAGGGCAGTGAGGATGGGTGGGGAGAGGCAGGTGAGGGTGGGTGGGGAGGCAGGCAAGGACAGTCCTGTCCCTTTCACTCAGTGCCACTGCCTAGACAAGAGAGGAACAAGGGAAAGGGCTTGTTTGGGCAAAGCCAGGCCCCCATGTGGGGGTGGGCAAACATAGGGGCAGGCTCTGGATCCAAGCAAGAATGTTAAATATGGTTTGGGGGGTGTTAAGATATTCATGGAGTTTCCATATTTGCGGGGATTCTCTGCCCCTAACCCCCGCGAAAGATGAGGGCAGACTGTAGATCCAAATCACACTATGTTTCAGGAAGGTAGAATAAAAGAGGGTAAGTTCTGGGTTGTACTAGAAGACTATATACAGCTGGAATACTTTTTCAATATCTTGAAAATATCAGCAGTGTCTGTGTGACATTTGGCTACATAGCAATGGAGGTACCATGCAAACATAACAATAGAGGATAGGGTTTAAAAATCCAAATTAGTTCGCCATATTGCTAACTGTATCTGACAGGGTTTTTCTAACAAACGTTAATATTTTTTCAGCAGTCTATATCACATTGGCATAGGAATGACACATGCTACTTGACCTCAAATGCTACCACTGTCCCAGACTCCAAGCTGTGTGTCTCTGTCCAGTGGAACCAGACAGACCCTCACCTGCTAGACAAGCTTGCAGTAGCTCAGCCTATCTGAACTGGCAGCAGGAGGCTGACAGTGGGAGCCAGCCCACCTTTGTCATTAGCAGGTAAGTTACAAATTGGTTAATTTACTGTTTTTCTGGGGGGTATGAAATGCATCTGGTTACCTCTGTCACTACATTATATTGCTGATCAGTAATTATCCTTAGTGGATCAGAAAACAGTCAAAAGTATATCTTGAGTCCTCAGCTTTTATCCCCTGTGAGTTGGCAGAAAAATCTGGAGGGAGCTTTTGCTGTTTCACTCTTTTTACCAACTTTTTAACAGAGCCCAGCAGGTGGCACCAATATATCAGCCTAGACTAGAGGAATAGACCCCCTGTTGAATTGTTCATTCATGGCATTAGGTGGAAGGCCATTGACGGTGGTTGAGCCATTGTTCTACCACCGAGCCAAAGTTAAACACTTTTATGTCACAGTGATTTTAATTTGAGATAGTTAAGCATGGGGTCAAATCTTTTGTAAAATGCTTAACTTTAGCTGTGTTTCTTCTAGAAATCTGGCTGCGGAAAGATAAATACTGTATAGAAGATCTAATCTAACTGGACCATTGTCAGAGGAGACTGTTTTTCTCCATCTCTTTGTTGCCTGTTCCTGTGGCACCAGACAGTTTTCTTACAAATGGCACCAATCTGCAATGGCCCAACAGCAAATTGGATCTGTTTGATACAAACTAATGTGATTTGTGATGCTACATAATTGGAAGAGGAAAAATAAGGTGTTATGTGGGGCAGGGGGAACTGAGGAAGAGTGAAGGAAGGGAGGAAATGTGCTGTTCTTATGTTGGACAGATACATTTTGAATATATTTCCAGTAGCCAAATAAAAACAGAAGGGTTAATTGTACTATTATGCATTCACTAGGCAATGCTCGTGATCCTATCAGCTTGTCCACTTGAGTTGCACAGTGCCAGATTATCACACTACACTGTTGTAGCACTATTATTCTACTTTAACTACTAAGGCTGCTTCCTGTGGAATCCTGGGATTTATAGCTTAGGGAGAGACATTTAGCATTCTCAGCCAGAGAGCTCTTAAGCCTCACTATACTACAAACCCCAGAATTCCACAGGAGGCAGCCATAGCAGTTAAAGTGGAATAACACCACTGTAACAGTGTAGTGTGATAATGTACAGCTGTGGTAAATAACTTGGGTTTGGTTAACTGCAAATATTCTGTACCTTTCCATTGAATCTGATGGGAAAGAAAGGAAAACAATGAAAAATTCCTTGCTTGGAAGCAAGGAGCTTATTTCTTGTACTTGTTAGCTGCTAAATATTTGTGTACAGAAGGCCTGTTTTCGACTACAACTTCCATAATCCCTTACGGTCATTGTGAGTAAGGCTTCTAAAAAACATTTGGAAGGCCAAAAGTTTCCCACCACTTCCCTAAATGTACACTACTTACTGGAGGGCCCCATTGCCCTGCAGATACTTGAGTAAGTATGCTGAGGATTGTACTATAAGTGATTTTTAGATCAGAGGGTATATTTGACCCAGACCCTTCTAGATGGGTAGCTTAGGCCTAACATTATCAGGACTTCCCGGAGCATATGTAGAGTGCCTTCATCTGCAGCAGTTGATTCTCACTAACACCATATGTTGGATCTTTTCTCTAGAGCTGGCTAATATTCCCCACCTCACCCCAAATCCCTCTCTCTTCTCTGGGCAGGTGGGGTGTGCTTCATCACCTGTACCTCACAACTTAGCAAGCCTTGCTTGCTGCAGGCAGGCAGTTCTTCTTCTTCCTTTCTTGTTGTTGTGTGCCTTCAAATTGTTTATGACCTATGGCGACCCTAAGGTGAATTTATCATGGGCTTTTCTTGGCAAGATTTATTTGAGGGGGGTTTGCCCTTGCCTTCCTCTGAGGCTGAGAGAGTGTGATTTGCCCAAGGATTTCCATGGCTGAGTGGGGATTCAAACCCTCTTCTCCCAGTGTCCTAGTCTAACATTCAAACCACAAAATCTCCTCAGGGAATGTCTGCCCCCCAACCACATCTTTCTCCTTTCCCTTTTGGATCCCTTGGACCTTTTTGATGTTGGGTCTCTCTCTGGTTGCCAGGATTGACTAACAAAGCCTGCCTTCCTTCTTGTGAGGGGGGGGGCAGTATTTTGAGTGCTAAGAAAGAATGGAGTGGCTGCTGGATGAGTTTCTTCTCCCCAGTTTTTTAAAAAATGAAAAGAAATGAGAAAAATATAAGAAATGTAGAAAAAGAAAAAGTGCTGTCCTGTCCCTCAGTAGGATCACTGTCTGTCCAAGGTTACTTTTTTAAAAAAAAATAGCACAAACATTTAGAACTGCTGGAAAGTCAAGACCTCTCACCTTAGGGATGTGTGGGGAGAGACTGGCAGGCCAAAATGCCATGAGGATTCATTTATTTTAGGAAGCTGTTTTTCACTGTGAACCTGTTCACATTTATTTATTTGTTTAAATACTTATTTCCCACTTTATATCCAAAGATATCAGTGCAGTGGACAAATAAAATCAATATAAACAGATTAAAACAAGAATTTAAACAGTCCAAAAGCATATTCAACAGATCAACAAGGTAAAACAGGTTTAAAAGGTTAAAACAGTTTTATATACAGGTTGTCATACTGGATATAGTTTTTAAAAAGTAACCTACAATGGCATCATGATCTCTTAGTTCTCCACAATGAAGTTTGCGGCATGCGCTTGTGTTATAACCTCACAAGATCTTTCAGTTCCCTCTACCTGCCCTGCAATTATTAAACTATGCACTGCTCTGCACAATCTAAGCACAAGGGATGCCGTGCTCCTTGCCGTTAACTGGCATAACCAGATGGGGCTCCAGGGTGACTCCTCTGCTAGGGCTTAGTATAAATGTGTAAATATAATGTTCATTGGAAAAGAAAAGAGAGTGTTTAGATTAAGAGGAAAAATGTATTAGTGTTAGCATAGATAGTTTCATTTTTGTATTAGTAAGAAAAGAGGGGGAATTTTTTTTGCCTTATTGTTACGGCCTTTTGCGATCAGGTGTATTTTTCAATAGAATGGTCTTATTTTAATTTTTTTTTATTTTTTTTTATTTATTTATACCCCGCTCTTCAGCCACAAGGCTATCAGAGCGGCTTACAAATTGTTTTAAGCAATAGCTATTTACACATCTACACTGCATTAAACAGTTTCCAATGTGTGTTAGCTAATTGCCCCCCACAAGCTCCCAAAATTCTGCTTCCTCGCCTCATTCCTGGCCCTTGACCACGCAGTGGGGGAGCGCAGCCCCATCTTCCCCTTCTAAACCGCCGGTGTTTCCCCCTTACTTCGCCCATATTTTCTCTTTCCACAAAAGAAACCGTTAACCAGGGGATGACAGATTAGATGCCTGGTGCCTTTTGGCTTGCATCGCTTGGAGCCCTTGGCCTACCAGCGCTCAGCTTGGTCTGGCGAGGTAGACAGGACCAGCACATTTGAAACTCCTCCTGCCCTTCTCCGAGCAACTCAGCCTCCTGGGTTTTTCTGCTCAGGTTTGTTTTGCAGCTACTGACTCCTGTCCTTTCTCCGCCTCGGATCTGGATTAGGTTTTTTTTTTTTTAAAGGATTTTTTAAATTGAAGTAAGACCATTCTACTAAAAAATACACCCAGCCGCAAAAGGCCGTAACAATAAGGCAAACATTCTTCCCCTCTTTTCTTACTAATACAAAAATGAAACTATCTATCCTAACACTAATACATTTTTCCTCTTAATCTAAACACACTATAATCACTCTTTTTTCTTCCCCAATGAACATTATATTTACACCTTTATACTAAAATTAGAAGTTACACATTACAACTATACATATCTGGGAAAGAAAAAATTAATAAAAAATCAATAAAAATAATACAAAATACAGCTGCCCCTCCACATTCGTGACTTTCACATTTGTGGTTTTGATTATTTGTGGAAAGCTGCCTGCCCCCCCTCCACCCTGTCCCTTCCCAAGGCAGTGAAGGGTTTCTCACGAAGCCCATCACTGTCTTGGGAAGGGTGTGTGGAAAGCCTTCCTCCCACCCTCCAGCCCCGTTCCTTCCCAAGGCAGCGAGGGGAGAGAGTGCAGCGAGGGGAGAGAGTGCCCCGTCGCCACTGTAGAAAGGGCGGGGGGTGGGTGAGAGCGAGTGGTGACGGGGTGGGTTGTTGCAGGCGGGTGAGGGGAAGACTATTATTATTTGTGGTTTTTTCACGTTTGCGGGGGTGTTCCGCCCCTAACCCCTGTGAATGTGAAGGGACGACTGTAATACAAAAATGCAATAATAATAATAATAATAATAATGAAATATCTATTTATTTAAAGATATCCCTTAAGTTATTGTTTTTATTTTATTTATTTATTTATACTCCACTCTTCAGCCACAAGGCTATCAGAGCAGCTTACAAATTGTTTTAAGCAATAGTTATTTAGCTAGCTAATTGCTGGGTTTGTCTCATTAAACCATGGCCAAAAAAATTTCCAACGATGGTTTGGCAATTTCTATTTTTCACTCAAAGCTTTTTTTTTTTTTTTTTTTTTTTTTACTGTGATTTCCATATATTCATTCTAATGGATTCATCTTGGGAAGACATCAATGGATCTAAAGCCAGTATGTCAGTTGTTGGCAATGCCCCTATCCAGGTGGGTCTGATTCTGCATCAAGCACAATTTTTCTGCTAAATTTTCAATTAGGTTCTTAACAGTGCCTTTTACATCCTACAGATTTTGACTCTTTTCCTCCCTTTCTCTTTGGAAAAATAACCCCAAGATCACATAGAGGTTTACCAGGCGCTCCGTGGACCAGGGCACTGTCCAAAAACCAGGGCTGGTTGAAGGCACCCCCGGCGTCAGCATCGCAGGGGACCCCATCATTGTGGGGTGGCCCATAGTAACCCTCCTCCTCCTGCAAAAACATTATTAGTAATAATCTGAATATCCTGTACTGTGACTACTTAGGTTGAGTTAGGTTACACGGACCTGAGCTAACCATAGGGGTCCCGCAAATAAAGCATTGCAGGGCCTCCCCAAATGCCTTAAACTCACAGCGGGGAAGCAGACTCTGGGGCCCCCCCGACGGGGCGGAGGCGTCGGAGGCGTCTTCCGCCTTGGAAGCGCTGCCAGCAGCCCGACGGAGCCGCTGGGCCAGCCCGGGCCAGGAGGGGCGCTGGGAGCTGCCCGGCGCTGGGGCCTCGGCCAATGCGCGGGTGGGGGGCACGGCGGGGGGAGCAGCGGGCAGAGGCGGCGTCCGGGCAGCGCCTCCCCTGGTCCCACCCCTCGGAGGCTCCGCCGCTGGGCTCTCTCTCGCGGGAAGGAGGCGTCCTCTGGGCTGGCGGGCGGGCGCTCCTCCTCCGCCTCCTCCTCCGCGGCTGCCCCGGCGGAGCGCCTCTGCCTCCCCTCAGCCGGGGCGCCGCCGAGAGGGTGGAGGGGAAGGACCCAGGCGCCTCCCTCCCTCGGCCCGCCCCGGGTTCGCTCACCCTGCCGCCCGCCCCTGGCCCCGGCTGGCTGGGCTTGAGGCAGCGGGTCCCTTGAGGAGCCGCCGCTGGGCTCGCGTCCGCCATGCCCGTCGTGGGTGCCTCCCCCTCGGGCCGGTCCCGGTACAACCTGGTGGACGACCGGCACGACCTCCGCGTCCCGCTGCACAACGACGACGCCTTCCAACACGGCATCGGCTTCGAGGCCAAGGTAGGGCGGGAGGCTGCCGGGGCTCCCTTGGGGGTCTTGGAGGCGCCCTCGAAACGCCCGGAGAGCTCCTGGGCAGGGGCACAGGGCCGCGCCTCGCCTCCGGCCGCCCCGCCGAGCCCGCCCGGCCTTCCGCGCCCCGGGGCAGCTGGGCTTGTGGGCAGGCTTCCTTCCCGGCTTCTATGGGGCTTCCTCAGCTCCAAGTCCCGGGAGCCTCCCTGTGCCTGCGACAGAGATTCTGCCCCGTCAGAAATGGCATTTGCATGTGCTTGAAAGCACCCTTGCCGCCCTCCATAGCTTACGTCTGAATCTGACCTCCGACAGTCCTGGTTCAAGTGGATACTTGCTAGGCGGCCTTCGGCATCCCGTGCTGGGCATTTGCTGGGAGGGAGAGTATGTGCCAGCCCCACAATTGGGGAGACCGGCCTTGGTGATTGCCTTTTCCAATCTGGCCTTGCCATTGTGTTCTTGTGAAGTTTTTGAGGAGGGTCCTAAAGTGTTTTAAGAAGATGGGGCAGGAGGAGGCTCAAAGCTTACCTTGCAGAGGTCCAGCTTGTGTTTTTGAGGCTGCATCTGTTGCTAAAGGCACTGCCAAGACACCATCCACATTATTAATGGTTGTGAATGTGGGTGGTAGAGTTCTCTTTCCCTTCCATTCATTGGTTCGCCTTCCTTGTTGAATGACAGCCTTGCAGGCATTCAGGTAACTGAGTTTTCAAGGTAGTTTACCTTGAGGGGGGACTGCCTCCATAAAGAGGGGCGGGGGGACTGCCTCCATTTGTTTTACTCAGATCCATTACCTAAAGTTTCAGGAGCAAGTGCTGCCTTTATTCCAGGAACAAAGTTGCCCTCTGTTCTTTTCTTTATGTAAATAAATACTGGGGCCATTACAAAGCAGCTGTACAGTATTAATGTTTGGCTTGTTCAGGATTAGGATGGATGGCACTGAACCTTGGATGCCCAGAATATATTGAGCAGTGCCACCCATCCTGATCCTGAACAAGCTAAGCACTGACACAGCTGCTGTGTAAATGCTGCAGTACTGTATTTGTTTGCACAAAGGAGAGGGCACCGGTGCTCTTGGAATAAAAGCAGCACCTGTGGAGCACCTGCTCCTGGAACATTAGGAAGGTGTTCTCTTTCTGTGCCAGATACTTTGGTAGTGTTTTCCCACACCAGTGAGGTATCTCTTTGATGGACATTATTCAAATGTCTTCCAGTCTTGGACTTTTGCTAAGGACTGGACCTTAATGAGAGTGGTTGTACAAGTGTACTCCTTGTTGTGGAGGAAATGGGATTGCTTATGCTAATTAATAGTTAACTTTGATCAGGAGTTTCCTTATGCAGTTCAGGGCAAGGTAGTTTCCCGAATGCCCTTAACCTTCCTTGAATGCATTGCCAAGCACTCAATGCTTAAAAAAAAGGAGAAGAATCTAACATAGCCCATGTAATTTCCTAACTGCCTGCAAAGAGGTCTATCTAGGGCAACATTTTGCAGAGACCTGCACCTGTGCTGAAACAGCAGCTGTGAGAGGGTTTGCCTTCTTAGCCCCCTGGCATAACATATGTGCTCCAATGTCAGTGCAAAACAGGCAGAGAGGGAAGGCAAGAGGACCCGAAAGAGTATAAGAAAGGAACAGATCCTGTTGGCACCAGAAAAGAGAATGTGAAAAGTCCTGGGGTCCAAATGCTAGGCATGGGACATAGATGAGTCAGAGACCACTGGATAGCAAGCAGAGCTGGGTTTCTGTTGGAAAACCTAATTCAACAGTCCAGTGAAGAAAAAAGAAATCTAATGTTTTCCCCAGAATCCTAGGAGATTGAATGCATTAAGGTCTTTGTAACCTGCCTAGCTCAAAAAACCACAACATGGTTGTACCAGCTGTTTCCTGTACTCTTGGTTTCTAAACATACCAGTCATGCCACTAATAACCCCTTCCCAGCCTTATTCAACTTAGTGCTCCATTTCTAAATAAAATCATGTATGGCTCTTCATGAAAAGTACTGTGTATGTATTTGGGCAGCTATCCTGTATGAACTTGCGTGTGTTTTGAGATCTCTGGAGAGCCCCCTTTATCTGTCCCACCATCCTCACAGATACATTTGTTGGGAATCTGAGAGAGCGCCTTCTGAGTGGCTGCTCCTAAGCTCTGGAACTTCTTTCCCAGAGAGGTTAGACTAGCACCCTCCCTACTGTCTTTCCACCAGTAGGTAAAACCCATTTTTATTGCAGCTGGCCTTTGAGAATTTTTGAATTCTACATTTGAATTTTACATTTTATTTGAAATTTTCCAAATTTCAGATCTTCACTTTTTCAGTAGTTAATGTTTTCCAGTACAGTTGTCTCTTCACATTCGCTGGGGTTTGGTTCCAGGACCCCCCGTGAATACCCAAATCCGTGAATACACAAGTCCCATTATATGCAATGGCATAGCAAAATGGTGTCCCTGATATAAGATGGCAAAATCAAGGTTTGCTTTTTAGATTATTATTTTTTAAAGAATATTTTCAAGCCGTGAATACTCAAATCCGTGAATATGGAGGGACAAATGAGTTCATTTCAAAGATATGTATAGGCTGTGAAGGAGGCAAATCAGTGATCTTTGATCAGGATATCCTTGATCTTAGCAGATAACGAGGTGACATTTTAGGTTACCACAGCAAGTAAGGTGAGCAATTTCTTTTGAAAATATTGCAGCATGATTAAAGAAAGGCTACTGACAAGTCTACTGGCAATATTTGGCTTGTTGAACAGTGGCCAACCCTATAGTCTTGTTGATCCAGGCATTATACCATTTCATGCTTCCAGTTTGGTGTTGTGGTTTGAGCATTGGACTAAGACTCTGGAGAACAGGGTTTGAATCCCCACTCAGCCATGGAAACTCACTGGGTGACCTTGGATAAGTCACACTCTCTCAGCCTCAGAGGAAGGCAAAAACAAATGCCCTCTGAATAAATCTTGCCAAGAAAACCCCGTGACAGGTTCGTCTTAAGTCACCATAAGTCAGAAACTACATGAAGGCACACAACAACATACTGGCAAATGTGACACAGAAAATTAGTCACCACTGTACTGAATAGCCAATTTGAGAGTCATTTGCAGAAGTACGGGCACAATCTTCAGGCCAGCAAATGCTCTAATAACAAAGACACTGAAATGGAGTTTCCTTAACCTGTAAATTTTGGCTTAAAAAGAAAGTGGGGATTGGGAGAGGAGCAGTTTTTTTCAGTAGTGGCTCCAAGGGCACTGTGTTTTGAATTGCTTTTCTTCTACTTCAGGATCTGTTTACATAATTAGATATTCTCATCTCACACCCTCTGATTTCCTTAAGTGTCTGATTTACTCACATGTGCATTACTATCCTCCCACTAAGAACACTCCATATCATTGTTTTCTACCCCTTCTTTTTTCAGAGAATCATAGAATCTTAGAGCTGGAAGGGACCACAAAGGCCATCTAGTCCAAGTCCCTGCCATGCAGGAATACACAACTAAAGTTGTCCTGAAAGATACCTATCCGACCTCTGTTTAAATGCCTCTGGAGTGGGGTACACTAGCCTCCAAGGCAGTCCATTCCATTGTTAAACAGCTCTTATAGTAGAGAAGTTCTTTCTAATGTTTAGGTAGAATCTTTTTTCTTGTAATTTGAATCCATTGGTTCACGTTCTACTCCTTGGAGCAGCAAAAAACAAGCTTACTCCGCCTTCAGCATGACATCCTTCAGATATTTAAAGATAGCTTTCCTAACAACTCTCTGTCTTCTCTTTTCCAAGCTAAACTTACTGAGCAACTTAAGTTGTTCTTGATAAAGCTTGGCTTCCAATGCTTTGATTATCTTGCTGGACCTTCTCTGGTCATGTTCCAGCTTATCAATAGCCTTCTTGAAATGTGGTGCCCAGAGGTGGACATAGTATTCCAGGTGAGGTCTGACCAAAGCAGAATAAAGTGGCACTACTACTTTCCTTGATCTGGACACTGTAGTTCTGTTGATGTAGCCTAGAACTGTATTGGGTTCTTTGGCCACCACATCACACTGTTGACTCATGTTTAGCTTGTGGTTTACTGAGATCCTTTTGACATGTACTGCTTTTCATCCAGGTGTCACCCATCCTATATTTGTGCATTTCATTTTTCCTGCCTTGATGTAGTACCTGATATTTATCCCTGTTGAAAATCATCTGTATCTAATCTGTCAAGGTCATTTTGAATTCTTATCCCATCTCTTTGCCCCCCCCCCCACAACATGGTATCATCTGCAAATTTGATAAGCATGCCTTCTATTCCATCATTTTAAGTCATTTATAAAGATGTTAACACTGGGCCTAAGACATAATCCTGAGGGATTCTGCTAGTCACTTCTTTCCAGTGTGAAGAACTACCCTTGGTGAGCACTCTCTGGGTTTGGCCTGTCAACAAGTAACAGATCCACATAACTGTAACACTGTCCACAGTTCACCAGCAAGAATATCATGGCAGACCTTTTCAAAAGTCTTGCTGAAATAAGATATACTACATTCACAGCATTTCACTGATCTAGCTTGTAACTCTATCAGAAAAGAGATAAGATTAGTTTGGCATGATGTATAATCAGAGCTGGAGGGGCTCCATAGGCCATTGAATCTAACCCTCACCTGCTCAGTGCAGGAGATCCAGTTAGAGCATTCCTAGCAGGTAGCTGACTAGTCTCTTTTTTGAAGATGTCTAGAGAAGGAGACCTCACCAACTCTCATGGTCAGACTGCTTTTAATGTCAAGATGTTCCTTCTGATGTTCAATCAAAATCTACTTTCCTGTAACTTAAAACCATTAAACTTTGTTCTACCCTCTGGGGATTTATTTCTCTAAATCAGGCGTGGTACATGAAGTGCTGCAAAAATCAGCAGAGTTGTACCTGATGGGCAAAAGTATTGTCACACATTGACCTTTTGGGGGAAAAAACCTCTGCTCCTATTGTTTTTTCTGGCAGTATCTGGCCAGCATGGCATAGTGGTTTGAGTGTTGGACTATGACTCTGGAGACCAGGGTTTGAATCACCACTTGGCCATGAAAACCCACTGGGTGAACTTGGGTAACTCATACACTCTCAGCCTCAGAAAACCCTGTGATTTCGCCTTAGAGTCACCATAGGTTGGAAATGACTTAAATGCACACAACAACAGCAGACCAGTTGGGAAGACTGTGGTGCTTTCAAAACATAACTATGATTTCAAATAATAAGTAATTATCTACTCATCTGGAAAAGGCTCTTTTCAAAACTCAGACCTTCCTTGGCTCTCTTATGGAAGGCCCTAGTAGAGTTGTAAGAAGTTACTGGTTACATTGTCCTTCAGACTAGAAGACACTTCTGTCTGTTCATGGCAGTCGCAGCTCTGAGACTGCTGCTAGTTACAAGTTCATTTGTTATTGTCCTTAATAGGTCAAATTATAATTTTAAAAATGGGATTTCAGTTGTTAAATAGAACTTACTAGCATGATATAAACATCAATCTTGGAACTTAATCAAGATTGAAAAATGCTGCTGTAGAACACTTACTTATGCTTTGGGTTCAAAACAATCTCATGTTCATTTGAAGTTAGTGCAGGTCCAACCCATCATTCTAGTGCCATGGGCAGTTTCTAATAGATTGAAAACTATCTGTTGAGCATATTATATTTGAAAGACTCTTTGCATATATTAATAGGTGAGGGGAGTATGGTGAGGAGTGAAGTTTAAAATGTGAATAAAACTTGTTAAATCATCCAAAAGTAAAAGGATTTTAAAACCTTAATAGGAGGCCCTCACATCGGAAATGCGTTCACCCTTGAGTTTCTTAGGTTTAACATCTGTGGATTTGACTATATGCGAGTTCGTAGCTGCTGCTTAACTAGCACTATAGCTGCTGCTTAACTAGTTTAAGCAACATCTACATTGCACTTAACACTCCTTCCACAACAGGTAGTTCATGTCATACATGCTGGCCTTGTTCTCCCATTTCCTGCAGCCTGGGTGGTGGTGGTAGTGGTAAAGGTGGTGGTGGTGATAATACTGTAATGATGGGGTGCTACTCTTGGAGGCTGCTGGCTCTGCCTTCCTCCCTCCTCCTCCTTCTCCTGCTGTTGGATGTTTCCCCACTCATTTCACTGGGATCTCTTTCTCTGAGACCTCCAGGGCTTTGCAAGCAGTGGGCAAAGGAAGTGGATAGTGTGGCCTAGGCCCAGCCTGTCCGCAGGACAAAGAGGAAGAGGAGGTGGTGGCGGCGGTGGTACTACCACTGGAACTAGATTTTGCCCAAGGTCTCTGCGAAACCTTGCAGGGCCGGACTGGCAGTGGCTCATCATCACCCTCCTCCTCTTCTCCGTCTCCTTTCCAGCCAGCAGCCCCAGCCCATTACTTCCTTTGCTGCTTTGGCATCACAACACCTCCATCTGGCTCTGAGACCCCCTATGTTGGCTCCAATCCTTTTCTCCTTTGTCTCCTGTGATCATGAAAAACTATGGACCACTCTTAAGGAAGTGAGTGTTCCACAACATTTCTAAAGAACTTTCAATTGAGCTAAGATGTGAAAGGGCCCTGTATTCCATCATCAGGAAAGGGCCCTGTATTCCATCAACATGTACAAGAATTGGGAAAGGGGGAAATCACTAAAGACAAATTGAAACAAATAACCAGCATGTGTAGGGAGAAGATCAGTAAAGCGCAGGATGAACTCAGGCCTACTGGAGAGGTTAAAAAAACACAAAGGGCTTTTGTTGTTGTTGTTGTTATGTCCGTAGCAAAAGAAAGAACAAGAAAGTGGCAGTGTCTCTCTGTGGAGAAGATGGTGAAATGTTAACGGGGACAGAGAAAAGTCAGAACTACTCAACATCTTCTTTGCCTTGGTCTTCTCCCAAAAGCAAAATAATCCTCAACCTGGGGAAAATGGAATAGATGATGCAGTAGGGGAAATGCAGCACAGAATAAGTAAACAAGTAGTACAGGAATACCTGGCTACTCTAAATGAAAGTCTCCAGGGCCAGATGAACTACACCCAAGGGTATTAAAAGAACTGGCAGAAGAAATTTCAGAACCACTGGCAACAACAATCTTTGAGAATTCCTGAAGAACAGGAGAAGTCCCAGCAGACTGGAGGAGAGCAGATGTTTTCCCCATTTTCAAAAAGGGGGAAAAAGAGGACCCAAACAATTACTACCCAGTCAACTTGACATCAATACCAGGAAAGATTCTAGAGCAGATGTTTAAACAGATAGTCTGTAAGCACTTATAAAGGAATATAGTGATATCTAAAAGTCGACATAGGTTTCACAGAAAAAGTAATGTCAGACTAATCTTAGCTCTGCTCTTTCTTTGGATAGAATTACAAGCTTGGTAAAAGAAGGGAAGGCTGTGGATGTAGCATATCTTGATTTCAGTAAGGCCTTTGACAAGGTATTTTGCAAGTATGATATTCTTGCAAAAAAAAATCAGTAAAATGTGGGCTAGATAATGCAACTGTTAGGTGAATTGTAATAGGTGGCCAACTGAACCCAAAGGATAGTCACCAATGGCTCCTCTTCATCATAGAGAGAAGTGATTAGTGGGATGCCACAGGGTTCTGTCCTGGGCCCAGTGCTATTCAACATCCTTATAAACAACTTGGATGATGGAATACAGGGCCTGTTTATCAAATTTGCAGATGACACCAAATTAGGAGGGGTATCTCCAGAAGACCAGATCAGAATTCAGAATTACTGTACCTTAGGAGATTGGAGAGCTGGGCTAAAACTAATTAAATGAATTTCATCAGGGAGAAATGTAAATTACTACATTTAGGCATAAAAATTGAAATGCACAGCTGTAGGATGGGTGACACCTGGCTTGATAACAGTACATTTGAAAGGAATCTAGGAGTCTTACTAGACCATGAACATGAATCAGCGGTGTGATGCGGCAGCTAAAAAAGCCAATGCGATTCTAGGCTGCATTAATAGGAATATAGTGTCTAGATCGAGGGAAGAGTTCAAAGACATAGTCATGTTAGTCTGGAATATCAGTAAGCAAGAGGATCTTGTAGCACCTTTAAGACTTAACAGAGAGAGAGAGAAAATTCTGGTCTTGTTTTCCACTGGTCGAAGGCGCGGAGCAGATCAGTTTCTGTCAGGCTGCTGCCACACTGCAGAAATAATGCAGTTTGACACCGCTTTTACTGCCATAGCTCAGTGCTATGGAACTCTGGAATTTGTAGTTTTTGTGAGATATTTAGCCTTCTCTGTCAGAGAGCTCCGGTGCCACATTAAACTACAAATCCCAGAATTCCATAGGATGGAGACATGATAGTTAAAGTGGTGTCAAACTGCATTATTTTTGCAGTATGGCAGTAGCCTCAGTTTTCACTGCATCTCAACTACTGATATGCTGCCAAAATATAGACAGTAAATTGTGCCACCAAATTTTGTTAGAACAGCAGAAAACACAGTATAGACAAGTGAATAATGGTAGTCTTGAATTTTGGTTGTAAACCACAACAGTACATTTAAAGTCATTTAGTAGATTTTCCCAGTTTGGCACTAAAATTTAGTGGTGTGATTTTCAGTGGCCTAGTGGGGGATGGGGACTTGGAGGGCCACATGTTGCCTACTCCTACCCTAAAAATAGTGACTGCTATGTAAACTTGTAGTTGTGTGAATTGCCTGTGGGGTTTTTTGTTTGATTTGTTTTTGTTTACTTCGGATTGCTAATATACATGGGGGTGCAAAACCAATTCTCCAATAAAGTATGGTGAATTCCATGCCTCAGGTGGTAGAATGGCAGGGGTAGTATATTGCATGCTCTATGGTGTCAAAAGGACTTCCTTTTTCCTTTAGCTGGCCATCAGCCGTAGCACTCTCTTTCTGTGACATTTGCTCTCCAAAGCAGCCACTTACCTAATGCTTCACCTTGAGTACTGCCTGAAAGAAAAACAGTCCTGACTCTAAGAAAGGAGCCCCTCAAATCTAGGCATTGGGGCCTTGTTGGCTCTCTGAAGAGCCGAACAAGACCTCAGCAGGAGCTGGTGATGGCATAGTGATGCATGCTTCCCCATGTTAGATACAGGACATGTTGTGTCAGCACTGCAGGGAGGCTTTTTAAAAACACTTTTCTTTTCTATGCTGTTTCCCTGACCTTAGTCACCATTAATGGGTTCCCTGTTGATTGACTAATAGGAGTATAATTTCTGTGAGATGGTGAGATCCAGGAAGTCAGAATATTTTCTATGTTTGAAGCTGATTTCCTTTATCCTGAATGGGGATATGCAGGCCCGTAAAGGAGGTACATAGAGGATTAAGTGAAAGCCACCTTGAAGGAAGATGTGCCATAAAAGGAGGATGTTGAATGTAAGCTTGTTGATTTTAAAGATCCCCTCCATTTGGAAGCTTAACGTGTGCCTGTTATATAAGTGGAATGTTATTCTCTTACTTCATATTTATATAATTCCGTTTCTTTATTTTTCTCCTGTAGAATTCTCTTTAGCATGAATCATGCTGGGAATTTTGTAACTAACGTATGGCCAGAGAAACATGTTTCACAGTACAATCCTATTAATGTCTACTCAGAATATGTCCCTTGAGTTCAGTGTCAATTACTCTAAGAGATTTTTCTCTTCTTTTGCCACAAGAGCAATCTAAGCAGTCTGGTTGTTGTTATTATTTTTCATCAAGTTGACCCACTTACAGTGACTTAGTGAATGAGAGACCTCCCAGAGCCCTGGTCATTAACTGTCCTGCTCAGGTCTTACAAACTCAGTGGCATAGTTTCCTTGAGTCAATCCACCTGTAGTGCAGCTTTCCTCTTTGCCCACTACCTTCCACTTTTCCAAACATTTTAATCTTTTCCAACGAGTCTTGTCCTCTCATGACACGTCCATGACAAGTACTCATGACCAGTTTGACAGCCTCAATTTAGTTGTCTTTGTGAAGTCGAAGGCTTTCACAGCCAGCATACATACATTTTCTTTGGGTTTTTTCCGGGCTGTGAGGCTGTGTTCTGGAAGAGTTTACTTTTGACATTTCTCCTGCATCTGTGTCTGGCATCTTCAGAGAATGGTTGGGTAGGACTGTGTGTGGAGTTTATATACTGTGAACCCCTGTTGGGGAGGATATGTAAATTTGTGTATTTGAATGGTTAGTTTCTGAGTATAGAAATGCAAGGAGGATTAGTGTCTGTTTGGCTAATGGTTGGTTGATGGCCCATTATCAGGAGTTTACCGCATGCCATGCAGCTGTGGACAAGTTTACATAAGGACCACTAAATGCAGTGTGCAAACACGAACCAAGGAACATGAGAGACACTGCAGACTGGGCCAGCCAGAAAAATCAGCAGTAGCAGAATATGTTATAAACCAACCTGGACACAAAATGCTATTTAAAAACACAGAAATTCTGGACCAGGCCAACTATCATGTCAGAATGGACAGAGAAGCTATTGAAATCCACAAACACCTGGACAACTTCAACAGGAAAGAAGAAACCCTGAAAGTAAACAAAATCTGGCTTGCAGTTTTGAAAAACAATAGAATCAAAACTCAAGGAAGGAATTCCACCCAGAGAGGGGGGGGGTTTCCAGCAGATAATGGGCCATCAAGCAACCATTAGCCAAACAGACACTAATCCTCCTTGCATTTCTATACCCAGAAACTAACCATTCAAATACACAAATTTACGTATCCTCCCAACAGGGGTTCACAATATTTAAACTCCACACACACTCCTACCCAACCATTCTCTGAAGATGCCAGCCACAGATGTAGGTGAAATGTCAGAAATAAACTCTTCCAGAACACGACCTCACAGCCTGGGAAAAACCCAAGGGAAATCTATTAATCGTCTTGGTTTCTAGTGAGAGTTCAGGTCTCACCCATAATAGTATCTATTGAATTCTCCCCTAGCAGCACATTTTGAATGAGTTGATTTTCTTCCTGTCAGCTTCCTTCATTATCTAGCTTTCACAGCCACACATAGAAAACAGAAGTACTACAGCCTTTATGATTCTGACTTTGGTATTTAATGACGTATCTTTACACTTTTAAGATCTTGTCTAGTTCATTCATACTTCCCTTCCAAGTCTATGTCTCCTTCTTTCTTGACTATAGTCTCCATTTTGATAAATGACTGAGCCAAGGTATAGAAACACTTTATTTCAGTGTCTTCATTACCTACTTTAAATAATGCAAATCACCTGTGGTCGTTATTTTTGTCTTTTAACATTCAGCTATAACTCTGCTTTTGTATTTTCTTCCTTAACTTTAATCAATAGTTGTTCTAAATTTTTGCTGTTTTCTGCAAGTAATATGGTGTGATCTGCAAGTAATACAAGTGTAATATGGCGTGATCTAGAAGTAATATCTGGAAACCTGAAATACTCCAAAATCCAAAATTTTCCACTTGAGTGACTGAGATAATGACACTTTTGCTTTCCAGTGGTTCAATGTACAAAAACTTTGTTTCATGCAGATAAATAAATTTTAAAAAATATTGTGTATAAAATTACCTTCAGACTATATGTATAAGATGTATAAAAATCTTAAATGAATGTTGTGTTTAGACTTGGGATCCATCTCCAAAATATCTCATTATGTATAAGCAAATATTCCAAAATGTGGAAAAAATCCAAAATCCAAAACACTTCTTTTCCCAAGCATTTTGGCTAAGGGATACTCAATCTGTATGATCTAATCAAGAATTATTGATATTACTTCTCCCAATTTTCATGCTTGCTTCTTCTGAGCATAATCTTGCTTTCTATATGATATGTCCTGCATACAGTGGGGCCTTTGGATGACCATCTGTCGGGAATGATTTGATTGTGCATGGCATGGGGTTGGACTGGATGGCCCTTGAGGTCTCTTCCAACTCTGTGATTCTATGATTACACACACACACACACACACACACACACAGATGGAAAAAATGTGGATGCTCAAGCCCCATATTAATCAATGGCAGCACGTTCACATGGTTGCATGCTGATGTGACTTGCATATTCATGCTGCCATTGAATAATATGGGGCATGGCCATCCACGGATGCTCCAATCCACAGAGGGCTAGCTCACCAATACAAAATCTCAAAGGGTAAACATTAGAGACTTTATCAGCCACAGATAATACAGTGGCATCACAACACCACATAACCGTGAAAGGGCATGTGGATCAGATGACATTGCCCTTTCGTGGTTATAAAAAGCCAAAATCCCAACGTTTTTAATTGACGGCTTAAGCCTGGTTTTGGCTACCAGTCCTAAAAAACACCAAAATCAAAACTCAGCAGATGCAAATGAACTTCACCCAGGGACAGGGGACTTTCCAGCAGACAATGGACCATTAGCCAAACAGACACTAATCCTCCTTGCGTATCTCCACCCAGGAACTAGCTGTTCAAATACACAAATTTACATATCCTCTCCAACACGGGCTCACAGTATATAAACTCCACACACACTCCTACCCAACCATTCTCTGAAGATGCCAGCAACAGATGCAGGCGAAACGTCAGAAATAAACTCTTCCAGAACTCGGCCTCACAGCCTGGGAAAAAAACGCCAAGGAAAAGTTTCCTGCCAGAGAGAAGGAGAGCAGCTTCTGGACAGCCAGTTTCCTGCCAGTTTCCAGGCCAATTTCCTGCCAGGGAGAAGAAGGAGAACAGCTTCTAGACAGCCATTTTGATTGGGGAGATTGAATTTTTTTAAAACTGTTGGGAGAGGCTGCTTGTTGCAGAGGGGGTGGAGCTTCTGTGAGTCACACCTGTGAGTCACACCTGTGAGTCACTAGGAGGTGGAGCTGGGAGCCTAGCTCTATATAACTCCTTGCAGAGGCTTTCCAGGCCAGTTTCCTGCCAGAGAGAAGGAGAGCAGCTTCTGGACAGCCTTTTTGACTGGGGAGATTGAATTTCAGTGACCAAACAAAAATACAGCATACCTAAAAGTACAGCTTAGCGTTCTCAGCATTACCTAAGAGTTTTTAGATTACCTAAAAGCTCTCACCATGGACACTGAGGGGACTGCGGCAGTTACTTGCAACACTTGTGTGAAGTTTGTATTCTTGTCTACAGATGTGGGGAACTTCACATGCACCAAGTGCAAGCTGGTAGCCCTCTTGGAGGAGAAAGTCCAGCAGCTGGAGACATAGGTAGCTACACTTCAACAGATTCGTGAGCAAGAGATTTTCCTGGACAGAACAGAACGAACAGTCATGGACGGGGACCACACAGAGGAAGTGGCTGCGGAGGAGAGGGTCACTTCACAGACACAGGAAGTAGACAGCTGGAGGAATGTCACACACAGAACAAGAAAATCCAGGGATTCTTTGAGCAGCTTACAGCTACAGAATCTATTCGAAGCCCTTTCCCTTATCAAGGACAACGAGGAAGAACAGCATGGACAGACTTCAGGGGTAGAGCAGGGGACCTTGAGAGTACCACCGCAAGGAACAGCAGCTGCGGAGGCGTGTGGTGGTGGTGGGGACACCTTGCTGCGGGGTACAGAAGCAGTGGTTTGTGGGCCTGACAAGATGACTCGGGAGGTGTGTTATCTCACTGGGGCAAAGATCCGTGATGTGACGGAGAGGCTGACAAGACTCGTCAAGCCTACTGATCATTACCCAATTCTTTTGGTCCATGTGGGAACCAATGATACTGCAAGGCACAGCTTTCCCAAGATCAGAAGAGATTATGAGGCCCTGGGGAGGAAGCTGAAAGAAATGGATGCACAGGTTGTCATCTCGTCTCTTCTGCCACTTGAAGGGCATGGTCCAGGAAGGGAGAGGAAAATAGCTGACGTAAACAACTGGCTCTGTAGATGGTGTCTCCGAGAACAATTTGGATTCTTGGATCATGGACTGCGCTTCCACGAGGGGGGACTTCTGGCAAGAGATGGGGTGCATCTTACAACAGTTGGAAGAAACATTTCTGCCAACAGTCTCAAGAATTTGATCAGGAGGGCTTTAAACTGAGTCAAATGGGGGAGGGAGACAGTATTCTGGAAGGCAAAAGGGCTGCAGAAAATAGTCAAACTGTCATAGAGGGAACAAGGCAAACAGCGCAAGGACCCAACAGTGGGAGGCAAAAAAATTTGCACAGGCAGCAAGTAAAGGGAACACATGGTCTTAGATGTCTCTACACTAATGCAGAGCATGGGAAATAAGCAAGATGAACTTGAACTCCTAGCACTACAAAACAAATATGATATAATAGGCATTACTGAAACCTGGTGACATGAGTCACATGATTGGAATGTAGGAATCGAGGGGTATAACCTTTATAGAAGAAACAGGCCAAACAGGAAAGGAGGAGGAATAGCATTATATATCAGAGATATTTACACCAGTGAAGAGATCCATGACATCAATACAGGAAGCCAGGTGGAGAGCATCTGGATAAAAATTAAAGGGGAGAGAAACAACAGGGATGTTATTGTGGGACTCTACTACAGACTCCGAAATCAGACGGAGGAATTGGATGATGCCTTTTTAGAACAGATGAACACACATGCAGAAAGGAGAGATGTAGTAGTGATGGGTGACTTCAACTATCCTGATATTTGCTGGCAATCTAACTCAACCAAAACTTCAAGGTCTAGCAAACTCCTTACTTGCCTGGAAAACAATTTCATTGTCCAAAAGGTGGAAGAGACAACAAGGGGGTCAGCTATTTTAGATCTGATCCTAACCAACAGAGATGACCTGGTTAATGGGGTGCAAGTGGTGGGATCCTTAGGTGAGAGTGATCATGTTCTCCTGGAGTTTGTTATACAACGGAAAGAAGAAGCCAGGCATAGTCAGACATGCATTCTTGACTTTAGGAGAGCTGAGTTCAATAAACTCAGGGAAATACTGGGGGTGATCCCATGGTCAGGAATACTAAAAGAGAAGAGACCTCAAGATGGATGGGACTTTCTCAAAAGGGAGATACTGAAAGCACAATTTCAAACAGTACCATTGAGGAAGAAAAATGGGAAGTGTCTCAAGAAACCAGGATGGATGACTAAAGAACTTTCAATGGAGCTAAGTTTTAAATGGAACATGTATAGGAAATGGAAAAAGGGGGAAATCACCAAAGAAGAATTCAAACAGATAGCGAACACGTGTAGGAGTAAAGTCAGAAAAGCTAAAGCGCAGAATGAGCTCAGGCTTGCTAGGGAGGTTAAGAACAATAAAAAGGGTTTTTTTGGGTATTTCCGCAGCAAAAGGAGAAAGAAGGAAATGATAGGGCCACTACGTGGAGAAGATGGCAAAATGCTATCAGGGGACAGAGAAAAGGCAGAATTACTCAACACCTTCTTTGCCTCAGTGTTTTCAGAAAAGGAAAAGGAGGACCAACCTGAGGAGAATGGAACAGAGGACACAATAGGGGAAATCCAGCTCAGAATAAGCAAAGAGGTTGTACAGGAATACCTTCTTAATCTAAATGAATTTAAATCTCCAGGACCAGATGAACTACATCCAAGAGTATTAAAAGAGCTGGCAAATGTGATCTCAGAGCCATTGGCAATAATCTTTGAGAACTCTTGGAGAACAGGAGAAGTCCCAGCAGACTGGAGGAGGGCAAACGTTGTTCCCATCTTCAAAAAGGGGAAAAAAGAGTTTCCCAACAATTATCATCCAGTTAGTCTGACATCAATACCAGGGAAGATTCTAGAGCAGATCATTAAACAGAGAGTCTGTGAACATTTAGAAGGCAATGCCATAATCACAAAAAGTCAACATGGGTTTCAGAGAAACAAGTCATGCCAGACTAATCTGATCTCTTTTTGATAAAGTTACCAGCTTGGTAGATGAAGGGAACGCTGTGGACATTGCATACCTTGATTTCAGTAAGGCCTTTGACAAGGTTCCCCATGACATTCTTGCAAACAAGCTTGTAAAATGTAGGCTAGACAAGTTAACTGTTCAATGGATTTGTAATTGGTTGACCGGCCGAACCCAAAGGGTGCTCAGCAGTGGCTGCTCTTCGTCTTCGAAAGATGTGACCAATGGGGTGCCACAGGGTTCTGTCCTGGGCCCAGTGCTATTCAACATCTTTATCAATGACTTGGATGAGGGAATTAGGGGCATACTTATCAAATTTGCAGATGATACCAAATTAGGAGGAGTAGCTAATACCCTAGAGGACAGGATCAAAATTCAGAATGACCTGGATAGACTGGAGAGCTGGGCCAAAGCTGCTAAAATGAAATTCAATACTTAGAAGTGTAAAGTACTGCACTTAGGGCGGAAAAATGAAATGCATAGATATAGGATGGGAGAAACCTGGCTGAACGAGACTATATGCGAAAGGGTTCTAGGAGTCCTAGTGGATCACAGGTTGAACATGAGTCAACAGTGTGATGCGGCAGCTAAAAAGGCCAATGCGATTTTGGACTGTATCAATAGAAGTATAGTGTCTAGATCAAGGGCAGTGATAGTGCCACTCTATTCTGCCTTGGTCAGACCTCACCTAGAATACTGTGTCCAGTTCTGGGCACCACAATTCAAAAAGGATATTGACAAATTGGAGCATGTCCAGAGAAGGGCAACTAAAATGGTGAAAGGTCTGGAAACGATGCCTTATGAGGAGAGACTTAGGGAGCTGGGTAAGTTTAGCCTGGAAAAAAGACGGTTAAGATGCGATATGATAGCCCTGTTTAAGTATTTGAAGGGATGTCACACTGAGGATGGAGCAGGCTTGTTTTCTGCTGCTCCAGAGACTGGAACACAGACCAATGTATGCAAGCTCCAGGAACAGAGATTCCACCTCAACATTAGGAGGAAGTTTTTGACAGTAAGAGCTGTTCGGCAGTGGAACACACTCCCTCGGAGCATGGTGGGGTCTCCTTCCTTGGAGGTCTTTAAACAGAGGCTGGATGGCCATCTGTCGGGGATGCTTTGATTGTGATTTCCTGCGTGACAGGGGTTGGACTGGATGGCCCTCGTGGTCTCTTCCAACTCTACAATTCTATGATTCTATGAAAATATAACCACGTTTCTCCACGTTGTGTCCTTACAGTGGCCTCTTGTCTAGAGTATGGGTTACACGTCAAAACAATAAGATGTTATGGCACACCCATTTCTTTTAGAGAGACATAATTTCTCATGATGTACACATTTAGAGTCTTGGCTATAATGTATTAATCACAGGTTGATTTTCCCCTTCTTTGGTGTGTTCCTGTTACCCAGTACATGTTTGCAGTATAATCCTTAGTACCTCTTCCTTTCTGAACCTAACTTGGATATCTGGCATTTCTTACTCCACGTATGATAAGAGTCTTTCTTGTAAAATCTTGAGCATCACTTTGCTTGCATGGGAGATCAGTGCAATAGTTTGATGGTTACTACAATCCCTGGTGTTTCCTTTCTTGGGGACTGGAATGTACATAATTGTTTCCAGTGTAAGCCATTGTTTTGTTTTCCATATTTGTTGACAGATTTTTTTTAGAATTTGAATGCATTCCATTTACATAGCTTGAAGGTGCTATTGGTATGTTCTTGGTGACTTATGGCAACCCCATGAATTTTGCACAGGGTTTTCTTAGGCAAGGAAAACTCAGAGGTAATTTGCCAGTTCCTTCCACTGAAATATAGCTTGGTATTCATTGGTGGTCTTCCATCCAAGTACTAACCAGGGCTAGGCCTGCTTAGCTTCTAAGATTAGCCAGGATCTGGTTGCCTTTAGGCTATTTAGGCCCTGTCTACACTAAGATGCTATGTGAGAAAAGAAAAAGAAAAACGCAAGGTAGACATCATTGCATTTTGGAAAAAGCCGTTAGGTGGTCTCTAGAAGTTCCAAATGTCTCAGTTTACTTATACAAGGCTTATCTGTCACACATGCATATTTTTAATTTCGAATAAACAGTTTCCTGAAACATGGTCAATTACTTCTCTTTTTTTTGTGGTGCAAGAACTTATTGGTACCAAATTTTCTCTTAAATAAGTAACGTCCAGGAACACATCTACTTAATTGAGGTATACCTGTATAAATCACAGTAGCAGAAGGAGAAAAGGAGATATATAAAAACTATAATAATTATTGGCAAATTATTAGTAAGTCAGGAGTCACTGTTAAAAGTAGGAAGGATTTAGCCTGATGCCTGAATGGTAGTGAAGAATGAACCAGGCAGATTTATCTGGAGAGGGAATTATACAACTGATACACCACCACAGGAAGAGGCTCTTTCTCCAATTATAGCAAAGCATATAACCCCTGGAGGCAGGAGAAATGCTTCAGATGCAGATCCTGGAAATTTTACTTTTTGGACTGCAGCCCATAAAGCTGGCTGGAGAGTTCTGAGACTTGTAGTCCCTTCCCTCAAAAAAAAAAAAAAGTTTTCTAAACTCTGTTTTAGGTGAAAAACTTAATATCTGGGCAGGTTGACATGGGGACATTTGGACTTTTTTAGCTAACTGAATTTTGAGTGTTGCCCTCTTGTGGGGTGCAGAAACAAGAAGACCAAATGTTGCACTTGCAGACTCCAGTGAGTTTTGAGAGACAGAGTCCCAAAATGTGTCCTCATTTTAAACATTTTGGATTAATCCTGTCATCTGTTTGTCCTGCTCCAAGATCACCTTTAAAATAAAATCTGACCCAAAACTTCAAAGGGGATTGCTTTGATGGGATTCCCTCTAGTACTATGAAGTCCAGGGTCATGTCTGGTGGCAGACACATTACAAACTGGAAGAAAAAAGACTATCTCACAAATTAATTAGTAGACCAAGCATCTATAATGTATCACAGTTGCCCAGTCTACCAAAACATTAATCATGCAAGCCACATAATTGTGTCTAACTGCTATATCTCTCCTTGCCATCTTGTTCTGTATGCTAAAAGTCACTTATAGATCATACTATATTTGTTGTTCCTGCTATAACTCTATCCTGACTCCCTTCTGCCTGTTCTTACCCCTTTTTAAATCTTCCTCTTCCTCCTGACCAGCATACCTCTGATCTGATGATCAATTCTATCTTACATAATATAAAAAAGTAAAACCACTGGGATTTTGAAAAGAAAACCCAAAACTCATTTAATATGTACAGGTACAGTACTGTATTTCAGATCCATCTGTGAACATGCATACCTGAACATGCATCCGTTTAAACATTACTCAATCCAGTAAAAATTATTAGGTATGGATGGGTGGGTTGTTTTTGTTTTTTGTTTTGTTCTATGAGAAGAGTCCTGGTTGTGAGATTTGGATCCACAGACAGCAATTTTACAAAGTGGTTATCTCCCTTAAAGGAATATCCCAAGCAGGGAAAATCTGACACAGATTCATGGTGGTTTATCTGTTTCAATCTCTCAAATCCTCACAGGCAGGTTTTTTTTACACTTTCCTTTTTCCTATTTTTACTCTGTAAGTGTGTGTGTGTGTTCATGCATGCACATGTGTGTGTACTTTATCCTTTCTATCCATAGGCCTGAGTTGAGGCACACAGCAAAAAGCAGCAATGAGCATATCTAGGCCAGAAGTTTATAGATGATCAGGGAAATGGCTTCTCCCTGAGCTCAGGACCCTCTTCTCTTTTTTGTGCATCTTGCCTTCTTAGGGTAAGGCTTGCATGAGTTGGGAGCAGGAAATCTATTCTTTGTGACTACCACGAGAGACTTAAGATTCCTCCTCAGCCTGCCTTTTGTCTTCCTCTCACCTTCTCCTTCTTCATGGGCTCTTATGGGGAAGGCATTCTCATCTGGGCTGTGTCCAGAAGACCTGTATTTGTTCCATTGACAACCTCAAGGAAATGTAGGGAGTCTTGCATCCATATATACATCCATTGGTTTTTAAAAGGTTACTCAAGAACAGGGCTCTTTGACTGAACAGTTGTTGCTACTACAGGCGCAGACTTAGCTGCGTGGATTGTGGTTAGCCAAGTGAAGATTTCCCTGCCATTCCCCAGTTTCTGTAGTCTTGCAAAGAGAAAAAAAAAGAGTTTTATGGCACTATAAAGATCAAGCATGTACTTTCTTTAGGATAGAGTCCACTTAGTCAGGTGCATGAATTGGTCACTTTAGACCAGAAATGTATATATGCCATAGGTACAGAGAGGTGGAGAAGAGGTATATCAGCATGGATAGAAGCTGCTTGAGATGTTGGTTTCCAAAGTGATCTTTGGCTATATAAATTATCTCTGGATGTTGGTGGTAATATGGTCTTCTGCCCTGACCTCTTTTCTTCTTTTCTTCCAGTATATTGGCAGCCTAGATGTACCCAGACCGAACAACAGGGTAGAGATTGTGAGTGCTATGAGACGCATCCGGGTAAGTGGTGGCACTGTTTTGATTCCAGCTTCTTCATCTGTCAAACAAAGTGGGGTGCTTGGTTCATGATATGCTTAGATGGTGTGTGCATAAGAATGTATGGATCATTCTTTTCTTCCTAAAATATGTCCAAGAATCTGTGTTACTTTATGCTTAATATGTTGCATTCCACAGAGTCTGAAGAATTCTGAAGAATCAGAAACCTGCTGATAGTTCAAAAATCAAGATAATCAGGCTGGAGCTTCTAAAAGGACTTGGTTATTCTGCACATTTCTTCTTCCTAAAATGGGGTGGGCTTAGGATGTTGTATTGCCCCTCCAGGAGACCTTGGTGGGCTGCATCCCTACTGCACCAATGAAAAAAAATGAATTACTTTCCCTGTGGAGAGGAGCAGAACATCCTAAAGGTGGCTTAGTGCGCTCACTTCTCCATAGGCAGGCAACATGTGTTTTGAGGCTATCTGGCAGGCGGAGCAACCCTTCTCACCAATCCAGTTTTGGTTCCTCCCTTCTCTCCATTCACATGCGTTTGCTTCAGCTTCGCTCTGGTCACCGTTTTATTCCTTCAACCTTTGTCTTTTCATCTTTGCCTTCTTTTCTCTCCTTTCAAAATCCCCCAAACATATAGCTTTTTAAATCTCCCACCTAGCTCTTCCTTCTTTTAAGTAACTAGCTCCTAGTCTTGTTCCTTCCTCACCTCTGCTTCCTTCCTTCCTTCCCCCTCTTCCCTCCTCCATTCAGAGCAAACACTGTGTGCAGGTAAAACAAGCAAGGACAATGCAGAGGCCTTTGCAAGTCTTTGTCCCATGTGTCCCATTTCTATTAATGCTAACATTCATGTCAATAACAGTTCACAGAGCATGAGCCATGTGTGTGGTTCTTCACAAGTAATAGCCAGAAGATGTCCCTGTCTCAAAGAGCTTTGCATCTAAAATTCAGGACAGGGAAGGCAGTAAAGCAATGAGAAGCTGGAGACATGAGTGAGTAAGGTAGAAGATACATTCAGTTTAGCTACACCACTGTATAAGCTTACTCTTAGTAGAGTAAGAGGTTGCTAGCTCTGAGTTATGATGCTGAGTCTCCTAGGAAGAGAAACCTGTGGGACAAAGCAATTTCAAGCTTCTGTTCATCTTCCTAGTTGGAGCTCTAGCACTTGTTTCAAGTGCTTCATTTTGTTGGAACCTGCTTCCACTGTTTGAAAATTTCAGTGTTGGAAACAATTTTAAGAGCACACACAGTTTGCATTTGAAGCACTTCCAGTAGAGCTTATTCACTTTTCATTTCAGATCTTTCTTTCCTCCCCAGAAATTAAGCCTTGTTGCCCAATGTGTTTGACTGCTCAGATAAGCACCAGTGGTATCCACCCTCCCCCGCATCCCTAGTCACTCATATATGAATGAAGGAAAGCAGACTAATGAGAATTCCTCAGATTCCTGCCATAATCTATTGCTTTGAATTCCATCTTGAAGTAATAGACAAAAAGGAAATGAGCTAGTTATGGGAAGTATTGGAAGGGTCCCTAGCCCTTTCTAGAACCTAGAATCACAAGATGGGAAAGACCAAAGCAGGGTTTTGATGGGATATTAGAAGAGATTTTAAATGTAGAAGGCCAACTAGTTGAACACCGACATAGAATCCTCTAAATTATCATCAGCCCTAACCACATTGTGTGTGTCACAAGCTGGGAAATGGGAGAGAAGATGGGAGGATGTATCACATCAGAAGCTAGGGGGGAAAAAGATGTACTCAGATTGGGCCAGGATGGAGGAGGGGTTTGCACATCCCTAAGCCAATACAGTGGGCCATCAGTATCCGCTGGGGTTTGGCTCCAGGAACTCTCATGGATAACAAAACCTGTGGATGCTCAAATCCCATTATATACTATAGCGTAGTAAAATGGTGTCCCTTATATAAAATGGTAAATATCAAGGTTTGCTTTTTGGAAGGTTTTTCCCCCCTGAATATTTTGTAGCCATGGTTAGTCGAATCTGTGGATGCAGAACCTGTGCATACAGAGGGCTGACTATATAATTGCCTGCAATATTCCTAACTCTGCATGAAATAAAGATATAGATTAGAAATACCACTCAGTGAAAGAAATCTTATTTGAATAAGTTTATGTTTTAGTCAGCAACCTAATTGGTTCAGTTTGCATGTGGAAAACAATAATTCTGGAGAAGAATATTGTTTCAGTTTTATTATTTATTTATTTATTGCTTTAGATGGCACACTCATGTAGTAGCAGGCATCATCTTAGTAGAGGCCTTCCTGATGTGCATGAGAGAAGGGTAATGTCATCAGCACATTTAATAAGCAGTTTTATTACAAGAACACATATTATAAAAATCTGCTGTACAATTAATTTCAGCTTCAGTGCTCTCCATGCCCTCACTCTGTTCCCACCATCCTCATCCACACTGTGACTCAGAGTACTGACTTGGCTCTTGCTGAAATCCCCTACTGGAAATCCCCTCCCCCTCTAGGCCAAGTCAGAGCATCAAGAGAGTTTTGTACAGGAAAACAGTGGAGGAGATTTACATTAATCCAAGTTTGCAAAAATGTCAGGCCAAACCAGATTTGTCAGATTATCTAAAGCACCAAGATTGGCCCCATTGAGTATTTAATGGACAAAAGGGTCCCCAAAAAGTTGTGGGACTTGAGGTAGAAGCTCTGCCATCAGGTTCCTAATCTGAGGGGAAGGAAACCGTGGACCACAGAGGATGAGCAGACTTGTCCCCGTCTGAAATGTAAAAAGGCTGAGATTTTGAGTGGTGTGGCACAAAGGGAGATGATCAGACATTTTGCCCAGGACTGCCCAAGCACCCAGGAAATGTGGGAGGAGGTGGCCTGGGTCCTGGATTGGCCAGATTTGGCACAGCAGGCCTGGGAAACAGCGCTTTCGGGGACTGAACCTCCAGAGGATGTCAAGGGACCTAGAAAGCCAATGGACTGAAAGAGGAAGGAGTCTGGTTCCCCAGCTGTGAGTTTTTGGACAGTGCCCTGGTCCACTGTGCACCTGGTAAATCTCTATGTGATGTTGGGATTATTTTTCCAAAGACAAAGGGCGGTAAAGAGTCAAAATCTACAGGATGTGAAGAGCACTGCTTATTATGTTAAAAACGTACCGTATATTCCAGCATATAAGACGAACTTTGAACCCCCAAAAATATCCTCCAAAATCGGGGGTCGTCTTATATGCTGGATACACTTTGCTTCACCTGCTGTCTGATCTCCAGCCTCTTTGCTCCCTTCGCAAACGGAGTGAAGAGGCAGGAGATCAGGCGGGGGTGGTGGTGGAGGCAAAGTGTTTACCGGTTCATTCGCCTCCCTCTTCTGCCTTCTCCCCCTTTGGGGAGCAACCAAAGACAGAGGTGGGGGCGAACATTGTGGTTTGCTGCAGCCACCACTCGATCTTCTGTGTGTTCGTTCCCAAAGGGGAACGAACACACAGGAGATCCAGCGGCGGCCGAGGCAAACCAGTACATTCACCCCTTTCTTCCACCTTCCTGGAAGGTGGAAGAAAGGGGTGAATCTTGCAGTTTGCTACGGCTTCCCCCGCTTCCCCCCATCTTCATTCCCTTCCAAAGAGAATGAAGACGGAGGGAGGGGGGAGGGGGAGGCAAACGGGGTATTTTCGCCCCTTTCCTCCACCATCCTGGAAGGTGGAAGAAAGGGGTGTATCCTGTGGTCCGTCTTCATTCCTTGAGCCACCCTTCCACCCTCCCCAATGCCGCGATTGGGCTCCCCATCGCGGTCTCGGGGAGGGAGTGGGCTGGCTGCAAAGCTCCCCCCTCGAGCCACTCTTTCACCCTCCCCGACACCGCAATTGGGCTCCCCATTGCGGCCTTGGGGAGGGGGTGGGCTGGCTGGAAAGCCCCCCACTCGAGTCACCCTTCCACCCTCCCCGACACCGCGATCGGGCTCCTGATTGCGGCCTCGGGGAGGGGGTGGGCTGGCTGGAAAGCCCCCCCCCCTCGAGCCACCCTTACATTTGCCTCTCTCCTCTGCCTTCCATTCGTTTAGGAAGGGTGGCTGGGTGGTGGCTGGAGGGGGGGAGTCTTTACAGCCAGCAGCCGCCCTTCCCAAAGCCATGATCGGGGTTCCTATCGCGGCTTTGGGAAGGGTGGATGGGTGGAGGCTGGAGGGGGGAGTTTGGGATATACAGTTGTCCCTCCATATTCATGGATTTGGCATTCACCTATTTTAAGAATTCACAACTTGAAAATATTCTTTAAAAAATAATAATCCAAAAAGCAAACCTTGATTTTGCCATCTTATATAAGGGACACCATTTTGCTATGCCATTGCATATAATGGCACTTGAGTATTCACAGATTTGGGTATTCACAGGGGTCCTGGAACCAAACCCCAGTGAATGTGAAGGGACAACTATACTTGCCATATAAGAGAAGGAGGGGCTGTCTTATATGGCAAGTATATCCCAAACTCTATATTTTAACTTAAAAATTGGGGGGTCGTCTTATAAGCCCAGTCATCTTATATACCGGAATATATGGTAATTGAAAATTTAGCTTTGACTGAAAAAGAAAAATTGCCAAACATCATTGGAGAAAGTTTGGGCTGTGGTTTAATGAGATAACTCCAGCAGTAAGTTAAGGGATATGTTTAAATAAATATTTTATTATTTTTGTTTAACACAAGCCATCTGAGGGCTCGCACTAAGACTCTAAACTATCTAGTCCATGAGCTGCTCTTCGCTGATGGTGCTGCCCTTGTTACCCACACAGAAGCAGCTTTGCAGCACCTAACATCCTGCTTCGCAACAGCTGCAGAGCTCTTTGGGCTGGAAGTCAACCTGAAGAAAACAGAAGTTCTTCACCAGCCTGCACCACAGGACGAACACCACCATCTCCACATTGCCATAGGCAAATCTGGGCTTAAGTCCGTTCAAAAGTTTTCTACCTGGGAAGCATCATCTCAGATGCCAAGATTGACAAAGAGATCGATCACAGATTAGCAAAGGCATATAGCACATTTGGAAGACTTTACAAAAAAGTCTGGAGTAATAAACACCTGAGGCAAAGCACAAAAATCAGTGTGTATAGAGCCATTGTACTGTCTATTCTCCTTTACGGATCTGAAACATGGGTCACCTATCGCCACCACTTAAAACTCCTCGAACGCTTTCATCAGTGCTGTATACGTACAATCCTAAATATACACTGGACTGACTATGTGACGAATGTTGCTGTCCTTGAGCAAGCAGGGATCACCAGCATTGAGGCCATGATATTGAGAACACAGCTGCGCTGGACAGGGCACGTTTCTAGGATGGAGGACCATCGCCTCCCAAAAATACTACTCTACGGTGAACTCGCCACAGCTCAGCGTAAGAGGGGTGCTCCAAAAGAGCAATACAAGGACTTCAGGGTCGGCCAAATTGATCACCAACAATGGTCCGCCCTGGCCTCACATCAGGAGGCATAGAGATGCACTATTCACAATGCTGCAGCCTTATTTGAGAACTCACGCCGAACAAGTCTTGAAGAGAAAAGACAACGCAGAAAGAATCACAACCCAGAATCATCACCCAAAGAGACCTTCTGCTGTGCTTTCTGCAGCTGGACATGTTTATTTCAGACTGTCCTTTTCAGTCATCAGCGCGCTTGCTTCCTGAATCTTTGTTTGTGAAGAAAAGCCAGAGAGAGATTATTTTTGTATTATTATTTTTGTATTATTTTTAAATGTTCCAAATATGTATAATTGTATTGTGTAATTTCTATTTTAGTATAAAGGTGTAAATATAATGTTTATTGGCGGGGAAAGAGAGTGATCATAGTGTGTTTAGATTAAGAGGAAAAATGTATTGGTGTTAGGATAGATAGTTTCATTTTTGCATTAGTAAGAGATTGTGGGGAAGTGCGTTATTGTTACGGCCTTTTGCGGTCAGGTGTATTATTCTGTGGAATGGTTTTATTTCAATAAAAAGATTCCTAATCCCCCCGCCCCCAAAATTCCAGTGACACTCCCTCAATCCAGCTAGATATTCCTCTCACACATTTCTCTTCAGATAAATACACACATGCTTTTTAAGAGTTCAGGTTACCATTCTCCCATGTCACATATAGTTTGGCTCTTAATATCGCCTATATGTCAGAGGTTTTCTACTTAGGATACCAAATCACCAGAAAAGACTAAGAAAATAAAATGGATCAAGATTTGTTTCAAATTTAAACAGAGTCTGCAGTCATTTACAAACTGACTTGGGAATAAGCCCCACTTTAGATAGGGGGATAGCGGAATTAGTTGCCAAGTAAGCACATTTAGATCCACGTTACAAGTAGTGCTTTGATGAATAGGGGGAAAGGGAGAAACTTGCTTAGTTGGAAAATGTTGTGTTTCCTGAGTTTAGTAAATTTTTGGCAAAGAGCAAAATGCTTAGCTTTGGCTTAGCTTGGGGCTTAGCTTTGTTAGCATTAAAAAAGGAAGAGGTGTCACAACTGGGGATTATATTGTGAGAACTTTTCCCTTAGTCCCAGAATCAGCTTGGTTCATGTTGGAGAGGCCTTATGTGAAGGCCTCATGGAGAGACTGAGCCCCTGACTTCCTCTCTACCTCACATCTCCATAGTCCTAATGCCCTAAATTGGATTTTATGAGCTATTTCTGGATAATTCTAAACAAGGCTTAAATGGTCGAATCATAGAATCATAGAATTGTAGAGTTGGAAGAGACCACGAGGGGCATCCAGTCCAACCCCTGCCACGCAGGAAATCACGATCAAAGCATCCCTGACAGATGGCCATCCAGTCTCTGTTTAAAGACCTCCAAGGAAGGAGACCCCACCACGCTCTGAGGGAGTGTGTTCCACTGCCTAACAGCTCTTACTGTCAAAAAGTTCCTCCTCATGTTGAGGTGGAATCTCTGTTCCTGGAGCTTGCATCCATTGCTCTGTGTTCTAGTCTCTGGAGCAGCAGAAAATAAGCTTGCTCCATCCTCAATGTGACACCCCTTCAAATACTTAAACAGGGCTATCATGTTGCCCCTTAACTGTCTTTTTTTCAGGCTAAACATATCCAGCTCCCTAAGTCTTTCCTCATAAGACATGCTTTCCACACCTTTCACCATTTTAGTCTCCCTCCTGAAGTACAGTATAATTGTTGGTTGCTGTTATTTTGCCTGTCTTCTTAGTTTAGCTACAATAAATCCTTTACTTTCTCATTTGTGTTCCTTTTCCATGACATGTTTGAATATAGGGTTACTATATGTCCTCATTTTCCTCTTTTTCATTTTTCAGAGCTAAAATTTCTGTCAAGGGAAAGGTGCTTTTAAAAAAAGTCTTTTTTTACCCCTTTCAAGTTCTCCTCCCACTTCTGAAATTTGGAAGTGGGCAACCTTTGTAAGTCTAATAGTTATGAATCTGTAGGACAAAATGAAGTGCCATATAGTCTTATCGCTAGGGCTGGACAAGATTACAGCTTGTGAATTTAACATCCTCACTCTGTGCTGATGGGGCTCATGAAGGGAGGCTGGAAGGAGAAAGGAAAGTGGTAACAGTGACTCTGACAAGGAAGGAGCTAGTGCATGGTATTCTCTAGAATACCCAGATATTTGTCTCCTCTGCTTTTCTCATTTTCAAGACCCTCCATCCGTTGCCCTTTTCACTATCCAGAGCTCTTATTTTTACTCTCCAGATGACAGTGAAATTTCGCACATAAGTATTTCCTCAGAGTAAGGTTTCAGATTTCGCAAAAGGACTAATGAAATCTGTTCATAGCTGAAACCAAAGCAACAGAAAAATGAAACAACAGGCTTGCACTGTATATCAGGGCCCAAGGGCCTGAAAGCCAAGCCTAGTTAAATCAGTAGCTTTTGACTTAACGTGTATAAGAGTGGGCTGAAGTGTTGTACAGGTATCTTATGTCAGTCTTGTATTTAGCCACGTGTTCAGGCAGTGGCAAAGGAGAGCAGCACATATCAGCAAAAGAAGGGAGAGTAGTTGACTATGTACCACACTTCTTTGGGAGCAAGCTCCACTAAAATTGGTGGGTTCACTTTTTGCTGATACATGTATAATGGTTACCTGGAGCCAGTGGTGGCACTAGGGGGAGTGCAGAGAGGCCAAACTGCACCAGGTCACACTGTTGGAGGGAGGGATGACACTGGCCTTAATAATACCACAGCCTGGGGCTAATTTGGTCCTTAGGCTGACAAAGATTCTTCACCCTGACAGAAAAGATGACATACCCCTGCAAAGAGGGAAGCAGCCAAGGAAGGAACTGGCAATTTCAGTAGGCAGCAGCTAAGCTGTTCCAAATATAAACCAATAGCAGTGCATTGCAAAAGTGTCTACATGGCCAGTGAATCATAAATCACTGTAATTGATTATAATTAAAATAGGTCCAGATTTACATATTCCAATGAAACAATTACCATTATCAGCAGTATCCAATAATAATTAATATTTTCTTGCAGTATCATAGGATTTTTTTAAAAATACAATGCCATTATTATAATATTTTATATAATAATATACAGTTGTCCCTCCATATCCATGGATTTGGTATCCATGGATTTAAGTACAGTATTCATGGCTTGAAAATATTCTTTAAAAAATAATAATCCAAAAAGCAAACCTTGATTTTGCCATCTTATATGAGGGACATACCATTTTGCTATGCCACTGCATATAATGGGACTTGAGTATTCACAGATTTTGGTATCCACAGTGAGTCCTGGAACCAAACCCCAGCGAATATGAAGGGACAACTGTATAATACAATATACAGTACAGGTCGAAACCCCCCCCCCCGTATCCACGGGGGATACATTCCAAGAGCCCCTGTGGATACCTGAAACTGTGGATAATAGGGAACCCTATTATTTCAATGAGACAAATGCTGGAAGGTGACCATAAAATCACATTGCAGGACTTTTTATGAGAACAGTGTGATATGATTAAAGTAGCATTTCGCTGTTCTCTGCTTGGCTTCAGTGGCTTCAATTTGCAGGGGTTTGGGAAAGCAAGCAAGTACAGTGTAGGAGAAAATGCTGGGCTTAAGACAGGAAGACTTAGGTTCAAATCCTTCCTGAGTTGTGAAACTCAGTGGTGTCCTTGGTCTAGTAGAAATGCTTAAACATCTTACTGAATTATTATAAAGGTAAAATGGAAGCGAGTGGAACCTGAGCTTTTTGCACAAATGGTAAAAGTAAGAAATTAATGTAATAAACTGACATGATGAGTTTAAGAACTATAGTAGAAGTGGTTCAGGAGACCCAGTGGATGTCGTGGGTCAGGAACAAGAATGTTTTCCCCCTGCAATCTTCTGTCCTGCATCTCACCCCTTTATTTGACTCATAAGAAAGCCTCATGCTGGATATAACCTATAAAGCCCTATATGGCTTATGTCCAGACTATCTGAAAGACCATGGGTGCACCTACACTGCAGAAATAATGGAGTTTGACACCACTTTGAGTGCTGTAGCTCCATCCTATGGAATTCTGGGATTGTAGTTTAGCAGGGTCTTTAGCCTTCTTTGCCAAAGAGTGCTAGTGCCTCACAAAACTACAAATCCGAGGATTCTGTAGGATGGAGCCATGGCAGTTAAAGTGGTATCAAACTGCCTGCCTGAGTTTTCAGATCCTTAGGGGATAGCTTTCGCTCAGTCTTTCCACCTTCGCAAGCATGATTGTTGAGGACATGGGGTAGATTCTTCTCAGTGGCTGTTCCAGGGTGTAGAACTCTCTGCCATGGGAAACTAGGCTGGCTCCCTCTCTGTTCTCCTTCCATCAGCAGGTAGATGCCTTTCTATTTAAACAAGCATTTGGTGACTAACGGCTTGTCTAGACGGGCTATTTACTCTGGCTTGAGGCCCTGCAGTCCAAATGACACAGGGCTCTTGCCCCATTTTGCTTCTGGGCAGTCCAGATGATGCCTGAGGCAAAGACGGAAGGAAGCCGGGGTAAAGCCCATTAAAATGTTTTATTTAAACACCCAGGAAAACCTGCTTCATGTGGGAAAACCCAGATCGAGCCAGTGCAGGAGTGCAGAGTCCGTACCTGCGTGCTAGCCCATATAGCCGGATGCAGCTGGCACTGCTTGGAGTCGCTCTGCAGCCAGGAAGGAGCCCCCCAGGCATGATAAAGGCCCCCTTGCATCTGATCAGCCTCGATCACGTGCTGACGGCCTCCATCCTGGCTTCAGAGGGAGAGATGTGCAACAGCAGGGGAGGCGCCTGCCGGTACAGGCCAGTGTGTCCATGCAACTTCCTCCCGTTTTGTCTAGGTAATGGTGTGTGAGAAATGGGCCATATCTGGAACCAGAATACTCTGGTGAGAAGCCAGCTATTCTGGCAGGTCAAAACAAGCCCTAAGTGGTAATGTGGAGAGGTTGTTAATACTCCATTAACATGTGCTGCATTTTAAAAAATTATTATTCTTGTCATGATTTTAAATTATTTTATATTGTCTAAAAGTATTAATGTTTTAATATGGTAGCTTATTTAAATCTTTTTTCACTTTTATTACTAATTATTAATTCACGTACCTATTTCAATTCATATGTGAGCCGTCTTGGGTCCCATTTGAGGTGAAAGGCAGGATATCAAATAAATAATAGTAATAATAAACAAGAATGGAGTTCTATCATGCTTCTGCCATGCACTCTTGGTGACTCTTTTACATTTCTCACACAATCTTTATACAGTTGGAAACACTACACATCAGCAGTGATAACCTCAATATTGTTTATGTGTGTATTTTATCCTGAAATAAGTATTCGAGGCAACAATGTGTGGCAAGAGCCTTTGGCACTTCAGTGTTTTATTTTGCCAGAGCTTCAGGCAGAACTCTCTATCTCTAGGGCTATTAGTTCAGTCTTAACAGGCCCTTGCATCCGTCCCACCATTGTCTTTAAGGACAAAAATGTTTTCTTGCTACTAACCCATGGCGTCACTTAAGGCTGATGTCACCCCCTCCCGCCTCCAGATGGTGTCACCTGGTGCGATTTGGCCTCTCTGCACCCCCCTAGTGCCACCACTGCTACTAGCTACAGAAATAACTTAAATATTTGGGCATGGGCCTGTTGAAATTGAAATCTCAGTGTGCTTCCTTCCCTAATCTGTATATCTCTAACATCATATAGCCTTATAGGAGCTCGGATAAGCCCTTAAGAAGTTGGACAACAGTGGCTTGTTAGTTTGTCTGTCCCCTCTCTCCGAGAAGAATTGTTTGGATTCCTTTCCTACAAACGTAATAGTCTCCTAACTCAGGAAGACCAGCTCCTGCTGGAATAAGAACAGTGTCTCCCCTATTCAGGCTGCATAGTCAAGTTGGAGACTCATTGTTTTTGTTACTTCAGGTGTTACAAGTAAATGTCTTATCAGCAATGTATAGATCACAGGTGTGCAGCTTTAGTAGGCATGGGGGGCAGTTTTTTCTCCCAAGAACCTGCTGTGCCCATCCCCCCATCTGTTGAAATTCAGTGGCAAACCACAGTGGTCTTTAAATCCAGCAGGAAAACAATTTACAATTAAAACAGAAGATGTTGGGGCTCCAATAGGGAAGCTGCACCCACTGTCAGCTAACTTGCCCAGGGAATGATGTGTGGATGAATTTATGAGTTCAAGGGTTCCAGGCAAGATTTTTATTGTATCTTTACACTGCTTTGTCTGAATTTTGGGATTGGAGTTTCAAGTTTTTATCGTCTTTTATTTATAACCCTCCCATGTTTACCCACTATGTCTTCTGCTTTTTCTCACCACAGAAAAACTCTTAAGCAGGGAAGACAAAATAGCTGCACAAGGTGTTTTTTATTTAAATTATTGGTATCTCTAAGTCCTCCATATGGGAGAAATCTATTTTCTGTGCATGTTTCTTTCACTTAGGAGTGTCTGCTTGTTCAGTGGAAAACTTCCCCATTCTTCTCTCTGAAGTTGCCTTCTGCCTCTTATTCCTCCAAGTTCCTGTGGCCTGATGTGAAGAGAAGCAGTTTCTGAGGGAGTGAAGCAGGATGGCCTCTGGCATTTGTCTGGAATTTCTGGAATTAGTGCTGTGTATAGTAACCTTTCACCTTTGACTGTACTGATCTTTTCTGATCTGCAGCCAAGAGGCACAGTATGTTATCTTGAGATTTAATGCATTTCTTCTACCAGCTTGAATTCCATTTACTGAACCCCCATAAGGTGCTACTCAACAAAACAAAGACTGTGTGTCAGGAAATCCGGTGGTACTACAGCTCTGCTCATTCATTTCATCCCATACTGAAATCTGTGTTTATTATTGCCTCACAGCTCAGAGGCAGCTGCAAAGAAACAGGAACAAGAACATCACAAACAGTGAACTCAGTTCTCTGAGGGCTGCATCGTGGGAGGTATTAGCAGGCTTGGGTAAACCTAAGATTTGGAGAAATACAAAATACTCTAACAGGAGAATCCCCCCCCCCAAAAAAAAAAGTCTGCTGAGGACTGAACAAACATACCTAGCGCCAATGAAATGCTGGCTGGCTTTTGGAAGTGGGGTATGGGAAAGAGAAAACAACAGGGTGGGATTGTTGAATAGCATTCAGTATTCTGAGAAAGGACATGACTGGCTGAAAAGCTGATCAGGGGCACCACTCCACACTGCCACAGCTTGCTGAAGGTTTCACATGTATTTTTTTTAAACAGACAATTTATTTGGTTTACAGATATAAATTACCAATTGATGGCCACCCACCTATCTCCCATTGCATTCAAACTTCATGTGTTAAGGCAGAAAATGAAGACAAAAAGGGAAGGGAAGGAAAGGAGACAGAGAGAGAGAGAGAGAGAGAGAAAGAAAAGGAAACGACTGGGCGTATAAGACGACCCCCAATTTTGAGTTAAAATATTGAGTTTGGGATATACTCACCGTATAAGACGACCCCCGCTACACCCCACCATCCGCCCTCCCCGAAGCCACAATTGGGCCCCTGATTGCAGCTTTGGGGAGGACAGGTGGTGGCTGGAAAGCCTCCCCCCTCCAGCCAGCCACCCATCCACCCTCCCCGAAACCGCGATCGGGAGCCCGCATGCTGGTTGGGGAATCATGGGATATGGCTGGCTGGGGAGATTCCCCAGTCTCCCAGCCACCTCCCGCGCCTCCCCATCCTGCGATAGGTCGGGAAGGACAGGAGCTGGCTAGGAAGCTTCTCCCCCCCCCCCACAGCCAGCCACCACTCTGAGGTGACCAGGAAGCTTCCTAGCCAGTTCCCGTCCTTCCCCAGTCTGAGATGGGTGGCTGGCTGGGGGGAAGCTTCCTAGGCAGCTCCCGTCCTTCCCCAGTCCGAGATGGGGCTGGCAGCCCCATCTCTGACTCAGGAAAGAGGAGAGGTGGCTAGGAAGCTTCGTATCCAGCTCCTGTCGTTCCCAAGTTGCGAGGAGCCCATTGCAAGTTGGGAAAGCATAGCCAGCCATGGAAACGTGGAGGTTTGGCTGGCTGGCCTCACCCCCTGCCGATTTCCTGCGTCTTCGCTCCCTATGCGAAGGGAGTGAAGACGCAGGAAATCCGGTGGCGGGTGAAGCAAACCGCTACATTCACCCCTCTCCTCCACCTTTGCTTCCTCCCCAAAGGGGGCAAAGGCAGAGGAAAGGGGCGAATGTAGCGGTACACGCTTTGCCTCACCCGCCGCCCGATCCCCTTTGTGAAGGGAGCAAAGACGCAGGAGATCGGGCGGTGGGTGAAGCAAACTGCTATATTCACCCCTCTCCTCCGCCTTCACTTCCTCCCCAAAGGGGACGAAGGCGGAGGAGAGGTGAGAATGTACCAGTACGCATTTTGCTTCACCCCCCCCGATCTCTTGCGTCTTCGCTCCCTTTGCGAAGGGAGCGAAGACACAGGAGATCGGGCAGTGGGTGAGGCAAACCGCTATATTCGCCCCTCTCCTCCGCCCTTGCTTCCTCCCCAGAGGGGGCGAAGGCGGAGGAGAGGCTTCGGGAAAGGCAGAGGGGTGCCTGGCTGGAGGGGGGAAGCTTGCTAGCCACCTCCTGTCCTTTCCGAGTCTGAGATTGGGCTGGTAGCCCCATCTCAGGTTCTGGAAAGGCGGAGGGGTGGCTGGCTGGGGGTGGGGGAAGCTTGCTAGCCACCTCCCGCCCTTCCTGAATCCGAGATGGGACTCGCAGCCCCGTTGCGGGAATGTATACCCCTGGCGTATAAGACGACCCCCAACTTTTGAGGAGATTTTCCTGGGTTAAAAAGTCGTTTTATACGCTGGAATATACTGTATGTAAAATAGTTGTTCATTGATTTTTTTGATGTTATGTCCTCCAGCTTTCAGAAACAGCTGTCAGAAACACAGGTCTTTATTCTGCATATAATTCAAAAAAGTTTTGCCAAATTCTTTGAAATTTCCATTTCTGTTTTTAAAGTACTGTAATGTAAAATACCTTTTCATGATCTGGTAAAGTCAGATGATCTTCCTAATATATTGATATTAGGGTGTTCTTAGGTTGCTAGTTTTGCAAAAATTTTAGTTTTGCGATTTTGTTTGGCTGTGAGTGTGGCTCTGGCAAGCTTTCCCTCCATTCTATCTAATGGGATATGAGATATGAGGAAACAATGTCTGCTCTTAATAATTTGTCAAGGACCATATTAATTCTTGCCATGATGTATAGGTATCCTTGTGGTTGTCCACTTCTCCATCATATATGGTTGTACCGATTTCTAGAAGTGAGTTTGTGTCCTGTATGCTCTGTACATGATCATATGGTCATGCTCAGCAGTGGCTCCTCTTCGTCTTGGAAAGATGTGACCAGTGGGGTGCCACAAGGATCGGTCCTGGGCCCAGTGCTATTCAACATCTTTATCAATGACTTGGATGAGGGAATTAGGGGCATACTTACCAAATTTGCAGATGATACAAAATTAGGAGGAGTAGCTAATACCCTAGAGGACAGGATCAAAATTCAGAATGACCTGGATAGACTGGAGAGCTGGGCCAAAGCTAACAAAATGAAATTCAAAACGGAGAAATGTAAGGTACTGCACTTAGGGCAAAAAAATGAAATGCATAGATATAGGATGTGGGGGACCTGGCTGAATGAGACTACATGCGAAAGGGATCTCGGAGTCCTAGTAGACCACAAGTTGAACATGAGTCAACAGTGTGATGCGGTAGCTAAAAAGGCCAATGCGATTCTGGGCTGCATCAATAGAAGTATAGTGTCCAGATCAAGGGAAGTAATAGTGCCGCTCTATTCTGCCTTGGTCAAACCTCACCTAGAATACTGTGTCCAGTTCTGGGCACCACAATTCAAAAAGGATATGGACAAATAGGAGCGTGTCCAAAGAAGGGTGACTAAAATGGTGAAAGGTCTGGAAATGATGCCTTATGAGGAGAGACTTAGGGAGCCGGGTATGTTTATCCTGGAAAAAAGACGGTTAAGAGGCGATATGATAGCCCTGTTTAAGTATTTGAAGGGATGTCACGCTGAGGATGGAGCAGGCTTGTTTTCTGCTGCTCTACAGATTGGAACACGGAGCAATGAGTGCAAGCTCCAGGAACAGAGATTCCACCTCAACATGAGGAGGAACTTTTTGACAGTAAGAGCTGTTCAGCAGTGGAACACACTCCCTCGGAGCATGGTGGGGTCTCCTTCCTTGGAGGTCTTTAAACAGAGGCTGGATGGCCATCTGTCGGGGGTGCTTTGATCATGATTTCCTGCGTGGCAGGGGGTTGGACTGGATGGCCCTCGTGGTCTCTTCCAACTCTACAATTCTATGATTCTATATTGCTGCTTTGTATTAATCTCAGCCTAATATCTGACGAGAGTTTTACTCCAGAGGTTTTACTTTAATAGTTAAATCTGTGTTTCATCTGTCCTTTGAGAGGTCTGTGTTAGAGGCTAATGATTTCTGAATAGCTTTATATATGAATTTACTTATATGTAGAGTAGCAATCATTTGTACCAGCTGGAGGAGGTCTGGAATGTTTGTCTGTTGCACCTAGTGTATCCGTGACATTTTGCTTCTGTACTATACTTAAGCTCCAGTTTTGGTGTGCAGTGTTGTGGAGGAGGGCGAAGAAATTGGTGTTCCTTTTGAAGTTCTTCAAGGTATGTGACAGTATGTGACAGAGTGGAATTCTCCTGGTAGAAGTGTGGGATCTAGCACAACCAGGTGTGTGTGTTCATTCTCCCCAGTACAGCCCCCCCCCCGCGCTTCCAAAACTGGACCTGGAGAGCTAGAAAGTGCTCTGGAGCTAGTTTCAGTCAGTGCTGAAGGCTGATTGATAAAGAGGAAGGGAGGAAAATATTGCTGCAATTGTAGTGGGTTGCCACAGCGTTCTGTCCTGGGCCCAGCCATTCAACATCTTTTTAAATGACTTGGACGATGGATTAGAGAGCATACTTAACAAATGTGCAGATGACACCAAATTAGAAGGGGTAGCTAATACCCCAGAGGACAGGATCAGAATTCAAAATGACTAATAGATTAGAGAGCAGGGGCAAAACTAACAAAATGAATTTCAATAGGAAAAATGTAATGCTCTTTTTTTTTTTAGGCAGAAAAAAATGAAACAAACAGATATAGGATGGGTAACACCTGGCTTGACATCAGTACATGTGAAAGGGATCTAGAAGTCTTAGTAGATCACAAGATGAACATGAGTCAACAGTGTGATGCGGCAGCTAAAAAAGCCAATGCTATTCTAGGCTGCATCAATAGCAGTATAGTGTCTAGATCAAGGGAAGTAGTAGTACCAAAGCAGAGCTCTGCTTTGGTCAGACCTCACTTGGAATACTGTGTCCAGTTCTTGGTTTAGCCTAGAGAAAAGAAGGTTAAGAGGTGATGTCTTATTGAAGAAGGAACAAGCTTGTTTTCTGCTGCTCCAGAGACTACGACATGGAGCAATGGATTCAAACTACAGATTTGACCTAAACATCAGGAAGAACTTTCTGACAGTAAGAGCTGTTCAGTAGTGGAATACTCTGACCCAAAGGGTGGTGGAGTCTCCTTCTTTGGAGGTTTTTAAACAGAGGTTATTCTCTCACTACTTCATTATGTTGAAGAAGGATGGAGGACTGCGTCCCATTCTGGACCTTCGAGGCATCAGCTTCTGTGTACAGCCCAGATGTTTCAGAATGGTTTCTCTTAGGTCCATCCTCCCCCTGATGCAGAAGGGTGACTGGTTTGCTACCCTAGGCCGAAAGGACACACGATTTCACATCGCAAACAGACCATCCCTTAGGTATTTCCTATGCTTCACAGTGGGAAGGCCGGCCTATAATTTTTGCATCCTCCCCTTTGGCCTTTGCACCACCCCATGTGTATTCACCAAGTGTAGAGCTGTGGTGGCTGTTTGGCTTCATCAGTGTTCTTTTTCCATACATAGACAATTAGCTTTTGGTTGCTCACTCTCCAGAGTGCCTCATTATAAATATCTGCCTCACACTTTGCCTTTTGGACTCCTTGGGCCTTATTGTAAATCACAAGAAATTCCACCTAGAACCATCTCATTAAGTGTGCTTTAGAGGGGCTATACTAGACTCTTGTGCTCAGGCCCCTTTTCTTCCAGACAACAGGAATCTTGTTCTCCAGAGGGCCACCCTTCGATATCTTCTCAATCAAAGAGTGTGTTTCAGAGATGCTCAGGTCCTCTTAGGGCTTTATGGCTTCAGTGAGTTCTGTGACACCTTTTGCAAGGCTCAGGATGAGATTCTTCAGACTTAGTTCCTGTTGTGCTTTGATGCTCTCACAGACTTACCTCACAAGAAACATACAATTCCACGGAGCATACATTGTGTTCTGAGGTGGTGGATAGACTCCTGAAACATCCAGGCTTCGATACCATTCCTTCCTCCACAGCTCATGGTGGTCAGTACAGACATCTCCCTCAAAGGCTGGGTGCTCACTCTGGGGGCTGATGGCCAGGTCTTCTGAAGAGAGTGCTGTCCATATCAATGCTCTTGGTGGTCATAAAAGCTTTTTGGGCATTCAAATAGACCTTACAAGGTAAAGCAGTTCAAGTGGTCTCTGACAACACAACAGTGGTCTTCTACCTGAACAAACCAGGAGGGACAAAGATCAGATATCTTGCTCTGCCTCACAGTACCTCTGTGGAAATGGTGCAATTCCATGAGGAATCTTCATATGCACCATTCATCTTCCAGGGGAAGCGAATGTTCTAGTTGATGCTTTGAGTAGAGCACCTGTGTCTTGTCACAAATGAAGGACCTGTGGACCTCTGCAAAATCTTTAGGAAGTGGGGCGCACCAGCCACAGACTGTGCCATCCCAGAGCAAGCAGTGCAAGTTATTCTGTTCCAGAGCGCACCAAAAAGGTGGTGCATTCCTTTTTTATTGGGGAGGTCCTGTTGTCACCAGAGTGATAGCCAAAATACATCAGAACAGAGCAGTGTACATTCTGGTCAGTTCGTGGTGGTCCAGCTAACCATGGTTCTCCTCCCTGATCCACTTGTCTCATCAGGTTACTCCACCCAGATCTCCTCATTATTCATGAGATATCTGGGGCTGCAGACACTCAGGCTGACTGCTTAAAGACTCTTCCTGTAGCATCTCTGTCAGATTCTGTCAGATGCATGCTCAGTGTGGCACATAGACCTTCAACTCAGTGTTGATATTCCTATAAATGGAACAAATTCCTCCAGTTTATAGCACCACATGGTGTCTATTCTGCTGAAGCATGAATTAGTCATGTCCTGGACTTTCTTGTTTCCTTATCTTATAAAGGACTTTTCCTTTCATTGATCAGATGTTACCTGTTGTATCAATGATCCTGCAACTTCTTTAGTAAGATGTGATTTGGGCGATCAGTGATTAGCACCCCCTGCTTAAAAAAAATAAAGATAACATATTGTAAAAGCCACTGCTGCCTCACTGATGAGGGGTGCCCCCTGTGTCCTGGGAGCCTGGTAACTCTAGGCCCTCTGCCTGGAAGCTCCTGGAGCAGGAGATGAATCCTCTTTGATTGGAACCTCCTTTTCTTCTGAGAGTCATTCTCTGTGCCAAATGTAGGACTGAAGCCTGCTCCTTCCTCTCACTTTTGCTAAATGTTGGCAGAGTTGTGTTTACAGGACTTGGGAAGAGGATGAGCCATTACTGTTCACTATTCCCCTTAGAACTTCCCTGACAGGAACCAGTAGAAACATTTGTAATGGCCTTGTGAGCTCTTGGCCAGAGCCTTAAATTGCTTTGAGAGGGTCTATGAACAGCTCTCTCAAAGAAACTCCAGATCAGAAGAACAATCTCTGCCTGTAAACTAGTAGAGTTATCAGCTACCCAGCAACCTTTCCCACTTCCACCCCCTCAAAGAAGCTGAAAATTAGAAAGGTGGCTGGGGAATCAGTACCATCTTCATTTTTTTAAGCGAAAGAAGAAACCTGGATCAGATGTGCAACTATGCCGCATCTGTGTTCCCTGAGGGAATATTCATATTTTCCCAGCTACAAACTAGAGTGATCTGAATGCTTAGAAAATATATGATCTCTGCAGCTACTACACATCTTGAGGAAAGAGACATGGACTGCCTTCAGGAAAAACAGCTCAAATGTTCAGTTGGTATCCTCAGATCCACCCCCCCCCTCATTTTACTACAAATTCAACTCATTTAGTGATTTGATGCTACACTGATGTGGGACAGAGATGATACTCTTACTGCTCTGGGTTTTTAACACCTATTTTATTAAGGACTCTAGACCTGTGCAGTTGCGTTTAGCATGTGTTGGAGCTCTTCGGGCTTCTCAGCTTTACCAAGGTCCTAAATGACTTGAGGCTCAAAAACCCGATCTTTCAACCTACGATTGACATGCAGCGTTGCACACTTTTTGGAATTAAATTGCAGGCCCATCCAATCTGCAATGTGTGCAGTTGCGTTTAGCATGTGTTGGAGCTCTTCGGGCTTCTCAGCTTTACCAAGGTCCTAAATGACTTGAGGCTCAAAATCCTTGTCTTAAGTCTCAGGACTGCTTGGAAGGGGAGGGACTTGTGGTCCCACAGATTAATCCTTTTATTAGAGAATATTTATAAACACAATTTAACATAACAATATAAAACAATGCATAATGTATCCAAAGAATGCAATTGCAAAAAAGTACTGTAGAATAATAGTCAGTATAAACAATATATATAAAGCAAATCTCATTCCTAGGAAAAATTCTTAAAACGTATTTTAAGAGAACAGAACATACTAAAGGAGACCAATAATATATTTTACCGTCAGATCACTATGTGATCACTAATATATCAAACAGGTGCATACCATACCATGCATAGACTACAAATAATTTCTAATATAGAAAAGCTATTCCAGTCTTTTCACCCCGCTCTTCAAGAGCAGAAACTGGCTCCTCATACTGACGGTGGCCCGAAATATGCTCGATGTAAATGCCTTGGGACCATCTAATGGTATCTGATACCATTAGGCTGTTCATGAGTTTGGCATAGTGCCTGCCCACCCCACAAACTCTCAGTGCGGGCTCATTTGCTGGGTCCCAGCCATCCAGGGCTCCAACAAGTAACATGAACAGAGACCTCATACCTGCTTTGTCTCAGTACATCATTGCAGAGGGGCATACTTTTGGTGTTTACATTCTCTAGCCTCCCTCATGGCTAGTTTCCTCTTTTCAAAGAGGATCGTGATGTCCATGATGATGATGCTCTTTTTCTGGTCGTTGTCCATAATAATGATGTTCAGCCTCAGCTGGCTACCTGCCTCAGGCACAGTTCGATTTAGTGCAATGGTGCCCATTGAGGCTGGGATGGCTTTAGCCAGTTGGTTCATTACTGCGTCATGCTGATGTTTCCAGGCTGTTGAGTGTGGGGGACAGTTACAGATCGCATGTGGTAGTGTCTCATTTGGGTGACCACAGCAATGGCAACATTTATCATGGTTGAGAGGCACAGCGTTCAGGTGAGCTTGGTGGATGAGTCACCAATCAGCAAAACGGGTATAATCTCCATGCGGTATACAATGATTGCTTGAGCCCCATTGTGAGATTACCTCAAAAACCTTGCCCTGATCGGATTTGCTCTGAAGAGCAGTGGTGTATTTCTCCCTTAAGAGTTCTTTCAGTGAACTTTCTAGCAGGCACCTTGTTTTATGGGAGAAAACTTGTACCACTGAAAGTACCAGTGTACTGGCAGCATACCACTACCCTTTGATGACAGTAAGCTGCGGACCCTCTTCAGGAACCCAAACCGATTGGCACCCAATTAGTTTGTTAAGACAATGGGTTGTGTTCCAGGTGCGAGTGAAGAGGGAAGAGATGTCACCACCATCATGTCCAAATTCGTTTTCCAGTGACCCAGAGAGATACGTTGCCAGGTCACTGTCAGCTGGAGTTCTAGCTATATGCTTTTGGACAAGTTCCCTAAGGGAGCCTAGAGCAACAGATTTCACAGTCTTGTCAGGGCAAGTGAGAAGGTGGAACACATGAATGATGGTTGCGGCATCTCCTGAGTTCCCCAGCTTAGGAATCCCTGTCTTCCATGTCGCTGAGCATTATGCAAGATGTCATTAGACTGAGCCACTTTTTAAGTAAAGCAATGATTGCTTGCTCGAACCTACTAAGCACTGATTTCTAGACCAACGATCTGTCACAGATCTGTGCAGAGCGCAGTCACTCCCTGTTCATCCGAACAGGGGATAAGCAACGAAAACGTGTGCTTTGTAAGCAAACAAATACTCCTTTGGTGTAAAAGTAAGTCCATGCCAAAATTCTTTTAGGCTTTTATTAATAACAATTAAATAAAAGGAAACAACAACAAAAAGCATTTAACCATCTTTTCTAGGTTCTCTCTAAGCAAGAGAGGTACACACAAGCTTGAAGCTCTCTTCTATCTCCGGAACAAAACAATGTAACCCCTCCCAGTTATATAGGCCATAACACTTAGTCCTTGGGAGAAACGAAAGCAATCCAATCTTAAGTTTCGTTTCTCATATACAAGCCCAAAAAAACAGAATAACAGAACAGACAGATTTATTACTCTCTAATAGCCAAAAATGGCGCCAGGCATGTCTGGTTAAAAATTATTCAGGGAGGGGGAGACAAACTCCTGATCTCAAAAACTATTTTCCCTGACACCCCTCTAATTTTTCATCCAGACATCGACATATTATACCCAGTCTGTCACACAAAAGATCATGCTTAATATTACCCAACGCTTTAGTAAATAAATCTGCTATATTTTCTTCACTGGGGCAATACACCAAATCAATTAAACCATTTTGAACAGCTTCTCTAACATTTTGAAATTTTACAGCCACATGTTTTGTTCTACTTTTAACACCTTGTGCTGTTGCCATCGCTATACATGCTTGAGAGTCTTCAAAAACTTTAACAGCTTCTAAAATTGGCATACCTAAATCACTAAAAATTTGTTTTAGATAAATCAGCTCATTTACCACGCTTGACAACGCGGCAAATTCTGCCTCTGCCGAGCTTAAAGCAATAGTGGATTGCTTTTTTGACCCCCAGTGTATGGCAGTGCCAGCATAGAAAATTATCATCCCTGAATCAGAATATCTATTTTGGATTTCGCTGGCAAAACTGGCATCGCAAAATGCTTCCAACTCATGAGAACCTTGTGAACTTATTTTTACGCCATAATTCAAAGTTCCACGCAAATATCTTAATACGCGTTTCAAACCTTGCCAATCATGTTGAGTTGGTTTTGACACTTTTCTAGACAAAACATTTACAGCATATTGTATATCTGGACGTGACCATCTTGCAATATACAATAAACTTCCAATTACAGAATGAAAAAGTTCAGGATGTTCAAATGGCCTAGAATCTGTGACATTTATGAAATCACAACACATAGGAGTTCGTGCAGGTTTACATTGAGACATGTTACAAAGATCCAAAACTCTTTCAATCTTTTGAACTTGACTCATTTTAAAATCACCATTTTCAAACCTTTGGAAATCTACTCCCAAATAGTTTCTAATTTGACCAAGGTCCTTCAATTTGAATTTTGAACCCAATTCCTGTTTAAACCTTTGCACCTGAACATCAGTTTGTGTAATCAAGCAGAAATCATCCACAAAAGCGACGACGATTTCATAATTCTGATTAACACCCCTTGTATACAAACATGGATCAGCAACACTGTTCTGAAAACCAACATTTTTCAGCTGTTCATCCAAACAAAGGTACCAACATCGGCCACTTTGCTTGAGACCATACAAGGCTTTATTGAGGCAATAAACCTGGTCTGCTCCTCCACTGTGAAACCCAGGGGCTTGCTCCATATAGATGCACTCATCCAATGGAGCATTTAAATATGCAGTCTCTACATCAAAGTGATTGACTTTAAGTTGGTTTAAACTTGCAATAGATAAAGCAATCTTTACACTTTGTACTTTAACAGTGGGTGCAAAAACCTGATCATAATTTTGATACTGTATCTGTGAATACCCCTTTGCAACCAAACGTGCTTTGTATTTAACACCCCCATCCTGCAATTGCTTTCTCTTATATACCCAACGGCAACCTACAGCCTTTTCCCCCTGTGGCAATGCCACAATACGGAAAACATCATGGCCTTTGATGGATTCCATTTCATTTTCCATTGCCTCTTGCCACTTCTGTTGTTCTTCTTTTGGCAACTTTAAAACATCAATATAATTATCAGGTTCAAAAGTCACCTGGCAAACTTTTACATTCTGTGCTGTGAATCTTAGAAGAGGCACTCCCTTTGTCTCTCTGTTAGAGCGACGGGGGACAACAGGCTGAGCCTGATCATTGTCAGAATCTGCATTTGAATCACTTTCCACATCAAAGGATTCATGCTTGGAACCCTCTCCTCTCAAGTCTGGGGAAATACCAGTGCCTGACTCAGCAGCCTGTTGCTGCTGCTGTTGTTCAGGCTGATTTTCACCAACAAATGAAGGCAAAACCACATCTAAATTAGCATGGACATGAGACCAGTTGGCCTGCTCCTCAAATTCAGCATTCCTGGAAATCAAAACTCTCCCATCCCCAAACGCGAACCGCCAGCCCTTTGATGATTGGTCGTACCCAACAAATCTGAGCCTCCTAGCCTTGGGTTCCCCCTTCTTTCTGTTTGCCTTAGGGATATTCACCCATGCATAGGACCCAAAGGTCCTAATGTGCCTCACAGATGGCTTTTTGCCATAAAACATGAAAAAGGGTGTATTTGAAACCACAGAACTGGGTACACGGTTACTTAAATAAGCAGCTGTTAACATAGCTTCTCCCCAGTACTTCTGCTCAATGTTTGCATCAAACATCAGGCTATCTTTAATTGTTTGCAAAACACCAATTTTTCTCTCAGAAATCCCATTTTCACTAGGACTAAAAGGGGTTGTGAGTCTGTGGAAAATTCCTTTTTGTTTTAGCCAATTTTGGAACTCATTTGACATGAATTCCCCTCCCCTATCTGACTGGAGAGATGACACCTTTTGGGGAAAATGTCTCTCAACATAAGCCACCCAATTTTTAAAAGTCTGAAATGTCTCATCCTTACTCTTGAGTAAGAATAGGAAACAATAACGACTGAAATCATCGACCAAGACCAGGATATACTTGGCTCCTCCCAGGGAAGGTGGATAGGGGCCAGACAGGTCCATATGAACCAATTCTAGAATTCTTTTTGACTTTCTCTCACTATGCTTGGGAAAAGGATGGACCTTGGATTTCGATTTTTTACAAATTTTACAATCCAGGTACTTCTGACAAGCCCTCAAACTTAACCCATCCACCATGTCAGGCATCTGCCTGAGGACCTTAAAGCTAGCATGGCCAAATCTCCTATGCAACAGATGTACACAATTATCATGCAAAGGAGAGTTTGCCATTATAGTACTGGTTTGAGGCTCCTGTACACTATTATACATATAATACAGTTGGTCATGAAAAACCCCTTCAGCCATAATAGTACTATCCTTTAAAATATAACATTTGTTCCCTTTAAATTGTACTTCATAGCCCTCCTGTGTCAATTTAACAACAGAGAGTAAACACATTTTTAAATCAGGAACATACTGAACATTTTTTACATCCATGTTTAAACATTGTACAAAACATGTACCTTTACCCAAACATTTTGACTTGGATCCATCAGCCAAACCCACACTTGAGGGGCTAGTCTCTTTAAAGTCCTTAAAGAGTTCTTTATTATTGGAGATAAAAGCATTGCAGCCGCTATCCAAACACCACTGGGATAAATCTCTATTTTGCTCCTTCACAGCTTGCAAAACAACTGCAGAAACAGTCATACTAGATGAAGCAGGCCTTTTTTTGCTTTCTTTGCCTTTTTTTGCTTTGCACTGTTTTGCAAAATGTCCATTTTTGCCACAGTTCCAGCAAAGCTTAGATTTCACAGCAAAAGCGGGGACCTCACCCTTACTGGGGTCTTTAGAGCCATCTACTGGATCATTTGTAGAATTGTGGGCCTTCGCCTGTACAGCCTTTTGAGCAGAATTTTTTCTCTCCAACCACTTGGCTTCTTCTTCCAACAAACGACCAGTAATAAAATTAATGGTCATATTTGCTGCTGCCATATTTTCGAAGGAGAATATTAACGCATCAAATTTTTCTGATAGGCTTGATAGAAGGATATGAACTTTTTCTTGTTCAGTAAAATGGACATTAATCTCCTGCAACTGATGGAAATATTGCCGGATAGTTGAAATGTGTGTGGCCACATCGCCATCTGGCTGCAGCTTTAGTCTATACAGCTTCCTTGTTAACATAAGCTGTGAACCAGTCCCAGCATGGACATAAACCTGCCGCAGTGCTTGCCAAATGTCCCTGGCCGTGGCACAGTCTCGCACATACATCAACTGACTGTCCTCAATTGCCAAAATGAGAGACGCTTTTGCACGTTCCTCAGCCTGCTGTTGCAATACAGAAGCGCCTTAGGCAGGGGGGGCTAAAATGGGAGCGTGTATCAATTGTTGATGCAAATAAGCCTCCATCTTCACAGCCCACAAATGATAATTCTTATCATTTAACTTTTGGAAGGGAAAAACTGCCATACTCTGAGCCATTGTCCATAAACTCTTTAGCCCCTCTCAACTGATTATCTGCTTCCCTCACACAGGGGTTGCTTACCAGCAGGGCGTTGTAAATAGTTCGCTCTCAGCAGTCCTCACAGCAGGCTTTCTCACCTTCCAGTCCCCTCCTTGCTGGGGTTGTAAGCTCTTGCCAGGCGTAGACAAAAGCAAGCTCCAACAGCTTCAAAGGGAAAAAGACTTCACACCAAAGGGACAAGTTGCCCAACTTGCCGCTTGTTCAAAGCCCCTCTCAGCTCAGGCTTAAACAATTTGCAGCATAAGAGCTTCACGGCTCATAAACTCTTGAGCCAGCAATCCTGGGCCCATAACCTGTCACAGATCTGTGCAGAGCGCAGTCACTCCCTGTTCATCCGAACAGGGGATAAGCAACGAAAATGTGTGCTTTGTAAGCAAACAAATACTCCTTTGGTGTAAAAGTAAGTCCATGCCAAAATTCTTTTAGGCTTTTATTAATAACAATTAAATAAAAGGAAACAACAACAAAAAGCATTTAACCATCTTTTCTAGGTTCTCTCTAAGCAAGAGAGGTACACACAAGCTTGAAGCTCTCTTCTATCTCCGGAACAAAACAATGTAACCCCTCCCAGTTATATAGGCCATAACACTTAGTCCTTGGGAGAAACGAAAGCAATCCAATCTTAAGTTTCGTTTCTCATATACAAGCCCAAAAAAACAGAATAACAGAACAGACAGATTTATTACTCTCTAATAGCCAAAAATGGCGCCAGGCATGTCTGGTTAAAAATTATTCAGGGAGGGGGAGACAAACTCCTGATCTCAAAAACTATTTTCCCTGACACGATCCCCAAAGAGCAAAATTGATCTTTGGAAGGAGGAAAGTCCTAACATATTAATCGGTTTATTAAAGAATATTTAACATATAATTTAACATAATACATAACATAACATACATAGTAGATCCAAAGAATGCAATTGCAGAAAAAAAGAATAACAATAGAATAATAAACAATATAACCAGTACATACAAAGCAAATCTCATTTCTAGGATAAGTTAAAAGTATTAAAATAACTTTAAAGAAACAGCACATACTAAAAGGAGACCAATAATATATTTTACATTTAAATCACAATGTGATCACTAATATATATATATATATATATATATATATATATATATATCTCCAGCAAATAATGCATACCATACACTATAGGTACTTTCTAATATAGGAAAGTTACATAGAATCATTTTCCCCTTCATCCCCTCTCTGCAAGAGCAGAAACTGACTCCTCGTATTGACGGTGCCCCGAGATGTGCTCTATGTAAATGTCTCGGGACCATCTAATGGTATCTGATACCATTAGTCTGCGCATACGCTCAGCACTGGCTCATTTGCAGGGTCCCAGCCACCCAGGGCCCCAACAAACATATGGACAGAGACTTCGTAACCCCTTTGTCGCAAAACATCAGCCAGAGGGGCATATTTTTGATGTTTACGTTCTCTGGCCTCCCTCATGGCTGTTTTCTTATTCTCAAAGGGGATTGTGATATCTACAATGATGATCTTCTTCTGGTCTCTGTCCATGATGACAATATCCGGTCTCACCTGGCTACCAGTCTCAGGCACAGTTCAATTTGATGTAATGGTGCCCATTGTGGCTGGGATGGCTTTAGCCAGTTGATTCATCACTGCATTGTGTCTGTGTTTCCAAGCTGTAGAGTGTGGGGGACAGTTACAGAGCACATGTGGTAGTGTCTCGTTCGGGTGACCGCAGTGACGGCAACGTTTGTTGTGGTTGCGATTTCACAGCACCATTGAGAGGTACTACATTCAGGCGAGCTCAATGGATGAATCACCAATCGGCGAAGCGGGTGTAGTCTCCACACGGTATGAAGTGGTTGCTTGAGTCCCATTGTGAGGTCACCTCGAAAACCTTGCCCTGATTGGGTTTGCTCAAGAGAGCAGCAGTGTACTTCTCCCTTAAAATTTCTTTTAACGAATGTTCTAGCTGGTGCCTTGTTTTGTGGGAGAACACTTGTATTAACTGGCGGGTTCCCTTTAGTGGCGGTGAGCTGCGGACCCTCTTCAGGAACCCAAACCCATTGGCACCCAATAAGTTTGTTAAGACAACGGGTTGCGTTCCGGGTACGAGTTAAGAGGGAAGAAAAGTCACCATCATCGCGTCCAAATTCGTTATCCAGTGACCCAGTGAGGTATGTTGCCAGGTCACTGTCAGTTGGAATCCTTGCAATATGCTTTTAGACAACTTCCTTAAGGGAACCAAGCGCAACAGATTTTACAGTCCTTTCAGGGCAAGTGAGAAGATGGAACGCGTGAATGATGGTTGCAGCATCCCCTGAGTCTCCAAGCTTCGGAATTCCTATTCCTCCACGTCGCTGACCAATATGCAAGATGTCATTCGTGGCTCGTTTGGGAAGGTTGAGCCACTTTTTAAGTAAAGCAATAATTGCTCGGTCGACTCTGCTCAATGCTGTTTTCTGGACCGATGATCCCCGAAGGGCAAAGTCGATCCTTGGGAGGAGGAATGTCCTAAGAGCGTCAGTCTTTTACCATGGAGCTAAAAGAGACTCGTCCAGTTTCTTGGCATCCGTCGCTATGGCATGGAGTGTAGCCTCAGGTGTCTGGCAGCTTCTGAAACCCGTTGGAGTGCCTAGATGTCGATAGGTATCTCCTTCCTTAAGATGGGCCATGGGTTTCCCTTGGATGGTAAAGGGAGTTGGTAAACCCGATCTTTCAACCTACGATTGACATGCAGCGTTGCACACTTTTTGGAATTAAATTGCAGGCCCATCCAATCTGCAATGTGTGCAGTTGCGTTTAGCATGTGTTGGAGCTCTTCGGGCTTCTCAGCTACCAGAACCAGATCGTCAGCATAGGCTAAGATGCTCACCTTATTTCCATACAAATTGAAGCCTCCGGGGCCATTGATGATGTAACAGAGGAGGGGCTCCATAGCGAGGTTAAAAATAATTGGGCTGAGTGGACAACCCTGTTTTACCCTGCAACAGACCCGAATTTCTGCGGTCTTGCCTTCCGCAGCCCGTACTGTGGTACTACAGTTGTTTTACAGTTCATGGAGAATATCGAGGAATACTAACAGCATGCCTAGTTGAGCCAAGGTTTCTAGAATGTGGTAGTGAGGAACAGAGCCAAAAGCATTGCTGATGTCAAGCCAGGCCACAGCACATTGTCGCCTGGTACAACGAACAGTATCAAGGACTGTTTGAATTAAGAAATTATGCTCATAGCAGCCCTCAGATGACACAAATCCCTTCTGTTGAGGCCTGTAATGTGGCCTGTAATGGCCCAGTCCATGACTCTGGCAGCAATGTAGCTTGCGTATATTTTGCAAATGGTGCTGCAAAGGGAAATTGGATGCCAGTTATTAGGGTCCATAGGATCATCCTTCTTATGAATAAGGACGATCATGGCTGTTTTCCAGGTGGTCGGCATACGACAGAACTGCTTGGTATGGTTGAATATTTCTGTTAAAACCAAGCAGCCAGGATCGTACTTTTTTAACAGATTATATCAGATGCTGTCCTTGCTGGAGCTGTGTTCTTGGCCCTCAATAGTCTTGCCTCTACTTCCTGGGGTTTTTTGTTTTTGTATGCACGATGCGGCCCGAGGATCGTAGGGGGCTGTTGCATTTCTTTTCCTGTCCTTAGGGTGTTGTTTTAAAGGATGTCTTGCCATTCTAGAGACCACCTGATTAGGTCCACCTGATTATTTTCCAGTTGGTCTGGCTTCTCTGGAAAGCTCAGCAGTCAGAGAGCTCACTATGTTTTCCAGTTCCGCAAAAGTTGTAATCTCGCACAGCTTAGCCAGCCAGTTTGATTGCCAGCCAGTTGGTTTTCGAGTTTTTTGCTGTGAGGAGGGCTCAGCGGTGTCTGGGTCGTTATCCTCAGCAGAGGTTGTCTGGGCACCTTGAGTGGTATCTCTGTTTCTCAAGGAAGCAGCATAGAAAGTAGTAGAAGGTGCAGGTGGTTTCTCCTTAATTGAAGCAGTGGGTTTCACCACATTTGTTTGCTTGTCAGGTAGGTGTGCCCCTGGTTGTTAATCGGGCAAGTCGTCGGCCCGGTCACCTCCCAAGGGTACAGGGTGGCCGCTGTAGCCATTGGGAGGGTTCTGTTGCTCCTTGACTGCAGCCTCAGCTGGTGTTGAGCTACTAGACAAAGCCTCTGCTGGTGCTAAGCTGCAGCCTACTTTTTTGTGTTTCATCGAGGAAAGTCCTAACAGATTAATCGGTTTATTAGAAAATATTTAACATACAATTTAACAGAACAAAACATAGTAATACATAGCAAATCCAAAGAATGCAATTGCAGAGAAAGAATTACAATAGAATACTAAACAATATAATCAATACATATAAAGCAAATCTCATTCCTAGGATAAGTCAAAAATATTAAAATAACTTTAAGAAGGAAACCGCACATACTAAAAGGAGACCAATAATATTTTACATTTAAATCACAATGTGACCACTAACATATATATCTATATATCTAGCAGATAATGCATACCATACAGTATAGGTACTTTCTAATATAGGAAAGTTAAATAGAATTATTTTCCCTTCAACCCCTCTCTGCAAGCGCAGAAACTAACTCCTCGTATTGACGGTGACCCGAGATGTGCTCGATGTAAATGTCTCGGGACCATCTGATGGTATCTGATACCATTAGTCTGCGCATAAGTTTGGTGTAGCGCCTTCCCACCCCACAAACTCTCAGCACTGGCTCATTTGCAGGGTCCTAGCCACCCAGGGCCCCAACAAGCAACGCATGGACAGAGACCTCGTACCCCCTTTGTCTCAGAACAGCAGCCAGAGGGGCATATTTTTGATGTTTACGTTCTCTGGCCTCCCTCATGGCTGTTTTCTTATTCTCAAAGGGGATTGTAATATCTACAATGATGATCTTCTTCTGGTCTCTGTCAGTGATGACGATGTCCGGTCTCAACTGGCTACCAGTCTCAGGCACAGTTCGATTTAATGTAATGGTGCCCATTGTGGCTGGGATGGCTTTAGCCAGTCGATTCATCACTGCGTCGTGTCGATGTTTCCAAGCTGTAGAGTGTGGGGGACAGTTACAGAGCACATGTGGTAGTGTCTTGTTAGGGTGACCACAACGACGGCAACGTTTGTCATGGTTGCCAGATTTCACAGCACCGTTGAGGGGTACCACATTCAGGCGAGCTCGATGGATAAATCGCCAATCGGCGAAGCGGGTATAATCTCCACGCGGTATGAAGTGGTTGCTTGAATCCCATTGTGAGGTCACCTCAAAAACCTTTCCCTGATCAGGTTTTCTCAAAAGAGCAGCGGTATACTTCTCCCTTAAGGTTTCTTTCAATGAATGTTCTAACTGATGCCTTGTTTTCTGGGAGAACACTTGTATCACTGGTGGGTTCCCTTTAGTGGCGGTGAGCTGTGGACCCTCTTCAGGAACCCAAACCCATTGGCACCCAATAAGTTTGTTAAGACGACGGGTTGCGTTCCGGGTACGAGTGAAGAGGGAGGAGAAGTCACCACCATCGCGTGCAAATTCGTTATCCAGTGACCCCGTGAGGTATGTTGCCAGGTCGCTGTCAGTTGGAATCCTTGCGATACGCTTTTGGACAACTTCCTTAAGGGAACCAAGCGCAACAGATTTTACAGTCCTGTCAGGGCAAGTGAGAAGACGGAACGCGTGAATGATGGTTGCAGCATCCCCTGAGTCTCCAAGCTTTGGAATTCCTATTCCTCCACGTCGCTGAGCAATATGCAAGATGTCATTCGTGGCTCGTTTGGGAAGGTTGAGCCACTTTTTAAGCAAGGCAATAATTGCTCGGTCGACTCTGCTCAATGCTGTTTTCTGGACCGATGATCCCCGAAGGGCAAAGTCAATTCTCGGGAGGAGAAATGATCTCAGAGCATCAATCTTTTGCCATGGAGCTAAAAGAGACTTGTCCAGTTTCTTGGAATCCGTCACAATGGCGTGGAGTGTAGCCTCAGGTGTCTGGCAGCTTCTGAAACCCGTTGGAGTGCCTAGATGTTGATAGGTATCTCCTTCTTTAAGGTGGACCATGGGTTTCCCTTGGATGGTAAAGGGAGTTGGTAGAACCCGATCTTTCAGGCTGCCATTAACATGCAGCGTTGCACATTTTTTGGAGTTAAACTGCAGGCCCTTCCAATCCGCAAAATGTGCAGTCGCGTTTAGCATATGTTGGAGCTCTTTGGGCTTCTCAAGTAGGTGTGCCCCTGGTTGTTCATCGGGCAAGGCGTCGGCCCAGTCACCTCCCAAGGGTACAGGGCGGCCGCTGTAGCCATTGGGAGGGTTCTGTTGCTCCTTGACTGCAGCCTCAGCTGGTGTTGAGCTACTAGACAAAGCCTCTGCTGGTGCTAAGCTGCAGCCTACTTTTTGGTGTTTCATCGAGGCCCAGTGCTATTCAACATCTTTATCAATGACTTAGATGAGGGAATTAGGGGCATACTTATCAAATTTGCAGATGACACCAAATTGGGAGGAGTAGCTAACACCCTAGAGGACAGGATCAAAATTCAGAATGACCTGGATAAACTGGAGAGCTGGGCCAAAGCTAACAAAATGAAATTCAATACGGAGAAATGTAAAGTACTGCATTTAGGGCGGAAAAATGAAATGCATAAATATAGGATGGGAGAGACCTGGCTGAATGAGACTACGTGCGAAAGGGATCTAGGAGTCCTAGTAGACCACAAGTTGAACATGAGCCAACAGTGTGATGCGGCAGCTAAAAAGGCCAATGCAATTTTGGGCTGTATCAATAGAAGTATAGTGTCTAGATCAAGGGAAGTAATAGTGCCACTCTATTCTGCCTTGGTCAGACCTCACTTAGAATACTGTGTCCAGTTCTGGGCACCACAATTCAGAAAGGATATTGACAAATTGGAGCATGTCCAGAGAAGGGCAACTAAAATGGTGAAAGGTCTGGAAACAATGCCTTATGAGGAGAGACTTAGGGAGCTGGGTATGTTTAGCCTGGAAAAAAGACGGTTTAGAGGCGATATGATAGCCCTGTTTAAGTATTTGAAGGGATGTCACGCTGAGGATGGAGCAGGCTTGTTTTCTGCTGCTCCAGAGACTGGAACACGGAGCAATGGGTGCAAGCTCCAGGAACAGAGATTCCACCTCAACATGAGGAGGAACTTTTTGACAGTCAGAGCTGTTCGGCAGTGGAACACACTCCCTCGGAGCGTGGTGGGGTCTCTTCCTTGGAGGTCTTTAAACAGAGGCTGGATGGCCATCTGTCAGGGATGCTTTGATTGTGATTTCCTGCGTGGCAGGGGGGTTGGACTGGATGGCCCTCATGGTCTCTTCCAACTCTGCAATTCTATGATTCTATGATTCTATGATTTGATCTTAGCTAAAAGGCCAAGAAGCAACTCAGGCCTCTGTCACATTTCTCCTTATAACTGGTGTATTGTCTTTTTATTCTCATTTTTTAAAATTAGTTTTTTATACCCCGCTCTTCAGCCACAAAGCTATCAGAGCAGCTTACAAACTGTTTTAAGCAATAGCAATTTACACATCTACACTGCATTAAGCAGTTTCCAATGTGTGTTAGCTAATTGCCCCTCACAAGCCGGGTACTCATTTTACCGACCTATGAAAGGATGGAAGGCTGAGTGAACTTTGGAGACCTCTGGAATTGAATTTGCAACATGGTGACTTGCAGTACTGGCATTTAAGCACTGCACCACCAGGGCTCCTCCAATTGTTTCTTTCAATTCTGTTTATCTTTCAATCAACAAGAAGTCGGGGGGGGGGGAGGAATGTAGCAACATCTTTAACTGGTTTTTATTTCAGCATGAGCTTTCATGGATATAAATCCACTTCTTCAGATGTAGTACAGAGTGATATGACCTCAGATGTAAAGGATATTTACTGGTAGATATTTATACAGTTGTGGAGGTGGGATAGAATGTAATAGGATCCAGAAAGATACAAATCATGTTCCTTACCATAAATTTTCAAAGGGCTGGGTGAGGTGATACAGGTCTTCCCATAGAAGCTCATGCTAAAATAAAAACCAGCTAGTCTTAAAGGAATGCTGCCACATTCCTTTTTTTCCCTCTTCCCCTCCCCTTTCCCTTTTTATGCTGCAAGAAACTAACATGGCTACTTCTTTGAAAAGAAGTCAAGAGTGCATTGATTGAAAGTTGACATGAACAAGAAAGAGCCTGTGTTTGTTTACTTTTCTTTATGTTGCAATATTTGCCTATTGCAACATATCCCAAATCTTCTTTCCCTGAACTTGCTTTGCCTCTCTGCTTCTTGATTTTCCTGTTTTCCCTAACCTGAAGTGGGAAAAAGCAGTTTGCACAGGACACCACTGACATTTGTCTTGAATATCTGGAGCTGCTGCTCTATGTCTGGGGAGGAGATGTTGGGAATGGAAAAGCATGATGAATTAGGTTGGTCACTCACAGGATGGAGTTGGACCCAGGTTTCTCTGAAGCCATCAAACCTAACAGTTTTGCCCGTTCCTGCTCTTAGATTCTGGCTGTTATCTGTCTCTATACAGAGAACCTCAGGATATCATGGACTTTGGGGTGATGAAACAAGTAGTACATAGGCTGTGAAGTCGAAGGCTTTAATGGCTGGCATCCATAGATTTTCCTTGGGGTTTTTTCTGGGCTGCGAGGCCGAGTTCTGGAAGAGTTTATTTTGGATGTTTCACCTGCATCTGTGGCTGGCATCTTCATGTGGCTGAAGATGCCAGCCACAGATGCAGTCGAAACGTCAGAACACTTCCAGAACATGGCCTCACAGCCTGGAAAAAAAAACAAGGAAAATCTAAGAACATAGATTAGAGCAATGATGGTGGAAGACTAGGAGCGAGTCTAACCAAACAGGACCTAGAGACTATTTAAAGGGCTACTCTGTGGTAGTTCCGGCAGCAAAGAAATTATTTTCAGGCACCATTGTGTCTTCAAGGATCCTGTCAAAAGCTTACATAGTCAGCTTGCCTACCATAATACGTTATATCTGTGTGAGGTTTTATGAGGCACAGTGTGTTGAGAAATAATGGGACATATAGTACTTTGTTAATTTGTAAGGGGAGTGTTCTGTGCTTGCATATATTAAATCACATTCCTGGGTGATAATCTGACAGGGAGTGAGGTGGTGCCAGAGCGTTCAGGGACACCCGACTGGGTGCAAGAAACTGAAAGGAGTTCACATGAAGAAAAAAGGGAACCTTCACATTTGGGTTCCTTGTTAATATAAAGCCTCTCTACCATTTGGACTTTTTCTGCAACCTCTTTAGTTCTGTCAGGGCCAGTTTAAGGGCCCTGCAGCACCTGCAGCCGCAGGGGGCCTCATCATTGTGGGGGACCATCCTAACTCTCCTCCTGCAGAAACTTTAGTAGTAGTAATCTGAATATCCTGAACTGTGAATAGGTTAAGCTGGGTTAGGTTAGGTTGACCTGAGACAAACATATGGGCCACCCAAAATAAAACATTGCAGGGGCTCCCCAAATTCCTTAAACTGGCCCTGAGTTCTGTATTAATGTGGCTTTTAGGACTTTGTAGTAGGCCTTAATTCTTCAGGTTTTTCACTAATGCCCCATTTTCTTACTCCAGGAGGTAACTCCACCTTTCATTGGGGGGGCACCCACCCTACCCTAGTCCTGGTGAAGACTCCTGATGCCTCGTCCCCCGTTCCAGGGTCCATAACTGTGGCCATACCAGGAACAGGAGCAGTTGGTATACTAGCTTTAAAGTTTGCAACAGCCCTTAATATTGTAGTTTGTCCTCACAGGTGGCCTTTGGTCATTTTGGTTGCCTTTTCTGCACATTTTCCATATCTTCAACATCCTTTTTGAACAGAGTGACCCAAACTCTACATAGTACTTGAGTTGTAATTGCATCACGTACTGTATTTATATAAGGGCGGTATGATATTGGCAGTGTTCCTTTTCTAGTTATGCCCATCTTGTAATTTGCTTTTTTTTTTTAATCACAGCTACCCACTGGTTAACATTCTCAGAGGTACCAACCATGACCATTTGATTCCATGGTCAGTTGCATCCAGCTCAGATCCTATCAGTATATAAGAGAAGACGGGATTTTGCCCTAATATATATCACTTTAGACGTCTTTTTACAGATTTTTTTTTCCATTTACCATTTTCAAATCCATTTTCCCAATTTAAAGAGCTATTTTGAGCTCTTTTTGTTCCCAACAACCTTTGTCAACGACTATACAATATATACTATATAGTTGACTATATTTGTCAATGTCACTATACAAAGCTCCAGGTTTTACATCAGGAGAGTCTCTGTACCTCAAGATATATGTTTTGCGTTTCCTATATCTTCTAACATACCTCCACAGTGTTTGCTTTTAAATGTAGTGTTCTTGGAAGCTAAGTAGCGTCAGGCTGGTTAGTATTTGAATGGGAGACCACCATTGAATGCGAGGTACTGTAGGCTATATTGCAGGGGAATGCAATGGTAAACTACCTTTGAGTGTTTTTGCCTAAGAAAGCTCTATAAAACTCATGGGGGTCACCATAGTTGATAGGCAATTTGAAGACACACATACACACAATGGAGGAGAGATGTTATAAGAATCTTTGCATTTATTTAATAGGATCATGTTTTTCCATTTGCTTGACATATTAATTGTGTTTATTCATTTTTTACATTTATTCAAGTTTGTAAATTTCATTTATTACTTTGCCATTTCTTTTATGGTAATCAGATTGTTATCTGCTTCAGTTGGTTGTTGGTATTATTTTAGTGCAATGTATTTTGTGTTTTCATTGTTCTGAAAAAAGTACCTGCAAATATATAAAATTAACAATGACTTGTGTGCCAATGTTGAGCCCCACCCCACCCTATAATAGTTCCAGGGTCCCTGACCAGAGCATGGGAAATAAACAGGATGAACTTGAACTCTTAGCACAGCAAAATAAATATGATATCATAGGAATCACTGAAACCTGGTGGGATGAGTCTCCTGATTGGAGTGTACTAATAGAGGGTTATAGCCTGTTTCAGAAAAGTAGACCAAACAGGAAGGGTGGTGGAGTAGCATTATACATTAAGGATGTGTACACCTGTGAACATATCCATGATTTAAATCCTAGGAGCCAGATTGAGAGCATCTGGGTATAAATCAAGGGGGAGATAAACAGCAGGAATATCATCGTGGGGGTCTACTACAGACCTCCAAGCCAAACCGAGGACTTGGATGATGCCTTCTTGGAACAGATGACCACATGCAGAGAAAGGAGAGATGTAGTAGTAATGGGGGATTTCAAGTATCCTGATATTTGCTGCAAGTCCAACTCAGCCAAGAATTTAAGGTCCAGCAAATTCCTCACTTGCCTTGCAGACAATTTCATTGCCCAGAAGGTGGAAGAGGCAACAAGGGAATCAGCTATTTTAGATCTGATCCTAACCAATGGGGATGCCCTGGTTAATGGCGTGGAAGTGGCAGGATCCCTAGGGAGGAGTGACCATGTTCTCCTGAAGTTTGTTATACAGAGGAAAGGGGAAGCCAAGCATAGCCAGACTTGCATTCTAGACTTTAAGAAAGCTGATTTCAGAAAACTTAGGGGATTACTGGGGGTGATCCCATGGTCAGAAATACTAAAAGATAAAGGAGTTCACAAAGGATGGGAGTTTCTAAAAAGTGAGATATTGAAGGCACAACTTCAAACAGTTCCAATGAGGAGGGAAAAGGGGAGGTGTCTAAAGAAACCAGGATGGATGTCGAAAGAACTCTCAACTGAGCTAAAACATGAAAAAGACATGTACAAGAAATGGAAAAAGGGGGAATTCACCAAAGACAAATAGCCAGCTCATGTAGGGGGAAAGTCAGAAAAGCCAAAGGTCAGCTGGAGCTCAAGCTTTCTAGAGAGGTTAAAGACAATAAAAAGGGCTTTTGGGGATATGTCCGTAGCAAAAGGAAGAACAAGGAAATGGTAGGGCCACTGTGGGGAGAAGATGGCGAAAGGCTAACAGGGGACAGAGAAAAGGCAGAACTACTTAACACCGTCTTTGCTTCAGTCTTCTCCCAAAGGGGGAACAGTGCTCAACCTGGAGAAGATGGAGCAGATGATGCAGTAGGGGAAATACAGCACAGAATTGGTAAAGAGGTAGTTCAGGAATACCTGGCCAATATAAATGAGTTCAGGTCTCCAGGGCCAGATGAACTTCATCCAAGGGTATTAAAAGAACTGGCAGAAGTAATCTCAGAACAACTGTCAATAATGTGACGGACAGCCAGGGAGCCAATGAGGACAGTGGACTCCAGGAGCCAATCCTCTGTGAGGAGGTGGTAGGGGGAGGGGCTTCTGAAGGAGATAAAGGGGGAATGAGTGAGTTTCAGTTGAGTTTAAGTTGAGTTTTCAGATTAGATGGATGAGATGAGGCTTTGAGTGATTCAAGACAGTTAGAGGCTTAGATAAAGAGCAAATGTTTGTGCAGGCCCAAAAACTTGATTATACAGTTACATGGTTTATTTGTTTGACAATAAACATTCTTTTGTTAACAAGAAACATCCAGCCTGGCGTGAGTGATTCTCAGGGAAGGAGACACAGTGAGGAATACATAGCCACACCTGAGTGCTTGTGCTATACCACTGGGAGACGTAGTTCGGCTGTGACATGGAGGCCGGGCGTCACAAAAGTGGTGACAGGGCAGGAGGTAGAAATCCCCCCTTCTCCACAAAGTGGTGGCAGCGGTGGGATAGGAAAGGCCCTTGCGCCAGGCATCACAAACAATCTTTGAGAATTCCTAGAGAACAGGAGAGATCCCAGCAGACTGGAGGAGGGCAAATGTTGTCCCCACCTTTCAAAAGGGGGGGGGAAGAAGACCCAAATAATTACCGCCCTGTCAGCCTGACATCAACACCAGGAAAGATTCTAGAGCAGATCATTAAACAGGCAGTCTGTATGCACTTAGAAAGGAATGCCGTGATCACAAAAGGTCAACATGGATTTCTCAAAAACAAGTCGTGCCAGACTAATCTCATCTCTTTTTTTGATAGAGTTACAAACTTGATAGATGAAGGGAATGCAGTAGATGTAGTGTATCTTGATTTCAGTAAGGCTTTTGACAAGGTCCCCCATGATATTCTTGCAAAAAACGTAGTAACCTGTGGGCTAGACAATGCAACTGTTAGGTGGATTTGTAATTGGTTGACTGACCGAACCCAAAGGATAGTCACCAATGGTTCCTCTTCATACTGGAGAGAAGTGAGCAGTGGGGTGCCACAGAGTTCTGTCCTGGGCCCAGTGCTATTCAACATCTTTATCCGTGACTTGGATGAGGGAATAGAGGGTATGCTTATCAAGTTTGCAGATGACACTAAATTAGGAGGGGTAGCTAATACCCCAGAGGACAGGATCAGAATCCAAAATGACCTAAACAGATTAGAAAGCTGGGCCAAAATGAATTTCAACAGGGAGTAATGTAGGATACTACACTTGGGCAGTAAAAATGAAATGTACAGATATAGGATGGGTGACACCTGGCTTGAGGGCAGAACATGAGAAAAGGATCTAGGAATCTTAATGGACCACAAGCTGCATGTGAGTCAGCAGTGTGATGCAGCAGCTAAAAAAGCCAATGGGATTCTAGGCTGCATTAGTAGGAGTATGGTGTCTAGATCAAGGGAAGTCATAGTGCCTCTCTATTCTGCTTTGGTCAGACCTCATCTGGAATACTGTGTCCAGTTCTGGGCACCACAATTTAGGAAGGATATTGAAAAGCTCAAATGTGTCCAGAGGAGGGCGACCAGGATGGTGGGAGGTCTGGAAGCCATACCATATGAGGAGCAGCTTAGAGAGCTGGGCATGTTTAGTCTGGAGAAGAGAAGGTTGAGAGGGGAGATGATAGCCATGTTTAAATATTTGAAGGGATGTCATACTGAGGATGGGGCAAGCTTGTTTTCTGCTGCCCCAGTGACTAGGACATGGAGCAATGGGTTCAAATTACAGGAAAAGAGATTCCACCTAAACATTAGGAAGAACTTCCTGACAGTATGAGCTGTTTGGAAGTGGAATACATTGCCTTGGAGTGTGGTGCAGTCTCCTTCTTTGGAGGTTTTTAAACAGAGGCTGGATGGCCATCTGTCGGGAATGATTTGATTGTGTATTCCTGCGTGGCAGGGGGTTGGACTGGATGGCCCTTGAGATCTCTTCCAAATCTATGATTCTATGACCATAGTGGTACATGCCTTAGTAACATCCTGTTTGGATTACTGTAACACATTCTACATGGAGCTGCCTTGGAAGCGTGTTTGGAAACTTCAGCTGATAAAAAGAGCTGCAACCAGAGTGTTAACAGTGGAGGAGGACAGGGACCATACATCTCTTCTTTTACAACAGCTCCACTGGCTGCCAGTCTTTCTGGGCACAATTTAAAGTGCTGGTTTTGACCTATGAAGCCATTATATGGCTTAGGTCCAGGCTATCAGACAAAATGTTTCCCTCCATGTGAACCTGCCTGGGCCCTGAGATCCTTGAAAGAGGCCCTTCTCTCAATGCCATCACCTTCACAGACATGGCTGGTTGAGGTTTGAGATAGAGCTTTCTCAGTGACTACTCCTAGGCTCTGGAACTCCCAGAATGGCCCCCTCCTTGCAGTCCTTCTGTTGGTAGGCAAAGACTTTTTATTCCAACAGGCTTTTGGACCTGAAGGTTTTTAAAGAAAAGGCTGTAAAGGGTGCTGCATTATTTTTATTGAACTGTTCTTAAACTGTTTTCATCTTTTTAAGCGTATGTTGTGAATCATTTTAATATTATAAATAGTTTGATTCCATTTTAATGCTGACTTTGATATGTTTTTAGTTATGTTGTACTTTTCTTAATAATAAGGGGTTTTAACTATCCTGATATTTGTTGGAAGTCCAACTCTTCCAAGAATTTAAGGTCCGACAGATTCCTCACTTGCCTTGCAGATAATTTTATTGTCCAGAAGGTGGAAGAGGCAACAAGGAGATCAGCTATTTTAGATCTGATCCTAACCAATGGGGACGACCTGGTTAATGGTGTGGAAGTGGTGGGATCCTTAGGGGAGAGTGACCACCTTGTCCTGGAGTTTTTTATACAGAGGAAAGGGGAAGCCAAGAATGAGACTACGTGCGAAAGGGATCTAGGAGTCCTAGTAGACCACAAGTTGAACATAAGTCAACAATGTGATGCGGCAGCTAAAAAAGGCCAATGCGATTCTGGGCTGTATCAATAGAAGTATAGTGTCTAGATCAAGGGAAGTAATCGTGCCACTCTATTCTGCCTTGGTCAGACCTCACTTAGAATACTGTGTCCAGTTCTGGGCACCACAGTTCAAAAAGGATATTGACAAATTGGAGCGTGTCCAGAGAAAGGCAACTAAAATGGTGAAAGGTCTGGAAACAATGCCTTATGAAGAGAGACTTAGGGAGCTGGGTATGTTTAGCCTGGAAAAAAGACGGTTTAGAGGCGATATGATAGCCCTGTTTAAGTATTTGAAGGGATGTCACGCTGAGGATGGAGCAGGCTTGTTTTCTGCTGCTCCAGAGACTGGAACACAGAGCAATGGATGCAAGCTCCAGGAACAGAGATTCCACCTCAACATGAGGAGGAACTTTTTGACAGTCAGAGCTGTTCGGCAGTGGAACACACTCCCTCGGAGCGTGGTGGGGTCTCCTTCCTTGGAGGTCTTTAAACAGAGGCTGGATTGCCATCTGTCGGGGATGCTTTGATCAAGATTTCCTGTGTGGCAGGGGGGTTGGACTGGATGGCCCTCGTGGTCTCTTCTAACTCTGCAATTCTATGATTCTATGATTCTATGCCTTCTAGACTTTAAGAAAGCTGATTTCAGAAAACTTAGGGGATTACTGGGGGTGATCCCATGGTCAGGAATACTAAAAGAGAAGGGACTACATGATGAATGGGAGTTTCTAAAAAGTGAGATATTGAAGGCACAACTTCAAACAGTTCCAATGAGGAGGAAAAACGGGAGGTGTCTAAAGAAACCATTATGGATGTCTAAAGAATAATGGAGCTCAGACTTAAAAGGACCATGTACAAGAAATGGAAAAAGGGGAAATCACCAAAGAAAAATTCAAACAGATGGCCAACTCGTAGAGGGGCGGGGGAATCAGAAAAGTCAAAGCACAGATGGATTTCAAGCTTGCTAGAGGTTAAAAACAGTAAAAAAAAAAAAAAGGTGGGGGAGTTGCTATGTCTGTAGCAAAAGAGGTTGTACAGGAATACCTGGCTAGTATAAATGAATTCAAGCCTATAGGGCCAGATGAACGACGTCCAAGGTTACTAAAAGAACTGGCAGAAGTAATTTCAGAATCACTGGCAATAATCTTTGAGAATTCCTGCATAACAGGAGAAGTCCCAGCAGACGCTTGCAGAGCAAATGTTGTCCCCATTTTCAAAAATGGAAAAAAGAGGATCCAAACAATTATCACTCAGTCAGCCTGACATCAATACCAGGACAGATTCTAGAGCAGACCGTTAAACAGACAGTCTGGAAACACTTAGAAAGGGATGCTGTGATCAGTAAAAGTCAACATGAGTTTCTCAAAAACAAGTCATGCCAGACTAATCTGATCTCTCTTTTTTTTTGATTAGACTTACAAGCTTAGTAGATGAAAGGAGTGCTGAATGAATGAAGGGAGTCTTGATAAGGGCTTCAACACAGTAACCCATGATATCCTTGCAATTAATCTAGTAACCTGTGGCCTAGACAATGCTACTGTTAGGTGGATTTGTAATAGGTTGAACAACCAAATCCAAAGGGTGCTCACCAGTGGTTCCTCTTCATCCTGGAAAGAAGTGACTAGTGGGATGCCACAGGGTTCTGTCCTGAGCCCAGTGTATTCAACATGTGCATCAATGGCTTGGATGAGAGGTGACATGATAGCCTTGTTTAGGTATTTGAAGGGATGTCATACTGAGGATGGGGCAAGCTTGTTTTCTGCTGCTCCAGACAGTAAGAGCTGTTCGGAAGTGGAATACACTGTCTTGGAGTGTGGTGGAGTCTCCTTCTTTGGAGGTTTTTAAGCAGAGGCTGGATGTTCATCTTTTGGGAATGGTTTGATTGTGTATTCCTGCATTGCAGGGAGTTGGACTGGATGGCCCTTGTGGTCTCTTCCAACTCTATGATTCTATGAATTGTAAGCCATCTTGAACCCCAATTTTGGAGAATAATAATAATAATGTTTACAAAGATGCCCAACTTTCTATAACATTGTAATAATTCTCCTGCTCCCCCTCATCACCAAATATATGCTAGAGTATCATTGTTCTGAAGGCAGAATTCCATCTTGGTCTATATTTGAAATCACAGTGGAAGAGGAAATGCAAGTAGAGATGGCTTTGTTATTTGTGTGTAGGGTACTGACTTTACATCCAGCCTGACCCTACCGTTTAGAATCATAGAGTTTGTGTTTCATATATGCAGCATCTGGGTGTACGGGTGAGTGAGTGAGAAAAAGAATGAATGGATGAATGAGACAGTGTTCAAGTATTTCTTTTATCTATTTATCTGATAGGATGTCCAATCCCATAAATCTCAGGAGTTCAGGATAGGGAGCTTTAGAAAAACAATCAGGTAAAACCAGTATAATAATGCAAGGGATTATAGCTACCCAATTCCAGATCAACACCAGCTACTAAAAACCAGCTTTCTGTGCTGCAGACTGGGTTTCCACATATCTCATAATGGGTATTGAGAATATAAGATAATAAACAAAATACTAGCTGCTGAGATAAACTTTCAGTGCTACTGCTTAATCACCTAGATAGATTCTTAACCTGTGATCCATAGACCTCCAGGGTGTTGCAGTATTCTCACAGGGGGTCTGCAAAGACTTGAAGGCTGTTTGGCCGACCTCTTCAGTGGAGTGGCCACATGACATGAGCCAAAGCAAAGGCTGGCTGGCTTGGCCTGTGCATTGTCATTTACTCCATTCCAGCCACAAACTTGCAGTCTTTTCTCCCCTTCCAGTGTCTCTGAGGAAAGGTTTAATGGATGGTGTAATTGTATGATGATGATTATCATCACTATCATCATCATCAAAGTTTTAAATCGTGAGTTAAGTCTTGGGGTCCACAGCAACAAAAGATATTTAAAGGGGGTCCCTAGAAAAGAAAACATTAAGAGCCACTGAGATATTTTTTAAAAATATATTTTTTATTATGTTATATTTCCAAACCAACTCATATTTCAGAGATCCTCTTATATCATATGTAACTTTTACATCTAATTCCTTGAGATATATTGTTTTAGGGAAGGGGAGAAAGAGGGAGGATTCATTCATTAGTTCAACATTTTGCACGTCAGATAGGGGATGCCTTTTTTTAGATGTATCCCATGTCCCCTTTTTGATTCAGTTGCAAATATGCTCATCATCCCCAGTTAGATTGGCAAAATGTTCAGCTGTTAGTTTCTTCTAGAGTACTGTGATACCCCCAAATGAGTATTAGTGGTTTTTAGAGGCAGAAAAGCAAGAACCAATGTTAATCAACACTAGGCATAATGCAGATCATGAAAATTGGATGCACGTCTGACTTAATGCCAGACCATGACTGGCAGAGGACTACACTGAACTATATTCTACTGTGCACTCAGAACTCTGAAGTAATCAAGAGAGAACTCAGATGCCAAAAAAGGCCCGTTTTCCTCAATAGGGAGACAGGAGGCCAAGTCTGTTAAACCTCCCTGATGGGCATTTGGAGCCTCGACTTCTCCTCTCTAAACACTCCTATCTTTCACTGATATTCACAGTGTCCTCATGCTACCTGCCTTGCTACCTTAGAATACTGCACTTGCATAACACTGTCCATGCAGAGTACCATGAGGTGATGATGAGATCATAGAATCATAGAATTGTAGAGTTGGAAGAGACCACGAGAGCCATGCAGTCCAACCCCCTGCCACATAGGAAATCTTGATCAAAGCATCCCCGACAGATGGTAATCCAGCCTCTGTTTAAAGATCTCCAAGGAAGGAGACCCCACCACGCTCCGAGGGAGTGTGTTCCACTGCCGAACAGCTCTGACTGTCAAAAAGGTTCCTCCTCATGTTGAGGTGGAATCTCTGTTCCTGGAGCTTGCATCCATTGCTCCGTGTTCCAGTCTCTGGAGCAGCAGAAAACAAGCCTGCTCCATCCTCAGCGTGACATCCCTTCAAATACTTAAACAGGGCTATCATATCGCCTCTTAACCGTCTTTTTTCCAGGCTAAACATACCCAGCTCCCTAAGTCTTTCCTCATAAGGCATCGTTTCCAGACCTTTCACCATTTTAGTTGCCCTTCTCTGGACACGCTCCAATTTGTCAATATCCTTTTTTAATCGTGGTGCCCAGAACTGGACACAGTATTCTAAGTGAGGTCTGACCAAGGCAGAATAGAGTGGCACTATTACTTCCCTTGATCTGGACACTATACTTCTATTGATACAGCCCAAAATCGCATTGGCCTTTTTAGCTGCCGCATCACACTGTTGGCTAATGTTCAACTTGTGGTCTACTAGGACTCCTAGATCCCTTTCACACGTAGTCTCATTCAGCCAGAGATGATGAGATGATGATGATGAGAGATGATGATGAGAAGGTACATGGGGAAGCCCCTGGAATAGCAGGTCAGAGGGTGAGCTGTCATGCCCCACAATGTAATTGTGAAACACTTCTAAAAGGGACTTACTACCACTTGTGTTTTGTTCTCCACAGTATGAATTCAAAGCAAAAAGTATAAAAAAGAAGAAGATTACTCTAATGGTGTCTGTAGATGGTGTAAAGGTGATGCTGAAGAAAAAGAAGAAAAAGGTGGGTTCTTTAGTTCACAGACCCAGACATACATCATCCTTATATTACAGATTTATTCACAGAAGTACAGTTGTCTCTTCATATTCTCTGGGGTTTGGTTCCAGGACCCGCGTGGATACCAAAATCTGTGAATATTCAAGTCCCATTATATGCAATGGCATAGCAAAATGGTGTCCCCTTATATAAAATGGCAAAATCAAGGTTTGCTTTTGGGATTATTATTTTTTAAAGAATATTTTCAAGCCATGAATACTTAAATCTATGGATACAAAAACCATGGATACGGAGGGATAACTGTATTGTATTACATTTCCTAGCTTTTTAACAAAGGCCCATAACTGGAAAAACAATGTGTTTCTGTTTTTGACAAATCAATTACTGTGGATGATTTTGGAGTGGACAGAAAGAAGCTACCCACTTTCCTGCTGTGGCTCCATTTCTATATGCCTGAGGTAGGAAAGCTGCAAACAATGGCTTCCAATAAAGCTTATGGAGACATACACTTCTCTGCCTGGCCCTGGCCTCCTTGCAATCTACCTTGTCCTCAAGAGAGTACAGTCCCTGGTTGTGGGGTGGGGTTGGGGGTCTTTACTGTGCAGGACCTTTACACAAACTGGTGTAATTATCCACATAGGCGGCCTCATTGGTTCCATATCTTGCTGTATGCAATTTGTCCCAGTTCAGGCTTTTTCTTGTATTTGTCTGTAACCACTATCCTGCCCTAACTGTAATTCCAAATCTCTGCACTGGATGTACAAGCTCTGCTTGTGTTCCTGTCTCACTTCACCACCAGTCCTGCTCCTGACTGACTGAAGTCAATCTCCATTTGCATAATGGACCACAAGTGTGCCCTACCCATTGTCTCACCTTTCTGGTGGCTTGTTTATGGAGATGTTTCCTTTGTCTACCGGAGCTTTTCCCAGAGGAAAAGCTATAACTCAGCTGTAGATCACACATTTCCCATGCAGGTTTAATCCTTGCCATCTCCAAGTAGGTGAAAAAACTTTTAAGAGCCACTGCCAGTCATGGTGACAATACTAAACTAGATAGACTACTGGCCTGACTCTGTATAAGGCAGCTTTCTATGTTGTTTTGCCTTCTTCCCTATATTTTCCTCTGCTTGATTTGGTGCCAAGTTGTGAGGGCAGCATAGAAGCAGCCTATAGGGACTGAACAGGGAATTCAGAAGTCTGAAGATGCAGTGGTCAGCTTTGGACTATGTCTGCTTTATGAAGCTGTTTTATCTAGTTGATGTCCATAGCAAATTTTAATCAAGTGGGGAAAAGAGCATTGTTTTCAAAAGTTGTGTTCCATGCTTATTAGTTTTATTCCTCTAGAAATAATACCATGTTCTTGCCTGAATTCATGTGTTCATGAATGAATCCCAATTGGTGACATGATCGCCATGTTTAAATATTTGAAGTGATGTCATACCGAGGATGGAGCAAGCTTGTTTTCTGCTGCTCCAGAGACTAGGACACAGAGCAGTGGGTTCAAACTACAGGAAAAGAGATCCCACCTAAACATTAGGAAGAACTTCTTGATGGTAAGAACTGTTTAGAAGTGGAATACACTGCCTCGTATTCCACTTTGGAGGTTTTTAAGCAGAGGCTGGATGCCCATCTTTTGGGAATGGTTTGATTGTGTATTCCTGCATGGCAGGGGGTTGGACTGGATGACCCTTGTGGTCTCTTCCAACTCTATGATTCTATGATTTTATGTGACTGCCAACCCTAACTGCTACATAATGCAGATTTGATGGAGGAATTGGATCATCCATGATCTTTTGAATCACTATTTTGACAAGACAGCCTGCACATCTTCCTCCCAATAACAGGAAGATGCTTTAAGGCAATCCAGAAAATTTAGTAATGAAAGGACAAGGATCCACAGACTGGAACCTTTGTGAGAAGGTTCTTGATGTCTCATAGATTATCACAGCAGAAAATTTTGCATGGTTGTTATTTCCCCCCTCCCCTTTTGGTAATTGTTGTACCACTCTGTGAGGCATCTGTCCTGCTTATACGCAGATCTCTTTTGCAGAAGAAAGAGTGGGACTGGGATGAAAGCAAACTACTTCTGATGCACGACCCAATCTACAGGTGAGCAGGGAAAGAGTGGCATTGTTGACAAAGCTGGCCTTTGGTAGGAAGTAGAGTTAACCATTAGCAGATTATATGTAATACACATATTTTTGATGAGCCAGAGAAGAGACTTTTGAAGAATGATTCAAAGGGAGAGAGGATATAAAAGGGAGACTTTTCAATCATTAGAGGCAAAGGAGTGAGAGCAAACAGGCTGATAACAGATAAAGACAAAAGCGCTTTTGGCAGATTCTGTGGGTCTTCTCCCTCTTCCAAATAATTTTGGTCTTGGCTTCATGCCATCTGGAATCTGTGTCCATTCCAAAATGAATCTAGACTGGGATTTCTCAGCAGTGCCTTTTGATCCTGACATGACAGTACCGTTATTGCAATGTGACTGGGCTTGGAGGCTTGGGGCCTCTTTCATACTTCACTCCCAGAAAGATATCCCTGCCAACCTTTTTACATGCTACTTTCTAGAAGGCTTCCTTTGCAATGTGAAAATTGCATGCAAACTTGGAGGCTGTGACCATTCTGAACAACAGCAGGAAGAACTGGACTCTTTGAGAAGTGTTTTTCTAAAATTCAAATTATAATTCCAGCATCTTGGGTACTAAATCTTATGTTCCCCAAGTAGACCATTGGTGACCAGTAATATGTACAATAAGACAAAATCTGTTCATGAAACAGTAGGAACTAGTATTTGTTTGTTTTTGTTTTTTTTAAATAGCTATGATTCATTGACAGTATTTGCAAATTGGGCAGGTGGGGTGAAGTAGAGACCCAAAGAACCAAGCAAACTCGTTCATACATATCTGGAATCAGTGATTACTTGTAATCAGATTATCAGTGAATCCATGCCAAAGACATTTTAGCTGGTGCTGGATAGTGTATAGGCCTAGTTTAAAGCCAAAAGTAAGATATTCAGTTACAAACTAAAGACTGGGAGAAAAGCTTCTGAGACTTCAAAAAAGAATAATAATCAGGAAAGGTGCAAATTTCACTGGAGGAGGAAGACTACACAGACTTAAATGAATCCAACTAATTTTCAAAGAATATTGGAGATAAAAGAACAGACAAACCTTTGTTGAAGGGGAAGAGTTTGATGTCCTTATTATTGCTTAGTGCAGGAGGCACAAGGAAAAGGGGCTTGGTTTCTTAAACAAAACAAAATTTTTAAAAAACCCTCACAAAAATAGCATGAGGAAAGAGTAGTATTTGCTTGCCAACATTCATGAGGGCCAGGTGGTGCCCATGATACTTGATGCTGACAGCAACAGATGAATTTCTACGTATAAATTTATTTTCTGAGCTTACCAAATGCTGGGAGCTGTGATTTTCCTCTAGCAGAAATACAGCCTTGAGGGACCTGGAATGTTTCTAGGGCATTACAGTAGGGTATTTGCTGTGGCAAAAACAATGAATGTAGAAAGTCATTTAGGGTGGCTTGCAAACATGCCTTTGCATTCCCATAGGAGTTGTATTCCTGTAGAATGAGGGAATACATCACTATTGCCTCCCGAAATGCAGAGCTCCCCACCCTCACAATAATTCCAAAAGTAAGAAATACCGTGAACTTGCCTTGTTTTCCTCTTAGACCAGAGGTGGGCAACTCTTGGTGGTTGGAGGGGGTTGATTGGCTTGCCCAGGGCCACATCTGGAAGAAACATTTTGGGGAGAGATTGTCCCCAAATGTGTCCTTCTAATGCCCCTTAGGGGGCAATTTCACCATGTCCTCCCCCCCCCAAGCGATTTTAGACCCAGACTGGCTTACTTTCTGTTGAAGCAATGGAGGGCAAGTAGCCTAAAACAGCTCTGAGGGTATGAGAACTTAGCAACATTGCCCCCCATGCCTCCTAAATGTGTATGTGGGGAGTAAACATAATATTTTATAAACTTTTGGAGTCCTTGGAGGCCCCAATCCCTATCTTAGACAGTAGCAAATTAGTCTGTTTCCCACACATACACATATACATACAGTTGTGCTGTTCCTGCAGGATATTTTATGTGTCGCACGATTCCCAGGACCTGAAGATCTTCAGTTACATTGCCAGGGATGGCTCCAGCAATATCTTCCGCTGCAATGTGTTCAAGTCCAAGAAGAAGGTGAGCTGCAAGCTGACATGGCTGAACAAAGTAGAGCTTTGTTCCTGAAGAGCTCTTATGTCTTACAGGGAACTGGATATCCCCCTTGAGGTATCCTGTGGGGTTTGCTTTTCTGTGTCTCAAATTACAACCCATGCCCAAGGGGGACTTGAAGCCCACCTAGATGAGACCTAGGACTAGTTTACAGTGAATGTTTATTTCCCTCAAGTTGACATAGGCAGCCAGCATAGGGGCAAAACAGGGAGACAGTAGAGATGTAGTAAAACAGGAGTAATATGTGAAGTCGAAGGCTTTCACGGCCAGTATCCATAGGTTTTTTGTAGTTTTTTTCCGGGTTGTGAGGCCGTGTTCTAGAAGAGTTTATTCCTGATGTTTCGTCTGCATCTGTGGCTGGCATCTTCAGAGAATGGTGGTGTAGGGGGTGTGTGGGGTTTATATACTGTGAATCCCTGTTGAAGAGGATTAGTATTTAAATTTGTATATTCAGTTGTCGGATTTTTTTAGGGTGGGAGGATATGCGAGGGGGATTAGAGTCTATTGAGCTCATGGTCCATTGCCTGCTGGGAAGCCCCCTGTCCCTGGGTGAAGTTTATTTGTATGTGTTGAGTTTTTATTTTGGTGTTTTTCAGGACTGGTAGCCAAACTTTGTTTACTTTTAGGGTTTCCTCTTTCTTTTTGAAATTGTCCAGCTGTTTGTGGATTTCAATAGCTTCCCTATACATTCTGACCTGATAATTAAAGCCTCGGAGCCACCTCGGGAAGGCCAGGGACGGCAGTGGGCGGGCGGGCGGGAGGCTTGCTGACCTTTTCCTGGCCTTCGCGAGGGGGCTCCCGGGCTTTGAAGCCTTGGAGCTGCCTCGGGAAGGCTGGGGACGGCGGCAGAAGGGAGGGAGGCTGGTCAGCCTCTCCCCGGCCTTTGCAAGGGGACTCCAGAGCTTTGAAGCCTCGGAGCTGCCTCGGGAAGTCCAGGGACGGCAGCAGGCTGGCGGGAGGGAGGCTGGTCAGCCTCTCCCTGGCCTCCTTGAGGGGCCTCCGGGGCTTTGAAGCCTCGGAGCTGCCTTGGGAAGGCCAGGGATGGCAGCAGGCGGGTGGGAGGGAGGGAGGCTGGTTGGCCTCTGCCCGGCCTTCACGAGGGAGCTCCATGGCTTTGAAGCCTCGGAGCTGCCTTGGGAAGGCTGGGGATGGTGGCGGGTGGGTGGGAGGAGGGCTGGTCGGCCTCTCCCTGGCCTTCCCGAGGGGGCTCTGGGGCTTTGAAGCCTCGGAGCTGCCTTGGGAAGGTCGGGGATGGCAGCAGGCGGGCACGAGGCTTGCTGGCCTCTCCCCAGCCTTCGTGAAGGGGCTCCGGGGCTTTAAAGCCTCGGAGCCACCTTGAGAAGGCTGGGGACAGCAGCGGGCGGGAGGCTGGTCGGCCTCTCTCTGGCTTTCGCGAGGCGGCTCCGCAGCTTTGAAGCCTCAGAGCCACTTTGGGAAGGTCGGGGACAGCAGCGGGAGGGAGGGAGGCTTGCCGGCCTCTCCCCGGCCTTCGTGAGTGGGCTCCAGGTCTTTGAAGCCTCGGTGCCACCTCGAGAAGGCCGGGGACGGCGACAGGAGGGAGGGAGGGAGGGAGGCTTGCCAGCCTCTCCCAGGCCTTCCCGAAGTGGCTCTGGGGATTGATAGCCCTATAGCCGCTTTGGGAAGATTGGGAGGGGTGGAGGGAGCACAGCGGAGAGGCTTTTCAGCCACCCCCCACCCTCCCAAAGCTGCGACAAGGGTTGGAAAGCTCAATCGCGGCTTTGGGAAGGTGGGGGGACCCTAAAAAGCGCCTTTCCCGCCAATTTCCCACTCTCCCGGGGCTTGGATCTCCACCCCAAATGGAACCAATCCCCAGGAGAGTGGGGAGTTGAGCGCCTGGTTTGCTCAGCAAGCACTCTGTTTAAATTGGCTGCTCTCCCTTGCGTGGGAGGGAGAGAAGCTCATTTAAATGGGGTTCTTGCTGAGCAAACCGCGAATAATCAAAACCACGAGAGTGAAAGCCACGAATGTGGAGTGACAACTGTATTCAGTTACTATAATTCCTAGTGGAGAAGGGAGGAACATCCTGCTGTGGTTGCTTCTCCCTTTTCTCCAATAAGCAGGAACGTGATAGCCTTTTTGAGAATGCCCACTAGGAAGATCAAGCCTCTTCACAAGGCCAGTCTAGTTCCTGCCGTTTGCTCCTGTAACACACACCTCAGCTTTGCTCCATTTCCTTTTGTCTTTTTCCAAACTTTCTTCTCTGTAAAGAAAAAAACCTTATTCTTTCATTCCTTCACTCTCTCTCTCTTTCCTCTTTCCTGTCTCGTCCAATCGGTTTTTCTTCTCCAGTTCTTTTTCCCTAGCCCTTCAACTTTCCTTCCCTCTTCCTCCAGCTTTGGAGTGACCATATGGGTGAGGGAAATGCACCAAATGACACAAGGCAAGGAGGGAAGCCCCAGCCATTTGGGTGATGTGGTGGGCCTTCCAAGACCTCTCTGCCCTGGCTCTGCAGGTGAAGGGAAATCCCTCCGTTCCATGGTTCAGGCATGCCAGCAGCATCCAACCCAAAACAGGCCAGGGAGAGAGGTGGGAGAGCAAGCTCCGGAGGATGTGAGTACAGTGGGCCCTGTATGTTTCCCTGAAGGGTTGAGGAGCAACCCCCCACCAGATCTCATGGCATGTTTGAGGAACCTTGTCTCCTGGGAGGTTGCAGCATTAATTTCTTTCTCCACATCTCCAGCAAGCAGAGATAACTGGACAAAGCCACCCCCTGCCAGCATTGCCAGACCAGTCAGCATGTCTGCAGGGGTGGAGGGGTGATAGTCCATCCACCCTTCTCTCTCTTCCCATGGTCCATCATCACCACCACCCTAGAGACCCAGGAATCAGGTTGTGGATGTCATGTTAGCCATGCTAGAGTTTATAGAGTTTAGAGACTTCTACATTGGGATCAGAGGGCCTTCCCAATTCTGGGGGAGGGTAGCCGGATGTTATTTAACTGGGGTGGACTCTTCTGAATCAGAGAATCAAGGGGGATTAACCAAGCATGGGCCTCCCCCCAAAAAACAGAGAGAGAACACCCCTGCCCTTCCAGAGAGCAGATGGATCAGGGAGTGCATCAGCACCTGCTTACTCTACCAGGCCTCATCCTAATGCAGCTACATCTGTGGCTCTGGCAACTAGTGCACCGCTAGCTGAGATTTGTAGAGCAACCATGTGGAAATCTGCTTCCACCTTCCATAGGCACTATAAGCTGAATGCCTTCGCCTTAGCTGAGGGAGCATTTGAGCAGTGGGTGCTTTAGCAAATAGTTAAGCTATAAGGAGCCACAAGTGCCACCTGTCTACCCAACTAAGGAGCTATGATAGGTCCCACATCAGGATGTTCCTCCTTTATCTACTGGCAAAAGAACCATTTGTCTTACCTGTGAGATGGTCATTTCCAGTGAAAGAAGGGACATCCTAGGGCTCAGGGCTGGCACTCAAACAGTTAGGTGTAAATAGTTTGGTCAGGGACAAAGCATAGGGTACCTACCCTCCTAACCTGATCTATACCTGCTTGAGGTTTCCTTCCTGCTTCTTTTACTCACAGTTTTCCCTTTTTTGGGGGGGGGGGAGGAGTAGGAAATGATGATGATGATGATGATGATGATAGAACAGTATTACAGGTGTCTAGGAAATTGGACACCTAGGATTACACAGAAGCATCAGAAGCTATAACATCAACTGGCCTTGTGAGGAGGCTATTGTGTTCCTGCCTATCAGAGAAAAGGGAGGAGAAAACCTATCAGGATGTTAGTCCCTTCTTCCATTGGAAATGACCGTCTCACAGGTAAGATACATGGTGTTTTAAAGAACCAAGCAGAAAGTTCAGAAATAGCCAGTTGCTCTTAAAATAAAAACAATAGAGAAAGTAAATTAATTACAGTAATTTAACTAAATTTTCAGTACCTAATAGTAACACACCAAGGTGGCTTTCAGGAGAAGGAGTCTCTGAGTATAGCTATGTGGTCTTTTGGATATCCAGATGAATTTTAAAAAGCTGTTATCTTTTATACAGGTGAGCATCTAGCAGAGAGGGAAATTTAACCATCCAGGTAATTTCTGCAAGGCCAAGTCATCCTGAAATGTGCATAGAAATGCAGTTTTCTGTGCACATTCCAGCTGCATGGCTCTTCAATATATTTCCAGAAAGCAAGAGGTAGGGAGGCTGGGTTTGTTGCAAATAATAGTTAGCTGACACTGTTTGTATTAAATGATTCTGCCAGTCCAGCAAAGGGCTTCTTCCAAACATCCTCCTTGTCCTGCCTCCTCTGATTTTGGAGTGCCAAAAGCCTGGCACATAAGATAAAGTTGGATCTATAGTAACCAGAACAAGGAATTGAATTTCTAGAGAAGAATGCCAATCACTCACTTACTGATGTGCCTTCCAGTGCTTCTGTGAGCCTTCCCAATGTTGACCAATGTGCTGTGAATCCTTCTGGTTTTAATATTCGCCTCACAAGGAGGCCCTTTCGGAGCCAACATGCCATGAAGAGCTACAGAGGCTGTAGAAAGCAAATGCGTCCAAGGAGGATGGGAGGGGATGGCAGCTTGAGACCATGTGCTCCATTCACATTCCCTGAGGTATCAGGCTCCTGTGCAATTTGCCAGTGACTTCTGTCCCACTCCTGATTGGACTTGTATCCCTGATATTCTGCCTAGCTTACTGTGTGTGTGCACATATGCATGTTGGGGGGGGGCATGAGTCTCTGTCCCACAGAGTGATCTCAGTTCTCTGTGCCTTGGGAGGAACACACTTTTCTCTCTCTCTCAATCTCCCCCCCCCCTTTCTGCAGAGCCAAGCCATGCGCATTGTCCGAACTGTGGGGCAAGCATTTGAGGTCTGTCACAAGCTGAGCCTGCAGCACACTCAGCAGAATGCTGATGGACAAGAGGACAACCAAAGTGAGAAGGGCAGCGAGGACTTGGAGGCACCAGGTATATAGAAAAGAGGGACAGGGCTGTTAGTCATCCTAAGATTTTCTATGTACAGCCATTCAGGCTTTGAAGAAAGCACTGATTGAGAGGAGCAAAGGGGCCTGGGAAACTGCTCAGGAGAGCAGAATGGACTCCAGCATATTCTCATATTGGCAACCCAAAGCAAGCTGAGAAATGCTCCCATTCCTCTAACACAGAGTTGAAAGTGCATGCAGAATCACCACTTCCTCATGTTTGCACATACTGGCCACACTGAGATGCTACTACCTTACTTAATCCTCACATAAGAGCTGTGAGGGACTGCCTTGGTTTTCCTCACTGATGAGTTCTTAATCTCTCACAGCCCGTGGCCTACCTGAAGTTGAGCCTGTCAGCACTGCTGAGGAAACAGACATTGATGCTGTGGACATTGGACTTCCAGGGAACAACCACTTGGGGTTCAACAGGGGAGTGACGGATCTTGATGCTGTTGGTAGAGAATCCCCTGGACTGCTTTCCACCAAGGTACCTTCCATCTCTAGGGGAAAATGAGCAGGGAATGTCTGTGGATTGCCAGCTGATTGAATTAAGTGTCTGGAAAAGAGGAAGCAGTCACATCCATTACTCAGACCTCACAGAGAGCAGGAGGGAAGGAGACATCTGCATAGCTAAAGGCTCCAGGCTACTCAAGCAAATGGACCAAGCTGCACAATCTCTGGGTGCAGTCTTTCAGGAGGAGCTTAAGTTCACCAGTTGACTGGGGTGATGGTGTGGTTTTCTTTGTCTTAAGTATGGCTAATCAGTGTGACAAAAAACACTTCCTGGAGTGTCCCCAAAGGCAATGCTGTTGTGCTGTATATTGAACTTCTGTCTATTTTCCTGTTGTTCCAAGGAGGGTGACTTGAGACATTTTGCTACCTGGGTCCATAATAGTGGTCCCTGTGCCCTTTAGTCCACTTTTACCTCAGTGGTCGCCGCGAGACTGCATCCTCCCACACCTAGGGGTAACAAGGGGATGTCATGTGGTTCCAGGCAGGCCATACGCTTCCAACACCTCCCTGACTGCCAGCATCTGCCACTTGAGGAGACCACCTCATTCTGTCCAATGAGGGTCCCTTCTCAAAGGCTGGTGAAATTAGGTAGACTGCTTCATAAAGCCAAATGATACAGAAAAGGCCCAGCTCATCACACTGCCTCTGCTTCTTCCACACCTCATATTAGCAGGAAGTAGTTGAATTCATAGAATCATAGAATTGCAGAGTTGGAAGAGACCACAAGGGCCATCCAGTCCAACCCCCCTGCCACGCAGGAAATCACGATCAAAGCATCCCTGACAGATGGCCATCCAGCCTCTGTTTAAAGACCTCCAAGGAAGAGACCCCACCACGCTCCAAGGGAGTGTGTTCCACTGCTGAACAGCTCTTACTGTCAAAAAGTTCCTCCTAAGGTTGAGGTGGAATCTCTGTTCCTGGAGCTTGCATCCATTGCTCTGTGTTCCAGTCTCTGGAGCAACAGAAAACAAGCCTGCTCCATCCTCAACGTGACACCCCTTCAAATACTTAAACAGGGCTATCATATCCCCCCTTAACCGTCTTTTTTCCAGGCTAAACATACCCAGCTCCCTAAGTCTCTCCTCATAAGGCATGGTTTCCAGACCTTTCACCATTTTAGTTGCCCTTCTCTGGACACGCTCCAATTTTTCAATATCTTTTTTGAATTGTGCCCAGCACTGGACACAGTATTCTAGGTGAGGTCTGACCAAGGCAGAATAGAGTGGCACTATCACTTCCCTTGATCTAGACACTATACTTCTATTGATGCAGCCCAAATCGCATTGGCCTTTTTAGCTGCCACATCACACTGTTGACTCATGTTCAACTTGTGGTCTACTAGGACTCCTAGATCCTTTTCGCACGTAGTCTCATTCAGCCAGGTCTCCCCCATCCTATATCTATGCATTTCATTTTTCCACCCTAAGTGCAGTACTTTACATTTCTCCGTATTGAATTTCATTTTGTTAGCTTTGGCCCAGCTCTCCAGTCTATCCAGGTCATTTTGAATTTTGATCCTGTCCTCTAGGGTATTAGCTACTCCTCCTAATTTGGTGTCATCTGCAAATTTGATAAGTATGCCCCTAATTCCCTCATCCAAGTCATTGATAAAGATGTTGAATAGCACTGGGACCAGGACCGAACCCTGTGGCACCCCACTGGTCACATCTTTCCAAGACAAAGAGGAGCCACTGCTGAGCACCTTTGGGGTTCGGCCGGTCAACCAATTACAAATCCATTGAACAGTTAACTTGTCTAAGCCACATTTTACAAGCTTGTTTGCAAGAATGTCATGGGGAACTTTATCAAAGGCCTTACTGAATTAAGTGACATTCCTGCCCGGCCTACAGCAGTTTTGTCTATGGGACATAAAGATATGGCCTAGGCCCCTAGGGGATCTGTGTGACCTCCTTTCCTGGACAGAGCTTGGGGTTTATCCTCATGATCATGCCTTCCTGCTATATGATACCAGCTTCTGTGAATTTTGGATGTGGGGGTCACCTTAGGTGTTAGGGAAAGTAGTACCCACAGGTACTGTGGGGGGAGGGGAGCGCCACTGAATAACTCCTTATGGGGTATCATGGCGACCTAGCTGCCAACATCACTTCTGGTCTTCTATGCTAGCCCTGGCAGATTAATTGTGTGTGTGTGTGTGTGTGAGAGAGAGAGAGAGAGAGAGAGAGATTTGATCCCTGCATCTGTTTGTATTTTTCAGAGTTCGCTTCATAAAGAAAATACCCTAACGGCTTCTCCCAAGATGCTGCTTCTTTCTTCTGCCCAGATGCCTGAGCCAGAGGTCCCTCTATCTGCTCACCATCAAATGCAGTTTCTGCAGCAGCTCTTGCAGCAGCAACAGCAACAAACTCAAGTTGCTGTAGCCCAGGTTACTGTCCATTCTGCATGTCAAGGGGATAGAGAGAAGTCCTAGCACTGATCACCTGAGCAGAGAAAGCCTGTGAAAATGAGACCTTCTGAGTTCCCAGTCTTTCTGCCTTTTGGCTGAGAACCAGCAGGGATTTAAAGGGGAAGAGCCTTGGAACAGACCTATGCATTCTGGTTTTCACTGGGTTGCCTCTAAGAGTAATCTTTGTCACTTATGCCTGAAGTTTAGCTAACACACATTGGAAACTGCTTAATGCAGTATAGATGTGTAAATTGCTATTGCTTAAACAATTTGTAAGCTGTTCTGGGAGCTTTTGTGGCTGAAGAGCAGGGTATAAATACCTTAAATCAATCAATCAATAAATTAATAAGCTTATAGAAAATTTAGGTTGGTTACCTGGCAGATACGGTAGATATCTCTCTTTTAGATCTCTCTTCCCCATTTGTTTTTTCTTGTGTTTTGAATTGCTTGCTCTATGTTTCTACCCAGGGAAAGCTCTTCATTCTACATTCTCTCCACTGGGATTTCTTTGTGCTTTTTTTTTTTATCTCCAACTTTTTCTCTCTATATGCTATTCTTGGGTGATTTCAACATATCTGTGTTTTCAACCTCAGTAGGAAGCCTGTGCCACCCAGGCCTCTACTCTGTCCCAAACCATCACCGTTTCAGACTTGATGTCCAAGGTGGTAGTGATAGTCTTTATTCCTAAACTACCCTTGCCTCAGTTATTCACAGTATCCATTGATAATGTCACTATCTACTTGCAAAACCCTGGTTTACCATTGACAACTCCAGCCTTACCCATTCTGGTGACCTCCAGATGTTTTGGATTGAAACGCCTATCATCTTCACCTAACAGGGAAATAGTTATGGATGATTCAAGTTCATACTTTAAAACTCCTGGAAGGCACCAGATTGGGAAAGGCTGGATTACACCCATTCTTTTTCTGTCAACATTCAGTCTCTGTCATATGTCTTTCCTCTGTACAACATTGTGAAAATTCACTCTTGCAGAGACTTTACGAATATGCAAGAAATGCAACCACATATTTTCTGACTGTGATCTTCCCTTTTCCATCCTTTAAACACTGGCAGTAGCCAGAGCAGAATTTCAGCAGTCAGTAGCACATTCATCAGGGAACTGCTGCTGCCGCTGCTGCTACTGCCAAAGAAGATGACACTGCATTCAACGCTCTTCCGCATTTCCATCCTGCAGGTGCATTTGTTGAAGGATCAACTGGCATCAGAGGCAGCTGCCCGCCTTGAGGCCCAGGCCCGAGTACATCAGCTCCTGTTGCAGAATAAGGACCTCCTTCAGCATATCTCACTCTTGGTGAAGCAGGTGCAGGAACTGGAGGCAAAGCTGTCGAGAACTAGTACTAGTAAGAGCTTCCTTTCCATCTTTTTTATTCAACTGGTTCTACTTCACATATGTAGTATTCTTTTCATTTTACAATGTCAGTTCCTTTCCAAGGTTTGTATTCACTCTCACAATAACACTATGAGGCAGGACATTAAAGGGAGTATACACTCTTTATCTATTTATGATTAACTGATGGATGGGATCAAAATATTGATAGGTTGCTTTTTTCTAATTGCTAAAAGTTTACAGGGCATTAATAAAACCACAAATAAAACAAAAGCAACGTAAACACAATCCAGTATTCAAGCCAAATTGCCATAGAAATACTTGACTCAAAAGCTATCCCAAAGAAAAAGACCTTGCAGCCCTTACATAAAGAAAACAAAGAGGAAGTTAACCTCAACTGGTGCAGATTTGCTTGCAGAGTCCTCAGACCTAGTCCTCACCATCTTCAGGTTTTTTTTTGTTTTTTTTTTTGGTAATGTCTGGGAAAGTTCTCACTCTAGAGACTTAGGAGAGCCAGTGCTAGTCAGATTAAGTTGTATTCGATTTCATGAACCAAGGGTTTGATTCAGTGAGAAGCAGATGTACATATTCATATTGCTCTTTTACAGAGCAGCAAATGGGGATGAGAGTATGTAATATGTATATCTCTAGGAAATCTTGAAGGTATCACCTGATTCTCATTTCTGGGATAATCTGCAGAAATATGCAGAAACTCAACCGAGAAATTCCAGTAATTATGGGTCTTCTGGGTGAGGACAGATGGTGTGGATTGATGTCCTTGCTTTAGCTCCACCGCAGGCAAAGCTTGGGCAGCAAAATAGCCAGTTAGGAGGCACGTTCCAGCTGGTGAAAACTCTCTCTGGACAGGGAGAGAGCATGAGATTACTCATGCGTGGGAAGACCACTGAAACCTTAGTGGTCGTGAGGGGGGGTCTTGAGAGTAACATCAGACTCAAACCACCTAAGCAAGTCTTTAATGAACACTGGACCTGCAAAAATGTTCACTTTCTTAAGCACATCTTAATGCACTAATTTACAGTTGAAGAGAGATTGCGATTGGTGGCGAGATTAAAACCTCAGTGTGTTGCCTTTTTTTGTAAACTATTTATTTAATGGATTTATATCTTTAGTTCAGTTTAGTTTAAAAGTAAAAAAGCTTAACGAAGTTGTGGCTCAACAAAGCTATAAACAGATAAAGGGGACAGTAATTTTAAAAAGATAGATGATTTCTTACTTTGTTTTTGATTAATGTACTTTGTGAATATTGAGGCTGACTAGGTAAAAAGACTAGACCTCTGTGTGAATGTGGATTGTTTATTATATTTTATTTTAAAAGGAAGTAGCCAGTTGGTGGAAAAAACAAAACAGAAGATAAGGCTAAGAAAGCCAGACTGTGCTTTTGGAACTACGAAGACTACCTTTGGACTAAATTGTCACCTTAATGGAAAGGCAACTTAGAGAGAGAGACAAATGAGAGGCTTGCTTTGATTAGTAACCTTGCAATTATTGTATCTCTATTTTAGATTTGCTGAATATGTCAACCATTAAAAAACCAACAAAAACTATGGAAATAAGGAAGCGGTCTACAGACTTAAATCTGAAAAAGAAGGTTAAAAAAAATCAAAGAAATAGTAATGCAACTGGCTGGGGATGTAAAACTAATTAATGATAAAGTGGAAATGTTTGGAAAGTAAAATTGAGAATATAAATAAAGAGATGGAAAGGGATTTTGACAACTTGGCACTGCGTAAATTGAGATGAAAAGAATTTTGTTTGAGATTTAGAGCAATTTTGGAGGCTCCTGGAGAAGACATTAGAGAAAAGATAGTTAAATCTGTAGCAAGGTTTTTGGAAAGACATAGAGATTACATGGATCTAGAGATTGATAAAGTCTACAGGATTAACACGTGGTTTGCAAGATTGGACTTGTCCACTTTGTTAGGAAAATGGCTAGAGACCAAATCCTACAACAGCATTTTGAGACCAGATTGAAGATTGGCAACATGGGTGTTATACTGCTGACGGAAATTCCTATTAGGATATTGCCTAAGAGAAAAGACTACTTCTTTCTGACAGATAAATAGAAAAGGATTCCATTTAGATGGAATAAGCTGGAAGAAGTGATTTTTACCTTCAAACAACAAACATTTCAACAATAAACATAATAACAATCATCTGTTCTTCAGCAGGTCTTAAATTAGGTAAATTCAACCTCATATGAACAACAACACATGACATATTGTGGTAGCCATTTGCATTCTAATGTATATTTGCTAAATGCTGTAATCTTACAATCACTATTTTGGGTCAGACTAGATAGCCCATGAGACTCTGGGACTCTGCAAAGTCTTTTTCCTTTTACTCTTAGGCCTAGTCAATGTTCCTTACTAATAAACTCTATGTTCCATAAACATATGATATGCTGATGTAAACAATTCTTTCTCTAATAACGCTCGAACTGTACCCAAGTGCTCCTAAGCTATCTGTCTTGCACTTTCTGAACTATCAACAATAGTCGCAGAGAAATTGCTGACACCAAAGAGAAGGAGGAGGGAATTGTTTTTGCATACTGTCATTATACTGTATAAAGCTATTCTGTAGTCATGGCTCGGGACTCTGACTCTTTGGAAGATATTCCAGTCAGGCCCACTGGTGTAATAAAACTCACTTTCCAATCCAAGGGTCTGCTATTCCATGATTTCTGCAACAATATTATACTGTGTCATGATTTATTCAACAAAAATAAAGCCAAAATGGAGAAGCCATATGTGAAAAACTAAGTACACCCTTACTGCTTCCATAGGAATTAAGATGCTGAGTAGCAGATGGGTGCTACTAAACAAATGCCCCAAATGCCCACACATCAGCAAGTGTGACCACCTCTATAAAAGCCAAAGTTTTAGCAGTTGGCTGTTTTGGAGTGTTCAGGTGTGTGTTAACACAATGCCAAGGAGGAAAGGCATCAGCAATGATTTCAGAGAACCAATTGTTGCTGCTCATCAATCTGGGGAGGGTTAAAAGGCCATTTCCAAACAATTTAAAGTCCATCATTCTTCAGTGAGAAAGATTATTCAAAAGTGGAAAACATTCAAGACAGTTGCCAGTCTTTCCAGGAGTGGACATCCCAGCAAATATGACCGTGTAATGCTCAGAGAAATTGAGATGGGGGGGGGACCAAAAACCCAAGAGGTACTTCTCAAAGACTACTGGCCTCCATTACCATGTTAAATGTTAAAGTTCATGACAGTACAATTAGAAAAAGACTGAACCAGTATGCTTTGTTTGGAAGAGTTGCCAGGAGAAAGCCTCTTCTCTCCAAAAAGAACATGGCAGCATGGCTTAGGTTTGCAAAGTTGCATCTGAGCAAACCACAATACTTCTGGAACAATGTCATTTGGACAGACGAGACCAAAGTGGAGACGTTTGGCCATAATGTACAGTGACAAACATTGTCTCCATCTTCAAAAAGGGGAAAAAAGAGGATCCCAACAATTATCGTCCAGTTAGTCGGACATCAATACCGGGGAAGATTCTAGAGCAGATCATTAAACAGAGAGTCTGTGAACATTTAGAAGGCAATGCCATGATCACAAAAAGTCAACATGGGTTTCAGAGAAACAAGTCATGCCAGACTAATCTGGTCTCTTTTTTATATATATAAAATTACCAGCTTGGTAGCTGAAGGGAACACTGTGGATATTGCATATCTTGATTTCAGTAAGGCCTTTGACAAGGTTCCCCATGACATTCTTGCAAACAAGCTTGTAAAATGTGGGCTAGACAAGTTAACTGTTCAATGGATTTGTAATTGGTTGACCGGCTGAACCCAAAGGGTGCTCAGCAGTGGCTCCTCTTTGTCTTGGAAAGATGTGACCAGTGGGGTGCCACAGGGTTTGGTCCTGGGCCCAGTGCTATTCAACATCTTTATCAATGACTTGGATGAGGGAATTAGGGGCATACTTATCAAATTTGCAGATCACACCAAATTAGGAGTAGCTAATACCCTAGAGGACAGAATCAAAATTCAAAATGACCTGGATAGACTGGAGAGCTGGGCCAAAGCTAACAAAATGAAATTCAATACGGAGAAATGTAAGGTACTGCACTTAGGGTGGAAAAACGAAATGCATAGATACAGGAGGGGGGAGACCTGGTTGAATGAGACTATGTGTGAAAGGAATCTAGGTGTCGTAATAGACCACAAGTTGAACATGAGTCAACAGTGTGATGCAGCAGCTAAAAAGGCCAATATGATTTTGAGCTGCATCAATAGAAGTATAGTGTCTAGATCAAGGGAAGTAATAGTGCCACTCTATTCTGCCTTGGTCAGGCCTCACCTAGAATACTGTGTCCAGTTCTGGGCACCACAATTCAAAAAGGATATTGACAAACTGGAATGTGTCCAGAAGAGGGTGATTAAAATGGTGAAAGGTCTGGAAACCATGCCTTATGAGGAAAGACTTAGGGAGCTGGGTGTGTTTAGCCTGGAAAAAAGACGGTTAAGGGGGGATATGGTAGCCCTGTTTAAGTATTTGAAGGGGTGTCACATTGAGGATGGAGCAAGCTTGTTTTCTGCTGCTCCAAAGACTAGAACACGGAGCAATGGATGCAAGCTCCAGGAACAGAGATTCCACCTCAACATTAGGAGGAACTTTTTGACAGTAAGAGCTGTTCGGCAGTGGAACACACTCCCTCAGAGCATGGTGGGGTCTCCTTCCTTGGAGGTCTTTAAACAGAGACTGGATGGCCATCTGTTGGGGATGCTTTGATCATGATTTCCTGCGTGGCAGGGGGTTGGACTAGATGGCCCTTGTGGTCCCTTCCAACTCTACAATTCTATGATTCTATGAAGGTGTACTTAGTTTTTCACACATGGTTTCTCCATTTTGGCTTTACTTTTGTTGAATAAATCATGACACAATGTAATATGTCATTTGTTGTTGTTCATATGAGGCTGTATTTACCTAATTTTAAGACCTGCTAAAGAACAGATGATTGTTATTATGTCCTGATATGTAAAACCATAGAATTCAAAGTGGGTGTACTTTCTTTTTCATTCAGCTGTATAACTGTGCCCATATGCTTCTCCATTTCCTTGTAGTTTCCAGAAGCAGAACATAGAGTGACAAATTACACAGTTTCCCATAACTTCACTTTGCTATCACATGGCAGAATTCAGCTCTCCTTGTGCAGCATTTGTATCCTTCAGTCATTTGGACATTTGTAATACTGATTTGTGCTAAGATCATAAGAAATTAATAAATGTCTGATTAATTTCTGAAATAAATGTCTGATTCAGATGCTCTGCAAGGGATGGGAACAACAAGAAATATGTATTGGGGAGAAAACCTAAGTTCAAAACAGTATACAAGTGATTTGTTTTCAGTTTGGAGGACAGCAGGTTTGATGTTGGAAATCATCATCTTGGTGGGTGAGCTGCCTTCTCTTGCACTTGAGACAGAAGAGGTGACTGACTCAATGCTTCTCTTTCTCTCCCTTCAGTGGGCTCTCAAGACAGTTTGCTGGAAATCACCTATCGTTCAGCAGCCCTGCCCGTTTTGTGTGATCCCACCACCCCTACGCCTGAGGACACACACCTGCTCCAGTTCGACCCCAATTTCTCCACCATTACCAGCTCTCTGGGCAGCCCCTTAGGTAGGAGTGACTGCTTGGCAAAGCTGGAATGCTTCCACTTCCACTCCTACACTGTACCTCCCTTGGGCAGCTTGGAGCTTATCAGGTTCCGTGAGTCTGGGATTGTCTCTGAGTATGAGTCCAACACGGATGAGAGTGAGGAGTGGGACTCATGGGTCCAGGAGGAATCACTTCGTCTGCTCTGTGTTCTGAACAAAGAGGGGCTGGGAGATAGCCTGGATGAAGAAGTTGCCGTATAAAAGGAAGCAGAACTGTTTTTTTAGGTTTGTGGCAAGTAATAGGAGAGAGAACCTGTGGTTCAGGCATATAGACCTAAATAACCCTATCTTTTGTTGTTGCTTTCTGTGTCTAAGCACAGATTCCTCACTGGAGAAGGAATATGCTCCCTCGTATTCTATTGGGGAACAGTGTTTCAATGACATGCTGTTGTGCTACCTTGGAAACAAAATAGGATTACTGTTTCTCTGCCGAAGATGGTGGGCATTTCTTAAGGCATCCAAAGGAGTCCACTGTTATTACACCAGAATTAGCATTGGGCACTACTTTCAGCACTTTTCTCAGAGAAAAAGGAGTTAAACCTTTAAGGCAGAAAAAGTAGTCTTGAGAAGCCCAGCAGTGTTTGATGATATCTCAAAAGCCTGCTGTCTGAGTGAGCAAGGATGCCAAGGAGCAGGAGATGTGGCTTTAGTGTCCTGCATAGTTCTTTTGCCCCCTCCATAACTATTGAAAAGAGAACAAATTGAAAGCAGATCTAGCCAACACAATGCAAATTTGTCTAATTTGCATAGTGTATGAAGGTGGCAGAATTCAGGTATGCAATCTTTTGTAATGAATGTGTTTGGCTTTGGTACAGACTGGGATTGTGAATATTGTGGGGACAGATTTAGTTTAGAATATACACTGTCCTGCTTTTATAGAAAACTTCCCAAGTTGTTGCTTTTACTGTTTAGGACTGCCACTGTTTAGCTTCCAGACAGTCTTGGGTTTGTGCAAATTGAAGGAAACATTTTAGTTATGTGTGGAAAAATTGTTCAATGAGAGTTGAGATTTCTCCTGGAAATGTGAATCTGGCCACTTCTCAAAACACTGCTGAATGCAGTTTAAATTTTTCAGGTGCCACCCAGTTCCAGAAGAGTAACTGATATTTCCTCATTATGGCATTTTAGACACTGATTAACATGTCTGATTTGGGGATTCTTTTATGTTCCCTGCACATGTAGCTGTAATAAAATAGAAGCAGCTTCTCCATAGTACCATATTACATGTTATCATGATTTGTGTGATTGATGCAGTGCTATGATCATGGGCAATTATATGGCTCTTTTTAACATCATAGTTTCCTCCCTTACAATGTGATGCTGATTGCATAGTAAAAACTGGTATTGTGTCAGTGCATTGTTCTCACACAGGTCACAGCTATTTAGAATAATACCAGAGCAGGTTTTATGCTGCTTTGGCTATATATGAAGAGGGCATCTTGCCTCCAAAAGCTCAAGCACCAGCACATCAGGTTATACAGTACCACATGTGCAGAGCTACTTACTGCTGCTGCTTAAATGGGTATTTTTGGCTAGGAGCAAAAAAACTTCATCTGATTTTAATCCTGCTTTTATCATTTCTTTACAATATGTGTCAGGTTCTCTCCTATTTCTGGAACAGCCAACTGAAATAATTCATCTCCCTTCCTGCCTGTTCTGGTCAAGCCATAGTAGGGATATTAAATCTTCTCTTATTTTGTACTTACCTTCAAGAATGAAGAATTCAAACATTTTCTCCATGCTAGACGAGATTATAAGCTTCGTAAGAGTTTAATAAGAGTTTTACACATTTTTTGATGATATTCCACATTTGGAAATGTTTTTGTGGAAGTTTTATTTGTACAAAAAAATAAATGTTGTTGAAAAAAGTAGTGTTTGTTATGCAAAAAAAAACCCAAGTGTATTTTGTGGGGGGAAAATCGTTGTGCAAAACCTGGGTTTAATTAGGACTCCAAACCAATGTTTTTGTACAAATGAAATTTTCATGCAAAAGGTCTCCAAGGCAGCAAATCTCATGATGGTTGACTATTTTTCAACGAGCTGTCTCTGTGTCAAGACAACCTTTCTTGTTTTGATGACTGAATGCCAGAGAAAAATTTATAAGTATTTTTCACATCTCTGAGCAAATTCTTATCGAAGCTAGTTTCCAAAGGCTAGAACTGGCAAGTGTGATAAGGTCTCAGCCCTTCCTGAACCTCAGGATGAACTGCCAGCACCCAGCCCCAGTCAACACCCTCACCTTTCTGGCTCCCTTTTTGCCTTCCCTTTATTGTTGCTCCAGCAGAGGGAGGGAACGGACGGGAGTTCTGCCTCCCCCATCCCCATGTTTGGTACGTATGTTTCTGTGGCTGTATATAGGAGTGAAGGAGCATTGGGTAATTGCCAGCACTACTTATCACAGGACTGATAGGAAAATTACATGTTTCCAGTACTCTTTGTAGTTGGCACTCAGCCATCACAACATGCCAGAAATAAGAAGGGAAGGGAAAGGGAAGAAAATCCCCTTCCCTTCTTCCAGTGCTTGAGCAACAGTGAAGGCATTTGTTTTGCTTCCCTGTTATTATTGTAGTCTTTGCCATCATCATTGATATATCATTCTCCAGGCTTGTGAGGAATAGTCACTTCCAGTCAGGAGGCTTAGGGGGAAATGAGTCAATAATGGAAGATCTGTAGTTAACATTTGCCAAGGCATTTTCTATGCACCCAAGGCTTTACTTGTAAATGTTGTTTATGGAATGTGGCAGGAACATGGAAAAATAATGCTGCAACACAGGGACGTTTGCTGCCTTTAATGTTCAGTTGTGGGCTGCTATGCAGTTCTTTCTCATTAAGCTAATCAGAGATCGGGGGGGGTGTTCTTCGTGTGATTTTTGTACAATAGTATAACTGAAAATTTTTCTAAATAGTTTGGGGAAGGAGTCACTGGAACAACGTTCAAATAATATCCATGTAGTTCAGATGTTTCACCTGTGTTTTCTCATGTTCACTGGAGCAGGTTGGCATTTTAAGCAGCTCTGTGTGGGGGACAAGAATATTAGTATTCCTGGCAGTCAGGTGGCTCTGAAGGCAGATGAAAGCAGCCATGCGTAACTCTTCTGGAACAGACATTATCAACTTGAGAGTGGTGTTTGAGAGGCCTTGCTGAGAGGGGCAGCCTGGGGAAGATAAGGCCTTTCTTTTGTGTCTGTGGTAGCCCAGTTCTCCAACCTCACTTTCTTTTCTACTTTCAGGCCCGTTTACACAGAACAGTCCCTTTTGATAAACCATGGGTTATCAGCCAAGGAATAAGCTGTCTGCCTGTATGCTCCCTCATTGCCCCTCCCATTCCTGCCTGCCTGCCATTGTATGGCTTCAGCGCAGCCTAACTTTAAAAAATCACAGTTTAGTCTAAACCTAATCTTGGCTTCATATGCTTTGGAATAAGCCCATTTAAACAAATGTCTTACTTTGGAAACTGTGATTTAAGAAACTGAGATAGTTTTATTGGTTTTGCATGGTCAGAGAGGAACAAGTAGAGACCACGTGGCCCCACAGCTTGTTTGTGGGCTTATAAACTATGGACTGATAAGGCATTACACCAGGTTGCTGTAATTATAAACCAACACCAGGACCATTGCTTGCTCATGATCAACTGGATTATCAGGGATCCAACTCAGGGAGAAAGTGCCTTTTATATGAATTGGGTGGAGGGTTTATTTCTTCACCCATGTTATTTAAACAGTAATCTAGTTGAAGAATAGAATGGTAGCAGCAGAGCCACAGAACCAACAGCAGCTAAGATGGTGTGGTAGGAGGTTAGTGGCTACTGCCAACATATCCCTCATGCCTAGACCTGCTGTGTAAAATTAGTCTCTGGGCCTTGCTGAGGATATAGATAAGGGAGGGAAATGGGATGTGATGAAATGAAATACAGATAAATGAATACATAGAGATGGAAAGAGTATGTGTAGGCTGAATTGAGGGGGAAAGATATTAGGTGATATAGAGAAAAGCAGGTAGCACAAAGACTGGAACCAGCCCAGAACAGAGGGATTAATATGCCCATCTCTGATCATGGCAGGTGCCTCAGATGAGAAAGGATAATTTGAAAAAAATACACTAATTCAGCTCAACAATGGCCATTTTAGCAGGTATTGTGTAGAGGTAGCTCCACACTCACCCACTTGTATGCTTAAACCTGAATCTTCTTTCAGATTGTCTGCTTCGAGTTCCTGGCATTCCTATTTGTTTACAACATAGATGTTTCCTTCATGAAGTCCTTTGGGCTTTCTGTTTCTTTTTGTTCTTTCCTTTACTTAGAAGAGTGTTTGTTAATGGATTTACTTTCTGTGTAAGTGCACTTAACCCCTGGGTGATGGTGTTAGCTTCTTGGCTTTTGCAAAATAAATCTTTCTTATTTCTCAACCTAAACTGTTGTTTCTGCTTTCTTTGCTTCCTTTGCTTTCCCTTTATCTTCCTAAACTTGTGCTTTATGTTGTATCACGTGAAACATGAATGTGGCTGATTTATTTAAGGCTTATCACAATCACTAGAGAAAAGTTTCCACATCTGGAAAGAAGGAAAGGCACCTGCACCTCTTTCAAAAAGGAACTTCCTTCACACAAACAACATCATGCAGATACTAGTTCTAACCTCTGGAGCAGCAGAGAACAGGCCTGTTCCCTCCTCTCTGTGACAGCCCTTAAGGTATTTAAAGAGTGCTGTCAAGATCCCCAGTGGATGCCTGAAAATGCAGATAGTACTGAACCCTAGACCAGTTATACCAGTAATATTTTCAGACCGTGGTTTACCACGGATAACCGAAACCATAGAAAGCAAAACCATAGATGGGGAGTGAAACTGTATTTTTTTGGACCGAGATTGATGGCAGGTAACTGAAACCATGGAAAGCAAACCATGGTTAAGAGAAGACAACTGTACTATTATTGCAATCTTAGGCTGCATATCTATTCTCTTCCTTGGTGATTTGTTCTTCTTTCCATTCTTTATATATGCTCTTTTTTATTTTAACATGCTCCTTGAGTTTAAGATCTTTCCCATTTTTCTTCTTCCATGAGATTGTTTGTGATAGTGCTTTTTGCAACACCTTCTTCAACAACTCTCACCCTTGCTGGATATCTTTTTCCTTTAGCTTCACTAGCTATGGGATTCCACCCAGTATTTCCATAAACTTGTTAAAATCAGCTTTACTGAAATCCAAGGTCCATGTTTGACTATACAGTTGCGCCCACCCTCCACATCTTGGGGGGGTCGGTTCCTGGATTTACCATGGATAACAGCAAACCCTATTCCATAGAGTTGTATTGGAGAACCTAGAAGATACCTAGACAGGATGCCTCTCTGGGCATTTTGCAGCATAACTACTAATTCTTGCATCTTTGAGGTTTCTGGGATTTGTTATTAAAAGCATAGAATCATAGAATTGCAGAGTTGGAAGAGACCACGAGGGCCATCCAGTCCAACCCCCCTGCCACGCAGGAAATCTTGATCAAAGCATCCCCGACAGATGGCCATCCAGCCTCTGTTTAAAGACCTCCAAGGAAGGAGACCCCACCATGCTCCGGGGGAGTGTGTTCCACTGCCAAACAGATCTTACTGTCAAAAAGTAAGATGATACTGTCAAAAAGCATCATCCACCACTTTTCTTGGTTTCGTGACCTGTTGTAGATGTCGACTTTTAGTATCTTAAAAACTCATAACATCCAGTGTAGTGCTTTCTGGGGTAGCCCCAAAGACTGGGACTTGTACTGCTGAGAAGTGCTGATGTATTCTCACTTTGTAACAAAAAACACATTCACATTTATGGTGGTGTTCTAATAAATGGGAATAAATATGTCTCTATGCCAAAGGCATACCTAGCAGGCTTTCATGACAGAACAATGGAGATAAGTAGTGAGAAAAATATACCTTGGTCAATTACTTGAATAGTTAAAATGAACTGTAGCAAACCAAACAAAAAACAAAAGTGAGTGTTTGATTATAACAGTTGGGTCCACTTGACTTTATGTGGTAGGAACTTTCTCCCTCTAAATTCTTTGGAGCAGGGTTGTTGTTACTAGTGCTGGCATTCTTGAAGTGGCTCTGAGGAATAAAGGTCCATTCACTGAACCATCCAGTGATACATATGTAGGAAACAGCCCACATCTGGAGAAAAAGCAGGAGCCAAAATGGCCCTTAAGTTACAATATGAAAACCTAAGAAGAACCCTGCTAATCCATACCATCATATCCAGTATCCCATTTCCAGCAGGGACCAGTTGGGATGCTTCTGTGAACCCCCACAAAAATAGAACATAGTTACAGCATTGTCTCCTTTTCTTTGTAATCCGAGGAACTGGTATTTAGAGGAATACTGCTTGTGAACCTGGAAGTTTCTTTAAACTATTACAGCTGTTGATGGGTATGATCCCTCTAAATTTGTCTAATTCCTTTCAATCCATCAAAGTCAGTGGCTGTTATCACATCTTGAAGCAACAAATTCCATTAATTAATTGGGTTTTCATATGAAGAAGTATTATTGTCATCATTTGAAATCAGCTTCATTGGATGACCCAGGGTGTTGGTGTTATGAGAGAGGATGTCAATCATCTCTCTGTCTACTTTCTCTACACAGGGAGTAATTGTATAAACTTCTAATATCTATCCACACCCTCTATATTTTTTTCTACACTTAATTTCTTTCTTCATAGGGCAAGTATTCCCAGCCTGCCCATCTCTTTAGGACATCATTTTGGTTGCCCTTTCCTTCCATCCTACATGTTCAAGCTCCAAAAAATCCTTTTGTGATGTGTTAATCAGAATTCTACACCATATTTCAGATGTAGTAGCTGCAAAATATATTTATGGGCAGGCATTATCATACTAGAATTTTTGTCTTCACTCCCTTTCTTAATAATATGTAGAACACTTTCCAAAAACAAAAACAGCAGGCAGCACTTACACTGAGCAGTCTGCCATAATCACGCATCCTTTGTTCAGACCTCATTCATGCTTGATAAAGTTAGGATTTCTTTAAATTGCCCATGGGCAATCTCATTTGCCATTTTGTACTCTATTTACCTTGCCTGGAATAGTCTTTTTCAATCTCCTCATAATCTACTTGGCCTTTCCTCACCCTAAATAATGTAGTGTCATCTTCCTACTCAGCCTCTTTTTACCTGCCCTATTTCAGATAATTTAAGAATACACTACGTAACACCGCTCCCAACACAGGTCTTAGTGAATTCACTGCTTATTGTCTTCCACGGTGAAAACCTGGTACAGCTGCTCATACCTTTGACAAAAGCACCCTACCATCTGCATGCATCATCATTAGCTATTCTGGCTACAGCTGATGGGAACTGCAGTCCAACAACATCTGGAGGGACACAATGAACCTTCCCTTAGAAAATATTGAGCTGAAAATAAATCCATGCAATACATGTTAAGGAAATGGGAAGGTGCTAATAAATAAATAAATAAATAAATGGTAGAAAAGCCTAACTAAGAGAGCCAGGGTGATGTAGTGGTTTGAGTGTTGAACTACGACTCCAGGGTTCGAATTCCTGCTCAATCAGGGAAGCCCACTGGGTGACCCTGGGCAAGTCACACTCAGAGGAAGGCAAAGGCAGGCCCCCTCTGAACAAATCTTGCCAAGAAAATCTTGTGATAAGTTTGCCTTAGGATCACCACAAGTTGGAAACAACTGGAAGGCACACAACAATAAAAGAGGCCTCACTGGTTTTTACAGTCATTTTGCTTGTTTGTTCTTAAATAAAGATCTGTGCCTCTACAATTCAGCTTCTTCCATGCCTACATGGCTTGGCAGCATTTACCCTCCAGCTGGTTAAGAATTCCCTGCCATCACCAAATGTGTCATGGCACCTCTTCCAGAGAACTGACAAATCAGATGCAGAAGAAGCGGGCCCTTCATTTCCTATACATATTGGACCAACATGTGTAGAGGGAGTAGGACCATGCTAGCTAGTCCTTCCCTTGATGTGACAAACACTAAGCCTTCAGAGTTAGGGCTAATTAATAAGACCCTATTTCCCCTCCCCCATCCCTTTCATCTGTTAGTCCAGCTTATGAGGGAGACATCCAGAGAACACTACCCTTTGTCAGGCTTCCCAGCCCTGACAGCATTCAAGGAGTGGCAGTGTGAGGAACCTGCCTGCTACCAGTCAGATCCACAGGCAAAAGATATTCACAGGAAGGGTGACACCTGGTTTGATGGCAGTACATGCGAAAGGGAGCTAGGAGTCTTAGTGGACCACAAACTGAACATGAGTCAGCAGTGTGATGCAGCAGCTAAAAAAAAAGAATGCAATTCTAGGCTGCATTAATAGGAGTATAGGGTCTAGAATGATCAAGGAAAGTAATAGTGCCACTCTATTCTGCTTGAGTCAGACCTCACTTGGAATACTGTGTCCAGTTCTGGGCACCACAATTCAGGAAGGGTACTGAGAAGCTGGAACATGTCCAGAGGAGGGCAACCAGGATGGTGGGAAGTCTGGAAGCCATACCCTATGAGGAGCGGCTTAGGGAGCTGGACATGTTTGTCTGGAGAAGAGAAGGTTGAGAGGTGACATGATATCCATGTTTAAATATTTGAAGGGATGTCATACTGAGGATGGGGCAAGCTTGTTTTCTGCTGCTCCAGAGACTAGGACATGGAGCAATGGATTCAAACTACAGGAAAAGAGATTCCACCTAAACATTAGGAAGAGCTGTGTGGAAGTGGAATACACTGCCTTGGAGTGTGGTGGAGTCTCCTTCTTTGGAGGTTTTTAAGCAGAGGCTAGATGGCCATCTGTCGGGAATGATTTGAATGTGTATTCCTGCATGGCAGGGGGTTGGACTGGATGGCCCTTGTGGTCTCTTTCAACTCTATGATTCTATGATTCTATATCTACTGAACGGGGAGAGAGTGAGCAGTTTGCATGGACATGTAAGCACAATATGTGCAAGACATCTTTTCTAAATGAAAATGTGGCTTGTCTTTGATTTCTACATAGAGAAGTGGCATGAGGAAGAATGCAGCCTTTTGCACTTTTCCAGTGTGGTACAACTAGTCATTCAAAAAAACTAGAACACAGGAACCAATGGTTTCCAGGCCAAAACTGTGGGGCTGAATGCTTTTTTGCTCATCAGAGGCTGTGCTGAATATCTTCAGACACAGGAAGCCCAGGTGATGCCTCCTAATGTAGGTCTAAGTAACAGCTTGCCAATATCTGCTCTGAGTCTTATGTTGTGGTCAGAGGACTTGAAACTTTTTTTTTTTTTTTTTTTTGGCAGCTTACTGGGGAAATTGTGTAAGAAGAAAAGTAATCCTCTTAAGACCTCTTTGACTAAGCAGTTTGCTCATTTTCAAAAGCCAGTTTTTATCCCTCATCGTTACTAGAAAAAGTTCATCATACACAGTGCTAAAGGGATTAGAAACCAGGAGGCAAGCAGAGAGGCTAAATTTATTGATTTTCAACTTCGGTGCTTTCTATGTACATTTATTATAAAATAAGTGCTACATGCCAACCATTTACGATTTTGTACTAGCCCAGTTCAAAAATCATATGGAAATTTTCTTCACTGTGTTGCAAATTGGCCAGGGCCCTACAGCTTACATGATATTTAGTTACAGTTGTCCCTCCACATTCACGGATTTGGCATTCACAGATCTAAGTATTCACGGCTTGAAAATATTCTTAAAAAAATAATAATCCAAAAAGCAAACCTTGATTTTGCCATCTTATATAAGGGACACTATTTTGTTATGCCACTGCATATAATGGGACTTGCGTATTCACGGATTTGGGTATTCACAGGGGGTCCTGGAACCAAACCTGAGCGAATGTAAAGGGACAACTGTACTTATCCTTGATCAATTGCAAGCTGCTGGTTGAATTTTAAAGAAGTAGCTGTGTTAGTCTGTTGCAGCACAAAAAAAAAGGGGGGGGAAAGAGAAAAAAATAGCAGCACCTTTAAGACTGATTTATATTTTACCATGTGCTTTCATGAATATCAGTCCACTTCTTCAGATGCAATACAGAATGATATTAAGGCATCCTGTTATTAAGCATAGTTATACAGTTGTGATAGTAGGATAGAATGTAAATCCAAAAAGTTGCAAATTGTGACCTTCACTGTAAATCCTCAGGCCTTTGAAGATTTAGGCCTTTGAATATATAAAATACATCTTTTATTCAAATATATTCAAAAATATAAAATAAAATCAGTCTTAAAGGTCCTACTAGATTTCTTTTTTTCTCCCCCTTTCTCTTTCCTTTTATGATCAACTATATTTTTTCAAAATGTTTAACACGTTTTTGGAAACAGCCTCATCCTAAAAGGAAGGGCTTCTTGCAGTGTCCATGTTGGATGGAAGCTGACCCCATCCAGCCACCAAATAAAGGACAGCAGCCCTCCTCCATTCACAGCTACCAAGGGCTTCCAGCAGGATGGGATCAGGCATGCCACCTCTCAGCCCTCCCTTGCAGGGAAGCTGGCTAGAATGTTTGCTCTGCTCCACACTTGACACACCAAACAGATACCCTGTGTGTACATACAGTGTTTCCCAAAGCAAATATGTTTAGCATAGACATAAAACACAAGTCTTTAAATGTCTGTTTCTGGAAGCCTTGAGTGGACCAAGATCCCTAGACCTGCAGCCAGGGTGTTGAGATACATGCACACGCACACCCATACTTTCCTGAGCTTCTATTTTTCTGCTTTATATAGTGACTAAACTTGTTTGCCACATAAAGTGGTGCTGTCCTATATAGAGCAGCCACTGCAAAAATCTGAGAAATTTTATAAGGCGCAATATGTCTGCCATTTATGAATACCATCCTTACTTTAAAGGCTAATCTTATTACTATTTTTTTAAAAGATCCAGATAACCCATAAAAAAGAACAAGGCAATGTTTCTTCTCTTCCCTGTCTCAGCAGGAAATGCAAAGGATCCATCTTAATCTGCTTACTTCCCACACCTTTTGCTTGGTACCCACTTTCTAAATGTGTTTCAGAGAAAGCTAAGCACTGCTACAAATAGTCTGACTCCTATTCAGATACCTGTCTCTCAGTCCTAATGTGGTACAACAGAGGTGTTCCCATGCATCTTCCAGGTGATAAATGCACCTTTGTGGGATTAGGTAGATGAATTGTTCCTGCAGCACACAGCTGGTATGCTTGCAGTCTTCTCCTCCTCACCAAAACAGGAGTCCAGCTCTGCCCTGCACTCTTCCTACAATCATCCCTGCCAACCATGTTGGAGGATAAAGGTCCAAGAAAGGTCAACCCCCCCATACCAGTGTCCAATAAGGAAAATAATATAGTCTATCCCTCCATCTTCCTCACATGCAGAGTACAGACATGCCTACAGTGTTTCTGTACTCTGTACTGTGTGTACTCTTTTGCCTAAGTGTGTCTCCAGCTGGAATAAGCTGCTCTTCCAGAGTGATCAGACCTTCTCACAAGTTGCAATGCATAAGCTATGAGTTTTCTAATTCAGGATTGCATTCATCTTGGGAGCGAGAAGCTGATAGAGGAGATTTCTGCAAGTGCACTGTCCAGCTTTGGAATAGATTACATAGATTACCATCATTATTTTTCTATCTCGCCTTTTTCTCAATTCAGGAATCAAAGTGGCTTCCAACAAATTAAAAAACATATTGGTAAAAATCCACTAGATACAAACGTTAAAACAAGATTAAACAATCAAAAAATTAAAACCAGATTAAAATATCTATCACTAAACGTTGAACACACACACCAGCTCAACAATTAGCAAGATCCAGCATATTATTTTGGTTAGACATGCTTTATATAGTCAGTCATCAAATGCCTGTCTAAACAGAAAAGTCTTTACTTGTCTGTGAAAACAAAGTAGGGAGGGTACCAGTCTAACTTCTCTGGGAAGAGTTCCAAAGCCTGGGAACAGCCACTGAGAAGGCCTTCTCCTGTATTCCCACCAGATGTACCTATGAGGGTGATGGGACAGAGAAGGGCCTCTCCAGCAATGCACAGCCTGGTTCATAAGGAAGAGTATGATCCTTCAAATAACCTGGACCTGAGCCATATAGGGCTTTGTCGGTCAAAACCAGCACTTTGAGTTATGCCTGGAAATGGACCAGGAGCCAGTGAAGCTGTTGCAACAAGGGATGTGTGTGTCCCCTGTAGCCAGCCCCTGTTAACAATCTGTCTGCTGCACTTTGGACCAGTTGAAGTTTCTGAACACCCTTCAAAGGCAGTCCCATGTAGAGCACATTATAGTAATCCAATCAGGATGTGACTAAGGTGTGTGTCACCATGGCCAAATCTGACTTCTTAAGGAATGGGCACAGCTGGCACATAAGCTTTAACTGTGCAAATGCACTCCTAGGCATCACTGAAAGCTGAGCTTCCAGGGACTGGGTGGCCCTCGTGGTCTCTTCCGACTCTGCAATTCTATGATTCTATGAAACTACAGACCTGAACCTTCAGGGAGAGTGTAAACCCATCCAACACAGGCTGAATCTCTATTCCTTGATCTGCCTTTCAAATGATGAGGAGCACATCCATTTTATCTGGATTAAATTTCAATTTGTTTGCCCTCATCCAGTCCATTACTGATGACAGGCACTGATTTAGAACCAAAATAGCTTCTTTGGCTTGTGGAGGAAAGGAGTAATAGAATTGGGTATCACACACATGCTGATTGCACAGACTTCCAAAATTCCAGACAACTTCTCCCAGCTGTTTCATGTATATGTGAAATAGCATCGGGGACAGAACCAAGCCCTGAGGGAGCCTGCAGGCCAATGGCCAAGGAGTTGAGGTAGAGTCCCTGAACACCACCTTCTGGATTTGCCCCTCTAGGAAGGAAAAGAGGCACTGTAAAACAGTGCCCCCAATTCCCATCTCATCAAGGTGACCCAGAAGGATACTATGGTCAATAGTATTTGACTGCCAAAAAGATCCAGCAGAAACAACAGGGACACACTCCCCCTGTCTAGCTCCCAGCATAGGTCGTCCTCCAAGATGACCAAAGCTATCCTTGTTCCACAACAGGCCTAAATGAGATTGAAATAGATTTAGATAATCTGGGAGGCCACCACACACTCTAGAACCTTGCCCCAAAATGGAATGTTAGATACTGGCTGATAATTATCCAGAATGGTGGAATGCAGGGAGGGTATTTTAAATAATGGTTTTATATAAGCCTTTCAGGGAAGTTGGAAGTCTGCCTTGTTTTAGCGTGGCATTAGCCACTCCCTCTACTCCCTCAGTCTAATTTTTTTAACAAGCCAGTAAGGACAAGAATCTAACACACATGTGGTAGCTCTCACCTCTCCAAGAATCCTGTCCACACCCTCAGGTTGCACAAACTGAAAAGTATCCATTGCCACTGGACAAGCAGGGGCCAAAGTTACATCCACTGGATATGTATCAATTATATCATCCACGTCAGAGCAGATCGAAGCGATTTTATCTTTACTTTAGCTGGAGAAGGGAGTGGAGCTGGCATAGAACAAGGAACTTGTAGCAGCCAGAGTGAGGTGAGGCCTGTTGGAAGAATAGACTGAGTGATGCAAATAATTTGTTTGTTATTAGTCAGGGAGAAGGTGATGGCTGGTGTTGCTTGTGCTTCCCACATGCAGGCAGAGCTACTTGAGCACTTTACTGCTGTGACTGCAGCTGTTGCCACTGCCTGCACCGGGTCACTACTTGTGCACCTTCTCCCACACGTCTTTGTGCTTGTTGTAATAAACCCTGCAGCTAAAGCCCTCCTTGGATCCTAAAAATCCCAATGTCACTTACATGCTGATGGGTCTGAGCTAGTGTTGACTGACCAAAAAAAAAAAAAAAAGAGGATCTTGATATTTTGATCAAAATGTAGACATGCCATGCTGGAAAAAAGGCAAAATCTATGTTGGGCATAATTGGAATTGAAAAGCTGATAAAATAAATTTCCCAATACAATAACATTGTTATATCTGCAACCATACTTAAAATACTTTGTACAAGTCTTGTCATGGCACCTCAAAAAGGATATGATAGAGATGAAAAAGGTGCAGAGAAGAGTGCAGAAAAGGTGCAGAGAACAAAAGTAATGAAAAGTCTGTTGATGAAAGGTTGAGGAAATATTACAGTAATTGGGACTGTTTAGTTAAAATAAGGATGTCATAATTCTCGGACCATGAGTCATCCAATGAAGCTGAATAGTAGGAAATTCTGAATAGATAACAATGGGTATTTCTTCACACAAGACCACATGAACACATCAGTGAAACAACACACAAAAAGAAATTTGACAGTATGATACATACCATCACCTCAGACTCTTTTTTTTTTTGCAGCGTTTTTTTCGATGTACATTTCATAGGGAGTTCAGAGTAAATAGGTGGAACGAAGTGAAAAGCAAACAGCACAAACTCCAGTTCCATAATTCATTTTATAAATTCTCCTGGTTAAACTAGAATTCAAATGTCAAACTATAAGCAGAGTAAATCTATAGAAAAGGTAGGGAACAAATGGAGGTTATCTGCTTAATCTCCCTTGGCAAATAAATAAACAAAATGAAACATTCTAATTAATAAAACTAAACATTCTGACAAGTAAAATTTTGCTTGTCTAAGAATTTGTCATCACCACAAACTTTATTGCTTAAGGTTGCTGCTCTAAAAGCAAAGCAGTCCATCTTTTCAGAAACGTAAAGAGATCTGTCTCCCAATAAAAACAGATGTGTTAAATAACAGATTTTAGTCTTTAGACAAGGCTGCAGTTATGCCCTTATGAACTAGAGCCATAAGTAGATAGTGATCTTAAGAGTAGATCTTAAGGCACATTATCTGACTGCTTCCTTTGCCCTCCTTTATCCCAATAAAACTTTGAAAAAGAGTAAACATAAACCTAGATATTTGAAAGACTTCATTTGTTCAATGGGGCATCTAAATTTCCCCCAGTTTAAACAAGATTTCTTACCAACCTTATTACCAGCTGAATCTCATTAAGAATGTAGAAATTATATTTCATGATTATGGCATGGAATGTTTTGCCTTTAATATTAATCTTACTATCTTTGATTCCTTTTCTGCAGTTAGAGGAGAAACTGGGCTTTTAGATTGTGCATATTAATCTCATTCAGAAGGCACTCCTCCTTTGGAAAAAAGTGGGCATTTAAATATTCCATCAAAATAATTGAGGCCCCCTGACTTATAAATTGAAATTGTTCAGTAAATTCATCATAAAATATCAGTTCTCCCTAAATACTGCCATTGTGATTGATATAGATAGATAGATATAGATAGATATTGTTATTCTTTCTCAGTGGTATATAAAGATATATCAAATATTAATACAAGCATCTAGACTGAAAATATTCTCACAATGAATAGTAGGCCTAGCTACACTAATCTCTACATAGTTTATATTATATCGATTGAATGCATAAGCCATTAAGCTTCACTTAGCTAACCGTATTCTAGGAGCTTATGGACAGGCATAAACCAGTAGTTGAATCCCACAATGCTGATGCCAGGCTGCTCAAAATATAGCCAGATTTCTAGAAGGCACATAACAGAATATTTCTTAAATTTAAATAATTAAATTGAACTACTTACAAGTGCCACTGCAATTGCTTATGTGCATTTCTTGCAACCTTTGTCTCTTGCCCATCCTTGGGCACAAGACCTTTTCTACTTATTATATACAAAATTCTGAAAATCCACCGTTGGGGCTTTACTACATTTATGTAATAGTGCTTTTTATATGTGTCACTATATTTAGTACCTCTTATATGTGTCAGAGGGCTGCTGGAACAAAGAAGATTCTGACAAGCTGAGCTACAGCAGAGGGGCAGATTTATCCTTGCCAGAAGCTACTTTTAATGTCCTAGGTAGGCTCTCAGCAGGGAAAACCAAACACACACATTTTCCTATTTGTTTTCAGATACTCACATTCAGAAACCCACATTCAGGAGGATTCGGTGCTGAGGCCATTTCTGCAAGAAACATTGGGAACAACATAACTAGCTCAGTGGTGATGACATCAGCTGAAAAAAAACTGGGAGTCATACGGGTGGAGTCATATAGTCTGAAAATCCACCAGACACATATCTGGATGCACAGATAAACATGAGAGCCAGAAGTCTTTCTGAGAGAGAGAGGGGCAGAGTGGAGGGAGGTCTGGGAGGTGGCAATAAACCCTTGGAGCACAGAGCTACATGTGCCAGGTGTTGTGCTGTTTGTCCCGTAAACTAGCCTGCTGCCTTCAGGTGTACTGAAGGGCGCTGTCCCTTTGCCAGTGTTAAAGAAAGACTGAAATGCCAATCAGCTTAATTTAGTTTATTATTTACCTCAAGGAGCAAAGTATCTTAAGCCAGCCCTGTCTCCCAGATCCTGCAGTCTATATATGGCAAACAAACTTCATGTTGTTCTTGGGTTCTGTCTGTAGGTGAAATTCAGTGTTAGATCCAATTAGAGGAGACCTACAGAAATGAATGGGACTTCTTTTTCACAATTTCATTTAGTCCTATTAATTTTATTGCATTTAGCCTGTTTTGTCAAGGTAACCAATGCAAGATTCCTCTACCTGAAACTTGCGCCAGTCATGTAGATGCTTAGATTTTCCTTGGTTTTTTTCTGGGCTGTTAGGCCGTGTTCTGGAATAGTTTATTTCTAACATTTCACCTGCATCTGTGGCTGGCATCTTCAGAGAATGGTTGGGTAGGGGTGTGTGTGTAGTTTATATGCTGTGAACCCCTGTTGGGGAGAATATGTAAATTTGTGCAATTGAATTGTTAGTTTCTGAGTATAGAAATGCAAGGCTTGTTAGTGTCTGTTTGGCTAATGGTTGGTTGATGGGCCATTATCTGCTGGGTATCCCCCTGTCCCTGGGTGGAATTCCTTCGTAAGTGTTGAGTTCTGATTCTATTGTATTTCAAAACTGGGAGCCAAATTTTGTTTACTTTTAAGGTTTCTTCTTTCCTGTTGAAGTTGTGTTATAACATGTTCTGCCACTGCTGATTTTTCTGGCTGGCCCAGTCTGCAGTTTCTCTCATGTTCCTTGATTTGTGTTTGCACACTGTGTTTAGTGGTCCCTATGTAAACTTTTGCCCTCTTTTATCCTAATAAATATTATCCCAATAGATACTGCAGACTGGGCCAGCCAGAAAAATCAGCAGTAGCAGAACATGTTATAAACCAACCTGGACACAAAATGCTATTTGAAAACACAGAAATTCTAGACCAGGCCAACAACTATCATGTGAGAATGCACAGAGGAGCTATTGTCTGGGAAAGCCACCAAGACAGCAGTTGATAAGACAGCCCGGCTTCAACAACAGCTCCAAAACACAGTACCTTGTGATGTTAATAGCAGTCCAGAGAATCAGGAGTCCAGAGAGAGTGAAGAACAATGAGGCAGTCCGAGGTCAAGTGTTCCGGCGGGTGGGTCAACGAATACAGTCCAGGGTCAAGATAATCCAAGGTTTCAAGAAGCAAGGTTCCAAGAGCCAGGAGAGTCAGAGTCAGAGGCTTTCTCCAGGGAACACAGATAGCCTTTGACAAGGAATCCAGCATCTCCCCCCGCTGCTTATGTTGGCCCCAGCTCCCACTCCCAGCTACTTGATGATGAATGAGTGTCTTGCTTTTAGCCTCCATCACTTTTAGCGTCACAGCCCCTCCCTTTGTGCTCTTCTTTGGCTACAGATAAGTACCTGCTCCTCTTCCTCTTGCTGTTGCTCAACCATGTCTCCCAGGCTTGGACCCTGTGCTGGGGGAAGGCTAGGCTGCTGAAACCTGGGCTCTTCTGTAGCTGGCAAAGCAGGGCTAGATTTAGACTCAGCCAGCTTTTCTGCAGCTGGCTCAGCCTCCTCGCCTTCTGATTCCTCAGAGTCCTGGCTGGCCATGACAGCTATTGAAATCCACAAACACCTGGACAACTTCAACAAGAAAGAAGAAACCTTAAAAGTAAACAAAATCTGGCTCCCAGTTTTGAAATACAATAGAATCAAAACTCAACACTTACAAAAGAATTCCACCCAGGGACAGGGGGATTCCCAGCAGATAATGGCCCATCAACCAACCATTAGCCAAACAGACACTAACGAGCCTTGCATTTCTATACTCAGAAACTAACCATTCAATTACACAAATTTACATATTCTCCCCAACAGGGGTTCACAGCATATAAGTTCCACATACACTCCTACCCAGCCATTCTCTGAAGATGCCAGCCACAGATGCTGGCGAAACGTCAGAAACTATTCCAGAACACGGCCTCACAGCCCGGAAAAAAACCAAGGAAAATCTATGGATGCTGGCCATGAAAGCCTTCGACTTCACATGTAGGTGCTTTTTTCTTTCTTTTGCAGCTGACCAAAGCGTGTTTAAGAATTCAAACACTACCCCTGTGCCAAAGCTGCCAGTCACTAAACCTGCCTCCCTGCACTCCCAGTCTTTCCCAGGCATGAATCTGCAAGGCCAGTTGGACTGGGACGGAGGAAGCCAGACCCTCAAGAACCTCGGCAAGACTGTGGGTGCAAAAGTCAATGAGTTCCTGCGCAGGAGAGAGCCCACCGACCATAGCAAAGTGGGGGTAACGGAGGTCAACAAGGGTGCAGGGGCAGCACTCTCCTGTGCACACGACATGCTGCAGGAAGGCCAGGACCAGTCAGAGGGGTAAGTGGCTTCATGAACCTTATTGGCAAGTACTCTTTGTAGCTTCCTAACTCATAGATACTACGAGAAAGCTGTTGACCTCCCCATCTTCCTCTCCCGCCTCTTCTTGCTGTCTTTGTCCAGTTCAACCACAGTTCCTGCTATGACTTCTTCTAAGGCAGGATCATAAAAAAGGCTACTTAGAAGTTCAGGAGACCCAAACAGCACACCAGAAAGTACCACACCCCAATAGGCTGACGATAAAGGGGGAGGGATTCTTCTTGACTTAGCTATAGGGTAAAAAAAACATCTGGACCATCTCTGGGGGATCCTGCTAAAAATGGTTACTGCACTTGACTTTTTTTAAGAAGGCTTCATGTTTGAGCTGTGTTTGAAGTGGCAGGCATTTCTCAATTGGCAAGAGCAGCTTTTCACACCAGCCAAGAAGCTGATAATACCAAGAGCTGGAAACCTGTGTTGGTTCCCAGTCATCCTTGTTGCACAGTTCAGATAGAATTTTTCCTTTAACCATATTTCTTGTGCTTGTAGGCAGGCACCAAGTGACTCCATTCCCCGGCTGAACCCACCTCCACTGATTACCAAAAAGCGCACCCCAAGAGTGCTGAAGACCACTCAAGATATGCTGATTGCTTCTCAACCATTGGTAGGTAGCATGGAAGACTCCTTGTCTGAAGAAAGCCAGGAATGTTCATACCAGCATACCAGGACAAAGGGAGACTGGAAAGAAACTAGTGCATTGACACCAAAAGATACTGGTACTGGTCCTTGTAGGGCATTTGATGTGCCTGATCTCATTCATAAGGAGAATCTGGAGCCCAAGATTAGCATTGCTTACAGAATACCTTCTTCTGCTTTCCAAGAAGAAGTGGCTGATGGACTCAACTTGAGTGCTGGCAAGAGTGTTCCTGAATGCCCGTTGCAAATTAGCATGGAGCTGTCAAAGGCAAAGACATCCACTCTAGAAAGTGAAGGCCTAGACTTGCTGTCCTTTGAGTAGAATTGCCTCTTTTCACCAGCCACTGCAGCTGTGCGTTATCTGTATAGCTTCCATAGGTCTGTCACTATATTTGTTCTTTTGTAAGATGTAATGAGCCATATATCAGAACGGATGCAATATCCCCAAAGGCTGTCCTCAAGACATTAGGGTAGAAAGTATCTTGTGGGGAAAGCAAGTACCTTTTCTAGCAGCTGGACACTCTTACATGCATCATGGGGAGCCAGCTGACGGGGGATGGTCAACTTGTGCTAGTATGGCATCAGGTCCTCAATGTATACTATATGGAAACCAGCCTGAGCAAAGATTATCTTTACAACTGGAATATGTGCATGCATGCACAACACATACATGCATGAGATCTATCCTATGTGTATAGCAGGCAAATGCTCTTGTGTTCTTGGAACAGAGCAGTGCTTCACACCAGCCCTTCCATCCTTGATCCTGATCACAACAGTATGTTGATGGTTGGTGACCCAGAGTGCCCTTTGAAGTGAGAATACTCAGAGAAAGATACCCCTGCTCTGAGAGCAATACCCCGTTCCCTTCAGTGTTGGCCTTGCCTTATGAGTACATTGCATTTCTCCTTGTCAGTCGTGTCATCTATTAATGGGTTATCCTGTTTTGCTATAGCTTTTGTTGGAGTTCTACATCTGATAGCACTTTAATTCCTCTTTATGAACAAATGCAAGAGACAAAAGGCTGCCTCTATGTACCCTCTCAAAGGCAAGTTTGCAACCACATCTGGCCTATCACTTACTTGTACCTGGAGATATGGAACCTATCTTTTGTAGCTGAGTGACAGCCTCCTGATAATGCTGCATGCACAACTTCATCCAAGTGCCCAGGGACCTTAAGGTTTTTTTGTTTTTTGGGTTTTTTTTGGCAATTTGATATTCTCAGTAAGTATGGTAAGCAATCTAGCCCATGGTGAAATGCAGGAAAATCACTTAGAATCATAGAATCATAGAATTGCAGAGTTGGAAGAGACCACGAGGGCCATCCAGTCCAAGTAGCATCCTGCTCAAATGCCATGCTAATGTTCTCCAGAAAATGTAGTCTTGCTATCACTTCTTCCCTTACCAGTCCACCCCATAACCTTTCTGGAAGTCCTTGGTGCTGGTCTTAATATCCTTCATTTGCTGTCCACACTCAGCACTGTGTATTTTGATGCAAAAGACGGGAGCACTTTGGGTGAGTAGGGTGTGTTGCAACTAACCTATACTCCCTGTACTCTCTTCACTGAGTAGACAACTGCAGGTGCTTGGTGGATTTTACCTTCTCCCATTTCTTCTAAATTGAGACTGGAAGGATATTACAAAAGGGCCCTTCTGCCTGACTTGTGATAAAAATGCCTGAAACCATTTGGGATGGTGGCATGCATATTCAGTAGTATTGTCTGGAAATGGCAATTTAATGGTGTCGACCTCTTTGTATAGGAAGGAACACTTCAGCAGTACAGCCACTGTTGGTGCTCCTATAATTTCCAAATAGTGACCTCAGCTGAGAATCTGTTAAACAACAACAACCACACCCTGTCTATTAAAGGAAATTTCACCTGTCCAGATTATTCTCACCATTCCTATGGTGCAATTTTTTTGACAGAGTTCAGGATCAAATATTTGAAAATAAATTATTGCTCCTATTTTGTTATTTGAATGCTGAAAAAATTCTTGATTTTAGGTTTCAAATATGAAATCTCATAAGCTGTCAACTACTGTCCAGTACAGTAGGATCCCCTTATCCGCTGGGGATTGGTTGGGGGCATGGATACAGAAAACCGTGGATAATAGCGAACACCATTGAAAACAATGGAACTTCTAGTTAAAATACCATAGAGTTGCCTTGGAAGACCTAGAAAATGGCTAGAGAGGACACATTGTCTAGGAAGACTCTATGGTAGGTGGGCTGTTTTGTGCCCCATGGATAATTGAATCAGTGGATACGGGGGTCCTACTGTACTAATTATGATGGCATCTTATATATCAAACGTTATGCAGAAAGAATCACAACCCGGAAACATCACCCAAGGAGACCTTCTGTTGTGCTTTCTGCAACCGGATTGTTTATCTCGGATTGGCCTTTTTAGTCATCAGTGCACTTGCAGAAAGCGTGGGCAGAGTCCTTCCTGAATCTTCATTTGAGAAGAAAAGCCAGAGATAAGATGCAAAAAGTACTATGTGGACCATCCAGTACTACTAAATAACACTGCATGCCTACCATCAAATTATGTCAGTCATGCCCCAAGGGTGCTCCCAGAGAAGGTTTTTATCATGCAGCCAGAACAGCGGCAGCAAGGGATGGTGAACCCATTCTGGATTTTACTGCTGGTCCTCCTGAAGCTCCTTCAGGAGACAATAGTCCTGCCTCAGGTTTAACAGAATGGTGTGTGTTTGTGTCCAGACAGTGCCTTCTTCTACTTTAAGCCTCTTTTAACCCCACATTTTTTTTAATTACTACCAAAAATTGCAGAAGGGAAAAATGGAACGGTGCCTTTTGATTTGTAGGGTTGGGCTCCCTATATCTGGAAGCACCCTGGTAGTTTTCACATTGTCTTCCAGATCACTTTGGATTTTGTGGAAGCAGTTTGACTGTTCTTCAGTGAGAAGAGGTCTATTGAGTTCTATTCAAGCTTCCCTGAAAGATTGTTTGCTCACCACTGCCACTGATATTCCTCTGCATTTTGTAGCTATAGAAGGGTGGTTGTGTTTTTAGTTCATGAGGGGTGGTAACTGAACCTCAGCAGTGGACACATGTGAACTGATGGTTTGACACAGGATTCACTGCAGCTTGTAGGAGCACCTTTGCAGAAAAGCTGGTGTGTGACATGATTCCTGGAGGATGGGATTTTGAAAACCACCCTGGTATTTCACAGCATTTCAGTACTGTGAAATACTAAATAGAGTTCCATGTTATTGACCAGCAACTGAAGTAAAATATAATTGAATGCCACATATTCACAGAATCATAGAGTTGGAAGAGACCACAAGGGCCATCCAGTCTAATCCCTTGCCATGCAGGAATGCATGATCAAAGCACTCCCAACAGATTACCATTCAGCCTCTGTTTAAAAACCTCCAAAGAAGGAGACTCCACCACACTCCAAGGCAGTATATTCTGCTTCCAAACAGCTCTTACTGTCAGGACGGTCTTCCTAATGTTTAGGTGGAATCTCTTTTCCTGTAATTTGAACCCATTGCTCTGTGTTCTAGTCTCTGGAGCAGCAGAAAACAAGATTGCTTCTTCTTCAATATGACATCAGCTGTTAACCTTCTCTTCTCTAGGCTAAACATACCCAGCTATCTAAGCCTCTCCCCACAGCACATGGTTTCCAGGCCCTTCACCATTTTGCTCGCCCTCCTCTGGATACATTCCGGCTTGTCAATATCTGTCTTGAATTGTGGTGCCGAGAACTGGACACAGTATTCCAAGTGAGGTCTGATCAAAGCAGAATAGAGTGGTACTACTACTTCTCTTGATCTAGACCAGCGTTTCTCAACCAATTTCTTCCTAATGTTTGTTACTTCAAAGGATGTTAATGGAGTTCCACTGTTCATTGGCAAGAGGCCTAGTAGACAATGAAGTTTTATAAATTATTGAAGCCCTCCTCCCCAGGTAACCATTTGAGGGGAGTGCACATTAAAAAAAAAAAAAAACCTTGTGCTTTAAGGGTAGCCAAAGGAACAGAGTAATTCATTTATAGCCAGGTCTTGGTGATCACAGCTAGAGGTATTCTGTGGTCTAACAAATAGTTGGCCAAAAATCCTGCTTTTGAAACAAATGAGCAAGCATTCCATAATAACAATAGCCATGGCACACACTCCCAGGCAATAGATAAAGGAACAGGAGTTAATCAATGAGGCCATTGTTGATTGCTTAATGGCAAATATTACAGCTGTACTAGAAATCAATCACAGATTCTTAAAATGCAGTCATGACCTCTCCTCTTTGCTCTTGTCCTTTTGACTCATTCTGCTCTGGGTGATCTCAATTCCCAACTGCCAAATAAAACTAAACAGGTAGATTTACAACTCTAAATTCCACAGCATCTTCTGTCCAAGATAAGTCCCACCCACCCCCCATCTCTCTCTGGTCTTACGGTTTAATTTCTTACACTTTAAATTCACTCCTCTGTTGTTAAATCTTAGCTCATTAGAAAGTTCTTTAGACATCCATCCTGGTTTCTTTAGACACCTTCCATTTTTCCTTCTCATGAGAACTGTTTGAAATTGTGCCTTCAATATCTCACTTTTAAGAAACTCCCATCTATCATGAGCTCCCTTCTCTTTTAGTATTCCTGACCAGTAGATCACCCCAAGTATTTCCCTAAGTTTACTGAAATCACTTTCTTAAAAGTTTATAATGTATGTCTGACTACACTTGGCTTCTCCTTTCCACTATATCACAAACTCCAAGAAAACATGGCCACTCCCACCTAAGGATCCTGCTACTTCCACCCCATTATCACTGTTATCACTGTTGGTTAGAATCGGATCTAAAATAGCTGATCCCCTCATTGCCTCTTTGACCTTCTGGACAATGACATTGTTTGCAAAGCAAGTGAAGAATTTGTTAGAACTTATAGTCTTGGTAAAGTTTGACCTCCAACAGGATAGTTGAAATCTCCCATAACTATTATATCTTTCCTTTCTGAATGTCTGGTCATCTGTTCTAGGAAGGCATAATCCCAGTCCTCAGTCTGGCTTGGGGGTCTAGAGTAGACCCCCAAAATGACATCCCTGTTGTTTCTCTTCCCCCTTAATTTTTACCCAGAAGCTCTCAACCTGACTTCCAGGATGTAAAATACCATATCCATCTTTTCACAGGTGTAAACATCCTTGACATATAATGCTACTTCTCCTTTCCTGTTTGGTCTATTTCTCTAAAATAGGATATGCCCCTCTATTACTACATTCCAACCATGAGACTCATCCTACCAGGTTTCAGTGATGCTTATTATATCATACTTGCTTTGCTGTGTTAAGAGTTTGAGTTAATCTTGTTTATTTCCCATGCTCTGTACATTAGTGTAGAGACATCTACAATCATGGGCCGTTCCCCCTAGCTCTCATTTAAAGTTTTTTTCACCCTCCCAATGTTGGGCTCTTGTACTATTTGGCCAGTTCTGTCTAAAACAGTTGGACTATTATTTCCAGCACTTGATGAACTCTAGCCCCCAAGAATACTGTCTCCCTCCCACACCAACTCAGTTTAAAGCCCTCCTGATCAGATTTTTGAGCCCCTTAGCAAAAATGTTCCTGCCAACTGCTGTGAGGTGCAACCCATCCCTTGCCAGAAATCCGTCTTCATGAAACCACAGACCATGGTCCAAGAAGCCAAATTGTTCCCAGTGGCACCAACTGCAGAGCCAGTTGTTCACCTCCACTATCCTTCTCTCCCTTCTCTCCCTTTCTGAGCTGTGTTCTTCAACTGAGAGGAGAGACAAAACGACAACCTGCGCATTAAGGTCCTTCAGATTCCTACCAAGAGATTGTAATCCCTTGTGATATCCTGAAGGCTATGCCTTGCAGTGTCATTGGTTCTCACGTGGACCAAAATGAAGTGGTAACAGTCAGTGGGTTTCACGGGTCTGGTCAGCCTCTCTGTTATATCATGGATTTTTGCCTGAGAAAGATGGCACACCTCTCAAGACATCATGTCAGGCCTGCAAAAACTATTTCTGTTCCCCTCAGCAGAGAGTCCCCTACCACCACCACATGTCTCCTCTGGGGTATGGCTGGGGCCATTCCATGTACTGAATTTTGCAAAGTCACCTGCACATTCTCTGAGGATTGACACTGTCAGTTTTGTTGCTGTTCCTCATCATCTCTGATAAGGGAGAGAGCTTGAAATCAATTCTTTAGCTCCAAACTAACAGAATGATCCCTAGTCCTGCTTGTTCTATGTGTCACATTCCTCCAAATGTTTACCTCCTGTGTTTGGGAACTGACCTCCTCCTCAGAGACTTCCCCTGTGTGTTCCTCATCCAGGACAGTCTGTTCTGCTCTATCCAAGAAAATCTCATGCTCCCTAATATGCTGAAGAGTAGATACACAGGACTCAAATTGCTGGACCTTCTCTTCTAACAGGGCCACCAACTTGCACTTGGTGCAGGTATACCTACTCACATCCTCTAGCAAGAATACAAACATACCAAAGCTGTCGAAGGTAACTGCAGCAGCTCCCTCACTGTCCCTATTCAGTAATCTTAGGTAGGCACTGAGTCAGAACTCCAGGCCTCCCCCTGCAAATTCCCCCACTAAACACCCATGCACAATACCAGTTTCTCTCACCTGTAAGCCAAGCTCTGTTTGCTGAGCTCTAAGGACTGGGGCTGCAGCTATATAGAGAGCTAGTGGCTGCTAGCTTCTCCTGCAACCAGGTGGCTTTAGCTCCTCCCTCAAACAAGTATCTTAGTGACTTCTTCTCAGCAGATGCCCAGCCTCCCTGGGACTATATCAAATAATTGAAGACTATTCCTCAGCAAAATTTATAAAAAAATAATTAAGAAAACTTTTGGAAGTAACTCTATTTAGCTGTGCTCTTGGTAGCTTTACAGCAGGCAGAAATTCAGTAGAAGATGAAGCTTTTCCCATGAGAACTGCTTCATATTGCTGCTGTTCAGTTTTTAGAGGGGTGAAATTAGAGCTCATTCTTCAGTACTGTTAAGCTTAAAGAAGCCCACTGGAATCAACAACCTTAAGTATGAAAATTCTACCTAGGACTGGGCTCTCCATCCATCCAGCACTCCCATGTGGGACTGTAATTCTGAATAAAATGTCTACTTTGGTTCAAATATACATTTCAGTTCTTGAACATTTAGAGACAGTTATAGACGCAGGTTTTCATTTCATTTATTTAATTTGTTTGCTGCCTTTTCCCCAGAATGGGACCCTAGGTGGCTCCCAAGAGAATAAATGAAGAAAACTTAACAATAACAATTTTAAAACAATTAAAAACCCCACACTAAACAGTATGAGATCATTTAAAAAGACATTAAAAAGTTAGAAAAATAAATAAAACACACATCCCAATAAGACACTTTGCTGCTTACACATTAAAAGCCTGCTTAAACAAAAAAGCTCTTTGCCTGCTGGCAAAAGGAAAGCAGGGAGGGGGCCAGCCTAGCCTCCCCTGGAGGGATTTCCAGAGGGTGGGAGCAGCCACTGAGAAGGCTCACTCTCATGTCCTCACCAAGCAACCATGTGATAGTGGCAGGACTGAGAGAAAGCCTTCCCTTGTGGATCTTAAAGCTCTGACAGGTTCCATTGGGAGATAGTCTTTCAGATAGTCTGGACCTAAGCCATACAGGGCTTTATAGGCCATACCAGCATTTTGAATTATGCCCAGAAGCAAATCAGTAGCCAGTGAAGCTGTTTTAACAAGGGAGGTACATGCTCCCTGTAAGTGGCCCCAGTCAGTATTCTGGCTACAGCATTTTGGACCCACTGAAGTTTCCTAAGGCAGCTCTATGTAGAGTACATTACAGTAGTCCAAGCAGGATATAATCAAAGCATGTGTCACTGCAGCCAAATCTTACATCTAAAGGGATGGGTACACTAGTTCTAGCTGTGCAGACACACTCCTGGCCGCTGCTGAAACCTGGGCATCCAGGCTCAGAGTTGAATTCAGGAGAACACCCAAGCTATGAGCCTGAGATTTCAGGAGGAGTGTAACCCCATCCAGCACAAGCAGGGTCCCTATTTCCTGCTCTGCCTTTCAACTGACCAGGAGCATGTGGGCAAAATAAATTCATTTTTCAGCATTGTCCTGTGAAAGTGTATGGGGAAGGCCCCAGTGTTCAATAAGGGCTTCCTTGCAAGCAAGTGGGCACAGGTCTCCAGCCTAAATTTTTTGAGCAAAGAGTCATATGGAAAAGTATGAGAGATCTGAATAAATTTCCCTTAAAATTTATTTCTCTTCATATGTTCAATTCTCTCATTGTGTCATATATATATATATATATATATATATATATATATATATGTAATGCACGCACACACACACCCCTACCTCCTATGTACTATATTATATTCATGGAGGACAAGGCTATCAGTGACTACTATGTATATAGATTGCTATATATTCCCTGTAGTACTTGCGGCAGTGTGCCAGTGGCTATCTGTTACTGGGGAGCATGAGACAGAGGATGCTGTAATCTCTGCAGACTTTCCATAAGGGCATCTGGCTGTCTGGTTTGAGAACAGAGTAGCTTTTGATTTGATTCAGAATGGTCCCTCTTACCTTCTTACATGCTGATCTATAGAAAATGATGATAAGTTCCACACTTTTTTAAAATTTAGAAATTGTAACAGAAATGCCTAAAAATAATATTTTCTTGAAAATAAATAAACAAACTAAGCAATAAGCAAACAAACTAGGCCTTTCTTTAGTTCTATAATCCAAATTTGTTAAGGATTACTTGTTCAGATGGCCTAATCAAAGATAGTAGCATGTTGTGAAAGTTGTTGCTTGTGTACCAGGTATAGGGAATTTGAAAGGGTGCAGCTTCCTGTGCAGTCCTATTTAAGCTGTGCCAAGGAGGCCCTTGAATAGGGATGTGCAGATCGTGGAGGCAACGTGTAGGAAAGGAGGAAATCTTTGGCACTCTGGATGTTGTTGGACAGCAACTCCCATCATACCCGGAACAGTCTGGGATCATAGGGATTAGCACCCCACCATCTTGAAGGGCACAGATTCCTCACCTCCTCTAGGACCTTTGTAGCTCCCAGCTTCCCAAGTGAGGCTCACTTTACCAGTTCCCTCTGATCTTCCAAAAGCTTGTAAAATCCTTATTGAGTTATAAAAATGAGCTAGCAGTAGTTACTCTTTTGCTTTGCTTGATGAAATTTGTGTTATGTTAATTGGGTTTCATCAGTTTGTTGTATTACCTCACTCATTTGTTGATACAGCATGTAACCCACTTTATGAATGAATGCATAAATGAATGGAGTCACTTTGTTAGTGGATGCCTCACTTCCTACATACACTCATATAATCTTAAGAATTAAGATTATTGAATCCCTGCACAAATGGAACTCCATTTTCTTCCAAAATTTTATTTGTCCAGCTATCTTTCAGGCATTCATATTTGGAATTTTGGACTGTATTAACAAGAGCATAGTGTCGAGAACAAGGGAAATAGTAGTCCTGCTTTATTTTGCTTTGATCAGACCTCACCTGGAATACTTATGCCCGGTTCTGGGCACCACAGTACAAGAAGGATATCAACAAGCTGGAATTTATCTAGAGAAGGGTGACCAGGATGGTCAAAGATCTGGAAACCAAGCCTTATGAGGAATGACTAAGGGAGCTGGGTATGTTTAGCTTGAAGAAGAAAAAACTGAGAGGGGACCTGATAGCTATCTTTAGATATTTTAGGGGCAAGCTTGTTTTCTGCTGCTCCAGAGACTAAAAAATGAACCATTAGGTTCATATTACAAGAAAAGAGGTCCCACTAGGAACATTTTTTTAACGTAAGAGCTGTTGGACAGTGAAATAGACTGCCTGAGAGAGTAGGGGACTCTCCATCTTTGGAGGTCATTAAACAGGTTAGATGGGCATCTTTCAGGATAGCTTTAGTTGTGTGTTCCTGCATGGCAGGTGGTTGAACTAGATGGCCCTTGTGGTCCCTTCTAATTCTTAAGATTATATTATTATATGAACTGATAAATCCCCAGAATCAGATTAACAGGTACCATGCATTCCAGCCAGAGGCAAAGTCTCCATTTTCCATGTTAGCAATCGCATCCTAACCTTGAAATCATTTGTACAAACAGCAGAAGATTGATACCAGCACCTCATTCCATCTCACAGCACATAGAGGCAAGGGTAATGGTAAACCAAATACAATTGACAGTGGTTATAAACAGAATGTGTTGATTGCATTGTGAAGTTACAAACCATTTATTCAGTTTTGGGGAGAAGAGATAGCTGTCTTAGTTGGTTTAAGAAAAAAACAATGAAGACTCATGTATCACTTAAAAAATATTTTATTTGTCATAAGCTTTTGTGGACTACTACCTGTAGTCCACAAAAGATGCAACCTGACACCAAGCAAAACAACAAATATGATGTGGAAGTAACTTATTGTGTAATCTGAGGAAGTACAGTAATCAAAAACTGCACACGTGTTTCAACAAATTCAGATCAGATGTATCTGATGAAGTGGAACATATTCTTGCAGAAGCTTACATCAAATAAAACTTAGTCTTCAAGTGTCCAAAAACCCTATGCTGTTTCTATTGAGTCAATGCTGTCTATACCATACCAGAATACAGAAGGATTGATTTGGCAATATACTACTGGATGTTAGGAACAGTCAATATATTAAGGTCATCCCCCTGCCTTCCCCACCAAAGCTGGATGTATTTCCAAATTACCTATCAAGTTCTTGCCTAGAGGTATTCAGTATTTAAAGACACTGAAGCACCATGGGGACCTTTGAAAAAGGGGCCTCCATAGATCGACTGGTGACTTGAAGGCACATAAACACACAGCTCAATAAAAAAGAAGGGGATTTTTTAAAAAAACATTCCCTACAGAAGGTCTCAAGTTTTAATTCCCAACATTTCCACTTTGGGCTGGGAGAACTCATGACTGAAACCCTGTAGAGCCAATAACAGATCAGGTGGTCAAATGGTCTGAGCTCCAGTTCCCTATTCCTACTTCCTCCAAGCAAAGACTTGGAGCTGCCTTACGGACACTGTACAACCAGATTAACCTTTCTCCCCAACCCTCCAACAGTGTACAGTACACCATTATTTCAGTCTTTTCTGAAAACAGTCTAATATTCCACACCAGAGCAATGAAAATCCACCAGATGGAGTTATATTAATGTTTGCCAATACTGTATACGTTTTTATTTGGGTTTTAGCATTATTAAAGGCACAAGAGCCTTGCCTATTTCCTTTACTGATAACCATAATGCAAAGTCAAAGGCTTTGCCTTTCACGGCCGGCATCCATAGATTTTCCTTGGGTTTTTTCTGGGCTGTGAAGCTGTGTTCCGGAAGACTTTATTTCTAACATTTTGCCTGCATCTGTGGCTGGCATCTTCAGAGAATGGTTGGGTAGGAGTGCTCCTGCGGACATGTGGGGACTGATGTGTTTCTTTCCACACACATTCCTACCCAGAACACAGCCTCACAGCCCAGAAGAGACCCAAGGAAAACCTTAATACACTTCATAGTTAAGGATTTTAATTTCTAATATCAGCACACCCATTCGGTCCAATGTAAGAGGGTTCATGACCATCTTAATATAGGAAATGAGGCTACCTGCTTCCAAGTGAAGGAAGAAAGGCAGACTTTTGGGGAGGGGGGGAGAAGATGGTCTAAAAGTTATTCCTAATGGTTTTCTCCTTGGTAACCTAGAAACGCTAACTTCCGTGGCTAGCTAGAGTTCCTGGACCATTATAAATCTCCCTTTTGCTTGCTGACAGTAGAAAAGTGCCACCTAATCATCACCCAATCAAGGAAATAATAAAGTTTTAATTCAGCTGCTGAGTCATATGTTTCTATATGCGCCAAGAGACTCTGGGCTCGTCTACACGAACCAGGATGCACTGGCTCCCCACCAGCATATCCTATCCGCAGATCAGGCCTGTTCCTCCCGTTACCAGGTATGCCAGCCCATTGCTGGATCTGCCACCACCATCACCCTGGCTCTCCCAGAAGCGTGGATATCCCCCTACAACATGTGACCAGGGCCCACTGTATGTGACCAGCCTTGGTTGTATGCCGTGGGACCCCTTTCTGGATCCAGAAGAGCAAGGCAGACTGCTAGCTGCAGCGACCGGCCAGCCTGCTGGGACAGGCTCCTGTGGACATGTGGGGCCTGATCTGTTTCTTCCCAGCTGGAATGGATTTTCCCAAGTATTATTTTACAACAGTTTATCGGGCCCTACCCTGTCTTAGCCCCATATCTGCCCCAGGGGTGGTGAGGATTGCCCAGGTGCAGAATGGGACAAAAGCCCTGTGTCATCAGGACTGTAGGGCTCTTAAGATGAGGGCAAGATGGTGTATACAACTGCCCATGTAGACAAGCCCCTTGTCTTCTAAGGGCTTGTCTACACTACGAAAACATTCCAGCCTCACATTGCATTTTTCTGGTCCACAGCGACCCTGTTAATACCACACACACAGGACACATCAAGGTGACATTGGGCTAACTAGCCACACGCTTCCCCCTGGAGAACTCACATGTCCATGTATGCACTAATGTTTTTCCACTTCCCCACATGTCTGCATTGACCTATCAACCAATAGCCCTTACTATCAATCTATTGGGTCCACATTAGCGAGCGAGTGAGTGAATGATTGTGGGGGGGGGGGCGAGTGTGCACACTGTCTGGCTCATCACTCACTCACTCTTGTGGAGATCCACATACCTACATTCACAACAGGGAGGGAGGCTGATAGGGTGGGGATTGAATTGGCTTGGCTGTGGCTGGTGCTGAAGTAAAAAAACAAAAAACTCATGGCACAACACACATGCTTTCTGGAACCAAGCAGTCCTGCCCACCAAAAACTCCTCCTGCCCCTGGCTCCACACTGAAGCCACTTCAGAGCGCTGGCCACATATAGGATTATCCAATTTGGCAGGGGGGTGGAATCCGGGGTAAAAGATGAGTTTTTAAAAAGTGGATTAAAAGTCCTTTGAAGTGCATTCCCTGCAGATTCCCTGTGAATTGTCCAGAATGTTGTGTGAACTGATTGCAATGACTACAGGGCGAGAACAGATTTTTTACTAAGTGTAGACAAACCCTAAGAGTCCCCTCACCCTCCTTGGTGGGGAATGCCTTTTCTAGGACAGTGTTTACTACCTGCAACTTTTATCAGTTAGCAAAGTAGATGTGTTTCCAGGTATTACTTCTTTAACAGAAAATTTGGTACCAGGGTCAGAAATAACATGGAAAGAATAGGGATACGTTCCTGCACCACAAAAAGGAAAAGCAGTTTGATATGTTTCAGCAAACTCTTTATCCAAAACTAAGAATATGCATGAAACAACCAGGTCACGTAAGGCTTGTACAAGTAAACAAAAACATTCTCAACCTTCTGCAGAGCACACAAAAGCTTATTTCAAAATGAATTCAGGGATCCCTCCCAGAAAAGCCTCCCCTTTTATTTCCGTGTTGATGCCTGTCTATAGATCAAAGCTTCTTTAACGTGCTGGGGGTACCAGATGAGGCAGGATTACTTACTTTCCCTTTTATTGTTCCTTGCATGCTCAGTATGAAATTCTGGAGGCAGCTGCTGTTTACCTTGCCTGTGGTAGAAAGGTACCACTACAGAGGAAGAATCCCATTACAGTATTACCCCCCTTATCTGCAGGGGATTGTTTCTGGGGGGGGGCATAGATACAAAAAACTGTGGATAGTAGCAAACACCATTGAAAATAATGGGACTTTTGGTTTAAAATACCATAGAGTTGCCTTGGAGGACCTAGAAAATGGCTAGAGAGGACACATTTTCTAGGAAGACTGGTAGGTGTGCCATTTTGTGTCTGGTGGATACTTGAATCAGTGGATAATGAATCAGTTGATAAGGGGTATTTCCCAGCTCAGACTTTATTGCCAGGGATCCCTGGTGGCACTGCAGCCACAAAGGTTGTGAGTTTGATCCTCAGGGCCGGTTTAAAGCACCAGCGGAGTTAGCATCTGCAGGGGCCCCATCATTGTGGGGGCCCCATAGGCCATAGTAACCCTCCTCCTGCAAAAACATTATTAGTAATCATCTGAATATCCTGTACTGTCAATCGCTTAGGTTGAGTTAGGTTACATTGACCTGAGATAAACATATGGGGGCCCCAAAATAAAGCTTTGCAGGGCTCCCCAAAATTCCTTAAACCGGTCCTGTTGATCCTAAAGGGTCCGAGGTTCACTCAGCCTGCCATCCTTCTGTAGGTTGGCAAAATGAGTACTCAGCTTGTTGGGGGGCAATTAGCTAAAACTAATTATAAACCACTTAGGGAATGATTTGGCACTGATAAGCGGTATAGAAATAGAAGTACTATTGCTATATTGCAGTGTTCATTGCAGGCATGCTGTAGCAGCCAGACACCAAAAACCTGTGCTTCTCCAGCCCTCCTTCACGATCCTCCCAAAGCTAATGCTCCTAAAAAAATCAAGCTAGACAGAGGCAATGGGGGCTGAGCAGGCATCAAGAAACTTTACAGTTGTCCCTCCACATTCACGGTTCTAAGTATTCATGGCTTGAAAATATTCTTTAAAAAATAATAATCCAAAAGCAACCCCCCCCCTTTTTTTTGCCATCTTAAATAAGGGACAGCATTTTGCTATGCCATTGCATATAGTGGGACTTGAGTATTCACGGATTTTGGTATCCATGGGGTGTCCTGGAACCAAACCCCAGCGAATATGAAGGGACAACTGCATAAAAAAAGAGCTCCTTTCTCAGAGGCTTTGTCAATTGATGCCTGCTCTGCAAGACCAGTTTAAGGAATTTTGGAGCCCTCTGCAACACTTTATTTGGGGGGGCCCGTATGTTTAGCTCAATGTAACCTAACATATGCTATTCACAGTAGAAGGTATTCAGATTATTACTAATAATGTTTTTGCAGGAGGAGGAGGGTTAGGATGGGGCCCCCACAATGATGGGGGCCCCTGCGGCTGCAGGTGCTGCAAGGCCCTTAAACCGGCCCTGCGTACAAGTTGTCCCTTCATATCCATGGATTTAAGTATTTACGGCTTGAAAATATTGTTAAAAAAATAATAATCCAAAAAGCAAGCCTTGATGTTGCCATGTTATATAAGGGACACCCTTTTGCTATGCCATTGCATACAATGGGACTGGAGCATCCACGGATTTTGGAGTAAATGGTCATCTTTGGAGGTTTTTAAACAGAGTCTGGACGGCCTGGTTGTTTCATGCATATTGTTAGTTTTGGATAAAGGGTTTGCGGAAACAGATGGAACCGAAGCCCCGCGAATCGGAAGGGACCACGGTACCTGCCTTCCCTTTAAACCCCCGCCTGCGGCTGCCAGGGCCGCGTCACGAAGACGCGGGAGTGGCGGGCGCCTGACGTGGCCGGGGGAGGACCCTCCTCCTCCTCCTCCTCCTGCTGCTGCCCGGGCCATGGCGATGTGACTGACGCCTGCGCTGCCGTTGCAGGATGGCGGCGGGGGCGGTGGTGGAGGCGCTGGGGCGGCTGTGGCAGGTGGAGGCCCCCCTGGGCAGCGGCTCCTCGGCGGCCGTCTTCCAAGCGCGCTGCCTGGGCGACCCCCGCGCGCCCCCGGCCGCCGTCAAGGAGTTCCTGGCGCCGCCGCCGCCGCCGCCACCGCCACCGCCGGGCTCTGGGCTGCCGGCTCCCGAGAACCCCGGCGGCGAGGCAGCGGGCGGCGACTACGGCTTCCGCAAGGAACGCGCCGCCCTCGAGGAGCTCCGCGGCCACCGCAACATCGGTGAGGGGCGCCCGGGAGGAGAAGGAGGAGGAGCGCAGGGCCGGGAGAGGGCGGCCGGGCCTGCGCTCCGGGGGGCCCGTGTTGTGTTGCGCCGCTCCCTCCCTCCCTCCCTCCTTCTCCGAGCCGGTAGTCCCGGGGCTTCTTCAATGGCAGGGCTGCCCCATGGCCCAGTGTGGAAGCCAGCGCTGCTTCAGAGGACTCGTTGCTCCCCTGTGTCTTCAGCAGCGCCCCCCCCCCATTAAGCATGGTTATGGGCAGGGCTGGTTTAAGGGATTGGGGGGGGGCTTGCAAGGCTTTATTTTGGGGGGCCCATATGTTTATCTCAGGTCAGTCTAGCCTAACCTATTCACAGTACAGGATATTCAGATTATTACTAATCATGTTTCTGGAAGAGGAGGATTAAAACGGGGCCCCCACAATGATGGGGGCTCCTGAGGCTGCAGGTGCTGCAGGGCCCTGAAACCAGGCCTGGTTATGAGCCTGAATACCCTAAAGCAGAGTTTCGCAACCAGGGTTCCCCAGAAGCCAAGGGTTCCCCAAGAACCCTCTCTGAGGATGCCAGCCACGGATGCAGGCAAAACGTCAGAAAGAAACTATTCCAGAACATGGCCTCACAGCCTGGGGAAAAAAACCAAGGAAAATCTATGGTTCCCCAAGAGGTTGCTGGTGGTTCCTCAAGGGATTGTGATTGTGGGGGAAAGCAATAGCAGTATATAGAATAATGCTTATGCAGGGGCTGCCTGAGACCTGGAAATTATTTCAAGGGTTTCTCCAGGGTAATAAAAAGGTTGGGAAAGGCTGCCCTAAAGGCACCAGATCTAGTCTGGTCCTTGAAAGCTAAACAGAGTCAGCCCTGGTTAGTACTTGGGTGGGAGACCACCAACGGATACCGGGTGCTACGGGAGGCTATATTTCAGAGGAAGGAACTGGCAAAACCATCACTCAGTATTCCTTCCAGAGAAAAGCCTATGAGATCCACCAGTTTACCTAAGGCTATTTACTTGACCTGGTTGTTTCATGCATATTGTTAGTTTTGGATAAAGAGTTTGCTGAAACATATCGAACTGCTCTTCCAACATATCCCTATTCTTTCCATGTTATTTCTGACCCTAGTACCAAATTTTCTGTTAAAGAAGTAATACCTGGGGATACAACTGATAAAAGCTGCAGGTGGTAAACACTGTCCTAGAAAAGGGATTCCCCACTAAGGAGGGTGGGAGGACTCTTAGGGCGACAGGCAATTTGAAGGCACACACACAAGCATGTTTATATTGCAGGACTGGCTCAGGTAGATAGAGAGTACAAGCTAGATCATAGCCTTGAAAAACTGCTTTTTGGATTCCAACTCCTAGAATTCCCCAGCAACCATGTTTATATTGGCTGGGGGATTCTTGGAGCTGTAGTACAAATAACAACTTTTATAAACTCTGGTCGTATGCATGAAGGTGCTCCCATGCACTTTCTTTGGCTAACACTTAAGGACTGATTCCCACCGTCTCCTTAAGGGCACATCTTCCATCAGAAACATACTGATAAAAAGTGTGGTTAGGAAGCAAGGACTTCTTGTTGTTTTGTTCATGTTGTTTTGTGGTTAATTACTTGCAAGTATAAATCCAACCTGCAGATCTGAAACAAAATGGCAGTGGTGGTTAGAGGTTTCCATGTCAGTGAGATGGTGATTCTGGTCTGGGGTTTAGGCCAAACTTTAAAAGAAATTATAAGTGTGCTGTACCAATGATATGGAAGACTCCAACATCCACAGAACAATGACAGAACCTGACCCCTGTTCATAGTCTTAGCTATTGTTTCTTTGCTAGCCAGCATGTATTTAAGCCACTTTCTCCAGACTGCATTAAAAGTATGAGAAATGGCTAAGTCAGAGCTCATCTGCATAGGTGGGCCTGAAGCTAATTCAGAGCATATGATCACATAGTAAATAGTCATCTTTGGAGGTTTTTAAACAGAGGCTGGATGGCCATCTATCAGGAATGATTTAACTGTGTATTCCTTCATGGCAGGGGGTTGGACTGGATGGCCCTTGTGGTCTTTTCCAACTCTATGATTCTATGATCTGCAGCCACCACACAGATAATCAAGCAAGATGGGAGTAACCAATAATTATGTCTGGAGCTGTTTGAAACAAACGAGACTTGTATCTGGGTACCAATCTAAATAAATCCTAAAGACACTAGATCCCATCTGATCTTGGAAGCTAAGCAGGATCAGCCCTGGTTAGTACTTGGATGGGAGAATGCTAAGGAATACCAGGTGCTATATTTCAGCAGGAGGAACTGACAAAAACATCTCTGAGTATTCCTTGCCCAAAAAAAACCCCCTATGAAACTCTTGGGGTCACCATCAGGCAACAGACAACTTGAAGGCGCATAAACACACATGACACAGCCATCAACAACAGCCAAGGCATAGCAAGAGATATCGTACCTGGGTTATTCCTGATGAGCACTGCGGCATATGTTGAAATGTCCCATCTTATCATCCACTTTGCTGTGGTGTAATTGCCAGTAATGGCAGTGACGGAATCTAGTCTTGTATCAGTATTAGAGAGTGGAACAGGTCAGCTGGAGAAGTTATTCCCCAGTTATGGTTGCCTTACTGCTACAGACAGCTTTGCTTGCTGGGTCTGTGGATGTTTTCTGTTCATTGTTATACTCAGCTTAATGGTGGAGTGACAAAAATCAGTGAGATTTTTAGATAAAGAGTGAGTGGGATATAAATATTTTAAATAAATAAATAAAGAGCCATTTTAATAAAATTAAAAGTTTTATTTGTCATAATCTAAGGCTATTTTGTTGTTCTTACGTTCTCTTTATCAATTTTACTTCGACTGTCAATGTTAGGCATTAGATTGGTAGAAATTCACTACCTCATTAGGTTAGCTCCTAAAAAGAAACAGATGGCGTTTACTTGGTTCTTGAATAGGCCAGTAGTTCAAGCCCATGTAGGCTAGCAGAAGTACTTGAAAAAAACTGAAGCTGGTATCTTCCAAACAGGTTTTCTTCTTGTGGGAATTGCTGAAGGGCTAGCAAGAGAACTGCTTCTGAGTGTTGATGGGTCTAGACTGTAGAACTCCTACCAATACAATTTGGATATTTTCTGCTTGTAGTGACCCTCTATGGTGTGTTCACCAACTGCTCTTCTGCCAGAGGACCATCGTACTGCCTTTTATTAGAGCTGCTGGATGTCAGTGTGTCAGAGCTGCTTGTGCATTCCAGTCAGCATGGCTGTTCCATGTGGATCACCCAGCACTGTGCCCGAGACATCCTGGAAGCCCTGGCGTTCCTCCACCACAAAGGCTATGTGCACGCAGACCTGAAGCCACGCAACATCCTCTGGAGTGCTGAGGAGGAGTGTTTCAAGCTCATCGATTTTGGACTCAGCTTCAAGGAAGGGAATCAGGTTGGTCACACTACACTAAAATCCATTAGGCATTATTTCCTGAGCTTGCTTTCTTCAGTGACAAGACAGACAAGAGAAACAAGAATGTTGCAGAAAGTGGGTCTGTGTGTTTAGGTTCACCTGACATTTAAGTGTACAGGTTGAGTCTCCCTTATCCAAAATGCTTGGGACCAGAGGTATTTTGAAATAGTTCAGATGTCGGAATACTTGCATATACATAATGAGATATCTTGGAGATGGGACCGAAGTCTAAACAAGAAATTCATTTATGTTTCATATACACACATGGCCTGAAGGTAATTTTATACACAATATTTTTTAATAATTTTGTGTATGAAACAAAGTTTGTGTACACTGAACCATCAGAAAGCAAAGGTGTCACTATCTCAGCCACTCGTGGACAATTTTGGATTTTGGAATATTTCAGATTTCAGAATTCCAGATAAGAGAGAGACTCAGCCTGTACCTGCAGCTTCATACTTTTGCATTTACTAGGCTTTTTTTTTTTTTTTTGCTTTTTCTTGCAAGTGATCACTACTCATGGTTTGTGTGTTTCAGCTTTTGCATCAGGTGAACAGGTTTTGCGGAGTTTGTCTTTTTGAACAAGCTTGCAGAACTGGTGGACCAAAAAAATAAAATAAAGTGTATACAGCACAGGGCAAAAACACTTTTAGATCTTCAAGAAGCTCTTGTTTGTACCTGTAAAACTGTTTATCTGTCCTCATCAGTTGTAATCAGAAAACCTTCATTTCCTTTGTCCAGATTTGTGCGTACTTTCATTGAAATACAGTCGTCCCTTCACATTCGCGGGGGTTCCGTTCCGCGGACCCCCGCGAATGTGAAAAATCCGCGGATAACAAACACCCCTCCCCCTCCCTCCCCAGGCAAGGCCCCGCGGAGGCCTCCCCGGCCCTCCCTCCCTCCCTCCCCAGGCCTTCGCGGGGCCTTCCTAGGCCCCACGGAGGTCTCCCCGGCCCTCCCTCCCTCCCTCCCCAGGCCTTCGCGGGGCCTTCCTAGGCCCCGCGGAGGTCTCCCCGGCCCTCCCTCCCTCCCTCCCCAGGCCTTCGCGAGGCCTTGCTAGGCCCCGCGGAGGCCTCCCCGGCCCTCCCTCCCTCCCTCCCCAGGCCTTCGCGGGGCCTTCCTAGGCCCCACGGAGGCCTCCCCGGCCCTCCCTCCCTCCCTCCCCAGGCCTTCGCGGGGCCTTCCTAGGCCCCACGGAGGTCTCCCCGGCCCTCCCTCCCTCCCTCCCCAGGCCTTCGCGGGGCCTTCCTAGGCCCCACGGAGGTCTCCCCGGCCCTCCCTCCCTCCCTCCCCAGGCCTTCGCGGGGCCTTGCTAGGCCCCGTGGAGGCCTCCCCGGCCCTTCCTCCCTCCCTCCCCAGGCCTTCGCGGGGCCTTGCTAGGCCCCGCGGAGGTCTCCCCAGCCCTCCCTCCCTCCCTCCCCAGGCCTTCGCGGGGCCTTGCTAGGCCCCGTGGAGGTCTCCCCGGCCCTTCCTCCCTCCCTGCCCAGGCCTTCGCGGGGCCTTGCTAGGCCCCGTGGAGGTCTCCCCAGCCCTCCCTCCCTCCCTCCCCAGGCCTTCGCGGGGCCTTGCTAGGCCCCACGGAGGTCTCCCCGGCCCTCCCTCCCCAGGCCTTCGCGGGGCCTTGCTAGGCCCCGCGGAGGTCTCCCCGGCCCTCCCTCCCTCCCTCCCCAGGCCTTCGCGGGGCCTTGCTAGGCCCCGCGGAGGTCTCCTCGGCCCTCCCTCCCTCCCTGCCCAGGCCTTCGCGGGGCCTTGCTAGGCCCCGCGGAGGTCTCCCCGGCCCTCTCTCCCTCCCTGCCCAGGCCTTCGTGGGGCCTTGCTAGGCCCCGCGGAGGTCTCCCCGGCCCTCCCTCCCTCCCCAGGCCTTCGCGAGGCCTTGCTAGGCCCCGCGGAGGTCTCCCCGGCCCTTACCCCTCCCTCCCCAGGCCTTCGCGGGGCCTCCGGGGGTCCCGCGAAGGCCTCCCCACCCCTCCCCAGGCCTTCGCGGGGCCTCCGGAGGGCCTCCGGGCGTCCCGCGAAGGCCTCCCCACCCCTCCCCAGGTCTTTCACGGGGCCTCTGGAAGCCCCGTGTCGCGGTTTTGGGGGGGCCCGGGGGGGCCCTCCCAAAACCGCGAATAACCAAAACTGCGAATGTCAAGTTCGCGAATGTGGAGGGACAACTATATATCATGAATCCTTAAAGTAAAACAATTAACCTCAGCCAGTTTTCATCACTGTTGACCATGATGATGATTCTATTTTGCAGTACTTTTCGTGGGGCAAAATACTTTGAAATCATTCTTGGTTATCCTCATTTTACTTGTGTTAGTATAGTGAATTGAGTTTGTTACCTGAGTAGAAAACTCTCTTGGGGCTTGTCTATACAAGGCAATAAGATGTGGATTGGTGCGCAATAATGCCAATTCGCAGCAGCTTTCATATGTCGTCATCTTTTTTGGGCAGGATCGCAGGTATGCAAAGCCATACGCGTTTGATGTTCAGATGGGCATATCTGTGAATCAGAATGGCTGGTGTGAGTGAATTACTCACGTTTTTATTCTCCCCGAGTTGCTGCTGCTGAACAGTGTTTTTTAAAAAACTAAATCCAAGGTGCAGAAGTGTGATCTTCCACTTAAATAAACAACTCCCCCCCCCCCAAAAGATGGTTTCGTTGCCTCAGTACACAATCACTATGGCAAAAATCCAATATGACGGTTCCTGGCGCTGCCTTACCAGCAAGCTCCACCACCCTGTGCACATCCGACCAATCAGCTATCCACTTCGGGAATGCACAGCAATGGGATCTGGTTGTCCTAATGGTGCGCATTTCCCCCACAGTTTTTTAAAATGCTCAGGAGAAGTCCTGAAGTTTTTTGTAATGTAGTTTTTGGCCCCCTCCTTCCAAATTCAATGTGGGATCTCATTAGGACAAATGGAATTCTCCTCAAAATCCATGAGGAGTATTTTAGCCATATAGACAAGCCCTTAACTTTTTCGCCATATAGACAAGCTGGATCTGATAACCTGATCTATTGATTCAAAGCTCATTGGTCAAGCTGTGCACCAAACTAATCCAGTGCAGATGTTTAAAGTGAAGAATTTGATGTTCATTTGGGTAGAAATCATATATGTGAAAGTCTGGAGTGTGATGAGTTAAGGGGAAACAGCTGCAGGACCTAGTAGTATCCAGCATAATAGTATCCTGAGATTTCTGCTTGCAACCCCTTACATGCTGCACCCTTACCTTCAGCAGTATCCTGGACCAGAAATCACTAGTAGTGATAGGTCATATGACTTCCCCCTGAGAAAATGCTCTCCACACGTCTTTTATCACTCAGTCTAACTGTCCTGTAATTTTTAGGGCTGAGTGTTCCCATCTGTTTTCCCTTCACAGAGGTGTTGATACATTCCTTTCAATCAGGCATCTTGGAATGAGAGCTTGATTCCCATTAATTAACATTGAATTATTCTAGCAGCAGGCAGACCATCAACTTCCCATCCCCTAAAATAATGTATAATTAAATGACAGTACAAAATTCTTCTGCAGCTGCTGGGATTTTATTTGGGAGAGTGTATTTTAAAAATAGTTTCTTAATGAACTGTTGAGAGTAGCTAGAGGCATGCATTTTTACAGCCTTTTGATCTGTGTTGAAGCAATTTAAGTAGACAATGAGTAGCAGTGAAATAGTGGCAAGAGAAGGCAGTGGGAGGTTGCAACTACATATTTCATTATAATTTGCAGTCCTAAAAATGCTCTTGCTTCTCCATAGGATGTCAAGTACATTCAGACAGATGGGTATCGGGCTCCTGAAGCTGAGCTGCAGAACTACCTATCCAAGACAGGGGTGCAGGGGGGAACTGAATGTACGTCTGCTGTAGATCTTTGGAGTCTTGGAATAGTATTACTGGAGATGTTCTCAGGAATGAAACTGAAACATATTGTCCAATCTCGGGAATGGAGGGTGAGTCCTTTACATTAACTTTGCAGAGAGATCATTACTATTTGGAGGCTTAATCCCCAAATTCCTTGAATTTTGACTGCAACTGCTCTTCAGCTTTGTGGAGACGGCAATACCTTATGTGAAATACTAAGCCAGGTGGACAACTTTGTCAGGCCTGGGGGGCCAAATTTTTGCTTCCAATATCCATCACAGGCTGCTCCAGGCCCAGAAGTACTCAAAAGAGATAGAGAATTTTAAAAAGTGTGAGTGGCTGTAAGTCTACTTCTGTGGGGGGATTTTGTTTTGTGTTTTGGTGGAGAGTCTGGAGCTGAGTCATTTGAGGAGCCCTGCAACATTAAACTGCCGCCTAGGAACAAAATCTTGTTTTGTTTGGGTGTTTTTGCACCAAGGTGGGGGCAGCAGCTCTGGTTACAAAAAGAGCCTGGATTGGGAGGCAGCCTGTGGCCTTTAAGCCACACCTTTTTTACCTCTGTAGTAAACCTAGCCTCCCTGGTAAGCTAGAATACTATGTATCTATCATGACAACACTATGGGAAATGGCCTACAATTAGCTTAAATAACTGTTGGTGAAATTGACACCAGTCGTCAGAAACTGCCTTATGCCCAGGCCAGGCCACTCCCAGCATGGAGGAGGCATGTTGCCTACTTCTTGGATCCTGGAGGAACATGCTACTGCCATTCTCACAAACATACACCACTCCCCCACAAAATTGGAAGGGAAGGGGGAAAATTAGTTCTCTAAACAGATAATAGTGTCTCCCAAGTCTATTTGGGGTGATGGTGGGGGGTGTTCCATTTTACCACATTTAGATGTATTCAGTTTTTTAGATTCTTAAGAGGCCTGCTTTCAATCTGTACAAACATTTCTTCAAAACAGAAAGTGCAGAGCCATAATTTTGAAGAAAAGCTTGAGAGAGCATTGGAGGGCATTGTTGGCTATTTGGAGACAAAGAAAACTACTTCCCCCCACCTCAGATGTGGGTACCACTTGTGGGTCACAAAGACGTCCTTGAGGGCTGTATTTGACCCAGTTTGTGTACTCTGGCCTTACAGTGAGTGGCAGGAGCTCTCCGGCATCTCTGGAGAAGAGTCCTTCCCAATTATACGAGGGAAACTGTTGTGGACTGAACCTAGGACCTTCCAGTTGCAAAGCAAGTTCTCTGTTAATGCCCTACAATCCTTCAGCATAATGTGCATTGTAGTTGCTTTGCTTTAAAACCACATGTTGCCACATGTTGCATATAGCCCTTGGCCCTTTTGGGGAGTGCCTTTTGGAGTCTTCCAACCTGAGGACAGCAGTTGCTTACTGCCATCAGCAGCCATGTTGTTCTTTCTTTCGGTTAATGTAGGGGTTAATGGTACCCCTACATTAACACTAGGAATACCAGGGGGATCATTAGAGCTATTCCCTTTCCTAAGCCATATTCCCCCATCCCCAAAACCCACACAGTAGTTTACCACTATCAAAGAGCAGGAGGGAACAATCTGATGCTCTAAGTAAGCTAAGGTGTTAATTTCCATAAGTTACAAAAGGGGGGGGGCAGCCCAATAGGGGGGGCAGCTAATCTTCCACAAATAAAGGAAATGAAACATAATCAAACCTACTTGCTCTTTCCATTTGGAAAAGCCCAAAGTGTATGGGTATATGCCATTGTGCTGGCTGAACAGGGTGCTCTTACAGTACAACAGAACTGCACAGATGGTTGAAGAGAGGAGAGGCTCAGCAGATATTACATGGGCTATTTTTAGGAGCAGATGAAATATACTTAACATGCTCCAGTGCCATTGCTAATGTGAATAGGTACTGTTGAGTAACTTTTAATATTATCCCAACTTGGAGATGGAGGCTTGGCAGTAATATCTAGCTGTAGCCCTCCTCTCTGTCCCACCACCTTCTCAGGCTGTTTGGTGGGAGCAAGGGAGAGGGATTTCTCAGTGGCTGCTCCCAGACTTTGAAACTCCCTCCCAAGACAGTCCAGGATGGCTCCATCTTTGCTCTTCTTCTTTCTGCAGGTTAAGACATTTTTATGCCACCAGATTTTTATGAACTAACAAGGGCTGGGCTAGTGAGGCTGTGCGGTGCGGTTTTAAATTTTTTAATGTTTTTAAGGCATTTTAATGTTTTTACTGTAATGTCTTTAACTTATAAATTGTTTAATTCTTTTTTAAATTTTATATTTATAATGTAATTTTAACTTTGTACTGTTTTTAGCTTGCATGGTTTTAAAGAGGTTGTTAGCCACCCTGGGTCCCATTGGTGGGAGAAAGGTGGGATATAAATGAATAAGATGATGATGATGGACCACAACCTGATCAACCCCTGCTTGGTCCAGTTGTTAGGAGTAAAAATGTGCTTTTCCTGTCTACATTGTTTTCCTTCCTTTTTAAATTTCTTAATCTCCTTTCTAGGCAAATAATTCTGCCATAATTGACCACATTTTTGCCAGCAAAAGTGTGGTAAATTCTGCCATCCCAGCCTATCACCTCAGAGACCTCCTCAAAAGGTATGATGTTCCAGTTAGTTTGAAAGGAGAATAGTTTGTGCAGTGTTTTCTTCTTTTTCTAAAAGATTGTATCTTACAGCTCCAGGCCAGCCTTGTAAATACAGTTCACCCATGGAATAGGTTACTTTTCCCAGGCAGCAGAATTGTCATCCTTGAAGGTTTGAAAAAGAGGTTGGGTGACCCACTAGGGGGCAATAGTGTAAACAGAATATATGCCATTGCATTCTCATGTTGTCTTAAAAAACTATTATCATACCAATAAACTTTGCAAACAAGAAAAGGTTACACTTCTGTGAACTAAACAAATTGTATTTTGAGTACACTAAGAATTAACATAGTTAATGTTCCAGGCACTTACTTGACTGATAAGCAGAAGAGAAAAGAATCTTCTTTCTTTGTTCTCAGACTTACTTCTCTGATCATTTTACAAATTGATTTTGAAGCTGACAATTGAGCCTGTTTTTAAAAGTTCTGTTCCATTCTTAGGCCCAGTTTCTTACAAAAGTTAGAATGGCCATGTCTGTGTTTTTGAGGCAAACCATTATAACTAGTAAACAGATGTAGTTGAGCTGGCCTGATAAAATCTTCACCCATTTTGCCTTGCAAATGGATTCACAGAAAATAGAAACTGGGAACTCCACTCTGTTTATTTCCCAAACTCATTCAAAACACTGCATAAAGTCTGGCATATCATAATCTTCAAAAAATTAAGCACACACCCATTGGAGAATAGGCGGGAATGAGGCTAGCACCGCAAAAAAAAATTCTTAAGTCTTTGTTGTTGTTTGTTTGTTTGCCTCCCCTTAATGTACTCTTACAGGCTATATTATGTGGTAAGTTAATAAATACGCAATAATTTATTTGTATTTTATCAGTTCACTTTTTCTTGTAAATCTTCCTTTAATCTTCCTTATCTTCTGTGGGTTGGTACAGAGAGCCATGAGAGAGGGAGACTTAGCCAGGAGCTTTTATAGCTAGAGTTTTTTTTTCTTGTTTTTTTCCCCTAAAAGAATAAAATAATAACTAAGGGTGTAAAAATGCACATACAGACATGCAGCTAGAGTCCCTCCCACTGACAGCACACAATCCATCAGTAGTCTCTGCCATATGTTCAACAAATAGGAAATCTTTATTTAGTTTGAGTCAACTAGTTAATGAATTCCCTCTCTCAAATGCGAAGAGGCTGAGAATAAGCTAGACAGTGTAAAATAAGAAATGGAATGGATAGACATTCTAATGCTTAATGTGACCAAACTAAGGTAGATTGTAATTGGACATTTTCAATCAGGTAATCACTTAGTGTTTTACTCTGAAAGTGACAATCTAAGAAGAAATGGTGTGGTATTTTTAGCAAGATGCAATGTAGCAAGAGTACTCAGCGGAAGAAAACTGATGGTTCTTTATAGAAAACTGATAGTCTCACCAAAAAGTATCAATAAGACAATAAAGTGTAACAGTATAACCATGATCCAGTCTCTCTGCAAAAACAAGACTTAGGATCAGATTGTGGCACAGACCATGAAGGTGCTCATATCAAAATTAGCCTGAAACTAAATAAGAAAACTAGATCAATCATAGTGCCCGTAATACAGTCTAAAGAATATACATGTAGGATTTAAAGACTATGTAATGAACAGATTTGTACTATTATACCTAATAAACTGTGAATTAGAAGAATGGGACTGAAGCAAGGGATATTATCAAGGAAGAATGCAAAAAGACTCTTATCTGTAGTCAAACAAAAGGGTTTTTTTTAATGGCTGGTGAATATTTCTGTCACCTTTTACTTTTGCTTCACACCGGTTCTTAACTGGCAGCTGCATTCATGATTCTAACAATGAAAAAAGAAACAAAAGCTTTTTTGAATGACTGATGAAACTCTTCAGACAGTTAAGGGCAGTTTAGAAGCAAAAGTAAAAGGTGACAAGAATATTGCTTAACAGTCTGAAGAGTTTCATCAGTCATTCAAAAAAGCTTTTGTTTCTTTTTTCTAGGGTCAGAATCCTGAATACAGCTGTTCAGCAACTTATACATAGGGACAAAGAGAATTGTTATAGTAACTGGTGCAAAGAAATAGAAGAAGAAAACAAAAAAAGGTAGAATAAGAGACCTCATCCCCAAGAACTGAGAAAATGAGGGGAAATTCAAACCAAGAGTAGGGATGCTATATGACCAGCAGCGTAACACATTATATGATCAGAATAAATAAAAAGACAATGGAAACAATATAGAGGAACTATATAAATGAGATAAAAGGATTACAGATTCTTTAACCGAAGAAACTTTTGACTAAGAACTTACAGTATTAGAAAATGAAATGTGAGCTGTTCTCAAAGCACTTGAGAGAAATAAATGAACAAGGTAAGATGGTATAACAATAAAGTAGTTTCAAGCTATAGAGACAAATTCTAACCAAAATCTGCCAGCAAATACATAAAACAAAACAAGGCAATGTCCCACAGACTGGAAACATTGAATATACATCTCTAAGAAAGGAGATACCAGAGGCTGTGGTAACCACTGGACTATTGCATTCATCTCTCATGCAAACAAATTGATGCTCAAGGTTTTACAACAAATACTTTTAATGGAGCAAGAAATGCCAGCTGTCCCAGCTGGGTTCAGAAAAGGAAGATGCACTAGAAACCATTTTGCAAACAAACTTTGATAATGGAGTGCACCAAAGAATTTTAGAAGAAAATCAGCCTGTACTTTATAAATTACAGTAAAGCATTTGTGTAAATCATGAAAAACTATGGATCAGTGTAAAAGAAATGGGAATGTCACAGTTTAGTTGTTGTGATGTATAATTTACTCACAAGAAGCTACTATTGGGTAAGAATACAGAGAAAGAAAATCATTTCCCACTGGCAAGGGGATCAGACACAGAAGCATTTTATCTCTATCTTTTTAATTTATACACAGAATGTATACGGACACTGGGACAAGACTCAGAGGAAGGAGGTGTGACAATTGAGGGAAGGGATTTCAACAGTGTAAGATATGCAGCTAATGCCATAGTATTATCAGAAAATACCAAAGACTTGGGATAACTGCTGATGAAGGTCAGAGAAGAAAGTGCAGAAGCAGAGTTAGCATTAAATATTAAGAAAGCAAAAAAATAATGACCATAAAAGATGTACATAAAAAGGATAATGAAGACATCAACATTGTCAAAGATTTTCTATACCTTGGCTCAGTTGTACATAAAAATGGAGAGTACTCAAGAAATCAAAAGAAGACTAAGACTTGGAAGGGCAATTTTGAAGAAAATAGATAAGATTCTCAAGCATAAAGATGTTATTAAGTATCAAAGTCAGAATCATCCACACTATAGTATTTCCAATTTATGTGTGTGAATGTGAAAACTGGACAGTGAAGAAAGCTGACGGGGGGGGGATAGTTGAAATGTGGTGCTGGAGGAGAGTTTTATAGCTACAACAGACTGCCAAAAAGACAAATAAATGGGTGGAAAGACAAATCAAGCCTGAATCCTTACTAGAAACTAGAATGGCGAGACTGAGGCTATCATACTTTGGACATATCATGAGCTCACATGACTCATTGGAAGTGACATTAATGTTCGGTAAAGTGAAAGGAAGTACAAAAAGAGTAAGACCATAATACAGATGGATTTACTCAATCAGTAAAACCATGGCCCTGAGTTTGCAAGATCTGAGCAGGGCAAATGATGGCCATGTTTCTTGGAGGTGTTTATAGGATCACCATAAATCAAAGCCAGGTGGATGACAAATAACAACTGTAAAGTTAATGAAGTCACTTTTAATTAGTGAGAGCAATCAGTTGTTGTATCTGTGGATTTAGTGTGTGACTTTGAGGCTATTTTAGCTCTGATATGTCAATGTAATTGGATATGAAAAAAATTAATGAGCAAGAGAGAGTGAAAGGTTTTATTATTATTATTCTTTTCCTTTATTCTGTGATCTCTGGACACTGTTGTCTCGCCTTGAAAGGTACAGAGCTGTGATTATATTCCTTTTTGTTTTACTGTTCTCTGGACTTTGTTACACTGAACATCCCTGTAAGTGAAACACTGCTTTTCCTTTCCAGCATGCTTCATAATGACCAGGAGAAAAGGGCTTCTGCTGCAAAGGCTTTGTGCAGTCCCTTCTTCAGCATTCCTTTCGGTAGGTTATAAATATATTTCCAGAGCCCCAACCCTGCTTTCATTTAACTTACAATGTTTCCTGTCCCTTCCCTCCGTCATTGTGACCATGCTGAGAAACAACAATTCAAAAACAAAACTTAGCCTTCTCAAGGGGCACTTCTGTGGATTCTTGGGGTGGTGCGTGTGTGTCCATTTCCACCCTATGCTTACTTCCCCCATCGGTCTCCCGTATGATCAAATTCTGAACCAGGGCTTGGGGACAGTGTGCTGAACATAATTGGCAGGATCACTTTAGGTGTAAGCTGTGGCTGTGGCATCAGTAAGGCCGTTGTCACCTGATGCGGTTTGGCCTCTCTGCACTCCCCTAGTGCTGCCACTGAGTTCTGGTGATTTGTATGTGATTTAAAATTTAATATTCTGAGAATAGGATTGGGTCAGTTCACACTTTTCTTTGTACCAATCTGCTATTTATTTGTGATACAGTGATGACTTTGTCCTGTAACTCTGCTATTTGAATAGCTCCCCATATTGAAGATTTGGTGATGCTTCCAACTCCTGTGCTGAGATTGCTAAATATTTTGAGTGATGCTTCTCTTCAAAGTGAAGAAGAATTTGAAGGTCAGTGCACTCTCCGTTTTCACATAAGTCATTCTAGAATAAACTGGGAAATATACTAGTGGTGGTATTTGTGTGATAAGGAAAAGATGAGTTTTTGCCATTCCAGAGAATTGAGGGAATGGGAAGAAAAATCTGCTTCAGGATAGGAGAGATGCACGTTAGTGCAGATGCACACATTTAGCATCGATGGGATGGACAAATAATCTCCATGCAAGAATATTTAAGAATCACATCACATGTTTAACAGCATATGATATGAGTTAGGTACACTCATATTTTTGACAATATTTTTGAGAAATCAGTCTGTAGAAGCACGATTGATCTCCTTAGGGTAGGGCTAGATATTTTATTGGCAAGTGGGTGGTTCCAGTCCTCTATCCATCAGTATAATGAGGATGAAGTGAGCAGGTGATTGTAAGGAAGGATTAGTATGTTTGACCCCATCTGTAGATTTTCCCCTGCAAAACTACCAGCTAGGCACAATTCTCATTCTAGAGTGAGAATTATTAGGCAGGGGAAAGATTAATCACTTCTCTGAGTTGTTTTACTGGGGAAACTTCCATGTTGCTTAAGAAGAGGAGAAGAGTGCTGAAACAGCATCCAGAGGCCTGATCGCAGCATCCCAGTACCCATAGTGGCTAATCTTGTGGGCTTGGCAAACCTGCAAGAAGGACTTGAAGGCAATAGCACCTTCTCACTCGTGTTCCTTAGCAGCTGGTATTCTGGGGCTTGCTTGTTGCCTCTGATCTGAAGTCAAAATGCATAGCTATTTGCAACCTTATTCTCCATGAACTTTCCTAATCCTCTTTAAGGTCATCTAAGTTGACAGAATTGTCACATCTTGTGTGAGCAAATTCCAGTTTAAGTACACGCAATGTGCAGTGATGTTTTCAAGTCTTTTTACTCCAAGTCTCAAGTCCCTACCTTCAAGTCTCAAGTCTGGGAGCCAACTTTAACAGGAAAACATGAAGGAGGTGGTGGGGTGTGGTGGGGTGGAGTTTCAATAACTAGAAAATCAAGAAGATGTGCACAAAGTTAGGTTAAAAACAATTAACTTATCCTAGGCAAGTTCAGCGCTCCAGGCTTGAGGCAGGGGTTTAGATATACTTATCAGCAGCCTGTCTGCACTGCTGATTGCTGTTCAAGAAATGCACCCCACAGTCTGGGGGCAAGTCTTGCCTGCTGCTGCTAGGAAACCTTTAGAAGACAGCATGGATAGGCTGCTGGAAACCCCTGCCTCAAGCCCAGAGTGCAAGGCACATTTCTCAGAGGGAACTGAGGTGGGGATTGTTGAGGTCTGCTAGCAGCCTGTCCACACTGCACATCAGAGGAGCCTTGAGCTTTTCTAAGAGCAGTAGGCAACACTCGTCCTCAGAGCATGGAGTGCATTTCTCAAAGGGAAGGAACGGATGTGGGGTTTGTGACAAAAGGATCCTTCTAGCAGCAGGTAAGACTCCCCCCAGAGCACAGGATGCATCGGAGGGGAAGAGCAAACGGGCTTGAGGAGGAAGGATCTTTCTAAAATGCATGCTGTTAATGACCAAGGCCAGCAAGTCCAAATCAGTTGCTGAAAATATACAAGTCCAGAGCTGAGTCAGTGCTTCATTTATAATGGAGCGACTTGAGTCTGAGTCAATCAACTTGAGTCTACATCACTGGCAATGCAAAGAAGTACTCTTCTCTGCCCTGAATCATCTGTCAACCCCAGCTACACTGTTATCAAGTCATCTCTTATTTTTTTCTCCCGACTAAGCTGAAAAGCCCCAACCTTTTATTTATGCTAGTAGGGGAGTTTCTACACATACACACACCATCATTTTGGTTTGATCTGCTTGGTTGCTTATCTGACAAGGGTCCTATCAATTGTTGCTTTTGTGTAGAAATTGTCCACTCAGTATAGGCTCACTGAGAGGTACCTGGCACTGCCTTCGGGTGAACTAAACCCAGGAGTAGCCAAACAGCAGATAAACTACACAACAGAATAGGGCTTGAAAAACAAAGCCTTCAGCTAGCAGGCTTTATCACTGCTCTGACTCACTTTCACACACAATAAAAAGACTTACAAGCAGCAAGGTCCTTTTGGAGGCTTTATCTTCAGTTCCAGTACAAAACAAACACAGAAGTTATACAGCAAACCTTAATAACAAATCCAAAAACAATTCTCCAAATACTCCTCAACAGTAACTCACACAGAGTGCATCTTTATAGGAGTGTTTGGCTAGTCACCTTCTGTCTAGCTACAGCTTGTGCACATACCCACTTCAGCTGTGCTAGTGTAGTCTGTTGCTTCAACATTTTCTTTTTGCACTTAAAGGGATATTATTCTGACAGAAATATAAAGAATACTGGCAAAATTGGTCAAACACTACTATATTTTTTTCATTTCAGTACCTTCTGAGAAAAAAAAATCACAAATACTTTGTGCAAAAGACTCCAAAATACATTTCTACAAAGAGCAATGCATTCTGCACATAGCACTTTTTTTTACAAAAAAGCTCCCCAAATTTAAAGAATTTTGTGACAGTTGATCATTTTTCAGCATGTATATTTAAACAGCTGTTGCAACAAAGCCTTTTCTAGTGAATCCCATGTCCTTTCCCCTTTGCAAACTTGATAAGAATTCCCTCCACCCCATCATCTAAGTCATTCATAAGAACATTGAAGAGTAATGGCCCTAGGACAGAAAGATAAGGCAGTCCTCTGGAGATCTCCTTCCAATTTGAAGCACAGCCATTGATGACAACTTTTTGAACCCGGTTTTATTATTATTACATTTATTTATATAGCGCCATAAGCTTTACATGGCACTTTACAAAAAAGAAAAACAACAATTCACAATAAACACAAAAAAACCTGCCTACGGTGCACAATCTAAAACCACAAACAAAATTATAAAATTAATAAAATATTAATTTAACAAGATTAAAATACTATAAAAGTGCAAGTTAATACAAATAATATGGACATAAAATCAAAATGAAAGTTGGAAGGCTTCCCTAAATAGAATAGTCTTTAATTTAGGCTTAAAGTAGTCTAGAGAGGTGGTGGTCCGCAAATTCATGGGAAGGAGATTCCAAAAATAGGGGGCTATATGGGAGAAAGGACGTATCCGAGTAGGGGCAGAGGAAATCCTTGGCTGCATCAGCAGCCCTGAATCACTAGAGCTCAGGGCACGAACATGAAAATAGGGGTAAAACAAGTGCTGACAAATAGATGGGGGCCAAACCATGAAGAGCTCTGAAAGCTAATAATAATAGCTTATAACGAATTCTAAATGGGATTGGAAGCCAGTGAAGGGACAACAACAATGGGGTGACATGATCATAACGGCAGGCAGAAAAAATTATCCTAGCAGCAGAGTATTGTACTGAAATCAAGGGGGCAAGATGGGAAAGAGGAAGCCCAGTCAGCAAAGAATTACAGTAATCCAGGCGAGAAATGGCCAATGCATGAACCAAAGTCTTAGCAGCAAAAACTGAAAGAAAAGGCCTGGCTCTCACTGGATTATAAAGAAATAAATGATACAACTTTGCCATGGCCTGAATTTGAGGAACGAACGAAAGGGAAGAATCGAAAATGAAACCAAGACTACGCATTTCCTTTACAGGTTGAATATTAGTGCCACTAACTGTGATTGAAAATGAATAATGCAGATTTGGCTTCGGCAGGAAGACAAGTAGCTCAGTCTTGTCCATATTGAGCTTAAGGCGCCGATGGAGTATCCAGTCTGAAATAGCAGATAGACATGATGACACTCACTGTTCAACATCCGGAGAGAGTTCCGGAGTGGAAAAATATAGTTGGGTGTCATTAGCGTATAAGTGATACTGAACGCCGTAAGAGCCAATAACATTACCTAGCGACAAAGTATATAGAGAAAATAACAATGGGCCCAAAACGGAGCCCTGTGGAACTCCAACGGACAGCGACACTGGATCAGAGATTTGACCACCAGCAGTCACTGCAAATGACCTATCAGAAAGATAGGCTCTGAACCAGTTAAGAACAGAATCAGAAAATCCAAGATCCTGGAGCAGATCCACCATAAGACTGTGATAAACAGTATCAAAGGCAGCGGAAAGATCAAGAATCAATACTGAGTAAAGACTTTTTGATTTGGCCAAGAAAAGATTGTCAGTAATCTTGACAAGAGCTGTCTCAGTTGAGTGTAATGGACGAAAGCCAGACTAAAAAGGATCCATCAATAGAAGTATAGTGTCCAGATCAAGGGAAGTAATAGTGCCGCTCTATTCTGCCTTGGTCAGACCTCACCTAGAATACTGTGTCCAGTTCTGGGCACCACAATTCAAAAAGGATATTGACAAATTGGAGCATGTCCAGCGGAGGGTGACAAAAATGGTGAAAGGTCTGGAAACGATGCCTTATGAGGAGAGACTTAGGGAGCTGGGTATGTTTAGCCTGGAAAAAAGACGGTTAAGAGGCGATATGATAGCACTGTTTAAGTATTTGAAGGGGTGTCACATTGAGGATGGAGCAAGCTTGTTTTCTGCTGCTCCAGAGACTGGAACACGGAGCAATGGATGCAAGCTCCAGGAACAGAGATTCCACCTCAACATTAGGAGGAACTTTTTGACAGTAAGAGCTGTTCGGCAGTGGAACGCACTCCCTCGGAGCGTGGTGGGGTCTCCTTCCTTGGAGGTCTTTAAACAGAGGCTGGATGGCCATCTGTCAGGGATGCTTTGATCGTGATTTCCTGCATGTCAGGGGGTGGACTGGATGGCCCTCGTGGTCTCTTCCAACTCTGCAGTTCTATGATTCTATGATTCTATGATCATTAGAGAGTTAGTGAAGAGAAATTCTAGACGAGAATAAACAGTAGGTTCCAGAACCTTAGAAAAGGAAGGCAAGAGTGAGATTGGCCAATACTTAGAGAGGGAGAGCAGGTCAAGTGATGGCTTCTTGAGAATGGGAGAAACCAAAGCATGTTTGAAATCGGAAGGAAAATGACCAGTAGCGAGAGAGATTAATAATAAAAAGAAGAGAAGGGAGAATAGAAAGAGCAACCGAGTTTAATAAGCGAGAAGGAATGGGATCAAGAGAACAAGTAGCTGAGTTAGATGATTTCACCAGCTTAGCTAGTTCAGCTAGAGAGACCAGGGCGAAGGCAGAAAATTTTACCAGTATGGGTGGCTGAGGTACTGGAACAAAAGACGAGTCAGAGACTTCCATAGAAGAACAAATTAGATCAGTCTTAGCAGTGAAGTGAGAAGCAAAATTTTTAGGAAAAAAGGAAGAAGGAACTGATGGGGATAGAATCATAGAATTGTAGAGTTGGAAAAGACCACGAGGGCCATCCAGTCCAACCTTCATCTACATCTAAATGAAGGTTTTAACAGAGAATTAAGAGTTGAGAAAAGATGCTGAGGCCGTCGCTCATTAGCACTAATCAATGATGCAAAATAATTCTGTTTTGCCAGAGAAATAGCTCGCGAATAAGAAAAAAGAACAAATTTATAATGAATAAAATCAGCCAGTTCCCTGGACTTTTTCCATAGACGCTCGGCTGCTCAGGAACAAGATCCGAGATACTAAACAACTGGAGTAAGCCAGGGCTGTGGCTTAATTGAAGAAGTTGCACAAGTCAATAAAGGGGCAAAACAGTCAAGAGTATGGGATAAGGTTGAGTTAAATAAAGAGACAGCCGAATCCACAGAACTGCCAAGACTTAAGATAAAGAATTCAATGCCTGGCCGAATACCTCATGATTCGCAGAGTGGAGGTTACGAAAACAACACTGAATAATCCGGTGAGGGGGAGGGCAATACGTGAGGGGAAAGGAAATAAGGTAATGGTCAGATAACGGAAATTCAATAGCTGAATACTCAGAAGGTACACATTTTTTAGTCAAAACTAAATCAAGGAAATGTCCAAGAGAGTGAGTAGGTAACCTAGAGCAATGTTCCAAACCAAAAGAAGATAGCAGAGCACTAAAACACGTGGCTGTAGAATTAGTAAGATCATCCATATGAATATTGAAGTCCCCCATGATAGGAATAGGGACATCATCTGACAAAATCCGTCAGCCAAGAATAGAAGTCAGAAAGGAACTTGGCTGATGGGCCAGGTGGATGATAGATGACTACAACATGCAATTGAAGAGGCGAGAAAAGTTTAATAGCAAGAAACTCAAATGAAAAGAAGCAGTAAGTTTGAGGAAACGATAAAACTTGAAACTGGCATTGACTAGATAACAAAATGCCAACTCTTGCACCTCTACCCTCTTGGCAATTAGAATGGATAAAAGAAAGAATCATAGAATCATAGAATTGCTGAGTTGGAAGAGACCATGAGGGCCATCCAGTCCAACCCCCCTGTCATGCAGGAAATCATGATCAAAGCATCCCTGACAGATGGACATCCAGCCTCTGTTTAAAGACCTCCAAGGAAGGAGACCCCACCACGCTCCGAGGGAGTGTGTTTCACTGTCGAACAGCTCTGACTGTCAAAAAGTTCCTCCTAATGTTGAGGTGGAATCTCTGTTCCTGGAGCTTGCATCCATTGCTCCGTGTTCCAGTCTCTGGAGCAGCAGAAAACAAGCCTGCTCCATCCTCAGCATGACACCCCTTCAAATACTTAAACAGGGCTATCATATTGCCTCTTACCCGTCTTTTTTCCAGGCTAAACATATCCTCATAAGGCATCGTTTCCAGACCTTTCACCATTTTAGTCGCCCTTCTTTGCACACACTCCAATTTGTCAATATCCTTTTTGAATTGTGGTGCCCAGAACTGGACACAGTATTCTAAGTGAGGTCTGACCAAGGCAGAATAGAGCGGCACTATTACTTCCCTTGATCTGGACACTATACTTCTATTGCCAAACGAGAGGTTGCCAAACAAGAGGGCAGCCGAGGTAACAGTGTCCTGGGGGGAAGTCCAAGTTTCTATAAGAGCCAGGAGAGTAAGGGACCTAGAACTAAATAAGTCATGGATTGCTTCTGCCTTGGGGGCAGCTGATCGGCAATTCTCGAGGGAACAGGCAAAAGGAAGTTGAGATAGAGGATGACATCTAATAGATATCAGATTAGAATGGAGAATGGGAGCCATTAGAAAAGGAGAATTAACAGAATGAAGATCAGCAACAAAGGAGTAAACAACAGGGAGAACAAATATGCTATAACAAATAATGAACCCTAACATTGCCTAGATAAAAACAAAAGCTGGCTATAGCCCACCATATAACAAAGGTATACTAGAAATTTGATATTTCAGTTGTTAAAAGTAATAAACCAAGGAAAGTGGCAAAGAAACAGATAAACAAATAAGGAATTGTCAGTGGTCCTTCCCTTCTACTCGAGCTGTAGGTGGCAGAGTGAGAAGGACGGTGTAACTATTAAAGCTGTGCCTGGGTGGGGGCAAGGCCTCAGTTCTCACACATTGGAGCTTCCAAGGCAGGTTTTTAAAGCAGACAGCTGAGCCCGGATGGAGGGCAGGGCCTCAGTTCTCACCGTCTGGCAGGTTTTCCAACCATCTGGCAGTGTTTAATTAATCGGTTTGATAATCAAAATATTAAGGGGAAACTTTTCAAATGCTTTGCTGAAATCCAGATAAATGACATCCACAGCATTCCCACCATCTACTAAACTAGTAGCCTGATTTTTTAAAAAAAAGTAAGATTAGTTTCAGCAGATTTGTTTTTGGCAAACCCATGCTGGCTTCTACTAATCAAGATACTTGCAGACAGATTCCTGTATAATCTGTTCTAATATTTTTCCTGATATTGATGTCAGGCTAACTGGTCTGTAGTTCTCTGAATCTTCATCTTCTTCTTCTTCTTCTTCTTCTTCTTCTTCTTCTTCTTCTTCTTCTTCTTTGAAGAGAGGGACAATGTTTGCTCATCTTCAGTCCTCTGGCACCCGTTCTCTAAGATGTCTTCAAAATGATGGCGAGTGCTTCAGAGAGTATGGTAGCATGTTCCTTCAATGCTCAGGGATGCAGTTAGCCTGGCCTTGTAGATTTGAACTTGTTTAGGTTAACTAAGTGATTCCTGACTAACTCCTTGATTTGCAGTCCAAATTCCTTGCCAAGGTCTCTGCTAATGCATGGAAGCACACAGGCCTGTTTTTTGGGGGGGAAACTAAACCAAAATAAGTGTTGAGCAATTCTGCCTTTTTATTGTGAACTGTTAGCATTTTGCTATCCTTACTAAGCAGGAGCCCCACCATTTCCTTGGTCATTCCTTGGCCCCTGTTTGCCTAGCGCATCTCAGCTCTTTTAGAGCTTTAGCTTTCCTTACACTATTCCTGCAAGCTTGGGCTACACATCTGTATTCTTTCTTGGTGATTCATCCTTCCTTCCATTCTTTATACATTATCTTTTTTTTTTTTCTTTTCATTTCCTCCTTGAGTGTACTGTGCAGCCACATTGGCTTTTTCAGATTTCCTCATTTTTCTTCTTCCATGGAATTGTTTGTGATTATGCTTTTAGTAACTCCTCCTTCAAGAACTCCCACCCTTGCTGGGTGTCCTTTTCTTTTATCATCTCTTGCCATGGGTTTCCACTCAGTGTTTCCCTGAGCTTGATAAAATCAGTTTTCCTGAAATCCAAGGTTTTAGTTTGACTATCTCTTCCTTGCCCTGTCCCACAATTGTGAATTCTAGCATTACATGGTCACTTCCCCCTAAATTACTGACTACTTTGATTCCAGTGGCCAACTCCTCTCTATCAATTAGCATAAAGTCCAGGACTGTTGATCCCCTTGTTCCTTCCTATACCTTTTGAAAGAGGAAATTATCTGCAAGGCACATCAATAATTTGTTGGAGAGACTATGCTTAGCAGAGATAGTTTCCCAGCAGATACCGGGATAATTGAAGTCCCCCATAACTACCAGTTCTTGCATCTTTGAAATTTCTGAGATTTATTTCTGAAAATTATCATCGGCCACCTTGTCTTGGTTTGATGGCCTCTCCTTATAATCATAGAATCATAGAATTGCAGAGTTGGAAGAGACCACGAGGGCCATCCAGTCCAACCCCCTGCCATGCAGGAAATCTTGATCAAAGCATCCCCGACAGATGGCAATCCAGCCTCTGTTTAAAGACCTCCAAGGAAGGAGACCCCACCACGCTCCGAGGGAGTGTGTTCCACTGCCGAACAGCTCTGACTGTCAAAAAGTTCCTCCTCATGTTGAGGTGGAATCTCTGTTCCTGGAGCTTGCACCCATTGCTCCGTGTTCCAGTCTCTGGAGCAGCAGAAAACAAGCCTGCTCCATCCTCAGCGTGACATCCCTTCAAATACTTAATTTTAATATGCTGAAAAGAGGCTTTCCTCACCCTGTATCATTTCCCAAATATAAACTACTATCACAATGTTGTTTTTATATCTTTCTCTATTTGCAGAGAGGAATTGTATTTATATCTTTCTCCCTTTGTATCCATAGATTCTGTATCCATGTATTCATGGCTTGAAAATATTCAGGGGAAAAAATCCAAAAAACAAAGCTTGATTTTTGCCATTTATATAAGGAACACTATTTACTATGCCATTGAATATAATGGGACTGTATTTTTACCCATTTTATTTTACTGTTTACTGTTCCAATCTGATCACTTCTGTGGATTTCTGTACAAGTGAATTTGTCTTTGACACATAATGCTACTCTCCCTCCTTTCTTCCCCATAATCTATTATTTTTGAATAGATTATAGTGTTCATTTGTTATATTCCAATCATGGAAGTCATCCCACCAAATTTCTGTTATACCTATAAAGTCATATTTACCTTCCTGTACTAGGATGTCAAGCTCATCTTGTTTGTTTTCCCAAATTCTTCACATTGGTGTTTAGACCTCTAAAGCCTCATTTGTTCTCACCTTCTATTTTACTGCAAGCTTTACTGTGGCTCCCATCTGTGCTCTCAGCTTCTCCTCTAGAATTCACATCCTTGTGTTTAGAGCTTGCTTTGCAACAGATGTCCACCCCACCCCCCAAGGGTTTAGTTTAAAGCCCACTTGATCAGACTTGCCATGCTACTACCAAAGACATTCTTCCCAGTCTTTGTGCTATGCAGCCAATCTGTATCCGTTAGTCCTTTGTCTAAGAAGTGAAGACCATTATCCCAGAAGCCAAAACTCTCCCACTGACACCATCTGCATAGCCAGTAATTCACTTTTTCTGTCCCTGTGTGTTCCTCTATCTTTCACTGGTAGAACTGTTAGTATTACTACCTGTGCCCTATAATCCTTCATCTTTCTTCCCGGGGCTTCATAGTCCAAGGTGATCTGGTCAAAGGCACAGTGACATTAGTGTCCACATTAATAAGGAAAAGGGGGTACTGAACTGTGTTCTCAATGAGCTTCAGCACATTTTCAGTGATATCCCAAATCCACAAACCAGGGAGACAGCACACTTCCAATTCACCTTGTCAGGCTTTTACTAGGTCCCTCAATACTACTAAGCAATGTATCCCCTAGCACCAGCACCTTTCTTTTCTTCTTGCTGCAGTTAGTGGTTAAATTGACTATATCCTCAGCTTGCAGTGTCTCTTGTCTCTGGTCTCCTGTTTGGGTATCTTCACCATCGTTATCTTCAGGAAGATATAGGAAGCGACTGCTTAGTTGGAGTGGTTCTGAATGCCTTTTTATATGGTCTGCTTCTGACAGTGACTGTTTCCAAAGTGCTTCCTTCAATGTTGCAGCCCTCTTAATTTTCCTTGACCATTTCTTCCTGTTGGCATAGGATCAGTTCTCCCTCTGTTCTGTCCAGGAAGTCTTCATGTTCTTTGATGCATTGAAGAGTTTCAATATGTTGCTGAAATGCACTGGCATCCTCTTCCAAGAGAGCCACCAGTTTGCACTTGCTGCAAGTGTAGTCAGATATATTTTCTGGCAAGAAGACACACATTGCAACAGACTACAGATCCTTCTGCCTCCACCCCTGTAGTTAATTTTTCTCCCCTTTTAAATTGTAGGAATGCTTTGAAATATAACTGTACATGCCACTGGTTCAAAAGCTTTCTGTCTCACCCAATCTGGTTTCCTTTCTCCTCAGGGCAACTTCAGCAAAGCCTGCTTGGAAAGAGATGGGGATGAGCTTACTTCTTCCCAGGGCTCCTCCTCCTGGTTCACTGACTCAAAAGTTTGCTACTTTACCCCATCCAGCTTCCTTTCTGTTCAGGGTGACTTCAGTAAAGGCTCCTGGGACAGATATGCTAATGAGCTCAAATGAGCTCCTCTTCTTCCCAGAGCTCTACATCCTGGGGCGCAGATGACACTTGCAGGCACTGCGCTATGGATCCCACCCTCTGTTCTCAACTTTGAAATGTGTGAGGCACTTAGGCCTCAAGCTGAGACCTGAATGCCCTCTCCCTGCCCACAATCTATATATATAATTCTCTTCAGTATGTTGCCTTCCCCAGTGTGCTGATTGGCTGCTCAGGAAACACACCCAGCCCACACCCAACCAGTCACCACCCACATGCAAATTCCCTCTCCACATCACAATCCACTGCATCATCGCCACACAAGGGCCCCTCCCTCCTCTCACTCCCTCAGCCACTCATCAGTCACGGGCTGCAATGGGATCCAGGCAGTCAACTGGTGGTGGTGGCAGAATGCTGCTGTGACGGCTGCAGCAGGGTAACAGAGCGAGTCACTCTCAGCAATTCTGGGGAAAGAGTGGAATGCTGGGAAGGAGGAGGAGGAATTTAAATCCACCAACCGACCTTACAGAGTAGTCATGAGGTGTACTGGGAGTTTGGGTGGGGGGAGATTTTTAATGGTGAATGGTATGCCAGGTCCAGCTAGTTACCTTTTATTCTCTATATTTGCTTCCACCCCTACGATTTTCCAGCCACTGCTCACTCATCTCCATTTGCTTCCATTTTTTGTTGTTTTAATCCTCCTGCTTGTCGAAAGTCAGAAAAATAAGATTTCTATCATTTTTTCAGGTCATTGGGATGAGTAGAGCTGATAAAAAATACTTAAATATTAATAATGCTACTCAGAGTAACTTTGCTGGTTTTGTATAGTGTCTGAGGCTGAAATCATTTGAACAGTTATTTGAGTCACTTGGCAAAAATGAATAGGATCAGGCTGTTTTGCTTTCCCACACATAGTTTCTTGCCTGAAAAAGCTGTGTCTCTCAGAGCCTCATTATTCCCTAACTCCAAAATAAATCTTTTTGATGTAGAATGTTAGCTTGCTGTCTTTTTGAATTTGTAATCAAAACAATACTTTACTACCATGACCTTATCTCTCAGTCTCACCATGAAAATATGAATATTAACTTGTTGCCTTTTATCTGGTCTTTGCCCAGGTTTGTTTGTCATTTGTGGGTTAGAGATTATTTCACAATCCCCAATTCTGTAGTATATCAGATTTCTACTTGTATAGGCATGCCTTCTCGGTTGAGCTTTCATGGGATACAAAAGGTAGTTGGCTCCACCCTCCATTGTGCCACTATGTTTGGCCTTGCTTTCATTAGTAGGCTTTGGGTTCTGGTGAAAAAACAAAGCAGATTGTCAAGTCCCTGGTTAGAATCCTATTAAATCAAGTCAAGTTCATTTATTATAATCCACAGATCCATCACAAAAAAGAACCCAAGTATAAGACAGAATATATTTAAAAAGAAAAAGAGAAGAAAAAATATCTAAACAGTGAAATCCTACAGAATCCTATTAAGGCATTACACTGGTGTAACTCCAGGTTATGCCAGTAGTGTTAACTTTTTACATTCTTGCATGAGGAATATCCAGTGTCATCTTATGCAAGCCCCAGCCAAATAGGACAGTTTAACCAGCTGAGCACTTGCTTGCAAAATGTGATCATAGTTAGGTTTTTATTAATTATCCTTGTATTTATTAGCATTTCCTTCTTCTCTAATGATTCAATGTTTTAATCTTTTACTAACTTGGTGGAGTAGTTTAGGCTGAGATATAGTTACCTACCAAAAGCCAAATAATGAGGTGCTTCGTTAAGCAGGCATTTTGAAAATGGGATTCCCACATCCTGTGTCTGTACTCTATCCAGTACACTTCCTTGGCTGTTAGAAGTATGTTCTCAGTTTTCTTTCTGCTTCCACAGATATAGTGGATGACATAAAAGAAGAATGTAGCAAGTATGGACAGATTGTTTCCCTGTTTGTTCCTAAGGAAAGTCCAGGCAAAGGTCATGTAAGTACACAGGCAACTGAGGTGTATGTGTGCTTCAGTTTTAATATACTACTTTGATGGCTGACTTGTAAGATTATAGCAATAAACACACTCTGCCTTCAGAGAACATCCCACCATATGCAACTTTATGTTTTGTCCTGACAATCGTTACAGGTAGTCCACAGGCAGTTTTATACACTGGTTTTAAGAAGCATCTGTAAAATATGTTTGCATGCCAAAAACTTAAATATATTCTTCTTACAAGGGGCTACATCTTTTTGCACATGCTAGGGAGATGCAGTTGGTTGCAGCTTCCACCTACACATGCATCTGCATGTAGAATCTAAAGGTAGATATAGTATGAAGCACATTCGTCACAGCAGCTGTTGGATGGGATGAGATCTTCTCTCACGTGTCTATCTTGATTGGGATCTTAGGGCATGGTCTGAAAGCATATGAAGCCGGAACGAAGGAGAACAGGAAAACAGAAACATACTTTTTCTTGTACAACAGCCATTTCCCAAAAGTATGCCATCTTCTACCAATGAAAGAACAGCAAAGGGGAGCCAGTATAACCTGTGTAGAAAGGGAGCAGCCACTGAGAATACCTTCTCTTACATTAAAACCCAGTAGCACATAACAGTTGTTCTCTTATTGTCTTTTAACTGGGAATAAATGTGGGTCGGGGAGAGGGGGAATCACCTATTTCAGCAGCCAAGGTGCTTCTTGGGTACATATTTAGGAACATACTTCTGGGGGATAGGGGTTGGCTCTATAGTATTATAGAAACATTTATTGCTGACAATAAAACTGTATACTGCAGCACTTCATACTTTGAGCCTAAATTTTAGAATAAATTGCATGAAATACTTAATATAAAATATTTTTATTAAAAATATTACTGTTTGTGCTACCTATTAAACAAGTTATTTGGGCATCATACAGTTACCTTGAAATAAAACAGTAATGCAGTGAAATACAAGGAAATATCTAAAAATGCAGTAATATCACATCAAACCAAGCCAAGCTGATGAAAATACAATGAAAAGCAAACACATTAAAATAACGTACAAAATGAGGACCTAAAACCAATCATAGAATCATAGAATTGCAGAGTTGGAAGAGACCACGAGGGCCATCCAGTCCAACCCCCCTGCCACGCAGGAAATCACAATCAAAGCATCCCCGACAGATGGCCATCCAGCCTCTGTTTAAAGCCCTCCAAGGAAGGAGACCCCACCATGCTCCGAGGGAGTGCGTTCCACTGCCGAACAGCTCTTACTGTCAAAAAGTTCCTCCGAACGTTGAGGTGGAATCTCTGTTCCTGGAGCTTGCATCCATTGCTCCGTGTTCCAGTCTCTGGAGCAGCAGAAAACAAGCGTGCTCCATCCTCAGCGTGACATCCCTTCAAATACTTAAACAGGGCTATCATATCGCCTCTTAACCATCTTTTTTCCAGGCTAAACATACTCAGCTCCCTAAGTCTCTCCTCATAAGGCATGGTTTCCAGACCTTTCACCATTTTAGTTGCCCTTCTCTGGACACGCTCCAATTTGTCAATATCCTTTCTGAATTGTGGTGCCCAGAACTGGACACAGTATTCTAAGTGAGGTCTGACCAAGCATGAAAACCAAGCATGAAAGAAAGCAGTAGTTAAGACCACCAACATGTAAAGGGGATTAAAATAGCAAAGATTCAAAAGGCTGTGAGAACAAAGTAGTCTTAACTAGCAGCAGAACAAAACCAACGTAACACCAGGCAGATTTTGATAGGGAGAACTCCACAGTAACAATTCATCAAATAAAATATATACAGAGACTAAAAAAGTACAACAGTTCATTGACATCATTAAAAATCCAGATTAAATGTGTCAATAAAACCTCACACACTGATCTCATTATCTCAAATAGCTTTCATACAGTGGATGGAATGGAGTTCAAGCTGATTTGACAGGAGTTTTAATGAATATACATGTATAAATTTTAAAGTGTGGGTCCCCCCACTGCTGCCCCCATCACCACGAACCAGGGGAAATGGGGGGTTGCTATTTGTGGAGTGCTCCAGGAACAGTGGTTTTCAATGTGATGAGGCTGGCCCCACACCTGCCAAAGTTCCCCATCCTTAATACAATTTTCAGTGTGATGAGGTTGCCCCCTAATCCTAGCCACCACCACCCAAAGTTCAGAAATGAAAACCAGAAGTGGTCAAGGGTTTGTTTGTTTGTGTTTTTACTTTTTTCAGATTTGGTGCAAACCCAGGGAGGTGCAGAGGGCAAAAATTTGACCCCGCACTTGCCAGATTTGCTCTTCCCTAATGCTTTGATGCTGTAGTTTTAGACTACTGCAAGATTGTTAGGGCAGATGGTCCTTGGGGTTATTTCCAATTCTTCAGTTATTAAAAGGTTACAGTATGTTTAAGAATCACTGGACACCAGCAACATCAGTATGGTATGCAGGAGTTGTATGTGCTAACTGTCCTTTGCACATCAACCTTATTGGAAAAGAAGGATGATCACAGTTTTCTGCTCTTCACTGTATGCTTGCCATAAGACTGAGCCCTTCTGACAACTTGATGCTGACAAGGACTTTCTATGTCTACCAGTGTTTTTTGTGTCTGAGCTTGAAGTGGTCTGAGGTAAGAATCACTTTCTCATGTGCTGCAGTTCCAGAAGCATAGGAATTTCAGAGGGTAGTCCGGCACAGTGGGCTCTTCACAAAGGGGTTGGCAAAAAATCAGAGTGGGGGCTGAATTTCTGCCATGTGTTTTCAATTTATCTTGCTGTCAACTTACTTTGGTCTGTTGTCTGTTCTTTGTAAAAATGCAAAGGAAATTAATGTTCCTCCTGTTTCTTTCCAGGTTTTTGTAGAGTATGCAAATGCTGGTGATTCCAAAGCTGCTCAGCAGGCACTTACGGGGAAGAGATTCGATGGCAAGTTTGTTGTGGCTACATTTTACCCACTGAGTGCCTATAAGCGGGGGTACCTTTACCAAACCGTGTTTTAGTCCCCAGCAGCTGCAGTCAGAAGTGCATGTATCCAAAGCAGCCTAGCTTTGCTTCATTGTCTCCTAGAGATGAGATTCATCCGTATCCTCTTTCTTCCCCATGTTGTGTGTTGCAGGAAAGGCCCAGATGTTTTTATTTTGCTGCATATAAAAGCTGCCTCCCTCTGTTGCCTTTGGTTTACTGTGGTAACCAGAATAACATGAAATGGATTTTTGAGATTTAAAGCAAAAAAACAAACAAAAAATTTCAATGTGAAAGAAAGTCTTAAAAGTTTATAACAGTGAATTCTGAACCTCCAAGTGCTAGAAGGACAAGGTGTGGAGTGTTGCTGTCAGTGAAACATCACTGGAGCTCCTCATGCTGAGTCCCCTTGGCAGAGAAGCAGTAGAATTTGCTTTGCTTGGTATAGAGGACCAAGATTGCCAATCTGAGCTGGGTTTTTATACCTTTACAAGTTAAACATGAACCTGTAGGGCTGGCTTTGCAGAGAATCTTGACAACATCATTAACAATGATGTTCCTCTCTCACTAGAAAATTCAAGTATAGGATTGTTGCCCCTAAAAGCGGGACATCTTTTGACATGGTGGTCTTATTCAGATGCACCCGCCTACATAGCTGCGGAGGCTGGATAGAAGCCCTTGAAGGTTTCCATTGTACTTGGAGCTTCTAGTCATTTCCTTTGATCGGTGGAACCCTTTCTCCTGGAATCAAGGCTAGAATTGAGTGAATGCACTTTTCAGCTATGTTTGGGACTATAGTAGCAAATGAAAGCTTAGCTTTCATATCTCCAGTTAGAGAGAGGTACTATTTTAAAGGAAATCCTGGTTGTGCAGAATTGTGGATATTTGGAGTGTCACTGGGGAAAGGGAAGAGGAGCAAAGTGCTCTCGGCCAGTGCTTGTCAACCACCCCTGAATTCTGAGGTTGTGGCTCAGCCAATGTTAGCACATGCCTGCTGGGTGCCAGGCCAGCTCTGTGCACTGCTTCTGGTTGAGCCGCAGGGTGAGCAGCATACAAAGTCATCCCTGTCAGTCTTTGCTAGGAGAAAGGTGAGATATACATTAAATAAAAATCAAGAAATAATTTCCTTTCTCCATAATCAGCAGGTGGAAAGGCTGAATGATTCTGACCCTCTGAGGCCCAGAGGAGGCCCGTGGTAAAGAGTTCCTCTCTCCCTTATAGTAGAGCCACCCACTGTGGCTGGATCTGCCTTTTGATGTCCATTAGTTTTTTGTGTGTTTATAATTATTTGTCATGCTGCACCTCAGGCTGAGTTGGCTTTGGGAAAGACATGAAAGCCAGAACTAGACTCTTCATTGTTCCATGAGATCCCAGCATTTTATTATAAATGTTTTAATTGCAGAAACTGTTAGAATGAGCAACTTGTGGCTCTCCAGATGTTATTGGGACTTAGTTCTCATTTCTGCTAGACAACATAGTCAGCACTGAAGCATAATCTGTAGTTCTATAACAGCTGGAGAACCACAAGTTGCCTAATCCTATTCTAGAGGCTTCTGTATAACAGTGGCAGTGTTGCCTGCTCAGATCATTGGCATTCTGGTAGTCAGCCCTGCTGTTTATTCCTGCCTTTCACCTCTAGATGTGAGGGAGGATGAAGCCTAGTTCAACAGACAGATGCCTGAAGTTTTATTTCTTTGCTTATTTTACCTTGTATGGCTTCTCTGATGCAAATTGTGGGGAATGTGGCATTCATGATTCTCGTCAGAGAAGCAAAACCCAAACACTTTGCTTCCAAGTACCTCAGGTCTTCTGTGGGGATTTTGTGTGGCCCCTAACTATTTCCACAGCTGCCCTGGTTTTAAATGGTCCATTGCTTTCCATTCTTCACAGCCTGGTTGAGTAAAATGACTTATAGAATCTCTGCCAAATAAGGAATATTTGGTTGGGAGGAGATAAGGCTGAATGTGGTTAAGATCTATGAGTTACTACTTTATCTGGTTTTCAAAAGTTTTTATGTCTGCATAAAATGTATTTATAACTGGTTTAACTGATCTTACCTTCGATAAAAACAGGTTTTGGCACCTTTCTGTGAGTTCCAGCCAGTCAGAGTCTCAAGAAAGATAGCTTGGGTTTATTTTCATTATTGCTAAAGAAATCAGGTTTTGTTTTGTTTTTTGGTGGCACTTAGAGACCAAGAGTCTCTTAAATCAACTTGTAGGTAACAGAGGCCTTCAAATGTTGATGTACTGGAACTCCCATCATCCCTCATCATTGACTAAAACTACTGGGGGTTGCAGTACAGCAACATCTGGAGGGCCAGTGTTGCTCACTGCAGACCTTTCTAGCTGGAATGCTTGAAAGAACTATAAGCCAAGAAGCTTTTACAATAGCTTCCACATTATTTCATTTGCATTGTACACATATTGGAAATGGTTTTGCCCTCTAGGGATTGGTAATATCCCAGTATTCTCAGTTGAATTCATTGCTTTGTGAAATGGGAAACATCAATGCTGCTTAGAAGTTGATATTTATTCATGAACACGTGGGACACAAATGTGCATTCGTACAAAACAAATACATCCATGATGACTCTAAATAGGAACTCAGGCTTTTCTGAAGCCAAAACAAAACTGAGAGATGGACGAACCAATCCAAGTGGCCATGTAGGTGAGCAAAGTGCCCAAGATAAAGACATTCCATTGACAGTACACACAAATCTCATGAACAGCTGTCAGGAAGCAAGGAAAGACAGCCAGCCAGCACCAAAGGAATAGAGCAGAGATGTCAGAAACAAGCATAACCTTCTTCATAGTCACTTTTGCACTATTGCAACGACTCTTGCCTTGGACCAACAACATCTTGACTGGTTTTTATCAGGTAAAAAGGGTTGGTCTGGTCTGGTGCTGGCATAGCTTTAGTCACATGAACATAACCTGTGCTGCCAATCCTGTCAGAAGAAGATGCTATAGTAGAGAGGGTGGTGGTCTGGCCATTGGAAGAGTTGGATTGTAATTCAGAATTGCAGCTCTTTGGGTCAAAAGCTCAGAAGACCTAATTATTTTATATGAAATTTAAGATGCAGAGGATATTGAATTATGCACTGAGCCTCAAAATTCACATTAGTACAATAGCCACAAACTTACAGAAAACATAGCCCTAGCTCAAGTTGATCCTTGTCACAAAGCATGAGACCCTTTCTGCCAAACCAATGGCTATTAAGTGATTTTTCAGATTTTTTTCTAATGTATGCTTTTCCAACTGTATTTGTTCTGACATGCTGGATGAACTCATTCAGGTACCACCTGATATCTTCTGTTGCTGTCCTTGCTATCTTGAGCTTGTTCTTTGGACTAGCAAAAACACACTGTAGCACACTGCTGCTGTGCTGCCTTAGGGGACACAAATGTTTCTAGCACATGTTTAGCCAGAAGCTACAACTGCATTTAGACATGAAGTAGTTTTCAAAGAAAGCCATGTTAGCCTCTTACAGCATTAAAAGGAGGCAGGAAAGGGGAGTGGGCAAAAAGAAATGTGGCAGCACCTTTAAGACTAACATTTTTTTCTGCATGAGTTTTCATGGATACAAATCCATTTCTTCAGATGCAGTACAGAGTGGATTTTGGGGCTCACTCTGTACTGCATCCAAAGAATGGGTTTATATCCATGAAAGCTCATTTGAAAATAAAAACCAGTTAATCTGAAAGGTGCTGTCACATTTCTTTTTCCTTTTTTCCCCTCCCCTATTGTTCCTCCTTAACAAGGTCTTCATAGTAGCGTGGAAAGGCAAAGGTTCTGTCTAATGACTACTATATAGCTTTGGACTTGCCAACAACAGATCTAATCTGGAGTCAACTTTTCTCCCAGTTAGCCTCCCTCTATCTGTCCTAATAAAAATAGCACTGCCCATCTTATTTTATTTGACTGTTTCTGAGTGTTTACATGTTTTGTTGGGTTTCTTTTGTTGTTGTTTTTTGCAAACTGTTCTGTAATCAAATGTCTTCTGTTCAGACTGTTTAATGAGAGCTGCTGCTTTCTGCAGTAGATGCCAGGGTGGGGAGTAACTCTGCTTGAGAAAGAGAACAAAAGTGCAATTTTAATTAAATAAATAAATATTTGTTCTGATGTTGGAAGTAGTGTCATTTGTTATCCGAGCTACTTTCACTACAGATGTGGTTGTGAGAATGGAGTCAATACTGCATTTGAACTGAATAGGGAGGTGCTTGGTTCAGATCCTGGCTTGTTTCTCATTATTACCCCCCCCCCCGAAAAAAGCAACCCCTTCTGTGCCTATTGTACTTCATAATATTCAAAGTACTTTACATACCTTAACTTATACCTGATACTATCTGTCTTCTCCAAGTGCAGAAAGGAAGAAGGAGGGTAGGGATACATTTAACAGATGGTTGTTGCTATCCAGTCTAAAAGTACTGTACTGAATGATGACAGGCTCTCTGGCTTGGGTGCTTGCAAACTTGGCCTGGATGCGTGCAAACCTCTTCCCTAAGGAAAGATGATGGGGGGGGGGACCTGCTGCTCCCAAGTAGGTTGGAGAATCTTCTCCTGGTTGGCTGTGGGAGGGTTATGAGGAAGGGTGTCTCTGCATGTACATACACATGGATCTGAAGAGGATGGGTGCTTATGCAAAGGGGGGTACATTTTAAAATGGGGTGTGGGGATGATTCCTTTGAATAGCAAGTGTCTTTTCCTCTTGTGGGACTATTCCTAGCCTTCGCAGAGAGATTTTGTGTAAAATTTTCATTAATGTCTTTCTGCTTGATAAGATAGATATGTATCTTCTGAAACGTTTTAAGTGTGAGGGAGGTTGCATTTTTTCTCTGCATTTTGTAAGATACATGGAAGTACTGTATACATCGAAAAACTGCGTTTACAAGGGTGTGGGGGAAAGGGAGAAAAATGCTTAGAAAATGTTTCTCCTAGAGAGATGCAATTCAGAAACATGAGCCATTGAGTCCAACCCCTTGTTCAGTGCAGGATCTCCAGCAAAAACATCCCCAGCAGTAGCTGTCCAGCCTCTTTTTGAAGATATCCAGAGAAGGAGACAACCCCACCACCACCACACCTCTAGGCAATTGATTCCATCCCCGAACCACTCTTAATGTCAAGAAGTTCCTTCTGATATCCAATTGAAGTCTGGTCTCCTGTAACTTAAAACCATTAGAGCTGGTCCTACCCTTGGAGGCAGCAGAGAACAAGTCTGCACCCTCCTCTTTGTGACAGCCCTTGAAATATTTAAAGAGTGTGATCATGTCACACCTCTTCACCAAGCTGAACATGCCCAGATTGTTCAACCTTTCCCCTATATGTTTAGTTATCGTTGTTTTTCTTCTTGGAACCCACTCCAACTTATCTATATCCTTAAAATGAGGCACCCAGAACTGGACAAAGTACTCCAGATGAGGCCTGACAAGTGCAGAATATAGTGGGACCATTCCTTCCCACAATTTGGAAACTATGCTTCTATTAATGCAGACTAAAATAGCATTCTCCTTTCCTACATCATCACTTTACTGGCTCATGTTCAACTTAATGATTCCCAAGGTCCTTTTTGTAACCATTATTGCTGGGCCATGAATCTCCCATCCTAAACCTGTACATTTGGGGTTTTTTGGCCTACGTGTAGAACTTTGCATGTATTGCTTTCACTGTTGGATTATGGCTCTGGAGACAGTGTTCAAATCCCAGCTCAGCCATGGAAACCCACTGAGTGACCTTGGGAAGTCACACTCTCAGACTCAAGAGAAAGGCAAAGGCACACACACATACACACACATACCGGAACAAATCTGGCCAAGAAAACCCTGTGATATGTATGTCTCAGTGTCACCATAAGTTGGAAATGACTTGAAGGCACACAACAACATTTCTATTGAATTTCTTTTTATTAATTTCTGCCCAATTTTCTAGTTTATCTAAGTCCTTTTGGATTCTGTTCCTATCTTCCAATGTGTTAGCTACCCCTCCCAGTTTTGTATCATTTGCAAACTTGATAAGGATTCCTTCTAACCCATCACCTAACTCATTCATAAAAACATTGAAGAGTAATGGCCCTAGGATAGAACCCTGAGGGCACTCCACTCGAGACTTCCTTCCAGTTTGAAGTGCAGCCATTGGTGGCTCGTTAAGCATGATTTCCCAACCAATTATGGATCCATCTGACAGTGTTCCCATTTAGTCCACATTTAACCAATTTGCTTATCAAAATATTATGGGGGAACCTTATCAAATGCTTTGCAGAAATCCAGATAAATGACATCTACAGCATTCCCACCATATGCTAAATAAGTAGCCTGATTTTTTAAAAAAGATATAAGATTAGTTTGGGAGGATTTGATCTTGAGAAACCCATGCTAGTTCCTGCTGATCCTACTGATCACTGCACTGTCATCAAGATACTTGCAGACAGACTCCATTATCATAGAATCGTAGAATTGTAGAGTTGGAAGAGACCACAAGGGCCATCCAGTCCAACGCCCTGCCACGCAGGAATACACAATCAAAGCATTCCTGACAGCCTCTGTTTAAAGACCTCCATGGAAGGAGACCCTACCACACTCCGAGGGAGTGTGTTCCACTGCCGAACAGCTCTTACTTTCAAAAGTTCCTCCTAATGTTGAAGTGGAATCTCTGTTCCTGGAGCTTGCATCCATTGCTCTGTGTTCTAGTCTCTGGAGCAGCAGAAAACAAGCTTGCTCCATCCTCAATGTGACACCCCTTCAAATGCTTAAACAGGGCTATCATATCGCTCCTTAACCGTCTTTTTTCCAGGCTAAACACACCCAGCTCCCTAAGTCTTTCCTCATAAGGCATGGTTTCCAGACCTTTCACCATTTTAGTCGCCCTTCTCTGGACACGCTCCAATTTGTCAATATCCTTTTTGAACTGTGGTGCCCAGAACTGGACACAGTATTCTAGGTGAGACCTGACCAAGGCAGAATAGAGTGGCACTATGACTTCCCTTGATCTAGTTACTATACTTCTATTGATGCGGCCCAAAATTGCATTGGCCTTTTTAGCTGCCGCATCACACTGTTGACTCATGTTCAACTTGTGACCTACTAGGACTCCGAGATCCCTTTCGCACATAATCTCGTTCAGGCAGGTCTCCCCCATCCTATCTATATCTATGCATTTCATTTTCCCGCCCTAAGTGTAGTACCTTACATTTCTCGGTATTGAATTTCATTTTGTTAGCTTTGGCCCAGCTCTCCAGTCTATCCAGGTCATTCTGAATTTTGATCCTGTCCTCTAGGGTATTAGCTACTCCTCCTAATTTGGTGTCATCCGCAAATTTGATAAGTATGCCCCTAATTCCCTCATCCATGTCATTGATAACGATGTTGAATAGCACTGGGCCCAGGACAGAACCCTTTGGCACCCACTGGTCACATCTTTCCAAGACGAAGAGGAGCCACTGCTGAGCACCCTTTGGGTTCGGCCGGTCAACCAATTACAAATCCATTTAATGTTTAACTTGTCTAGCCCACATTTTACAAGCTTGTTTGCAAGAATGTCATGGGTAACCTTGTCAAAGGCCTTACTGAAATCAAGGTATACGATATCCATAGCATTCCCTTCATCTACCAAGCTGGTAATTTTATCAAAGAAAAAAGAGATCAGATTAGTCTGGCATGACTTGTTTCTCTGAAACCCATGTTGACTTTTTGTGATTATGGCATTGCCTTCTAAATGTTCACAGATTCTCTGTTTAATGATCTGCTCTAGAATCTTCCCTGGTATTGATGTCAGACTAACTGGACGATAATTGTTGGGATCCTCTTTTTTCCCCTTTTTGAAGATGGGGACAACATTTGCCCTCCTCCAGTCTGCTGGGACTTCTCCTGTTCTCCAGGAGTTCTCAAAGATTATTGCCAATGGCTCTGAGATTTTATTTGCCAGCTCTTTTAATACTCTTGGATGTAGTCCATCTGGTCCTGGAGATTTAAATTCATTTAGATTAAGAAGGTATTCCTGTACTACCTCTTTGCTTATTCTGTGCTGGATTTCCCCTGTTGTGTCCTCTATTCCTTTATCCTCAGGTTGGTCCCCCTTTTCCTTTTCTGAAAACACTGAGGCAAAGAAGGTGTTGAGTAATTCTGCCTTTTCTCTGTCACCTGTTAGCATTTTGCCATCTTCTCTGCGTAGTGGCCCTACCATTTCCTTCTTCCTCCTTTTGCTGCGGACATACCAAAAAAAACAAAACAACCTTTTTATTGTTCTTAACCTCTCTAGCAAGCCTGAGCTCATTTTGCACTTTAGCTTTTCTGACTTTACTCCTACACGTGTTCGCTATCTGTTTGAATTCTTCTTTGGTGATTTCCCCCTTTTTCCATTTCCTATACATGTTCCGTTTAAAACTTAGCTCCGTTTAAATTTCTTTAGTCATCCATCCTGGTTTCTTGAGACACCTCCCATTTTTCTTCCTCAATCGTACTGTTTGAAATTGTCCCTTCAGTATCTCCCTTTTGAGAAAGTCCCATCCATCTTGAGGTCTCTTCTCTTTTAGTATTCCTGACCATTTGATCACCCCCAGTGTTTCCCTGAGTTTATTGAAATCAGCTCTCCTAAAGTCGAGAATTTGAAAAAGTCATGTTGACTTTTAGTGATCACAGCATTCCTTTCTTAATACTTATGGACTGTCTGTTTGATGATCTGCTCTAGAATGTCTCCTTGTACTGATGTCAGGCTGACAGGGTGATAATTGTTTGGGTCCTCTTTTTTGAAAATGAGGACATTTGCCCTCCTTCAGTCTGCTGGGACTTCTCCTGTTTTGCAGAAATTCTCAACAATTATTGCCAGTGGTTCTTTTTTTTTTTTTTTAACAAAAGTCTTTTATTGTGTAATATGTTTTATTTGTGCAATATAAAACATCACAATTTGACAAAGAAAAAAGTGCACAGAGTGAAAATTATAAAAAGTAAAAATAATAAAAAGGAAAATACACAACAACAAAAGGACAAAAAACAAAAAGCAAATAAACAAAGAACACACAATAGTATTAAGAAAATACTTCCCGTTTACCTATGTCGATGTTGCTTATTAAATACTATTAACATACCTCTTTGTTTTATAAACAAAATTCTAATAACATTCTCAATACCCTTTTCCTTACAAAATGAAAAGGCTCTTATCACAAGTTAAATCCACTAATCCCCAGGTCCCTACTTATTGACGTAATATAATTTCTAAAGAGGTCCCATATTTTAAAATAATTTCATAATCCTTTATCTTTCATAAAATTAGTTAATTTATCCATCATCTCTATTTCCATCATCTTTCCAATCCATTCTGGAATGTTTGGTATCATCTCTTTTTTCCAATACCTTGCATATACGATTCTTGCTGCTGTAACCATATAATTGATTAATGTTTTATTTTCTTTTTCAACTTTATTTTCAAGATCAATTATATTCAATAAAAACAATACTGGTCTAAGGACTATCTCTTTCCCCAAGATTTTTTGCAATTCTTTAACAATTACCTTCCAACATTTTTTTGCCTCCTTACACGTCCACTAAAGGTGGTAGAATGTTCCCAACATCTGATGACACTTCCAACATTTATTATCAATTTCTTTATACATCTTGGGTAGTTTTTCTGGGGTCATGTACCATATTAAATAAAATTTTGTAATAATTATCTCTAATGTCATAACAACATGTCAACTTTACCTCCTTCTTCCAAACTTCTTCCCACTGGTGCATATAGATATTATTACCTACATTCCTTACCCATTGAGTCATACAATCCTTGACCTGTTCTTCCTCTGTATTGTATCTCAGAAGTAAATTATAAAACTTTGAAATCATATGTTTATTTCCAGATTCTATTATTTTCTCCAATTTGGTTTTCTCTTTTCCAAAACAATACTTTAAATTATCCTCTTTGAATTTCTCCTTCAATTGATAATAGGACAGCCATTGTATTTTAATCCCATTTCTCTCTAGCTCTTTTATCTGTTTAATTTCTCATTTCCCTTTTACTTCTTTCACTAATTCTCCATAAGTTAGCCATTTGGTCATATATCCCATTTCTCTCCTGAAGTACGCTTCCTGAGGTGAGACCCAGCTAGGAATTTTTAAGTTAAATCTACTCTTATACTTATCCCATGCTTTCAAAAGTGGTTTTCTTAATATATGGTTATTGAAAATTTTGTTAACTTTAACTTTCCCTTACCATAAATAGGAGTGCCATCCAAACTTTAAATCTTGTACTTCCAATTCTAATAAATTTTTATCTTCCAATGTAATCCATTCTTTCACCCAGGACAAACATACAACTTCAAAATATATTTTCAGGTCCAGTACCCCAAGTCCACCTCTTTCTTTTGCATCTATCAATACTTTCCACTTAATTCTTGATTTTTTTCCCTGACCATATAAATTTTGTCAATTCTTTTTGCCATTCTCTAAAAGGGGTGTTTGAAGTAATAATTGGTAACATCTGCAATAGGTACCTAAATTTCGGAAGGACATTCATTTTAATTGTGGAAATCCTACCTAATAATGACAAATTCACGTTTTGCCATCTATTTAAGTCTTTCTTCATATTGTTCCACATCTTAATATAATTATGTTCAAACAACTGATGAATTTTTGTTGTTACATTTATTCCCAAATACTTCACTTTCTTAACTATCTCAAACCCTGACATCTTTTTTAATTCTTCTTTTTCTCTATTACTCATATTTTGTGTATGAATCTTTGTCTTTTATTTTTCAACCCTGCCAGTGGTTCTGATACTATTTCTGCCAGTTCATTTAATACCCTTGGGTGTAGTTCATCTGGCCCTGGAGACTTGAATTTATTTAATGTACCCAGGTATTCCTGTACTACCTCTTTACCTATTCTGTGCTGCATTTCCCTTACTGCATCATCTATTCTATTTCCCCCAGGTTGAGCACTATTTTCCTTTTGGGAGAAGACTGAGGCAAAAAAAGGCGTCTTTGCCTTTTCTCTGTCCCCTGTTTGCGCTTTGCCATCTTCTCCATGCAGTGGCCCTACCATTTCCTTGTTCTTTTGCTATGGATATAATAACAAACAATCAAAAAACCCTTTTGTATTGTTTTTAACCTCTCTAGCAGGCCGGCGATTCTGCACTGTAGCTTTTCTGACCATCTCCCTAACATGTGCTGCCTATTCATTTGAATTCCTCTTTGGTGATTTCTCCCTTTTCCCATTTCTTGTACATGCCCCTTTTAATCTTAGCTCAGTTGAAAGTTCTTCAGACATCCATCCTGGTTTCTTTAGACACCTGCCATTTTTCCTCCTCATTGGAACTGTTTGAAATGGTGCCTTCAATATCTCAAGAAACTCTCATCTATCATAACTCCCTTTTCTTTTAGTATTCCTCACTACCAGATCGCACCTGTATTCTGCAACTATTGTGTCCTCCCCCGCTTTAAATAATTTTGTATAGTAAGGAAAAAAGGAGCATGAATGGGAAGACATGGAGCTGGTAAACTGAAGGCTTTGCCATCTGGAGTTTTTGTAATGAATGAGATAGTTTGGTTGTATAGTAAAAGCCCTTGTCTGGAAGCATTCTAAAAGTAGAATGAGAAACAAAAACAACATAGTCTTCTGGTACCTTAAAAATCAACAAGTTTTATTTGGCATAAACTTTTGTGGACAGCAGCCCATTCCATTAAAAGTGGAAGGCTATCCACAAAAGCTTATGCCCCCCCCAAAGCTAAAGAATTTATGGCTATGATCCAGCAGTACCATTGACAGAATCCACAGCTCCACCAGTGGGCTTATGCTGTGCTTCTTTTCCCCCCAGCAACACAACAGCCTGATGGTGCCAGGGCATATCTCTCTCCATGGCAAATTACAGCCATTGCCAACAGAGGTGACTCCGAAGGGGGCTGCCGCAAGGGCAAGGGTCTGACTCCCTGCTGAAGAGAGGGATGGGGACTAATTTAGTTTAACATTTGTGAGAGTATTTCCAGCCTACCATAGGATGTACTTTTCATGAGCAACCATCCCAGTTGTATAGTGCAGAGGGAAATATGAAGGGGGGGGGGAGAAATTGTGATATCATGAGAGAGGAGACTGCAGCAGGATGTTTGTTGCCCCCAAATTCTCCCAGTCCTATTTAAACCTGTGAGTCTTTTAAACCATGGGCCTTAGAAGAGAATTTGCACCACCTGTTGTGAACAATTTGGCCAGCACTTTGTACATAAACTGCATGCAAACAATTTTTTGTATGCCAGTGCTTCTTGCCAGTGAGGAATAAGATCATGGCCAAAAGACCAAGAAAAAGTGTGAGGGCATGGAGGCTGATTTGTAAGCCATGGTATGTGAGACTGGAAACAGTGTAAAAGTTAATGCCCACTTTATGTTGCTTTTCAGAGCATGAAGGTATTTGTAAATGGCTTAAACCAATGGGGTATTTAATTATTTATGTATTGGGTTGATTTCGTATTAAAATTATTAAGCTGCTTTTCCATTTTCTTCTGGTGTTCATGACTTGGCAGATGTTCTTCACATGCAGTCCCAATACTGACTGTTGTTTAAGCATGCTTCTGTGCCTGTAGTCTGGTTAAGAAGTCTCTCTTCTCTTAATTCACTGCTGTGTCAGCACACAGTATCTAGCCCATTGAACCATTTTAGTTGGTTGAGGAATCTGCTTTAACTGGGTTGCAACATCCCTGAGGAGAGGATGACAAACATGCTCCAATCCCTTATGAGGAGTTGATCTCATTAAATCACTTGCTGCCCATATTTTAGACTAATGACAATGCTTAAGGGAGTCCTTCCAAGCTTCAGGCCTTTAAGCAGAGTCTCCAGCTAACCCTGTCTCTCTCATTTTTGTTCCCAAGCCTATCATCTGATAGAGCTGTCGCAACTACAGAAAACAAACCAACTCATTCATATAGTCCACGCACAATTGGCTCAACAGCTGCCCTTGTCCATCAAATAAGCAAAAAAAGATGCTGTGTCTAAGCAGTCCGAGCTGTTTCCTGGCACAGCTTAGAACAATATTTTTCTTCCCCTCAGGTCAAGTTTCCGTCAAGCAAGCCCTCTTTGCTTGCTACTTTTCTGCTACCACTAGGATGCTATACATTTGAAAAGTATAAACAATCTCAGTCATCCATTAGAAAAATTCTGAAATCCAGCATAACCAAAATCCCAAATTCAAAGTAAGGCAATGCCTTTACTTGATCTTTACTTAAGACATTGTAACAAGTACAATGTCAAAATAGTGGCCAAATTTTCAAAGCTCTTGTCAGATTTTGTTGATCCTAATAAAGATATTGTGTGATAAACAGATTGTCTTTCTGTGCATTGTTGTTGTTGTGTGCCTTCAAATAATTTCAAATCATTTCTGACTTATGGAACCTATCATGGGGTTTTCTTGGCAAGATTTGTTCAGAGGAGGCTTGCCGTTGCCTTCCTCTGAAGCTAAGAGAGACTTGGCCAAGGTCACCCAGTGGGTTTTCATGTCCAAGTGGGGATTCAAACACTTGTCTCCAGAGTTGTAGTCCAACGCTCAAACTACTACACCACACTGGCTCTCTGTGTATTACAGTATTATCAGTTGTTTCAGGGCCTATTTTGTCTAAATTAATCTGTTAAGGTATTATATTATATTAATAAGTGCTTCTGTGTAGACATCTTTGTTTTTAAAAATGAAATCAAATATCATTGGGGTCCACAAGATGGTGCTGAAATGAAACAGTAGTTCAGTATTTTGTGGAACAAATGACAGCCAAAGAACAATGCAATAATTAATGGCACTTCAAAAAAAAAATCTCTGTCATGAGACTACTAGGTTGTATGGGAAAGCCATTTGCACATACTTGCACGTAAGGATCATGCAGGCTTGTTGAAACATTTAAAAAAGGGGTGAGGAACCTGTGGTCTTCCCAGTGTTGGCATTGGGTGGGAGTTCTTGAACAAGGAGTTGCAAAAAGCACAGTCACAATCCCATGGAAGAAGAAAAATGGGGGGAAATGGGAAAAATTAGAATCATAGAATTGTAGAGTTAGAAGAGACCACGAGGGCCATCCAGTCCAACCCCCTGCCATGCAGGAAATCACGATCAAAGCATCCCCGACAGATGGCCATCCAGCCTCTGTATTAAAATTAAAAAGCCAGCCAATATGGCTGCACAGCAAAATCAAGAAGGAAGTGAAACTAAAAAAGAGCATGTGTAGTATAATGAATGGAAGGAAGGACAAACCACCAAGAAAGAATAGAAATGTGTAGCCCAAGCTTGTAACCTCTTTCTCTGGATGTTTTCAGAAAGAGGCTAAACAGCTACCTGCTGGGGATGCTCTAGCTGGATTTCCTGCATTGATTGGGGAGTTGAACTCAGTGGCCTATGGGGCCCCTTTGAACTCTACAATTCTATGTTCTATGGGTGTTAGACTGCATTTCCTAGGCCTGAAGAGAGTTGGTGTCCCACAACAGTGCAAGGCCAGTTTAAGGAATTGGGGGGGGGGCTGCAATGCTTTATTTTGGGGGAGCCATATGTTTATCTCAGGTCAATGTAACGTAACTTATTCATAGAACAGGATGTTCAGATTACAGTAGGACCCCCATATCCACGGATTCATTATCCATGGGACACAAAACAGCACACCTACCATAGAATCTTCCTAGCAAATGTGTCCTCTCTAGCCATTTCCTAGGTCCTCCAAGGAAACTCTATGGTATTTTAAACCAGAAGTCCCATAATTTTCAATGGCGTTCACTATTATCCACAGTTTTCATTATCCACACACCCCCAGACCATTCCCCAGTGGATAAGGGGGGGCTACTGTATTACATAATTTGCCACCAATAATTTAGTTTCGCAATTAACATAATGGTGTAAATTTTCTCAAAGAAAAGAAAGAATGGACTACAAGCTGAATATGAGTTAGCAGTGTGATGCAGCAGCAAAAAAAGTGAATGCAATTCTTGGCTGTACTAATAGGAGTTTAGTGTCTAGATCAAGAGAAATAATAGTACCACTCCATTCTGCTTTGGTCAGACCTCACCTGGAATACTGTGTCCAGTTCTGGGCACAACAATTCAAGAAGGATATAGACAAGTGGAACGTGTCCAGAGGAGGTTGACCAGGATGGTGGGAGGTCTGGAAGCCATTATGCCCTATGAGGAGTGGCTTAGGGAGCTGGGTATATTTAGCCTGGAGAAGAGAGGGTTAAGAGGTGATATGACAGCCATGTTTAAATGTTTGAAGGGATGTCATACTGAGGATGGAGCAAGCTTGTTTTCTGCTGCTGTTTGGCACTGGAATACACTGCCTCGGAGTGTGATGGAGTCTCCTTCTTTGGAGGTTTTTAAGCAGAGGCTGGATGGCCATCTGTCGTGAGGACTTTGATTGTGTGTTCCTGCAGGGCAGAAGCCAATTGGATGGGATGGCTGTTGGGGTCCCTTCCAGCCCTACGATTCTATGATTCTAGGCTGCATTCAAAGCCTGGGAAAGTTACTTTTGGATGACACCTCCCAGAATTCCCCTGCCAGCACCCTTCTCAAGGTCTGGTTGCATGTTTCCTTTTCCAGCATTCTCTAGCCCAGTGGTTCTTAACCTGGGGTCCACGATGTCCTCACAGGGGGTCCACAAAGGCTTGAAGTCTGCTTGGCCCACCTCCTCCCTGTAGTTTTGGACGACGCCATTCCTCTGCCGAACCCCTCTGTGCCACTTCCGTGACAGAATGGAGGAAGCCACGTCATATTTCATTCACGATTGTTGCCCGTGAGTGAAATATGACGCGGCTTCCTCCATGGAAGTGACATAGAGGGGTTTGGCAGAGGAACGGTGTCGTCCAAAACTGCTCCCCTGTCGCGCGGCAGCAACGGAGCTGTTTTGGAATATATACTGCTGAAAATCGCGTCTGAAAATCTCCTAAGTTAGTCCATCTTCTGATAAGCATGAGGCTTAGCCCATCCCAATTGGGACACAGACTGATACCATGGACTTCATAAAATGTGAGTGAGAATCTTCTTAGCTTAGGAGAATGTGTTTAGATAGATTGCCATTAGTTTTTGTGATTTATTTTAATGCTCTGACTGAATGCTATGCTATGTAACTCTAATTTGGATCTGGAGAGGAATACCTTTTCTCCATGATACTATTTCTGCTAACTGTTTAATTGCTTGAACTAGAAATAAAGCTTTCTTCTGTTTTTCTTACTAAAGTCCATGTACACATGCCTGGCTTGGGCAAGCTACCTTGATTCTCTCTAGGATAGAAGGGAGGGGTTAGGAGTAACCCTCATTTAAGGCTGGAAAGTTTAAAATAACAATGTGATTGTCTCCTTGTAATCACATTTCAAAATTAAGTTAAATCAAGGAGTGGTGGCAGATAGATACCGAAGAGAGACTTAGTTCTAGGGGATTTCTGTGCTAGAAGAATCCCTCAAGTTTGGGTCTCCAAAAGGGTAGCTCTGGGGGTTCTCAGGCAGAAGGACCCCAGGGCCCCATCACAGGGCCATATGCAACTCCAGGCCATACTTTCTCCACCTGTGGTACACCATCTTGAGCTTCTTAGAGAAGAAGAGACATTAAAATAATAATAAAAGTAAATTAAGGACTGATGGCACAATAAGCTCCAGCTCAGAAACTCAATAGTAAATGAGAGTACAGGAAGCGATAGATTTGGGGGGATGAGTAAGAAATGGAAAAAGCAGAAGACCAGGAGCTCGTCTACACTGGTGGCTTAAATCTGGGGGCAGTCCAGAGCATTATGCTGGCCCCAGATCAACCACAATGGCAGCCACATACACTGCACCGAATCTGGTGAGACAGCCATTGTTATGGCCAATTCCCAGTTTTTTGGAGCCACTGCAGCCACTTCCTTGCCAGCTGAGGAGTTCCATGGCAAGCCTGCCTGATATAGGTTTTCCGTGGTTTTTTCCAAGCTATGAGGCCGTGTTCTGGTAGTTTATTTCTGATGTTTCACCTGCATCTGTGGCTGGTATCTTCAGGGAAGCCTGGAAAAAAAAAACATGGAAAACCTATGGCTGCGGCCACGAAAGCCTTCAACTTCACCTGCCTGATATGTCAGTGCTTCTGCTGAGTTCAGAGCAGATGCCCAAACACATGATCAGCAAGTAGAGAGTCACTCTAGCCCCTTCTCATTTGTCACACAGGTGCCCTGTTCTGGCCTCAGCAGAAGCAATGCGCACTGGTCAGAGCTTCCATGGAGCTCCTCAGCTGGCAAGAAAATGGCTGCAGCAGCTCCGAAAACAGGAGATGGGCCACAACAATGGCTGTCTCACTAGATTCGGCCCCGGTGCATGTGGCTGCCATTGTGGCTGATCTGGGGCCAGCATAATGCTCAGCCAGCAAGGAAATGGTGGTGGCTCCAATAGGGACCCACCCTCTTCTGGTAATGGAGATGGCGTCATATTTGCATGTGGACAACCAGATCGGGCCAAATCAGACCCAAACCAGTTGTCCAGACAGCAGAAGACCCTGAGGTCACCCCAGAACTTCCAGAACTCCCTGGGGTTTCCCTGACTTTGCTTAGATGGAGATGACAGGAAATACACCTCACTATTCCCTCATGGCAGGCATTATGGTGTTGCAGAATGGGCTGAGCTTGTGGGATGGTGGTGGAGGCAGGACTTTCATGGAATAGAAAATGAGAAGAGAGAGGACCTGTATTTCTAGTTCTCCTGGGGCTATATGTCCAGAGCCTTTCATTTTAGGAGATAACTGAAGAATAACTTTCTTTTAAAAAGTGTACCTCTTAAATACTGTACTAGGTCTTTGGGCTACAATCCTACAATTTCTTCCTTGGGAGCATGTCTCATTGAATAGACTGGGTAAAGATAGATACCATCACAGTCTTGGATGATCTTACTAGTACATTAAAATAAGGTCATTCACAACAAAGACGTTATCCCCCCACCCACTCCAAACATATGAAAACAGTATGTAATATATCATAAAATGATAGAAATAGACCTAGAAGAATCAACGATCAGCAATACTGATAATTTAGACAAGCCAAAACCCTTGTCTGTAAAAAATGTTCTCACCATTAACAGAAAGAACACTAGTAAGTTGCTGGATATCTCTCTTGCGGGTAGGGCTGGGAAGCATGTGGCCCTCCAGGTAACATTGGAGTTTAGCTCCCTGCAGGCCGAGACAGACAGGCTAATAGTCAGGTCTGACAGGAGTTTAGTTCAACTACATGTGGAATGCCACAGGTTCTCCCTGTTTGGCCTAGGAAATGAAAACAACAGTCCTGTAGCACTTTAAAGGTGCAGACATTTACTGTGGAATAAGCTTTTGTAAGCCAGATATGTGAAGTAATTCCCTGTGTAGATATCTTTGGAGAAAACTCCAAACCTGAGAAAAGAAAAAAGGTGTTTTGAAAAAAAAAAAAAAAACAGAGCCAAAATGACTTGCAAAGCAAGAAAGAGCAATAGGCGTATCAGTCTGGAGAGCAGAGTATGAATAAAACATCCTTTCAGCATGTGTATTATAATTTCTGACCAATCCCCTTGAAATAAATAGGAAATAAATATGTACGTAAAATAAACATAAACAGGGAAAGCAAACAGCTAAAGAGGGACTATAACTTTCTGTAGTGAACTAGCCATTTCTCTGCAATACTAAATGTTAAATTTCTCAGTGCTGGTTAATTGACTGGTTAATTTCAACTCAGTTACTTCATGTTGGAATTCTCTTTTGTAATTTTGACAGACACACATACTATTTTTATATATAGCAGTTTTAAAGTCTGCTGAAAAGTTTCCTAAGATTTCTCACAATGGTTTCTGCATGTTACATTTTAATGTCTGCTATGTGCCTGTTTTCTAGCATAAACTGAAGTAGGTTGTATAAATCTATAAATCTATGTATAAATCTATATGTACCAGATAACTACATTTTCTGAATGACACAATGTGCTCTCTCTCTCTGTCTCTGCTTCTGTAACTGTAGTTCTCTGGGTAATGTGTATGTTAAAAAGAAATAAAGACATAATAAAAGGATAGAATCAGGAACAACACTCAATAAAACCAAAGTAAAAATAGCAGACCTAAAAGCACTAAAACAATTATTTAAATGCTGTAGATAATGTTTTGAAAGTCTTCACTTAGCACAGCAAAGGGCTCCAGACAAGGGCATTTAACAGGTGTGGCCCCACCACTGAAAAAGGCCTCTTCCCTAAAGCCTCTCACCCCAACTTATTTGGCAGGAACACCTCCAGAAGGCCATCAGGCAAGGTACTTAGGGTCCAGGTAGGTAGACATGAGATGAGATACTTCCCGAGGTAACCTGACCCCAAGCTGTTTAGGTCCTTAAAGGATAAGGGCTGGAATCTATATGGAAGTAATCTCTTCCTAGGTGGACTTACATATATGGCAATTAGAACTGGGCAGTTTCATAACATCCATACCCAGCAGAAGCTTGCTGTTATTTGTTTGTTTGTTTTATTTTATTTATATGCCGCCTTTCTCCCAGAATGGGACCCATGTTACTAGATAAGAAAACAGAGGGGAAATACAAAAGAGCCCTGCTACACATGGTAACAGCAGAGAGACTAGTTTATACTCAACACTGAAAATAAGAGTACATCCCCCTCTACATGACTGGTTGATTAAATTAAAAGATATGATTTATGCAAACAAATTAACAATATTAATTAAAGATCACTTTAATTATTACAGATCACTCACTAAAAAGAAGAACAATGGGGGGAAAGTGTTCTGAGTTATTTTAAAGAAAACTGGAAAGAAATGGATATTTTGGATTTTAAAAAAGCTTCTAAATGGGTGAATAATTAAAACATTTATTATTTAATGGTAAAGGTATGATATATTTGAGAGGTTTCAGATAAAAATGAAGTGAGAAAATTAATAGTTAGAATGGTTTAAGAATTTAAAAGAGGGAAAGGAAGAGAGGTATTTGTATACCTGATGAATGTGTTCTTAATTGTAAATAGAAAATATTGAAAAAGAGATATGTGTCTTATGTAAATGAAGATATATGTAACAACAACAACAATGAGGGTGGGCCACTGTGGCCTGCCAGATGTTGGACTGCAAGTCTCATCAGGCCTAGCCAGTACATCAAATGTTGAGGGGCATGCTCTTGCATTCCAGCAAAATCCAGGGGACTGCAGTTTCTTCCTCCTCCTCCAGACACCTGTGGTGTTTATGTTTGGTGGACACATGTATATAACTATGGGTGTACATAAAATATTAACAGTGGTGTCAGATGGAAATGCAATGCAAAAAAAAATGTGGATAGATAATTACATTAAAACTTAAATGCATGTTAAAAAAAAAAGAAGGCTGCTGTTATGTTACCATGTAGTAGAGGTGGCAAAGTAACCATTGCACAATGGGACCGATGCACAACAGGATGTGCAATGCACATTGGGCATTTTTGCTGGTGTTACAATTCACTAACAGGGTTTCTTAGCACCTCTGCTACTTGGCTAAGCATACATAAAGTGGTATGTTAAATAGAAGATGATACAGGATTCTGGCAACCTTTGAAATGGATCGGGAAGTTTCATCCAAGATGGCTTAGAGTTGATTAACAAGCAGTCACTCAAGCACTTTGCCCAGGAAGGGGATGATGGCTGCTGGCCTATAGTAGTTGTCATCTTCTGGCTCCAGTTTAGGTCTCTTCTGGACATCTCCCTATTACAGTGGCCCCTTGGTATCCACTGGGGTTTGGTTCCAGGACTCCCCGTGGATACCAAAATCTGTGGATGCTCAAGTCCCATTATATGGAATGGCATAGTAAAATTGTGTCTCTTATATAAAATAGCAAAATCAAGGTTTGTTCATGGAATTTTTTTGGGAGGAAGGAGGAAATATTTTCGAGTTGTGGATGGTGGAATCTGTGCATGCAGAATCCATGGATATGGAGGCTTTATAATGAGCCAGAAGGGGTGAGTTTACAAGTTAACAGCCAAACATGACCAAGCATCATTTCCCATCCCTCAGGTCTCCACAACTGGACTGGATGGTCTTCCAAACACCATCATTACTGGAATAGCACTAATGGTAGAACTTTGTGATGGATGTTGGCAACATTTTCTTTAATTTTTTCACAGCATCCAAGATACAAGCATCCCACTCAGCCAGATTGCAGTAGGCCTCTCATCACGTCCCACAGCTCCACCAGTGAGGTACAATGGAGGTGGGGAATAAATCTTTCTTTGTCATCCTCTCCTCCATAACATATGTTTGACAAGCTGTAACCAATGTTTGCTCAAATTCAGCATTACTTTTACTCCGTTTTGCATCAACCATTATGCCTTTTGCTTCATTGTCCTCAGCCTAATGTATACTGAAATTCTTCATTGGCTCTGCAAAATGGGAGGTGTTCCCCTCTGTCAATCATTTGGGACATCGTTGTACAGTATTCCACAAAGTGATCAGGATATTGACAAGAGTGCCTGCTAAACCAACAGGAACCACCCAATCCCTAAGCCCTCTGGAATCTCTTGAAATCACCAGGGGCAGACAAGATTCCCCATCCACCCATTTGGAGAGGGGGAATTCCACTGAAAGTCTAAGCCACAGCAGGGGCTTGCCAAGGGAATAGATATGAAAGTCATCAACTTTAGTTCACCATCCTTCTGCTCTGCTGAGAAGACCATATCCAGGGTGTGTCATGCTGTATGTGTTGAGTCAATAAAACGTTAGGAGAGCTCAATGGTTGCCACAGTGGCCATGAAGTCCTTTGCCAGATGTCTGGAACTGCAGGTTTCAGTATATAATTTGAGGTTCCCCAGACAAATATGTAGTGGTCCCTACATCAACACCAATACCTGATATCTGTTATGTGTATATTTATAAGCATGTGCTGCAATAGTTAGCAGGCTTCAGTACTAGACTACTGAAACAGAAATTTCCATTTCAGTCTGCAAATTCTACATCACCTCACCCTTGCATCGTAAGGGCTGGGTTCCCAGTAGTAAGAGGATCTCAGGAATTGTGGATGACAAAAGTATTTTGCAGACCATTGTTTTACAGAATACTAACTCTGTTATACAGCATATCTTGTAGCATTCTATTGCAGGGTGAGCTCAAAATCTGCGGGTTCAGAAAATGTAATTCTTTCCCCAGCAAATTCATCCGTTTTTAGTCACTTGCCATGTAGGACATTGCCATCACAAACATGATAGCTGGCAACTGGTGATGAATGACAACTGGAAGCTGGAATTACAAACATCCATCCACCTAGCAGTCATTTTGTGATATAGACACAGATGCCTAAATTCTGTTGTTAGTCTTGATTAGAGTAGACCCATTGAATCAGTTGGATTTACCTACGTGTTGACTCACTAGTCAACAACTAAGTGAATGGGTCCACTCTAGTTGGGACAAACCAATCAGATACCAACCAGGAAGCAGTTTCTTCCCCAAGAAGGGCACCTGGGTTTGTGTGTGTGTGTGTGTGTGTTTAAGGAAGTGCTTTTCTACTTGCTGGTGCTGGCAGACAATTTCTCATGGGATAGCTATGGGGGGGGGGGACCAGACCATCAAGCCTGCATCAAAGATATCCTGCCCCTGGACTACATGTGCTCAGGACTTACATAATTATCATGCTAATGAAGTCAGGGGTTATACTTTTGCACCTTCTGTTATATGTGTGTGCATGCCTGTTTCTTAAAACAGAACAAAATAAAAAGATAGTAAATTGCAATCTTGCTACTTAAGGGCAATTTTGAAGGGCCTTGCAACCAGATTTATACTGAATTATATTGAGTTATATATGTGTTAATTTAAAATTTGTATTTCCAAAATGCTGAGAGATGCAGAAATGTATTCCAAAAAAATTGACAGCCATCCCCCTTTGCAATTGTGCCACAAAGCAAATTTCAGAATGAGCTACTCAAAATCACTAGGAAAAGAGGACTATAAAAAGCACAGTAAAAAAAATTACAGCAGTGGGTTTTATTGTATTTTGTAGGTACTGTTAATCTCTGGCTTGCTTCAAAATTCAGTACAAACCGGTAATCAGCTGTATACATGGTTTTGATTCTCGAACCAACATAACTGAGATCCAGAAGTGATGTGGTGAAGATGCTCTAGTCAGAGTGGTTCTCTCATTGGCTGGCTGTCTTTCAGGCTGGGTTGTCATGTGACTGCCTGTCTGTGCCTGCTGTACAGGTAAGAGGATGTTCTGCACAGCAAGTGTAGACAGGCAGACACATGACAACTCTGTCCAGCCAGCCCCAGGACTGACTCCGTTGCAGGGGAAGACCATACAAAAGTAAACTTTAACACATTAGGGATCTGTCAAACAAAAAAGACATTTATTTTATTCAGAAAATGTGTTTTCACATTATTATTTTTATTTTCCTGCCATGTATACAAGATACATGAGAATGCAACAAAACATGTACCCTGAACATATATCAAAAGAACAATTTTAAATCCAGTTCAAAAGACTGCATGCAGGGTTCATACCCTACATGAACAAATCTCTATGACTGTATGATACTGCTTTTGCAAAGAGAGAAATATAGAATCTTCAGATAAATAATATTTTTACATATTAAGTGTTTAGTCTGGAAAAAAATAACTTTCAAAAATAGTCATGCTTAAATATGAAAAGAAAATAATGCCCTGAGTATAACGCATTGTACTGCACACAAAGGAGAAAACAGGTAAAACATTAAATTCTCAAATATACTTAAGCCTTATTATTTATCAAACATGTGCAAACAGTTAAGTAGTGCAAGAAGATTTTGACTCTGGTATTTCAAAATATTAGTTTGTTCCCCTGTACCTTTGTTAGAGTTTGCAACCTTTGCATATCTATACTTACTCATTGCTAGTCTGAATGTTACTCTATAAGAATTTAGACACAGTACCGGTATGTATTTCCTGTTTGTGAGGCATTTCCCACACCCTCTTTCTTCCTACATCACTCTAACCTGTAGCCATTTTCTTCTCTTTCTCTCCTACATTAGAATATGTATTTGATTATGACACGTTTTGTAAAGAAAGCTAATTTTATATGTTTTACAAGGAGGACTAAGTTTGTTTCTTTCTCTGCTAGACCCTGTATAAATGGCTGGGTATGGAGCTGGTTTAGCTTCTGCCTTGCCAATTTGATTACTCTGTTTGAGATCCAATGTAATCTCTCACATTTCTTCACAGGTTATTGGGGGCCAAGCATGAGTAGTCAACTAAATTGCTCAGATTGTATTTCCTTCATATTTTTGATAGTATTCTTTCTCTCCTGCCCCCTTGAAACACACATACCAGCTAGATTCCACCCCCACTTTTGGGGCTACTGAGTTTTGCTGAATTGCTAACCAAGCAAACTGTCCTTACCAAATGATAGGATTATTTTCAGAAACCTATGAGACTTAGTATTTATTTTTCACAGGGATGTCAGGTACTTGTTTTCACACTGTCCCTGTGGATTTTTATCCTCCGCTGCCGCCACTGCCACCACAGCCATTTTAAACTTCAGGAGGCACATTCCTGGCTGAAGGGAGAGGTTTTCTCCCTTCCCTGGCTCGGCGGTGCTACTTCTGACCACTTTCTGCTTGCCCATTGCTTGCTTTGAGTGTCTCTGTTGCTTGCTTCAAGTACTTCCATCACTTGCTTCAAGTGCTTCTTCCTTCCACCCACGTTTGCCCATCACTTGCTTCAAGTACCTCTTCCTGTGATGGGTGAGCTGGCAGAGGCAGCACTGCTGAGCCATGGGAAGAGAGAAAACCTCTCCCTTTGGCTGGGAACTTGCCTTCTGTGCTTTAAAATGGTTGCAGTGGCAGTGGTGGTGGCTGACAAAAATGCAGAGAAAACCCCAAATCCAACATACTCAGCACCAAGTTAAAATACCCACAAATGCCCCAAATCTGGGCCATGCATTATGTGGTCTGATCGCCCCAGATTCAAGGAAAAGGACCCTTGTCACAATTCCTTGTCACACCACGGATAACTGGTTGGAGGGGGTGGAAACATCATTCTGCTGCACCCCAATTACCAGCAGAACAGAATTCTGTCACTTGGACAGCAGAATTACCAGCAGAACAGAACTCTGTCACTTGGAGTGGCTGCTGGCTGTTAAGGTAGGTTTGGGGGGTTGGGCCAGTAGATGATAATCGGTTATACATTCATAATTAAGTCAGTGATGTAGGATCTCTGTCTATAATTCTCCATACGATAATTAATTAATCTTTGTGAAAAAATATAGCACATCCAAAGTAATGTTAGATAACATTCAAAATCTTTGACAACATGTGATCTAAAACCCAGAAAGTTGATGAAACTGAAACTTGAATCGAAATGGAATTGCGAGGCTTATGTAATTTGTTTGCTCACAATGTCTGAAAAATTGTGATTAAATGGATTTAATCTTAGTGATAAACAGAAAGTGTGATTTCTTACTTGAACCTCCGTAGAACAGTTTCTTTTTCATCTGGCCTGGATGGAATACATTCCCTGAAATTTGATGAGGCTGTCTTATAGCTCAGAAAAGAAAGTATTAAACAAAGCGCCATACCCTCTCTCCTTTTTCAAAATTCAAATGGATCAAATTACTTAGTGAGAAGGATAGTCATAAAATTCTACTCAGGAGCCAATGAAAACTCTGTTGCTATAACCGTGATAGAAAAGGTCATTTTGCCAGACACTGTATCCTCCCTCCAAAATGACTTGGTAGGTCCCCAAGTACTAAATCTACAAGACAAAGGCAGCATGGCTCAGATGCTTTAGCAACAGATCTCACAGAGTGAAAATAAGAGGAAGCCATTTTCTTTTAAAGCAAAGGTGGGAACTGGGGGAAGTTAGAAGGCTGCATTAGCTCCTCCAAGAAATCTTGGAGGACCCACCCCCCACCACACTCTCTACAAAAAGAAAAAAATGCCTCCAAATGGTCTCCACAGAGCATGGAGTCATTTGTGCCCTGCATTATGCCCTCCTGGATCTAAAATGGCTCAAAGGGCTCCAAATATGTAGTAATAGTGCTCCTAATACCCTAGAGGGCATTTGGGTGCATTTTTTTATCCTGGGGGCCACATGCAGCTGGTGAGCAGCACATTTCCCACCCCTGTTTTAAAGACAAAAGCACCAGCAGTTGATGGATACAATTAGGAATCAGCTGCCTGGATTATAAAGTCTGGCCATACCTGTTATAATATAGTACATCCTTTGATACAATTGATATAGAAGGCTGAAGGGGGAACAATTAGGTTTCTAATGGGCACTTTATGCCTATCCAAGGCTCTGGATGTGGTACTCTGAATTGGAAACTATCTGACAGAATTGTTCAAAACATAGACGATAATGGCTGACATCCTGTTAGGAACATCCTGTTAGGCACAAGTTTCCCTTATACCTGCATATGTCCTTTTGGAGGCACTGTGGAATTTAGTATTCTCTTTCTCCCTCTGCAATGCCTCAGACTTATGGTATCGCCTCTGAAGCTTCCCCTCACCACATGGCCATTCAGTGCTTTATGAGGAGCAGCAGACTTACAGAAGCATCTGACTTGGTCCCAGTAGTCAGACATGAAATGGTTACCTCAGTGCTGAAGCCTCCAGTGGACTCCGATGGGTCTCTGTTCTGCTGTAATAATTACATGTCTAACTATAGGGACATAACAAGAAGCTTCTCTGATCCTGCCCACTCCCCATGAGGCATGCAGGGGCCTTCAGGCGTTGTATGGTAAATCAGGGTATATGGATTAGCCCAGTGTAGGTCCACATGTGGAACTACTATGCTACACTGAGCCATGCTGAATTGCAGCCAGAATCTTGTTTATTTCTGACTTGCATTGCAATATGCACAGTGTTCTAGATACCGCTGGTCTAGATAAAAAGAGGTTTGAAATACCTTTCCAAGGGGGAAAGTGCACAATTACTAAAAATGATGTTCTGTTGGTGCAAAATTTGAAAATGATGATATATATGAATTAAGTTTTCAGCTCAACAAGCAAATGTGGCTCAAGCACATTAAAATGTAAACAGCCTTCATCTATGTCATATCTATCTTGGACATCATGGCCCAAAAGCCAGTTTTCGATGATGGAACCAGAACACAGACAGACGTATCTGCTAGACCACTGGTTCTCAACCTGTGGGTCCCCAGAAGTTGTTGGACTACAGTTCCCAGGAGACCTCTGAGCTCTCACCTTGACAGCCAGGTAGTCCTCCCAGTCATTAGTGAGGCTGTAGGATTGAACTCACAGCCTCACTGATTGGGAGGACCACCTGGCTTTCAAGGTGAGACCTCAGAGGGCTCCTGGGAACTGTAGTCCAGCAACATCTGGGGACCCACAGGTTGAGAACCACTGTGCTAGACCTATGGGTCCCACATCACATGAAAGGTTGGACATAATAAACAAACCAACCAACAAAGTTGTGTTAAATAATAGACAGCCAAGAACTGAAAGTCAACTTGAGTCAATAGAATGCTCGATCTCATACATAGTGACCTATGTGGTCCATTTAACATGTTCTCACTTGGCAGAAGCAGTTATGCTTTAACTTTTGTGGATGATTTTTCAAGGGATCAATTACCTGCTGAAAGAGAAAAGTCAAGCCGAAGAGATGCTGCCGAAGTATATTGCCATGGTCAGCACTAAGTTCAAAAGGAATAAAAAAAGAATCCAGACAGATGGTGGTGGCGAGTCCAAATGCCTGTCACATGCAAGCCTTCTTGGAAGAGCATCACATTTTGCACAGAAGAACTGACAGCTATACTTCTGAGCAGAGTGGAAATGCTAAAAGGATACTGAATTTTTCATGGAGATGACAAAGTCCATGTTGTGAGACACTCATCTTCCCAGAAGACTCTGGGGTGATGCTCTCATGACTGCAATGTATCTCCAGGATAAATTGCCAACCAAAGGCACCACACAAACACCATTTCAGTTGCAGCATGGCCGAGTGGCAGACATGAAAAACATTAGAACTTTTGGTGGCATTGTATATGCAGATGTACCAAAACAAAGGAAACATAAGCTAGATGCCAGAGCAGAACAGACTATTCTAATTGGCAATGATCCTGGAGGCAAAGGATGTAGAGTAATGAAAGACTTGTGCAGTTACCACTAGACATGTGGTTCACCGTGATGAACAAACAGCTGATAATGTGAACTGTGCTAGTAAGAGGAACAAGAGATTGAATCAGATTTCTTATAAGAAGAGACTATTGGAATAGGGTCCATAGAAGAGCAAGAATAAACTGTTGAACCTCTCATAGAACTGCAAACGATACCCACATTTGGGATACCACAAGAAGCTTCACAGCCTGATCCAGTCCTTGAACAAAGGAATGAAGCGAGTGATGTGGAAAGTGAGTCAAAGACAGGGAACAGCAGACAAAGAGAAGAAGGTGCAGATGAGGATGGGTTGATAAGTGGGTTGGAAAATACTGTGAAAACAGACTAGGTCCCAGAATAGATTCCTAGATGCTAAATGTGATCCAGCAAAGATATACCAGCTCCACACATGCCCCTCTTTTCAAGGATGGTATTATCCAATGAACAGAATAATTATGGAATACAACCAGCATTATATTAGACTTTTTCAGACATTGAAGAACTTGCCACACAGTAAGCACAGTGGAACAAGCTACAACAAGGTATGTGAGCTGACTGAGAAAGAAGTAATCAATGATCTACTGTCCAACTACTTAAATAACAGCTGACATCTTCATCAAGCCTCTACCAAGAAACTATTTTGACAACCTAAAATTCAAGATGGGATTTCAGAATTACATACATTGTTCAGATGGGGTGTTACAGTGAGCAATCTTTGCATGCCTATATTCACTCATTGCTAGTTTACATTTTACTTTACAGGAGTTTAGGCACAGTATGTAATTATGGTGACTTCCGGTTTCTGAGACTTTTTCCATGCACAATCTTTTCCTGCATCATTCTAACCTGCAACCATTATCTTCTACCTTCTCTCTCACCCATCAGAGCATGTATTTGATTATAACAAGGTTTTTTTTTTTTTTACATGTAAAGCAAAGTTTACATGTTTTACAAAGAAGACTAAGTTTGTTTGTTTCTGTGTTAGACCTTCTGTGGGAAGGTGCGTGTGTGTGACTGGTTGTTGTTCAGTTTCTACTTTGCCAATTTAATTAGTCTGCTTGAGAGATCCAGTACTATCTCTCACATTTCCCAATAACCTTAACATTGTTGTAGTGAATTAAAATCAACCACTATAGAAATTTTCACTTGATTTGGAGGCAGGCAGGTAGATGGGAGAGATTATGATATACTTCTTATAAAAAACGAGGCTGAATCTGTTGGACAGTTACAAATGTGTATCCTACAGTCACTCATTCGTAACTGCTGCATACTCACAATCGCTACATAACCTCTAGCTTAGGGGCTACGTAGGGACCGTGGAAGTCTCCCAAACCCCACTTACTGGTAAACAGCCACGGGGATTGCTGGGGGTACATTCCCCTGTTGATTGAGAAGCAGCTGCCTGACCCCTCCCACTTGCATAAGTGATCTCTGGCACGAGGGAGATTTGCCACAGGGATCATTTTTCTACCTGTCACTTCAGAGATTGCTCATGGAAGGGGGTGCGAATGTCAGGCAGCCACTTCACAATTGAAAAGGAATTGGACCCCCATCGATCCCAGGGCCTGCTTACTGGTAAGTGTTTGGGGGATCTGGCTGGAATCCACTACATATAGCACCATAGTTCATAGAATCATAGAGTTGGAAGAGACCACAAGGGCCATCCAGTCCTGCCTCCTGCCATGCAGGAATACATAATCAAATTATTCCCGACAGATGGCCATCTAACCTCTGTTTAAAAACCTCCAAAGCAGGAGACTCCGCCACACTATGAGACAGTGTATTCCACTTCCAAACAGCTCTTACTGTCAGGAAGTTCTTCCTAATGTTTAGGTGGAATATTTTTTCCTGTAGTTTGAACCCATTGCTTCGTATCCTAGTCTCTGGAGTAGCAGAAAACAAGCTTGCTCCATCCTCAATATGACATAAAAAGTCATATAAACACTTTTTTTCATGGCGTGCTCTGTGGTCCCAATCTGCTACAAGAAATGTAACATTCTGGGGAAAAACTTCAAAAGACAAAAAGAATGCTAGGAAGAGAATGGAAAATAGTAATGAAAGATTGAAGGCCTTTGCACATGCTCAAAACAATGCTAAGGAGTGCTTAGTATCATTTAATTGGTTTCTAAATTTTCATATGAGGAATGTTTGTACATGTGTGTGTTAGATTCAGAATATAATTGCACCCTTCATTATGCTGTTACAGTGGAGTGGTGATATGGTATGTTTGGTTTAATAAATATCAGTAAAACTGAAGACTTTGAATTTGGTACACTATTCAAAATTTCACTATCAACAGTGTGAGGATGTTGAAAAAGAGATAACAAAAGCCAAAAGGATGTCTAGACACTACGACAGAAAATGTTTAGTTTGTGGTGGTAGAAGTGTTAATCTAGATACAGTCCTAAATCGTGTTGCTGTTGTTAGTCCCGGCTAGATAGACTCACTGAATTAATTGGGTTTACTTCTGTATTGAGTAATGTTCTATGGGTTTACCAATATGATTTCTGCCATAATGTAATAAAACAAAAAAAATCTTGATATTGAAAACTTAAGAGTCATGTTGAAATTTTATTTCTTAACTTTTACATGTCTTTTGCAAATGCTCCATACTTATGGAAATGATCCGTTAAATAATGCAGTATAAATACACATCCTTACATTAGTGGAGAGATGTTTCTCCCATTTCCTATATAACCCATTCCTTATAAGCTCTTTTCTGTTGAGTTTTTGTTTTGCCAGTTTGACATTTGTAATGATAGGAATGTGAAGCCTTATGCAATGTGCAATATGCAAAAATTTCAGATAGGGTAGAGAATGTAAAATGTTGACACTGTACTTATCTATAAAACTGATTGACTAACTCTTCTTATTTCTTTCTTATTATTCTAAATATTATTCGCAGGACAAGTGTACCTGGATGATCTGCAGATGTTTCTGTGCTAGAGAGGGAAAAGTATTCTCAAAATTCAAATATGTTAACAGGCAGCAACTAGTACAGCGCAGGAGTAAAAGAAAACTGAAGCAGATCAAATAAATCTGATCATTAGCTGTTGGGTTTGCTGGAAATGGATAACTATTTGGGATCATTATCTAGATAAATGAATTAATTTTTTCTTTCCCAGTTAAGAAAATGGTGCCTTAAGACATTTTTTTTAATCTCAAGGTTCTTAGGTTACTCGCTACTTCCCGTGCCATTTGTTCTGCATAGTAAAATGGATAAACAGTAATGCTACATAGTATAAAACAAATGAGATTGCTTAACATTTTAAAGTTTTTAAAGAATTAAATGTGCTAGTTCTCTAGTAGTCTGTTTTTATTGTTATTTGTACTTTTCCCACATCATATTAATGTACCACACTATGGAGCAATGAATTAGCAGGCAGCAATGGTATCCATAAACTTTAGTTCCATTTTGCATATTCTAGCTAACAGTATCAGGCTTTCTCTAGAACAATCTTTGTATATTGTAGGATAACATTTTGCATTCTATATTTGAACCCTTTAATTTTTTAACCAAATACCTGTAAATTTCATCTCTTGCATGACTAAAGGTGTAAGACACTCACAAAATATAGTTTGATCTTTGTGCTTACTGACTTCCCACAAATCCCTGCTCCTCAAAGACAACTTAAGATCAATTTATAAATGAAACTCTTTTGATTGCTGTGTTGAAGCCAAAATGCCCCTCTTTGTTAAAATTATAAATGTCTTTCATTGCCCTTTGCTAGTTATTCTTCTCTTTGTCTACACTCTTCAAAAAGAAGTCCCTGTACCTTCTGATTAAGTGGAATGATATAGACATGAGATGGAAATGCAGAACATTTCTACATATTAATTGTCTGTGAAGTAAAATGTTTTCCATTATGAGCGTATTCCCTGATGTTGCTGTTCACTAAAGTGATTTTTTTAAAAACAGGAATATTCCTTGCATTTTCTTTTTGTTTCAAAATAACAGAATACGGGAAGGAAATCATGATTTTAAATTGTTGAGAAAATCCTGCATTATTTCTTGCTTATACAGTTGTCCCTACATATTTTCTGGGGTTTGGTTCCAGGACCCCCTGTGGATACCAAAATACATGAATACTTAAGTCCCATTATATGCAGTGGCATAGCAAAATGGTGTCCTTTATATGAGATGGCAAAATCAAGGTTTGCTTTTTGGATTATTATTTTTTAAAGAATATTTACAAGCCACAGATACTTAAATTCGTGGATACCAAATCTGTGGATATGGAGGGACAACTGTACTGTTGAAACAATCAATTAAACAAACAGTTTTGCTCTCACCTTTACTCTTGCCTTGTAATAAACCAAAAAAGTTTGCAAACATAGATGCCGATTATAAAATTAACTCAAATATCAAAGCAATAATTTAAGTAATATTTAAGTGTTTATATGCTTCTATTGTCATACCACTGGCTTCTTTTGAATTTGCTGTTGTAACTTCAATTTTACAATGTGGCTATGTTTGCTAAAATGCAATAAATAAAAAAATATGTAAATGACATTCATATAGAACATGGATGTGATGACCTGAAAGACATCCAAGGCAGAAGTCCTATATATAATCTTACCTGGAAGTTAGTCCCGTGAAATCAGAATAAACATGAATAGAATTAGACTGCATAGGCAATTAGTGAGATACAGCACTAGAAATCAAGTGCAGCAATAAATGATTGATTTAGGTAAAACAAAAGCAGAGGTTCAAGCTAGCTAAGAAGAAGCAGAGGAAGCAGCCGCAGCAGCTAATTAAATGCTAGTACTCCTTTAACATATCTTGTTTTTATTTTAAAAGTAATAGATACAGGGGCCCTCAATGAGATTGTGGCACACAGGGAATGTCTGCTCAACCCTTCCCCCCTCTGCTGCAGATCTCTTGAAAATGCTGGAAATATTCTCTACTGCATTCCTCTGCATCCCTGTGGCTATTCATTCCATAATGAAAACTGCCATTGGCATTAAGGGATGTTTTTCTCTAGGGAGAAATATTAGTTTCACTGAGGTAGGCAAGGGTGAAGTTTTCACCAGGACTGTAACATGGCAGTAAGAAAGGGTAACCCCACCCCACCCCGCACATCACAGTCCCAATCCTGATCTCTCCTCCCATTCCAACAACTGTTAATTGTAAAGCAAGACATTTTAAATGTGTGCACCCATTTCATGTATTGTCTACTTCAATCCACAATGAAACAGAGGACTGGGAGTTTTTTGAGACTACACACGTTTCTCTGGTAGGGGTGGGAGGTGGATGGGTTGTAAATTATTATAATGCATTCTGAAATGCAATGAGTGTGATTTTGTTTGTAATTATAACATAAATATTTCTCCTTGTACATATTAATTTTAAAATGTCATTAACATTATGAGAGAAAAGTGGAATTTTTAAAAATTGCATCTGCCTGTTACCAATTCCAATCCTAAAGAAAAAAAATGACCCATGAAGGGATCATGTTACAGGACATACTTTTTCTATTACTCTCTCCGTAAAGACTTCATTCAGTCCTGTGCTTTTTCCTCCTTAACAGAATAGATTGGAAACTCACCAAAATAAATGTTTGCATCTATTAACAAATTCCCTTTTTATCAGTGGAACTGATGGCCCAGGAACTTAAAATGTAACTCAAATTTTCATGACTTTCCAGAAGCTCTCAACATTTTTTCATGACAGTGAATTGGTTATGGCCCATATTTCAAAAGATAAACAGGAGGGAAAAAAGGGGTGGGGGAAAAAAAGAAACGTGGCAGCACCTTTAAGACTAACTTTTTTTATTTTTTCATGCACTTTTGTGGATATAAACCAACTTATTCAGATGCAGTACAGAGTGATAATAAATGCTCAGGTATAAAGCATATTTACACAACTAATGTGTTTTGAAATACTTCTGATTCGGCTGCCCCTCCAATACTAAACATATTAAATTGAATTGAGTGAATTCTTGTCTACACCTGAAGAGGCCAAGCACCTACAGAGTGGTGGGGTGGTGGGCAGATCTACCTTCTATGTACACAGTAACCCAGTGAGGAATCTGGTTATGTATGGAAAACCACAGAATTTCACAGGCAAATGGGGACAGACATTCTACTGCTCTACCTCTGAATGCACAAGTAATTACAGAGAGCAGTGTGCAAAACTCAGAGAAGCATGTTGCCTCTGACATCAGTGCTGTACAGATATTTATTTTGCACTGATCTATCATCTATTTACCTACTTTCTGTGCACAAAACTAATCAGACACTCACAGCACCTCTGGGCATCTATGGATCAGAGGCAATCTATTAGATGGAAAGACGTTTCCCGCATTTCAAAGAGATAATTTCAATGTAGTGTCCATAAAATTCAGGTTGTATATTTTAGTAAACTATAAACAGGTTTTTAGAAGTTTGTTATTAGGAATAATATTTTTAAAACTGAACTCAAAATTCTGAAATATATAACCATTAAATAGTAGTGGTAGTAATGGAGACAGTTTTTTCAGAAGGTTAATCATTGTTAGTAATTTACATACTGATAATGCTCTACTAATATATATTAGTAGCATTCAAAAAAATTAAATTACATTATTTTAAATTGCTATACAGTGGCTGCATTTAATTCTCATTTTCTCCCTAGTGGACTAAGCTATACCTTTAGGAGAGCTCTACTTTCCTTGCCTGCTAGAACAGGGTAAGGAGTATCACCTAATTCCAGGTTGTAGGTCAGATGCTCTTCCAAAGTACATAGGCCTTACCAGTATGTCTTCCATGCATAACTCAGAAGTCCTCCTTTTCCAGTGTGTCTGGGCAGTATCCCTATTTCCTACTGTGCAAAACCTGTGAAGAAAAATACTGTGCATAAGATCTGAAAGGAGTCATGCCAGTCTTCTCTCTGACATTTTCAGGAGTCCATCTCGCTGCATTCCCTTGCCCAGTCTAACCAATGTGCAGACTACTGTACAACAGCATTGTCCTGAACAGGTAGTCTGAACACTGGGGCGACGGAGCAGGATTGGGTTAGGTTCACATTAACCCTCATTTCATCTTTAGTTAAAAACCCTCCCTTCCTACAGGCTTTGTTCTCGGCTTTCCCTCAAATTCTGCCGCCCTCCTTGAAATGCACTGAAGTACTGAGATTTCTAGCCTTGACGTGGCACATTTGCAGTAGACTGTGGATCTGGCAATGAATTTAGGACCAGGAGAAGGGGGAGGGCTGGGTCTGAGCATCCATATATGGGATGATGTCACCCTAGGGAGGTTTGGGTATGCACTGTGCCGCTGGTGAGACCGCTGGAATTGCCTGCTCTCAGACATGGGTCTGTGTATAAAATGGTACCAGATGTTTTAGTGTAATGTTAAGCAGTCATTTCATCTGGAGGCCAGGTTTTTTTCTTCAACTGGGCAGGAAATGGGCCCCACTATGGAAAAGCTGTAAAAACTCAAGAAGTACAGTTTTGTTGCAGCAAGTTCAGTTCAGAGTGAATTATTTTTTTTTAAGACTTTGGTGAAACAGTCATTAAGGGAAAGAATAATATAAACTTTCTGATTCTTTTAGTTGAGCTGCCTTTCCTTTTATTTGTTGGCCTTTCGGACTCTGTCAGAAAAGAGTTTTTAAAAAAAACCCAAAAACTCTTGGAACGGGCGAGTCATAAGCAGGCTGCTTTGGACTTGCACAGTAATTACAGCCACTTCCTGAAAGTGAAGCCCCCATGAAAAGTCTGCAGAAATGTTCTTTGTCAGAGAGTCTTCATAAGTAATTAGTTCCACATGTGCTCTTCCTATTTTCCTCCAGCTATTTGGGCTTGCCTGAGACATTGCTGGGGCTCAAATCTAGCTCTAAACTTTTCACTCCAAGCATTTGCCCTGAAACTATTTTGGTGTTATCAGAATCCGTTTTTACCAGCAGCCCTTCTGGTCCCATTTTGTTTTTGTTGTTGCTTGCTTAAGTTGTAATAACTTTAGTTAGAGATAAAGAAGTTCAGTATGGATACAAAGCTATCTTCCGAGGGCACATCTCTAGCGGAATTCAGAGGGCAGCTACTAGGTACCAGATGGCCTTCTCAATGGCAGCTGGAGTCAGTTGGAGAATGCCCTCCTCAGAGAGGCTTGTCTGGTACCTACCCCATATTCTTTGGGGGCCACCCAAGGGAAGACTTTATTCCTGGAACTTTTTTAAGAGCTTTGGCTTTGAAGTTTCTAGAATCTTGAAAATGCTAGCAGCTGCTTGTATCATGAAAGTTTTCTAGTATATAGCCAGTTTTACCGCTGCTGCCATTTCATTTGTATTTTTATTGTGGTTGGATTGTACTGTAATAGTTGATGTAAGCCACACAGAATGTAATGGTTGTCATGTAGTATGAAAGTAACGAAATAATGCAATAACATGGAGAGCCTAAAAAAGATTTTAACTTTGGTTGTTACATAGAAATGAACTTTATTTGGTAGTAACATGGGTGTTCAATTCTTCTTAAAAATTTAAGGAAGGCAAAGAAATTGTAATGTCAGTTGGGCTAAGATTCATATTTTCTATTGCACTTCCTGTGTTAATGATTCCAGTTAGCCATGGGAGTGGGACATGTCAAAATGCTTTCTCTTAACTACTGCTATTAACTATTGACTACTGCTATCCATCATGACTATCTGGAAATGATGTTAGTCATGTTAATGTGATTAATGTGCAGGTTTTAAAAAAAATATAAGTAGCATCCATGTGGAGGGGAGCTATACACCACTGGAATTAGAGGCGGTGGGAAGGAAGAGTTGAACACCACCCAGCTGCTATTTGCATCACAAGGCAATGGCACCAACAGTTGGGCTTGGTGAATTTCATTGGGACCATAAAAGGGGAGAAAAATGCTGGGTTCCTGCACTGCAGGGTAGAGCATAAAGCTCCACCAGCATAGATCAGTGTCCTTCTCTTCACCACTCACTTGACCAGGAGAGGATGGGGGTAGGACAACAGCAAATCAAAAGAAGCCACTAGAAGGAATGGGGGTGGGGGCAGCCAGCAGCCAGATGATGTCATCCTCCTGGACCTCCAGAGGAGCCTCAGGATGATGCCATTTTTTTTTCTGCAGCAAGCATGACTACTCCCTGTCCTTCCCCTCTCATCCCCTGGGCACTGAATGGCTGAGGGGAGCACCCAGCCTGCAGACAGGTAGATGCTTCAGGGTGGGCTTTGTGGCAAATGAAGGTGCTGATGTCCTCCATTTACCACAAGAAAAAAATACATATGCACACATAATTAAAAACTATGCCTGCTTATGTTACTAACAGGATGCTAGCTAGAGTTAAACTAGCTGAACACAGACACACTCTGTGATTTTTATGTTGTTCAGGTATTCCATGGATGCTATACATTGTTTTGGAGTTTGTTTTTTACAATGTATGCACAATAATATTGATTCTCTTAAAAAAAAAAGAGCCTGCGACAATTATGGAACTTGTTGAGGCAGTTAAAAAGACAAAGGCTTGGAAGAGCTCCAGAAACAGATGGTTTATTGGCAGTATACTATAAGAAATTGGAAAATGAATTACTTCAACCATTTAGATAGTGCATGATGGAGTTCTAGAGAAAGGGCAGATGCCAGACTCCTAGAAAAGTGCTTATATTACAGTGATTCATCAAGAGGATACGGATGAGACTTTAACAAAGAATTGCAGGCCCATTTTGTTGCTAAACAATGACTGCATAGTAGATATTTACTACTATTCTGGCAAACAGACTAAGGAAGTGCATCTCTCAGAAGATCCATGAGGATCAGAGTGGATTTTTGCCAAAAAGACAATTAAGAAGCAATGTAAGAACTGTTTTGAATATTATTGAATATTTGGAATACCACTGTGATAAAAAGGCTGTTCTGACCTTTTTAGATGCAGAGAAAGCTTTTGATAATATTTCTTGGAAGTGTCTATTTCAGGTATTGGAGAGAATGGTGAAAATATTACCTATTTGGGCTATAAAGACAATATATTCAACTCCAAACGGCTCAGATTTTGGTGAATGGCAATGTTATGACACTGGTTGAGATGCCCCCTCTCACCTTTGCTTTTTATTCTGGCATTACTAAGAGACATCAGACAAGATGACAGAATCTGTGGAATAAATGTTTTAAAAGAAAGTATAAGCTGAGGGTGTATGCAGATGATTTAGTGATAATGATTCAAAACCAAATGGATTCAATGAAGGGACTTTTGGAAAAAATTAAGTTGTTTGGGGCATGCTCCAGGTTTAAAGTAAATTGTTAAATCAAAAATGTTGACCACAACATATAATTCTAGAAGAGGAAAATGAACTGACTGCTGTTTCCAACATTAAAGTGGGGGAAAGGGGTATTAAATATTCAGGAGTTATGATGACAAAGATTGTTATTTCAACACAACTATGAAAAAGTATGGAAAGAAATTAAAAGGGATTTAGAAAAATGGGGAAAGTAAAACCTATCCCTTTTGGAGAGAATTGCTTTAATAAAGGCAAACATATTGCCAAGGCTTCTATTCTATTTTCAAACAACCCCCTTCATAAGAAATGGAATACCCTTTGTGCAATGGCAGAAAGAAATTTCTAGTTTTATATTGCAAGGAAAGAAACCAAAATAAAACCCAAAATTTTATGTGATACTATGGAAAGGGCTGAGCTGGGATTGCCTAATATTATGTTGCATTATGAAGCCTTGTGTGGTTGAAGGAATGGATTTGACTTGGAAATGAAAGACTTGTCAAAAATGTTGGAAAATGTTTCAAATCAATGTTGGGGCTGTCGGGATAAGGAGGGTTCCTTCTTTCATATGTGGTGGACGTGCAAGAAAACAAAAAGCTATTGGTCTAAGATTCATATGCTAATTCAAAAAAAAATTAAGGGTAGATCTTGCAATGACACCAGAAATGTTTCTGTTGGGCATTATGGATAAATGGTTGGACAGTAAATATGGGCTATAGATTTTCCTTGGATTTTTCCAGGCTGTGAGGCCATGATCTGCAATACAGTAGTTTCTTTCTGACGTTTCGCCTGCATCTGTGGCTGGCATCCTCAGAGAATGGTTGGGTAGGTGTGTGTGTGGAGTTTATATGCTGTGAACCCCTGTTGGGGAGTGAATGGTTAGTTTCTGGGTATAGAAATGCAAGGCTCGTTAGTGTCTGTTTGGCTAATGTTTGGCTGATGGGACATTATCTGCTGGTAATCGCCCTGTCCCTGGGTGGAATTCTTTTGTAAGTGTTGAGTTTTGATTCTGTTGTATTTGAAAACTGGGAGCCAGATTTTGTTTACTTTTAAGGTTTCTTGTTTCCTGTTGATGTTGTCCAGGTGTTTGTGGATTTCAATAGCTTCTCTGTCCATTCTGACATGATAGTTGTTGGCCTGGTCTAGAATTTCTGTGTTTTCAAATAGCATTTTGTGTCCAGGTTGGTTTATCACATGTTCTGCTACTGCTGATTTTTCTGGCTGGCCCAGTCTGCAGTGTTTCTCATGTTCCTTGATTCGTGTTTGCACACTGCATTTCGTGGTCCCTATGTAAACTTGTCAACAGCTGCATGCTATGCAGTAAACTCCTGCAGCTGTAAGAGGATCTCTTTTGTCCTTCGCTGAGCATAACATTTTTTGGATTTTTTTGGTTGGTCTATAGATTGTTTGGAGGTTGTGTTTCCTCATCAGTTTCCCTATTCTGTCTGTGATTCTGATATATGGTAAAAATACCTTCCTGTTGGGTGGCTGTTTTTTTCCTTCATTCCTGTTGTTTTTTCTGGGTCTGGCTGCTCTTGTGATGTCTGATCTGGAGTAACCATTAGCCTGTAGGGCCCAGTTTAGGTGTCTCAGTTCGTCCTCCAGGTAGTGGGGTTTGCAGATCCTTTTTGCACGGTCTACCAATGTTTTTATTGTGCTTCTTTTTTGTCCTGAGTGATGATTGGAGTTCTTGTGTAGGTACCTGTCTGTGTGTGGGGGGTTTCTCTATACCTTGTGGCCTAAACGTTGGTTTGGTTTGCAGATGACTAGGACATCCAAGAATGGCAGTGTTCCTTCCTTCTCTTTTTCCATCGTGAATTGGATATTTGGGTGGATGCTGTTCAGGTGGTTCAGGAATGAGACCAAATCTTCATCTCCGTGGTTCCAAATGGTGAAAGTGTCATCCACATATCGGAACCATGTTGTAGGCTTTTTTGCTTGTATATGCCCATGTGGCTAGAATGTCCCAAAATCAAATGTTTCTAGAATGATGTTATACATCAAATATCTTGGATCATGCAACAAACCATACACTTCTGTCCAGCTCGTCTGTTATTGTCTATTTATACCGGACCCAACAGTAAATTCAAACACAAAAAATTACTAACTTTCTTCATCACTGCAATCAGGATGGAGGTAGCTCAACAATGGAGGACAGGAGAACTTACCACGAAGAATTGGTGGTCCAGACTATGGAATGTTTAGTTATTGAGAAAACTCTCATACCAGCACCACATTTCAGGAGGACTGAATGATCTTTAATGATTATGTCAATAAACAGTCACGCCACTTACAACCTCTGAAAGACCACAGAAACTTCTGGAAGGACACATTTCTTCTTGACCCACCCCCATGATAGAGACTTTGCTCCTTGGAGAAGTTCTGATAAACTATATTCTGTGTCCTGTACCGTACACACCTCATCCACTGACTGATTGATATTTGTTCCATTATTTTGTTGTGGTTTCCTTAATTTTTCAATTAAAAAACAGAACTGAAAAAAATACTTTATTTCACTTTAACTGGAATGCTCTCTATTATTAGTACTGGTATGCATAGGTGAAAAGATCCCCAGAGTTACCCTCCTCTCACAGGCTTCTGTTTGAGCTATTAATCCCCCCAAATAATAATAGATGTTTTGGCATCATGGGTGTGGCTCTAAAGCACCCCCCACCTCTTAGGGTAAATGAGTCAAGATCTGTTTTTGAGAAGAGACAATAAAGGAGATAAAAGAAAAATTAAAAAAAGAGAAAGAAGCCGATGACAAAACTAATATAAGATCAAGAAGTCAGAATGATGATTCCCAAAATAAATAATAATTCCAGTCTATAACACAGAATGATGTAATGGATTCAACAGTAGAAAGAGGAATGTACATAATTAATGTAATTCCATTAATAAAACAATAATAACAACACATAATACTAAATTTATATTAGTAACTGTGTCTTTAGCAAAAAGGTGGTTATACATTTAATATGAGAATTTACACAATAAATACGGTTGATAGATTGCTAATCAAGAAGATGTTTTGATTTAAATCTTTCTTTTCAAACCACTCAGTGATAGCCATGTATTGAGTTTTCAGATAAAGAAAATGAAAATGGATGACTGTATCCCAAACTGTATGAAACAATTCCCTTAAAAAATGACACACTTAATTTATCAAAGATCTTAATTACAACAACTTCAACAAATAATAATAAAACTTTACTTCTGAGTATCATCAATACAAAGGTTAATTCAAACTTTAGTGAGAGCCATTACACCTTGTTGGTTGTATCTTAGAACTGGAAGAGTCCACAGGGCCATCGCCAGCCATCCAAGAAGACACAACTAAAGCATTCCTGAAAGCAGGAGCAAAGAAAACTACATTCATATGTGGTGGGAGTGTTGTGAAGTACAAAGATTTTGGAAATAGAACAAGAAATGAGTTAAATATTTGGGGGGGGGAGAATCAGTTAAATAAAGAAAGAAGTATTACTAGCAATGTTAGGGTTATAGGATTACAGAAGGAGGAGAAATACCTAGCTGAACAATTAATTATAGCGGCACAGATAGTGATTGCATATGGCTGGAAAGATAAAGAAAAGTAGAATTATGATAGATGGAAGCAATATATAATAGAATATATTATGTTTGATTTTATAATGGAAAAAAGGAGGGTTTATTTTGGCCAATTGAAAGAAGAGGTTTGGCTCAGTAACTGGAGAATAATGATTGAGTTTGTTGAAGGGAGGAAGGGGTATGAGAATGTTAACCATTAAAAAGATTTTCTACATGAGAGAAAAAAGAAATTAATAAGGTACACCGTTCCCGGGATGGGTGGGTGAAGAGGGTAAATATATTAAGGAAATATTATGTTTGTATATGGGAGATTAGTAAATAATTGTGTATAGCTTTGAGATAGGTAATGTATAATCAGATGAATTATACGGTAATATATTGTATGAATAAACTCATATATAGATTTATATATAAAAAAAGCATTCCTGAAAGCTGCTCATCCAACTTTTATTTAAAAACTTCCAAAGATGGAGTCCACCACACTCCAAGGCAATCTATTCCATTCTCAAACAGCTCTTACGGTCAAAAAGCTCTTTCTAATGTTTAGGTACAATCTCTTTGCTTATACATTTGAATCCATTTGTTCTAGTTTCTGGAACAGCAGAAAACAAACTTCCCCAATCTTCTATACGATATCCCTTCAAATATTTAAAGGAAGGTCTTAAAAGTGTTCATATGCACACTACACATTCTGGGGTAAAAACAGAAAGAGGGCTGAGAATCCCAAAATATGTATTTTGGAATGAGCTTGTGAGGGTCCCTCCCTTTTCTATATGATTGCCTCAGATACTAAGGGATGGGTAGGCAAAGCACAGCTTCCTTGCTGCAGCCTTCAAGCACTCTATTTTCCCTGGATTGGCCTTTCCATGACTAGCACCTGGGTTCTGCTTTTCTGGTGAACAATCGCCTGCTCTGAGCTCTGTAAAAGCAGAGCCCTTGTGCTAGTGGCTCTATCTGAAGTCAGAATGGGTGGCTAGCCTCACAGTGGCAGGCCTGGCTGGTCGGTCTGACCTCAGAGAGAGCAACTAGCGCTGGTGCTCTGCCTTTGGAATGAAGAAGTGGTGCCAAGAAGGTGGGGAAATGGCGGCTCCTCAGCCAGTGCTTTTCCTTCTTCTCCTCCCCACTCTCCAAATCCAGTGTGGATGGATTATTCACATTAGAGTTTTCGCCAGAGATTCAAGCAAACTCAAGAGAAAACAGATTTTTCTAAAACTTGGAATAAGGGGGTATTCCCTGAGTCTAATGTGAATAAGGCCCTTAATTGTGCGGCATTATCACACCAGATTCAGGGGAAAGGCTTCACATCATGTGGCATTATCAGGCCAGATTGGGGGGGGGATTCAGGGTTCTTCACTAGTGTAGACAAGCCCCTGGTTTCATGAGCCAAACCAATTACTCATGAGTAGGAATTTTTATCAGATGCTGCCCTTAAAATGTTCTTTTTCTGGCATAAAAAAAAATTTCTGTGCCAGCAAAAGAACACCCCCACCTGGCAATAAAGAGGAAGTGAACGGGGGGGGGGGGCTCCGTTCACTTCCTCATTTGAAATCCTGCAAGACTTTCTTGCACAGTAAATTCAAAAAAAAAAAGAAAGAAAGACATAAAATGTTACACAAATCACCAACACACACTTTAGAAGTCTCAAGTAACCTAGGGAGTGTCATAAAAAGAGCTAAATGTACCTGGATGTCCCAATTTCACCTGGAAGTGTTTGCGCGGAACTGGCCATCCTCGCTGCAGTGATGAGATTTAAATGGCCCGAGGTTTTGCATGCCAGCAATGCTGGCACCAAGATGGAATTGGGGGATCTATTGACAGCTTAAGTCGTCAATTAAAAGGCGCGGGTTCTGGCCAGGACATAACCACAAAAGGGTGACATCTGATCTGCACACTGTTTTGTGGTTATGTGGCGTTGTTATGCTGCTATATTTTGTCCATCTGATAAAGTCCTAGTTTGTGTAGGATGAATAATGTTAAGGGATTATGAGGTTAGTAGTCTCAGTTGCTGAACCTCTACATATCCCCATCTTATTCCTAAACAGAATAAAGGATCAATATTATCTAAACCAGACATTTCTTTATATCTATCAAATATGGAGGAGAAAGATGGAAATCCATGTGAAGTAAGAAAAACAAGGGGGCAAGGGACTGGAGACATCCCTTTTAGATGTTTTTTTGCCAGCATTTTTAAAAAAGCATTTTTAGGCTGACAAAAGAATACGCACACCCCTCGCACTTATCTTCTAATCCCAGCAAAGACTCCAGGCAATAAAGAGGAAGTGAATTGAGCCCCATTCACTCCTTCACTCAAAATCTCACACAATTTCATCATGTGGGAGATTTAAAAATAAAAAGCAAAATAAACATAAAAAAGTAAAGCAAAGCACATACATACACTTAAAAAGTCCCAAGTAACCCAGCGATATTTATAAAAAGAGCGAAACCTACCTGGATGGCCTGATCTGACCCGGAAGTGTTCAGCTGGAGTAGGCATTGTCGGGGTAAGTACGTGATTTAAATGGCCCAAGGTATTGCATGCTGGCAATGCTGGCAAAAAAGTGGTTGAAAACCCTGGGTTTGGGCCAGGACATAACCATGAAAGGGTGGCGTCATCTGATCTGCATGTCCTTTTGCAGTTATGTGGCGTCTTGATGATGCCATATTTTCCCTGTCTGATAAAGTCCTGAGAGTAAAGTCGTGAATGGTGTTTTTAGCTTCATTCTTGCAAAGCTTTCTATTGCAGGCTTTTAACTTAAATTTATGTGGCAACTTAACATTATCTTAATAGCAGTTTTTGCTCCTCTAACATTAATCTGATTGAAATAGATTTTTACCTTATTAGTGATTAAACATCGTCTCCTAACTTTCTTATGTCTGAGACTCTCAGAGGCATGACGCTGTTAATTCCCTAAACTTCAGGGACAAACAAAAAGCAAGAAACGGCTTTTCAAAAACTGAAGAGGCTTTAGGTGAAGAGCCAGGTGGGAAATATAAAATTTGTTGGCTCTTTAGCAATTTCTCATTTAAATAATTAATAACTTAATTAATAACTTAATTCTGGAATTAAATTTATGCTGAAATTCCAACTTAAGTCAATCAATTATCTAAACATATATCTCTTGGGTGTGTTGCCTTTCCCAGTGGGCTAATTGGCTACTCAGGAAACACACCCCACCAATCACTACTCACATGCAAATTCCCTCTCCACCTCACAATCCACTCCTGCCACTCAGTCTGTGGCCCAGATGGGGACCCAGACAGTCAACTTGTGGCAGTGGCGGTGAGTCACCTGCGATGGGACCCAGGCAGTTAAGTGGTGGTGGCGGTGGCCATGGCAGCAGCAGGGCAAGAGAGTGAGTCACCCTCAGCATTTCCCAGAAAAGTGTGGAACACTGAGAAGGGGGAGGAGGAATTTTAAAAATCCACTGGCCTACCTTACAGGGTTGTCATGAGGTCTACCAGGTGTTTTGGGGGAGTTTTTTTTAATGGTGTATGTTACCCGGGTACAGCTAGTATTTTAAAATAAATATAAAGAAGTTGTTTCTGTACGTTAGAAGATTTCTAACCTAATTTCTAACTTAATTGCTTTTATTAGTTCCTTTCACTACCTCCTGCAAAGTATTTCCTTGATGGAATACTGCTATTGGCTGCCACTGGCCAGGAGCTCCTCTCATATGCTATGCTGTGCTTTGGCTAAAAACTTTGTTTACACGTAGTGTTGAGTCTGGTGAGGCATGTGCAGTGATGTTACTATATGGTCTCTGTCAATGGGGTGGTTGCTGCTTTTGCTGCCTTTCATGAAGTGGCTCAGTGGGTAGTCTGAGCTGTGCTGCTGCCTCAACACAAGATTGCAACTCATTTGGGCTAGAACATGCTGTGCCACACTGAAAGCTGCCTTGCTGGGGACACTTTTCAAAGGGAGAATGAAATCAAGTTCATTGACGCTGCAGTTTTCCAAATACCATCAAGGCTGCTTCATTTGAATGCTGCTTCATTTCCCCCCATTTAAGCAGCAAATTTTCCAACTTCTAGAAAATAACTGGCAAAGTAGTACTTGGCTGGAGAAAACAAGAGAAAAGACAGCAATAATATGTTGCCAAAGAACTTGAAAGGGACACTGAACTGTGCCCAGGTATGAGGGATTTTCCACCATGGACCCCAGAACAAGGAGGTCAGAGGGGGTCGAGTCCCCATAACATTACAATTGATCAGGTAAATTGGACCACCAAAACTTCTATGTACTTGAGCCACCTCAGAAACTGGCAATCAGAAGAAATGTACCTAGTTGAGCCCTCTCAGGAATAACAAAGGCTGTATGCCATCTATCCCATGCACACTTAGGGGAAAGTAAGTTACACTGAACAATTGGTGTGGACAGCTAAATACACTTTGTGCTTGCAAGTGATTCCATATTTAGGGATGATTGAATAATAATGAATGGGAGCAGTGATTTGCTCTCCCTCTGACTGTACCCTATGCATCATACTTGGTAGGTATAAATGTTTTTGCATTTTCTTTTGAGTGTGTGAACTTTTATCTTCTATCTCCACAGATTTTGCTTTTTTAAAGTAGTTTAGTAGATAGAGCAAGGGATGTAATAGGAGACCTTATAGGCACCTTTGCATTCACTTAATAGGATCTTACCTATCTTTTCCCTTTGCTTGATATATTAATCTTATTTTTGTAATTCACTGAAATTTGTATAATTTAATGTATTATTTTACCATTGCCTTCATGGTAATCAGCTTGTTTCTGCTTCAGTTGGTTCTTGTTCCTATTCCAATTCAATGCACTCTGTCTTTTAATTGTTTTCTGCAAAATGTACCTGCAAGTAGGCAAAATTAATAATGACTTGCCAGCCAATGTTGAGCCCCCCCACCTTAGAAACAGTTCTGGGGACCTTGGTTCCCACCATCATTCTCCTTTTTTAGACAGGCAAACCAAAATAAAGATGTATTAATGTACCACCCATTGAAACAAGGGTGCAGATGGAATTTGAAATTGTCCTCCCAACTCCCACCCCATCTTTCCCAACCATTAGGCCATAATGACTTATGATGTGGGGAAGGGAACAGAGGGGAGGCAATTCTCCATGCAACACAAGGGCCAGTACATTTCAACTACATCACATTTTATCTCTAACTGTCCATTCCCCCTGTATCATTTGGTCAACAACATGATGCCCTCTTTGAATATGCATGATGGGATGATAGCAGCACTTACTGGCTTTGCCAGTGGAAGTATATGGAGCCCCATTACCATGTACTTTGGGAGCATTAACTCCTTGGTGTTTGTTTCTTTGTTTCTTCTGCTGCTAGGAGAGTAGATGCCTTCTACCCAAAGTTGTTCTTGGCAGCAGCTGCAAGTGTGTGAAAGGTTTTTCCAATTAGATACTGACAACCTAAACACTGCTTTCATTATATCAGCTGCCTTCCATATATTTTATTCTGCAGCTTTCCAGTATTGGCCAGCCAACATTTCATTCTGTGTGGCTCATGAGTTTGGTCCAATAATGCAAACCTCCAGAGATACTTTCAAGTGCCTTTTTGAATGCTTTCTTCCAGGTTCACACGAAATTTGAACTCATTTGTTGGGGGCACTTCTTTACACTGGCATGGAGCTTATTCAGAGGGAAGGCACAGAAATTGGAGCACTGGGTTTTTTTTTTTGCGAAAATTGGATTGATTTCACTTATGTGGAACAGTACCATGGTATGTATTGTTAACGGTTCAGTTAAATCAGAGGAAGGCAACTCCAGTGGGCCTGGAGTCAAATTTTCACTCCATCACCCTACACCAGGCATGAAAATGGCCCCAAATGGCAAAAAGAAAAGAAAAGCTATACCTGGAAGTGACGAGATGTCCACTTCTGGTCTTGGTTTTGAGTAGAGGAGGATGTTGAGGGTTTTTGTGTACTGGAGGAAGAACTACCCTGTCCATCCCCAAAACACTGCTTTTGGAGGTTTCTAGGAATGAAAAACTCATTTTTCCCCCACCGCTTTTTTTTTTTTTTTGGCTGGTGTGGGTAAGCATAGGGTTTATGTGGTAGCAGCCTGGAGGCATGGCAGTGGTTTGAAGGGTTATTTGTGGTCCATGGGCACACCCTGGAGTTCTTTAGTAAAATAAGTCTGTATATTTATGTTCGTATGCAGAGTAAGTAGCTCCTTTTGGAATCATGGTCAGCCAAAAACTTATTAATTTTGACATATTTATTTCCCAAAGGAACTGGATGCTTGTCGATCTGCACTTAGCAGTGATCTGTCTCCCTTGCACCTTGTTGCAATGAAGCCTCCCTAATAATGGTTTCTTGACTCTTAGCCAACTTTGCATCTACCCTCCTGCTGCCTACCTTCAGGTAGAGATCTTTTGCTGGGCCTGTCAGTCAGAGTATGATTGACTTTGCTATTCAGAACCTTTTCCATGGTCCATTATAAACTTAAGTCCCTTGGAATCCTACTCTCCCAAGGGCCTCAAGAGACAGTGAGCATAGTGATCCTATGCCACTACAGTGACTCCTTTTTCTTTCCCTGCCCCTGTTTTCTACCTATTTCTTATACATTTCAGTGGTCCTTGTGCCACCATCTTGATTCCCCCCCAATGATAATTCTCAGTGCATTGTGCAGAGGAAGGGGGATGCCAGAGGGGTCTCCAATTTGAGGATTCGGTCTGACGTTGAAGCTGCTTAGGAAATGAGGAGGAGGAGGAGGAGGAAGTTGGGTTGCTAAAAAGTTTCTAGAACTGCTGAGAGGTACCACTGTAAGGTGATAGCAATTTTTAAAATGAAAGGAACACACATACATGCACACACAGAGACACAGGCACACAGCTAAGAAGGGGCACTGATCAACAATTACACTAAACCCCCAATACCTGCAATGGGGGTGGCCCTAAGAGACATTTTATCTTTAATTTTTCTTGTAGTTTGAAAAATATTACAAAGGACTCAGACAGCTGAAATGTAGTATGGTTGACTTTAAGAGGGAAGCAATCAATATATTAAAAGGAACATTTTCGATGTCTTTTTATACCATCTGAGGGCTCAGTTTGCATATTTTACAGCAGTTCCTTGTTCCGTATCTGTAGTATGGTCCAGAAGTTTCCGTGTAGCATCTGATAAAATTTCATAAGTTCAAACTTTAAATTGGCTGGTATGATTTTGGGCTCACTAACCTCAAAGGTTATCATGTAGCATTTATGGTTGAACAGGCTGGATTCTGGAAAAGACCAGCTCTAAGGATCAAATACGCAGAATGGACTGGGATCAAAAAGCAGCAGTATTCAGTCTAGCCACCTCTCTAATACTTGCTAATATGTATTTCCTTACCATCACAGTTACTAGCAGGCATGGGAACAACTAGAATCCTTTTTAGGGGATAGATACCAGTCCTTATTCACATGAGGAGGAAGCCAGTATCCACACTGAAAGTAAGCAAACCACTTGTAATTCTTGGGGTAAACCAAGAGTTCCATACAGTAGAAAGTTACACTGCAAGTCTGAATAATTCCTATAAATTGGGATTACAACAAATGTTGGACACTATTTTGGTGAGAGAGGTATTAACTTGGTCTTGGATTCAATCTAGAATTTCTCTATTCTTTCTTTGATTAGGCACATTTGCCCTCCTTGTCATAGACTGGCACAGAGCAGAGACTTTGGATGCCCAGATCAGATCTAAGCATATTGTTCTTCTAACCTGAAAGACACCAGCCTCGCTACACATTAAGACATGGACAAAAACTTGTGAACCTGCTACTGGGTAAAATATATAAATAAACACACACAGAGAGAGAAAAAGAGAGAAAGAGAGAGAGCATTTCAATTGATATAACACAAGTGAGATGAGGAGTACTTCAGTATTTTGTCTCTGTTCATTGGGCTCTGTGAATCAGTGGTTCAATTATTTACAAATCCATTGAACAAGAGATTCACCTTGACACCCCTCTCTCTTTTTGGCTTTACTTCTCTGTCTTTTGTGTTGTCTCTTAGGGATACATCTGCACTGCAGAAATAATCCAGTTTGATACCTCTTTAACTACCATGACTCAATGCTATGGAATTCTGGGATTTGTAGTTTTGTGAGATATTTAGCTTTGTCTGTCAAAGAGCTCTGGTACCACAACAAACTACAAACCCCAGGATTCCATAGGATGGAGCCATAGCCATTAAAGCAGTGTCAAACTGGATTATATTTGCAGTGCAGATGAAGTATTCTGTGGTAGAAATGATTCAGGTGAGGATAAGAATTTGTGATTCGGGGGTGAGGAGAGCATGTTCAATTTTTGTTTCTGACCCCCATCCACTAATTTGAAATAATAAAAAGAAAATGCAAAACAAACATTGTATCTGTTTAATTTTTCTAAATTGCCTTGAGTCCCTAGCTTGGGAAAAGTTGGGATATAAATAAATATAACAACAGTTTGTCAGGTTTATCAAGACACACTGATGGGCTGCAGTTTATCAAGACACACATTTGTACTTTTTGCATGATAAAACTTTGAAAAGCAAATCTTGCTCTTACCCTTGACTTGAGTGGGGAATGTTAGTAACTTGCTATGAAATAGTATATGAAGGAAAATGGAATTTGAACACCACACACCACTCCATGTATTTAACTGCAACATCTGCTTTTCATTCTGCTTTTCCTGTATTATATTGTAGCACTACTGGAAATGGGGAGGGCTAACCATTTCTGAATATGAAATGTAAGAACAATACAGTAAATCGTAATTATGCTAACAAAAGCATACATGACAGTATGATGACTACCAAAAACATTCCCATATTATTTTAAAAATAAATGCATCAATTACTGAGTTTGAACCCTGTCAAATTTTCACTGAACATGCTCCATCCATCCATCCGTCCATTCATCCTATATCTGTTATTTAGAATATTTTTAGATTGCCCTTCTATAGGTCAGGGTAACTCACAAATAAAAATTTATGCAATAAAAACAAGAAAATATAGAGAACAATTCCACTTTCAGAAAAACAAAAGAACTCCAGAGAGTCTTCTGACTCTGTCTTGGCCTCTTCCCTCACTGTGACATATTAAGGGAGAACAGTCAGGAGGCCTCACATACACCCTTCATCCATCTGTCTTTGGCTTGCCCAAGGCTTCGCCAAACAAATTACTCCTGCCCATAGAATATATCTGAAGGATCTGCATATTGCATGTAAACTATGGCCTTGGATTTCATTTGATCAATACGAAAAAAATCACAGACTCATTTATGAAGAATTATTGGGTGGTGTTGGTTATAAGGGACAATTTTTTTCCTGACTTATTCCTATAGAGTCACATCTGCTTCACGCTACAGGACCTGGTGTCTCAAAGTCAGAGATAGGAAAGACTCATGTGTAAAAGTCTGAAGAACAACTCCCAGTCCATATAGACTTGGTAAAAACAGTCCCTCTGTTTCTGTGACAGAACACAAGGAGAATTCAAGACACAGCTGAGAACATTCATTTTAAAAACTTTTTTGTTATGTTAATTATTTGTGACCTCAAAATGTAATCCAATATTGTTAGTACAGGCTGACGTTCCAAGACCCTCTGTGGATACCTGAAACTGTGGATAATATGGAACCCTATTGTTTTCAATGAGACTAACACTCAAGTCTCCAGGGATGTTGTCCATAGAATCACATAAAAGGACCAAGAAATGTCTAGAGAGAACATTTTTTCAGGCGTGGATAAGTGAAACTGTGAATACCAAATATGTGGATACAGAGATTGACCTCTATGTGCTTTCCAGTTGCCTGTCGACTTAGAATCATAGAGTTGGAAGAGACCACAAGGGCCATCTATTCCAACCCCCTGCCATGCAGGAATACCCAATCAAAGCATTCCCAACAGATAGCCATCCAGCCTCTGTTTAAAAACCTCCAAAAAGGAGACTCCACCACACTACGAAGCAGTACATTCCACTGTCGAACAGCTCTTATTGTTCTTCCTAATGTTTAGGTGGAATCTCTTTTCCTGTACTTTGAGTCCATTGCTCCATGTCCTAGTCTCTGGAGCAGCAGAAAACAAGCTTGCTCCATCCTCAGTATGATATCCCTTCAAATATTTAAACATGGATATCATGTCCCCTCTAAACCTTCTCTTCTCCAGGTTAAACATACCCAGCTCCCTAAGCAGGCTTCCAGAGCTCCCACCATTTTGGTCATCCTCCTCTGGACACGTTCCAGCTTCTCAATATCCTTCTTGTATTGTGGTGCCCAGAACTGGACACAGTATTCCAGGTGCGGTCTGACCAAAGCAGAAGAGACTGGCAATATTACTTCCCTCATTGTAGACACTATACTCCTATTGATGCAGCCTAGAATCGCATTGACTTTTTTAGCTGCCACATCACACTGCTGACTCATGTTCAACTTGTGGTCCACTAAGACTCCTAGATCCCTTTTGCATGTTCCCCTTCAAGCCAAGTGTCACCCATCCTGTATCTGTGTACAGTTGTCCCTTCGTATTCACGAATTTAGTATTCACAGATTTAAGTATTCACAGCTTGAAAATATTCTTAAAAAAATAATAATCCTAAAAGCAAACCTTGATTTTGACATCTTATATAAGGGACACCGTTTTGCTATGCCATTGCATACAATGGGACTTGAGTATTCACAGATTTTGGTATCCATGGGGAGTCCTGAAACCAAACCCCAGCAAATATGAAGGGACAACTGTATTTCATTTTTACTGCCCAAGTGTAGTGTCCTACATTTTCCCCTGTTGAAATTCATTTTGTTAGTTTTGGGCCAACTTTCTTATCTCTTCAGGTCATTTTGAATTCTGATCCTTTCCTCTGATGTATTAGCTACCCCTCCTAATTTGGTGTCATCTGCAAACTTGATAAGCATGCCCTCTATTCCCTCATCGAAGTCATTGATAAAGATGTTGAATAGCACTGGGCCCAGGACAGAACCCTGTGGCACTCCACTGGTCACTTCTCTCCAGGATGAAGAGGAGCCATTGGTGACTACCCTTTGGGTTTGGCTGGTCAACCAATTACAAATCCACCTAACAGTTGCATTGTCTAGCCCACATATTACTAACTGTTTTGCAAGGATATCATGGGGAACCCTGTCAAAAGCCTTACTAAAATCAAGATACACTACATCCACAGCATTTCCTTCATCTACCAAGTTTGCAACTCTATCAAAAAAAGAGATAAGATTAGTCTGGCATGACTTGCTTTTCAGAAACCCATGTTGACTTTTAGTGACCACAGGGTTCCTTTCTAAGTGCTTACAGACTATTTAATGATCTGCTCTTGAATCTTTCCTAGTATTGATGTCAGGCTGACTGGGCGGTAATTATTTGGTTATTCATTTCACCCTTTTAAAAGATGGGAACATTTGTCCTCCAGTCTGCTGGGACCTCTTCTGTTCTCCAGGATTTCTCAAAGATTATTGCCAGTGGTTCTGAGATCATAGAATCATAGAATTGTGGAGTTGGAAGAGACCACGAGGGCCATCCAGTCCAATCCCCTGCCACGCAGGAAATCTTGATCAAAGCATCCCCGACAGATGGCCATCCAGCCTCTGTTTAAAGACCTCCAAGGAAGGAGACCCCACCACGCTATGAGGGAGTGTGTTCCACTGCCCAACAGCTCTGACTGTCAAAAAGTTCCTCCTAATGTTGAGGTGGAATCTCTGTTCCTGGAGCTTGCATCTATTGCTCCGTGTTCTAGTCTCTGGAGCAGCAGAAAACAAGCTTGCTCCATCCTCAATGTGACACCCCTTCAAATACTTAAACAGGGCTTTCATATCGCCCCTTAACCATCTTTTTTCCAGGCTAAACATACCCAGCTCCCTAAGTCTTTCCTCATAAGGCATGGTTTCCAGACCTCTCACTATTTTAGTTGCCCTCATCTGGACACACTCCAATATCCTTTTTGAATTGTGGTGCCCAGAACTGGACACAGTATTCTAGGTGAGGCCTGACCAAGGCAGAATAGAGTGGCACTGTTACATCCCTTGATACCGGCCTGCGAGCATCCTTCCTCTGATAATCCATCCTACGCTAGCATTCCACGGCCCTTCGGACCAGGAAAGTAGCACATGGGTCTGCATGGCCAGCTGCTTTGCTGAAGACTGAAATGCCCACCAGGTGCAGTGATAAGGAGCGAGGAGCCAACCCATGATTGTTCAATGAAGTCAGATAGTGCAACAACTCCTGTTCAGAAGCTGGCCAAGAGCTCTCATATCCGTTTCATAGCCGGAAGTCAAAGAATTGCCGGACTGCCCTGGCATAGCTTGCTTGAGTTGATGGTGCCAGTAAGTAGATGACACCTTGCATCAGTTCCTTCCCAAGCTGCCACAGATCATCTGGGAAAGCCACTGGTGCCAGATCTGCTCTTGGGGCCAATTCACGAAACCTGGCATCCTGGAATCGTCACAATGCATCCACAATCTCATTATCCATGCCAGGAATGTGGCAGGCAGTGAAGCTGATGTTAAACAGACTAGCACAATCTTCTACACCAGCTTCATTACTCTCTCAGATTTAGAAGACTGCCTGTTGATAATCCGGACCACTACCTGATTATCACACCAGAAGCATACTTTCTTTTCCTGGAACTCCTCCCTCCACAGAATCACTGCTTACTACAATGGGGAAGAACTCAAGAAATGTTAGGTCATGGACAATAGCGGTTTCCCTCCACTCAGAAGGCCATTGCTGAGCACACCAGTGGCCATTGTAGAAAACCCCAAACCAGAGGCTCCCAGCCGCATCAGAATGGATCTGCAACCCTGCACCCAATGTTTTTTCCCCTTGCCAAAACGTGATACCATTATACCCATCCAGGAACTGCAGCCACACCTTAAGGCCTTATTTTACCCCTTTTGTAAGCCAGATGTGGTGATGAAGGAGACCGGACACCTTTCATGATCCCCGCCAGCCTGGCACAAAATGCCCTCCCCGGAGCCACCGGCATGCAAAATTCAGATGACTCAGTAGGGACTGCACCTCTTTCAGTGTTGCCTTGTCCCAAGCTATGAGTCCCCGTAAACGGTCCCTAATTCCTTCTAGTTTGGCAGCTGGAAGGCAAGAAATCCCCACCATAGAGTCCAATAAAATCCCCAGGTACACTATGTTGTTAGAAGGCCCCACCGTCTTCTCTGGGGCCAATGGAACACCAACTTCTTGCACCAAGACCTGAAAGGAGTGAAGCAGAGACCCACAGTCTGGCCCGTCAGCCGACCCAACCATTAGAAAGTCATCAAGGTAATGGGTTACAAAAGGAGAACTGGTCCTGTGCCGCAGAGCCCATTTGAGGAATATGCTGAATGTCTCAAATGCTGAACAACTGATGGCACATCCCATGGGCAAGGCCATGTCATAGTACCATTGCCCCTGAAATTTGAACCTCAGCAAACAGTGATTGTCTGGATGAACTGGTAGCAGCCGGGAAGCCGATTAAATGTCACATTTTGCCATGAGGGCCCCTGGGCCACATGTCCTGACCAATTTGATGGCATGATCAAAAGATGCAACTTGACAGAACAAAGTTTCAGTGGTATAGATAGCATCACTGATTGGTGCCCCTTTCGGTTAAGACAGGTGGTGAATGAGCCTGTACTCACCTGGCATTTTCTTGGGCACCCCCCCAAAGGAGAAACACGTGGATTGTGCATGGGAGGCATTGAGAAGGGGCCCACCACCCTCCCAGCCTCGCATACTTTGGCAATTTTCTTGGCCACCACTTCAGGTAATTCTGAGGCAGACTTAAGATTGCCAGACTCTGATGCCTCCCTAGGACCAGTGGCTGGGATCCTAAAACTGTTAGCAAAACCATCAGTAAAATAGGCAGCCGCCTTTTTGTAAGGATAAATTGCCAAAAGAGGGAGCATGGACTGCAACCGGACAGGTGTGAAGGCCATCCTCCCCATAGCCTGTCCCCTTTCAGTTGTGCTTGGTGATCTCTTGGCCAATGTTTTATGGAGTCTTTTGGAATTGAAAAGTTGGCTTTGTAAGCCACACACTCAAATGGAAATGTGAATCTTAACAGCAGTGCCAGCTTGCGTATATGTGAAAAGAGATCATAGAATGTTAGAGTTGGAAGGAACCCCAAGGGCCATCTAGTTGTATGGAACAGGAAAAACAAGGCTTAGATCTGAAGAAATGGGAACTGTTAGTGTGTTCTGAAAAGCCCCATTAGACAGCATAAAACAAATTACTATAGCAATGTCTCGTATGTGCCAGATGTGGGATCCAATCTATTATGCATTAAAGCCCTAACACAGAAGGGGTGTGGAGTTAAAGGGAAAGGCTGCATTGTGTCTTATGATGGTAAACCTGTAATGCAGGCAACTGCCGCTGATGATCTCTGTTGTTGATTGCGAAATTGAATGTGCAAAGACTGTCAAAACAATGCAAGTGTGAGAATTGTCTTAGATTGTGACACTGAAGGATGGGACATAGAGATATCAATAGCATAAAAGAATCTGCAAAGGAAAATATAACTAGAGAACAATATGTGAAAGATTGCTATGCTGAAATGAGGTGTGTTTGCTGTGTGGAGGCAAAATGGACTAGACCCATATTTCCCAGAGTAAGAGGGAGACACAGCACCCTCTAGAGTTAATTCACAGTGATGTCTGTGGACCCATAAAAATAAAAACAATAAGTGGGAACTGGTATTTGCTGACCTTTATTGATGATTACATTAGATATGTAGTCACTTATTTAATCAAAGAAAAGACCCAAGTGCTAAAAAAGCTACAAGATTATATGGCAGTAGTAAGCAACAAATTTAACAGAAAACCACAAATTCTCAGAACAAATAATGGAGGTAAATTTACAGAAAGCTTAATAGAGGACTTCCTAAGAAAGCAAGGCTTCAAACATGAGACAGGTGTACCATACACCCCAGAGCAAAATGGAGTGGCGGATTTTTCACACTCTGATGGAAATGGCAAGGTGCATGATTCTAGATGCAGGATTGCTAGCAAGACTTTTGGGAGAGGCAGTTGCAACAGCAAACTACCTGCAAAACAGAGTACCAACTAAATCCAAAAGGGCCACACCTTATGAGTTATGGAATGGGCACAGGCCAAGTGTGGGACACCTGAGAGTGTTCAGGTCTAGGGCTTATGCCTATATCCCAAAAGAAAAAAGAACCAAACTTGACAGTAATACAGAAGTGTGTATCTTTGTGGGATAGTCCCCAGGATGTAAAGGCTACAGAACCCTACTCCCAAATAATGAAAGAGATTGTCATGGCCAGAGCAGTGTACTTTGATGAGAGTGAGAGGCCAGGCACAAAAGTAGTGCTGGACAGTAAAATCTCTACTCCAGTTCCAGATGAAGATGAAGAATCCAGTGTGACCCTGAACTTCACAAGTGAGACAGTCAAGGTAACTGACCCATAAGAAGGGGATACAGGAGTACAACTTAGGTGCTCAGACAGGCCTCATAAAGGAAAACCATCCCGACATTTTTCTTACCTTGCAAGATTGTAAGAAGTACCAGAACCATCCACATGGGGAAAATTAAATAAGATGTCAGCAAATAAAAGAGTCAAATGGAGAAAAGCTGCCGAAGAAGAAACTGAATCTCTACACAAGAACAAAACTTGGACACTACAGAACTTCCACAAGGAAAGAATGTTGTGGGATGTAAATGAGTCTTCAAGATCAAATATGATACAGAAGGAAAAATTCTGAGATACAAAGCCAAGTCATTTGCCAAAGGATACTCAAAATAGTTTGGGGAAGATTATGACCAGACTTTTACACCAGTTGTGAAACATGCTTCATAAAATTACTCCTGAGCATTGTGGCAGCAAGAAGATGAATATTTCAACATAAAGACTGTTTTTCTATATAGAGAAATAGTAAAAGAAAATTATAGGGAGAGGCCTCCAGACTTTGGAGACAAAAATAACTTCTTGTATGCAAACTTCACAAGAGCATTTATGGATTAAAACAAGCTGACTGTGGTGAACTCCGTTAACACCTACTCACATGTATAACAGGCATCAATTAAGATTGCTTTATTGTCAGGATATAGATGTGTACAGTAACACTGCATAGACAGTTCTGAGGCTTTGGCGGCAAAACCCCTTCATTAATACATTCTGCCAGTTTCAGTTTCTCACCACCACCACCACCTGGTCATTATAGTTAGCTATGCTTATGCAAACCTCCTTAAACATTCCCAAGCAGCCAGTGACCTTGGCATGCTGTGGAGCCATCTCCGCAGTACATACCAGCCCCAGCTCCCAGAATGCCTTCTGCTCATGTCAGGTCACTGGTCTAATGAGACACAGTCTTAGCAATGCTAACTACTGCAGATCCCAGCTACCTAAGCACTAAACAGTGAACAGCATTCTAAATAGCAAACAGCACCAGCGACCTGACATTGACAAGGCTTGGAATGAAAAGTACCTGCTTCACAAATATAGATGGGGGTTTCCTTTCTGCATTATGATAATCAAAGATAGCTCTAAAATGTCAGCGTCCTCTAAAATACAACTGCTAGAGCTGCTGATAGCGTTGGACATACAGGTCCCCAAACCATTAGAGCGGGAGATTAAAAATGACCAACTGCCTTCCCAGAATCACTCCTTGTCAACCTGGTCCATAGTCCAGTGGAAAAAGAACAAGAGGATTGCCCGGACGTCATAGACTTCTCCATGAAATCCCGTTTTCACCAAGCTTCTGTGGTCTGCATTTTGGCAAGACACTAGACTGGTGGATTGAGAGATCAGCCATATTGTCTTCTCCACGTCACTGTGTGAAAACGACAGGTTGGCAGCCATAACTGGTACTTGCCTTAACTTTCGCAACATTGTCTCCTTCCTAGCCAACTGCCATCTGTCACCCTCAGACAGTAAGTTAGAGTCTCGCTGTAGACCTACCAGTGCCGTGTGCAGCTCTTCACTGTTAACAGTTGAATTATGTGGGCTTTTAATATAGGAGATTTTCACACCGGGGCCAAAAGCCCCGGTTCTGTCCTGCCACCTCCTCTCCCATTCCTGCAACGGAACGGAGGTAAACGTTCGTGCACTTACCTCCATTCCACTGCAGGAACAGGCCTTTTCCATCCTTGCCAGCCGCCTATAAATGCAGCTGTCGTAAGGCTGCCTTTATGACCAGATGGGGGAAATCCCACTCATTCTTGCAAGAGAACGAGCAGAAGGGAAATTCAAAACCAACCCCTCCAGCTGTCAAAGAAAGAAAATAAATATAAAAACAAATTAAAAATAAAACAAGGAACCCGGGGAGGGGGAGAAGAGTGGTACTTACCTGGATATCCTGATCGTGGCAGGAAGTGCCTGCCACTGAGCTCCTCCCCCATCCCTGTCATTCCAGAACAGGGACGGGGATCCGATTCACACACCCGTGTTCCGTTACAGAAACAGAACTGGGTGCTTAATAATGACTTCTCCCCATGAATATTATATCACAGGGAGAAAACAGAATAGTGACAATTTGGGTATGGAACAGGGTAAATGTGTCTGAAAGTAAAATCTTTCAGTGACCCTGTTCCGTGCCAGTAACGGGACAAATTGCCCATGTGAAAATCTTCATACTGTAAAATTTTGTAATGGCTTTCGAGTTTTTAACATCCAGTAATAATCTATCCAGGTCATTATGCTCTCTTTGAAAGCCCACCTGTTTCTGATCTATGTCAAATCTTTCTTTCAGCTGTAAGTAAGAAAACCAATTCAATTTGTACCTTTCCTGCAGAATTTCCTTTTTCTCTAGATTTAGTACGTTGTCACTCTCTATCCTCAAAATGTCCTCATATTTCAGCCATAGATCCCTCCTATCCCACCTAGACATGAAGGCCTCTTGAGGGGAGACCCATAATGGAATCTTAAAGTAGAATAACTCTTTGATTTTCTCCCAAACCTTCAGCAGCCCTCTTCTGACACAATGTGTTGTAAACTCTTTGTTGGCCCTTACTTTCCCATAAAACAAATATGCATGCCAGCCAAACCTGGCATCATGGCCTTCCAAATTCAACAATTTCCTGTTACTTAAATTAACCCACTCCTTAATCCAAACGAGTGCGGATGCCAAGTAGTATGTTCTTAAATCTGGCATATCGCAACCCCCTCTTAACTTTGTATCAGTCAGGTAAGACCATTTGAACCGCGCTTTCTTTGTACCCCATAAAAATATTTGCCAATCTTTTTTCCATTCCTCAAACACTCTGTCGCTTCTTAATATTGGCAAATTTTGAAAGAGGTATAAAATTTTAGGCAATATGACCATTTTTAATGCAGATATCTTGCCTAGTAGTGTTAATCCTAAATTGCTCCACCTCTTCAAATCTTGTTTAATTTCATCCCAGGTTTTTTTATAGTTATTCTCAAACAGATCAGCATTCCGTTTACTCAGCCATATGCCTAAGTATCTAGCTTTTTTACTGATCTTACAGCCAGATATCTCTATGATCTTTTTCTCTTCTTGTTCATCCATATTTTTTGTTAAAATAGTTGTTTTTTCCTTGTTAATTTTAAAACCTGAGAATTCTCCAAACTGCTTCATGGTATATAGACATTCCCTGATTTGTTCTTTTGGGTCTTCCATAACTATAATCATGTCGTCTGCAAACGCCCTCAGTTTATAAGTATAACCTTTTATCTTTATGCCGGGAATTTTCTTGTTGGATCTTATATTTTTACACAATACCTCTAATACCAATATGAATAAGAGAGGGGATATTGGACACCCCTGTCTAGTTCCTTTCTGAATCATGAAGGTTGATGTTCTTTCTCCATTAACAATAATCTGGGCAGATTGTTCCGTATATATTTTAGCTATTCTCTTGCAGAATCTATCGCCCAATCCAGATCTATTTAGCACTTCTAACATAAAGTCCCAGCATATACTATCAAAGGCTTTTTCAGCGTCTATCAGCATCAGGCCCAATTTTTTTTCATTATGAGTCTCATAGTATTCTAGGATGTCTAATACTATACGGATATTATCACTTATCCTTCTACCTGGGATAAAACCATTCTGGTCTTCATTTATTATATCTGGTATCACCTCTTTCAATCTATTTGCCAATATCATAGTGTATATTTTATAATCTGAATTCAAAAGCGATATCGGGTGGTAGTTTGCTATCTCTTTCCTGTCTTTCCCTTCCTTTAATATTACTGATATGTTGGCATTTTTCCACGTATCCGGAACACCGTGAACTTCAATTTCATTGAATGTTTTGTAGAGTGGGTAAGCTAATTCATTTTCAAATTTCTTGTAGAATATGGCGGTATACCCGTCAGGGCCGGGAGCTTTATTCGTTTTCAAATCTTGTATGGCCTTTGATATTTCTACCATAGAAATTGTTGCATTTAACTTATCCACTTGTTCTTTCTTAAGTTTCTGGAATTCTTGTCTTTCCAAATATTTTGTCATCTCCTTTAAAGTTCCCTCTTCTCTTCTATTTTGGCAAAACAGGTTGCTATAGAATTCCTTGAAGCTTTCTTTTATGTCTTCTTGCTTGGTTAGGGTTTTCCCTTGTTATTTTATTTCCAATATCAATTTATTCCCTAGTTCTTTTCTCAGCCTATACGCTAACCATTTACTTGCTTTGTTTGAATGTTCGAAATTTATTTGGCGTGCCTTTTTCATTTTCCTTTCTAGATCAGTCATGGTATCTATATTTATTTGTGTCTGTATAAGTTTAATTTGTCTTAACAGTTTACCTTTGTTTGGGTTTTCTCTTAATTCTTCTTCTTTCTTTCTCAATTCCTTAATTAAAAAATTGTATCTAGCCGAATTCTGTTTTTTAACCTCCGATCCTCTTTTAATCAGCAAGCCTCTGAAGACTGCTTTTGCGGCGTCCCAGACTGTTTTCATTCGGCATTCCTTATTACTGTTTTCTTTGAAGTATGTTATAATATCATTTCTGAGTTTCTTAGTGAATTCTTCATCCTTTAGTAAGTGTTCATTCAGCCTCCAGCTAAACAATTTTTTATCTGTTTTTAATTCTAATTTGATCGGATGGTGATCTGAGGTTATTTTAGGTAAAACCTCCATGTCCATGATTTGTGTTATTAGGCCCCTAGAAGCAAAAAACATATCGATTCGTGACATGGATTTAAATCTTTCTGAAAAAAAAGTAAAGCCTTTGGTTTTACCATACTTATTCGACCACACATCTTCTAATATGTATTCTTCTTTTATGTTGAAAAAACTAGCAGGTAGTTTCTTTTGTACCCCATTTTTCCTTTTAGATGATCTGTCTGTTTCCGGATCTAGGACGCCATTGAAGTCACCTAATATCATGATGTTTCCCTTTACATGCTTTCCCATTTGTTCATTTAGCTTCTTGTAAAATTTTTCTTGTTTAATATTTGGAGCATATACCCCCACTAATGTTACAGTCATTTTTTGAAATGATACCTCTACACCTATATATTCGCCTTCCTCATCTTTGAATAGCTCTTTTACAGGGTATTTCTGGTTTATGTATAAAGCTATTCCTCGCTTCTTCTTTTTTTGGTTCGCTGCATAAAAAACTTGGCCAAGTTTTGAGTTCCTTAGAAATCTAATATCTTGTTGCCTTATTTTGGTTTCTTGTAAACAGGTAACGTCTGATTTCAGTTTCTCCAAATAGTGGAAGACTTGTCTTCTTTTGTATTCCGAGTTTAAGCCCTTAACGTTCCAGGAGCAAATTTTAATTCCCATCGTCATCTAATGTCTCTCCCGCCTCTCCATCTTCTTCGCTTTCAAAAGCTCCTTCTTCTTCTAGTTCTCCTTTGTTTTCTATTTCAGATGTTAACCCTTCTTCTTCTTCTTCTTCTGATTGTCTCTCAACCTCTTCTTCCTTTGCGTCCTCTCTCTTTCCACCTTGTTTATTGTCTACACTAAATTCTTTATTTTGTTTCCCCTTATCAAATTTTTTACAGAAGTCGGCTGCTTTTTGAGATGAGTCTATTATATATCTCTTTTGCTTATATGTGAATGAAACACCTTCTATTTTATTCCACTTGTATTTGACACCATTTTTCATTAATAGTTGCGTAATTAATCTATAGTCTTGTCTCTTTTTTAATATAGTTGTAGGCACATCCTTAAAAATCTTAATTTCTTCGTTGCCTATTTTAAATGATTCTCTATAACTCCGTTGTAATATCCTTTCCTTTATTTTTGTCTTAGTAAATTGGATCACGATATCTCTCGGCAATTTCTTTTCTTTTGCTATGGCCGAGTTTATCCTGAATATCTTCTCTGTTTCCTCATCAAGATAATCTTCCGGATATTCTGTAAACTTGGCTAAATCAGGAATTATCCTTTCAAATAAGTTCTCATTCATTTTTTCTGATAATCCCCTTAATTTCAGACATTTTTCTCTATAGCGCAGTTCTTGGTTCAATATTAACACTTCATCTCTATTTTGTTTCTCTTGTATTTTTACAGTGACTTTCTCAGATTCTTGTGACTTTTCTTTCAATGTTTCTATCTCTTTTTTCATTCCTTCAATTTCCCTATTTATTTTATCCAATTTTTTCCCCAAGACCTCGGTTTCTTTTTTATAATCTTGATTTCTTTTCTTATGTCTTTCAATTCCTTCCTTATTTCTTGTTTAAAAGTCCTAAACTCTGTTCTCAACTCCTCTAATAGTAGAGCATGCATTTCTGGCATCTTTGGCAGGTCTTGTGATCCTCTCCTCACAGTTAATGTTTGGGATTGTGTCTGAGCGACAGCCTTTCTAGTACTGTATGCCATTATTTTATTTTATCCTATCCTTTCTTCTAGGATAAGTTTCCCTTTAATTTGTAATAATCCTGTCTGTATAGGTACTAAATTGTTATAAATTATAATTAACTTTTATTTGTTGTTTCCAACTTCTTTCAGAGTTCCGCTACTAGATTATTTATTTCTTTTCAAGTCTTACGATCCAAGTTTATTGCTTTCTCATTAATTTTCCCCAAAATGTAAACAAACTGCTAATTATCAATTTGAGGATTAGCCAACTACAAGTTTTCTAAATACTCAAAGTACCCTCAAAACATCAGAGAGACAAACAATAATCACAATTAATTACAACTGAGATCCCATAATCAATGTTAATGTCCAGTAGAAATCAACTAGCTAATGAGTTGAATTTAATTAAGTAAGGCTGTAAATAGAGTACCAATTAGCATTTCTCTGCCAAAATCAGTGATTTGCTTTATACCTTGCTTCTGTATTCACGAAGAAGGAAAGAAAAAAAAATTAATTTCTTTAAAGAATCCAGTTAATCTTAGAGAATCAAATTCAGGTTGTGGCTTTACCCAAAACAGTTGTCTCTAGCAAATCAATTGTGCTTTCCAAGCTCCCCCCCAGAAATCCCCCCTTCTATTCTTTATGTATTTATTGGTTGACCCTTAAGTCCAGCCTCTTGTATGCTTTACCCTCAATACACTAAGAGAACCATATACTAAGAGGTCAATGTACTAAGGTAACTTTTTCAGGCTGTAATAAGTGGGAGAACCAGAAAGCAACCTCTAAAAATCTACTGGCCCTTGTGTTTTATATTATATAAACACTTTAGCATTCATATACTATTCATATCCTATACTCTAAATGTAACATATAATGTAACATATAATATATGAATCCATAAATACCAATTTACCAGTCTTCCCCAGTGGAGTTCTTTTCCATAAACATGCAATATCTTATAATTCTTACTATCTCCTTTCCCCTTTCCCCTTCTTATTTTAGTTATTGTTCCCACCCCTCAGAGCTTTCTTCTTAGAGTTTTCTTCTCTTAATTCGCCTTTATTCGTACACCTCTCCACCGCGCCTTCTTGTAGTGCTTGTAGTGCTTTTTTCCTTTCTTTTGCCGATGGTGGGATCCTATTTCACTTGCAACTTATTAGTTTCCCAGTCAACCCAGTCCAGTTTTAGTCCCTTTGTTTGAATCACAATCTTTAGTCCGTCTCTCCTGAAAAAATCAATTGCCCCTGCGAATAACAATCAGCACACCCGTTCCTCTGTGCTCTTCAAGGTTACGCTTATTTCTCAGCTGATCTTGATTCCATAATCCGCTTACAAACCCCTTACCGGAGTTAACAGTTCCTTCAGCCTCCAATACTCAACTCAGTAAACTGACAATTCAGAAGAGCGAAAGAAGAGGGGCAAAAAAGAATAGTTTGTGTATAATTATATCTATATGTAATGCTGTGAAGAGTCTTTAGCACTGAGTATGTTTCTCTGTCCCCAAAGATCGCTTCCTCGCTTCACTTTCCACTTTCGCTTTCTACTCCGTCGTCTCACACCTTATAATCCAGTTTGTATCTCTTCTTTCAGTTAAAGCTATAAGCTTCAAAGTAACTCAAACTTAAGCCTTTCCTTGCCAACGATGCTTGCAACTAAGTGTCTTCAAAATTGTTCAGCCTCTCTCTCTCACCTTCGAAGAGACGAAGCCAGTTCTTATTTTTAAGTTGAGGCGGGAAGGCACCGTTCTCCGCGACGAGTCTCCTGTGGTGAGGCAGCTCCCTTCGCTCAGCGAGACCCCGTAGAGAGCAGAAACCTCCGTTTCTACTCACTTTGGGGTTCAGCTAGAGCTCCTACGGGTCTTGCTTCCATCTAACCTTCCCAGGGAGAGGGAAACCTTTTAGAAGTTTGTTTAATTAAAGGTTTCTAGCCACCACAGTTGAAAACGGACTATTCGGAGTTCGACTCCTTTGCGTCCGCCGCCTCCCGCTCTCCACCGGAAGATTTACCGAAAAAGAATATATAAAAGAATATATGTTAAAGTGGATGGAAGATATTGGCAATCCTATAAGTATAGACGAATGGGAAAAAGCTAGAAAAAGGTCATTTGCATTTACCGCAGCGCAAAATTTAAAAGAAAATTTCATTAAAATGACTCATAGGTGGTATTTTACACCTTCGAGGATTAATAAAATGAACAAGACCACTTCAAGTAATTGTTGGAAATGTGGGAAATATCGAGGTACTATGATGCACATGTGGTGGCATTGTATTAAGATTAAAACATTTTGGCTACAGATTCATGAGTTAATTAAAGATATTTTGCAAATGAACTTGGAGTTCAACCCAGAGATGTATCTATTAAACATCATTAAGAGTTCGGAGGAAAAGAAAATAAATAAATACTGGAGGGTAATACTTTATATGATAACGGCCGCTAGGTTGGTAATAGCAAAAAAGTGGAAAGTGAAAGAACGCCCGACCTTATATGAGTGGAAAAGTAGACTGATAGAGATGTTGGAACTAGATATATTAACTAATAAACTAAGAAATAGAAAAGAAAGCAAATGGAAAGAGGAATGGAAACAGGTGATAGATTTTTGGACTAATAAGGGTGAGTTACAAGGGGATGGTTTATTATAAGAAAGGATAAATCACCTGAAGATGGAAGTTTGACAACTGTGTAACAGTTAAAGCCAAGTGTACATAAAATAAGTAAGAAATGTTATTTACTAACTACAAATGGGGTAATAAATTAGTGTTCAAAGAACAACAACAACAACAACAACAACAACAAAAATAGATATGTCGAAGGACCAAGGTGCAGAAGTCATATAAAGTATTTAGGTATAATCATGAGTCTTTCCTTGCCAGGATGACAAATGATGGAAGTCATGTTTAAGCATCTTGAACATAAATACGTATACAAGATACGGATATGTAATTATGCTATATAAAAATGTTGAGAGAAATGTATGATGAGAAGTTAAAGTTTTGATTTTGTGAGATGTATAACAAGCATATAAGAGGATTTTTGTAAATGATGAATTCTGAAGCGTTTTGAGAATGTTGGAAAATAAAGAATAAAGAATAAAAAAAAAAATCTTCATACTGTGTAACTAGGAGAACCCTTAATCCAGTCAACAACTGTGTACTGTGATCAACTCTGCTTGCTAAATAAAGTTCTAAATCTGCTGAGAGTGAAGGCTGAAACACAAATCTGTATTCATAATTCCATAATGCTGCATTGCTTTATTAGAAACTTGCGTGGTTAGCCATAGCTGGAGTGGGATATCTATAGAATGACAGAGCATCCTGATATATTGATCAATAACAAGTACTAGTTGGTAATGAAATGAACCGAAGTAAAGCCATCTTTGCTGAGAATGCTAAAACTGTGGTAGACCTTGACTGTGTATGTGAGAGATAGTAACCATTTAGAAACTGCTAAGAGCTGCAGTTCCCAGCAGAGAGGAATGTATCTTGTTCTGTAACATTAACGAAGCCTGCGTAAGCACATGAATGGTCAATTGTCTTACTAACATGTTAGCTGAAGTTTGCTACTTAAACTGGATGAGCTCATGAGAACCTTTCTCTCTAACACGTGTACAAGACCCAGGAGCGGGGTCTATAAAATCTTAGCTTCCAGTAATAAAGTTGTTCTTTGTTGCCTGCACCTGACACTGACTGCGTGGGTCTTTGTTTGAGGGTAAGAACTATCTTTGGCCAAAGATAAGCAGATGCCTTTATACAGGGATTCAGGATCCTATGGACTGGTGTTTTGCCCATTGACTCCGGGTCTGGCGAATGGGGCTGATATTTCAGTTCTTTCCCCACTGCTAACAAGAGCTTGTGCCAGCTGAAGTGGAGTTAACCAGAACATTACAACCTCTGTGGGGGTTGCTTGCCTCCCTGCAATTGGTGGTGGCAGTGTTCCTGCTCATGCATTCATAGGTGGGTAAGTGGGAGCAATGCCACTGGTTGCCATGTCCCTGCAGAAGCTGTTCACCATCCTGTGGTTGGCGGCAGTTGTACTCCTGCTTGTTTGTTTGCAGACAGGAAGAAGCACTGCCGTTGCTGCCAATCACCATGTCCCTGCTGAGGCTGCTTCCTGTCCTGTGGTTGGGGCAGCAGTGCTCCTGCTCATTCATTCATGAGTGGGCAGGAGCACCACTGCTAGTCATCATGTCCCTGCAGAAGCAGCTCAAAGGCAGAGGTGGACGACTGGTGGAGCCCAAATAATGTACATCAGAGCTTGTTTATCAAAGTGATGTACTGTAGTTACCTGTAAAAAAGTAATTTGGAGAAGTGGTGATAACAAGGGCACAAACAAGTCAAATTTCAAAAAATAACATAACGAGTGAGAATAACATTACTTTACTGGTATAACAAATAACATTTTCCAGTTGCATATCAAAAGTATGTTTCAAGGGCATTTTAGTTTTATGCCATTCTCTTATGAATCTTAAAGTTTAAATTTTGAAGCAATGGACAGTTAAAAAGCATATCAACTAGTTACTTTTTAAGAAGGGGTGCTGAAAAGTTCTCTGTCTGACCCACTTTCCAAAATCTGAGCATAATTTTGTCACTCTAGCTTGAAAGTGTGTTCTTTTGTACTGTAAATTGCCAATTTGCAGGTTCTAATTTCTGAATTTTCTCAGATCATTGACAGAACCATGTCAATGAATAGTGTGAAATTTTCAAGTGCTGAACTCTGGGCCATCATGAAATTCATGTTCCTGCAAAAGAAAACTCCAAAGGGAGTGTATGATGCAAACATTGAGTGACAAGTGCCCATTATAATCAACTGTAAAGAAGTGGTGCGCCAACTTTCAGCATGGAGATTTTGAGACAGAAGATGCAGCAAGGTCTGGAAGGCCTTCAACAGTGTCCTGAAATTGTTGAGCTATGTTCATGACCTGATTTTGGCAGATCAGCAAATCTCAGCTAAAACAATTGCTGAAACACTAGAAATATCCTGGGAATGCATTGAGTTTATAATTCATGAACAGTTGGCTATGCAGAAGCTGTCAGCCAATTGGGTATTAAAATGTTTGAATGCTGACCAGAAACAAAATTGAGTGGATACCTCCAAGTTAATTTTGCAGCATTTTGAGTTATCTAGTGATAATTTTTTGGAACGACTCTTCACTGTTGGTGAAACATGGTTACATCACTGTGATCCAGAGACCAAAAAGCAAGTAGTCCCTGCAATGGTGGCACTTGGGTTCTCCACAGCCAAAGAAATTCAAGACTCCAAAGTCAGCTAGAAAGGTCGTGGGCACGGTTTTGAGGCATTGAAGGAAAAATGGCAAGGGAAGCTGTGGAAAGGTGTTCTCTTTTTGCAGGACAATGCACCTGCTCACACGTCTGGCAAGACAATGGATATTTTGAAGAATTTGGGGCTGAGTATATAGACCATCCACCCTACTCACCAGATCTTGCTCCATCTGATTATTTCCTGTTTACAAGCCTTAAAAAGGAGTTTGAAAGGAAAGAAATTTTCAAATGATTCAGAGGTGGTAGCAGCAGTTGAGCAATATCTCAGAGATAAGATATCAGATTTTTTTCCCTGAAGGGTTAAAGAAAGTTGAGAAAAGATGTGTTAAGTGCGTCAAACTTCAGGGTGAATATGTGGATTAGCATGTACATTTTCATGGCTCTAGGTCATTCCCTTCTTGGTCAGGCCAAGAACTTTTTAGCACTGCAAGAAATAATAACAAATTAGATTTCAAATATCATAAAAACTAACAGGAACAAATTATTAATTAATTAGTTAATTAACTAAAATATTTATACCCGGCACTGTATCAAAGATCTCAGGAAGGCTTACAAAAAGCATTAAAACAAGTTGCACAATTTAAAACAATAGAACAATTAAATAAACTAAAAACATATTAAACTGCAGTAATAAGTTAAAAACAGATTTAAAAGATTTAAAAATTTGTAAAACCAAGTATACCATATTTGTGATGAATTAATGAGGCCCAAAGTCTTCACTGAACAGCCAAGTTTTAATTTGGTGCCTAAATGACATGAAAGTTGGGGCCAGTTGGGCCTTCAGGGGGAGGGCATTCCACAACTGGGGTGCTGTGGCTGAGAAGGCCCTTTCCCATATTCCAACACAGTGTACTGATCTCACTGGTGGAACACAGAGGAGCCCCCCCCCCAGCAGACCTTAATCCTGAGGCAGACACATATAGGGAGAGGTATTCCTTCAAGTATCAAGGTCCCAAGCTATTTAGGGCTTTAAATGTCATCAGAAACATCTTGAATTCAGACCAGAAATGTATTGCCAGCTGCAGCTCCTAAGGGCTTATCTTCATGGACAATTTACCCCATCTTGCCCCTGTCTTGGAGCCCTGCAGTCCTCATGACCCCAGGGAAAAGATGGGGCTAAGATGGGGTAGGACCTGATAAAACGTTATAAAAAATACCTGGTTAAATTCATTCCAGCCAAAATAAAATGGATAAGGCTGCAGCAGCCTGTTCTGGCACATCGGTCTATCACTTCAGCTGCCCTCGGCTGTCACTTTTCCACAGCAGGAAGCAGGCCTTCAGCATGTGATCAAGGCTGGTCACATGCAGGGAGGCTTGGTCACATGTTGCAGACTGGCTTCCTGGCTTCAGAGAGAGTGAGGGAGATGGTGGCAGCAATGGCTGCAGAGATTGGCCAGCATGTCCATCAGGACTCTGGCCTGTTTTGTTCAGGTAACAGGGGAGGAACAGGCCTGATCTGTGAACAGGATACACTGGCGGGGAGCTGGTGTCTCCTGGCCCTTGTAGATGAGCCCCAAGTCTTCTTCAATGGCAGCTCCACATAGAGTGCATTACACTAGTCTAATCAGGAGATTAGTTTATCTCTGTCCAGGAAAAGCCATAGCTGGTACACCAGTTAAAGCTGGGGCCAAACACTCCATGCCACAGAGTCCACTTGGGCCTCCAGTGATAAAGGTGGATCTAAGAGTACTCCCAAGCTATGCGCCTGCTCCTTCAGGGGTTGTGCAACCCCATCCAGGACAGGCTGTTTACTCAGTTCCCGGACCGAGAACCATCAATCCACAGAGCTTCCATCTTATCAGGATTCAGTTTCAGTTTACCAGATAGATAGATAGATAGATAGATAGATAGATAGATTTCCAAATGCTGTTTATGGAATACTGTTGTTGTGTGCCTTCAAGTCATTTCTGGCTTATGGAGACCCAAAGACAAGCTATCACAGGGCTTTCTTGGTGAAATTTGTTTAGAGGAGGTTTGCCATTGCATTCCTCTGAGGCTGTGACTTGACCAAAGTCACCCAGTGGATTTCCATGGTTGTGTGCCCATTTGAACCCTCGTCTCCCAGAGTCCTAACCTATGTTACCCAAATTGCATGGAGTCTGCAAGGATCCCAATAGTGTCCAAATCTTAATACGGGGAATATTTAATTAGTTCACAATGGCAGCATGAGGCCAGGTAACGGCAGGATCTTTTCACGGGTTAAACACTCAAGATTCCAGCAATCACACAAGATTATTGAAGATAGTAGGAAGTATTTGGATAGAGGAATAGAGTAAGGGGATTGTGGGCTATACTGTACCGATCCTGGAGGGTTGAGATCACAAAATAAACTGACAGAGAGGAGGTCCAGAAGGCAAAATGGTAACACAGACTGATGTAGGAAGGAAGAGGATCTGTAAACAATTTGGTAGTGTTTTGGGGTGATATTTATATTTGATAATTCCCCTTAAGGACTGGAATTTGGAGTGGAATACAGTGTTTTTCAGAGATTCCAAGGCTAAAACAAAAGGTTCTCCGGAAGAGCTAACCATCGTTACTGGGCGATATATTTGGAATTGAATAGGAGCAGGCAACTTCTATTGTCAGGGAAAAGGGAAGAGGAAAACCCATTTTGCAACCATTGAAGTTGCTATTATTTCCTGTTGGTAACTCTGATGTGGGTATGACCTGTTTGGGGAATTTCCAAAGGCCCCTGCCTAGGTTGTATGTGACTCCAGCCTTGGTATCTGGGGGTCCCTGGTTTACCTGCTAATCATGTGGAAGGCTACAACAAGCCAAATTATCAAATATTACCAATTATGCGATATTCCAAGATGGGGGTTGTCAGGGTAGGTAACACACAGCCCTCAAACCACTACACCACACTGGCTCTCATATGATGCACTGCTCAGTATGAAAAAAATGGCAACAGTTATTTATGAGCTTGAATTTCTAACAACCTAAATCTCTTGCAGAAAAAAAGTTGCACTTCAGTTTTGTTGCTACATTTCATTCACCTGCCTATTTTGAAGTTCAGTTTTATTGTTTTCAATTATCTAATGAACCTTTCACCAACTACTTTTAAAAACTATTAGGAATGAAAGTGTGCTATACTGGAGGCTGTTTAACATTAAAACACATTCCTTTTGCTTTACAAAAATGTATTTCTTAAAAAAAAAACTCAGCTGAGTGACCAATTAATGGAACCATCTGGTCTCCCACCAGCATTCAATATAGCTGACTTAGCCCTCCTTGCCAATCTTTTCTTAGACAGAAAATTTAAAATGTTAGGTAACTGCTACACTACTGAGACATGATCCCTTCACTGAAAACTAGGATTTAATTATCTTATCTAGTGTTTATTTTGACTTTTGTTTACATCTTTGCAAACTCTGGTAAAGCTGACGCTCTGTGTCTCAAATAAAGTGTTCTTTTTTTGGTGGGCCAGTGAGCTCAAGGATGTACTGTGGTGTGGCAGTGTCTTTGAATACTGAAGCCAAAGTTAAGGGTGAACATAGCTACCTACCAGCTTAAGAGTGATACCTGCTTGTTTGGGGCTTCTGGTCCCATCTATATGAGGGGGGCATACGATCTCTTCTGAAAAAGCCATTCACAGCACTACAACCTGTCTTATTGGTCAAAAGAGCTCCCCTAAACTTTGCACGACCCTTAGCCAAGATGGTGGCCATTAGTGATTTACTTGCCCTTTTAAATCTGCTGCCACTGAATTGTTTTTTTTAAAGTTTACCATGGTGTGCACATGTGATATTTCATATATACAAAAAAGAAAAAAGAGAGTAAAAGATCACCATGGTGCAGTGGTTAAATGCCAAAACTGCAAGCCACAACATTGTGAGTTCAATCCTGCAGGGCTCTAGGTTGACTCAGCCTTCCATCCCTCCGTAGGTTGGTAAAATGAGGACCCAGCTTGTTGGGGGCAATTAGCTAACACATTGTAAACCTCTCAGGGAGTGCTTTGCACTATAAAGCGGTATAGAAATATAAATGCTATTGCTAAGTGCTATTGATGAAACCTGAGCCCCAAGGTCCTTTAGCTTCCTCCCCGGAGCCTCATGGTCTTTTGCAATATGTTGAAGGCTATATCTTGCAGTATCATTTGTTCCAAAGTGTATCAGAAGCAAGGGGTAATGGTAGGTGGAATTGAAGAATCCTGTTAGTTTCTCTTTTACGTCATGGATCTTCACCCCTAGGAAACAGCACATTTCTCAAGACATCAGGATCACAAATCACTGCTTTAGTTCCTTACAACAGGGAATCACCTATGTGCTTATTAGAGTTTGGATTACAGGCCTCCCCTGCTTATTCAACAGCTCAGGGACCAGGGTACTGTCAAAGAGTGGAAATGGGTAAAAAGTGGAACCCAGACTTTTTCTTTCTTTCTTTCTTTCTTTTTTTTAGTTTGCAAATGCAAAACTGAACACTAGATGAAGCTGTGTTGACTGAGAGAGGGGAAAAGGCAGTGCGTGGTCAAAAGAGCAGACTGGGGGTTGAAAGTGTGGTACGTGGCTAGAATTTAGATCTGTTGAATCAGCAGAACGTTGAACTATGAGTCGTTGAAAAGCAGAGGGTGCCTGTATTAGAGATTGGCTCCTAATTATCAGGGTGAGCTTTTAAACAATGGTGTTTTGTTGCCCACACAGAAGCAGCTCTGCAGCGCCTAACATCCTGCTTCGCAACAGCTGCAGAGCTGTTTGGGCTGGAAGTCAACCTGAAGAAAATGGAATTTCTTTACCAGCCTGTGCCACAGGACAAACACCATCATCCCCACATTGCCATCTGTGCTCAAGTCCGTTCAGCAGTTCACCTATCTGGGAAGCATCATCTCCTCAGATGCCAAGACTGACAAAGAGATCGGTCACAGATTAGCAAAGGCATATAGCGCATTTGGAAGACTTTACAAAAGAGTCTGGAGTAACAAACACCTGAGGCGAAGCACAAAAATCAATGTGTATAGAGCCATTGTACTGTCTATTCTCCTTTATGGGTCTGAAATATGGGTCACCTATCACCAACACTTATGACTCCTTGAATGCTTTCATCAGCACTGTATACACACAATCCTAAATATACACTGGACTGACTATGTGACGAATGTTGCTGTCCTTGAGCAAGCAGGGATCACCAGCATTGAGGCCATGATATTGAGAACACAGTTGCGCTGGGCAGGGCACATTTCTAGGATGGAGGACCATCGCCTCCCCAAAATAGTACTCTACGGTGAACTCACCATGGGTCAGCGTAAGAGGGGCGCTCCAAAAAAAAGATACAAGGACTCCCTGAAACAACATCTCAGGCTCGGCCAAATTGATCACCAACAATGGTCTGCCCTGGCCTCACATCGGGAGGCATGGAGATGCACTATCCACAATGCTGCAGCCTTATTTGAGAACTCACTCCGAACAAGTCTTGAAGAGAAACGACCAACGCAGAAAGTATCACAACCCGGTAACATCACCCAAGGAGACCTTCTGCTGTGCTTTCTGCAACCAGACTTGTTTATCTCGGATTGGCCTTTTTAGTCATCAGCGCACTTGCAGAAAGTGCGGGATGAGTCCTTCCCTGAATCTTCATTTGCGAAGAAAAGCCAGAGACTAGTTATGTCTTTTTAGGCATGATGGACCATTTCCATTGTAGTACAGAGGTGCTCACTGCTCCATTACCCAAGCACCTGTCTCCCTCCTTCTGGCCATCTTTATAAAAAAGGAAAGACAAGGATCTAGTACATATGTGGTGGGTCTCACTTCTTGAAATGTCCTGTCCACATGCTTAAGCTGCACAAGCTGGAAGGCATCCATTATTTCTATACATTCAGGAACCAATGTTACAATCACTGGAACTGTACCAATGATAGCATCCAAGTCAGAATGGGTGCAAGAAATTTTATCTGCAAAGTGTTGTGTTAATTATTCAGAGTAAACTGTAAAATGGCTATATTCTCCTTTCATGGCCCAAAATATAATGGGCCTTTCACCACTTAGAATAGCTTTGCTGGATGACTCTGAGCAGGAGCAAAGGTGACAGAAAAAAGGCGGTGGGGTACCAGCACCATCACGGAGTAGGCTTTTCTACGAGCTCTAGACCATGTTCAGCTGGACTTTTTTCACTGTTGTTCTAGGTGCCATCGTACTTGTTTCATCTCCATCATCTTCCCAGTATACCAGGGGGCCAGTTTATTTCTGCTCCATGCAGGGCTGTAGATATGGGGGAGGGCAAAATGAGGACATGCCCCCCTGCCATGAAATTTTCCTTCAGTTTCCAAATGTCTAGTATTGCGTAGAGTGAGACATTGGAAATTATATATTTGCTGTATTCACAGTTCCCTGACAACTTTGCCAGTGCCCTTTATTTGGATGCCTGAACTGTTCAACAGATGTTTTAAGTTACTGCAATGCTAGAAATTTGGGGACTGAAGGAAAATTTCATCTGAGGGGGAGGAATTCTTATTTGGAGGGGGCAATGCCTTTATTTTGCCTACTCCCACATAGCTGGGTCCCCTGACTATGGGAGGGGTCACTCAGGAGCAACTGTGTACACTTTCCAACTCATCCCCAAAATCTCTTTCTGGGCCAGTCATCACCAGCTCAGATCCTACGAACTTATCTGTGAGCTTGGATGATTTTGCTCCAGTGTGCATCACTTTACAGTTGCTTACAGTGAAACAGAATAGGGAGGAGACCTTCCCATAATTTCAACTGAATGAGATCCCCATTTCTGCTTTAGTCTTCGATATTTTCCTGATATATAAACTACTTTAGTAGTAACAGGGATCTAGGGGACATTCAAAGTTTAGGGAGTAGATGGAAAACAGAAAGGTGAGAAGTGCTGACTGGAGAACCTTCTCTCAGCATCCAGGGCATTTATGTGCACATCATGTACATACATATGCCTGTTGACTGACTGTATTGTCCATCTTCAGAATGCTGCCAAGAAAAAAAATGCAAGTATCCTGTCAGTGGTCTTTGCATTTGAGTGCTGTGAAAAGTTGCTGCATGCTTTGCAAAGTGGATAGACACTTTTCTGCAGTATCTCAAGGCTCTCACCTTCTCACAAAAATGTTGTTAGCAGTAGCATCAATGCTGCCCACAAAAACTACAAGATGTATTGACAGTGATTGGAAATGAGCTGGAGGGAGGGAACCTGGAAAGGAAGGACAAATTCTCCAATTGAGATGCCTGAGAAAGAATTTTCCATATCTACTGCACTACAGCTAGACACAGCAAGCATCTACCCCATGTGGAAGGACAAGAACACACTCATTTTCCAGAAGGATTTGCTTGAAGCACAGCTCCTGGCCTTCCATGCACAGAATTCTTAATTTCCTCTTTATCAGGTTCCACACTTGTAAAAGTTCTTTTGTGGAGGGTGCTTCATGAGGTTCCATAAATTTTCAATGCATGTTTCAGTTCTCCCCCTTTACAGCCCACACCCTTTCTGCTGCTGTCCAGCTGGAAAACATAAAGGCTGTAAAAGCCAAGTCAAATGTGGGCCCCACCCTTAAATTTAATGCACCTTTAAAGCCAACAGGCTGATCTAATTCAGCTTAGTGCCTACAAGGTTGGCAAACCTTATTTAAGACTTCAGGGCTGGGTTTTTATAGCCGCCCACTAATACAAACTTTGATGTGTAGTGAAAATATTCTACTATAGTCAGTTAATGCTTTTTATGAAGGATTCTTCCGGTTAGTCCATTATCATATTTGACCCCTTAAGATGGTATTTCTTTCAAGTATCACCCAGTGAATGCGGACCAATGCTCCATAGCCAGAAATTTTTTTCTTCAGAAATTGAGTTGGGGAAGGAGAATAAAGTTGAAGCAAAAGCACGATGGACCCTTTGGAAATTCTGGATTCTGTACAGCAGTTTACAGGCGCTGGATATGCTAAGTTACAGGTAGCAGCTCATTGAACCAAAACAAAAATATTTGGAGAAACACTTGGGGTGGTAGAGAGCATTTGTATAGTTAACAGGAGATTCCTTGGTATTCTCTGTTGCAGAGGTAAAACATAAATAGTGAGAAAAAAGTTATGTTAACATCTAGATCCAATTGTTAGTCCCAACTAAAGTAGATCCACTGAACTGCTCTTACAAAAAAAAAGGTTCTTCCTAATGTTTAGGTGGAATCTGTTATATTTTAATTTGAATCAAGTGGTTCATGTTCTAGTCTCTGGAGCAAGCTTGGCCCATCTTCTACTCAGATCTAAACTTGTATGCCCAAGTCTCAACAGTGGCAGCATTAGAGGGGTGCAGAGAGGCCAAACTGAACCAGGTGACACTGTCAGGGATGGTGGTGACACCAGCCTTGGGCCATGTCTACACAAGAATCATAGAATCATAGAATTGTAGAGTTGGAAGAGACCACGAGGGCCATCCAGTCCAACCCCCTGCCATGCAGGAAATTTTGATCAAAGCTTCCCCGACAGATGGCAATCCAGCCTTTGTTTAAAGACCCCCAAGGAAGGAGACCCCACCACACTCCGAGGGAGTGTGTTCCACTGCCGAACAGCTCTTACTGTCAGAAAGTTCCTCCTAATGTTGAGGTGGAATTTCTGTTCCTGGAGCTTGCATCCATTGCTCCGTGTTCCAGTCTCTGGAGCAGCAGAAAACAAGCGTGCTCCATCCTCAGCGTGACATCCCTTCAAATGCTTAAACAGGGCTATCATATCGCCTCTTAACCATCTTTTTTCCAGGCTAAACATACCCAGCTCCCTAAGTCTCTCCTCATAAGGCATGGTTTCCAGACATTTCACCATTTTAGTTGCCCTTCTCTGGACATGCTCCAATTTGTCAATATCCTTTTTGAATTGTGATGCCCAGAACTGGACACAGTATTCTAGGTGAGGTATGACCAAGGCAGACTAAAGCGGCACTATTACTTCCCTTGATCTAGGGAAGTAATAGTGCCTATTGAAGCGCACTATCATAAATGTGCACCAGCAATGTGTTGTCTTAACGGCCATTCACACCATTCGGTTCGTCTCACATTAAACCAGTTTCAGTTGTCTTAACTGGGGTGGGGATGTGAATAAAGATGGCTGTTGAAGTTGACATATGGTGCATTATTCTTCTCCTAACAGGTCTGCATGACCTGCTTTTTTTCCTTCACTGTCAATCAAAGTTCTGCACATGCACATTTCCACCTCTGTTGTTGCATTTCTGCTTCTATTGTCACACTTCCTGTGGCCATTCACTGCTGCCATTGGCTGCTTTGGTTCAGCCCACGCTTGCATGAGGGACGCCGCGGCCATTGCCATTCTTCACTGCCACAGATTGTGGGGAGCATGCAGCTATTCCCGTGGGTTTGAAAAGGTGTTTTCTGCTACTTCTGACTAGAGCTTCCTTGATAGCTACATTGATCCAACTGCTTTTTTAATAACCTTTTCATGTGAGCCCTTATTTGGGGGGGGGGATTCCATTTTCTATTATCCCGTGTTCATTTGGTGGGGCTTCCTAGCAATGGAGGGTCCTGTCAAACTCTGCCTCACCTTGATGGTTCTTATGCAGCCTACTCTTTTGCTCTGTGATATTTGGAGCATCAACACTGCTGATGTAGAACATCTTGCCTCACTTTCCTTGCGAGAGGCAGGAAGCGGCTGCGGACAGGGGAGGAAGATGATGTCCGTGTGGACCAACTCCATAGTGGAACTGCCGCAGCCAGCGTGGACAAAGAGACACGTCCAGCACGGCATCTTGCTACCATCCAAACTCCAGTCCTTCAAGACCATCGTTGGTGGGTATACCCCATCAGTGGTATGAGACATTCGTTATGACCATCTGGTCAGATGAGAGATGGCGGACTAACTTTTGGATGACCAGGTCCGTTTTCAACCTTTTGGTGGATGCCTAACTGCGACCCTTGAGGTGGAGGAGGAGAATGTGCATCAGTAATCTCTGCCTGCATGATTCTTCACAATATTTATGAATCACATGGGTGGGTGCTGGAGGAGCAGCCAGAGAGACAGCCAACCTATGTGCTTGACACTTTGGGGGCACCCATGATCAATGTGGATGACCAGAAAAGGAAGAAGGGGGAAGCAATGAGAAGGGTGCTCACAGAGTTCTTCTGGAGGTAGGAGCATCCTCAATAGAATTGGTAGAGCATTCCCAAACACCCACTCTCATTGCCCCACTGACAATGTTCTTTATGAAACTGCATGGCTGGCTGTTCGTTCTGACTTCAGAGGGAGCAACTTCATGCTGGCGGTGCTGAGGAGGTGGGGAAATGGCGGTGCCTGTCAGGCAGCCTCCGTGTCCTGTCCTGCCTCCCCACCCCCAAATCCTTTATCTACACTACAGTATTCTCCGTAGTTTCGTTTACACTACAGTTTCGCCAGAGCAAACTCCAGATAAAATGAGTTTTTAAAAACCAGATTAAGGTGGTATACCCTGAGTTTGGTGCAGATATGGCCATATGTCATGTGGCCTTATTGCACCATATTCAGGGATAAGGCCACATGTTGTGTGACCTTATCAGGCCAAATTCAGGGGGAGGGGTTTGGGTTTTTTCACTAGTGTAGACAGGGCCTTAGTGAGTGGAGTTTAAGAGTTGAATGGTTAAAAGTGTTAGAGAGGGGCTGAGTTCGCTAGAAGATGAGAGTTAGAGAGAGAAAAATATGTGTTTTCAATAACAAATATTTAATTTGTTATGTTATGTTCAAATTCTGTCAATAATGTCTTGTTTTTTGTATTACATGCTTTTGGCTTCTAGGAACACAATATATTAGAAAGCTTGGGTTCAGTCATGGTATCTGTGGTTGCAGCAGCTAATGTGGTTTCTGGTGGGGATAGTAGATGAATAATAAGGGCATCTAAGAGGTTCCCATGGTGGTGGGATAGGAAGAAGTCCTTACATTGGAAATCCCTCACATTTGGTGACAGTGCTGAGATTAGAAGGTCTTCACATTTGGTGGCAACAGAGATATAACCAGAACCTCACGGGCTCATGTTTATATTATTGTATAGTTTCTGATTTATTTTTGGAGCCTGAGCATTCACAGGCAACAGCTAGTTTTTATCAGATCCATGCTGTAGACACTTTTAGATGTCAGGGCTTGCCAAGTTTAACTTGTGGCCAGTTAGACAAGATCAACTCTCATATTACTCGTATTATTTCCAAGGGCTTTCCTTAAGAAAAAGAGACAAATTCTTTCCTCATGAGTCATTAACCAAGTGGTTGTTTTTATGTAAATTTTCCTTTAGCTGGATAAAACTGGAACATGGTCATCTTATCTCCCACTCATTCCAAAGTGATATTTCCTTCATTTCAAATGTTTCTCCGTACTGTTTAGATTTGTGTTGTCTTTCTGCCTTCTGACAACTAGTTTTATGCTGGACTATATTACCAAATGGCAAACATCTAAACTTTGTAGTTCCAGTTTTTGCCATGTACTTTCAGCAGCAGCACAAAACATATTGTCTCACTGCCAGAATCAGAAAAGAACAAGGACCATCGTGTTTTCTTTTCTTATGTTAGTTCTTCTTCTTCATTGCACCTAGCAACCAGTTAAAGATTTTAATCTACCAATTGTTTGGTGTTTAACTGGTTAATTAATAAAATTTGTATGTATTTTATGCACTGCAAAACATAAATGAATATGTCTTTTAGTGGTACAATGACTGAAGCATAAAGTCAAAGAATGGTCAAATACTCAGATGTTTATATTAGGTAGAATAGCTGCACTTAAAATGATGATCTTGTTAATTTTTTATATTTATTTTCAAACATTCCCATTATCTTCAAATTTTAAAAAGCAGAAAGCATTAGAGACTTCTGTGACTAATGGTAGAAAATGAATGAGCAATTCTCAAATCTATATTTTGTAATCTTTCAGATGAGACAAATGGCAAGCATGATCAGGAACAATAACACTATCTCATGGGTACCATTAGAACAAATTCCACCACAGTGGGTCCTCACTCTCTTTTCTATAAACTTAGCAATTAATTAGTAAATTGTTAATTCCTACTTTAAAAAACCACCTTGAAATTATGGAAGACTTAATCTAAAATCCTGGCCTCATGTGCTTTTCCGGTCTGGCCCTTTGCAGAGCACCCTTACTTTTACAAGGAGTGAAAAATGGAGGACCTTTACAAAATTAAAGATCTGTTTCATAGAGAATACCCACTAACCTAAATGTAAAACACACTAACATAACCTGATTCCAAAAATATCAAGTACATCAACTTGCCTTGACAATAAACAGCAAGGAGGGTCCCCCTAGCACATTAACAAAATATGAAAATCTGTGCATTGTCAGTGAAAGCAATCCAAAAGGCATGGCGTCCAATGTATATAAATAATTTATTGAACAGAAATCTAGTCCACAGCCAGAGTAAAATCATCATGGGAATCCGAATTGGAAATACTATACAGTTGTCCCTCCACATTCACAGATTTAAGTATTCATGGCTTGAAAATATTCTTTAAAAAATAATAATCCAAAAAGCAAACCTTGATTTTGCCATCTTATATAAAGGGCACCATTTTGCTGTGCCATTGCATATAATGGGACTTGAGTATTCATGGATTTGGGTATTCACGGGGGGTCCTGGAACCAAACCCCAGCGAATGTGAAGGGACAACCTTAACTATCTCAGATAAAGAGTAGAACAGCTTGTAGTCCACTCCACCATAAAGTCCTTGTATCACAACAGTACAAGAAAATGCAATGAAGACTATGGAGATTTTCAGACGCGATTTTCGGCCGTATATATTCCAAAACAGTTCCGTTGCTGCCACTCGGCAGGGGAGCAGTTTTGGATAACGCCGTTCCTCTGCCGAACCCCTCCGTGTCACTTCCGTGACAGAATGGAGGAAACTACGTCATATTTCATTCATGATTGTTGCCCGTGAGTGAAATATGATGCGGCTTCCTCCATTCTGTCACGGAAGTGACACAGAGGGGTTTGGGAGAGGAACAGCATCGTCTAAAACTGCTCCCATGCCGCGCGGCAGCAACTGAGCTGTTTTGGAATATATGCTGCTGAAAATCGCATCTGAAAATCTCCTATATATAAATGGTATTCACCTTTGTGCAGCCAGCCTGTTTGAAAACTTCCAAAGAAGGAGATTCCACCTCACTCCGAGGCATGGCATTCCACGGTCAAATAGCATTTACCACCAGGAAGTTCTTCCTAATGTTTAGGTGGAATCTCTTTTTCTCTATAGGTTTTCCATGGGTTTCTTTCCAGGCTGTGAAGCTGTGTTCTGGAAGAGTTTATTTCTGATGTTTCACCTGCATCTGTGGCTGGCATCTTCACAGAATGGTTGGGTAGGAGTGTGTGGGGGTTTTTATATTGTGAGCCCCTGTTGGAGAGGATATGTGTATTTGAATGGGTAATTCCTGGGGGGAGGGAGATATGCAAGGAGGATTAGTGTCTGTTTGGCTAATGGTCCATTGTCTACTGGAAATACCCCTGTCCCTGGGTGGAGTTCATTTGCATGTGTTGAGTTTTGATTTTAGTGTTTTTCAAGACTGGTAGCCAGATTTTGTTTACTTTTAGGGTTTCTTCTTTCTTGTTGAAGTTGTCCAGGTGTTTGTGGAATTTAATAGCTTCTCTGTGTATTCTGACATGATAATTGTTGGCCTGGTCCAGAATTTCAGTGTTTTTAAATAACATTTTGTGTCCAGGTTGGTTTGTAACATGTTCTGCTACTGCTGATTTTTCTGACTGGCCCAGTCTACAGTGTCTCTCATGTTCCTTGATTCATGTTTGCACACTGCGTTTAGTGGTCCCTATGTAAACTTGTCCACCACTGCATTGCATGTGGTAAACTCCTGCAGCTGTGAGACTGTCTCTTTTGTCCTTTTGTCTTGTTCTCTAGTTTGAATCCATTGCTCGAGGGGTTGTCTAGATGGTGAAAATACTGCTATAGAATTCAAGGAGAATTCCCTTTGTCCTGATGGGATCAGCATGAGATTCAAGGTATTTGGAAGGAGGGGAAGCAAAATCCTCAAAAAATATGCAACAAAAGCCTTTGCGATTTTTCCTGACTTTTTTTTAAGAAGCGTAGTGTTGCGCATTTTCAGTCATCAAAACAAATCAATACTGAATGCAGTGCATTGTCAGGGGAGTGGAAGTGCATGGGTGATGAGGGTGAGCCAAGGGGCAGGAATAAATTCTCAAATACAGCAAAAAAAGGAATGACTTGAGTGGCCAGATCAAGCTCCTGTGCAAACACAGTTTTCTAAAGAAGACCTAACGTCTGTTTCCATTTTCAAAAGCTTTTTTCAAAGATCAAACCCACAGCTTTTCTAAAAGCTATCTTTTATTATTTTTCATTTTTGCAGTTTTTCCTCCTCCCCCCTCCCCCGGATGAGCTATGGCTTCTACACCACCAATGCACCCAAGGAAAGGTGGCAGGGGCATCGCCTGGCCCCATGCCGAGACTCTGGATTTGGTCTCCCTCCAGGATGAGGAAAAGGTAAAGGACTAGTTCTGGGAGTGTCACAGAAATACTGACTTTGAGAGAATTGCCGTAGACATGCAGCTCAAGGGCAACGATTACACCATGAGGGAGCAAGTTCGATTCCAGCGGGCTCCAAGGTTCACTCAGCCTTCCATCCTTTCGTAGGTGGGTAAATTGAGTACCCAGCTTGTGGGGACAATTAGCTAACACACATTGGAAACTGTTTAATGCAGTGTAGATGTGTAAATAGCTATTGCTTAAAACAATTTGCAAGCCGCTCTGATAGCCTTGTGGCTGAAGAACGGGGTATAAATAAATAAATAAAGATGAAGAACAAGTCCCTCTGCCAACAGTACTACAATGAGGAGTGGTACAAATCCAGGAGAGGGAATGGAGTGGCTACTATGCCCTTCTTTGCAGAGCTACATGCCATCTTAGGAGGGGATGTCACCATCCATCCCAAACGCGTGGCAAGGCGTGCCATCATTCACCGAGTGCCCTGGGGGAAAAGTTCCTGCCAGTGCCTAAACTCTCCCACCTCCTGTCAAATCAGTAGAAGCAGTGGAACCCACAGAGGACCCTAACTAATCTGTACTTTTTAGAACCGAAGAGGGTAGGAAATTTTTCCTACATATTTTTTTCCTTATGGTGGGGGATGATGGCAGAACATATTTTGTTGATATTTTGCTCATGTGATTGCCTCTTTTTCAGCTCTAGAACTCTGGTAAAGGTGGGCCAAGATTTTTCCCATCCTTTTCTTCTTTTTTCGTGTGTGTGGGCAACAACTGCACATCACAAAGAATATTGACAAATTGGAACGTGTCCAGAGGAGGGCGACTAAAATGGTGAAAGGTCTGGAAACCATGCCTTACGAGGAAAGACTTAGGGAGCTGGGTATGTTTAGCCTGGAAAAAAAGACAGTTAAGAGGGGATATGATAGCCCTGTTTGAGTATTTGAAGGGGTGTCACATTGAGGATGGAGCAAGCTTGTTTTCTGCTGCTCCAGAGACTAGAACACAGAACAATGGATGCAAGCTCCAGGAACAGAGATTCCACCTCAACATTAGGAGGAACTTTCTGACAGTAAGAGCTGTTCGTCAGTGGAACGCACTCCCTCGGAGCGTGGTGGGGTCTCCTTCCTTGGAGGTCTTTAAACAGAGGCTGGATGGCCATCTGTCGGGGATGCTTTGATCGTGATTTCCTGCATGGCAGGGGGTTGGACTGGATAGCCCTTTTGGTCTCTTCCAACTCTACAATTCTATGATTCTATGTGTCGGGATGTTGGGTTTCCACTAACATGCAGCCAGTTACTTTTTACACATGGTTTCCTGTGCTCTGGTAATGGCAGGCCAATACCTTTCCCTTCATTTTTTGGTGACAGAAGTTGCCTCCAGTGCCTCAAAGAATCTTGCCTTCAGTGTTTTAAATTTCGATCAGCAATGGAGGCCCGTCATGTCAAATCCCCGTTCCTGCAGGACCTTGGTGGCAACAACAAAAAAGTGGCAGTTCCTCCAGTTGGAGGATCACATAATGTGGTCAGGGGCACCAACCTGTTGGGCCAAATTGTGCAACAACAGGTTGGTCTCCTGGTTCTACCAATATGCGATCCTCCTCACCACACAAACCCGCACACATCCAGCAGCCGCCATCATGCCATCCTGACAAAAAGAAGCAGACAACTGCTCTTTTATACTTTTGAATTTTCCATTATTCCCAGTAACAGTTACTGCCAATCAAGTATTTTTCTGGAATATTTTGAAGATATGTGTCTTCTTTTCAAAAGGGGCTGAATGTTGTGTTGGAGCACTTTGTTTAAGCATGCGCAGGCAAGCTCTTAAATTGCAGCAAGCATAGAGGGGAAAATCAACTCACCCCCTTCTGTTAATACTTTGCTGGGGGACTTGCAATTTGTTTTCAAGATACAGAAAAATAGCTAGCCCTCCCTGCTCCTGGGTACTCTCCATTGCCTTCCATGGCATGCTACACCCCTTCCGCACTCGCAGAAAGGAACCCATGAATGTACATGAAGAACACATTCAGTAACACAAACATAGAGCCCCACATGTTACATCTTAAACATACGCACATCAGTGCCGGGAGCACTTTTCAATTTAGAGAGTTAGCAGTTGTTGTTGAAGACAGAGCATTCCCCATCAACAGGGTGGTGGACTGAAACTAAATGTGCTGAAATGGTAAAACAGAAACCCACATCTAACATCATTACCACCCCTCCACCAGTTGGTCTAGCCTTAAGCCTTTCTACTTCTGACAGTGGGCATTAAAGGCCACAGACAGTAGCATAACGTATAGGGGAAGAAATCGGTTGCATGCATGGATAATGATACAAAATTGCCCCAAGAATCTAGCAATACTAGCGCTTGTGCCACTTACTTCCACGTTTCTCCGTGAACGAGATTTCAGCGTGTCTCATGAGAAGATGCAAGTGCACTAAAAAGCCCTAAAACACCAAAATTAAAAAATAAAATGTTTAGAAAAGGCCAGATATTCCTGCATGGCAGGGGGTTGGACTCGATGGCCCTTGTGGTCTCTTCCAATTCTATGATTCTAAGATACATGTTTACAAACTTGAAAACAAGACTGGGAGGTTCATAATAAAAGTGTACAGTACCTAGTTTTTTCATTCGCACCTGGACGTTTTCTGGTGGGACTGCCCATTGACACTGGAATCATGTCAGCAGAACAGGGCACATTATCACACACATGAAAATCCATAACACAAATGCTACAGGAGATCAATTTTCGACTTTTCCCCAACAATAAAAAAGAACTCCCTTGTAATGGCAGCAGAACGCTTGCAGAACGTTGGGGCACGGCGTCATCTGATAAGGAAGCCCTTTTGCAATACCATGGTGTCATTGTAATGCTTCTCAATATCCTTCCTGAATTGTGGTGCCCAGAACTGGACACAGTATTACAGGTGAGGTCTGCCCAAAGCAGAATAGAGTGGCACTATTTACTTCCCTTGATCTAGATACTATACTCCTATTAATGCAGCCTAGAATCCCATTGGCTTTATTAGCTGCCACATCACACTGCTGACTCATGTACCACTTGTGGCCCACTAAGACTCCTAGATCCCTTTCGCGTGTACTGCCCTCAAGCCAAGTGTCACCCATCTTATATCTGTGCATTTCATTTTTATTTCCCAAGTGTAGTAACCTACATTTCTCCCTGTTGAAATTCATTTTGTTCATTTTGGCCCAGCTTTCTAATCTGCTAAAGTAATTTTGAATTCTGATCCTGCCCTCTGGGGTATTAGCTACTCCTCCTAATTTGGTGTCATTTGCACATTTGATAAGCATACCCTCAATTCTATCATCCAAATCATTGATAAAGACATTGAATAGCACATAATTATGTCCACTGTATATTCATAATCCTCTTAATGATATAGCCATTTCATTCTCATCTGTTTGAAGAATTTACACAGTTCTAACAGGTTTCTGTAACTACACAGGATACAAGAGTTATTCTCCTTGTTATATCTTAACAGCATTAATAATTACTTAGGTATATTTATTCTTATTATAGCCTTACCAGTACCAGCATAAATCAGCATTTTAGAGCACCATATCAAGAAAGTTATCAGTCTTTAGTTTATCATGAGGAATGTCATAGGTTACTGACACACTGCAGAAACACTTTAACTATCATGGCTCCATTCTATGGAATCCTGGGGTCTGTAGTTTGTTGTGGCAGCAGAGCTCTCTATCAGAGAAGGCTAAATATCTCACAAAACTGCAAATCCCAGAATTGTATAGCACTGACCGATGGCAGTTAAAGTGGTGTCAAACTAGATTATTTCTGCAGTGCATCAGCAGCCACAGACAATACGTAGTCTTCCATGCTGGAGGCATGTTGAAAGCAGCCTGATTAGAACTCCGGGCTTCTTTTTATTCTCGCTTTGCCTGGTGACTTAATTAGTTGACCAATCAAAATGAATCACAACTGAGGTGTACACTAGCTCTTAGCCAACTGAAATTGAGAGTTGAAGTACAGTAGGTATCCCCTCCATCCTACCTGTTGCAACTGGATAGCATGGTTTGTCTTCTTTTCAAAGTCTACTGTTGTCCCCCCCCCTTCTTGAGTACATGTGCTTCTTGAGTACCAGTGTGCAGGCATTTTGCTTATCTGTTTACATTCCACAACATCTGGCATTCTTCCCAGACTGACATGAAAACTGCAGCCAGTTTTGTGCTGACACACTCACACACAAAGCTAACTGCCTGCATTAGCTAATATTAGGTTAAATTCTGTGCTTTAAAGTTATATGAACAGGCTGAGAAGTTGACAACAGAATATTCACTGGCCTGTAACAACAGCACAAAGGCCTGCCTGCCTTTGTGGATGTTAATAAAGAGGGCAAAACCATTTCTATGATTTTGGGCTGTGTGTGCATGAAGTGACACTGGATCCATATACCTTCTCTTGAGGACAGTCATCTGGTCATTCTGTTATCTGAAGTAATGCATCAGAGCAGCATATTTTCAAAGGGGAAACCAGCTGGAATACTGATTACTTGGGGATCCAAGAAAATGTCTTTCTCTGGCTTTTCTTTGCAAACAAAGATTCAGGAAGGACTCATCCCGCGCTTTCTGCAAGCGCACTGATGACTGAAAAGGCCAATCCGAGATAAACAAGTCCAGCTGCAGAAAGCACAGCAGAAGGTCTCCTTGGGTGATGTTTCTGGGTTGTGATTCTTTCTGCGTTGTCATTCCTCTTCAAGACTTGTTCAGCGTGAGTTCTCAAATAAAGCTGCAGCATTGTGGATAGTGCGTCTCCATGCCTCCCGATGTGAGGCCAGGGCAGACCATTGTTGGTGATCAATTTGGCCGAGCCTAAGATGTTGTATCTTTTTTTTTTTTGGAGCGCCCCTCTTACGCTGACCCATGGCAAGTTCACCGTAGAGTACTATTTTTTGGGAGGCGATGGTCCTCCATCCTAGAAATGTGCCCTGCCCAGCGCAACTGTGTTCTCAATATCATGGCCTCAATGCTGGTGATCCCTGCTTGCTCAAGGACAGCAACATTTGTCACATAGTCAGTCCAGTGTATATTTAGGATTGTGCGTAGACAGCGCTGATGAAAGCGTTCGAGAAGTCGTAGGTGGTGGCGATAGGTGACCCATGTTTCAGATCCATAAAGGAGAATAGACAGTACAATGGCTCTATGCACACTGATTTTTGTGTTTTACCTCAGGTGTTTATTACTCCGGACTCTTTTGTGAAGTCTTCCAAATGAGCTATATGCCTTTGCTAATCTGTGATTGATCTCTTTGTCAATCTTGGCATCTGAGGAGATGATGCTTCCCAGGTAGGTGAGCTGCTGAACGGACTTGAGCACAGAGTTGCCAACGGCAATGTGGGGATGGTGGTGTTCGTCCTGTGGTGCAGGCTGGTAAAGAACTTCTGTTTTCTTCAGGTTGACTTCCAGCCCAAACAGCTCTGCAGCTGTTGCGAAGCAGGATGTTAGGCACTGCAGGGCTGCTTCTCTGTGGGCAACAAGGGCAGCATCATCAGCGAAGAGCAGCTCACGGACTAGATAGTTTAGAGTAATTCTATGAAGATTGTAAATAAAGTTGGAGCAAGAACACAACCTTGCTTCACTCCATTAGTTATTAGAAAGGGCTCTGAAAGAGCATCGCCATATCTGACTTGTCCGCGCTGGCCCTCATGTAGCAAGATAATCATTTTAAGGAATTTGGGGGGACATCCTAGTCTTTCCAGGATCTGCCACAGACCTTTTCTACTCACAGTGTCAAAGGCTTTGGTGAGGTCAACAAATGTTACATAGAGACCCTTGTTCTGCTCTCTACATTTTTCTTGCAGTTGTCTAAGGGCAAATACCATATCTGTAGTACTCCTATTGGCTCTGAAGCCACATTGGCTTTCAGGGAGAAGTTTTTCTGCAACAGCAGGAACTAATCTGTTCAGGAGTATCCTTGCAAGGATTTTTCCAGCAATAGAGAGCAGTGTTATGTCTCGACAGTTTGAGCAATCGGATTTTGCTCCTTTTTTCTTATACAGGGTGATGATGGCTGCATCTCGGAGATCTGATGGCAGTTCCCATTTTTCCTAGCAATTCACAAGGAGTTCGTGGAATTTATCGTGGAGTGCATGACCTCCGTGTTTCCACACTTCAGGTGGGATTCTATCAATCCCAGCTGCCTTGCCGTTTTTCATCTGCTGTATGGCCTTAAGGGTCTCTTCCAAAGTGAAAGCTATGTCCAATTCAGTTTTCATCGGTTTTTGTATCATATGTTGGAAAGCTGAGCCTTGGACTACTCGGTTGGCACTAAAGAGAAAATGTTCAGCCCATCGATTCAGGATGGAGGCTTTATCAGTAATTAATGTATGGCCATCTGTACTGTATAAGGAGCTTTGGACCTGATAAAGTAGGTCCAAACACTGCTTTAAGAGCTTCATAAAATCCTCTATGATCACCCAGATCTGCACAGCGTTGTGTCTTTTCTGCTATATTGATCCACCACTTGTTCTGCATGTCTCGGACTTTTTGTTGAAGTTTACTACATGTGAGGCGGAAAGCTGCTTTTCTTACATGGCAAGTTGGCTGGGCGAGGTATGCCTGGTGAGAAGTTCTCTTCTTTGCCAACAGCTCCTGGATCTCTTGGTTGTTTTCATCAAACCAGTCTTGATTTTTGTTGTGGGAGAACCCGAGGGATTCTTCTGCAGACTGGAGGATACTGTTTTTGATATGTTGCCAAAGCACTGTGGGAGAAGGATCTTTAGGGTGGTCTTCAAGTTTTGTTTGCAGATTTGCCTGGAAGTTGTCTCTCATGGTAGCTTGTTGAATATTGTTGACTTGGAGTCTCCTCTTTAAGTTGCCACCCCTCTTAGGTTTGAACTTAAGATGAAGATTTAGTTTATATCTGACGATGCGATGATCTGTTTGGCATTCTGCACTGGGCATCACTCGGGTATGACGGACATCGCAAATGTTTCTCCGGCAAACTAGAACATAGTCAATGTTTGGATCGGGGATGCATCCAGGTTGTCTTCAAGCTATCTTTCTGCTGAAAGATAGTGTTTGTAATAGTCAGCTGTTGTTCTGCACAGAACTCTAGCAGGAGGTGTCTGTTATCATTCCAATTTCCAACACCACGCTTGCCTAAGACACCTTTCCAGGCTTCGGAGTTCTTTCCTACTCTGGCATTGAAGTCACCAAGGATAATAATGTTATCTTCTACAGGGACTTTTTGTATGAGTTGCGTAGGTCTGTGTAGAATTTGTCTTTCTCTACAGGGTCGGCTTGCATAGTTGGGGCATATATACTAAAGATAACAACATGTGGGAGGCATAAGGAAATAATGCGATCAGAGTGTCCTGTTGGAAAGGTTTTGAGTTTGGAGGCAATGGAGTTTTTAAATCATAAAGCTTACACCTGAAAGATGTTTTCCGGTTTTGGGTTTGCCAGACCAGTAAAGTGTGTAGCAGCGCCGTGTTCTTTAAGGCTGCCTTCCTCATGGAAGCGAACTTCACTAAGAGCAGCGATGTCAATATTAAGTCATGATAGTTCATGGGCTATTAGGGCAGAATAATGCTCAGGCCGTCCACTATCTGCAGACTCTTGCATGGTTCTGATGTTCCAGCATGCAAGTGTCAGTTTATTTACACCTTTGGAGGCCGGTGTCTACCTTTGTTTCTTTGCCTTGGTTTGACAGCATCAGAAGATGCCATTGGCCATGGCTAGCCAACCAGGTAGATGGGGATGAGCTTTCGTTAGGCCACCTTTTCTAGGCCCCTCTCCATATGGAGCAAGCAGTGCTCTCCTTAAAAAAGGCTGCTTGGTCATTCAGGATGCTGCCGAACAAGACTGTCATCTCCCGGGTCAGCCTCGAGCAACCAAAGTCCTGAACCGCCTGCATGCAGGGTTGGATCTGCGGCTTCCAATGCATCTTTACACCTGCCGTTTCGTCCCTCACCTATTGCTACAGGGCTTTTTTGGAACTGGATTTGTCCTTCGAGCCTGTGCAATCGTTTTTTTCTGGTGGAGCACAGTGAACAAAAGGTTCATCTGCTGTGGCCTTGCAAGCATGGATGATAGCAGCTAGGTCCTCGGGTTGTAGGTTTGATTAGAGTTTCCTTCTCTTAGATGGTTGACCTTACAGGGTTGGACGAGCAACATCTGCCCAGGTTTGGGATTAGAGTTTTCCTTCTCCTAGGATGGTTGCCATAAGGCTAGAGAGCCCATCCTGCCCTTTGACACTCTTTGTCAAACCCTTCGGTTTTGACCTGTCTGGCATGGGAGATCCTACCGGTGGCTATTATGCCACCGCCAGCATAGCTCAAAACATCATTAGGGTACCCAAGCCTCTCTCCCACGACAAGGGCCTCAATGGAGAATTGAGAAAATGGAGAAAATGTAGATGGGAGCAAAATAACTCAGATTTCAAACAATGTACCTTCTGCTGGCTTCACATAATGGCTTGCTGCATGAGAAAGAGGCTGTTGTACTTTGGACATACTATGAGATGACTCACTGGAAAAGACAATAATGCTTTGCTAAAGTGGAAGGCAGAAGGAAAAGAAGGAGGTCTGTAGTAGACTCCCACAATGACAACCCCGTTGTTTCTCTCCCCCTTAATTTTTACCCAGATGCTTTCAACCCGGCTCCCAGGATTTAAGTCATGGATGTGTTCACAGCTGTACACATCCTGAACATATAATGCTACACCTCCCTTCCTATTTGGTCTATTTCTCTGAAACAGGTTATTCTCCTCTATTACTATATTCCAATCATGAGACTCATCCCACCAGGTTTCAGTGATGCCTATTATATCATAATTGTTTTGCTCTGCTAAGATTCAGGTTCATTCTGTTTGTGAAGTCAAAGGCTTTCACGGCTGGCATTCATAGATTTTCTTTGGGGTTTTTCCAGGCTGTGAGGCCGTGTTCTGCAATAGTTTATTTCTGATGTTTTGCCTGCATCTGTGGCTAGGATCCTCAGAGAAAGGTCGGGTACGTGTGTGTGTGGAGTTTATATGCTGTGAATCCCTGATGGGGAGTATATGTACATTTGTGCAACTGAATGGTTAGTTTCTGGGTATAGAAATGCAAGGCTCATTAGTGTCTGTTTGGCTAATGGTTGGCTGATGGGACATTATCTGCTGGTAATCCCCCTGTCCCTGGGTGGAATTGTTTTGTAAGTGCTGAGTTTTGATTCTATTGTATTTCAAAACTGGTAGCCAGATTTTGTTTACTTTTAAGGTTTCTTCTTTCCTGTTGAAGTTGTCCAGGTGTTTGTGGATTTCAATAGCTTCTCTGTGCATTCTGACATGATAGTTGTTGGCCTGGTCTAGAATTTCTTTGTTTTCAAATAGCATTTTGTGTCCAGGTTGGTTTATAACATGTTCTGCTACTGCTGATTTTTCTGGCTGGCCCAGTCTGCAGTGTCTCTCATGTTCCTTGATTTGTGTTTGCACACTGCGTTTAGTGGTCTCTATGTAAACTTGTCCACAGCTGCATGGTATGCGGTAATTTCCTGCAGCTGTGAGAGGGTCTCTTTTGTCCTTCGCTGAGCATAGCATTTCTTGGATTTTTATTTTTATTTTTGGTTGATTTATAGATTGTTTGGAGGTTGTGTTTCCTCATCAGTTTCCCTATTCTGTCTGTGACTCCTTTGATGTATGGTAAAAATACCTTCCCTTTCGGTGGCTGTTTTTCTTCTTCATTCCTGTGGTTTTTTCTGGGTCTGGCTGCTCTTGTGATGTCTGATCTGGAGTAACCATTAGCCTGTAGGGCCCAGTTTAGGTGTCTCAGTTCGTCCTCCAGGTAGTGGGGTTTGCAGATCCTTTTTGCACGGCCTACCAATGTTTTTATTGTGCTTCTTTTTTGTCCTGAGTGATGATTGGAGTTCTTGTGTAGGTACCTGTCCGTGTGTGGGGGTTTTCTGTATATCTTGTGGCCTAACCATTGGTTTGGTTTGCAGATGACTAGGCCTTAACAGTAAACAAAATCTGGCTCCCAGTTTTGAAATACAATAGAATCAAAACTCAATACTTACAAAAGGATTCCACCCAGGGACAGGGGGATTCCCAGCAGATAATGTCCCATCAACCAACCATTAGCCATGGGTCAGCATAAGAGGGGCACTCCAAAAAAGCGATACAAGGACTCCCTGAAACAACATCTCAGGCTCGGCCAAATTGATTACCAACAATGGTCCGCCCTGGCCTCACATCAGGAGACATGGAGACACATTATCCACAATGCTGCAGCCTTATTTGAGAACTCACGCCAAACAAGTCTTGAAGAGAAACGGCAACGCAGAAAGAATCACAACCCAGAAACATCACCCAAGGAGATCTTCTGCTGTGCTTTCTGCAACTGGACTTGTTTATCTTGGATTGGCCTTTTTAGTCATCAGCATGCTTGCAGAAAGCGCGGGATGAGTCCTTCCTGAATCTTCGTTTGCGAAGAAAAGCCAGAGAGATTATTTGGTCAGACTTTGCATTATACCCTTTCACTGCTTTTGCAACATCGCTCCTCACTATAGATACCACCCCATTTCTTCCTAGATTTTCATTTCCTGAGTAAAACACTGTGTAATTATCTGACTCAAAATGTCCCATTCCTGCCCACTTTAGGTCACTCCCCCCAAGTATTGTACTGTTTATACGTTCCATTTCTTGTTTTGCAATGAGTAGATTTCTCTGATTTAAGCTTCTCACATTCCATGTTCCTATTCTATGTGTTGTGTAGCCTCAGACTTTCCTTTCATCTCTGTGCGCATCAACAGTTGAACCTTCTTTCAGTTTGAGTCCAGTTGTATAATTAGCCACAGCACTACTTGTAGTTGTCCTCAACTGTACCCCAGTAGCTTGTTGAGTGCCTTCCAACCTATGAGTTTCATTTTCTGGCACTCTCTCTTATTTAGAATCATAGAATCATAGAATTGAAGAGTTGGAAGAGACCACAAGGGCCATCCAGTCCAACCCCTTGCCATGCAGGAAATCACAATCAAAGCATCCCCGACAGATGGCCATCCAGCCTCTGTTTAAAGACCTCCAAGGCAGGAGACCCTACCACGCTCTGAGGGAGTTTGTTCCACTGTCGTACAGCTCTTACTATCAGAAAGTTCCTCCTAATGTTGAGGTGGAATCTTTGTTCCTGGAGCTTGCATCCATTGCTCCGTGTTCCAGTCTCTGGAGCAGCAGAAAACAAGCCTGCTCCATCCTCAGCGTGACATCCCTTCAAATACTTAAACAGGGCTCTCATATCGCCCCTTAACCATCTTTTTTCCAGGCTAAACATACCCAGCTCCCTAAGTCTTTCCTCATAAGGCATGGTTTTCAGACCTTTCATCATTTTAGTCACCCTCCTCTGGACACATTTTGAGACATTTTGGATTGTCTCATAATAGGTTTTTCATGGTAAATACATTCAAAAGGGGTTTACTGTGCATCTTTTTGCACAGTACTAACAAGTATTAGCTATGGTGCCGTTGCCATTGTCTCTGAGAGATCCTCTGTCAGTCTTTCTCTCTCTCTCTCTCTCTCTCTCTCTCTCTCACACACACACACACACACACACACATATACCACTGCTGCTGCCCAGTAGCTATTTGGCACATTTAGTCTTGCTCTTCAGCAAAAGCCTGTTTGACATAGGAGACCCTACTAGCAGCACTGCTACCATCAGCATAGCCTCTTGCACTCAATACCACGATCATGGAAAGGTAGTGCCATTGTAATGAAATTATCTCCTCCAAAATGTAGCTGCTATGGGACAACTCCAAAACATAAGCATTAAGGAAGTATTAACAATGGCCATCTGGATCTGTGAGAGTTTGGTTTCATGACCACCACCACCCATGGATGACAAAAACATGGATGATCATATCCCATATTATTAAATAGTGGTGATGTGTACATGAACACATCAGCACATCCGTGTTCACATTGCTGCTATTTTGTGATGATCCATGGTCATTTGAAACTGTGGATCTGGAGCCTACGGATCAGGAGGGCCACTGCATTACATTTCCAACAATTTGCTGATTTAGAAAGCCCTTTCTTAAATAGGGAATTCAAGAAAGGAATAGGAACAAACCTCACATCATATTTATGTATCGATAAGAGAAGTGTAAATATATAAATAGTTGGTTTGGATACTTGGTTGGCCTCAGACCTTGTCTCTAATATTAAGGGAGCCTCAGATGCATTTAAAGCTGGAAGACCAAATCTGGATTGTAACAAATGTTGTAGATACTGCCATTTAGCTGATAAAAGTAATTTAATCTACTCTTGCAAAATTGAAAAAGGCAAAAACTCATCATCTACACCATGTACCCAGTTTAAGTTAACAATCCCATTATCGGCCCACACCTTCCATAAAAATGGTTTCTTATCAATTTTCCAATCTGGATTCTTCCATAAAGTCAATTTAGAATGAGCATATGGGTCAAATTGAAATTGATAAGAGAATATTTGCCACACAGTTCTAACTGCTGAAATTGTTGGCAAAACACTCCCCCCTTCTAATAAAATGAGAACTAAGTACTATTCATTTAAACAAAGGTGCCAGAAATGAAGACTCCAAAGCTGACTATGACAGATTATTTACTTTGAGTAGATATGTTCAAAACTTAATACAATATTAAAGCCAAAAAAAACCACAAAAACCCACACTCTATCTTTTCCCTTCTTTCTCCTCTTGAGGTTATTTAAAGGGGTTCTATTCAAATGCCCACTTTTTAAAAAGTACTTAAGTCTCTTCCAAAATTTACTCACTTTAACACGGAGCTTGTCTATAGTCTTCTCAGAAGTAACATAAATGTTTTGGTCACTCAAATGATAGTAGAAGTCTTCAGTTGGACAAAGTTGATTGGCACCTTCACTTAAGGGTTTCTTTTGTTGCTTTTTTGGGGAAAGTTTTAAAAGCTGGATGCCAAAGCAGCCAGGAGTGTGGTAGGGTCTTTGCTCATGATCCCCTCCTCACAGTGGCACACCAGGATGGGAACAAGAAGGGGAATGGCCTCTGCTGGCATTGAGATCCCTTAATACCTTCTTAACTGACAGCAGAGTAACATCTGAGACAAAATGTAGCCCCGTGACTCTAACATTATCACTTTTCTTCTCCTGTATGATTTTTAGTATCTTTGCCTGATGAAGAAGCTAGTGAAGCTTCAAAAGCTTGCATGATACATTTTCTTCATTTTGGTTTGCCAATAAAGGTATCACCCTTTTGTGGGGAAAATTCATAGAATCAGAGAACTGAATATATACCAAGAGCCCTCTAATCCAACACCCTATCAGTACATGAACAATATCAAATATAATTAATTAATTATATATTACCATCTTATGCATTACAATATGTTAAGAACTGTATTATCACAAATGCATTGCTGTAATGAATTATATTAAATTATGTTAGAAGTTTAATTTAAAATATTATGTCTAAAAGCAGACAGAGATATATGAGGAGAAGAAGGGCTAAAGAAAAGTACAAACTCTATTTCTAAAAATATCAGTATCACAAGGAAGATGACTGAGAGGATGTCAACGAAGTATTTGGACAGTTACAAATGGACCCTAAATGGCAATGCCACAACAATTATCAGCGTGGGCAATAGCAGATTTTTCATAGTTGCTATATTCACAGTATTTGCTTCTCTGCTTACAGTACTTACTGACTGTCTGGTCTGTAGATTTCATGTACAAAAAGGGCAGGCTCATGTGATTGACTTATTTCCATGCAGTCCCCAGACACATAGGATCAGGCCCCACCAAAAACAAAAACAAAAAATGCTTTCATATAGTTATGACTATGATTCCCAGATCAGGCCTATTCAAGGCTGTGAGATTTCAGGGCCAAAACATAGGATCTAGAAACAAGTCCTTGTGAAGTCACAGGAGGTGGGCCTTGATGATGTTATGAGGATGATATCACAAGGAGCAGCCTCAATGATGTCACTGAACATAATAGCTTAAGTATCAGTCACAAACGCACAAAGTATGCAATTTTTTAAAAATGACTAACAAATGAGGAAATACACACACACCGAGTTTACAGGACAGGACTCACCCTGAGATTTTTCACCCTGAGATTTGTCCTGAGGAATGGGGAAGAAGGTCCAAGCCCCAAGACTCTGGACCAGACCCTGAGATCTGGAAACCTCAGTTATGACACCCCAGAGATAGGAAAACCATTGCCATTCAGGTAAAGACTCAGTCCAAACAGGAATTCTTCTACAGTATAATCATTCATGCCCAAGAGGGCCCAGTGGTTAACCCAGGTAGGTGTGGCCTGCCCACAGGTTAAGAACACTTTGCTACTAAGGGAACACTATGCCAGTCCTTATCCTTCTCTGGGGAACTGAAGGCTTGTCTACGCTTACTAAAAAATCTGTACTCATCCCGTAGTCACTGTGATCAGTTCATATGATGTTCTGGAGGAATTGGTATGGAATGTGCTTCAATGGACTTTAATTAGCTTTTTAAAAGCTCACCTTTTACCCAGACCTTCCCCAAAAATCTGGGTAATCCTGTGTGTGGCCAGTGCACTGAGGTGGTTTTGGTGTGGAGCCAAGAGCAGGAGGAGTTTTCGGTGGGTGAGACTGGTTGGTTCAAGCAAGTGTCGTGTGTGTCACCATGGTGTTTTTTTCTAATACATGTCTGCACTACTGAGTGTGCGAGTGAGCGTTCCCCCATCAACCTTGTGTTGACTTTTTAAAACTGTCATGAATATATGTATGCAGGGGGTGAGCAGAGAAAGCGGTCAGATGAAAGGATATAAGCGGAGAAAGTGATCAGATGAAAGGGGATGGGTGGGGAATGTGACCTGACTTCATGGCTGAACATGTTCATAAATAAATTATAAATAAAATATTTTTTCTGTCTCATGAGTGTGTGTATATGTGTGTCTGTACATTTAAAGTTCCCTTCCTCCCTCCCTCACTGGGCTGAAAAGGGGGAAAGGGGATTGGATGGGGGAAGCATCCAACCAGAGTGGTTCAAATAGATTGATAGGCAAACAATAATGTGTATTTGTTGATAGGTCCATGCATACATGCTGGGAAGGGGAAAAACAATGGAGCAGACAGGGGATGTGTGTGGCCAGCTATGCTGAAGTCATCCTGATGTGTCCTGTATGTATGGTATTAAGAGGTTGCTGCGGGGTCTCTGTGGACCAGGAAACTGTGAGGTGAGGATGTGAGGGTGGTGGTGGTAGTGTAGACAAGCCCTGACAGAGTTCCTCACCCCCCACTGCCCAATGTGCAAGGGACTAGTATCATATTTGTGCCCATTGGCTACAAATGTTTCTTTCTTTCCATGAAACTTGCCACAGACAGCCAACTGATGGTTTATAGACCAGTACTGGTCCACAAACCACCACTGTGAGTAGCTCTGCTCCATATTGCAGTTTTGTGTCTCCCTTCACAGGGCAACTACAGCCAGAGAAAAAAATTCTTCCTAGTGTGGCAAATAAAGGCAACAGGACAGGGCTGGATAAGGATTATATTTCCCTAAACTGTTGCAAACAAAGTGAAGGCAAACATCTGTAGCTTCTGATCTTTTATATGACTTGCGGACTATATATACTTACAGACACACATCTTCTTTTACTACCCACCAAAATGTATTATTCAGGCATTCCATCTTTCTTGGCTGAATGCTTTTTTTTTTTTTTTTTTTTGTTCTGGTAAGAAAAGAGATAGGAGAAATGATGGAAAAACAAAGGAAGGCTACAAACCAAGGATGACCATGTCTGGAACACATAAACACACTCTCATAATGCAGAGAGCATGTTAATTACACCCTTTGAAGTGGGTGACATTTTATGACACTGTTATTTCCTGAATTACTCTTTTAATTAGCATGGGGATGGTTTCTCAGTCATGCTTTTCTTATTAATGAAAGAAAGTTATAACACTACTAGCACTAGAAAGCTATATGTTAATTTTTTAAAAAAGATTCAAAACAACTTTTGATCACCACCATTAACCATGTTGCTAGACAGTATTGACCAGTCTTCTAAAAATATATGGGTTGAGCTTCAAATGACTCTCCTCCTGTCCACTATTGTGCTCAGAAAAACAACCCTGTGCTAGTAGGGTTGGCTGAGATACTATGGGCTTTTTCAGATGGGCTTTTTAATCCGTGGCAGGCACGGAACGGGGTCGAGAAAGGGTTTCCCTTTTAGACAACATCATTCACGTCACGTGCTGACCCGTGCTGAACCCATGCTACTTCTGTGATATTGTATTCACGAGGAAAAGTCATGAATAGACCACCTATTCCTTTTCTGTCACAGAATCACTGGTGGTCTGAAAGGCGACCCATTTTTCTCCCCTTGTGCCAGCCACAGGGGGAGGTCCATGCCAAAGACTTCCGGTTGAGATTGGGACATCAAGGTAAGTGGTACCCTTCCCCCCCCCCCGGGTTACTTGGGATGTTTTTAACCTGTTTTTGTGCTTGGTGTACTTTTACATTCTTTTTTTTTACTTTTATTTTTACATTTCCCGCGTGATTGTTCTCTCGCGAGAATGGGTGGGATTTGCTCTCCTGGTCGTAAATGCAGAGGGGAAGCTGTTTCTATATCGGGAAAAGGTAGGTGTCTGAATATTTTTTTATTTATTTCGTTGCAGGGACGGGAGTGGGCGGGAGAGTGGTTAGCGAGGCACAAACAGGATAAAAATCCCCATCTGAAAAAGTCCTATGTGAATGGTCCAAGATCACCCAGTAAGTTCATAGGTCAATGGAAACTATTAACCAGGTTCCACAACAGGATAAAGTTCGCAAGATTACGGATTATCGTTCTTTTGCATCAGGAGCGCATAATTCACATGAATTCTGGCTTATTCGGAAGATGCAGCAAGTTTCGGTTTTCCTTAGTGTACACAGGCAAAGATGGGGGGGGCATGGCCTCCAGATGATTAAAGCCAGGCAGGAGGCGGGGAGGGAGCAAGGAGGGGGGGTCATAGACCATAAATAATGAGAGGGAAGAAAAGCACAAACAAAAGAACGACAGAGCGATCTGCCAAGTTCCCGATCGTCTTCCCCTGCCCCAAAAGTCTTGAATAAAGAAAGGAGTGAAGGGAAGCACAAACAAACAAAAGCCTGATGGAGGAATCATAGCATCATAGAATCATAGAATTGTAGAGTTGGAAGAGACCACGAGGGCCATCCAGTCCAACCCCCTGCCACGCAGGAAATCACGATCAAAGCATCCCCGACAGATGGCCATCCAGCCTCTGTTTAAAGATCTCCAAGGAAGGAGACCCCACCACACTCCGAGGGAGTGTGTTCCACTGCCAAACAGCTCTTACTGTCAAAAAGTTCCTCCTAATGTTGAGGTGGAATCTCTGTTCCTGGAGCTTGCATCCATTGCTCCGTGTTCCAGTCTCTGGAGCAGCAGAAAACAAGCCTGCTCCATCCTCAGCGTGACACCCCTTCAAATACTTAAACAGAGCTATCATATCGTCTCTTAACCGTCTTTTTTCCAGGCTAAACATACCCAGCTCCCTAAGTCTCTCCTCATAAGGCATCATTTCCAGACCTTTCACCATTTTAGTTGCCCTTCTCTGGACACGCTCCAATTTGTCAATATCCTTTTTGAATTGTGGTGCCCAGAACTGGACACAGTATTCTAGGTGAGGCCTGACCAAGGCAGAATAGAGCAGCACTATTACTTCCCTTGATCTAGACACAATACTTCTATGGTTACAGCCCAAAATCACATTGGCCTTTTTAGCTGCCGCTTCACACTGTTGACTCATGTTCAACTTGTGGTCTACTAGGACTCCTAGATCCCTTTCGCATGTAGTCTCATTCAGCCAGGTCTCCCCCATCCTATATCGATGCATTTCATTTTTTCGCCCTAAGTGCAGTACCTTACATTTCTCTGTATTGAATTTCAATTTGTTAGCTTTGGTCCAGCTCTCCAGTCTATCCAGGTCATTTTGAATTTTGATCCTGTCCTCTAGGGTATTGGCTACTCCTCCCAATTTGGTGTCATCTGCAAATTTGATAAGTATGCCCCTAATTCCCTCATCCAAGTCATTGAGAAAGATGTTGAATAGCACTGGGCCCAGGACTGAACCTTGTGGCACCCCACTGGTCACATCTTTCCAAGACAAAGAGGAGCCACTGCTGAGCACCCTTTGGGTTCAGCCGGTCAACCAATTACAAATCCATTGAACAGTTAACTTGTCTAGCCCACATTTTACAAGCCTGTTTGCAAGAATGTCATGGGGAACCTTGTCAAAGGCCTTACTGAAATCAAGGTATACGATATCCACAGCGTTCCCTTCATCTACCGAGCTGGTAATTTTATCAAAAAAAAAAGAGATCAGATTAGTCTGGCATGACTTGTTTCTCTGAAAACCATGTTGACTTTTTGTGATTATGGCATTGCCTTCTAAATGTTGACAGACTCTCTGTTTAATGATCTGCTCTAAAATCTTCCTTGGTATTGATGTCAGACTAACTGGACGATAATTGTTGGGATCCTCTTTTTTCCCCTTTTTGAAGATGGGGACAACGTTTGCCCTCCTCCAGTCTGCTGGAACTTCTCCTGTTCTCCAGGAGTTATCAAAGATTATTGCCAATGTCTCTGAGATTACATTTACCAGCTCTTTTAATACCCTTGGATATAGTTCATGTGGTCCTGGAGATTTAAAGTCATTTAGTTTAAGAAGGTATTCCTGTACTTCCTCTCTGCTTATTCTGTGCTGGATTTCCCCTATTGTGTCCTCTGTTCCATTCTCCTCAGGTTGGTCCCCCTTTTCCTTTTCTGAAAACACTGAGGCAAAGAAGGTGTTGAGTAATTCTGCCTTTTCTCTGTCCCCTGGTAGCATTTTGCCATCTTCTCCACGTAGTGGCCCTACCACTTCCTTCTTCCTCCTTTTGCTGCGGACATATCCCCCAAAAAACCCTTTTATTGTTCTTAACCTCTCTAGCAAGCCTGAGCTCATTCTGCGCTTTAGCTTTTCTGACTTTACTCCTACACATGTTCGCTATCTGTTTGAATTCTTCTTTGGTGATTCCCCCCTTTTTCCATTTCCTATACATGTTCCGTTTAAAACTTAGCTCCATTGATATTTCTTTAGTCATCCATCCTGGTTTCTTGAGACACCTCCCATTTTTCTTCCTCAATGGTACTGTTTGAATCGTACACACGCACACACCACCCAAGCAGGGGCTAGCCCCATTCCTGATTGTCTTCCTTGCCCCGAAAGCCTTGAATAAAGGCAAGTGAATGGAAGGACAAACAAACAAAAGCACGAACGTGCGATCGGCCGGTTGCCGCATGCACACACGCACGCACGCACGAACGCACACACATACACACACACACCACCCAAGCAGGGGCTAGCCCCATTCATGATCATCTCCCCTACCCCCAAAATCTTCCTTTGAAATAGAGATGAAGGGCTCAGAGCAGATTTCCCAAAGTGGGCTGGAAGCAGAAGAAGGGGCAACTCCAACCCCTCCATCTATTCGGAGAAGGCACAATGGTCACTCCAACCAATCAGGATTCAGCTCTGCTCACGCTAATTTGAAAAGGTCGATGCAAGTTCACACAGATGAGAAGTTCCCATGACCAATTGTGCGCATTTTCGCGAACTTAATAAAAAAAGTCGGGAAAACTAACGAAAGCTGATACCACGCGACTTATGGGTTTTTCGCACCCTCTCCTTCTGAAAAGGGTGCTGTGGCTTCGAAATGCGTGGGAACTATCAGGCTTCTTGTCGCATTCTTTGAGGATTTATTTTGCCATGTAAACAGCCCCCAGGATTTCCTGAGTCCCAGTCCAACACCGTTAAGAACTAGACCTCACTGGCTGTGAATGCTACACCTGTTTGAGCGGATGGTGCATTGAAAACATACATATAGAAAATGGACGATGTTCCTAGTAAGGTGGGGAGCCAAGTGCAATTCTACCTGTAACTTACAACAAAAAAGCAGAGACTCAATATTGTAGGGAGCTACCCAAGTGGAAGAATGAGTGTGATGCTGGTCCCTATAACCAAGATCCTCCTAAGTTTACTCCTACAAAGTGTTGGGTAGGCTGTCACTGAAAGTTACTTTTTGGGGTAATGAGGGATCAACAATGCTCTTCAAAAATATACTAGAACATTAAAGTGCTAAGGCCACAAATCAGATCTGAGAAAAGGCAGCACAACACAAAAAAGTGGAGCTAAATGTGCTGGCAGTGATACAATCTGGATTCCCTGGATACTTGCAGAAGAGCTTAATAAACCACTTAATAAATCATGGGCTTCCAGGTCGGAAATGGTGAACTAAAGTTGTTCCTGTAGCTGATACTGCAGGAGGTAATGCGCTACATGGTGAATCATAGAGTTGGAAGGGGTCTCATGGGCCATTGGGTCCAACCCCTTGCTCAATACAGGATCTCCAGCTAAAGCATCCCCAGCAGAGAGCTGTCCAGCCTCATTTTGAAGACTGCTTTTACTCTCAAAAGGTTCCTTCTAACGTTCTGTCAAAATCTACCCTCATGTAAAACTTCAAACTATTAGACCTGGTCCTACCATCTGGGACAGCAGAGAGCAGGCCTGCTCCCTCCCCTTTGTGACAGCCCTTGAGGTATTTAAAGAGTGCGATCATGTCACCCTTCAGTCACCCTTCACCCAAAGGGTGCTCAGCAGTGGCTCCTCTTTGTCTTGGAAAGATGTGACCAGTGGGGTGCCACAGGGTTCTGTCCTGGGCCCAGTGCTATTCAACATCTTTATCAATGATTTGGATGAGGGAATTAGGGGCATACTTATCAAATTTGTAGATGACACCAAATTAGGAGGATTAGCTAATACCCTAGAGGACAGGATCAAAATTCAGAATGACCTGGATAGACTGGAGAGCTGGGCCAAAGCTAACAAAATGAAATTCAATACAGAGAAATGTAAAGTACTGCACTTAGGGCAGAAAAACAAAATGCATAGATACAGGAGGGGGGGGACCTGGCTGAACGAGACTACGTGCGAAAGGGATCTAGGAATCCTAGTAGACCACAAGTTGAACATGAGTCAAAAGTGTGATGCGGCAGCTAAAAAGGCCAATGCGATTTTGGGCTGCATCAATAGAAGTATAGTGTCTAGATCAAGGGAAGTAATAGTGCCACTCTATTCTGCCTTGGTCAGGCCTCACCAAGAATACTGTGTTCAGTTCTGGGTACCACAATTCAAAAAGGATATTGACAAATTGGAACGTGTCCAGAGAAGGGCGACTAAAATGGTAAAAGGTCTGGAAACCATGTCTTACGAGGAAAGACTTAGGGAGCTGGGTATGTTTACCCTGGAAAAAAGACGGTTATGGGGCGATATGATAGCCCTGTATAAGTATTTGAAGGGGTGTGACATTGAGGATGGAGCAAGCTTGTTTTCTGCTGCTCCAGAGATTAGAACACGGAGCAATGGATGCAAGCTCCAGGAACAGAGATTCCACCTCAAGCTTAGGAGGAACTTTTTGACAGTAAGAGCTGTTCGGCAGTGGAACACACTCCCTTGGAGTATGTTGGGGTCTCCTTCCTTGGAGGTCTTTAAACAGAGGCTGGATGGCCATTTGTCAGGGATGCTTTGATTGTGTATTCCTGCATGGCAGGGGGTTGGAATGGATGGCCCTCATTGTATCTTCCAACTCTACAATTCTATGATTCAGTCGTCTCTTCACCAAGCTGAACATGCCCAACTCCTTCAACCTTTCCTCATATGTTTAGTTCTGCCTCCTATGATCCTTGTTGTCCTTCTCTGAATGTGCTCCAACTTGTCTATATCCTTCTTAAAATGAGGCATCCAGAACTGAACAGAACTGTAGATGAGACCTGACCAGTGCAAAATATAGTGGGACTATTACTTCCCTCGACTTGGAAACTATGCTTCTATTAATGCAGGCTAAAATAGCATTCACCTTCTTTGCTGCAGTATAGCACAGTGCTGGCTCATGTTCAATTTATAATCAACAATAATTGCAAGGTCCTTTTTGCAGGCAGTACTGGTGAGCCATATATCTCCCATCCTATAAATGTGCATTTGGTTTTTGCAGCCTAAATGTAGAACCTTGCAGTTGTCTCTATTAAATTTCTATTTGTTACTTTCTGTCCAACTTTCTAGTTTATCTAGGTCCTTTTGAATTCTGTTCCTGTCTTCCCATGTGTTAGCCACCGCTCCCAGTTTTGTGTCACCTGCAAACCTGATAAACATTCCCTCCAACCCATTATGTAATGGCTATCAGATAGAACCTAGAGGCAGTCCACTTGGGATCACCTTCCAGTTTGAATCAAACAGCCATTGATGATGACACTTTGCACATGGTTTTCCAACCACATATGGATCCATCTGACAGCACTGCCATCTATTCCACATGTAATCAGAGACCAGAGACTAGAACATGGAACAATGGATGCATGCTCCAGGAACAGAGATTCCACCTCAACATTAGGAGGAACTTTTTGACAGTAAGAGCTGTTCGGCAGTGGAACGCACTCCCTCGGAGCGTGGTGGGATCTCCTTCCTTGGAGGTCTTTAAACAGAGGCTGGATGGCCATCTGTCAGGGATGCTTTGATCGTGATTTCTTGCGTGGCAGGGGGTTGGACTGGATGGCCCTCGTGGTCTCTTCCAACTCTGTAATTCTATGATTCTATGAGTCTATGATCCTATGATAATCAGTTTGCTAATCAAAATATTCTAGGGGACCTTATCAAATATTTTGCTGAAATCCAGATAAATGACATTCACAGCATTCCCACCATCTGTTAAACTAGTGACTGGATAGAAAAAAGATTTAATATTGGTTTGGGAGGATTTGATCTTGACAAACCCATGCTGGCTTCTACTGATCACTGCATTGTCATCAAAACACTTGCAGACGGATTCCTGTATAATCTGTTCTAATATTTTTCCTGATATAGAGCTCCGGCTGACTGATCTGTAGTTTTCTTGATCTTTTTTGCCTTCTTTGACAAGAGAGACAATGTTTGCCCTTCTCCAGTCCTCTGGCATCTCACCTGTTATCCAAGATTTCTCAAAAATGATAGCAAGTGGTTCAGAGAGTACATCAGCAAGTTTCTTTTGGTACTTTGGGATGCAGTTCACCTGGCTCTGCAGATTTGAACTGATTCCTGACTAACTCCCAATCAATCATGATTTGCAATCCAGATCCCCTGCCAAGGTCTCTGCAGCTGCATGGAAGCACATAATTCTCTTTTCAGGGGAAAGACTGAAACAAACTAGGTATTGAGTAGTTCTGCCTTTTCCTTGTGATCTGTTAGCATTTTCCCATCCTTACTGAACAGCGCCTCCACTGCATCCTTGGTCATTTTCTTGCCTCAAATGTATCTGAAAAAAACCCTCTTTGTATTGCTCCTTGTTTGCCAATCCATTCTCGGGTCATTCTGAGCCTTATGCTATTCCTGTAAGCTTGGGCTACACATTTATATTCTTCCTTGGTGATTTGTCCTTCCTTCCATTTTTATATACATACTCTTTTTTGTTTTCACTCTCTCCTTGAGTTTTGCTGTGCAGCTACATTGGGTTTTTCAGATTTTTTTGTTTGTGACTATGCTTTTTGCAACTCTTAATTCAAGAACTCCCACACTTGCTTGGTGTCTTTTTCTTTTAGCATATCTATCTATGGGATTCCACCTATTATTTCTCTGAATTTGTTAAAATCAGTTAATGACCAAAAAAAATCAACGTAGATCAATTAATCCATTTAAAAAATAAATTTAATTAAGGTACCTATTTATGTAGCAAACAGCAAGTTCATTTATCTTAGAAATTTTCTAATGTATTGGTTTTCATTAATTAGTTCCTATCACCAGCTTCTGGTGTTATCAACTAAAAGTCACCATGCAGGTATTTTACCATTCCTTCCTTAATGGATATTTCCCATGGTAAGAAAGATATGGAGGAAGTGGTAGAAAACTACAGGAAGGATATAAATGGAAGATTACAATGTCTGGATCATCTATGAACAAGTTGTGGTGATTGCCCATAGATCTGGTAGTGTCCTCTTTTAAAATGAATGAACAAAGAAAGCAATTCTATTCTCGACAGCTAGTGTGGAAACAACTTTTTAAAATCTATTAAAAATTCTGGGTTTAACCTGAAACTGTTATCATAAAAAGAGATCCTATCTAATTTGCTGGGGTGTATGACTTCTTCCAGGTCTTAGAAGAAAACAAAAACTGTACAGTACAGAATTCTTTTGTAATACATTTTTATATTACATTTTTCTCTTTCTCTTAATTGGGTTTAGACCAGTGTTTAGCCATGAATGTGGCAATTAACTATACACACATAGTTCATTCCCATTTTAATTTACTATTATTTCATCTACCCAGTTGTCATTAGAGCATATTGGAGCTCCCTCTGCTGCTGTAATTTTTGTAGTTTTGTAATTTTTGATCCACTAGAGTTTGATGCTAAGGTAACTGTGTGACCTTTCTTCACATCCACAGACATGTTCTTTCTACTCTCATTAACTGGTTACAGATTCAGTACACATGCTCTAATCATCAGCAATCATATTTTTCAAAAACAATCCAACAGTTTATTGTGTGTCCAAATTCTAGATGGAGAATCATAGGGAAGCTCCCTGTAAATTGTTCTACAGGATATGCCAGGAAGCGTTGCTAGAGTAGTGCCTTCAGCCAACCTGTAGCATTGTCAAAAACATCTCTGCACTAGATGTGACTAGATGTGACTTCAGTTACACGGCAGTTTTTATTGCGGTAATTTGCGCTGTATCGCAGTTTCGCACCAGTGCTGCATTGTTCACATGAATTATTGCTAAATCGGTCTATTGCTTTAGTTTTCTGCTTTTTTCCGCTTTGAAATTCACACAGAGACTGAGGTGGGGGTGTGGCCTCCCAAGCACATCCTCTGATTACCAGAGGAATGCCTAATTTCTATTCCTTTGCCATGGAGTGTCAGCCGAACATACACACACAGACACAGACACACACACACAGAGAGAGAGAGAGAGAGACTGGAAAAGGCTAGCTTGGGATTCTTCAGCTGGCAGCAGCTAAGCAGGAAGATACCGAGGAGGGAGGGAGGGAGGGAAAGAGAGAAACGGGATCTCAGCAGGGTGAGGGAACGAACAAACGAACACACACAGAGAGAAGGCGCAGCCAAGCAAGAAACAGTTGGACGATTGGGATGGGTATAGCACTGTCTTTTCCGTGGCTGGAAACAACAGTAGATGGATCTTTCCTCCATCCCCTCCTTGTCCAAACCCCTCCCTGGTGAGTTCAACCAATCACAGCAAAGCTCTGCTATGAATGTATTGGAAAGATTGCTGGTAATTCACACAGCCCTTAGCAAAATGGTTGTTCACACAATCGAAAGTGCGCTAAGTCGCGCTACTTTCCAAAAAAAGTCAGGAAAAGTTCTGAAATCCTTTCTTACACTACTAATGGGTTTTTGTGCCCCCTCCTTCTGAAAGAGGCGACTTTGTGGTGCAACGTGTGTAAACAATTAGGAATTTTAGCGAATTCTTCACGTGTTTTTTTATCCTGTAACCAAGCCCCAAGATTTAATGGTGACAAAAATTCTTGGTTAAAAAAAAGCAGTACAGTACAACCACCATATCTGTGGGAGATTGGTTCCAGCCCCCCCCCCAATGATTACTGGATAATAGTGAACACCCTTGCTGCTGCCACCTTCTCCCTCTACCCCCCCCCAGCTGTGCCACACCACTGGACCCCCCCATGGAGAAGGGAGAAAGGAGGCAAGCTCATCTCCTCCCTCCCTCCCTCCCTCCCTTCCTCCCCCGCCCATCAGCTCCGCCGCAATGGAACCCTCCTCCCACCCACCCCCTGGCCACCTCACTGGAACCCATACCCCCATCCTGGAGAAGGGAGAGGGAGGTGAACTCAACCCCTCCCTTCCCCATCTGCCTGCTGGCCATACTGTGGAACACTCCTCCCGCCCACCCACCCTGTCGGAACCCATCCCGGAGAAGGGAGGGGCAGGAGAGTTCAACCCCTCCCTCCCTCCCTTGCCCACCTGCCCACCCACCATGCTGGAACCCCCCTCCCATCCCATCAAAACCCACCCCAAAGAAGGGAGGGGGGAAGGCAAGCTTGACCCCTCCCTCCCTCCCCGTCTGCCTGTTGCCCGTGCCCGAACCCTCTTCTCGGCCACCCAGTTGAACCCCCTTACCCTGGAGAGGGGAGGAGGGAGGTGAGCTCAACCCCTCCCTCCCTCCCTCTCCCCCCCCCACTGCCCCAGCCCTGTTGCTACAACTATTTCTGCCAGTATGATCCTTGCCACCAGCGTGACAGTGTTGGGGAGCACAGGTCCCTCCCTAGCCCAGAAATTATGCTGGGGCAGCCCTGGAGCAAGGGGATTGATGCTGCTGAACTTCATGAAAACAATTGAACTGCCTTGGAAGAAAGAGTCAATGAATACAGGAAAAACTGAGAAGCAATGTGACTCTGTATAGAAGAGCAGAAGGGGAGAGAAATAACTGCAGAGATGGAGGCAGAAGGATCTAAAGTTGTCTGCTGCAATATATGTTCAATGTTTGTCGTCTTGCCAGAAAACCTCAACAATGTTACCTACAGTAAGTGCAAATTGGTAGCTCCCTTGCAAGAGGTCACTGCACTACAGCTATGTAATGAGGCCCTTCATTTTATCAGAGAACACGAGGAATTCCTGGATAGAACACAGGGAGAATTGCTCCTACACAACCAACAGGAAGAAACTGCCAAGGGTTTTAACAGTGAAGACACTCTGGAGGAAAGTCATAGGCCAGAAGCATCCCATACTTAAGGGATTCAGAACCTGTCCAACTAAGCAATCACTTCCTACATCTTCATGAGGACAGGAGCAGTGAAGATGTTCAGACAGGAAACCAGCAACGAGGGGTACTACATGCCAAGGAAGGAGTCAAAATAACTGCCAGTTACGACAATAAGAAAAGAAAGGTGCTGACTCATTAGTTGGGGATTAATTACTCAGGGGTATAGAAGGACCTGTGTGCCAGCCTGTCAAGATGAATCTGGAACTGTGCTGTCTTCCTGGTGCACATATCCGGGATTTCACTGACAACTTCCCAAAACTCAACGAGAACACACTCTTTTCTCCTTAGAATCATAGAATCATAGCAGGCTCTGTTTAAAGACCTCCAAGAAAAGAGACCCCAACACGCTCCGAGGGAGAGCGTTCCACTGCCGAACAGCTCTTACTTTCAAAAAGTTCCTCCTAAGGTTGAGGTGGAATCTCTGTTCCTGGAGCTTGCATCCATTGCTCCGTGTTCCAGTCTCTGGAGCAACAGAAAACAAGCCTGCTCCATCCTCAATGTGATACCCCTTCAAATACTTAAACAGGGCTATCATATCGCCCCTTAACCATCTTTTTTCCAGGCTAAACATACCCAGCTCCCTAAGTCTTTCCTCCTAAGGCATGGTTTCCAGACCTTTCACCATTGTAGTCGCCCTTCTCTGGACACGCTCCAATTTGTCAATATCTTTTTTGAATTGTGATGCCCAGAACTGGACACAGTATTCTAGGTGAGGCCTGACCAAGGCAGAATAGAGTGGCACTATTACTTCCCTTGATCTAGATACTATACTTATATTGATGCAGCCCAAAATCGCATTGGCCTTTTTAGCTGCCGCATCACACTTTTGACTCATGTTCAACTTGTGGTCTACTAGGACTCCTAGATCCCTTTTGCAAGTAGTCTTGTTCAGCCAGGTCCCCCCCCCCATCCTGTATCTATGCATTTTGTTTTTCTACCCTAAGTGCAGTACCGTACATTTCTCTGTATTGAATTTCATTTTGTTAGCTTTGGCCCAGCTCTCCAGTCTATCCAGGTCATTTTGAATTTTGATTCTGTCCTCTAGGGTATTGGCTACTCCTCCCAATTTGGTGTCATCTGCAAATTTGATAAGTATGCCCCTAATTCCCTCATCCAAGTCATTGAGAAAGATGTTGAATAGCACTGGGCCCAGAACCGAACCTTGTGGCACCCCACTGATCACATCTTTCCAAGATGAAGAGGAGCCACTGCTGAGCACCATTTGGGTTCAGCCAGTCAACTAATTACAAATCCATTTAACAGTTAACTTGTCTAGCCCACATTTTACAAGCTTGTTTGCAAGAATGTCATGGGGAACCTTGTCAGAGGCCTTACTGAAATCAAGGTATACAATATCCATAGAAGTACACCACTACTTGTACTTCTTATACGTGTGATCAGATCAATCCTTCTACTAAATAAATGTAGCTACAATACTATTTTTTTTTAAAAAAAACCAATACTGACACATTTCCCCATTGTTGTTTCAAAAAAATTAATAAATGCATCCCAATCTTTGTTAAAATTTACCAAGCACTTTTCTTTGATCAGTATTGTCAGTTTGCCAATTTCAGTAACTTCAGCAACCAGTCTTCTTGTGTCAGAGTAGATGTACTCTTCTATCATTGAACATAGAGATTTCAACTTTGCAGCTGTAACCATATATTGAAGACTTTTTCCATATTTCCTCTCTAGTTGCTCTTCCATCATTCCCAGTAAGTAGAATTCAGGTCTCTTCTGAAATTTTATTTTAAAATGTCTTCTATTAACTGATGGATCTGAGTCCAAAACTTCTGAGCTATATGAAATAACCACCATATGTGATCAAATGTCCCTTCCTTTTGTCCCTACAGTACATTTCTGACATTTATTTGTAGCACTTTTATACAGTTTAGATAAGCTTTCCAGAGTCAAATGCCATCTATACATTATTTTATAAAAAATCTCTCTCAAATCATAAATCATAAGACTTTCACTTTCCCATTGATCCATATGTAAATGAGTACCAATATTCTGTGCCCACTTTATCATACATTCTTTAACTTATTCATCTTCCATTTTCATACACAACAACGTTTTATACATTTTCACAATGAAAGTTGAATTTCAAATTCTTATTTCCCTACCTCAAAACCATAAAGCTCTTTAGCTATACTAAATCTCTCAGTAAGTTGTCTATAAAAAAAAACTAATGCAGTGCACATCCTTCTGTTTTCAACTCCTTCCTGGATTTAAATCTGTATTGTCCATTTTCTAATGATAATAAATTCTCACACATAACCCATTTTTTATTTGAAAAAAAATCTCTATGGTACAAAGCTTTCATTGGGTGAGCTCCAAAGTGGCAATTAAGAATTAAACCGAATTTTGTATTTATTCCAGACCTTTAACAATGATAATCTCACATAATGATTATTAAATGCACCATCAAACTTTATCATACCATAAGAATGCATGCCAGCCAAATCTCAAATAAAAACCCTGCAATTGTAACAGTCTTTTATGATTGATTGTACTCTTTGAATACCTCCTCACAGAGAGGAGGGGGCAGGCCTGTTTTCTACTGCCTCAGAGGGTAGGACCAGGTCTAATGGTTTGAAGTTAGAGGAGGATAGATTTTGATTAAACATTGCCTTGCTGTGGGAGTGCAAGAGGAGAAACCGCCACGCCTCAGAGGCCTGCAAGTCCAGGGCAGGAGAGCCAGCCAGCTAGGCAGTTGCTCGGTGGTTATATAGATTTTGGTGGTATCTTTTCCCACAATAATAGTGTGTAGCTGAACTGTGTGAACCTTTCAAATCTACTATAGCAGCATATATTACTCTGGGTATAGCTAGTTAGGAGGAACTTCTTGACAGTAAGAGCAATTCAACAAGGGCACCAATTGCCTAGAGAGGTATTTGGGTCTCCTTCTCTGGAAGTCTTCAAAATGAGGCAGAACAGCTACATGTTAGGGATGCTTCAGCTGGAGATCCTGTATTGAGCAGGGAGCTGAATTTGATGGTCCATGAGTGCCTACAATTCTACGACTCTATGGTAGGGTCTCCCATGTCATACACACCTTTGCTGAGGAGTCAGACTAAACATGCCAAACAACTATTGGGCAACAGCAGTAGTGGGGAGTGACACTGGTGGAGGAACTCTCAGAGACAATGACAATGGCACCATAGCTAATGATTAATACTGCACAGAAGGTGGCAATGGTAACCCACCCCTTAAGCTTTCTTCCCTAAAAGCCTTATGATGAGACAATCCAAAATGAAACAAGAGATCATTGTTAGATGAGACTCCCACACTGGAAGGCTTTCAATCAGCTACTGGGGAGGACAAGTAGAAGTATAGCTATGGCTAATTACGCAACTGGACTGAAGCTGAAAGTACAGTACATTTAGCTCTTGGTGCTCATAGGTGAAGAGAAAGTCTGAAGCTGCACAACACATAGTATACATAGTGCTGGGTGTCTCACCAGAGGAAGGAAACTGGGTGAGGTGGAACAGTTTCCAGAGGAACTGGCCCAAGTATCAGACCTGCTTCAAACAGCATTGCTGCTGGAGCAACAGGGAGAACTGGATGCCATCATGGAAGAGGTGGAGCAACAGCCCCAATACGAGGCTATCTAAGAGGCTGCAGCACTGGAGGAACATGGTTCTCGACATCCCGCCGTGGAGCCCCAGGGCCTTGCGGAGTTTAAGCTGGGGGTCACCTTCAACGAGAAACTGGAGAAGCTGCCCTTTTTCTTGATTCAGGTAGTTAAGTTCATGGAAGAATGGGAAGCGACTTTCCCATCTGAAAAGACTAAAGCAAGAAGCATTACTACACATCTCGATGGAGTGGCTTGTGATCTTCTATGACCTACAGGAGTGCAGCTTTCATGATGGCACTGAGGGTGTACTTCTAGGATCCATTTTGCCATATGTATTTATGTATTTTATGTTATGTTATGTATTTTGTATGTTTTTGCATTTGTACGATCGTATTATGGTGAACGTAATAGAACTGATGTTTTAGGTACCTTTTTGTTTTTTCATAATAAAAAGTTAATATAGATGATTTTATAAAATTTTAAAAAAACAGCATGGAGGACAAAATGGATCCCTGAGGAACCCACAGGCCAATGGCCAGGGCACCAAACAGGAGTCCCCACAGCACCACCTTCTGAGTTTGCCCCTCCAAGGACCTGGTCATTTCCTTGTTCCAGAGATTGGCCAGGGAGTTAACAGAATCACCTGCCAAGAAAACAGGAAACTCCCCAAGACCCATCAGGAACCCATCTGGATCCGTAAGTCTCCTGGGGTGGACCATCTTAATGAACCCTCCACCCCTGCAGAGGCTCTGCGTCCCAGTGAGTCTAAACCCCACCAGGTAGTGATCAGTCCATGACAACGGAACTAAAGAAAGTTCCTCCACATCCAGATCACCATCATCCTGCCTAGATCAGAAAACCAAGTCCAGAGTGTGTCCTGCAGCATGGGTGGCACCACATACTATTGGAAGTGTTTAAAAATCAGGGTTCCAATGTTCCCTGGGCTGGTTTACATGGAAGGTTTTATTGCGTTAAGTTGCGCTGTAGTGCTTTCATGCATCAGTGGTGGGTAGTTTATACGGTAATTGTTTACACAGCTATATTTTGTGGCGTTCCCACAGCCAAATGTGGTGGGGGCATGGCCAAGCATTGGAGAGGGAAAGGAATGCCATAGGAATGCCTGCCCTGGCCCCAACTCCGTGCTGAACAGCTTAGAAAGTTTTATTCCTTGCTTGAAACAGCATTTTCTTCCAAATACAGGAAAGCCAGAGAGAGAGGGGGGGGGGGAAGAGCAGTTCAGCTTGCTACAGCCCTTCGTGAAATCGTTTCTCTCCCTCCCCCATGCACAGGAAAAAAACTGAGGTTTTACATACTTTTGAAACAGCAGAGAAGGTGAGAAGGAATGCTCCCTGAATGAAAATAGTTGGGAATCCTTTTTGTTTGCAAACTGGCTTGCAAAATAGCAGACAGGATTTTTGCAAGTTTCCTCTAAACGCTACAGTCTTTCCTCCCTCCCTGCCCCTCTTTTGAGCCCACCCCTGCATCATCAACCAATCACAATGCAGCTCTGCTTTAACCCTTAGTGGAATGCTAGTTTACACTGCAAATAAAGCACTACATTGCAAATATACCGGCAAAAATAGCGACATGCCCTGCCACGCTATATTTGGGTGTTTTACCTTCCCCCCTTCTGAATGAGGCGATGCTGTGCTGCGATCCGTGGGAACTATGAGCTATCTTAGCGGTATATTTAGGGGAATATTTGCCCGTGTAAACCACCCCCCTGTTAAACAATCCACACTGTACCTCACTCCAGGAAAGTACAGCCAAATAGCAGAGTACATTCGCACACAGCAGTATTTAGCGTAATAATCTTAGCATGCATGTAAAAACCACAGCTTAGAGATAACCAAAACACCCTTATCCAATCCCAAGTTATTTGTTTAGCAAAAATAAACACTCAAGACTCATGAAAGTAGTTTAAAAGTACAAAAACTCATTTTACTTACAGTTTCAGAGCACTATACATGGCAGAAATTCAATACAGCACCAAAATAGACTAAAAGTACTAAAAATGTCTAAAACTACATTGTTACAAAAGAATATGCATGACTTCCTTAGAGGGAGTTTTCTCACTATCAAAGCATGGCAAAGGTGTGTGAATGTGTGAAGAGAGAGGGAACACCCTCCTGGCTGGCTTCTAGACAAAGGAGGAAACTTACCCCTTTTCCCTAGAAGCCCAATAGCAAAACATTAGGAAGTTACATCAACACATCCTATCTGGCTTCTCAGTTAACTCTTCAGTAGCAAAAACATTTCCACTTATTGGATTGCAAACTATATATTCCAATACATACTACTTGGGACATCCTCATGGTTGTCATGGCAGACATGAAGTCCTAAGTTGCTCCTGACAAAGGAGTATCTGCATGGATGTTAAAGTCTCCCAGTACCACAAGACGAGGGGACTCCAACACCACTACCGAGACCAACTCAGCTAGCTCAGGCAGGGAGACTGTTGAGCAGTGGGGTGGGCGGTACATCAACAGAATCCCTAGTCTGTCCCAGTCACCCACCTTCAAATACAGTACACACATTTAAACTCAAGAAGACTGTGGCACAGGACACCTGGTAAGGGAGATGAAATCCTGACAGACCCCTGCCACTTCGCTTCCCCACCCTCCAGGCCTTCCCTGCTGCTGTACAGAGAACTCGGGTAGACAAAGCTGGGAGAGATTATTCCCCACCCCCCCATACATCCAGCCAGGTCTCCATAATACAAGCCAGTTTGGCATGCTCATTCAGGATCATATCCTGGATAAGGGATGTTTTTCCATTCACCAACCTGGCATTAAGCAGCAGCATTTTCAGCCCAGCAGGTCTGTTGCCAAGGCTATCCAAACTACGTGAAGTGGGAGACAGCTTGGGGGTGGCCAATACCCTGTGGCTCTCCCTGCTACCATGATAGGGCTCCCTCCCCATGCTACATCTCTCCCCATGCTCTCCCCATGTTACATCTCCCTCTGCCCATAATTGTTGCTATGGCTGCTTCCGCTCCCATACTTTCTGTGTAGCACATCCTCTCTTGCCAGCAGGCAGGTTTCTTAAAATGTTAGGCCTTGGTCCACCCCCGAAAGTTTCCCCAAAGGGGTGACCCCCCCTTTTGTGCCTCCCCCTTCAGTGGTGACCGCAGCAGCATCAGGCCCACTGCAGCAGGTACCCAGCTTTTATCCCCTTGCAAGGAGACAGGTGGCCCTCTCTGGCTTAATAGCCAGTAACTAGCTAGGGTTGGAGTAGATGGCCCTTGCAGGCATTTCCAACCCTGTGATTCTAAGTGTTGCTTAGGGTCTTTGTAAAAGAAAACGGTTGATAAACGACAGTACATGTTGTGGCTTGACCCCCTATCCCCCATCAGCCACCACTGATTCCAGGGTTTGCAGTTCTTTCAAAATGGTTAACTTCATCACATACAGTGGGCCCTTGGTAACTGCTGGGGTTTTGCTCCAGAACCTTCCATGGATGCTCAAGTCTCATAATATGGCAAAATTAAGGTTTGCTTTTTGGAATTTATTTTTTGAATATTTTCAAACCATGGATAGTTGATTCTGCAGTAACATAAAAATGTTGTAAGTAAATAAAATTCATTTCTGTTTCACATGAGAAAATAGAAATATAGCGTACATAATTTATAATTATTATTTCCAGTGTGGTATGGTGCAAGATGATACATCTAAAACTGCAACTAAGTGCCAGGAATAAGTAACAGAAATTGTGCAGAAAACCTAAAAATAAATTCATTCTGGACAAAGAAATGCTTATTTTATTCGTACTCTTTAATATACAGTAGTACAATTAGTGACATATGTAATAGTGAAGAAGCATTCAAATCACATAAATGTATATGGCATACACTCCATCTGTCCCAATTTGGCAGTGACAGTTCTGATTAATCCTCTATCATCCCACTTTCTCAGCGGCTTTTAAAATGTCCCAGCTTTCTCTCTTCTTCCCACTTTGCACTTTTGTCCTCAGCGTACTTGCACTGGTAAAAAGTGAGTTCAAATTGCAAAACCAGGCGGCACTCAATTAACTCAGCACAGGGGAGAGGAAAAGAGAAGGCAGAATCTTGTCCTTCCCAGTAGGCTCATGCAAAAACAAACTGCAACAGCCTCTTTTAGCTTGTGTGTTCTTTCTCACAAAGTTTTTGCTGTCTTGACCACATTGTGATGTTGCTTGGCCACATGTGTCCTGATTTTCATATGTGAAATGTTGGAGAGTATGTGAGATCATCCAAGAGATAGCAGCTGGGTATTGCTCTCTTTGTTCTACTGCTAAAAACCTGTCATGAATATTTCTTATACCTGTGTGCCATTAGAACGCTGCTTCCCTGATGTCACAGTCTAGACAGTGGGGTAGCTTAGGGACAGAGGTGTGGAGATCAGAATGTTTATCAAGATCAACTCCTGGATAAGGGATGTTTTTCCATTCACTGACCTGGCATTCACCAGCAGCATTTTCAGTCCAGGGGGTCTGCTGCCAAGGCTATCCAAACTATTTGAAGTGAGGGACAGCTTGGGGGTAACCAACATACTGTGGTTCTCCCTACCAGAGCTGTCTCCCCACACTATATCTCCTTCTGCCCAAAATTGTTGCTATGGCTGCTTCCCCTCCCATACTCTGTGTAGCCCATCCAGAAAAGAAACTATTGTGCTGAAATATGTTCATGAGGCCCAAGGAGGCAGCTCACCTGCCTTCAATGATGTTTTAGGAGAAATGTTAAGATCAGCTTAAAAAACAATCAAAAAAATCTCCCAGAAATGATTTAATGCCCTCAAAGCTCTGAGGAGCTTGGCAGTGAACTTGATGGACACAGCTAAAACAGCAAGCAGTTCCCTCAATGTAAGTCTTCAACATTAAACTAAAATACACCCGGTTTAAAACCACCCTAAGCGTTTAATGTAATCCTGAAAATTATGAGTGCCTGCAGAATACTGGAATCAGTGGGAGAATATAGTGTAATTGATTTTGTAAATGAATAGATTACTAAACTACTGCACAGTCTAAAAATACTGGTCTGAAGTTTTGAGAGGCCATCAGGAGTTAGCACCAAGCCACCAGCAACTGTGCTTTGCACATACAGTCAGCCCTCCATATCCATGGATTCTGTATCCATGGAGTCTAAAGTTCTCTGGACAGCTTTAAATAAGCAAGCATCAAAACTGTTTTAATACAAAATAAAAGAAAGCCAAAAATGAAAAGTATCATAACACTAAAAATCTAAACAGAACTCACAGCATCCAAAAATGAAACTCACATAATTTAAAACTAAGAGGCCCAGGTGAATGGAGTGTCAAAACAGTTATTGAACCTTTATTGGCCAGAATTATAACCAAAATGAAACAACTCATACTGCAATATGAACATGATCACCAAAAACGTAGTGGCATTACTCCCTGGTCTACATGAGGAATTTGGACAGATCTTCCTTGATTTCAGCTTCATCCCATGGCCCATGGATGTTATCTTTAAACAGCTGCAGCCTAATGAGGCAGTAAGGACACAGGCATGAGACGAAGACTAGAAGGAAGGCAAAGAGAACAGTACCAACACTGGAGATGGTCAGTAGACCCACTAATGCAGACATAGCAAAAAGCAAGGTAACTACCACATAGCAGTGGGGAGTCTGGGCTTTGAGCTTCTTTTGTAGCATAGGCCACAGGGCAAATATCTGAATGGCAAATGTCACCATGACAAAGGTATGTAAAGAACGAGGCAACCGTGAGGCCAAACAGACTGAGGCAAAGATGGCCATGTTGAGAGAGAGCGTACTGGACACAATGGCAGCATTGGCTCCATAGTCATAGAAGATCAAGTGTCCTAGTAGCATGAAGGCAGACATAGCATAAATTGTGTCTGTGCTGATGGACTCTGTTAAAGTCTTCAATACTGGAGAGAAGCCATAGGTGAAAGCCACAAATACCACAGCATTCTTCAGATCTGCCCACCGTGTCCGGCCACTCTGACTTCTCCCTATTCCTGAGTCAACTGCATCAAAGAGGACATAACCAATTAGGGAAGAGATCAGCCCAGCTCCAAATAACCACTGGGGAGCCAGCAGTCCCACATCCATATACCACCAGATAACAACAAAGACACAGACACTGCACAGCTGCTGTATCACCACACCAGATTCAAATACTACTGCCCAGTACTGGTATTTACGTGCATGAATATTTTTGCATAGTTTCTCTAAAAAGCTTTGGTCCACATAGTTATCAGGAAATGGCTGCCTCTTATATAACACTTTCTGCCAGCGCTGTCTTGTGTTCTGTCCCAGCTGGAGACACAGCATGCTTCTGGCCAAATCATTGCCTTCAAGGCCTTCTTTGCACTGGAATACCATACAATGTCACTGAAGATGAAACTTGTATCCACACTTCTTGCTGGTTTCTAGATAACTGCTGGCACCTAAAAGCAAAACAACTTAATTAAACCAAGTTTACCAAACCCAAGATAAAGTAGGTAGTCCCCTTAGTCACAGATCATCACTACCAATAAAAAGAAGAAAGGTTGTTGACACTGGGTACGTCTGATACATTCAGCTCAGTTTACTAATGGAAAATAAGGTTCAGTAAATGAAAAATTCTAAACCCTGGGTAACAGTAGATGAATATTGCAAATCAGAAGAGACTGTACTACCCTCTGCTACTGAAGGCCTCATGACTAGAGGCTGCTCATCCATCTATGAGCAGAAAATAGCCACCTCTCTTCCTTTCTGCTGCCCTGCAAAAAGCAAAAGATGTAAAAGAACAAGGGACAGAGGAGACTTTTCCTCAGGGGAACCTCCTGAAGGCTTCCCCACAGTGCTTTTAACTCTTGAGTGATATCACTTCATGGGGGAGCAGGGAAGTGTGCAAGCAAGAGGCCACAATTGTTTTCTTTCTTGAGCACAATGACAACAGATGCATCTGCACTACACAGTTATGTCAGTTTCATACACCTTTTAATTGCCATTAATGCATCCTAATGAATCATGGGATTTGTGTTTGATGAGCTATTTAGACTTCTCTGCTAGAGAACGCTAGTCCATTTCCCTGGACTACAATTCCCTTGAGTGCATGTCTACATTACACAATTGATTTAACCCTCAATACCTCTCTTTTCTCAGAGTGGCCTGTAGTTTACAAGAGTGTACTAGCACTCTCTAGTCTTATATACCAACACACCAATAAAAGTGTGACTAGTATTTGATTTTTCAGTCAGGAAAGTCTTGACTAGAAAGAACAGTATAAAGCAGATGGCAAAAAATCTTAGCTAGAAGGGCACAGAATAGGAGTTGATACTAAAAGTTCTACTCCCGGTGGTTTCCCAACAAGTCTTTGACCAGGAATGCCTTGTAAAGATAGCAGCCAGGCAGGATAAGGGAGGCCCAAAACTGGTTGAGAGCTTTGTACATCAGTCTTAAAACCTTAAACCCGACCCAGCATCAGATAGGCAACCAGTGCAGCCTTCAACATAACATGCTGATATAGAGTGACACTCCCAACCTGCTTAGGGTCATGGGTGTCTCCAGCAACAAAGATGGATTGAAAAGGATTTTCAGACTATAAACCCACTTTTTCAGGGAGAGTACATTGCCCTCTAAAGAGGCCTGGAGAGACTGGGCAAACTAACAGAAAGGCCTCGGCTTATGTCTTCTTCCTAGGCAGCACCACCTAGTCAATCTTACTATAGGACCCAGAGAGAATGAACAAGAAAGAGCAGACACAGCTGTTTTACCTTCACTTTCTGGAAAACTTTCCTCCACATACCTAGAAAATTATCAGATGGAAGAGAACTGGCTGGATGATCCATGAGTAGAGTTCTTCTCTCCCACACCCCCTCCCATTTTTCTGTGTGTTTGCCTCTCCTCTCTGGGAAAGGCATTTTCCCTTCAAATTAAGAGGACCACTATCCCATCCCTGTCCCTGCGCTTGTGAGAAAAAAGGTACATTCTAGGGACTTTTCCAAGTGGTGACCGGATCGTTTTTCTTCTTCTGTACTTCAGCAAATCTTTGACCATGATGAGGACGATTCCTTCCCCTTTGGGGCAGGGGCACTGGCGACACGGGGGGTGGTGGAGAGGCTGAACCGCACCAGGTGACACCATTGGGGAAGGGGTGACACCACGTGGCCCAGGGTCTTTTCCATACTGTAACCTCTGCTGAGTATGGCGAGGTTGTGTGCAACGTAATTCTTTTCTGTCTGCACCCAACTGTCGCCTCTGGGGCCAAATCCAGAAGAAGCTGGGCGCTTCTGTTCCATGAGAATGGAGGAAGTCCAAAACCGCCTCTCTCTAGCCTGGTATATGAACAAACAGGGTCAGAAGAAGTGGAAGGATGAAAGACGTTGATTTCAGTCCAATGTATTTTTCTTATGTCCCACAGTTGTTGTTTATACAATGTTTACATACATGTTAAAACTCCTTTATAAAAATTTAAATTAAAAAAAACAAACAATATATGACATTAAGACTGCTATATGCCCAAAAATGGAAGAATACAAAGATTCCAAAACAAGATGAGTGGTTGATGAAAACAATGGACTTGGTGGAGAGATGGACAAATTATTTATTTTGTTAAGGGAGACATCTCTGGGAACATTTAGGAAGGGTTGGGAACTGTTTATTGTTTTTTTCAAGAACATAAAGATAAAATATTAACTGTGGGTTTTGATAATTACTCGTGGTAGAAGCTTGAAATACTGGTTTGCTAACTCTGGGAAGCAAAACTATATACTGCATTTCCTATAATGCTGGTGGGAAAGTTGGAAGTAAACACTTATTTTTTTCTTTGCATTTTTCTTTATGCTGTCTTCTCTGTTCCTTTACTGCTTTTATGTTATTTTAATGTAGTTTAATGTTTTTAACTCTTGATAAAAATATTTTTAAAATAAATAAATAAATAAAAAAGAAGTGGAAGGATGAATACTTAATGCCCTGCCAGACCTCTGGGTAAGTAAGCCCTATGGCCTGCCACTCCGGGATCAAACAGCTGAGCCTTGAGCCACACTAAATCGTATACCAACACATCTAGGAGATTTAAAGAGCAGCCACTGGTGAGCACACTGTGTGTTCAATCCATCAACTAATTACAAATCCACCTAACACTGGCACTATTTAGCCTACAGTTCACCAAGCGCGCCTGCAAGAATGTCATGGGGAAACCCTTTCTAAACATATACTCTTATCAACAGCACTCCCTGATCTACAAAGCTTATCACTCTATCAAAAAGTGAGATAAGATTGGTTTGACATGACTTGTTTTTGAGAACCCCATGCTAGACAGCATTATCCTCATAGATCTTAAGTGTTCACAGATTTACTGTTTAATACTGTAATTCTTCCTAGCTTGTTTCTTAGTTCTGATGTCAGGCTGAGTAGTTGAGAGTTGCTAGGTTTCTCTTTTTTGCCCTTTTTGAAGATGGGGACAACATTTGCCCTCCTCCTCCAGTCTGCTGGACCTCTCCTGCCCTCCAGACATTCTAAAAAAAATGACCATTGGTGCCCCTGAGATGACATTCACCTGGCCCTGGAGTCTTTAAACCAGCCTTTCTCACCCTTTTTATCCTGAAGGAACCCTTGACATACTTTTCAGGTCTCAGGGAACCCCTGCATAAGCATTATTCTATATACAGTTGTCCCTTCATATTCGCTGGGGTTTCGTTCCAGGACCCCCTGTGGACCACAATCCGTGCATACTCAAGTCCCATTATATGCAATAGCATAGCAAAATGGTGTCCCTTATATAAGATGGCAAAATCAAGGTTTGCTTTTGGGATTATTATTTTTTAAAGACTATTTTCAAGCCATGAATACTTAAATCCGTGGATACGGAGGAACAACTGTACTTTGTTTTCATCTATGCCATAAGCCGCCTTGCATCCCATATGGAGAAAAGGGCAGGATATAAGCTAAGTAAATAAATAAATAAAATAACTTAGGGACAACTGTACTAATATTGTTTCCCTCCGTCCTCCCCAATCACAATCCCTTGAAGAACCCCTAGCACTGCTTATTATGTTAAGGACATAATTGAAAATTGAGCTTGGAGTGAAAAAGAAAAATTGCCAAGCCATCGCTGGAAATTTTTTTGGCCATGGTTTAATGAGGCAACCCCAGCAATAATTTAAAGGGATACCTTTAAATAAATATTTTATTATTATTATTGTATTATTCTGTATTATTTTAATTAAATGTTAATTATTTTTTTCCCCAAATATGTATAACTGTAAGGTGCAACTTCTAATTTTAGTATAATGATGTAAGTATAATGTTCATTGGAACAGAAAAAAAGAGTGATTATAGTGTGTCTAGATTAAGAGGAAAAATGTATTAGTGTTAGGATAGATAGTTTTATTTTTATTTTTTTGTATTAGAAAGAAAAGAGGAAAACAATTTTTGCGGTTTTTTGTTTGTTTGTTTTTGTGGTCGGGTGTATTTTTCATAAGAATGGTCTTATTTCAAAAAAATAAAAATAAAATCCTAATTTCCCAACCCCCACGCCCAAAAAATTCCTAGCAACATCTCGGGGAATCCTTGGCTTCCAAGGTTGAGCAACGCTGCTTTCAATGAGACACAGCTTACAGGCCAGGTTGAACTGCGCCCCGCCAATGTGCCTGTTTCTTGTGGGCGCAGCAGGGCAGGAGAGCCGGGACTTGGCCACGGAGCACAGCCACACCGGCGGGAGGAAGCCCCGAACCTCGGCCCTCCCTGGCCTTACCTGGGCTCAGCGGCTTCGTCCCCTTCCCCGAATGGAAGCGCCACGGGGGAGAGCCAGAGAGAGACTGAAAGGGAACCCCGCCACCCTTCCGCTGGGCTCGCAAGCCACGCCTGCCTCTGTCACGTGCTTCCTGCGCGCTCTCGAGGCGGAGGCGGAGGCGGAGGGCGGGCGGAGGGCGGAGGCGAGGGCTTTGCTTCCAAGGCCAAAGAGGCGTCGAATTGGGCGCTACGTGTTTCCTTCGGAATTTTTTTTTGGGGGGGGGATTAGGAATTTTTTATTGGAATAAGACCATTCTACTGAAAAATACACCCGACCGCAAAAGGCCATAACAATAACGCAAAATAATAATAATTGTTTTCCTCTTTTCTTACTAATACAAAAATAAAACTATCTATCCTAACACTAATGTATGTTTCCTCTTAACCTAAACACACTATAATCACTCTTTTTCTGTTCAAATGAACATTATATTTACACGTTACAATTATACCTATTTGGAAAAGAAAAAAATCAATAAAAGATTAATAAAAATAACAATACAAAATAATACAAAAATACAACAACAATAATAAAATATTTATTTAAAGATATCCCTTAAGTTATTGTCTTACTAAACCAGGGCCAAAACTTTTTCCAACAATAATTTGGCAATTTCTCTTTTTCACTCAGAGCTAAATTTTCAATTATGTTCTTCACATAATAAAAGCAGTGCCTTTTACACCCTGCAGATTTTGACTCTTTACCTCCCTTTGTCTTTGGAAAAATAACCCTAACATCACATAGAGGTTTACCAGGCACACCGTGGACCAGGGCACTTTCCAAAAATTCTCAGCCACGGAACTAGATAGCGCTGACTGTTCAAGGGAAGCGGACTGGGCTTCCCAAGCCCAGATCCCAAACATGCCCTTGGGATTCCTCCTCTCTGCAGTGATATGGGCAGTGGCTCGGGATCTCCAGGTGGGGATATGGTTGCAGAATGATACAGTTGTCCCTTCGTATTCGCTGGAGTTTGTTCCAGAACCCCCGTGGATAACAAAATCCATGAATACTCAAGGCCCACTGTATACAATGGCATAGCAACAACAACAACAACAAATTTATTGATTAGTCAACTGACCATATCAACAGTAGAATACAAAGTATCTGAATATCAAAGTACATACAAAAATTAATTAGATCATGTCTAAAACTCTTATATAAAATTAACTAGGAAATTAAACCCTATAATTGGGGATAACACATAAACCCTATAATTGGGGATAACGCATAAAAGTTAGATAAAATAAAGTACAAAATAAAATAAAATGTCATATGAAATAGAACAAGCTAAAACAAGGGGATTAAAGGAGCTCTGTAGGATAACAAAATCCGTGAATACTCAAGTCCCATTATATGCAGTGGCATAGCAAAATGGTGTCCCTGATATAAGGTGGCAAAATCATGGTTTGCTTTTTGGATTATTATTTTTGAAAGGCTATTTTCAAGCCCTGAATACTTAAATCCGTGGATACCAAATCTGTGGATACGGAGGGAAAACAGTAAAGAGATACCCAGTCTAGAGTTGCCCAAATGAAAATGGGAAAGGACACTTGTGTCTATAATGGTTGTACAGAAGAGGGAATTTTTCACAGGCTTCTCACGAGCAACACCTGCTGGCATTCCTGCTTTTGCATGACCATTAAAGGCACAGGAGCTATCTCCAGTTTTCAATTTGGCAACCCTAATCCAGACTGCTTTTGTTTTTTTCTTGAAACTAAAAAAAAAGGTGCATGTGTGAGCAATGATGGATGCCAAGGGCACTACAGTTGTCCCTCTGTATTCACGGACTTGGTATCCACCAATTTAAGTATTCAGAGCTTGCAAAAATATTATTTAAAAAATAATAATCCAAAAAGCAAACCTTGATTTTGCCATCTTATATAAGGGACACCATTTTGCTATGCCACTGCATATAATGAGACTTGAGTATTCACGGACTTGGGTATCCATGGGAGGCCCGGGAACCAAACCCCAGCAAATATGAAGGGACAACTGTACTAATAATGTTTTGGCAGGAGGAGGGTTACAACACCCCCCCACACAATGATGCCCCCCCCTGCAGCTGCAGGTGCTGCAGGGTCCTTAAACTGGCCCTGATTAAAGGCACAGGAGCTATCTCCAGTTTTCAGTTTGGCAACCCTAATCCAGACTCTCCTTTTCCCATTTTTCTGTAGGTGAGGTTGTCAATTTTGTGCTTTTGTTTTTTCTAGAAACGAAAAAAAAAAGGTGCATGTGTGAGCAATGATGGATGCCAAGGGCACTATACAAAAAGTACCCTCTGACTATACAACCACATTCTTGCATAAGGACAATCAAGGATTTTTTAGGTGTATGTGAGGATCACATGTTTTCAAGCAACAACAAAAATTGCAGCTCAGGCGTTATAGAAATGTGACCAAGAAGCATAGCCTTGAGGGTAACACTCTGTGGAATTTGGAATTTGGAGACGTTTCAGAGGAAGCTTTTATCACATCATCACCTTGCCTCCTTCCCTGCAAAGGGGAGGGTCAGACTATGGAGATTTTCAGATGATCCTTGCCACGCAAGGATCGCCCGGGACAGTTTCGTTGCAGCAGTGTGGCAGGGGGTCGATTTTGGATGACACCGTTGCTGCTGCGAGATCGTCAGTCCCTCTCGCGCTAAGGCTTGGAGCCTGCCGTGCTATATTCGGCAAGATTTTATTCAGCAGCGACAGCGTCATCCAGAATCGACCCCCTGTTGCGCTGCTGCGACGAAACTGTCCCGGGCGATCCTTGTGTGGCAAGGATTGTCTGAAAATCTCCTGTGAGTCCACAGTTGCTTGTTTACCCAAAACTTTTTTTAAAAAAAGAGTTCAGTCAGTAAACGGAAGAAGAACCTACTTGTTACAAACATTACTCCTGTATCCCAAACTAAACTTTGGACCACTCCATATTATACATCTTTCTAAGGGCTTGTCTATACACGAAGAAATAAGGCAGTCTTCTCAAGAGAAACAACAATAATCTGCAATAAAAACTACATGTTTTGTGTAACATATAGTAATGCTTGATTAGCCCAGAGAGCCAAGAAAACCCTGTGATAGCCAAGAAAACCCCGCCTTAGGGTAGCCATAAATCAGAAATAACTTGAAGGCACACAACAACAAGCCCAGATGTCAATTACAAATAAGGAAATGGAGCTATGAATCCCAAATACACGCCAAATGAGACACACCTACATTTTCAAAAGAGTATCCTTTATGCAATGGTTTAGTGTCCATCCAGTCTAAAGCTTTCTCTGTACAAAAGGCACTGTCAAGCATAGTACATCATGCCATTCATAATGAAAAGTTACAGACATGAGGAAATTGAAATCCACACCCCACAATAAGCCGTTGGGCAACTCAGATCATGCACGAATGTCCAGCAATGTGTCTTCTGCAAGATGACACTATGTTCCATCCAGCCTAAAGCTTTATCTACATTGTCAAGCTTGGTACATCATGTAAACTACAGCTAAGATAAACAGAAAAGAATAAAGGAGGTGCTGTGCATATCACAATCACCTTGGTCACACTAAAGCATATACCAACGCATATAGGAGAGTTATGTTGAACTGTGCCCAATAATTTTTTCTGTTTGTGCAAGTCACTGTCAAGCTTGGCACACAATCACAATAAAATACAAAAGAGTTACCATTAGGATGGTGCATTTGATGATATAGGCTGCCAAAAATCAGGTATCAGAAAGATTGTGACTGCAAGTGGGTGGGTTGAAAACTGAACATAAATTATATTCAGAACTGGAAGACAGCTAAGTGTCATAATCTTGAAACAGGCATTTTAGGCACTATTAGATTTTGAAACAAAAGTGGGCAAGGAGGCACATGTAGCCCATTGGCCGTGTTGCTTACTCATCTTATATTCTGCAATGTGCTGTGCACATGAGTGGTGGTATATAAATAATAAAGTACATGGATAGTATTAATATCTACAAAACAATTACCTTCAGCTATACTTTGTAAGGGCAGTACAAATGTAGATGACAGACTAGCTATTTTTTCAGGGAGCTCATGTAAAGCTATGGGTGCCATGGGAAATATATGTTTAACAGAGTAGTACTGGCACTCTACTGGTTATATCTTCAAAACAGAATTACTGTAACTACTTGCTAGAAAACACCTGTACTCCAAAAGTTCAAAGATAGTAATTATCTGAGTGTCATTAGAGACCAGTTTGCTGAATATGCTTCATTTATTATCACTAGGATGAACTTTGCACATATAGTTGTCCTACAATCTTAAGTATGCGTACCACCAGAAAGTGAGTCACAATGAACTCTGGCTAACCATTTTCCCCACAAGCTTTCATGGAATATAGCCCACTTCTTCAGATGCATGAGTAGTCTGTAGTTTATGAAAGCTTGTGGTAAAATAAATTGAGTTGTTCCTTTTTGTTGTTATATTGAAACAGACTAACATGGCTACCTCTTTGAAAATGGAACTGGGGGAGAAGGGTGCTGACTTAATTCTGAGGAAACATTAATACTCAGTTTATACCTGATGTTGTTATAAATTAAAAAAACCAGCATCCTCAGCATATACTCCTGGGTGCCAGTTACGCAACAGAAATTGTCGCGGTGCTTACCATGATTTTGTGATCACGAATCTGTCCCTCGCTGTTTATACGATTTATGTCACTGATCTGGATATCCCGGGTAGTCCTGTGACTGATATTTACACGTCCAAAGTTCTGGGTTTTTTTTAGGTTTATTTATTTATTTATTTTTGGCTGTCAATCAAGGATGCGATTAGTCGTGTTTTCACAACCTCGGTGACGCACTTCCTTTAGAGTTCCGCGCCATGAGCGATGCTATTGGCTGGCTGGGGGAGGGAGGGGGGCAGAGGTTTGGTATTCCCCTTGCTTCTTTAAAATGTTAACCCTTTAAGAAGAGGCAGAAAGCATTTTGAAAGATCCAGACTGAGATCTTTCACTCAGACACAAGAACGAACGAGTGCTTTCCATTTGAAATCAAGCCGAGTGAGGTTGGGGGGGGGGAGGCTTCGTATTCCCCTTGCTTCTTTAAAATGTTAACCCTTACAGCACAGGTTTAGCTGCAGAGTTAAGTTTTCAAGCCAGCTACAGACAGGCGTTTTGAAAGACACAGACACAGAGAGGGGGAATTTAAAGGGTGTTCATTCGCTCAGAGGCTTGAATATTTTACTGTGCCCATTCAGATCCAGGGAGGTGACCAAGGCAGGGGATGAATGGGTGACCCTCTGCCCACCACGATCTCTCTGTAGCATGCAGTGTAGAAATCCATTTAAAAAGGTGATTGAGTACACACGCGCGTGCGCACACACGCATCAACCTTCGTGCAGCTGGAAGGGATGCCTTTGTTTTCGGCTGGTGAGGCTGGATCTGTTGAACGGGTGCCTGACCCCTCCTTTTCTGGTCCCTGATCTCTAAGCCTGCCCCCAGTCACCATTTCCGGTCATCCCTAGTACCGAGACATTTTGTCCCAGGCCGTGTACAGTTCCGATTTTCCGAATCCTCCAGTGACTTTTTAAAAAACCGGCACAAACCGTGGGACTGGAAGTCCCGCAGGTTGAGTGATAAAAGGTGGCCCCCCTTCCGAAAATCATGTATCCGACCCGATGTACGTGTAAACTGCCAGGGAGCGACACAAATTCTTCCCACTACATTTTCATCATGTAAATGGCACCCTGAAAGCCTGACAAAACCCACTTAAATTTACCCAGTGAAATTTGAACCATTATGAACTTTTTCAGTCTGTTTGGGGAGGCTACTTCTTCCCACAAATATTTTAGGTAGCTGCTCCCCAACACAATATATTTGAAGGAGAATGAAGGCTGATGCTTCCTAGCATGTTGCTGATCACAAAGCAGGAATGACAATCTTTATGCTCTCCTGCCTCTCTTAATTGTCTGATAGAATCTAATTTCAACAGCAACTACTTCTTCTAAGAGATTTCTCTGCAGTTCACACACTGACAACATTTATTGTCAAACTCTTATCAGAGACTGTGTTTAAGTAATTCAAGAGACACATGATTTTTAAGGGGGAAAAAGCTTTATTGCTGACGATGACATGCTAGATGACAGCTCAGAGGGACACAGGCCAACTGATGACAGAAATGACAAAGTCCATTTGTGTAGCAGCTGAACTCAGTGGGTAAAGTTACTCCAACACACTTCATCTGTGAATAATAATGCCATAATAATAATACTAATATAACAACAATAATAGTGTTTACTTATAAATTATTTTTATTTATTTATTTAGAGTATTTATACCCGCTCTTCAGCCACAGAGGCTCTCAGAGCAGTTTACAAATGGTTAATTTAACAGTCAGGGTTACAATCTAAATAAGACATGACACATAAGGAAAAGGGAATGGCAGTAGGGGTAGGGATTAAATCCAGCACATACTGCTGGTTCTTCTCTCCTTCCAAGGGTAGGGTGGTGGCAAGTGGGATGGAGGGAGAGCCTTTCCTCTGCTTCTCAGGCCTGATGGAGGGAGAGCCTTTCCTCTGCTTCTCAGGCCTGATGGAGTTCTGCCAATCAACACCACCTTCACATAAATAATAAAGCATGCACAAAGCTGTTATTATTTATTTCATTAATTAATTTATACCCCTGCTTTCTCCCAATAATGGGACTCAAGCCAGCTAACACATTTAAAACAGCACAAATTAAAAATAATACAAAAGCATTAAACAATACAAAGCATTAATTTTACAGATAAACAAAATATATCTCTGCTCTCCTAATGTATCTTCTGTGATCATAATTGATCCAGGAAACTGCACATTGGTGAAAGGGCCTTCTCTGAGCATGTAAATACAAACAAGCCAAATTCTCTATATAGTACATGCCAAATGCAACTTAACCCCACATCCATGGGACTGTTATCTGTGTTTTCACTTATCTATATTAAAAAAAAAGTCCTCTAGGCATTTTTTATGTCCTCCAGTGTGATTCTTTGGTATGCTTCTGCCAGATGTTGGCCCGGAAGTCATTAATTTCAATAGGGTTTGTGATTATCCACGGTTTTATGTATCCATGGTAAGTCTGGGAATTTATCTGCTTTCATTTATGAGGCATTAGTTAGCACTGGGAATATTTGGAAATACATTTAGCTCCTTTTGTTGGCATTTATGTGTGTCTTGTACAGCATGGATATTTTTTACTCTCTTCAGTCGTTCTTCCCTTATTGTTATCAACTGCCATCATGTTAGCTTTGACAACCCCAAAAGCACAAGAACCTGTCTAATTTAAGAAGCTAAGCAGGGTCAGCCCTGTTTAGTACTTTGATGGGAGACTGCCAATGAATACCAGGTGCTATGGGCTATATTTTAGAGGAAGGAACTGGCAAAACAACCTGAGTATCCCTTGCCTAAGAAAACCCTATGAAATTAATGGGGTCACCATAAGGATAGATAACCTGAAGGCACAAATACAGGCACAAATGAGAGACCTCTAGGCCTCTCATCAACAGCCCTAATCAGCTCCCTTGAACAATTAATATTATTTGTGGCCCTCCTACCTATGCCTTTGGGGAAAGTCTGAAGAAGAATCTCATCTATGACTGAGAGATTTGCAAGTCTTAGGCAGTAAAACATCTGCCATCACCACCATATTGTTATCTCTACCCACACTTTCCAAAGGCAATACAGTAGAGGGAAGGATTCTCAGAAGACTCAGCCAATATGTGTCTCTGAGGTGGTCTTTCCTCCATCAGGCACTGTGAGAATTTCAAGGAGATCTCCTCTGCCACTGGCCTGACTGGTTTCCCAGAGAGCATGCTTTGCACCGAGAACTCCCAAAACAAGCAGCCCCATCAGATTGTTAGCACCAGTCATATTGCACTGAAACCCAATTGCAGATGGAGCTGCTTCAAAAGTGTAAAAGCCTCCTGAGGAAAAAGCCAAGGACAAGGGCCTGAGGGAGGTAGATGCATGAATCTACAAGACATCATCAGCTGATTGCTGTACAGGCATATCTCCGTTAACAAAGCCTCTAAGAAAGAAGCTCCTTTTTACAAAGTCTTTTTATGAATGCCCAGTCCCCACTTTCCCTCCTCAACCTCTGTCTAGCTGGAAGCTTTTTCATCACCACCAGCATTGGGAGGATGGTGAAGGAGGGCGGGAGAAACACAGATTTTTTGGTAAGCAAAGGAATCTTGTAGAGAGAGAGAAAATTGTAGCACAAGCTTTGGTGGACTTAGTCTACTTCCTCAGAGACAAATCTGTAGCATAAACTTTTATAGAGTAAGTATACAGAAGCTTATGCTACAATTTTCTCTCAGTTAGTCTCGGAAGTGCTACAAGATCCCTAATATTCCAGACTAACACTGCTCTGTCTTTGAATTCTATCCCTATGGAAAGCACCAGATGTTTGGTGTTAGGTTGCAGCAGATGTCTGTAGTAAATACAGTTGTCCCTTCATATTTGCTGCGGTTTGGTTCCAGGACCCCCTGTGGATACCAAAATTTGTGAATACTCAAGTCCCATTATATGCAATGGCATAGCAAAATGGTGTCCTTTATATAAGATGGCAAAATCAAGGTCTGCTTTTTGGATTATTATTTTTTAAAGAATATTTTCAAGCAGTGAATACTTAAATCCGTGAATGAGGAGGGACAACTGTAGTGTAATAAACCCTGAAATGGGAAAGGATGGGGTAACAAAGACATAAATACACACGTTTCTGGTTCGGCTCACACTTCATGCAGTGTTTTTTTGCAGCGTTTAAAAATCTTGTTTTAAAAAAATTCTGCCCATGCCAATACACCCCACTATCCCTCTACTGTAAACTGAAGTGGGTGCATGCTTGAAGCAGCCACGACTTACAAGAGATCTTTACTTGACTATTTGTGTACCAATGACTGGGTGATATGCCCGCCCCTGCACCATAGCAACTTGTGGAACAATATCATACCAGACCCCTCCTCCCCCACACATACCCCCAGCCTCAAGCTGTGATACCTAGCTATAATGTTGTATTTCCTGTATTATGTGACTCTCCTCATATGTAACCAAGCCCTCCCCGGCTTGTTCAGCACACGCACTGTTTTCTTTTTATGTATGTATGTATATCTTCTCATACTGTTTAATTATATTAATGCTATAGATTTTCCTTGTTTTTTTGTTCTGGAAGAGTTTATTTCGGATGTTTCGCCGGCATCTGTGGCTGGCATCTTCAGAGAATGGTTGGGTAGGAGTGTGTGTGTGAGGTTATATACTGTGAACCCCTGTTGGGGAGGATATGTAAATTTGTGTATTTGAATGGCTAGTTTCTGGGTGGAGATATGCAAGGAGGTTTAGTGTCTGTTTGGCTAATGGTTGGTTGATGGCCCATTATCTGCTGGAAATCCCCCTGTCCCTGGGTGGAGTTCATTTGCAAGTGTTGAGTTTTGATTCTATTGTTTTTCAAAACTGGAAGCCAGATTTTGTTTACTTTTAGAGTTTCTTCTTTCCTGTTGAAATTGTTCAGGGTGTTTGTGGATTTCAATAGCTTCTCTGTGCATTTTGACATGAAAAGTCAGAAATAAACTCTTCTAGAACACGGCCTCACAGCCTGGAAAAAAACCAAGGAAAATCTATGGATGCTGGCCATGAAAGCCTTCGACTTCACATATATTAACTCTGTTATCTCCTTTGCACTGGACAAACAGTCATGAGACTATGTTTTTCAAGTTAATTTTTTTTTATTATAATTTTTTTTTTAAAAAAAAGAGACCTGTCACACCAAGCTAAACCTGATTGCGGGTTTTCGTCCAAAGTTATCCCCTACAAAGCCACCCTGAACCTTGTTTCCCTGGAAAGAAACCAAAGCCGAAGACTGCAACATGCTGGCTTCTGTTTGGGCTGCTCAGGTGTGGGGAAGAGCAGCCAAAAACAGGGCAGTTGAGGAGATTACCACACTGCATTGTTATAGTCTATTATTCCATTTTAACTGCTCTGACTGCCTTCTGTGTAATTCTGGATTTGTAGTTTGGGGAGGGACATTTAGGACTCTCACCCAGAGAGCTCTTAAGCCTCACTAAACCACAAACCCTAGAATCCTACAGGAGGTAGCCAGAGCCTTTAAAGTGGAATAATAGTGTTATAACCGTGTAGTGTGATAATCTCCATGAGAAAGTTTGGGAACTTTCAAAAAATCCCTCGCATTTTTTCTCAGGCTGTCTAATAAACTGCCTGATTACGTCCAAGGAGCTTTAGCCCTGTACTCCCTCGAAGGCATGGATGAGAATGCTCAACCCCCTCCCGTATTTTCTTCTTTAAAAACTATATTTTTTCCTCCTGTGTTTGGCCGGATAGCAAACAAGGGCTCACTCAATAAACTCAGCTACCGGCGCTGCTGCAAACACCTTCCACGTAGGTCTTTCTGACGTTGCTGGTCGATAAGAGAGAAAGAGCGAGAGAGCGCCCGATGGTGGGGGGAGGGAAGCAAAACCGGCCAATCAGCAGCCGGCCTTTAGAGCAACGGCGCGAGCATTGGCTGTTGGAGTCGCCTTGGGGCCCTTTTGTTTTGAGGTGGGTGGGTGGAGCTTGAGGGAACGAGCTCAGTGCGCAGGCGCGCTCCCTTCCCTTCCTTGGCTCGCTTGTGGTCCGCGGAGGTTGACGCGTCACATTCCTCCTCCTCGGCGAGTCAGGGCTCCGGCGAGAGCGGGCGGCGCCGAGAGAAGCGGCGGGCGAGCGGCCGGCCGGCCGGCGGGCGAGGGCTTGAGGCATCCTCCGTCGGTGAAGCCCGTCCTGTGGAAGGGCGGCCCTCGGCTCCGCTCCGTCCCTCGCCAGCGCCGCCGGGAGGATGCGCCGCCGCCCCCTGGCCCGGAGAGGCAGACGGGGGAGACGATGAAGGAGCTGCCCCGTCGGCTTCTGTTACTGGCCTCTTGCTTCCTTCTGGGCACCTTGCTGAGGTGAGGTCTAAGGACACCCGGGTTTCGGGCGGGCGGGCGGGGACGGTGAGGGAGTCCCGGGGCCTTTCTTCAGTCTCGAGTTCCTGGCCCCCGGAACGTACCCATTTAGGCTTGTGGTTTTCTCTCCCCTGCTTCCGAAGCCCTCTCCAACCCCTTCCCCAAGCAACCCGAACTAGTAACGCACCTTTGTATGAGAAGCTAAAGTTTAAACTCCGGCTCAGCCCCAGAACCTGTTTTTTTCGGAGTCTGTAGTAGAGAGGAGGTCACGCCCCCTGATTTTTCCCATAATATCTACAACCAACCTGTCTGGCTGTATTGCCTTGCCATAATGCCTACAACCAACCTGCCTTGCCATAATGCTTTCCCATAATGTCTCCAACCAACCTGCCTTGCCATAATGCTTTGCCATAATGCTTACAACCAACCTGTTTTGCCATAATGCCTTACCATAATGTCTCCAACCAACCTGCCTTGCCATAATGCTTTGCCATAATGTCTACAACCAACCTGCCTTGCCATAATGCCTTACCATAATGTCTTCAACCAACCTGCCTTGCCATAATGCCTTGCCATAATGCCTGCAACCAACCTGCCTTGCCATAATGTCTACAACCAACCTGCCTTGCCATAATGCTTTGCTATAATGTCTTCAACCAACCTGTCTTGCCATAATGCCTTGCCATAGTGTTTACAACCAATCTGTCTTGCCGTAATGTCTTGCCATAACGTCTACACCCAACTTGTCTTGAGCTCAGATCAGTGGGGTATTGATAATTCTAGCCATAAACTCCCAGGCCAGGAGAGTCCAAAAAAAGCAGACACTTGGGTTGAACTTTATAGAGTAGTATGTACATGTATAAATGTCTACACAGCTGCCCTGTCAACTGGAGGCTGCTCTTTCTGGCAGTTTGCAAGAACTGAGCCTTTATACATGGTGATAGGGCAGGGTGACAGGATTGGGATTCAGTTAGGCTGGTATTGGTAGTGTGTCTCTTTCCAGCTGTCTCCGTGCCTGAAGTTCTCTCAGATGTTTATTTTCCACAAACGTAATGGGTTGGGGATTAGTTTTGTGCAGTAGGGAGATGTCCTGTGTAACTGACAGGATTGCACCTATGCATCCTCTACTTAGGTGCACAATATGGGCTCCTTGATTTTCTAAGGAACTTAACGCAATCTAGTTCTTTTGTAGACATTTTAGTGCAACTACAAGAAAGACATGGGACAAATCAACTCCAGCTCTTATCATGGGTAAATATGATTTAATGGTTGGTGAAACTAGTCTTGTGTTCGGAGCTTAGTACTGGAAATGTATAACCTATTCCAAAGAAGTAGGTTGAACAGGAAAGGAGGAGTAGAATTAGATGTCAAAGATACGTTTGCCTGTGAGGAGATCTGTGGCTTAGAGCATGGAAAAGAGGTAAGGAACATTTTGCTAAAAATTAAATGCGAGAAACAACAGTGATCTCATTTTGGGCATCTACTATAGACCCCTCAGTCAGACTTAAGATTTGGGTGATGCCTTCCTAAAAGAAATTATCAAATATTGAAGATGGAGAGGGAGAGAGAGAAGAGTAGTAATGGGAGACTTTGACTATGTTATATTTGTGGAAAGCATACTCTCCCAACAAATTCCTCATTTACTTAGTGACAATTTCATTGTATATAAGGTGGGGGAACCAACAAGGGAATTGGCTATCTTGGATTTGATGCTCATCGACAGAAATGAATTGCTCAATGAGGTGGAAATAGTTGGAGCCTTGCGGGGAAGTGACCATGATCTCTTGGGATTTGTTATACAGAGGAAAGGGGAAGCCAGACATACAATCTGGACTTCAGGAAAGTTTTTTTAAGTAAGCTTAGGGAAGTATTGGGGGAGATCCTATGGTCAGAAATGCTCAGAGGGACAATTCCAATGAGGAAGAAAAGTGGGAAGTGTCTAGAAACCAGAGCAGATGTACAGAGAACTTTCAGATCTTCTGAAATTTAAAAAGGACATATACTTTATAAGAAATGGAAAAAGGGAGAAACTACCAAAGAGAAATGCAAACAAGTAGTCAGAGAAATTAAAGCTTAGAGTGAGCCCAGGCTCACTAGAGAAGTTTAAAATAATAAAGGGAGAGTTGGCTATGTTCAGTGCAAGAGGAAGGACAGGGAAATACTAGGGGCACTGTATAGAGAAGATGCTGAAATACTAATGGGACAGAAAAAAGGCCAAATTGTTTAATAATGTCTTTGTCTCAGTCTTCTTCCAAAAGGAAGATAGTGCTCTAACTAGAGAAAAAATAAGGGGTCTAAAACCAAGAACAGGTAAAGAAGTAATAAAGGAATACATAGCTACTCTAAATGATTTCCAAGTCTCCAGGGCTAGATGAGCTGGATCCAAGAGCACTAAAAGAATTTGCAGATGTAATATCACTGACACTGTCAATAATCTTAAAGAGTTCTTGGAGGACAGGAGAGGTTGCGGCAGTTTGGAGGAGGGTAGATGTTGTTCGTATCTTCAAGAAGGGCAAAAAAGAGGACCCAAGCAACTACTAACCTATCAGTTTGATGTCGAAACCAGGAAAGGTTATAGAACAGAAAATTGAAATAGTCAGCTTGTGTGCATTTAGAAAGGACTGTTGTGATGGTTCAGAGTCAGCATGGGTTTCTCAAAACCAAATCATGCCAACGTAATCTTACTTCTTTTCTGGACAAAGTTACAAACTTGGTATATCAGGAGAGTGCTGTAGATTTAGTATATGTTGAATTTAGTAAGGCTTTTAGCAAGATCTCCCATTATATTCTTGTGGGCAAGTTGGTGAGTTGTGGGCTAGACAGTGTTACAGTCAGGTGTATCTAGAATTGATTGACAAATAGAACTCAGAGAATACTCACCAATGATTGCTCTTCATCTTGGAGAGCAGTGACTAGAGGGGTGCCTCAGGGTTTTGTCCTAGGCCCAGTGTTGTTTAACATGTTTATCAATGACTTAGATGATGGAATAGAAGGCATGCTTATCAAATTTGCAGATGATAACAAATGGTGTGAGGAGCAAATACCCCAGAGGACTGGAACAGAATTCAAAATGAACTTGACTGATTAGAGATCTGGAACATAACTAACCCAATAAATTTCTGCAGTGATAAATGTAAGCTGCTCCATATAGGCAGGAAAGATGAAATGCACAAATATAGGATGGGTGACACCTGGCTTGAAAGCAGTGCATGTGAAAAGGATCTAGGTGTCTTAGTAGACCACAGGCTAAATGTAAGTCAACAGTGTGATGGGGCAGCCAAAAAAGGCTATGTAATTCTGGGCTGCATGAACAATTTACAGTGTCCAGATCAAGGGAAGTATTGTGGCAGTTATCCGTGGTTGGTGACAGTGTGAGGGGGTGGGCGGTGAGGGAAGGGAGGAGGCTTCTGGATGGCTTCCATGCCGGAAATGGCAAAGGGAATCATAGAATCATAGAATTGCACAGTTGGAAGAGACCACGAGGGCCATCCAGTCCAACCCCCTGCCATGCAGGAAATCACCATCAAAGCATCCCCGACAGATGGCCATCCAGCCTCTGTTTAAAGACCTCCAAGGAAGGAGACCCACCACGCTCTGAGGGAGTGCGTTCCACTGCCAAACAGCTCTTACTGTCAAAAAGTTCCTCCTAATGTTGAGGTGGAATCTCTGCTCCTGGAGCTTGCATCCATTGCTCCATGTTCCAGTCTCTTGAGCAGCAGAAAACAAGCTTGCTCCATCCTCAACGTGACACCCCTTCAAATACTTAAACAGGGCTATCATATCGCCTTTTAACCATCTTTTTTCCAGGCTAAACATACCCAGCTCCCTAAGTCTCTCCTCATAAGTCATGGTTTCCAGACCTTTCACCATTTTAGTCACCCTCCTCTGGACACGCTCCAATTTGTCAATATCCTTTTTGAATTGTGGTGCCCAGAACTGGACACAGTATTCTAGGTGAGGTCTGACCAAGGCAGAATAGAGTGGCACTATTACTTCCCTTGATCTGGACACTATACTTCTATTGATGCAGCCCAAAATCCCATTGGCCTTTTTAGCTGCCGCATCACACTGTTGACTCATGTTCAACTTGTGGTCTACTAGGACTCCTAGATCCCTTTCGCACGTAGTCTCATTCAGCCAGGTCCCACCTATCCTATATCTGTGCATTTCATTTTTTCTCCCTAAGTGCAGTACCTTACATTTCTCCATATTGAATTTCATTTTGTTAGCTTTGACCCAGCTCTCCAGTTTATCCAGGTCATCTTGAATTTTGATCCTGTCCTCCAGGGTATTAGCTACTCCTCCTAAATTGGTGTCATCTGCAAATTTGGTAAGTATGCCCCTAATTCCCTCATCCAAGTCATTGATAAAGATGTTGAATAGCACTGGGCCCAGGACAGAACCCTGTGGCACTCCACTGGTCACATCTTTCCAAGATGAAGAGGAGCCACTGCTGAGCACCCTTTGGGTTCAGCTGGTCAACCAATTACAAATCCATTGAACAGTTAACTTGTCTAGTCCACAGTTTACAAGCTTGTTTGCAAGAATGTCATGGGGAACCTTGTCAAAGGACTTACTGAAATCAAGGTATGTGATGTCCACAGCGTTTCCTTCATCTACCAAGCTGGCAGTTTTATCAAAAAAAGAGATCAGATTAGTCTGGCATGACTTGTTACTCTGAAACCCATGTTGACTTTTTGGGATTATGGCATTGCCTTCTAAATGTTCACAGACTCTCTGTTTAATGATCTCTAGAATCTTCCCTGGTATTGATGTCAGACTAACTGGATGATAATTGTTGGGATCCTCTTTTTTCCCCTTTTTGAAGATGGGGACAATGTTTGCCCTCCTCCAGTCTGCTGGGACTTCTCCTGTTCTCCAGGGAGGGGAGGAGAGGTCTCGCCTCCTTTCTCTCTTCGCTTCTCCCTCCCATGGCTCCGATGGTGACGGTAGGACAAAAGGAGGGGAGGAGGATGTCTCTTCTCCCTTCACCCCCATGGCTCTGGTGGCTCTGATGGCAACATGAGGGTGAAGGGATGGGAGCAGAGGTCTCACCTTCCTTCTCCCTTTGCCCCCACCCCATGGCTCCGATGGAAGCAGGAGGACAAAGGGTAAAGAGGAGGATGTCTCTTTTCCCTTCACCCCCCTCCTATGGCTCTGGTAGCTCCGATGGCAACAGGAGGGCGAAGGGATGGGAGGAGAGGTCTCATCTCCCTTCTCCCTCCCCCCATGGCTCCGGTGGCTCCGATGGCGATGGGAGGGCAAAAGAAGGGGAGGAGTAGGTCTTGCCTCCCTTCACCCCCCATGGCTCTAGTGGCTCCAATGGCAACGGGAGCGCAAAGGGAGGGGCGGGGGAAGCCTTGCCTCCCTTTAACCTCTCCCCATGGCTCCGGCGGCTCCAATGGCGACGGGAGGGCATAGGGAGGGGAGGAGAGGCTCACTTCACTTCTCCCACCCCCTATGGCTCCAGTGGCGATGGGAGGGCAAAGGGGAGGGGGGAGGAGGTCTCACCTCCCTCCCCCCCCATGGCTCTGGTTGCTCCAATGGTTACAGGAGGACAAAGGGAGGGAAGGCGAGGTCTCGCTTCTTCCTTCGCCCGATGGGATGGCTTCCATGGCAGCAATGGCGACCCGGGGAGGCGTTCGCTATTATCAGCAGGGCCCTCAGAACTAATCCCCCGTGAATACAGGGATCCTACTGTAGCCCACTCTATTCTGCTTGGCTCAGACCTAACTTGGAATACTGCGTCCAGTTCTGAGCACCATAGTTCAAGAAGGATATTGAGAATGTAGTCTAAGGCCTTGAAACAAGGCTTTATAAGGAACAACTCAGAGAGCTGGGTACGTTTAGCTTGGAGAAGAGAATATTGAGAGGCGCATGAATGATAGCTGAAGGGATGTCATGTAGAAGATGAAGCAGGCTTGTTTTCTGCTGATCCAAAGGCTAGAACACAAGCCAGTAGATTCAGATGTCAAGAAAAGAGATTCCATCTAAACATTAGGAAGAACTTTTTTTTTTAAAACTGTAATAGCTGTTTGATAGTGGAATGGACAGGCCCAGGAATGGTGGTGGGGAGGGTGGAATTCCCTCCTTTGGAGGTCTTTAAACAGAAGCTGGGTGTACATCTTTCAAAGGTGCTTTTGTTGTGTACTTCTGCATGGTAAAGAGATGGACTAGATGGCCCTTCTAGTCCCTTCTAACACCAAGATTCTATGAAATCTGATCAAAGAAAGATATGATTAATCTTACAGCCTATTCTAATAATAAGGGTCACGAAGAAGTTTTTTTCTGTCTTCGCATCAGAATATTCTTATCCAGTAGAACTGTTTTGGCTAGTTAAGTGGCTGTTACGCTTTAGACCTGAAGGTAGTGTGGATGAGCTCTCAGAAACCTACTGTGATGAATTTGCAACAAATTTGCTGATAAAATTGTTGTATTAATTCTGACAGTGACTCACTGAAAGAGGTAATTGAAGCGGATGAGATCCATGTCCAGCATGGCTGATCAGAGTTACTACGAGAAGGCTGGCTGATTCAGTGGTGGCAGTTTTGAATGCTTTCTTGAAAGAGAGTTACATTCCAGCTTCTCTGAAATAAGCAGTTGTAAGACACCTGTTGAAGAATTCTTCTTTGGGCTTTACCACCCTACATAACTATCAGGCAGCTTCTGATTTTCCTTTTTAAAAGTGAAAACATGAGTGTTGGCAACATCTTTCCATGCTTTCTTGGCTAAAGCTGTTTATTTGGATCCATTCCAACCTGGGATTCAGCCTGGCTTGGGAATGGAAACAGTGTTAGAAAGATGATCTATGCTGGGAATTGGAGACATGGGAATTTGATGGTATCAATCATTGTATCCTTTTTTTATTTTAAATTGTTTATTTATTAGTTTTGACACAAACAGTATAATTCACAACCAAAGTACTACAGAAAGGAAAACAGGAACGAAAAAAGGAGAAAGATGTACATATATATAGAGATCTCTCTGGCTTTTCTTCACAAATGAAGATTCAGGAAGGACTCATCCCGCGCTTTCTGCAAGCGCGCTGATGACTAAAAAGGCCAATCCGAGATAAACAAGTCCGGTTGCAAAAAGCACAGCAGAAGGTCTCCTTGGGTGATGTTTTTGGGTTGTGATTCTTTCTGCGTTGTCGTTTCTCTTCAAGACTTGTTCGTCGTGAGTTCTCAAATAAGGCTGCAGCATTGTGGATAGTGCGTCTCCATGCCTCCCGATGTGAGGCCAGGGCGGACCACTGTTGGTGATCAATTTGGCCAAGCCTGAGATGTTGTTTCAGGGAGTCTTTGTATCGCTTTTTTGGAGCGCCCCTCTTACGCTGACCCGTGGCGAGTTCACCGTAGAGTAGTATTTTTGGGAGGCGATGGTCCTCCATCCTAGAAACGTGCCCTGCCCAGCGCAGCTGTGTTCTCAATATCATGGCCTCAATGCTGGTGATCCCTGCTTGCTCAAGGACAGCAACATTCGTCACATAGTCAGTCCAGTGTATATTTAGGATTGTGCGTAGACAGCGCTGATGAAAGCGCTCGAGGAATCGTAGGTGGTGGCGATAGGTGACCCATGTTTCAGATCCATAAAGGAGGATAGACAGTACGATGGCTCTACACACGTGTATAACTAACTGTAAACCTATACTAAATCTGAAACGCAGTACTGAAACACTGCCTAAAACAATAAAAGGTAATGTTTGTGAGTAAAACACAAACATTAAATAAAACACAAAAGGGCTCTGACCCCCCCATTTAAACTAAAGAAAAAAAAAACGGAAAGAAAAAAATGCATTATTGTACCATTACAGAATCAACTAAATAAGCCTACTAGAATTACTAGTAGCCATAGCCACAGATTATTACATCATTAGATTTATTATTGCTAATCATTGAATCCTCTTTAATTATTGGGGTCATTGTGGTTATTCTATCCTTACGTGGGTGAAGGTTCCCAGAAGGCTGTGCTGTGGCCTGTTGTTGGATCTCTTTAGATTATAGGGCCCCCTAGGATTCAGTATTATTCTTTATGCCTTCCAGCATGTGTGTAAACCTGCCAGAGGTGGTCATCCAGAGATTTGGCATTGGGTCTCACCACTATACTCATGAAACTCATCTTCCTCCTTTTTTTAAACTGATGATAAGGAGCTCATGAAATCCTGGTTCACTGTCTGGATGCAATGCAGGATTGGATGTTGATGAACAAGCTGAGGCTCAGTTCATACAAGAAAAACATTGTGGGAATTTCTGGGTAAGATGGCCAAACATTGGTAGCACCAGTTACATGCTGCTTCAGCTTGCAAGATGTATTAATATCTTTATGCTAATAAAGGTACATAAGGATCCCACAGGGACAGTTTTGTAGCCCCCTAGATATCCCCCAGGCTTGGCAGGTTTTGAGGGGTGTCAGACAGGCACATGCCTGGGGATTTACATCATGCCTCATGGCAGAGCTGAATTAATGCCTTAAAGGCTTCCAAGGTCAGTGAAGAGAGATGCTCCTTCAAACAAGGGATTAATTAAGCCATGATTACTGGGACTTTTGATGACCCATGTTGAAAAGAGAAGGAGGGACCCCCCACCTGGCTGGAAATCATCAAATTAATTTGTGAGTACAAATAATCTTGCGCTATAAGTAACTCAGGCCTGGCCACCATTATCAAATCAGTTGTAAACCAAAACTACTTTGGCTCAGATACTTCTTCAGATCACAATACAATTACAATGGCCCTGAAAATTGAACAAACAGATTTTAGATGGAGACTTAATGAATACTGTCTCTTGAAGACTGAAATATTATAATGATATAGAAAAGGATTTGAGAGAGTTTTTTGAACTGAACTTAAATAAGGAAACTTATCTTAGGACAGTCTGGGATACAAGTAAAACTTTTATGGGGAGATAATTTATAAAATATGGCTCAAGATTGAAAAAAGATAGGGAAAAAAATAAAGTGGGCTCTCAGTATGCACTGGGGGGTGGTTCTAGTACCCACTGTGGATAGATAACAAAAACCATGAATGCTCAAGTCCAGTTATATACAGTGGTGTGGTAAAATGGTGCCCCTTATATAAAATGGCAAACAGCAAGGTTTGCTTTTTGGAATTTTTTGAGGAGAGAATATTTTTTGAATCTGTGGATTATTGAATATGTGGACATATTCCACATCTGTAAAGGTTCAGTCTAAACTTCAAATCACTCAGACAATAGTCACTATTAAAGTGTTTTATTGCAAAGGCATCAAAGTGAACGTCATCAATTCATTGGCAGATCTAAAGGTTCAAAGCATCAGTTCTAGGTTATACAGAGGCTTGACTTTAGGTTTCCACCCCCTCCTGGGCAGGGGCTTGACTTTCATTTTCCCACTTTCTTGGGTACATATTCCATTCCTGCCAATTCCCGCATCTTCTTCCCAGGCAGCTCACTTCTGCATGGCCTTGAGATGCCTGCACTGTAGGCTTCCAGTACACACACATTCCATGCCCAATCGCTTAGCAACCCTATTCCCCCCTCCTGCTCTCCATGGTAGGTACCTGGCTGGACTCAAAGCCCAAGACAGAAGGCTACCTGACATTCTGTCCCCCCCACAAAGCCAGCACTACCCAACATGCCATAATGCTCCCAAAATAATAACAGCTATCAAAAAAACAACTAGCGGTAAATAAGACAAAGCAAGTAAAAAACAATGCAATGCATAGGAATCAGAACCTATACAGAAAATAGGATAAACAACCAAATGTCCATCACCCTGGCTTGTCAGGGAAGCGCTTGTGGAACTTCTTCACCAACTGAGGGGCTCTTACATGGGCACAGTCCACCCACTTGGTGTGGCCAAGAGGCAGATGTTTCCAGTTCAGATCTGATTGGCCTACCTCCCCCAATGGCATAGGTTCTAAGTCCCTTCCATAAATCACTTTAAAGGGTGAGTGTCCAGTATTTTGATGTACAGCATTATGTATGCCATTTCTGCAAAGGGAAAGAGGGCTACCCAGTCAGACTGCTGGAAATTAATATAACAGTGTAAATATTGCTCCACAATCATGCTAATTTGTTCCATCTGCTCATCAGTCTGTGGATGATGGAAACTACTGAGACCCAATTCAACTCCCAGCAGTTTAACAAATGCTTGCCAAACTGGGAAGTGAACTGTGCCCCTCTGTCCGAGATGACCTTGCTTGGCACCCCATGGAGTCTGTAAATGTGCTGCACAAACAATTTAGCCAGCTGCTGGGCAGTAGGTATACTCTTGCAAGCCACCAAGTGAGCTTGTTTCAAAAACAGGTTGGTAACTACCCATATTACTGTTTTCTTTTTAAAATTTCTGATCGTTCCATTATGAAGTCCATACTAATCACCTCCCAGGGTTTTGAGAGGGTTTTGTGACATCCCTTTACATAGTCCTCCATATCTTTTCTCATTTTGGGCCACCAAAATGACCTTCTCACCAAATGTAAAGTTTTTACTTAATCAAAGTGTCCAGCAGTTTTAGCATCTAATTGTCTAATTTGTGGCTCTGTTGAAGTACCTGTGCTCTCAATTGTTCTGGCACATAGATATTATCCTCTCTAACAGCTAGTCCCCCTTTCAGGGTGAGTTTATTTACATTGTCTTTTTGTACCAGGAATCAGTGGACAGAGCTTTTTCAAACTGCTCTTTCCATCCTGGCTCCAGTGAATGTGTCTCAGTATCTGCACATGTCTGACTTTGGGTGACTTCCAAGCAGCAGAGAGAGACATTCTATGTCAAAATCAGTGAACCTGATATTTTTCATTTGCACATGGAGCAGATTCTTTGTAAAACTGGTAGCTCATTTTCCCATTCAAGACCAAACCAACCTAAAATATTTTACATAACTTCGGGGATAACCTACAGCAGGGGTAACTAACAAACCCATTTTTCCTGGCTGCTGTGAAAACTTCATTTAAGCTTAGTGGAAACAGAAATGGCAGGATGGGTAGCAGATGTTACCAACTCTGCTAATAAGGACAGTGTTGGCGCTTTCATTTATGAGCTGTGGCTCTGTGGTATTTTAATCCGGAAGTCCCATTATTTTCAATGGTATTCGCTGTTCTCAGTATCCATGGTCCCCCCTGGAACCAATCCCCCATGGATATGCGGGCCCTACTGTATACTTACCGTATTTCAGTATCTGTTTGTTGCATGTGATAAAAAGTTCCTTTTGAGCTTGCACATCCTGTTTTTCCTGTTCTGTACATTTTATCCAGACTAGAAGGTGTAAGGTGCTACCTGTAGAGCATTTTTATGTAGTTCTCTTTCAAATTTTGATATAATGTAAATTTGTGAATGTTTTTCCACAATGTTTCCCATTGTTCTAATTCAATAGTATGATCTATATCTTGAGCCCATTTTATCATCTGTTCTTTAATGGTTTCTTGTCCTAAATCTCTCTCTGAAAGAATATTTATAGTATCTTGCTTCCTGTTTTTCTTCAGCCAAAGTTACAGTGTCTAATTCATTTTCCCCTGTTTCATAATCTTCTAATTTGAGGTCCATTTTGAATTTTTCATATATTTGTTTGTACAGTCGTCCCTTCACATTCGCGGGGGTTCCGTTCCGCGGACCCCCGCGAATGTGAAAAATCCGCGAATAACAAACACCCCTCCCCCCTCCCCAGGCCTTCGCGGGGCCTTGCTAGGCCCCGCGGAGGTCTCCCCGGCCCTCCCTCCCTCCCTCCCCAGGCCTTCGCGGGGCCTTCCTAGGCCCCGCGGAGGCCTCCCCGGCCCTCCCTCCCTCCCTCCCCAGGCCTTCGCGGGGCCTTCCTAGGCCCCACGGAGGTCTCCCCGGCCCTCCCTCCCTCCCTCCCCAGGCCTTCGCGGGGCCTTGCTAGCCCCCACGGAGGCCTCCCCGGCCCTTCCTCCCTCCCTCCCCAGGCCTTCGCGGGGCCTTGCTAGGCCCCGCGGAGGTCTCCCCGGCCCTTCCTCCGTCCCTGCCCAGGCCTTCGCGGGGCCTTGCTAGGCCCCGCGGAGGCCTCCCTGGCCCTCCCTCCCTCCCTGCCCAGGCCTTTGCGGGGCCTTCCTAGGCCCCACGGAGGTCTCCCCGGCCCTCCCTCCCGCCCTCCCCAGGCCTTCGCGGGGCCTTGCTAGGCCCCGCGGAGGTCTCCCCGGCCCTCCCTCCCTCCCTGCCCAGGCCTTCGTGGGGCCTTGCTAGGCCCCGCGAAGGTCTCCCCGGCCCTCCCTCCCTCCCTCCCCAGGCCTTCGCGGGGCCTTGCTAGGCCCCGCGGAGGTCTCCCCGGCCCTTACCCCTCCCTCCCCAGGCCTTCGCGGGGCTTCCGGGGGTCCCGCGAAGGCCTCCCCACCCCTCCCCAGGCCTTCACGGGGCCTCCGGAGGGCCTCCGGGGGTCCCGCGAAGGTCTTCGCACCGCTCCCCAGGTCTTCGCGGGGCCTCCGGAGGGCCTCCGGGGGTCCCGCGAAGGCCTCCCCACCCCTCCCCAGGCCTTCGCGGGGCCTCCGGAGGGCCTCCGGGGGTCCCGCAAAGGCCTCCCCCCCCTCCCCAGGCCTTCGCGGGGCCTCCGGAGGGCCTCCGGGGGTCCCGCAAAGGCCTTTGCACCGCTCCCCAGGCCTTCGCGGGGCCTCCGGAGGGCCTCCGGGGGTCCCGCGAAGGCCTCCCCACCCCTCCCCAGGCCTTCGCGGGGCCTCCGGAGGGCCTCCGGGGGTCCCGCGAAGGCCTCCCCACCCCTCCCCAGGCCTTCGCGGGGCCTCCGGAGGGCCTCCGGGGGTCCCGCGAAGGCCTCCCCACCCCTCCCCAGGCCTTCGCGGGGCCTCCGGAGGGCCTCCGGGGGTCCCGCGAAGGCCTCCGCACCGCTCCCCAGGCCTTCGCGGGGCCTCCGGAGGGCCTCCGGGGGTCCCGCGAAGGCCTCCCCACCCCTCATCAGGCCTTCGCGGGGCCTCCGGAGGGCCTCCGGGCGTCCCGCGAAGGCCTCCCCCCCTCCCTAGGTCTTTCACGGGGCCTCTGGAGGCCCCGTGTCGCGGTTTTGGGGGGGCCCGGGGGGGCCCTCGCAAAACCGCGAATAACCGAAACCGCGAATGTCAAGTTCGCGAATGTGGAGGGACAACTGTATAAGAACCAATTCATTTTATGGCCTGTTTCTTCCACTTGCTCTCTTAGAATCATAGAACTGGAACGGCTATGCAAGCTTTTATTTTTATTCTGAATTTGCCCAGTTCATCTTTAAGTAGGACATATTGATATTTTAGCCAGTTCACTCCCTCTGATTTGTTTCTTTCACAAAAGCCTCTTTCGTTGATATCCAAAGAGGGATTTTCTTATAAAATCTTTTTTTTTGTTCTGTTGAAACTTTCAGAGGAGCTCATTTAATAAAATGGCTGTCAAATTCTTTGTTAATTTTTATTTTGTCATACCAAAGGTATGCATGCCAGCCGAATCTTAGATTGTGGCGCTCTAGCAGTAGTAATCTCTTGTTTTTTAATGATATCTACTCCTTGATTCAAGACAGGCTACATGCTTGATAGTACAGCCGTAGATCTGGTAATGCACAGCCACCTCTTTCTTTTCTATCTGTTAGGAGTCTCCACTTAATTCTCAATCTCTTCCCTGCCCATATAAATTTCATTAATTCTGCTTGCCATAAAATGAAGACTTTTTGATTTAATATAATGGGCAAGTTCTGGAAAAGAAACCTTAATTTAGGTAGTACATTCATTTTATTAGAGGCAATTCTTCCTAGTAAAGATAGTTGAAGATTATCAGATTTTTTTATTTATTTCCACACCCTATTATAATTGTTCTTGAATAAGTCCGCATTTCTCTTTGTGATCCAAATACCAAGATATCTTACCCCGCCCCCAAATTTGGTCCAGATTTCTTGCTTAAAGACAGTCCTTCTATTTTTGTGATATTTTTTGTTAGAACTGTTTTTTTCTTGTTTACTCTAAAGCCAGATAGCTCTTCAAAATCTTTTAGTACTGCCACTAATTCATCTATATGTTCTAAGGGTTCTTCCAGAAAGATCACCAGATCATCTGCGAACGCTTTAAGATTGAATTTATGTCCTTTGATGTTGGTTCCTTTGATTTTTGATTTTGCTCTGATATATGAATAGTATAAAGATGAGTTCAGGCTTGTAAATCAATTGTAGGAAGATATAATGTGAAGCAGTGCTAATGTAAAAAAAAAGTTGGTTGTCAACAGGAAGTAAATGATAGAGAAGGAAAGCTTAGACGGATTGGACAATATAGGTATTTGTGCTTATTTGTACTGTTAGGGTACTATGTTATGTTGCTTACAGACTCACTGTTTTATAATCTGTTCGTGTGTGTGTGTGTGTGTGTGTGTGTGTTTCCTGGTGTTGAAGATCCTTCTTTTCCAACTCACCTCTTTTTCTGAATAGATAACATTTCCCTGACTTTGGCCTCGTGTTACTTCCCTTGTTCTCCCACATTTTTCAAAAATGGAGGATCTGAGACTTGCATCAGTTCTATAGTACCCAAGCATGCAGTTCATCTGGCCCTGAATATTTCAATTCATTTAAGAAAGCCCACAAACTCCTAACCAGTCTTTTACTGCATGTCTGGCAGCTCACCATTTTTTGCTTCTAACATGGAATTGTAAACAGTTCTTTTTTGAGAGAAAACAAAATAGAATTTGATCAGGTAATTTTAAGAGATTGGCTTTTGATCAAATGCTGACTCATAGTGTCACATAAGACATAAATGCACCTTTCAGTCCATTTGTATTAAATATGGATCTTATATTTAACAGTTTTCCCAGCTGGCATGTCTCTTGTAAAGAAGGTCCTTCATCTGCATATTTGTTTTCAACAAATGAGAACTCTCCCTTGGCAAGCATGGATGAGAACATCCAGGAAAAGGTAAGTACATAAAGAGTAGTGGTTTGATGTGATGTTGAAGGCTTTCACAGCCGGCATCCATAGATTTTCCTTGGGGTTTTTCCGGGCTGTGAGGCTGTGTTCTGGAATAGTTTCTTTCTGACATTTTGCCTGCATCTGTTGCTGGTATCTTCAGCCACAGATACAAGCAAAACATCAGAAAGAAACTATTCCAGAACACGGCCTCACAGCCTGAAAAAACCCAAGGAAAATCTATGGCAGTGGTTTGGCTTTCTTGTAGGTCTATAATTATACCATGGCACAGGTCTGTAGTCGTAACATGGTATATTGTGTAAACAAAATATTATTACACACACTTCAGTTAACAAAGCCTCTGATAGCAAAGCTTCTTTCTAAAAAGTCTTTTTATCCCTGCCCAATTCTCCCCTTTTTCTTATTTGTTCTCTGCCCAGCTAGAGGGTTTTTTTAACAGCTTTAGCATTGGGAGGGTAGTGAAGGATGGCTGGAGAAGGTTGCAGTAGTGTGTCTGAAGTAAACAGTATAATAAACAAAGTTTGAACTGGGAAACAGTGGGATTTTCCAGCAGAGTGGAGAAGGACTCCTTGACACTAGGCTGGCTCCTCCTAAGTTGCTTGACAGGCAGAGCTAAACTAGCCAATTAATCAAGTACAACCCGCCATCTTAAGTAGGAGAGCCAGCCCACCCTTCCCAGTTCTGTCCTGCATAGGTTGTCGTAGGACATCTGAGGAGTAAGAGGGAGGTTTTCCTGAAATCAGAACTCAATTGATAAGTCAACCTCTCAGTGGTTCCTTTCCCTGAGATTCTCTGAGATTTTAGAGGGTGAATGGCTTTTTCTTGAAGCTTCTTGCTTAAAATTGCCTCCTATTGATGCCCCTGTCGCAGGGCTGATTTCTGGTTCACTGTTCCCCAGGGATAGCGATGATAATCTCCAGGGTCCTGAAGACAAAAAGGTGGATACTTTATTGAAGCATCTGCTCTGGCCATTAGGGCAGCAGCAGTGATATCTTCATTTGCCAGGGCCACCATCTGGTGGTCCAAGGAGATTCTGGATGCCCTCCCGGGGGGGGGGGTCCCTAAAGTGAAGCAGGGTCTGAATAAGATCTTCAAGGTAGCCTCCTTTATGGCTGATGCCAGCTTGGACTCCATCCAGTTTGCCTTCAAGTCCTTGGCAGCTAAGGTTGTTGCTAGGTGATAGTTGTGGTTGAAAAACGGATACTAAATCTAAGTCTAGTTTTTCTGTCTGTTCCTTTAAAGGATCCAAATTGGTTGGTGATTCTTTGGAGGGGGGCTCTGTTGGAGACCAAGGCTAAAAAGAACGCTTTTCTGTCTTTGCTTGAGGAGGACGACAGGAAGGGGTTTCGACTTAGTTGCCAGAAATCCTGCAGTTTCAGGTCTTGGTACAAATAGAGGGATTTCAGACCATTCCAGTTCAGCTGGGGGGCTCCCAGGCAACAGTTCAAAACCCAATCCCTAGGCTTCTAAAAGAAAAATTCCAATCAGTCCTCCAAACGGGTCAAAGGCCAGTCGGCCACTTTGACTGGACAACCACACTGGTGGGGGCGTGACTCCTTCTGTTTGCTTATCGTTGGAGGAGTATCTCTTCCGACTCATGGGTGCTCAGAACGGTTTCGCGGAGGTACACCATAGACTTCATCAGAAGGCTCCCTCCAGTGTTTCATCAGTTTTGTACCTCCTATGTGTCAGAACCAACATCTCATGCTGGAAGTGATCACTTATTTACTCCAGATCCACGCAGTGGAACCTGTACCCCCAGGACAGAAATTCCAGGGAGTTTACTCTCATCTCTTTCTAATCCAAAACAACAACGACTGGAGGGCCATTCTCAATCTCTGGGCAGTCAACCAGTGGGTAGCAAAAGGGAAATTCCGCATGGAAACTCTGTGGCCCATCCTGGAATGCATTCAGAAGAGGGACATCATGGCCTTTCTGGATTTACGGGAAGACTAACTGCACATTCTCATACATACAACCCATTGATGTTTCCTTCAGTTTGCATATCAGAAGGATCATTATCAGTACAGGGCCCTCCTCTTCAGTTTGTTGGCATCACCTTGGGTGTTCACAAAGGCCCTTGTAGTACCCATGGCTCACCTTTGCCAGAAGGGGGTTCAGGTTCACTCCTATCTAGATAATCTCTTGATCAGGGCTCCTTCTCCTCAGATAGCTCATCAACATGTCCGATCTACCATATCTTGTCTGGAGCATTTCAGCTTCATGATCAACAAAGAAAAAAGCCAGTCAGAGCCGGTACAGTGGCTTCAACATCTGGGAGATTTGGTAGACACTCAAATTTACAAAGTCTTTCTCTTGGCGGACAGGAGGGGGAAGCTTCAGGATCTGGTTTGTCAGGTTTTACCTAAGGCATCCACACCTCTGTTGGTATTAGTGAAAATCCTGGGCCTTGTGGTGGCTTGTATAAACTTGATACCTTGGGTCAGGTTTCACCTTCGGGAGTTGCAGTGCTTCCTCCTCCCCTTCCAGGATCGGATTGCCAGAAAGCACAGCATTTGCCTGAAGGCTCCTTTGAAAGTGAAGGATTCCTTGACTTGGTGGCTGAAGAAGGTGTTCGAGGGGATCCCCATTCAGGATCCCAGGAGAATCTTAGTCACCACAGATGCCAGTCTGAGGGGGGGGCACTACAGGGGGCAGATGACTCAGGGTCTTTGGTCCTTGGAGGAGGCCACCCACAGTATCAATTTGTTGGAGCTGCGGGTGGTTCAGCTGGCACTTCTCCAATTCCATTCCATGGTTCAGGGTCAGCACAGCCTGGTGTGGACAGCCAATATCTCAGTAAAGGCACACATAAACAGTCAATGAGGGACTCGTTCCTTCTCACTTATGGCCAAGACCACACTACTGTTTTCCTGGAGGGAGACACAACTGTCAGGCCGAATGGTTGAGCAAGCAGTGTGTAGATCAGGGCGACTGGGGGTTGAATTCACTTGTGTTCCAGTTGATAGTACAAAGGTTTGGTCATCCCTGGTTGGATCTGTTCCCCTCTCAGGAGAATGACAAGCTCCTTTGGTTTGTGTCCAGGTTTTGGATGAAGGATGCATTAACTTATAATGCTCTTATGATAGCTTGGCCGATGATATTGTGCTGTGCTTTTTCCCTGTTGGTGCTCCTATCCAGGGTATTGCACAAGATCAGGCTGGAATGGGCGGATGTGATTCCGGTGGCCCCAACGCCCCAGGCTCCCCGACATAGTCAGTCTTCAGGTGGGGGAGGCTTTGCCTCTTCCGCCCTGGAAGGACCTTCTTCATCAAAAGGGATTGTTACACCCAGACCCAGGCTGGTTATAATTGCATGCTTAGATGTTGAAAGGGACAGGTTGTTAGTGTAAGGATATGCAGAGGAGGTTGTGCAGACTATCCTTGCTGCATGTCGGTCTTATACTGTCAGACTTTATGAGTCTACTTGGCGGACCTTCTGCTAATGGTGTTGGTGTAAAGGGGTTCAGCCTCAGAAGACTTGTGGGTTCTTTGTTGGCCTTCCTTCAAGTGGGTCTCAATAAAGGCCTTGCTGCTAACACGTTGAAGGAGCATGTTTCTGCCCTGGGTTCCATTTTAAAGGGTGGCACTGAGAGTACCTTAGTACCCTATCTGCATGTTCGCAGTTTCCTTAAGAGGGTCTCTCAGCTGAGACCTCCGGTGGTTCATCATTTCCCCTCCTGGGATCTAAATATAGTGCTGAAGGTGATTGTTAGGCCTCCATTTGAACCTCTGTGGACAGTGGAATTAAAATTTCTCATTTTTAAAGTTGTGTTTTTGATCACTATCACTTTGGCATGATGTGTATCTGAATTGGGGGCTCTTTCAGTGAGGGATGAGCTCTGTGTCTTTCATAAGGATTCTGTTACGCTTAGATTGGATCTTTCTTTTATTCCGAAGGTAAATTCTCTCTTTCATGTATTCAAGAGTTGTTTTTGCTCTCTTTTTTGTTCACAACCAATTATCCCTCTGGAGGAGGAGTGGCACAGACTGGATGTCCGATGTGCACCGACATTTTATTTGTAAAAAACCAAAAGGGTTTTTGGAAGTCAGATAGTTTGTTTATGTCCTTTTCGGAGGCTTCCAAAGGACATAAAGTTTCTTCCTCCACTCTTTTTAGGTCGCTTTGCCTCTGTACTCAGCTGGCATACATTGATAGCTCCTTACCAATAGCTGAAGGGATTTTGGCTCATTCTACCAGGAGTGCAGTCACTTCTGGGGTATATGCCACATTGATGTTTTTGTTGGGCATCTGCCATGCAGCTACATGGGCAAAGTGTCTTCTTTTTTTGAGACACTATAGGATAGATACATTTGCTTCTGCTGAGGCATCCTTTGGGAGATGGGTTTTTCAGCAGGTGGTTAAAATACTGAATTTGTTCTGGACGTCCCTTCTGGAGACTGCTTCTGTAGATCCCAGTGTCAAGGAATCCCTCCCCACTCTGCTGGAAAACAGAACATTGGACTTACCATGAAGATTCCTTTTCAGCAGTAGTGGGGAGAGAATCCTTCCCACCGTTCAGTTATTAGGTTCTGTTTTATTGCTTGTTCTTAATTGTTCTGCTGGAGGTTGCTTTTCCATCTCTGGGGAGGGTGGGGTGGCTCTCCTACTTAAGGTGGTGAGTTGTACTTGTTTAATTGGTTAGTTTAGCCCTGCCTGTCAAAAACTTGGGAGGAGCCATCCAGTGTCAAGGATTCCCTCCCAACTACTGTTGAAAGGGAACCTTCACGGTAAGTCCAGTGTTCCACTCTACTCTAGCTAATGGTATTTGCCATAGCAACTACTACAGGCAAGGTAAACAGCAACTGCCTCTAGAATCCCTTACTGAGCACATATTAACAGAAAAACAGAGAAAAGGGGAAAACAGATAAAGCTGCTTCATCAGCATGTTAAAAAAGCATAGGCCTATAAGTTTGGCCACCAAATTGGAAATGTTAAAAAAGAGTGGAGGCTGATGAAAGAAAAAGTCATGTCTAGATGAATTTTGGAAGAAAGCTTCAAGTAGCTCCTAGAAGTTTCAAAATATTTTGTTTTTTTATGTAAGGTGTACGTCACCCAGTTGTTTCATTTCACATGTACATATTGTTTCTTTTGAATTAAAAAATACATTGAAACATGTTGAACTCTTCCTTTTTTGTGATGTATGCACCGATTCCTACTATTATCTATGTTACAGTAGGACCCCCGTATCTGCTGGGGGTTGGTTCTGCAGGGGCCTGTGGATACTGAAAACAGTGGATAATAGCAAATGCCATTGAAAATAATGGAATTTCTGGATTAAAATACCATAGAGTTGCTTTGAGGACCTAGAAAATGGCTAGAGAGGACACATTTTCTAGGAAGACTCTATGGTAGGTGTGCTGTTTTGTGTCCCATGGATAATTGAATCAGTGGATAATGAATCAGTGAATACGGGGGTCCTATTGTATTTCTGTCTCTGGTACCAAATTTTCTTTTAAACCATTAGCCCAGGAACACATCTGCTTCATTAAATGACGTGTATGAATTTGTTAGTATTAGAAATGTTCCATTTCAAAGGTGGTGTTTATAAGTAGAGCTTCTATTTAATATATCTATGTGTTTTTCAACTAGGAGGAGACTGACAGATCCGTTAGAACACTGTCTTTAGAACACGTTGAATCCCTCATAAATAATTATCCTGAGGAACATTCTGTTGACTACGGAAAGCAAAAAGAGGCAAGTCTTGAGACTTAGCTTTTCTTTTAAAATGCTATTAGCTTGCACTGTATGGACTGTAGGACATGCTTTTTCCACATGCCTCCATGTAAAAGTTAGTGTGAAGCAAGGCTGCAATATTATCAGCCAAACAAATATGGCCCTGATTAATCTGACCCACCATCTTTCCCCAGTAGTTCTCTTCTATATTAGCTAATGCACATATTCTCTTTCCCTCTCACATGCATGATCTCTGATGGATATGAAATATGTAATAATATTCAGTAGGCTTAATAAGTGCCATAGATTGTTCAGTTCCAGAGTCATGTTGCTGTTCACTCTCTGCCCTGCCTCCTGGCTGATTGCCAGAGTTTCTGAATTGGCACCTCACAGGGTTTTTTTTTCCTTTGCTGGCCAGATCTCAGAGGGGTTATCACCTCATCTAATAAACAGACAGAGAATGTGCACTTCCTTTTTTACTTGCAGAAATAAATCCTGCTGAACTCACTTGTTCCCAGGTAAATATGCATAAAATTTCAGACTGTATTTCCCTTTATTGTGGATGGAAAATTGTATATAGCTAGCAACTTTATCAGCACTGTGAGGGAAGAAAAGCTTCTGGTAGAGCAGAAATGAAAACAGAATTGTTCACCATTGATAGGAACATGCCATAATGTAGAGGTGGGCATTGTGTGGGCCACATGCAGCACCCAGGCTCCATATTTATGGCTCCTGAAGCCCTCCATCAGTCCCCTAGTCCCATCCTTAAAAATGTTCATTGTAATTTTGGAGTACAGATGTGTGGAGACACATGGAAACATCCATGTGCAGAATCTCCCAGTATCTCCAAATATCTCGTTTTCATCTCTGTGTTGTTGCGTGCCTTCAAGTTGTTTCTGACTTATGGCAACCCTAAAGCAAACTTATCATGGGGTTTCTTGGCAGAATTTGCTTAGAGGGGGTTTGTCATTGCCTTCCTCTGAGGCTGAGAATGTGATTTGCCCAAGGCTGCCCAGTGAGTTTCCATGGTCGAGCGGGGATTTAAACCCTGGTCTCCTGGTGTCCTAGACCAGCACTCAAACCACTACACCATGCTGTCTCTCATTTCATCTGTAATCCTGCTCAAAATAACCACATGTTTTGAGAGGGACTGTATAGGAAAACAAAGGTATTTGGGCTCACTGGTTGGGGGAGTGGCCTTCAGGAGGTCTAGGGGAAGATTAACCCCTGCTCTTCCAAAGTTGCCCACCCTTGCCATAAAGTGTATGTATCTATCCTCCATCTTATTTTACTTAAACTTGAAGTACTGTCATTTTTACCTTAGCAACAAGAAAGCTACCATTAATGGAGGTAATGTTTGAATTTATGGCTGTAAAATGAAAGCTAAATGGTTTCTTAAATTTGTTCAAATTTGGTATTGTGTTTCTTCTCTTTCTCTGTGAAGTCCCATTTAGGTTCTGCTCCTTTACAGAACAACATAGAGTTCTCTGGAACTGAGTGATTAATTTTTCTTTGGCCCCAAGAGCTCATGTGCTGCAGAGCCTGCTTGCCCACTCAGCTACTTTTTTTTTTTTACCATGACAGAAATTGTATTTTTGGGACATTTCCAATGCTTTTTTGGGAAATGTGGGGGGTGTCCCCACCCACAAGGATGTGGGGAGTCTGACCCCCCTTCTAGGTTTTTTTGTCCCTCTTTCTGTGTGTAACTCTGTGTGTATATGCCTCTGTCTTTTTGTGGGAGCACATGGAGATGCTCCTGTCTATTGTCTCTCTGTTTGTCTCTCTCTGTCTTTTTGTCTCTATCTCAATCTTTCTCCCTTCTCCTTTGTATGTTGTGAGCCTTGGGTGTCGTTCCACCTACCTGTGGAGGTTTGTGTGCACCCACACACCATGGGGGTGCTGTGCACTCACACTTTGTCTGTGTTTCTGTCTCTCCCCCCAACCTGTGTTATCTCTATTTCTATCTATGTCTTTCTCTCCCTGCCTCACTGCCTTTCTCTTTATTTGTTTCTCTCTGTCTTCTTGTGTTTGTTTGTGTGTTTCTTTCCTTCTCTCTCTCTCTCTCTCTCTCTCTCTCTCTTTCTCTGTCCTTTTTGGGTCTCTCTGAGCCTCTGCTTCTCTCTCTGTTTCTGCATTAGTTTGCTCATGTTTGCATGCATCTTATTTCCTTCTTTGCTTCCTGTCCTTGTGTTTTTTCACCTAGGTGATTTCCCCAAAATATAAAGTCTCCATGCTCTCTGGATGCTTCCTCAGAGAATGATTGTTATTGTTATTATTTCTTATCTGCCTTTCCCTGAGGATCAAGGCAGGGAACAGTAACAAATAACACAACACACAACTTCAGTTAAAAGAGCATATAACACCAGTACATATTAAAATCATTCCAGGTCATTCTACAGTCTGGGGGCAGCCAAAGAAAATATTCCCTGGGTAATAGTCAGTCTAGTTTTGGTTGACTGAAGTAGGTGTATCCCAGAGGACCTGAGTGAATGGGGCAGATTGTACAGGAGCAGCCAATAAAGTGATTTTAATATTGGTGTAATATTTCACTCCTAGATGTACCAGTAACCAATCTGGCTGACATGTTTTGAACTACAGTAACTGAAATTTCCAAACTTGGTACAGAGGTATTCCAACTTACAGCACCTTGCAGAAATCCAGTTTTGAAGTTACCAGCACTTGCACTACTATATTTAGGTCCTCTAATTCTAGGAAAAAGAGAAATATCATAATACTTTGGGCCCTTGGTATTGCAGGGGTTTGGTTCCAGGACTCCCTGTGGATACCAAAATCCGTGGATCCTCAATTCGCATTAATATACAGTGTCATAGTAAAATGGTGTCTCTAATATAAAATGGCAAAATCAAGGTTTGCTTTTTGGAAGATTTAAAAAAATATATTCAAGTCATGGATAGTTGAATCTGTGGATACAGAATCTGTGATATGGTGAGCCGACTGTAATTCTTCTTTGTGGTCTCTGTTCTTCACCAAACGGGTTTTCGCACCTGTGCAGAGACCCCATTGGAATGTTCTATACTTGAGTAGCTTGGCGAGTACCCTGCCCCTTCCCAAGCACGATGCGTGCTGTAGCCTGCCAAGCGACTATCCCCTCAGTTTCTCTCCGTCCACTGAACTAGTCACTTCTGTCAGTGTGATCTAGCATTGAGTCTGTCTTGAACTGATAGATTTTATTGGGGTGACATTGGACTCCATTACAGAAAGAGCTTATCTGCCACTCAGCAGGGTAGAAGTACTTTGATACAAGACCATTCTATTGCATCTGCAGTGTTCTTCTCCCACTGTACAGAAGCTTCTCAGCCCCATGGCTGTAACAATGGCGGTTGCTTACCTGGCACACCTCAAGTTTCAGCTTCTCCAACATTGGTTCCTCAGACATTTCAGTCCTCTAAGACAGGGCTTCTTAAACTTTTTCCACTCATGATCCCTTTTCACCTGAGAAATTTTTACGCATCCCCAGGTATATAGGTATATAAAATAGGTGTACAAATCAAACATTTACTGATTTACTGATATAAAGAAATTTATTTTAAAACAATTATGTGGTATACATATAATTTTACCATTTATTAAAGACTAAAGCAAATTTGCATACTAATGAGATGGATGTGCTTGTATATTTTTACATAAAAAATTAAATCTTGGCAGAATATTTGGTACTGCAGGATGTAGAGCATCTTCAACATTTTTCAGAGTTGATCAAGTATTTTGATTTTATAATTGTCAATGCTGAGAAAGCCAGTGCAAAGTGTGTATGTTATGTGTTCAGAACCAAGGCTGCATTGAATTATCAGTCTTTTCAATATATTCAAGATAATCAATAAACAGTTAAAGTCATTATTTCCCCCTCTTTCCCCCAGTACAACTTAAATTATTACTAGTTATTATTCTTGCTATTACTAATGTTGTTAAATTGATGTAGTTATATGTAAAAAAGAGAAAAGTAGAGAAGCAATTAGCTTATTGAAATACTATATTGAAATAGCAGTGATATTGAGTTAGTATCTTTTCCCCCTCAGAGCTGCAATTGGAGTTTTTTTTTAATTATTGTATGTTTTAATTTTTTTTCTAATTTAATATATTTTTAATTATTGCATGTTTTAAATCCTTTATAATTTAATATTATTTTAAGGGGTGGGTGGGCTAGGGTACTGTAATTATGGAGTTTTATATTGTAAACCGCCCCGATTGCATTGCAGAGGGGCAGGATAGAAATACATTTTATTATTATTATTCTTATTAGTAGTAGTAGTATAATCAGTCTTTCCAATATATTCAAGATAATCACTTCATTATTTTTTCCCTTCTTCCCCAATACAACTTAAATCTATTTCAAGTTATTATTCTTGCTATTCCTAAGATAGTGTTGTCAAAACAGTTAATAGAAAATAACAGATACTAAATGAAGATCTCTTTATCTTTAAACAGTTCCTTTGTAATGCATAACAATTACCCTTCTTTAGATTTGCTCACACCTCCCCATTTTTTTCTTTCTTTTCCCTTACTGCTTTTTACTATCTCCCACCTTTAGTATTTCTCAAAGTCTTCAGGGTTCTTTACTCTTTACTCACAGTAGCTTTCCCCCTTTGTCTCTCCCTTTTTATCACTCATAACCACAGGAGTTTGTTTATCTTGTACTTTCTCAGTCTTTCCAGTCCCCGTTCAAGTTTGCACAGTTGTTTACTTAATTTTTCTGGTGATGGGCTTCTTCCAACACTCTCCTTCCACCTTTTGGTTTCACTCTTGATACTCTCAAGCCCTTTCAATCTGTTCTTTTTCTACCTCCTCCTCTCTTCCCTATCTTACTTTCTGTATCAAGGTCCAGATCCCCTCCTTGAACTGTCCTCACAATCTCTTCAAGCTCGGACCTTTCTTGAACCTGTATTTTAGTCTAGGTAGAGTTTACTTTTCTCTTCTCAAACACTCCTTCTGGCCTCACAATCTTCACATTCTTCCCAGAATCAGTTTTTTTCTCCATGTGTCTTCCAGCTACACCCTGTATTTTCCAGCTGCTCCTCTGTTGTTTTCTTTCTCAAACTCTCAGCCTTACTTCCACTATTTTAATACAATTTATTAATTTTTTCCTGACTTTATCTCCTGACTTTAAGTCTCTCTAAGTTCTTAGTTTGTTGTTCTTAATTCCTGGGGGCATTTTATTTTTTCTTTTATTTTCCCTCTCAGGTTAGCGGTGGTTTCCTTTTTAGAGCTTCTTTTGAGGTTCAATTTTACTCTCATTCTTTTAAAGTCTGTCCATTCAGTCTTCTGTCTTTTTCCCTCAAAATGTTTGTGTAATTCTTATTGAGGAAATGAGAAAAGAAGTCAGACTTACAGTAGAGTGCTGGTAGTACAGTTGTCCCTCTGTATTCACGGATATGGTATTCATGGATTTAAGTATTCATGGCTTGAAAATATTCTTTAAAAAATAATAATCCAAAAAGCAAACCTTGATTTTGCTGTCTTATATAAGGGACACCATTTTGCTATGCCATTGCATATAATGGGACTTGAGTATTCACGAATTTTGGTATCCACGGGTGGATCCTGGAACCAAACCCCACCGAATATGAAGGGACAACTATAGTCTTTAGTTGAAGTCCATTTAAAAGTTGGTGGAGCTGCTTCACCTTAATGGCTACTAGACAGGAACATCTTGGTGCTGTCTGTGTACCCAGTCTTCTTTGGCTTGAAAATCAGCACCAGACACTGGAAATAGGTCCTTTTGAGCCCACTCCAACTCTTTTTTCAGAGGTAGATTTCCTGACATCTAGCATTATTTAAATCATCAGTTTCTCTCCTGTCAGGTGACTGTTAGAGCTCTCACTGAGCTTTTTCCAGGTGTTCACCGCTCCGTAGCCAACCAGAAGTCTGACTCTTGTCAAATTTTTCACGACCCCCATATTCACTTACGTAGCCCCCTATGGAGTTGCAACCCACAGTTTAAGAAACTTTGCTCTAAGAGACCACCAGCGCATGAGATTAGCTCTATCTGCATATGTTCTCTGCAACCTTTCATCAGGCATACCATTCATGCCCCCAGAGCCATCTTGCGCGGTCACTCCCAATGTCTCAATGGCAAGTCGGGGAACAAATTGCAGAGATATGACTGTCCAAGATGACTGGTCTTGTCATGAGACTCATCTTTATATCAGTGTCTTGGAATTTCTGGCTATCGTCAAGGCTTTTCGAGCATGCGAGAAGTTATTGAGAGGGAGTGTAGTCCAGGTCACATTTGACAATACTACCACTGTTCGTTATATCAGCAAACAAGGGGATACTCATTCCACAACATTGCTCGATCTCAACATTCAGTCCTAGAACTGATGTGTGGCAAAAGCATTCATCCCATAGCCATCCACCTCACAGGCACAAAGAATGTTTTGGCGGACTCGCTCAGTTGGGCTTGCATTCTCCAGCACAAGCGGTCCCTATCTGGGTGAGTGTTTCAAACAGTAACCATCACTTGGGGCTCCCCCTCATGGTGATCAGTTTGCAACATCAGCCAACAAAAAGTGTGAATGCTTCTGTTCCAGGGCAGGACTGGGAAGAGGCTCTCTGTGGGATGCATTTCTGTTTGATTGGTCAGGGTGCCTGATGTACCTGTGGTCCCCCCCCCATTCCCACTGCTAGGGAAAGTCATAGTGACAGGGACAGATCCGATCCAATATTAGTAGCACCGTACTGGTCCAGACAACTCTGGTTCACTCCTCTTCTTTGCCTACCCAGTGGTTGCCACATTGTCCTTCCTCCATGTCTAGATTTCCTTTTGCACTCCCACTGATGGGTACTCCATCCTGACATTCAGACATTGAAATTATCAGTTTGGAGGATAGAATTTACCTAGATTGACAACTGTCTTACAGGCATCACTGAAAGGCTCTGCCAAGAGGCCATATTAGCTACAAATGGAGACGCTTTTGTTCATTTACATCCCCTAGGTCTGAGCAGTGTTCTCCTGCCAATGTTTTGATGGTCCTGCATTTTTGTTGCATCTTAAAGAACAGGGGTTTGCATTCTTATTGTTTGAAAGTTCTCTTGCTGCCATTGTGGCTCATCAGCCAACATCTCAGTTTTCTACAACATTCTTTATCAACCTGGTAGTGTTTATGAAGGGCTTGGTACACCTTTAGCTGCCTGTTTCGCCTCCAACACCTCCATGGTCTCTCTCATTAGTCTTGTCTCAACTGATGCATTGGTCCTTTGAGCCCCTAGCATCAGCAGACAAGCATCTCATGACTTTGAAGGTGATCTTTCTCATCGCATTTGCTTCAGCACATAGGGTGGGAGAGCTTGCAACTCTTAGATGTGATGAACCCCTCCTTGCTTTTCATTGTGACAAAGTTGTACTATATCCTGATGTTACATTCCTGCCTGAGGTGGTATCTCAGTTTCATCTCAAACAGGACATAGTATCACCTACATTCCACCTGCAACCATCAGCACTTTTGGAGAGATCACTACATTCTTTGGACCGTTCACTGGGCCTTTTGTGTACAATGCACTGCTTCTTATCGCTTGTCCAATTGACTTTTTGTCTGTTATGAAGAGTGTATGAAAGGACAACAATTCTCCCAGCGTCTCTCAAAATGGGTGGTGGAGACTAAATGCTTTATATGAACTTGTGCAACACCCTGTACCTGTGGGGCGTAGGGCTCACTCAGTATCTTCTGTAGCTCTGTTACAAAGTGTACCATTGCCTGAACTATGCGAAGCCTTCACATGGTCTCATCTATCAACATTCATTCAACACTACAGTTTGGACTGCAGAGCAGGAGCAGATGCTCGGTATGGCTGGGCTGTTCTTTCCTCCATTATGCAATGACCTGACCTGCCATCCAGTCACTTGTTTGTGTGAGGCACAGAGACCAAAAAGACGAAGAGTAGGTTGCTTACCTGTAACTGTGGTTCTTTGAGTGGTCATTTGTGGTCTCACATAAACCTGCCCTACCTCCCCTCTGTTTCAGGTCTCTGTCGATTCTTTTTGGCAGACTTAAAAACTGAGGGGACGGTAGCTTGGCTGGCTGAGACATGTACAATGTGTGAGAGGGGGCGGTGTTCCTGCCAAGCTACTCAGCTCTAGAACATTGTGATGAAGTCTCTGTGTGGGCACAAAACCCCATTTATGTGAGGGCAGAGATGACCTCTCGAAGAACCACAGTTACAGGTAAGCAACCTGTTCTTCCTCAGACACCTGTGGCACAGTAGGCGCGTCAAAGAAATGCTTTAGTTGTAACAGCAGAATCTCCTTCAGACAGCCAAAAATGTTGCTTTGTTTACCTGGATTAGGGGTACATGGTGAATATTTTCCTTTAGTGCTAACAAAGTACAGGAAGGGTGCATTGCAGCAGGTCTTCTTATCTGCTGGCAGCATGAAGGAAAAAAGTTATTCTTGGATATGTTTTGGAAGAAGGCTTCTTGTTGACTCAGCAGCAAATGCTGAGTTTTCAAACTCATTTTACATGAAAACTGACTTCATGACAGTGCACTTCCATCTCACCTTATATATCGCTTTCTCATAAAATATCAACATAAAGCCATTAACGACTAACTGTTACTGTTGGCCAGGTATGTAGCTACAAATCCATCTGTTCCTCTGCAGCCTCCACAGTTAAGCCATATGCTATGGTTTGCTCCTTTAGTCAGCCAAAGAGGCTGTCCATCATGGTTATGTTAGTGGATGCTGCCTCACCTGCCTTGGTATCAACAATGATTTTGATACTGGAGCTTACTGTGGGGACAGTGTGGAGAGTGTCTGATGGAATGTGGATGAGTGAATGGGACAGAGCATGAGGGAGCCAATCCCAGTGCAAGAAACTGAGTGGGAGGGGTTTTCCTGAGTTTTGAAAGTTTGTTATAACAGTTGAGAGTGTCAGTTATATTTGAGTTATGGTCTGGGTGCTTTGGAGAGCAGTTGAGTGATGACTGTGTGAAGAATGGTCTGTGATTGCCAGTGCTAGAACTAATTTTATAGTTTTCAATTGCTTTTTGACAGGTTATGGATATGGGAAAGTTAAAGACAGTAGAACCTGAGGGACAGTCTTCAGTTGATTTGAGTGAAGCTTCCTTTAGTATAGCTGGTGTCTCTGAAAGTACTTTGAGCATACCTACCTCAGCAATCTCACCAGTTTCTCATCCCAGGTAAGACTTTCAATTTTATGCTTTTATATATCATTGATACATTAAGAACATTTTATCTTTCATCTGTTCTCACTATGGATTAAAAAAATAGGAAAGGTCTGTCCATTTTGTGTTTTGTCCATTTTATTGCATAGGTATACTTCAGTTAACAAACCCTCTGACACAGAAGCACATTTCGACTAAGCCCTTTTACACTCCCAGCCCTCCTCTTTTTCTCCTCACCCTTTGTCTGTCTAGTTAAGCAGCATCAACATTGGGAGAATGGTGAAGGAGGGCTGAAGTAACACAGATTTTGTTTGCAGTAAACAATGCCGTAAAGCTTTCACCTGGGAAAAATGAACTTTTACTCTAGCTTTGTGTGTTGCCTACAATGGGCAAGATAAACAGCAGCTGCCTCCAGAATTCCTTACTGAACATACATTAACAGCAAAACAGAGAAAAGGGGGACAGCAGATAAGCTTTCCTCATCAGCTACCCTATTTTGTTAAGAAAGCATTGGTCTGTAGGTTTGGGCGCCAAAATGGAGATCATAAGAAAAGTAGAGGCTAGTGACAGAAAAGTTATCCTGGGATGCATTTTGGAAGAACATGTCTAGTGGTCTCTAGAAAGTTCAAAATGTTTCTGTTTACTTATGCAATGCTTGTTGTTGGCTTGGGGAGCAGGATTTGTTGAAATATGTTGTAACATGTTGAACTGTTCTTTTTTCATGGAGCAGAAACGTATCCCTGTTTTTTCAATTTTTTTCCCTGTCTCTTGATTCAGATTTTCTTTTAAAGAAGTAATCGAGGTGCACCTGTATTGAACTGTGTGTTCACTTCTTAGTGTGATTCATTCATGGCAAGTGTGGCCATAAGTGGAAGCAGAGCCCACTGGTATGGGAATAACAGATGTAGATTTTCAGTTTGTTACTTAAAGACCTTTAGTTGGAGTTAAAGTACTGTAATCTGTTAGGGAAAACACTTTCCTCTACTTTCAAGGATGAAGATACTTTCAAGGATGACATCAGTCCAGCAGGATAATTTTCTGTTAGCTGCTACAGAATAATACTTTGACAGTTCTGTTCTCAAATCTCTCGGTTAAAGTGATAGAATTTAGAATCATACTGACTAAATATTTCCCATATTTTGTTTTTTATTAGAAAATGTAAATGTATAGTTGGAGGTGATTCTATGAGTAGGAAACTGCCTCGGGGAGCTCTACAGTTTATGTGTTTTTAACTGCTAATTTTATAGTTTTATAGTTATATGTCCAATATTTTGACTGTTTTATTGTTTTAGAATAGCTTTTATTTATGCAGAGTCAGTGTTTAATCCTTGATAACTAGGACTAGTTTGTTTTAATAGTAGCCAGAAGCTAATTAGTGTCCCTTTACAGAGTATGTTGAGCTGTGTTAGTGCTAGTGTTGGAATGACAAACTCTGGTGTGGATAAAGAAGCCTGTTGCCAGCAGTAGGATCAAGGTTGGCTTCTGTTTTGTTATTTGCTTTTTTTATGATAAAAGGAAGAAAGGAAAAGGAGATAAAAGGACTTGCTCCTATAAGCACAAGCACATGCCATTAATCTTTGCCTTACAGTAGCCTGACTAGATCTCAGAATTAACCAGTTCTGCACCATTAGTAGAGGAATTTTGCCTTGAGACAAGAGACACCCGAGGCCTCAGGGATGGACATCTAGAGACTTCAGAGACTCCAGAACAAGAGAAACCATTTTGGGGTTTTCATTAATTCACCTTTACATGGAAGCAAAATTTTCAATTCATGGTGCAGAACTGTGAGATTTTGCCCCAAAGAGTGTTTCTACTACTTCTTGTGAATGACTGTCCTTAAAGACAATGCTAAAGGTCTGCAAGGGGTTGGCTAATTGCCCAACATCTCAGTCTGTAAGTGCAAGTGGAACGATTTACTGCCAAGGAACTGTTGACTGCTGACAAACCTATGACAAGGAAGAGAAATAGTGAAAGTCCAGTGGTCTGCAATTCAGATTTTCAATGTTTTGTTTGCTGCTTTCATAAACTATAAAATATAAATTACAATCTTTTAGGTCCTCCGTGGCTCAGTTAGCAGGGGAGGATGGGAAGGGGAGACAGGAGAGGGCAGGTGGGGGAGGGAGGGGAGGGTGGCACAGTCTGGTCCAGTCTCTTTCGCTCAGTGCCGCTACCCAGCCAAGAAAGAACAATGGAAGGGGCTGTTCAAGCGAAGATGGGGCCCCATGTGGGGATGGGTACACACAGCAGCAAGCTCTGGTTCAGAGAGCCAGTAAACGTGTTCAATATGGTTTGGGAGGGGCTTAAGAGATTCACGTTTTTCCCACTTGCACGGGTATCCTGTGTTCCTAACACCTGTGAAAGATGAGGGCAGACTGTATACTGCTTGGAGTCTAATGTGTATGTATTTTTTAATTACAAGATGGATTTTGAAAGTTAATTTTCAGAGGAAAGAGAATGTAAATAGAGAGAAACAGGCCAAAGCAGTAATCAACAGCTGCCTGCGAAACTGCTGAGCATTAGTCTCTGGGTTCTGCATTGACCACCCAGCATTAAAATAGTACTCACACTAACCACTATGAAAATATCTGCTATCTGTCATACTTGAAGAATTTACTATTGTGCTCCAAGTCTCTAGAACAGTGATTCCCAAACTCTGGTCCTCCAGGTGTTTTGGACTTCAACTCCCAGAAGCCCTACCCACCTTGGCCAACAGTCAGGAATTTTGGGAGATGAAGTACAAAATGTCTGGAGGACCATAGTTTGGGAACCATTGCTCTAGAAAGCACTCATCTTCACCTTCTTGTTTCCTATCCCCTTGCTATTTTTAAAGGAACAGCAGCCAAACAATTGTTCTTTCAACAGGTGAACTGTTCTTTATAAGGTATCCAGTATTAGTGGTTTTCACAGCAGGCAGGGCTCTTGTGTAGCCTAATTTTTAGGCTGCTTAAAGTACTGGCTAGTAAAATATTTTGCTCATTTGCTGGGAGCTGGCAGGCAATGGGTGGAAAGTGTTGCCTCTTCTCCAGCAACTGCTTACAGAGGAGCAATAGCATTTATATTTCTATACTGCTTATTAGTCCAAAGCACTCCCTAAGTGGTTTACAATGTGTGTTAGCTAATTGCCCCCAACAAGCTGGGTACTCATTTTACCGACCTATGGAAGCATGGAAGGCTTGGAGCCCTCTAGGATCAAACTCACAACATTTGTGGCTGCAGTGCCAGCATTTAACCACCATGCCACCAGGGCTTACCTCCTCTAATTGGTTTCTGTACTGAGCACAGAGAAGGAACAGAGTAACCTGAAGCTCCTCTGTTAGCCTCCTTGCTTGTCTGCATGAAATTTCTTGTCAGCTATGATAACTGGGAAAGTGCTGTAATATAAGGAGTTTTCACTGTTGGTAACAAATGTAGGCTTCACAATCCCAGACAAACTAAGTACAGTTCTCCCTCCACATTCGTGGCTTCGACTTTCATGGTTCTGCCTATTCACGGAATCTCGGCTTCTCCCCTCCCCACAGGGAACACGTTTTGGGGTGGAGCCAAACCCAAGGAAAGCTGAGTGACTGCCCCACTTCAATTGGCGTTCGCCCCTTCTGTGTGAGGGGCAAGAGCTGATCGGAACGAGGCACTTAGTCAGCAAACCGCTGCTGGTTTGCTGGCTGAGCGCCCCACTTTACTCAGCTTTCGCCACTCACACAAAAGGGGCAAGAGCCGAGTAAAGTGGGGTGCTCAGCCAGCAAACCACTCCACTTTACTCAGCTTTCGCCCCTCACACGGAAGGGGCAAAAACCAATTGAAGCAAGGTGCTCAGCCAGCAAACCGGTGGTGAAAAGCTTCACCACCACTGCCTGCCACCCCCCGCCCTTCCCAAAGTGGCGATGGAGCTGTTTGAGCCCCGTCACAGCTTTGGGAGGGTGGAGGGGTGGCTGAGAAGCAGGTACGAGGCTTCAAAAGCCCTGTAGCCACTTTGGAAGGGCGGGGGGTGGGGTTGTGGGCGGGCAGTGGGGAGGCGTATTTTTATTCGTGAGTTTTTCACATTTATGGAGGTCTTGTGCCCCTAACCCCCACGAATGTGGAGGGACGACTGTAATATACAACTTTGCTTGTCTCCGGTATTTCTCAGGTGGTGGGCAGTTGAGTAGATGAGGATACTGTTAATTTTTTAGAGTATTAATGTTACTCTTTTTAAGATCCATGTATGCAAGTCTAGTCTGTTCACTTAATATTTCTGATTAGTGGAAATCAGAATTTTCAGACAAATGATGAAATCATTCATTGTGCTAAAATTACCAGAATAGCTACCAAAAATGACCCCCCCCCTGTTTTGCTCGTTCCTACTTGAGAGACACATAGTCACTGTTCTTTGATATAAATTCAAGTTTTATATCAGTGGCAGATTTATCTTCTGGGTTCTACTTAGACATTGCAGGTTTTTTGTTTTCAGTTCTGGTTTGGTTGGGTTTTTTAAATTAATGTTTTCAAATTACTTATAATTTTCTTGAAATGGTTTACCATAAAAACAAATGGAATATAATCAGTACTTAAAATAACAAAAATAAAAACAATACCAGCTGTTAAACAATTCTGTAAAAAACATTTTCAAATGGATTCTTCGGTGTTTCTTTTGTTAGCTCTAGAGTTCCCTGTGGACAAATAATTTAAAAAAAGATACCAGGTCTGCTCCTGGGTAGGATATTAAAGAGAAAAGAGGCAAGTGGTAAGGTGGACCTTAGGCCAAGATGTTTGCTTGCTTTTTACCATAGCTTTAGCTAATGCATTAGTTTAGGATAACCTTCTCCAATCAGATACTTTCCAAATATGTGGGATAATGACTCTATCATCCTTAACCAGCTGGCTGTTATGGGAATTGCAATCCAGCATATCTGGAGGGCACTAGGTTAGGAAAGGCTGACAAAGGATGTAGGTGGAAGGGGCAGATTCCTAGGCTTTCTATTTCCTTGTGTGCCATTTACTGCCAGAACTGGAAAATGGCTGGACAGCTTATATAGCTCAGTAAAGTACAAAATAATGATTAAGGCAGACAAAATAACAGGTAATCAACTGTCTCCTATTGATCATTGTGGGGAGAAGTGAGTACTGGAGTAATCTCTCTTCCACCTGCCATACTAAATCACTTAAATTTGGAAGCTTATAACTTATACTATACATATTTCAGTGGACATTGTTTAGGCCTCATTCAAAGCCTGTATTGAATCAGAATGCACTTCTGAAACAAGATTCATACTTAAATCTTAACAATTCTTTGAGGTCTCCCTTGCAGAATTCTAGCGTCATTCTGGTTTGCTGTTTTATACAGCTCTTTGACTTGCAGTGTATTGACAAGTCCAGTGATAAAAAGCCCATATTCACTTTCTTTTCCCTTCAGCGTGATAGAAAATTTCAGTGCTGACATCCCAATAGTCACCTCTGCTGAAGCTGAACAGTCAGAACATGACTGCGATATTGGTGGGGCACTTGAAGCCGATCCTCAGAGTGAGGCTTCCTCTCTTGTTACTTCACCAGACAGGTGAGTATTAGAATAAGCTTAGTGTTTCCATTATTTTGCTCTTGTAAGTTGGTGATACTTTTGTGCTCTGCATTTTAGGTATCCACTTGAAACCTGAAATTTAAAGCAATTTCTGGATGAGTTTCTAATGTTGATATACTTTTAGCCTTGTAGGTCAACACACAGAAAATATATCTTCGCACAGGAAGAAAAAGATGACTAAATCAGAATTTGACCCCCAAGTTGCTACAACTGAGCAAAAGACGGATTCAAAATCAGCACTTAATGCTTCAGGAAACCTAAGAGGGGAGGTATGTGGTGTAACTGAAAATAGCCGAATCAATGTGAATTATTAAAGTGAACATTTTATATTTCACAGGAGATGAGAAACTGTGGCATTTTAAAGATAGTTTCCCAACTCTTCCTTTTCAGTAACTTGTGTGTTCTCACTTACTTGACTTAGATCAAGGTTGAACAAGGTGTGTCACTCCAGCTGTTCTTGGATTGTAGCTCCATTGGCCATGCTGGCTAAAGCATTCCAGTCTGGAGAGCTACAAGTTGTCCACCACAGCTTTAGATAGATGCCTAATTTTGCCACTTCTGTGATAGCTCTTTCAGTTACTAGCAGATGATGCTTATATTTCAAATGTAGTAGAACTGACTGTAACTGTTGATATTATTTATTTATTTGCATTGTTCATGTTTGCTTTCTAAATTTCTGTGAAAAGGCATCTAACAATATAAAGGTGTAAGTGATACAAACAGGTTTCTAAAAAATTCAAAACATACAGAGTTAGCAGTAAAATATTGGGAAATCAGCAAACTGGCAAGTAAAACATTTTTCCAGATGCTGGGACCCTTGCTGTAGTAAAATGGTCTGAACTTGCTTAAGAATCTAAAACAAGGCTCATACCTGAAAAAGGCTACCTCTTTCATTACCATCCATTTCCCAGCTGGCAGTGGAACAGTGAGGAAATTCTCTAAAAGTAAATGCAGATCTTGGTAGGGTCATGTGGGAGGTAGTGTCTTGAGAATTCATGGCCCTAAGCCCTCTACGTTAAAAGGCTAAAGCCAACACTTTGGATTGAACCTGGGGGGAAGATTGGTAGCCAATCAAGTTGAAGCTGTCAGTCCTGTCCTGTGTGATCTGTCCTGATTCCCCAGATGGAGGTGTGCTTCATCAGTTGAACTTTCAAAACTGTCTTCAGGGATTACAGTAGAGTACGTTACAGTAATATAGTCTAAAACCTAGAGAATATGGCTTGACTTTTAGAAACTTAACAGCAAAACACCCAACTGCAAATAGGATAAAGGTTTTGTTTTTCACTTTCAGTATGCTTTACTACATTATCCCATTTTGGTATCTGTGATTGTGTCAAGCTGTTTCATGTTAGTGAGAATGGCACTACTTAATGTACTATCTCAAGACTATGTCCACACCTGGGCAGATAATTGAGTTTCGTCTCTCTAACAGGAATAATACTGTTTTCAAATAACTGTTCACAATGCAATGCAAGCTATGTTTCCATTTTTTTCATACAATGCTGTAATGTGACAGACTTATCAACCTATCAGTAGACATTCTGGTAAATATGCTGTATTTGTCGTTTAATGTTCACCTCATTATAAGCCTTACATAATTTTGTTGCTATATTGCCTGTATATCATCTCCACTGTGTTAATAGCTCAAAACCTGATATCATTTTGCTGCCTTGTGCAGAGAAAAACAGGAGAAATTGATCCAACCTCTGTAATAACTCCAAAGGACCCAGGAGATATTCCCACATTTGATGAATGGAAGAAGCAGGTTATGGAAGTGGAAAAAGAAAAGAGTGAGTTCATTTTTTTCATAGAATCATAGAATTGCAGAGTTGGAAGAGACCACGAGGGCCATCCAGTCCAACCCCCTGCCACGCAGGAAATCTTGATCAAAGCATCCCCGACAGATGGCAGTCCAGCCTCTGTTTAACGACCTCCAAGGAAGGAGACCCCACCACGCTCCAAGGGAGTGTGTTCCACTGCCGAACAGCTCTGACTGTCAAAAAGTTCCTCCTAATGTTGAGGTGGAATCTCTGTTCCTGGAGCTTGCATGCATTGCTCCGTGTTCCAGTCTCTGGAGCAGCAGAAAACAAGCCTGCTCCATCCTCAGCATGACATTCCTTCAAATACTTAAACAGGGCTATTATATCGCCTCTTAACTGTCTTTTTTCCAGGCTAAACATACCCAGCTCCCTAAGTCTCTCTTCATAAGGCATCATTTCCAGACCTTGCACCATTTTAGTCGCCCTTCTTTGCACACACTCCAATTTGTCAATATCCTTTTTGAATTGTGGTGCCCAGAACTGGACACAGTATTCTAGGTGAGGCCTGACCAAGGCAGAATAGAGCGGCACTATTACTTCCCTTATTCTCTCTAGAAACGTACTGGAGTAGTGAGAGTGGCTTTGCAATTCCAGTGATCAGAGCTTCCTTTGGAAAATTGATCATGTGTTCTGTGTCTTAGCTTTGTTTACTTCCATCATAATAATTTATTAAGGTAGTTTTCGAAGAAGTAGCCATGTTAGTCTCTTGCAGCCTAAAATGGCAGAAGGAAGGGGAGCAAAAAAAGGTGGCAGTACCTTTAAGACTAACTGGTTTTTATTTTTGTCTGAGCTTTTGTGGATATAAACCCACTTCTTCAGATGCATTAAGGCCTCAGGCATAATGCATATTTTTATAGAGTTGTGAGTGTGGGATATGTCCACTCAGTATAGGCCCACTGTGAGGCACCTGGCACAGGCTGGGGACAAACAAGCCCAGGAGTAACCAAACAACAGAACTACACAACAGAATGGGCGCAAAAACAAAGGATTCAGGTAGCAGCCATTTCACTACTCCCCCTCCCTCCCCAGGCCTTCCCTCTCGCTCCCTGGGGCCTTCACGGAGCCTTCCAAGGCTCTGTGAAGGCCTCCGCGGCCCTCCCCCTCCCTCTCAGGGCCTTCACGGGGCCTCCGGGGTGTCTCCGAAGGCCCCGTGGAGGCCTCCCCGGCCCTCCCCACTCCCTTCCAGGGTTTTCACGGGGCCTCCAGAGGCCCCGTGTCGTGGTTTTGGGGGGGGGCCCTGGGGGTCCTTCCAAAACCGTGAATAATCAAAACTGCGAATGTCGAGTTCGCAGATGTGGAGGGGAAACTGTATATACACAGCAAACCTCATTAACAAACTCAACAGTAATTTCTCCAACATACACCAACACTCTTCTCTCTCCATGACACCAACCCACACACAATGCATCTTGTGGTTCAGCTATATAGGAGTGTTTGATAGTCAGTCCTCTGCCTAGCCATAGCTGTGATCAACCCCCCTTCAGCTGTGCTAGTCTGTGGTCTGTTGCTCTAACACTTTTCCTTTTGCACTTAAAGCAATATTACCCTGACAATCCCCTCCAAAATGTTGCAAATTACATATTTACGTTCCATACATGTTATTGTACAGAGTTTACATCATCTTTGGTACATGCTACTAAACCAAGCGTCATCACCATTTCTTGGTGTTTCTGACACGTTAATGCTTTTGTAAAGACATCAGCAATATTCAGTTCAGACATACAATAATGTAGCTTTATGATACTTTCCTGTACAAGCTGTCTAAAATTCATATACTGAACTCCTATGCATTTAATCCTACTCCTTAGATTCTTGGTCTCTACTATTGCAATGCACATTTGGGAATCTTCATTGACTTTGGTCCCTCACACTTCTGTCCCAGATCATTTAATAGTTGTCTGAACCCTTGTATTTTGCTTGCTAGCTCTGATAGAGCTGTGAATTCTTCTCTGCAGTGGAAAGAGCTACATTAGTCTGTTTTCTGGATTTCCACACACTTATATTTCCTGCATGTTTTATTACACTTACAGACTTCTTATCCCCTTCTCCTGAAAATTAACTATCTCCATACCACTCTACATAGTCCTCTGGTTCAAGGGTGTTTTTTGCAATTTTTAGACACAGCTATCCAGTCATGTATGCTAAGTTTTGACACTCTCCTACTTAACAAGCCAACTGCAAAGCTTACATCTGGTCTAGTGTGGTTCGCAATGTACAATAAGCTTCCAACTACAGAATGATATAGCTCTGTCTTATCAAACATATTATTCAGCATCAGTTTCACAAAGCCTGTAACCATAGGGTTTTTACTGCATTAGTATCTGTCAATCCACATCTGACTACTTAACTGGTTGATCATGGTTTTTTGGCTTAAAAGTTTATTACCATTCTGGTCTTTCTCTACTTCTATAACCACATAGTGCCTTAAAGAACCCAAATCCTTTAATTTAAACCTGCTTCCTAGTTGTGTCTTTACCATATTTATCACATCTAGGTTTTTAGCTGCTATTGCCAGGTCATCCACATAAATTACAAGTACCACTAATTCGTCACCAGCTCCTCTGGTGTAGACACAAGCATCAGCCACACTTCTGGAAAAACGCAGTGCACATAATTTTTCCTATATACACTGATTCCAACACCTAGCTGACTGCTTTAGTCCATATATGGCTTTCCATAACCTGTACACCTTATTAACACTTACACTATCATAGCCTGGAGCTTGTTTCATATATACAGTCTCCTTGAGATCTGCATTAAGATTGGGTGTTTCAAAGTCAAAATGTCTAATTTCTAAGCTTTTTTGCACCCTGACTGGATAGAACATAATTGGATCCAGAAAGATGCAAGTCATGACCCTTGCCCTAAATTGCTGTGATCATGTGATAGCCTTCTTTAAATCATTGTGGAAGATTCCTGTCTCAGATCCAGCATGAGCATTTTCGTCTTCCATAGTGTTTCCCCACCTTCCACCCCCATCTCTCTCCTCCTACATCAGCACTTCTCTGTCTGAGAGAGAGGGAGTGAAGTGGAACTGCATTTCAGATCCCCTGCATGAAGACCCTTAAAATCCTTTCTCAAAGCCCATCAATATGTTTTGCCACATATGCAACCTTGATTTGCCATGCCCTACTATAACTTAGCCTAGGTACACGTAACTAAATTTATCACATATTCTGTTTACTTGAATTCTACTTCCCTCTTCTTGTGTTTTCCCTGTATTGCATTTTTAAACTATTAACTTCTCAGGACAAATAACTGTGATATGTGTAAAGCATCAATGCACAGTGACAGCCCTAAGGAACTGTTCAACTTCCGATTGTGCTGGTTTAAGGTAATGTGTGTGTTGGGCCCTTTAGTGAAAGAACCATCTTGGTCCCCTCACCCTGTTTTGCATTCTTGCATCATCTTGGCCTTTGGGCTAATTCTATAATGTTTTCTTGTAATAGCTGTTTAGAACTTTCCTTTGTAAATTTCTCCACTTTAGTGCAAGCAGATGGTTCTCTTCCTACTGTTAAAAAAAGTGCAGTATGAAATTTGGTGAAGAAAATAAGGAGAGATTTAGGTATCTATTATGTTTTGTCTTGCATGCAGGTCAGTCCATGCATCCATCTTCCAATGGTGGTCAGCATCCCACCAAAAAGGTCCAGAAAAATAGGAATAATTATGCTTCGGTTGAATGTGGTGCTAAAATATTGGCAGCTAATCCAGAAGCAAAGGTAACTATACTTGTTGTGTGCCTTCAAGTTGTTTCCCACTTATGGAGATCCTAAGGCAAACCTATCATAGGGTTTTCTTGGCAAGATATGTTCTGGGGGGTTGTCTTTGTCTCCCTCTGAGGCTGGGAGAGTGTGACTAACCCAAGCTCACCCAGTCGGTATCCATGGCCAAGTGGATTCAAACCCTTGTCTCCAGTCATAGTCTAACACTTAAACCGCAACACACTGACTCTCAAGGAATAAAGTAAGTGTAGTATGCAAGCAGTAATTATACTCCTTCATTCTCAAGTAGGCTGAAGGAGCAATCTGCTACTCGTGTTGTCCCCGCATGCCAACCTAGTTGAAGCAAGACCAAACAATTCTAATCCGTTGCAGCCATTGCCCTCAGGCCCCGTCTCCCCCGAGTTTTAAAATCCCTGTAAAAATTTTTTTTTAATAAAGTGGTTGATGATATCTCAGTTGAATGGAATGAATGTGTTGATTTGTTGCAACGTATTTAGAAGTGAACAGAGTTGAAAGTCTTTAGTAAGGAGAGTAGGTTGGTTTCCCCAAGACACTGCAAAAGGCCTCCCATTGCTATTAGCTTGTACTGAATGTATGTTGGTTCTGAGATCAACTTCTCCCTTGAGGGGAAAAAACTTGAAAAACAAAAGAGCAAGCAGCACCAAGGTCAGTGAGAAGTACAAAACATAAGACATAATAAATGTCATGGAGCAAACCATAAAATAATCTGTGAGGAGTAGCAGAGACAGCTCTTGCCAACAAGATTTTGCTAGAATAAAATTGTTCACTTTAAGGTACCACAAAAAATTGTTTTTATCTCATAGTGGTGCCAAGAAGAGGCTGGTGAAACACACACACACACACACACACACACACTGCACCTTGTACGTTAGGGTATTCTTCAGACATTCCTTCTCAGACACTCCTATCAATGAATTGGCGAAGGATAGATAAAATAAACAAGTCTGAAACTAACATACAGCATTAAGGACTGAATTTGCAGCTCAACCTTTTTTGTGTAACTTTAAGCAGCACTTGTAAAATACACTAGAATCTTGTCAAGATTGGTCACAGTTATTTACTTTGAAGCAACTGAACAGCTCCAGAGTAGGACTTGTCCTAAGTTTTATAACAAATTTGTAATTGAATTGACCGTTGAAGTTAGATCTCTACAAATTAATACCTTGTCATCTTTTTCTTTATACAAGGACACAATATAAATTAATTCTTCACAAATTAATTTTTGCTTTGTCTTGTTTGTCAAGCAAATATTGTCTTTCTAAATGAGTGTAGTCTTGAGACAGCTGACTTTATATGACCTTTTGGTAATACGTTTAGGAGCATAAGGTATCTGTTTCAGTACTACAAATCCAAAGACCACATAATAAGCATAGTTCTTAGTTATATTGTACTAATATGTGCAATAGAAACAGCTGAGGTGTTTAAAAACATATAGGTTTTAGACTGTGGTATTAACTATTGCCTTGGATCTTTGGTAATTTCAACATAAAGGCTTTCTCACATTTTATGTAAACAATAGATTCTAATTCCTTTTGGGAGGAAAGGAAATACTGAAGGGAAATCATTTTTGTGGCACAAACCAATTTTATGAAAGTTGCAGCACCACTGATATTGATGGTACTAAACTGGGGCAGTGGGAGTTGCATATTATCCATGAGTCCATTTTTCCTTGGGCTTGGGAAATGAAGGGACCTTTAGACACCCTTTTCTTGAAATGCACCGTTTTTAGTTACATTGTAAGTGAAAGTTGTTTCTTATTATTTTATAGTTCGGTGCTATATAGCTGGATATCAAGTAATGAATTTCATGTGTTCTTTAGGAGGTATTTTTGTAAAAGTAGACATTAGTTGACATTGCAAATTTGGAAAAATTTAGCTTATTATATTTGGAGGACTAGTGCTCATTAACAAGTCACAAGCTGTGATTTACATGAACTCGAAAAAAGCTTGATGTTGAAAGGAACTTTTCTTCCTGTGATCCAGAATTAGAGGTTTTCCAGCAGTGTGTGAAGGGACTCCTTGATCCTTGGTTTGGCTCTACCTCCAGGCTTGACAGGCAGAGCAAATAGCAAATCGAAAGACACCACATACACTAGGGAGAAGAACCAACACCAACCTTCCCCTGGTCTGTCCTTCCACTTTAGGGCTACAGGTCAGGGTTTCCTTATTTTCTCCAACATTCAAGCAAAAGATTCAGATTTCACTCGAGAGGATGGCTAATCCTAGCTGACAACTTTCCATTTTTTCAGACCTCTCCTTGGAGGAGGAGGTTTCTATCGATTGTGTTGCACCCTCAGGCCAATGCACAGAGAAGGGACCCCATGACCTCTCAGTGGCGACGAAGCAGAGCTGTGTGAAGCTCAAGGCCAAACAGGCTACATCAATAGCCCTTTCTGCTCAGTCTCTCCCAATCCAGGATAGGTCAGAACAGTCACCTAGGTCTCCCAGATAGCAGTCACCTCCTGAGAAGCTGAGAAAACATACAGTAATTACTGCCTGAGAAGAGGGGGAGTCTAAGGTTTTCTGCTAAGGAGGATGGGGAGCTTTAATCGGAGGAGGAGGATTCCTCCATGGATCATGCTTCTCATAGCCTTTTTGAAGCCAGGTATTTCCACCTGCCATTGTGAAAGGCAGGAAAAGCATTGGTTCTGTCTGCATCTTCTCAGACTCCAGAAGATCAAAAGCAGGTTGTCCCTGAATTGGAAGGGGAGTGAGTCCATCCAGGTGCTGCTCAAGTGTCACCTGTGAGTGCTAAATCCTTTTATATCCTTCTCAGTGAAATCATGGGCAAATTAAAACTGCCACCCATTGATGCTCCTGTAGCAGGGTTAGTTTTGAGCTCGCTTTTTCCTCGGGATAGTGACAATAACTTGAATGGCCCTGAAAATAAAAGGATAGAAGAGTTTTTGCACAGAGCTCATGAGGTGTCTGCTTCAGCCATCAGGGCGGCTGCTGCCACTTTTCTGTTTGCTAGGGCCACAATTTGGTAGACTAAAGATCTTCTAGCTGAGGTTCCTGGTGGAGAAGTCAGACTTCATCAGGGGGTTAATAAAATTGCAAAGGTTGCTACGTTCATGGTGAATTCCAATTTAGATTCTGTACAGTTCTCTTTATGTTCTTTGGTGGCTAATGTCACAACCAGACACCAGTTATGGCTGTGGAACTGCAATGCAGATAAGGCCAAGGCTAATCTATCTTCTTACTCTTTTAAAGTTACTAAATTATTTGGTGAGACCTTGGACAAGATCTTAGTGGAGACCAAAGATAAGAAAAAGACCCTTCCATAGTTACCAAAGAAAGAAGAATGCAAATCTTCTAGTTCCTCTATTCAGAACTTCTGAGGTTTTAAATCATTCTGTCAAAGGGATTTTAGACCCTCCAGAACCTCTTGGGGATTCACTAAACAGCATCCTAAGGGTCAGTCCACTTTTTCCCTAGGATTTCTGCCCCTCAAGGTAATAAATGGGTGTGTGTGAGTAAAACTGAGTGGCCTCTTTGACTACAGGACAGCACCAATGGGGTGCCAACTGTCTTACTTCACTCACATTTGGGAAGTTACATCCTCAGAGGCCTGGGTGTTGAGAACTGTCAGTCAGGGTTATGCCATAGACTTCCTGTCCAATCCTCTGCCCATCCCAGTCTTCATCCAATCCTCTCAAAGCAACATCATGCACAGGCATCTTCTCATGTTGCAGGCAATAGACTTCCTGTTACAAATTCAGGTGATGGAACTGATTCAGTCTTTGGAGAGATTTTCTGACTCTCTTCTATTTCCAGTTCCCAAGGAAAACAAAGATTGGAGAACCATGCTAAATCTCTGTGGTTTCAACTGTTGGGTAGCCAGGTAGCCTTTGGTCCATTCTGGAAAGAGTAAAGAAGGAGGACTTCCTAGCATTCTTGGATTTGCAGGAGGCCTATATCCACATTATGATCCATCTGGTGCACAGGCTCTTCCTCCAGTTCGCTTACAGAAAGAACCATTACCAATATTGGGCTCTCCCATTCGGGCTTTCGGCTTCCCCCAGAGTGTTCACCAAGGTTTTGGTGGCGCTAGTGTCACATCTCAGGCTGCAGGGGATCTATCTTCACCCCTATCTGGACGACATCCTGATTTTAGTCCTGTCCCTTTCCAAAGACAAGCAGGATGTGGAGATGACTATCCGGTGTCAAGAGTCCCATAGGTTCGTTGTGAACAGGGACAAGAGTCACCTGAAACCTGTTCTGCATCTGCAACATCTAGGTTACACTCGTCTTTACGGGGTATTTTTCCCCACAGACAGGAGGAAAAAAACTACAATGTTTGGTCCAGGAGGTGTTGAGTCAGGAAAGAACTTCACTGATGAACTTGGGCAAGTTGTTGGGGCTGATAGTTGCCTGTATAGACTCAGTGCCCTGGGTCAGGTTCCATCTCAGGAAACTACAGTGATTCCTTCCTGTTTATCAGAATCAGTTAGCTCAGAAGGACCGGTTGTTGGTTGACTTGCAGTAAGGGTGAAAGTCTCTCTTCTCTGGTGGCTGACAGATGTGTTTCAGGAGAGGATTCCCATTCAGGAACCCAGGAAGGTGATTGTGACCACCAGTGCTTCCTTAACCGGCTGGGGAGCACATTGCAAAAGCCAGATGGCCTAGGGATAGTGGTCCCTTCTAGAACAGAGCCACATCATCAATTTTCTGGAACTTTGGGATGTTCAGTTAGTGCTGTCCAGGTTTCATTCCATCATAAGGAACAGGCATGTGTTAGTCCAAATGGACAAACATCTCCGCCAGGGCCCACATCAACAGACAAAGAAGGACTCGTTCTCATTCTTTCATGGATGAGACAGTCCTATTATTTCAGTGGGCAGAAACTCATCTTGGATTGATTGGATGGCCCTTGTGGTCTTTTCCAACTCTATGATCCTATGATTCTGCCTCTCTGAGGGGAGCATTTGCAGGGGGTGGTGAACCGTCAAGTGGATTTGGTTAAGCAGGCAGACTCTGAATCGCAGCAAGCGGAGTCTCAATTTGCTGGTGTTCCAGATAGTTGTCCATTGGTTCAGTCAGTCGTGGGTGGATCTGTTTGCCTCCTTAGAGAACCACAAGCTGCCTCACTTTGTATCCAGATTCTTCACCAGGAGAACATTAGCCTTCGATGCTCTCACAATAAAGTGGCCCCAAGTATTGTATTACACCTTTCCTCCTGTGCTTCTGGAAAATGGAACATTGGTACTCACTGTGAATGTTCCTTTTCAGCAGTTGTAGGAAGGGAATCCTTCCACCCAAGTTTTTTTGGTTATTTTGGTTTTGTATTAGCTGCTGGAGTTGGTTTTACATCTCTGAGGAAGGTTGGGGTTGGCACTCCTCCCAAGAGGACATGTGGTGTCTTTCTATTTGCTATTTTCCCTGACTGTCAAGCCTGGAGGAGGAGCCAAACCCAAGATCAAGGATTCCCACAACTGCTGAAAAGGAACCTTCCCAGTGAGTACCAATGACCCATTTTCAGTATCTGTTGTGATATAAAATTTGTGTTATGTAAATTTATATAAAGCGTAGCCTTTTTACATCATGGGCAAGTAGAATGTAGACCCGAATCAGCTGGTAGGTCTCTGTGTAGAAGCGGCTAAGGAGATTGGCAAAGATTTCTCATTCTCAGTTGTTTAACACTATAATGCTAAAATGAAGAAAGCTTGGGGTAACTTTGAGAGCATTTTTGAGAAAAGGCAGTGAGCTTCATTCAGTTCTGGTGCTCAGATCAAATTTTAGACTCACACTTCTTTAGTTCTGAGGGTATCTCTTTTGAAACTGGCCCTAATCAGTTGGTCTTGGGTTTGTGTTTTTTTTAAAAAAGGAAAGAAATAATTTCCAAAAATAACAGCGATTTATTAAATAATAATTATGAGAAAACATGGAAAGAATCTAAATAAATTATGGGAAAATGGTCTAAAATGAAATTGTCCTTGATGGGAAGGATAGCAACAATAAAAATGAATATCCTCCCAAAGTTACTGTTTCTCTTTCAAACAATTCCATTTATTAACAGTGGTGGAATCATCTATAATTGTCAGAAAGAAATTAGTAAGTTTATTTGGTCAGGCAGGAAACGGAGGATCAAATTGAAATACTTTCTAGACTCAAAGGAAAGAGGTGGATTGGGTTTACCCAATTTTAACCTATAATACCATGCCAGCTGCTTAACTTAGGTAAAGCAGTGGATAGATTGAAAAGATGGACGTCTATTAGCAATCGAAGGAGATAATTTAAGACATGGCTGGCACTATATGTATGGTATAATAAAGAATGAGTAAATAAAGACTTTAATGACCATTTTGTTAGAAGATCTTTACTAAGAGTGTGGATAAAATCTAAGGCAAGATGTACGTTAAAAACCCCAACATGGGTATCGTCCCACAAGGCATTTTTTTTAAAAGAGAAAAAATTTCAGGGGTGAAATGGTTAAGATATGATGACTTAGTGAAATGGGAAAATTCCCAACCAGTGATTAAATCCCAAGAAGAATTGAAATCAGATGGTATAAGGTGTAACTGGTGGTTATACAGGCAAATGTGGGAAAAAATAAAATTAAATATTAGAATATATGGTATTGGACAAAAAAAATCGGAGTTGGAAGAAATTTTGACCTTAGACAATTCAAAAACCCTAGCCAGAATGTATAAAGTACTGTTACAGTGGGACTGTGAGGAAGAGGTAATCAAGGAACCAATGGCCAAATACTCACAAAACATCAAATGTCAGATAATGCTGGATAGTTGGGAAAATTTCTGGAACAAAACAATTAGATTAATAGCTTGTCAAGATTTAAGAGAAAACTGTTGGTAGATGTTCTACCAATGGTATTTGACCTCGGATAAAATCTCTAGAATTTATAAAAATTCCAGCAATCAATGTTGGAAATGTAAATCAGAGGTACGTAGATTCTTCCACGGTTGGTGGACTTGTAAGCATGCTTACAAGTTCTGGTCCATGATACATACATCAGTGGAAAAGATAATGAATATACAATTGCAAATGTCTCCGGAGACCTACTTGTTATGTTTATTTGAAGGGAAATTCAAAAGAGAGAAAGGGAGGATTCTATTCAATTTAATATTGGCAGCAAGGATAGTGTATGCTAGCCACTGGAAATTAGAAAGTACCCCATCCAAAGAAGAATGGTCAATTAAAGTGTTAGAGTTAATATATTTAGATAAATTGATACAAGCATTAAAGGACAACAGTGTAGACCAGTTTGAGGAAGATTGGAATGATACCAAATAATATTTTGACGAATTATGGGTAAGTGGTAGAATCTGGGGGGTTATCACATAATTTCAAAATAAGAAGATAGACCAGTTCCAGTGAGATCCAAAATTTGTGGTTACAGATACAGGTCGGTTGAATCATAACAAGGACTTAAGTTTGGAAATAGTAACTGTTGTGAAACTTAATGGGAAACAACGAATGAAGGAAGATTGTAGATTAAAAAGACTGTATGAAGGCTATGAATGGAAAAATAGGTTGGATGGAATTAATGAGTCCTAGATGTTTAAATGTTTGAAAGAATGTAGTAGGATAATTTGTTTTTATTAACTAAAACATAATGAGTTGACTGTGTACATAATAAGTTTTGCTTTGTTGTTTATCGAATAAAAAATAGAAGTTAAAAAAAGAACAAAACTAGACCTCTCATGCCTGCTATCTATGTTAAATTGACTTCTGTTTCTGGTTTTTTTTGGTTTTTGTTTTTGTTTTTTATTGAAACTATATGTAGACATACCAAAAACTAATGAAAAATGCCTTGTTTTTCTTTTGTGCATTTCTTAAAGCATAATTAGTAAACAAGTGGAATAGGAAAGTACCATCTCCAGCTTTTAAAAGTATATTTCTAATAATAGTCTTCTCATTCTTTATAGAGTACCTCAGCAATACTAATGGAGAATATGGACCTTTACATGCTTAATCCATGCAGTACAAAAATCTGGTAAGTTCTTTTCCTGCACCTGAGAAATTTGAAGCATCTGTTACATGCTATCTGAGAGTCCATGGATTCTGACACCCCTTGATAACCAATTTTTATTCTAGCAGCCAGGAAATTGGCTTCATCAGATAGAATTAAGTTATACATTAACTCTGACTCTAACACACAAAGCAATTTCTTTAAACTTTTACAGAACATAGATTTTCCTTGGTTTTTTTTTCTGGGCTGTGAGAACGTGTTCTGGAAGAGTTTATTTCTGACGTTTCGCCTGCATCTGTGGCTGGCATCTTCAGAGAATGGTTGGGTAGGAGTGTGTGTGGGGGTTTATATACTGTGAACCCCTGTTGGAGAGGATATGTAAATTTGTGTATTTGAATGGCTAGTTTCTGGGTGGAGATATGCAAGGAGGATTAGTGTCTGTTTGGCTAATGGTTGGCTAATGGCCCATTATCTGCTGGAAATCCCCCTGTCCCTCGGTGGAATTAATTTGTAAGTGTTGAGTTTTGATTTTAGTGTTTTTCAGGACTGGCAGCCAGATCTTATTTACTTTTAGGGTTACCTCTTTCCTGTTGAAGTTGTCTAGGTGTTTGTGGATTTCAATAGCTTCTCTGTGTATTCTGACATGATAGTTGTTAGCCTGGTCCAGAATTTCTGTGTTTTTAAATAGCATTTTGTGTCCAGGTTGGTTTATAACATGTTCTGCTACTGCTGATTTTTCTGGCTGACCCAGTCTGGAGTGTCTCTCATGTTCCTTGATTCATGTTTGCACACTGCGTTTAGTGGTCCCTATGTAAACTTGTTCTCACCTGCATGGTATGCAGTAAATTCCTGCGGCTGCTTACAGAACAGTCTTGGGGGCAAGGGATTTCATGGCCAACCACTTCCAAAGCAGCATCAGGGTTAGAGGGTTTCTTGTTTCTAGATGGCACTTTGTTTAAAATGTCCCTCCTGTTAAAAGGGAGAGAAATTCCTGCTGGCAACTGAAGGGTAATTATATACATAGTTTGTGGGGGAGGGAGTGAAGGACTTTTGAGTCTAGCTGATCTAAGGCTATCTCTGGAATGCCCTGTTCTGGGGCCTACCTCATATGGTAGTCCCAGGCCAGCAAAGGTTTCTGGGGCAAATAGACCACATCCATTGAAGCCCAGGAGCTCTTCCAACCCATTCTAACCCCTTGTTCTAATCTCCCAATGGCTTTGATGGAGGTTAAGATTACATGTCTGGCTCTGTTTCATTTTCTGTCTTCCATTCCTTTTTTTATTTACTATTTTTAAGACCAGTCTACAAAAACACATTGGCATAAGAATGCAGGTGCACATAGTCTATATGTTGCGTTAAGGGGAAGAGTTTACAGATTATCAAATTAGTTCACACATGCCAGCAATCTTCCTGTGCCTTCCCAGAACCAGAAAGGCAGAAGTAGAGCAGTAAAACTTGATTCCCTGTTTGAGAGCAGAAGGTTGTTGTGTGCCTTCAAGTTGTTTCTGACTTACAGTGACTTTAAGACAAACCTGTCACAGGGTTTTCTGCGGCTGAGAGTGTGTGACTTGCCTAAGGTCACCCACTGGGTTTTCATGGCCAAGCAGGGATTTGAATCCAGTTTGAAGATGTTGCAGAATTGCTTGGGTTGCATGATGGGGCCCTAACTGATGAGTATCTCCTGTTATCTGAAGAACAGAGAATCCTGTTCAAAGAACAGGAAGCCTTGTCTGGTGATATGGCTCAGCGTAGGGTACTGATGATCAAAGAATTAGAAGAAGGAATTGCCAAAATAGAGGGCGCAATTGCATTTTGGAAAAAGGTCGATTCCAATTTTGAAAGAAGTTCAAAAGATGTACCCACTCCAGGGAGAAGAGCCAGCCCAACCATCCCCAGTTCTGCCATGCCTTGTGAGGCTGCAGGTTCAGGGCTTCGTGACTCCAGCTTGTTTGAGATTTCTACTCTGGGGAGAATGGCAGCGTACTCTTCCTAGCTTCGACGTCTCTTCGGAAGAGGATTCCAGAATGGCAGAACAAGTGCACCTCTCCAGGAATTTGACAGACAGAGCCTTTCCAGAGGTTCCATGCTGAGCTCCCTTCTCTCCGCAGGCACTTTGGAAGGGCTTGATGGGACCCCTAATTTAGCAGTCCACACCACGATGATGATCGCCATCCATCCAAGCATGGCCCATTCTTTGGCCACCAATTTGGGGGTGAGTATGCTGGCTTCCTCTGGCTTCCCCCCTTAGAAGGAAAGAAACTGCCGCTGCAACTGGCCATATGGATTGCCCTGATTGCTCAGCACGAATGTAGGCAGGCACTTCTGGGTGCCGGGTGCCTAAAGGATCTTGCTAATGGGACTGCAGGCGCTTCACACCAAAACCAGGGTCCAGGGGGCAGAGCTTCATTGTTGATGCCATTGTCGTCTCTGCTGCTGCAGGCCTGAGCCAAGCATGAGGCAAAATGCACCAGGCCTTTAACCTCCTCCACTAAAGGAAGTCTTGAATCTCAGGCCCAGAATAGCCCCTCCCCCCGCCGGAAGACTAAAAAGAAACAGAGGCACTCTGTTGTCACTGCATGGGAAGAAGGGGATTCAGAGGTCTCTGTTGAATTCTCTGACAAGGAAGGTGAACTGTCCTCAGAGGAGGGTGATCCAGCCAATAACCACATATCCCTTAGGTTGTTGGATGCCAGTTCCTTTCCATTACTGGTATGCAAGGTGGAAAGATCCATGGGTCTTTTTACATCTAGCCAGTCCTTGGAGGATCAGAAACAGGGGGTTCCAGAACTGAGAACCAAGAGGAAAGTGGCTCCTCGGATGATCCCTTTCCATGACGTGTTACTTGAGGCCTTGGAAGGGGAATGGGTATACCTAGGAGCGGTGCGTGCTCCTCCCTCGACGGTTAAGTCCTTATATTCCCTTCCTACAGACATTATGGACAAAATAAAACTGCCCTCCATAGATATTTCAGTGGCAGGTTTAGTCTCAGGCTCTCTTTTCCTCAGGATGGCGATGACAAACTTAAGAGCCCTGAGCACAAGAAGGTAGAGTTTTTTTCTTTGCAGGCCCCACAAAGCTTCAGCCTTGGCTATTAGGGCAGCAGCTGCCACCTCATTGTTTGCTAGGGCAGCCATTAGGTGCGCTAAAGACCTCTTGCCTGAGATTCCTAATGGGGAGACCAAGTTCTGTCAGGGGATTAATACATCAGCAAAGGCTTCAGTATTCATGGCATATGCTAGCCTAGATGCATTGCAGTTTTCATCTCGCTCTTTGATGGACATTGTTGCAACTAGACAACAGCTATGGCTGAAGAACTGGAACACAGATAACAAGGCCAATGCTAATCTTTCCACCTATCCCTTTAAAGGTTCCAAATTGTTTGGGAACACATTGGATGACGCAGTAGTAGAGACTAAGGACAAGAAGAAGGCCCTTCCATCCTTGACCAAAAAAGAGGAATGTAAATCCTTCTGTTCTGGTTATCAGAACCCTCACGGTTTTAGGGGCCAGTACGCCCATAGAGACTTCAGATCATCCAGACCCAGTTGGGGCTATACTAAACAACATCCTAAAAGTCAGAATACCTCCCTCATCAAATCATCTGCCTCTCAGAGAAGCAAATGGGGGAAAGGCTGGACGGTCTCTTTGGTTACAAGTCAACTCAGGGGAACAGCTGGTTTGGTTCACCTGTGTCTGGGAAGTTACATCCTCAGATGCCTGCATGATCAGAACAATCAGTCAAGGTTACACCATAGATTTAATCTCAAAACCACCCTGTATCTTCATCCAGTCCTTTCAGAACAGACTTGTTCATAGGCATGCTGTTATGTTGCAGGCACTAGACCACCTGCTGCAGATTCAAGCAATAGATCTAGTTTGCACTTTGGAAAGATTCTTGAGGTCCTATTACCTGCTCTTCCTAGTGTCTAAGAAAAACTATGATTGGAGAGCCATCCTAAATCTTTTCTGGGTAAATCATTGTGGTGCCAAGCGCAAGTTTCACATAAAGACTCTTCGGACTATTTTCATAAGTGTAGGGGAAGGGGACTTCCTGGCATCCTTGGATTTGCGGGAAACCTATCTGCACATTCCGATTCATCCTACCCACAGTGCTTTTTCAGGTTCACATACCAACAGAACCACTATCAATATTGGGCTCTTCCGTTTGGATTATTGGCCTCACCCGGGGTATTCACCAAGGTTTTGGTGACCTTTGTCTTGCATCTCAGGTTACATGTACAGTTGCCCCTCCACAATTGTGACTTTCACATTCGCGGTTTTGATTATTCACGAAAAGCCGCCTGCCCCCCTCCATTCCGTCCCTTCCCAAGGCAGCGAAGGTGTCCTCAGGAATCCCTTCGATGCCTTGGGAAAGGGGGGTGGAAAGCCTCCCTCATTCCACCCCAGTCCCTTCCCAAGGCAGCGAGGGACTCCCTACGCCACTCTGGGAAGGGCGGGGGGTGAGGGAGAGTGGTGGCGGGGGCTTCTGAAGCCCCCTGCGCCACTCTGGGAAGGGCGGGGGGGGCTTCTGAAGCCCCCTACGCCACTCTGGGAAGGGCGGGGGGTGAGGGAGAGTGGCAGCGGGGGCTTCGGAAGCCCCCATCGCCACTCTGGGAAGGGCGGGGGTGAGGGAGAGTGGCGGTGGGGGCTTCAGAAGCCCCCATCGCCAGTCTGGAAAGGGCTGGGGGGTGAGAGAGAGTGGCGGCGGGGGCTTCAGAAGCCCCCATCGCCACTCTGGGAAGGGCGGGGGGGTGAGGGAGAGTGACGGAGGGGCTTCAGAAGCCCCCGTAGCCACTCTGGGAAGGGCGGGGGGGGTGAGGGAGAGTGACGGAGGGGCTTCAGAAGCCCCCGTAGCCACTCTGGGAAGGGCGGGGGGGTGAGGGAGAGTGACAGCGGGGGCTTCAGAAGCCCCCTTCGCCACTCTGGGAAGGGCGGGGGGGTGAGGGAGAGTGACAGCGGGGGCTTCAGAAGCCCCCTTCGCCACTCTGGGAAGGGCGGGGGGTGAGGGAGAGTGGCGGCGGGGGCTTCTGAAGCCCCCGCTGCCACTTTGGGAAGGGCGAGGGGGATGAGGGAGAGTGGCGGTGGGGGCTTCTGAAGGCCCCGCTGCCACTTTGGGAAGGGTGGGGCGGTGAGGAAGGCAGAGGAGAGGCAGCGCAGCCTCCTCCCCGCCAGCCCGCTTGCCCGCCCACTGCTGTCCCTGGCCTTCCGAAGCAGGCGCCGGGGCTCCAAAGCCCTGGCGCCCGCTTCGGAAGGCCGGAAAGAGGCAGCGCAGCCTCCTCCCCGTGCACACGCTGCCTTCCCCGGCCTTTCTCAGCGGGGTCCGGGGCTTTGGAGCCACGGAGCCCGCTGAGAAAGGCCGGGGAGAGGCAGCGCAGCTTCCTCCCCGCCCACACGCTGCCTTCCCCGGCCTTTCTCAGCAGGCTCCGGGGCTTTGGAGCCACGGAGCCCGCTGAGAAAGGCCGGGGAGAGGCAGCGCAGCTTCCTCCCCGCCCACACGCTGCCTTCCCCGGCCTTTCTCAGCAGGGTCCGGGGCTTTGGAGCCCCGGAGCCTGTTGAGAAAGGCCGGGGAGAGGCAGCGCAGCCTCCTCCACGCCCGCTGCTGTCCCCGGCCTTTCTCAGCGGGGTCCGGGGCTTTGGAGCCCCGGAGCCCGCTTCGGAAGGCCGGAGAGAGGCATAGCAGCCTCCTCCCCACCCACATGCTGCCTTCCCCAGCGGGCTCCGGGACTTCTAACGGAACATTAGTCTTCGATGCTCTGATGATAATATGGCCCCAGGTCTTATGTTATGCCTTTCTTCCGGTGGACCTATTGCCCAAGATATTGAGAAAGATCAAGATTGAAAGGGCAGAGGTGATTCTCATTGCACCCATGAGGCCTCGTTGCCGTTGGTTTCCCAACCTAGGGGACTTATAGGTAGCAGAGTGCTGGCTTCTACCTCCACGGCCAGATCTCCTTCTACAAAAGGGCCTTCTACATCCAAACTGAATGTGGTTACAACTGTACACTTGGAGATTAAGCAGAAAAGGTTGTTAGCGGTTGGTTATGATGGGGGGTTGTTGTTGAGATCATTTTGGCAGCTGACAGCCTTCTACCATTCACTTGTATGAAGCCACCTGGAGGGCGTTCTGTAGATGGTGTCACAATAGGGGAGTTCATCCACAGGGATCCTTGGTTGGTGTAGTTTTAGCCTTCTTACAGTCCAGTCTTAATGAAGGTCTTGGTGTTAATACACTTAGGAGGCATGTCTCTGCTTTTGGTTCAGTATTGAAAGGCATTCACAATAGGTCTTTAGCCTGACATCCTCATATCCACAGCTTCTTGGAGGAGTGGTGTTGATTAAGCCTCCTCCAGTCCATCATTTTCCTGCCTGGAAATTGAATGTAGTTCTTTGGGCTCTCATTAAGGACTCGTTTGAACCTTTGTGTTCAGTAGACCTCAAGTTCCTCACATTTAAGGTAGTGTTCTTGGTGGGTGTCACCACGGCCCATTGGGTCTTGGAATTAGGGGCTTTATCAGTTAGGGAGGAACTCTGCATTTTTAATAAATAATAATAATAAAAAAATTTATTTATATCCCGCCCCTCTGCAAGCAATCGGGGCGGCTTACAATGATAAGGATTTCATAAGGATTCAGTGATCATTTCTAATAACTTTAGTATGCACTAGCCATCTAACATTGTGGCTTTATTCTTAACAATTGTACTAACTGGGGAGTGAGGTACACCTAGGTTGCAGCTTATTATCAGTCATACACATGCATTTCTCACTAAGTTTGATTAGTTCTCGCTTTTCTTGCAGATTGAGAATCTTACAAGTTCTTTTAGCTTTAGCACTATATTTAGCTCCAATTATGAATACTGTACAGTATTATAAGCACAAATAATTATATTATATAATATTATTATACATAATGTACTCTGTGTCTATGTGTGCACACACACACACAGAGTCATCCCTCCACATTCACGGGGGTTGGGGGCGCAAGAACCCCGCGAATGTGAAAAAACTGCAAATAAAATACACCTCCCCCACTCACCTGCAAACCACCACCCCGCCCTTCCAAAGTGGTGACAGGGCTTTTGAAGCCTCGTAACCACTTCTCAGCTGCCACACTTGCCCTCCCAAAGCTGCTCTCCACTCCAAACAGCCAAGCCCAGGGAGAGCGGGTCTAAATCGCCCCCCTCCTTGCTCTCTCGGGGCTTGGCTTTCCATTTCAAACTGAGGCAGGCCCCAGGAAAGTGGGGAGGGGTGCGTTAGACCTCATCTCCCCACTCTCCCTGGGCTTGGCTCTGTTTGGAGTGGGGAGCCAACCCCCAAGGGAGCAGGGAGATGGGGTCTAAATCGCCCCCCTCCTTGCTCTCTCGGGGCTTGGCTCTCCATTTCAAGCGAGGCAAGCCCCAAGAAAGTGGGGAGGGGGTGCTTTAGACCCCATCTCCCCACTCTCCCTGGGCTTGGCTCTGTTTGGAGTGGAAAGCCAAGCCACGAGATAGCAAGGAGATCTGGTCTAAATCGCCCCCTCCTGGCTCTCTCAGGTCTTGGCTCTCCATTTCAAATGGAAGGAACCCCTAGGAAAATGGGGAGGGGGTGCTTTAGACCTCATCTTACCACTCTCCCTGGGCTTGGCTCTGTTTGGAGTGGGGAGACAACCCTGAGGGAGCAGGGAGATCGATTCGCCTCCTCCTTGCTCTGTTGGGGTTTGGCTTTCCATTTCAAACAGAGGCAAGTCCCAGGAAAGTGGGGAGGGGTTGCTTTAGACTCCATCTCCCCATTCTCCCTGGGCTTGGCTCCGTTTGAAGTGGGGAGCCAATCCCCGAGGGAGCAGGGAGATTCGGGTCTAAATCGCCCCTCTCCTTGCTCTCTCGGGGCTTGGCTTTCCATTTCAAACAGAGGCAAGCAGAGGGGTTCCCTCCCGGGGAGGGGGAGGAGAACGAGGAGAAACCACAAATAGTCAAAACCGTGAATGTAAAAGCCGCGAATGTGGAGGGACGACTGTGTATGTGTGTGTGTGTGTGTCTATATATATATATATATATATATATATATATATATATATCCATCCATCCACAGAGGGTCCTGGAACCAAACCAGTGCAGGCCCACATATATATAGATATGTGTGTGTGTGTGTGTGTGTGTGTGTATGTATGTATAATGTATATTATATATTGTAATTTTATACACACACACACTCTACAGTGGGCCTGCGCTGGTTTGGTTCCAGGGCCCCCTGTGGATACCAAAAACCACAGATGCTCAAGTCAGCTGCCACTGCTCCTTCCTGGGGAACTAAGCATACTTCCCAGAGCTGTTGCTGCCACCTCAGCCTCACATATGCCAGTGACATTGTTGGGGTTGCCTGAGCAAAACAGAGACACATGTAGCTTTGTTTTGCCCGGGCAACCAGCTGCAACATGTCGCCCTCCATGCCTCTTTGCCTCAGTTTCCTCCATGCCTCAGCCCCCCCCCTCAGTCTCACCCTCACCTGCTAACTGGGTTGCGAAGGCTGACGCTGCTCCATCAGGGCCTCTTCTTTGCATAGAGGTGTCTGAATCTGCCCACCACTGCCCACTCCTTGTCCTGCAGCTGCTGCTCCTGCCAGGGGCATGCTTCCCAGAGCCTCTGCTTCAGCCTCAGTTTACACCTCAGCTAGTGGCAAAACAGAGACACATGGCATGCAGCAGCAGCAGGAGAAAAAGCAGACCTGGTGCATTGCCATTGCCTTAGCTGCCCTGCCAGTACCCGGCTTGCAGGAGCCTGCTCCTCCTCCTCTTCCTCTGGCTGCTGCATGCTGTGTGTGTCTTCATTTCGCCCAGGCAACCAGCAGCAACATGCCACCCTGAACACTCCAGTTTCCTTCATGCCTCAGTTTCCCCTCAGCTTCACCTACCTCCCCACCACCACTGCTCTTGCCTGCTAACTGGGTTACTGGAAGACTTGGTACACTGCCAGCAATAATCAACAAACTCTTTACTGAGAGACTGCAGATGGGGTGGGTGATTAGGACTTTTTCAGATGGGTGGGAAAAACCCTGAGGAGGTCGGGAGAAGAACGGAGCTGTTTCACTTACAGAGCCCCTTTTCAGACAGCCCCGTCCTCCTCTGTACTCCTCCCGATCTTCCCTAGTGCTGCAGGCGCTGCTTTTTATTGATGGATGTTCTCCGTCAATAGAAAAGGGGCTCTGTAAGCGAAACAGCTCCATTCTTCTCCCGACCTCCTCGGGGTTTTTCCTCCCGTCTGAAAAAGTCCGTAGTCCGTTCTGGAAGAGCCAGAAAGAAGCAGCAAACACCTGCTGTCTCCAGTGGCTCTTTTGGGGCTCCCCCCAACAAAGCTGCTTCCCCCCCTTGGATCTCAGCTTTCTTTACTTCTCTTCCTATCCCCCTGTGGAAGCTTTTAAAAGTCCTTCACTTATTGGAATGCCCACCACTGCATAATTCTGTTCTTCATTAGCTGCTACTTCTCGTTCTTCAGCCTTCCACAGTTAAGGCTAATATGAAATGTTAAAGCTGGAAACGTGTGTCTTGTAGTAAAATCAAAGTCTTCTCCTTCTCCTCCCTGTGCCCTCATCACACACCTGAATACATTTTCAGGCTTGCCTGCTACATCTACTGCCACACCTTTCAGATTTGGATGACTAGCTTCACAAAACAACTTCAAAACTGGAGTGGGGAACATACAGGTCTATAGCTGTGTTTGGACTGCACCTTCCATCAGCCCTAACTAGCATATACACTCGTGAGAAATGATGGGAGCTTCAGCCCTAACTAGCATATACACTCGTGAGAAATGATGGGAGCTTCAGCCCAACAGCATTTAGGAGCTACATGTTCCTTGTCCCCATTTTAAAGCTATCCTAGGCACCTTAATTACTCATCAGAGTAGGGAAGGACACACAACATGGGTGTCCTTAGGATGTATCCTTTTAGATTGCTGGTGTCTTATGTACGTGAAAATAAATTGAGGAATGCAGTTCAGAAAGTTCCTAAGGGGGATTTTGAAGCCACATATCCTGATGAGCTCCACAATGCAATGGACATTGTGGATTTTGCTGCTTCTTAATAACTGCCTTGCACCCACATCATACTGTGTTTTTTTTAAATTCATCTTAAAGGTTTGTTGTTGAACTTTGTGAACCAATTCAAGTAAAGCAGCTGGACATTGCCAATCATGAGTTATTCTCATCTACTCCCAAGGACTTCCTGGTGTCTATCAGTGACAGGTATGACTCATGATACTAATGTGAATTTGAAAGATGTTTCTACAGTGCTCAGCAAAGCAGAACATCTCTCATTGCACTCAGTTAACTGTTTTCATGTTCTGAATAGGTAGTGGACTAACTTAAAGGTTTTTGCTATATGGCAGTTTTCTCATACACCTTGCCTCCTGTTTATGTGGAGGATACACTCCTGGAACTACCGCAGATACGTGAACCTGTGTACTTGTATACAATAGTCTCTTCATATTCGCTGGGGTTTGGTTCCAGGACCCCCCATGGATACCAAAATCTGTGAATTCTCAAGTCCCATTATATGCAATGGCATGGCAAAATGGTGTCCCTTATATAAGATGGCAAAATTAAGGTTTGCTTTTTGGATTATTATTTTTTTTAAGAATATTTTCTAGCCGTGAATACTTAAATCTGTGGATACCAAATCCATGGATATGGAGGGACAACTATAATAGCGAACTGGCAGAAGTTGACCATAGAGTCATGCTGGAGGACCTCCTGTGTAACTCTGATCCTCCAGATGCCTAGAGAGACACACACACCGCGATCGTGAGCAAGTGAAACCGTGGGTACTGATAAGTGGCGGGGGGGGGGAGGCAATCTGTATTATGTATCTGTCTATCCAGAAAGTATAGCATGTTGGAACGTGGCCTTAGAAATGCACAGTTTTAAATATGCTGACTAGGAACAGAGGAAGCTGCCATATACTGCAACGTTGGTCCATCTAGCCCAATATTGTCAGCTGTGACTTGCAGTCGTGGCCCTCTATGTTTTAGATAGGATTCTTTCCCAGCATTCCCTGGAGATCAGTGGTATCCTCAAATGGGTGTGTTTAACTTCCAAATCTTATGTTTGTTCATAGTGGGCAGAGTATATTGCAATTACCAGAAGCCAACTGCTTTTACACACAGTTCAGAGTGGAGGCTTCATGTGGTTAAAGTATGTCCTTTTTAATTATGTAGGTGAAATAGAATGTGCTGTGCAGCCATTTCAGTAACAATGACTTACATGAGTAAGAACTACTTGAAGTCAAAGTACAAATAATTGGTAATTTTAATCAGTATATTTGTGGATATGCTTTAATTGGCATGTATAAGAACTACTTATAGTTGGAGTACAAATAATTGTGTGTGTTCTGTTCTAGGTATCCAACAAACAAGTGGGTCAAGCTAGGCACTTTTCATGCTAGAGATGAGAGAAATGTCCAGAGTTTTCCTCTGGATGAACAGATGTACGCCAAATATGTAAAGGTAACTTACAGTGATTGCAAGTGTCTTTCTCAGATGAGAAAAACATTAATGTTGACTATAGTAAGGCAAATTTCTCACAGTTACCTAACTGTTCTCCCAGTATATTCACTAGGCCAGTGAACTCATGCATGCAGTTCCATCCAGAAAGTCCCATTAAGTTCTGTATATTACTCAGTATTTCTTTCAGATACTTGTGATGGTCACAGGTTTTGATAACTGTTACATGTACCCATGGCTGCTTTTAATCCTCCCATACCCTGTGCTGTTGGCAAGAGAACAGTTCTGCTGCTTCCAGTTCACTGTTACAGCAGCCTTGGTTTTTTTGTTTTTTTTTTTGGTCCCCTGTGCTTGCTAAAGAGAACAATTGAATCACTGCCCTAGCTGGTTTTCCTACTTTTGGCATTGTCATCTTTTTTCTACTGTTTTCCAACTACAGGCAAAAGAAAACAAACAGAGAAAGTGCTGAGACACTTGCACTAAGTGATCATAAGTTATTCACTGAGGTTGTCATTTCATTTATTGTGTTCAGTCCTGTTCTCCATTTTTTAAAAAAAGTTGAAATAAACTGAGAATTAGAGTAGTTGGGCAACTTCAATGCTGCCACTCATTGACAGTGACAGACTGTTCTCTGTGTGTGTGTTTTTCCAAGCAAACCAGGGCTGGACCACATATGGCCTCCCTATGGCCCTGCCCATTGTTTGAGGTGCAGAGTTTCTGAAAACTCCTTCCATCCACTGTCCGTGGGGGTGAGGGGGGGAAGAATACTGGAATCCACTAAAGCAGTTTCCTCTATGCAAAGTATGTGCCCCCATTTTGCAGTGGGGATATGCAGTTAAAGTTGAAAGTGAATTTATGCTTAAGATCTCCAACTATCTTGCAAGCATGGGTGCACACCAGTAGCTGCTCTGGTAGAGGAGAACTGTCCTTTCCTTTCCTGAACAACCTGGGAGAGGAGGACCGTTGAGTGGAGTTGTTGCTCCAGTCTGAGGCTCATAAACCACTATATTGTGTCTCATTGCTGACTGTGGAGGGAAAGCTCTTGCTGGTGCTGTCTCTCTTGGAAGACATGTTTGGCTCAGGTCTTTGGGGCTGTCCAATCAGGCCTGTGAAGCAATTGAGGACCTCCCTTTCAGTGAGATGGGCCTATTCCACGCTGAGAACAATACTAATCTCAAACATATCCAGAAGATGTAGGCCCCCATTAAGAAGTATAGTTCCAACCCCCTTGTTCAGCCTGTGTTGAAGCCATGGTCCACCTGGAAAGATACATGGTTACAGCCCATCCCGAGCACAGTCCCATTCAACTCTTCCACTACCTTCCTTTGCTGCATCAAAGTCAGCCACTTCTGCTCCTAAATCTGCCCATTCTAAGAAGTGCTCTGGTGACTATTCCAGGCATTGCCTTTGACTTCAAGAAGTGCTCTGGTGACTATTCCAGGCATTGCCTTTGGCTTCAATCGGGACCACCACTTTGCTCCCATTTTGTCACCAACATCTATATCATGTTTTCACGACAGGCTTGAGAAGTACCACCATTCTTGGGCCTTCATCACTTCCGATTCATGGGTTCTCAATATTGTTGCAGGAGGTTATGCCATTGAGTTCTGGAGAAGGGAGCTCAGGTATCTATCAATCCACTTTCCCTTCCACTTTAATGTTACAAGAGGTGGAAACTCTCCTGCAAAGGGGGGCTATCAAATCTGTCCTACCATCTCAACTGTGCTGGGGTTCTTTTCCTAGTACTTCTTTGTATCCAAGATGGATGGCAACGTCTATCCTATACTACGTTTGCCCAAGACGCTTCAGGATGGTGACTTTGGCCTCTATTCTTCCTCTGATGCAAAAAGGAGATTGGTTTGCCACTCTGGACTTGAAGGATGCTTACTTCTAAGTGGCAACCCATCCATCCCATTGGAGGTTCCTCTGTTTCGCTAATAGGCCACAGGGCTTATTGGTTTCAAGTTCTACCCTTCAGCCTAATTCCCGCTCCTCACATATTCATGAAGGTCATGGCATTGGTAGTGGTTGTCTTAATGCCAGCAAGGTGTTATCTTCTATCCATATAAAGTTGATTAGCCAATCATTGTGGCTTGTACCAAGCAACAGCTTTTGTCAGACATTGATCATACCTTGTGCTTTCTCAACTGTCTGAACCCTATTCTAAACTGAGAGGTCTTTGTTGCTCCCAACTCAACAGATTCAGTTCATTGTGGTGATTCTGAACTCCAGGGCTAAGGCTGCCTTTCTTCCTGATAACAGATTCTTAGCTCTCAGTTGTTCTGTCCTCTGCTGTCTCAGTTACAGAAGGCTCAGTGCCAGGGATGTACTGGTAGAGCTAGGCTACATGGTATTCACCATGTCTGTGGTACAAGACATGGTATTCACCATGTCTCCATGGAAGACTCTTCATGAGGCCTCTACAAGCTTGGTTCCTCTCAGTTTTGTTTGCTCCCCTAGAAAGTGGCTCACCATACTGAGGATTGTCCAACTCTGTCTGCAGTAGTGGTTGGATGTAGCCCACATTCAAGGGGGAATCCCTTTCTCCTCTCCTCAGCCTCAGACAGCCTTCACTACAGGTATCTTGATGATGGGATGGGGAGCCCATTTTGACAGTGTAGGGAGACCTCTATACAGGGTATTTGGTCTTCCACAGAACAAGAACTACCTTCCACATTAATACAATAGATATGTTAGCCGTGGAAAAGACCTTCCATTCCTTCAAGACTCTCCTTTGAGTCAAGGCAGTACAGCTGCTGACTGATAACACCACAGTTATGTATTACCTCAACAAGGAAGGGGGTACCAGATCCACAGCTCTTCTCTACCTCACTCTACGACTCTGGAAGTGATGCATCAAGAGACACATCATTGTCTCAGCAGTCCATCCTGGGAAGGAAAATACTCTAGCAGATACTATAAGCAGGATGCTGAATTTGTCCCACAAGTGGATAGATGCTGCATCCCGAGGTATTGCTGCTGATCTTCTGTCACTGGGGCAAACCAGTGGTGGATCTGTTCACATCTAAGGTGAATACTAAGTGCATGGAGTTCTGCTCTCAGACTCAGGGCAGATCACAAGGTAATACCATCTTTTTTCATTGGGGGCAGCATCACTTTGTATGCTTCTCCACCCTTTTGGCTCCTCATGAGAGTCATAGCCAAGCTTCGTCAGGAGAGGGTGAACTGTATTCCTATTGCAATGTGGTGGCTCAAGCTGCCATGGTTCACTCCTCTCCATATGTTTTGAGGAGTGTGCATTCAGCTTCTACACAAACTGGATCTCCTCAATCTATACCAAGGTCTCATCAGACACTCTCACCTTGACGCCCTCAATCTCATGGTGTGGAGAGTTGTTCATAAGTTGCCTTGACCAATGCAGTGAAAGACATCATCTCTGGAGCACATCGACCATCAACAAGATGTTCCTATACTTACAAGTGGAAGAAGTTCTAAGACCTTGACTCCACTTAGCATTTCCCCTTCCAAAGCAGAGACAAAGCATGTTCTGCAGTTCTTGTTGGTGTTATTTGATCAGGGTTTGTCCCATACATCCATCTGCTATTACCCAGTGTTGATCTCTATGAACTTTCAGTTGCTTGGCAAGGTTTCCTACTTTCATGATCCCCTGTTGAAGAGATTTCTGAAAGGCATTAAAAACTCCATCCTCCAGTATTGGGCCCAACACTGCAATGGAGCCTAGATCTGGTGTTGTTCAGACTTCCTAGGAAGCCTTTCGAGCCAATGGCGACCAGTGATCTTACCCAGCTCTCCTGGAAGACTACCTTCCTGGATGCCATTGTGTCTGATTGTTGGACTGGTGAACTTTGTGCTCTCTGTATCGACTGTCCATATGTAAGATTCTATCGCGATCAGGCTGTTCCCCATTCCAACATGTGTTGGCCTTCCATATCAACCAGGATGTTCTTCCTTCTTTCATGCAGAATCCGACTTCTGCATTTGTGAGGATGTTGCACTGTCTCGTCGTCTGGAGGGCTTTGGTCTTCTACATTGACTGGACTTCTGCTTTCAGGACTGCCCAAATACTTTGTTTGTTACTCTTCAATGAAGAATGGACTTCCTGTTTCCTCTGGTTTTTGAACTGGGTGGCTTTGGCTATCCTTAGGCACCTTACTTATGAACTGGCCTATAAGGACCCTCTGGCTTGGATTCGGGCCCGTTCCACATGAGTGGTGGCTGCGTCTTCTGTCTTTCTGGCTGGTTTGCCACTTGAGGACATTTGTTAGGCAACTACTTGGTTGCAACCTTTGGCTTTTATCACACTTTACAGAGTGGACTCCAGATTCAGGGCTGGTACTGCCTTTTGAGAGCTCTGTACTTTATTCTTGATTGTATTGTTGAGGTTTCAGGTTCATTTTGTTTCTGAAACTTGCTCTGTATTTGAATTTCTTGGTTTGTATCAGGAGTGTTATGCTCATGCAGAATGCATGTGCTTGCATTTATTGATGTTCAGTAAACGTCTGATTGGTTTGCAATGATACTCCCACCTCTTACTTGTGTAGCTTGCTCGTCTCCCATTTGTGAGAATCACAGAGACGATGGAGGACAGATTGCATAACTGGAACTGTAGTTTTTCAAGTAGTCATCTGTGAACTCACACAATCCCACCTGTCCTCCCCTTGTTGTGTCTTGGAGAGGGAGGGAAAATTTTTCTCTTGCTTCTTTCTGCATGTTTGTGGCTGGAAAAGATTGAATGGCAATGCACAGGCCAAGCCAGCCAGCCTTTGCCTTGGCTCCTGCAGGGAGGAAGTGGGCCAAGCAGCTGTCAAGCATTTGCAGACCCCCTGTGAGGGCATTGCAGACCCCTGGGGGTCTGCGCACGACAGGTTAAGAACCACTGCTCTAGAACGTTCTGACTGATGCACTGTGCAGGGGCAGGATAACCCATTTGTGTGAGTTCACAGATGACCACTTGAGGAACTGCACTTACAGGTATGCAGCCTGTCCACAAGCAGGATGAAAAATACAGCTGGGGATTCAGAGGAAATTTTAAAATGTTGGGAAGTGACAATTTGGCAGCAGGGGGTATATGTGTATAAAAACACACACACAAGAACTAAGAGTTCACAAATACTAGTGATTTTGTATATGCAGCGAGGAATCAGAGATCAAAATTATTGGTGGGTTGAGGTAACTTCTAGAAAGCCATGTTAAGAGGGTAACAAGTGAAAATACAAATTGTAGGAACTGGGAAGAAATGAAAAATGTACGTATGCATGCAAACATAAGCTGTGATGACAATATTGCAAGCAGTCCAGTAAATGATCATTTGCAATTCAGAAAGTAAAAATAATATATTCAAGCAAAGATAATTATTAGATGTAATAAAGATTTTAAAAATTTAAATGTTTTTCACAAGTATGTTTCACTTATATCTTAAAATGGACTTGACCATGTTAAACTAACACACATTGGAAACTGTTTAATGCACTTAGATGTGTAAATAGCTGTTGCTTAAAACAATTTGTAAGCCGCCCAGATAGCCTTGTGGCTGAAGAGCGGGGTATAAATAAATAAAAATAAATAAATAAATAAATAAACTGAATGTGTTATATAAAATTTTAGCTGCATTTTGATTTTCTTTTTAAAAAGTCTCTATCTTAATTTAAGGAATATTAATAACTTAGATTTTGTTATATTTTTTCAGTTGTCACTCAAAAATGTGTGAAGTAGAAACAAACAACTCAGCAACTAAACTCTTGAATAGCACTCACTCACTGTTTTTTCCAGTGAGATACAGCCCTCCCTCCCTTATTGTTCTGTAATTAAAAGCATGGCAGGTACTCTTGAAGAAGCTAGTATAATTTGGCTGGGCATGTTTTACTTCTTAATATATTAATCCTACCTTTTCTGCAAATTCATCCCTTATAACTATGTTTTGGAGAGACTGGAGAGAGCAGAAAGGGGAATGGGTAGAATTCCTTGTTTTTGCTTCTGTAAGTAGCTAATTGTTGCCTGTGGCATGCATACAGTCTACTGACTTTTCTTTCTTTTTTCCTCTTTTCTCTGCTTCAGATGTTCATCAAGTACTTAAAGGTTAGCAACATCTTCATAATGTTGAATGTCTAGGGCATGGATACACACTATGGCTCACCACATGAGTGCATGCGAGAATAGAGTCTGGCAAGATAATTACTATTATCATATGGCCAATATGATTTGGTTTTTGTTTTGTACAAAAACTTTCTGTTCATACATCCTTAGTGCTTTTATTCTTAAGTATGTGTGTTTTCCTTTTACTTAGGTGGAGCTGGTATCACATTTTGGATCAGAGCACTTTTGTCCTTTAAGCCTTATAAGGTAATTTTCAGTGAACTTGAGGAAAGGTTGCTAATGTCTTATGTTCTAGAAACATGGCCTTTTCTTGCTGACGAATGCTGTGCCAAATGTGGAGTTTCCAAAGTTGGTATGTTGGATACTTATAATGAGGGCCTATTCTTGTATGTAGAAGATCAAAACTTCCAAGCTTCGATTATCTCCTGTCACTGCCCAGGGAAGGCAAGAATCATATGATAGGAATAAAAAGTTAAAGTACTAATAGCCTGGCTCCTCCTCCAATTCTGTCTGTAGTCAAGCTAGAAAAAAATATTTCAGCAAAGCACATGAAAAGAATAACTGAAATAGATGAAAACTATAGTTTGGCACAAGCTGAATGTGTATGGAAGTATTAAAAAAACACAAGGGTGGGATAGATGTCCCCTTCTTTGTCAAGATGGACCTTCATGGTAAGTATTTAAGACGCTATTCTTTATATACAGCCAAGGAGACAGCCAGGATTGGGGTGTATCAGAGCTGAAAATATGCAGATTGTCAAATACCTAGCCAGAGTGGCAGCATTTACCTTTCTTCCCAAATTAGTAGGGAGAAAGAAAATCAATTAGGCCTTGGAGTGTCTGAATAGGTAGATCTGTTGAATACAGCTCTTTAGGGCCCTTCTGATGTCAAGTTTATGCTAATGGTTTTCTGAAGGACAGGTAGGATGTAGACAAAAGGACAGTAAGGAATGGATCTAGAGCAGTGAAAAACAGAATCAGTCTTGAGAAGGAGGCTCAGGTTCAGGGTCAAAGTAACAAAGTTCTTAAATCTCAACCTGTCTAATCCAATTGACAGGACTTCCAGTTCAAACATTCTTCTGGTAGATGTAATGGCTACTAGGAAAAGAACCTTGAGAAGGGCCTATCTGAGATAAATTGTGTGAAGAGCTTTGAAAGGGAGGAAGTTGTCAAGGCTTTGAGAACCATGTGAAGGTTCTATATAAGAAAGTGGTGAATTACTGGAGGGCTGAGGAGGGATGTTCTATATAGGAATTGTTTGATGTGTGGGTGGGGTGCCTAGAAGATGAAAGGATTGGAGAGAATACTGAGCTTTTGTGCCTGAGAGTTGGGCTTTAAACCTTTGTTAAGGCCTGACTGTAAAAGCCCAGGGCATCTTTTAATGTGGCTCTCTTAAGATTAACTGCTTTAACTGGTGCTTTTGCACCAGCATTTGAAGGCTTTCCAGTTGGTTTCATATATGAGTGGTGGAGGAGCATTGAGAGGCCAACATGCTGTGTGGAAAAATTCATTAGAATGGGAAAAGGCTAAACATGAGCTCTGCTCAGTCTCCAGGAGACTAGACAGGATCTGGGTGGAGAATGGAACTCCCAAGAGAGAAGTTGAGGAAAAGAGGGGAGAAACCTTCCAAGATGAGGTGCAGTAGGATCTTTAAAAATCATGGTGGGTGGGTCAGTGAGGTACTACCAAGACTATTTCCATCTTCTGTTGTCTGATCTTTTGTAGGATTCTGGACATTAATACAATTAAAAAAAACACATAGGCTTCCAGAGGATCAAAGAATAATAACATCCAGTGCCACTTCCAGGGGTGTGAGGAACTGAGAGAAAAACCTGGGCGTCTTTGTGTTTTTGGAAACATCAAGAAGATGGAGATGGGCTAATAAGTGACTTATCTGTGTAAAATAGGCTTGTCTAGGCTCTATTCCCTGGGGTCCAGGGTTTGATAGTTGAGAAAATCTGCCTATGTGTTGATGTCTCCTTTTGTGTAGTAGGCTATTAAGACTGGAAGTGTCTGTTTGCAAAGCTTAAAAGGAGGAAGGATTAAAAGGAGGGCTATATCATCATCATCCTCTAAAGGAAGGGGAACCTGAAGGTGATACTTGTTTCCTATCAGGTGTTGGAAGGGAAGCCACTGAAGTCACTTGGAGTGAAATTTTGCCCAGCAAGTTATAGCTTTGCAGAACAAGATTGGCCAACATAATTAGATCTGCTCTGGATTTGAGGCTGATGGTTTTGGCAGCCAGTGGAACCTTTAGGATCCTGTCCAGACAGAGTGAGAGCAAGGCCCTGTGAGTGTTTGTGAGTGCCCTCCAAATGAGTGATTTATCTGGTTTGAGTTTAAATTTAAACTGTGACCCTTGCCTTTCCTGGTTGGTGACAGGAAATAACCCAATCTGGAATGTCTTCTTCACCACATACAAACAAGTAAACCTCTTGTGTAGGAGAAGAAATTTTTCTAGCTTTAACAGACAAGTAGAGAGCTTAAGAGACTATATGGAGCAAGTTAGAAAGGGCAGTGTGTAAGACTGCAAACAAGGCAGACTTGTGGGCATCTTGAAGTAGTGAGAAATGGAGAGGAGCATTTCTTAGTTTTGTGCAAGTTACTAGCTTGACAGGCATTCTAAATAGATACGAAAATAGCTGTGGTTTCTCACATTTTCACTCAGTTTAATTAAAATGTGGTTCACAGGGTGTTTGGAACTAGCATGGTTGAAGAATATGAGGAAATAGCAGACTCACAGTACCAATCTGAACGACAGGAACTCTTTGATGAAGATTATGGTAAGTAAGTCACTGTCTCTCAAATTGTCCTTAGTTCTCAGCAAAGGAAGCTATACATTACTAGGTGGAATCCATTTATTTCTAAGTAAGAGAACCAGTCCAGAAGACAGGGGAGGCAGGGTGGCTAAACAAAGAATGCAGCCATAGATATTGACCGGGCAGGGTGGGGGTGGCATGAGGGGTAATGTGAGGAAAATCTTGGTGGAGTATTAGAAAACTGGATGTATATATGTGTATTTGTATTTCACTTTATATATGTATTTTAAAAATCCAGGTAAGCATTCTGGATTTTTATTACATGCATGGTGTTCAGATGAGCAAGGTTTGCAGCCCTAATACCTGTAAAAATATACTTGAAAGCATATGTTCCAAATCTGGTAAATTCTTAGTCAAAGACGTGGCTGAATAAAACTTCTAACAGTCAGAGCACGGGGCTGTATTTGTCCTGTAAAAGTTTCCTGCAAGATGAGTAGAAAATGAGTAACTTGTAGAAACTAGTGGAATTCTTCCACTTACAGGGTACAGTTTTTCGTGGGCTCTGAAATCATGTATTTGAGTTCCCAATCTTGGACATCAGTTTTCCTTTACAGACACAGGATCTTTAAGTAAACCTAAAGCTATAACCAGGAGGCTTGTGGTACTAATTGTAAAGCAATCAAAACATAAATACGGACAGGTAGTCTGACATGTTGTTTCAAGTGTGCTATGCCAAACAGGTATACTTTAAAGAGCAGTTGTGCAGAATATTACCTGCATGTTTTTCCTTCAACCCTTACAGAAAATGGCTAGAAATTTATATTTGGGGAAGGGACTTAGAATATTACTGGTGAGATCAGAGGCTTATTCCATTATAGCCCTGTTTTTCAAAATTCACTGGAGGAGGCAGTTCTGCTAGATGTTACTATCACAACACACAGGCCAAAATCATGGCTATTACAAATTCTTTAGTGCAGGTCTGGTAACCTAATGCAGATGGTGAGATGTAGGAGACATGGGTGGAGGGATGGTTTAATTTTGCAAATTGTATTGAAAATTATCTGGAGAAGGTGGAAAGTGAGACAGATCCTGGGTTGGACCGCTCTAGAAGTGCCAACCCACTATGGCACATATTTCTGTTGATCCATGTCTTTCTGCAGTGACATTAGTGTTTTGAAGGTGTATCTTCTGTCATTGCTGAGGCAGCAAGAGACTGAAGAAAGAAATGTTCCAGTCTTGCCCATCAGAACTGTAACATACAGATGTATGCAATGGCAACTTAGTGCACTTACATGCATCTCCTTCAACTTCTAGCCTGATTTCAGTGTTGTTATATTTTATTTTGCCTTTTTCATGTTTAATAGAGGGGCCATTAACAACATACAGTAAAAGATTTTGATTCGGCACCAGCTTTTCTAGTCTACTTGATCTGAGCTGGATCATATTGTTTTGAAGTGCCTTTCAAATAAGACGACTTACAGTTTGTAAGAATGTTGTTTTCCCCTTAAATTTTAAATAGATTATCCTCTGGATTATCCTTCTGTTGGAGAAGAAAAATCTTCAAAAAATCTTCTTGGTTCTGCCACAAGTAAGTTACTGGAGCCTTAAGATATCTTTCAGCTTCTTAAAGCCCATACAGGAAAGAGGCCTGATGCCGATGCACCTCAGATACAGTTCTCTTGATGTGCTAGCCTTGAAAAACATGCTTTGGAGGATTTCCCCCCCTATCTCTTCACTAAAGGATAAGTGAGAACCCAGGCTTTGCATTTTGCAGTCTTATAAACACACACACAACTGGGCTAGACTTTCCTGCTCCTGTTGTATCACCACAGATACAGTCTTATCTCTGGGGAGAACCTTTGCCACTAGCATAGCCAGTAAAGAGCCACATGTGTGAGAAACGCTAATTTTGTTATTAATCAAAATGAAATAAAAGGTTTAAGATAGATAACTCAATATATACAAGCATATGGCTTCAGATAAGCATTCTTATTGTTACTGTTGCTCAAACAGCCATGTGTCTAACCTACCCACTTAAGTGGGTAGTGCCACCTTACTCTCTCTAGCCTCCACACCGTACAACAACCACACTCACTTCCATTTCACGCACCAATTTTCAAACACGCTTTCACTCTCAGCCAGTCACCTCCCAATGCGCCAAGGACACACTCTCTCTTTCATCTTATCTTAAATTGTGCTTACATCATAGGACATTATCGTTTACTTTTATTCCTGTAATATATAAATGAGAACATGTATAGAAATTGCAAAACATCACAGAATGCTTGCAAATTTATCATTTGACATTCTTGCTAAGGAATATATATGCCTATGTAAACCAGTCTTTCCTTAGCAATGGAATTGTGGTTTGGTTCATATTCCTTAGTATTCTTAACTCACTTTGTGATATATATTTTTTTTTGAGAGAAGGATTTCATAGTACAGTTGTCCCTCCACATTCATGGATTTGGCATTCATGGTTTTAAGTATTCACGGCTTGAAAATATTCTTAAAAAAATAATAATCCAAAAAGCAAACCTTGATTTTGCCATCTTATATAAGGGACACCATTTTGCTATGCCATTGCATATAATGGGACTTGAGTTTTCACGGATTTGGGTATTCATGGGGGGTCGTGGAACCAAACCCCAGCAAATGTGAAGGGACAACTGTAAAATTTTATTTGGTGGTAAGGTGGATGCAGGAGACAGTACTGCTAATGTAGTGGAACAGATTTAGAGCTTGCTGTTCTACTTTTAAAAGTATTTTTAAAACTTTAAAAATTACACTTGGGGATATGGCTTGCTGTTGAGAGAGATGGCAGCATGGAAGATTTGCTCTGTATCCTCACCACATCCATAATATATATTGAAACATGGGTTTCTTTATTTATTTAGTTTATACCGCCTTTCTCCCAGAATGGGACCCAACGCGGCTCACAACACACTGTTAAACTAATACATTGAATAAATAACACCTGAATGATGCATAGGAGAAGAAAACATAAAAGAATTGAAGAAAGAACTTCAAAGTACCCCTCAGAAACTTAAAATCAAAGCTCCTTGAGACTTAAGACCAGATTTAAATGCATCCTTGGCATCAATGGAAGAAACACTGGGGGAATTAAAATATCTATCAGAGAAGTAGAAAAAAACGGCGAGCAGAGCTTTTGACTTGGCCTGAGATCAGGGGACTAAGTACTCTGAAATGCAGAAGAAAATAAACTACCTGAGAGATAAAACAGGAGGAGCAGAAGAACCACAATGGCTGTTTAACGTTCATTTGAGCGGTATCAAGGAGGAAAAGGAGAAAGAAGAATTAATAGTGGTGAAATGGATCCAGAGTTTATGCCCAAACTTAGGAATTGCAATGGAAGATATTGAGAGAATTCACAGAATGGGGCCTTAAAAAACCTCTTGTGGATCATGAGAGATATGTCATTTTGAGATTTGCTTGTTACACAAAAAAGTTAGCAGCCTACCAGGCACTAATTTTAGTGATTTGGAGTTTGAAGGAGATAGAGTGGAAGTGTTCCAGGACCTTGCAAGTGAGACCATTAAAAAAAAAACAACAAAGTGCATGGAAGATATACACAGCAGCCCTTAGAGACCACAACATTAATGTATGGGGATTTCTAGGCAGCTGGGATTGATGGAATCCCACCTGAAATTTGGAAACATGGAGGTCATGTACTCCACGATAAATTCCATGAACTCCTTGTGAATTGCTAGGAAAAAGGGGAACTGCCATTAGATCTCCGAGATGTAGTCATCATCACTCTGTACAAGAAAAAAGGAGCAAAATCCGATTGTTCAAACTATCGAGGCATAACACTGCTCTCTATTGCTGGAAAAATCCTTGCAAAGATACTCCTGAACAGATTAGTTCCTGCTATTGCCGAAGAACTTTTTCCTGAAAACTAATGTTGCTTCAGAGCTAATAGGAGTACTACAGATATGGTATTTGCCCTTAAACAAACTGCAAGAGAAATGTAGAAAGCAGAACAAGGGTCTCTATGTAATATTTGTTGACCTCACCAAAGCCTTCGACACTGCGAGTAGAAAAGGTCTGTAGCAGATCCTGGAAAGACTAGGATGTCCCCCCAAATTCCTTAAAATGATTATCTTGCTACACAAGGGCTAGCACGGTCAAGTCAGATATTGTGACTTTCATAGCCCTTTCTAATGGAGTGAAGCAAGGTTGTGTTCTTGCTCCAACTTTATTTACAATCTTCTTCAGCATGATGCTCCAAAGGGCTATGGCAGAGCTCGAAGAAGACAGCATCTATATACGTTACCGTATTGATGGTAGCTTGTTTAACTTAAGCCGTCTGAGGGCTCTCACTAAGACTCTAAACTATCTAGTTTGTGAGCTGCTCTTCGCTGATGCTGATGCCCTTGTTGCCCACACAGAAGCATCTCTGCAGCGCCTAACACCCTGCTTTGCAACAGCTGCAGAGCTGTTTGGGCTGGAAGTCAACCTGAAGAAAACAGAAGTTCTTTACCAGCCTGCACCACAGGACGAACACCATCATCCCCACATTGTCATTGGCAAATCTGTGCTTAAGTCCGTTTAGCAGTTCACCTATCTGGGAAGCATCATCTCCTCAGATGCCAAGATTGACAAAGGGATTGATCACAGATTAGCAAAGGCATATAGCGCATTTGGAAGACTTTACAAAAGAGTCTGGAGTAAGAAACACCTGAGGCAAAGCACAAAAATCAGTGTGTATAGAGCCATTATACTGTCTATTCTCCTTTATGGATCTGAAACATGGGTCGCCTATCGACAACACTTATGACTTGTTGAACGCTTTCATCAGCGCTGTATATGCACAATCCTAAATATACACTGGACTGACTATGTGACGAATGTTGCTGTCCTTGAGCAATCAGGGATCACTAGCATTAAGGCCATGATATTGAAAACACAGCTGCGCTAGGCAGGGCACATTTCTAGGATGGAGGACCATCGCTTCCCCAAAAATAGTACTCTATGGTGAACTCGCCACGGGTCAGCGTAAGAGGGGCTCTCCAAAAAAGCGATACAAGGACTCCCTGAAACAACATCTCAGGCTTGGCCAAATTGATCACCAACAATGGTCTGCCCTGGCCTCACATCGGGAGGCATGGAGACACAGTATCCACAATGCTGCAGCCTTATTTGAGAACTCACGCCAAACAAGTCTTGAAGAGAACCAAAAACGTAGAAAAAAATCACAACCCAGAAACATCACCCAAGGAGACCTTCTGCTGTGCTTTCTGCAACTGGACTTGTTTATCTCGGATTGGCCTTTTTAGTCATCAGTGCGCTTGCATCAAGCGCGGGGTGAGTCCTTCTTGAATCTTCGTTTGCGAAGAAAAGCCAGAGGGGTAGCCTGGTTTGAACATAAAACAAGAGTTATAACTACCTCTGAACAACTGCAAGACATTTGCAAAGTATTAAAGATTTGTGTGACACCAGCTCATTATGTTTATAAGATAAGGAGAAACTCCAAGTGAAGGAGAAGACACAGCAAGGAAAGAAAGCTGAAGGGAAAGGAAAACACTCAGATAAGGAATCATAGAATCATAGAATTGTAGAGTTGGAAGAGACCACGAGGGCCATTCAGTCCAACCCCCTGCCACACAGGAAATCACGCTCAAAGCATCCCCGACAGATGGCAATCCAGCCTCTGTTTAAAGACCTCCAAGGAAGGAGATCCCACCATGCTCCGAGGGAGTGTGTTCCACTACCAAACAGCTCTTGTGGTCAGAAAGTTCCTCCTAATGTTGAGGTGGAATCTCTGTTCCTGGAGCTTGCATCCATTGTTATGTGTTCCAGTCTCTGGAGCAGCAGAAAACAAGCTTGCTCCATCCTCAATGTGACACCCCTTCAAATACTTAAACAGGGCTATCATATTGCCCCTTAACCATCTTTTTTCCAGGCTAAATATACCCAGCTCCCTAAATCTTTCCTCATAAGGCATGGTTTCCATACCTTTCACCATTTTAGTCGCCCTTCTCTGGACAGACTCCAATTTGTCAATATCCTTTTTGAACTGTGGTGCCCAGAACTGGACACAGTATTCTAGGTGAGGTCTGACCAAGGCAGAATACAGCGGCACTATTACTTCCCTTGATCTAGATATTATACTTCTATTGATGCAGCCCAAAATCGCATTGGCCTTTTTAGCTGCTGCATCACACTGTTGATTCATGTTCAATTTGTGGTCTACTAGGAATCCTAGATCCCTTTCGCACGTAGTCTCGTTCAGCCAGGTCTCTCCCATCCTATATCTAAGCATTTCATTTTTCCGCCCTAACCTTACATTTCTCCGTATTGAATTTCATTTTGTTAGCTTTGGCCCAGCTCTCCAGTCTATCCAGGTCATTTTGAATTTTGATCCTGTCCTCTAGGGTATTAGCTACTCCTCCTAATTTGGTGTCATCTGCAAATTTGATAAGTATGCCCCTAGTTCCCCCATCCAAGTCATTGATAAAGATGTTGAATAGCACTGGGCCCAGGACAGAACCCTGTGGCACCCCGCTGGTCACATCTTTCCAAGACGAAGAGGAGCCACTGCTGAGCATTGCTGATAACAAAACAACTGGACAGCCCCCCTGCATGAACCAAGGACATTGTGTTAACTCTCCTGTGCTGACAGGGTAGATGTGTAATATGTTTTGTTGATTACATTGATGGTGTCTGTTCCTTTCATGGAAAGATATTTAATAATTGAACTGCTAATGTCTTTTTGAAATCCAAAATGCTCATTAGAAGCTTATGGGTGGTGTTGCACAAAATGCTAGTGTCCATGGAAAAATTCCACGCATGTCAAGGTCTTACTTTGGGATATTAAAATTAGCAAAATTGGCATGCGAGTGTTCACGTATAAGCAGGACCTTTTGCCTTTGTATACCAGTACTAACTGGGAGACAATGAGCTAAATAAAACAAATAATCTGCTATCTTTATTTAAAATGATTTTCATAGTTACAGACTTGGTAGATGAAGGGAGTGCTTGCTGTGAATGTAGTGTATCTTGATTTCAGTAAGACCTTTGACAAGGTCCCCCATGATATCCTTGCAAAAAAAAAATTAGTAATTTGACCAGGCAATGTGACTATCAGGTGGCTTTGCAATTGGTTGAACAGCCAAACCCAAAGGGTAGTCACCAATGGCCCCTCTTCATCCTGGAGAGAAGTGACCAGTGGGGTGACACAGGGTTCTGTCCTGGACCCAGTGCTATTCAACATCTTTTATCAATGACTTGGATGAGGGAATAGGGCATTTGCAGATGACACCAAATTAGGAGGGGTAGCTAGAGCACAGGATCCGTATTAAAAATGACCTTAACCAAAATGACCAAAATGACCTTAGAAAACTGGGCCAAAACTGAGAAAATGAATTTCAACAGGGAGAAATGTAGGATACTACACTTGGGCAGTAAAAATGAAATGCACAGATATAGGATGGGTGATATCTGGCTTGAGGGCAGTACATGTGAAAGGGATCTGGGAGTCTTAGTGGACCACAAATTGAACATGATTCAGAAGTGTGATGTGGCAGCTTAAAAAGCCAATGCGATTGTAGGCTGCATCAATAGGAGTATAGTGTCCAGATCAAGGGAAGTAATAGTGCCACTCAATTCTGTTTTGGTCATACCTCACCTGGAATACTGTGTCCAGTTCTTGGCACCACAATTCAAGAAGGATATTGACAAGCTGGAATGTGTCCAGATGGGAGCGACCAAAATGGTGGGAGGTCTGGAAGCCATGCCCTATGAGGAGCAGTTTAGGGAGCTGGGTATGGTTAGCCTGGAGAAGAGAGGGTTAAGAGGTGATATGAAAGCCATGTTTAAATATTTGGAGGGATGTCATACTGAGGATGGAGCAAGCTTGTTTTCTGCTGTTCCAGAGACCAGGACATGGAGCAATGGGTTCAAACTACAGGAAAAGAGATTCCACTTAAACATTAGGAAAAACTTCCTGACAGTAATAGCTGTTCGGAAGTGGAATACACTGTCTCAGAGTGTAGTAGCGTCTCAAGGATTTATATAAAACGATTTGGATATTTGGGCAGATATTGGTTCTCTTATGGAGATAAGCAATTGGTAGATTATTACAATTCAATATAAACAATCATTTTGGAGAATATAATGCATTTTAAATTTATTTAGATATGCACTAACCACTGAAGAAGGGATTTCCCTGAAACAAATGCAAAAAAAAAAAAATCCAGTAGCATTTGTCTGGTTTGTTGCTTCACTGGTGCCTGTTGGAGTGGAATTTGATCACAGCTCCTACAGTGACTTGTCAGCAACCTCCTACAACTAATGCACGCCTATCATAGCAATTCATTGTAAAGAACTGACATTGCTGATAAGCACTAAGACCCTTAAGTCCTAGGTCTCATACTTACGTTGAAGGTGCCTTATTGTCCATTGCATTTAAGGTTGTTAATATCCTGTGTAACTGACAGTAATTATCTTGTGTTGTAAATCTTTTCATGAATGTACTGTGTAATGGTGAATGTAACTCCAATACTAAATGTAAAGGGTTAGAAATCCTTTTGAATAAGTTTCACAAGTTTCTGTATACAGTCGTCCCTTCACATTCGTGGGGGTTAGGTTCTACAGACCCCCGCAAATGTGAAAATTCCACGAATAATGACTGCCCTCCCCCTCCCCCGCCAAAGCGACCACAGGGCCTCCGGAGGCCCTATAGTCGCTTCCCCCTGGCTCCCCCTCCCCCCAAGGCCTTTGCGGGGCCTTGGGAGGGTCTCCAGAGAGCCCCACGGAGGCCTCTCCTGCCCTCCCCCCTCCCCCCCAAGGCCTTTGCGGGGCCTTCGGAGTGTCTCTGGAGGCCCTGCGGAGGCCTCCCCGGCCCTCCCTCTGCCCCCAAGGCCTTCGCGGGGCCTCCAGAGGCCCCGTGTCACTGCTTTTGGGAGGGCAGGGGGGGCGTCCCAAAACCGTGAATATGCAAAACCGCGAATGCTAAGTTTGCGAATGTGGAGGGGCAACTGTAGTGGTGAATAAAACCGCAGTATTATTTTTGAATAGAACTCATTTCATGTTTGTGAATGTAACCACTCAATGTCAGTTATAATATTTGTAACTGCATTATTGTCCTTCCAGATTGTCAACAGTTTGTGGAAACCCTCCTTTTGTGTTGAGATTACTAGTAAGAGCTGTTTGGCAGTGGAATGTGCTGCCTGGGAGTGTGATGGACTCTCCTTCTTTGAAGGTTTTTAAAAAGAGGCTGAATGGCCATCTGTCGGGAATGCTTTGATTGGGTATTCCTGCATGGCAGGGGGTTGGGCTAGGTGGCCTTTGTGTCTTGGCCACATTCCATATCAAAATTCATATTTGGGGTTTGTACTGCAGCTGTACTACCTACTGCTGAGAATCTGGGGAGCTGCATACCAATCATGTAAGCCAGAACACTTGTGGGTAGATGAACTTTGGGAAAGTCTGGTTTTCTGCATGATTTTTCAATGTATATTCTTTCATATTTTTTAAGATGCCATTTTAAATATGGTGAATATTGCTGCTAATATCCTTGGAGCGAAAACAGAAGAAGACTCTGTGGAACGAGGTAAATTAATAGCATTTTTTTGCAATATACTCCTATTTTTAATTAGTTTTGATGATTGCAGTTCCTTGGCTCAAGTTGAACTTTCTCTCTTTTCTGTATAATGAATGCTGTATACATTTCCTATGATTCTACAAGAGCTCTTCCAGACATCAACTGAAGGGAATGGGGCAGAGTTAAATCTCATGGATTTAAACTTCAGGAGGATAGACTTTGGTAGAGCTTGAGTAGAAATGTAATTGTAAAGGAAGATAAATGATGGAACCTATACTAGAACTGGGTTGTTTCTTATGGAAGACAGTAGGCAGAGGAAGGACAACCATTTCCCCCCCTCTCCTTTTAATTATTGTATGTTTTTAATCCTTTCTAATTTAATATTGTTTTAAGGGGTGGGTGGGTTAGGGTACTGATGTAATTATGGAGTTTTTATGCTGTAAGCCGCCCCATTATTATTATTATTATTATCATCATCATCATCATCATCTAGGAATATCATATCATTAATCTCTTCATACCTTTACTAGCCATTGTTGTATTGATGCTTATTTGTTGATAGATTTCAGCCTTTGAGAAAGGTGCTTGAAATGTACTACTGAACCCATTGATTCACAGAAGCTGGGCTGTTATTTCTGTTTCAGCATGTTCTTTGTGTCCAAGCGTATGCCTTGCTTTTTTGTCTTCCCAAAGTAGCATGCTGCCCTGCTCTGGAACTTCTGAAAGAAATAAAATTTGATGTTGCTTGAAGTTTCCATTCACATACATTCAAATAGTCTTCACCATCACAGATGGGATTACAACACGTAGGAGATTAGAAACTAGCTTCTGGGTAGGGAGAGTAGAAATCCACGGATTCAGAAGTACATTTCAGATCTGGAGAATTGTACTTTCTTGTCCTCATTCCATATTGTTCTGTTTTTACTGGTGAGAACCAATAGTGGTTTGTGGTGTTTGGAGCAGGAAATGGGAACTGAGACACATTGTGTTACAGTTGGAGTGAGGGATTTGCTTTCAGATTCAGGACTCAGTTTGGGAGCTGAGGGGAAATCTCTTCCTATTGCTTTCAGCAGCCTCTGAGAGTAGATAAGTATAGTAAATTCAAATTTTATCTTTAAATAGTGTTCCTTGTTTTTTTTTCTTATAATGAAGCATTTTGTAGGCCATTCATTCCTGTTTTTGTAGTGAAAGACAATCCTGTTATATGAACTCAGCATCTTTAAATTTGTGTGTATTTTTGATAGGAAATAAGATCAACTCTGAAAATAAGAGCATCTCTGAAAATACAACTGCCACTTCCATGATGGCACCCAAACTGCCACAGCCAACAGCTGTTCCTTCCTTAGAGTAAGTGATGTGTATTTGTTGTTTTTTTACCTGTCCAATCTCCTGGTAGAATCTTCTAGTAGTTCACAATAAAATTTTAAACGTAGAAAAGAACCCATCAAGACTAGACAAGAGTTCCCATTTCATTCCTCAACTTGCCTTCATTCTGACTCCCAGACATAGCACATTAATTCCAGACAGCCTTCTCTGCAGTCCCCAACATTACAAACCTAAAAAGAACTTTAAAGCCACATTTCATCCTTTTTGTTTCCATTGCTTTGCACATGAGAGACTCTAATTCCTCTTTGCCTAATCAACCCTTTTTGCAGAACAATTATAAACAATAGAAATTGCACTGTTAAAGAAAAGTTGTATAATTCAGAAATGACTTTCAATAATCATAATTCAAAGTAGCAGAACACTGACCCTTACAGCCCTTTTTAAAGAATATGCTGTGCCACAACTTAATACCTGATTTTCAAACTTTTGCTACAGGCTTGCTACTTCAGAAATACCACAGACTGAAAAGGAGCTGCTAGTCTTAGATACTACAAGAGAGAGCCCAATTGTTCAGCTAGTCCATGAATATGAAGAGGAATCAAGTCAATCAACAGTGACTTTACTGCCAAGTGATGAACAAGAAGAAGAAATACCATGGTTTGAATCTGAAACACAAATGTTTTGCTATGATCTGGTGACAGTCTGTTGCATTTCTAGCTTTTCAGAATATGTGTACAAGTGGTGTTCAGCAATAGCAGTGCTTCATCGCCACCGCAGCAAAACTGACAGCACTTGGGAAAAATATGATTCTGCTGCCATTTGGCAAGCCCAGCTAGTTCCAACTAAATCATTGGATGTTTTGGTACATGGACATCCCCCAGAGAAACTAGACACTTTAATTGCAGAACCATCTGAAACTGTTATAGCTGTCTCAAGCAGTCTGCTGGATGAGGCCATTATTAATCAGACTGAGGGTACTTTTGAACTGGAGCCTAGTCATCCACAGACTGTATCTCAGTCCATCCTTCTGGATGTTACAACAGGAGTCAAGTCACTTTCTACAATAGAGGTGTCCTCAGAGCCTGGAAAACACGAAATTGCATCTGAAAGCTCAGAGTTACCTTCCCAAGAGGTGATCCCTGCAGAAGAAGATGAATTTGTAGGGTCTGTTATAGAAAAGCCATCTGCAACCAATATTGTAACTGAATTCCATGAAATGAGCACAGAAGAAAAAACCTCTGCTGAAATTATTTCAAAATTAACAGAGACTGTTCCACATCCTGAATGTACAGTTGCCGCAGAAAGCTATGATGGGGAAACAAAAGTTAGTTCTTCAGAAGTAGAAAAGCAAGTGGCGTCTCTTGTAGAGTCATCTTTAGAAATAAAAGATGATGAGCAGACACTTGAGGAAACATTTCTTTCTATTCCTGTTTCTGGTGGTTTGCCACGAACTGCTACAGACTTTTATGCTGAGCTGCAGAATTCCACTGACTTGGCTTATGGAAATGGAAATCTTGTTCATGGATCAAACCAAAAAGAGTCAGTGTTTATGAGACTGAACAACCGTATTAAAGCCCTAGAAGTAAATATGTCTCTTAGCAGCCGTTACTTAGAAGAACTTAGTCAAAGGTATGGTAGCATTATATTCAGATTCATTTTAAAAGTTGATAAGAAAATTATCTCTGTGAAACTAAACAGTGTCTTCTAACTCTGTGCAATATCATATATAATATCATTGGGGAAGGTTTTCTCTCGGTCCCACCACCATCACAGGGTCGCTTGGTGAGGACATGAGAGAGAGCCTTCTTGGTGGCTGCTCCTACCCTCTGGAACTCACTTCCATGGGAGGCTAGGCTGGCCCCCTCCCTGCTTTCCTTTCACCAACAGGCAAAGACATTTTTATTCAAGTGGGCTTTTAATATGTAGCTGCATTCACAAAGGCTCTTTATTGAGTTGGGGTGTGCTTTTATTTTTTAAGTTCTATATGTTTTATATAATTTTAAATTATGATGATTTTGATTGTTTTTAATTGTATGATATGTTTTATTTGATGTTTTTTTGAGCTGCCTTGGGTCCCATTCTGGGAGAAAGGCAGAAAATAGAATAGAATAGAATAGAATAGAATAGAATATATTCTGAAAAGTCTTAAACAGAAGCCTATAAAAGCTTATATCAATAAAATATGGTCTATTGTAGAACTTGAGTATGCCCACTGAAGAGTAACCCATTGCAGATGTTCTTGGAGAAGTATGAAAGCTAGGTAGCTCAGCCTTATTACAGTAAGCTAATAGTGCTTGAATGTTATTTCAGAGTACAAAGTATATACAGTGAGCCCTTGCTATCTGTGGGGAATTGGTTCCAGGATCCCCTGTGGATACAAAAAAAGTGCATGGTCAAGTCCCCATTAAAAATGGTGTAGAGCAGCAATAGAAGCGGTGGCAAGCTACCTCTGCTGCTTCCCTATGCCTTTTTTTTAAGTGAACATGATTGTAGTTTCTCTGAAAGACTTACAAGGGAACACGTTCACTTTGAGGCTTGCAGAGAGACTGCAAACATATTCACTTAAAACTAGCAAAAGGCAGTTTATGCAAACTGGCAAGTGAGCATTAGCAAATCAAGTCCATATGAACTTCCCTTGAGTCGCACCGCTGCATGCTTTGTGACAATTTTTGCAGCAGAAGAAATGCCTTGTTGCCTGTTGGCTGGAGAAGAGGAGAGAGCACAGCTTCACTGCCGCATGTTTCTCAGGCATCCAGCTTGTGTGCTGCTCCCCCAAGAGCCAAGCTCAGTTGCACATGGTGGGCTTCCAGTCCTGAGGAGCCCCTGCTTGCTGATTGGTCAGGCTGATCCCCAAACAATGTGTGTGCAAGAGAGCCTTTGCAGAGTCAGCAGACAGAGTGAGTTAGCAGACAGAGTGGCCGCTTGGAACCTCTGTGCCACTCAGCAATGGTCTGGGAAAGAATTTTGTTCTTTTGCCAGTTTTAAGTTCATTTGTGAGGCTCGTAGAGAGACTGTGAACATGTTCACTTAAAAATGGCATGAGGCAGCAGTGGAGGAGGTGGCAAGCCCCACCAGCCACCCGCTCCTGCCTTTTGAAGGAATCCTGCTGCCTTGAAGGCAGAAGTGGGTAGCTGGCATGCCCCTCACCGCAGATTCAAATGTACAGAATGTGTGCATTTGAATCCATGGTGGTTTGAATCCATAGATCATGAGCCCATGGATACAGTGGGCCCACTGTATTCATGACAGCAACATAGAAAAATAAATTAGATAATTACTTGGGAAAGGGCCTTCCCCCTCTTTTAAGTGTGGCATTAAAAAGGCCAGATTTCTGACCTTCCTTGTTCTTCCGAGTACATAGCAATGATGTGGGGAAAACAGATTGTTAAGAGATGTTAAGACATGAAGAGTGGGTGTTCTCTTAAGAGTTTGTCTAACTTACTTTGTAGATACCGAAAGCAAATGGAAGAAATGCAGAAGGCTTTTAATAAAACTATAATAAAACTTCAAAATACTTCACGTATAGCAGAAAAACAGGTACGTTTACTGGGAGGGAAGTTGTGTATCCACAAATGTTTTAGTCCTACAACTCTCAGCAGTGTTGGCCACATAATCAGTAGTGAGGAATTTTGGGAGTTGCAGCTCAAAAACCCCTTAGAGGGCCACAATTGTCTACCCTGGTTTGCCATTATTTCTATTCTGTTATCTCCGTGGTTAATGTAGTATTTTCCTTTGATTTTATTTTGCTTCTAAGGGAACTTCTGCTGTAATTGTAGTAGTTACTGCTTTCCTCTTCCCACTTAACAGATTTCTTGGCATTCCAAAGAGACTAGTTTTCATCTTAGCTTATCCAGTCTATTAATCTGACTGCAAGTATAAGACAAACTTGTAACTGTTTATACATTGTCTTTGTGACTCACAAATCGGTCATCCTGCTACATCTCGGAAACTTCTAGAGCCGAGCAGTCCTTTAGGCGGGAGCTGCAGCCCTGTCCACTGCGAATTGCTTCAGTTCCTTTTCATCTGCCACATTAGCAGCAGCATCTGGCACTCTCTGTTTGAGGTTTCATTAGCAATTCTTGCCCTTTAGGCTTTCCCTTTGTCTTTCCCTTTAGGTTCTTGTCAGTATTTTTCTTTTTTTCCCTTTCTTAGCTTTGAATTTTTTTCTTCCTGCCCATTTGGGGATTTAGGGCTTCTTCATGAAGTGCCTTCACTATGGGCAGAAAATTCCTCAGTCTCATTGGTCATTGCAGATATCTTTGCTTTGAAGAGATTTTTGTGGCGGACCATTGTTTTCCTGCAGTGTGGGAAGGGACTCCTTATGTTGGGTCTTGCTCCTCTCACGCATGTCTGAGGCAGGACTTAATAGCTATCAATCAACTTTTCAACAGCAAAATTTTTGAAATACCTTTTTTTCCTCCTGGTTCTTTCCCGCCCTAATGGGGATGGCTGGATACAAGGGAATGGACCTAGCATTGAACTATCCCCTGATGAAGAGTCAGGGGCATTTGGGCAAGGTCAAGGCAAGGATGCCTGTCACAGGGCACCATTCAGTTGGCAGACAGACCTACCCTGCTTGGGGGATTGGATACTGGCCTTTACTGAGCCACCAAGGCATTGGAGACCTGCAGCAATGCTTCACGTAGTAGAGCTGAGCATGTGTGTGTTCTGGAAAGTGCAGCTTTGGCCCTGTGGGTGAGAGACTCCAATACTCCTGCTTCCCTCCCACCTCTCCTTATTGAAGATCAAGCCCTCCACCCTAAATTGTGCCACTAGATTTCATTAATTGCTCACCAGACGTGGGTATTCAGGGGTTGAGCTGGGGCAAAGCAGTGGTAGCTTTGGTGGCAGACAGATTGAATGTGTTGGGGATGAAAAATACTGGCACAGGCCTAGCGAGGAACAATTTGGCATGCAGAGGACCTCTAGAGGCCAGAAATGCATGAGGCACTCATAGAAGCATCATTTATCTGAGTCCTCTTTTTCCTTAGGAGGGAGGGATCATGAAGTAGGTGCTTCAGTGGTTTCTCCTCACAAGGCAAGGAGAAAGATTAGGAATGGTGCTCCTATTGCATGCCTGCTGGACTCTGTGAGCTCAGTCTCTTCTGTTTTGGATAGGGAAGAAGAAGGAGGAAGGGACAGCTTCTTCAGGGTGAGCTTCTGTATGTTTGTTTGAGTTAGAAGGGTTCCTTATCCTTCTCAGAAACTGGGGAAAACTAAATTTGACTTCAGCCAGTCAGTTCTCAAGTGGTACAGCCAAAGGAGTGCCAGAAATCAGATCTAAGGCTAAGCAGGATGCTTGTATGGCCCTTTCCCCGAGATTATTCCAGTTGCTATGGGAGGGGAGTGGTCTTACCCTGGTTTAACCTAGTCAGTACCAGCTTATATTAAATGCTGTTATTATTTACTTGGGGTTATGGAAAAATTAAAGCTTCACCTTTTTGATTCTCCCATGGCTGGGTATGTTTCTAGAACTCTTCCCTAGGGATGGGGACAACATCCCCCAAAATCCCGAGAAGAAAAAATTAGAAGTCTTCTTATGATGAGCTGGTGCTCTTTCCATTCAAGTTGCTTCAGTGACTTCCTATTTGCTAGGACCACTATTAGTTGGGTCAAAGATTTGCTTCCCCAGATCCTTAGGGAGTAGACGAGGATTAGGCAAGGTAATAATAAGTTGGCCAAGGCTTCAATTTTATATAATTTGCCTCTGTGGCCATGGCAGCAGGTGTTGCAGCCAGACACCTACTTTGGCTTAAAAACTGGAATACAGGTACCAAGTCTAAGCCTAATTTGGCTACATGTCCCTTTAAAGGTTCTAAATAATTTGGCAATACCTTGGATGAAGTGTTGGTGAAAAGAAAAGGAAAGGAAAGGAAAGGAAAGAAAGAAAGAAAGAAAGAAAGTACTATCATCTATCACTAAGAAGGAGGAAAAGAAATCATTTAAATCTGGTCTCAGTCCTTTCGTACCTACAGATCACTGTTCAGGCAGTGAGAATTCAGACCTTACTAATCTAACTGGAATTTTCCCAAGCCACAGTCTAGAAAACAACAGCCCTTAGGGTTGTTTTTTTTTTTAAACTGTGAGCCACTTTTTGGACAAAGAGTTTTGGACAAAGGTTTTGGACAAAGAGTGCTTTAGCTTCGGTGCTCTGATGATAAGCTGGCCAAAGGTGTGGTGTTATGCCTTTCCTGCAGTTGTGCTGCTGTCAAGGGTGTTGAGGAAAATAAGAATGGAGGGGACAGAGGTGATTATGATAGCACTTTCATGGCCTTAAGAACTATGATTTTCTGAGATAGTCAGCATACAGGTACAGGAAAGCTAGGTTCTACCAAGCTAGCTGGACTTGCTACATCAAAGAGGTCTTCATCTTGACCCAAGTTGGTTAGAGCTACATGCCTAGAGGTTGAGTGGGAAGGGTTAGTGGTGGAAGAGTGTGTATCTGTATGAGTCTATCTGGCAGGCATTTTGTAAATTGTGTAGACAAAAAGGGATATGTCCTCAATCTGTGTGTCTGTGGGTCCATCCTGGCCTTCCTGCAGGTGGGCTTGAATAAAGGTTTGAGTACTTGCTTATCAAATTTGCAGATGACACCAAGTTTAGGAGGGGTAGTGAATACTCGGAGGACAGGATCAGAATTCAAAATGACTATAACAGATTGGATTGCTGGGTCAATACTAATAAAATGAATTTCAACTGGGAAAGTTAGCAGAAAAATTAGGCAGAAAAATTGAAATGCACAGATATAGAATGGGTGACATCTGGCTTGATAACAGTACGTGTGAAGGGGATCTAGGAATCTTAGTAGACCACAAGCTGAACATGAGTGAACAGTGTGATGGAGCAGCGAAGACAGCCAATGCAATTCTAGGCTGCTTCAAATTATAGTGTCTAGATTGAGGGAAGTAATAGTACCACTCTATTCTGCTTTGGTAAGACCTCATCTGGACTATTGTGTCCATTTCTTGGCACCACAATTCCAGAAGGATATTGATAAGCTGGAACGTATGCAGGGAGGGGTGACCAAAAGGGTGAACAGTCTGGAAGCCATGTGTGAGTAGTGGCTTAGGGAGCTGGGTATGTTTAGCCTTGGAGAACAGAAAGTTAAGAAGTGACATGATAGCCATGTTTGGAAGGATATCATATTGAAGAGGGAGCATGCTTGTTTTCTGCTGTTCCCTAGACATGTTGTGTTATATTTATTTATTTATTTATTTATACCCCGCTCTTCAGCCACAAGGGTATCAGAGTGGCTTACAAACTGTTTTAAGCAATAGCTATTTACACATCTACACTGCATTAAACAGTTTCCAATGTGTGTTAGCTAATTGCCCCCCACAAGCTGGGTACTCAATTTACCGACCTATGAAAGGATGGAAGGCTGAGTGAACCTTGGGGCCGGCTGGAATCGAACTTGCGACGTGGTGGCTTGCAGTACTGGCATTTAACCACTGCACCACCAGGGCTTTATTGAGCTTTATTGAAAGTTCCCTTTGAGTCACTGAGACTGGTTTCTTACTTTGAATGTACTATTCTTAATTGCTACTGCATCAGCTCACAGGGTCTTTTTTGTGTTGTTTCAGAAAACTATTAAAGTGCAATAGGTGTCGTCTTCAGCCTTGTCTAGATGGTTGAGACTTTGTATTGAATTAGCCTAGGTTCCTAGTTCTTTGATTGTTCCAGAGGGGATTCGGGCACATTCCACTCGCAGTACAGCTGCCTCTGCTGCTTTGGGTATGGCAGCCTCCTTGCTATATACTTGCATGGTAGCCACCTGGGCTTCTCTGTCATCCTTTGTCTGGCATTATAAAATTGACAAACTTACTTCCGCAAAGATGGTGTTTGGTAGACATTTTCTGCAGAAGGCTGTGTTTCTGTAGCTATAGTTTCTGGAGAGAGTGCCCACCCTTGCATAGGTCCCGATGTCTCCCCACACAGCAGGAAAACACAACATTGGTACTTACCATGAAGGTTCCTTTTCTGCAGTTGTGGGAGGGAAGCCTTCCAGACCTTGAAGTACTTCCAGTACTTGTCTTTTCTGGTGATTCTGGAGGTGAGTCTGTGTTGATTCTGGTTTGTTAGTATCTTTTTTTTTTTCATTACCCCCTTTTGGTCTTAGTGGAGCTTGTTGTTCTATCTCAGGGTGAGGGGTAGCTCTCTCACTAGAGTGGAGAAACTGACTGATAGCTATTCAGCCCTACTTTGAAGTGCCTGGGAGGAGCAAGACCCAGCAAAAGGATTCCCCCCCCCCAATACTGCAGAATAGGAACCTTCACAGTAAGTATAGTTTGAGTATCCCTAATCCGAAATGCTTGGGACCAGAAGTGTTTCGTATTTCAGGTTTTTTTGGATAGTGGTATACCTGGATTTACATGTACATAATGAGATACCTTTGGGAATGGGAATCAAGGCTAAACATGAAATTTATTTATGTTTGGTATAGACATAGCCTGAAGGTATTTTTGTACAATACTTTAATAATTAAAAAAAACAAAAAAAACCTTTTGGAGGTGCTTCAGGCACCAGCTCATGCCACACCTGTCTGCGCCACCATGGGTCCACAGCCATATCCCTTCACAACCATGTGCCTGGACACACACCAAGGGGGAGAGCACCAGAGGGTAGGGGAAGGTGATAAAAGAAAAATGCAGGGGCACAAGAGTTGTGTGAGGAGGGGCTTCTTTCCCACCTAAACTGCTCCTGGGCTGTGACGACGGCAGCATCACCATCATCACTGGCACGTACACTGCCTGCCATTCCCGCTCTCTCATACACACACACATAACACTCCACATCCTTGTGTCTTTGGTGAATCTTGCTGGGGATGTCATGTCTCCCACTGGCAAGGAAGAGGAGGAGGTGACAGAGGAAGAGCCCCAGCAGGAAAGCAAGCAAGGGAGCAAATCAGCTGGTTTTGTACTGCCTCCATTGCCACCTCCATCACCTTGACAGGGTGTTGTCACCGTGGACAGGAGGTGATTGGGACAGTCTTCCTCTGACTGTCGCCAGAGTGGTGGTGTCATGAGGGTGCCTCCAACAACTACACCAAGGGATGGACAGAGGTGTAGGAGGGGATGGTGGCAGCTGCAGTAACAAGGAGAGGTGAGGCACGGCTTCCTCCCTCCCTCCCTTCTCTCATCCATCCATTCCAGAGACAAAGGCATTTTGAGGAGGAGGAGAAAAGAAGGCAGCTGGTGGCAAAAAGTTTTGGTTTTTGGAGCTTTTCAGATTTCTGGATTAGAGATGCTCAACCTGTACAGATGCTCTGTTCTCACTACAGAACCTTCACTCCCCAAGTGAGAAGGATTTCGCCTCCAAGATTAAGGCCTATTGTAGGGGGCTTGACACCTCTGAGCTTGCCATACAAAACATGTCTTTCTGTACAGCTCCCATTTCCTTCAAAAGAAGGTTGATGGAGTATGTTGAAGAAGCCCAGTCTGGCCCTTCTGTCTCTGGACAGACTTCAGTAGATACCATCCATGGTACCAAGACCACAGAACAGGAGTTGGAACACATTTAGATCCTGATCCCCCCAGTAAAGTCTTTGGAACCAGCAGTTAAGTATACAGTTGTCCTTTCATATTCATTGGGGTTTGGTTCCAGGACCCCCCATGGGTTCCAAAATCCGTGAGTACTCAAGTCCCATTATATGCAATGGCATATCAAAATGGTGTCCCTTATATAAGATGGCAAAATCAAGCTTTGCTTTTTGGATTATTATTTTTTTAAGAATATTTTCAAGCCGTGAATACTTAAATCCATGAATACCAAATCTGTGGCTATGGAGGGACAACTGTACTAATAAAAAACATAACAAGCATTGTGATCAGTCAGTTCCTATGAAGTACAAGGTTCATGCCCACAGTATTGGCAATCCCAGCGCTTCTGAGTGCAACCATCTGGAATTTCAGGTGGTCATGCACAACAGTATTCTCCGCTGCTGAAGAGGGGATAGTGGTTTGCTACCATAAATCTGTTTCACATAGAGATCAGACAATTCCATTGTCAAGTTATGTGCTTTACTCTCAGCTCCGACTGCTTTCGGTTCCATGTTCTTTCATGCAGATTCACCACATCACCAAGAGTTTTTACAAAGTGCATAGAATTAGTAACCACATGACTTTGTCAACAGGGATTCACAATATTCTCATATATAGATACTGGTTTTTGATAGTGGAATCAGCCAGGGATCTCTGCCATAATGTACAAGCTTTTTTTCTTTTCTTTTTTTTCTTTTGGATGACCTGGGTTTGGTGGTGAACCTTCAGAAGTCCAACTTTTGTCCATCTCAAATCATCTATTCCATTCGAGTGGTCTTGCATTTGAGAGTCACTTGAGCCTTTCTCCGAGGAGACAGGGCCAGCAATTTTATTCATCATGCTCAGATGCTGGGACACAGGAGGAGGGTTTGACCTCAAGAGGTTCACATACTGCACAGTCTGATGGCCTTCACCTTTGTGACACCTTTGTCCAAGCTCCACATGAGGCCTCTTTAGAACTATTTCAGTTCTGTGTTCACTCCAGAGACAGACCATCCATCTCTCCTGTTTAACTTTCCCCGATCAATAGCATCTTCTTTGGACTGGTGGATGAACAAATCCAGTCTGTGTCTGTACATGCCCTTCAGACTTCCCATGCCTTCAGTGACACTGACAACAGGCACCTCTCTCTTGGGATGGTGAGCTCACGGGGCCATACATCATCAAAGGCACATAGCTTCCTTATGAATGTAAACTTCACATAAACCAGCTGGATCTGGATCACAGTTTTCCATGCATTTGAGACCATCCTTAGGAATTGGACAGTGCTAGTGGTCTCTACCACCATCATATTCTATATAAACAAGCAGTGGTGGCAGTGATTTGTGCCTGTCATGCCTGTGGTGATTCGTCTGCCAGGCCAGGACAATGAATGGGTGGATGCCCTCAGCAGGGCAAAAACTTCTTCCCATAAGTGGTGCCTCAACAGGAAAGTTCTCAGCATCATGTTCAACAGGTAGAGATTCCCATTTCTGAACCTGTTTGCCATGGAAGAGAATCTGCAGTGTCCCCAATTTTGCACGTATCAGCCAAGACAGCTCTCGGAGATGCATTTCTTTTTGATTGGAACCAAACACTCATGTCTGAACTTCTCCCATTACCACTTCTTGGCTTGGATCAGGATCATGGACGACAACACCAGTGACATATTGATTGCTCCTTATTGGCCTTGCAAGCAGTGATTCTTTACTCTCCTCAGACTATGCAGGGGGAGAGTGATCAACTTGCCTTGGGTTCCTCACACCTATGGATAAAGAAGGAAAAAAGCTGGATGCCATAGGCAGGAAATTTTACTCGTCTGCATGCCTACTTACAAAGATTACAGCCACCCCTCTTCGTACAAGAAAAGGTTTAGCCCGCTGTCCACATGCTCTCGGCCTTACACCTCGGCTTTCTAACCCCACCGGAAGTACCAGCCTTCCTTTCAGGCAAAATCCCAGTTTGGGAAGAAGAAAACAGCCATCCAAGCATCGCGTTTGACTATGCCCAACCGCCACTACCCCAGTCTACCTACCCAGCCATCCACCTTTCCGATTCACTCAACCTCTGGCGCCGAATAACTTCGGACAGCTGGGTCCTCAGCATCATAGAAAAAGGTTACTTTATAAAATTCGACCAACTCCCCCCTCAGGGAGTCTACAGGGTGACTCAACTATCCGCACCCCTCATAGAAGAAATAAACACCTTACTTCTCAAAGGGGCTATAGAACCCATCCACCCATCTCAAATCAGAAACACCTTCTCCAGGTATTTCCTAGTAGACAAAAAAGATGGAAGTCTCCGTCCGATACTGGACCTGCGAGACGTCAATGTTTTTATATTGTAAGCCGCCCCGATTGCGTTGCAGAGGGGCGGGATAGAAATAATTTTTATTATTATTATTATTATTATTATTAATATATACATGCGCCCCAGGAGATTTCAGATGGTGTCACTCTCTACTATCCTTCAATTTCTTCACAGAGGAGATTGGTTTGCCACCCTGGATCTCAAAGGCGCCTATTTTCATATCTCTATCGTGACAGCGCACAGACGCTACATTGCCTTCACTGTAGGCCCACATGGCTGTCTGTTCAAAGTACTTACCTTTGGGCTCTGCATGGCCCTAAGAGTATTCACAAAATGCTTCATGGTAGTGGTCGCATGGCTCCAGCAGAGGGGTGTGGTTGTTTTTCCCTGTCTCGACAACTGGCTCTTCTCAGCCCACTCAGCCAAAAAGCTCTCACAGGATTTACATCTGACCTTATTTTTGCTAAACAACCTCGGATTCCAGTTAAACTTGGAAAAATCTCAACTGCGACCCTCCCAACTTGTCCGCTTCATTGGATGTTACTGCAAGTAACAAGGAAGCTGTCAGGCCCAGCCATGAAGTCTATGTGTTATTCAGACTTCATGGAGGACTCTGACATGATATTGGTAAAGGCTTGGGCCTGTTCCCCTAATGTGGGCCTCTCAACTCCTGGGCGAAAGCCAGCCCCGCCCTTTCCAGCCTGGGAATGCTGCTCTCTGGAGCATCTCAAGGTCAACCACCTGGCGGTGTCTGGGCACCAGAGCCCTCCCTGCATGCCATTCTCACACTTTGGGGTTTTATCTGGGGAAGGGATTGTGCTAGCCTCTCAGTTTTGGCTTTGGCCATGTTCGTGACATACGTGTCCTTACTGAATAAAGCTTTGCTTATTGAGTAAATGAGAGTGTGTGTTCTTGGTACATCACAGTAAGTTGAAACTCACAAATCCTTTTTGATCTGGGACTTCTACCCGTGATGGCTGACGACGCGGAGATTGGAACCCAGACGGAGAAAGACCTGGCTGCAGGCGGTGGCCAGGGAGCAGACCTGCTGGGGGATGGGGCCAGCGGCCTGGAGGAAGATCAGAGCCGAGGGGCCCAGGGGAGGGCTGGACGACACACCCTTCCCCTCAACCTCATGGAGCTGGGAGCCATGCAAGCCCTGGGGAGGGCCAGCCTGCCCTTTTCTGAGACGCCCGTGCGTGGAGCTGGGATGGCCATGGGAGCCAGTTGACTCTGGCCAGAAGAGAGGGGCTGGGAAGAGCACAGGTCCCATCGGTGGGACAGGCCCCTAACCGAGGGGTATCGGGAGCCCGGGGTGAGGCCTCCACGCTCAGAACTGGAGGAGGCAGTACAGCAGCTGAAGCAGCAGATGGAGATGATCCTGCAGCGACTGCCTCAGCCACCAGCCACCCCGGGAGCAGGCCAGCCCCCACAGAACCAGCAGCTGCCAGCCCCAGCCCCAGGAGGGGGTTTCCAGCACCGCAGATTCCTGGTCCAGCAACCCCTGGGAGAGCTGGTCCGGTTGAGCCGCGGGAAAGACCTCGGGAGCTCAAGTGACGGGGCCTGAAAGCCACCTTTGATGGGGATGCGGCGAAGCTGCCATATTTCCTAACCCAGGTCATGGGGTTTATGTCCCAATGGGAAGAGGAGTTCCAAACCAAGGCTGAGAAGGTGCAGTATGTGTCAAACCAACTGGCGGGAGAGGCGACGCAGTGGCTGGTGGAGCTCTACGACATGGGAGCTCCAGAGCTGGGGAGCTTTTACAAATTCATGATGGCCTTACAGGCTCAATTCGAAAAACCCCTGATGATGAAATGGGCACGCTCTGAGCTCCAGCGCCTACAACAAGGGTTGAGGTCTGTGGCCGAATATGCTTCTGAATTCCGCTGCCTGGCCAGTCAGATTCCGGATTGGACTGAAACTACCAAGGTGCAGTGTTTCCAGGATGGTTTGAATGCCGACATCCTAGAGTGGTCGTTGCTTCAAGGAAACCCCCAAACCCTTATGGGATGGGTACGGCTGGCTGGGGAAATAGAGACCCTGAAACAGAGTGTCAAGCTGGCTCAGCAACGCCAGGAGTTTGGAGGGAAGACCACGGGGACCGCCGGGAAGAAAGCTAAGCCGGCCTGACCAGGTGGAGGCACAGCCGGGGAGTCAGAGAGAGAACGAAGGATGAGAAAAGGTCTGTGCCTTCACTGTGGGAAGAGCGGACACCGCATAGCCGACTGCCCGGAGAAACAACCGCGGAACACCCAGGCGGAGGGAAGACCAAAGAAGGCAGAGGGAACGGCACCAGCTCCACGGACACCATTCAAGCCCAAGACCAAGGCAACAGTGCGCGCTTTGATTCCAGGCCATGTGGTGGGAGAGTCTTCAGAGGAACCGGATGACAGTGGGCCCTCCTCCGATGCAGAGCCGGCAGGAAACGGCTCCAGCCCGCCCTATTAAGTGCTTGAGGGTGGGCTAACCCTGAAGGGCGCCAAAGTGCTGTGGTAAGTGGGGTAAAGGGCCCTTTTTCATAAAAGCCAGGATAGGGGTGGCAAACAATGGGGTCCCCCAGAAAGTAATGCTAATGGTAGACTCTGGGAGTACTCAAGTACTAGTTCATCCTTCATTAGTCAGTGAACTGGCAGTTAACACCATTTATTTATTTATTTATACCCCGCTCTTCAGCCTCAAGGCTATCAGAGCGGCTTACAAATTGTTTTAAGCAATAGCTATTTACACATCTAAACTGCATTAAGCAGTTTCCAATGCGTGTTAGCTAATTGCCCCCCACAAGTTGGGTAAGCCGGTATGGCTGTCGCAGATGGACGGAGGGATGATGAAGGGGGGCCCTGCAAGGCGAATGACTGGGCCAGTGCAAATGAAGGTGGGGAACCATCAGGAGGAACTCCAATTTGTAGTAGCCCCAGGGTTGGTTCCAGCGGCAGTAGTGGGTCTATATTGGCTGAAGTTCCACAACCCCTCCATAGACTGGGTGAAGGAAACGGTGACTTTTACAGACCCCGAGTGTGTGAGAGAACATAGGGTGAGCAAGAGTGCGCTGGGGAGGGGGAGCCCTCTAGTGGCCAAACCTTGGAACTGTGAAATTGCTTTGGTGCAAGGGGAAATGAAGGAGTTACCGGTGGAATTTAAACAGTGGCAATATGTGTTTGAGGAGAAGGAATGTGACATCCTTCCCCCCCCTCCACAGACCATTTGACTGTGCTATTGAAATAGTTTCTGAGTCTGAGTTGCCTAAACCCAAGATTTATTCCATGACATCGGCGGAGATGAATGCTGTCTGGGAGTTCATAGACAAAAACTTGGCCGGGGGGGTTCATCAGACCCACGACCTCCCCCCTGGGGGCCCCTGTGTTGTTCAGGCGTAAGGCCGATGGGACTCTTCGTTTATGCATAGACTACAGATCCCTAAATGCTATCAGCATGACAAATCAGTACCCCCTCCCCTTAATGAATGACATACTGGCTCATCTAGCCAAAGGAAAGATTTTCATCAAACTGATTTGCGGGAGGCATACTACAGAGTGCGGATTAAAAAAGGGAATGAATGGAAGGCTGCTTTTAATTGTCAACCGTGGCCTTTCGAATTCTGTGTAATGCCTTTTGGACTGAGTGGAGCCCCAGGGATTTTCCATAACTTAATTAATGATGTACTGAGGGATTTCTTGTACAAGGGTGTACTGGTTTACTTGGACGATGTGCTAATTTATTCCGAGGACTATACGTCCCATGTAAAACTGGTGAAAAAGGAGCTCAGCAGGCTGGGGGAAAACCATTTGTATGCTAAGATGTCGAAATGTGAGTTCCATCAGAGCCGCCTAGATTACTTGGGGTACCACATCTCCAGCAAGGGGGTTGAAATGGATCCTGTGAAGGTACAAGGGGTCCTTGCATGGGAGGCCCCCAGAACCAGGAAGCAGCTTCAAAGCTTCCTAGGGATTGCTAATTGAGGTAGCTTTGCCTTTGACTGACCTGTTGAAGACGAAAGGGGTGGGGGAGAGGAAGCGAACTGGGAAGGGGAAGGCTGAAAAGCCTCCCCAAAAGATTGTTTGGACTGACCAGTGCCAGAGAGCATTTGACAAACTGAAGAAGCTGTTCACCTCTGACCCCATCTTAAGACACCCGGACCCCTCACGGCCCTTTGTAGTTCAGGTTGATGCCTCAGACGTGGCGATAGGGGGGTTGTTGCAGAGGGGTGAAGAGGGAGAGCTCAGGACCTTTGCATATTTGTCCAAGAAATTCAATGAGACTGAGCGGAATTGGCCAGTGTGGGAGAAGGAGGCAGAGGCTATCAAATTATCTTTAGAGACTTGGTGCCATCTGTTGGAGGGATCTTCCCAGCCTTTTGAGGTCTGGACAGGTCACAAGAACCTGGAGGCTTTGAAAACGCCATGGTGTTTGAACCCTAAGCAAATTCGATGGGCCAGTTTCTTTTACCGGTTCAACTTCACCCTGAAGTTCCTCCCGGGAAAAAGGAATTTTCTATCTGACGCTTTGTCCAGGCCTCCCCAACATAATAGTCAGCGAAAAGAGGTGATAGACACGGTCTTTCCCCCCTCCCATTTGGAATTAGCAGTTCTCACACTCAGTCAAGCCAAGCGTCAAATCACCCCTACAGGCACCTCTGCCAAACGCTGTGGGGAGAAGTCTGATGGCTCGCCCTCCAATGCCCAACCCCCCTCCGTCCCACTGGGGGCCCCCTCCACAGACCTGTCCCCTCCGGCCAGGGAGGGGGGGAGTGTGGGTGGCAGACTCAGCGGCGGCCCTCTCGGAGGATCCTTGGTTTCTGGCTCACCGAGGGGAAGGTGGTCCTAAGGGAAGGGTTGGGCTGGAAAGGGGAATGCCTATATGTTCCGGAAGCTATGAAGACTGCCATCCTCAAACAGTGCCATGATGTTAAGAGTGCTGGTCATTTCGGATATGTGAAAACATTGCATTTAACTCGGCAGCAGTTTTGGTTGCCCAAAATGAGGCGGGAGGTGAAGGAGTATGTGAAGGGGTGTCATATATGTGCTATGTCAAAACGGTCTGGGGGGGAGCCAAAGGGCTTGCTTCTCCCTTTGCCTACTCCCACCAAACCATGGGAAGTCATTAGCATGGATTTCATTGTCGAGTTACCGGAAAGTAAGAAAAAGACTGTTATTTGGGTTGTGACTGATTTGTTTTCCAAACAAGCACATTTTGTGACTTGCAAGAAACTACCCATGGCCGCCCAGCTTGCCAGCCTGTTTGTGCAACACATTTATAGGCTGCATGGGGTGCCTGCAAAGATCATTTTGGATAGGGGGGCTCAGTTCACCTTGTAGTTTTGGAAAGCGTTTACAAAATTGTTGGGGGTAGAGTTGGGTTTGAGCAGTTCGCATCATCCTGAGACTGATGGACAAAGTGAAAGTTTGAACCAATCACAGAAGCATCGTGATCCAGAGGTAAAATGCTAAAGAGATTTTATTCAGAGTTTGCATGCTAACAGAAAGACACTAGGAGAGAACATTTGACACTGCACCTCAGTCAACGCAATGCAGGCAGGCAGATAGTTACAGCAAGCGACAGAGAGACATGATGAAGATGAGCAGGAGCTTCTTCCTTTGTCCAGAGCTTACAGGTTATATAGGGTCTATGTCATGTACACAGTTAGCCATTTGCTTAACCATTTGTCATATACACTCAATCACTGAGATCAAAGGAGGTCTTAGCCTAGGGATGTGATGTTACATGAAAGGAAAACTTCCATGGGAAACTACAGATAGGAAGGTAACACTGAGTTGTAAAACCTAAGGTAATTTCCTGAGCTTTCCTTCAAAGATGGCTGATGAAGCCTGATGTTTTATTGGTCCAATTCTTAGGGCAGGAAGAAAAAAGGAAGGGCATGAGATTCTCTGGGTGTGCCCAGGTATGACCACATGTCCCCCTTCTTTATTTTATTTTTTAGATCCAAATTGTTTAGTTATTGTCCAAATATAACAACTGATGTCTCTTTGTAGGAAAGGCTCATGAAAAATCCTATAAAATAAACAAAGGCAGGTTGAAGTCAGTTTAAATTAGGCAGCTAGCTTAAAAGATCATGAAATCCTGCACATTTGTAGTAACGTGTAGTCAAGTTTTTAAATAATGCAACTGTTCTATAAAAGGCTCTTATCTGTGATGATGTAGGTAAAGCAATTAATAGTAGCTCTATTGACAGCTAGAGAAACATATTCAGCATAATGTGAGCATCATTAAAGGACACATATTCATATATTGAACAATTAATGGGGGTGGCAATCATGTTCTGGCAACTCAATGGAACCTTGGTTTGAATTAGATCAGGCTTTACAAACAGGGAATATAAATTGTCCAAGAGGGAGGTAGAAGATAATGGAAGAGATAAACAGAAATAATATATGTCCAGATGTGTCCATATGTTGAATAAAAAGTCATGCAAAAGTCTCTTTAGCAGTTATAGGAGTGACTGTAAATAAGCAGACAAGGTACAAGATTGTTTAGCTGAATTAGCAGTAGGTCCAAAGTGTTGCAAGAAAAGTTCTCAGGTGTCCTTTATTTGCTCAGTCAATACCATTTGTGTTTGAACAGTCCTTTAATATCTTCCCAAGTTACTGGTTGATGGTTTTGGTTGATACGGAATCACTTGTTGCAGGCTTGAGATTGAAATTCAGGATCAGGATCAGGATCTGGCTATTCAAAACCTGTGTTTATGAGAGAAAAGGTGCCAAAATGCTTCTGTATTGGGGAAAAATCAGAAAAAGTTAATAATTCATAAGTTAATATACCATATGCAATTGCTGTTTGACTGAATGACCACCAATGAGCGCACAGGAGGCACACTCCCCCCCTTTTTTTTGTTGACCTGTAAAGTTATGAATGTCATGAAATTAGGTAAGTGAAAGATGTATATCACAAAATCTTAACATCAGTATTTGAAAAAAGGGATAAAAGAAGTAAAATGCATTATTCATATGCCAAAGTTCAAGGTTCAGGACAAAAAGTTTTAATTTTGGGGTCAGACTGGATGCCCTCGCTGGGTCCCCAACTTTGCCTCAGAGTTGGTATTCAAATTCCTGTTTTTTTAATTGGAAAAGGAATGCAGTTAGATCTATGTAACTTGTGTAGAAAAGAACAAAACTCTAAAACAAAGGCAAATTAAAACTATGAAGTTAATGAGGATATGTTAATCAGCAACAGTTGAGCAGTCTTCCTTCCCCAGCTGTGGAGAGGGCATCAGCGCAGTCCAAAAAAGTGGCAGCTTCCAGGAATTTCAGGTGTAGTCTTGTCTAGTGCTGGTGAAATACCTATTTCTGAGAAAAACTTCAAGAAATTATGCAAAACCGTTCATGGTAATAATAGCTATGGGATAACTAACTAAAACATCATGGGCTTTAGAGTAACTCATTTAACTAAAGTGAAAAGCAATAACAGCAATAACAATAACAAGCAAAAATAAAGGCTAAAAGGAGCACAAATTCTACTATGACCTGCAAAGGAAAAAAGTTATTGAGGTTCCCAAAGATCAGGCAAAAGAGTCATTGGCAAGGCTTTTAGACCATCTGGTAAAATAACAAGACTTCAAATGGAAAACAGAGCAATTCCCTTAAACAATGGTATTTTCTTTTCCCAACAGAAGATGCTTACAAAGGTGGGAGTTCATGAAAGAACTATCTGAGAATGCAAAAATATCTAAAATCAATTACTGCGTTTAACAAAAATCCCAATGAAAATCAAATTTCAGTTATTAACATGTAACTTTGGGGAACTTCAGGCAGCAAAATTTCATGGTCAGCAATGAATGAAAAGGATCAGAGAATCAAAATGCATGCTCCAATTTCCTCCTACATGCTTAAAAAAGAAAAAAGGGTTTTCCCAATTCAAAGAATTACAATTACATGCCATGAGTCTGGGGCCTCCAAATGCCCCAATTTGCATGATAGAGAGAAGACAAAAGAAAGGCACAAAACTATTTACAAATGAGTGAGCTGTGAGGACTTCTTTCCTTATGAAATACCATTCCAACTTTCCTTATGTGGGATACCATTCCAAAAGATGGGGGAGAAAGAAAAGAAAAAATATCATGAGTTTTCCCACTCAACTGTTACAAAAGAAAAATACATGGGATAAACTTCTTAGCAATTAAATGTTTCATGGGGGGTGCAGATTCCCAAAAGTTTTGGCATCTCTCCAGTCAAGGGACATATTTTCAGTCATTGCAGATGGTAACACTGTCTCAGCCTCTGAAAGGCTAGGGCAGCCTCATTTGGAGGTCTGCTGTTCCACTCAGACAGCTTCTGAGGAATGGCAAAGAGGAAAAGAAATTTCTCTGCTTTTGTCTGTTCAGGGTTTCCAGGGACACTTTCAAGAAAGAGGGCATTCATTCATGGGGACTTCTGCAGCAAGGGTTTGGATTCCCTTATCCAAAATCAGGAGAGAAACTGCTGTTGTGTGGGTTGAACACACCATCCTCCCCCTCCAAGTGCCTTCACCCTCTGGGGCACACTCCCTGTGATGGGGAACATCAAGGCTGTTGTGCTGAAGGGTTCCCATAAGGGGAACTTGCAAGAGATTCCCATCAGGTCCATACTTTATGTTGCCCGTTTGGGGTTCGTCTGGATGACCTCTTAGACTAAGGGGCAAATCTAGAAATTCAGGACCTTTCAGCATGAATTTCAAGGTTGGCAGACAGGGAACTTCCAAATTTGGAGGTTCTGAGAACAGAGTTGGTTTACTGGGACCTCCCAAATTCGTGGACTCCATAACGGCTAAGTTAACTTTAAAAACACACAACCACAAGCATTGCTTGCTCTGCTGAAGGCAGAGAATTGGCTTGTGCCATCTGGGGGTCTGCTATGCCATTCCAGTACCTGTTTTGGGGTGGCATACAAGTGGATCATCTTTGGTGCCATGTGATCCATTTCTGGGGCAAGCATCTGTGAAACTTCACTTGCCTCTCTAATCTCTGTTTTAAAAGTCATTTCCTTTTTCTCTGGTGTTTCGTGGGGAACTGGCTTCGCCTGTGTTTTCTTAGAGCAAAGCTTTCTCTTCCTAGTGAAGGTTTTCCAAACCACATGGAGCTTATGGCGTGGTTTGTGGATGGATGCCTGTTTGCAAGTCACAGGGATTTCAAAATTTGGATGCTTTGAGTTGGAGGGCTCTAGATTTTCCCAATCTGAATCACTATCTTTACTGCAATTCCCATCATCCTGGCAAGATTCATCCATTCCTTCCTGAGTTACAGGTTTGACTAGATGATCTTTAGTTTCCCTGTTGCATATGGCAAGCATTTCTGCTGATTCCTTAGCTGGAGTGACAGGGTCATTTTTACATTCTTCTGCCATCTGCACTGCACTATGAATTGGTGAGTTTTGTGATTCATTCGTTGGAATAGCAAAAGTGGCAGTCAGTGGTGGTATAAACAAAGGGGATTGACGAGTTGGGGAAGTGGATAGCTCTACAGTTTTTGATTCACAGCCAAATTTTTACACTGCATAACGACAAAGATGCCACATCTGCAAGACTTCAATTGAAGATTTAGGTTCTGAATGTAGTTCTTTTCCTAGCTTTTCCAGTCTTTGAGCTTTAGGGATCCTTTTGGGGGACACCACTGGCATTTTCTGCCCAATTCAAGGACCAGCCTTTGAACTGCATCCCAAGAAGGATGATGATCTATCTTATGTAATAGAAATAACATTTCCTCTGCATGCTGTTCCTGTTCTCCTGACAAGGAAGCGCCCATACTTATTTAATCTGATGGTTAAGTGGCCACTTAGCTCATGCTGAGCAAGAGGTAAGATGAGGAGAGGTCTAGAGATCTGTGGAAGTCCCGGGGTGAGAAAAGCTGAGTCTTGGTTCCAGGGTGAGAAAAGTTTAGAGTCCCTGTTCCCTGCGCTACATGTTACAGCAAGTAACAAGGAAGCATCGCAATCCAGGGGCAAAATGCTAAATAGATTTTATTCAGAGTTTGCATGCTAACAGAAAGACACTAGGAGAGAACAATGGACACTGCATCTCAGTCAAAGCAATGCAGGCAGGCAGATAGTTACAGCAAGCGACAGAGAGACATGATGAAGATGAGCAGGAGCTTCTTCCTTTGTCCAGGGCTTACAGGTTATATAGGGTCAATGTCACGTAAATAGACTTGACTTCAGGGAGCGCCTACCTGCCAGACAACAGATTTGAAGCTCTACAAAGCATGGTCAAAGGCTGCATACGAAACAGTCGATACACAGTACGGTCCATCCAACATGCTTTAGGACACATGGCTTCAACGACTGCCATGACTCCACTTGCCACACTGAAGATGCGACCTCTACAAGCATGGTTCATCTCGAAATATTGCCCCTTTTGAGACAGCCCCAACAGGCGCTTGACAGTACGATGACCTGTCCATGCATCCCTTCGGATGAACCCATCAGTGGTGCAAGCAGGATTACCATTCGCTCAGAGACATCCATCAATGTCAATCACGGTGGACGCTTCTCTTACAGGTTGGGGAGCGCATTTACAGGACCTGGCGATCAAAGGCCAATGATCAGCTACTGAAAGGACCTATCACATCAATTTTCTAGAATTCCTGGCAGTCTTCAAAGCCCTGAGGGCCTTCGAACCATCCTTGAAAGGGCATCTAGTACAGGTGACGCCAGACAATACCACAATGGTGTTTTACCTCAACAAGCAAGGGGGCACCAGGTCTCGACCACTGCTCAATCTGACTCTCTGCATATGGAACTGGTGCATAGAACGCAACATCACCCTGACAGCCATACACCTACCAGGAGACCAAAAAACGGTTGCAGACGCCCTGAGCAGAGCCCAAACCATCAACCACAAATGGTCCCTTAATCTGTCTGTCCTGGCTGACCTATTCAGCATGTGCGGGACCCCATCCGTAGACCTCTTTGCTTCCAAGGTGAATGCCAAGTGCCTGACCTTCTGCTCCAGGGAGCCACACACACACACAGGAGCCTCGGGGACGCATTCCTATTCAAATGGATGGGACCCATGCTCTACACCTTCCCCCCTTTCCCCTACCACCCAGAGTAGTCTCCAAACTCCAACAAGACAGGGCCATATGCATTCTGATAACACTGTGGTGGCCTCAGCAAGTTTGGTTTGCTCCTCTCCTGCTGTCCAAGCGCCGCTTCCGATGGTTTCCGCTTCGCCCAGATCTGTTAACGATGCAAGAGGGGCGAATCCACCACCTGGACTTAGCCTCGATTCAACTGACGGCCTGGTTGGTCATGGCCCAGAGACTCTCTCACAGCCAGCCCGGCTCATTATAGAGGCAACACAATGCCCGACCACATTGTGGTCATACAGGTATAAGTGGCAATGGTTCCAGTCCTTCATAGCTAAGCATGCACCCACGACAAACTTGATGGATATACCGCAACTTCTGGACTTCCTGGCATCCCTATCTTCGGCAGGATTCTCAACATCATCGGTCAGAGGTTATGTGGCAGCTATATCATGGCATTTCCAAAAGGAAGGCAAACCCTCCTGTTTCAAACATCCCCTAGTCCAACATTTCCTCAAAGGCTACAAAAACCTACACCCGCTGGTTAAGGTCCCAATCCCGGCGTGGAGCCTGCAACTGGTGCTCGCCTCTCTGTAAAAGGCTCCCTTTGAGCCGATAGCCATTTGCGACCTGCACCTCTTGTCAATGAAGACGGCTTTCCTGGTGGCAATAATATCAGCACAAAGGGTGAGTGAGCTATGCACACTCCACGTGGATCTACCCTATATCTGGTTCCACCGTGACAAGGTGATGTTACGACCTGACGTCTCCTTTATGCCCAAGGTGATATCATCTTTTCACCTGAATCAAGACATCGTCCTCCTGGCCTTCTTTCAAAGTCCTTCCTCAGACCTAGAGCGCTGCTGGCATGCACTAGATGTCCGACGGGCCCTGACCTGCTACATAGACAGAACGGCTTCCTTCCGCAATTCTAAGCGACTATTCGCTTGTTATGGTAGCCACAAGAAGGGTGACCCTGTCTTCTCTCAATGATTCTCCAAATGGGTACAATCTCGATTCATCTGGCCTACAAGCTGTCAGGAAGGGAGACTCCGAAGGTGATCAGTAGTCACTCTACAAGGGCAACCTCCACCTCCACCTCCACAGCATTTCTGAGCGGAGTTCTCATCCAAGACATCTGCCGTGCAGCAACATGGACGACACTGCTGACCTTTGTAAAGGCATATAAAATGGACACAGCATCCCGCTCTGACACCGCGCTCGGCAGAGCGGTACTCATGTCTACCATAGCAGCAACATCTGCTTAATCTGCTTCATTGAAGTTGGTTCCTTCAGTTCAATGTTACCTAATCTTAGAATTCCTTCAATTCAAGGTTACCTAATCTTCTTTCACCCTGCATTGAGGCCATGATATTGAGAACACAGCTGCACTGGGCAGGGCACATTTCTAGGATGGAGGACCATCGCCTCCCAAAAATAGTACTCTACGGTGAACTCGCCACGGGTTAGCGTAAGAGGGGTGCTCCAAAAAAGTGATACAAGGACTCCCTGAAACAACATCTCAGGCTCGGCCAAATTGATCAAGTCCGCCCTGGCCTCACATTGGGAGCCATGGAGACATACTATCCACAGTGCTGCAGCCTTATTTGAGAACTCACGCCGAACAAGTCTTGAAGAGAAACGACAACACAGAAAGAATCACAACCCAGAAACATCACCCAAGGAGACCTTCAAATTTTATCAAATTTATCATATTTATCAAATTTATCAAATTTTATCATACTTATCAAATTTGCAGATGACACCAAATTAGGAGGAGTAGCTAATACCCTAGAGGACAGGATCAAAATTCAGAATGACCTGCATAGACTGGAGAGCTGGGCCAAAGCTAACAAAATGAAATTCAATACGGAGAAATGTAAAGTACTGCATTTAGGGCGGAAAAATGAAATGCATAGATATAGGGTGGGAGAGACCTGGCTGAACGAGAGTACGTGCAAAAGGGATCTCGGAGTCCTAGTAGACCACAAGTTGAACATGAGCCAACAGTGTGATGCGGCAGCTAAAAAGGCCAATGCGATTTTGCGCTGTATCAATAGAAGTATAGATCTTCTTCGTGGTCTCTGTGAATCACACAGTTGGGTTACTCCTGCGCCTGCGCAGAGCTTCGGAAACTTCTAGAATCGCTAGGCAGAATGTGCTTTGATACATTTTTGGCTGTAACTCCGCCCATCCTAACGGTCCCTTATAAGGGCTTCCCGCCTAAAATCCCCTCAGTTCCTTTCTTTCCGCCGTGTTAGCAGCTTAAGGAACTTCTGTGCGCTAGGTGTTCTTGAGATTTTATTGGTTTTGACTTGGCTTGCTTTTTTGACGACGTTTTTTCGCTACTCCCAACGGCTTTGGTGTCTGACTCTGGTATTTTGGCTTTTGATCATCTCTTCTGGCTTTTGACTATGATTTCTGCTTGCTCCCTCGGCTTGTCACTATTTCTGCTCTCTGTTACTGACCTTGGACTGGCTTGACTACGATTCTACCCTTGATGACTTCTGCGGTATTGTGATTTATGATGTCTACTAAAGGGGCTTTTAAGCGGTGCGTGATCTGCCAAGCGAAACTCCCAAGTGCGGATGGGCATTCGCGCTGCTTGATCTGTTTGGGAGAATCCCACAATGTAGACGCTTGCGTCCATTGTAAAGCTTTCACCCCGCAGGCCAGGAAGCATAGGCTCTCACGGCTTAAATCTTTCTTATATGAAAAGGCCTTGCTCCCGATCGCACCACCTGCTTCTGCTTCCGCTCCTCCATCGGAGTCTCGGGGCCGTGAACGCTCTCGATCCCCACCGTCCTCTGGTCAGAAGCGCCATCGGTCTCGAAGCCCTTCGAGGCGTCGTTCCACTGCGTCGGATCCCGAGGCCTTACACTCTACCCATTGACGTGTGTCCTCGGATTCAACTCGAGGCCGTTTGGAGAAGGCTAAGGAGCCAACCCCATCGACCTCTAAGCAGGCTATGGGTGAAAAGGAGCCCTCTTCCACCGCTTCTGGTTCGTCCTCGGAACCGGCTAAGAAAAAGTAAAAGGAGAGGCATATCTCCAAACATTCAGAGGGCAAGAAGGATAAAGATAAGAAAGTCAAGCCGGCGGAGCGTGTTGTTCCACAAGTCCCTCCTCGGGATCCGAAGGGTTCTGATGATACGTTTCTCCGTCCTCCACCGCTGTCCATTCCTGATGTGGCAGCCCGTGATCTGCGGACCCCTCCTCGATCTTTGGATGTTCTGACTGTTGAGCTTTCCCCTGCCGTGGATGTTGCGAAGCGTGTGGAATCATCGCCAGCTCTAGTTGTGTCACGGGACCAACATCTCCGACGTTACTCTTCGGACATCGACGTGGAGATTGTCGAATCCGAAGACCTGCCTCGACCTCTCATTCCCTCCATCAGAGAAGATGTGCCAGCTTACTCTGCATATGATTTGGCCTGCTCCATTTGCAGAACTCATCTGGGCTCCCCGTCAGGGTCGCAAATCTTCAACCCCAGAGGAGATCTTATTGAGGTATCACAACCCTCGCTTCCGAGACCACGTTCTCACTCCCCCGTGATTTTGGATGTTGCTTCACAACGGGATGCTATTGTTCAGGTTTCACCGCTTGAGCATCGACCTCTGCCACGGACTCCACCAATCCCTCAGCCTCGTTCTCTCACGCCAACCCAGCCTAGAAGCCGTTCGCCTGATGCATCTTCATCTGAGTCAGCTGTTTCCTTGGAATTTTACAGGCCCTATCTACTGTCCCCATGAGTCAGAGCTCATGGACGACGATTCCACTTCCCCGACAGATGACGTCCGAGCCTTCGGGGAACAGATGGTGAGGATGTCACATGCTCTAGACCTGAAGGTCGAGGATCGACCAGCTGACCCTGTGGATCCCATCTTTCAAAGGATACAATGAAAAGCACCACCATCTGCTATCATCCCAGTCCTGCCTTCGTTATTGAAACTGGCCCAAGGGTCTTGGGAAAACCCTTCATCGATACAATCCACGTCCAAAAAGATTGACAGGCTGTACAGAGTTGGCGGAGAGCATGTCGACTGGTTGCAAAACCACCCGAAACCGAACTCGGTAGTTGTAGAAGTAGCCCAGAACAGAAAGCAACACCGGCCCTTGTCTTCCCCTCCAGATCCTGAGGGTAGAAAGCTCGACATCGTGGGCAAGAAGATATATTCGGCAGCTGGGTTGAGCTTCCATGTCGCTAATTACTCGGCGTGCATGGGAGCATACCAGCAAGTGTTATGGGAACAAATGAACCTTTTGATCAATGATCTTCCTGAAGAACGGCGCAGAATGACGGAGGCTATACAATCTGAGGCACAATCTCTTGCAGGTCTTCAGACATGTGGCAGACTGCACAGCAAAAGCCATCGCTGGCTCGGTAGCCCTGAGACGACATGCTTGGCTACGTTCTTCTGGCCTCACGCCCCAGGCGTCAGCAACTATTGAAAATCTTCCCTTTGATAAGTCGGGCTTGTTCAACGGTTCTACCGACGAATTCGCTCAAAAGATGAGAAATATGGCCAGGAAGTATGGTATGGGCTCCACCTCCACCTACCAATACTGGCCCAGAGGGAGGTATCCATGGCAGGCTTCACCCTATGGCCAACAATCCAGGCGGGGGTACTCCGGTCAGACCTACCGGCGTTCCCGTTATGTTCCTTCCACATCTCCAGCCTCTTCGGTGAGGAGCCAGGGCTCGGGCTCCAGACACCGACAGCGGCCCAGGCAACGGCCCAGGGACCAGGGTCGAAAGAAGTTCTAACCCTCCTATTTGATGATCTCTCTGTTTCTCCCTAGACTCCTCTCTTCGGAGATCGACTGTCCAACTACCAAGACGCCTGGTTTTCAGTGACGTCCGATCGATGGGTGCTCAAAATCGTCCAAACAGGCTATTGGATAGAGTTTGACACTCTGCCTCCGACGGGACGGGTTCGCTCAACACCGCCCTCCCCTCCTCGAGGAGGTGGACACTCTGCTGCAGAAGGTGGCCATCGAACCCGTCAACCCCGATCTCCATCACCTCTGCTTCTTCTCGAGGTACTTTCTGGTCAAGAAAAATGGCAGGCTGCGTCCGATTCTCGACCTTCGCGGAGTGAACAAGTACATAACTCCAAAAAAGTTCAGGATGGTCACCTTGGCTTCGATCCTTCCACTCCTGAGGCAGGACGACTGGTTCGCATCCATAGACCTGAAGGATGCCTATTTTCACATCGGGATCCACCCGGCCCACAGGTGCTTCCTGGCATTTCTGGTCAGGACCGACGTCTTCCAATTCAGAGTTCTCCCCATTGGTCTCTCCACCGCTCCCCGTGTCTTCACAAAGTGTATGGCGGTGGTAGCGGCCTTTCTTCGGCAGCAGGGTGTAGAAATCTTCCCTTACATCAACGACTGGCTGATTGTTGCACGGACTTGTCATCAGCTCGAACTCGATATTGGCCTCTCCTTAGATGTCTTAGGCTACCTGGGACTTGTTGTCAACATCGAGAAATCCCAACTCCTGCCGACGCAGGTGATTCAATTCATTGGTGCACGTTTGAACTCTGACCGCAACAGCTTATCTGCCTCGGGACCGTTTCGACAACCTCCATTCTCTGATTTATGCCTGCCGTCGATCAAGAAGGCTCCCGGCACGTTCTATCCAAGTGCTCCTGGGCCACATGGCAGCTACAACTTATGTGACTCGGCTTGCCAGACTTCGTTTCCGTCTTCTCCAGCACTGGTTTCTGCAAGTATTTGATCCTCTTCACGACTCTCCAAACAAGATGCTCACTATGCCGAGAGCGGTTCAGAGGTCACTGGACTGGTGGCTGGTACCGGACAATGTCTTGTCGGGCATGCCCTTCGACATTCCCCAACCAGACGTCTCTCTGACAACAGACGCGTCGATGCAAGGATGGGGAGCGCATCTCAACTCCTACGAGATCCGAGGTTCCTGGAGCACAGACGAACAAGCTCTCCATATCAACGTCCTGGAGCTTCTTGCAGTTCAGAAAGCGTTGAGGGCCTTCGAGACCCTGGTATGGGGCAAGACGGTACTGGTACTGACGGACAACACGTTGGTCATGTACTACATAAACAAGCAGGGAGGCACGAGATCCCCGCAACTTCTCCAACTCACACTGGACATATGGGAGTGGTGTCTGACGAAGGATGTATTTCTCGAATCCATTCATCTGCCAGGGGAAGAAAACACTCTTGCCAATGAACTCAGCCGTTCGAGTCTCTCCATCCACGAGTGGCTGCTTCACAGATCGGTCACCCTAGACCTGTTTCGAACCTGGGGGTTTCCTCAAGTGGATCTTTTTGCGTCCCCCGAGAACGCCCAATGTCCCCAATTCTGCTCGAGGTGTCCAGCTCTGAGATCGAGAGGAGACGCGTTCCTGTTTCGATGGTCGGGCCCGTTGCTATACCTGTTCCCTCCATTCCCGTTGCTGACAAGGGTGATCACAAAACTTCATCGGGACAAAGCGAACGCCATCCTCGTCACACCATGGTGGCCTCGACAGCCGTGGTTTGCAACTTTGCTTCGGTTGTCGAACCGCCGCTCATTCTCCTTCCTTCCCGTCCAGATCTGCTCACCATTCAGGAGGGCAGGGTCAGACATCCCGACCTGGACACTTTGAACCTGACTGCCTGGAGATTGACCCTGTGATTCACCCTTCAGATTCGATTCCCTCGGGTTCGTTCTCGGTACCGAGGCAACCTGCATCTTTACACCCGGACGTCCAAGCCGTCATCGACGCGGCAAGGAGGCCCTCCACCAGGAGATCCTACCAGTATAAGTGGAAGAAGTATGAGAACTTCCTGACATCCTGGGATCCAACCCTTGACCAATTCTCCATCCCGACAGTCCTGGAGTTTCTTCTCCACCTGTCTTCAGCTGGTTTATCACCGTCTTCAATCCAGTGCTACTTGGCTGCCATCTCCACTGAGTTCCAGACAAGGGGTCTCCCTTCCCCCTTCGTAGATGACACTGTGAAAAAGTTCTTGAAGGGCCTTGCGAACCTCCACCCTCCGATGACTGAGCCGACACCGTCTTGGAGCCTTGAACTGGTCCTCTCACAGTTGGTCCGCCGCCCATTTGAACCGATGGCTTCCACCGACCTCCGACTGCTTTCCTGGAAAACGGCGTTCCTTGTGGCCATCACTTCTGCGCGTAGGGCTAGTGAGCTCTGTGCCTTGAGATCAGATCCGCCCTACACGGCTTTCCACAAGCACAAAGTGGTCCTCCGTCCCAACATCTCCTTCTTACCGAAGGTGGTCTCCAGCTTTCACCTTAATCAAACCATCACTCTCCCTGCCTTGATGCAGGATCCGAAGGACGAGTTTGAACTCACCCTTCACCTGATGGACGTCAGAAGGGCTCTGGCTTTCTACATTCAACGGACTGCGTCCCACAGAAAATCACCCAAGCTATTTGTGTCTTATGCTGACTCGAAACTGGGAGAGCCCATTTCTTCGCAGAGACTGTCGAAGTGGGTGACCTCGACGATCGCACTTTGCTACGAACTGGCCAAGAAACCTCTGCTGTCTCGAATTCGAGGAAACTACGAGAGCTGTCTCCACTTCGACAGCTTTTCTCTCTGGGGTGCCTCTAGAGGACATTTGCAGAGCTGCAACCTGGTCATCACCTTTGACTTTTATTTCTCACTACAGACTTGACTCTCGTTCTAGGAACGAGGCGGCCTTTAGGAAGGCTGTATTGTTATCTTCTATACAATGAGTGAGTGTTTATGTTGCCAAGTCATTGTTATATGTTTTATCATTTTAACTAATAATAATTTGCTTTAGTGCTTTAGCCTCAAATGTTTAATGTGTATAGTACATGGATGTAGGACATACCCACCTCCTGAATTGAAGCTTGCCAGTCTACACCCAACTGTGTGATTCACAGAGACTATGAAGAAGATGGACAGGTTGCTTACCTGTAACCATAGATCTTCGAGTGGTCTTCTGTGAATTCACACAGACCCGCCAATCCTCCCCTCTATGTCCTACTACATACCATAAACATGCTTAATGTTCCTGATGCTGCATATTGCGGCGTCATTCAAGGAACTGAGGGTATTTTAGGCGGGAAGCCCTTATAAGGGACCGTTAGGATGGGCGGAGTTACCACCAAAAATGTATCAAAGCACATTCTGCCTAGCGATTCTAGAAGTTTCCGAAGCTCTGCGCAGGCGCAGGAGTAACCCAACTGTGTGAATTCACAGAAGACCACTCGAAGATCTATGGTTACAGGTAAGCAACCTGTCCTGTTTAGATCAACGGAAGTCATACTGCCGCTCTATTCTGCCTTGGTCAGACCTCACCTAGAATACCGTGTCCAGTTCTGGGCACCACAATTCAAAAAAGATATTGCCAAATTGGAGCATGTCGAGAGAAGGGCAACTAAAATGGTGAAAGGTCTGGAAACCATGCCTTATGAAGAGAGACTTAGGGAGCTGGGTATGTTTAGCCTGGAAAAAAGACAGTTAATAGGCGATATGATAGCCCTGTTTAAGTATTTGAAGGGGTGTCACGTTGAGGATGGAGCAGGTTTGTTTTCTGCTGCTCCAGAGACTGGAACACGGAGCAATGGATGCAAGCTCCAGGAACAGAGATTCCTCAACATTAGGAGGAACTTTTTGACAGTAAGAGCTGTTCGGCAGTGGAACACACTCCCTTGGAGCATGGTGGGGTCTCCTTCCTTGGAGGTCTTTAAACAGAGGCTGGATGGCCATCTGTCGGGGATGCTTTGATTGTGATTTCCTGCGTGGCAGGGGGTTGGACTGGATGGCCCTCGTGGTCTCTTCCAACTCTACAATTCTACGATTGTATGATTCTGCTGTGCTTTCTGCAGCCGGACTTGTTTATCTCGGATTGGTCTTTTTAGTCATCAGCACGCTTGCAGAAAGCACAGGATGAGTCCTTCCTGAGTCATTGTTTGTGAAGAAAAGCCAGAATCTTGTTTCAATAAAATTAGTTGTATGAGCTAAACCTTGGGTTTGTCACTTCTTCACAGAGACTCTTTGGATTCACAGAGACCATGAAGAAGGACAGCTTTCTTACCTGTAACTGTAGTTCTTCGAGTGGTCATCTGTGAATTCACACAGTTCCACCAATCTCCCCTCTACAGTCCTGACCTCATTTTTCTTCATCCTATGCTGCTTTACTAGTGGCTGTCAGGAACTGAAGAGGCATGCAAGGGAGGGGCCTTTATAGGCCAAAGGAGGGTGGGCAGAGCTACTGCCAAAGCTTCAAAGAGAAGTCCTAATGGTGCTCTGTGCAGGGGCAGGATTAACCCTTTATGTGTGAGTTCACAGATGACCACTCAAAGAACTACAGTTACAGGTAAGAAAGCTGTTCTTCTGTCTTTCAAGGAGGCCTTTCTGATAGCTATTAATTACATCACAAAGGAGGGCCAGGAACTGGTTGCCTTGCACTCTGACCCTCCTTTCTCTCAGTTCCATCTTGACCATGTCATTTCTTCAATCTCATGTATCACTCCTGCCAAAGGTAGCATCCACCTTTCACATGCTACCTTAGAACTCACTACGTCTACCCAAATCTGGCTACAGACTCAGAGAGAGCTTTCCATTCCTTACATATATAGCAGGCTCTCACTTTCAATGTGCCCCTTTGTGGAGAACCTCTCATCTTATTATATGTTATGGCAGTCAGAGGAAGGGGTCCACGATGTGCTCTGAGAGACTCTTGGCTTCTATCAACTAGCCAAGCTTCTGGTTTCACTTACAATCAGAGCCCACTCTACTGGAGTTGTGGCAGGTTCTTCTGCCTTCCTAGCAGCTATCCTGTTGCAGGAAGTCTGCAGAACTGTAACACGGCCGCAACCATCCACATTCATTTCCCATTACGGGCTGAATCTGAGGTCTAAGGACCAGGGAACATTTGGTCAGGTAGTACTTTCCTTGGCTTTAGCATGATTCCCCCCCCCCCACTATCCAGGTCAGTAGCTTGCTAGTCTCCCAATTGTGTGAGTCATAGAGACCAGGAAGAGGAAAGACAGATTGCTTACCTGTAACTGGTTCTTCAAATGGTCATACAACCCACTCTCCTCCCGTTTCGCCCTGCCTTGCTTTGCCTTTTCCCTAATGTTGCATGTATGTGGGCAGACCAAAACTGAGGCAATTTGGCAGCAAGGTACCAGGAGTATGTGCAGTGGAAAAGGGTGGGGAACCTGCTCAGCTCTAGAAGATTCCAAAGATGTAGCTGTGTGGGCGCAGGATCTCATGTGCAAGTTCATAGCTGACCACTCGAAGAACCACAGTTACAGGTGAGCAGCCTGTCCGTTTTAAGCCTATGAATATAATGGGTGTTCTGATGTCATCTATGGTAACATTTGTACTTTGTTTCATTAGGAGAAGGAAAGCCTTTTTATATTCTGTGAATCAAACGAAATTTATTGTGTAATAGCTATAAAAGCTTCTTGTTCTTGTGCGCACAATAACCTATGCAGTAGTCTGTGCATATTTAGTTGGGCAGCTTTGCTGTACTCTGAAAACACTATGCAAGCATGCATTTCTCTCTGCTAGCCATTGGAGAAGTGGCAGTAAAGACACTACTCCTACCCCCAGCCACTGTTTGAATTTGTGGAAGTCCTGCCTAGCATCCATGATGGTCTTTAGAAATGCTGTTAGCTACATATTTTGAAGTCTGTATCCATAATGGCTAAAATTTTGTTTTTAAAAGAGTTGAATAGAGCTAGACCTTAAATTTTCTACCTTGTACAAATGGAAGAGCCAGCATGTTGTAGTGGTTAGAGTGTTGGTTCACCACTCTGGACACCAGGATTTGAGTCCCCACTCAGCCATGAAAACCCACTGAGTGACCTTGGGCAAGTAGCACTTTCAGCCTCATAGAATCATAGAATTATAGAGTTCGAAGAGATCACGAGGGCCATCCAGTCCAAACCCCTGCCATGCAGGAATACACAATCAAAGCATCCCTGACAGGTGGCCATCCAGCCTCTGTTTAAAGACCTCCAAGGAAGGAGACCCCACCACGCTTCAAGGGAGTGTGTTCCACTGCCGAACAGCCTCAAAAGGAAGCAACCCCTCCCCTAAACAAATCTTGCCCATGATAGGTTCTTCTTAGGATCACCATAAGTCAGAAATGACTTGTAGGCACACAATAACAAAATCATGCTACTGTCATTTGCTCCTTTAAGTAAAATCACAGTGTTCTCATCCCAGTCTATCCACTGTGAAGTTGTCAAGCTGATGCTTATAGTCAGCTGTTTTTTTTAAAAAAAAGCCAAAAACAAGGCCCAAATTTAGTCTATCTGAATATTCTTAGGTGTACTTTAATCTCTCACCTTGTCCTTTGCCTTGTGTCATTAGGTTCAACAAGAGAGAGCCTTGTTATATGACACATGTATCTTACAAGCTATTATGAAGGAGAAAGTTCTGATTTTTTTCTCTCTACCTTGTCAAGGATTTGAAGCAGACGGAGGCCATCCAGCTTCTACAGGCACAACTAACCAACATGACACAGCTGGTCTCTAATCTGTCAGTAACTGTGACTGAACTGAAAAGAGAGGTAAAAATCTGAATAGTATGAAAGAAAAATGTTTTACAAATTGGATGCTAACCTAGGCCATAGAAAACAGATTTGAACTGTATCTCTTCTGAACAAAATAGTATTGAAAATGCTGTCTCATTTCTAAGCCTCAAAACTAATTTAGGTCCTCATTTAAAACACATTTTTATGTTAAAAATACTACATATCTCCAGTCATTTGGGAAGCTATTTGTAAGTGTGTCAATCAACCTAGACTGCCTAGCAGGTTTGTTGATCATAACATTTCTAAGGAACAATATAAAGTCTTTAAAGTTCTGCACTTTAGGGGCCATATGCAGTCCTTTCCGCCAAGGAATCCCTATCTCTTGCTTACCATTGTAATTGTTTGTATATTATGAAGTATTTAATATTTTGTTCTAAGCTGCCCTAATAATTTATTTGAAGGGGATGTTATACATTGAAATAATAGATAAGCTTGCTAGCCCTGCTCTTAACTCTGTGGTGAAGAGTGTAGGTTATGTTGCAGCAGCTCAGTTATGTGTATGTGTTTATTTCATATTTAACTCTAAATATCCCTTGTGTGTTTTCAGGTTTCTGATCGCCAAAGCTATCTTGTGATTTCTTTGATTCTCTGTGCCATCCTAGGTTTGATGTTTTTTGTGCAACGTTGCAAAAATAAATCAGAGTTCAACAATAATTACTTCTCAAAAGTTCCCAAAAATAATTACTATCCTAGTCCCAAAAGGTAACTTTCTTTCCTGCTTTACTTGTTACTTTGTAATTTATGTTCTTTCCTTGAATTTGCTGAATTCAAGGAAAATATTCCTGATTCACAACCAGTTTATTGAGAATGGATCCATGAGCAAGTTAAGAACTGTTTTCCATACTTGGTTTTGACTAAGAGCATGTCTACACAGGTGAAAAAATTCTGATTCAAATCTCATTTTTCTGGTCCGTAATGACCTCGCACACATCTTATTAACAGTGCACACATATTGTTAAAGCGAAGTAAGAGTGGCATTACCAGCAACACATTTCCTCTAGGCAAGCTCACTTTAGTGTTAAAAGAGCGGTTCTGCTATGATCACATGTCCTATACTTCACATTATTTTTGGCCACATGGCCATGGCCACCCCACTTTTTTTTTCCTGTCATGCATGCGATCATGCAAATAGGCAGAGGTGCACTAATTATGCTATACAAGTATCTGTGCAAACGCACCTTCAGCAAATAATAGTGGCTGTACACTGGCAAAACATAAATACAAATAGTAAGTAGCCATTCCTGGTGGGAATGATCCACCTGATTTGGGAATAACCCAAATCATTTTGGAATGACACAAAACCCCACCTCCCGGCTCCACACCAATTCAGAGGCAGCCACACATACAATAAACTATTTTTTCCCAGGAAAGTGTATCATAAAAGGTAGTTTTTAAAAAACTGGAGCCCTCAAGTACCCGAAAGAACTGTATTCGATTTGAATCCTCAGGTATGTTGTGTGTTCTACCAGCCCCCAATATGATGTGAGTACTTTGGGGGTGGCTGGGTAGACAAGCCCTAAGACATAATTGCATTTTTCACTATTATTAAAAATTTACAATGTTTGTGAAATGTTATTGGTTGGAAGTATAGGTTGGTATGGGTTTTTTTCCCCATATTCAGGTACCTCAGCATGTGTACTGCCATTTTGGGACCAAAACCAACATTGTTTTCAAAAACTTTTTCTTGGGTTTCTTCAGCATGACATAAGTACCACCAGAACAAATAAAAAGAACTGTTTCTCACATTTCTCCCATGTATTCTTGAGAATGAATTTGGCCAGAAGGTTGTATTGGGAAGGGACATTCCCATAAAAGGCCTGTGAAAATAATGCCACTATGAAATTAGTCAAGCCTATCCTGCAGAGAACCTGTAGAAAGATATTTGATTAATATCCCAGTTGAAGACTTTTTTTTTTTACTGTAATGATGTTAATTGTACAAAATTTCTCACTGATCCATTGACTTGCCTGCTCCAACTGGGATATAAGTAATACCACCTCCATAAACTTTCATAAACACATGACCTTCCTCTGAGCAAATTGCCAGTAGTGCAATACTTTGGCACTAGGCTCTTGTGCAACTGTAACCTAGAAATGTACAAATGACAGATTTCTGAGAAATTTTCCTACATGGAAGGCTTGGAAGGCAGAGAAATCCTAGGGCATGACAATAAGGAGAGTATCTATTTATCTTTATAAATATTTATTTCCAACTGGAAATAAAGGTGTGCTTTTATTCCACCTGTAGATGTGTTTCTTCCTATGACGATATGAATTTGAAAAGACGAACTTCATTCCCTCTCACTAGATCGCAGTCGTTTCAGCTAAACAACAAAGAAGGTATTTTATTTATTTTATTGATTTATTAGATTTGTATCCCGCCTTTCTCCCAAGATGGGATTCAAGATGGCTATTTTGTTTCTATAACATTTCACTGTAAAATCTATGCTATCTTTGGGTACAGAACAGAATAAAGTTATGTCTGGTTCTAAATTAACTTACGAAAAGACTGAGCAATTAAATGCATTCAATACATGGTCAGACTTTCCAATGCTAGAATTATTTGGGCAGCTGACTGAAACAGAGCAGCCCCTCTGCATTCATTCATCATGTATCCTTGACCCAAGCAGCTATCTTCACCAGGTGCTGAAAGAACATCTTTATTAATGACTTGGATGAGAGAATAGAGAGCTTTCTTATCAACTTTGTAGATGACACCAAATTAGGAGGAGTAGCCCCAGAGGACAGGATCAGAATTCAAAATGACCTTAACAGATTAGAAAGCTGGGCCAAAACTAACTAAATAATTAAATACATTATTTGAAATATTCTCCCTGTTGAAATACAGGGAGAAATGTAGGATACTACACTTGGGCAGTAAAAATGAAATACACAGATATAGGATGGGTGACACCTGGCTTGAGGGCAGTACATGCGAAAGGGATCTACGAGTCTTAGTGGACCACAGGCTGAATATGAGTCAGCAGTGTGACGCGGCAGCTAAAAAAGCCAATGCAGTTCTAGGCTGCATTAATAAGAGTATAGTGTCTAGATCAAGGGAAGTAATAGTGCTACTCTTTTCTACTTTGGTCAGACCTCATCTGGAATACTGTGTCAAGTTCTGGGCACCACAATTCAGGAAGGATATTGAGAAGCTGGAAGGTGTCTAGAGGAGGGCGACCAAATTGGTGGGAGGTCTGGAAGCCATGCCCTATGAGGAGCAGCTTAGGGAGCTGGGCATGTTTAGCCTGGAGAAAAGAAGGTTAAGAGGTGATATGATAGCCATGTTTAAATATTAGAAAGGATGTCATACTGAGGATGCAGCAAACTTGTTTTCTGCTACTCCAGAGACTAGGAAAGGGAGCAATGGGTTCAAACTACATACACGAAAAGAGATTCCACCTAAACATTAGGAAGTAAGAGTTGTTTGGCAGCTGGATGCACTGTCTTGGAGTGTGGTGGAGTCTCCTTCTTTTGAAGGTTTTTAAACAGAGGCCAGATGGCCATCTGTTGGGGGTGCTTTGAATGTGTATTCCTGCATAACAGGGGGTTGGACTGGATGGCCCTTGAGGTCTCTTCCAACTCTGATTCTATGCTTCTGTTGCCTATCACTGAGCATGGATTCGAAACCTGGTGTCCAGAGTCATAGCCCAACATTCAAAGCACTACAGCACACTGGCTGTCATAAAAGGTATAACATATATAAGAACATTTTTGGAATTGAGCTATAGACTCACTCATTGTATTGATCGTCTACTATCTTTCAAGTTTCGTTCTTTTTAATACCACCTTGTATTATTAAAAGGAGAATAATAATCTGTGTGAAAAGTAGTCAGTTATGTATACATGCAATTTTTTCTTTCAGTGGACCCAGATGACTTCTATATTGTAGAACCATTGAAGTTTTCTCCAGAAAAAAAGGTACGCTGTTTTATAGAAAAGTGTACCAAGGGCACTCATATACTTACCAGTATGCAGTTGTTTGTTCCTAAACTTGCTTGTGCTGTATGTATGTGTTTTCAAAAACATGTCTTAAAATAAAGAGATTGTTTCTGTTTCGTAAGAGAATTTGCAGAAAGTGATCAGGGACAGGATTCAACATGTAGAATTCTGCCTTTGAACTCAACCTTGAATCACCCTTACTTACATTTGCCCCTCTCTCTCTCTCTTTTTTTTTAGAAGAAACGTTGTAAATATAAAAGTGAAAAAGTTGAAACTGTCAAGCCGGTAGCTGAGCCAGTGCATCAGGTAGCTAATGGAGAAATAAAAAGCAGGAAGCCCTTTACAAATCAGAGAGACTTCTCAAATATTGGTGATGTATATCACTCTTCATACAAAGGACCCCCATCAGAAGGAAGCTCTGAAACCTCATCACAGTCAGAAGAGTCCTACTTCTGTGGCATTTCAGCATGCACAGGTTTGTGCAATGGACAGGTCCAAAAGACAAAAACTGAGAAGAGGGCTATCAAACGAAGACGATCTAAAGCCCCAGAACAGGAGAAGCTTATAAAAACTTTAATACAGACTAAGACAGGGTCCTTGCCAAGCCTGCATGATATCATCAAAGGAAACAAGGATTTAACTGTGGGAACACTGGGTGTCACAGCTGTTTCTGGGCATCTTTAAAATTAATGGAACTCTTCATAATAGGAGCTTTTTGTACGACAAATCTTGTAGTATTTGGTGACAGGGAAATAATTTGATTTATTGGGAAGCATCTAGAAAGGATGGTGATTCTTTTAAAACTAAATAGGATTGTGTCAACAACCACCTTTGGTTAATAAGCTTCAGCATTTTCAGAGCTGACTTTCTATATGGACAATTTTGGAACAAGTGAAGATTGCAGGATAGGGACTCATTTTATATACAGTGTTGTACAATTGCTGAAGTCTGAGATCTTGAAACCCGATTTCAGTGGAACAGAGTTGAAGCATAACTGTTTTCCTTTTTGCTGTGGTCCTGTTTCTAGCACCTTCCCATATTTATGTGCCTTTTGTCTATTTATAATACTACTGGAAAGGAACAATTTTATTTGTAACTTTTAAGTTTTCTGCAAATACAGCACTACAATGCTGTAGAACAGTGTATCGGCCTTTGGTAAAACTGAGTGATATGACTTGGACACTGTGGAAATATTACTAGATTGACTTTCTCTTTACATCAGGAGTGGGCAACTTGTGGCTCTGGAGGTGTTGCTGGTCTATAGATCCCATAATCCCCTACCATTGGCTGTGATGGCTAGGGCTGATGCAGTATCTGGAGGGCCACATTATCCATCACTGCTTTAGATATTTATTTTGCAAGCTCATTTGTGACCATCACCACATACCTCTGTTGTAGTATCTCCTGTCACTTTGACACAGTACCTCTTCAGGATGTGATACTAACAAACTTGGGTTGTGCCCAAATTGACTTGATTAACAGATATAATATGATTTTCTTCCTTCTCTTTCTGTGCTAAGAAATTGGAAGTATAATTTTCCCAGTTCTTTAAAACTTTGGCCGAGTAGAAATCCATCAGTGAATTTAATGTCTGACACAATCTGCATTCTGTTCTAAAAGGTGTGTCCATAATGTTTGCTTTTGTATTTGATAACACATGTGCTGTGTGTGAGAAAGAGTGTATGTGTGTGTTTGTACTTTCTTATATGAGTTAATGAATAGCTGGAACATGAGTACATCAGAATGAATGTGATAGAAGGTCCTTTTTGGTTGTTTTGAGGTTACATTGTATAAGTTAACTTATTGAGCACTTTTAGTACTACATCTTTGTTTTTTCCTATGAGCTAATGCCTTTCCTGAATATCATAATGTGACTTATTTAAAGTCTTTTGCAGCTTTCATGTTAGTTTGCGTACTTTTTTACATTGGTGTACTTAGTCTGCACAGTTAGCCAGTCAAAAGCATGGACCTGGTTTGTTTGTTTTAAAGAACATGGATTAAGAAGGGGGCCCAAAACCAGAATGGAAATCAGAATGGTTATACTATTTGCGTGAATTCTACAAAATTGTGGCACTAGAACTTGTAATGAGCTACAGATTCATAGTGCCAGTAGAAACTGTGAATTTCCAAATAAATCTGAATACTTGTCTTTAATATGCATTATGTGTTTTGTTTTCCACAAGCAATCCTGGAGTCAGCTTTTTCACTAGATAATCCTGACTCAGCCATTGATTTCAGCCATCCTTTGTGTCATGGTCACCATGCTTCACTTGCCTGTTCTAGTGTGTGCCATCTTCTACAACTGCCTTCTACAGTCAGCCCTCCACATTTGCCGTGGTTAGGGGCACAGGACCCCTGCAAAAGTGGGAAAACCACAAATAACTCTAGCTCCCCCACCAAAAAAAAACCTATATTTAACACAGAAAAAGTATGATCCACGGATTCAACTCACTGTAGATGACTTCAAGGCAATGGAGTTCCTTTGCAAGGCAGGAGCGGGCAGCTGGCATGGCTTGCCACCTCTGCTGCTGCCCTAGGGACTTATAAGCCTTGCTGCACATTCACACTCCCTCTCAATCTTGAAAGGCTTACAGTCTGTATTAAAAATGGCATATGGTAGCAATGGAGGTGGCAACAAATAATCCATGAATAATCAAATATGCAAAAGTCAAACCTGCAAATGTGGAGGGCCAACTGTATTACTACATTCCCACTGGGGTAGGAATTATAAGATCCTCCAGATCAATTTCGAACATTCTTCAACATTGGCTCTACTAGCTAGTTTTGGGAACTGCAGTCCAGCAGCACTTGTTCTTACCTAGATTATCTTACCTACACAGTTCTTACCTAGCATACATCTATAGAGTTGGAAGGGATTGTAAGTGCCATCTCGTCCAACCCCCTGCTGTGCAGGAATACATAATTACAGAACTCCTGAAATATGTCCAACCTCTTTAAAAACCACCAAAGAAGGAGAGTCCACCAGCTTCCAAGGCAGTCTATTCCACTGTCAAAAAGTTCTTATAATAAAGAAGTTATTCTTGATGTTTAGGTGGAATCTCTTTTCTTGTAATTTGAATCCATTAGTTTATGTTCTAGTCTCTGGAACAGCAGAAAACAAGCTTGCTCCTCCATCTGCATGACATCCCTTTAGATAGATGGCTACAATGTCACTTCCCAGGCTGTTCTTCTCCAAATTAAACATTCTGAGCTACCTAAGCTTGGCTTCCAGATCAACTTGGTTACCATTCTTGGACTTGATCCAGTTTGTCAATATCCTTCTTGAAATGTGGTACCCAGAAGTGGACACAGTGAGGTCTGACCTAAGCAGAATATAGTGGCACTACTACTTTCCTTGATCTGGACACTACAGTACAACCCCACATATCCGTGGGGGATACATTCCTAGATATAGCATGGATAATAAAAAATTGTGAACAGTAGCAAACCCTGTATTTTTGGTGGAAGTTTACGATAGAATTGTGCCGGAGGACCTAGAAAATGCTTAGAGAGAACATATTTTTCCAGACATGGGTAAGTGAAACCGTGGGTACCAGTCCTGCAGATACAGGGCTTATACTGTATACTCCTGTTGATGTAGCTTAACACTACAGTATTAGCTTTTTTGGCCACCACATCACATTGTAAAATAATGTTTAATTTGTGGTCTGCTAAGCAACCTAGATCCTTTACACATGTACTGTAAAAAGGATCCTAAACATCCTATATTTGTGCATTTTTCCTGCTTAAATATACTGCTTTACATTTATCCCTGTTTTTAAAAAATCATCCAGTGCTCCAATCTGTTAAAGATACTTTGAATGTTTTTCATGTGTTAGCTGCCCCTCCTAATTTGGTGTCATCTGCAAATTTGTTAAGTAAACCCTCTATTCCATCATCCAAATCATTTATAAAGACACCAAAAAATGTTAGTCCAGGACAAAATCCTGAGACACACTAGGGGAATTAGTAAGCATTCTTCTGGCTCAGTCCATCAAACAGTTAAAAATCCACCCAACATCAGTGTTGTCTACCCAGTTGTTCCCTCATGTGGGGGACTAGCACCATATTTGTTCCCATTGACTACAGTTTTGTTTCTTTTCTGGAAACTCACTAGGAACTGGCAGTCAATGGCTTGGAGACTGGCACTTTGATTAGCACCGGTCTAGCCCACATTTTTGGGAGCCAGCATGGTGTAGTGGTTTGAGTGTTGAACTGCAACTCTGGAGACTAAGGTTCAAATCCCCACTCAGCCAGGAAGGCAAAGTCAAGCTCCCTTTGAACAAATCTTACCAAGAAAACCCCGTGATAGGGTTGCCTTACAGTTGCCATAAGTTAGAAATGACATGAAGGCATACAACAACAACAAAGCCCACATTTTACCAAATCGTCAGTCAGAATATAATTGGGATCCTTGTCAAAACTTTGCTGACAAGTATCCTCAGTTCATAGCATTCCTCTGCTACCAAGCTTGTAACTATCAAAGAGAGAGAGAGAGAGAGGATTGTTCTAGCATGGCTTGTTTTTGAAAACTCATGCTGGCTCTTATTAATCACAGACTCCTTTCTAAGTGCTCACAGACTGTTTAATGATCTGTTCCTCCACCATCATCATCACCACCACCACTACCACCATCACCATCTCCATCCTGCCTTTTTCCCATTTGGGGATTCAAAACAACTTACAGTAAATTTAAAAACACATTGTTAAAAATTCACAAAATACAAAAATTAAAAAGAGATTAAACCAGTGGTTCTTAACCTTTTCTTTACAAGGGACCCCCTTTAAATATCTTTTGTTGCCATAGACCACCAAGACTTAACTCAAGATTTAAAACCGTAAAATTAATCAAACATTTATTTAAAGTTGCTCATCCAGGGTCTTCAGATTTGGAGAGAAGGGAGAAATAAGTAAATGCACACATTCCTGTTATAATAGTTTTATTGGCATGCTTCCATACAAAATAATAATAATAATAATAACAACAACACCTGAACACTGAACCAAGTCCTAATATTAGTTGTTAATTTTAATTAATTAATTAATTAGAAGGCTGGGATTGCATTTCACTTACAAGCCTCATCATATTGGGCTTCACAACTGAAACATGTATTCTGAGTTCTGACTATGTTTTTTCAAATGGTTTCTGTACTTATTTTTAAGATAAATGAGATCACAGAATGATTTTTCATACAAGTATGTCATTACGAAAGGCACCAATGCTTTCATAGCCCTCTTCGATTGTTCCAGAAAATCTGCTTATATGTGAGCCTAGAAATTTGGAAGGGACTGTTCCCTGAACTGCAATTTCAAAGCACCACTCGTAGATATTTCTATGAGCTTGTCTTTCTCTGCTTTCTCTGTGAGCCCTCTGATTCATACACATTAACTATCTGATTTTTCCTTGATTCAGGAACAGAAAAATATTCATGGAAACTATGCTGCAAATCTTTAAAATGTTGTGTAATAACTGATATGTTCTCAGGCAACTCTTTGTACATGGAACCAAGAAAAGTTGTGAGGTTTGCAAATGTTTCATAGTTTCGGTTCAATAGCAATGTCACAATTCCAACTTTTTCATCATTGCTTCAATCTTGCTTTTAACTTGAAAAACTAATTTCTTCTTAAAGATTTAAGTTGAGCATATTTAAACAGGTGGAGATATCTGACAGATATGCCAAACGATTGCTGAGGTGAGATGTCATTAGATGTTATAAACTCATGTAACTCATTTAAGCTGTTAAATATTTCTTCATGTGTAGTGTGTACCACCGAAGAGATTAACATAAAGTGTTTGAAAACATTTCTCTTGTGGTCATATCTAATGTAGCACAATAAGATTGCTTTGTATGTCTGTGCTTTTGTCCAGTTGCAGAGCAAAATAAGGGGATGTGCAAATTCTTTTGAAAAACTGTTCTTTGACTTTGCCTGACAAACCATTGATTAGCTTCTTAACTGTGTCATTTGACAAAGGTATTGAGGAAAGGTCCTTGACAGCTTTCTCATTGATCGACACAGAAACCATGATTATCCAGCAGTGTGGGGAGGCAATCCTTCAGTCTGGGTTTGGCTCCAGACTGAAGGATTCCCTCCCCACAACCGCTGAAGAGGAACCTTCACTCCTCTCAAGAGGAGGAATAGCATTATATGTCAGGGATATTTATATCAGTGAAGAGATCCATGACATCAATACTGGAAGTAGGGTGGAGAGCATCTGGATAAAAATTAAAGGGGAGGGAAACAACAGGGATGTTATTGTGGGACTCTACTACAGACCCCCAAGTCAGACGGAGGAATTGGATGATGCCTTTCTAGAACAGATGAACACACATGCAGAAAGGAGAGATGTAGTAGTGATGGGTGACTTCAACTATCCTGATATTTGCTGGAAATCTAACTCAACCAAAACTTCAAGGTCTAGCAAATTCCTTACTTGCCTGGAAGACAATTTCATGGTCCAAAAGGTGGAAGAGGCAACAAGGGGGTCAGCTATTTTAGATCTGATCCTAACCAACAGGGATGACCTGGTTAATGGGGTGCAAGTGGTGGGATCCTTAAGTGAGAGTGATCATGTTCTCCTGGAGTTTGATATACAATGGAAAGGAGAAGCCAGGCATAGTCAGACACGCATTCTTGACTTTAGGAGAGCTGATTTCAATAAATTCAGGGAAATACTGAGGGTGATCCCATGTATTTATACTATAATAGAATACTAAAAGAGAAGAGACCTCAAGACGGATGGGACTTTCTCAAAAGGGAGATACTGAAGGCACAATTTCAAACAGTACCTTTGAGGAAGAAAAATGGGAGGTGTCTCAAGAAACCAGGATGGATGACTAAAGAACTTTCAACAGAGCTAAGTTTTAAACGGAACATGTATAGGAAATGGAAAAAGGGGGAAATCACCAAAGAAGAATTCAAACAGATAGCGAACACGTGTAGGAGTAAAGTCAGAAAAGCTAAAGCACAGAATGAGCTCGGGCTTGCTAGAGAGGTTAAGAACAATAAAAAGGGGTTTTTTTGGGGTATGTCCGCAGCAAAAGAAGGAAGAAGGAAATGGTAGGGCCACTATGCAGACAAGATGGCAACATGCTATCAGGGGACAGAGAAAAGGCAGAATTACTCAATACCTTCTTTGCCTCAATTTTTTCAGAAAAGGAAAAGGGGGACCAACCTGAGGAGAATGGAACAGATGACATAATAGGGGAAATCCAGTACAGAATAAGCAGAGGTAGTACAGGAATACTTTCTTAATCTAAATGAATTTAAATCACCAGGACCAGATGAACTACATCCAAGAGTATTAAAAGAGCTGGCAAATGTAATCTCAGAGCCATTGGCAATAATCTTTGAGAACTCCTGGAGAACAGGAGAAGTCCCAGAAGACTGGAGATCAAACATTGTCCCCATCTTCAAAAAGGGGAAAAAGAGGATCCCAACAATTATCATCCAGTTAGTCTGACATCAATACCAAGGAAGATTCTAGAGCAAATCATTAAACAGAGAGTCTGCGAACATTTAGAAGGCAATGCCATAACCACAAAAAGTCAGCATGGGTTTCAGAGAAACAAGTCATGCCAGACTAATCTGATCTCTTTTTTTGATAAAATGACCAGCTTGGTAGATGAAGGGAACGCTGTGGATATCGCATACCTCGATTTCAGTAAGGCCTTTGACAAGTTTCCCCATGACATTCTTGCAAACAAGCTTGTAAACTGTGGGCTAGACAAGTTAACTGTTCAATGGATTTGTAATTGGTTGACCGGCCGAACCCAAAGGGTGCTCAGCAGTGGCTGCTCTTTGTCTTGGAAAGATGTGACCAGTGGGGTGCCACAGGGTTCTGTCCTGGGCCCAGTGCTATTCAACATCTTTATCAATGACTTGGATGAGGGAATTAGGGGCATACTTATCAAATTTGCAGATGATACCAAATTGGGAGGAGTAGCTAATACCCTAGAGGACAGGATCAAAATTCAAAATGACCTGGATAGACTGGAGAGCTGGGCCAAAGCTAACAAAATTAAATTCAATACGGAGAAATGTAAGGTACTGCACTTAGGGCGGAAAAATGAAATGCATAAATATAGGATGGGAGAGACCTGGCTGAACGAGAGTACGTGCGAAAGGGATCTAGGAGTCCTAGTAGACCACAAGTTGAACATGAGTCAACAGTGTGATGCGACAGCTAAAAAGACCAATGTGATTTTGGGCTGCATCAATAGAAGTATAGTGTCTAGATCAAGGGAAGTCATAGTGCCACTCTATTCTGCCTTGGTCAGACCTCACCTAGAATACTGTGTCCAGTTCTAGGCACCACAATTCAAAAAGGATATTGACAAATTGAAATGTGTCCAGAGAAGGGCAACTAAAATGGTGAAAGGTCTGGAAACCATGTCTTATGAGGAAAGACTTAGGGAGCTGGGTATGTTTAGCCTGGAAAAAAGATGGTTAAGAGGCGATATGATAGCCCTGTTTAAGTATTTGAAGGGGTGTCACGTTGAGGATGGAGCAGGCTTGTTTTCTGCTGCTCCAGAGACTGGAACACGGAGCAATGGATGCAAGCTCCAGGAACAGAGATTCTACCTCAACATTAGGAGGAACTTTCTGACCGTACGAGCTGTTCGGCAGTAGAACACACTCCCTCGGAGCGTGGTGGGATCTCCTTCCTTGGAGGTCTTTAAACAGAGGCTGGATGGCCATCTGTCAGGGATGCTTTGATCGTGATTTCCTGCGTGGCAGGGGATTGGACTGGATGGCCCTCGTGGTCTCTTCCAACTCTACAATTCTGTGACTCTATGATTCACGGTGAGTACAATGTTCCATTTCCTTGGTGTGTTTATAATAAAATCAATTCTTTGTTTTTTCATATTTATCTTGAGTCCTGAATACTTCTCAAAAATTTTAATTACTTCAACTATTTTTTTTATTGTCTGGAGGAGTTGTTCTGTCACTATTATCACATTGTCCACATATAAATTGACGTTTATTTCAAAAACGACAATAATTACGAAAAATCTATCAGAAAAAGAGGACAAAAAATTGAAGGAAAAATCTGGCTGTAAATTCGAAAAGAAAGTGAAATATTTAGGTTGAGTAAAAGAAATATACTTCTCTACGAAAACAACTATAAGAAACTATGGAACATAATCAAAACAGATTAGCAAAATGGAGCAAACTGAATTTATCACTGCTTGGAATAATCAATTCAATTAAGATGAACATCCTTCCGAAATGCCTGTTCTTATTTCAAAATCTGCCGATAATTCAAAATGACAAAACATTACAGACCTGGACATTTGAATTAAATAAATTTATTTGGGGAGGAAGGAAAGCCAGAATTAAATGCTCAACTTTAACAGCGAATAAGAACGCGGGAGGTGCTTCCTTACTTCCTTGAAATTATACTATATGGCATGTGGAATCAGCTGGCTATCAGAATGGATTAAACTGAGTAATGAAAGAATCTTGACAATAGAAGGATACGCCTTAAGGTTCGGCTGGCATGCGTACATAGGCTATGGGAAATCTCGGATTCATAAAGATTTTTACAATCATATAATTCGAAGATCGTTGCTGAGACTCTGTAATAAGATTAAAAAACAATTCTATGCAAAATTACCACTTTGGTTATCCCCACATGAAGCCCTACTGGGGAGATGGGAAAACCTGAACAATTGGATAAGATATAAAGATTTGATAGATCAAGAGGCATGGAAAAAGGGAGATGGTATAAAATTGCAATCAAAAGAAGAGCTGGAAGAGGTAGGAATGTCAATGAATTGGTTTAGATATTTACAAATTCAAAATAAATTTCATGAAGAGAAAAAAATATACGATTTCCATATGGTAGAGAATGAAATGGATAAAATAATATGGGGAAAGGAAACTAAGAAAATCTCAGCAGTATACAAACTATTATTACAGAGAGAATTAGAGAGTGAAACAGTAACGGAAGCAATGAACAAGTGGGTGCAAGATCTTGGTGAAACAATAGGAATAGAAGAATGGGAGAAGGTGTGGAAAGAAACGAATAAATTTACGGTGTGCTTATCTTTAAAAGAAAATCTGATAAAAATGGTAAACAGGTGGTATCTAACACCATCAAGAATCAATAAAATATATAAGACCAAAGAGAATAAATGCTGGCGTTGTGGAAAAGACATTGGTACTATGTATCACATGTGGTGGGGATGCCCAATAATTCAAAAATTCTGGACAAGAATACACAAGACCATATAATACACAATACGCCATGGACCCAAAACTCTTATCTGTTAAATATGACGGCGATCTTGGAAAGAAAGTTTGCTCAGGAACATTGGAGAACAATGCTTTACTTAATCACTGCAACGAGATTGAAAATAGCAGCCAATTGGAAGAAAAAAGAAATTCCTACTGTTGATGACTGGTTGATCAAGCTCCAAGAAATGCAAGAAAACGACAGATTAACCCATATCATCAACAAAAGTAAGATCTCAAAAATGGAGAGGGAATGGACCCCAATTCAACAATATTGGGCGAAAAGATGGAATATTAAAACAAATTCATAGATAGCAGATTAAAAGGACAGTAGAAAAGGAAGACTAGTTAAAGGAACAGTAAGAATAACAATTAAGATGGAGCTGAAGTTTAGAAGCAAAACTTTAATATATCCCAAATATTTTGATATAGGGCAAACTGCAGAATAATGTCAGGTTTAGCAGTACTGTAAAGGTATAGGTACAGGAATGATAACTAATAGAGATGACTGATAAGAGATTGCAAGAAAATATCCCAAACGGGACGAGAACAGGGGAAGTCAAGAGGAAAGAGATGGATTAAGAAAGGAAAGTAAGTGTGAGGGTGAGTGTAGGTGTAAGGATGGAATGTGGAAGAGGAAGGAGAATGTAAGAAGGAAAGAAATGGAAGAGGTGTTGGAAGAAAGATAGAAGAAAGGATGAAAAGAGGAAAGAAAATAGAGAGTAAGATTTAGGCATGATTATGATATGTATGTATATGTTTGATGTGTATGTTAAAATGAATGCAGATTATTGTCGAATTTCTTGATTATATCTGTTGACAAAAGAGAGATGTGCACTAAAAATGAATTGAAAAAATAAATAAATTGATGTTTTTTTCCTCCTTTCTAATCTTATATTCAATCATAGCAGTATCATCCCTTATATCATTAGCAAATAATTCCATATCCAAGAATTATATAACTATAATATTATTATATAGAATTATATTAATAAAGGGGATAATGGACAACCTTGTCTAATTCCATTCTTTATTTTTATTTTCCTTGAACTATCTCCATTCATTGAAATCTGTGCTTCATTATCTTTATATAATTTTTGAATGGTATTACTAATATTTGTCCCCTAAGCCAAACACTTTATAAACATTGTATATATACATGATTTACTGTCAAATGCCTTATAAACATCTAATTTAATTATTTCCAACACCTTTTTATTTTGTTTTGCATGGTGTACTACATTTAAAATATTTCCAATGGGGTCACTAATCACCCTCTTATACATCCATATTGGTCTTCCTTTATTAAGGTAAGTAAAAAAAAAATGTCTATTTGCCAACACCTTTGCAAATACCCATGTGAGTATTCTTGAGACTTTTTCCAAATGCTTTTTACAATTCTTCCACTCACCAAACCAGTCTCCATTTCTCCACTTTAAATATTGTTGCTTTGTATAAACTTCTTCTGCCCTTCACTCTTTCATGCAGTGTTAGTTCCTTCTATCCCAACAGGTTCCAAGATCATCTGGATTGGAGATTGCTTTATTTGCTTAAATTCTTCCTTAAACTCCACCTTAAAAAAAAAAAATCCATTTTCAGTTTCCTTTAAATCAAATCTCGTCTGTATCATCTGAGATCTCATCTGTCTTAGTTCCTCCAAAATTAGACTATTTAAATCAGTTCTTAGCTGGTTGATGCAGCTTTATTATTGATTTTCTATCTGTAGCCAATTTGTAAACTTGTCAAATTCAAAGCCAAGCAGAAAGGAGTTCTACAAGTTGCTATTAGTCTTTACCACCTCTATGTGTCTCTGTTTTTCCTTTCAATTAGTAGCCACTCTTGCTTAGACTTAATGCACTCTAACTGGGAAATTAAAGTTCACAGTTCACTTCCTCTTACTGTGTCACAGGCAACAGATTGACCTTGTCCTTATCACGAAAAGGCAAATAAGACTCTTGTTCCTACACTTAAAATATTAATTAAAATGTTAATTCTTACTCTGTAATCTGGAGTTTTTCCTTTAAAATCTCTCAACACTTTCAACCTAGTTGTTCTTTTACTTCTTTTGTTCAGCAGCAATGAACTAATTTTCGACTTTAGTTGTTGAAAACCAAGAGATTAATGCACAGTTGCTTATTGATTGAACAAGTGTAGATGCACGAAGTTAAGTGTTCCCATTACCTTGAAAGTTTTGTTCACTGTGATTCAAAAAGGCTATTTAAGGAAGTTAAGAAATTAAAGCACTTTGCTTAGGCTGCCTTCAGCAACTAGAAGTTTCCCTCTCTGTCCCTTCTGTTCCACCCATGTCAAGGCAACACTCCAGTGTTGTCTAAATACTGGAAACAGAGTCCTAGACACATGTGAGCAATACCGTACCAAGGAGGCACTTTCCCACCAGCTGGGATCCCCTCAAACCAGCGGTTGCCACATCTAGCATCTCTCCCCAATGCAGCATTTATGGAACGAGGAGACACAACAACTGGAAGTCGCACATCATCACTGCTTTTACTTTTCAAATTCCTGAGATGTACTTTTGTATCCAATGGGACTTTCCCTCCCTTCTCATTGTTGGAATCCCATGGCACCAAAAATTTCTTTCACAGGATTTTCCAGCCCTACTGAGCAACTTTTTAGAGTGAACAGTGGAAAGTTGGCAGAAAGGTGGGGGATTTTGACAGAGGCAGAATACAGAGGAAATACTGGCCATTGTATTTCTGCCGTCTTATACATCAAAATATCTTGGCTAGCTTTGGCTGTACTGTCCTTGAGCAAGCAGGGATCACCAGTATTGAGGCCATGATATTGAGAAAGCAGCTGCGCTGGGCAGGGTACGTTTCTAGGATGGAGGACCATCGCCTCCCAAAAATACTACTCTACGGTGAACTCGCCACGGGTCAGCGTAAGAGGAGTGCTCCAAAAAAGCGATACAAAGACTCCCTGAAACAACATCTCAGGCTCGGCCAAATTGATCACCAACAGTGGTCCACCCTGGCCTCACATCAGGAGGCATGGAGACGCACTATCCACAATGCTGCAGCCTTATTTGAGAACTCACGCCGAACAAGTCTTGAAGAGAAACGACAACACAGAAAGAATCACAACCCAAAAACATCACCCAAGGAGACCTTCTGCTGTGCTTTCTGCAACCGGACTTGTTTATCTCAGATTGGCCTTTTTAGTCATCAGCGCGCTTGCAGAAAGTGCAGGATGAGTCCTTCCTGAATCTTCGTTTGCGAAGAAAAGCCAGAGAGAGAGAGAGAGAGAGAGAGAGAGAGAGAGACTATACACCTTGACTTGGGACAGCTGGGGTTGCCTTTTGCTGCTCTGTATCAGGCAGCAGCTGCAGCAATTATAACAAGTCTCAGCTTGCCCTGGACAACTGACGGACTGCAACTCCAGTTAACAATTAATGTCATTTATCCCTTCCTGCCTGATAGCCCACTAACAAATTTGGTTCCTTTTTGCAAGCCCTGTAAGGAAAGGGATTCAGTTTTTGCAGGAGTTGCCGCTACTATGCTATCCATTAAACCTTCCTTTAGAGGTGCCAGAGGGGGAGGGAAGACTTTTCTTCTGCTTCTTCCTGCTCCTTCCAGCCAGCCTTTGGCTTGCATCCTGTCATGTGGCCACTCTGCTGTCACTCAGCTGCTCAACCCACTGACATTTATTTGATTGGCATTTGTTGGGGGAAGGGAGGGGGGCTTTGCCATTAATTTCTTACTTATGAGCTGGGTGAAGGGGCTGGTTGAGTTTTCCCTCCACACAAATAGCACGGGCAGCAGCACAGCAGTTAGAAAGCCTGCCTCATGTCCCTGTGAGACACTTTTGTTCTCCCTCATTTTTATTGCTTTAACCAAAGGGTAAGAGCCCCAGAATAAGCAGCAAACAACAAACCCATATGCTACTTCATAAATAAGTGAGGAAGTGAATGGCAAAGCACCTGAAGACCACTTTGCTACCCTCCTCAAACCTCTCCTGCAGGCAGGAGACACAGTAGAAAGGGTGTCTGGTTGAGGCCTCTTCCCAGTCTGGATATAGTCAACACTTGACAGATTGAGTGAATTCTTTAATATAAATGTTTAAAATTACTCCTATACCTAACATTCAGCAGGGGGTGCTAGAGCCTTTTGGAAACCACCATGAGATCACTTGAATCTCAAGCTTAAAACATTTCTTCAAGCCTTCACAGACCCCTTGTGAGAACATTGCAGTCTCCCAGGGGTCTGCAGACCACAGGTTAAGAACTGCTGCATTAAACAATCAAAAAAATTAAAACCCAGATTAAAACATACATAAAGCATACATGCATACCCACACTCCAACACAATGATTAGCAAGACCCAGTGCATTATTGGGTGAGACAGACCTTATCAAATACCTGTTGAAACAAACAAAAAAAAGTCTTTAATTGTCTGCAAAAAGAAAGTAGGGAGGGTATCTGTCTAACCTCTCCAGGAAGGTAGTTCCACAGCCTACAGTCAGCCACTAACAAGGCCCTCTCTCATGTTCCCACCAGATGTACCTGTGAGACTCAGAGTCGTGGAATTGCCCCTTAATCAGGTTTTAGAAAATTTGGAGTTTTATCTGGAGTTTCTAACAAAAAAGAAAAGCACCAGTGGTAGTCACCCTCTCTGAAACAAGAATGGGCATCCACCCCATCATTGTGAGTCTAGTCACCTGTTCTGGCTTCAGAGAGGGCAGCTAACTTTGCTTTCCCCAGAGCTCAGAGTCAAGTGTGAATAACATCTTTGAATGGAAGCCAAGTAAAAACCCAATGCAGATTTTGGCTTTGACAGGTGTGGTGCTTAAATCCAGGCCAGAATAGTCCAAAATTCATGCATAGCAGCGCCAGAGCAAAGTAGTCCGAATCTCATCCAGATTTTTACTTCCACCACCACTCATGCAGACTATCATTTGTTTGTTTGTTTTCCCACCAGGTACAGGATATTTTGACAAGAAAACTTTTTTTCAAAATATATTGGGGGACTTGGAAGTCTCAGAAATGGCCCTGGAGCTGTCTTTGACCAATGGGCTACACTTTCCCACTACTGATCTAATCAAAGGCCTCATGTTCTCTTATCTGCAACAAACAGAATATTCTTTGGATCCCAAGACTATGCAAGCACACACCATGCAACATGTAAGTAACTGAGGGCTTTATCACACCAGGCTCTTCTTCTGCTACAATAGTGTTGTTTCTAAAAACACTATTCAATCAGGATTGTTCTCCTTCCTTTCACACCTTCAGAACCATTCTGGGATTACAGTGTTCATTTTCACTTAAAGTTTATCATACACAGCATTTGGGACTGCACACATACACAAATGCCCCCCCAAATATAAATGAAAATAGTCTTGTGTTCTAAAAAATGCCTTTTTTTCCTGGTGGGGGGATTCCTGATCAGGATAGACTTAGAATCAGAATAATAGAATCATAGAGTTGGAAGAGACTTCAAGGACCATCCAGTCCAACCCCCTGCCATGCAGGAATACACATTCAAATCATTCCCGACAGATGGCCATCCAGCCTCTATTTAGAAACCTCCAAAGAAGGAGACTCCACCACAGTATGAGGCAGTGTTTTCCACTGCTGGACAGCTCTTACTGTCAGGAAGTTCTTCCTAATGTTTGGGTGGAATTTCTTTTCCTGTAGTTTGAACCCATTGCTCCATATCCTAGTCTCTGGAGCAGCAGAAAACAAGTCTGCTCCATCCTCAGTATGACATCCTTTCAAATATTTAAACATGGCTATCATGTCCCCTCTCAACCTTCTCTTCTCCAGACTAAACATGCCCAGCTCCCTAAGCCACTCCTGATAGGGCAATTCTTCCAGACCTCCCACCATTCTGGTCACTCTCATCTGGACACATTTCAGTTTGTCAATATCCTTCCTGATTTGTGGTGCCCAGAACTGGACACAGTATTCCAGGTGAGGCCTGACCAAAGCAGAATAGAGTGGTACTCTAGACACTATACTCCTATTAATGCAGCCTAGAATCACATTGGCTTTTTTAGTTAAGTTTAGTTAAGTTTCAGACTTAATTAATCACTGGCAGATGAAAGCCAACAGCTACTGATCTATTTGATCTATCCTGATGCCGGTTTTCATCTGCCAGCCATTAGTTAAGTCTGAAGCTAGAAAAAAAGCAAAAATTAATGGGTTAATGAAATAAATGGTTTAAAAAAACCCTGTAAGACTCTTTCCCACTTACATTTCCAGGCACATGTGTGTGTGTGTGTGTGTGTGTGTGTGTGTGTGAGAGAGAGAGAGAGAGAGAGAGAGAGAGAGAGAGTGAGTCTCCAGAACAGGGCTTGAAAAGGAAGCAGTGAGCTAAGTTCTGGACTCTCTGACAGGCCCCAGTTGGAGGTGGAACAGTAATTTCGCAATGGATTTTTTTTTTTCCTAAAGAGAAAAAAAAATGTTTAAAATTTCTTAGGTACTTTGCCAATAGAAAGAAAATCAAATTGAAATTTCCACTCCTTCACCTTCTCTCCTTATCATAGGAAATGAACTGATGTTTCCTCACCCAGAGCATGCTCACTGACCACCCTCTGACTACCCAAAATTGGCATAAAAGTGCAATTGAACTTTCACACAGGAAATTTTAGCACAACAAAAGCAGGAAAGGAGGTCATTAACAGATTTTTTTGTGTGCGTTAATAAAAGGAAACACTTTCCAAACCTTCTCCCACAGACGATGAATGGTGTTATGTGATAAGCCCCAACCAAAAGCACTTTTAGCCTGATGTAATTGTGATTTATCATGTGATGAAACCGTGATATTGTCTTTGGCCCCACCTTCCACTGGAATGGAGCCCCCCCCCCCCGAACTGATTTGGAATTGAATTCAGCACTCATATTGAAAAAGGCTTGGAACCATGCCCTTCACAGGTAGAAGTTATGAACTCCATTATATGTTGGAAATATTGTTAGCAAGCTAGCAATTTTCCTAACAAAACATAGAGGATTGGGGCAAGAGTATGCCATGGGAAATTGGGAGAATAATGTGTGCATATAAATGTGCACTGTTGTTACTGTGAATTGTCTGTTCATTTGTTCCTTGTTTGTGATAAAATTAGAGATTTTCTCTTCCAGCTCAAAGTTTTAGTATGTGTAGAGTGCTTTTCTCTTACTGTGCCCTCATCACACCCCTCCCCATATCTCTTATTTTCAGATATACCATCTCTGAACAAACTCCTGCATCCTCTATTTTCATTTAGCCAATCTTGCTGGGTAATAGTCATATAATGACTAACAGAGCTTCTTCATTGCGGTCTCTGTCTGCCTGAGCGTTGTGCCTGTGGAGAGACCCTGTTCTAGAGGTGACCTTTTGGTGGGAACCCCACCCCCTCCCTCCAAGCACACACAACCTAGTCTACCAAAGCTTCTCGCCCTCAGTTTCTTTCCTTCCACTGTAACAGCAACATCATTTGGTCTGTTCTCAACTGAGTAGCCTCTTTATTCTTGTACTTCCTTTGCTTTCATTTCTTCCACTTTCTTCTCCTAGTCTTTTTTCTTATTTTTTCTCTTCTATTTGATTTTTAAAAATCATTCCTTCTTGATCAGGGCTTTGGCCCTCTATTCCCTCTGCCCTTTAGTGGCCTCTACGCTCTCTTCAAATTTTGTATCACTTGCAAGAGAAAAACCACTGTCAGACAGCCACTCCAAATGCTTATTTTGTCTTGGAGGCATCCTCCTGAAACTCCATTGCTGGGAAGAATCTTTGAGGGTTGCTGACAAGACATTCCCCCAAAAGAACTCAACAGTCAGAAAGCCATGTATGTCTCCCTCTTCTACTGAACATTCAGCCAATCCTACCGATTGTCAGCCTCAGTCTTGTCTTCAACCACAATGGTATCATCACTGACGGACTCAGTATCATCTTCTGCTCCTTGGCCCAGAGTAGATGGAGCCTGAAGAGTTGAAGCCCCAGTGGCTAACTTGCTTTTGATAGCAGCAGATCTAACTCTTCAACCTCCACTTACTCTGAACAAGGGAGTAATGTGTACTAAGCACACTCCATCTGGTGCTAAGTGCTCTGCCTCTCCATCTACAACTGTTGATACCAAAAAGAAAAAAGATTCTAAAATAAAGCAAACAACTTTTTATTTGTCTAGGATTGCTAAGATGTATAAAATATTGAAAACAGAAATGGAAGAAGAACAAATAAAAGAATACATGATTAAATGATTAATTTAAATGATTAAATTAAACGGTTAAGAGGCGATATGATAGCCCTGTTTAAGTATTTGAAGGGATGTCACGCTGAGGATGGAGAAGGCTTGTTTTCTGCTGCTCCAGAGACTAGAACACAGAGCAATGGATGCAAGCTCCAGGAACCAAGATTCCACTTCAACATTAGGAGGAACTTTTTGACAGTAAGAGCTGTTTGGCAGTGGAACACACTCCCTCGGAGCGTGGTGGGGTCTCCTTCCTTGGAGGTCTTTAAACAGAGGCTGGATGGTCATCTGTCGGGGATGCTTTGATCGTGATTTCCTCCATGGCAGGGGGTTGGACTGGATGGCCCTTGTGGTCTCTTCCAACTCTGCAATTCTATGATTCTATGATTCTATGAAATGGGCTCAAAATTTTGGTTATGGTTTACAGTTAGAGCAATGGGAGAAGATGTGGTCTATAGAATTAAAATTCACTTTGAGTTATGAACTTAAAGGAAAAAATTATAAGATGATGTACAGGTGGCATTTAACACCTGAGAGATTGTAAAAAATGTATAAGGGGTCTAGTAATAAATTATAGAAAAGTGCAGACAAGATAGGAACTTTCTATCATATGTGGTGGTCTTGTGAAAAGGCAAAAGATGATAGAAGGTATTTTGAACATTAAAATTCAATTGAAGCCTGAGCTTTTTTTGTTTGGGGCATGTTAGAAGAAAATTTAGAAAAGAAACATGGAAGGATTATACAATATATGGTGATAGCCACCAGAGTTCTATACACAGAAATGGAATGACTCTTCATTTCCAACACAAGAAGAATGACTGATGAAATTATATGACCTTGCAGAAATGGACAGGCTGACGATATTGATTAAAGAGAGATTGTTGCTGAATTTCAAGAAAGACTGAATTGAAGTGATTATATGTTTGAGACAGCAGTGGGAGAATTTATCAGTATTAGGCTTTGAAGATCAGTAGAGTTTCATATATAGCAGAAGAACATAGAAGATATCATGAAACAGAAAGTTAGACTGAATAACAATTACAGCCAGCAGTTGGGAGTCAGGAAACCAAATGCATTTTTGTGTTCAGTTTTTTGTGTTTGTTGTTTGTAAATTGTTTTAATTTTTATCCATGTTAATAAAAATATGAAAAAACTAAAGACAAGCAAGATCTAAGTCACAGGAATTATGATCTGAAGCTCTTGTCAGTTGTCAGTTAGTCAGCCTCTGTATTTGCTTTTGTCCACTATAGATAGTGGACGGCCTGAGCATCATTCTGCCCTAATAGCCCATGAACTATTACAACTTAACATTGACATCGCTGCTCTTAGTGAAGTTCGCCTCCATGAGGAAGGCAGCCTTAAAGAGCAAGGCACCGGCTACACACTTTACTGGTCTGGCAAACCCAAAACCGAAAAACATCTTTCAGGAGTAGGCTTTATGATTAAAAACTCCATTGCCTCCAAACTCAAAACCTTGCCAACAGGACACTCTGATTGCATTATTTCCTTACACCTCCCACATGTTGTTCTCTTTAGTATATATGCCCCAACTATGCAAGCCGACCCTGTAGAGAAAGACAAATTCTACACAGACCTACACCAACTCATACAAAAAGTCCCTGTAGAAGATAAAATTATTATCCTTGGTGACTTCAATGCCAGAGTAGGAAAGAACTCTGAAGCCTGGAAAGGTGTCTCCACATGTGCCTGGAAATTGCAATGATAACGGATGCCTCCTGCTAGAGTTCTGTGCAGAACAACAGCTGACTATTACAAACACAATCTTTCAGCAGAAATATAGCTTGAAGACAACCTGGATGCATCCCCGATCCAAACACTGGCACCTCATTGACTATGTTCTAGTCCACCAGAGAGACATTTGTGATGTCCGTCATACCTGAGTGATGCCCAGTGCAGAATGTCAAACAGATCATCGCCTCGTCAGATGTAAACTAAATTTTCATCTTAAATTCAAACCTAAGAGGGGTGGCATCTTAAAGAAGAGACTCCAAGTCAACAATCTTCAACAAGCTACCATGAGAGACAACTTCCAGGCAAATCTGCAAACAAAACTTGAAGACCATCCTACAGATCCTTCTCCTACAGTGCTTTGGCAACATATCAAAAACAGTATCCTGCAGTCTGTAGAAGAATCCCTCGGGTTCTCCCACAAGAAAAATCAAGACTGGTTTGATGAAAACAACCAAGAGATCCAGGAGTTGTTGGCAAAGAAGAGAACTGCTCACCAGGCATACCTCACCCAGCCAACTTGCCATGTAAGAAAAGCAGCTTTCCGCCTCACATGTAGTAAACTTCAACAAAAACTCCGAGACATGCAGAACAAGTGATGGATCAATATAGCAGAAAAGACACAACGCTGTGCAGATCTGGGTGATCACAGATGATTTTATGAAGCTCTTAAAGCAATGTTTGGACCTACTCATCAGGTCCAAAGCTTCTTATACAGGACAGATGGTCAAACATTAATTACTATAAAGCCTCCATCCTGAATCGATGGGCTGAACATTTTCAAAGTCTCTTTAGTGGCAACCGAGTAGTCCAAGGCTCAGCTATCCAACATATGATACAAAAACCGGCAAAAAATGAATTGGACATAGCTCCCACTTTGAAAGAGACCCTTAAGGCCATACAGCAGATGAAAGACAGCAAGGCAGCTGGGATTGATGGAATCCCACCTGAAGTTTGGAAACAAGGAGGTCATGCACGCCATGATAAATTCCACGAATTCCTTGTGAATTGCTGGGAAAAAGGGGAACTGCCATCAGACCTCCAAGATGCAGTCATCATCACCCTGTACAAGAAAAAAGGAGCAAAATCCGATTACTCAAACTATCGAGGCATAACACTGCTCTTTATTGCTGGAAAAATCCTTGCAAGGATACTCCTGAACAGATTAGTTCCTGCTGTTGCAGAAGAACTTCCCCCTGAAAGCCAATGTGGCTTCAGAGCCAATAGGAGTACTACAGACATGGTAATTGCCCTTAGTCAACTGCAAGAAAAGTGTAGGGAGCAGAACAAGGGTCTCTATGTAACATTTGTCGACCTCACCAAAGCCTTCGATACTGTGAGTAGAAAAGGTCTGTGGCAGATCCTGGAAAGACTAGGATATCCCCCCAAATTCCTTAAAATGATTATCTTGCTACACGAGGGCCAGCGTGGTCAAGTCAGATATGGCGATGCTCTTTCAGAGCCCTTTCTAATAACTAATGGAGTGAAGCAAGGTTGTGTTCTTGCACCAAAGTTATTTACAATCTTCTTTAGCATGATGCTCCAAAGGGCTATGGCAGAGCTTGAAGAAGATGATGGCACCTATATGTGTTACCGTACTGATGGTAGCTTGTTTAACTTAAGCTGTCTGAGGGCTCACACTAAGACTCTAAACTATCTAGTCCGTGAGCTGCTCTTCGCTGATGATGCTGCCCTTGTTGCCCACACAGAAGTAGCTCTGCAGCACCTAACATCCTGCTTTGCAACAGCTGCAGAGCTGTTTGGGTTGGAAGTCAACCTGAAGAAAACAGAAGTTCTTTACCAGCCTGCACCACAGGACGAACACCACCATCCCCACATTGCCATCAGCAAATCTGTGCTCAAGTCCGTTCAGCAGTTCACCTACCTGGGAAGCATCATCTCCTCAGATGCCAAGATTGACAAAGAGATCGATCACAGATTAGCAAAGGCATATAGTGCATTTGGAAGACTTCACAAAAGAGTCTGGAGCAATAAACACCTGAGGCAAAGCACAAAAATCAGTGTGTATAGAGCCATTGTACTGTCTATCCTCCTTTATAGATCTGAAACATGGGTCACCTATCGCCACCACCTACGACTCCTCGAGCGCTTTCATCAGCGCTGTCTACGCACAATCCTAAATATACACTGGACTGACTATGTGATGAATGTTGCTGTCCTTGAGCAAGCTGGGATCACCAGCATTGAGGCCATGATATTGAGAACACAGCTGCGCTGGGCAGGGCACATTTCTAGGATGGAGGACCATCGCCTCCCAAAAATAGTACTCTACGGTGAACTCGCCACGGATCAGCATAAGAGGGGCACTCCAAAAAAGCGATACAAGGACTCTCTGAAACAACATCTCAGGCTCAGCCAAATTGATCACCAACAATGGTCTGCCCTGGCCTCACATCTGGAGGCATGGAGATGCACTATCCACAATGCTGCAGCCTTATTTGAGAACTCACACCGAACAAGTCTTGAAGAGAAACGACAACGCAGAAAGAATCACAACCCGGTAACATCACCCAAGGAGACCTTCTGCTGTGCTTTCTGCAACCGGACTTGTTTATCTCGGATTGGCCTTTTTAGTCATCAGCGCGCTTGCAGAAAGCACAGGATGAGTCCTTCCTGAATCTTCGTTTGTGAAGAAAAGCCAGAGAGAGAGGAAAGAGAGAGAGAGTATTTGCTTTTGCCATAGCTACTTATTTGCTTTCAAAACCAATGACATCATGCACCAACAATCCACCTGTAGTGAGTTCAGTATCATCTCAGGCTCTAGAAACCACCCAAGTGTTGGTACTGACAACTTTAATGCTGCACCAGTTATCATGGCAACAAACTGAAGAAATGCTCACCTTGAACTTACCTTCTAACTCAGCCACAGCTCATCACCGTTCTCCATTGATTCATCTGGTTCATGAATCTAGATCTTCTCAATACCATCACCATTCTGTGGTCCATGATGGACCTCCTTATTGCCAGAAACAATAGTTCCCCAGCTCCTACCTCTCATATAGGGATTAATAGTATCACACAGATTCTCAGTATATCTCTGTTTCCTACCTTGATTGTTACTGGCACAACTATTGTTGGCATGATCCTCCTCATTTGTACCTTTCCTGTTCACCTTCTTAGCATGACCATAACCATAGCATGCTTACTTCCATTCTCCACACCACTCTCCACAATGTGACTGGGAATGTTACCATCGTTGTTCCAGATGGCCTCATGAGGTCTGCTCATTGACTCCACCACTCCATTGTATGATACGCCCACTGTCTCCACCTCCATGTACCACCACTACCATCTTGACAATGGTTCGGCAATGGAACCACTTACTTAGAGAGGCGGTTGGAGTCTCTTTCTTTGGATATCTTCAAAAATAAGATGGACAGCTACCTGCTGGAGATCCTGGAGCTGGAGCTACTATATTCTACAGACCTCAAAATAAAATTATAATGCAACTATAATGCAATTTTGGGCTGCATCAATAGAAATATAGTGTCTAGATCAATGGAAGTAATAGTGCCTTGGTCAGGCCTCACCTAGAATACTGTGTCCAGTTCTGGGCACCACAATTCAAAAAGGATATTGACAAATTGGAGTGTGTCCAGAGGAGGGCGACTAAAATGGTGAAAGGTCTGGAAACCATGCCTTATGAGGAAAAACTTAGGGAGCTGGGTATGTTTAGCTTGGAAAAAAGATGGTTAAGGGGTGATATGATAACCCTGTTTAAGTATTTGAAGGGGTGTCACATTGAGAATGGAGCAAGCTTGTTTTCTGCTGCTCCAGAGACTAGAACGCGGAACAATGGATGCAAGCTCCAGGAACAGAGATTCCATCTCAACATTAGGAGGAACTTTCTAAAAGTAAGAGCTGTTCAGCAGTGGAACACACTCCCTCAGAGTGTGGTGGGGTCTCCTTCCTTGGAAGACTTTAAACAGAGGCTGGATAGCCATCTGTCAGGGATGCTTTGATTGTAATTCCTTCCTGGCAGGAGGTTGGACTGGATGGCCCTTGTAGTATCTTCCAACTCTACAATTCTATGATTCTATGATTCTATGAACTATCTATCCATACATTTTAATATACCCTCTCCCACAAATTAATTATATAGGTTTTGTTTACTCAAGTGTTGCTTCCTTCCTTTTGTTTAGTCACACATGTCTTCCTGCCCCTGACTTCCAGGTGTTTTCATTGAGTAAATGCCTGCTTAGTTTTCTCTTTCTTTTATTATCATTACTATAGCAGAACACTTGCCTCTGCTGTACTGTACTGTGTTTGTTGCAGTGAAGTCTTACCGGGGCTGGCCCAGGAGATTTTGCTGCCTGAGCCAGAACATCAAATAGTGGCCCCATTTACCCAAGTCAGGGTACAATGAGTCAGACAAATTAGTTTGACACATGAGGCAGAAAATCTCACATGCACCTCTCTTCATCCTTGGTAACAAAAACACAAAACTAACAAAGTAAATAACTACCCATTTGCCACCTTTTCATACTATCCCAAATCTTCTGGCTAAGCAGCTGCCATACCGAATTAGGAAAGTGAATTAGGATACCTAATGGCAGAATGTTTTCTTATTTTAATTCAGATTCAGAAAAAAGAGAACTCAATGAGAAGGACATTTGAGTGAATCAAAGGAGGGAAGACAAAGAGATGAGGACGCTATAGATCAAGAAGAAGAGGTTGAACAAGAAGAGGAAGAGCGAGAAGAGGAAAAAGACACTGAAGGAGACACGGAAGTACAAAGTCAAGAAGAAGAGGTAGCAGACGAAGAATTATAAGGCAGTAAGTGATAAGAAGAAACTAAGGAACTTAAAATTCAAAGATGGTAATAAGGATAAGATCGTGGAATGTTAAAGGATTAAATGGTCAGCAGAAAAGAAATAAGATATTTCATATACTGGAAAAAAGCAAAGTGGAAATTATATGTTTACAAGAAACAAGAATAAGAAAAAAGGATAACAGATTTTTAAATAGACAAAAATTGGGTCAAGGTTTTTTTTCCAGCTCAGATAAAAAGAAGAAAGGAATCACAATCTACGTTAATAACAGAATTGAAGCTACAGAAATTGTGAATGACGGGGAAGGACATTATGTTGGTACAGAGCTAAATTTGATGAATAAAAAAATAATTTTAATAGCAATCTATGCTCCAAATCAAAATAAAGAAAAATTTTATAGGAAGATATATCAAGAGCTTGAAAAATTAGAAGAACAGACAGGAAATGAAGTGATAATAGTCGGAATTTTCAACGGAGTTTTAAAAGCAACAAGTGACAGGTCACCCGTTTCTCTTAAAAATACCAGTGGGAATCTCCCGAAAGTATGCAGAAATATAATGCAAGAATATAATTTGAGAGACGTTTGGTCTACAAAATATGGAGATAAGAAAGGTTTTACCTTTTATTCAGAAGTGTACAAATCAGTGTCCAGGATAGATATGTTCTGGGTCTCATCTAATTTGATAACAAAAATCCAAGAAATGGAAGTAAAGGAGAGATTATTATCAGACCATAACCCGATAGAAATCAAATTAATGATTTGGGACAGACAATATACATGGAGATTACAAGGGAACATGCTGAAGGAAAGGAAATTTGTCGACAGATTAAAGAAGGAAATAATACAATTTTTTGAACTGAATAAAGAATCAGAAACCTTACACAAAACCAGATGGGACACTTTCAAAGCAACAATAAGGGGCATCTTTTTACAAAAGGGCGCTGAACTAAGAAGAACCAAAGAGGAGAAATACAAGAAATTATCGCAAGAATTGAAAAACAAAGAAGAAGAATTGAGGAAGAACCCTAAGAATAAAAACATTCAGAGAGATATAAAATTAATACAAGACGAATTGAAGTTAGATCTGTCTGAAACAATTGGCAAAAAATTGAAACAAACAAAACAAAGATCCTTTGAAAGCGCAAATAAAGCGGGTAGATGGCTCGCATACCGATTGAAGAAGGAAAAAGAAAAGAAAATAATTACGGAAATAAAAAGTGGTGATAAGAAATGTAACACACAAAAAGAAATAAAAACCGCCTTTTTAGAGTATTACAAATCATTATATGAGAAACCAAAAGAAACAACAGAGCAAGAAAAAGAAATAATTGAATATATAGAGGAAAATCTGAAACCAATAATAACGGAAGAAATGAAAAAGGAATTAGCGGAGCCTGTAACCAGAGAGGAAATTTGTCAAGCAATAAAGCAAATGAAAATGGGAAAATCGCCAGGACAGGACGGATACATTTTAGAATTCTACAAACAATTTCAAGACGAACTAGTATTGCCACTCCAACAAGTCATAAATCATATTCCAAAAGACGGTATCCCGGACTACTGGCAAAATGCAAATATCATCTTGATCCCGAAAGAAGGTAAAGATACGATGAACCCAGCAAACTACCGACCTATATCACTTCTGAACACCGATTACAAAATTTACGCTACAGTATTGGCAAACAGGTTAAATAAAATAATAAGAGAAGTTATACATGATGATCAAACTGGATTTGTAAAGGGAAGATACCGTATATTCCGGCGTATAAGACGACCCGGCGTATAAGACGACCCCCCCAATTTTTAAAGTAAAATGCAGAGTTTGTGATATATTCGCCCTATAAGACGACCCCCCTCTTCCAACGCATAGCCCCCGCATGCCCCTCCTGGGCTCACTTCCAGGAGGGAGCGCAGGAGGAGGATGCGGAGGCTGTGCGCCCAAAGGGGGCACGTTCGCCCCTTCTCCCCACCTTCCAGGAAGGTGGGAAGAAGGGGCAAATCGCGGTTTGGCCACGCAGCCTCCGCATGCCCCTCCTGCGCTCCCTTCCAGGAGGGAGCGCAGGAGGGGGATCCGCAGGCTGTGCGGCCAAACGGGGCTTTGGGGGAGGGGGGAGGCTAGGGGGAGGCTAGGCGGAGGGTGGCAGGGGGGAAGGGGCTTCGCAGCCACCCCCCCTCTCCAAAGCGAGCCTTTGGGGAAGGGGGGTGGCTGGGCGGAGGGTGGGAGGGTGGCAGGGAGTAGGGGGCTTCCAAGCCCCCCTCCCTTTCGGGAGGGGGGTGAATGCGCAGGGGATGGGTGGGGGGAAGGGAGGAGGGGGCTTCTCCGCCACCCCCCTCCCTGAAAGCGCGTTTCTGCGGCTTTCAGGGACGGGGGTGGATGCATGGGGAGTGGGAGGGGGGAAGGGAGGAGGGGGCTTCTCCGCCACCCCGCCTCCCTGAAAGCAGCGGTTCCGCTGCTTTCAGGGACGGGGGTGGATGAGCGGGGGGTGGGCGGGGGGAAGGGAGGAGGGGGATTCTCCGCCCCCCCACTCCCTGAAAGCAGCGGTTCCGCTGCTTTCAGGGACGGGGGTGGATGAGCGGGGGTGGGGGTGGGGGGAAGGGAGGAGGGGGCTTCTCCGCCCCCCCACTCCCTGAAAGCAGCGGATCCGCTGCTTTCAGGGACGGGGTGGATGAACGGGGGGTGGGCGGGGGGAAGGGAGGAGGGGGATTCTCCGCCCCCCCACTCCCTGAAAGCAGCGGTTCCGCTGCTTTCAGGGACTGGGTGGATGAACGGGGGGTGGGCGGGGGGAAGGGAGGAGGGGGATTCTCCGCCCCCCCACTCCCTGAAAGCAGCGGTTCCGCTGCTTTCAGGGACGGGGTGGATGAACGGGGGGTGGGCGGGGGGAAGGGAGGAGGGGGATTCTCCGCCCCCCCACTCCCTGAAAGCAGCGGTTCCGCTGCTTTCAGGGACTGGGTGGATGAACGGGGGGTGGGCGGGGGGAAGGGAGGAGGGGGATTCTCCGCCCCCCCACTCCCTGAAAGCAGCGGTGCCGCTGCTTTCAGGGAGGGGGTTGGATGCACGGGGAGTGGGCAGGGGAAAGGAGGAGGGGGCTTCCTAGCCACCCCCCCAAAGCCGCGGTTCCGCGACTTTCGGGAGGGAGGGTGGAAGCGCGGGGGGGGGGCGGGTGGCAGGGAGGAGCACTTTGCTTCACCCCCTGCCCGATCTCCTGCCTCTTCGCTCCGTTTGCGAAGAGGCAGGAGATAGGCAGGCAGGTGAAGCAAAGTGTATCCGGCGTATAAGACGACTGTCAATTTTGGAGGGCACTTTTGAGTGCTCAAAAGTCGTCTTATACGCCGGAATATACGGTACATGCAGGAAAACATAAGGATAATAGTTGACGCCTTGGAATATTACGAAAAAGCAAATAATAAGAAAGCAGCTCTAATATTTATAGACGCGGAAAAGGCCTTCGATAATATAACATGGACATTTATGAAGAGAGTCTGGGGAAAACTTGATTTAGGAGAAGTTATAATCGAAGGCATTAAAGCGACATATGAAACACAAAGAGCACAATTAATAATTAATGGAGAAAAAACAGAACCCTTTAATATATACAAAGGAACTCGATAGGGCTGCCCTCTATCTCCGCTACTTTTCATATTAGTCCTGGAATGTCTGAACAACAAATTAAGAAAAGACAAACAAATACCAGGTTTAAGAATAAAAGGCCAGGAGTATAAAATAAAAGCATTTGCTGATGATTTGGCAATAATATTAGAAGACCCGATGGAGAATATTAATAACCTGTTAGTGCAAATTAAAAAATTTGGAGATCTGGCGGGATTTAAATTGAATAAGGAAAAAACAGTGATGATTACGAAGAATTTAACAAGTAAAGAGGAAGAACAACTGAGAGAAATTTCGGGCTGCAGGATTGAAAAGAAAGTAAAATATCTAGGAATCTGGTTAAGTAAGAGAAGTATTGATCTTTATCAGAACAACTATAAAAAACTGCGGGAAGAAGTTAAAGCAGACCTAAAGAAATGGGAGAAACTGGATGTATCACTATTTGGAAGAGTAAATGCGATAAAAATGAACGTATTACCAAAATGCATGTTTATGTTTCAAAATTTACTGATTTTACAAAACGACAAAACATTGAAACAACGGACAATTGACCTGAATAAATTCATTTGGAGAGGAAGGAAGCCAGAATAAAATGGTCAACATTAACGGCTCACAAGGATACTGGAGGAACCTCTTTACCTAATTTGAAATCATATTATACAGCATGTGGCCTTTGTTGGATAGTGGATTGGATTAAATTGAAAAATGATAAAATATTGAATTTAGAAGGATACGGACTAAGATATGGTAGCACGCTTACCTGGGATACGAGAAAACTCAAGTACATAGAGACTTTGAAAATCATATACAGTTGTCCCTCCACATTCACGGATTTGGCATTCACGGCTTTAAGTATTCACGGCTTGAAAATATTCTTTAAAAAATAATAATCCAAAAAGCAAATCTTGATTTTGCCATCTTATATCAGGGACACCATTTTGCTATGCCATTGCATATAATGGGACTTGAGTATTCACGGATTTGGGTATTCACGGGGGGTCCTGGAACCAAACCCCAGCGAATGTGAAGGGACAACTGTAATAAGAAAAGCATTGATTAGGATCTGGCAGAAGATTAGGAATCAATTTTATTTTAAACTTCCAATCTGGATATCCCCGCACGAGGCGTTCCTTGGGAGATGGGAAACTACGAAGACCTGGTTAAAATATAAAGATTTAATCGACTTAAAAGCATGGAAAAAAGGAGAGGGCATAAAATTATTAGCACGTGAAGATTTAGAGCACAGAGGCATTGTAATGAACTGGTTTAAATATCTTCAGATAAAAAACAGATTTTATAGTGATAAAGAGAAATACGACTTTGAAATGACAGATACAGAAATAGATAAGGTAATTTGGAATAATGAAGATAAAAAAATAGCAAAACTTTATAAAATACTACAAGAAAGAGAATTAGAAAGTGAAAAGATCACGGAAGCTATGATTAAATGGGCACAGGATTTAAGAGAAATAATAACTATGGAAGAGTGGGAGACAGCATGGAAAGACACTAACAAGTTTACTGCCTGCCTTGCATTGAAGGAAAATCATTTTAAAATAACTAATAGATGGTATTTAACACTGACGAGGATCTGTAAAATGTATAAGACCTAGAATAACAAGTGTTGGTGCTGTGGAAGAGATATCAGTACGTTGTACCATATGTGGTGGGGGTGCCCTAAAATACAGAGATTCTGGACAAAAATACACAAGACAATCCAAAAAATTTATAAAGTTCAATTTATTATGTCACCAAAGTTATATTTATTGAATATGACCCTGGAATTAGAGTCGGATTTTAAAAAACAACATTGGAGAACGCTACTATATGCAGTGACAGCGGCAAGATTATTGGTAGCGGCAAAGTGGAAAAATAAAGAAATCCCACAGATAGAGGAATGGCTAATGAAATTAATAGAAATGCAAGAAAATGACAAATTAACATATATTTTAAACAAAGCAAATACAACTAAAATGGAGGAAGAATGGTCTCCATTTCGAGAATTTTGGAGGAAAAGATGGAATAGGAGGATAGAATAAAAGGAGGAAGAGGCATGGTTTACTATATTTGACAGAACAACATACAGGAGGTAAAAACAAAAGGAGAGGAACCGAATAAGATAGCATAAAGTACTAGGTAAACAGGAAAGAGGAAAGGATTAGGAAACAGAAAGAAAACAGAAGGTTGAGATAAGAATCAAGGGAATATTGGTTAAGGGAGGGTAAAGGAAAGAGGAGAGATCTAAAACACTCTCTACAGGGGAAGGGAAAATGGAAGTCAGAAGGGAGGATGGAAGAATGAAAAGAAAATGGAAAGAATGAACGTAGAAGCGGGTGGGGGATGGATGATAGAAGAAAGAAAGGGGGAAGAAGAGAAAATGGAAGAAGGAAGGTATGAGATGGGAAATGTTTGATGGGATGTAAATGAATTGAATGAAATGGAAAATGTATGATTTAAAGAAAATTTGTAAATTTTCATTTTGTGGAATCTTTAAAAATTTTTTTAAAAAAATTAGGAAGAACTTCCTGACAGTAAGAGCTGTTCAGAAGTGGAATACACTGCCAAAAAAATAAAAAATAAAAAAAAATGTTTTCTTATTTTTATTTATTTTATATCCATCCTTTCTCCCAACATAGGACCTAAAGCGGCTAGAACATTGCAATGAACACCACGAGTCAGTGGCGGAGAGGGAGTTAGGAGACCAAGGGATAGGTGGCAAGTGCATGTCTGGGAGAGAGGAGTACAAAAACAACACTGCTCATGCACAAGTTGCATGAAGCTCCTCATACTGGAGTCCATATTAGTCCACTTTTATTAGGTTAACTTTAAAAAAAAATCATCAAACTGTGCAAACATTTATTTTTCTAATCAGAGATCTTTTAGCCTGACTGATACAGGTATAAATAGTTTTTTGGAGTTTTTATATGGATGGGCCAACAGAGTTACTTTTGCTTTCTGTATTTTGCTGAAGCAGAAGGAGCTTACTGCATTCCAGAGAAAAGCGGCAGTGCAGCAGGAGCATTCTGTCTTCCGTGCTGCCTTACCTCATGATGTTGGCATTCTTTCATTCCAGTCCTATGGGAGCCTGAGCTAAAACTGCATCTTTTTGCTAATAGATTTTTCAGGTTAGCAAAAAGACACAGTTTTACCTCAGTCCCCCATAGGACCAGAACAAAAGAACGATGATGTCATGCGGTAAGGCAGCACAGAAGACTGAATGTTCCTGCTGCACTGCTGCTTTTCTTTGGAGTGAGGTAAGACCCCAAAAAAGCCTAGTAGTGGCTGAAGAGATGCAGTTGAATGACATGGCAAAAGAAGCTGGTTGCCCACTTGCCTTTGCAATAAGGCAGCAGTTGTTTTGTGCCTTTAAATCATTTCTGACTTATGTGACCCTAAGGCAAAACTATCACTGGGTTTTCTTGGAAACATTTGTTCAGAGTGGGTTTGCCTTTGCCTTCCTCTGAGGAGTGTGACTCGCCTAAGGTCACCCAGTGAGTTTCCATGGCCAAGCAGGGATTCAAGCCCTCATCTCCAGAGCTGTAGCCCAACTCTCAAACCACTACACCATGGCGGTTCTCTTAAAACATCCATAAGAATTGTGGTGCAAATCCTATGCACATTTGCAAATGCAACCCTATACATGTCCGTGCCCCAGTAAATTTTAGTGGAACTTACTCCACTGTTTTAAATTGGGGATGTGGTGACCTGGTGATAGTGACATTGTCCCCAGTCTTGGTTAGCTTTGTCAGGAATTGGTTACTGAACCCTGATTTTTAAAATGGCCAAACAACTGCAGAAATCATGCTGAGTCATGATGACTGACTCCATGAACTGTCAGTCATGCTAATCAAGCTACAGCTGCATGAGAAGGATTGCATCAGAAGAAGGGTTACTAAAGTACAAAGCCACGTAGTATGGAAATCTGATGCAATGTTCTTGGTTAAGCCAATGGTGTGCTGAGTTGTATATAAGAAAGCCAGATCAGTGTTCATTCTCTTCCTATGATCCTCTGATGCCTGGCGTAGCACTTTGTCTCTGTACATACTGAAACTACTGAAGATTAAAAGTACCTCCTGTTTTCTGGACACCAAACACTCTGTGTGTGAGAGTATTCTTGGGAAAGGTTTGCTACCTAGTCTGCTGAGACAGTTTTTTGGCTTCTGCCGGGGACTGAATGTCCTATCATCCCCTGACAAGCTTTGCTAACCCTATGTGCTGCTTCTGAGCATCCATGGTCTGTATTTCCAGGGGTGGCCCTCAGGTTATCTCTTCCTTTTCCAAGACAAATGGAAGGATGTAGTGTCTGTGCTTGCACAGGGTTGAGGTACAATGGGACAGGAACAGACAAGAGGCTGTGAAGGATATACAAAAACAAACAGGAGAGAAGTTGGGGAAGAAAGAGATGAGGAGCACCAAAGGGGGAGTGTGGGTAGAGGAAGAGATTAGGAGCAGTGCAGAGGGCTGTACACCCTGACTGCTGTTTACTAGCCCAAATGTTTTTCTTCTGATGAGAGAGAGAACTTTTTTTTTTCCTGTTTCAGTTATGCAAAGCAAATAAATTCTGGCAGTAAACAGAAGGCACGAAGCAGAATGCTATGGAATAATTTAATCAGTATGAATGCTCCAATTGTTCCACTCCTTCTGGAACTCTTGAAGCAGAGCAGCCAGACCACAAACTGTTGTGGGCAGAAGCAGCTCACTGTTTCCAGATCAAGGGGCACCGACTTGGTGTTGATGGCATGTCCACTGGTGGGTGTAATTTTGTCTTATGGTGAAGATATACTCCCAACTCATCTCATCTGAGAGATATTGTTTCTATCAGAGAGAGAAGTGGTTTGAAAAGGGGTTGCTGCTTGTCCTGCTTCTACCTCAGCTAGAATTGGTTCAGCAAATGATTACATCATTTCAAAACTCTGTTTGATCAAATGTGATAGATGAAACAATTGTGTGTACATCAAAGGAAATGCCCCCCCTAATCACTTTCAACTCTTAAAGCTATTTGTCTTCCCATCTCTAGCTTTAGTGAAGTATAACATGGAGATAGGGGTATAAGATTATATAGCAAGCACACAATGCAATCCTGCACTCTGATTTTTCCCAACAGGAGGGAGATAGGATACCAACTAGATTCCTTGCACTGTCAGATCCTTGTGGAGAGCAACAGCACTACAACATACATCACCATTATCTTGGCATAAGCCAGTAGGGGCCAAAATACATACAGCACTGGAGGTGTGCTGGGGGGATGACTTCACTGGGACTCCTGGGTCACCCAGAGTTCCTTGTGCCTCTGGAGGAGCATAACATTAAAAGGCTTAAAGGTGGGAGCCCTTTGAACTCAACAGATTTAGGCACTCTGAGAGACCAGGGTTCAAAACCTTGCTCAGCATTTAAAACCCATTTGATGACCTTAGGCAGGTCACACTCTCTCAGCCTAAGAGAAGGGCAATGACAAACCTTCCCTGAATAAATCTTGCCACAAAAACCCTGTGATAGGGTCACCTTTGGTCACCATAAGTCTGAAATGACCTGAAGCCAAACAACAGCATAACCATCCCTCATCTCCTGTTCTGCCTACACAGCCATAGTGGAGCATACGTTTCTGCCAGAAGCACAAAATGATAGAGATAGAAGGGACCCACCCCAAAGGTCATTTAGGAAATCCACAGCTAAACCACATCCAGTCTATGTTTTAAACCAGTGAAGGAAAGCCCACAAACCTCCAAGGCAGCCTGCTCTGCTGTCAAACAGCAATTACCGTCATGACTTCTGTCTTTGTGTGTGAGGCAGGGGTGGTGGTGGATGCTGGAAGCTGCCTTATAGCTGGTCAGCCTATCTTGCCCAATGTTGTCTCCTCTGACTAGCAGCAGCTCTTGTTTAGGTAAAATGTGTGGTAAAATATTTAGGCAAAACATGTGGAATAAAATGTGTTTAGGTAAAATTTGTGGTGAGAGAAACAAGACTACATCATAGAATCATAGAATCATAGAATTGCAGACTTGGAAGAGACCACGAGGGCCATCCAGTCCAACCCCCCTGCCACGCAGGAAATCACAATCAAAGCATCCCCGACAGATGGCCATCCAGCCTCTGTTTAAAGACCTCCAAGGAAGGAGACCCCACCACGCTCCGAGGGAGTGCGTTCCACTGCCGAACAGCTCTTACTGTCAAAAAGTTCCTCCTAATGTTGAGGTGGAATCTCTGTTCCTGGAGCTTGCACCCATTGCTCCGTGTTCCAGTCTCTGGAGCAGCAGAAAACAAGCCTTCTCCATCCTCAGCGTGACATCCCTTCAAATACTTAAACAGGGCTATCATATCGCCTCTAAACCATCTTTTTTCCAGGCTAAACATACCCAGCTCCCTAAGTCTCTCCTCATAAGGCATTGTTTCCAGACCTTTCACCATTTTAGTTGCCCTTCTCTGGACACGCTCCAATTTGTCAATATCCTTTCTGAATTGTGGTGCCCAGAACTGGACACAGTATTCTAAGTGAGGTCTGACCAAGGCAGAATAGAGTGGCACTATTACTTCCCTTGATCTAGACACTATACTTCTATTGATACAGCCCAAAATTGCATTGGCCTTTTTAGCTGCCGCATCACACTGTTGGCTCATGTTCAACTTGTGGTCTACTAGGACTCCTAGATCCCTTTCGCACGTAGTCTCATTCAGCCAGGTCTCTCCCATCCTATATTTATGCATTTCATTTTTCCGCCCTAAATGCAGTACTTTACATTTCTCCGTATTGAATTTCATTTTGTTAGCTTTGGCCCAGCTCTCCAGTCTATCCAGGTCATTCTGAATTTTGATCCTGTCCTCTAGGGTATTAGCTACTCCTCCCAATTTGGTGTCATCTGCAAATTTGATAAGTATGCCCCTAATTCCCTCATCTAAGTCATTGATAAAGATGTTGAATAGCACTGGGCCCAGGACAGAACCCTGTGGCACCCCACTGGTCACATCTTTCCAAGACGAAGAGGAGCCACTGCTGAGCACCCTTTGGGTTCGGCCGGTCAACCAATTACAAATCCATTGAACAGTTAACTTGTCTAGCCCACATTCTACAAGCTTGTTTGCAAGAATGTCATGGGGAACCTTGTCAAAGGCCTTACTGAAATCAAGGTATGCAATGTCCACAGCATTCCCTTCATCTACCAAGCTGGTAACTTTATCAAAAAAAGAGATCAGATTAGTCTGGCATGACTTGTTTCTCTGAAACCCATGCTGACTTTTTGTGGTTATGGCATTGCCTTCTAAATGTTCACAGACTCTCTGTTTAATGATCTGTTCTAGAATCTTCCCTGGTATTGATGTCAGACTAACTGGACGATAGTTGTTGGGATCCTCTTTTTTCCCCTTTTTGAAGATGGGAACAACGTTTGCCCTCCTCCAGTCTGCTGGGACTTCTCCTGTTCTCCAGGAGTTCTCAAATATTATTGCCAATGGCTCTGAGATTATATTTGCCAGCTCTTTTAATACTCTTGGATGTAGTTCATCTGGTCCTGGAGATTTAAATTCATTTAGATTAAGAAGGTATTCCTGTACTACCTCTTTACTTATTTTGAGCTGGATTTCCCCTATTGTGTCCTCTGATCCATTCTCCTCAGGTTGGTCCTCCTTTTCCTTTTCTGAAAACACTGAGGCAAAGAAGGTGTTGAGTAATTCTGCCTTTTCTCTGTCCCCTGTTAGCATTTTGCCATCTTCTCCACGTAGCGGCCCTATCATTTCCTTCTTCCTCCTTTTGCTGCGGACATACCCAAAAAAACCCTTTTTATTGTTCTTAACCTCCCTAGCAAGCCTGAGCTCATTCTGCGCTTTAGCTTTTCTGACTTTACTCCTACACGTGTTCGCTATCTGTTTGAATTCTTCTTTGGTGATTTCCCCCCCTTTCCATTTCCTATACATGTTCCGTTTAAAACTTAGCTCCATTGAAAGTTCTTTAGTCATCCATCCTGGTTTCTTGAGACACCTCCCATTTTTCTTCCTCAATGGTACTGTTTGAAATTGTGCCTTCAGTATCTCCCTTTTGAGAAAGTCCCATCCGTCTTGAGGTCCCTTCTCTTTTAGTATTCTTGACCATGGGATCATCCCCAGTATTTCCCTGAGTTTATTGAAATCAGCTCTCCTAAAGTCAAGAATGCGTGTCTGACTATGCCTGGCTTCTCCTTTCCATTGTATAACAAACTCCAGGAGAACATGATCACTCTCACCTAAGGATCCCACCACTTGCACCCCATTAACAAGGTCGTCTCTGTTGGTTAGGATCAGATCTAAAATAGCTGACCCCCTTGTTGCCTCTTCCACCTTTTGGACCATGAAATTGTCTTCCAGGCATGTAAGGAATTTGCTAGACCTTGTAGTTTTGGCTGAGTTAGATTGCCAGCAAATATCAGGATAGTTGAAGTCACCCATCACTACTACATCTCTCCTTTCTGCATGTATGTTCATCTGTTCTAGAAAGGCAACATCCAATTCCTCCGTCTGATTTGGGGGTCTGTAGTAGAGTCCCACAATAACATCCCTGTTGTTTCCCTCCCCTTTAATTTTTATCCAGATGCTCTCCACCTGGCTTCCAGTATTGATGTCATGGATCACTTCACTGGTGTAAATATCCCTGACATATAATGCTATTCCTCCTCCTTTCCTGTTTGGCCTGTTTCTCCTATAAGGTTATACCCCTCTATTCCTACATTCCAATCATGAGACTCGTCCCACCAGGTTTCAGTAACGCCTATTATATCATATTTGTTTTGTAGTGCAAGGAGTTCTAGTTCATCTTGCTTATTTCCCATGCTCTGTGCATTAGTGTAGAGACATCTGAGACCATGTGTTCCCTTTACTTGCTCCCTGTGCAAGTTTTTTTTGCCTCCCACTGTTGGGTCCTTGCGCTGTTCGCCTTGTTCCCTCTATGACAGTTTGACTATTTTCTCCAGCCCTTTTGCCTTCCAGAATACTGTCTCCCTCCCCCATATGACTCAGTTTAAAGCCCTCCTGATCAAATTCTTGAGACTGTTGGCAAAAATGTTTCTTCCAACTGTTGTAAGATGCACCCCATCTCTTGCCAGAAGTCCCCCCGCATGGAAGCGCAGTCCATGATCCAAGAATCCAATTTGTTCCCGGCGACACCATCTACGGAGCCAGTTGTTTACGTCGGCTATTTTCCTCTCCCTTCTTGGACCATGCCCTTCAACTGGCAGAAGAGACGAGATGACCACCTGTGCGTTCATTTCTTTCAGCTTCCTCCCCAGGGCCTCATAATCTCTTCTGATCTTGGGAAAGCTGTGCCTTGCAGTCATGACCATTGTGGATCAGCCAGAAGGCCTGAAAGGGATATTCTGGGGGGGAAGTGGGATATATGTGAATAAAATTAATCAAATAATAACAACTACATCTGTACATGCTCTGATGCATGTGAATAGGCACCTCTTCATATGATCAGGGATCCTAGTTGAGTGGAGTTCCTAAATGAATACCCCAAATTGATACTCCTTTCAGATGTGTGCTAGGCTGGGGCCAGTGGGCACAATCCCACCCCATATATTTAGCCTACTTAGTGCTTTAGCCAGTTAGTGGTTGGTGAAAAGTTCCCAGGTTGCACTACCTTCTCAGGTCTGGTTTCCTTTCAAGAGGTCTCTAGAGGCCTACTAGCATTTTATAATATTATTTATAGACATACAGGTTGAGCATAGGCAGAAACACCACTAAAACCAGGGAAGAGGAAGATGAGTCCAGTGCCCCACACACAGCCCTCCAGGGGCTTCCTACAGTGAAAAAAAAATGATGTGAACATGGCTAAGAGCTCCTCCAGAAGATTCCTGAAGACATAATTGGCTAGATTTTTAAACTTCTGTGTTTTTTTTTTAAAGGCTATTTTGAGCATTAAAATGCCTGAGAGGGATCTGAAATAGTTTTTTAATGGTCAATATGCTTCTGGAATCTTCTCATGATGGAGGCTTTTCATGTTGGACATTGGGGAAGGGTTGCATGGAGGTATCAGGTGAGCAAAGGGCAATCTTCCCATGCCAGGGGGAGAACAAAATGGTCCCAAAACTGGTACAATTGCCCACCTCTGCCATAAAACATTCCAACAGAAAGCAAAGGTTCACTGCTCCCATATCAGATCTCCATAAAGAGAGAGACCCTAAGTGCTGTTTGTTTCCCAAACTAGTTAGCCCAAACTCCTCTCAGTGTCTGCTGTTTTTGTTTGTGTAGCTCAAGCTCTGTTCACATAGTGATGCTTAGATTACACCCTCTTTAGGCACAGTGTTGGGGAAATAATTAAAAAGACTTGAGGAAAGTAATGTGACAAAAGTTCCCATTAAAATATATTAACATACTTCTTTCAGTTGCTGCCAGCGCTTTTTCAAAACGACCCATTCGAATTGCTTCATGACTAAAGTATGTCACCAAGCTGGTGAATCCCAATACAGTATATGGATGTGGGGACGCCAACAGTGGAGAAAGGAGTTGGAGATATTAGAGCCGGAAGAGCACCTCAGTAGTGACACCTTTTTTGTCAGTTACACAGATGGGACTGTTGCTGCCCAGGCAAAAAACCAAAAAAAGACCCCTTCATTTCATTCTGTATTTCCTCACAGGACAACCCAATCACACCTCTTCTATTTTGTATCTTAGGGCTACAGTATCTCCTGTTGAATGATTGGTAAAGTCACAGGTTTGTTCTCTGTGAACTCCCCCCGCCCCCATACACAAACATTCAAAAATGTATTTTTCTGAACAGGAGAGGTGTTTCACTGAGGAGAACTTGTGTCCCTTCCTCAGAAGGCCAGAGGTGGTTCTGGGATGGAAAGAAATGTTGTTGATCATCAAGGATTGAACTTTTCTGCATGTTCTGCCCAGCATCTGTGCCTGGTCATTTCAGGAACAGTAGTGAAGAGACTTTAGTAATATACTGGAGCTGGTCAGGACCATGAAACTGAGGTTTTGGCATAAACTGATCATGCCCCTGGCTACCCCAGTTGCAACTGGCAGTCACCCCCATCCTCTCCTCTCTCCCCATATCCTTTCCCTTGTGCATCAGATGTTATTTAAACTGTAAGCCTCAGAGCAGGCATTATCATGTTGTCTCTGCTCTGGGAATAAACAGTGCACTTTAGTAGGTGGAAGCATTTTTAAAATTGCATGAATTTCACTGGGGTGGTGAGGGACAGAAGACTTTATCATGTCACCCTCTGTAAAAGTTCTTTTGCCAGCATATTTTATACATTTTTATGCCGGCAAAAGAATCCCCCCTACCAGACTTACCTTGAGCAGTGTAAAAGAGGTATCCCTGGCAGTAATGGAGCACGAATGGAGCTCCGTTTACTTCTGGGTTCCAAATCTCTGCGATTCTCATGAGCAGACATGAGCACAGGAAATTCAAAAATACATCAAAAAATAAACCACAAAAAGTACACACAAGCACAGAAACACACTCACAAAGTCCCAAGTACATAGGGAGTTTTTTTCATAAAGTGTCCTCTACTTGGCTGTCCCGATCTCACCCAGAAGTGTTTTCTCATTGATGCTGTATTCATGCGAGCACAATGCTGCAAAGTTTCAAAAGCCGGCAATGCTGGCAACAAAGTGACATGGCCGATCTATTGATGGCTTGGGCCATCAGCAAAAAAAGAATGGCTTTTTAACAATATATGATTGTGAAAGGACAACGTGCAATCATTAGGCATCCTTATGATGTCATATTTGCCTGGTATGATAAAGTCCAGAGTCTTGTAACCAGATATGAAACAAGGATAGATTGGGAAGTGATAGGCTCACAAAAACACCATACAAAACATAAGAAGGAAATGAAACTTTGACACTTGCGATAGCAGCAAGATCAGTTGCCCCTCCACATTTGCAACTTTCACATTCCCGCTTTCGATTATTTGCGGAAAGCTGCCTGCCCCCCACCTCTCAACACCCCGTCCCTTCCCAAGGCAGCGAAGGCGAGTGGGAAGCCGCTGGCGTGCTTGCGCTCCATCCCACTCCCTTCCCAAGGCAGCGACGGGCTTCTCACAAAGCCCATTGCTGCCTTGGGAAGGTGGTGTGGGAAGCAACTGGCGCCCTCCCACGCCACCCCACTCCCTTCCCAAGGCAGCAAGGGGCTTCTCACAAAGCCCCTCGCTGCCTTGGGAAGGTGGGGTGGGAAGCCTCCTTCCTGCCCGCTCTCCAGCCCAGTCCCTTCTCAAGGCAGCGAGGGGCTTCGTGAGAAGCCCCTTGCTGCCTTGGGAAGGGAGTGGGGTGGAAAGCCACTCTCCCTCAGGCTCATTTCTTATTCACATTTTTTTCACATTCACGGGGGTTGTCTGCCCCTAATTCCTGCGAATGTGAAGGGATGACTGTTACTAGAAATATTTGGACACCATAATTTTCTGGAGATAGACATGCAATTTTTTTAAATGACTGCTCTGCCAAATGAGTGCAGGGGAAAGAGCACCCAGAAAGAGTCTCAACAAAAATCAAGATAAGAACCCAAATCATTTTCAGCTTCTTCCTCAATATATTCATAGCTTTACAAAGTTTGTCTCTGAATGTGGACAACTTACTTGGGTAGATTTTGCATGCTAGTTGTGTGGCTCACTCACACTTCTTGTTCTCTGCAGGCAGTGCTACCTTATCTTGCATCAGAGCAGTGGGTGGAAGCTCTGAGGTTTTCTTCTGTCAACTCAAAGGCTTTTCAGTGTGGTGGGTGCAGGTGCTGTGTGGGGATGCAGCACAGGAAGACAGAACTTCTCTGACGCAGCATCTGAGCTTGTCCCAGCAGCCGTGAGTAGCATCCAGAGACTCCAACTTATGGGTCTTCCTGCCATGCAACAGAACCAGAATTGTATTTATCCCCAGGTCTTCTGGACAAGCAGCAGTGCTGTTTCTAGCTCTGATTATGCCCCATCAGGACTGTCTCTCAATGGGCTCATGCCTCATCAGGACATTTGCCCCCCACTGCCTGTGCCAGAGAAGAAAAAGCATAGACAGAACACCAGAGATGGCACATGCCTTTGTTTTCTGGTGGTGTTTTTAATGACCCTTCTGGCCCTTAGTGGAGTTGGGTTGGCAATATTTCAGATCTCCCATCTGCAACAGGAACTGGAAGCACTGAAAGAGGTAACGTTATCATCTGTCTGCTTACTCAAGGCAAAGGAAGCCAGGAGGAAGTGCCTGGAATGCTTTCTTGGTGGAGAGAGGGGTGGTATCCAGTGCCACTGAAATCTGCCTAGAATTGCACCTCATGAGAACAAGGCATCTTATTTTCAATGGAATGGGGTGTTTTTGTTTCCCCAAGTCTGAATGTCTGTGTCTTACCTTAACAGCTTTCCAGCTCTGGACAGATGCCTCAGCCTCCTGAAAAGCTTAAGGGTAAGAAGTCCTCCTTGTTCTGCGCTGGGAGGGAGGGAGGACAGCAGTACAAAAACCAAGCATCCTCTTCTATCCTGGTGATGATGTGCTTGAGCTCCTCCTCATTTTTTAGCACTTCATATTCTTTTGCCTAGAGTACTAACTATATGTTTCCAGGGCTTGTAGCTCTTGGTTCTGACCAACAGAAACTTCTACGATTTTCACTATCTGGCTACTGGCCATTGTGTGAGAGAAAAATTAAATGAAACTACCAGATCAAAGTATCAGATAAATGCTCCTTGGAGATTAACTTCTCCCTTTCTTTTCTTTCTGGATCCCCAAAGTTTGTGCTCCTTTGGGAAAATGTGGAAATTTATAGAAATTTCTCCTTATCTCCTAGTATCATGAAGCAGGGAGGTGTAGAGTGCTTGACCACTATATTGTTTTTTGGTCTATAGCATACGTTTGTCATCCTCTTACTGTGTGGCAGACATGAAGATTTGGAAAATACAGAAATGTATAAAAAGCTTTTATACATAAGTGTTTTAATCTGAAAATTTAACTAATAACCAATTTGCCCCCTAGTGGACAGAGAGCTGGACTGAAGTCTACTACTAGTTTTCAGAGAGAGAGTTTAATCCCAGGGAGGGAAAGACTTTCTATTCCAGCCAGCTAAGCAATGGGTTGAATGGCATCTGCAAGGGATCCCCAAAACATTTTGTAGATCTGCTATTATTCTGAATGGGTTTGAAAATAAGGGAGTACAGGAACGGTTCCTGCTTTGTACATAACATTTTGGAACAGGGTTGGAAATGACCAGTTTCATCAAATCTTTTCTGCAATATAGTTTTAGTGTGGCAACTGTATATGAGGATCCCTCTATGTTCACCTATAAAACTGGTAATTGGTGCTGAATGTGAACAGCAGGCTGAACATAAAGTTAACATCAGAAGGCAATTGCCCCAAACTTGAGGAATGTGTTCCTGGTGGCTGTGGGGAAAACAGTGGCCACAATCCCCTTGGTGAAATACATTCGTGTAATTGCAAATTACGCCTGTGTATGTCCTTTCTCAGGGCTTAGCCAGAAAGGAAAAAAGTCTTTGGAAGTATTGAGACTTTCTAGTTCTTTTTCTTTTGATTTTACCTGCATACTCATGGTTTTGCATCCTGGGTCGTCCCCCCCTTGTGTTCTTCTTCCTCCCCCTCCCACTGATCATGTATCACATCTAGACTCAGGCAACCTTTCAAAAACTGACTTTTACCAATTTCCACTGAGCCTCTCTTAAGTATTATTCAGGAGTTACAGTCACAGTGCTTTAACAATGTAATTCTATTTAAGCATTAGGACTAGTTTCTCTTATTGCTAGCATTCTTCTTTCCTTCGCTAGCTCTCTATTGAATTTGCTGTCCTGGGAACAACTATGTTTCTTGGTGGTGGCCATCTTAGCTAGTTGTGGGATAGCACAGACAGCCATGGAGAGGTACACTTCATTTCAGGAAATACTGGGTTAATTTAAACTGATCTGGAGAGTGGGGAATAAAAAAAAAATCCTTATAAGTGCTGGGAGTTACGTGGGAATATTGCAGGATAGGGAAAACATCATGGAGAGCTCAAACAACAAAATAAAATAAAATAAAATAAAATAAAATAAAATAAAATAAAATGGAAAGGACATGAACAAAACCAGGGACTTTCTGTTTTTTCCAGTCTGTCTGAATGGGCCCTCCAGACAACGGTATTTGGCACCCACAATTACCCTCTACATTCTTTACTTTTACAACCAGGGTGCTCCTCACAATCTTTTAGTGGCCATTGGAGCATGAAAGATGCCCAGGCAAGGCCCAGCTGTCTATGGAGGCACAAAGAAGCAGGCCTTCTGTTGGACCTCCTGGGTGGTGGTCCAGGAGGGTGATGTCATCCTCATGCATCCAGCTCCAAGAACACAACCAGATGCTTCCTGTCCACCTGCATCTTCTCCTGGCCACTAAATGGCTGGGGGGGGGCACCCAGCCTGCAGAATGGTAATGGCAGAGCAAAGAGGAAGGAGGAGGGAGCAAAGTTACACCCGACAGCAGTGTGATATGAGATCTCTTCTAGTATCTAGATGAACCCAATGCAAAGATCCTCCATTTCTTTCAACACCACAAAAGCCTCACATTAACTTAAAGACTAATTGATTTATTATAGCTTTAGCTTTCATTGCCTACTTCATTAGATGCACATAATGTTTTATAGAATTTCAATACATGCATTTGAGAAGGATTGCAGACACCAAAGACAGAGAATTTATAGGGCCAATCTCAGTACTTCTGACATTTTATTTCCTCTCTTTAGCTACCAGTTATATTCCCTCCTATCTTTTCTGATCAGTCTCTATGGTCCTAGTTTTCTTGCCACTACTTTCTTGCCATAATTAGGAGATTCACCCCAATTCATTCACCCCTTGTGGCAGACTAACTTTTGCTAAACATTAAAAGGGGATAGACTTTGCAGGCATCTGTCAAGAGCAAGTAGGATCAGCTTTCAGTTTCCCTTGTCATCTGTCACCCTGATTCGTGTCAGCTAAGAAAATATCACACAATACTGTCTTAAATTACTTTTCTTTTCTTTTCTACTGTAATATAGAAGTTCTGAATGGAACAGCAGGAATGAAATTCAAGAGCAGAGCCCACTTAACAGGTAGGTAATAATAATAATAATAATAATAATAATATTTATTTATACCCCGCCCCTCTGTTAAAACAATCGGGGCGGCTTACAAAAATTAAAATACAATATAGATAAAATCCCCAAACACCCCCCACCCCTACCCTCCCCCATAAAAAAATATTAAACAATTATAAATTAAACCCAACTGATCTAAAATCACATTTAAAAACAATAAATACAATGAAATACAATAAATGGCCAGCGGACTAAAAGAAGCCAGGATCCCCTGAGGCTGGGATCTAATTAGGAAAGGCCTGCTGAAAGAGATCCGTCTTTAGTGCTTTTTTAAAGCTACTCAGGCTTGTTATCTGACGGATCTCGTTCGGCAGGTCATTCCACAATTAGGGGGCGATTACCGAAAAGGCCCTCTGGGAGGTTGCAGACAGCCTAGATTTTTGTGGCTGAAGCAAATTCCTCCCAGAGGACCGGAGTGCGCGGGGAGGATTGTATGGGAGGAGATGGTTCCGAAGATAAGTTGGACCCAAGCCATTTAGGGCTTTAAAGGTAATAACCAACACATTATACTGGGCCTAGAAACTGATAGGCAGCCAGTGGAGAGATCTTAACACTGGAGTTATATGGTCTCTCCAAGATGTTCCCGAGACCACTCTGGCTGCCATATTTTGTACCAACTGAAGTTTCCGGACTAAGTATGAGGGCAGCCCCATGTAGAGCGCATTGCAGAAATCTAGATGAGAGGTTACCAGCATGTGCACCACAGTCTCGAGGTCCTTTACTTCCAGGAAATGGCGCAGCTGGCGTATCAGCCGAAGCTGATAACAGGCGCTCCTGACTGTCGCATTCACCTGACTCGTCATCTGAAGCAATGAATCAAGGAGCACCCCCAGACTGCGAACACAGTCCTTAACAGAGAGTGTGACCCCGTCCAGGACTGGAGGTGGCAACCCAACTCCTGGTTTTGGGGCCGCTACCGTGAGCACCTCCGTTTTGTCTGGATTTAATCTCAATCTGTTTTTCCTCATCCAGCCCATTACTGCTTTAAGACAGTCATTAAGAGGGGAGACGCCATCGGAATTCGAGGCCGACGATCGGGACAAGGAGAAATAGATCTGGGTGTCATCAGCGTACTGATAACACCCAGCCCCATAACTCCGAATAATCTCACCCAGTGGCTTCATATAGATGTTAAACAGCATCGGGGACAGGATGGCGCCCTGTGGAACACCACAAGTAAGCTCCTTTCTGCTGGAGCAACTGTCCCCGAGCAACACCTTCTGGGACCTGCCCGAGAGGAAGGACCGGAACCACTGGAGCGCAGTGCCTCCAATTCCTAACCCTCTCAGGCAATCCAAGAGGATGCTATGATCTATTGTATCGAAAGCCACTGAGATGTCCAAAAGCACCAACAGGGTCACACTACCCCTGTCGATGCTTAGACGCAGGTCGTCGGTTAAGGCAACCATGGCAGTCTCAACTCCAAATCCCGTCCTAAAGCCAGTTTGAAATGGGTCTAGGTAATCGGTTTCATCCATGACCACTTGGAGTTGAAGCGCAACTGCCCTCTCGATCACTTTGCTCAAGAATGGTAACATAGAAACTGGCCTATAGTTGTTCATGTTCAGGGGGTCAAGGGAAGATTTTTTCAGGAGTGGCCTAACGGCTGCTTCCTTTAAACAAGATGGAACACACCCTTCTCTGAGGGATACATTGATGAGGTCCTTAAGGAACACCATCAAGGCAGTCCCCCCCTGGATGGCCAGCCATGAAGGGCAAGGATCGAGAGGGCAGGTCGTCTTCTTCACCCTACCAAGTAGCTTGTCCACGTCCTCGGTACTCACGGATTGAAATTCATCCAGTAAACTTACATCAACGGAGTTGCTGGACACCTCGTCAATTGTTTCTGTCAAATTACTGGCATCTAAGTCGGCTCTTATCTGAGAGATTTTATCTGCAAAGAAATTGTTAAACGCGTTACAGCAGGCTGTCGTTGGGTTAAGCAACGGGTTCTGTGCAGGAATAACCTGCGTCATCTCCCTTACCACCCTAAACAGCTCTGCTGGACGGGACTCTGCAGACGCAATACGTGCAGAGGAGAAGGATCTCTGCGCTGCACGTATTGCCTCTCGATAGGACTGAAGAAAGTTCCTATGACGAGTCCTGTCGGATAAGAGTCGAGTTTTCCGCCAGTTGCGCTCTAGTCATTGTCCAACCCGCTTCATTTTCCTAAGCTCTGTTGTATACCATGGCTTACAGTTTGGAGCGGGTTGGAAAGGACGCTTGGGAGCGATCATGTCAATAGCCTTGGTAAGGTCGGTGTTCCAGGTATTAACCAAAGCCTTGACAGGGTCACCGGCGTTACCAACCATTAAACCCTCCAAGGCTTTCTGGAATCCTCTTGGTTCCATTAGCCTTTGAGGGCAGACCATTTTAATGGGTCCACCACCCCCGGTGGGGCGGGAAGAGACTCTTAGTTCAGTCTTGACCAGGAAATGATCCGTCCATGACAATGCGGTGGTTTTTATAACCTCCGCCCACAGATATTCCTGCTCTGTACTAAAGACCGCATTGAGGGTATGACCCGCACAATGTGTGGGCCCGACGACCATTTGGGATAGGCCCATGTTTGTCATGGTTTCCATGAACTCCCGAGCCGCACCAGTCAGATTTGTCAAGCTGGTCTCGAGTGGAATGTTGAAGTCTCCCAAAACTAAAAGTCTGGGCGACTCCAACAGCAACTCTGAGACCAGCTATGTCAGCTTGGTTAGGGAGTCTGCTAGACAACGGGGTGGTCGGTATACTAGCAGAATCCTCAAACTATCCCTGGTCTTCAGGCTAAGGTACATACATTCAAAGTGGACTGTGTTTCGGACAGGTATCCTGGTCAAGGTCAGATTGTCTTTGTAAACCAGAGCCACTCCGCGCCCCCGCCCACTTCCCCTCACCTGCTCACTGACAGAATACCCGGCTGGGAGTGCCTGTGCCCAGGTGACAGCGCTATCCTCTCCCAGCCAGGTTTCTGTGAAGCAAGCCAGGTCGGCATCCTCATCCAAGAGAAGATCATAAATAATATGAGTTTTATTCTTAACCGACCTGGCATTGCAGATGAGCAAAGTAAGGTTCTGTGGAATGGTTGGTACGCTCTCCAATCCATTCCGGGAAACAGGGTGAACTGAAGGTGGGATAGCTAACAAACAGTGATCCCGCCTTCTTTCGTAACATCTGTTCGCTCTGTTCCGACCATACCTCCCTTTCCCCAGCACAACTCCAATTTCCGCCCCCACTCCATTCCCGGCCTCAGCTGACTCCAATTGCAGGCTTAGAGTCCTTCTAGCTGCTGGCTGGTGTTCCTGAGGGGTGTGGGCCACACCCCCTCCTGCTGCTGCCTCGCTGCCCAGAAGTCCTCAGGGCCCCACTACAGCCTCCTGGCCTGGTGGAATGGGGTGACAAAAAAAAAAAGGTAACAAAAAAAAAAGAAAAGAAAAGAAAAGAAAAAAAACCATCCTGCAGACAAAATAGCTGGCTAGACTGGTGTTCTTCAGGAGCCTATAAAACCTGTGCTCATGGTCAGTCTCCAGTGACCCTCTGACAAGTGTTAGGAGATGCCATGCTCTCAAAAAGAGAAATGGCAGGTGGGACAGTGCTTGATTCTTCCAGCCTCTGTCACATCTTCTCCTGTATTCCCATTCCTGCTTCTTGCCCCACTAGACCCCCCCCCCATAGGAAAACAGATGTCTGGGGATTCTGACTGGGCAAAAGCAGTCAAGGAGGCAAGTATAGGGGAGAAATTGGAGGATGGCTAAGCATCCCCGTCTCCGCTAAATTACTCCATTGCTTTTTAGGGCCTAAACCCAATTGCTAGTCCCTGGAGTACACCCAGTGGCAATTACATGAGTGTTGACCAAGTTCCCATTGGATCAGTGAGTCAACTCTTTGGTAAAGACCTTGGGTCTGTAGCCCTGGTTTGTCGCCAAATATATAGTTTGGTCACTAAGGGTACCAGGACAATGCTCTCCTAGAGCTTTTGCATTCACAGAGTTGCCTTGAAAAGACAGTTCTGCTGAATGTGGCATCTTTTAACACTTCCATGTCATAATGAGGGGAAACTGCAATCTCCCATTTAGGCAGGATGCAGATCTGAAAGAATTGGGATCACTATTTCTCACTGCTCTCACAAACTCTATTTTGCAACTTCGTAATTATTACCTCTCCAGGCAAAGTGAGAAGATGGTCATAGAGCAGAAGCCATTTATGGCTTGCAGATCTGAACCCCACTCCAGAGGTTATGGTGGAAACAGAGCATCTGATCAGCTTGACCCACACTGACCATCTGAATGTGGCTTTTTAGAAGAGAAGTTTGAAGGCTGGTCAGAGGCTGGAAAAGTTACTTTTACGCTCTATAAATCCCAGAATCTCCACCAGCCTGCATGGCCAGTGGCTGGGGGATTCTGGGAGTTGAAGTCGTTTCAAGTAATTTTTCCAAGCTCTGGTTCTGGCCCAACTGCATGTAGAGAACAGGTTGCTCTCCTAAGATAAGGGACAGTGTTAGTGGAGATTATCAGATGCAGCAAAAAACACAAGAGGAGCACACAAGGATGACACGTGAACAGATGCCAGTTTCAGATGACGTTGTCATCCTTGCGTGCTGACTCCATGCTGCAGCCGCAAGTAAGGTGTCACTTTTCATTGATGGGACAGAAACCAGGCATGAGCCAAGGCATCTAGAGTATTGGTCCACAGGTAGAGAAGGGAGGGCTAAACCAACACTCTGAAATTCTGGCTAGGCCTGGCAGCTGCTCAAAAACATTTTAGTTGGCCAGAACCATCAAGATCCTGTTAGGCTTGGGTAAGAGGAAGGGAAGCAAGAAACAGACAGGACTACCAGATGAGCCTGCCATATAAGCAGAAAAGGTATCCTGGAGGATGTCCTACATAGGGCAGGGAGAGAGACTCTTACATGTCACGAAAAGGACTAGCAGGCTTTTAGGGTCAAGGTTCTCAATCAGCAGCCACTAGAAACATCCAAATTGAAAAGAGAAAGACAACAACTGGTATCTGATTCAGCATCTTGTTGATCAGCTATATCAGCAACTACTCTGGAAACATTACAACATCTTGCAACATAGTGGGGTTGGGGGAGAAAGTTCTCATTGCAATCTTCTGTTTTCAGAATGTTATTTAATGTTTCTAGGCAAAGCAAATCAGCAGTCCCTTCCGCTGGAGTGGGAAAGTACCTATGGACATGCCTTTATCTCTGGAGTTCGCTATGAAAACAGAGGCCTAGTGATTGATAAAGCTGGTGTCTACTTTGTGTACTCCAAAGTGTTCTTCCGGGGCCAGGCCTGCACCACCAAGCCTCTTGACCATGTTGTGTTTAAGAGAAATCCAGCTTATCCTGGTATACAGGTATTGATGGAAGACAGAAAGATGAACTACTGTATACCGACACACATGTGGGGCAAAAGTAGCTACCTAGGTGCCTTGTTTAATCTTTCCAGGCAGGACAGCTTGCATGTGAGGGTCTCTGAAGTCATGCTGGTCAGTTCTGAGGAGTCCAAAACCTTCTTTGGCTTATATATGCTTTAGAAAAAGCAGCACAACAAGCATTCATCGAACAGACTATGTGGGAAATGTGAAGAGCATGAGTACTCTGCAGGACAGCTGATCTTGGAATGTTATGGACCACAAATGCTGCTTCTACGGCAAGCAACCATTTTGATACTGAGATAATTAAAGCAAGCCTCAATTCTCCACAGATTTTAAAATGAATACTGCCTTTTTATTGATGGATTGTTTAGGGCCAAAGCACCTGACACCACACCCAACTCCAGAAAACCTTCACCTCTGGACAGAGCAGTGATAGCTACTAATGCCTTAATATCAAATTAAATGTTATTAATTAAGCCAATGAAAAGAAGCAATTTCAAAAACTTTTTAAATGGAAGGGATTGAGTAATGCTGAAATTTCAGAATTAAGTCTCTCTATAATTAAGTTATTAAATTATTAATTAATTAAATGACCCACGTTGATAAAGAACCAACATCTCAAAGCCTAGCTCTCTTGGAATTCTGTGAAATTATTTTTTTTAGGGTTGAAAAATTACAAAATTTAGATCACAAATCAGCTTGGAATAGGGAGGGGGATTTATTTGCATCCATCTGATCATTCTGTGTTTAGAATCAGACACCACATAGAAGCTAATCAAATGTGTCATGAAAATTAAAACTGTAAAGCCCTTAAACCATAGGAATCCTCCTCTTCCTTTCCCTTTCTCCTTCCCTTATAATCCCTTCCACTTTCTTTAGCTCACTGATTCCAACAGATTGTAAGGGAGGGAGAAAGGGAAAGGAAGAGAAGGATCTTTGGTGGGGTAGATGAGAAACAGGATTTTCAAAAATTCATGCAGCTGTTTTCTTTCTTCTCTTCAAAGGGACAAGGATATAGTATGGCTGTGTGTGACAAAAATAATGAGTGCAATTTTTAAGTTTTATTTTGGTAAGATTATTATTGCTGTAATGTAACATAAACATCAATTTTAAAATTAACTTATTTGTTTAAAAATCCCCTTTTTAGCATAAATGTAGTTGAGTTAGATTCTTTGCCTTATTAAAGACTAACTTGATGTAAACCCTCTCCCACTAATTCTCCCATCTCTGCAAGCAGTGAATAAAAAGGTGTCTGTATTCAGTAGTGGCACAGTGTGTGTGTGTGTGAGGAAAGGCCGAACTGCATGCACTAAGTGACACCAGCCTTAGTGACTGTTATTAACCTAACATAACAGCAGATTAGGGCCTAAGCCCTAATAGTCATGGGACAGTCATGAGGTCTGTTTTGCATTCCTTTCTTCATTTGTTTTATGGCATCCTGGCTCCTTGGTCAATACTTTTCCCCTTTCTTCTAAATAACCATCTGCAGCTGCTGCAAGCTTCAAAACTTCAATTAGCCCAACAGGAGACAGCCTCCATTCCTACTCCAGCAAAGAGAAGAGGGCAGAATCTTTGTCCTTCCCAGCAAAAAGAGGAGGTATTGTAGCTACTTTTCAAAGGTTTGCTTCAATACCTCATGCGACTGGGATCACTTGTTTTGGTAGGCAAAGAAGGGCTTTTCTTGAAGTGTTCCCCTTGAAATTACAGCACCCCCATAACTGTATACCAGGCTATCTCTCAGTCTCTTTCACAAGCACACATTTCTCCCTGTTCAGCTTCCTCATGTACTCCCCATAGATAGAATCCATACTGTAGAGAAACATCTCTGGTTTGAACATGTTTTTCTCTCCCATCCAGTCCTCTGGCTCTGTTGGGTTTCAATATTTGCATAAGGCTTATTTTAAGGTTTAGTTTTACTGGTTTTCTTCTCTCCACCACCCTCGGCAAAGAGGGTAGGTATGAACAGAGACCTCATGCAGTGACCATGGATCTAAGAAAAAGCTAGAATTTTGAGCAGGGATGGATAAAGTCATTTTCATTTTACAATAATGTACTTTATAATATTATATTTATTGTTAATCTTGGTACATTGCACATACACACTCACAATATTGTATTCCTTCATCTAGCTTTTTCATTTTTTGGCTTTCCCAAATTCAGTACATAAACGTGAAGGATTCCTTGCTTCAAATAGTAGTTTTGTGCATTCTTCCCCATTAATAACTTTTGTCCTCTTTTTGCCTGACCATACTCTTTTGGCCACACACGGCAATGCTATTCAGTTTCATGTGTCCTAGGGCTTGTCTACACTGGACAAATAAAATCTCATTCTATCCGTGAGCTGTCCAGAAGACATATGGCTCAATTGCATGTGGACTGCATTGCAAAATTGGTGTGGGGCCAAGGTGGGAGTTTATGGGTGGGCAGAAGAGGTCAGGTGGAGGCACCTTAGACCAGGTGATCAGCTGACATTTCCCACCAGGAAATGCCTCTGTCATGTTTCAATTTCACTTTTCAGTGATTCCTTCATCACCAATTTTTTTTTTGCATGTGCAGCAGTTGTCTGAACATGTGAACACCAGCACACTCATGTTGTTATTGGTTGCATGTACCTCCACTCAATAGGATGTCCGAAGCCCCTCTGAGTTGTGGAAAAAGAGACAGAGGCATCTCCTGGAGCAGGGAGGAAACTCTCAACCTCATTGCCATTTGGGATAAATAGAACACTCAGGAGCAACTCTGTGAATTGCACCAGAACACTGATGTGTTCTCTTCTGCCAGTTGAAGGGCATGGTCCAAGAAGGGAGAGGAAAATAGCCGACGTAAACAACTGGCTCCGTAGATGGTGTCGCCGGGAACAAATTGGATTCTTGGATCATGGACTGCGCTTCCATGCGGGGGGACTTCTGGCAAGAGATGGGGTGCATCTTACAACAGTTGGAAGAAACATTTTTGCCAACAGTCTCAAGAATTTGATCAGGAGGGCTTTAAACTGAGTCAAATGGGGGAGGGAGACAGTATTCTGGAAGGCAAAAGGGCTGGAGAAAATAGTCAAACTGTCATAGAGGGAACAAGGCGAACAGCGCAAGGACCCAACAGTGGGAGGCAAAAAAACTTGCACAGGGAGCAAGTAAAGGGAACACATGGTCTCAGATGTCTCTACACTAATGCACAGAGCATGGGAAATAAGCAAGATGAACTTGAACTCCTTGCACTACAAAACAAATATGATATAATAGGCGTTACTGAAACCTGGTGGGACGAGTCTCATGATTGGAATGTAGGAATAGAGGGGTATAACCTTTATAGGAGAAACAGGCCAAACAGGAAAGGAGGAGGAATAGCATTATATGTCAGGGATATTTACACCAGTGAAGTGATCCATGACATCAATACTGGAAGCCAGGTGGAGAGCATCTGGATAAAAATTAAAGGGGAGGGAAACAACAGGGATGTTATTGTGGGACTCTACTACAGACCCCCAAATCAGACGGAGGAATTGGATGTTGCCTTTCTAGAACAGATGAACATACATGCAGAAAGGAGAGATGTAGTAGTGATGGGTGACTTCAACTATCCTGATATTTGCTGGCAATCTAACTCAGCCAAAACTACAAGGTCTAGCAAATTCCTTACATGCCTGGAAGACAATTTCATGGTCCAAAAGGTGGAAGAGGCAACAAGGGGGTCAGCTATTTTAGATCTGATCCTAACCAACAGAGACGACCTTGTTAATGGGGTGCAAGTGGTGGGATCCTTAGGTGAGAGTGATCATGTTCTCCTGGAGTTTGTTATACAATGGAAAGGAGAAGCCAGGCATAGTCAGACACGCATTCTTGACTTTAGGAGAGCTGATTTCAATAAACTCAGGGAAATACTGGGGATGATCCCATGGTCAAGAATACTAAAAGAGAAGGGACCTCAAGACGGATGGGACTTTCTCAAAAGGGAGATACTGAAGGCACAATTTCAAACAGTACCATTGAGGAAGAAAAATGGGAGGTGTCTCAAGAAACCAGGATGGATGACTAAAGAACTTTCAATGGAGCTAAGTTTTAAACGGAACATGTATAGGAAATGGAAAGGGGGGGAAATCACCAAAGAAGAATTCAAACAGATAGCGAACACGTGTAGGAGTAAAGTCAGAAAAGCTAAAGCGCAGAATGAGCTCAGGCTTGCTAGGGAGGTTAAGAACAATAAAAAGGGTTTTTTTGGGTATGTCCGCAGCAAAAGGAGGAAGAAGGAAATGATAGGGCCGCTACGTGGAGAAGATGGCAAAATGCTAACAGGGGACAGAGAAAAGGCAGAATTACTCAACACCTTCTTTGCCTCAGTGTTTTCAGAAAAGGAAAAGGAGGACCAACCTGAGGAGAATGGATCAGAGGACACAATAGGGGAAATCCAGCTCAAAATAAGTAAAGAGGTAGTACAGGAATACCTTCTTAATCTAAATGAATTTAAATCTCCAGGACCAGATGAACTACATCCAAGAGTATTAAAAGAGCTGGCAAATATAATCTCAGAGCCATTGGCAATAATATTTGAGAACTCCTGGAGAACAGGAGAAGTCCCAGCAGACTGGAGGAGGGCAAACGTTGTTCCCATCTTCAAAAAGGGGAAAAAAGAGGATCCCAACAACTATCGTCCAGTTAGTCTGACATCAATACCAGGGAAGATTCTAGAACAGATCATTAAACAGAGAGTCTGTGAACATTTAGAAGGCAATGCCATAATCACAAAAAGTCAGCATGGGTTTCAGAGAAACAAGTCATGCCAGACTAATCTGATCTCTTTTTTTGATAAAGTTACCAGCTTGGTAGATGAAGGGAATGCTGTGGACATTGCATACCTTGATTTCAGTAAGGCCTTTGACAAGGTTCCCCATGACATTCTTGCAAACAAGCTTGTAGAATGTGGGCTAGACAAGTTAACTGTTCAATGGATTTGTAATTGGTTGACCGGCCGAACCCAAAGGGTGCTCAGCAGTGGCTCCTCTTCGTCTTGGAAAGATGTGACCAGTGGGGTGCCACAGGGTTCTGTCCTGGGCCCAGTGCTATTCAACATCTTTATCAATGACTTAGATGAGGGAATTAGGGGCATACTTATCAAATTTGCAGATGACACCAAATTGGGAGGAGTAGCTAATACCCTAGAGGACAGGATCAAAATTCAGAATGACCTGGATAGACTGGAGAGCTGGGCCAAAGCTAACAAAATGAAATTCAATACGGAGAAATGTAAAGTACTGCATTTAGGGCGGAAAAATGAAATGCATAAATATAGGATGGGAGAGACCTGGCTGAATGAGACTACGTGCGAAAGGGATCTAGGAGTCCTAGTAGACCACAAGTTGAACATGAGCCAACAGTGTGATGCGGCAGCTAAAAAGGCCAATGCAATTTTGGGCTGTATCAATAGAAGTATAGTGTCTAGATCAAGGGAAGTAATAGTGCCACTCTATTCTGCCTTGGTCAGACCTCACTTAGAATACTGTGTCCAGTTCTGGGCACCACAATTCAGAAAGGATATTGACAAATTGGAGCGTGTCCAGAGAAGGGCAACTAAAATGGTGAAAGGTCTGGAAACAATGCCTTATGAGGAGAGACTTAGGGAGCTGGGTATGTTTAGCCTGGAAAAAAGATGGTTTAGAGGCGATATGATAGCCCTGTTTAAGTATTTGAAGGGATGTCACGCTGAGGATGGAGCAGGCTTGTTTTCTGCTGCTCCAGAGACTGGAACACGGAGCAATGGGTGCAAGCTCCAGGAACAGAGATTCCACCTCAACATTAGGAGGAACTTTTTGACAGTAAGAGCTGTTCGGCAGTGGAACGCACTCCCTCGGAGCGTGGTGGGGTCTCCTTCCTTGGAGGTCTTTAAACAGAGGCTGGATGGCCATCTGTCGGGGATGCTTTGATTGTGATTTCCTGCGTGGCAGGGGGGTTGGACTGGATGGCCCTCGTGGTCTCTTCCAACTCTGCAATTCTATCATTCTAAAAAGATTACTGAAGAGATGAGGGCCAAGGGACACAAGAGGAAAGAGATGAGGGTGAAAGGACACAAGAGGCAGAAGCATGTAGGACATAAAGCAAGGCTCTCCAACACAGATACTAAGAAGTATGCTATCACAATTTGCACAGTGACTGTGGCACAGCCACCATGCCCTATTTTGAGGAATTGGACAACATTCTCTGTAGAAGTATACCACCATTCGCTGGGTCCCCAGGCAGGCAGGCTTGCAGAGCTCCCAGGAACTCTTCCAGAGCACTCCAGGTACTGTGGATAGGAGGGAGTTCGGGGGCAGGATGCTGAGGGTCCCTTGGGTAGAAGTGTGTGTTTCCCCCCTATGGATGGGAACAACCTCCATGGTGCCCAGCATGGTGGTTGCTTAGAAGCTTTATTTCTGTTCCCCCCAATTAATAGGTGACACAGAGGACTCAAGGGACCCTGAGGACATGTCCATCACCTTAAATCCCGTGGAACAGTTGACTCATACATCGTCCTAGTGGGGTAGGGGTCCTCTGTTTCCTCTGTAGGAAGCACACAAACTGCACATTCCCCTTGGCACAAAGTACTTTGAAAGCAAGTGAGGAAAACCATCAGGAGCAAGTAGCAGCTGAGTCCAGGTTCGAGTTGCTGTGGAGTTCCAAAGCAGCCCAGCAGTGTACAAGTTTACATAGGGACCACTAAACGCAGTGTGCAAACATGAATCAAGGCACATGAGAGACACTGCAGACTGGGCCAGCCAGAAAAATCAGCAGTAGTAGAATACATTATAAACCAACCTGAACACAAAATATTATTTAAAAACACCAAAATTCTGGACCAGGCCAACAACAATCATGTCAGAATGCATAGAGAAGCTATTGAAATCCACAAACATCTGGACAATTTCAACAGGAAAGAAGAAACCCTTAAAGTAAACAAAGTTTGGGTATCAGTCCTGAAAAACAACAAAATCAAAATTGAACACATGCACACAGGGACAGGGGGATTCCCAGCAGACAATGGACCATTAGCGGGACTTGCTTTCCAGGTCGTAAATGCAGCTTTACAACGGCTGCATTTACTCCCGGGCTGCCGAGGGTAGGGGGAGCTGTTTTTGTCTCGCTAGAATGTAGGTGTGCGAACATTTTTATTTTATTCTGTAGCAGAGATGAGAATGGTGCAGGGAGAGTGGGTAGCAAGACAGAAACAGGGTAAAAGGACCCATCTGATAATCTCCTTAGAGTTCAGGCAGAGGGTGCCACAGCACATGAGGATGGAGGGGGAGCATGCCAGCCGGGATTGGGGACACATCCTAACAGCATAGAGGCATGCTGCCCTGCTTGCCAGGCTAGTTTCACACATAGAGCAATTTCATGGCAGTGGTGGGGGAAGCATGGGTCCTGCCCAACAGCCAAACATTACTCCAGTATCCCAGGTTCAGTGAGGAGCAATGGAAGTGGACAGCCAGGACCCTCCCATCAAAACACCAACCTGCACCCAAGCACCCAGGATGGAAGGGCAAAGCTTTTTGCTGAAGCTTTAATAAATAACTGCTTGCTCAGCCACACCTGGATTGCCATCTTGGTGAGCACAAGTTTGTATGAAAGTGGGGAGACTTGAGCAGGAATAGAGAGGGTTGTGAAGAGCAAGAGGAAGAATTAGGGAGGCCTCTAGTGGTGACTGGAAGGGTAGGGATGGGAAGAGAAAGCAAGAAGAGATTATTAAATGAATGTTCTGTGACTGGCCACACTCACCATGACAGCCATTTTGTGATGGTACTCATGACATTTTCTCGAGATTCAAAACCCACATGAGCCTAAATGGTAGAAGACCTCTACCATAGAGCATACATGCTGTGTGGAAAGAGAACAGAAAACACTGCTGAAGATTCAGTATGTATATTCTGAAATGGAAAGATAGTTCTGCTCTGCCTAAAGGACACCTTCGTGAGAGCTACATATGAATGGAGAACTGCTGACATTATGGCCCATAAGGGTCTGAGCACTCCAATCTGCTGCAACCAACCTTGTGCTTGTTTCAAGGAAATGCATTTCATTTCTTTGAAAACTAGCAGAGATGGGCCAGTTTGTGGCCACAATCTGACATTTGTCTTGCTGTGCTTTAGCCTGGGAGCGGAAAAAGATAAGGTTGGTTTTTCTCAGAAAATAGGGCTCTTGGTCAGGAGACTTGTCTTCTGTTGCAGAACTCCTTCTCTATTTTTAAATGCAGCAAAATCCTGAAGAATTGTTTGTGTCTCATTGCCTGTCTATATGGATTAGGATTAATGGGGGAAATTTCCTCTTTCTTCACAAAAGTCAAGAGTGGAGTCCATTCTCTTACATTCTAGAACTGGCTGACTTAAAAGAATATTGAATAGCCGAATTCTAGCTTTGGCCTAGACCAAAACCCAATTTGGGTTTCTTGTGCATTAATAAATGTAGCTGTTCTTGAACATGCGAGCTTTTTTTAGCTCAACATTTCAATGACATGTCAACTTTGATGGAGTTGTGGTGAACCTCTATTAAGAGCTAATCCTAGGACAACCATTTCATTAGGTTTCTTCAAGGGGGGGAATTACCACTCAGACTGAAGAATGCTAACTTGCTTTCTGATGTGGCAACTTTTGATGTGGCAAAATAACATGAGATAATGTTAGCGTAAATAAAAATTGGACCACAAAGTTTTCATTTTAGGCTGGCTGGCTCCAAATGCCTCATGTGCAAAGGGGGCAGAAGATGCTGCTTTTGCAACAATTTCACCATTAGTTCACAACCCCTTAAATTAATTGAGACTTAAGGTGGGGGGTGATGGAGGAATGGACTGCACCAACTCAGGCTGTGGAGTGTTTGCATGTGCACATATCATACATCTATTGCTCTTTGTTTTTTAAACAAACAACACTTTGTTCCAGGAGCCCTGGTGAAGCAGTGGTTAAATGCCTGTACTGCAAGTCACCATGTTGCAAGTTCGATTCCAGTGGGCTCCAAGGTTCACTCAGCCTTCCATCCTTTTGTAGGTCGGTAAAATGAGTACCCAGCTTGTGGGGGCAATTAGCTAACACACATTGGAAACTGCTTAATGCAGTGTAGATGTGTAAATTGCTATTGCTTAAAACAATTTGTAAGCTGCTCTGATAATCTTGTGGCTGAAGAGCGGGGTATAAATAAATAAATAAATAAATAATAAGTAGAAAGTGAGCATAGCAAAGAACAGGATGGACTAAAAGCTCTGTTCCTGGTATTTCTTGTGTTTGTTTTCCTTGTCGATTTATCATACTGCCTTATTGTGATACCCACATAAACCAGACCTGAGGACCAAACTAGGCATGACTCCATACATATACTTGCTGTCTGAATAAATGGTTTTTAAAAAGTAAATTGCTGGTATGGGAGGGGTGATCAAGATCAGGACCCTGGCATGGACTCTGTCAGGTGGTATGCATGCACTGGGAACCTAAACAGGTCCAGACAGCATAAAATAAACAGCAGTGTAGTTCCTTCTGGCATCAGAATATAGGTACAGACACAGGCTTTGTGTCTAAAATAAACTTCTACTTACTTGAGCATAATGAAGAGTATTTACAGATATAGACAGTATTCAAAAGGAAAACATCTTCCCTCTGTGAAATCTAACACAGAACTGCTCAGTTTAACTCTATAGGCCAAACTAAATACCCAGCTCTGCAGAGTTCCTAGCAACCTCCCCCAGTCAGCTCTGCACCAGCTCAGCTCCTGGGCTCAGTCAATATTGATACATTCACCCAGCTAGCTTGCTTCTGCAAACTGCAGACTGTTTGTTACATTCCAGCTCTTTACAGGCTAAATCTACTGTATATCCCAATATCCTGACAGACTCTTCATCCCACCCCTCACCCCACCCCCTTTCTGGCCCCACTTGATCTGGATTGGAAGCTCCAAGGTATGTAATTATTTTTTAAAAACTAGACAAATGGCACTCTACCTACTTTGGCTCACCATTTCACTTTAGTTCAGAGAGAGGGTCAAGGCCATGGTTCCCTTGTACAAACAGGCATAAAATAGGGACTGTAGCCTGGCAAGAAGACATACTGCCCTAGATGCTGATTGTCCAGGAAGCAGAGGGGACCACACACTATATCTGCCTGCTCCAGAATGATAAGGCATTGCTGCACAATGTCTTTCCTACATCTTCAGAGAACAGGTGCCTTTTATAACACAGTTGGCATGTGTCAGGGCAGATTGCACATAACTCTAGACCTGTGGGGAGGCACCTTATGACTTGACAGCCCCTATTTGATAAGGTGAGTAAGAGGAATAGGAGATAAGAATCCAGGCCCACTCCACTCCCAGGCAAGCAGATAGCAAGCAACCTGTCTCTTCTCTGGTTCAAGCTCAAGAGAGGTAAGGATTGGCCAGAGTAGTTGTTGCTGCTGCTTCTACTGCTATTACTGACTGTACCAAATCACCCACAAGGGTGCTACAGTTCATGTTGTAGGAAATGTGTCTCACGCTGAGTACAATAAAGTCATAGCCTGTGCAGCACAATGGAAGCTCAAGGGAGGCTTGTGGTTTATGACACAGTTGACACCTATGAATCGGAAATTCTGCCACATCAATCAGAGCCTATTAAGGTTAAACAGTGAGCCCAAGGAGGCTCTGTTTTCATGTGTGAGTTGGGCAAGTTAGTACAGAAATGGTCAGAAATAGAACTAAATTGTTGTGAATATGCTCACATCAGGCCCCAAGCATGTGTTTTATAAAATAAGATCATGACTGTACATCATGAATATAATGTTTTCTCCAAACACATCCATACAGCTAATTTGAGTGGAAAAACTCTCTAACCAGCATAGGAGACCAATGTGCCAGACTCTGATGTGCATAAAATCCCTTCTTCCCACAAGCCATTCAAAAACTGGCATTTTGAGATTCCAGTCGGCACCCCACCCAGATAGTATCAAGAAGCTGTATTGACCCTGATCATACAATCTGAGATAGTCCTTGTATATAACAGCCCAAATGACCATTGATATTCACACCAGACCAGATCACTACATTTCAAGCGATTGAGGCTCAAAGGAGAAATAGTCAGTGTGTTCAGTTTATTTCATTTTTAAAAGACGAAAATCCACACCTTCTATTACAGCAGCTGGATCAACTTATTCATACATATAATGCTCAATTTCAGTGAATGTAAAGAACATAAGGAACTATAACTTATTCAGTCCCAGCAAGCTAACATCCTCAGAAAAGAAGAAAAACAGGGATGAGTAAGGCACTGTCGTGCCCTCCCAGGGATTCTGGGTGTTAGAGTCATAAAATCATAGAATTGCAGAGTTGGAAGAGACCACAAGGGCCATCCAGTCCAACCCCCTGCCACGCAGGAAATCTTGATCAAAGCATCCCCGACAGATGGCCATCCAGCCTCTGTTTAAAGACCTACAAGGAAGGAGACCCCACCACGTTCCGAGGGAGTGCATTCCACTGCCGAACAGCTCTAACAATCAAAAAGTTCCTCCTAATATTGAGGTGGAATCTCTGTTCCTGGAGCTTGCATCCATTGTTCCGTGTTCCAGTCTCTGGAGCAGCAGAAAACAAGCCTGCTCCATCCTCAATGTGACACCCCTTCAAATACTTAAACAGGGCTATCACATCGCCTCTTAACCATATTTTTTCCAGGCTAAACATACCCAGCTCCCTAAGTCTCTCCTCATAAGGCATCGTTTCCAGACCTTTCACCATTTTAGTCGCCCTTCTTTGCATACGCTCCAATTTGTTAATATCCTTTTTGAATTGTGGTGCCCAGAACTGGACACAGTATTCTAGGTGAGGTCTGACCAAAGCAGAATAGAGTGGCACTATTACTTCCCTTGATCTAGACACAATACTTCTATTGATGCAGCCCAAAATTGCATTGGCCTTTTTAGCTGCTGCATCACACTGTTGACTCATGTTCAACTTGTGGTCTACTAGGACTCCTAGATCCCTTTCACATGTAGTCTCATTCAGCCAGGTCTCTCCCATCCTATATCGATGCATTTCATTTTTTCGCCCTAAGTGCAGTACCTTACACTTCTCCGTATTGAATTTCATTTTGTTAGCTTTGGTCACCTGGAATCCCAGCTAGGCCTCGACATGAGGTTGGTTTCCTCTGGAACTTTCCCAAAGGGCCCCTCTGTACTGGATTCCAACCAGCCCACCTCAAAGGCTGGCAAAGAGAATTCTTTTGCCTAGCCTCAAGGTCAACCATCTGGGTCAACTGCCCCCTCCCCTTTCCTCCTACTAACTGTTCCCAGGCAGCTGGGGGAATCGAAACCTAAATGCTACCCTTATCTACTGCTTAGCACTAGGCTGGCCAGAACTGGCTTTGAGGTGAAACTGTATACATATTCTTGCTCAATAAATCATGTTAAACTTACATGCATGTTGAGTTAATGTGTGTGCATGACCTGGTTCATCACAGTAAGCCAGTTCTCCAAATTCTACCCGTGTATTGAAAACGAGATGTCTGAGGGTGCGGAGGCTGAAACACATACGGAGAAAGACCTGGCTGCAGCTGGTGGCCAGGGAGCTGACTTGCCAGATGCCGGTGCAGATTTGGAAGCAGGAGAGCCGAGCCAGGAATGACGGAGGGCCAGAAAGCTATTTCCTCCCCCCGACCTGATGGAGTTGGAAGCCAGGCAGGCCCTAGAAGTGGGCAGCCTTCCCTTCTCCGAGACACCCGTGCGTGGGGCGGGTGCGGCCATGGGAGCCAGCTGGCTCTGGCAAGAGGAACGAGGTCGAGAGGACCGCAGATTGCTGAGGTGGGACCTACCACAGACCAGCGGAGTTCGTGAACATGGGGTGAGGTGCCCCCCCACAGAGCTGAAGAGAGAGGTACACCAGCTAAAGCAGCAGATAGAGCTGATGCAAAGTAACCTCAGGGAAATCCTACAGCAGCTGCCCCAGCAACCCTCACATCCAGACCGGCAACCAGCACCCCAGCTACCAGCACCCCTGGGGGATGGAGGGTCTGCCTGGTCCAGGGCCAGTGCTGGTGGGGGCACCGGGGGGTTCCAGCACCTCCAGGAGGGATCCTGGGCCTGCTGGCACTTGGAGCTCCAGCACCCCCAGCGAGTGCTCGCCCGGTTGAGCCTTGGCCATGACCGCAAGGCCTCAAGCACCGGGACTTGAAGGTGATGTTGGATGGAGATGCCACAAAGCTACCATTCTTCCTCATCCAGGTGATGGGATTCATGTCTCATTGGGAGGAAGAGTTCCAGAAAGAAGCCAAGAAAGTACAGTACTCTCCAACCAGCTGGAAGGAGAGGAAGCACAATGGTTGGTGGGGCTCTACGACATGGGAGCCCCAGAATTAGGGAGTTTCCATGACTCCATGATGGATCTCTGGGCTCAATTCGAAGACCCATTGAGGAGGAGGCGCATACATACGGAGCTGCAGCGACTGCGCCAGGGCCTGAGATCTGTGGCCGAATACGATACAGAGTTCCGCCGCCTGGCCAGCCAGATCCCTGAATGGACTGGAGCCACCAAGGTGCAGTATTTCCAGGATGGCCTTAATGCCGACATCCTGGAATGGACCCTAATCCAAGGGAACCCAGAAACCCTACTGGGATGGGTCCGTCTGGCCGGGGAAGTGGAAACCCTAAGGCAAAGCATGAAGCTGGTGAGGCAACGTCAGGGCCTGACCGGAAAGCCCAGTGGAACCCCGGGGAAAAAGACCAAGACAGCACGACCGACAAGTGGCACAGCAGCGGAGATGGAACGACGGATGCAAAAGGGCTTGTGTCTGTACTGTGGGAAGGCTGGCCACCGCATAGCGGACTGCCCAGAAAAACAACCGAGGAGAAGCCAACACGAGGAGGCAGCCAAGAAACCAGAAGGGAAGCAGATGGCACCGAAGACACCTTTCAAGCCGAAACCCAAAGCAACAACACGCTCCCTGGTTCCTGGCCATGCGGCTGGGGAGTCCTCCTCGGAATCAGGGGACAGTGGATCCTCTTCCAATGTCAAGCTGGCAGGAAACGGATCCAGTCCACCCTACTAAGCACCCAAGGGCGGGCTAACCCTGAAGGGCGCCAAGTACTGTGGTGAGTGGAGTCAAACCCCCATTGTTTATTAAGGGCAAAATAGAGACCAATGGTAAAGGGCCCCCCGTAAAGTAATGGTGATGGTGGACTGTGGATGTACACAGGTACTAATCCACCCCTCTTTAGTTAGGGAATTAGCCCTCAGCACAGTGAAACTGGACAAGCCCGTATGGCTGTCCCAGATGGACGGAGGGATGATGAAAGGGGGTCCCGCAAGAGGAATGACTGCCCCAGTAAAATTGAGAATGGGGAATCACCAAGAAGATCTACAGTTCATGATTGCCTCCAGCCTTGTACCAGTGGCAGTGGTCGGTTTAAATTAGTTGAAATTCCACAACCCCACCATAGACTGGATCAAGGAAATTGTGTCCTTCACAGACCCCTCTTGCATACAGGAACATTGTTCGGGCAAAGAAGGGGGGGTTCCCATGGCAGAGGGGAATAACCTCAACGAACACCACAAAGAGTCCTTAGTTGCCCTGGTGCGGGGAGAGGTGAAAGATCTGCTGGTGGAGTACAAGAAGTGGCGAATCATTTTTGAAGAGAAGGAATATGACATTTTACCCCCATATAGACCTTTTGACTGTGCCATCAAACTGATCCCAGGGGCCAAATTACCTAAGACCAAGATTTACTCCATGACCCAGGCTGAACTGGATGCTCTGCGGGAATTTATAGATAAGAACTTGGCACAGGGCTTCATTAGGCCAACAAATTCCCCCTTGGGGCCTCCAGTGCTGTTCAGGTGCAAACGGGATTCCTCTCTGAGGCTCTGCCTGGACTTCAGGGGCCTAAACGCAGTCAGTTTCACAAATCAGTACCCCCTGCTTTTGATGAAGGACATGTTGGCTCATTTGGCCAAAGGGAAAATCTTCACCAAGCTAGACTTGAGGGAGGCATACTATCGGGTGTGGATCAAGGAGGGGGATGAATGGAAAACTGCTTTTAATTCTCAGTTGGGGACATCTGAATTTTTAGTGATGCCATTCAGCCTGTCTGGGGCTCCGGGAGTCTTTATGAACTTGATTAACGATGTACTCAGAGAGTTCCTGTACAAAGGGGTATTGGTATATCTTGATGATGTGTTCATTTATTCAGAGGACTACACGTCCCATGTTAAGTTGGTGAAAAAAGTGTTGAGTAAACTTGATGAAAACCATCTGTATGCCAAACTTTCCCAATGCGAGTTCCATCGGACCCGACTAGATTATCTGGGGTATCGCATCTCCAGCAGGGGGATTGAAATGGACCCAGATAAAGTAAAGGGGGTTCTAGCATGGGAAATCCCCAGAAACAGAAAACAACTGCAGAATTTTCTGGGTTTTGCTAACTTTTACAGGTCCTTCATTCCTGACTTTGCTGAGGAGGCCCTACCCCTCACAGACTTGCTAAAAACCAAGGGGCCCGGTGGACAGAAAAAGGGCAAGGATGGAAAGCGGGAAAAGCCTCCCCAGAAAATTGTGTGGACTGATCAATGTCAACACGTTTTTGAGAAACTGAAAAAGTTATTCACTTCTGAGCCCATTCTCAAACACTCCGACCCTGAGCAGGCTTTTGTAGTTCAGGTGGACATATCTGATGTGGCTATGGGGGGTGTTGCTACAATGGGATGAAGGAGGGGTGCTCAGACCTTGTGCATACGTCTCTAAGAAGTTCAATGAGACAGAACAAAATTGGTCAATTTGGGAAAAAGAGGCTGGAGCCATAAAAGTGGCGCTGGAGACTTGGCGACACCTGCTAGAAGGATCTTCCCAGCCTTTTGAGGTCTGGACGGACCACAAAAATATGGAAGTTCTGAAACCCCCTCACCAGCTGAGCCACAAGCAAATGAGGTGGATCGATTTCTTTTACTGCTTTAACTTCACGCTGAAGTTTCTCCTGGGAAAAAAGAATTTTTTGGCAGACACCTTGTCTAGGCTTCCACAACATGAAAGCAAAAGGAAGGAGGTCATTGGCACTGTCTTCTCCTCCTTTTATTTGGGTTTTGCAGTCCGCACACACAGTCAAGCTAAACAGCGGGCTGCTGAGGTGGGTCCCACCTCAGCCCATTCCCCGGAAGGGGACCAGGAACTCCCTAAGCCGGTCAATCTCCCACCTTCCCCGAATGTCCCACCAGCTGTGGACCCAGCTCAGGGGTCCCAGTCTCCTACCCCACCTTGTCCAAGGGAGAGGACTGGCATGGCCAGATGGGAGACACCCTGTCCCGGGACCCATGCTTCCTCTCCCATCAGGATGAAGTGGACATGTGGGAGGGATTAGCTTGGAAGGGGGAGCGTATGTATGTTCCTGCGGCCATAAGGCACTCCATTCTCAAGCGATGCCATGATGTAAAAAGTGCAGGCCATTTCAGCTATGTCAAAACGTTACACCTAGCCAGGAGGCAGTTTTGGTGGTCCCTCATGCATAAGGAGGTTGAGAGGTATGTCAAAGGGTGTCACATGTGTGCCATGGCAAAAAGGTGCGCGGGGAAGCCCACGGGCTTGTTGGTTCTGCTGCCCACCCGAACCAAACCCTGGGAAGTGATAAGCATGGATTTCATTGTGGACTTACCTGAAAGCAAAGGAAAAACTGTCATTTGGGTAGTGGTTAACATGTTCTCAAAGCAGGCCCACTTTGTTGCGTGCAAACACATCCCTATGGCCCAGCAACTAGCCAAACTGTTCATTCAACACATTCAACACATTTACAGGCTACATGGGACCCCTGCTAAGATTGTCTCCAAGATTGTCTCCAACTGGGGGGGGGCATGCAGTTTACCTCCTAGTTTTGGAAAGCGTTCACTAAGTTGTTGGGGATCGAACGGGCCCTTAGCAGCAGTCATCATCCTGGGTCGGATGGAAACACGGAATGGAAAACCTTGGAACAGTATTTGCAATGCTACATCAATTTCCAACAATCTGACAGGGTGGACCTGTTGCCTTTTGCTGAGGTGGCTTATAATAATGCAGTACACCAAAGTACCGGCCTCTCCCCCTTCAAAGTTGTTTACAGCCAGGAGTTTGATCCATTGCCCTTGGGGGAGCTGGACTCTAGGGACCCTGTTCCTTTGGTTCAATGGAGTGCTCAAATTAAGGACGCTTGGCCCAAGGTCGTGGCTGCCCTGGACTTTGCTAAAGCCCAATATAAGCGACAAGCAGACAAAAGGAGGGATCCCACTTCCCCCTATGAAGTAGGGGATCAGGTGTACTTATACACAAGGTTTCTCAAGAGTCCCCAAAAGGACTCAAAGAAGGTGGGGCCCAAATATATTGGTCCTTTTCCTATTGTGCGTCAAATCAGTCCTGTAGCTTTTGAGTTGTCACTGCCTAAATTATATCACAATGTCCACCCTGTCTTCCATTCTAGCCTGCTGAAGCCTGCAGTTTCACCAGGCATGCTACACCTGACATCTGAAGCACCCAGCCCAATCATGGTTGACGACAACCAACACTTTGAGATCTCGGACATCCTGGACTCTAGGAGGCATCGGGGGGTTCTCAAATACTTTGTAAAATGGAAGCACCTTCCAATGGGGCATGCTGAGTGGGTTAATGTGGAACATATCAAGGCACCTCGCTTATTGCAGGTTCCATGCTCGCTTCCCTGATAAGCCAGGATGACCTTGTTCTGGTATTGGCTCTAGGGAATCCCGATTGTTCATTTCTTGGTGTTATGTTCTGTTGTTTGGAAGTTGGGTCAACTTGTCATCGGGGGGCGGAATGTCGTGCCCTCCCCGGGATTCTGGGTGTTAGAGTCAAGTCACCTGGAATCCCAGCTAGGCCTCGACATGAGGTTGGTTTCCTCTGGAACTTTCCCAAAGGGCCCCTCTGTGCTGGATTCCAGCCAGCCCGCCTCAAAGGCTGGCAAAGAGAATTCTTTTGCCTAGCCTCAAGGTTGGCCATCTGGGTCAACTGCCCCCTCCCCTTTCCTCCTACTAACTGTTCCCAGGCGGCTGAGGGAATCAAAACCTAAATGCTATTCTTATCTACTGCTTAGCACTAGTTTAGCTGGCCAGAACTGGCTTTGAGGTGAAACCGTATGCATATCCTTGCTCAATAAACATGTTAAACTTACATGCATGTTGAGTTAATGTGTGTGCATGACCTGGCTCATCACAGGCACACTTTCTATCTGTAGTGTGTCTGTCTAGAAAATGTTTTAAAGGCCAATGGTTTTCAAAAGTCTCAAGATTCTTCTTCCGGGAACTACAAAAAACACTTTCAGTAATTACAATTCTGTTATTCCTATTATTCATTACATTAAAAACAACACTTGACAAAATTAAAAAAAAGACATATAACTATAGTGCATACTCCCACACAACAGGCAAGTCATTTTTAATAAAAACATTTTTACAACATATAAAAAAATCATTGTCATTGCATTATGTGCAGATGAACTTAGTTTATGGTCATATTTTAAAATTATTTAAAATAGAGTTCTTAGCAGTTTCCATCCTAGGACTTGTCTGCATGGGCAATTTACCCCATCTTGCCCCCGTCTTGGAATCCTGAAGTCCAGATGACTATCTGGCTCCCAGTTTTGAAATACAATAGAATCAAAACTCAGCACTTACAAAAGAATTCCACCCAGGGACAGGGGGATTCCCAGCAGATAATGTCCCATCAACCAACCATTAGCTAAACAGACACTAATGAGCCTTGCATTTCTATTCCCAGAAACTAACCATTCTCTGGTTTTTCTTCGCAAACGAAGATTCAGGAAGGACTCATCCCGCGCTTTCTGCAAGCGTGCTGATGACTAAAAAGGCCAATCCAAGATAAACAAGTACAGTTGCAGAAAGCGCAGCAGAAGGTCTCCTTGGGTGATGTTTCTGGGTTGTGATTCTTTCTGCGTTGTTGTTTCTCTTCAAGACTTGTTCAGCGTGAGTTCTCAAATAAGGCTGCCACATTGTGGATAGTGCGTCTCCATGCCTCCCGATGTGAGGCCAGGGCGGACCACTGTTGGTGATCAATTTGGCTGAGCCTGAGATGTTGTTTCAGAGAGTCCTTGTACCCAGAAACTAACCATTCAATTACACAAATTTATATATACTCCCCAACAGGGGTTCACAGCATATAAACTCCACACACACACCTACACAACCATTCTCTGAGGATGCCAGCCACAGAGTGCATCTATACGATTATAAAAAAAATCCGTTTGGGGGGTAAAAAATACGAATAGGCAATCGTTCGTATGCATACAATCCACCTACATGATTTTTTACCCCCTAAACTCCGTATGACCCCTCTTCCCCAAGCTGGCTGGAGCGAGCAAGCCAAACGGCGGTTTTAAATCCCCCGCTGCTTTTTTTAAAAAAAGGTTCCTGCTTTGTGGAAAGTTGGTTTTCCCTATTTACAATATAAAATAAAATAAATAAATATATATAATGCACCAACTTACTGGACTCTCGCTAGCCGGGAAACCAACATGGCGGTTGCTCCCAATTCCCCTCCATGCTAGCCCCGCTCCCTCTACTTGGCCAGCCAATCATATTACACTGCCTGTTCGTATGTGTGCAAACGGAGCGTACAGACCACCAGCCATCCGAACGGTGAACAGATTTCTCTTCGTGATCCGCTTTCCCTCCCGAACGTCGGATGAGCGTATTTCAGGGTGGAAAAACGAGCCCCCCTTCCTTTGGGTGCGTGTGAATCTGAACAGCCCTGTGTACCGAAGAGCGAACTTCCGCACGCCATATGTATTATTTAAATCGTGTGGACGGGGCCACAGATGCAGGTGAAACATCAGAAAGAAACTATTCCAGAACATGGCCTCACAGCCTGGGAAAAAACCAAGGAAAATCTATAATATTACTCAACTTTGTTCAGACAGGATCAAGTGTCTTCCAGGAAAATTGAGAAATTCTTAGGGATTGTCTAAATGGCAAAAACACTCTTCATGGAATGTGAGGAAAATCCTACCTGTCTTAATGGCATTCTGCATCGTTTCACTGTATTGGGAAGGAGGAAGCCCCAAAACATCAAAAACTCTGAGTTTAAAAAAAAACAAACTGTGAGGGGATGTGCATTCCTGCTCATTGGGACAAGTGATTCAATATGAATCACTTTCCCATAGGAGAGGAAGCACAAAACTGATAGGACAGGTGAGCATGGGGGGCTGGCTTGCTAGCAAGGCAAGCACCCGCTGCTGCCATGTTGGATTTTTGCCTTAGTGAGTGAGTGCCAAGATGAGAAAATGGGGTGGGGTATTTTGTTTTGTTTTTGTTTTGCTTTTCTATTAAATCAAAAAATCACTCTATAGTACCTTGGGCATCGTGTTTTTTTTATTTTATTTTTTTGCATTTTCATTCCTCTTTATTTTTATCATGCAAGTTATAACATACATTTATGCAAATTTTTTCCATTCATAAATTATACAACTGTACACAGTTCTTCCTGTTTGAACATAAACATACACACTAAACTCCCTATTACCAAAATCTATACAAATTCTTCTCTCTATATCTCTGTTGCAAAGAAGACATCTATGCAAGTAACTCTAAATGTACGTTATTTATATATATGCATGTTTTTCTCACCGTTGATCAGAGTATCAATTTAAATATCCCTTAGAAACAAGTATTCCATCAGTGTCCCTTCTGAAAATTTGTTATAGACTTCCTTTATAGACTCCTTACGCTGACATGTTCTTATCCCGATTTTTCCTTTGTAGCCTTCCTTTACTTCCTTTATATTCATATACATAGCACACCCTATTTCTCTTTCTTCCCGCTCATTTTACCTCTATACTTATATCATTTTAAAGCATTATCATGGTCAGTGTTGTTTGTTTATCCAGGTGTTTCTATATGTTGCCCGCTTTTCTGTTCATATATTTAAATTCTAAATTACCAGCATCTTATTTAACTCACTATCTGTCTCTCTATTATTTGCCCAAAAGTCTATCTCAGGCTTCCAGTCCTTCGTCGTTTGACTGTTCGTATGTCTCAATCTGTTTGTTAATTCATCCATCTCAATCAGATCCCATAGTTTATCTTTCCATTCTTTAATAGATGGTTCTTCCTTTATCTTCCATTTTTTTGCAATGATCATCCTGGCCGAGGTAATCATGTACAATATAAGTTTCCAGTATTTGCCCTCTTCTTCCTTGTCCAATCCTTTATTTATATTTAACAAATATAGTTCCGGTGTAAATTCTAAGTTTATCTTGAAAATATTGTTTATCTGATCATGGACTTTACCCCAGAATCTTTTAACTTTAGGACATTTCCACCATAAATGTATCAGCGAACCCTGAGCCTTCCCACATTTCCAACAGTTTTTGTTGACCGTGATTTTCATTTTGTTTAACCGCAAAGGTGTGAAATACCATCTATGGGAAACTTTCAAATAATTTTCTATTAAAGATTGACTTGCTGTAAACTTCATTGTTCTTCTTCTTGCTGTCTCCCAATCCTCTAGTGCTATATTGTGTCCAATATCCCGGGCCCATTTCCACATGTAATCCTTAATTGTTTCTTGTTCTAATTTCCTATCATGCATGAGTTTATACAGTTTTGAGATTAACCTCTTTGAAGATTTGGCCCAGATTAGACTGTCTAGTTCATTGGGTTCTGACTCTATTCCACCTTCCTTTAAGTCTTCCTTATATCTTTCCTTTAATTGGTGGTAGGCAAACCAGTTCACATTGAATTGCTCAGTTATTTGTTCTTTATTTTTAAGTATCCTTATACCATCCTCGTTTATTTCTGTTAATTCAGAATATCTCAACCAAGTGCTGGGATTTTGCCACCTTGACTGGAATGCCTCCTGCTCTGAGGCCCATATTGGTATCTTATAATAGAACTTATCTTTTAATCTCTGCCAAACTTTGAAGAGCCCTTTTCTGACACTGTGATTTTCAAAATCTCTATTAACTTTATTTTTATTATAGATCAGGTAAGCGTGCCATCCAAAATGCATATTTTGCCTTTCTACATTCAATGTCTTTTCATTTCCCAAAGTTATCCAGTCTTTCAGCCATAAAAGAGCGGCAGCGTAATCATAAATTCTAATATCAGGTAAGCCCCAGCCTCCTTTCCTTTTATCTTCTATCAGGTTGGTCCATTTAATTCTTGCCTTTCTTTTTTCCCAAATGTACCCCTTTAATATCTTCTCCCAGTTGTCAAAGATCTTATCATTATTAATTATAGGCAAGTTTTGGAAGAGATACAAAAGTTTAGGCAGTAAGATCATTTGAATTGATGCAATTTTCCCTGATATTGATAGGTTTAATCTTTTCCATGAATCTAAATCCTTTTTAAGTTCCTCCCACAATATTTTGTAATTATTCTCATACAGACCTCCATTCCTCTTTGTTATATTAATCCCTAAGTATTTTACTTTTTTCGCTATTTCACATCCAGTCCTATTTTGAAGTTCTTTTTCTTCAGTCTCACTCATATTTTTAGTCAGAATTTTTGTTTTATTTTTATTTATCTTAAACCCTGCATGTTCACCGTAGTGAGTTATTGTTTTCATTAATTCCTCCACCTGCCCTGATGGGTTTTCCAGAATGATGACCAGGTCATCTGCAAAAGCTCTAAGCTTATAAGTCTGACCTCCTATCTTGAACCCCGGAATCTTTTCGTTAGACCTGATGTTGTTGATCAAAACTTCTAATACCATAATGAATAATAGCGGCGAGATAGGGCAGCCTTGTCTAGTTCCTTTTTTTATATTTATAAATCCTGAATTTTCTCCATTGACAAGTAACTGTGAGCTTTCTGTATTTTGTATATCTGTTGAATTCTATTTATAAACTCTTTTCCCATGTCCATCTTCTTTAACACTGCTGTCATGAAATCCCACCGCACATTATCGAAGGCTTTTTCTGCGTCAATAAAAATTAACCCAAGCTTTTTTTCATTATGGATTTCAAAGTATTCGATCAGCTCCAGAATTAATCTTGTGTTATTACTGATCCGTCTGTCCGGGAGGAATCCATTTTGGTCTTCCTGTATAATATTTCCCAGAACTTTTTTTAACCTTCTTGCCAAAATGGATGTATATATTTTATAATCCTGGTTTAAGAGTGAAATCGGGTGATAACTAGCAACCTCTGTCTCATCTTTTCCCTCCTTCAGTATCAGTGTTATGTTTGCATTGACCCAGGAATTCGGGATCCCATTCTCCCCTATATCATTGATATCACCCCCCAGCTACTCAAACACACCCAAACTGCAGAGTTGACAAAATGCTAGGTGACTAAGGTCGAGTGCAGGCTTTGTTTCACTCTTGGAAGATTAAGCAGTTACACACAGTTTACTCTCCCCAGATGCTCAAAATAGAACCGCTCCCAATTTCTTTATAATACCAAAAATCAAATTCTTGTAGTACCAAAGAACACCCGCTTCACCTCCAGTTTCCTCAATCTCCACAGTCAAAAGTCCAGTTCAAAAAAACTCAAAAAACATGTTCATAAAGCAGATCACTTGTTCTGTTATAGAGGGTATCAACTTCCAGGCTCTAAAGTAAAACAAAGTCAGCTCAGGGAGGGGTCCCAAGCTACTCCCAAAAAAACCAATTTCCTTCACACTCGATTAATTCTTGAATATAATAAAACAGGGTTATAGGTTGGGAAGTATTCCTCCCAACTCACAGCCACAAACTCTGCTGTTATTTCCTTCTTCTTTGTTCTTCCTTTTTCACTCCTCACTCTGTGGCGTTTCTATAAGTTGGGCGGGTCAGCTAGTGCCCCAAAGGACTGCTGGTGCGGTGGGAGGAGACCCTCCTCGGGCATATGAGACTGTGAATAGGCACCTCCGTGCTTCTTCACCTTCTCAAAATAGCCTGTTTGCTTCGGGTCGCCACCTCCTCGCTCTTCCCAGGGCTGGAGCTCTCAGTTGGTTTCAGAGTTCCTCACCGCAAAACCAGACGGCGCTGCACGGAGCGAGCTGCGAGCTCCACCACACAGTGACCGATGCCTCCCCGCCTCAACCGGCAGGGGAGACACCATGATCTCGGCATCGTGTTTTTTTAAAAAAGTTCAGTGGCAACAAATTGAGTTAAGTACAAATGCAAGTAAATCACTTGCAGCACCTATCTTGCATGTGAAGCTTATGGAGGCAAAACCACCATAAAGACAAGTCACAGTTGCTACAAAATGCCATTACTGCAAGGCACTCTGGGTTTGTTTGTTTGTTGCCTCATATAGACAAGCCCCAAGAGAAACAAAGAATCCAACAGATTACTGACCAGCAGAAGGAAAGTTTCAATGAACCATTTTTTATTTTTAATTTATTTAGTCATTTATACCCCTCTCTTCAGCCACAAGGCTATCAGAGCAGCTTACAAATGGTTTTTTAAGCAATAGCAATTTACACATCTACACTGCATTAAGTAGTTTCCAATGCATGTTAGCTAATTGCCCCCACAAGGGTTTAATTTGGAAAATAAGGCAATGTAGTTAAGAATAATACAGTATGATATATCTCCTCACTGAAGGTAAATAAAGGCACAGGCAGGTGAATTTGATTAATTGAGTAACAGAATAACTATGTGACTGATAATTGATTAATGACATTAGAAGATGAAGGTGGTGGGGAAAATGACTTAATATGGTAGAAATGTCATGATAAATAGCAACAAGAGATTGTCAATGCAAGGAACGATGACTATACAGAGCAGATCTGGTAGGAGACCAAATGAGCGTGAAGCTATGCATGAGAAGATAAGAATTGAGAAAGGTTGGAGTAAGTGTGTAGGTATGAGAATATGAAGATGGACTGTGTTTTGGAAGAGGGGATGAATAGGAGTAGGAGTATGGGTGGGATTATAAAAGATGAGAATGTAGAAAGATTGATGGAATGGCTGATGATGAAAAGACAATTTATGTATAATATGTATATATTTGAGCTTTCAGATAATAATGTGTGTAATTTAATTTTGTTGTGTGAATAAAAAATATATTAAAAAAATTAAAATTATAGACCAATTTCTCTTTTAAATAATGATTATAAACATTTGACTTCAATTTTGGCTGAAAGACTGAAGAGGATTCTTAAGGATTTGATATAGGAAGAACAATGTGGGGTTTCTTTGGGGTGTGTGTGTTTTTGCCAAAAAGACAAATTAAAGACAATATAAGAATTATAACTAACATTATAGAATACCTGGATAAAAATATAGATGAACAAGTGGCATTTTTATTAATTTATTTTTTTTAGATGCAGAAAAAGCCTTTGACAATGTTAACTGTACTTTTATGTTTCCAATGTAGAAGAAGATGAATTTGGGCAGAAATTTCCTAACATGGATTGAAGCAGTTTATTCAAAACAAGAAGCTTAATTTTGAGTGAATAATGATCTTGCAAAACCCTGTAAGGTACAAAAAAAGTACCAGACAAGGTTTTCCTCTTTCACCTTTATTGTTTATAATGGTTTTGAAGATTTTTTATTAAGGCCATAAAAGATAACGAAAAAAAATAAGGAAATAAAGGGGAATTGTCAACAGTTTAAATTAAAGGTTTTTGTTGATGATTTAGTACTGTGCATTGAAGATCCAATAGGATGTTTAACTGAATTGAATAATATTTTGGAGAAATGGTAGCTTTTAAAATAAATAAAGAAGGCTAAAATGATGATGAAAAATCTTAACAGAGAAGATCAAGAATTTTTAAAGAAATATTTGGGGTTTAATCTAGAGGAAATGGTGAAATACTTAGGGACTGAAATGACCACCAGTAACAATAATATATTTTTTTAAAAAATTACCTTAAAGCTTATAATATGATTAAAGAAGATTTGAATAAATGGCCAAAATTGAAACTATCTTTGTTAGGAAAAATGACTGTGATAAAAATGAATGTACTGCCCAAGATGTTATTTTTGTTTCAAACAATTCCTATAATACACAATGATTTATCATTTAAACAAAGGCAAAAGGAGTTATCTAAATTCATACGGTAAGGGGAAAAAACCAAGAATCAGATTTTAACATGCAAGATACAAAAGAAAGGGGAGGTTTTGGTTCATCTCATTTGAAGTTGTATTACTATGCATCATGTTTAGTGTGGTTGAATGGCTTGATTACATTTTTAAAAATTCTAAGATTTTACCATTTAGAGGTTGGGATTTGAGATTGGCATGGTTTTATGTGGTATGACAAACTTAAGATGAATAAAGATTTTAATAATTGTTTTGTAAGAAGGACTTTACTGAGAGTCTGGCTAAAATATAAAACAAGATTTTACACAAAAGTACCATTGTGGATGTCTCAACGTGAAGCTTTATATTATAGAGAGAAGAAATATGGAGGGAAATGGCTACCATATGATGATTTACTTGTTTTGAAAAAGAATCAAATTTTGATGAAAACTGCTGAGGAATTAACAGATCAATGAATAGAATTAGAATGGTATTTTTATAGACAACTGTGGGAAAGATATAAAATGGATAAAAATATGCTTTTGAAAATGAGAAAAATGAGTTTGAAATGTTGTTATGTTTAAATCATGACAATCTGATAAAAAAGTGTAAGTTATTATTGAAATATGAGTTTGAAGGTGAAAATGTGAAGGAATATGTGATAAAACTAGCTGGACCCAGCATACTATAAGCTGTTCTCCCAGAATCGTTGAGGGTGACTCGCTTTGTTGCCCTGCTGCCGCCATGGCCACCCCTGCCATCAGTTGACTGCCTGGCTCTTGTCACAGCAGCAGCAGCAACGTCCCACCGCCACAACCACCAGTTGACTGTCTGGGTCCCATCTCAGCTTGTGACTGGTGAGTGACCTGGTCTTCAGAATCATAGTCCAAAGGAGTGCATTGTGAGGTGGAGAGGGAATTTGCATGTGGGTGGTGATTGGTTGGGTGCATTTTCTGAGCAGCCAATCAGCACACTGGGGAAATTATCAGATGGGGACCAAAAAAGTGTCCCCATCTTGCTATATTATATCCCACCCCCTCCCATTAATCGCGTAACCGCCCCCTCCCCTTGGCAGCCAGGAGTGAATGGAACTCAAGCAAAGCCCCATTCACTTCCTGGTTTGAGTTCCCAGCCGTTCTCACGAGAGAATAAGTGCGCAGGAAATTCTAAAATAAAAAAGAAAATACAAGGTAAAAAAGTAAAGCAAGCACTAAAACAAACTTTAAAAATCCCAAGTAACCCAGGGAGGACAGGTTTTTTGCATGGGAGGTTAATGCAATGGTCCATCTCTGGTGTCCCCTTTCTTGGTGGTTGGAATGCATATTGGGTGTTTCCAATCTGTGGGACATTCTATGTTTTCCATATTTGTTGAGAGACACTTTAGTTAGAATTTAAGTGGATTCTATCTCTGTCACTTGAAACAGCTCTATTGGTATGCCACCTGTTCCTGATGATTTATTTCTTCCAAGTTCTTTGAGTGTAACTTCCACCTCACTTTCCAGAACTGTGGGTTCATCTTCAAGTGGGTCCAACTGTAACATGATGTAAAGTGACATAAAAAGAAGGCCAAATCCACACTACACAAATAATCCAGTTTGAAACTAGATTATTTGCCGTGGCTCCTTCCTATGGATTCCTGGGATTAGTAGTTTGGTGAGATACCAGCACTCTTTTTCAGAGACGGCTAAAGACCTTGTAAAACTACAAATCCCAGAAGTTAAGAATTTAAGAGCAAACCCTATTAAAATAAAGGACTTCCAGTAAAAACATGCCATATGATTGTGTTAGAGGATCTAGATTTTGTGCTGGAGTCTAGGAGGAAATTGATCACACACCAAAACAGGTAATCATAAGTGACTGGAAAGCAAAGGTAGGAAACATAGCAGAAACAAACATGTTTGTGATGTATGGCAATCCAAAGGTGAACTTTCCACAAAGTTTTCTTGGCAAGATTTGTTCAGAGAAGAGTTTGGCTTTGCCTTCCTCTGAGGCTGAAAGATTGTGACTTGCCTAAGTCAACCAGTGGGTTTCCATGGCCAAGCAAAGATTTGAACCCTGGTCTCCAGAGTTGTAATCCAATGCTCAAACTACTATACTACACTGGCTCTCAACATATTACATGATCAAGAAGAAGTAAAAAGATGATGGAAACTAGACACTGAAAATTATATAAACGAGAATAGAAGATAACAAATTAATTCAAGGAGGACTCACTTGAAGATGAACCCACAAATTTAGCATCTATGTTATGAATTGAAATGAGTCAACAGTGTGATGCAGCAGCTAAAAAGGCCAATGTGATTTTGAGCTGCATCAATAGAAGTATAGTGTCTAGATCAAGGGAAGTAATAGTGCCACTCTATTCTGCCTTGGTCAGGCCTCACCTAGAATACTGTGTCCAGTTCTGGGCACCACAGTTCAAAAAGGATATTGACAAATTGGAGCGTGTCCAGAGGAGGGCGACTAAAATGGTGAAAGGTCTGGAAACCATGCCTTATGAGGAAAGTGGAACACACTCCCTTGGATCATGGTGGAGTCTCCTTCCTTGGAGGTCTTTAAACAGAGGCTGGATGGCCATCTGTCAGCGATGCTTTGATTGTGTATTCCTGTATGGCAGGGGGTTGGACTGGATGGCTCTTATGGTCTCTTCCAACTGTTCCAACTGTTCTATAATTCTATGAATTGTTGGAATAGTTTTATTCAGGCCTGCATTTCAGTAGTTATTTATCTTTGTTTACTTGTGATCTGCATGGAGTGTTGGTAATTACATTTCATACTTGCTTGTAATATTACATACTGGTTGTGACCTGTCTCTTAAATCATGAGACTGATGCAATAACACATCTTTATTTATATGTATTACAATTCTAATGCTTGTTCCCTTCAATATACTACCTGCTCACACTCACATACCAATGCAGTCTTGGTTTCTACTGGCTGAAGGCATGGAGCAGATCAGTTTCTGTCAGGTGTTTCAACATATCTGCTATTTTCTTTTTTACTGCATCAATTTCTGCTTGCAGAAAGCGCGGGATGAGTCCTTCCTCAATCTTCGTTTGCAAAGAAAAGCCAGAGAGAGAGAGAGAGCATAAATTAACTCAAAACATGTTCCTTTAATTTCACTTTAGGAAAAAGAAAAATGTCACATGGTGCCAAATTTGGTGAATATGGAGGATGTTCAAGTGCAATAATATATTTATTGGCCAAAAACTGCTTCACAGAAAGTCCTGTACGAGCAGGCACATTGTCTTGATGAAGAATCATAGAATCATAGAATTGTAGAGTTGGAAGAGACCATGAGGGCCATCCAGTCCAACCCCCTGCCATGCAGTAAATCTTGATCAAAGCATCCCCGACAGATGGCCACCCAGCCTCTGTTTAAAGACCTCCAAGGAAGGAGACCCCACCATACTCCAAGGGAGTGTGTTCCACCTCCGAACAGCTCTTACTGTCAAAAAGTTCCTCCTAATGTTGAGGTGGAATCTCTGTTCCTGGAGCTTGCATCCATTGCTCCGTGTTCCAGTCTCTGGAGCAGCAGAAAACAAGCCTGCTCCATCCTCAGCGTGACACCCCTTCAAATACTTAAACAGGGCTATCATATCGCCTCTTAACCGTCTTTTTTTCAGGCTAAACATACCCAGCTCCCTAAGTCTCTCCTCATAAGGCATGGTTTCCAGACCTTTCACCATTTTAGTCGCTCTCCTCTGGACACACTCCAATTTATCAATATCCTTTTTGAATTGTGGTGAAACCATTTTCCATAGTTCTGGCCTTTTTTTCCTGACTCTTTCTGTCAAAACTTCCTTATAATAATGCTGGTTCACTGTTCTGCTTTGTGGAACCCATTCTACCAAAATTATGCCCTTGATGTAAAAACAAAACAGAAAACAATGAGCATGGCTTTGAATGTGGACTTGCTTTAACATGCTTTTTTTATTATTATTATTCTTGGTGATGATGGTGGTTTCCAGTGCATTGACTGTCGTTTTGTCTCAGGATTATACTGGAAGATCCAGGTTTCATCACAAGTGATGATTTTTTGAAAAGGTTTGGGTCTGCCTCAGGTTGCTGCAGAATGTTATTGCAAATGTCCTTATGGCATTCTTTTTGCTCTGGTGTGAGAACCCTAGGCACAAACTTTTCTCATGTTGAGATCCCCATGCAAAATTTTCATGTAGTGTCTTTGTCAATGTTCATGGCTTCAGCTATCATTCGGACATTGACTCGGCGGTGTCCTTGAACAATGTGGCTGATTTCCTGCATGGCAGGGGGTTGGACTGGATGGCCCTCGTGGTCTCTTCCAGCTCTGCAATTCTATGATTCTACGATTTCCCCCCACAATTTCTTCAGTTTTTGAAGTGGAAAGTCATCCAGGGCGTTCATCGTCTTCCACGTTCTCAAGTCCTTCTCTGAATCTTTTGTGCCACTCAAACACAAGACATGCAGTCTTTCCTGTAGGCCTCAGTAAACATTTGAAAAGATTCAGTTTCTGTTTTGTTCAATTTTACAAAAAATTTCAAAGTGACATGTTGCTCGACTTTTAAACTTGGCATTTTCCCAGCATACAACAGACAACACAGCTGCTTTAAATGATGACTGACAATTAATTGAACAGCCAAGAGTGTTGATGTTTGTCATGCAGGTTCAGACATGTTCAAGGGTACCACTCAAGCGTTCACAATCTGTTCTCCCTGATTTGTCTGAAAGGTAGAAACACAGTCTCATGATTTAATAGTCAGACCTCATAGTTAAATATAGTGTCTTCTGGCCCACCTACCCTCCCATCCTACTTTAATGGCTACCAGCCATTGCAAGCAACTGAGCTCTGCTCTCCTGCTGATTGGGATGCAGCAGATGGACATTTCCATCCCTCTCATGCCAGAGATCTCTTCATTATTAAGATAGAAATCTATCCCTCATCTCTCATTCTGTCATAATTTAGTCAGGATTCGGATCAACACTCAATTTGTACATCATGTGAATAAAGCACTGATGGTGAAAGCAGAGAGGCAATGGGCCTATGCATTTAGCCCACCTGCCAAAGTTGCACTGCTTCTCTCCTTACCCCTATGTTCTCCATACTTTCCACAGCAGAGGCTCCTGTGTAATTTAGAATACTGCATAATCAGGGTTCTTTTACATAATCCACAGAGAGGTTAGCCTGAAAACGGTGATGTTGATAGTGGAGGGAAAAGGAATGGTGCCACTTTGGGGTGGGAGCTAAATAGATGCCCCCACTGCACCTTTTACATCGCTGGGTTAACAAGGCTTAATTCTAAAGCCAAATATAGCACACCAACACCAGTATGTGCAGACACCACCAGTGAGGCAGCCCAATACAATGGATTATAGTAAACCTGTAGAGCAAAATGCAATACAGCAAGGGGTGTCTAGGTGGCACTGCTCTCTCTCATCATCACTGAAGTTTGCTAATTTCTGTGCCTGATAAGTCTAATTTGGCTCTTGACATGCACTCCCCTAGCAGATGTAAATGTCAGGATGTTACTCACTTTCAGTGCAATTCAAGCCTCAAGTGAATAACACCTGTAGAATAAGCACATCAGCAGTCAGTGTGATCCCCGTGTTTCCTCTGTAGAAGTGCCAAATTTCTTATCCAGGCAAGTCCCCTGCCCCTTTATCAATCTCCTCAGCAGAATGTTAAATAACAGGCGAAACCATGTCAAGCATAAGGATTAAGTAATGGGATAAATGACACCTGCCACTACACAGTCTGTTCAAAGATACAAGAGCCCTACTGGATATGGACCACCTTCCCTGTTTCCATAATCCAATTCATCTCTAAAGCTGCTCATTAAGAGACTCCACTTTTTTTTACATCTGTTGCTCTATTAATGGGATCCCTTCCTTCCTGTCTGGTTCTTACTCCTTTCAGCTCCCCTCTCAGGAGGTGACTGTGATGAGAGGAAAGGCAAGAACTCATCCCCTTTTGCTTACCCATCAGCCACAAATGCCCATGACGGTAAGGTGACAAGAGCTTCACAGGATAGAGATCTCTAGCCTGTATAATTAAGTCACGCAGTCAGCCAGTGTAATAGGGGTGATTAGAGACTGGAACCAGTTCAGTGAATCTAATTGTGATAATAGCCACATCTTTTAAAACAAAACAAAACTCTGAAGTCAAAATGTCTTCCTCACTGTAATTTAATGTAATTTTAGGACATTTCCCCAGGAACAATATAAAGAGTAATGTTTTCATTTGCTACATTGCCCCACACCACTGTTTGCTGTCTCCCTTAAGTGTAGCAACAAGTGGTACCAACTGCAGTGGAAGGCAAAGAAGAGGAGTAAAGGTGGACTGAAGAGCAGGAACAGAAAGCCCATGGTGTGCAGTTTTGTAATACAGAGGTACTGTGTAAGGAAGAAAAGTTTGTGCAGGAAATAAGGGACTTGTAATGGAGTAAGGAGAGAAGGGAGAAGGGAGAAGAAAGTTTCAACAAAAGAGAAGTGTGGGGGAATCATGAAGAAGACAAGAGAGAGGCAAAGGAATGGAAAGTGCAGGGGGAAGAAAGAAAAGAGTCCACAAAGTGACAGATATCTGGAAAAGGGAGAGAACTTCAGAGAGAGGAAAGAGACAGAATGGAGAGAAAGAAGACACAGAACTTCAGAGAAGGACAAGTGACCAGGACATATGGACATTGGAAATGACGAATTTGAAAGAGATAGAGGGAGGGAGGGAGGAGGGAGGGAGGGAGGGAAGGAGCCGCAGAAATGCTGATTCCTGAACTAATGTTTCCAGGATGGAAAAATGAAAAACTAAGTAACAATAGTGACAAGACAGAAAGTTCAAAACAAATTACAAACAAATCACCTTCTCCAGATGGCATCAACCAACATGTATGTAACTTTACGTATACTTAGCTAAGTAGCAGAGGTACTAGGAAATCCTGTTAGTGAATCGTGAATATGCAGAACAGGACACTGGCAAGAGTGCCAGGTCTGGAGTGGGATCGATTTGCATTGGTCCCTTTATGAATCATTCTCATTGCAGCAAGCCTATTTGCTGACTTGTAGCCCTCGACTAGATATGGACATTACAAAATTGCCCAGTTCTAATTCTTGCATATGTAAGCCCACTTCCAAAGACTTAACTTCCATTCAGGGTCCCAGCCAGTGTCTGTATCAGATGGGTGTGACCAATATAATACCATTTTAAAAAAAAAGGATCAGGGGAGATCCAAAAAACTATGGTCCATTTGGCATAATGTATAATCCAGGTAAATTGGTGGGAAGTGTTATTAAACATAAAATTTGCAAGCATAAAGAAGGGTAACTTCAGCTGAAAAAGAATTAGTGTGGTTTCTTGCAAAGACAAGTCCTATCTCAATAACCATTTATAGTTCTTTGAAAGTCAGTGAACATGTGGGCAGGAGTGATCTGGTAGAAAATATCTGCTTAAAATTTCCAAAAGACTTTAGATGAAGTTCCACACCATAGGCTCCTCATCAAACTTAGCAGTTTGGGATAAGTGAAGTCCATTTATGTAATGAAAACTTGATAAAGGTCAGGAATGAAGGGGTGTCACATTGAGGATGGAGCAAGCTTGTTTTCTGCTGCTCCAGAGACTAGAACATGGAACAATGGATGCAAGCTCCAGGAATTCCACCTCAACATTAGGAGGAACTTTTTGACAGTAAGAGCTGTTCAGCAGTGGAACACACTCCCTTGGAGTGTGGTGGGGTCTCCTTCCTTGTAGGTCTTTAAACAGAGGCTGGATGGCCATCTGTCAGGGATGCTTTGATTGTGTATTCCTGCATGGGAGGGGGCTGGACTGGATGGCCCTTGTGGTCTCTTCCAAATCTACAATTCTATGATTCTATGAGGAAGCAAAAAGTAGGAATAAATGGCGAGTTTTTGCAATGGGAAGATATGAGCAGTGGGTCTATAAAGAGACCAATGCTTTTCAAGTTATTCATAAACAATCTGGAGTTAGGGCTGAGGAATGGGGTGGCCCAATTTGCTGGTGAATTGCATGAATTGCAGAAAAAAAATTGCAGAACAAAAACGGATTGCAAAAAGCTCTGAAAGGGTCTCACCAAACTGGGAGAATGGGTAGTAAAATGGCAAATATGATTCCGTGTAAGTAAGTATGAAACAATGCATAATGGAACAGTGAATCCCAACTTCACCTACATACTGATGGGATCTGAGCTGGAGCAGTGAATCCCAACTTCACCTACACACTGATGGGATCTGAGCTGGCAAGGGGTGGCCAAGAAATCAGTCTTCAGATTGTCTTAAACAGCTCAATGAAAATGTTGATCAAGAGTGTGGCTAGTGTTAAAAAAGGCAAATTCCATCTTGGGCATAATTAAAAAGGGAACTGAAAATAAAACTGTGAATAGCATGCAAATACTGATATATGGTGTGACCTCCATCTGGAATACTGTGACTACTTGCAAAATTTGAGGCTGGTGAATTTAGAAAAAAAGGTGAATAGGGGGATACATGATAGAGGTGCATAAAATTATGCATGATGTGGAGAAAATAGATAGAGAAAAGCTCTCCGTCTCTCTCTCTCTCTCATATAATACTGGAATCTGGGGTCACACACTGAAGCTGAATGGAGGGAGATTCCAGACAGATAAAAGAGAGTACTTCATTGCATAGTATATAGATAAACTGTGGAACTTACTACCACAAGATGGAGTGATGACTGTCAGTTAGATGGCTTTAAAGGAGGACTGTACAAATTCATGGAGGATGGGACCATCAAAGGCAAGTCAGGATGGCTATACATCACCTCCAGCATCAAAGACAGTATGCCTCTTTGTATCAGTTGCTGGGAAATGTGAGGTGGAGCATGAAGTTGTACTGTCCTGCTGGTGGACTACCCATGGGCAACTGCTTGACCATTGTGTGGACAGAATAATGGCCTAGATAAGCTTTTGATATGACCAAACATGGTGGTCCTTTTGTTCTAATGAAAGGGAGGATGGAAGGGTGAGGCTGGTTCAAAGGTGGCCTGTCCTACGAAAAAGTAGTGGGTCCGATAAACTCAGGGATCCTTTTGTATATAATACCATTTCCAGTATTTCAGTAAGCAGCTGTTAATGTTAGAAAGAGGGGGTTTATTACACATCGCCTCCCAAAAATACTACTCTACGGTGAACTTGCCACGGGTCAACTCGCCACAGGTCAGCATAAGAGGGGCGCCCCAAAAAAGTGATACAAAGACTCCCTGAAACAACATCTCAGGCTCGGCCAAATTGATCACCAACAGTGGTCCGCCCTGGCCTCACATCAGGAGGCATGGAGACGCACTATCCACAATGCTGCAGCTTTATTTGAGAACTCATGCCAAACAAGTCTTGAAGAGAAACGATAATGCAGAAAGAATCACAACCTGGTAACATCACCCAAGGAGACCTTCTGCTGTGCTTTCTGCAACCGGACTTGTTTATCTTGGATTGGCCTTTTCAGTCATCAGCGCGCTTGCAGAAAGCACGGGATGAGTCCTTCCTGAATCTTCGTTGGCGAAGAAAAGCCAGAGAGAGAGAGAGAGAGACATTATACTTATATTAATTTTAAGCTGTTTTCTTTTCCCAAGCTCAAAACAGAGATGGGAGGTGTGGGAGGAAGAATAAAATCAAGAATGGGATTTTTCACCCTCATTCCAGTGAGAGATTTTTAGTGTAGTGGCATAGCATAAATCTAAACACCAATTTAGAATTAACATAAATGCAACAAATATTTCTTTTATTAGTTACCCTTTGGAAGTACTTAGGGTGAAGGACAAACTTATATTCAGTGCCAGTGATAAAGTGCTAAACCACTTATGGTATGAACAGAATTTGTTAAAGACAGTAGATATTTTAGAGCCTCCCAGATTACCAAAATACAACTTGAAACTGCAGTTTCAAGAGAGCCTGCTGCCACCTCAGGCACAGCATAAAATAAACACACCCAACAGTCCTAGTGAGGAAGCTCTATCTTCACCACACCTTCCTGGGGCTTGCCCAGCATTTGATGCAAAATGTCACTGAAATGAATGACTGTGTGCAGAGGAAATGCTCTAGCAACAACAACGACAACAAAAATCATAAAACCTAAATTTGACTGTGATCAATTGGTCTTTCCCTCAAAGAAAGAAAGAAAGAAAGAAAGAACGAACGAACGAACATGCTGCCAATGTAGGCCCTTGGTACTCTTCTCTAACCATATCTGGGGCACCCCATATGTGGGGTGGAAGGTCCAAGGAGCAAAGGTGATCTGGGATGGACAGGATTCCTATAGGGTTTTGGCCTAAAGTTGAGGCTAATGTTCATCATTTGGCCAAGACAATAGGCTCCAACACATTATTCCACCTTAGTGTTAAAATGGCTGCTTATGATGGCTCCAGAACTCATGGCAGGGGACCTCACCTTAAGAATGACTGTGGCCAATCAGAAAGCCAATCTCTGATTAATTATTTAGTTACTTACAGGCATTAGAGCATACACCACTCAGCTGGATGGATGGGAAATCTGTGTGTAACTGCATTTAAATACAGAATTACCCTGGTGGATATTTGTCAGGCTCATCCCTGAATTCTGGGCATTAGAGTAGACTCCATGGAAAATCTTGACATGAGGTTGGCAAAAGGCTTTGGCCTGTTTTCCTTGTCTGGGCCTCTCAGACTTTGGGTGGATGCCAGCCTGCCCTTTTGGGCCTGGGAACGCTGTTCTCCAAAGCAGCTCAAGGTCACAGCACCTGGAGCTGTCTGGACACCTAGGAACCTCCCTAAATGCCATTCTCACGCTATAAGGGTTTATCTGGGAATTGTGTTAGATTGTATTCAGTTTCGGCTTTGCCTATGTTCCTGATACACATATCCTTGCTTAATAAAGAATTCTTACTGAGTCAATGTGAGCATATGTTCCTGGTACATCACAGTAAGCCGGAACTCACAAATCATGCTTAATCTTTGAGTTCTACCTGCGATGGCTTACGACGCAGAAATTGGACCCCAGACGGAGAAAGACCTGGCCACAGGTGGTGGTCAGGGAGCCAGCGGCCCGGGGGATGGTGCTGATGTGCCGGGGGATGGTGCAGGCGTGCCGGAGGAAGAGCTGAGCCAAGCCCGGCAGAGGGCTGGAAGGCTGACACATCCCCTCAACCTCATGGAGCTGGGAGCTAGGCAAGCCCTGGGGAGGGGAAGCCTACCCTCCTCTGAAACTCCAGTGCATGGAGCCGGAACAGCCATGGGAGTCAGTTGGCTCTGGCCAGAAGAGTGAGGTTGGGAGGAACGCAGGTCCCGATGGTGGGACAGACCCCTGAGGGGTACCGAGAACCTGGGGCTAGACCTCCGCGCCCAGACCTGGAGGATGAGGTACAGCAGCTGAAGCAACAAATGGAGGTCATGCAGATAAGCCTCCTGGAGATCCTGCAGAGACTGCCTCAGCAACTGGCCCCCCGGGAGGAGGCCAACCTCCCCAGGACCCACAGTTGCCAGCTCCAGCACCAGGGGGAGGGGGCCCTGTCGCACATGCTGGAGCCCCTGTTCCACAGGCTCCTGGTCCAGTACCACCTGTGGGAGCTGGCCCGGTCGAGCTGTGGGAAAGACCTCGGGGGCTCAAGCAGCGAGACCTTAAAGCCACCTTTGATGGGGACAATGCGAAGTTGCCATACTTCCTAACCCAGGTGATGGGGTTCATGTCCCAATGGGATGAAGAGTTCCAGACAGAGGCTGAGAAGGTGCAGTATGTCTCCAACCAGCTAGAGGGAGAGGCAGCGCAATGGCTGGTGGGGTTCTACGACATGGGGGCTCCAGAGTTGGGGAATTTCCACAGCTTCATGATGGCCTTGCTTAATAAAGAATTCTTATTGAGTCAATGTGAGTGTGTGTTCCTGGTACATCACAATATTAAAGCTCCAACCCCACAGAAGAATACAATACCCTGAAATTTTCAAGGGACCAAGACAATTCTGGAAAACATACCACATACTGTATATACAGGTGCAGCAGTCACATCTTGTGTTCACAGGTGCAGAAATGTACCCTGCACTATTATGGACAAGTTGAGGGATTCACTAAAGTCATAAGAAGATAGTGTTGAGACTGAAGTGACAACCTACTCCGTATCTCAACTGTCCAGTTATCACTGGAGAAAAAAAATGGCAATATCAGAGTTTGCTTGGATACAAACTTTAACAAGGTCAGAAAGAGACAGTACTTCTCAGTCCACGTGTCCACTGTGGTTCAAAGATGGTTGGCTGGAGAAAGTATATTCACAATCATAGATGAGAAGAATGGATGCAAACAAGCAAAATGAGCTTGAAGTTCTAATGCAGAAAAATAAATATGATTTTATAGGTATAACAGAGACTTGGTGGGATGACTCCCATGATCAGAATATAGCAATTGAGGGATATAACCTCTTTGACAAATAGATGGGGCAGAAAAGGCAGGGGGAGTAGCATTCTATGTCAAGGACAACTTCACTTGTACAGAGACCCATGAGAGTGATCAGAGTGGACCAGTTGAGAGCATTTGGGTAAAAATAAATGGAGAAATAAATAAAAGCAACACTGTCATAGGAGTCTACTACAGGCCACAAAATCATGAAGAGGTGGTAGACAGTGCTTTTCTGGAAAAAAACCCTCCAAGACAAAAGAATTCATAGTTATCGAGGACTATGATATTAGCTGGAAGACTAAGGGTTTGTCTGCACTGGCCAAAATACCGTACTCTGCATTCTGGCAGGAGTATCCTTGGATTCCCTCTGTTAGCTTGGATTCCTGCCTTGGATTCCCTCTGTTAGCTTGTGTGCTGTGGTGGGAATGGGCAGCTGTCCACACACATTCTGCTGTATTGGCTGTATTGTATCGTCACCTCACTGTATCAGCAGGCACCTCCACCACCTTGGCTGGTGTCAGGCATTGTGCTCTCTGAGGCCAGAAACAAGGCATGTACAGACTTGATCACATGCTGGGGGGTTCGTTACTTCAGAGAGCACAACATGCAACACTAGTGGTGGAGCTGTCCACTGACACAATGGACAGCTGCCCATTCCCCCCACAGAATGCTCTGGTTTTTCCAACAGGATCTGGGTTTTCCCAGGTATTTTAAAGCTGTTTTAAGAAGATTTTGCCCCAGTTTCTAGTCAGAACTGCCCAGATGTCATCTGGACAATTTGGATTACAATTGGTGCCAAAACCCTGTGTCATCTGGACAACTGGGCATGGGAACGGGGGGGGGGGGTTCATTAGGACTGTGTGGACAAAACCTAACTGCTAAGCATAGGCTGTCCAAAAAATTCCTGATGTGCCTTGCAGACAATTTCCTCTTTCAAAAGTAGAATAATTTCAGTAAATTAGGGAAATACTGGGTGTGATCCTGTGGTCAGGAATACTAAAAGAGAAAGGAGTTCATGATGGATAGGAGATTCTTAAAAGTGAGATATTAAGGGCACAACTTCCAACAGTTCCAGTGAGGAGGAAAAATGGGAGGTGTCTAAAGAAAGCAAGATGAATGTCTAAAGAACTTTCATCTGAGCTAAAATTCAAAAGGGGCATGTACAAATGGAAAAGGGATGAAATCACTAGAGGAAATTAAAAGGAATAGCCAGCACATGTAGGGAGAAAGTCAGAAAAGCTAAAGCACAGAATGAGCTCAGGTTTGCTAGAGAGGTTCAGAACAATAAAAAGGGCTTTTTTTGGTTACGCCCATAGCAAAAGAAAGAACAAGAAATGGTAGTTCCACTGCATGGAGAAGATGAGGAAATGCTAACAGGGGATAGAGAAAAGGCAGAACTACTCACCACCTTCTTTGCCTCAGTCTTCTCAATAGGTTGTCATCAATCGCTGTGCTTTAGACTGGAAGGAGGTCTCGAGTGGAGTGTTACATGTTTCTGTCCCAGGGCTGATACTCTTCAACATTTTAATCAATGATTTAAATGATGGGGTGGAGGAAATCGTTATCAAATTTACAGATGCTACAAAACTGGGAGGGGTAGCTATCACATTGGAAGATAGGAATAGAATTCAAAAGAACTTTCATAAACTAGTATACTGGGCTGAAATTAACAACATGAAATTCAACATAGACAAATGTAAAATTCTACATTTAGGCCACAAAAACCAAATGCACAGGTATAGTATGGGGGATACTTGGCTCAGCAGTACTAAATGTGAAAAGGGATTATTGTTAATCATAAATTGGAAATGAGGCAGCAGTGTGATGCTGCAGCAAAGAAGGCAAATACTTTCTTAGCCTACATTAATAGAACCATCGTTTTCAAGTCAAAGGAAGTAATAGTCCCGCTATATTCTGTGCTGGTCAGGCCACATCTGGAGTATTGCATTCAGTTCTGAGTGCCTCGTTTTAAGAAGGGTATAGACAAGCTGGAGCAGGTTCAGAGAAGGGCAACAAGGATGATAAGAGGCATGGAGAACAAAACGTGTGAGGAAAGGTTGAAGGAGCTGGGCATGTTCAGCTTGGTGAAGAGAAGACTGAGGGGGTGACATGATCACACTCGTAAATACCTTAAGGGCTATCAGACAAAGGAAGGTGCAGGTTTGTTCTCTGCTGAACCAGAGAGTAGGACCAGATCTAATGGTTTTAAGTTACAGGAAGGTAGATTTCGATTGAACATTAGAAGGAAATTCTTGACAGTAATGGTGTTGCAGAAATCATGGAACAGCAGACCCACGGATTGGAAAGTGAGTTTTATTACACCGGTGGGCCTGACTGGAATATCTTCCAAAGAGTCAGAGCCCAGAATACTTTTATACAGTATGCAAAAAGCAATTCCCTCTTTCTTCTCTTTGGTGTCAGCAGTTTCCCTTGAGACAATTGTTGATAGTTCAAGGCAAGATAGCTTAGGAACATTTAGGTACAGTTCGACCACTATTAGAGAAAGAATTTGTTTACATCAGCATATCATATGTTTATGGAGCATAGAGTTGATTAGTAAGGAACATTGACTAGGCCTGAGAGTTAAAGGAAAAAGATTTTGCAGAGTCTCAGAGTCTCATGGGCTATCTAGTCTGACCCCAAATAGTGATTGTTAGGTGACAGCATTCAGCAAATAGACATTAGAGTGCAAATGGCTACTACAGTGGTTTGGCAATGGAACCAGCTATCTAGAAAGGTAGTGGGTTCTCCTTCTTTGGACATTTTCAAAAAGCGGCTGTACAGCTGGAGATGCTCTAACTGGAGATCCTGCACTGAGCAGAGGGTTGGACCTGATGGCCCATGGGGCCCCTTTCAGTATGATTCTGTGGTGCTAGCACAGCAAGTTAGATGAAGAGTCATCTGTATTGTGAACTTTCTACAGCTCCTGATAAAGGTAGAAATTTCTCTGCTTCCCTTCTGGAATAAAGTCTGCAGGTTAATTTTTAATGCTTTTAATTAGGTATTTATACCCCGCTCTTCAGCCACAAAGGCTATCAAAAGTGGCTTACAATTTGTTTTAAGCAATAGCAATTTACACATCTACACTGCATTAAGCAGTTTCCAATGTGTGTTAACTAATTGCCCCCACAAGCTGGGTACTCATTTTACCGACTTACGAAAGGATGGAAGGCTGAAAAGAGTGATGTGTTGGATGCTAGTGTCCACATGGTAGCTGATAGTATGATCATAGCAATCTTAACAACAGAAGAGCATGGAGAAAGTCCAACAAAAAAAAAGATTAAATTAAACCCAGATACGATTCAGTTCATAGTAAGTAAAGTCAAATATATTAGCCATTTAGGACTTTATCAGATGTGGCAAATATGGCATCATAACAACACCTAATGAACGCAAAAGGGCATGCATACCAATCAGTGTGGTCCTTTCACGATAATGTCTTGTCAAAAAGCCATTCCTTTTTATTAACAGGCCAAGCCATCAACTGATCTCCTGTGGTGCTTTGTTGCCGGCATTGGCAGAGTTTGAAACTGCACGCCATTGTGCTCACATGAATACAGCATCAATGACAGAACACTTCCAGGTGAGATCATGACAGTCAAGTACAGGGAAACTCTTTTTATGAACCTCCCTGGTTCACCTGGGATTTTTAAAGTGTGTTTTGTGGTTTTGAGTACGTTTTGTGACTTTGTTTTTCTTTCTTTCTTTTTTTTCTTTTCAGATTTACTGTGCTTGCATCTTCTTATGAGAATTGCTGAGATTTGGAACCCAGAAGTGAACAGGGCTCCATTCGTGCTCCATTACTGCCAGGGCTGCCTTTTCAGGCTGGTTAAGGTAGGTCTGATGGGGGCGTTCTTTTGCCATGACAAGTTTGGTTTTAGCTTTGGTGGGACAGAAATGTTAATTGAGGTTAGGTTTGATAAAATCCATAGTCTCATCAAAGGCCAAATGAAAGCAAAACTTAAGTTATTGCCAACATGACGCCACACAAGACAAGAAGGGCCTATAGACAATCTTGGGGACATTCAAATATACAATATTCCAAATGAAGCAACACTGTCAACCCCACTGAGGAACCTGCTGCACAATAATGCCACATAGTAGTGGTTCTGACAAGAAGACAAGGGCACTACAAGATCTAAAAGCAACCCTATACAAAGCACCTGCAACAAGGTTTGATGACCCCAAGAAACTAATCACCGTCTAAGTAGATGTGTCTAAAAGTTGATTTGCTCCAAAACAGTGGTGCTGCATCACATACTTCATTAGCTTGACAGAAGCACAACAAAATTGTGCCCAAATAAAGAAAAGATTCTTGCTATTCTGTTCAGTACTAAAAAAAAATCCTACCATTATATTTATAGTATGCATGTAATGGTACAAACCAGAAGCTTCTTGAAGTCTTGGAACTCTTTGGCAAGTGCCTGTAAGGCTACAGTATATGTCCTGAATCTCTGATTTGGGACTCCACTTTGGAGTATGAAAACATACCCCAGTATGCTGCTGCTGCTGCCCTGTTGCTGTAATATGATCTGGTCTTTATATCACACTTGAGGTAAACAAATTATCATAGCTTTTGTTAAGAGCAGCTCTGACAAATGTTACTCCAGCAGGTGGCACCTTTACTACTACCAAACATTTATTACAGCAAACAGCTAGCAGTTACAAATTAGAACAACAGTAAAATACAATTAAAACAATAGTAAATTCAATTATAAGTTGATAAAAATATTGACCATACAAGTAAAAGATTATAAAATTTAATACTGATGTAAACCCCTCTGTGATTTATGTTAGGGTTCATTTAAAAGTAATTGAAACTTCTACCACACAATACAATTGACATTTACAGCAGTACAGCCACCATGAGAGAAGAACAGCAAACCCAACTGCAAAGGATATAAAAATATTAACCTATTAGCTGTTTTTGATGGCTAATGGCTGCTACACAAAAGCTTGCCACTGTAGTTGTGACCCTAGGGTTCTAATCCGACAATAAATAGGCTATGTAGACCTCCTCAGGCCTCCCTGGGTTCTTTTGTATGATTCAGGTTACATAAGCAGACCTTAGATCTTGATAGAAACTGCAGTGAAGTAGGACATGACCCACTGTCTTTACTTCTCCCATTTCACATGGGCATGCCCACTTATTGTAGGGGATCTTTTTATACCTACCTTCCAACAATGCAGATGGTAAAACATTAATTCTAGCTAGTGTAAAAAGCTTTCTGAATTTGGGAATGGTCAAATCTATCTAATAATTTGGGGGTATAAATGGCTCTCTGTTATTCCTAGGGGCTGGATATAGTGCCAATTGGCTCAGATGATTTTGAGATTTCTATCTTGAATTCTCTCTAAGATAGCTGTTTTAGCTTTAATGTACCCTAAGGTTTGAATGACCGTGGTTGAAAAACCTAAGGTTTGTAATTGCATATTTAATGACTTTTCCACTTTGATTCAAAAGAGTCAGTTATTAAGTGGAGCCAGTCCAACTGGTACAAACATAATCTTTAACCAGAAATGAAACCATTTCATTTCTAACCATATGTGAGTGTCCACAGAGATTTGTCCTGCTTCTAGGCAGGTGATTTCATTTTGAACACATCCTGGGATGCCAAAAATAACCCTCAAAAATTTAGTCTGCACTGCTTCTAGAGGAACAAAGTTATCAAGTACCCATACTTCTGAGCCATATAACATCTGAGATATCACCTTAGCCATGAAAACTTGGATTTCAGAAGGGATGTGCTGCCCTCCCTTGTTATAAAAGAAAGAGAGAAGTGTCTTCACAGTTCTCTGCACGTTTGTAATTGCATATTTTGAATGTACCCTCCAGGTTCCATGTGAGTGAAAAATTATTCCTAAATATTTATAGAAGATCACCTGCTCAATTTTATGGTTATTTATTCACCATTCATACTTTGTCCTCTTCCTGGAAAACACAACTGCCTTAGTTTTATCATAATTAATTTGCAATTGTTCATTTTTACAATGGCTATCCAGGGCCCTGAGCAAATGTCTTAATCCAACACTTGTCAAAGATAACAGCATTGCATCATGAGAGTGCACCTTCGCCAGGCTTTTGATTAAATAATTAAACAGAGTTGGTGCTAGAACACAATCCTGCCCCCCCCCCAAAAAGTGGTTATAGGCCCAGTCAAATGGGCCACTACTACCTCTCACCCTCAGTCAAGTATTTTCATATAGGCTACAGATGAGAGAAAGCAGTCGGTAATCGATACTAGTTTCCTCAAACTTTCCCACCAGTTTGTCTCTTGAAATAAGATCAAAGACTGATTTAAAATCAATAAAGGCAGCATAAAGCGCCCCCACCCCCCAAGATACAGTATACTTGTCCATAAGATGTTGTAAGACTAATGCATGGTCTACAATAGAACACCCACCCCTGAATTCAGCCTGCTCATCATTAAGTATATTTTCCTGTTCTAGACAATCTTGTAGTATTTCTAGTAAATGGCTAGCATATAGCTTATTGATGACATTTAGTAGGCTAATAGGCCTATAGTTTGCTTGCTCTCTCCTTTTTTATAGATTGGGATAATAATAGGTAGTTCCCAATCTTCTGGGATGCATGCTGAGTGGCTGGTGCTTATAAATAATGTGGCCAGCACAGGTGCCCACCAGTCTAAGTTTAATTTAAATACTTCGGGTGGAATGTTATCATTTCCTGGAGCCTTGCCGCTTTTAGGTTTGGAAATAAGACTCTTGATTTCTAAGACTGTTAGAGGATACCATTCAGGGTTATTATATATATTGTCCTTTTTACTCTGGGGACCATATTGCCCTTTTTCATATATGTTGCTAAAGTGGGTTTCTTATGAATTTGCAGGAATGTAATATTTCATTTTAACTGATGAATTAGGCCACCCCCTAGCAACCATTCTCCAAAAGGTCACTGTATTCTTCTCCCTGGATGCTTTTATTAAATCTCCCCAAGACTCTCTCTGAGCTTGGTTTTTTAAAATCTTGATTAATTTTTTATATTTCCTCTTTAATTGAAGCCATTCTGATGGTATTTTTAAATAAATTTTCCTCTCTATAAATTTTATAATTTTCAACCCCCAGGGACATCTCAAAACCCCAGGGACATCTCACCAATGACATTGTCACTGAGAAGGGTGTCAAGCAAGGCTGCATTCTAGCTCCACTCCTGTTTAACTTCTACATCAATGATTTGGTGGAACACCTCAACAACACCAACTTCCACCCCCCAAAATTAGAGAGAAGGCATATCTCAACGCTGCTTTATGCGGATGATGCAGCAGTACTTTCAAGAACTCCCATTGGACTAAAAAGAGCCCTAAGAGCACTAACACAATATTGCAGAGTGGAACAGCTAGAACTCAACTATCAAAAAACTAAAATCATGGCATTCGCTAAAAGGCCTAAGAATTACAACTGGAATATAGATGGCCACAAGATTGAGCAGGTCTCTTGCTTCAAATACCTGGGGGTAACTTTTCAAGCCACTAGTAGCAGGAAAGCGCATGGGGAGTATGCTGCTTCCAAGCGCAGAGGAGTACAACAGCCATTCTCAAATTTCTTAAGACAAGAGGAGGCCACTATTTACCTGCAGCGCTCAAACTCTTTGAAGCCAAACCAGTAGCTCAACTGCTTTATGGATCCCAGTTGGGACCCTTCCCCAACCCTGCTCCATTAGAACTTGTCCAATCCAAATTTTTTAGATCAGCTTTCCAAACTCCAAAATGTATCTCTAATGCAGCTCTGAGACTGGAGTCAGGATTCATGAAAGTGGATGCCAGAGTGTGGGTGACCATACTCAGCTACTGGCTCAGACTATCCCTCTTTCCCACTGGCCTTGCTCCACTAACCTTAAGTGATGATTTCCAATCCAGCTGGAAACAGACAGTGATGACTAAAATTTCAACACTGGGCCTTTCTCCAGATCTTCTGCTTAGCCTGGGATATGATAGGGCGAAAGCTACTATCAAACAACGGGTAGCAGGTATAGAGCGACAACTGGATCTAGCCAGTACTCCAACCTTCATTGCTAGTGACTCCAATAGATATCTGGCCTCACCTTTGGCATACTTAGCAACACTTGAAATACCTAAACATCGAAGGGCCTTTACTCTTGCATGGTGTCGTGCCCTCCCTTCAGCTGTCCTTGAAGGCTGATACAAGAAGATCCCCTTCTCAGACAGGTTGTGCCCCTGCAACTCGGGCCAAATAGAAACAACAGAGCATGTATTACTCCAGTGCTCATATTACAGGGACATACGTTTCAGCCTAATTTCACCCCTGTTGCATAAATATCAGGGGCACACTGGACAATTCTACATAAACCTGTTGCTCTCAGACACCAACCCAGGAACAACTTATAATGTTGCCAGATTCTGCGCAGCTGTGGTTAAAATTCGACAGACAATGTCCACAACAGTAGAATAGTATCAATCTAGTCTTGTTATACTGGAGCTAACATTTTAAATACTGCTTTTAGCCTGTTTTTATCCTGTGTTTTTACCTTATTCTGTATCCTCTTTTTACCTGTGCTGGTCTATGACCGTAATAAAGATTCTATTCTATTTTATAATTTTCAACAAGAGCTTGTTTCATTAGCATGCATTCCTTATCAAACCAATGTTTTGACTTATTGGAGGAGGCACAATTCCTGGTCAGGCATTTTTGCTTAAAGAAACTTTTAAAATCCAAACTGAGTCCTTGAAACTCTCTAAACACAATTCCTATAGATTTTGTTGACAAAAGAACAATTCCATTTATGAAGGCACCTTTCTGAATACAACAGCTTTTTTACATCCTCCTTCAGCCTAGCAGACCATCTAACACACATGGCTCTTATTTCGATATCTCCATTTAACACTGTGTTTTGTTCTGCAAATGTCATTTGAAGCTCACAATTTAAAAAGAAAACTAATGGCAAATGATCACTAGCAATACACTTTTCTACAATACAGCTACAAACCATACTTAATAATTATAAAAGACTATGAAATAATCAATTGTAGATGTTCCCAGGCTGGACAGAAATGTAAACTCACCATTTTTATCACCATCAACGCTTCCATTTACAATTACAAAATTTAGTCAATTAATCATTTGCATAAGACATAACCCAGCATAGTTACAGCTTTTATCCTTAGATTGTCTGGTAAATTCAAAGCCTCGGTGCTTACAGGCAGAGGTATGTGGTAATGTGAATATAATTCTTCCTCATTTTGCCCTGTTCTAGCATTGAAGTCCCCAGCTATTATCACTAAGGCTTCTGGGTACAGAGAAGTTAAATTGCTAATATAGTCTTCCAGTTTGTGCCAGATATTGTTCACCAATTTATTTTGGTGTTGCGGTGAAAGATAGACTTTTATAACAAGTAACCATGCCCACCTTTGTAGATGAGCACCATATTAGGCTGTCTATCTGAGAGACCCCACATCTATGATCAATACAGCTATGTTGATGCACTGAAATTCTCCACAAGCCAAGATCCTGAACTGTGCACTTTGTCAAAGTTCATGCATGTAGGCTGTAATAGATAAATGCATGCATGCAGTGGTCAATTAGAGATTCTGTCTTAAGGAACAAAGACACCAATAGCTTTAGAGAAACGGATTAAGGTGAAGTCGAAGGCTTTCACGTCCGGCATCCATAGATTTCCGTTGGTTTTTTTCTGGGCTGTGAGGCTGTGTTCTGGAAGAATTTCTTTCTGATGTTTCACCTGCATCTGTGGCTGGCATCTTCAGAGAAGTCTCTGAAGATGCCAGCCACAGATGCAGGCGGAACATCAGAAAGAAACTATTCCAGAACACAGCTTCACAGCCCGGGAAAAAAAAGGAAAATATATAAACGGATTAAGGCTTTTGTTGTAGGAACTCCATTCTAAGATAAGAAAGTTACTCAGGGTGTTATCCTAAGCTAGCTATACCTCTAAAGAGGGCTGAGTGAGTTTTGGGTAGGAGAAGAGGGGGAAACATCTGTAAGAGTATCAGTTTACATCACAGAGGGAGTAGGATAGGGAGACAAGCAGGGAGGACTGTGGGCCACTCAGACTATCTAATCCTAATGCTACTGCCCACTCTAAGGCATTCTTGATTCTTCAGTGCTAAGTGTTGTTGCACTTCCAACAGGCTCGTCACAGTAGAGGAAGCAAGTAGATCCCATGCTGCAAAATTGTTGGTTTATAAAAGACATAGGACTTTATCAGATGTGGCAAATATGGCATCATAATGACACCTAATACGTATGAAAGGGCACACATATTAGACAATGTTGTCGTCTCACGATTTTGTGTGGTCAAAAAGCCATTATTTTTTACTGACAGGCCAAGCCATCAATAGATCTCCCGTGGTGCTTTTTTTGCTGATATTGCCAGTGTTTGAAACCTCACGCCATTGTCCTCTTGTGATTTCAGTGTCAATGCCAGAGCACTTCCAGGTGAGAACACAAAAGACAGGTAGGGGGAGTTCTTTTTATTAACCTTCCCGGTTCACTTTTAAGTCTTAAAGTATGTTTCTGTACTTGTGTGTATATTTTCTGTCTTTGTTTTCTTGCATTTTAAAAATTTACCGCACTCCCATCTTCTCGCAAGAATCACCAAGATCATGAGTGCGGAAGTGAACAGAGCTCCATTCATGCTCCATTAATGCTGGGAGTGCTTATTGATGCTATTGAAGGTAGGTCTGAAAGAAAGGATTATGTTGCTGGGACAAGTACGCTGTTAGCTTTTGGTGGGACAGAAACGTTTTTGCATGGTTAGTCTGATAAAGTCCATAATCACTCTACAAATGGCTTTTTGATGACTGGTGATAAAATTCATAATCCCACGCAGCATGAGACCAGAAATGCTGAGTCATCTCCAGAGATCACACCAAGCTATCAAAAAGACAAAGGCAACAGCATTGACTGATCACATACCAGCCAAGAATGAGGCAGCATATAGAACAGGGTATGACAGGAGCTGAGACCTTGCAATCAGAAGGAGTCACAACTCTTCCCCATGAAATACCTGACTAACTATAGCACAAAGTAGCTGCTGATATTTTTTTATTTTGCCACTCATCTGCTCTTAGTGAACCATTTTTCAAAATTCACAGAAATCCTGCACCTGCCAGACAAAGTATCACATTCTATCTTTTCTAAAATGAAACTTGTATTTGGAAAGCATGGCCTCCCACAAGAGGTGATAAGTAATCATATCCCATTTGCTAACATAGGGCTTGTTTACACAGGCAATAAAACCCATATTCACACCATACTCATGGCACAGTTGACACACAACATTTTTGATGATGCCCATATCTTCAGGAAACCCCAGATCTGTAAGATTTGCAGTTTGCTCCACATTTGAGAGGGAAATCCAGATTTTTGGCCATGTGGTTGCCGAGGATTGGCTTTGGAGCAAAGCCTGAGTGGAACTTCCGGTGGATGGGACTCTTTTCTGGTGCTTTTTTAAACTTAATTTTTAAAAAATATTTTTTGATTGTGCACATATCTGGATAAGCTTATCCAGTAATACAGTACAGGTCGACCCCCGTATCCACAGATTTGGTATCCATGGTTTCACTTATCTATGTTTGAAAAGATATGTTCTCTCTAAGCATTTCTAGGTCCTCCAATGAGATTCTATGGCCAACCCTGGTGTTCGTTTCATTGAAAATAATAAGAGTTTCCTGTTATCTACAGTTTCAGGTAACCAATGTGGGGTCTTGGAACATATCCCCCATGGATACAGGGATCAACCTGTACTCTGAGACCATGTATATCCATTTATTTGCATGCATGAGTGAACAGAAATAAAAAATGGAGCAGCCCTGGACATGTGGCCAGAAATAGTACGTGATCAGCGTAGGGCTGCCCTTTTACTCACACACAATTGGAGAAACCTGGGTGCATGTGCTGTTTATGGGGCTGATGCGGATCAAAGAAATCTACCATGACTACAAAGTAGGTGTGGGGTTTCCTGCCAGTGTAGTCAAGCCCAAACAAATGAACAGACAAACAAGGAACACTTTGTGGGGTCATGGAAAATAAAGCTCACTCATTCCAGTTCAATTTTTCCTCAGTCAAATTGAATGGCTAACTGAACAACCCACACAATCAGATCAATGCTCCATAAGATACCAATATTAACTGAGGATGTTCATTTTGCCATTTTGCAACGAATAAATACATCATTGACTGTCTTGGAGTATTTACCAACACATCCCTATTGATGGGATGTGTGCTGTGGCACTCATCTACACTGGTGCCATTGTCCCATCCGCACATATACAGGAAGCCCGACGGGTTAGGGACCAGAGGACTGTCAGAAAGTGGAATCAGTTGAGGACAGGATCAAAATTCAAAATGACCTGGATAGACTGGAGAGCTGGGCCAAAGCTAACAAAATGAAATTCAATACGGAGACTGAACTTAGAGCAGAAAAACGAAATGCATAGATATAGCATGGGAGAGACCTGGCTGAATGAGACTACATGCAAAAGGGATCTAGGAGTCCTAGTAGACCACAAGTTGAACATGAGTCAACAGTGTGATGTGGCGATATGACAGCCCTGTTTAAGTATTTGAAGGGTTGTCACATTGAGGATGGAGCAAGCTTGTTTTCTGCTGCTCCAGAGACTGGAACATGGAGCAATAGATGCAAGCTCCAGGAACAGAGATTCCACCTCAACATTAGGAGGAACTTTTTGACAGTCAGAGCTGTTCGGCAGTGGAACGCACTCCCTCGGAGTGTGGTGGGGTCTCCTTCCTTGGAGGTCTTTAAACAGAGGCTGGATGGCCATCTGTCGGGGATGCTTTGATCGTGATTTCCTGCATGGCAGGGGGTTTGACTGGATGGCCCTCATGGTCTCTTCCAACTCTACAGTTCTATGATTCTATGAAAAGTGGAACCCATTTTATTAGCTTGCAAATGCATTTTGGCCACTGAAACATGTAAATAACACACTATATACCACTTTTAATTGTGTGTAAAAGCACACACACACACACTATATATATATATATATATGTCAAAAAGTGTGTGTAAGCAAGTTGTCGGAGGTGCCAGAAAATGGAGAAAGCCTGCAGTACTTCAGCCTAAGTTTTCCCATGGATACAATTATTATTTCTTTTTAAAAATTATATTTATAAAAAGGAAATAATTTCAAATAGTCAAACAATCACAGAAAATAACTGAGCCAAACGTCCAAAACAACACAACAACAACAACAATAATATATTTTCTAAATATTACATTTATCTTCCATCCTAACATACATCCTACACCCATTTTATCTCATATCCATACCTTCTTTCATTCTACTCGTTACACCTTTTTCATTCTACCTCTCAATCTTCCTTCTCCTCCTTACTCTCCTCTTTCTACACTTCCTCTTACCCTCACACTTGCCATTTCCTTTCTCCTCCATTCCCATCCATACAAGCATCTCTCAAAGAGAGAAAACAATTTCATATTTTTACTGTAGATTTGTATTTTACAATATTGACTTTCTGTTTGTACTTTCAGTTCTTAAATGATAGATTTCTCTTGCTCTAACTGTCTTTGTACCCATAGATAGAGATTTGACTGTGGAAACTTCAGGGCAAGAATATTAGAACTGGAAACTCCTGGTTATCAAGATGTAGAATTTAGTAAGCACTGAGACATTAAGAGGCTGGCTATCTACAACAATAATAGCACTATGTCCTGTGCCACAATTATACAATGTTGAAATGCCAACAGGACACAGGTACCGATGCAGTAAAAGACAACTAAAATATGTCAACAAACTCAGAGCATGCAGAAGGCTCCAGACCACAAGTAGGACTTGCCTTCCAAGCCCAACTGTCAGAGGTAACTTAATGTGCAATGTCCACTGCCGCACAATACTTAGGACTTTATCAGATAAGGCAAAAATCACATCATATCGATGTAGTTATAACATAATGGGCAGAAATTATAAGACAGCGTCATTGTCATCCCATGGCCATTGTGTGCACCAGCTGTGAATAATGTGTCATTTTTTATTGATGGTTTAATCCATCAATTGATCTTCAATATCACCTTTTTCGTGGTATTAAAGATGGGTGAAAACATGTCCCACTGTAGTCATGATAATACAGTGTGAATAGACTGTCCTCTTCTCCCCCCCCCCCCCCGTTGCGAGGGAGAAAACCTCCGGGTGGCAATGTGAAGATGATCAACAGGACATTCTTTTTAGGAACATTCCTGTTTTGATGCATGTTTTTAGGTTTGTTTCAGTGTTTGGGTGTTGATTTACTTTGTTACTTAAGATGTTTTTGGAGTTTTAACCATACTCGTGTCTTCTTGTGAGAACCACCAAGGTCATGTGACCTGGAAAATGCAGAAGTAAACTCCCATTCTTAGTCTTAGTGCTTGTTATGTGATAATTCTGTGTTAATGTCTTCACATGATTACAGTGACGTGCGAAAGTGTTATAATGCCACTGTTTCTGCTTTCCTCACTCGAAGGATTACAGTGTTTTTACACACTCATCTGATAAAGTCCTTAGGTGTCAAATTTACAAAGAAATTGAGTCCTGTGTGTATTCTTGCCCATTATCATGACCCATAACAGCTCCTTGGAGACTTCTTAGATGACCCAATACCTCTTGGGCCACATGAATGTTATTAACAAGAAAGCTTGCCATACAAACTAGCGTTCTTACTTATAAATGAAGGGAGAAAGGGGTAGTATATTACCTCTTCAAGGAAATTAATCATCTGTCTGGTGTCTAGGAGGGAGTTCAGTGTAGTTTGATCCTGGCTGAGGACTGTTTTTGGTATGGGTTGGGATGCAGAGAAGAGACAAGGGACTTTATCAGACCGAACAAATACAGCATCATAAGGACGCCTAATGATCGCAAAAGTACACACATACCAGATGATGTCATTCTTTTGTGATCATGTATTGTTAAAAAGCTGTACTTTTTTATTGATAGCTCAAGCTGTCAATTGATCTCCCATGGTGATTTGTTGCTGGCATTGCTAGCATTTGAATCTGTCTGTCATTGTACTTACGTGAATGTGGTGTCAATAGTCAGTCCGGCCAGACCGCTTCCATTTTTATGCCAGCAAAAGAACACCTCCCACCAGACCTACCTTTGTCTCCCAGCAAAGGCTTCCCTGGCAATGAAGAAGTGAACAGAGCTCCATTCAAAATCCCGTGGATTCTTGTGAGAAGACGCTCATGCGGGAAATTAAAAAACAACAATCAACACACAAAAAGTTTTTAAAAGCACATACACACACTTAAAAACTTCTAAGTAACCTGGGGAGGGTCATAAAAAGTGTGTCACCTACCTGGATGTCACGATCTCACCCAGAAGTGTTCTGGCTGGACCGGCCACTGATGCTGCATTCACATAAGTTAAATGGTGCAAGGTTTCATATACACCACGGGGATCTATTGATGACTTTAGCCATCAATAAAATAGGATGGGTTTTTGCCAGGACATAAAAGCGAAATGGCAACGTTGTCTGATATGCACACCCTTTCGCATTTATGTGGGTGTCATTATGACACCATATTTAATGCATCTGACAAAGTCCTCAGTGACAGACTAGGGATAACAATTTTTTTTAAGTGTATTTTAAAAGATGGCTTTGCTTTCACCCAAGAATCATGCAAGAATTATACTTATGTGATAGTACATGTAATACATCCCATTCATAACGGTACATATATATGGCTGTAGTAGATGAGCTTTTGTGATATACACAGAACACAAACTCACACTTCTTCAATAAAGTTCTTTATTGGAAAGGAATCATGTGTCAGGAATACAGGCAAAGCTGCAACTGAGATTCAGACTAGCAGTGATAGAGATAAAAGACACCCAGCGTGAGAAAGCAGCATAGGGAGGGCAGTTCAACAAGGGGGAGCGAAAGCTCTGAACCATCTGCCTGACCTTGAGCTCCTGGTAGGACCTGGGCTCCCACGGCAACCAAAGGGCCTGGCTCCTTTCCCAGACATTCCAAGGCCTAGGACAGAACCAAACCCAAACTAACTAACTATCAGGGTCTTCCATGAACTCCACTCTATAACCCAGAATTCATGGACGATCCTGACATACTGCCCCCCTGAAGACCAACCCCCCCTCTCTCAGCCAGGCTTATCAGGAAAGCGGGCATGAAACTTTCTCAACAAGCGTTTGGCATTGACATGTTCAGAAGCTACCCACTCCGCATGGCCCAAAGGCAGGTGTTTCCACTTCACCAAATACTGTAACCCTCCCCTATGAAGCCTAGAGTCCAAGATCTCAGAGATTTCAAAATGCTGGTCCTGATCCACCAGGATCGGCTGAGGCGCAGGTTCCGGCGCCGGATGGTGTTTGTCTGGAGGGCTTGAGCAGGCTAGAATGAAACACAGGATGCACATGTCGGTACAACTTAGGTAAAGACAGTTCAAAAGCCACAGGATTTACCATCCTTACAATACGAAAAGGTCCAATGTATTTGGCTCCCAACTTTTTGGAGGGTTGGGGGCACTTAAGGAACTTAGTGGACAAGTAAACCAGATCCCCCACCTCATATCTTGGAGAGGGGTCCCGCTTTTGATCAGCATAATGTTTGTAGCGTGCTTTGGCAAAGTCTAAGGCCGAGATTACATGAGGCCAAGCATCTCTGACCTTTTGACTCCACTGGGAGACCGAAACAGGGTCGGAGTTGGGGGACCCCTTCAACAAAGGCAGGGGACCGAAATCATGTCCAGCCACAACCTTAAACGGCGAGAGTCCAGTGCTCTGGTGGGTGGCATTATTGTAGGCCACTTCAGCAAAAGGTAGAAGATCAACCCAATCAGACTGTTGGAAATTCACATAACATCTCAGGTATTGTTCAAGTGTCTGATTCGTTTGTTCCGTTTGCCCATCCAACTGGGGATGATGGGAGCTGCTAAGGCCGAGCTCCACCCCTAGAAGGTTTGTGAAAGCCTTCCAAAACTGCGAGGTAAACTGGGCCCCTCGATCAGACACAATCTTGGCAGGAATGCCGTGAATCCGATAAATATGCTGAATGAACAACTTGGCAAATTGGGAGGCCGTGGGGAGTTTCTTACAGGCCACAAAGTGCGCTTGTTTTGAGAACAAATCAGTAACCACCCAAATAACCATCTTTTTCCTACTCTCTGGTAACTCAACTATAAAATCCATGCTAATGACCTCCCAGGGCTTGGTTGGGGTAGGTAGAGGTTGGAGCAAACCTTTGGGCTTCCCTTACCCCCCCTTTGGCCACTGCACAGGTGGTACACCCCTTCACATATTCCTCCACCTCCTTCCTCATTCGGGGCCACCAAAACTGTCTCTGGGCCAAATGCAAAGTTTTGAGATACCCAAAATGCCCCGCACTTTTGACATCATGGCACTGCTTGATGCTCGCCCTCAAGACTTCAGGAACATACAGGCGATCCCCTTTCCAGGCCAAACCCTCCCTCACTGTCACCTCATTGGGGTGAGCTCGGAACCACTGATCCGTGGGCAGTTCCAAAGCCAACTGAGAATGCCACCCCCCTTTTTCCCCTTGAGAACCTTTAGGCGTGGCAGAACCATCTGCCGTAGGGGTCACTGCCCGGGGCCCAGTGTCTGGGGAAGAGGGGTCGGGGGTCAAGAGCTGGGGCTCAGGTCCAGGCAGCAGGGGCAAGCCACTGTCAATTCCATTTGATCCAGGCTCCACAGCAGGGCTAGCAGGGGATTCCTGCTGTTTGGCTTTGCTCCGCGTGAGGACTGCTAATCCCAAGTGGGAAGGAGAAAAAACGGTGTCAATGACCTCCTTGCGCTTACTCTCATGCTGCGGGAGCCTGGATAAAGCATCAGCCAGAAAATTCCTTTTCCCCGGGATAAATTTCAGGGTGAAATTAAACCGGTAAAAGAAACTGGCCCACCTGACCTGCTTGGGGCTCAAACATCTAGGGGTAGCCAACACTTCCAAATTCTTGTGATCAGTCCAAACCTCAAATGGTTTGGGCGAGCACTCCAGTAGGTGGCGCCAAGTCTCTAGAGCCAACTTGATTGCACCTGCCTCTTTCTCCCATACCGGCCAATTTCGTTCAGTTTCATTCAACTTTCTGGACAAGTAGGCACATGGTCTCAAATCCCCTTCCTCCCCTTTTTGTAACAGAACACCACCGATCGCCACATCTGAGGCGTCCACTTGGACCATGAAAGGTTGGGAAGGGTTGGGGTGTTTGAGAATAGGCTCCGAAGTGAAAAGGGATTTCAATTTGTCAAATGCTTGTTGACACTGTGGTGACCACACAATCTTTTGGGGAGGCTTATCCCTTTTACTGAGCTTGGAACTCTTGCCCTTCCCATCTTTGGTTTTCAGCAGAACTGTCAGGGGGAGGGCTACCGACGCAAAGTCAGGGATGAAGGACCGATAAAACTTAGCAAATCCCAGGAAGCTCTGTAACTGTTTCCTGGTTCTAGGGGCTTCCCATGCCAAGACCCCCTTTACCTTCTCTGGGTCCATTTCAATCCCTTTGTTTGAGATGCGGTACCCTAAGTAATCCAAACGGCTTTGATGGAACTCACACTTGGACATTTTTGCATACAGATGATTTTCCCCCAACCTGGCAAGTACCTTTTTCACCAGTTTCACATGGGACGTATAGTCCTCTGAATAAATCAACACATCATCAAGGTATACCAACACCCCTTTGTACAGAAAATCACGTAACACGTCATTAATTAAGTTCTGAAAAATGCCAGGGCCCCCTTTTAGGCCGAAAGGCATAACGAGGAACTCGAAAGCCCCCAAGGGGCAATTAAATGCAGTCTTCCACTCATCCCCTTCCCGAATCCGTACTCTGTAGTAGGCCTCCCACAGATCCAGCTTCGTGAAAATCTTCCCTTTGGAGAGATGGGCTAATATGTCCTTCATCAGGGGCAGGGGGTACTGATTGGAGACACTAATCGTGTTTAGCCCTCTGTAATCCTGAATCAAACGAAGCCCCCCATCGGCCTTGCGCCTAAACATCACCGGAGCCCCCACAGACGAGGTTGAGGGCCTAATGAACCCTCGGGCTAAGTTTTTGTCTATGAACTCTCGGAGCACCTCCATTTCAGCTGGGGTCATAGAATAAATGCGAGGCTTAGGTAGGCTTGACTCCGAGAGTATTTCGATGGCAGTCAAAAGCCCGGTGGGGTGGCAAAATGTCGCACTCCCTTTCCTCAAACACATATTGCCATGCCTTGTATTCCACTGACAGTCCTTTCAGCTCCCCTTTTACTAAGGCAGTCGTGTAGTTCCGTGACTCACCCTCCAGGGGGACCCTGTCCCCTGGGGATCCTCCCCCCACCCCATGCTCCTTGGTACACAGTGGGTCTGTAAAAGTCAGTGTCTCTTTTATCCAGTCTATGGTGGGGTTGTGGTACTTTAGCCAGTTCAGACCCATGACTGCCGTGGGGACTAAGCCTGGAGCAATCACAAACTGCAGTTCTTCCTGGTGGGTTCCCATCCTCATGTGCATGGGGCCGGTTATGCGCCTGGCGGGGCACCCCTTCATCATCCCCCCATCCATCTGAGACAGCCACATGGGCTTGTCCAGCTTAACAGTATTAACGTTCAGTTCACTGACTAAGGAGGGGTGGATGAGCACTTGGGTACAACCAGAGTCAATCATTAACATTACTTTTCGGGTGGGGCCCTCCCCTCCAACCCCCACTCAAGCTTTAATAAAGAACGGGCCCTTCACTCCACTCACCACAGCATCCAGGCGCCCTTCGGGATTAGCCCACCCTCGGGCGCTCAATAGGGCGGGCTGGGCCCGTTTCCCGCCGGCTCAGCGTTGGAGGAGTAGGACCCACTATCCTCGGGATCATCTGAAGACTTCCCCGCTGCATGGCCTGGCGACAGGGCCCGGGCTGTCGCTTTGGGCTTGGGCTTGGAGGGAGTCTTGGCGGATCCGGTTCTCCCCTCGCTCTGCGAAGGCTTGGCGGTGATGGGTTGCTCCGGAGGGCTCCTCTCTGGGCACTCCGCTATGCGATGTCCGCTCTTCCCACAATGCAGGCACAGGCCCTTTCTCATCCTTCGCTCTCATTCTGACTCTCCGGCGGTGGCTCCGACCGAGCGTCCCACCTTGGCCTTCTTCCCAGTGGACCCAGAGGGCTTCCCCTCAGTCCCTAGCTGGCGGCGCAACATCTTGATGCTGCCTTTCACAGACTCCACTTCGCCAGCCAGACGCACCCACCCTAGGAGGGTTTCGGTGTTTCCCTGGAACATGGCCCACTCTAGGATATCAGGATTCAGCCCTTCCTGGAAAAACTGCACCTTGACCTCTTCTGACCACTCAGGCACTTGGCTGGCTAGGTGGCGGAACTCAGCCACGTACTCTGCCACTGTTTTGGTACCTTGCTTCAGGTGCCTGAGCTCCACCCGAGCTCGCTTTACTCTTAAGGGGTCTTCGAACTGGGCCCTGAGAGCCCTCAGGAACTCTTGGAAATTTCCCAGTTCAGGTGCTCCTATATCATACAGTCCCACCAACCACTCGGCCGCCTCTCTCTCCAATTGGTTGGACACATACTGCACTTTCTCAGCCTCAGACTGGAACTCCCCTTCCCACTGGGTCATGAAATTCACCACTTGAGTCATGAAGTAGGGTAGCTTTGCTGCATCCCCATCAAACTTCGCCTTCAGATGCCTTTGCTTCAGACCCCTGGGTCTCTCCCGCGGCTCAACTGGTCCAGCCCCGGCAGGGGGAGCCAGTCCAGGAGCCCGCGGGCCAGGTACATCAGGAGGCTGAGCGGGGACTCCATCCCCAGGTGCCTGGGCAGCCGCTGGTTGAGCTGGGGGAGGCTGGACCCCCCCGGGGCTGGTGGAGCCGGAGGGGTTCTATGCAGGAGTTCTAGGAGTACCTCCCGTATCTCACTCATTTGCTGTTTCAGTTGAAGAACCTCGGCTCCAACTTCTGCCAGGGAAAACTTCACTTCTGGCTCCCGAGGCCCCTCACCCTGGGGCCTGTCCCACCGGGATCTGCGTTCTTCTCGGCGGCCGGCCCCTGCCCATGGCCAGGCGAGGGCCAAAACCTCTCGCACCGGAGTGTCGAAACTTGGCAGGCTGCCCCTCCCTGGAGCCAGCTCGACTCCCAGCTCCCAGGGCTTGGAGGAGAGCGTAAATCTTCCAGCCCTCCGGCGGTCTCGGCTTATGCCTCCAGCCACGACAGCTGCAGCACCTCCCTCTGCCCCGGTCTCCTGCTTCGAGGCATCAGCTTCTTTGGTGCTGGCCACAATCAGATCTTGGTCCGTCTGCATGCCAGTCTCCGCGTCCTCAGACATTGCGGGTAAAGGCTCCACAGTTTCAGGACGAGAAAATAAAAGTTCAGAGAGTTGCAGCTTTCTATGATATACACAACACAAACTCACACTTCTTCAATAAAGTTCTTTATTGGAAAGGAATCATGTGTCAGGAATACAGGCAAAGCTGCAACTGAGATTTCAGACTAGCAGTGATAGAGATAAAAGACACCCAGCGTGAGAAAGCAAGGGGGAGAGAAAGCTCTGAACCATCTGCCTGACCTTGAGCTCCTGGTAGGACCTGGGCTCCCACGGCAACCAAAGGGCCTGGCTCCTTTCCCAGACATTCCAAGGCCTAGGACAGAACCAAACCCAAACTAACTAACTATCAGGGTCTTCCATGAACTCCACTCTATAACCCAGAATTCATGGACGATCCTGACAGTTTTCTTCAAACTTCAAGCTTAGACAGTGAATGAAGCTAGGATATGATCAGGCATTCTTGAGAGACAAGAACAATCTTTGGTGAATACAAATATGGCTAAAGATTAATGATTTGCAGCTGGAAATTATATATATTTACTCAGCAGTAAATCCCATTGTGTGCAGTGGTATTTCAGCTTTCAGCTCCTTAACATTCAAACACTAAAGAAGTCATCAGTTTGATGGATTAGGTCTAGATCTACCTGTGGGTGTTTGTGTACACTGAAACCTATATTTTCCATCAGGTTCTTTCTTTTCTTTTTTATTCATTTTTTACCAGTGAAGCAGTTTCTCACAGAGGTTGCAAAGGGCAATAATATAAGTACTTAGCATAGAGGCAGCTGGTATGAGGTAGATCGCCAGCCAGACTGTCAAGACATCAATACTCCAAAGCCTTCTGGGGATGAAGAAGAATTCCACTTTGTGCAGCTTTAGAGACCTCCTGTACGTAGGGAGGTCTCTAAAGGGGGCTGAAGCAGGGGAGCCAAAAAGGACTGCAACAGTTCAGAGATGTCCAAAAAGGAAGAGTGCTTGTAAACAAGGCAGTGGAATACCAGAGAATCTTATCAGATGTTTCTCCTTATCTGTATTTCTAGAAGGGCATGTACAGCTTTTCACTCCTGGCAAAGGAAATAACTTGCTGTGATGTGGTTTTGTGGTTACGTGAGACTCTGTACTGTTAATGACATTTTCAAATGTTAACTCTGTTTACAGAAAAAGTCAGAAATGAGACACTGCTGTTTTTCACCATGCAAATGTTTTAGCAACGTGCTTTTCATGCACCAGCATGTAAGATCATACTGCCAATATTTAATAAGCACTGATATTTTAAATGCTTCCTTAAAAGGGATATTAGATAAGGTTTGGCATTAGATAAGGTTTGGCTGCTTCAGATATTTAATGTACTTCACAAACATCAGCTCCGTCATTTTGTTTTTTTATGGCCAGCAGATGTGGTGATCATGGCCAATGGTTTTGATAGCTTTACAAGTAAAAGGGTATTTAACTACATGCCCAGAAAAGGGGACTACAAGTGTACAACTCTTTCCATACAACTGGGAACCCTGCTTTCTAGGCTTCAAGTTATGTCAAGAGAGATGGATTGTAGAGCACTATGTATGCAGCCCTTGCTTACACACGCACCCACTCAGAGGCTTCTTTTGGATGTTCTACAGGGCCTCCGTATGTTCAACATGCCTGTGGAAGGGATTGGACTGTAGTGATTAGTTCTGTCTCCAGCTTACTGTATAAACAGAGCTAATACACAGGGAGAATGAGGCAGCTCACATTTTCCTATCCTTCTGAACTGGTGCCCTGGTAGCAGTTACACTTTCTTTATCCAGGCCTGGTCTGGCTGGCTTTCTCAGCTAAACACTATCTCCCAACACTTGCATTTAGAAACCTGCAGCCATTATTCCTGCTTTTCCCTGTGACAATCCCACTTACCACCATCTCAGGTGCTCCCATCTCAACCCCCCCCCCCTTTTAGGTGTTCCTTTACTCCATGCAGTGACAATCCCAAATGCCTTCCTTCACTCTTCCCAAGAGTATTGCTGCCACCAGACTCACCTCTGGAGCCACTTCTCATTTTTCTTCCTATATAAGGTTGTTTTGTTGTTTTGTGGGGGGGGGGGTTTGGCTCTTAGGCCCTGTTCTACTCTACGCTAACATCGGATAGTGACCAGGCAGTAGGTGTGGTTATGGTACATAACACATATAATTTTATTTCATATAACTTGATGTTATGAGTATATTATTTCACTCCTTACTTTCCAGCACATAAATATTTGCAGTTGTGGGACTTTTTCGGACAATGTAAAAATAATGCTAGCAGCGTCGCCAGGTTGCGATGCTGCAGCGCAAGAGGGCATCAGTTTCGTACGACGCTCTTTCCCAGCGGTACTGTTGCAGTACCGCTGGGACATTTGACCGTGATATTTTTGCTTTTACAGTCATATTTTACTCACGATCGTTGATCGCAAGTAAAATATGATGATAGAAAGCAAAAATATCACGGTCAAATGTCCCAGCGGTACTGCAACAGTACCGCTGGGAAGGAACGTCATACGAAACTGATGCCCTCTTGCGCTGCAGCGTCGCAACCTGGTGACGCTGCCAGCATTATTTTTACATTGTCTGAAAAAGTCCTTAATTGCTTTTATGTTCCTACAATACTGGCAAATGATGTCTTAACAATATAACTCAATTGTCCTTCTCTCTCCTCAGAATGACGATCCTTGTCTCTAACTTTCTGCTTCAGAGCCCTGATCCTAGCTGATGCTCATCTTTCTCACTTGCACGACATCATTCCCACAGCACCTCCCACTCTCCTCAAAAAGTCGAGGTTGATATGTAAATCTTGTTATAGTTGTGTGTCTTCAAGTCAACTCCCACTTATGGTAACTTCTCCTAGGGTCTTTTTGGTTGGATTTATTCAAAAGAGGTTTGCCATTGCTTTACGCTTAGTCTGAGAGAGTGTGACTTGCCCAAAGTAGGCTGAGTGGGGATTTGAACCCTGATCTAGTGGAGTCCTAGTCCAACACTCAAACCACACTCTGTATTCTACATTTGTTATTCAGTCTCCATACACCCAGCTAACTGTACTTATGGATTTTATCAGATGATCCCCTTTAAATGTTCTTTTGCCGGCATAAAAAAAACCATTTGTATGCCAGCAAAATAATAACCTCCCCCGCCCACACACACATTTATCTTATATCCTGGCAGAAGATTTCCCAGCAACGGAGAGCAACTGAACAAAGCCCCATTCACTTCCGCCTTTGAAATCCCATGAGACTTCATTGCGCGGGAAATTAAAAAATAAAATTAAGAAAAACCACAAAAAGTTACAAAAACCACATGCACACACTTTAAACTTCCAGTGATATATACCAATGTAAAACTGGCATATGTCTTTTTGGGGGAACTCAACACCTCTCTCATGCAATGAACCCACCTCTCAAAAACCAACTATCTCTTGCTGCTCCCCTGACACAGCCATGTGGTAGCTTCTGGAGATCAGAGGGCAGGTAAAAAGTGTTTAAGTATGTCCCTAATGCCAGGCCCATACATGATGAGGGCATTCTCTAATACCTCTAGGTGAGGGAGTGTCCCCCAGAGGTCCTGGAGGATGTGTGCCTCAATGTGTGCCTGGCTATGGGAACGTAGCCAGGCACTTCTCAGCCCCCCCCCCCCGCACTCTCCACAACAGCCACCACATATGGGAGGAAACATAGGCCACAACTCCACCTGGGCAGAACATTATACCCTATCTCTCATTTCCTGGCATCCTGTTTGTTAGTCCCATTCAATCAATTGTTCAATGTAGATAAATATAATGGGTCTACCCTAGACAATTCTAAAAGAGAATTTAGGCCAGTGATGGGCAACCTTTTGAGCTTAGTGTGTCAAACTTTGCCAAAAAACTGAGCATAACTTGGATGGTGTGTCACTTTGAGGAAAAAACTTTAGGGAGGTGGGGGGGTGGAGGAAAGTGGCGACCGGTCGCCACTTTAGGGAGGGTGGGAGGGGAGAGAAAAGTGATGACGGGGCTTTGAAGCCCCAATCACCTCTTTAGGGAGGATGGAGTGTGTGTGAAACATCCTTCTCGGCATGTGGCCACCTTAGTGGCCGTGTGTCATCAGAAATGGCTATGCGTGTCAGTGCTGACACACGTGTCATAGGTTCGCCATCACTGATTTAGGCCCTTGTGCAGGGCCGGTTTAAGGCACCAGCGGTGTCAGCATCCGCAGGGGTCCCCATCATTGTGGGGGGGCGCATAGTAATGCTCCTCCTGCAAAAAAAATTGTTAGTAATAATCTGAATATCATGTACTGTGAATAGCTTAGGTTGAGTTAGGTTACACTGACCTAAGATAAACATATGGGCCCCCCAAAATAAAGCATTGCAAGGGGCCCCAAAATTCCTTAAACTGGTCCTGCCCTTGTGTGCTGTCTAAGGGAACCAAAAGGAAAGTTTTGGAAACATTCCATCACCTACTGTGTGTACCTCCTGAACAATTAATTTTCTAATCTTGCTTGCGGTTTTAGATTGTGCTCCATAGGCAGGTTTGTGTGTTTATCTTGGATTGTTGTTTTTCTCCTTTGTAAATTGCTATGTAAAGCTTATGGTGCTATATCTTAGGATGATTTTTGAACTGTGGGCAGCTTTACACAGGGATGTATGCTCCACATACCATATATTCTGGTATATATGATGACTTTTTAACCCCTGAAAATCTCCTAAAAAGTTGGGGGTCATCTTATACACCAGACATACGGACCCAAGATGGGGCTGCCAGCCCCATCTTGGACTTGGGAATGATGGGAGCTGGCTAGGAAGCTTCCTAGCCACCTCCCTTCCTTCCCGAGTCCGAGATGGGGCTGGCAGCCCCATCTCTGACTTCCTGTCATTTCCAGCTTGCAGGCAGGGCCGGTTTAACCTGTCTGCCAGATCCGCATTGGTGGGGGGCCCCAGGGGTGAAGGGGGCCCCCTGGTGAGTGCTGACCTTATCTGATGAAGGAGACAGCCAGGAGACAGCAGCCGGCTCCTCCGCTCCTTTGGAGCCCCTTCCCCCTCCCTCCTCAGGCAGGGCATGGCAATAGCACTGAGCTAGTGCGGGAGATAGAGAAAGGGTTTGCTCTTGGGAAGTTGTAATTTGGAGACAGTCCCTGGCTGTATTGCTGTAAAGGAGGAAAGGCAGAGCAGCTGGTCGTGTGAGTGAGTGACTGTCTTCAGGGGGCCACGGGGGATCTTGAGGGGGGGCTGCCATGCACAGTGGGGTGGTTATTTTACTTTTTAACTTGTTGCTGGAGTCAAGACAGATGGCTATCCAGCCTCTGTTTAAAAACCTCTAAAGAAGGAGACTCCACCACATTCCCGCCCTTCTCCTCCAAAAACCTGCTAGCTTTTTTAAAAAAAAAAATGTCTCCCAAACTAAAGAGAAAGCGAAAGAAACAGCAGCCCTCCGTGGCAGAAGCTGGAGGGAGTTTGCTGCTACCGCGGAGATGGTGAGTGTGTGTTTATGAGAGAGACAGGGAATTTGAGGGTTGTCTCGGAAAGGGCTTCTTTCTTTCTTTCTTTCTTTCTTTCTTTCCCTTCCCTTCCCTTCCCTTCCCTTCCCTTCCCTTCCCTTCCCTTCCCTTCCCTTCCCTTGCCAACTGAGTTCAGCCTGCATTTGTGTGTGTTTGCCTATGTGCCTTCAAGTCATTTCTGACTAAAGCAAACCTACCATGGGGTTTTCTAGGCAAGGTTTGTTCAAAGGGTGTGTGCCTTTGCCTTCCATTGAGGCTGAGAGAGTGTGACTTGCCCAAGGTCAGCCAGTGGGGTATTCATGGCTGAGTAAGGATTCAAACCCTGGTCTCCATAGTCATAGTGCAATGCTGAAACTTTTACAACACTCTTAACTCTTTTAACAGAAGAATACTGTATAAAGAATATAAATTAAAATTTGGAGTAATATTACTGGGAACAATGGTTTTATTGTTGTCACTAAAAACACCAGTATCCCATTAGTGTTATGTGAGAGGCATTGGCCTAGAGCAGTGGATCTTAACCTTTTCTTTACCAGGGACCCCCTTTAAATATCTTTTGTTGCCCCAAGACTTAACTCAAGATTTAAAACCCTAATAATAATAGCTAACAACAACAATACAATTACACCATCCATTAAACTTTCCCTCAGAGACACTCTTGCTTCTTCCTGCAAGTTTGTGGCTGGAGTGGATTGAATGGCAATGTGCAGGCCAAGCCAGCCAGCCTTTGCCTTGGTTCCTGTCATGTGGCTACTCCACTACAGGGAGGAGGGGGGCCAAGCAGCCTTCAAGCCTTTGTGGACCCCCTGTGAGGACATTGCGGACCCCAAGTTAAGAACCGCTGGGCTAGAGAATGCTGGAAAAGGAACAATGCAACCAGATCTTGAGAAGGGTGCTGGCAGGGGGATTCTGGGAGGTGTAATCCAAGAGTAACTTTCCCAGGCTCTGAATGCAGCCTAGAATCATAGGGCTGGAAGGGACCCCAACAGCCATCCCATCCGATTGGCTTCTGCCCTGCAGGAACACACAATCCAAGCATTCCTGACAAATGCCCATCCAGCCTCTCCTTAAAAACCTCCAAAGAAGGTGAGTGCACCACACTCCCAGGCAGCAGAGTATTCCACTGCCTTACAGCTCTTACTGTCAGGAACTTCTTCCTAATGTTTAGGTAGAATCTCTTTTCCTATAGTTTGAGTCCATTGCTCCGTGTCCTAGTCTCTGGAGCAGCTGAAAACAAGCTTGCTCCTTCCTCAGTATGACACCCCTTCAAATATTTAAACATGGCTATCATGTCCCCTCCTAACTTTCTCTTCTCTGGGCTAAACATGCCCAGCTCCCTAAGCCGTTCCTCATAGGGCATAATGGCTTCCAGACCTCCCAACATCCTTCTCGGTATCTTTCTTGAATTGTTGTGCCCAGAACTGGAAACAATATTCCAGGTGAGGTCTGACCAAAGCAGAATGGAGTGATACTATTACTTCCCTTGATCTAGACACTATTAATGCAGCCTAGAATCGCACTGGCATTTTTTGCTGCTGCATCACACTGCTAACTCATGTTTACCTTGTACTCCACTCTTTCTTTTCTTTGAGGAAATCTACATCATTACATTAATTGCTAATAAACTAAAAATATTATGTTAGTGCCTATAATATAGTTTTTAAACTAAATTATTGGTGTCAAATTATGTAATACAGTAGGCCCCTCTTATCCACTGGGGATTGGTTCGGGGGGGGGGTGGATTCTGAAAACCATGAATAATAGTGAACACCATTGAAAATAATGGGACTTCTGGTTTAAAATACCATAGAGTTGCCTTGGAGGGCCTAGAAAACCACTAGGGAGGACACATTTACTAGGAAGACTCTAGGGTAGGTGTGCTGTTCTGTGTTCCATGGATAATGAATCCATGGATACGGGGGCCCTACTGTGATCTGAACATCCTGTACGGTGAATAGGTTGGGTTACATTGACCTGAGATAAACATATGGGGGTCCCAAAATAAAGCACTGCAGGGGGCCCCAAAATTCCTTAAACCGGCCCTGCTCGCAGGGAGCCCATCGGGAGTTGTGAAAGCACAGAGGTTTGGCTGGCAATGCTCTCCCCAGCCAGCCAGCCAGCCAGCCAGCAAAACCTCCGAGTTTCCCCTGGCAAAGAAAGGAGCCCTTTGCCAGGGGAAACTCGGAAGTTTGGCTGGCTGGGTGGGGAGAGCGTTGCCAGCCAAACCTCTGTGCTTTTAGAAAGGCTCCTCACACTTGAGCTCCATAAATTCTCCTTTCTTTGCACAACCAGTTCCTACAGCTTGTTCCCATGCTGTCTGATTGATATGTTTCTTTTCATAGTGGGAGTGGTTCAGGATAGCATAGGAATGGTCCTGTCTCACCACATCCTACCTTCTTTCTTTCATCCCATCCTGACATCACAGTGCCTTGCAAATATAGAGCAATGACATCATTTTGCCACCAGGTGGAGCACCACATTGCAGACAATATTTATGTATTCATTTAGTTAGTTATATAGTGCTCTTAGACATCACACAGCATCATAAGCTGTTTTGCTGCCCAAAATATCTTCTCTGACAGCAGAAAAGTACTACAAGGTGAAGTGATGAGTCCCAAGAAGAAGGGTGGGCTCTACAGCTGGAAACATTGTAGCATGCTAACCTCTGGCAAGATCTGTGTAACAGCCCCTGGAAAATCATGCAGTTTGCACAATAATGTAAAAAAGGAAAGGAATAACAGGGGTGTTCTAGAGAAGTGTAAAAGTTTAAAACTTGGGATCCTGATTTCGGACTTTTTCGGATGTCTCAAATACAATGCAAGCAGCCTCGTCGCGTTGCGAGGCTGCTGCGCTGCAGGGCATCCCTTTCGGATGATGCTCTCCCCTGCCGGTACTGTTGCGGTACCACAGGGACATTTGAGCATTATATTTTGCCAATTTTTACTCACGAAAGTTGATCGTGATTAAAAACCGGTGAAATATAACGCTCAAATGTCCCCGCGGTACCGCAACAGTACCGGCAGGGGAGAGCGTCATCCGAAAGGGACGCCCTGCAGCGCAGCAGCCTCGCAATGCTACAAGGCTGCTTGCGTTGTATTTGAGACATCCGAAAAAGTCCTTCCAGTCCCACAAAATACGGACTATGCATACATGCAGTGGGATGCCATAATAACACATGGGGATAACAGAGCCTCACAAAATGCATCAATGAATCCCATTGTCATGCTCATGGAAGAACAATGGACTGTGTGCATGTTTGCTTTGTGAAGTGATTTAGTGTATTTAATAATTGGTTGCATACATTGCTCTTCCAGCTACAGGAGGTGGGCATTTATAACCTACCATGGCCTGCAGGGGCATTCAATGCAGTGGTAGTGTTGGTCCCTTTCAGAAGCAATCTAATTAATCCCCAAAGGTGGCGGGGGTGGAAGGTGGGGGTTAGGTATGGAAACAACAGAGTGGACTTTGTTGTACTGGGAAACACAAATACACCAGAAAGCAACTGTAGTCAATTTAGATAGTTTGTTTTATTGAGAAAAAGATGTCAAGAATGTGAAGTCGAAGGCTTTCACGGCCAACATCCATAGATTTTCCTTGGGTTTTTTCCAGGCTGTGAGGCTGTGTTCTGGAATAGTTTCTTTCTGACGTTTCACCTGCATCTGTGGCTGGGATCCTCAGAGAATGGTTGGGTAGGAGTGTGTCTGGGGTTTACATGCTGTGAACCCCTGTCGGGAGGATATGTAAATTTCTGTAACTGAATGGCGAGTTTCTGGGTATTGAAATGCAAGGCTCGTTAGTGTCTGTTTGGCTAACAGTTGGTTGATGGACCATTATCTGCTGGAAATCCCCCTGTCCCTGGGAGGAATTCCTTTGTAAGTGCTGAGGTTTGATTCTATTGTTCTTCAAAACTGGGAGCCAGATTTTTAAGGTTTCTTCTTTCCTGTTGATGTTGTCCAGGTGTTTGTGGATTTCAATAGCTTCTCTGTGCATTCTGATGTGATAGTTGTTGGCCTTGTCTAGAATTTCTGTGTTTTTAAATAGCATTTTGTGTCCAGGTTGGTTTATCACATATTCTGCTACTGCTGATTTTTCTGGCTGGCCATGCAGCTGTGGACAAGTTTACATAGGGACCACTAAACACAATGTGCAAACACGAATCAAGGAACATGAGAGATACTGCAGACTGGGCCAGCCAGAAAAATCAGCAGTAGCAGAACATGTGATAAACCAAATGCTATTTAAAAACACAGAAATTCTGGACCAGGCCAACAACTATCATGTCAGAATGCACAGAGAAGCTATTGAAATCCACAAACACCTGGACAACTTCAACAGGAAAGAAGAAACCTTAAAAGTAAACAAATCTGGCTCCCAATTTTGAAGAACAATAGAATCAAAACTCAACACTTACAAAGGAATTCCACCTAGGAACAGGGGGAGTTCCAGCAGTTAATGGCCCATCAACCAATCATTAGCCAAACAGACACTAATGAGCCTTGCATTTCTATACCCAGAAACTAACCATTCAGTTGCAGAAATTTACATATACTCCCCAACAGGGGTTCACAGCATATAAACTCCACATACACTCCTACCCAACCATTCTCTGAAGATGCCAGCCACAGATGCAGGCAAAACGTCAAAAAGAAACTATTCCAGAGCACGGCCTCACTGCCCAGAAAAAACCCAAGGAAAAAAGATGTCAAGAATGGCTGCTGGTTTGTTCATAAGAGGGTGTGTGTTGTGTGCAGTGGCGGCACTAGAGAAGTGTGGAGAGGCCAAACTGCACCAAGTGACACCAACCTTAGTGGCACCACAGATTGTGTCAACTGAACCTACGAATGTATGAAGAAGCACTATGGAAGTACACCATGAAACTGTATATTTGCCTTTTGTTCATTCCAGATGAGATCAGATGTGGCCATTGTGGCACTGGGCCTTAGTTATGTCTACACTATAATATAAAGATTATTTCAATTTTGAAAATCACATGTTCAATATTTTAATTTAAAGTATATATTATGTCATATTGTTTATACTATAATTTAAAGCAATAATTAGCTATTAAAAATAAATAATCACCAATAACGAAATTAATTTTTTTGGTAATATTATAATATAGAAAAAAAATAAACTATTTTCACAGTTTATGTAAGATCATATGTGTTCCCATTCTCCACTGTTCATGGGTTCACTGACAGACCTCCTAAACTCTCAGCTAGTCATTGGTATGTACTTGGTTACCTATGCTACAGGTTGGTCATCACCTGCTGGACAAAGCAGTGATGTGGAAACTAGCAGATGTATGACAATTAAAGAAATCTGAATATAAAGCATACATGTTTCTGTACTCTCTTGCTTAGAAGAGCTCAGCAGCTGTTGTTGCTCTGATTGAAGATAGCTTAATGTAATTTCTTTTTCATTCTAGCAATACTAGCAGAATATGTGTAACATACTCTTTGTCTTAGAAGTCTAAAGTCTGGGTGTGCACCTGCAGAGTGGTGGAGGCATTTCCCCTCTCACACACACACCAGGCTGCACTTCTGGTCATCATGTCATCTCCATTTCTGGGTAGCAGCTTAAATACTGCTGAACTGCAGAATTTTGGTGGGTTTGGGAGGTTGTGGGTGGTAGTGGGGTCCAACAGGACCCAATCTTTTTTTCCCTTCCTTTCTTTTTTTTTCTTTCCTTTTTTCTTTTACTTTTGGGGTGGTTTTTACTTTGGCAAATATTTCAGCTGAAGGAAAATTTAAAACGGGGACTGGAGCACTTTCAGATAGTGAAAAATTTTCCAACCTCCGGTCTAAATGACCTCTGCTGTGCTTAGAGGATAAACATGGCAAAGAAAATAAGCGTGGATTTGAATGGCTAATTATTGACTATATTGGTCTGAATGGGGGATAACAGTGTTCCAGCTGCCCCCAAGGGTTGTACCTGCAGAAATACTTCTTAGAAAAACATCTTAGAATAATCTTTGGTCCACACTGTTGAAAAATCAAATCAGATATATAACACAGTCCAGTTCTGGAGTATGACTTCTAGACAAATCTGCTCAACTGCTCATCTGTCTTTGGCTACATGGAGAGAACTGGACTGTGTATGTCTCTATTTTAATTTTTCAACAGAGTGGACCAGGAATTATTTTAAAATTTTATCCCTTACTACCATAGAAACCAAAGGGCCAGTCCCTAACAGACAGTTGTCTGCCATCTGCTGTAGTGTTGGCTGTGCATGAAGAGGAATGGCCAACCGTACATATTCCATAACCAAAATAGCACTGCTTTCTCTTGCTTCTGGAGGGCAAGAGTACAGTGCAGCTGCTTTATGTGTGGCTGCATAAAATAATGTGAGGTGCCAGATTGGAGGATACAGTTTCTCTCCAATCTGACATCAGTGCTAGTTCAAAATCCTGTGAGCACTACCAAATTTTTTCTAATTGCAAAGAATTGGAGGGGAAAAGGCAAAAAACTGAGAGGATGAAGGGAAGGATAGAAAAATAGGAGAAAGAGAAGGGGGAAAAATAATCTTCCTTTAGAATACTTGAACACAACGGCCCCTGTACAACTGAGGAGCTGATAACCCCCTCCCTAGATTATAACTGTGAGCTGTATGGTATATTAGGGATAATATATCCTTGGAAAATGTCTACTCAATTTTGCCATTTAACTTTATTCAAATATCTGCTGTAATAGTTAAGCAGTATTAGTTGTAGCTGCTGTAACAGTTAAATCATAGTGCAAATATATGTGGCTGATGCAGTGGTGGTAGGATTGCATGCTCCTATCAGGCAAGATGGTTGTGATGGCAGCACTACTGTTGGTAGGGTCTCCAATGTCAGACAGGCTTTTTCGGAGGAGCCAGACTAAATGTGGCAAACAGCTACTGGGCAGCAGCAGTTGTGTGTGTGTGTGTTTGTGTGTGTGACACTGGTGCAGGGTCTTTCAGAGACAATGGTAGTGACACCACAGCTAACGTTTGTTAGTTCTGTGCAGAAGGAAGCACAGTAACCCCCCTTTGAATGTCTTTTACTAGGAAAACCCTATGATGAGACCATTCAAAATGAAACAAGACAGCTACTGGGCAGCAGTAGAAGATGAAACTCCCAGATAGGATGACATTTAGTGAGCTACTGGAGTACAGCAGCGGACAACTACGAGTAGCACTGTAGCTAATGACGCAACTAGACTCAAGCCAAAAGGACATTCAGCTGTTGAGGGGTACTCAAAAATGAAAAGAAAGTTCAAAGCTTCACAACACATATTATAGGAACATAGAAGGTGAGAAGCATGAAACAGGAGAAGCTAGACATAGTAAAACAAGAGCAAGCTAAAGTGGACAGGAATAGGACATTTTCAGCCAAATAATTGCAGTGTTTTACTCAGGAAATGAAACTCTAAGAAGAAATGGGGTGGGATTAATAATGCGGAGAGAGGTAACAAAAGGAGTCAAGGGATATTTGATTATCCTAATGCATAGCCTGTACTCAGGACAAGAGGCCACCATTAGGGCAGAATATGGCGAAATAGAGTGGTTTCCAATTGGCAACAAGCTTAGGCCAGGCTGCATTTTATTACCCTTTCTGTTTAACTTGTATGCTGAATGTATCATATGCAAAGCTGGATTAGACTCTGAGGAAGGAGGTGTGAAAACTGAAGAAAGGAACAGCAACAATTTAAGTTACAGTAGCACCCCTGCAGTCATGGGGATTGGTTCCGGGCCCTCCTGCGGATGGTGAATTCCATGGATAATAGCAAACGGCATCCCAGGGGCGTGATCTTTGGGACAAAGAGAAGAGGGAGGGAGATGTCTCCTTCTCTCCCTTCGCCCCCTTTGCCTCGCATCATCATTTTGGCCCACATCGCCATTTCTCTCCTCCTCCCCACCCCCCCCCCGCTGTCACCATCCGTGGATAATTGAATCTTCAAGTGGTGAATCAGCAAATGCTGAGGTGCTACTGTATGCAGAAAATAGCAAAGACTTGGAAAGAAAATTGGGCTGAATGGGAATCAGATGCCCCACCAGTCCCGGGGCACAGGAAAGAAGCCTACCGCGTTCTCATGGAAACCTGAATGGACACATGTACGCAAATATTGTCATCCCAACCAAAAAAGGAAAATTTCCCACCCACCCCCATTACTGCAGCTGAGGGAACCACTCACGAAAGGAAAATGGCCACCTCTTTGAGCAGCTGCCCCCAAGTTGTGTGCATATGCTCCATGCTTGGAAATAAAGAGCCCAGCCATCAACACATCATGGAAAATCATAATGGGAAGGGAAATGACCACATTTCCCCACTGTCCCCGACTCTTCTCCTGGCGAATCACACACAACCCAAAGTGGGATAAGATTGTTCAACCTCGCCATTATCACAGCAAAGAAAATCACACTGAGGAGTAGTTTATTCCCCCAATTGTCCCAGATGGCGTAATGTGAGAAAATGAAGGGAGGAAAAGGTTCTGCCCCACCATCACCGTACCAAAGGAAATTGTATGGAAGGAAGAGGGCAACATCGCCCTCTATTGTTCCCTGCATTTCTATGTGTGACAAAATGAGGGAAGAGAAGTTCCAACCCCACCATTGCCACAGAACAGAAATTCACATTTGCAAGGAGAAAAGGGATGAATGGGGATTTACTGCCCCACCAATCCCAGGGGAAGACAAAGAAGGCTACCACTTACTCGTGGAAACAGAAATGAACAAATATGCACAATTATTGTCAGCCCAAACCAAAAAAGGCAAATTTCAAGCTGCACCATTACCATGGCACATGAAGTCATGAGGGGAAGCGGAAAGGAAGCATGTCCCCCCTCCTGGTTCTTTCCCAGCTGATTCATGTGCTACCAAAAATGGGATAAGATTGTCCCTTTACTACATTTACTGCAACTCAGAAGATCACGTATAGGGGGAGTTCAACCCCCCCCCATGCAGGATTGCTTAATATGTGAAAATAAATAGAGGGAAATTTCCCACCCCACCATCACCATGGCAAGGACAATCATGTTTGGAAGGAAAAAGACAACTTTTACCTCTCCATTGTGCCCAGCATTGCCATGTGTGACAAAATGAGGGAAGGAAAATTTCCAGTCCCACCATTGGCGCTGCATGATAAATCACACTTGGAAGGGAAATGGCTGCATGTTCAAGCATCCCCAAACCAACCCTGAATCATGCCCACTGAAAAGAAAGGTGTCAATTGAAATTTCCCATCCCACCATTCCCTGCTCACAGAAATAAACCTGCCACCTGCTCGCAGAAAAAGAAATGAACGCATGTGCACTTTTATTGTCAACCATTTTAGGGCTGCAGTTACCAGAGCACAGAATTAGAGGCGGAAGGTAATGAAATCAAAAAGGGCCTGACCCTTACTCAGTTGATGTCCATGCAAATGATGTGTAAGTAAGGGGAAGAAAGGAAAAGATCTTGGCCTGCCACACCTGTGAAGCAGAGATAGAGGCATTCATACGAGTGCATCTATTGTAAATATAAAACACGCTGTGCAATCTGCCCCTGCCATATGGAAAAATATAATTAGAAAACATTTCCTACTTTCTTGCATCCCAAACAGGAGAGGCAATTAGGGTCCTGCATTGCATCCACCACTTGTACCATTTCAACAGGCGGAGGGATGGTTTGGCACAGGTGGGCACATGTCCCATGGGCACACCATGAAACACCACGCTTCTTGCCACGAGCTTCAGATGGATGGTACCATCCCCTCTGAAAATGGCATGTAGCTCAGCAAAAAAAGGCCATGATAGCTGCTCCATTCCCGCTCCTGGAGTTGTGGTCAACCACTTCATGGTAATGTTGTTGGAGAGTTTAACTCTTCATCCAGCACTCCTCTGCAGTTCTATCACATCCTTTGAGCTGCATGTCTGTGGCAATTAGCTCAAATAAATCAATGGTTCCCTTTCAGGAAAGGCTTTTGGAAATGGCCCCTTGAGGAATGCATATGGGCATTCAAAAAGTGCAGGCAGGGCATCTATCCCTGCCCCTTGGCCCTCTCTTGCCCACCTCTATTTCTGGTTCTCCAGCAATGCGCAACATTCAGCAACGGTTTGCCTTGATGATCAAAATGCGCATCACAACACTACTTTTTTTTAAGTCATGGAAAATAGCGAATGCTTTTGTTGTGCTCTTCCTGGGGATCTCTCACCCTTACTTCCAAATATTCTTGCCCTGGTTCCATCAGGACAAATTGCATTCTCCTCTAATTGTTTGAGGATTCTTTTCACCATCTAGACAACCCCTTGGAATGACTACTACAGAAGGTCAAGGAAGAAAGTGGAAAGGCAGGTTTACAGCTGAACAAAAATAGTGACCACAGATGATTTACATAATTTTAAAGTATACAATAAAGACATTGAGATAGTGAAAGATATCTCCTACCTTGGCTCAGTAATTAATCAAAATGGGAATTGCAGTCAAGAAATCAGTAGAAGATTGAGGAGCTTATCAGACAGGAATGCAAAAAAGCATTCCACCTTTCCTGTCCCACAATCTCCAACTCTGTCCCTGTCCTGGCACAGAAAGGGTAGGGAATCATTTGAATGTGGTGCTGACAGAGATTCCTATGGATGCTGTGGACTATTAAAAAGACAAATAAATGGGTCCTAGAACAAATCAAGGCTGAACTCCCCTAGAAGCCAATGTCTAAACTGAGGCTGTCATATTTTGGATGCATCATGAGACAACATGACACATTAGATAAGAGAATAATGCAAAGTGGAAGGCAATAGGAAAAAAGGAAGACTATGTCACAGATGGATTGGCTCAGTAAGGAAGTTATGGCCCTGAGTTTGGAAGATCTAGGAGAGTTGTTACTCATAGAATCATAGAGTTGGAAGAGACCTCAAGGGACATCCAGTCCAACCCTCTGCCATGCAGGAATACACAATCAAATCATTCCTGACAGATGGCCATCCAGCCTTTGTTTAAAAACCTCCAAAGAAGGAGACTCCACCACACTACAAGGCAGTGTATTCCACTTCCAAACAGCTCTTACTGTCAGGAGGTTCTTCCTAATGTTTAGGTGGGATCTCTTTTCCTGTAGTTTGAACCCATTGCTCCGTGTCCTAGTCTCTGGAGCAGCAGAAAACAAGCCTGCTCCATCCTCAGTATCACATTCCTTCAAGTATTTAAACATGGCTATCATGTCCCCTCTCAACCTTCTCTTCTCCAGACTAAACATGCCCAGCTCCCCAAGCCACTCCTCATAGGGCATGGCCTCCAGACCACCCAACATACTGGTCGCCTTCCTCTCGGCACGTTCCAGCTTCTCAATATCCTTCCTGAATTGTGGTGCCCAGAACTGGACACAGTACTCCAAGAGAGGTCTGACCAAAGCAGAATACAGTGGCACTATTACTTCCCTTGATCTAGACACTATACTCCTATTAATGTAGCCTAGAATTGCATTGGCTTTTTTAGCTGCTGCGTCACACTGCTGATTCATGTTCAGCTTGTAGTCCACTAAGACTCCTAGATCCTTTTCTCATGTACTCCCCTCAAGCCAGGTGTCACCCATCCTATATTTCTGCATTTCATTTTTACTGCCCAAGTGTAGTATCCTACATTTCTCCCTGTTGAAATTCATTTTGTTAATTTTGGCCCAGCTTTCTAATCTGTTGAGGTCATTTGGATTCTGATCCTATCCTCTGGGGTATTAGCTACCCCTCCTAATTTAGTGTCATCTGCAAACTTGATAAGCATACCCTCTATTCCCTCATCCAAGTCATTGATAAAGATGTTGAATAGCACTGGGCCCAGGACACAACCCTGTGGCACCCCACTAGTTACGTCTCTCCAGGATGAAGAGGAGCCATTGGTGACTACCCTTTGGCGGTTTCTCATTCAGAGGATCATCATAAATCAAAGCCAACTTGACTGTACATACAAGTAAGCCATCTCTCTTGGATGTTGTAGTTATGGACTGCCTGCGTTCCCAGGGGTTGGACTAGATGGTCTTGGAGAACCCTTCCAAGCTTATGATTATAGCTTCAAGAAGAACAGCAGATCTAGGATTTAATTAATTAATTAATTAATATTCCACTTCTCTCATATGGGACCGAAAGCCTTAAAAAGCAAACAAAATATCTAATTTTCATTTTACACAAGTCCAGGCTTTTAAAGACAAATCTGTTCCACAAACACTTGGGAGATTTTCAGACCGCGTTTTACCGTGGCTCATGCGGGAGGAGCTTCCGGGAGAGGGACGGCGGTCTTGCGCGGCAGAGGGTTGTTTTCGGATGCCGCCGTCCCTCTCCCGAAACCATCCGTGTCACTTCCGTGAAGCTTCGGAAGCCGCAGGCCATATTTTAATCATGGAGGTTGCCCGTGATTAAAATATGGCGCTGAGGCTTCCAAAGCTTCACGGAAGTGACACAGATGGTTTCGGGAGAGGGAGGGCGGCGTCCAAAAATGACCCTCTGCCGCGCAAGACTGCCGTCCCTCTCCCGGAAGCTCCTCCCGCATGAGCCACAGTAAAACGCGGTCTGAAAATCTCCTTGGAGCAGTATGCTGAAAAGAATTCAGCTGGAAACAAAGCATATGAAAAAAAGAGGGGGGGGGGAGGAAGGAACAGCACCAATATTTATCCAACAGGAAAGTTGTTACGGCTATCTGTAACGAAGGCATTTTGTCACTTGCTAAATTTTTGAAACACTGCTTTGAAGCTGAATGCTGATTTGTTGCTCATCTTGCAACCTTCAGTAAACTTGGAAACAGTTTATAAAGTGCTAGCTACCGATCTCAGCCTGGTAAAACTTTCACTAGAGTATAATGGAATACTTCCGCTTGACAACATTGATAATGTTCACAAGGTGACAAGAAGAAGCCCTTATCAGCCAGAATGTCAGTGAGTAATATCTAGAGCACTGCTTGTGTTTCTAAAATAATCAGTGAAGGCCCTGACATAAACCACACGGCAGACTTTGATCTCATATAATAAGCATTAGGAGAATGGAATTTCCCACAATCACACCATTTCTTATAGGGTGAACAAAAGATAGCCACATATATGAAATTAAGTGGGAGAGCACTCTAGGTTGTCATAGTCATCATCATAGTAATTTATTATTTAAGCATAGGTCCTAGTAACAGTAGACACATAGCCTGGGAAACAAAGAATCTCATAATTCTTTCTATGCACCCATAGTGACTGTTCTGTTCTATAACTGGGTGTCATACCAGGCCTCCCCAAGACTTACTTTGGTGCTAAATGCTGACACACATTACTCCTATAAGGTAAGCATTATTGGTGGTAAAAGATGGACCAGAGAATTATTCCAGCCCCTTTCAGTGATGGGGGTCCTGCATCTCTTTGCAGCTAATGGTAGAACTGAGCCTCTAAATAACTAGTTCTACTCCATCTATCCCCAACCAGCAACCCAATTCTCCTTAGCTGGCTAAAAGGGGAGCCCCTGGACTGGTGTGCACGTGCGTGCATGCGCGTGTGCACACACACATACACACACACACACAGACCCCAGAGCAAGGAAGAGGGACTCCGAAGGGTTGTATAGTGCAGAAGCAAATAAAGAAAACTGAAGTAAGGAACCATGACCTATACCCTCCCACCTGCCCCCAGCTATAAGAACTGTGCAAGCATGTTAGTAACAGAGGAAAATTCACTCCCCTGGTCCATTCTTAGCCTTTATGTATTTTCCCAGCCTTAGACTGTCAAGCTTAATGAAAAAAGATTCACTGGTACAAATTAACCTTTTCTGGATAGCCGGGTAGCTGTTCACATTTGGTCATGATGCCAACAAGGGTTCTAAAATGCATCTGCCTCATGGCAGAGGCCCAAATCACTGCTGTGGCTTTGAGTTCCTATCTCTTGAACATCACTTTTACACAGCCACTATGATTTGCCAAGACTCTTTTGAAATTGGGAGGAGCAAAACATTCCATTGTTTCTCTAAGAGGTGGGGTGCTTTAGAGACCCATCCTTGATGCCAAAATCTATCTGGTGAAATTATTAGCTCAAACAGAAGCCTGAAAGAGGCAGGTAACTTTGGGATCCTTTCACCTATGTATACCAGTACTAACTGTAGAGAGTACTCCAGTTTAAAGTGAAATAAGGTATTTTTATTGAAAATATCATAAAGTGAACTCACACCTACAATACACGTGCCTAAGAATCACACAAGGCTGTTGAGGATTAAGGCAGAAAGACTGGCTGGAGGGAGAGACTCGGGAATATAGGGCAATAGTTACCAGTCTTGAAGAGCAGAGTTTCTTGCAGTGAAGATACTCAGTCGGGCATCTGAGGGTGGTACAGGACATTCCTATCTGGGAGCGCACTAAGAAAGAGAGTGGCTGACCACATAATCCACTGTGGCACACTTTACTATTGTCAGGGGAATAATATTTATTCCCTATTTCATATTCTGAAGAGGTACTCTGGCTAGGACAAAGCCTGGATGGCTTTCCCACGAGATAGACAAAGGGAACCGAAACTCAACTGATTGTGTTAATGGCTGGGAGATAGGAATTGATGGATTTATGACAACCTTGCAAGGTTGGACAGGAAGGGGGGTATAGGAGAAACTTCCATAGGAGTAGATTTGGGAATGGTCACTTAATTGTTTGATTGAATGCTGAGGCACCTAAGGCTGGAAGAAAGGATTAGCACATAACTCCTTAACGGCTGTGTTTACTTCTTCACAATCCTAATATGGGCTTTCTTTCCATAATATTTCTAAGACACATCCTAGGTCATTATGGCCTTCAATTGACCCTTTTGGTTCACCCCAGCCAACCTGAGCCCGAAAAATGTCCAATAATTCCAATTATGAGATATCATAGGGAGGGGGTAGTAGGACATGCTAGCACCATTGGGCATTACTAAAGTACTCAAAGAAATGTTTGGATCCTGATCCAAAATTTTTTCACTTTTGTATGTGGAATAAGTAATGTTGGTGTATATGTGTGTGTGTGTGTGTGTGTGTATAGCAGAGAGCTAATAAGAAAGTACATTACAGTATATGATTCTTAAGCAAGCTAAAATTCTTATTATGATATAAATAATTCCAGTTTTAGCTATCTCTGGGTGTCCTGTGTTGGTTTCCTTAATCTCCTGAGCACACGTTTAACCTTCTGCTATCAAAACATTAAAGGACAAGATTATCTTCTTCAGGGAAACACAGGAACAGGAGGTACCACCCTCCCTTTGTTTGGTGGAGGAGAGTTTGGAAAGTGAACCCAGACCATGGGTGAGAGGGAGGGTCCAGTGAACCTGCATCACTGGCAGTGAAGGAAAGTATAGGGTGGTTCTCTTGAGGCTACTTCCAGAGTCCCCAAGTGAGGAGCAGGGATTGGAAGATGTGGTCAGGTGATAAGGGTGTACCATTGTTGACGTATTTATGGAGCAGAAGGTATAATAACATACCAAGCAAACCGATAGAGGTGACCTGCTGCTCTGGCATCTTGCCATAGGTTGTGTGGCTATATTTGTATGTTTGCACATGTGCATCAGCAAATCCTTGGGTGCAGGGAGGAAGGGAATGCTCCTATTAATGTAATATCAGCCAGAGGGAGATGTAGCACTGGGAGCTGAATGTGGAGGTAAAAGAAAGGCTCAACAGGCATTTGAAACCTATCTTGTGTTTTGGTTCTGCCCCCATTCCCATCCTTCAAGATCTAGGTTGCACTACCAGCCCCCCTCTGGTATGTTGGTACTGCTGCTGAATGCCAGGTGGATCACCAATAGAGCAAACTATTGGAAAATATGAGAGATTTAGTGGATCTCACTAGCATAGCATCTGATGCGCTGGCAGAAGTTAGAAACAGTAACCAACCCACCTACCTCACACATCTAGCAGAGAAAGAAATCAAACTTAGGCTGCATCTACACTGTATGGCATTTGACAGCACTTTAAGTGCTGTAGCTCCATCCCATGGAATCCTGGGATTTGTAGTTTTACAAGGTCTTTAGCTTTCTCTGCCAAAGAGTGCTGGTGCCTCACCAAATTACAAGTCCCAGGATTCTGTAGGGTCGAGCCATGGCAGTTAAAGTGTTGTCAAGCTATTATTTCTGCAGTGTAGATGCAACCTTAGTCTTCTTCATAAAGTATATATAAGTAGTTTTACTCACAATACTTGTACAATACAGGTTCATCTTCTTGAGGAAAGGTAGGAAAAACAGGGGTGCCAGTTAGACAGCAGTTATTGTCGCGGGGCGTCCCGGGACTTCTTGATCCTGTAATCATCCCTCGTTGTTTACATGATTTTTGTCTCTGATTTGGATATCCCAGGAGATCCCGGGATCATTGCATCACGTCCCATGTTATGTCTCCTTTCCCACTATATTCTAATTCTATCCCGTGTGTTTGTTTGTTTGTTTACATGCGTTTATGGTCCTGGGATTCTTTTTAGCTGTCAACCAAGGATGTGATTACTCGTTTTTTCACAACCTCGGTGATATACTTCCTTTAGACTTTCCTGCCACAAGCAATGCTATTGGCTGGCACAAATGTTTGTTCAAGCTTCTGCATCAGTCAGAGGAGGAAGGCGAAGGCAACCCCCCTCTGCACAATTAGATTAAAAAAAACCTGCCCAAGAAATGTTAATATCTATGTAAAATGAGAATGCCAGTACAGACACACAAGCCATTTTAAAAGACAAACCTCAGTTAGTGCTGGAGAGTGTGAGAGAGGTCAAAAGCAGAGTGGACTGGAGCCCCGGGCACGCACGCACACACACAAGCCCAAGCCGAGTATGCTTTCAGCCAGTAAGCCAAGCTGATCAGGAGCCCAGAGGTGTGCAGTTGTCCTGTCTCTTTAAAATGTTAACCCTCTAAGCAGAGGCAGCTGTGGAGTGAATGTTTCAAGCCGAGTGCAGGGGATCGTATGGGGAGGACACACAAGGCATTTTGAAAGACAAACCTTGGTGCAATCGCTGCCCAGATGCTGGCATTTTTTACTGTGCTTTTAAACCCATGATGGAGGGTAAGCTGCCGGGAGCGGGGGTGGATGAATGTGTGATCGTCCACTCAGACACTGGCATTTTTTACTGTGCCTTTAAACCCATGGAGGGGATGCAGGTGGGGGATGAATGGGTGATCGTTCACCCACGATCTCTTTATAATTTACTCTCTCTTTAAAATTTAAACCCAGCATGTAGGGGAGGGACAGGTTAAAGCTGAAGGGTTTGCAGTGTAAAAATACATTGAACAGGGTGATTTAGTGCAGACACACACACAAAAACCTACGTGAAACTGGAATGGGAGCCTTTGTTTTCAGCTGGTGAGGCTGAATCTATTGAACGGGTGACTCACCCCTCCTCTGCTCTATTACCCCGCCCCTGGTCACTTCAATTTCAGGTCATCACCAAGTACTGAGATATCTTGTCCCGGGCTATTTACATTTCCTATTTTCCAAATCCTCCTGTGACTTTTTAAAAAAAAATGCTACAAACAGTGGAATGGAAAGTCCCGCTGGTTGTGGGATAAAAGGTGGCCCCCCTTCCGAAAAGCTCGGAACTGACCCGAAGTATGTGTAAACTACCAGGGTTGGACACAAATTCTTCCCACTACATTTTCATCATGTAAATGGCACCAGGGAGTTCTACATAGTATCAAAAAGCTGGAGCATCTCACACAGGGAAAGCCATTCTCACCAAATGCTTCATGGAGGCAGGCAGGCAGGCAGGAAGAGATAGCAAGTAAGCACATATGACCCCAGAGAACAAAGGAATGCCTATGTGATCCAGGAAGAGAGTGGATGTGAACAAACACAAACAAAAACGAAGTAACAATAAACTCACACTGTGCCTAAACTTCTAGAGTGACATGCAATCACTAACTGTAAGTATAAGCATGCCAAGGTTGCTAAACTCCAACACAAACAGCATCCATGACTTGGGTGTGGATAAAAGAGATGAATTGGTATGGATTACAGAGGCCTGGGTGGACCTGTCCCAGCTTTGTTTATCTAGCTACTTAGTATAGCACCAACCTAGACTAGAGGGTTGGAGGAGGAGTTGGTGTCATGTATAAGGATTCTATCTCCCTCTGAGGAAACCCATCCTCATGAATGCCAGTGTAGTGGTCCTGTAGCTTGTGCTGGGCCAAAGAGACAGAATAGGAAAGCTGCTGCTGCACTAACCATGCAGCTGCCCAGCAGCCTTCTTGCCTTAGCTGGCTGAGGTCGGTATGGATGACTGTGATTTTGGGGGACTCCATGTCCTCATGGAACATCATGACTACCATTGCAACCATGGGGTGGTCATCGTACATTCCGATGTACTGACCCAATGTACATGGTAGGACATACTCTTGACATAAGGCCCTATCACATTACATAATTATAGTGCTATGATTCCATGTTAATAGCCATTATTCCACCCAATGGAATCTTAGGGTTTGCAGTTTAGGGAGGAGCATTTACAATTCTCCGCCAGGGAGCTCCTCTGGTGCCTCAACATATTACAAACTCCAGGATTCCATGGGATGCAGCTATGGCAGCTAAAGTGGAATCATAGTGTTAAAACTGTGTAGTGTGAAGGGACCCTTGAGTTTTGCTTTTGTTTGTGGGGTTTTTTGTCTCTTTGTGTGTGTGTACACATATGTGCACCTGTGTGTGTGGTTGGATTCTCAACAACCTCATTGTCCTGGTCAGAACGTCTCCTTGTGAAGTTTGGCTTAGTGGTAACAGAGTTTTCCTGTAGAAGTGAGAGGCAGATTAAGCTGGTCTGTCCCAGAGACAAATGAAATCTGAAAGTTTCCTGAATACTCTGGGGGATTTTCTGGCAAACAGCACTAGTGATTCTGTGGAATAGTGAGACAGAAAGGGCAACTGTTTACAGGTGCTGGGTGAAGGCTAGAGATCAGGTGGTGTACTTATCAAACTAATTGCAACTGAAGATTAGCAAGGACTCTGTTGTGTATATTATACAACAGTGAGGCTGGCAAAAAAAAACCCACAACAAATTTATTATACCTCATCCTCAACTTGCTGCCTGGTGGAGCTATTCTAAGTGGTGTCTATTGAAATCAGGCTCTGAGAGACCAGGAGTTGAACCTTCAGTTGCCTGCTGTAATAAATTTGCTAGGCATTTCAAGGAGAAATTTACCTGTATTCACTCAGAACTTAATGCCAGAGTTATTGTAGAGCCTGTGGAAGTGTCCAGAGCCCCGTGTAATTGATTTCCTGGGATCTGTTTCACCTGTTGTGGCCTGATAATGTGGAGAAGTTGCTTGAAGCAGTTCAACCCGCCTAGGTAAGCTTGACTGTTGCCCATCTTGGCTGATAAAATCTAGCAGAGACGGATTCACAGGTGGGTTGAGGAGGTGGTAAATACCTCATTATGTCAGTGAGAAGTGCCTGCTGCCTTGAAGTAGACTGTAATACAACCAGTCCTAAAGAGGACCTTCTTGGATCCTGAGGTATATGTGAACTATTGCCTTATTGTTAATATCCTCTTTTGGGGCAAGAGGCTTGAGCATATGGTGGCTGGGCACCTTCAGGAGTTTTTGGAGGAAACAGATTATTTTGACCCTCGAAGACTAATAGACCCAATTGGTTTCCAGAAAGCCCTAGAGGGTTTAATGGTTGGTAATGCCAGTGATTCTGTCGAGGCTTTGGTCAGCATCTGAACACTGATCTTGCCAAGGCTATCGACACAATCGCTCCCAAGCATCCTTTCCAGCCCACCTCTAATCATAAGCCCTGGTACACAGAGGAGCTTAGGAGGATGAAGCGAACTGGACAACAGCTAGAGTGCAAGTGGTGGAAGACTTGACTCTTATCTGACAGAACTCACCATAGGAAGCAACTTGATTCCTATCGGGAGGCAATACATGCAGCACAGAGATCCTTCTGCTCTGCATGTATTGTGTCTGCAGAGTCCCGTCCAGCAGAGTTGTTTAAGGTGGTGGGGGAGTTGACGCAGGCTCCTTCTGCGCCAAACCCCCTACTTAACCCGACGACAGCCTGCTGCAATGCATTTAACATCCACTTTGCAGATAAAACCTCTTGGATAAGAGCCAACTTGGACACCAATGTTCTGACAGAATCCATAGATGAGGCATCCAACAACTCTGCTGATGGCATTTTACTGGATCAGTTTCAATTGGTGAGTATCGATGATGTGGACAAGCTCCTTGGAAGAGTAAGGAAGACGACTTGCCCTCTTGATCCCTGTCCATCTTGGTTGGTTGTCCGGGGGGGGACGCATTGAGAGTATTCCTACAGACAGGGCTGGCTTAACCGGTCTGCCAAATCAGCATTTGCGGCGGGGGGCACCCAGCCAGGGGCCCCCACCCACCCACCCACCCCACCTGTCCTAACTCTCCTCGTGCAAAAATCTCCTGCTGGGTCTCCCAAATAGAAAACGGAGCTTTCTTTGTGTGGCTGGCTGTGGAGGGAGTTTGATGCTCACTCGCCCCCTCCTGCCAAAATCATTGTCAAAAGGCAAACCAGACAGCCAGGCGCGCGTCGGAGAGGTTGAGTGTGTGAGAGAGAGGGAGGAGGAGGCATCTCTTTCCTCTCTCTTCAGAAAGGGCTTCTTTCTTTCTTTAGCTCTCCCTTCTTTCTCACTTTTTATCCCCCGTCTCTCTCTCCCTCCCTTCCTTCCTTCTTTCTTTCTGACTTTCTCTCTCTCTCTCTCTCTTCTTTCTTTCCTTTCCTTTCCTTCCACATAGATCCCCTCCATCCCTCTTTCCACCTGCTCTTAACATGCCTGTTTTCTCTCCCCTCCCTTTCCCCCTTGGCCTTCTTCAGCTTCCTCTCCTTGCTGCCAACTGAGTTCAGCCTGCAAAAGGAATTTGTGTGTTTGCCCATGTGCCTTCAAGTCATTTCTGACTAAGGCAAACCTACCATGGGGTTTTCTAGGCAAGGTTTGTTCAAAGGGGGTGAGCCTTTGGCTACCTTTGAAGCTGAGAGAGTGTGACTTGCCCAAGGTCACCCAGTGGGTATTAATGACTGAGTAAGGATTCAAACCCTGATCTTCACAGTCATAGTGCAATGCTGAAATTCTACAGCACTCTAGCTCTGAATATAAAGAACATAAATAAAAAATTGGGTGCCGTTTACACGATGAAAATGTAGTGGGAAGAATTCGTCTCGATCCCTGGCAGTTTACACGTACATCGGGTCGGGTACGTGATTTTCGGAAGGGGGGGCACCTTTTATCCCTCAACCTGCGGGACTTCCAGTCCCGCGGTTTGTGCCAGTTTTTTAAAAAGTCACTGGAGGATTCAGAAAATCGGAAATGTAAACAGCGTGGGACAAAAAGTCTCGGTACTGGGATGACCGGAAATGGTGACTGGGGGTGGGCTTAAAGATCAGCGACCAGAAAAGGAGGGGTCAGTCACCCGTTCAACAGATCCAGCCTCACCAGCCGAAAACAAAGGCATCCCTTCCAGCTGCACGAAGGTTGATGCGTGTGTGCGCACGCGCGTGTGTACTCAATCACCTTTTTAAATGGATTTCTACACTGCAAACCCTTTAGCTTTACCTTTTCCTCTACTGCATGTTACAGAGAGATCGTGGTGGGCAGAGGGTCGCCCATTCATCCCCTGCCTTGGTCACCTCCCTGGGTCTGAACGGGCACAGTAAAATATTCCAGCCTCTGAGCGAATGAACAAACTTTAATTCCCCCTCTCTGCGTCTCTGTCTTTCAAAATGCCTGTCTGTAGCTGGCTTGAAACCTGAACTTTGCAGCTAAATCTCTGCTGTAAGGGTTAATATTTTAAAGAGGCAAGGGGAAACCCAAGCGGCTTGATTTCAAAAGGAAAGCACTCAGCTTGATTTCAAATGGAAAGCACTTGTTCGTTCCTGCGTCTGAGCGAAAGATCTCAGTCTGGATCTTTCAAAATGCTTTCTGCCTCTTCTTAAAGGGTTAACATTTTAAAGAAGCAAGGGGAATACCAAACCTCTGCCCCCCCTCTCCCCCCCCAGCCAGCCAATAGCATCGCTCGTGGCGCAGAACTCTAAAGGAAGTGCGTCATCGAGGTTGTGAAAACACGAGTAATCGCATCCTTGATTGACAGCCAAAATAAATAAATAAATAAAACCTAAAAAAACCATGGAACTTTGGACGTGTAAATATCAGTCATGGGACCATCCGGGATATCCAGATCAGTGACATAAATCGTATAAACAGCGAGGGACGGATTCGTGATCACAAAGTCACAGTAAGCACCGCGACAATTTTTGTCATGTAACTGGCACCTTGGAGTAATATTACTGGGAACAATGGTTTTATTGTTGTCACTAAAACACACCAGTATCCCATTAGTGTTATGTGAGAGCCTTTGGGTAGAGCAGTGGTTCTTAACCTTTTCTTTACCAGGAACCCCCTTTAAATATATTTTGTTGTCCCAAGACTTAACTCAAGATTTAAAACCCTAATAATATTAATAATAATAGCTAATAATAATAGCTAACAACAACAACAACAACAACACAATTACACCATCCATTAAACTTTTCCTCAGAGGCACTCTTGCTTCTTCCTGCAAGTTTGTGGCTGGAGTAGATTGAATGGCAATGTGTAGGCCAAGCCAGCCAGCCAGCCTTTGCCTTGGTTCCTGTCACATGGCTGCTCCACTACAGGGAGGAGGTGGGCCAAGCAGCCTTCAAGCCTTTGTGGATCCCCTGTGAGGACATTTTGGACCCCAGGTTAAGAACCACTGGGCTAGAGAATGCTGGAAAAGGAACAATGCAACCAGACCTTGAGAAGGGCGCTGGCAGGAGGATTCTGGGAGGTGTAATCCAAGAGTAACTTTCCCAGGCTCTGAAAGCAGCCTAGAATCATAGGGCTGGAAGGGAGCCCAACAGCCATCCCATCCAATCGGATTCTGTCTTACAGGAACACACCATCAAAGCCCTCACGACAGATGGCTATCCAGCCTCTGTTTTAAAACCTCCAAAGAAGAAGACTCTACCACACTCCAAGGCAGTGTAATTCCACTTCCAAACAGCTCTTCCTGTCAGGAGGTTCTTCCTAATATTCAGGTAGAATCTCTTTTCCTGTAGCTTGCATCCATTGCTCCATGTTCCAATCTCTGGAGCAGCAGAAAACAAGCCTGCTCCATCCTCAGTATGACATCCCTTCAAATATTTAAACAGGGCTATCATGTCACCTCTCAATCTTCTCTTCTCCAGGCTAAGCATACTCAGCTCAAGCCGCTCCTCATAGGGCATCAAGGCTTCCAGACCTCCCACCATCCTTCTCAGTATCTTTCTTGAATTGTTGTGCCCAGAACTGGAAACAATATTCCAGGTGAGGTCTAACCAGAGCAGCATACAGTGGCAATATTACTTCCCTTGATCTAGGCACTGTATTCCTATTAATGCAGCCTAGAATCACATTGGCATTTTTGCTGCTGCATCACACTGCTAACTCATGTTTAGCTTGCAGTCCATGCTTTTTTTTTTTTTTTGAGGAAATCTACACCATTACGTTAATTGCTAATTAACAAAAAATATTTTGTTAGTGCCTATAATATAGTTTTTAAACTAAATTATTGGTGCCAAATTATGTAATACAGTAGGCTCCCCTTATCCACTGGGGATTGGTTCTGTGCAGGCATGGATTCTGAAAGCTGTGGATAATAGTGAACGTCATTGAAAATAATGGGACTTCTGGGTTAAAATACCATAGAGTTGCCTTGGAGGGCCTAGAAAATGGCTAGGGAGGACACATTTTCTAGGAAGACTCTATGGTAGGTGTGCTGTTTTGTGTCCCCTGGATAATGAATCCATGAATACAGGGGTACTACTGTAATCTGAACATCCTGTACTGCCCTGGTGGCGCAGTAAGCTAATGCAGCCAAAACTGCAGCCAACAACTCATGTTAGATCTTGAGGTCATAGGTTCGATTCCAGGGTCCCCCGGGTCGACTCAGCCTTCCATAAAAAAAATTGGTAAAATGAGTACCAGCACACTAAGAGCTGGGGCGACATGCTGTGAAACTACTAATATGGTTTCCAATAAGAAAAACAACAGCAGCAGTCGCTTATTTAATGTACAATGCATTCTAGAAAAAAAGAGTCACTTCTGCACGCCAGCAGCACCATCTACTGGCACTTACATTATCTGTGTTGTGCAATTGTCTATAACTATTTGTAATGTATAACTGCTGTACTATGTTTGTACTGATTTCTGATCTGTGTAACATTGTATAACTTTCTGAACTGTATTAAAAATTGTATGTGATGAACTGTACTGTATATTACTGTGTGTATTGCAATGTATGTACCCCGCCCCGATCCTGAGGGGAGAGGCGGGTAATAAATAACTCAGTATTATTAATAGGTTAGGTTACATTGACCTGAGATAAACATATGGGGCCCCAAAATAAAGCATTGCAGGGCCCCCCAAAATTCCTTAAACTGGCCTTGCCTACGGGACACAATCAATGCATCCTTCAGGGAAGGCATCGTACCATTTTGGTTAAAGGAGGCAGCGGTTAAGCTACTCCTTCCCTGGACCCCCTGGACAGGAACAACTACAGAAAAGTGTCCTTGCTATCGAGAGGGCAGTTGCTTCCCAACTCCAAGCCATTTTGGATGAAACCGATTATCTTGATCCATTTCAAACCAGCTTCAGGACAGAATATGGAGTTGAGACTGCCATGGTCGCTCTAACTAATGACCTCCACCTGAGCATCGACAGGGGTAGTGTGACCCTGCTGGCGCTCTTGGACCTCTCAGCGGCCTTTGACACTATAGATCATTCCATCCTCCTGGACTGCCTGAGAGAGTTAGGAATTGGAGGCACTGCTCTGCTGTGGTTCCGTTCCTTTCTCTCGGGCAGATCCCAGAGGGTGAAGCTCGAGGACAGTTGCTCTTCCAGAATTGAGCTTAATTGTGGCGTCCCTCAGCCATCTCTGTTGCAGAATGCGATCAGAGGCATCCATTCACCATCTTGCTTCACCCATAAGTCCCCCTTGTCAGTACTGTACAAAAGGGGACACAGTAAACCCTTTTGAATGTCTTTTACCAGGAAAACCCTATGATGAGACAATCCAAAATGAAACAAGACATAGTGCAAGTAGATGACACTCCCAGGTTGGAAGGCACTGAACAAGCCACTGGGCACAGCAGAGGACAACTATGAGTTCTTTTGTAGCTCATGATGCAACTGGACTCAAGCCGAAAAGGATGTTCAGCTGTTGAGATGCTCAGAGGTGAAAGGAAATTCCAAAGCTGCACAACACATATTATAGGAACATGGAATGGGAGAAGCATGAATCAGGGAAGCTGGACATCATAAAACAAGAAATGGAATATATAAACATTGCAATACTTGGGGTGAGTGAGCCAAAGTTGATAGGAAAGGGACATTTTGAGTCAGATGATTACACAGTATTTTACTTAGGAAACAAAAATCTAAGAAGAAATGGGGTGACAAAAGCCATCAGGTGATATAATGCAAAGTCTGTTTGAATAATATCTATAAGACTTTAGGGAAAACCCATCAGTATAATCATAATCATAGTTTATGCTGCAACTACAGAGGCAGAAGAGGAAGAAATAGAAAGATTCTATGCTGGAGTCCAGGAGGAAATTGTTCACATCCCAAAACAGAATCTCTTGTTAGTCATAGGCGACTGGAATGCGAAAGTAGGAAACAGTGCAGGATCAAAGATTGTGGGGAAATTTGGCCTAGTATCAAGAAATGAAACCTGTGAACATCCGACTAAATTTTGCAAGGCCATCGGTTTGTTCATTGCAAACATTCTTCAAGCAACCAAAGAGGCAACTGTATACATGGACATCATAGGATGGCCAATATAGAAATCAAGTATGGTTGTCCCTCCGTATCCACAGATTTGGTAGCCATGGATTTAAGTATTCATGGCTTGAAAAATATTCTTTAAAAAATAATAATCCAAAAAGCAAGCCTTGATTTTGTCATCTTATATAAGGGATATCATTTTGCTATGCCATTGCATTAATGGGACTTGAATATTCATGGATTTTGGTATCCATGGGGGGTCCTGGAACAAAACCCCATTACAGATCCAACTAAATAATTCTCCTAATTACTAATAACCATAACCATGAATTATTACATCAGTAGACTCAAGAAGTCCATAAACAATTTCCAGTCTTTCAAAAAGTCTTCAATAGGTTTATCCTTTAGAATCCACATTAATCTGACTATTTGAGCTAACTCAGCGACCTTAATATTCTTCTATTGTTGGTGCTTCAGTCCATTTCCAAGTTTGAGCAAACAATATTCTTGCTGCTGTTGTCATATATCAGAGAAGTAATCAATGTTTACTATTCAAACATTACAAAATCTACTTTAAACAATTTTTTTGGATTAACATATACATCTTAGACCATAACTTTTTGCCTTCTTACAAGTCTACCACATATGAAAAAGGAGCCCTCCTTATCTTCTTATCTTATCTCTTTTTTTGATAGAGTTACAAGCTTGTTAGCTTAGGGGAGTGTTGTGGATGTAGTATGTCTTGATTTCTCCAAAGTTTTTCACAAGGTCCCCCATGATATTCATGCAAGCAAGCTAGGTGAACTGTAAGCTAGCCAGTGCTTCTGTTAGGTGAATTTGTAATTGGTTGACTGACTTAGGATATTATCAGACGAGTCAAAAGTGGCATTACAGAAACGCCAGGAGATCGCAAAAGGGCTCTCTTACCAGATGATGTCGTCCCTCATTTTTAAGCACCCATTCTGCTCCCATTTTTGCCGGTGCTGCTTTTTATTGATGGGAGAAGCCATCAATAGATCCCCCCATTCCTTTTCTATCAGGACATCCAGGTAAGTGACCCATTTTTTTTTACCCTCTCTAGGTTACTTGAACATTTTAAAGTGTGTTTTCATGCTTGCTATCACTTTTTCTTCTGTCTGATAATCTCCTTAACCCAGAGAGTGTTTACCATCCTGGCTTCTCTGCATCCTGGAGAGAAGTGACTAGTGGAGTATCCTCAGGGATCTGTCCTAGGGTAACAACTGCTCCATAGGACAGAATCAGAATTCAAAATGACCTTGATAGATTGGAGCTCAGGGTCAAAACTAACAAAATGAATTTGAACAGGGATAGGTATAATGAAAAATGAAAGGTAAAATGTAAATATATAGGATGGGTGACACCTGGCTTGAAAATAGTACATGCAAAAAAATGTAAAGATCTTAGTAGACCACAAGCTAAACATGAGTCAACAATGTGATGGCCAAAAACAAACAAACAAACAAACAAACAAACAAACAAATGGAAGCACAGTGTCCAGATCATAGGAAGCATAGCATTCAGATCAAAGGAAATAATGGTGCTATTCTATTCTATTTTGGTCAAACCTCAACTGGAATACTTTGCCCAGTTTTGGATACCACAGTTCAAGAATAGTATGAACAACCTGGAACATGTCCAGATAGCTAGCAAGATGATAAAACATCTGGTAACAAAGCCCTATGAGCATCAAATATTAAGTATGTTTCCCCAGAAAGCCCCCAGAAATGACAAATGTGGCTTTCCTGTTACCTTTTCTTGCTTTCACACAGAAACATCCACCCACATAAAATAACATATGGAGTTAGAATATAAAATGGCATAGAGGTGCGAAAATCTAAGTATACGGAGAGGCTTCAACACCTTGTCTTGTGTCAATGAGCGGTAGAACTTCCATTGCTTGGGTAAAAAGTTATGGGGCATAACAGCTAAATGCAGTGAGAGAACCTGAACACCACCCCATCAGTTTCCAAAAAAATAATAGTATTCCCACATACAAATGGCATCATTAACTCCACTGAATCGAATCACAGAATCATAGAGTTGGAAGAGACCACAAGGGCCATCCCGCCCAACCCCCTGCCATACAGGAATACCCAATCAAAGCACTCCCGACAGGTGGACATCCAGCCTCTGTTTAAAAACCTCCAAAGAAGGAGACCCCACCACACTCCGAGGCAGTGCATTCCACTGCTGAACAGCTCTTATTGTCAGGAAGTTCCTCCTAATGTTTAGGTGGAATCTTTTCCTGTAGAATCATAGAATCATAGGAGATTTTCACACGGGGAAAATAACCCCCGCGGAGATCGGGAGAGAAACGGGGCTGTTCCACTGCCAGCGCTCCGTTTCACACACACCCTTCCTTCTCCCGATCTCCATTTGTTCTCCCTCCATCCTGCTTCCATTTTCCTTCCAATATTTTTTTTTTACTAACGAAAGTTCTTCATTAGTAAAAAATAGCAGAAAATATCAGAAGGAAAATGGAAGCAGGACGGAGGGAGAACAAATGGAAATTGGGAGAAGGAAGGGGATGTGCGAAACGAAGTGCTGGCAGCGGAACAGCCCCATTTCTCTCCCGATCTCCGCAGGGGTTATTTCCCCCATGTGAAAATCTCCATAGAATCATAGAGTTGGAAGAGACCACAAGGGCCATCCAGTCCAACCCCCTGCCATGCAGGAATACATAATCAAATCATTCCCAACAGATAGTTTGAGTCCATTGCTCCAAGTCCTAGGAGATTATCAGAAGTGGCTAAGTGGCACCAAAACAATGCCAGCAGAATGCAAAAGGACACCAAGATCACACGATGTCAGCCTTTTGCATTCCGCTCTCATTCTTGTGGAGTTTCTTTTTATTGATGGGCCGGAGCTATCAATGGATCACCCGTCTTGCTTTGGTGACAGCATTGCCAGCATCAATGTTTTTGACTTGTGAATACAGCATCAATGGGCGGTCTTACCAGAACACTTCCGGGTGGGATTGTGAGAACAGGTACGCTACCCTCATTTTTGTACCCTCCCTGGGTTACTTGTTATTTTTTTAGTGTGTGTATGTGCTTTTGTGAACTTTTTGGTAAGTATTTTTCTTTTTCTTTTTGAATTTCCTGTGCTTGCATCTTCTTGAGCGAACGGGGCAAGATTTCAGTCCAGGAAGTGAACAGAGCTCTGTTAGAGTTCCATTCATGCCTGGGCTGCCTTTGGATGCAAGAGAAGGTAAGTATGAGGGGGAGGGTTATTGTGCCGGGACAGGGACGGGTCTGACAATTTTCTTAGTTTCTGGAGCATCAGAAAACAAGCTTGCCCCATCCTCAGTACGACATATCTTCAAATATTTAAACATGGCTATCACATCACCTCTCAATCTTCTCTTCTCCAGACTAAACATGCCCAGCTCCCTAAGCCACTCCTCATAGGGCATGGCTTCCAGACCTCCCACCATCCTGGTCACCCTCCTCTCCATACGTTCCAGCTTGTCAATATCCTTTTTGAATTGTGGTGCCCAGAACTGGACACAGTATTCCAGGTGAGGTCTGACCAAAGCAGAATAGAGTGGCACTATTACTTCCCTTGATCTAAACACTGTACTCCTTTTGATACAACCTAGAATCGCTTTGGCTTTTTTAGCTGCTGCATCACACTGATGACTCATGTTCAGCTTGTGGTCCACTAAGACTCCTAGATCCCTTTTGCATGCACTGCCATCAAGCCAGGTGTCACCCATCCTATATTTGTGCATTTTATTTGTTCTGCCTAAGAGTAGTACTCTACATTTCTCCTACTTGAAATCCACTTTGCTAGTTTTGGCCCAGCTTTCTAATCTGTTAAGGTCATTTTGAATTCTGATCCTGTCCTCTGGGTTATTAGCTACCCCTCCTAATTTGGTGTCGTCTGCAAATTTGATAAGCATACCCTCTATTCCCTTATCCAAGTCATTGATAAAGATGTTGAATAGCACTGGGCCCAGGACAGAACCCTGTGGCACCCTACTAGTCACTTTTCTCCAGGATGAAGAGGAGCCATTGGTGATCACCCTTTGAGTTTGGTCGATCAACCAATTGCAAATCCACCTAACAGTTGCATTGTCTAGCCCACAGGTTACTAACTTTTTTGTAAGCATATCATGGGGGGCCTTGTCAAATACCTTACTGAAATTAAGATAGACTACATCAACAGCATTCCCTTCATCTATCAAGTTTTTAACTCTATAAAAAAAAAGAGAGAGAGATAAGGTTAGTTTGGCATGACTTGTTTTTGAGAAACCCATGTAGTCTTTTAGTGATCATGGCATTCCTTTCTAAGTGCTTACAGACTGTCTGTTTAATGACCTACTCTAGAATCTTTCCTAGTATTGATGTCAGTCTGACTGGGAGGTAATTATTTGGGTCTTCTTTCTTCTGCTTTTTTAAGATGGAGAGAACATTTGCCCTTCTCCAGTCTGCTGGGATCTCTCCTGTTCTCCAGGCATTCTCAAAAATTATTCACAGTGGTTCTGAGATTACTTCTGCCAGTTCATTTAATACTCTCAGACGTAGATTATCTGGTCCTGGAGACTTGAACTCATTTATACTGGCCAGATATTCCTGAACTACCTCTTTACCTATTTTGTGCTACATTTCCCCTACTGCATCATCTGCTCCATTTTCCCCAGGTTGAGCACTGTTCTCCTTTTGGGAGGCAAAGAAGGGGTTGAGTAGTTCTTTCCTCCTACACGAGCTGGCTATTTCTTTGAATTCTTCTTTGCTGATTTCCCCCCTTTTCCATTTCTTATACATGTCCCTTTTAAGTCTTAGCTCAGTTGAAAGTTCTTTAGACATCCATACTGGTTTCTTTAGACACCTCCCATTTTTCTTCCTCATCAGAACTGTTTAACATTGTGCTTTCACTATTTCACCCATTTGGCTGGGACAAACCAAAGATCAGTAGGAGGTCCAATGACATGAGATGTGCCTTAGAAATATGATGGCAAGAAAGCCCAAATTAGGATTGTGTGGAAGCTCCTTAATAAACACAGTTATTAGAGGGGTATGGGCTAATCCTTTCTTCCAGCTCAGGGCATCTTGGCAATAATTCAATCAAGCAATTAAGTGACCATTCCTTAATCTATTCCTATGGAAATCTCTCCTAAACCCCCTCCTGTCCAACCTTGCAAGGTTGTTGCAAACCCATAGATTTCTATCTCCCAGCAATAAGAGCTATTACTTGAGTTTGGGTTCCCTTTGTCTATCCCGTGGGAAAGCAATCCAGGCTTTGTCTTAACCAAAGTACCCCTCCAGGATATGAAATAGTGTAAAAATATTAGTCCCCCAACAGTGTGCCACAGACAGACACCGACACACTGCCGGATTCTTTGTACTAAGATGCTACTCTAAGCATCTTCACTGCACAGAACTCTTCTCTTCAAGACTGGCAACTAAAACCCCATCTTCCCACACCTCTCTCTATCCAACCTCCCTGCCTTTCTTTCTAATATCCTTCTCTGATTCTTAAGAGTACGTTTTGTATGCTAACATATTCCCTGTGTTATTTCTAATAAAAATACTTTATTTCACTTTAACTGGAGTGCTCTCTACAGTTAGTACTGGTACACATAGGTGAAAAGATCCCCAAAGTTACCCTCCTCCCACAGCCTTCCATTTGAGCTAATAATTCCCCCAGATAGTAATAGAGATTTTGGCATCATGGATGGGGCTCTAAAGCATGCCAACTTCTTAGGGTAATATATGTTCCACTATAAATGCCATAGCTGCAGCCTGTGGAATCCTGGGGTTTGTAGTTTGGTCAGAGGCACCAGAGGAGCTCTCTGGCTGAGAATTCTAAATGTCCCTCCCTAAACTGCAAATTCCAGGATTCCACAGGATGGAACCATGGCTGTTAAAGTAGAATCATAGCACTGTGGACTTTTTCGGACGGTGATTTGTAACGCAAGAAGGCTTGTCCCTCTTGCGAGGCTACTGTGCAGTGGGGGGGGGCATTTCAGATGACGCCGTCCCCCTGCCGATTCTGTTCCGGAAGAGCTGGGAGGCTGCAGCGCCATATTTGGCCATTTCCTAATCACGGTCAACTTCCGTGATTAGGAAATGGCCAAATATGATACTGCAGCCTCCCAGCTCTTCCAGAACAGAATCGGCAGGGGGACGGCCTCATCCGAAACGGCCCCCCTGCTGCGCAGCAGCCTCGCAAGAGGGACGAGCCTTCTTGCATTACAAATCGCCATACGAAAAAGTCCTGTAACTATGTAGTGTGAAAGGGCCTCTAATTTCCTAAACTAACTTTATGTGCTGGTAGTAGTCTTAGGTGTCAAAAAGAAACCTTATTCTTTTAGCTCTGTTTTCCAGCAGGTTCTATCTTCTGGTCTCATCCAGGTACAAAAATTTTGCAGTGACAAGCTGGAAAATCCTCCATTCCCTGCAGCGTTGCTCCTGGCATTTTGATAGCTTTAGCTTTGTTTCATTTTTATGTCTTACCAACACTTTTGTAGTTTCATTTTAGTGCTGTGCTGTGGCCAATTTCACCCTGCTGAGTAATAACTATGCTCAGAAACTGTGTGCTGCTCTGTGTCTCTCTGTGAGTGTTGTTATTGTTTGTACAATATGGCTCAGTTTGAAAATGCCAAGTGGGAGTTCCAGTCATTCTGAAAGCGACTTTCTCCTCTCTAGAACAGGGTTAAAATTGCTTGCTGTATCTGGTGGACTGTGTTAGCAAATGCTGTCAGAGATTCAAATCTATTCTACTGGAATATTGTATCATTTGTAAGGACAGGAAGTATTAATCATCAGAGAGAGCCACTTGAGTCAGATGGAAATCACAATCAATGTCAGCTGAAGTGTTTGGGGAAGAAAAAGACCTGGGCCCAGGTCTGCAGAACACAAATTTACATAAAATTCACAAAGGCCAATTGGTGTGTTTGCAGTTTGAGAAATAATTACTAGAATATATATTTCAAATAAGGAAAACATTTATTCTACATCGAATTCACCCTGTCAGGATCGTCCATGAATTCTGGGTTATAGAATGGAGTTCATGGATGACCCTGACAGTTAGTTAATTTGGGTTTGGTTCTGTCCTAGGCCTTGGAATGTCTGGGAGAGGAGCCAGGCCTTTTGGTTGCCATGGGAGCCCAGGTCCTACCAGGAGCTCAAGGTCAGGCAGATGGTTCAGAGCTTTCGCTCCCCCTTGCTTTCTCACGCTGGGTGTTTTTATCTCTATCACTGCTAGTCTGAAATCTCAGTTGCAGCTTTGCCTATATTCCTGACACATGATTCCTTTCCAATAAAGAACTTTATTGAAGAAGTGTGAGTTTGTGTTCTGTGTATATCACACACCCCAAATTTAATTAATTTGCATTCCACACCAGATCAACCAAGCCATTTATTTAGTGCAAGGGGGATCTCAGGCTCTGGGGCTGGATCTGGCCCTCCAGGGGTCCCAGTCAAGCCCTCTGGGTTTCTCTGGATATCTACAACTTTCCTTCCCCATGGCATCACTACATTTCCCCAGCTTTTGTATAGTTTTCCCATGCTTCATGCATGCTTCTTCTACAGCTTAATTACTATCAGTAAAGTTTTGGTCTGCTATCTTTGGCCCCACTTACCACAGAAATGCATCTCCCCATCCCCATCCCCACTACCAAGGGATCCCCCCCCCAAGTTAGAAGCTTGGTAGATGAAGGGAATGCTGTGGATGTAGCATACCTTGATTTCAGTAAGGCCATCGGCAAAGTTCCCCATGATATTCTTGCAATTAAGCTAGTAAAATGTGGGCTAGACAATGCTACTGTTAGGTGGATTTATAATTGGTTGACTGGTCAAACTCAAAAGGTGCTCACCAATGGCTCCTCTTCATCCTGCACAAAAGGGTGCCACAGGGTTCTGTCCTGGGTCCAGTGCTATTCAACATCTTTATCAATGACTTGGACAATGGATAGAGGACATGCCTATCAAATTTGCAGATGATACCAAATTAGGAGGGGTAGCTAATAGCCCAGAGGACAGGATCAGAATTCAAAATTACTTTTACAGAGAGCTGGGCCAAAATTATCAAAAAGAATTTCAGTAGGGAAAAAATGTAAGGTACTACATTTAACAACAACATGGCCTCATAGGCCATGACTTCCAGACCTCCCACCATTTTGGTCACCCTTCTCTGGATGTGTTTCAGCTTGTCAATATCCTTCTGGAATTATGGTGCCCAGAACTGGAGACAGTATTCCAGGTGAGGTCTGACTAAAGCAGAATAGGATATAGACACCTGGTGACACCTGGCTTGAAAACAGTACATATGAAAGGGATCTGGAAGTCTTTAAGTAGACTTAACTCTTTGAAAGCTTATGCTACCAACCTCTTTCTCTCAAGTCTTTATCAGACACATGAAAAATAGCATCATAATGACATCACATAAACGTGAAAGGGTGCGCATATCAGATGATGTCACCCTTTCGTGTTTATGTACTGGCCATAAGCCATACTTTTTTATTGATGGCCCAAGCTGTCAATAGATCGGCTGTGGCAATTTTTTGCTGGCATTGTTGGTGCATGAAACCTCGCACCAACGTCCACTCATCATTCCAGTGTCAATGGCCGGTCGGGCCAGAACACTTCCAGGTGAAAGCACGACATCCAGGTAGGTGACACATTTTTTTGACCCTCCCCAGTTTAATTGGGACTTTTATAGTGTGTTTATGTGCTTTGTGTAACTTTTACTTTGTTAATTTTGTTTTTATTTTTGAATTTCCTGCACTATGTATTCTCGCGAGAATCTGTGAGATTTCAATACAGGAAGTGAACAGAGCTCCATTCACTCCTCCATCATTGCCGGGGATGCCTTTTCGTGATGCAAGGTAAGTGTGGTATGAGGAGTTCTTTCGCCAGCATAAAAATGGCATAAATTATGCTGGCAAAAGAACAGGTTTAGGGGGTGGTCTGAAAGAATCCTCAGTCTCAAAGGTGCTACAAGATCCCTTTGCATACTGATTCAGACGAACACTTTGATCAAGATTTCCTGCGTGGCAGGGGGTTGGACTGGATGCCCCTCGTGGTCTCTTCCAACTCTACAATTCTATGATTCTATGTCTTTCAATATTCATTATATTGTTATATTCCCAGGGCTTAGGCCTTTTGGAGGCTTGAGTAGAACTTGGAACATTACTGGGAAAATGTGATTCAATTGGCTACTCAGTGTTCAAATGTTACAGAGGTTGTTATTGTCAACATTACTAATGATAGAGTCTGCAATTCATTCTGTCATTCATTTTTAAAACATGACTCTTGGTGTTTGTAAAAATTAGTATTATTTTGTATATGGAAATCTTGAGCCTTTTTAAAGTAGTTTCTTTTTAATAACAGGCTTACAAACAGAGAGCTAGCATGGTGTAGTGGTTTCAGTGTTGTATTAGGACTTTGAGATTCTTTATCACACTACACTGTTAAAGTGCTGCTATTTCACTTTGACTGCTGTGGCTGCCTCCTGTGGAATTCTGGGGTTTGTAGTTTAGTGAGGCCTACAAGCTCTCTGGCTCAGAATTCTTTAAATGCCCCTCCCTAAACTGCAAATCCCAGGATTCCACAGGAGGCAGCCAGAGCAGTTAAAGTGGAATGATAGCTCTATAACAGTGTAGTGTGATAATCTAATCCGTTTCCATAAATTGTAGTCAACTTGAAGGGACATAACAACCACAACCCCTACAAAAATTCTTCCCCAGTAGCAAAAACTAATTGTCCTTCTTCTGACTTTAAAACTCTCTCTCTCTTACTCTAGTTTTTGTTGTCCTAGTAAAAAAAAAAATCTGCCTTACAAACAAGTGTGAAATGCCCTCCCAGTATGACAATTGCTGTGCCTGCTGTGCTGTGTTAAATGCTATAAAACAAAATATGTCCCTTCTGTCACTGAGTGTGAAGATAAATTTACAATCTGTGATGATAAAACCAACAAACCTCATAAAGCCAAAGGAAGGAAAACAAAGCCAGCTTTTTAAAAAAAATATGTAATTGTAGAAATACTTCATTAACTTTTTGAAAGGACACTTTTCAACTTATGAGAAACATAATTTCACTGCTTTTAAACTACTGCATTTTCTTTCCTTTCCCCCATTCTTCTTTGGATAGCTAGAATTTTTAATTAATTATCTGAGTTTTTGCAAAATAAAATAATATAAAATTGGGATGTTATAAAAACATGTGCTATGAATTTTACCATGATATACATGAAATGTAAATATTACGGTACTCTATATCAGAAAAAAATTATGAGAATTACTGAAAAAATGTATGAGAGTACTGTAAAGAGCTAGGCAGGTATTGGATGTAGCCAGGATATTGGAGTCAATGTTGCTTATACAAAACATCTCAATATCCACAGATCTCAGATCATTCTGGTGTCAGCTGAATTGACAGTGACAACAAAGTCAATAATGTTGGGTTTAAAGCTGTTAAGTCTCAAGCTGCTTTCTCATCAGATGATCTTGAATTTTTCAAGACAGAATTTTTTAGTACCGGTATCTGTTCCCTGAGTATAAAATGCCCTGGCTAGCCAGCTGACTAGCATTAAGCAAAATCAAAGCACAAGCTCTTGGAGAATATAACAGAACAACTGAACCATCAGCTCACCTGCAGGAAGTCAGGAAACACTGTGATGAGTTGCTGAGTATCACTGTCAGCAATTTCTTATCCAAATACTATCAGCTTAGTAGATGAAACTGGCAATTTGGTGCTCTTATTATATTCTAAAGAGCCCCCAATATGTCCAATTCCTGTCAATATGTGCAAGTCCTGCATTAATTTCCAAGTGTAACTTTATTCCTTTTGCCAGGAAATAAGACCTTCCCATGTTCACAAATGCCCGTGTGTCACTGGGTCCTTTGAGGAGGCTGAGAATAGGTTCTGAATTATCAACTAGCCTAACAGTGAAGAAATCCTTGGTAGGAACATCCTCCATGCGGGCCACATAAACATAGACAAAATATATGCCACTTTCCAAGATTTCCAGTGAAGAGTTGCTTGCATTCCTTACAGAGCCAGCACAGTTCTGCTTCCATGTCCAGCTGATGCCATCCTGAGAACTGACTGGTGCTTCCATGCATAAACCAAGGGGAAGAAGGGCAAAAGCAAAACACAAAAAAGTATGCATTATTATTATGTATCTGTGGTGGTGGTGGTAGCTGTAGTATAATCAGTGTTAATCATTATCATCTGCACCAAAGTGTTGCAGTGCTAAAAGGAGTGCTGTGTTTAAGGGTTCTAGCCATGTCACGCCCTCTTCAAGGGCATCCATCTTCCACCCCCACCCACTCTATTGCCTAGTTCCACATTTTTCTTTCACTATTGATAATCAGTGTTCTGCAGCTCAGTAAACTGTTTTTGGGAGGGGATGCCCACATCCCCTGTGGGCACGCCCTCCCTGTTTTTCTGCACACAGAGGACATACTGAGTTAACTGGGATCTTCCTCACTGAGAGAAGTTCTGCACAGGTATGTTTGTAAGTGCACAGGCCCCATCACATAGCCAGACATGGAGTGCCTGACATGAGTACAGCTGGTGGGGGTGGTGAGGCTGCAGTGTGCAACCCCTTGGCTGTCGAATGTGTTGTTTCTGTGCATGAATCTTCTGTGGCCTCCCAGAATCAACTTACTGCATACACATAGAATTAGCCTTTATCTCCTAGCTTTTTACATAGCCAGAGTGGTTAATGATGGCACAGTGTACCCAACAATGAGAGCCATTTAGGTTTGCCTGAAAGCTTCATTATATCCTGCCATTCTGAAGTATCCCAACCTATGTAAACTTAGGAACATTCACAGGTACATAGATGCATCCCCATCAAATCCATATCTGTTAACTTATACAAACACAGTTATATATAGGTCTGCCCATCTATTAAAATCTTTTCTAAAATTCCTGTTGGTTTCCTATTCTTATTTTTAAATCAAGTCTTTATTGATATAAGACAATACATACAACTACCCCTATGCACTCTTCCCCCTCCCAAAACACATAAAAAGGAGTATTATATTTTTTAAAAATGACTTCCCACATTGGTTTCCTATTCTGAGGCAAAAATAATTTTTGTTGTAACAACTTCACCTCTGAGCAAGGGAGGGGGGCATTTTTCCTGCTGCAGAGGAAGGAACTGGCAAAACCACTTCTGAGTATTCCTTGCCTAAGCAAATTGTATGAAATTCATGAGATTGCCATACACCAACAGGCAACTTGAAGTCACACACACAGGCCACTGACCCACAGAAATAAAGCATCTATTGAGGGCCATACATAATAAGAAGAGGGATGCCTCTGAAAGTGTGGAATTCCAAGACATAGCCATGTTAGTCTGGAATATCAGTAAGAAAGGGAATCTTGTTGCACCTTTGAGACAGAGAGAGAAAAATGTAGCATAAGTTTTCATAGACTGAGGACTTTATCAGACAAACTAAATATGGCATCGTAATGACACCACATAAATGCGAAAGGGTGCACAGATCAGGCCATCTGTCGGGGATGCTTTGATCAAGATTTCCTGCGTGGCAGGGGGTTGGACTGGATGGCCCTCGTGGTCTCTTCCACTCTGCAATTCTGTGATTCTATGATTCTATGATTCTATGAACGTCACCCTTTCCCATTTATGTATAGTAAAAATCACATAGTTTTTAATTGATGACTTAATCCATAAATAGATCCCCCATGCCGCTTTTGTGCTGGCGTTGCCGGTGTGCAAAACATCGAGCCATTTAAATCTTGTACTTACCCCGACAATGGCTGGACCAGCCAGAACACTTCCAGGTCAGATCACGACATCCAGGTAAGTTTTGCTCTTTTTATAACCCTCCCCGCGTTACTTGCGACCTTTAAAGTATGTTAAAGTGCTTGGTGTAACTTTAAAAGTGTTGTTTTTGTTTTTATTTTTAAATTTCCCACGTGACAATATCTCATGGGATTTCGAGCGAGGAAGTGAACGGGGCTCTGTATACTTCCTCTTTATTCATGGAGCTACCTTTGCCAGGAAAAGGTAAGTGCGGGGTTGGGGAACGTTCTTTTGCCCTCATAAAAATTGGAGTTTTTTTATGCTGGTAAACGAACGTTTAAAGGGCAGTGTCTGATAAAGTCCTTAGTCTACTTCCTCAGATACTGGAGTAGAGGAAGCAGACCAACTGTACAAAAGCTTATGCTACAATTTTCTCTATCTCCGTTAGTCTAAAAGGTATTACAAGATCCCTTTGCTTTCTGAAAGTGTGGACTGAGATGTCTGACAGCTAGTCTGTTGAAGCTTTCAAAGGTGTGAGTACACATAGGAAGGGCAGCTGTCAACTGCCCCAATCTGCACTTCTAGAGCTCTCAGGCAATGAGAAGTATTCCAGTGCTGGGCAGCCTTCTGCCTATGGAGGGCTTTGAAGGTGTGGATTGGGCTGGCTTATAACTGGCCTATACATGCTTTCAAAGTTATCCTGTATGGAAGAACTCTATCTCTGTCCTTAACTTTCTTTAATCTTGACATTGGAAGAAATACAGAGCCTTATTGCACAAGGGAAGGAAAGCAGCTTTAAAGCCCAAGAATAGTTCATCCCACGTTGCCTTGTTGCATGATGTCTGCATGCATCAGCTCTTCTCCCATGGAAGGTGGTGTTAAATGCGAGTCCTTTTGCTAACTGGAAAAATCCATCAGCAAAAAGACTCATCTTTACACCATTAGCCACAGAACCAGAATGGGAGAACACCTGAAGTATGCTGACCTTGAGCAATAAGACAAGGCAGGATGAGCTACTCTCGGGCTTTACTTCCACTTCCCTTCCCTTGTGCAATAAGCCCCAATGTAATAGATTTCAAAAAGATTGTCAGTATATTTGAAGCTAAATAAATGTTTAATAGTAATTATAATGAAAGAATAGACTTTTATTAATTTTAGGGCCTTTGAATTTATTTTATGAAGGCCAGTATAGATGTATCTTTAATAAATATGGTTATAAAAATCCTGAAGCCAATCTGAATACTTACAAGATCCATCAAACCAACATGTCTTGGGTGTCTGTAGAGAAAAGAAAATTACAGTATTTCACTGTATAGTAGGTGCTGTATTTGAACAGATAGGAAACTGGGTTTCAAATCCCTTCTTGTCCATGTAACTTCCTGGATGGCCTTGAGGAAGTCACAGTCTTGTATTCCCAGTATATTTGGATGATGATATCATCATCATCATCATCATCATCGTCACCATCACATCATCATCATCATTGCTATTATGACTACAGGATTACTATTTTGGGGATGAAGGAGGATTCTCTTACCTGGGCTTACACTTCCTCCCTCTAATAATTCATAATTCAGCATATTAGGCACTTCACAAGGGCTAAGACAGACCAGGACCAACAAAGGATAGGGTCAAGTGGAGATCACTAGGACTTGGACATCCCCCAACAAACACCCAGGAAAAGGATTAATGTGAAGCCCCCTAGTCAGAGGAATGTGCTAATCTTTCCTGGATGCACCTGGCTGTGAGTCATATTCCAAAACAAATGGTGACCAGAACCCCCGTTATCTACAAAATACCTACTCTTGCATCTTTTCCTCTCCACAATACAGAAGCTGCCATAAACCCATCAACCTTAATGTCACAACCATTAGTGGCAATCAATGAAGCTGGAGTTTCCTTTATTTTACTATGGGAAACTCATCTAAGCATTGTTTTACACTCAAAACACCCCTTGTTTTGAGTTATAGTATTGGTTATAAATATTGGTTATAAATATTACCCTCAAATAGCCATGTGTGCTACAGTTGGACACTGTTACTCTGCTGGACTGCTGTACCAACCCTCAGCTTCAAATGTGAGTCCTTCTTTGCTGCATGAATCTCTGCTCTTCAGGACTGGTGACTATAGGCCATTCGCCTGAATCTATTCATCTATCCCAATATTTCTGTCCTGAGTCTTTGTTAGCCTTGTGTAGTTGTCTTATGAGTGCGAGTGCATGTCTGAATGCTTCTTGTGATTATTTTCCAATAAAAAAACATTTTTATTTTATTTTGGCTTGCAGTCTTGTCAGTGAGTACTGGTTTACACAGGTGCAAAGGTCCTGTAAGTTCCCAACCTCTCACAGGCATACCTTTGAGCTAATTAAAAAAAAACCTCAACTTAATATTATAATTTTAGTGGGTCCCCATGGACCCCATCAATTCGGATAAAAATTCTACAACCTGGTTGTCAAAATGAAAGAAAGAAAATGTGGCCAGTGAGGGCGACTAAAATGGTGAAAGGTCTGGAAACCATGCCTTCAGAGGAGAGACTTAGGGAGCTGGGTATGTTTAGCCTGGAAAAAAGACGGTTAAGGGACGATATGATAGCCCTGTTTAAGTATTTGAAGGGGTGTCACATCGAGGATGGAGCAAGCTTGTTTTCTGCTGCTCTAGAGACTTGAACACGGAGCAATGGATGCAAGCTCCAGGAACAAGACCTCAACATTAGGAGGAACTTTCTGACAGTAAGAGCTGTTCGGCAGTGGAACACACTCCCTCGGAGCGTGGTGGGGTCTCCTTCCTTGGAGGTCTTTAAACAGAGGCTGGATGGCCACCTGTCAGGGATGCTTTGATCGTGATTTCATGCGTGGTGGTGGGTTGGACTGGATGGCCCTCGTGGTCTCTTCCAATTCTGCAATTCTATGATTCTATGATTCTATGACCCCTGAGGGGGCACTGATGAAACCAATCCTTTAAAAGTAGAGTTTGAAATACTGTACTTTCTTTTTGCTTGGAAAATTATATTTTGTTAGACTCTAGCTCCCATGTTTCTTAAAAACAGTGCTTGCAAAGATGTTCAGAACAGCTGGAAAAAGTTTGTGGTAGTCAATGCAGGCAGTGGAAAATATTTTTTCCCCATTTACTAGATTTCCTTTCAAATTAGAATGCTGTGGTCTGAGCAACTGTGGTTGATGCTTAGTGTATCAAGCTTCATGACATCATAATAGCTTTCCCTCACTCTCAGTGTTGATCCTGAAAACTCAGGGCCTGTGGCACTTCTGACTCTGCAACTCCAACTGTTCTTTCTCCCTGAAATGGTGTACAGTAGTACTAAGGCACCTGATTTTCTGTTTCTGTTATTGCAAAGCTGTTCTCTAATTTCCCTTCCTGGGAAAAGAATGTTTACTTAAGAAAGACAGTTCTAAGAAAATAACTGGAGTGTGTGTTCAAAGCAAAAACTTTGACCTGAGAAAGGCTAGATTGAGAGACTTATTTTCTTCCCCTTCCTTTATTTTGAAAAACCTTTAGAATTCTTGGAAGAATTTATTCAGAGGAGGTTTGCCTTTAGCTTCCACTGAGGCTGAGAGAGTGTGACTTACCCAAGGTCACCCAGTGAGTTTCCATGGCCAAGCAGGGATTTGAACTCTAGTTTCCCAATGTTGTACTAGGGTACAACACTCAAACCACTACACTACCACTATTAAACCATAAACCTTTCTGGGAGGGAGGGAACCAAGAAAAACATGACTCCCTGACTAAGTACTGTATCCTAAAAAATTTTTTACCAATACTTTGGTAGCACAGGGATTATATATAACATGCCTTCAACCAGTCAGGGAATTGTTTGTTCTCAATCTTGTTTAGAAATCTTAAAAGACTTTCTAATTGTGAATAATTTTTCATAGGTGTTAGATGAATGTATATTTTTCTGTCTTTTGTTATTGGATTTATTACTTACTATGAACTGTTAATTTTTAATATACTGTAGTTTGTGTTATCTTCAAGCCCAGGAGTGAGCACACAATTTTAGGTCCTCAAGATGCACCACTTTGACCAGTAATGATCAGAAGTGAAGTTTGGAGCAAATGGGTGTCATTTCTGATTGCTTTTTCAGTCATTTCCCCCACCCCAGCCCATTTTAGGATGGGAAGAGCATTTACAGGAAACGTTGCATCCTAGAGAGGGCCTAGAAGGATCTGGAGAGGCCAAGGTCTTCTGGGACATCTCCTCCACCCACATTATCATACAGGAGGCAGTGAAATCCCTCAATAACATCTTAACCAACATCTTAACATTTCAGACAGAATGTAGGCCTGTGACTGTAACATCACCATCATTTTTCTTCTGTATGGTTTTTAACACCCTTGCCTGATAATATAACATGCAAGCTTTAGAGCTGGCCCAATAAAGGTATATTGCTGCTTATAGATTTTGGATTTGTTGTAATTTAAATGTAGGTTGCCCAGTCGTATAGAGCTCTTTAGAAGTATATTGATCCACCAGAAACACTATCATGAACCTTTGGAAATAGGACTAAAATGCAAATAAAAGTTAAAATGTTTGATGACAAGAAGGAGAAGGGAAGAGTCCTTCAGTTTCAGAAAACTATGCAGTTTAACTGATCTATAAAACAAGCTTGCTCCATCCTCAGTATGACATCCCTGCAAATATTTAAACATGGCTATCTTGTCACTTCTCAATCTTCTTTTCTCCAGACTAAACATGCCCAGCTCCCTAAGCCATTCCTCATAGGGCATGGCTTCCAGACCACCCACCATCCTGGTCGCCCTCCTCTCGACACATTCCAGCTTTTCAATATCCTTTCTCTGCTCCTATTTCTATTAATAATGGAAATTCTAAGTAAGAAAATCAATGGAGAAGACAAGATAAAAGGTATAAAAACTGGAAAATATAGATACAAATTAAAAATGTATGCTGATGACCTGTTAATTTCATTGAGTGATCCACAAGAAGAAATTCAACCTCTAATGAATATATTGAAGGAATTTGAGAAACTGGCCGACTTTAAACTAAGCAAAGAAAAAACAGTTATATTCACAAAAATCTGGTAAAGAAAGATGAAATGGAACTAACTGAGAAAGCAGAGTTTAAAATAGCAAGGACAGTACGATACCTTGGTATTAACATAACAAACAAAAACACAGACCTGTTCCATAATAATTACAAAAAAACATGGGCACAAATAAAAAAGGATATAAATAATTGGCAACATCTGAAACTTTCCTTTCTAGGAAAAATAAGTGCAATTTAAGATGAATATACTGTCAAGAGTAATGTTCTTGTTCCAGACAATTCCGATAATCCAGTTGCAGAAAGTCTTCAATGAATGGCAATTAGATTTGTCTAAATTTATATGGTCTAGTAAAAAACCAAGAGTTAAAATGAAAACTCTCCAAGATGCCAAAGAAAGAGGTGGACTTAATGTGCCAAACTTAAGATTATACTACGATGCGTGTTGTATGACATGGATTAAAGAACGGGCTCTGTTAACAAATGAAAAGCTTTTGACTATCGAAGGCGATGGAAACCGTTATGGCTGGCATGCCTATCTGTTCTATAATAAAGATACAATAAACAGAGACTTTCATAACTGTTGTATAAGGAGCTCTTTAATTAAAGTCTGGAAAAGATACAAAAATAGACTACTCCCCAAAATACCAACCTGGGCTTCCCCACATGAAGCATTGTACAGCAAAGAAGGAATCCCAACACATCAGTGGCTAAAATATAGTGATATATTGAAAACAGATGGAGAAATATATATACTGAAAACTCAAGAAGAAGTGAAGGAAAATAATTTAGAGTGTCACTAGTATCTATACCAGCAAATGAAAGAAAGATATAAAATGGACAGTAAACTAATAGGAATCATGCAAGAAAAGACAGAATGGGAAACTATCGTTCAAATAGGGAACAAATACATGACATCAAGATTTTACAAACTTTATAAAATGGGACACCCAAGAAGAGATAATTAAAACTAATATGATAGCCTGGGCACAAAACATTGGTCACACAATTGACTTGATCAACTGGGAAAGAATGTGGACTAAACAAGTAAAAAGAACACAATGCCAAAATATTCGAGAAAATGTATACAAAATGTTTTTTCGATGGTATTTATCACCACATAAATTATACATCAAGGAACTTTATACAAGGGAACTATACAAGGAATTATACAAGGGAACACCAAATATATGTTGGAAATGTGGAGATAAGAACGGGACTTTCTACCATCTCTGGTGGAACTGTAGAAATTCGATCAAATACTGGAAACAAATTCAACGAACAATTGAAGAAATCTTAAATATTAAACTACAGTGGAAACCAGAAGTATTTTTATTAGGAATGGTCGAAGAGAAAATAGAAAACAAACATGGTAAAACAATTTTTTATACGTTAGTGACAGCCAGAATAGCGTTTGCCAAGCTGTGGAAAAGTAAAGAATGTCCGACTGTTGACCAATGGTTGGAGAAATGTTATGAGACAATGCAACTGGACAAATTAACAATGTTATTAAAAGGGAAAACAACAGAAGAGTACATAAAAGACTGGACTGATATATCTAAATACTTGGAAAACAGATGGGGGAAAGTTGCAGCAATCAGTAACTTGTAAAAATAAGGACAATAAGAAAAATGTATTAAAAAGATGGGGGAAGAAAAAACCAAAGAGATAAGGTTTGATTAAATATTTCTGAGTTGAATATGCGACTGTTTTTGTTTTTTTAAAAAAACCAATGAAAATGATGAGTGAATATCATGAAGACTTGGTTTAAGATGGTATTACTAAATAAGCTAAAGAAACCGTGGAATGGAAAAGTGTGATAAAGAATGTACAGTAAGATTGTGATATATGTAGGATATGTCAGATAGGACACAATAAAATGGATACAGTACAAGAAAAGATAGGAATATAACTCTTGTTATATTTAATGATTTAATTGTATATAGAATAATGTACTGTTAGAAAAAAAAGAAATAATGACTAATATTTTACAAAAGAAAATGGATGTATATATTTATATGTATATATTTCCAATAAAAATATTATATATATATATATCCTTCCTGAATTGTGGTGCCCAGAACTGAACACAGTATTCTAGGTGAGGTCTGCCCAAAGCAGAATAGAGTGGCACTGTTACTTCCCTTGATCTAGACACTATACTTCTATTGATACAGCCTAGAATCCCATTTGTCTTTTTTAGTTGCTGCATGACACTGCAGATGCAAACAAAACAAACAAATGCCATAAAAAACACAGAGGAACAGATTCCACTTAACCTGGGTGTTTTCACACATGGGCTTTTGTTGAAGATTAAGAGGCTACCAGGCAGGAGGTTTTGCATGGTATTGCTGCTGTTATATTTTCCTCCTGGTTTATCCCATTATTTTTGTCACCTAAAGCAATCCATTTGTCAGATTAGGTCATAGGACTTTGTGAGACTAGTGTCTAAAAATGCTGTAATTCCATGATTGAGGAAAATGGAAACATAGTGGCATTATTACACTTATTATAGCGTGTTGCTGTAATCACATGATACAACCACCATGTAATTATTGCACGACCACTACTAGAACGTTAAGAATGGGAGTTTACTTCCATGATTTAGCATGGGTGAGATTTCAGCAGTTCTCACAAGAAGACACAAGCACGCTTAAAACTAAAAACAAACAAACCTGAATTTACTAAGTAAATGAACACATAAGCACTGAAACAACCTAGAAACATACAAACAAAATGGGACAGTTCATAAAAAGAGCATCCTGTGGATAGTTTTCATGTTCTCACCTGGAAGTTTTCTCGCTGGGAAGTGGGAAGTGGGAAAGAGGACCGCCCATTCATGCTGTAATCTTGCAATTACAACAGGACATGGGTTTGCACGCTCTTCAATGTCACAAAAAAAGCAATATTGAGAACTATTGACATCTTGTCCCATCAATGAAAAGTGTCACCTTATTCACGGCTGGAGCACAGATTGACCATGCAAGGACAACGTCATGTGATAGTGGGACCCATTTGCACTACCATGACATTGTTCTGGATTTTTTTTTCTGGTGCAAAAGATCCTTTTTGCAAGGATCCTGATTAGGGTTGTCAGATCTCAAGGCCTGGCCCTAAGTCTCCAATATTCATGGATCTTATCCCAGCAGGAGAGAACAGTGCAAATTCTGCAGTTTTGGTGGGCTCAGCTCCATGCAAGAGGAAAGTGCTGTGCTGAAATCTCCAGCTTGGTTAGGAGACCAGCAGCTTGCTACCATTTGCAAAGCTTATTTGATTTGTTACTGCAGCTCGGAAAGACTCTCCAAGGCAGACTCTGGCAAAAACACTCTCCATTATCCAAAAGGCTTGGGACCAGAAGTGTTCCATAGTTTAGATTTATTTATTTATTTATTTATTTGGATTTTGGAATACTTGTATATACATAATGAGCTATCTTGGAGATGGAACCCAAGTCTAAACACGAAATTCATTTATGGACTTTATCAGATGCAGCAAATATGGCATCATAACGATGCCTAATCACTGCAAAAGGGTGTCTATACTGCACGATGTTGTGCTATGGCAATTTTAAGAGGTAAAAAAGGATTTCCTTTTTATTGACAGCCCAAGCCATCGATAGATCTGCCGTGGGCATTTCCCCCCCCCTGGTTTTGCCCATGTTTGAAACCACGTGCCATTGTGCTCATGCAAATGCTGCGTCAATGGGCAGAACACTTCTGGGTGAGATCACAAAAACCAGGTATGGGACACTCTTTTTATGAATCTCCCCAGTTTAGTTGAAAGTTTTAAAGTGTGTTTCTGTGCTTGTGTGTACATTTGGTGTATTGATTTTGGTCTATTTTTTAATTTTACTGTGCTCGCGACTTCTCGCAAGAATCACCGAGATCATGAACATGGAAGTAAACAGAGCTCTATTCATGCTCCGTTAATGCTGGGTCTGCCTTTTAATGCTCCTGAAGGTAGGTCCGCTAGAAAGGGTTCTTTTGCCAGCAGAAAAATGCCACAAAATATGATGGGAAAGAAACATTAATGGAGGTTCATAGAATCATAGAATCATAGAATTTCAGAGTTGGAAGAAACCACGAGGGCCACAAGGGTTCATCTGATAAAGTCCTGTGTTTCATATACACATAGTCTGAAGATAATTTTAGACACAATATTTTTAATAATTATGTGCATGAAACAAAGTTTGTGAAGCACCAGAAAACACATAAAACATAGAATGCCCTGTCATGTCAGTGCTTAAAAAAGTTAAGGATTTTGGAATATTTCAGATTTCAGAATTCTGGATAATGGAGACTCAACCTGTATTTACTTAGCTTTCTCCTTCCCTCCCAGTTGTTGTAGTGCCAGGGCTCACCAGGGGTTTCTGCTCTGCATCTGCCTTCTGGGTAGAGGCAAGTAGGGTAGACTAAAATGTTCCTTTCCCATCTTTCTAAGGAATAATCCCCTCATTTCACCTTTATCTTGAAATACCCCTTTAGCACAGATTTGTGTTCTAATTTCCAATCAAGAAAATATGATGTGTGTGTGTTTGAATGACAAGCTGTGAACAACTGTGGTTAGTACTTAATGCATACCGCTTAATGACTTCATGAGAGACCATCCATAGGTCTCAGGGTTTGGCCTAGAAACCTCAGGGTCTGGGGCAATCCTGAACTGGCAACCCTAATCCTGATTTAGGAATCAGTGGGTCCAGATGGGTGTGCTTGGGGTGTGTGGCAAGTGTGGTTATTCAAGGTTTGTTCCACCCCTCCATTCTAATTTTATTTCCAGTAGGAGAGGTAGAACGAAGGATTGGGAACATCATGGACAAAGCCTTCCTGAGGGGTGCCAGGAGGGGTGCTGTGACATCACCAGTATGTATTTCAAGTATTTTTTTTCAATTCCATTCCGCTCTATCATGGTTATGGTACAGTGGTAAAGGAGCAAATTCTGAACCAGTTAACCGCCACACCTTGCTCTTTGCTTCCTTGGTCTTCTCCATTTTGTTCTTTTTTTTATTATTATTATCCCTTTTTATTATCCCTTTTTATTCCCCCCTGATCTGTTGCACTCTAGTACAATTAAAACGGGGGGGGGGGATAAACAAGTGGAATGTTTGTGCTAGAGCAACTATGACAGTAATAACAATTCTGAAACTAATCCCAGGATGCAAATGGCAAAGCAGCAGCTCCAGTTATATAGGATGTGTATAAACAATGCTTCTTTAGCTAGAGGATAGAAATGTGACTTCGCCATCAGTTATTCCCTTAGGATCCTCTATGAGGCCCGCTTGCTGCTACCGAGGCCTCGACTTGAATACACTCTCTTCCACCTATAAAAAACCCTTTAGCCAAACATATACCATTTCATATCACAGGTGAACAGTGTACAGATGTTTATTTATGCATCATTTATTACATTCTTTTTCACGTTTCAATAAGTTCAAGGCAGCCCACATGGTTTTTGCCTCTCTATTTTATGCTCGCCATATTCTTGCAAGGTAGACAAAACCTTTTCTTATTCAGGCAGGCCTTTGGCACCTTGCTCCAGAAAGGGATTTTTATCTGGACAGATGTTGTAGTTCTTATTTTATTGATGTATTTTAAAATTGTGTTCTTAACTTTTTAAAATCAGTTTTAGTATATAAGCCAGTTTATTGTAAGCTGCCTTGAGTCCCTTGCATGGGAGAAACATGAGATACAATTTATACATGCACACACATTAAACAAGGTAGGTGAGTGTGAGCATGACTGGCTTGAAACTGCTTGGATGGGGATTTTAACTTGGGTTCCTCCAGTTCTTTTTCAATAAGCTAAACAGGATTGCACACTGGCTGTTCTTTAAAACCCCACTGGACTACTTCACCTGCTAGAAATGTATATCCATTTATTTTCTACATAGCTACCACAAAAATGTGTCATTGTCACAACTGATCATTAATAATAATAATAAAAAAAAACCCAATCCCATACATCAACAGAACTCACAGCATCTGGCTATAGCGGAAGGAAAGCTAGGAAGTTGGACCTGCTCCCTGGGGCTCCTCCTGCCCTCAACTGTCAGCTGACAACAGCTGTGTCACCAGACTGCTGCTGCTGCTGCTGCTGCTGCTGCTGCTGCTGCAGGGTGAGAAATGGGAAACAGGGTCTGCTTTGACCAGTTTTGCTGAGAGACCAACTCTAAGTGGCTTCTCTTCTCCCTCAACTCTTTTCAAACTGGTCATTATAAGAATGTTGTTAACTTTTGCCTTAGCCTGTTTTTCTCATCTCTTTCCCCTTTTGTATTATATTTTGATGATATACCTGAGGGCAGAAACTGTCTTGTTTGCTTTGCTCTTACATAAGCTGTTCAGTTAGAAAGCAGGCTAAAAATGGCTGTTTAAAATCATTGTATCTCTTTAGAGATTACCTGTCTCCTTACCTGCATGTAATGGAGAAGAAGGCAGGCTATAAAAAAGGACAGCAAAATCAGCACCATGGTAGCCAAACATACCACAAGGCAGGGTATGATCCAACTCTTCCTTGGGTTGTTGGGATCGTTGGGAATTCTGGCCCCCTCTCTGAAAGCCATTGCCTCCATATTACAGCAGCTCAAAACAGAACAACGCTAAACCCCTTCTTTCCAAGGAAAATGTATTTATAATGCTTGAAGATCCCTTTATTGAGAAGTGGGTGGAGTTTGGATTTCAGCATGATCTTTGGAAGAAGGCACAAAGTCAGTAAAAGTGATGTAAGAGAGAGGAACTTTATTTGGTTTATAGCTCAGCATCTGATGTGAAATGAAACTATTGTGAGGGTGGAAACAGGGCAGGGAAAGAGGGAACCTTCACTATTATTATTATTATTATTATTATTATTTTATAAATGAAGCTTTTATTTTTAGAGTGTGCTGCAGAATGACATATTCTGCCTGGCATGAAACAACTCCTATATACCTCAACTCGAAGTGTATCCAACCCTGCCTGGATCCAGGAGGTTTACAGGGTTTTGTTGCACTATCCATTAGTCATGATTACATGTGATTGTGCGAATGAGTTCTTCCTGATTGCATGATGCAACCTCCCTTTTGTTGCTGGTTCGGCTGTGGGATGTCTTTGTAGCTCTCCTTTTCATTCATGGCAAATCCCCGTGAATGAAATCAGTAGCGCTGTGAAACCATCATACTTTCTTGTGCAGTAATATCATTGCGCCATTGGAGAAGAATCTGACAGAGTGGGCATGTAATTGGGCTGTCCTCCAGTTTTCACCTGTGTTTACCTATATTGCTTCATCTCATTTGAATTCTGGCTTGTCAGAAGAGGTGACAAGTTGCAGGGCAGATTTAAATGTAATGTTTTTATTTAAAACAAACACAGGGGAGAGGGTGGTGCATGGGTTTTTTTCAGGGGTGGGGGGGGTTGTGATTTGGCATGTGGGGAGGGGGCGGCCTGGCACTGTTGCAGGGATGTAGAGTTGATGAGCAAAGGAATATATATCTGGAGCTCTTTGCAGCCAGATGTGGGAAAGAAAAGCTTTGATTTTAAATTGAGGTTTGTTTGTTTTTTACAAAAATAAATAAATCAGGAACGTGCCTTAGCCGGTAAAACTTCTGGCCCCTCTCTTTCTCTCCTTTCCCACATGGCTTTACTCGAAAGTAAGCTCCCTAGAGCCCGGTGGAGTTTACTCTCGTGTAAGCATGGCTAGGCGCACTCCAGTGCTTTTCCTGCAGGTTGGGTTACGCTGGCTTTTGTCCTCTTGAAATTAAAAAGAAACAAATTGCAAGTATTTGCCAATCAATGAATGAATCACCCCACTCCTGCCTTAACATTTTGTCTGTGGGTTTGCACCTTGGGAGTAAGTACCTACTGAGTTCAATAGAGGTTACTCCTGGGGATGGGAGAGAAACTCCTTGCTTTTCTGCTGTGGGGGGAGGCCCCAGTCTGCTTCAGAAGTGGAGAATCTGCAGCCTGCTGGGTGCAAAGTGGAGAATGGTTTTACAGAAACATTTGAAATTGCATTCTTGCAATACCACACAGTCATGCAGCATAATGTTTCTTAATTAAAAGGGGAGAATGTGCTGTTGAAGAGCAGTAAATGGCTCATGGGAGAGGGAGGAGGGGAAGTCTCTGTGGAGGAGGAGATAATGCAGTGTGTAGGAAGAGGAATGAAGTATTTTCATACAGTTGTAGGAACGGAATTTTGAGCAGCATGTGATAGGCTGTGCTTCCATCAAGCAATATATCTGTTGCCTTCTAAAGCGAGACAATCACTTCTAACAACCCTAGTATGGTAAACCTGTAGGTCTCAGAGACCCATTTCTTTTTTCCAGAATCATAGAATCATAGAAGCATAGAATTGCAAAGTTGGAAGAGACCACGAGGGCCATCCAGTCCAACCCCCTGCCACGCAGGAAATCACAATCAAAGCATCCCCGACAGATGGGCATCCAGCCTCTGTTTAAAGACCTCCAAGGAAGGAGACCCCACCACGCTCCGAGGGAGTGCGTTCCACTGCCAAACAGCTCTCACTGTCAAAAAGTTCCTCCTCATGTTGAGGTGGAATCTCTGTTCCTGGAGCTTGCATCCATTGCTCCATGTTCCAGTCTCTGGAGCAGCAGAAAACAAGCCTGCTCCATCCTCAGCGTGACATCCCTTCAAATACTTAAACAGGGCTATCATATTGCCTCTTACCCATCTTTTTTCCAGGCTAAACATACCCAGCTCCCTAAGTCTCTCCTCATAAGGCATCATTTCCAGACCTTTCACCATTTTAGTCGCCCTCCTCTGGACACACTCCAATTTGTCAATATCCTTTTTGAATTGTGGTGGCCAGAACTGGACACAGTATTCTAAGTGAGGTCTGACCAAGGCAGAATAGAGCGGCACTATTACTTCCCTTGATCTGGACACTATACTTCTATTGATGCAGCCCAAAATCGCATTGGCCTTTTTAGCTGCCACATCACACTGTTGACTCATGTTCAACTTGTGGTCTACTAGGACTCCTAGATCCCTTTCGCACGTAGTCTCATTCAGCTAGATCCCCCCCCCATCCTATATCTATGCATTTCATTTTTTCGCCCTAAGTGCAGTACCTTACATTTCTCCGTATTGAATTTCATTTTGTTAGATTTGGCCCAGCTCTCCAACTTATCCAGGTCATTTTGTACCGTTTCCAGTACCTCATGAGGATTCTAATACAAATTGATCAGAACAACAGAGGGTACTCTAAAAAGAAGAAAGAAACATGCAAATGTTTCAAAAAATGTTTGCTAGAATCCTGCAGCCCAAACACTGGCTTGTTAACACAAATTGATACATGTAATATCCAACTTAACGATTGCCAGTTCATAGAGCAGCAGTGGCAGCAGGAGTCACAGTTGGTAGGTTTTTGTTCTGGACCCAGCATTCCTCTGTCTCTTGGCTCTCTCTTTTGCCTTATCTTTCTTTCTGCCACCAGTGCAGTGTGTGTAGTTTTGCTGTGTTCTTACTTTCCATCAACTCTACATCCTCAATACCCATTAGTTCTACAGGTCTCTGCTTTAAAGGCCATTGACTATTCCTTAGACACCCTGGGCCCATTTACCATTTGCAGCTCAGTGGTGGGGCCGGGAGGGAAGAGCTGCCTGGGCCGGGGGGGGGGACGTCTGCCAGCTGGGCTTTGGAGGCTGCGGAGGACCCTGCCCATACAAAAATGGCAGATCCAGAATTGCCAGGCTTCCCTTGCAAGTCTGCCTCCTCCAAAGTCCGACCAATCAAAATTCAGCTTTGCTGTGTGCCCCTTTCCCAGGATGGAGGTATGTGTAAACAAGAAATAAAAAAATCCCCGAGTCTTTTGCCACCCATGGCAAATCATGGAAACAGTGAGGGACAGATTCAAGATCACAGTTTTTCGAATCTTCCCGGGGAAAAAAACCTGCATGTAAACAGGCCCCTTGTTTCATAAGCAGTCTCCTTAACACTCCATGCTCCCTTGCCCCATAGCCTACTATCATAATTTACATATTGTAAAGTTGGAAAAAGAATTGTGCAGTATTTTGGATGTAGGACTACAACTCCAATGAACCCTAGCCAGTATAGCCAAATGTGAGAAATGCCTGGAGTAGCAGCCCATCAACTTTTGGCCACATTATCACCACTTCTGCTGTAAAGTTTCTTCAGAGCCTCCGTTCACTCTTTTCTTGCATTCGTTTCTTGTCTTCCTTTTAAAAAAAGCCTCATTTGCCTCCTACCCTTCCTTGAACTGAAGGCAAAAACAGAAGTTAAAGGACTAAAGCAGAAGTTATGAGTTCTTCATCTAGTATGAGCCTCTGTAAATATAACTTTAGCTTCACAATTTGTATACTTCAGTATCTTCACTTACAGTCCTAAATCCTCATGCTAAGAAATAAACCGCAGGATTGTGTAGTCAGCTGTCTGACAATGTCTGACACAGTGAAGTAATCTAGGGCCAAACCACATGGTCAAGTGCTGCAAAACAACAGATTCATACGATACTTTAAATACTTTAGTAGACCTTGTCAGATCCATGGAGTGTTACCCACGCCGGAGTTCATATTCTTCTTGTGTTGCCAGTTGTTGCCAATTAATAGTTATCTGCTTTGAGAAGGGGCGGGCGGGCAAGCAATCAGGCCGGCTGGCTCATTCTCCAAACTGTATTCCTGCCAGATAACTCTGGGGAGGCACTGTTGTTGTTGTGTGCCTTCAAGTCATTTGACTTATGGTGACCCTAAGGCAAACCAATCATGGTGTTTTCTGAAGCTGAGAGTGTGTGACTTGTCCATGGTCACCCAGTAAGTTTTCATGGCCGAGCATACCAGTCTGCGATTGCCTTGCTCTGCAGGGCATTCATACTAATACCCTCCATAGTTTCTTGCTCTGCAGAAGATCTCCTCAGACATGAGGACATTCAGAACTCAAGAAGAAGGGAGTGCAGTTATCATAGGGAGATTCAGTAGTGACAGGTGTGATATGCCCTCCTGCCTCAGGCAGCAGGTCACTTTGTGTTGCTCTGTACTCAGACAATTCATGGCTGTTTATGCATTAATGTTAGAACTCTTGGAACCAAGATGGAGGAGCAAGAATAATGTATGTGCTTGCTGTCACTTTTCTTTCTTTCTTTCTTTCTTTCTTTCTTTCTTTCTTTCTTTCTTTCTTTCTTTCCCTTTTTAAAATTTCCCCCCAGGCTTGTTCTCTCACAAGAACAGCCCAGGATTTCAAATAAGGAAGTGAATACAGCTCTGTGCGAGCTGCATTCATTTCCTGGACTGCACAGTTTTAAGGTAAATCTGAAAATCTATTTAAAAAAAAAAGTGTAACAGAGACAGGAGTGGGGCGGGATTGGAGGTACCGAGACAGGGACAGTTTCTAAGGACCCGTGTGATAATCTCCTTAGGCCGAACAAATGAAATGCACAGATATAGGATGGGTGACAACTGGCTTGACAGCAGTACATGTGAAAGGGAGCTAGGAGTCTTAGCGGACCATAGGATCATAGAATCATAGAGTTAGAACAGAGCACAAGAGCCATCCAGTCCAACTCCCTGCCATGCAGGAACACACAATCAAACTGAACATGAGTCAGCAGTGTGATACAGCAGCCAGCAAAGCCAATGTGATTCTAGGCTGCATCAGTAGGAGTATAGTGTCTAGATCAAGGGAAGAAATAGTGCCATTCTGTTCTGCTTTGGTGAGACCTCATCTTGAATACTGTGTCCAGTTCTGGTAACCACAATTAAAGAAGGATGTTGACAAGCTGGAACAGGTCCAGAGGAGGGCAACTAAAATGGTGAAAGGTCTGGAAGCCATGCCCCATGAGGAGCAGCTTAGGGAGCTGAGTTTGTTTAGCCTGAAAAAGAGAAAGTTAAGAGGTGACATGATAGCCATTTTTAAATACTTGAAAGTTATGTCATATTGAAGAAGCAGTAAGGTTGTTTTCTGGTGCTCCAGAGACTAGGGAGATTTTCAGATGCCTCTTGCCGCGCAAGCAGCCTCCGGAGCAGTAATAAGACAACTTCTGGGAGTGAAAAACAGTGCGGCCGCCTCCAATGCTAGCCGCAACAGTCATGGGCGACGCCGAGAGAGAAACGTCGTCGTCCAAAATGGACCCCTTGCCGCACAGCAGCCTCGTTACTGCTCCGGAGGCTGCTTGCGTGGCAAGAGGCATCTGAAAATCTCCTAGGACACAGAGCAATGGATTCAAGCAACAGGAAAAGAAATTCGACCTAAACATTAGGAAGAACATCCTGATGGTAAGAGCTGTTCAGAAGTGGAATGCACTGGCTCAGAGTGTGGTGGGGTCTCCTTCTTTGGAGGCTTTTAAATGGAGGCTGGATGGCCATCTGTTTTGAGTATGTATTCCTACAGAGCAGAGGGTTGGACTGCATGGCCCTTGTGTCTCTTCCAGCTCTATGATTCTATAAGAGTTTCTTATTATCAAGAAATATGTTCAAACTGTACTAGGTGATGGTCCTTGTTCCAATTTATCATTACAGAAAGAACTTACATCTTAAAGTTCATACAAGAGCATTACTACACCCACAGCTGCATTATCTCCTTGTTACCCAAAGAGCTCTTGGAAATTCCAAGAAAACATCGAGTTTCTAATATGTTGGGGAAACTAGCAGCAACTCGACCTTAGCAATGTGAAAGGGGGCAACAGAGAAGGGGATCTTTACACCAACTATACCCCTACTAACCCTAAACAGATGCACACAAACACAAAATGAAAAATTAACAATGAAATTTATTAAAGACATAAAATAATAACACCAAGCACACACACATTCATTCAATAAAGCATTCACACAAGACCACTAGGAATGGAAGAATAGAGGTTGCCAGAGGGATAGATAAGGAGATTTCTGGGGTGATATGACACCTCTCTTGTAGTCCAAAGCCGTGGAGCAAACCAGCAGCTTGGATGGATGAATCTGGAGTGGCTAACACAGAGACAGACGTAGTGTCCCCTAGCAAAAATTCTGTGTGTAATGAGGCATGATTTTCAGCCAATATTTATACCAAAAATATGCCCTGAGGAGAGGAAGTTTCATGGGTTGAAACAATAGTTTCCAAAGATTGTACAATGAATTTCAGGAAGACTCCTGGTCTTGACAATAGGTGTCCAAAGAAGCTAATGTGTAGCCAACTGCCTTAAATGTCTGATGATTGGATTCCAATGCTTGAGCTGCCTCTTTTGATGGTTAGTTGATCCAAAAAGGGAAGATCAAAACCTTCAAACAAAGGAAAACTCCCATCTGTTTAATGGAACCATTGTCTGTCACCTGGGTATGTGGTGGAGGCAATGTCCTTTTGACCTTATACTTCCTTATACTTTGGAATTTGTCAGTAGTTCTTCCTTTGCGTAGTGCATGGCTTAAACACGTGGCTATTGGGATCCATACAGCAAGTCCCTGACTTCCCAGTGGAAGACCACATTAATAAGCCAAATTATTAATAAGCCAATTCTGGGGATTTCTGGAGGTGGGGGCTCATTAGGGGCGCCAACAGCCTTGGTCTAAATCCAGAAAATGTGTTGGTCATTCAAATGAAAAATAATTCTTGAAGACTTATGGGAAGGATTCACACACTGGTATTTTAATCACCAACTCTTGCTAAAGTTTTCTCCCTTTGTATGATATTGAAGATCTTTTACTATTCATACTGGTTCTGCAAAATTTTCAAACTTTCTTACAATGTACCACTACCAGTTCCTCCCCCCTCTGACATAGATGCATTTTTTTTTCATTAGGAGGGAATAGTTTAGGGGCTTTATTCAAGGGGCTTGGGTAGCCCTATCTCGCCACATCACACCTAAATTGTCTTCTCCCCAGTCCATCTCAGGAGGATATACTTTACTACACCTGTGATTTTCTTCCCCTAGCACATTGTCCCTAACCAGGTAGGGTTCTTTGTGTTATGTTGGAACTGGAGAAAACTAAACTTGTTCAGACTCTCTGAGTTGTTTTGCTCTTGGGCCTGTGATGGAGGGTAAAGCCCTTTCATGATGAAAGACAGTGCTGGCATGCTCAAGCCAACTTTACTGCTTAGTGGGGAGGGACAGGCAGCACCTATACCTAGACAGGGGGTTCACAGTATATAAACTCCACATACACTCCTACCCAACCATTCTCTGAATATGCCAGCCACAGATGCAAACGAAACGTCAGAAAGAAACTATTCCAGAACACGGCCTCACAACCCGGAAAAAAAACCAAGGAAAATCTATAGATTATATAGTTGCTCTGCATCTCACTATGGGAACATAGCCAGACACTCCACGCTGCTCTCCACCAACAAAGGAACGGCCATGGAGGGGGGGCTATTGTAATGAAACGGTGGGTCCTGGGTAGGCTTTGAGTGTTGCAGAAGGAGGAAGAGAATACCAGATTCTGAAAGGACCTCCACCCCAGAAACATACAAAAGCAAACTGGGCACATACACTTTGTAATATTGGAGAGGGAGATTTTCTCTTCTCCTTTTGTCAGCATGCCAGTGTCCAGTAATTCACAGGAATCACACACATTTCAACAATGAAACTGGAAGAACCTCTACAAAAGAGCAGCCAAGAAAGAAGAACTTAAACCACTGATTAAATGCAAGTGTCATGTAGCACAAGCATATTTGAGCTTTCAAGGAATAATTCCAGGTCCTCATAAACTGCACTGAGTTGAACCTTTGGAGGTGTGAAATTTCATAAATGACAACAATATATTCAGCACACTGCTAGCACAAAGCTCTTCTGCTGTGCAATTTGGTCTAACACCCACTTGCTGCAGATTATTTTGTTGGCAAATAGCACAAAGGGAGTTGTTATGGAGAGTGTCCCAGTTATTGTCAATGTCACATTGCCATGAGGGATGGACCTCAGTAGGTGCTACCTTTTGGTTCTACAGTTCCCAATTTTATTCTGTTGGGGTGAAAAGACTCACTACATCACAGGAAAGTTTGCTGCTCATCTTTTAAAGCTGAGTAAAATCCTTTGTATGCTTTTATTTAAGATTTCCAGATATATAAAACAAAACAATAAAAATATATAGAACAAGAAAAAAACAGAAAAAAGAAAGAAATAGAAAAAAAGATATATACAGAAAGAAAAAGAAAGTTTAAGGTGATTTCCAATCTTCTATTCAGTGACTATTAACCTATGCAGTTGGCCCTCTGTATCCATGGATTCTGTATCCACAGATTCAACCATCCTCAGCTTGAAAATACCCCCCCCACACACACACACAAAATCCCAAAAGGAAACCTTGATTTTGCCATTTTATATAAGGGACACCATTTTACTACACCTTTGTATATGATGGGACTTGAGCATCCATGGATGTTGGTATCCATGGCGCAGAGGGGTCCTGGAACCAAACCCCAGTGGATACCGAGGACCCACTGTAATAATTTCTAAAAATCACCAGTGCTTCTCTCATACATTAGAATCATAGAATCATAGAATTGCAGAGTTGGAAGATCCATCCAGTCCAACCCCCCTGCCACGCAGGCAATCTTGATCAAAGCATCCCCGACAGATGGCAATCCAGCCTCTGTTTAAACACCTCCAAGGAAGGAGACCCCACCACGCTCCGAGGGAGTGTGTTCCACTGCCGAACAGCTCTTACTATCAAAAAGTTCCTCCTAATGTTGAGGTGGAATCTCTGTTCCTGGAGCTTGCATCCATTGCTCTGTGTTCCAGTCTCTGGAGCAGCAGAAAACAAGCCTGCTCCATCCTCAGCGTGACATCCCTTCAAATACTTAAACAGGGCTATCATATCGCCTCTTAATCGTCTTTTTTCCAGGCTAAACATACCCAGCTCCCTAAGTCTCTCCTCATAAATCATTAACCTCCTTTCTATAAAGTATATTTGTTAATAATCAAAAGCAAAGTTCACAAATTCATACATATATTACCTATAGAAAGTACACACACACACATAAGCTATATGCGGTGTAACATACCACATTCCCCCTGTGCACTACCCCCATGGTACACATGCCACTCCCCCATGTTGCCCTCCCCGTGCCTGTGCCACCCTCCCCGTGCAGCCCCGTGCCACCCTCCCCATGCTCGCACCGCCCTCCCTGTGCCCCATGCCACCCTCCCTGTACTCGTGCCACCCTCCCCGCACTCTCACTGCCGTCCCAGCACCCCATGCCACCCTGTGCCGCTCTCCCCGCACTCACACCACCCTCCCCATCCTCCGTGCCACCACATACTGCCCTCCCCGCACTCACACTGCCCTCACCTCACTCTGTGCCGCCCTGTGCCACTCTCCCCGCATTCACACCACCCTCCCCATTCCCTGTGCTGCCCTGTGATGCCCTCCCCACATGCGCACCGCCCTCCCCACACCACGTGTCACCCTGTGCTGCTCTCCCTGCACTCTTCCCGCACTCCCCGCACTCACACTGCCCTCCCTGTCCTCTGTGCTGCCACGTGCCACTCTCCCCGCACTCACACTGCCCTCCCCGCACCCTGTGCCGCCCTCCCCGCATTCGCACCACCCTCCCCACACCCTGTACATGACGCACACACACACACCATGCCACACACCCCCAAGCTACTCACACCCCCTCTGCCTCCACCATGCTTAGACAGGAGTGACACTTCCACATGGTCCCACCCCCAGTGTGCTCATTGGCTGCCAAACAGAGCTTTGATTGGTTGGTCAGTTTCCTAAGTGGCAGTCAGCATACTGGAAATGGCAACATACCTAAGAGCAATATAATAACAATAACAATAACAATAATGTATTGGTAATCTTTTAGTAATCTTCAACTGTTGCTATTACTCCTCCCCTAACTTAAGCAAAACCCTTTTACTTTGCCTCTTAACTATATAAACTTTTGTTAAACGAATCAAATTGCCTCCTCCAGTTTACCATTAGACATAAATGTATCATAACATCAGTTATATCTCCTAACCATCCACAAATGAAAGTTTCAGTCTTTCCTTCATTTTTCTTATAAATCACTAGTTCCTTTAAGATAATTATTGTTCTTTTTAAAGCTAGTCTTAGCTAATTCTCTATCCACCCCACTGTCATATTCATATGCATTCTAAATATATGAGTTACCCTTAATAATCTTTTAAAAGTATTTTCTTAAATTAACAAACTTTATTTTATGACCACTTACTTTATGCTAAATCACCAGCAAACAATGAGCCCCAAATTAACATCTTAAACTAGAAAAACCAGTCCTTATTTCTTTAGTCTTTCCACCTTAAATTTCACTTTTGATGTTTTGCCAAACCGTGCAGTTGCACAAATTGGGCATCAGTTGGTAAATTACACAAAACTTGAGGGGGGAGGAATATCCTTCCGTAAGGAACATTTCTGTTAGTCTTATCCTTTTTATCCTCATATTTCTTCTTCCAAAAATCTATTTAAACTCTAATTGTCATCATTTTCCTTCCAATTCCTTCAGTAATTCACAGGTATCACAGCTGCCAGTTAGACGGTAGTTTTTTTCACGGGGCATCCCGGGACTACTTGATCCTGTATTCATCCCGTGCTGTTTAAATGATTTTTGTCCCTTTTAAGGAAATTCCGGAAGATCCTGGGATTCATAGCATCAAGTCCCGTATTTTTTCTCCTATTCCACAATCTTATATCCCGTGTTTTTACTGTTTACACATGTTTAGTGTACCAGGATTATTATTTTTTTGCTGTCAAACAAGGATGCAATTACTTGTTTTTTCACATTTTGAACTACATGTTTCTGGTTGAGCTTCCTGCCACAGATGCAGCGATTGGCTACTTTTTGGACAAAGAAGGACATCATCATTGGGTTTTTAAATACTTTGACTCCCCATTATGCCATTTCTGGAAACATGGAGGTGGCCACTGCTACCGTTCTGGCTTCCACAGCCCACTTGAGGGGATCTCTTGCCGCTTTGAAAAGATGGTTTCGCATCAGACACAGAAGAAGGATGATGCTTCTTTATCAGATCCTTTTTCATTCAGAATTGATTTCAGCAACTTACTTTCATCCTGAGTGTATGCACTTCGCAGCCATCGATTCCCCTGAGGTACGGATACATCTTTGCCCATATCCCTGGCTGTGGCAGTGGTGGGTGTACCCGACAATGGAGGAGTGGTGGGAGAAATTTGTAATGAATATCTGGTCTGACAAGCAATGGATAATGTACTTCAGGATGCCGCAGTACCTTTTCATGCGTCTTGTGGAAATCCTCCATCCAGAGATTGCAAAGTCGCACACCAACATGAGAAGAGGTTCACAATAGACGTTTTCTTTCTTGCCCAGGTTGCTCCTACGGGGCTGTATCTCAGCTATTTGGTGTCAGAAGAGCTATGGTGTGTAAGATTTTTGTGGAGGTCGTCTTTGCAATGGAAAGTTACTTCTGAAGCAGAGAGTTTTCCTGGGGGACCATAGAAAGGTAATTTTATCTTAAGTTTTTGTTTGTGAAAATACTTGCACTTGCATCTGTTTATCAATGTTTACTGCAGAATACCTTGGTTGCAATTTCAGTTTAATAAAATCTGGCCCACAACATGCGGTATGCAATTGAAAAGTGATACCATGTGTTCACAGCATTTGAAATCCTCTTCATGTAGTGATGTGTGTAATGGGAGAGACCTGGCTGAACGAGACTACGTGCGAAAGGGATCTAGGAGTCCTAGTAGACCACAAGTTGAACATGAGTCAACAGTGTGATGTGGCAGCTAAAAAGGCCAATGCGATTTTGGGCTACATCAATAGAAGTATAGTGTCTAGATCAAGGGAAGTAATAGTGCCGTTCTATTCTGCCTTGGTCAGACCTCACCTAGAATACTGTGTCCAGTTCTGGGCACCACAATTCAAAAAGGATGTTGACAAATTGGAGCATGTCCAGAGAAGGGCAACTAAAATGGTGAAAGGTCTGGAAACGATGCCTTATGAGGAGAGACTTAGGGAGCTGGGTATGTTTAGCCTGGAAAAAAGATGGTTAAGAGGCGATATGATAGCCCTGTTTAAGTATTTGAAGGGGTGTCATGCTGAGGATGGAGCAGGCTTGTTTTCTGTTGCTCCAGAGACTGGAACACAGAGCAATGGATGCAAGCTCCAGGAACAGACGCCTCAACATTAGGAGGAACTTTTTGACAGTAAGAGCTGTTCAGCAGTGGAACACACTCCCTCGGAGCGTGGTGGGGTCTCCTTCCTTGGAGGTCTTTAAACAGAGGCTAGATTACCATCTGTCGGGGATGCTTTGATCAAGATTTCCTGTGAGGCAGGGGGTTGGACTGGATGGCCCTCGTGGTCTCTTCCAACTCTACAATTCTATGATTCTATGAATACTCGTGTTTGCATGATTTGAAATCAAACATTTTTTATTTTATTTCTTTTTTGTTAGCTACAGGTGATGGATGGATTCGCGGCCCTGGGTTGCCCACAAGTGATTGCTTGCCTAGATGGGTGCCATGTTAATATAATTCCCCCTGTTCGTCAAGGAGATGAATTTATTAACAGGAAGAATAGGTACAGTGTTCTTCTTCAAGGTACTTGTGATCACAGGGGGTTTGATGCAGAGATTGGTTGGAGCGGCAAGAATCATGATGCTCAGATGCTTAGGAACTCTGGTTTTTTTCAATACTATGGAGGATGGGATATTTTGTGCCAGGAAATCCCACCATAACAATCATGGGTCAGCAGATTGTTCCACTCACACTGGTTGATGGTGCATATCCAATAAGAAATTGGTTACTGACACCTTATAGAGGGGCAACAAATACTAAACAGAGACTGTATAATAGGTACCATAACAGAATTCGTTCGACGGTGGAGAGGTGCTTCGGTCATTTGAAATCACATTGGAGGGCATTAAGATATTGTATAGAAGTTGCAGAGGAAAATATGTTCTGTGATATGTGTATGTGCTATTCTCCACAATATATTTGAATCCAAAGGTAATATCCTTCATGATCCAAACTGGCGTGTTCAGAGATTTGTCCTTGACATGCTGGGAGCTCCAATGGTTAATAACGATGCTACAGAGAAAGCTCGGAGGAGGCTGTGCACAACACTTTAAAAGAATATTTCTGGCAGATACATCACCGGGGGGGGGATAAGTTTTGTAGCTGCAGTGTTTGAATTGTTTCATTATATTGATCCTTGTTTGTACAATAAAAGCCACTGGTTTTTTTGCGTAATGCAGTTCCTATGTCCATTTTTATCCTAACACTAACTGTACAAGCTGCATTTTCCATTTCCACTTGCCCATAATAAACAAAACAGTCAACTCAAAAACTTATAAACTTGAGTTTTCACATCCAGCCACATGGCATTACGATGGCCGAAGGGGGGAGAGGACATGTCAGGCCAGGTTGGTGCATCGCCTACTGGGGCACCAGGGAGACCAGCCTCATGTTGGAATCCCTGGCCCAGCAGGAAGGTGCGCTGGACCAGATGATGCGATCCTCCAACCGGAGGAACTGCAACTTCTGTATTGAGGCAGCGCGGTTCCTCCGGTCGAGGGGCTACATTGTTACTGGCCTCTAATGCCGCTCAAAATTTAAGAATCTTAAAAGCAAGTTCTTTGCGGCATTGGAGGCCAGTAACGGCAGCCCATCCCCGCAGTGAAGGTGGCCATCTTTTTATGCCATCCTGCATGACCTGTGGGTCCGTGCAGGTTGGCCAAGCTGGAGAGACCAGCTGCCAAGAGGTAAGTTATGCCACTGCTTTGTACAGCTCCTGGCCAGAGTCTCTCTCTCTCTCTCTCTCTCTCTCTCTCTCTCTCTGTGTGTGTGTGCATGGTGGTGCCTGATCTAAATTATTTTGTTGTTTCTGTTATAGGGGTACAGATCCAGAGATGGGCAGCAGGCCAGCCCATCTTTGAGTCCTCCAAGGAAGATAAAGATAATGAGCCTGGCCTGGCTCCAGCAGCACTGCAGCCAGGTACAGTGCTTTTTTTTTCTGTGTGACTTACTGCCCTAATCTTAATTGACAGAGCAATTGATAGGATTAATTTTTTTATTAAAGTTTTCCCTATGCATTAATGTTTTAAAAAGTCCAGCAGCTGCCCAGGAGGCTGCAGCACAGCTTGCAGGGCTGAATACAATAGCAAGAATTGAGGAGCTTGATAAATTAATATTTTACTCATTTATAAAATGTGCCTGATTTACCTGTCAGGAGCTGTATTGTTAACATATACTTTTTTTTTCCTCATTTCAGGGAGGACGTTACAAGCCTCAATAGAAGCGTTGGCTAGGAGGGTGGGTGCCATAGAACAGAGTAATTTATTATATTTTTTAAAAAAAATAATATGATTTGTTGCTATTATGTTGTTATGCGTTATTTATGATGTTGAATTCTTATATTTATGTTTGTACACAAAATTGTTCCAGATCTGTTTTTATTTATTATATGTTCCATCAACTGAAATATTTCTGTGAGATTTTCCTTATAAAGTATTATAACCTATGTCTGTGTATGTTTTTCACTGTATTTGTTTTGTTATCTATGTTTTCACTGAATTTGTTATAGAACTTTATCTTGTAAACTTGTATATATGTACATATGTAAATGTTACAGAAAAATTTTGTAAATAAAAAAGCTTTATTTTTAAAAGAAATAGTCCTTGCTTAGTATTTCTTTGTTCAGTGAAAAGTCTAAATCCTTACAGCAAGTTTTCTTTATAGTTGAAATATACTATTTATTTGTACATACATAAAATGCCCTTCATGTGCATAGTATACTTAACGTTTTTTTAAAAAGTAAAGCATAGTGGGTTTTTTTCTTTAAAAATTTCCTATAATGTTAGAGGCACACTTTTTAAACTGTTCTTGTTGGCCTACTGAAACCAACATTAACAGCACCAGAACTAGTGGATGGTACACATTGTTGTGATTCCTGTGAGTTTTCTTTATCTGCTTCCCCAGAATTGTTTGGCTTGGCCACTCTCTTTACCACCACACGTTTCTTAATATTATCCAAAGACTTAATGTGTGTTACGAGGTCTCCAAATAAATCATTTTGCCTTTTTATTTCTTTGAGCATTTCCTGAGATTCTTCTACTGCATGCTCATAGAACTTTTCAAGATATCCCTGTAAAGCAATGGCCCTTTGATCCTGTCTATCTGAAATTTTAGTCATATTTGAAACAAACAGTTCTGCAATGGATCTTGAGTTAGCCATTAGTTCAACAACTTCAGAAGAACGTTTTTTTCTTCGAAACATGGCCAATCTCTCCGCAGGAGATAAAGTAGCAGTTGGGTTGCTCAAGGCGGCCACTGAAAAGGAAATAAAGGAACATTGTGTTATGATATTCAGTAATTTTAAGCAGAAGCATATATGTTAATAACAATGTGCATACTATGCCGGAATCAATACCATAGCGAGCTGGAGTTGTTGCCCAGACAGTATCAATTTCTGTGACAACAACTGATGTGTTTTCTTCAGCATCGTTGAGTGCCAAGCTTCCACCAGGTTCCTCGGTTGAGGTTAAGGTAACTGCTGTTTCATCAGAACCCTGGGTCCCTGTTTCATCTGGGGAAAAAAGAAAATTACATAAACATATAACTATTAATGGTAACACAGAGATGTGAAATAAGCAGCCATTTGAGTTACTCCCAGAATAGAACCCAGTGCTGTTGGCAGTGGGGTGTAGAGGAAAGTACCAGCTGGTTATGGTTGCGGGCAGAGATGACATCCTTAAGTTGCCAAGAGACACGTACACTTTTAAAACTGCCGGACACAAACAGAGAAAAGTGCCATTTGGCTTTAACTGCCATCATTTGCATACCAAAGGAGCATGGAGGAAACGCATGTAAATAGTTCCTAGGCATTTAGGCTAAGCAAGTAAACAGTTCCTTGCCACATATCACCAGTGGTTAAATGCATGGGGAAAGGGAATTACACTTTAGAATCAAATTTCAAAAAACCAGTCTGCTTTAGAGAAATGGAGTATTAAAAATTTGAGTTTTCACATAACAAATAGGTAGTCCTTGCTTGCTTAAATGAAATGAAACAGGAATAATAATATGCTATTTATGGTCTCAAGATAACAACATACAATGCTGTATGTTGCCCTGAGAAAATTTTAAAAGGTAATCCCGATTACCATTGCTCTAAGCTTGAAAATCGAGCAATTATTTAATCAAGTTTTCACATAATGTGAACTGTATTTTTTAAAAAAACACAAATCCTTACCTGGAGGACTTGATAAGAGTTCCTCAGAGTATCCCTGCATGATCTCCTGGGATGGCAGGGGCAATTCCACATCTTCATCGAGGAGGGGAGCGTGATGGGGAGTCACTGACCCTCGCGAAACATGAACAATGTCGGTGGTGCTCCCCAGCCACTTCAGGTGGTAGTTGGCATCGCCGCCGAGGATTGCATATAGTTCTTTATAGAAGGGCATCGTGGCGTCATCGTTGCCACTTTTGGACTTGTGGTCGTTGACCTGGCGATTATTCTTACACATCAGTTTCGTCTTTGTCCTGCACTCCTCAGCGGTCCGTTCATTCCCTTTGCTTCTCATTTCGGCTGCAATTTTATTGAAGAGGTCAATATTTCTATGGGACCCCTTCAGCTGCTTCTGCACCTTTTCCTTGCCCATATTGCCAAAAGGTCTATGGTTTCATGGTAGGACCAGGAGATACCATGGCTGCCTTTCCTGGGGCGAGGAGCGGTTTCAGCATCCATCTCTGTGACCGCACAGGTGAAGGGCAGAACAATGGAGGTTTGCCTCTAAAATTTGGGATGTTGAAAAAAGAAAGGAGCAGGTAGACCACCCCCTTACTGGCCAGTGCCCGCCCATGGCCATGACAATTTCCGGTCATCACCTGATACCATGATTTTTGGTCCTGGGCTGTTTACACTTCCGATTTTCCGAATCCTCTCATGACTTTTTTAAAAACCGGCACAAACCATGGGACAAATGGTGGCCCCCCCTTCCGAAAAACACGTGTCCGACCCAATGTATATGTAAACAACCAGGGTTCGACACGAATTCATCCCACTACATTCATCCCACTACATTTTCATCGGCACCACACACATTTCAACAGTGAAACAGGAACCTCTACAAAAGAGTGGCCTGAGAAAGAAGAATTTAAACCACTGATTAAATGTAAATGTTGTCATGCAGCCGATTGGTCACCAGCATAACCACCCTTGTAGTCCAAGTATACCATTCTTCCCTCTGTGTTCAGTGTTGTTCCTCTCCTCTGGAGCTTCACCGATAGATCCAGTATTTTCCCCAGATTGGTGCTCCAGGATCATTTCTGAACCTCTAGAATCATCTTGTTTTGGCTGCAAACCTCCATTGAAATTTATTTCTCCATACTTCAAACTGACTCCTCAGTCCTCCTTTTCCATCCAAAATCTGATTGATTCCTCTCATTCTCTCATTCTGTCCTCCAAATCCTTAACTTCCGCCGTGCCATCTATCAATCTAAAGTTAAAACTAAAGTTCTTATTTTTATTTTTCATCTATTTAAATTCCTCCAGTATCTCTTGCCAAATTGCCAAATTGCTAAATTACATTAATCTTCTAGGGGTTAATATTCTTCTATTAAGCAAAATCTTGGTGTACAAAGAGTTAACACATGTCTCCACAGCAACTGTTATGCGGATTGCTTTCAATGAGATATCACTCCCAGCTGAAACAATTCCACTTTCTCAAAACAAATCAGTCTCTTTCTTTAATCAGTTTTTATTTGCAAAGAACATACAAAACCAGTCAATCTTTCAGTTTTGAAATATTATTTTCATTTCTCAGTACTATGTCCTTTATCCAGTTTTTAAAATTAAATTTATTGTAAAAATGCATATTATACATAGGATATAAACACATTGTGATACAATTAGATATTCAGATTGACAAACATGACATAACATGGCATGACATGGGGATTTTCCTTCCATGAATGGACTGTCTTCATCAAGATTCTGGAAGGTCTCTATGAGGTGCATTGTCTTTATTATAATTATTTATTATCAGGGTATCCAGCCAAAATCTGAGTTGAGCTTGTGAAAGTTTCACAGTGCATGAATTTTTATTAATAAAATCAATAAATGGGTGCCATTTCTCAATAAAGGTGTCTTGATTTCCTTGTCTTCTGTTTGTCTTCGTGTTGTCTGACAATTTTTCTAAGAGCCAGATGTCTCAAATTCTTTTCCACCATGCCTCTAAAGAAATCTACCCAGTTTTCCAACATCGGGCTATCTCCACCTGAACAGCAGTGATGAGAAGAATGATCAAATTTTTATGTTTTAAATACTTGTTTTCATTACAATAAACAAAAATTAAGAGAAGACCAGGACAATACTTAAAGTTTTGATTAGTAATCAATGCACTTTGCTTAAGTACAGTTTGCTTAAATACCTCTTTCCAAAATGAGTGCACAGTAGGCATTCTCTCTTATCAGTGCAGTTTGGGATTTAAAGGGTGGAGATAGCCATATGTTGTCCCAATCTTTCTCTGAAATTGAAATTCTGAGATCAGATACCAAAGCTGTTCTGGAATCAAATGACCCATTATAGAGCTGCAGTAATAAGCAATCATACATACTTGAGGCTAAACCTTTAGTTCATTGCTCAGGGGGTTCATATACTTTTTCAAATATAGTTAATGGCCTCAAGGTTTCCCCCCTCTGCATTAATTTATTTGCAAAGGAGGAAACTCGGTAAAGGTGAAGCCAATTAGTTGGTGATGGTTCTAATTCCGCAACCAAGTCTTACATAGATTTAGATCCTCTTCTTTTAAACAAATATTTAATCACAAATAGGCCTATAATAAGCTATCTCTTATTAAACTGGCTATGACCTCTATTGCTAGGGTGTAGAATAGTGGAGACAAGGGATATCCTTATATGCTCCCTCATTGCAGCTTCATGATTTTTTAGTCAATTCTATTAAACAGTTATCACAGCTTGTGATTTGTGAAGTCGAAGGCTTTCACAGCCGGCATCTATAGATTTTCCTTGGTTTTTTTTCCCAGGCTGTGAGTCCGTGTTCTGGGATAGTTTCTTTCTGATGTTTCACCTGCATCTGTGGCTGGCATCTTCAGAGAATGGTTGGGTAGGAGTGTATGTGGAGTTTACAGCTTGTGATTGTTTGTATAAAGTTTTCAGGATGTTTATGAATCCCCTCCAAAGTTCATTGCTTTTAGAATTCCAAATAATTCACCCTATCTCAATTCACCCTATCAAAAGGTTTTAGCATGTCTAGAGATATCACAGCCAGTGGTGATTTTGAGAGCTTGGAGTAATATATGAGATTAAGTGTTCTGCAGATGGAATCTGACAATTTGCATGTCAGCATAAAACCAACTTGATATAGGCTGCTATAAAGTTATTAATCCTTTTGGCTAGAATGGAAGTTAAAAGTTTTACATCTGGATTTATTAATGCTATGGGACTAAATGCTACAGGAAAGGGGTGGGATTCTTCAGTTTGGGGAATTATTCAGTTAAGAACTTTATTCTTTCCCCTTTTCACAAAGTGTTATTAGACTTTCTGATTTCAATCAGCAGTCTTAAAGCTTTTTGGACATAATCCTCAAAACCTCTTATATTAATCCAAAAGGCAGGAAACTCACCAAAGCATTGATGTCACCACTGGAACAAAAAAATTCTTTTTATCCATTAAATCCAAATGTTAACAAAGAAATAAGGAAAAAAGAAAGTGTGGTTGCTGGCTTAATGTCCATTAAGTCTTGGATGCAGTGAAATGCGCTTGATGGAGAACAGGAGAAGTCCCAGCAGACTGGAGGAGGGCAAACGTTGTTCCCATCTTCAAAAAGGGGGAAAAAGAGGATCCCAACAACTATCGTCCAGTTAGTCTGACATCAATACCAGGGAAGATTCTAGAACAGATCATTAAACAGAGAGTCTGTGAACATTTAGAAGGCAATGCCATAATCACAAAAAGTCAGCATGGGTTTCAGAGAAACAAGTCATGCCAGACTAATCTGATCTCTTTTTTTGATAAAGTTACCAGCTTGGTAGATGAAGGGAATGCTGTGGACATTGCATACCTTGATTTCAGTAAGGCCTTTGACAAGGTTCCCCATGACATTCTTGCAAACAAGCTTGTAGAATGTGGGCTAGACAAGTTAACTGTTCAATGGATTTGTAATTGGTTGACCGGCCGAACCCAAAGGGTGCTCAGCAGTGGCTCCTCTTCGTCTTGGAAAGATGTGACCAGTGGGGTGCCACAGGGTTCTGTCCTGGGCCCAGTGCTATTCAACATCTTTATCAATGACTTAGATGAGGGAATTAGGGGCATACTTATCAAATTTGCAGATGACACCAAATTGGGAGGAGTAGCTAATACCCTAGAGGACAGGATCAAAATTCAGAATGACCTGGATAGACTGGAGAGCTGGGCCAAAGCTAACAAAATGAAATTCAATACGGAGAAATGTAAAGTACTGCATTTAGGGCGGAAAAATGAAATGCATAAATATAGGATGGGAGAGACCTGGCTGAATGAGACTACGTGCGAAAGGGATCTAGGAGTCCTAGTAGACCACAAGTTGAACATGAGCCAACAGTGTGATGCGGCAGCTAAAAAGGCCAATGCAATTTTGGGCTGTATCAATAGAAGTATAGTGTCTAGATCAAGGGAAGTAATAGTGCCACTCTATTCTGCCTTGGTCAGACCTCACTTAGAATACTGTGTCCAGTTCTGGGCACCACAATTCAGAAAGGATATTGACAAATTGGAGCGTGTCCAGAGAAGGGCAACTAAAATGGTGAAAGGTCTGGAAACCATGCCTTATGAGGAGAGACTTAGGGAGCTGGGTATGTTTAGCCTGGAAAAAAGACGGTTTAGAGGCGATATGATAGCCCTGTTTAAGTATTTGAAGGGATGTCACGCTGAGGATGGAGCAGGCTTGTTTTCTGCTGCTCCAGAGACTGGAACACGGAGCAATGGGTGCAAGCTCCAGGAACAGAGATTCCACCTCAACATGAGGAGGAACTTTTTGACAGTAAGAGCTGTTCGGCAGTGGAACGCACTCCCTCGGAGCGTGGTGGGGTCTCCTTCCTTGGAGGTCTTTAAACAGAGGCTGGATGGCCATCTGTCGGGGATGCTTTGATTGTGATTTCCGGCGTGGCAGGGGGGTTGGACTGGATGGCCCTCGTGGTCTCTTCCAACTCTGCAATTCTATGATTTGTCCTGCGGTTTCTCATTTTGCTCCCGATTGACTGCAACAGTCCATGTGAGCTTGGTGGAATTTTCAGACCCTTTTGAGTGATCTCCTCACTCTTCCCTTGTCTGAGGAGAGAATCACCAGTTGGAACTTGCCTCCAAAACGGTGATAGTTGCCGCTACCACTCTCTCTTTCACAGAGCCCTGCAAAAGAGGTGTCAGCTGGCCATTACCCCACCAAGAAGTTCCGAAGTCCGAGTAAAATCCAATTAGACTATATTTCAGAGGAAGGTAATGGTAAAACACCTGAGTATTCCTTTTCTAAGAAAACCCTATAGAGCCCATCTGAGATCTTCAGATATAGGGCGATATAAATATTTAAGTAATCAATAAATTTTAATAAATAAATGGAATTCATGGGGTCACCATAAGTCAACAGGTAATTTGAACATACATATAGGCAAATCTAAATCTAAGCAAGCTCATATACAGTTGTCCCTTCATATTCACTGGGGTTTGGTTCCAGGACCCCCTGTGGATACCAAAATCCATGTGAATACTCAAGTCCCATTATATGCAATGGCATAGCAAAATGGTGTCCCTTATATAAGATGGCAAGATAAAGGTTTGCTTTTTGGATTATTATTTTTTAAAAGAATATTTTCACGCCATGAAGACTTTAATCTGTGGATACCAAATCCGTGGATACGGAGGGACAACTGTAATTCTTACTGCCTGAAATGAAGCCTGAGCTATATGAAATTAAGCCAAAGACAACATCACAGGTTGTCTTCCTCCACACAGGATAGACTGAAGGTCTAACTCAGTATGAGTCAGATCCATATGTTTATATAGAACAAACCATTAAGAACAATACCATTGGAACCTTTGCTACATCTAATGATGGATAAGAAAAGTTTGCTTCAACTGCTTATGATAGGGATGGGCAACTCCTAGCACTCTAGCCAGCATAGCCAGTTGTGAGGGATTATGGAAACTGTACTCCCAATACCTACTCAACCCTGCCCTAAAAATAAAACAGGCATTGAATAAGGGTTTGCCTGGCTTCTACTGCCAAGGGAGGAGGCAGCTCTGGGAGACACACCTTTCAGTCATGTGGCTTGACATCCTCTTCCCATACGCATCCATTGCTCTGTGTTCTAGTCTCTGGAGCAGCAGAAAACAAGCTTGGTCCATCCTCAATGTGACATCCCTTCAAATACTTAAACAGGACTATCATATCGCCCCTTAACAGTCTTTATTCCAGGCTAAACATACCCAGCTCCCTAAGTCTTTCCTCATAAAGCATGGTTTCTAGACCTTTCACCAATTTAGTCACCCTCCTCTAGACATGCTCCAATTTGTCAACATCCTTTTTGAATTGTGGTGCCCAGAACTGGACACAGTATTCTAGGTGAGCCCTGACCAAGGCAGAATAGAGTGGGACTATTACTTCCCTTGATCTAGACACTATACTTCTATTGATGCAGCCCAAAATTGCATTGGCCCTTTTAGCTGCCGCATCGCACTGTTGACTCATATTCAACTTGTGGTCTACTAGGACTCCTAGATCCCTTTTGCACGTAGTCTCATTCAGCCAGGTCTCCCCCATCCTGTATCTACGCATTTCATTTTTCTGCCCTAAGTGCAGTACCTTACATTTCTCCGTATTGAATTTCATTTTGTTAGCCGAAGCCCAGCTCTCCAGTCTATCCAGGTTATTTTGAATTTTGATCCTGTCCTCTAGGGTATTAGCTACTCCTCCTAATTTGATGTCATCTGCAAATTTCATTAGTATGCCTCTAATTCCCTCATCCAAGTCATTGATAAAGATGTTGAATAGCACTGGGCCCAGGACAGAACCCTGTGGCACCCCACTGGTCACATCTTTCCAAGACGAAGAGGAGCCACTGCTGAGCACCCTTTGGGTTCGGCCAGTCAACCAATTACAAATCCATTGAACAGTTAACTTGTCTAGCCCACATTTTACAAGCTTGTTTGCAAGAATGTCATGGGGAACCTTGTCAAAGGCCTTACTGAAATCAAGGTATGCGATGTCCACAGCATTCCCTTCATCTACCAAGCTGGTAACTTTATCAAAAAAAGAGATCAGATTAGTCTGGCATGACTTGTTTCTCTGAAACCCATGTTGACTTTTTGTGATTATGGCATTGCCTTCTAAATTTTCACAGACTCTCTGTTTAATGTTCTGCTCTAGAATCTTCCCTGGTATTGATGTCAGACTAACTGGACGATAATTCTTGGGATCCTCTTTTTTCCCCTTTTTGAAGATGGGGACCATCTTCATTTTTGAAGATGGGGAGGACGTTTGCCCTCCTCCAGTCTGCTGGGACTTCGCCTGTTCTTCAGGAATTCTCAAAGATTATTGCCGATGGCTCTGAGATTAGAGGTTTATAGGTAGGTTTACAGGTTTACAGGTAACACCCACATATAGGAGGTTTAGAGGCTTACAGGTACCACCCACATAAGGGTAGACCTGCCTCACCCTCAGATTATAGAGAACCATATTGTAGCTGTGCATCTGAGTCACTTCTCAGTTGCTGTCTCCTTTGCTGACTCCCGCTTTGGGTCAGGAACCCTGTCGCTGGCAAATGCTTCAGGCCATTCGGTTATTGGACACTGGATCTTAGCCTCATGCCAAGCCAACCTATGCAGCTGTAACCAGTAAAAGTTGTGGCCATTTTCCTGCCCAAAACCCAAGTGGTGTGTTTGTGTTTGGTATGTGACTTCTGTCAGCCAGCACCAACTTCTCATCACTAGACCTGCAAAATGTTTCTGGCTGCAGGCATACTTTTCACAGGAGGAAATAGAAAAATATTCTGGTTGTGACTGAAATCTGCAAAGCAGTGCAAGTGAGATGGAAATGAAAACTTCGAAACACAGAATAAATGTTGGCTCAGTGAGCCCTTTCTTTCTTTCCTCCACTGTTTCACAGGAAAGGTAAATTGTATACAAGCAAGTTCACTTTCTATTTTTGTTTGGATAACTTGCTGCTTGATCTGAATTTCATCCCATTCATGTGAAAGGACTTCCTGCTATGCTATCAAAATGACATCACTGGCTGCCAGGAAGCTCTTGCTGATTTTGCTCTTATAATGAAACTCCTGCTTACAGATAATGGAACCATACTTAGGACCGTAAAGAGGGAAATGAATTTGAATGGGCTAGAGCCACAGAACATTCTTTGTTTTCCTGTAAAAGGGGCACTGAGTGGATGCGGAAGCATTCCCCATCTATCTTTGTATGAAAGTTGTTTGAAAGGGGTATACATTACTAATGTAAAGAACATGAGTCAGTGTTTCAGTATTTTTATCACACACAGTGCCGCCTACATCACCACACTTTTGTATGAAGTTCAGTGAATGCAAAACAGCTTCACTATATACATAAAGAGGAATAACCTGAATGCGTGACTAATCAGTGCATGCCTGACTTGTGTGCACATTCACAGAGCTCCCATGTTCTCTTTTTTTTCTCATTAAAAAAAAATATTCCTACCTCAAAACATGTAGTGTTATGCTGCTTTGGGAGCAGCTAGAAAAAAGCTACTGCTTTAGACTACCATGTCAATAGTTGAGACCACATGACAGCCTTGCACAAGTCAGGTACACGCTGGTACTGGCTGGTGCACAAGCAAATTGTCTCTGTCACCCATTTTGAAAGATGCTGTAGTGAAATCTGCTGACCCTTCTTGTGCCCACCATAGCAAACAAAGAGACAGTTGGACAGTTGATAGGTAGCTATACATTCAATATAAAAGGCTAAAGCCCTGTGAATGTCTAAAGAGTACGGTGTTCTCTCCAACAGAGTAGATCATGTTGCATAAAAAGTAGGCAAAATTATGTCCTCATTAATATGAAATTGGGATAGCATGTTAGACAGGAATGTCACATCAGGGTGTTAGACAACCTTATCATGATGGAAGACTAGAAAAGGCTAGTCGTGCCTAAGGGCTGCAAGCTCACCTGCACAACATGCAGAGGTGATCACCATGAGGAAGATCACCTTCATGGTGACAAGATGCTTGTCTACCAGTGCCAAAGGCATGAAGGATCAACTCATACATTGTGAGGGGTCCAAGGAAAGTGCCTATGGAGGTGTTGGAGGTGACACAGGTAGGTAGAGATGGGATAATCCTTTCTTGAACTTTTGTATTATGGGATTGGTATTCAGAGCCAGCAATGCAGGTTGGTTAGCTACAATGGCTGCAAAGTATACTTTCAATGATAAAAAGGCTAGACATTGTTCTTTCAGATGCAGTAAAAAGTGCATAACTGTTGATACAGAGGCTGGAGAAGTTCCTTGAGAATGAGATGTTGTGAATGTACAGAAGTGGCTGCATTTATAGTTGTATAAACTTTTTGTCAAATCTTTCCTAGAAGTCTGCAAAACAGTTGTTAACCTTGGTGAATTTAATACATTATCCTCCATGCTGACAATTTCAACTGCTGAATGTCTGGGTGGAGTACCTGACCATTGGAATGAGTGAGCAGGTCAAGATTTGAAGGAAGAACTATGTAGCAACCCCTGGAAAGATGACGCATGGACAAACCATGGTTGTGACTAAGATTGCATCTGGCCTGTCCTTGCATAGCTTTGCTATGACTTCCCTTAGCAGAAGAAATGGGGGAAATAAGTAAAGTAGGCACCTTGGCCAATGGAACAGAAATGTGTCCCCTAGAAAGTCCTTTCTGACACCCACTCTAAAGCAAAAGAGGTCACTCCTCTTCTTGGTTGTCACAGCAAATAAATCAATCTGAGAAATGCCCCAATCTGCAGTTATCAAGTGAAAGCTTCACTTGAGGGAGGGGCCACTCACGTTTGAGGACTGTGAGTACATTGTCCGTGCTGGCTAGGCTATGGGGTGGATCCCCCTCATCACATGCCAGGTCCAGAAATGAATGGTGAAGTTGACCAAAGTTGTGGAGTAAGTATAACCTTGCTTATTGATATAGCAAAACATGTCAGTGTTGTTCGATGTTATCTGGACTACTCTCTTTCTTAGCAACTTCTTGAACATTCAGAAAGCTTTAATCACTGCTAACAGCTCCAAAGCATTGATGTGAAGGTTCGCCTTGTGCCTGGACCAGTGACCCTCTACTTGTGTGGTGACTACACAAGAAGGCTGCAGTGAGTTGAATGCCATTTTGGATCAAAGACTGTGAAGGCTCATCCACCACAACAGAGAGTGCACAACTGCTGGAGGCAAAGTCAATCATATGAGCTGCTGATCTTTCAGCAGATTGAAATACCAGAGGAACCAATGTTGGAGAGGGCAGAACTTGAGGTGCAACAGGTAAGTGACAGCTGTTGGCACAGCTATGAGAGCAAGAAGTTTCTGGAAGGTTTGTGCTGACCTCTGCAGGTGTGATTAGGACCAAATGAACCTCATGCTGAAGAACCTCTGCCCTGTTGAGTGGAAGAAATGCTCTGCCTGCCACTGAGTCCAACATCAACCTGATGAAGTCTATCCATCTTATTGGCTCCAAGATAGACTTCTTGGGGTAGATATTGAGGCCAGGTCCTGGAGCAGAGAGAGAGTCTAGTGAATGTCTGTGTAGAGTTTATATTTGCAAGATACCACCAGAAGCCAATAATCTAGATAAGGGTAAATTTGTACCCCTTGAGTTCTGAGGAAGGAGATCACAACTGCCATGCATTTGGTGAAGACTCTCTGTGATGTTAGGCCAAATGAGAGGATCTTGTATTGGTAAATATCCATCCCAATGACAAAACAGAGGAGCTTGTGGTGCTGCAAGCAAATTCCATAGTGGAAGTAAGCAACTTGAAAATCTATGGAAGCAAAACAATCATTTCCATGAAGGAATGACAAGATGGACTGAAGCATGACCATCTTGAATTTTCATGGTCTGATATAGCTGTTGAATCCATGAAGCTCTAATATGGAACACAGTAAAATACCAAGAGAAACAGACGTTGTTCATGCACTGGACTGAAATCATTTCCATCACATCTTTTTAAAGCAAATCAGTAATCTCATCTCGCACAACTCTGGTTTGGAGCAATAGAGTGGAACAGGAGAAATACTTGAGAATTCTATGGCTTAACCCAAACAGATGATGGTAAATACCCAAGAATCTGTAGTGATGTTCCACCAGGTAGGATAATGGTGGAATAACTTTGAGGCATGAGATGGAAAAGAGCTGGAGAGGTGGAAATTGGGTTGTGGTGATATCCTGTGAACAGAGTCAAACCAACGACTTGGAAGATCCTGTAGAATTTTTGGAAGAAGATTGAAAGTGTTGCTTCCCAAAGGATCAACGTGTCAAGGAAGATGTTTGTGAAGACATTCTAGAAGGCCAAGCTCTGGACTTTGACCTGAAGGAAAATGATGACTGGCACTTTCAGGAAGAGAAGAATGGCTGCTAGTGATAATGTTGCTGCTGGCCAAATCCCATCTTCTAAGCCGTGTGTGTTTTTTGGTACATCTTTAGTAAGGCCTGCAGAACGAAGTCAGGCATACATCTGAAGTGTAGTGTCAGTGAAGAGAGAGGAGAGAGAGGTAGGAGCAGATGAGCAGAGACAGGTAGTAGAGAATGGAGAAAGGAGATCTCCTACATTCTTGAGGAGGGAGGGCATTGTACTTGTATTCATCATCTGTCAAAATGTTAGCTACAGGTTTCTAGTAAAGAATATGGTAGCTATTGAAGAATATGGTAATCATGAATGGCTAAAGAAAAAGTAGTAGATCTTAAAATTATGTTCCCAACTATATTTTGAGGTGATGATACTGTCAGTAATAAGAGGCTTTCAAATTTGAGCAACATTATATTGTCTTACTCATAGTCCTCTGACTCAGAACGAATTGTTAGTGCCTAGATATCTATTTTATCTGGATGTGGCTTAGAAGCACAGTTTTCATTTCTCAGAGAGAATGACAGATTCCCTTATATACACAACTGATGACCATAGAAACAGTCTGGATAAACCAGATGTGATGGCAGAGAGGTATGAATGCATTTCTTCTCTCTTAACTTTTACAAATACTAGGAGGATTGTAGGATGTAATCTAGTTTAGAATTGTGGTGCTTTTCTTCCATAACATTTTTCTGATAAACCCCACCCCACAGCTACTGAAGAATATGTGTTTTCTCCCCCTAATATGTGTATGTTGATCACCAACAATGATCCACCCTGGCCTCACATCAGGAGGCATGGAAACGCACTATCCACAATGCTGCAGCCTTATTTGAGAACTTTTCAAGAACAAGTCTTGATGAGAAACGACAACGCAGAAAGAGTCACAACCCAGAAACATCATCCAAGGAGACCTTCTGCTGTGCCTTTTTAGGCATCAGTGCACTTGCAGAAAGCGCGGGATGAGTCCTTCCTGAATCTTTGTTTGCGAAGAAAAGCCAGAGAGAGAGAGAGAGAGAGAGAGAGAGAGAGATGTGAATGTGTGGATTTTACCCCCTAACATCAGCACTGAGAAGACGATTCATGAAAATGATACCAAAGGAAAAAGTTAAACCCACTTCTCTCCATAGCCTGGATTTAGACTGAAGTTCCTATGACTGCTCTTTGAAGGAGGTATAAAGACAGTGGTTATGCTTTCAAGTTTCATTTGAGAAGGTACAATGCAGGGTTTTCCCTTCACAGCTGCCACTAGTATTAGACAGAGAAGGATAATTTCCCAGGGCTAGCTTGTTCATTTGCCAGCTCATTGTTTGCAAGTCTCTGCATTTTTATGCCCTGCTTTCTCTTTACTGTTTTATTGAGCTGTTGAGTGCTCCTTCCTTCTTTCTTTCAACATAATATTAACTTCAACCAGCGTTCTTAAAGTAGATAAGCTTTCCCTCCATTGCCATGGCTTAGGACGTAACAGGAATATTTCATATACTCTCAGTAGTAGGATACTCCTTAAGAATATTTCTTTGATAAGGCTCAGGTCCTTATCACACTATGCCATTATACCATCATAGCAGTGGTTTACTCCTGCTTTTGTTTCAGCCTTATTGCATGATGTCATCGTTCTCCCGCTGCTGTTGTGCTGTACAATTGTGGCAAACACGATTTTTTTCATGCTGAAAATAATCCATTAATGACCCCCTTTCCCGCTATGATTCAGTAGCCAGTTTGAGTATGGATGTCTCATTGCACTTCATTGTGAGAACAATCAATTAGTGGGTGCCATGTGGGTGTGGTCTGGTTGTCCCTCCTCTCAAGATTGCCAAAGAAATCTCCAGCAGGAAACCTCAGACTACTTCTGGTGCTTGGGTGGGGAGGACAAAACAATAGCTGTGTTTTTTGTGGTCTGTGCTCTTAAAACCCTTTTCTACTTTTTTATATAAATAGTTTGCTGCTATAGTGCAATATATAAAAGGCTTGGGTATGTACAATAGGCCTGGGTATGTTTCCTCTCCATACATGCATATATTTTATTCAGTCAATGACCAGCAAAATTTAAAAACAAATACAAAATACAATTAAAGGGGGGGAAAACTGTAATAAGCTACAAGATGACACATAGCAATAAAGTAATAGTAATAAAGGATTCTATCACCTGCGCCTTAGTTTCCTCTCCCAGTCTGCTGATTAGCTGCTCAAGTAACACACCCAACCAATCACCACTCACATACAAATCCCCTCTCCACCTCACAATCCACTCCTGCCACTCAATCTGCATCTATTCCCTCAGCCTCCCAAGGGCCCCTCCCTGCTCTCACTCCCTCGGCCACTCACCAATCATGGGCTGCAACAGGACCCAGACAGTCAACAGTCAGACAGCGCTGGTGGGACACCGCTGTCGCCGCTGTGATAGGACCCAGGCAGTCAACCGGCAGAGGTGGTGGCTGCAGTGGTGGCAAGGCAACAGAGCGAGTCACCCTCAATGATTCCAGGAGTATGGCGTATGGTACGTTGGGTCCAGCTAGTAGTGCAATAATGCTGCTATCCTGATCTGTTAACCATTTAAAGTCACTATCCAGATGCCTTTACTGCATGAGGGTGTTTTTCAAAGTTTTCTCCACTGCTTTCCTATGGTACCACACACTGCAGGTTTACTTTAAAAAAAATTAAGGGAATGGTGTAATATGTCTATGACATTATTCCATAACAATATTATTACGGCTTCATGACTACAAATGATTCCCTCCCCTCAACTGCTGAAAAGGAACTTTCACGGTAAGTACCAATGTTCTGTTTTGAACAGGACAATCTGACTAGCATGATAAACACTTTTGTTTTTCACAAGAGAAAGATATCAAAAATGCCAGGGGATGGTATGTTCTATTTCTCTTCCTGTGTCACCTTTCACAATGTGAAATCTGGGCAGTGATAGGTGCTCTGTCAGGACGTCAGGACATAATCATGTTATCATAGCTTAATGAGTACAAATGAAACAGTTTTGAACAGGGCAGCCTGAAACAATTGACTGGTGATAAGCACTTTTCTTTTTGGCAGAAGAAAGACATCAATAATGGGGCAAGGGGAGATGGTGTGGTGTGTTTCTTTTCCTGTGCTACCTCTTATGATGAGAGATTTGGGCAGTAATGGGTATGCCATAATGATGTCGTGTAATAATGTTATTATTATATATCTCAAACCAATCACAACCCACAAACTGGGGCAAATTGGGTGGTGATACAGTTGAAAAAACAGTGCAAATCAGTACAGTTGAAAAAACTGTGCAAATCATGCTGTTACAGTGCAAATGTGACAAGGGTGTGATACACAATGTTAACAATCAGCTAACATTGTGAATACAACGGAAGTGGTTTTCACATGGTATTACCTGGCATAACAGTGTGGTGTGATAAAGACAGACTTGCAAAATAGTTTGTGGCTAGCAAAACCCTCTAATGTCAGTCTGAAATGAGAATCTCAGCAAAGCCTGTGGAATTTGATAGGGTTACAGTAGATACATGATAGTTCTTCACAGGGTGGAAAATACCCCAATTTCCCTCATTCTGGCTATGGACAGCCTCTGCTATATTATACCAAACAATCATTCTATATTTCTATCACGGCATTTCTAAAAGGTACTCAGAATCTTTTCTGTCTTTTCAGCCAGGCCAGTGAACCAGGCCACTTCAGAAAAGAGAGCACACTATTTTATTTTCACGGGCAAATATTCCTCTATATATACCATAAAGATAGCTCATTGTTCCCACGGATCGCACCACAGCATCGCCTCATTCAGAAGGGGGGAAGGTAAAACACCCAAATATAGTGTGGCAAGGGATGTTGCTACTTTTGCCGATATATTTGCAATGTAGTGCATTATTGGTAGTGTAAACAACCATTCCACTAGCGGCTGCAGCAGAGCTGCACTGTGATTGGTTGCTATGATGAAGGGGTGGGCTTAAAAGAGGGGGACTGAGGGAGGGAGATTCAGCAGCGATCAGGAAACTTTGAAAAATCCTCTCTGCTATTTTGCAAGTCTGCCAAGAAAAAGGATTCCCAAGATCTTTCAGTCTGGGGAAGATCTGTTCTGCCCATAAAGCTCCCATCTTGTCAGCTCTGCTTGCGGGAGGGAGAGAGCGAGAGAGAGAGAAACCATTTCACTAAGGGCTGCAGCAGAGCTGCACTGTGATTGGGGGAGGGAGGGAGAGTGAGAGAGAGAGAGAGAGAGAGAGAAACTTATCCCTTTCTCTATTTCAGCAGTCTGTTTATTTGACAAGAAAATGCTGTTAAGCAAGGAGAAAAAAGCCTTCCGTTTGGAGTTTGATTTGTGGGCAGGGAGCTGGGGGGGGGGAAGAGGCAAAGGGTGACATTCTTTGCCTCTAAGCTGTTAACCACGGAGTTGGGGCCAGGGCAGACATTCCTATGGCATTCCTTTGTCTCCTCTCCAATGCTTGGCCATGCCCCCACCACATTTGGCTGTGTGAATCTCAAAGTGGAAAAAAATCAAAGAGCCACAAAATATAGCTGTGTAAACATACACCGTGTAAACTACCCACCACTGATGCAGGAAAGCGCTAAAGCGCAACTTAACATAATAAAACCTGCCATGTAAATGAGCCCAGAGAAAAAGAGAGAGAGCAAGAGAGCTCTAGTAGTTTATAGACCAGGAAATGGGCTTGATTTCAGCAAAGAGAAAAGTAGCCCTATGCAAATGACACGAAGGCAGGAAAAAGGAAACAGACAACTGCAGGCATTTCAAGGTTCATTTCTTTGTTATTAGCTGATTTACAGTAGTTAGCCCTGAAAAATTTTCTTCTAATAAACATCAAGTAGTAACCAATCTCAGATAAGATTAATTCAGAATCAGTATGTTATTGTACGTCATTGCCCAAGTGCCTAAGTCCAATGAGAGTTCATTATATTACTTTCTACTTTGGGGAATAACAATATGAAGGAGGCGTTAACATGATGAGGCTCAGTGTCAGGTCCTGTTTGGAGGTGTCGATCTTTGCCTCATCAGTAGAACCATTATATTTTAAAAAGACCTCATCCTTAGAACGGAACTCACGCACTATGACTTCTTTCACTTCTGTCCTCTGGCCATGGCACTTAATGGTCAAGAAGTGCTCTCTGGGCTGATGGTAGACCCTGAGAATCAGTGAGTCCTTTGGCCCTTTCAGGCTGATGATCCCCTCCAGGAAGAACAGGTAGAAACCATCACAGTGGATTGGGATGGAGCATTTCAAATCATTGACATCCATTGTTCCATCCTTCTTTTTAATCGCAATGGCTTTCTTGTAGACAATTGAGTGATCTGGAATGCAAGAAATCCAATGGCTTAGGAAAAAGATGGGTTTGGGTTAGTTAATTTTTTTCATTAAAAGCCACTGTATGTGCACTGTATGAACTTCCATGTATATTAAGGAGCCTAACCATTTGTTCATTCATTCATTCAGTGCATGTTCAGTTTCCTTCCACAATCATCCCTATAGACTCTGTTTAGGCAATGTGTGTGGGCTTCCCAGCAGCAGCTGCAGAGATAGCTCTCACATCTGCCTCTGGTCTCTATGCTCATGCTCCAAGTGTAGGATACAAAGACAGTCTCTACTCACAACATCTGTCTGCACCCAACATGGAAGCTTTGCACCTGCTAAGGGTCTGACAGCCCCTCTTCCCAACATGCCCTGGTTGTCTGGTTTATTATTTCCATTCATAACCAGCCCAAATATTCCAAGGTGGGTAATGCAGCATCAAAACATTCAACAGTAAACTAATAATTACAGGTGTGTGTGTGTGTGTGTGTGTTTGTGTGTACAGACAGATACAGATACACACAGAGAGAAATAAACACATTACTCATTTAATTAATCCACAACAGAGGTAACTTGCTGTAAATTCCAGGGTAAACAAATAGGCATTACCCTGGTGCCAAAATGATAGTAAAGTTGGCACCAGGTTTACCTCTTGAAGAAGTGCATTCCTATGTCAGGGTGCCAGCATTCAATGGATTTCCCCCAGCAGCCGGACAAGAAGTAAGTCCTCAGCTGCAGATCAAAAGGCATGTTTCTACTCAGAGACCAGAAACAGTACACTTATATACATGCATTAATTATGTTCCTTTAAAAAAAATTAAAGCAGTTTGTTCCCCAATGAAATGTTGATGTAATTTTGATAGCATTTCCCCAGCATTTTCAGTTCCAGCATTTTCATTTACATGTTTTCATTCCCTCCACTTCAATGCCTTCCCTGTTGTCTTCACCAGAATTTTTCATTCTCTGGTCGGGTAGCTATTTGTGGTAGTGAGCAATGCAAATCTAAGAACAGGAAGAAGGGAGGGAAGAAGGGAGGACATATGCATGTGGAAAGAAGGCTGCAGAGTGAGGGGGGAGTCAGTGAGAAAGGGGGTGGTGCTATGAATGTGGATGGGGGGGTTATTAAATGAAAGACAGAGAGAGACGGGAGAAGGAGTGGAGGAGGAGGCAGAGAGCTAGTCAAGATGAAAGGATTTAACGCTTATTCCTGTGCATTATTGCAGATTCACAGCAGCATCCTTTTGTCCCCATGGTCTTTCATCCAAACTAATACACTGAGAAGCTATCCTCATTTGAAGTTCACATGCTTGTGAATCAAGATGGCAGCTGTAAATTAGTGTGTTATATGCTACTACTACTGTACAGTATTTTTTTAACATTAAAGCAAAGGTGCGCAAGTGTGACCTTCTGTTCAAAAAAATTATTTGGAAGCCTTGGTGGATGAAAAAAAGTGCACAATTGCTAACGCAAAAATCCAACAGAGCACTTCCGGGCGCTGTCTTGCCGGAAAGCCCGCCCCTCGTACACGTCCAACCAATCCGATCTCCAGTCCCACTCTCTACAAGAATGTGCAGCAAAGTGAATTGGTTTTCCTAACGAGTGCTAATGTGCATTTCCTCACATTATTTAAAAAGATTTGTGGAAAGCCGCAAGGGCTTTTCCCATGCAGTACATGGAATTTTTTGCCCCCTCCTTCTGAATAAAGCAAATCACCACAAGATCCCATTGGGACAAAAGGTATTCTCGCCAAATTCTATGAGGAGTATTTTTGTCATTTAGACAAGCCCAGAGTGACAAGCAGAAGAGTAGGAAAAGAAAGACAGGATTTATGGTGATAGTCCCATATGAGAACAGGTGTCTACAGTATACAGAAGTTAGTATAACATGATAGAGCAAAAAGGGCACTTGAGATAGCTAGCAACAAAACATTGTTGACAACATGACAGAGGAAGATTCAAAGAGGTGAGACAAGAGTATAAGATAGAGAGTAAACAGCTGGGAAGAAAGAGGAGGAGGAAATGTGTCATGAAAAAATTAATAGGATTATAATGTCAGGGATCATTTTGCAGGTAATATTATTGCTTGTCAACATCTTAGAAAGTGTACTTTTGGCCAGAAGTAGAGGATACTGCTTTAATTTTGTTAACAATTGTCGACAGATATGTCCAACTTGGACATTTTAAAAAGAAAATTATTATCCCCTCCCCAGGAATAGAACTCTATTTGTTATTAAATTGTGTGTGGGGGGGGGGGGGTTTGTAGTACCTAAGAAAGATTTCAGTGTTGTTGTTGTTGTTGTTGTTGTTGTTGTGTGTCTTCAAGTTTTTTCTGACTCATAGCAACCCTAAGGGTTTTCTTGGCAAAATTTGTTCAGAGGGGGTTCGCCTTTACCTTCCTCTGAGGCTGAGAGAATGTGACTTGCCCAAGGTCACCCAGTGGGTTTCTATGGCTAAATGGGGATTTGAACCCTGGTCTCCAGAGTCCTAGTCCAACACTCAAACCACTACACTACCCTGGCTCAGTATGGCGATGTAATGCTTCACTGTTTTTTGTCCAGAATGAAGCAATGAATAATCATAGCAATTCATTCTCACTGCAAGTTTGAGACTTAGGACTTTATCAGACCATGCAAATACGGCGTCATAAGAATGCCTAATGATTGTGAAAGGGCGCGTGTACCAGACGACTACATCCTTTCATGATCATGTACTGCTAAAAACCCGTACTTTTTAATTGACACCCCAAGCTGCCAATTGATCTCCCGTGGTGCTTTTTTTGCTGGCATCACCGGCGTTTGAATCTGTGTGCTATTGTACTCATGTGAATGTAGCGTCAATGGCCGATCCAGCCAAAACACTTACAGGTGAGATCATGACATCCAGATAGGTGACACTCTTTTTATGATCCTCCCTGGTTTACTTGTAAGTTTTTATGTGTGTTTGTGTGCTTTCTGTAACTTTTTGAGTGTTAATTTTATTTTGCTTTATAAATTTCCCATGCTAGGTATTCTAGTGAGAATCCACAGGATTTCAGACAAAGATATGAACAGAGCTCCGTTCGCTCCTTGTTCATTGCCGGAGAAGATGGGATGCAAGGTAGGTAAGGTATGGGACATTATTTTGACAGCATAAAAATGGCACAAATTATGCCAGCAAAAAAACACGTTTGGGAGGGTGGTTTGATAAAGTCCTTGTTTTTTGTTAGTTTGAGACTTGAGACTATGTAAAATTCACATGTTGCTGTTTTGCACAGAAAAATATTTTCTCTGCAGAAAAAAATGCTGTTTTATGTCCAATAAAGACCAAAAAAAATCATTGGGGTAAATGACCATACAACAAATAACAAATCCCAGAAATAGAAATCTGCAGAAATTAAATCAATAAACCACAAAAGAGTAAATTAAAACATAATCTCATTTGAGTATTATCTATTCATATACACATTATAGAAACAATTGATCTAGACATAAACACTACCACATAACCTATACTGTGTCACGCTTCTTATATTCTGATCAGTCAGTAATGCAACTAATAAAGATATTTCACAATTAAATCCTCATTCAGTGCTTAGGATGGTAGGTAATCCAAGGTTATTCAATCTGTGTTCATTCTCACACGTTCTAGATTTTCAGACAACACTTTTAGCGTTACTATTCTAGTATATTTGCTATGGCTGCCTCCTGTTGAATCCTGGGATTTGCAGTTTAGGGAGGGGCATTTGCAACTCTCAGCCAGAGAGCTCTTAGGCCTCAGTAAACTACAAACCCCAGAATTCCACAGCAGGAAGCCAGAGCAGTTAATGTGGAATAGTAACACTATAACAGTGTAGTCTGAAAATCTCCATTGTATATAATGGGACTTGAGCATCCATGGATTTTGGTATCCATGGGGAGTCCTGGAACCAAACTTCAGTGGATACCAAGGGCTCACTGTATAATTATCCATATAAATAAAATGATTTTTTTTTCTGCTACCACATTATACAAAAACAGCTAGATGTGTTTGGAGAAAATGCTTGAGACTTAAATATATGCTATCTGGTCCTGGGGGTGGCTCAAATTATTTTTTTCAGAGGATTTGGGGGGTTATGTTTGGGAAGGTCTGAAGTAAAATATAGGCTAGGTGTCATACACAAAATTCACTTTGTATGGGACTAGGGTGTAATTATTATTATTATTTCTTTTGTACAGAGTAGCATAGTATATCATTTAAAAGGTTTTGATGAGCTGAGTTCAAAAATTCTGCGGTAACTATAGAAATATAGACTGAGATCATACCTTTTGAGATGTAGCTATGAGAATGAAGCTTTGTCATCACAGGTGCAGGTGATGATTTGACCTCCCCCCAAAACCCACCTTAAAGCCAGGCAACTTCACCAATGAAGGAGTTCCAAGGTCCTGGAGAGTGAGGTGCTGAACAGTGAGGTGACCACCCTCTTCCTGCCAGCATTGCATTGTGCAAAAAGCACATCCTGCCCAGCACCTCAGAACTCCTTTGGTTTCCATATTTTTTAGTTTCCATATTTTTGCGTAGTGTCTGGGAGCACTTACGTCTACATAAAGAATATAATGGAAAAGGAGATCGGACAGCAGAGCTTGTAGGCCTTAAACTACTAGTGGACTTGTAGGCCTTAAACTACCGCAGCAGCCGGGAAAGGATGGAAGTGACAAATACAAATGTTTTAAAGCTTACTTCATAAAACTTGATAATTAGTGTTTTCCAGTCTTATTTGTTTAAATAAAATGTTTGCATGGGGGAAAAAAGAACTTCTTTGGTTGGTGTGGCTCCCTACCTTCTAGAGTGGGATTAGGGGGCCTATAGTGTGTTTGCAGTCACTGCAATTGTGCCATAACCATAAATGTGAATAGGATATTTATGATATCTTAGGTCTGGCTTACAACATTATAAATACTGAGCAGTATGCCAGTCGTTATTATGTGTGTTCATTATATATCATTCATGTATACATGTATAAATGACTGGATGGGTTTTCTCCAAATTTGGAAGGGATATTTGCAAGTTTAACTTAAAATACAGGGTACATGCAGTATACAAAACTCACCTGGGTGTTTCTTAATTATTTCTTCATTCATACAGATTAGCATGCTTGGCAGTCTCAAGGGCAACTGAGACTGATATCCAATGTGATGAATATTTGAGCATCTAACAGGCACTCATCCTCCAAAACAACTGGAACTGAATGATTTAATCAACGAATCATTCCCCAGAGCAATGCTGGATACTACAGCTAGTTCCATATACAGCCTGCTCTCCCCTCCCCCCCTTTTTTTACAATTCTTTTTATTGTAGATAAAATCGTTTTCATAACAACAACAACAAAAACATTATTACATTTGATGTTCTTTAGGAACTTGAACCAAACACTTATCATACTCCTAAATTTAATCCTTTAACATTTTGTTCCTATTTTTTAAACTGTTAAGCTATGTCTACTTTTATCACTTATAGCCTTCTGATTTTGGTGAAACTTCCTAGCTAGTTTTACATTAGCACAATAAACATAAACTCATATTTATGACACAACTTATTGTACACAACTTCACACCTTTCCCCTTCTGATGCCTTATGTATAGTTTTCAACTCCATCATGTCTTTCAACTATTACAGATAAATATTTTCTAGTCTAATATCTTTTGTGCTTTCCAGTGTTCCTCTTTTACAAATATTTTATCTTAATTGGTTAATGATTATATTTGGATCCCATTTCTTCTCCGTATAACTTATCACTTCATTCCAGTTTTCTTGATGTTTCTTTGTTGTCCCTTCCTTTAGATAAAAAGTGAGCTTATCCATCTCCTACATCTCTAATAGTTTTATTAACCAGTCCGCCATTTTTGGGATTTCCTCTGTTCTCCATTTTTGTGCAAATACCAATCTAGCTGCTGTTATTAGGTATATCATTGTTTTCTTTCTGCTTCAAGTTCAATTGCTGGTCTTCCCACATATTTAATAAATAACATTTGGGTTTAAATTGCAAGCTAATTTTACATATTTCTGTCATCATTATATGATTTTTCCCCATTTTTTTTATTCCTTACATCCCCACCATGTGTAGAAGAAAGTTCCTTTTTCTTCTTTGCATTTCCAGCAAGCATTGTTGTAATTACCATACATTTTGGCTATTCTGTCTGGGGCTAAATGCACAGCCTGCTCTCTTCCAATGAGAATTTAGATTACTATAGTTATTGATTTCAATATCAGGTGTCTTAATAACTACAGATGGATACAGACATTTTTGTATAGTTTAGTATATGACTACATTATGAATTTTTATGATTTTAAAAATTAAATGGGTTTAAAACAGAAAAAAATGAAGTGGTTTATTTATCTTCACCCAGGTGTTTCTGCTTCTACTATTGTTCCACACATCAAGCAAGAGGTGGAGGGGATCCTACCATTCACTGGTAGACTGATGTGAAACAGTTGTAACTCTTATAACCTAGTGGCCCCCAACCTCTTTGGCACCGGGGACTGGTTTTTGTAGAAGAAAATTTTTCCATGGACTGCGGGTGGGTGGAGGAAACACATATATGTTTCCCAAGGAGGAATCTCGCTTGCAGCCCTGTCCCTAACAGACCACGGACCGGGACCGGTTTGGGGACTGGGGGTTGGGGACTCCTGATTATAAACAATAGCTGTAACTCTTATAAGCAGAAAGAGGAAAGATACGCTGATAAAATAAAACTCTTGCTGCCATCCAAAAAAAAAAATAGCCAGTTACAAAGAGATAAGATCCTTGGACAATGTAGAACAATATTTTAAGGTAAGCCTTACTCAAAGTGGCTGATTTCCCCCTGGTTGCTTTTTGTTTTCCAAAGAGAAATGTGCTTGATGTTTAAATGTGTTGTTAATAGGAAGTGGATTTCCTTCTAATTTTGTCTCAGGCTTTGTTTCTCTTTTGTCTTTCAGAAAGCCTATCCTGAGAAATGGAAGGAAATCATGGAGGTTAGCAGAAAAGGAAGGGGACAGAGAAAAACTGAACAGTAGCAAAGTGATAGCCACTCAGGGTAGTAGCAGATACTGAGCCATATAACTGCTAATTCTCCAAATTAACTGCCCTCTGTTTCTCCAAATTATTTGTGACTGAGAATAAGATAATTGTTGTTATTGTTTTTAAAATATAATACCTATCAATCATATATGCAAAGTTATGGTGTTCTCTTTTGGGGTATTGCTGATGGAGGTGGACTATGCCTCAGAGTGTGGTGGAGTCTCCTTCTCTGGAGGTTTTTAAACAGAGGCTGGATGGCCATCTGTCAGGAATGATTTGATTGGGTATTTCTGCATGGCAGGGGGATGGACTGAATGGCCCTTGAGGTCTCTTCCAACCCTACGATTCTATGTCTGGTCTTTAGTTTATATTTAAAAGCAAAAGGTTTTTGCATCCTGTTTCCCTCTAGTATGTATTTATTTTCAACTCTATTCATTCCCTTTCAGTACATGGGTAAGAAGGTTCTCCCTCGCCGTATCTCCTGTGGCGATTTCCTTCTCTCCCATATTAAAAATAGGGATGGGAATAGAAAGTAAAAATATGAAGTTTATCACCTTCATTCCAGTAAGATTTTTAGTGTAGTAATATAACATAAATTTAAACATCTACAGTACTTAGAATCAATGTATTGTACATTTAATTAAAGTTCATCCCCTTTTCAGTGTAAATGTAATTAAAGTAAGAGTTTTCAAAACTTTTAAAATGTAAATGTAACATTTTTACATTTTTAAAATGTAAACGTAACACTTCATCACAATCTCATTTGGATTTACCCAGGCATTGGAATAAATGGGATATTATTATTATTATTATTATTATTAATATAGAGAACACAGTACCCCAAGGAGAGGAGAATTTCCTCTCCAGAGGCTGAAGTCCAGTTTTCCATTTTCTCCTTCCTTCACTAGAATAAGATGGGATGGCATAGATCATAAAATCATAGAATCATAAGAGTTGGAAGAGACCACAAGGGCTATCCTGTCCAACCCCCTGCCATGCAGGAATACACAATCAAAGCATTCCCAACAGATGGCCATCCATCCAAGCATGGTTATGGAACTGAGAAGAAGGCTGTTCTTTTACTGACCACTTCCTCTTTCCTCCTGCCTGACCTCCCTGGAAGGAAGTGGGGAAAGAGGGGAGGGAGAAGCTGTACTGTACCAGGGGAAAAGTGGGGCTGGGGGTTGTCTACTTTATTTCCCTGTGCAGCCTGTTCTGATTCCTGCATGAGTTAGATTGTCGAGACAGGTGCTACCAACAAGTCAGCAGGAAGGGACAGAAGTAGATCAGCAAAAGAGGAACCCTTTCTAAACCAAAAGCAACCTACTTCAAGCCAAAGGGGTAAAACACAAATCTAAACAGAAAAACAAAGAAAGCCAACTCACTGCTATTCTTGATAAATATCCACTGTGTCTGTGGACCTGGACTCTGAAACAGAAATGGAACAAAAAACACATTATGGAAAATATTTTCAAGTTCAGAGCGGAAATGCAGATTTAAGATGGGGCATATAAGATGGAACAATGCTCTGCCCACACAGTGAGAGGCCTGTTGCATGGAAACTTTCAACAAGTCTTGGTTGTAGTCATTTAGTACAAGTAGATGGATACTTTGCTTGACCACACAGCAGATGCTGGGAACTGTGACCTAGTCATAGATTGATAAAGTACACAGTGGGAGGGGGAGTAATTTTAATGTGCAAAATATCAGGTTCTCACATTCCACCTCTTTATTTGAAAGCACTGTTTCCCATGCATTGGTATGAAATGATGGAAAAGAAACAGTAATCCATTAGTATACCACTCAGCAGTGTAGGCTGATGGACCTTTCCACAATATTTTTTTTTTGTATAATTCCTTTTTATTCATTTATAATAATAAAGTACAATTTAACAGTTTCATTTTGTAGTTACTGGTCACCACAAAATGACAAGCGACAATAACATTTTTTATACGTATGGTGATAATAAAAAAGAAACATCACAAACAAACAAAAATAAATGAATTCAAATACAAATCCTGCTTGGATTGGGACAGGAAGGGGATGTATATGATATCTGACCTATATAACAAAAATGTTCCTAAAACTAAAGAGGAGCTCATAAGAGACTAAACCCCATCCAACCCAACTGGCTACAACATATCCAAACTGTGCATTTCTTGTTTCATATACAACGTCAAGGCTTTCTACTCAGACCCCTAACAAAATTTGAAAACCTATGCGTATCCTCCACCAGTCAAGTCAAAGGCCACAGGCAACCATATACAATTTTGTGATGGAAACCACCATGATGGAAATGTCACAATTTAAATTGGCTTGGGAAACAGATAATGCACACCCCTTAAGCAAACTGGACTGGTCAAACATCTGGAAATCTCCCCACTATATTTCATGGTTCATAGATATGGGACCTAGTGCAGTAACTGGCTTCTCATATCCAGTACAGAGACTCCTAGGTCTGTAACTTCACTACTAAGATATAATAATGATGATAATAATAATAATAATAATAATAATAATAATATTTTATTTCTATCCCGCCCCTCTGCAACGCAATCGGGGCGGCTTACAATATAAAAACTCCAGAATCACAATACCCTAGCCCACCCACCCCTTAAAATAATATTAAATTATGAAAGATTAAAAACATGCAATAATTAATATATATATATAAATTAGAAGAAAAAAATAAATAAATTAAATTAAATTAAATTAAATTAAAACATACAATCATAGCCTAGAAAGGATAGCTGAGTCTTGGGCCGGGATAATTATTCAGGAAAGGCCTGCCGGAAAAGATCCGTCTTGACAGCTTTTTTAAAGCTGTCTAAGGTGGTAATAAGACAGATCTCGTCCGGCAGGCCATTCCATAATCTGGGAGCAGCAGCAGAGAAGGCCCTCTGCGAGGTCACCGACAGCCTTGTTTTCATAGGCTGTAACAGATTCCTCCCAGAGGACCGAAGTGTGCGGGGAGGGTCGTAAGGAAGGAGGCGGTCCCGGAGGTAAGTTGGACCCAAGCTATGTAGGGCTTTAAAGGTCATAACCAACACCTTGTACTGTGCCCGGAAACTAATAGGCAGCCAGTGGAGAGCTTTTAGCACCGGTGTTATATGCTCTCTTCTGGAAACGCCAGAAATCAACCTGGCTGCCATGTTCTGGACTAGTTGAAGTTTCCGAGTCAAGCACAAGGGTAGCCCCATGTAGAGCGCATTACAGAAATCCAGACGGGAGGTTACCAGTGCATGTACCACAGTTTCAAAGTCCCTAGTTTCCAGGAAAGGGCGCAGCTGGCGTACCAGCCGAAGTTGATAACAGGCACTCCTGACTGTCGCATTAACCTGATTAGTCATCTGGAGCGACGGGTCCAGGAGCACCCCCAGACTGCAAACACAATCCTTGGAGGAGAGTGTAGTTCCATCCAGGATTGGAGTTTGTATTCCCAGACCTGGTTTTGGGCCTGTAACTGTTAGTACCTCCGTTTTGTCTGGATTCAGTCTCAATTTGTTTTTCCTCATCCAGTCCATTACTGCTTTAAGACAATCATTGAGAGGAGAGACGCCATCTGAAGTCGAAGCTGATGACCGAGACATGGAGAAGTATATCTGGGTGTCATCAGCATACTGATGATACCGCACTCCATGCCTCCGAATGACCTCTCCCAGCGGCTTCATATAGATGTTAAATAGCATCGGGGACAGGATGGCACCCTGAGGAACACCACAGTTAAGCTCTATTCTAGTAGAGCAACTGTCCCCGAGCCTCACCCTCTGGGATCTGCCCGAGAGGAAGGAACGGAACCACTGCATGGCAGTGCCTCCGATTCCTAACTCCCTCAGGCGATCCAAGAGGATGGAATGGTCTATTGTATCAAAGGCCGCTGAGAGGTCCAAGAGCACCAACAGGGTCACACTACCCCTGTCGATACCCAAGCGGAGGTCATCAGCCAGAGCAACCATGGCAGTCTCCACTCCATATCCCATCCTAAAGCCAGTTTGAAATGGATCTAGATAATCGGTTTCATCCAAGACAGCTTGGAGTTGGGAAGCGACCGCCCTCTCAATCACTTTGCTTAGAAAAGGCAGCAAAGAGACTGGCCTATAGTTGTTCCTGTCCAAGGGGTCCAGGGAAGGCTTTTTCAGGAGCGGCTTAACCACCGCTTCCTTCAGACAAGGTGGAAGGGACCCCTCCCTGAAGGACGCATTGATAATATCCCTAAGGAGTACTCTCGATGCATCACCCCCTTGGGTGGCCAGCCAAGATGGACAAGGATCGAGGGGACAGATCGTTTTCCTCACTCTACCAAGGAGCTTGTCCACATCATCGGTACTCACAGATTGAAGCTGATCCAATAAAATTTCATCAACGGAGTTGCTGGACACCTCGTCTATAGATTCAGTCATAACACTGGCATCTAAGTTGGCTCTTATCCGAGAGATTTTATCTGCAAAGTGGATGTTAAATGCATCACAGCAGGCCGTTGTCGGGTTAAGTAAGGGGTTCTGCGCAGGTGGAATCTGTGTCAGCTCCCCCACCACCCTAAACAGTTCTGCTGGATGGGAGTCTGCAGATGCAATACGTGCAGAGGAGAAAGACTTCTGCACTGCACGTATCGCCTCTCGATAAGAATTAAGGAAATTCCTATGACGAATCTTGTCGGCTAAGAGTCGAGTCTTCCACCAGGTGCGCTCTAGTCGTTGTCCAGCCTGCTTCATCTTCCTAAGCTCCTCTGAGTACCAGGGCTTACGGTTAGGAGAAGGCTGGAAAGGACGCTTGGGAGCGATTGTGTCAATAGCCTTGGTGAGGTCGGTGTTCCAAATATTAACCAAAGCTTCAACAGAATCACCGGCGTTACCAACCATTAAACCCTCCAAGGCTTTCTGGAATCCAATTGGTTCCATTAGCCTTCGAGGGCGGACCATTCTAATGGATCCACCACCCCTGGTGGGGCAGACAGTGGCTCTTAGCTCCATCGTGACCAGGAAATGATCCGTCCATGACAATGCAGAGGTTTTAATAACCTCCGCCCACGGATATTCCTGTTCCGTACTAAAGGCCGCATCGAGGGTATGACCTTCACAGTGAGTAGGCCCGACAACCAATTGGGATAGACCCATGTTTGTCATGGATTCCATGAACTCCCGAGCTGCGCCAGTTAGATTTAGCAAGCTGGTCTCAAGTGGGATGTTGAAGTCGCCAAGAACTAAAGGTCTGGGCGACTCCAGCAGCAACTCTGAGACCAACTGTGTTAGCTCGGTTAGGGAGTCTGTTAGACAACAGGGTGGCCGGTACACTAACAGAATCCCTAAGCTATCCCTGGACCTCAGGCTTAGGTACATACACTCGATGTGGACTGTGTTCCGGATAGGCTTCCTGGTCAAGGTTAGATTGTTTTTATGAACCAGAGCCACTCCGCCCCCCCCCCCGCCCACTTTTCCTTACCTGCTCACTAACTGAGTATCCGGCCGGGAGTGCCTGTGCCCAAGTCTCAGCACTGGCCTCTCCAAGCAGGTCTCCGTAAAGCATGCCAGGTCGGCAGCCTCATCCAATAAAAGGTCATGGATAATATGTGTCTTGTTTTTAACTGACCTGGCATTGCAAAGGAGCAGAGTAAGGGTCTGTGGAATGGTTGGTGCGCTCTCCAATTTATTCTGGGAAACAGAGTGAACTGAAGGCAGGATAGGTATTAAACATCGATCCCGCCTTCTTTTGTAACAATTTTTCACTCTGTTGCCACCATACCTTCCCTTCCCCCACACAACCTCAATTCCCGCTCTCAGATCATTCCCGGCCCCTGGTAGGTGTTCCTGGGGTGGGGTGGTGGAGTGACTTTTAAGGCCAGCCACTCCTGACCACACCCCATCTCCCTGCTCAGCTGCCCTTACCCCAGTGTAAAGGGGAAGGAAGCTTCCTCACAGCCCTGCAGAGTCTTCTGGCTGGCTGGCTGGCTGGCTGGCTGGCTGGCTGGCTGGTAGGTCTTCCTGGGGAGGGGGTGGTGGAGTGACTTTTCTGCTATTGGAGCTCACTCTGCGCTTTAGCTTTTCTGACCTTCTCCATACACATGCTGACTACTCATTTGAATTCCTCTTTAGTGACATATCCCTTTCTTATAAGTGTCCCTTTTTAATCTTAGCTCTCTTGAAAGTTCTTTAGACATCCATCCTGGTTTCTTTAGACACCTCCCATTTTTCCTCTTCATTGGAACTGTTTGAAATGGCGCCTTCAGTATCTCCCTTTTAAGAAATTCCCATCCACCATAAACTCCTTTCTCTTTTAGTATTCCTGACCATAGGATCACCTCCAGTATTCCCTAAGTTTACTGAAATCAACTTTCTTAAAGTCTAGAATACATGTCTGACTACGCTTGGCTTCCCCTTTCTGCTGTATAACCAATTCCAGGGGAATATAGCCACTCCAACCTAAGGAACCCACAACTTATTAACCAGGTTATCACTCTTGGTTAGGATCAGGTCTAAAATAGTTCTTCCATCTTCTGGACAATGAAATTTTCTTCAAAGCAAGTTAGGAATATGTTGGTCCTTATATGTTTGGCAGAGTTTGATTTCCAACTAACATCAAGATAGTTGAAATCTCTCATTACTACTACAACTCTCCTTTATGAATGCTTGATAATCTATTCCAGCAAGGCATCATTAGTGTTTTTGTTCTATCCTTTTTTTGTCTGTCTGTATTGCATGTGTATCATTTTACACATGCAAATTGCAACCATGTTTCCAAGACAGGATAAGTCATGACGTATTGTGTTATGTAAATACAGATTTGAAAAAAGACATAGTGTGTGTGTTTTTTTAAAACAGCCTTATACCAGACTTGGGGTGCAGATTCTCCCCCCCCCCCCGACGTATCCACTCTGGCTTGGCATGCCACCTAATCATACCAGTGTATCTTGTACCTGGCTGGTTTTTCAATGACACCACCATTGAAGGAAATGGAGGAATCATAAAGCAAACATTTGCTCTTGCCAGTGTTTTGCCAGCAGTTGCCATGCTGCACATATCTGCTATGCTGCACATATCGCTGCTCTCTGCCTTCCCTTCGCCCTTTCTGCAAACCAGTTTCTAATCCCAGCTGCATTTCACTGAAACGCAGGCAGAGCAAATGGCTCATGTGAACTACCTGGAGACGAGAAGGAGCAAGATGGAAAAGCGAAGGAGCAATAGCTGTATTAACTCCACCAACTTCCACCACCTACAGGAGGAGAAAAGCACACCAAAAGCCAGGGGCGGTTTAAGGCACCGACGGCGTCAGCATCCGCAGGGGCCCCCATCATTGTGGGGGGGCCTGTAGTAACCCACCTCCTGCAAAAACATTATTAGTAATAACCTGAATATCTTGTACTGTGAATAGCTTAGTTAGGTTACATTGACCTGAGATAAACATATGGGGCCCCAAAATTCCTTAAACCGGTCCTGCCAAAAGCCATTCTTCTGTTTTACATTTGACCAGGAACAGTAGTAGACACAGCCTAGGAGGTGAAGAAGAGAAAAAGTCATTTCCTCCTATGCTTGAGGAAACCAGTGGCACATTAATGTTAATGTTATTGCTCTGTGTTTATGCTGCTGATCTTCAATTCCCGCCCCCCGCCGTAACAATTATTGTACATTTAATAAATCTCTTTTCTTGCATGGAGCTTGCATCTTGCATTCCACCAACCAGGCCCTTGAAATGTGAGCTAGATAACCACACTTTGGTAACCTAGCTCAAAGACACTTCTCAACACTTCTCTGGAGGGTCATACGCCTCCTCTCAGCCCTTGGTTAAACAAGAATCTCGCATCTGACTTTATTCTAAGCTGGGGATACATGTTGTCATATCCCCCTCTGGATTCTGGGGGTTAGAGTTGAATCCGGTGCAGGCCTGACATGAGTTTGGTTCTGGGCCTCTCCCTCCAGGAATGCAGCCTGAGAATGTTTGGATGTTTTCTCTTTGCTGTTTTCTCTCCCTTCTAGTCTTCCCCCTCCAACAGCCCAAGGGTTATCTGTTGTGTATTCTGAGTGTTTGCCTCAGAGTTAGCTTTGCTATGTTACTAGAACTACGCTGCCTTGCTGAATAAAGATTTTCTTATTGAGCTAATGTGAATGGGTTTACTGGTGCATTACAGTAAGCTAGTTCTCACAATTCTCCATACAACCTGCCCGTGTACCAGAGGCGTGATGTCTGAGGACACGGAGACTGGAACCCAGAAGGAGAAGGAACTGGTCCCAGATGAGGACCAGGGAGCTGGTGCAGATGTCAGCGCAGAATTTGCAGAGGGAGAGTTGAGTCCAGTATGATGGAGGGCTGGGAGACTGGACCCTCCTTTCTACCTCACGGAGTTGGGAGCCAGGCAGACTCTGGGGATGGGCAGCCTTACCTTCTCCAAGACCCCCTTGCGTGGAACGGGGGTGGCCATGGGAGCAAGTTGGCTCTGGCCGGATGAGCGAGGTTGAGACGAGTGGAGGTCTGCGTGATGAGACAGACCTCTAACTGGCGGTCTCCATGAACCAGAGATGAGAGGCACCGCCCTGAGTTGGAGAGAGAGGTGCAGCAGATGAAGCAGCAGATGGAAGTAATGCAGACGAACCTCATGGAAATCATCCAGCGATTACCTCAGCCACCCCAGGTACAGCCACCCCAGTTGCCAGCACCTCCAGGGGACAGGGTCCCTCGAGGGGGGGTCCTGGCTCCCCCAGTGGATGGTCCAGTCCTGCTGGCTCCCGGTAGTCCAGTACCCCCGGCGGGCATGGCCACATGGGCTCAAGCATCGGGACTTGAAGGCCATGTTCGACGGAGATGCCACAAAAGTTGCTGTAGATCCTAACCCAGGTGATGGGATTCATGTCTCACTGGGAAAGAGAGTTCCAGATGGAGGCCAAGAAAGTGAAGTATGTCTCCAACCAGCTGGAGGGAGAGGCTGCCCAATGGCTAGTGGGACTCTACGACATGGGAGCTCCAGAGCTAGGAAGTTTCTATAACTTCATGATGGCCCTCCGAGCTCAGTTTGAAGACCCACTGAGGGTGAGGCATGCCCGTACAAAGCTGCAACGGCTATGCCAAGGCTCGAGAGCAGTAACTGACTATGCCTCTGAATTCCACCTCTTGACAAGTCAGATTCCCGACTGGACCAAAGCCACTAAGGTGCAGTACTTCCAAGATGGCCTCAACACGAACATACTGGAATGGGCCTTGGTCCGAGGAAACCCCGAAAACTGGGTGCGGTTGGCCGGGGAGGTGGAGAGGCAGAGCATGAAGTTGGCCAGGCAGCACCATGGGCTAGAAAGCAAGTCTGGCAGAGCCCTGGGGAAGAAGACCAAGATGACACATCCGGTGTAGCAGAGGAGTCGGAGAGAGATTGACAGCTGTGGAAAGGCTTGTGCCTGCACTGTGGAAAGGGGGGGGGGATTGCATCGCCAAGTGCCCAGAAAGACAGCCGCGGAGCAACCCGACCAAGGAGGGAGCTAAGAAGGTGTAGGGAAAGGTGACAGCACACAAGACACTGTTCAAGCCAAAACCCAAAGCAGCAACCCACTCCCTGGTGCCCGGCCATGCGGCTGGGGAGTCATCTGAGGAGATGGAGGACAGAGGGCCCTCATCCGATGCGGAGCTGGCAGGAAATGGATCCAGCCCGTCCTACTAAGCGCCCAAGGGCAGGCTAACCCCGAAGAGTGCCTAGATGCTGTGGTGAGTGGAGTGAAAGCCCCGTTTTTCATAAAGGCCAAGTTAGGGGTCGTAGGCAAGGGGATCCCCCAGAAAGTAATGGTGATGGTGGATTGTGGGTGCACGCAGGTGCTAATCCACCCTGCCCTAGTTAGAGAACTCTCCGTCAAGACAATAAAGCTAGATAAGCCAGTGTGGATGTCCCAGATGGACGGAGGGATGATGAAGGAGGGCCCCGCAAGACGGATGACTGATGTAGTATAAATGAGCATGGGGAATCATCAAGAAGAACTCGTTTGTAATTGCACCAGACCTAGTGCCCACTGCAGTGGTTGGCTTGAACTGGTTGAAGTTTTATAACCCCACCATAGACTGGATCAAAGAGACAGTGACTTTTGCTGACTGTTTGCTTGCCAAATCATGGGCTTTATGAAAGGAGGGATACCTCTCTCGAGAGGGGTCCCAATCGGGAGGATGGTCACCAGTGTTGTGAGGTGGCTATGGTACGGGGGGGGGTGTTAAAGATTTGCTGGTTGAATATAAGAAGTGGAGAATAGTGTTTGAGGAAAAAGAGTGTGACACGCTGCCTCCCCACCAACCTTCGGACTGCACTATTGAGTTAATCCCCAGGGCAGAGCTTCCAAAATCCAAGTTATATTCAATGACTCCAACTGAGATGGAAGCCCTGAAGGAGTACATAGATAAGAACTTGGCCAGGGGGTTCATCAGGCCCACCATGTTGGCCCTAGGGGCCCCTGTGTTCTTCCGCCACAAAAAAGATGGATCCCTACATCTCTGCATAGACTACTGCGGTTTAAACGCGGTGAGCATGTCAAATCAGTACCCCATCCCCCTGATGAAGGACATGTTGGCCTACTTGGCCAAGGGGAAGATATTCACCAAGTTAGACTTGCGGGAGGCATACTACTGAGTCCGGATCAAGGAGGGGGATGAGTGGAAGATTGTGTTTAATTGCCAGATGGGATCCTTTGAGTTCTTAGTAATGCCATTTGGGTTATCCAGAGCCCCTGGGATTTTCATGAACTTGATCAACTATGTTTTGAGAAATTTTTTGTACAAGGGAGTCCTGGTCTATTTAGACGATGTGCTGATTTACTCAGAGGACTATACATCCCATGTGAAATTGATCCAGAAAGTACTGAGCAAACTTGCTGAAAACCATTTGTATGCCAAACTGTCAAAATGTGAGTTTCATCAAACCTGGCTAGATTATTTGTGGTATTGCATCTCTAGCAAGGGGGTGGAAATGGACCCTGAGAAGGTTAAGGGAGTTCTCGCATGGGAGGCTCCCAGAACCAGGAAACAGCTTCAGAGCTTCCTGGGGTTTGCTAATTTTTATCAGTCCTTCATCCCGGAATTTGCTGAGGTTGCGTTACCTCTCACTGAGCTGCTGAAGATGAAAGGGGTGGGGGGAAAGAAACGATCAGGTAAGGGGAAGGGCAAAAAGCCTCCCCAAAAGATAGTGTGGACAGATCAGTGCCAAGGAAAGTTGGAGAAGTTTAAAACCTTTTTCACTTCTAAACCCATCCTCAAACACCCCGACCCCAAATAACCTTTTGTAGCTCAGGTAGATGCTTCAGCTGTGGTGATGTGGGGGTGTTGTTGCAGTGGGACAAGAATGGAGAGCTTAGGCCCTGTGTGTAGCTTTCCAAGAAATTCAATGAGACTGAACAAAATTGGCCAGTGTGGGAGAAAGAGGCGGGGGCCATCAAAGTAGCATTGGAGACTTGCCGCCATCTACTAGAAGGATCTGCTCAATCTTTTGAGATTTGGATGGATCACAAAAACCTGGAGGCGTTGAAGACCCCGTGCCACTTGAGTCCCAAACAAATCCGGTGGGCCAACTTCTTTTACCGGTTTAACTTCACGTTGAAGTTTCTCCTGGGTAAAAGTAATTTCCTAGCCGACGCATTGTCCAGGCTTCCCCAACACGACAGCAAATGGACAGAGGTGGTGGATACGGTGTTCTCCCCCTCTCACTTGGACCTTGCAGTTCTCACACACAGCCAGGCCAAGCAGAGAGAAGTGAAGGGGGATCCTGCAGCATCCCCTATCCCCACATGGGATCAGACTCCAAAAGAAGTACCCAATTTGCCACCCCAAGCAGACACGGACCCAGGCACAAGTCTGGTCCTGGAGATGCAGGAGCTTCCCCGTCAGACATCGGGGGGTGGTGGGAGAAGGTTGGCAGGTTCAGATGGCGGATGCCCTATCCCAGGACCCCTGGTTCCTCTCCCACAGAGAGGACTTGGTAGTGAAGGGGGGGTTGGCTTGGAAAGGGGAATAAATGTCTGTCCCAGAAACCATGAGAGCGACTATAGTAAAGCAATGTCATGATGTGAAAAGCGCAGGTTACTTTGGGTATGTAAAAACACTGCATTTGACAAGACAACAATTTTGGTGGCCTAAAATGCGTAAGGAAGTAGAGGATTATGTAAAGGGTTGTCTTATGTGTGCTATTGCAAAAAAGGGCAGTGGGAAACCAAAAGGTCTGTTGCAGCCATTGCTTACCCCCACTAAACCTTGGGAGGTAATTACCATGGACTTTATTGTTGAGTAGCCAGAGATAGGAAAAAGACAGTCATTTGGGTGGTAACAGACTTGTTTTCCAAGCAAGCTCATTTTGTTGCCTGCAAGAAGATCCCGACCACCCTACAGCTGGCTAAGCTGTTTGTCCAGCACATATACAGACTACACGGGGTCCCCACCAAGATCATCTCGGACAGAGGGGCCCAATTCATTTTCCAATTTTGGAAGGCGTTTATGAGACTGTTGGGAATTGAACTAGGGATGAGTAGTTCCCATCATCCACAGACAGATGGACAGACTAAACACATGAACCAGGTTTTGGAGCAGTACCTTGGGTGTTATATCAACTTTCAGCAATCTGACAGGGTGGATTCGCTACCTTTTGCAGAGGTGGCATACAACAACGCTATGCACCAAAGTACTGGCCTATCTCCATTTAAGGTTGTCTTCGGACAGGACTTCTACCCTCTGCACTTGGGGGAAGGGGATTCCAAAGACCCCGTTCCTTTGACTCAGTGAAGTACTCAGATTAGGGAGGCATGGGCAAAAGTGGTGTCGGCCTTGGAGTTTGCAAAGGCTCGCTACAAAGAGCACGCTGATAAAAATTAGGACCCCACACCGGATTATGCTGTGGGAGATCTGCTATATCTCTCCACTAAGTTTCTGAAGAGCCCTCACCCTTCGAAGAAGCTGGGCCCAAAATACATTGGACCTTCTCCTATTGCTAGAGTTATCAATCCTGTAGCTTTTGAACTGACGTTGCCCAAGTTGTACCGTAATGTTCATCCAGTCTTCCATTCAAGCTCACTCAAGCCAGTGACCCCTCCGGATTGGCATCATCCCACTCCTGAGACCCCCTAACACCATCATGGTGGATGATGGGCAACATTTTGAGATTGCTGAGGTGTTGGACTCTAGGAAGCATAAGGGGATGCTTCAGTACTTTGTGAAATGGAAACATCTGCCTATGGGTCACGCTGAGTGGGTCGATGCAGAACATGTCAAGGCCCCTTGTTTATTAAGGAAGTTCCATGCACGCTTCCCTGATAAACCAGGCTGAGTTGCCTTTACATGTCTTATAGTATATGTTGGTTTGCTTTCTGTCTCTTGATTTTTTGTATATAGTGGTTTGATGGGTTATGGGAGGGGGAAGTTTGTCTTTGGGGGGCAGGATGTCATATCCCCCCTGGATTCTGGGAGTTAGAGTTGAATCCAGTGCAGGTCTGACATGAGTTTGGCTCTGGGCCTCTCCCTCCAGGAATGCAGCCTGAGAATGTTTGGATGTTTTCTCTTTGCTGTTTTCTCTCCCATATAACTTTATGGCCGGGGCCATCTGGTCCCCAACTCACTCCCTCTCACCCCTCCCTTCTATTCTCCCCCCTCGGACAGCCCAGGGGTTATCTGTTGTGTATTCTGAGTGTTTGCCCCAGAACTAGCTTTGCTATGTTACTAAAAGTACACTGCCTTGCTGAATAAAGATTTTCTTATTAAGCTAATGTGAGTGGGTTTACTGGTGCATCACACATGTCCCGCATGGGACTTCACAGGGGTTGATAAATTGGTAGGAATGGATATTCCTGCAATGGCAAGGTGGATTAAATCACACAAGAGCTAATTAACACCCTTGCAAGTATATATTGATATTTGGCTTGCAGAACTGCTTGCCTGGGTCACAAAGGTGTTGGCTTTTGGGGTTGCTGTGGTGGTGGTTGGTTGGTTGGCTCTTTTTGCAGGTGGGTTAGTCTCAGGAGGAATGAATAGAACTGGCCTCTCTCTTCTGTTTTTGCCCACCTCTCTTACACAATCACACAAGCAGTTAGTCCAGGGCTGGGATTTGTGCAGCCCTCTAGGTGTGGTTGAACTGCAGCTCTTAGCATTTGTCAACCACTGGGTATACAGGCTTGGGCTGCTGGGATTTGCAGTCCAAGAACATCATCAACTTCATTATTAATTTATTTCCCCAATTTGGGACTCAAGACAGCTTACAACAGTTAGAACAGGCAGAGCTAAAAAATTAGCAACATACAAAAATCAAAAAGCAAACAAAAGTTAAAGAGCCCTGGTGGCACAGTGGTTAAATGCCAGTATTGCAAGCCACAAGGTTTTGAGTTCAATCCCAGAGGGCTACAAGGCTGACTCAGCCTTTGGTCCTTTCGTAGGTTGGTAAAATGAGTATCCATCTTAGCACAATTAGCTAATAATAATTGTATACCACTTAGGGAGTGCTTCGACACTGATAAGAGGTATATAAGCATCAATGCTATTGCTATTGTTATTGCCATTGCTAAAAGCAATTAAATCATCATAAAATTTGAAACCAGTTAGAACAAACTGAAACAACAACAAAAATAAAAGTTCCAGCACACCATATAAGGCCTGTTTTCCCTTAAAACTGATTCTCGAAGGCCTCTTGGAATAAAGATTTTTATCTACTTGCAGAAAAAAGTAACTTCTCTGGGAAGAGAATTTCAGAGCCTAGGAGCAGCCAATGGGAAGGCCCTCTCTGGTGTTTCCACTAAATGTACCTGTGAGGGTCGTGGGACAGAGAGAAGCAGCTCCCCAATAGATCTCAAAAACACAGACAGGTTTGTTTTTAAGGTAGAATATGGTCCTTCATAGAACCTGGACCAGCACCATATAGGGGTTTATAGGTCATAACCAGCACTTTGAATTCTGTCCAGTAAATTCCTTTACTACTGTACTTGTAATTCAGAAGCTGTGATTTATGTCAATCTTTGTCAGTGCAGACCTCGAGATGTCTTAAACAGAGAATTTATGAGCACAGGAGTCATATCAAGAAGAGGCACACAGATAATCCTCTTGTAGAACTCTTCATTCTTGCGGGGCATTCACCTGATACTCTAAGGTTTTTCGCTATAGAAGCTGTTCATCATAAATCTTATCAAGGAGGGTCCTTACAAATTAAGTTATTGCAACGGGAATCCTTTTGGATTTATAGACTACTAACATTAATTCCACAAGGACTGAATGAACATCTGGATTTTTCAGGTTTTTTTAATAAACAATTACAGAATGCCATACACCCAGGATGTTCTGTGTGGGCGTTAGTAAAATATGTAGTATCCCTTTAAATTTAGTTTGACTAATTATGCTAGCAGCATAATTTACAATTAGTTCAGTTATATAATACATTTGTTCATCATGATCTTTACTGCATCGTTGGTGAAAATATCCAAGGCACTCAAAGGTAAGTATATTTTTGGCCATCTTATTTCATGCAAAGGACTCTCTCTCACTCTCTGGCTTTTCTTAGCAAATGAAGATTCAGGAAGGACTCATCCCACACTTTCTGCAAGCATGCTGATGACTAAAAAGGCCAATCTAAGATAAACAAGTCCAGTTGCAGAAAGCACAGCAGAAGGTCTCATTGGGTGATGTTTCCAGGTTGTGATTCTTTTTGCGTTGTCGTTTCTCTTCAAGACTTGTTTGGCGTGAGTTCTCAAATAAGGCTGCAGCATTGTGGATAGTGTGTCTCCATGCCTCCCGATGTGAGGCCAGGGCGGACCATTGTTGGTGATCAATTTGGCAGAGCCTGAGATGATGTTTCAGGGAGTCCTTGTATCGCTTTTTTGGAGCGCCCCTCTTACGCTGACCCATGGCAAGTTCACCGTAGAGTACTATTTTTGGGAGGCGATGGTCCTCCATCCTAGAAACGTGCCCTGCCCAGCGCAGCTGTGTTCTTAATATCATGGCCTCAATGCTGGTGATCCCTGCTTGCTCAAGGACAGCAACATTTGTCACATAGTCAGTCCAGTGTATATTTAGGATTGTGCGTTCGAGAAGTCATAAGTGGTAGTGATAGGTGACCCATGTTACAGACCCATAAAGGAGAATAGACAGCACAGTGGCTCTATACACTCTGATTTTTGTGCTTTGCCTCAGGTGTTTATAACTCCAGACTCTTTTGCCTTTGCTAATCTGTGATCGATCTCTTTGTCAATCTTGGCATCTGAGGAGATGATGCTTCCCAGGTAGGTGAACTGCTGAACAGACTTGAGCACAGATTTGCCGACGGCAATGTGGGGATGGTGGTGTTCGTCCTGTGGTGCAGGCTGGTAAAGAACTTCCGTTTTCTTCAGGTTGAATTCGAGCCCAAACAGCTCTGCAGCTGTTGAAAGCAGGATTTTAGGCGCTGCAGAGCTGCTTCTGTGTGGGCAACAAAAGCAGCAGTGTCAGCGAAGAGCAGCTCACGAATAGATAGCTTAGAGTCTTAGGACTTTTTCGGACATTAAAAAAACAGCACAAGCAGCCTCGCCATGTTGCGAGGCTGCAGCGCTGCAGGGCGTCCCTTTCGGATGACGCCCGTCCCTGCCGGTAGTGTTGTGGTACCGCAGGGACATTCCAGCGTTATATTTCTCTAATTTTTACTCACAAAAGTTGATCGTGAGTAAAAATTGGTGAAATATAACACTGGAATGTCCCTGCGGTACCGCAACAGTACCGGCAGGGACGGGCGTCATCCGAAAGGGACGCCCTGCAGCGCTGCAGCCTCGCAATGTGGCGAGGCTGCTTGCGCTGTTTTTTTAATGTCCGAAAAAGTCCTTAGTGCGAGCCCTCAGACGGCTTAAGTTAAACAGGCTATCAGTACGGTAACATATATAGATGCCGTCGTCTTCTTCAAGCTGTGCCATAGCCCTTTGGAGCATCATGCTGAAGAAGATTGTAAATAAAGTTGGAGCAAGAACACAACCTTGCTTCACTCCATTAGTTATTAGAAAGGGCTCTGAAAGAACATCGCTATATATGACTTGACCGCGCTGGCCCTCGTGTAGCAAGATAATCATTTTAAGGAATTTGGGGGGACATCCTAGTGTTTCCAGGATCTGCCACAGACCTTTTATACTCACAGTGTCGAAGGCTTTGGTGATGTCAACAAATGTTACATAGAGACCCTTGTTCTGCTCTCTACATTTCTCTTGCAGTTGTCTAAGGGCAAATACCATATCTGCAGTACTCCCATTGCCTCTGAAGCCTCATTGGCTTTCAGGAAGAAGTTCTTCTGCAATAGTAGGAACTAATCTGTTCAGGAGTATCCTCGCAAGGATTTTTCCAGCAATAGAGAGCAGTGTTATACCTCGATATTTTGAGCAATCGGATTTTGCTCCCTTTTTCTTGTACAGGGTGATGATGACTGCATCTCGGAGATCTGATGGCAGTTCCCCCTTTTCCCAGCAATTCACAAGGAGTTTGTGGAATTTATTGTGGAGTGCATGACCTCCGTGTTTCCAAACTTCAGGTGGCATTCCATCAATCCCAGCTGCCTTGCCATTTTTCATCTGCTGTATGGCCCTAAGGGTCTCTTCCAAAGTGGGAGCTATGTCCAATTCATTTTTCATCGGTTTTTGTATCTTATGTTGGATAAGCTGAGTCTTGGACTACTTGGTTGGCACTGAAGAGACTTTGAAAATGTTCAGCCCATCGATTCAGGATGGAGGTTTTATTAGTAATTAATGTTTGACCATCTGTACTGTATAAGGAGCTTTGGACCTGATAAGTAGGTCCAAACACTGCTTTAAGAGCTTCATAAAATCATCTATGATCACCCAGATCTGCACAGCAATGTGTCTTTTCTGCTATATTGATCCACCACTTGTTCTGCATGTCTCGGAGTTTTTGTTGAACTTTACTACATGTGAGACGGAAAACTACTTTTCTTACATGGCAAGTTGGCTGGGCGAGGTATGCCTGGTGAGCAGTTCTCTTCTTTGCCAACAGCTCCTGGATCTCTTGGTTGTTTTCATCAAACCAGTCTTGATTTTTCTTGTGGGAGAACCTGAGGGATTCTTCTGCAGACTGGAGGATACTGTTTTTGATATGTTGCCAAAGCACTGTAGGAGAAGGATCTGTAGGATGGTCTTCAAGTTTTGTTTGCAGATTTGCCTGGAAGTTGTCTCTCATGGTAGCTTGTTGAAGATTGTTGACTTGGAGTCTCCTCTTTAAGATGCCACCCCTCTTAGGTTTGAACTTAAGATGAAGATTTAGTTTACATCTTACGAAGCTATGATCAGTTTGGCATTTTGCACTAGGCATCACTCGGGTATGACAGACATCGCAAATGTTTCTCTGGCGGACTAGAACATAGTCAATGAGGTGCCAATGTTTGGATTGGGGATGCATCCAGGTTATCTTCAAGCTATCTTTCTGCTGAAAGATAGTGTTTGTAATAGTCAGCTGTTGTTCTGCACAGAACTCTAGCAGGAGGTGTGCGTTATCATTGCAATTTCCAACACCATGCTTTCCTAAGACACCTTTCCAGGCTTCGGAGTTCTTTCCTACTCTGGCATTGAAGTCACCAAGGATAATAATTTTCTCATCTACAGGGATTTTTTGTATGAGTTGGCGTAGGTCTGTGCAGAATTTGTCTTCCTCTACAGGGTCGGCTTGCATAGTTGGGGCATATATACTAAAGAGAACAACATGAGGGAGGCATAAGGAAATAATGTGATCAGAGTGTCCTGTTGGAAGGGTTTCAAGTTTGAAGGCAATGGAGTTTTTAATCATAAAGCCTACTCCTGAAAGATGTTTTTCGGTTTGGGGTTTGCCAGACCAGTAAAGTGTGTAGCCGGCGCCGTGTTCTTTAAGGCTGCCTTCCTCATGGAGACGAACTTCACTAAGAGCAGAAATGTCAATATTAAGTTGTGATAGTTCATGAGCTATTGGAGCAGAACGACGCTCGGGCCATCCACTATCTTCAGAGTCTCACATGGTTCTGATGTTCCATCATGCAAGCGTCAGTTTATTTACACCTTTGGAGGCCGGTGTGTGCCTTTGTTTCTTTGCCTTGGTTTGAGCACATCAGAAGATTCTCGTTGACAGCGGCTAGCCAACCAGGTAGTTGGGGATGAGCTTTCGTTAGGCCACATTTTCTAGGCCCCTCTCCATATGGAGCAAGCAGTGCTCTCCTTAAAAAAGGCTGCTTGGTCATTCAGGATGCTGCTGAACAAGACTGTCATCTCCCGGGTCAGCCTCGAGCAACCAAAGTCCTGAACCGCCTGCATGCAGGGTTGGATCTGCGGCTTCCAATGCATCTTTACACTTGCCGTTTCATCCCTCACCTATTGCTACAGGGCTTTTTTGGAACTGGATTTGTCCTTCGAGCCTGTGCAATGGATTTTTTCTGGTGGAGCGCAGTGAACAAAAGGTTCATCTGCTGTGGCCTTGCAAGCATGGACGTGGCAGTGAGGTCCTCGGGTTGTAGGTTTGATTAGAGTTTCCTTCTCTTAGATGGTTGACCTTACAGGGTTGGACGAGCAACATCTGCCCGGGTTTGGGATTAGCGTTTTCCTTCTCCTAGGATGGTTGCCATAAAGCTAGAGAGCCCATCCTGCCCTTTGACGCTCTTTGTCAGACCCTTCAGTTTTGACCTGTCTGGCATGGGAGGCCCTACTGGTGGCTATTATGCCACCGCCAGCATAGCTCAAAACATCATTAGGGTACGCAGGCCTCTCTCCCATGACAAGGGGGTGTCAGTGGAGAGGATGCAAACGTACATTAATATAAAATTATATTGTAATATTTTTTTTACTATTTCAGATAGTGAGTGCTATTGCAGTCAATGGGAACTATTTTCCCAACAACAAATAAATAATATAGAGGTGAGCAAGTTTAGCATTTAAACCATTTTAAAATAATACACACACTAGTATTTGAACTTATTATGTTTATTACTAGCTATATACCCGGTGAAGCATACACTGTACCCCCATGGCCCTCCCTGAGCCCCCCGCGCGCACACACACAGAGATGCGCGTGCACGCTGCTCCCTCCCCCCATGCGCACACAAATACATGTGCCGCTGCCTCCCCCCGCTGCCTCCCTCCCCCCTGCGGCACCTGCCTCTCCATTGAGGCCCTCCCAGAGCACCCCCCCCGCGAACACATGCACGCGCATGCATGCCGCTCCCTCCCCCCCACTGCCTCCCTCCCCCCGTGGCCCTCCCCAAGCCCCCCCAAGCACACACACAGGGATGTGTGCCACTCCCTCCCCCATTGCCTCCTTCCCCCTGCACCCCCCCACGCACACATGCTGCTCCCTCCCCCCGTGCCCACTGTACATGCACACAAATGAATGTGTGCCACTCCCTCCCCCCCATGGCACCTGCCCCCTCACCGTGCCACCATGGCCCCCCACCTCCCTTCCCCTACAACACCTCACCCTCCCACCATGTCCCTTGCTACCCTCTGCCACCCTCCCCGAACCCCCCTGTGCACACACACCATCTCACACACACACCCTGCTACTCACTCCTTGTGGCCATGTTTACACTGGAGGTAACAGTCATAGAATCATAAAATCCTAGAATGGTAGAGTTGGAAGAGACCACGAGGGCCATCCAGTCCAACCCCCTGCCATGCAGGAAATCTTGATCAAAGCATCCCCGACAGATGGTAATCCAGCCTCTGTTTAAAGTCCTCCAAGGAAGGAGACCCCACCACGCTCCGAGGGAGTGTGTTCCACTGCCAAACAGCTCTGACTGTCAAAAAGTTCCTCCTCATGTTGAGGTGGAATCTCTGTTCCTGGAGCTTGCACCCATTGCTCCGTGTTCCAGTCTCTGGAGCAGCAGAAAACAAGCCTGCTCCATCCTCAATGTGACACCCCTTCAAATACTTAAACAGGGCTATCATATCGCCTCTTAACCGTCTTTTTTCCAGGCTAAACATACCCAGCTCCCTAAGTCTCTCCTCATAAGGCATTGTTTCCAGACCTTTCACCATTTTGGTTGCCCTTCTTTGCACACACTCCAATTTGTCCATATCCTTTTTTAATTGTGGTGCCCAGAACTGGACACCACAATTCGAGCCAACTGAACATCGGACGTTCAGAGGCCCTGATGCAGAGGCCCACATGATCCAGCCATGCCAGAAGCTGCAGCTGGATGTCCTGCCCCTTCTCCACCAATTGCCAATCAGAGTGGGGAAGGCCCGCTCTGATTGGTCAATCCTTTGCACCTTCTTCCCCACCCCAGAGCAGGCTGGGAAGAAGGCACGGAAACATAGCGGCTCCCTTGCCACGCCACGCGACTTCAGGGGCCGCTGCCAGAAACAGGGAGAGGTGCTGGACAGGCTGCAAAAGGCCCACTGGGACAAGTCCAGTAAGCCCCCTTGTATTATATTGGTCACTTTTATGTTGTCCTGATTGCAAGGCTATATTCTGTTGAAGATTGTGTAGTATAGCTTACATAGTACTGCTGTGTGTATAATTTTATTTTTGATATGGTTTGGAGAAATCTTTCAGCAACCCTGTTCCGTGCCTGCAACGGAACATATAGCTGGTGTGAAAATCTCCTTAGTCACTAATATAAAGTCCTTGGAACATTTACTGAAAAAATGTCCTTGAAAAAATGTCAAGGAACAATGTACTAAGGCAGGTTTGTTGCTGAACTTTAAGAGAACAAACATAATGACAAAATAATGATCTTGTATGTAACATTAATGAAGATAATGAAGAAATTGAAAATGTTAAATTTTCCATACCTTTGCTCAATCATGGATCAGAGTGGAGATTGCAGTCAAGAAATTAGAAGAAGGCAAGGAATTGGAAAGACAGCAATGAAAATTAGGCAGGATCCTGAAGTGCAAGGAGACACTGAATACTAAAGTTAGGATGGTCCATGACAACATATTTCCCATTTCTATGTATGGCTGTAAAAGCTGGGCCATGAAGATAGCTGATAGGAAGAAAATCAACTCATTTGAAATGTAGTGCTGGAGAAGAGTTCTAAGAGTTCAACTCGTAAGAGTTAAACACCAATTTAATCACCAGGAGTGCTGTGGGCCAGTTTCCTGATACAGCATTATGTGATTGTGGGAGGGGGGAATCCTCCTCATCTTCCTCTTGAGGAAGCTGCTCCCCATCAGGTAACCTTGTATCAGGGATCTCTTCTCCAGCTCCTGGTGCAAGTCATGGGAACATCTATTTCCTGATGCTAGGAGTGACTTGGAGGTGACATTCAGATCAAGTGAGCCAGGTACACCCCTTTTATGCAACGAGAGAATTAGAAAATATGTATCTAATAGGATAGATACAAATATTAGATTAGATACAAATATGTATCTAATAGGATAGAGTTTGTGTAATAGGATATAGCCTTTGCAATGACAAAATATGCATTAGATGCCTATTCGTAGGATATGCCCCTCCGGTGCATGGCATTCTGTTTTGCTCAATTTTTTATTTTATTTTTTTGCTTGCTTTCCTTCCTTGATCTCCTTCACCTCTTGGGAAATGACAGTCCATCTTGCCTCTTTAACCTGCAAGTCTAAAACAATGGAGGGATGGCGGGGTCCAATAATGTTTGTGTGTGTGCATGTGCTGTTACTCGAAGAAAGGGGGGACATTGGATTCCCACATGCAATGCCAGTGTCGCCTTAAAGTGTGTGGGAATTATTAGCTCAAAAGGAGGTCCACAACAGGAGAGTAACTTCGGGGATCTTTTCACCTATGTATACTGTAGAGAGCACTCCAGTTAAAGTCAAAGCATTTTATTAGAATTAACACAGGGGATATGCTAACATACAAGAACACACACTCTTAAGAACCATACAAGGTTATTGGAAAGTAAGGAGTGAAGGGTTGGGTAGAGAAGCGTGAGGGGTGGAAGGGTGATAGTTCATAGAATCATAGAATTGTAGAGTTGGAAGAGACCACGAGGGCCATCCAGTCCAACCACCTGCCAATGCAGGAAATCACCATCAAAGCATCCCTGACAGATGGCCATCCAGCCTCTGTTTAAAGACCTCCAAGGAAGGAGACCCCACCACGCTCTGAGGGAGTGCGTTCCACTGCCGAACAGCTCTTACTGTCAAAAAGTTCCTCCTAATGTTCAGGTGGAATCTCTGTTGCATCCATTGCTCCGTGTTCTAGTCTCTGGAGCAGCAGAAAACAAGCTTGATCCATCCTCAATGTGACACCCCTTCAAATACTTAAACAGGGCTATCATATCGCCTCTTAACCGTCTTTTTTCCAGGCTAAACACACCCAGCTCCCTAAGTCTCTCCTCATAAGGCGTGGTTTCCAGACCTTTCACCATTTTAGTAGCCCTTCTCTGGACACGCTCCAATTTGTCAATATCCTTTTTGAATTGTGGTGCCCAGAACTGGACACAGTATTCTAGGTGAGGTCTGACCAAGGCAGAATAGAGCGGCACTATTACGTCCCTTGATCTAGACACTATAGTTACCAGTCTGGGGGAAAGAGGTCCATGCAGCAGAGTGACTCAGAAATCAGCTGAGAATGGCACAGAGTCTGGCAGAATGGAGGGATCTGTCAGTCTGTGGCACACTTACTGTACTGGGGTCTAGACTGGGATATTTATACCCTATTTCAGTATCCTGAAGGGGTACTCTGATTATGACAAAACCTTGATGGCTTTCCCACCAAATTCAATAGCCAAAGGGAACAAAACTCAACTGCTTGCTTTGATTCCAGCAAGACAAAACATTGATGGTTCTGCAACAACCTCTTAAAGTTTGGTCAGGTGGGGATATAGGAGAGATTTTTGTAGGGTATAGATTGAGGAATGGTCATTTGATTGCTTGATTGAATTATTGTATAAATATCCAAGGCTTGAAGAAAGGATTAGAACATACCTCCTTAACAACTGTATTAACTAAGGGGCTTTCTGCATAATCTTAACTTGGGCTTTCCCACCATTATATTTCTAGACACATCTCAAGTCATCGTGACCTTAGACTGATCTCCAGTCTTCCTAACCTCCCAGCCAAGTGACCCTGAAAAGTGTCCAATATTTCCAGTTATGAGTTACCATGGGGAGGGGGTAATAGGGCATAATAACAGCACTGTTACTACATTCCTCAAACCACCCTCGTGGCCTCTGTTAATTCTTTCTCCCCAGTTTTATAATATAACACCCCTTTGGGCATTGCATTGCAGGGCTGCATATTCATGTATAGGATTACCTTTGTGCTAACACCACCTTCAAATCCCCACCCTCACCTTCCAAGGAGCCAGCCACTTTTCCCAAACACTACTAACAATTCTCTGTTTGTTTGGTTCATTACTATGTGTGGTCCTGTATCTCACTTGCCAGATAATGGTGTGCCCAACCATGCAGCCATGCTTACCCCAGCAGTACACCTGGCCAAACACAGGAAAAAGAAAACATGCAAGAACTTGGGAGACAATGTTGACCATTTGAGCACATGTTCCACAATTCAGATGAAGGAGCTGATCCATTATTTTGAGCAGGGGGGCAAAGAATACCTAGACTCCATGAGGATGGAGGATGAGTGTGCCAGCAGGGATGAAGACCAGCTTACCACCTGCATGGAGATGCATACTGAGCTACTGGCTAACCTGATCAAAATGCTTGGAAAAATCTCACAGCAGGGGCAGGGCAAAGCACAAACATGACCCAGGTAGAGCACCTTTCCTTGGGCATATGTTTCAGATTTGCCAGTGAACAGTCAAGACATTGTGGAAGAACCGTCCAGTCCCCTTGCAGCTACACAGCTGGCTGAGCTCCTGAGTCTGCTTGTTGTAGACACACGTTGACACCACCTACACCTCTCGCTAGTTCACGGAGGGAGAAAGCTGTAAGAGCTATCAGGTGCCCAACCCCATAACAGACTTTCCCCTTAACAGAAATTCTTGTTGTTCCTTTATGGATTGTTGCAGGATTAAATGCTGTTGGTGCAAAGCATGATAGGTCTCCTGCTTCTTTCTGCATGTGCCCTTCGTGTGTGCCACAGGGTGCCACAAGTCATCCCTGCCCATATAGTTTGTTCTTAGTTAGGGGTAACTGGTGGACACATAGTCAGCTGTACCATTGAAGGGTCTCTGAATTTGTGTAAATGTTTAACCATTTATTTTTCTGTGTGATTCAGACATTTATTAAAGTTTGCCTGTTAGCATATCCAGATGTGGCTTCATCAGCCACTTTCTAATTAGCTATGCTTGATCAGTGAGTAGCAATGGGCCAACCTGCTTTCCCACCGCCACCCACCCAGTTAGTGACTTCCTGTTCATGGTGGGCTGCAAGCAGAGAAACACAGTGCTTTGTGAGCTTCCAAACTGTGGGAGTGATTCTTTTTTTCAACAGGGATGGCTCTACTCAAGACCATGTCTTCTTCTGTATTTCTTGACAAAGTGCATCCACAATTGCAGAAAACGTGGATCAAGGGATACGGAAATTGTCTGCCCATTTCTCATCCAACCAGACAAACATGACAAAACCCTCCCACCACTCTTCACTGCATGGGTAAATCCAGTACACTGAAAATATTTGGACTCCCAAGGAATGGCCACAGTCCTGGCTTCTGGTCCCAAACCCACCCACGAAGCCTGGGCTGACATCGCCAGAGATGTGTCATGCATTCTCCTGTCCATCTGCTAAGGGCAATGTCCAGATGCTCACATGTCACAATAGTTATTTGCAGTGAGTTAAACAATGCCAGGAACAACTTCAGTGAGACTTCCATTTCAGTACCCCACAGTCAGTAAAGTCTGTGAAAATGATCAGGACAATGGCTGAGGGAACATTTTTCAGGGCTAAGGTAGAGACTTTATCAAATCACCCCCCAGAAAAGTTCTTTTACCAGCATAAATTGTGGCATTTTTATGCCAGCAAAAGAACCCCCCATACCAGACCTACCCTTACTGGCATTAAAGAGGCTTCAGTGGCAGTACTGGAGCACAGACAGAGCTCCATTTACTTCTGGGGTTGACATGTCCCGGATTCTCACAAGAAGACGCTAGCATGGAAATTTCAAAAAACCAAAAGAAAACAAAGACAGAAAAAGTTAACACAAGCACAAAAACACACTTTAAAAGTTCCAAGGAAACAGGGGAGGGGGTTTGGTAATAAAAAGAGCGCCCCCTACCTGGCTGTCCCGATCGCACCTGGAAGTGTTTGCCCATTGATGCTGCATTCACGTGCATTCAAACGCCAGCAATGCCAGCAGAAAATCGCTACGGGAGATCAATTGATGGCTTGGCCCATCAATAAAATAGGACGGTTTTTAAACAATATACAATCATGAAAGGACAACGTCATCTGGTACACGCACCCTTTCGTGATCATTAGACATCCTTATGATGCTGTATTTGACTTGTCTGCTGAAGTCCTAGATACAAACCTTCCCAGGTGTACATGCCATCCAATGGGAATGCAGCTGGGTGGTATGAGAAAGGCTGTTGAATTTAAGTTTAGGCAGGTAAATGTATATCTACAGGCATGCTGGGCCGGGGGGGGGGGTGATGGAGCTGCTGTGGTCATGTGAACTGACATTATCTGATTCATTTTACATGTGACCATGACAGGAAAAAAAACTTTTATACTGATGTGGCTTCGAAGCGGGGGCATTAAAGGGGTAAACTGGTACAGGGTAATGTGCACTGCAGGTGAATCATTTTGCAGATGTGGACTCTCCCTTAGTTTGTCTTTAAACCTGTTTTAGGTTGAATCCACATTCATAAAATAATTCCTGCTTACCTCGATGCCAATCTTGTCAGAACACATGACGTTCCTCTTAATTCAAAGCGAAAGCACTTCGTTTTTATGCCTGAGGGGTTTAAACTAATTTTTTTACAAACCCTCATTTATTGCACAGTTTCCAGGAAAAAACTGTTTTTACTGTTTTTACTATACTGTACAATAAATTAATGAAAAAACAGTTTCTACTGTTTGTTTGTTTTTTGCAATGCATGACCTGCCGGATTAGTGTGGCATTGGGAGGTGGAACAGATTGGTGGGTGCATCCCCCATCTGGAAAACATTGTGTTGTTGCCCCCTTTTTTAACGTTCAGCTGGGGAAGCAGAGGTGGCAGCAGCCCAAGGAGAAGAGGAGAAGAAGAAAGAAAAAGCAGTGCTCAGCCAGGAAGGAAACATTTTAATTTTTTTGTAGGAACAGCCACCAGCAGCCCTCCACACTTCCTCCCACTGCCACTACCATCATGTCTGCCCACCTGTCCGCCCCAGCTTTCTCTTTGTCCCCTCCCCAAGTCCTGTTCCCTCTGACAGTCCCAGATAGCCATGCACCGCATGCTTCTGTTCAGAATGGAGTTGGATGTGCAGACAGCACCTCTTATCAGCATTTGGTTCTTGCAATTTTTACAGCAGCTGAGGGCCAAATTGGGCCAGACTGGAACATTTCCTTTTGGCTCATGCCTATCCTCACTTAGGAAGAGGAACTCTTCTTAGGACCAGAGATGGGGAGGAAGGGAATAAACTTTCCCTCCACATCTGCTGAGATCTCAATAAAAGGGGGTGAGGTCTGATATCTACAGTACTTGCAGTCTTTAAAATCGCCCCTAAAATGCTCTAATTTTATCTAGTGAATCTGTAGACCTTCAAAAGGGCTTCTCCATGGGGACAGGAAAAATTATGGGTGGAGGAACTGCCCATGGAGCCGCCTCACCCACCATCCTTGCCCACGTTCAGACATCTCCCACTGATCAGCCTTGCTGTGCTGGTGGGAACTCTCAAGGCAAAGGCCACAGGGTCCAGCACAAGTATTGGTCTGCTTGAGAGACAAAGAGCTCTAGATAGAATTCTCCCAGAAGGCCCCAGACAGATCCTGACTGCCTGCGAAGCTGCCAGGACAGCAAAGGGTATAGCCACTGATCGCTCCTTCCTCCCCATGCATCGCTCATGGTGCGAAACAGGGATGACCTGGTTAATGGGGTGCAAGTGGTGGGATCCTTAGGTGAGAGTGATCATGTTCTCCTGGAGTTTGTTATACAATGGAAGGGAGAAACCAGACATAGTCAGACACGCATTCTTGACTTTAGGAGAGCTGATTTCAATAAACTCAGGGAAATACTGGGTGTGATCCCATGGTCAGGAATACTAAAAGAGAAGAGACCTCAAGATGGATGGGACTTTCTCAAAAGGGAGATACTGAAGGCACAATTTCAAACAGTACCATTGAGGAAGAAAAATGGGAGGTGTCTCAAGAAACCAGGATGGATGACTAAAGAACTTTCAACGGAGCTAAGTTTTAAACGGAACATTATTGGAAATGGAAAAAGGGGGAAATCACCAAAGAAGAATTCAAACAGATAGCAAACACATGTAGGAGTAAAGTCAGAAAAGCTAAAGCTCAGAATGAGCTCGGGCTTGCTAGAGGGGTTAAGAAGAATAAAAAGATGGGGGGTTGGGTACGTCTGCAGGAAAAGGAAGAAGAAGGAAATGGTAGAGCCACTACGCGGAGAAGATGGCAAAATGCTAACAGGGGACAGAGAAAAGGCAGAATTACTCAACACCTTCTTTGCCTCAGTGTTTTCAGAAAAGGAAAAGGGTGATCAACCTGAGGATAATGGAACAGAGGACACAATAGGGGAAATCCAGCACAGAATAAGCAAAGAGATAGTACAGGAATATCTTCTTAATCTAAATGAATTTAAATCTCCAGGACCAGATGAACTACATCCAAGGGTATTAAAAGAGCTGGCAAATATAATCGCAGAGCCATTGGCAATAATCTTTGAGAACTCCTGGAGAACAGGAGAAGTCCCAGGAGACTGGAGGAGGGCAAACATTGTCCCCATCTTCAAAAAGGGGAAAAAAGAGGATCCCAACAATTATCGTCCGGTTAGTCTGACATCAATACCAGGGAAGATTCTAGAGCAGATCATTAAACAGAGTCTGTGAACATTTAGAAGGCAATGCCATAATCACAAAAAGTCAACACGGGTTTCAGAGAAACAAGTCATGCCAGACTAATCTGATCTCTTTTTTTGATAAAGTTACCAGCTTGGTAGATGAAGGGAACACTGTGGATATCGCATACCTTGATTTCAGTAAGGCCTTTGACAAGGTTCCCCAAGACATTCTTGCAAACAAGCTTGTGAAATGTGGGCTAGACAATTTAACTGTTCAATGGATTTGTAATTGGTTGACAGGCCGAACCCAAAGGGTGCTCAGCAGTGGCTAAAGATGTGACCAGTGGGGTGCCACAAGGTTCGGTCCTGGGCCCAGTGCTATTCAACATCTTTATCAATGACTTGGATGAGGGAATTAGGGGCATGCTTATCAAATTTGCAGTTGACACGAAGTTAGGAGGAGTAGCTAATACCCTAGAGGACAGGATCAAAATTCAGAATGACCTGGATAGACTGGAGAGCTGGGCCAAAGCTAACAAAATGCAATTCAAAATGGAGAAATGTAAGGTACTGCAGTTAGGACGAAAAAATGAAATGCATAGCTATAGGTTGGGGAGACCTGGCTGAATGAGACTACATGCAAAAGGGATCTAGGAGTCCTAGTAGACCACAAGTTGAACATGAGTCAACAGTGTGATGTGGCAGCTAAAAAGGCCAATGCAATTTTGGGCTGCATCAACAGAAGTCTAGTGTCCAGAACAAGGGAAGTAACAGTGCCGCTCTATTCTGCTTTGGTCAGACCTCACCTAGAATACTTTGTCAAGTTCTGAGCACCACAATTCAAAAATGATATGGACAAATTGGAGTGTGTGCAAAGAAGGGTGACTAAAATGGTGAAAGGTCTGGAAACAATGCCTTATGAGGAGAGACTCAGGGAGCTGGGTATGTTTAGCCTGGAAAAAAGACGGTTAAGAGGCAATATGATAGCCCTGTTTAAGTATTTGAAGGGATGTCACGCTGAGGATGGAGTAGGCTTGTTTTCTGCTGCTCCAGAGACTGGAACACGGAGCAATGGATGCAAGCTCCAGGAACAGAGATTCCACCTCAACATTAGGAGAAACTTTTTGACAGTAAGAGCTGTTCGGCAGTGGAACGCACTCCCTCGGAGCGTGGTGGGGTCTCCTTCCTTGGAGGTCTTTAAACAGAGGCTGGATGTCCATCTGTTAGGGATGCTTTGATCGTGATTTCCTGCATGGCAGGGGGTTGGACTGGATGGCCCTCGTCGCTTCCAGCTCTGCGATTCTATGATTCTATGATTCTATGAAACTGTGAAGGAAGTATATCACTGAGGTTGTGAAAAAACGAGTAATTGCATCCTTGATTGACAGCTAAAAAAAAGTCCCGAGGTAGTATATAGTGGGAGAAGGTACATATCACAGGATGTGATGCCGTGTAATCAATGATCCCGGGATATCCAGTTCAGAGACAAAAATCGTGTAAACAGGGAGGGACGAATACAGGATCAAGAAGTCCCGGGACGCCCCATGACAAAAACTATCTTCTAACTGGCCCCTTGGGCATCTTCAGGGTTTTATGGCCAGGTGCTGCCTGGGGCAGTGGAACAGTGTGCTTCCCAGTGCTGTGTTTTTATACAAATTCCCCAGAAGAGTTATGGTAGGAGGGGGGTCATTTGAAGCTGCCTTTCGGCTCCCTCCAGTTGACTTTCCTTCTGAGGTGCTGCTGCAGTTTGTTCCTTGAGTAAACTCTGCTCTTTAGTAGCAGTGAACGAGGAGGTAGTTCTTTTTTTATATATATACTCTCCAGATGGAAAGACTAGTTTTAATATGCTCTCTCTCTCTCAATCACACACACACACATACTCCAACCTTGCACCCATTTGTCTGAGATTTGGCAGGCATAGTTCTCTCCTGAGGGGCTGCAGATTTTTTCATAGGAGCAGCCACCGGCAGCCCCTTCCCCCTTCCTCCTGCTGCCATCGCCATCGCACCCACTTTCCCCCCAACCCTCTTCTCATCTCCTCCCCACATCCTGTTCCTTCTATCCAGCTGGGAAACCCAAACGCTACCCACCTTCTGTCTCATGTGTGTGGGGGGGGAGCCATCCAATGAGAGTGCAAGATGGGTGGTAAGATGGACAAAAGAATAAGAAAGGCTTGATAGGTTTAAGTATACTGGGAAGTGGGGGGAAAGCACAGCCACTGCATTGTCTGACCTAAAATATTGCAATTCCGACATGGGAAGAAACACTTTTTGTACCAATTTGAATTTGGACAGCAGAAATGTGTGGCTATCAATACAATTTGAGCCCAGTTTACTACAACTAGGTGTGCCATTGACAGGGTCAAACCAGGGCAGAATACTGTGCACTGGGGCTGGATTATTTTGCTGGTGTGGATTCAGCCTTAGACTTGTATTTTGTTCCATATATGGTGCATGCATTTATTTATATCTTGCATTTCTCCCAAAACTGGGACTCAGAATAAAATTGAATAAAATAAAGACAATCATGAAAGATTAAAAGCTCAAATACACCAGTAAAGTAAAACACAGCATCCAACCAGTTAAAAACTCCTGCTGCAACCAGGGTGAATTGTTAAAGACTCAGCAGAATAAAATTATCTTTGCCTGACAGCAGATAGATTAAGAGGGCCAGTCTCTTGGTAAGGCATTTCTGAGGGCAGCATAGACCAAATATCCTGTCTTCTCCTATCTAACCAGTACATCAACTGTAAGTGGATGAACTTGAGAGAGAGAATGAAACTTACAAGTGGATGTCATTTTTACTACATTATACAGTATACATCTAATGTAGAATATGATTACTATCTGCACAGTAGGCCAAACTGACCTCTCCTGCTAATGTACTGAGGGCCTAACCCCTATGTCTAGTCCCAATTAAAATACATGCACTGAATCAATTGCTGAGTGGTAAAATCAATAGTTACATAAATTACAATGATTTAAATGGGCTCTTCTATTTGGGTCTAGCAATAGGATTTAGGCCTTAGTTTACTTTGCTAACCTTCTGATTAGAACTATCTTGCTTTTAGTTTTTCACTATCAGTAAATATTAATAAATCCTACTCTACGTGTTTATCCCTGCCCAACTTTTGTGTTCAGAGCTGGAAACAGATTATCTTTCCAAGATTCATAGGAGATTTTCAGACACGGAAAAATCGTCCCTTGCCGCGCGAGCAGCCTCCCGAAACTGCTGCGCGGCAAGGGTATTTTTCGGACGACGCTGTGCCTCTTGCGAAGCCGTCCGTGTCACTTCCGTGAAGCTTGGGACGGCTCCGCGCCATATTTCAAGCACGGGCAGCCTCCGTGATTGAAATATGACGCGGAGCCGTCCCAAGCTTCACGGAAGTGACACGGACGGCTTCGCAAGAGGCACAGCGTCGTCCGAAAAATACCCTTGCCGCGCAGCAGTTTCGGGAGGCTGCTCGCGCGGCAAGGGACGATTTTTCCGTGTCTGAAAATCTCCTTAGTCATTATACAGGATGTTTGTGAGACGGAAGTATCCAAATTCCTGCCACCCACACTAAGTCCTTTCCCTTTTCACTCCTCTGGATCTCCCTTGCTGGTAGGACTGCCAGACCACCCAGTTAACCAGATGTCACCTAGTTTTTAGATATCCCATTTTGATCCTCAGCTGGTATAGATTTCAAGGTTCCAGGGTGGTTTTTTTTAAAGCAAGCCTCTACCCCATGCATGGGCATCTCTTGTGGGTTAGGGGACCACATTTTCCTCCCAGTGGACCTTTGAGGGCTGGACCCCTAGCTACATCCCCTGAAAAAAATGGGCCAAAGATGGTGGGGAAATGCCAAAATTGTCTCATACAACCCCTAAGGCAGTGATGGAAAAATGCAACCTGATGGCTGCATAAAGACCCTAGACCCCATTTTTGTTGCCCCTGAAACCCACCACCACCATCCTGCTAAGAACCAACAACAAACCAATTCCCCCCCCCCACAAAAAAAATGGCATGGATTTTAGGTGCTTTCACTCAAAAAAAAAAGAAAAAAGAAAAAAGAAATCATGGCAAAACACTGATTTTTGTCAAATCATGTCAAAACACCCCCCAAACACTGCCAGCTCCAAACAGAACTCCTCCCGGAACCCAAATGCCTGTACAGTATTTTCATTGGAATCCTCAAAATGGCAACAGGAGGTGATGCAACTTCCAGTTGCCATTTTGGAAGGAGATGGTTGAAGGTAAAGGTATTTGGGAGCACTGATGGGGTTGCAGCCCATGGGAAGATCAGAGATGGGGAAATTGCCCCCTGCTCCCCATGCTCTTGACCAATCCCACCCTATGAGGTGCTTTGGGGTGCATTGGGCCAAAAAAAGGAGTTTTGTTTATTTATTTTAAATTTGGGCCTTGAAGCCTCCTGGAGACAAGAAAAACATCACTGGGAAGCAGCCCTTACCCCCACTGCTGCTCTAGCCCTTGTAGGAATGGGGTGAAGGGTGCAAAATGCACAGTCGCCATTCTTTCCAAGAAACAAGCCTGTTTCTGAGTTTCTGAGCCAATGACTGAAATCTCACGCCTATGTTTGACATTTGCCCTTTCTCAATACCTATTTCAAGTTCTGAGGGTCAATGTTACAACTCTGCTACAAGTGCTTGTCCTTGAAAAAACATTATTGTTCACATCATTATCAGTACTACCACCAAGAATGAACACACCTACTTTATATGGTTCCTGTCTTGCTATTAATCCCTACAACAACCCTGTAAGGTAGCTTAGTTGAGAGACAGTGATGGCCCAAGGCCACTTGGTAATGACCAAGACAAAGCAGCAATTTAAATTTGGGTCTCTCAGCTTTCAAGTCACCACTTCAAATGTTTCTGATAAAGCTATTGTACTATACTATACTATACAGTATTGTACTATACTATACTGTACTATACTATAAATTACTATAAAAATAATACCGATGCAGTAATCTAGTGGTTGAAAAAAATCAACAATTCAAGTCTTTAATTTGCATAATTGGAATTCAAATTAATAATATGCATAATAATTTGCATAACATACCAATTAGATGCCAAGTTTTGATGGGCTGGAATAAGGCAACCCTACTCACTGGACCTTGCTAAAATAGAAATAGTGTATGGAGTTATTTTTATTTTTCTCATTTTCCAACTCATCATGGGAACTGTAATTTTACCACTATATTGGCAATGAGGGTGAAGTTGAATCTCAGTCGTTTTTGTAATTTACAAGTAGATTACAAAAAAGCTTGATTACAAAATTTGTCTTGAAGATGCTATGTGTATCTAAATATTTTCTAATAAGGAAAGAAAAAAGAATTAAAAAAAAATTGTTCAAAAGCTCAAAATTACCAAACCTTTCATTACCAGTAAACTATAAAATTATTGCACCTTTGGGTTTGTTTGTTTTTATATTTACTGGTGAGTCTTGGTTAATTCTGACATTCATTAATATGTGATGGAAGTTTATGATGAAAATCATCATTTGTTAAAAGTGACTGTTCAGATCTACACGTAAATAACCAAGGCCAAATGTAAATGTTCATTCTATTGTCCTTATGTGTGACACTTAAAACACTCATCTGTCTAATAACAGCTGATATGGGGGGGGGACTGCAATACTTCCCTCTTGAAAAAAATGAAAGCAATAAAATAACCTGTGATGTGTTGTTGGGTGATAACAAGAGGAAGTAGTATGGTTATTTTTCTCACAGCTTTTATGCACAATACTGATCTGAAATACCTACCGGTCACATCACAATTTCCTCCAAGATACATTTGCATCCCACTGCTTTCCACAGTTTTGTTTCAATTTTTTTATATGCATGGTGTTACATAGCCTAAATATTGGGACTATTTCTGGCTATTTGGTAGTAAGCCTACCAGTGCCAATGCTAGGACTGAAAAAAACAGGCCCATGATAGGAAAACTGTGCTTGTTTATCAGAAGAACACCAGACACATCAGAGCACCAAGCATACAAAGCACATGGGCTTCTGCAAAGAAAAGCCTAGAAGCTGTATGAAGCTATCATCAAATGCAGCACTCTAGGGTTCTTGTGTGCACTTACCTTAAGGCAGCACAAACCAATGAGGACTAGGCAGATGAGAAGGACTATCCACTGCAGAATCATGAACCCCAGCTGCAGTGAGAGTCGGTTGGTTTGTTTCCTCCTCTCACCCCCTGCAGGTGTCTCTTCCAGGCTTCTGGCCTCCATCTCCAGTTCTTCCTCCATGCAACCACCTTCCAATGAAAATACACAAAAGGAAAGGAAACCACCTTCCACTCAAGAGAGAAAATCACCACTGTAGCCAAAGAGTTGTAAAGTACCAGGGACAGCTATCAATACCACTGGGAGATCCTTTTAAACTTTATAAACAGACAGAGGTGGGGGACTTCTTGTGACTAATCTGAAATTTCCCTTTGTTCTCTCTCTCTTTCTTCCCTCCCTCTCTTGGGTGATTGTGACAGCTCATATTTAAGATATTCCAACTCAGGGCATCTAAACTGATCCCTAAAGATATTTGTCAACAATAAATCTATCACAATGTACAAAATATTCTCCACCTAGGCTACTCTGGGGCAAAATTTCCCTTGATGCACAAGCAAGAATCAGAAGTGTTCCCTCTTTTGATATATCAAAAGATGTGAGAGAACATGATTTTACATCAATACAAAAAATGTGCTGCTGATCAGAAAGCTGTTGTTATTTGCTGTCAAGTAGGCTTCAACTTATGGCCTAAATGTAAAAAACAAACAAACAGGGCAAGGAGCATTGGATCGCACTGGGAGTTGCAATGTGGCTACAGTCCTTACCCCACTTTCTAGACTGAAAACCAAACTGATCTTAATGAGACTTGTGAATAAACAAATTACACTTTAATTTCCATATATAGGTGCATGGTGCCCCTGAATATGTGAATATACCCTTGGATTGGTGAGAGCCACCATGTGTGTTCTGGGCCCTCTTGGACTATAAAAGCAGCCAGTGGTGCTTGCCAAATGGATAAAGGGAGTAAATTCCTGTTTGCACAAGGCAGAGATTGTAGTAGGACCATTGCTGGGAAAGGCTCCCTGAACCTCATTAATTGGATAATTACCAGCCAATCTCCAAGGTTCCATTCTTGTGCAAAGTGCTGGGGCATGTGGTAGCAACTCAGCTTCAGGAGATCCTTGATGAGATGGATTATCTAGAGCCATTGCAGGCTGGGTGATGGGATGGAGATGACTTTAGTCACCTTGATACATTGGGAACTTGGTGGGGGAATGTTGGTTCTGTTGGCCATCTCAGTAGCTTTCAATCATGATATCCTTCTGGGCCATCTCCCCGGGATTGGGGTGGGACTTGGACAAGATGGCTTGGTTCTTCCTGAAGGAGTGAGTTTAAGAGATGGTTCTGGAAGACTCCTGTTTAAAGCTGTTGGGCTGAGCAATCTATCAATGTTGTTTTGTGTCCAATGCTATTTAATATAAAGGTGAAACAGCTGGGAGAGATTGTCCAGTGTTTTGGGGTTCAGTGCCACCAGTACACTGATGCCACCCATTTCTATTTTTTTCCTTTCCATCTAAATTTGAAAAACCTGTTTTAGTTGTAAACCATCTGATATCTGTAATAAATGAGATGAACACATTGAACCTTTATCCAGACAGAACAGATGTGCTCTTCACTAGTTGAAAGGCAGATTAGGAAACATACATTCAACTTGTGCTGGATGGTGTGTGTGTGTTAGCTCATTTAGTTATATTTCTGAATTCAGCCTAGATTTTTAGGTGCCTGTGGTGGCTAGGAGTGCTTTTGCATTGTTAAAGGTAGTGTGCCAGCTGCTACTGTTCCTGGAGATATATTATTTGGCCATAGTGAAACAAGTAATAGTTACATCCCATTTAAATTCTTGTAACACACTCTACATTGGTCTGTCTTTGAAAAGCAGTCATAAACTTCAGTGGGTCCAAAATGTGGCAGCTAGATTGCTCATGGAACCTGGGTACGTGGAGCTTCCTTGGTATAACAACTTCATAGGTTACCAGTTTGTTTCTGGACAAAATTCCAAAATTTCAACTATGGCGTGAATTCATGACATGAAGAGGGAAGGACCAAACAAAGTGTAATGACATGAGAGAGGCCTTTTTGGTGGCTGCTCCAGATTGTGAAATTCCCAAGGGGGGCAGCTGTCTCTTTCCCTGCTGCTCATCTACTGACAGGAAAATACATTTTTATATGGGCAAGCTTTCAGAAAATGAGTAACAGCTAAGGAAAGGGATTTTAACAGATTGGCACTAAACTTTTTAGTGATGCATTCTTAAATTACCTTTCAATGTAATACCATTATGATATCATAACCTGCTTCTTTGTAACATTTATGTGTACCTGTTTTAACCCTTATGCATCAGACGGCAGCCCAGAATCATGTTTTGGTGCAGAATCTACTCAAAACTAGATATATAATTCAGGAATTTTATAACCTTGTCACCTGAAGAGCAATGTTTCAGCCACTTTCCCTGCAGGCTTACTTTTTCAGACATAAAACCACCTAGTCAGAAAATGTCCCAACAAATCTATTGGTACTTTTTTGTCCCAGACAACGAAACATTTGGGACCAAAAATGTTCCATGCTGTCAGTGACTGATTCTGGCTGTCAGCAGGTTGGATTCATTCAGGGGGACATGAGAATTCTTGGTGGGTTTAAGCAAATACAAGAAGGTCACATTAAACCCAGCTGTTAATCCTCACACCAACACTAATTCTCAATTACATTGGCATTCTCGCTGGGATGAGAAAAATTCTCACTATTCACTCAGTCTAAGGTATGGGTTTTAAACAATCCCTCTGCATGAGAATTAACCATCTTATGTACAGTTCTTGGGGGCAAGCATGATAGAAGCCAAAATAAATAAAATCTTCAAATAGACACTAGTATTGATAATCATGCATTTATACAAATGTGCACCACCGCAACAGAGGTACAGACATAAATTCCTCTACCTTTGCCCAGGTATACATTATCTTATGGTATATATCTTTAAGATACATTGGAATGGTGCTTCCCAGTACACCAGTCACAGGTACATAAGGTTGGTGGTAGCTGGGAAGATCCTAGAGCTAGCCAGTTGGCTCTGTTGGGTAGTGGCAATGAGGACAATGCTTTAGATTTGTGAAGTATTTATCATTCTGAATAAACTAGTGAGAAAGAACTGCTTAGATTCCTTTGCCAAGGGTTCATTTATTTTAAAGCAAACCCTCAAAACTGTGAAGATCTTTCAAAGAAATTGTACTGTTTGTGTAGGCTCAGATAAAATAAAATATTGATCTATCTTATTCCTTGAGGCTCAGGGCAAATAAAACCAAGGTATCTTTAAAATACAAGCATATGAATAAATGAGTGAATCACTAAATAAACATATTGTTCAGCACTTGCCAAAATGAAAAGTTCTTCCTTGACTTCCGGAAGAAAAGAGTTCCAAAAGCGCCCTCTTCTGGCCAGACATGTGTTTTCCAGTACACATATGCATGCAGACAGACATGCACTTCCTAAGGGAGTAAAGGCCTTACCACACTCCCAAGAAAAGTGGCAATGCAGCAGGAATGTTCTGTCTTCCGCACTACCTTACCACAAGATTTTGTTGTTCTTCTACCATTCTTTTGTTCTGGTCCTGTAGCAGACCAAGGTAAAACCGCATCTTTTTGCTAGCAGGTTTTTCTGGTTAGCAAAAAGATGCGGTTTTACCTCAATCCCCCACAGGACTGAAATGTGAAAGGGGTCTAGGAGTCTTAGTGGACCACAAACTGAACATGAGTCAGCAGTGTGATGCGGCAGCTTAAAAAGTCAATGCGATTCTAGGTTGTATCAATAGGAGTATAGTGTCTAGATCAAGGGAAGTAATAGTGCCACTCTATTCTGTTTTAGTCCTGACTTCACCTGGAATACTGTGTCGAGTTCTGGGCACAATTCCAGAAGGACATGGACAAGCTGGAACGTGTTCAGAGGAGGGCGACCAAAATAGTTAAAGGCCTGGAAGCCATGCATTATGAGGGGCGGCTTAGGGAGCTGGGTATGTTTAGCCTGGGAAAGAGAAGGTTAAGTGGGGACATGATAGCCATGTTTAAATATTTGAAGAGATGTCATATTGAGGATGGAACAAGCTTGTTTTCTGCAGCTCCAGAGACAAGGACACGGAGCAATGGACTCAAACTACAGGAAAAGAGATTCCATCTAACCATTAGGAAGAACTTCCTGACAGTAAGAGCTGTTCGGCAGTGGAATGCATTGCCTCAGAGTGTGGTAGGGTCTCTTCTTTGGAGGTTTTTAAAGAGAGTCTTGATGGCCATCTGTCGGGAGTGTGCTTTGATAGTTTATTCCTGCATGGCAGGGGGTTGGACTAGATGGCCCTTGTGGTCTCTTCCACTTCTATGATTCTATGAAAGAACAACAACATCATGCGGTAAGGCAGCATGAAAGACAGAACATTTCTGCTGCATTACTGTTTTTTGTTTGTTTGTTTGTTTTTTGTTTGTTTGTTGTTGTTGGGGGTTTTTTTGGAGTGTGGTAAGCTCCTAACATTCAGAAGTTCACTTATGGATCCATTCATTCATGGAGGCAAGATGAGGTACGTGTCCTCCCTTTCTACACCAATAATTTCCTCATAGCTTGGTATGTTGCAACCATTCTCTGAAGATGCCAACCACAGATGCAGGCGCAACATCAGAAAGAAACTATTCCAGAACATGGCCTCACAGCCCGGAAAAAAACCAAGGAAAATCTATGGATGCCGACCATGAAAGCCTGCAACGTCACATATGTTGCAATGATTTATTATCTCTATTGAGGTAGCATGCCTTGTTTAAAACAATACTCTGCCATCAACTGTCAGCATAGTTACTTTCAAATATGTTGCTTTTGAAACAGAGGTACCATCTCAATACCTGGTAGTGATTATTTCTACAGGTAAGTAGCTTCAGCAGCAGCTGATGCCAACATGTCAGACTCATAGGCAGAGTGTCCCCAGGAGGGACCAACTCCTCAGGCGGAGCCTCCTTACAAAGACAGAATGTCCGCGTAGCTAATGCATTACAATTAACTCAACTAAAGAATAATCTTACCTTAGAAGGACTAGGTGCTGTCACACACGATTCTGTGCTAGAGAGAAAAGTATGTGGTCTCCACCTTACAGCCAGCTCAGTCCTCTTGTCTGGTGTTCCAGTTATGATAGTTTTTAACTGCTCTTTGAACAGAAGTATGGTCCCAGCAAAAATCAACCTTGAAATTGGTTTTTGGAGCAGCACACATGAGGCTCTGCTAGGATATAGCTGTGTGGCCTTCACTCCTCCTTACAATCATTCCCAATCCTCCAGGAAGGACAAACAAATGAATTTCTCATTGAAATGAATAGGATTGCAAGAAGAAAAAGTGCTAGGAGAGAACATCCCACAAGGTTCAATGACAACTGGGGATGTTCAGTGAAGGTACTGAGTGGCATGATCTGATTATTGGAGTCGGGGGAATAGAAATAAGAGATGGGTGATGTATCTGATCCATGGAATGCCATTACAAGCATCTCCTGGTCCTCCATTTACTATTTTAAATTGATTTATCTGGTTTTAAATTGTCAGGTTTTTAATAGACAAATGATTTAATATATTTTAGACTTTTCAAATTATTGTTATTATTCTTTTAAATTTATTTTTTGTTAGCTGCCTTGAAATCTTCAGATGTAGGGCAGACTATATTTTAACAAATAACGAATTAATAAATAGGAACTGGTTGTGAAGCTGCACAAATTTTACAGAGAGATTCCTGTTTTTTATGAACACTGTATTGGATGAAAAGAAAAGTTGTCTTCTCTTTACATGCAAGAGAACTACTAAAACTCACATTTTGAAGAAAGCCTAACTGTTCCTTCCCCACAAACCTGCTTGCCCTTGTCACTTTTTATACCAAGGATGGGCAACCTGTGGCCCTCCAGATGTTGTCAGACCTGAACTCCCTGCAGCCATAGCCAACCTAATGAAGGATGCTGGGAGACACAGTCCAACAGTATCAAGTTGCCTCCCCCTGCTCTACAGACTAAACTGTGCATGGGAAAATGTTCTGAGTATGTTCTTTGTGCATTAAAGAGGCCAGGAAAACCCCATGAAATAAGAGACAGTGAGAACTATGAATAGAGGAAAGTTCTGAGAATATGGCACATTCTACTGAGAAAGTAAAGATGATTCCAACAGATTATCCTGTGTCAATGTAAAGACTAACAGTCTCTTATAGCATGAGCTATAAGTGTTAGCCGTAATCAATGTCATGAAGTGGGCACACAAATCAATCTTGTAATGCATTGGTCTTTAAAGTGCCACCAGGATGACTTGGTTTTGATACAAATGAAAATTGTTACAGAACAATTCCAGGAGACAACAAAGAACAAGAAGGGGACCAGGTGACAAGTATTTTCTGAAAACAAGTAGATTGTTTGAACTGAGACCATTGTGTCTCCATCCCACACACATACTGTCCAGTTTCCACTGAATAACTTTTACTGTGGTGGTAGGCTTGCATGGTCCTAAGCAGCTAAAGAGTATGCTGATGCTGGTAGGGTCTTCAATATCAAACAGATTTTGGTTGAGGAGGCAGACTAAGCATGCCAAACAACTACTGGGCAGCAACAGTAGTGTGTGTGTGGTGGGGGGGGGTGACACTGCCAGAGGATCTCTCAGAGATACCGGCCCTAGCACTTTAGCTAACTCTAAACAAGTTTATTCTGCCCAGAAGAAGGCAATGGTAAACAACTTCAGAATGCCTTATATCTTGAAAACCTTGATCATAGAATCATGGAATTGTAGAGTTGGAAGAGACCACGAGGGCCATCCAGTCCAACCCCCTGCCACACAGGAAATTACGATCAAAGCATCCCTGACAGATGGCCATCCAACCTCTGTTTAAAGACCTCCAAGGAAGGAGACCCCACCACGCTCCGAGGGAGTGTGTTCCACTGCCAAACAGCTCTTATTGTCAAAAAGTTCCTCCTAATGTTGAGGTGGAATCTCTGTTCCTGGAGCTTGCATCCATTGCTCTGTGTTCTAGTCTCTGGAGCAGCAGAAAACAAGCTTGCTCCATCCTCAATGCGACACCCCTTCAAATACTTAAACAGGGCTATCATATCGCCCCTTAACTGTCTTTTTTCCAGACTAAACATACCCAGCTCCCTAAGTCTTTCCTCATAAAGCATGGTTTCCAGACCTTTCGCCATTTTAGTTGCCCTCCTCTGGACACGCTCCAATTTGTCAGTATCCTTTTTGAATTGTGGTGCCCAGAACTGGACACAGTATTCTAAGTGAGGCCTGACCAAGGCAGAATAGAGTGGCACTATTACTTCCCTTGATCTAGACACTATACTTCTATTGATGCAGCCCAAAATCGTATTGGCCTTTTTAGCTGCTGCATTACACTGTTGACTCATGTTCAACTTGTGGTCTACTAGGACTCCTAGATCCCTTTTGCACATAGTCAATTCTGCCCAGAAGAAGGCAGTAGTAAACAACTTCAGAATGCCTTATATCTTGAAAACCTTGATAAGACAATCCAGAATCAAACAAGAGAAGAGGAGACTCCCAGGCCAGAAGTCACTTAACTGGGGAAGAACAGAGGACAAGTACGAGCAGCACTGTGTCTAATGACACAATGGGACTTGAGCCAAAAGTACATTCAGCTACTGACACACTCACAGGTGAAAGTCTGAAGCTACACAACGCATATACAGTTGCCCCTCCACATTCGCGGCTTTAACATTCGCAGTGTTGATTATTCGCGGTTTTTGGGAGCCCCCCCTCCCAAAAGTGGCAACTGGGCTTTAGAAGCCCCATCGCCACTTTTTGGAGGACGGGTGAGGGGTGGAGAGGAGCAGCAACGGGGCCCTCTGAAGCCCCCGTCGCTGCTTCTGGGAAGGCGGGGGGGGGGTTCTGGGAGGGCGTGGCATGACCTATTTTTTATTCACGTTTTTTTCACATTCGCTGGTGTCTTGCAGCCCTAACCCCCACAAATGTGGAGGGACAACTGTAGTAGGAACATGAAGTGTGAGAAGCATGAAACAAGAGAAGCTAAATATTGCAAAACAAGAAATGGAGTGTATAAGGTGACCACTGTCCTTGACAAGTGGCAATGTTGATCAGTGAGTTCATTGTGGTAAAGTGTGATGAGTTGCCCTTCTAAATTAAAATGTTCAGACAGGGATGTAGAAAATAAAAACAGTAAAACCCCTATCCAGATCTTATCAATTCTCTTTCTAACAGCCTCAACTCTATTTCTGACTGTTCTAATTACTGCTTAACAGACAAGCCTTTAGATTATATCCTTTCCCCTATAGTGCTCGCTCCCCCACTCCAGCACTCCATGAGCTGTGATTGGCTGGCTCTACCCAAGGTTGCCCAGCTTCTCAGACTTTTGATGTTGGATTGCAGCAGCATGTCTGTAGTGCAGTAAAGACTGTGCTGGAAAAGAAAGGGATTCTGCTCTTGCCAATCCTGCTGTAGCTCCGTGTGTCTATTACAACAGTCATGTTAAACTGCAGCTGCCTCCATAATACCTTACTGAGCATGTGTGAAAAGCAAAACAGAAGGGAAAGAGGACAATGGATAAGCCTGCCTCACCAGCTCCCCCCAACATGTTAAAAAAAAAATCTATAAGTTTGGACACCAAAATGAAATCATAAGAAAAGTGGAGGCTGGTGAAAGAAAGAAAAAACATCCCTGGATGAATTTTGGATGATGCTTTCAGGTGGTCTCTAGAAGGTTCAACATGTTCTTCTTTACTTGTTGTGATAGTCTGGTCTCCTCTGATAGTCTGGGCTCCTCTCTTCCTCCTCTGTGGCAATCCAATTTCACAGATAAGGAAAGGAAGGCTCCCAGCCTTTTTGTACAATCTGAAAACACACTCTCCAGGGTTCCTCTAGTCTAGAAATCTCTTTCTAAGGTAGAGCTGCCACCACCCACTGCTCATCACTCAAAACCTAGTTCTGGGAAACAGGACAATTCTCTGGCTAACCAGTTAGCCACTTATTCTGTTGGGAATTCCCAACCCCCCTTCTCTATTCCCCAAGAGAAGAGACAAGATAGCTGACCGAAAAGGTGTGTGAGGTGAGCTTGTAGAGAAAGAAAGTAGACTTTATTTTAGTTCCAAATGCTTAAGTTTCAGCATGGAGGGACATCCAGTCTCTCCAGGTACTCAGCTTAAGGGTACAGAATACATTCAGCCATAGTACCAAAATTAAATCATAAAAGCTAACGCATGCTAGCTAGACTTGTCCCCTAAGTTACGATAATAGTAACTTTACAAATTCTGGAGTCCATTATCATCAGTCCATGGCCCACTTGGGATGGCTAGGCCAGGCTCTCATAGCCAGCCTAGTTTAGTCTCTGTAGATGGAATTCAGAGTTCTTTTAAATGGAAGCCTCTCCTTAGACTTCAAATACCATTTAGGGCCCTTTGATGTTATCAGGCCCATGAGAGAGGTCGGCTTCCCCCAACCTTCATTATCATGTCTAGTTATCATGCTGGTCAAGCCATGTGGCTCACAACAAAGGCATGTGTCTCTCCATCTGGCCCCAAGCCATGTGGCTCAAGCATGTGGCATAGAACAAAGGGATTCAGAAACTTAAAAGTCCTTCGGACATCTCTGATTGGTTCTGCATTGCCAAATCTGAGTGGCTCTCCAGTCAGGTGATGTGATATCATGTTAAGGAAATGAGGGGTCCCCCCCTCTTCAATACCTGTTGCTATGGAAACCAGTGAGTGGAATTTTCCAGTGCTGACCTGTAGGTTTTGAAATGAACTCTCCATGATGGCTGGTCAGGCCATCATGACACTTGTGCAAGGCTTACTGGACCTGGGGTTTTTCATTTCATCTGTGCGTATGGTTTGTGTTGTTTGTTTTGAATAAAAAGTTTGCTGAAACATATTGAACTGCTATTCTTTTATGAGGTACAGGAACCTATCCCTACTCTTTCCATGTTATTTTCAGCTGCTGCCACCAGATTTTTTGCTAAAGAAGCATTGCCTAGGAATGCCTATATTTCATCAAATGAAGTACAAGTACATCTATATTTCATCTTTTATATCCTTTCTTCTTACAAGGGTTAAACATATTTTACCACATTAATAATTCATAATATTACATTCAACCATTTCTTTTTCTAAACTCCAATCATTAAAGTTTATTAGAATAAAAATCTATCATTTGCACATGGTTTAAAGAATCTCACCATATCCATTGTTAAATGGTAAGCCTCTGTAAGTTAGACAGAATCAAAGATGTTTTTATGAATAAAACGTTTTCCCTTTAAACCTCCCCTTTAACAGTCAAAAGAGAGCCTACAGGTTACATGTATAATTGAGTTTGCTTTTTATACAGTTGTCCCTCCGTATCCATGGCTTTGATATTCAGGGATTTAAGTATTCACAGCTTGAAAATATTCTTTAAAAAATAATAATCCAAAAAGCAAAGCTTGATTTTGCCATTTGATATAAGGGATACCATTTTGCTATGCCATTGAATATAATGGGACTTGAGTATTCACGGATTTTGATATTCACAGATTTTGGTATCCACGGTGGGACCTAGAACCAAACCCCAGCAAATATGAAGGGACAACTGTACTAGTTTTGGCAAACAACTGTCTCACCAATATTCCTCACTCTACCAACTGCACTTTCTTACTGTTTCTCAGCTCACTGATAATACAGTTGCAACTCACATGCAAAACCCACAACAAAAATATATAAGTACAGGAAACAAAGTAATATTTTAAAGAAAGTCCAGTATGCCTGATGGTAATTCCAGCAAGTCTTCTATACTACCTCAACTTCTGTCCATATAATCAATTCTTTATCTTGCGTGGTTGTCTCTCTAGTAGACAGTCTTGACATTCTCCGCAAATAGGAGTTGCCCATTCTTTGCAGGTAGACTCCTCTTCCTGGGTACTGATGACTAGCAGCACACACTTGGTGACTTTCTTGACAGTACATGGATGCTGCTTCATCTAGTTGAGACGAAAGGGTGTCAGCTTCTCCCTCTCTCTGGCTCCTTCTCCTCCTCCTTCTGGACCACCATGGTGGATTCCCCTTTTCCTGCCAAACACCTCAGCCACCACCGCCATTTTGTGTGCCTCAGAGAAGGAGGGAAGGAAGGAAGGCAGAGGGAGGGGAAGGGGATTATGTCTCCCCACCCCCCTTTCCTTTCCTTTCTATAGTCCTATGGCCTTAAATAATGGATGACTACAGGAGAACTGAAACAGGAGATCAAGGAAGTTAACCAGAGATTGGAGAGAATGCAGAGATTGAAGAGACCACGAGGGCCATCCAGTCCAACCCCCCTGCCACACAGGAATACACAATCAAAGCATCCCTGTCAGATGGCCATCCAGCCTCTGTTTAAAGACCTCCAAGGAAGGAGACCCCACCACGCTCCGAGGGAGTGTGTTCCACTGCTGAACAGTTCTTACTGTCAAAAAGTTCCTCCTAATGTTGAGGTGGAATCTCTGTTCTTGGAACTTGCATCCATTGCTCCGTGTTCCAGTCTCTGGAGCAGCAGAAAACAAGTCTGCTCCATCCTCAGTGTGACATCCCTTCAAATACTTAAACAGGGCTATCATATCCCCTCTTAACCGTCTTTTTTCCAGGCTAAACATACCCAGCTCCCTAAGTCTTTCCTCATAAGGCATCGTTTCCAGACCTTTCACCATTTTAGTTGCCCTTCTCTGGACATGCTCCAATTTGTCAATATCCTTTTTGAATTGTGGCGCCCAGAACTGGACACAGTATTCCAAGTGAGGTCTGACCAAGGCAGAATAGAGTGGCACTATTACTTCCCTTGATCTAGACACTATACTTCTATTGATGTAGCCCAAAATCGCATTGGCCTTTTTAGCTGCCGCATCACACTGTTGACTCATGTTCAACTTGTGGTCTACTAGGACTCCTAGATCCCTTTCGCATGTAGTCTCGTTCAGCCAGGTCTCCCCCATCCTATATCTATGCATTTCATTTTTCCACCCTAAGTGCAGTACCTTACATTGCTCTGTATTTAATTTCATTTTGTTAGCTTTGGCCCAGCTCTCCAGTCTATCCAAGTCATTTTGAATTTTGATCCTGTCCTCTAGGGTATTAGCTACTCCTCCTAATTTGGTGTCATCTACAAATTTGATAAGTATGCCCCTAATTCCCTCATCCAAGTCATTGATAAAGATGTTGAATAGCACTGGGCCCAGGACAGAACCCTGTGGCACCCCACTGGTCACATCTTTCCAAGACAAAGAGGAGCCATTGCTGAGCATACTTTGGGTTCGGCCGGTCAACCAGTTACAAATCTATTTAACAGTTAACTTGTCTAGCCCACATTTTACAAGCTTGTTTGCAAGAATGTCATGGGGAACCTTGTTAAAAGCCTTACTGAAATCAAGGTATGCAATATCCACAGCATTCCCTTCATCTACCAAGCTGGTATCAAAAAAAGAGATCAGATTAGTCTGGCATAACTTGTTTCTCTGAAACCCACATTGACTTTTTGTGATTATGGCACTGCCTTCTAAACGTTCACAGACTCTTTGTTTAATGATCTGCTCTAGAATCTTCCCTGGTATTGATGTCAGACTAAACTGGACGATAATTGTTGGGATCCTCTTTTTTTCCTTTTTGAAGATCCGGACAACATTTGCCCTCCTCCAGTCTGCTGGGACTTCTCCTGTTCTCTAGGAGTTCTCAAAGATTATTGCCAATGGCTCTGAGATTGCATTTGCCAGCTCTTTTAATACCCTTGGATGTAGTTCATCTGGTCCTGGAGATTTAAATTCATTTAGTTTCAGAAGGTATTCCTGTACTACCTCTTTGCTTATTCTGTGCTGGATTTCCCCTATTGTGTCCTCTGTTCCCTTATCCTCAGGCTGATCACCCTTTTCCTTTTCTGAAAACACTGAGGCAAAGAAGATGTTGAGTAATTCTGCCTTTTCTCTGTCCCCTGTTAGCATTTTGCCATCTTCTCCATGTAGTGGCCCTACCATTTCCTTCTTCTTCCTTTTGCTGCGGACGTACCCAACCCCCCCAACTTTTTATTGTTCTAAACCTCCCTAGCAAGCCTGAGCTCATTCTGCGCTTTAGCTTTTCTGACTTTACTCCTACACGTGTTCACTATCTGTTTGAATTCTTCTTTGGTGATTTCCCCCTTTTTCCATTTACTATACATGTTCCATTTAAAACTTAGCTCCGTTGAAAGTTCTTTAGTCATCCATCCTGGTTTCTTGAGACACCTCCCATTTTTCTTCCTCAATGGTACTGTTTGAAATTGTGCCTTCAGTATCTCCCTTTTGAGAAAGTCCCATCCATCTTCTCTATATTCCTATATTCCCCATCCGTATTCCTGACCATGGGATCACGCCCAGTATTTCCCTGAGTTTACTGAAATCAGCTCTCCTAAAGTCAAGAATGCATGTCTGACTGTGCCTGGCTTCTCCTTTCCATTGTATAACAAACTCCAGGAGAACATGATCACTCTCACCTAAAGATCCCACCACTTGCACCCCATTAACCAGGTCATCTCTGTTGGTTAGGATCAGATCTAAAATAGCTGACCCCCTTGTTGCCTCTTCCACCTTTTGGACCATGAAATTGTCTTCCAGGGAAGTAAGGAATTTGCTAGACCTTGAAATTTTGGTTCAAGGGGGAAGCAGAAGCAGTGGTTCCTCTCACACACACACACACACACACTCCAGATAACAATGTACTGCAAAGCCCATAATCCCCTCACACCCTGGGGCTGGTGGGAGTTGTAGTCCAGCCTCCCCCCCTTCTGAGTGAACACACAAACCACCTCACCTATAATAACAACAACATCCCTCTCTCTGGGAATTATATCTCCACTCCCTTTCCTTTCTTCTCTGTAGAAATAGGGCCTTAAATCATGGAAGAAAGAGGGGCGTTTTAGGTATGGAAATACTGTATGTAAAGATCTAGGGAGGAACAAAGATCAAGGGAATGTTTTATCTTGGCCCATCTATACGAACGCCATTCCACACACATGACCGTTTGGATTCATACGTGTCATTCAGAAGGGGGGCTAGCGAATCCCCCGTAAACTACATGGATTCAGCGTTTGGAAGGAGTAGCAGATCTCGGCATAAAATCCATACAGCCGTTTGAGTGGCTGGTGGTCTGTACACCCCGTTCGCACACATACGAACTGGCAGTGTAATCTGATTGGCTGTCCGAGTAGAGGGGGCGGGGCTAGAAAGGATGGGAATTGGGAGCACTCACCATGTTGGATTCCCGGCTAAGCGAGAGTCTGGTAAGTCCGTGAATTTTATATATATTTATTTTTATTTTACTTTGTAAATAGGGAAAACCGAATGTCCGCAAAGCAGGTACTATTTTAATTTTTTTTTAAAAAGCAGCGGGAGATTTAAAACTGCCGCTTGTATTGCTCGTTCCAGCCAGCTGAGAAAGGGGGGGTCATACGGAGTTTAGGGGAGGTAAAAAAAATCGTGTAGGCGGATCGTATGCATACGAACAACTGCCTATTCGTATTTTTTACCCCCCAAACGGATTTTTATTTTTAATCGTATAGACGGACCCTCTCTCTGTCTATCTATTTGTATCTCACACATACATACATTACATACATACAATGTATTGCTCTATCTAATCTAAGGGAGGGGAGGGGAAAGGAAATTATATCCCCCCTCTTTTCTTTCTAGATAAATACTGCTTAAATGGTAAGAGAAACAAGGATCTGTGTGATGTCTTATGGGGATACACACACACACACACACACATTTTATCTAATCTAGGGAGCCAGAGGGGAGGGGAAGGAAATTTTATTTTACTTTACTTTCCATAGAAGTACTGCTTAAATGGTAAGAGAAACAAGGATCTGTGTAATGTTTTCTATATACATATATATTTCTTTCTCTACAAATGCTGCTTAAATGGTAAGAAAAACAAACATCTATGTAGTATTTCAAATATGTGTATATATATATATATATATATATATATACCTTGCTATAAAAATACTGCTTAAATGGTAAGAGAATGGTTAGTTTTAGGGGTGGGAGGGTTAGGATTGGGAAGGATTGTTTTAACTTGCTGTTGTTTTAATCTTGTTGTACACCACCCCGATTGCCGAGCAGAGGGGCAGGTTAAAAAATAAAAATTTATTATTATTATTTATTAGAAATAAGGATCCATATAATTATACTGTATATCTATATATATAAAATTATCTTGGGTATGTTGCCATTTCCAGTGTGCTGATTGGCTGCTTAGGGAACTGACCAACCAATCACAGGTCTGCTGGGCAGCCAATCAGCACACTGGGGGTGGGACCATGTAGATTTCAAACATGGCGGCTGGAGAGGGAGAAGGAATAGCATGGGGGTGGATGTGGTCTGTGCCTGTGTGCCAGAGTGTGGGGTGTGTGGGGGCAGTTTGGCGGCAGGGGCAGTTTGGCAGTAGGGGGTTGAATTTGGATGAGCGGCATTGGGGGGGCAGGATGAGCAGCAGTGGGGGCACCTTAAACCCACCAGCCTACCTCAAAGAGTTGTCATGAGGTCTCCTGGGCATTTTGGGGAGAGTTTTTTAATGGCGTATGGTACGCCGGGTCCAGCTAGTATATATATATTCCCTGCTATAGAATTACTGCTTAAATGGTAAGAGACACAAGGATCTGTGTAAATGTTTTGGGTATACATATATGTTTTGTATATATATATATATATATATATATATTCTCTGCTATAGAATTACTGCTTAAATGGTAAGAGACACAAGGATCTGTGTAAATGTTTTGTATATACATATATATTTCTTCCTATACAAATACTGCTTAAATGGTAAGAGAAACAAAAATCTATGTAATATTTCACACACACATATATATAGTCCTTGCTATAGAAATACTGTTTAAATGGTAAGAGGAATAAGGATTAGTGTAATGTTTCATGTATATACATATATATTTCTTTCTATACAAATATTGCCTAAATGGTAAGAGGGTTGTTTTTGGATGTGGAGTATGTAAATATCTAGGGAGAAACAAGGATCTGTGTAATGGTGTATATATATATATACACACACACACACACACACACACACATATATTCCTTGCTATAGAAATACTGCTTAAATGGTAAGAGAAACAAGGATCTGTGTAAAGACATATACATTTCTTTCTATACAAATACTGCTTAAATGGTAAGAGAAACAAGGAACTGTGTAATGTTTTATATATACATATACATTTCTTTCTATACAAATACTGCTTAAGTGGTAAGAGGGTTGTTTTTGGACGTTGGATATTCTTCACGCTTTGGAACTTTTTTAAAAAACGAAAATGCATGTGTGCTGAAATGTGTTTTTTCAGCAGTAAATGTGATTTCCCTTCCCTTCTGTGTGTATGCAGAAAGCTAGTGTTTTTATTTGTTTGTTTGTTTCCAAACAATGCACACTCTGCAAGATTCAGCAACAGAAAAAACAAAAACACACAACATCTATGCACCAAAACAGAAAAAAGCATATTCTGTGTGTAAATTATTATTTTTTGATGAAAAAAGTCCAGAAGTGTGAGTACCTGTCCAAAACTTCATAGAAACCTTCATATTCTTGTGCATCTGTGAGAAAACAGTTGACATTATTTGTTGGAATGAAATTACTGAAGATTTACCGCCACTACCCAATATGAGCTCCCACCCACCCATTGCCACCTGTGTGTATGCCACCACCATAAAGACCCACAACTCAGTGGTGGAGCATGATTACACTTAGCCAGAGCATGGAGCCATTAGTGTTAACAGGGAAAATTGGTATTGAGATTGATAGATGACAGATAGGGAGACAGATAAATGATAGATAGAGGGAAATAGATAAGAGAGAGAGAGAGAGAGGGATGAATGATAGATATGTTAGAGAGAGAGAGAGCTACAGAGATCGATAGCTGATAGATAGGGAGATTGATCGGATGATAGATTAATAGATAGGATGATAAATTAATAGATAGGATGATAGATTAATAAATAGGATGATAGATGGATAATAGGAAATAGATGATATCTGGGGGATAGATAGGGAGATAGATACATAGGTAGGGGGACAGATGGATGATAGATAGGAACTAGATAATAACTACGGAGATAGATAGATAGATAGATAGATAGATAAATAGATAGATAGATGTGGAGTGGAAGTAAGTAGATATAGAGGGAGGAAGGGAGATGAGAGAGAGAGAGAGAGAGAGAGAGAGATGTGGAGTTGAGATAGATAGATAGATAGATAGATATGTAGAAAGATAATATGACCTTCTGGCTATGTGTATAAGGTGTATGATGAAACATACATGAATTTTGTGTTTAGACTTGGGTCCCTTCTCCAAGATATCTCATTATATATATGCAAGTATTCCAAAATCTGAAATATTCCAAAATCCAAAATTGTTCACATGGGTGGCTGAAATAGTGACACCTTTGCTTCCTGGTGGTTCATAGAATCATAGAATCATAGAATCATAGAATTGCAGAGTTGGAATAGACCACGAGGGCCATCCAGTCCAACCCCCCTGCCACGCAGGAAATCTTGATCAAAGCATCCCCGACAGATGGCCATCCAGCCTCTGTTTAAAGACCTCCAAGGAAGGAGACCCCACCACGCTCCGAGGGAGTGTGTTCCACTGCCGAACAGCTCTTACTGTCAAAAAGTTCCTCCTCATGTTGAGGTGGAATCTCTGTTCCTGGAGCTTGCACCCATTGCTCCGTGTTCCAGTCTCTGGAGCAGCAGAAAACAAGCCTGCTCCATCCTCAGCATGACATCCCTTCAAATACTTAAACAGGGCTATCATATCGCCTCTTAACCGTCTTTTTTCCAGACTAAACATACCCAGCTCCCTAAGTCTCTCCTCATAAGGCATGGTTTCCAGACCTTTCACCATTTTAGTTGCCCTTCTCTGGACACGCTCCAATTTGTCAATATCCTTTCTGAATTGTGGTGCCCAGAACTGGACACAGTATTCTAAGTGAGGTCTGACCAAGGCAGAATAGAGTGGCACTATTACTTCCCTTGATCTAGACACTATACTTCTATTGATGCAGCCCAAAATTGCATTGGACTTTTTAGCTGCTGCATCAAACTGTTGACTCATGTTCAACTTGTGGTCTACTAGGACTCCTAGATCCCTTTCGCATGTAGTCTCATTCAGCCAGGTCTCTCCCATCCTATATTTATGCATTTCATTTTTCCGCCCTAAATGCAGTACTTTACATTTCTCCGTATTGAATTTCATTTTGTTAGCTTTGGCCCAGCTCTCCAGTCTATCCAGGTCATTCTGAATTTTGATCCTGTCCTCTAGGGTATTAGCTACTCCTCCCAATTTGGTGTCATCTGCAAATTTGATAAGTATACAAATACTTATCAAATAAGTATTTGATAAGTTCAGTGTACACCAACTTGGTTTTACGCACAAAATTATTAAAAATATTGTGTCTAAAATGGCCTTCAATCTAGGTGTATAAGCTGTGTATGAAACCTAAATGAATTCAAAATTATTTAAAAGATTGTGTTTAAAACGACATGTGTAAGACATATATGAAACATACATGAATTTTGTGTTTAGACTCTGGCCCCTTCTCTAAGCTATCTCATTATGTATAATGCAAATATTCCAAAATCTGACATACTCCCAAACACCTCTGGTCCCAAGTATTTCAGATAAGGGAGACTCAAACTGTCTCTTTAGCTAGGGATAATTTTAGAAACTGAAGAGTAATGAAGCTTTTGGGAAGTGCAAGGAAAAAAGCAGATCAAGCATCTCCAGAGCACTTTAACCCTGCCATCAAATAACTGGTGCTTTCTACACTCGGAGGCAGCAGCATCTTTCACTGTCGACCAGCTCTTAGTGTCAGGAAGTTCTTCCTAATGTTTAGGTGGAATTTCTTTTCCTGTAGTGTGAACCCATTTCTCTGTGTCCTAGTCTCTGGAGCAGCAGAAAACAAGCTTGCTCCATTCTCAGTATGACATCCCAACAAATATTTAAACATGGCCATCATTAACTTTCTCTTCCCCTGGCTAAGCATACCCAGCTCCCTAAGCTGCTCCTCATAGGGCATGGGAGCAATGCCTCTTGTTCTCTCCCATCTAAGCATGTTTCCTAGCATGAAGCAGAGGACAGACAAACATCCAGGCTAGTAATCATGATCTTTTTCTCCAGGTGGAGTCCAAACTGCACAGGAGGCATGTTGTAGAAGACCTGAGAGGACCAGAGGACACAGAAGGAAGAGGTTGGTGTCCCTTTCCCTTTCCCTAGGCTGTTGAGGAGAAGAAAGAATATTCATTAGCCTGAAGTTAAGGCTTCTACCTTCCCCCCCCCAAAAAAAAAATAAAGCGAGAAGCGGCCAAGCAGGGAGAGAAGATCTGTTCTGAAAACCATTATTAGGTTGCCAGGCCTTGGAAGAAGGATGAGAGGAAGCAGGCGGAGTGCCTGAAGCAGCAGGTGCAAGAGCTCAGGCAGCTTGACACAGAGGGGTGCCCCTGTGGTCCCCATATCCTGCCTCCCTCCTTTTGGGAGCACCCACATGAGTGGGCGTGATTTTGGAGAAGAAAGAATATTCGTTAGCCTGAAGTTAAGGCTTCCACTTTTTCCCCCTGGTGAAGTGAGAAGCAGCCCAGCGGGGGGGGGGGGGGGACACAGAAGGAAGAGGTAGGTGTCCCTTTCCCTAAGCTGTTGAGGAGGGGTAGAAAGAATATTCATTTGCCTGAAGTTAAGGCTTCCACCTTTTTTTCCGATGAAATGAGAAGCGGCTGAGTGGGGAGAGACGATTTGTTCCGAAAACCATTATGCGGTTGCCAGGCGGAAGGCCCTGGAGAAACAGATGCAAGAGCTCAGGCAGCGTGAGGCGGAGGTATGTCCCTTTGGCCCCCGCCTCCTGCCTCCCTCAGTTTGCCAGCAGAGGCAGAGACCGTCTTGCTGGGTGGCTTCTTCCGGCATTTCACCAGTCGTGAATTGGGTCTTGGGTACCAGGGAGGCAGGTGAGTTTTGGAGTCCTTGTCAGTGTCATGGCTGCACCTCAACACCTGTCCAGTGATAGGATGGGAGGATTCAGCATGGCCTGGTTCTGCTTGCCTATCAATTGATAACTTTGTCAAGAAAATGCAATCAACACCATTTCTGTTGGACTGGGATTGTCTTGCCGAACCATTTGGGTAAGGGTTAGCGTTATATTATTAATGGATCTGCACTATATAACCCTTTGAGAGTCCATCTTCCATTGGCCTTGCCTTCAAATGGGGAGAAGCCTTGGCCAGGGGTGCCCCATTTAGGCAAACTTGGGGAGTTGGATTGGTGGCCAAGGGAGAATTTCTTTGGGGTCCAGTGAAGACAAACTTGGTTTCATGCACAAAATTATTAAACTATTGTGTCTAAAATGACCTTCAGGCCAGGTGTCTATGAAAACAGAGACGTCTGTGTGTGCCTGTGCATGATTTTGGGAAAGGAGACAGCAAGGACTGAGGGCCTCAAAACCATTTTCCAGAATCTTCTGGGAGTTGTCTTCCAAAGGAGAGAAAAGCTTTCTGCCTCATCGTCACAAGGCTGAAACCAGAGGAGAAATTGATCTTTCTTGACTGTTAAAAGATTGATATTTCATGACTGGAAAGGTTGTTTTCCCCCACCCATAATCCATGTGTTGTGACTGTTCTGGCTGTTCTCTTTCAAACCCACCGGACCAAAGATGAGTACTGTGTTTCCCAAGGAGCAGGTGGAGGAGGAGCTGAATGTGGCTGTGGAAGAGCTGCAAGTGTAGCTGGACCGTGCCCAGAACAAGGCCAACTGCCTGCAGGACACCTTGGCCAAGGTAAAGGAGGTGGGTGGGTGGGTGGACTGGAGAAAGAGAGATAGAGAAAGAAATAAATGGAGTGGGGATGGATGGATGGATAGATGGATGGATATGGAGACAGAGATTGATAGATGATAGATAGGGAGATAGACGAGAGAGAGAGAGATGATAGATAGATAGATAGATAGATAGATTAGAGAGAGAGATTGATAGATGATAGATAGGGAGACGGATTGATAGATGTGGAGTGTTGGTAGGTAGATATAGAGGGGGGAGAGGGATGATAGAGAGATAGATGGATGGATGTGGAGTGGAGATAGATAGAGATGTATATACTGTAGAGAGATAGATAATACGGCCTATAAACATACATGAATTTTGTGTTTACACTTGTGTCCAATCTCCAAGATATCTCATTCTGTTAATGCAAGTATTCCAAAATATTCCAAAATCCAAAATTGTCCACATGGATGGCTGAAATAGTGACACTGTTGCTTCCTGGTGGTTCAGTGTACTCCAACTTGATTTCATGCACAAAGTTACTAAAAATATTGTGTCTAAAATGATCTTCAGACTAGGTGTCTATGAAAACAGACACCCATGTGTGTGCACAGTTTTGGAAATGAGATAGCAAGGACTGAGGACATCAAAACCATTTCCCAGAATCCTCTGGGAATTGTCTTCCAAAGGAGAGAAAGGCTTTCCAGTATTGAAAACCAGAGTCCTCTTGGATTCTCTGAGCTGTAGAAAAGGCCCCTGATGAGGCAGGCTTACCTATGTCCCCTTTCCTCTTTGTTTTATTGTTCCTGCATGGCAGGGGGTTGGACTTTAACTATTTGGAGGGCTTGGATTCTATGAATCCTAGGATTCTAGGAATTGTGAATTTCTCTCTCTCTCTCTCTCTCTCCCTCTCTCTCTCTGGCTTTTCTTTGCAAACAAAGCTTTCTGCAAGCGCACTGATGACAGAAAAGGCCAATCTGAGATAAACATGTCCAGTTGCAGAAAGCACAGCAGAAGGTCTCCTTGGGTGATGATTCCGGGTTGTGATTCTTTCTGCGTTGTCGTTTCTCTTCAAGACTTGTTCGGTGTAAGCTCTCAAATAAGGCTGCAGTATTGTGGATAGTGCGTCACCATGCCTCCCAATGTGAGGCCATGGCGAACCATTGTTGGTGATCAATTTGGCCGAGCCTGAGATGTTGTTTCAGGGAGTCTTCGTATCGCTTTTTTGGAGCGCCCCTCTTACGCTGACCCGTGGCGAGTTCACAGTAGAGTAGTTTTTTGGGGAGGTGATGGTCCTCCATCCTAGAAATGTACCCTGCCCAGCGCAGCTGTGTTCTCAATATCATGGCCTCAATGCTGGTGATCCCTGCTTGCTCAAGGACAGCAACATTCGTCACATAGTCCGTCCAGTGTATATTTAGGATTGTGCGTATACAGCGCTCAAGGAGTCGTAAGTGTTGGCGATAAGTGACCCATGTTTCAGACCCATAAAGGAGAATAGACAGTACAATGGCTCTATACACACTGATTTTTGTGCTCGCCTCAGGTGTTTGTTACTCCAGACTCTTTTGTAAAGTCTTCCAAATGCGCTATATGCCTTTGCTAATCTGTGATCGATCTCTTTGTCAATCTTGGCATCTGAGGAGATGATGCTTCCCAGGTAGGTGAACTGCTGAACGGACTTAAGCACAGATTTGTATTGTCCTTTTATGAAAGAGGCCTTGAGAGGACACACAGAGCAAAACACATTGGGCTTAAAAAAAATTACAGAACAACCATCTTGTGAGCATCTTCAGATGTTTCTTCTGTTTTGAGTTGTCACTTCATGCACTCTTTTCCCAAAGATGTGGACCAAGTAGACTGGGGATGGCCATGAGTCATCCCTCCTGCCATCTTGCTCCCAGCCAAGAGCTGTACAAAATAGAAATAGCATTTGTAGTCTGTGTGTCTTTGTTTTTTCGCTAAGGGCTTGTGCATGTTCACTTCAGGCTCTCATTTAAATATCCAGTATCTGCAGATTTCCACTGCATTCTTAATATGGCAGCACCCATAATTAAAATGGTGGTGCTCAGACCTAAAATGGCAGCCCCTATTTATTTATATAGGGCTTAACCATCTGCGGTTTTTGCTCTCCGCAGGGGGTTCCAGACCCAAAACCCCATGAATACAGAGGGCCCGCTGTATAGGCATACTTCAGGGAAGGAAATAAACATAGAATCATAGAGTTGGAAAATACCCAAGGGCTATCCAGTCCAACCCCCTTATACCATGCAAGGAGACACAATCAAGGCCCTTCTGACAGATGGCCATCCAGGTTCTGTTTAAAAACCTCCAGAGAAGGAAGCTCCACCACACTCCATATTCCACTTCCAAACAGCTCTTACTGTCAGGAAGTTTTTCCTAATGTTTAGGTAGAATCTCTTTTCCTGTAGTTTGAGTCCATTGCTCCATGTCCTAGTCTCTGGAGTAGCAGAAAACAAGCTTGTTCCATTCTCAGTCTAACATCCCTTCAAATATTTAAACATGCCTATCATGTCATCTCTTCACCTTCTCTTCTCCTTGTTCTTGGCCATTCCTTCTTTAACAGAAAATATAGGACCAGAGGCAGTAATAACAGGGAATGAATAGGGATAAAGTCCTAGACCTTCACCCAAAAAAAAAAGAAAAGAAAAGAAAAGAAAAGAAAGGAAGGAAGGAAGGAAGGAAGGAAGGAAGGAAGGAAGGAAGGAAGGAAGGAAAGGAAGGAAGGAAAGGAAAGGAAAAGGAAGAGTGGTCATGTTTCAGCAAATCTTTTATCCAAATCTCACAATATACACAGGTGAAGTGGAACAACCAGGCCAGGGATGCGTTACAGAAGTAAACAAAAAATCCCATTTTGAATCTTCTAGAAGAGACCTCTTGAAAGCTGCTTCCCAAATGCATCAGGGACAACTTTTTCTTCTGCCACCTTCCACTTTTCTTCTGATTTCCTTTCGGGGGCCAAATTTACAGATCTAGGATTCTTTTTTAAACATGCAGGAGGCGGGAAGCTGATGAGGCAGGCTTCTGGCCCCTTTCCTCTTTGTTTTATTGCTCATGCCTGTTCAGTTGGAAATTCTGGAAGCAGCGGCTGTTTAAGTTGGGGAAATGGAAAAAGGGAAAACAAATATACTGTACCCAGTTTTGTGCCCAAGATATGCATCCCAGCAGGACTCTAGACACAGGAGACAGTGAAGAGTCAGGAAAATTCAAAGCTTTATTACATACACATTGCCGACTGTTTCTCCAGCCTTCCTTCACCAACCTCCCGCTGCTCATGCTGCTAAAAAGCTGTCAGCTAAAAAGCTGTCAGATGAGGAGGGAGAGAAGCTTGGTTAAAAAAAAAAAGAGCTTCTTTGTCAGAGGCTTTGCTAACTCTGGTATGCCTGTAGATAAGAAGAGATTTCTCAATTTCCTTCCCCCTTCTCTCTCTCTCTCCAGCATCACAGCTGCCCCAGGATGCTGGATGGAGGAAAGATTGTCTTGGTGCTAAAAGAGGAGGAGAAGGAGGGAACCCCATTTTTCCAGTGGCCATTTTGGTGGGGAGAATCCATGGACATTTGTGTTTGTATGGGGGAGAAGTGTGAGGGTGATAGCCATGAAATCAAAGGTCCAAATACAGGCAGGAAGGAGCCTGTTGTGTTCCCTGCAGGGTCTAGGCTGTGGGTGGGTGTGACTCTGCTCAGATTGCAACCTCTGAACTGGAATGAAGGGAGTTGCTACCACACTATCCAGCATAAGGAAGCACCATATCTCTGTGTGTGAGCAGGTCCTTTTGCCATTGTGTTAAAAAGTCAGTGCAGGACACAGAGCAGGGATCAGCAGGACTATGGGCACATTACGCACTATAAAGTATGGCCTCTTGTGTGGAAACCAGAGAACTTTCATAGAGCTTTCAGACCAAACGAAGGCCAAAATTTCATGTCCCCAGACTACGAGTTAAAATTGGAAGGCAAGTTTTGTGGTGGGAGGAAGACGCTATTCACTTCCCTACACATGCAAGCATACAGCCATGACCAGGTTGTTCCATCCAGAAAACACAAAGAGATCTAAAATCTTGATTTGTGCTGTCAGTTTCCCCGGCTTGATACAGGTATGAAAAACACACCCATTATTTAACCCATAGCAAACTAAATTCCTGATTCAAAATCATACCCAGACTGGTTTAAGTGTCTTGAGATAGTCCAAGAAATGACCGGTGGATGTGAGAATGCCCAAGTCTCCAGCAGATACATTAAAAGCTTCAATAAAGCTTTGGTATGTTTGTGTCTATATATGTATATATAGGAATTGGAGGAGAGAGACACAAAGGAAGGAGGAAAGGCCACCCAAAAGAATGATCCACCTGAGCCCAGGACCCCCGCTTCTCCCCCAAGCTCCGCCCTCATCCAAGAGACCCTGCCACCTGAGGCAGGCCAGGATCGTCCAGTCGCCCACCAGGCTGCCCACCCATCTGCCCCCTCTCCACTTCTGCCGTCACCGGGCACTCCCACAGCCCCCTCCAAGCCGCAGTTGCCCACCTCCTGACGGAAGGCCCAGCAGCAGCAAGACCAGCAGTGTCCTGCCCAGCATCCTTTCTGCCAGCCTGGTTACCACCTCCCGCCACTGCTGCTCCTGAGGAGGTCCAGCCGGATCCGTGTTCTCCATGAAGTCCATAATGGCATTGGCAGCGGAGGCGGTGGAGAAAAAAAGGAGGAGCCAAAGGAGAGGGAGAAACTCAAGCCTCACAGGGCCAAATGGGCCTCTTAAGGGAGACCCCCCCAAAAAAGAGTGTCACTCCACTGAGGGCCCCCCCAAAAGGAACAGCAGGACGCCTCCATGGCCTACTCTGCAGGAATCTTTGAAACAGACGGAGCGTCTGGGGTGGGAGAATACTGCCCGGTGGCCTTGGCTGAGATGGACAGACCACCATACAACCTACTCTGCAGAGACTTGTTTCCCAAGGACTTCCCAAGGACTGCACTTGTTTTATCCCCACATGAACACTGGCCTACCTTGCCTGGTTGTTGTGTGGAAGGCAGATGGATGTGAGCATTCCCGGGTCTCCAGGAGGGACATTAAAAGGTTCAATAAAGCTGTGATATATATGTGTGTGTTTCTGATATAGTGAAAAGTTACGTGCAGTTTGTTGTCCCCTTGGTCCTTTTTACCCAGTTCAGTTAGTAAGGAACCTATAACGGTGCTACCACTCCTGGACTGGGACCTGAAAGATTCGGGTTCAAGTTTCTTCCTTTCCTGCCACCAAACCATTTTAAAAAATCATTGGGCAGATTTGGGGTGAGGCGCCTGAACTGTGAAACCCCCCCCCCAGTTTTTACAACAATTCTCCCCCCCCAGCTGTGAAATGCCAGCTGTATTTGCCCCAGAGACCAAGACAGCATCTGATTAGCAAGGTGTGTGTGTGTGTTTGTACCTCTTGCACCTTTGCCTCCGCGGTAGCCCATCGCCTGGAACTATGCTGGTGGACTCTGGAAAGTTCACCCCTCCAGCATCAAATAGGATTGTGGCATAGTTATGGCAATTCGCAGTAGCTGCGATTTGTCTTGATGTTGTTGGGGTTTTTTGGGGGGGGGGGGTTTGCAGGCATAAGCTTTGCACACCTGTGGGTCCAGATGGTGGCCGTGAGTGAGTTACTCACATTTTTACTTACTAAAATTTGCCACTGCCAAACGTTTTTTAAAAACTATTTCCAAAATGTGATAGAGTGATGTTTTGCCTTCATGAAAAAACAAAAACAAAACAGCACTCTGTTTTATCACCTTACTGCTCACTTGCTAAGCCGAAAGCCCAACATGGCATCTCCTGGTGCTTGCCTTGTTAGCAAGCCCCAGCTATCAGCTTTGCACTGCTGTTCATATGGAAAAGAAATCAGTTTGCCTCGCTTCTCCAAACAAACAGGGATGCATATTCCCGCCATTGAAAAAAAAAGATCCAAAATAAAAAATAAAAGATAAAAAAGAAAGAATTGGTTTCTACATCAATCTTTTTTATTTTGCCAGTATGCTGCCAAAATAGCACCATTCATACCTGACAAAAATAGCAACAGCAAACATTTAAGAAGTTCCCGCAAAGGTTTTAACATTCACAAATCATCATCCTTCTCTTCTTGAAAGACAAATTCAAAATAATCTTCCAGATATCAAAATAATCTTCCAGATATAGGATGGGGGAGACCTGGCTGAATGAGACTACCTGCGAAAGGGATCTAGGAGGCCTAGTAAACCACAAGTTGAACATGAGTCAACAGTGTGATGCGGCAGCTAAAAAGGCCAATGCGATTTTGGGCTGCATTAATAGAAGTCTAGTGTCTAGATCAAGGGAAGTAATAGTGCCACTCTATTCTGCCTTGGTCAGGCCTCATCTAGAATACTGTGTCCAGGTCTGGGCACCACAATTCAAAAAGGATATTGACAAATTGGAGTGTGTCCAGAGGAGGGCGACTAAAATGGTGAAAGGTCTGGAAACCATACCTTATGAGGAAAGACTTAGGGAGCTGGGTATGTTTAGCCTGGAAAAAAGACAGTTAAGGGGCGATATGATAGCCCTGTTTAAGTATTTGAAGGGGTGTCACATTGAGGATGGAGCAAGCTTGTTTTCTGCTGCTCCAGAGACTGGAACACGGAGCAATGGATGCAAGCTCCAGGAATAGAGATTCCACCTCAACATTAGGAGGAACTTTTTGACAGTCAGAGCTGTTCGGCAGTGGAACGCACTCCCTCGGAGCGTGGTGCGGTCTCCTTCCTTGGAGGTCTTTAAACAGAGGCTGGATGGCCATCTGTCAGGGATGCTTTGATCATGATTTCCTGCGTGGCAGGGGGTTGGACTGGATGGCCCTCGTGGTCTCTTCCAACTCTACAATTCTATGATTCTATGATTCCTCAGCATGGTTCTCACAGTTTCTAAGGGATATCTTTAAATAAATATTGTATTATTTTTGTATTAATTTTTTTCTTTTCCAAATATGTACAATTGTAATGTGTGTAATGTGTACAATTGTAATGTGTCCCTTCTAATTTTAGTATAAAGGTGTAAATATAATGTTTATTGGAAAAGAAAAGAGAGTGATTACAGTGTATTTAGATTAAGAGGAAAAATGTATTAGCATTAGGATATTTATTTTATTTTATTTTTTTATACCCCGCTCTTCAACCACCAGGCTATCAGAGCGGCTTACAAATTGTTTTAAGCAATAGCTATTTACACGTCTACACTGCATTAAAGTTTCCAATGTGTGTTAGCGGGGAGGAATTGCGTTATTGTTATGGCCTTTTGCAGTTGAGTGTATTATTCTGTTAGAATGGTTGTACAGTTGTCCCTCCATATTCACAGTTTTGGTATCCATAGAGTTAAGTATTCACAGCTTGAAAATATTCTTTAAAAAATAATAATCCAAAAAGCAAACCTTGATTTTGCCATCTTATATAAGGGACACCATTTTGCTATGCCATTGCATATAATGTGACTTGAGTATTCACAGATTTTGGCACCTACGGGGGGTGGGTCCTGGGACCAAACCCCAGCGAATATGAAGGGCCAACTATATTTCAGTTTAAAAAATCATAATTCCCCCTCCCCCAAATTCCTATCAATAAGTGAATCCATTGTCAGTGAGACTTCATGTAGCTGAAAATGGCACCATCACCCATGTACCAAAGGGAGGGCTTGAGGAAACCACAAAGTGCCAAGCAAAACAACCAAGGTCGGAAAATAAAAGCCTTAATGCAGGGAGGAGGCTCTTCAAAACAGCTCCACTACAACAGGTTTCATTGCAGGTGCCACTTGTGGTTTTTCCACATACTACTATCACTCATTCTTGGCACCCATTTTGAGGAGATTATCACACTACACTGTTATAGTGCTGTTATTCCACTTTAACTGCTGTGGCTGCCTCCTGTGGAATCCTGGGATTTGTAGTTTAGAAAGGGGCATTTAGAATTCTCAGCCAGAGAGCCCTTAGGCCTCACTAAACTACAAACCCCGGAATTCCACAGAAGGCAGCCAGAGCAATTAAAGTGGAATAATAGCACTATCATTATCACACTTCACTGTTATAATGATATTGTTCCACTTTAACTGCTGTGGCTGCCTCCTGTGGAATCCTGGGATTTGTAGTTTAGAGACGGGCAATTAGAACTCTCAGCTAGAGAGCCCTTAGGCCTCACTAAACTACAATTCCCAGAATTCCACAGGAGGCAGCCACAGCAGTTAAAGTGGAATAATAGTGCTATAACAGAGCAGTCTTTAAAAAAAAAAGAGCGTGAGTCCTTCGGAAAACTACAATTCCCAATGTCCCTTATGAAGAAACGGGCCCTGTCAAGATAGGCGGTCCCGAGATGCCTTGCGGCGAGGAAAAAACAAATCAGGCAAGGAAGGAGGGTTGGCGGGCCGGAGCGTGGCCATGTCGGGGCCGGGGCTGGAGGCGGCGGCGGCGGCAGGGCTGGGGAAGGGAAGCTCCGGCGGGGGACCCCGCTCCCGGAGGAAGCTCCTCACGGCCGAAGAGGCGGAGCTGTTTGAGCTGGCGCAGGCGGCGGGGACCGGCCTCGACCCAGAAGTCTTCAAGTGAGTGGAGGCCGCGGTGAGCACCGTCTGCGGGGAGGGCTGAGTCGGCCTCAAGGCACGATGCCCGTCCTTCCTGGGACCCGCTTGCCCGCCCCCAGACCCTTCATACGGGCGAAATACAAAAGGGGGCTACGCTTCCATTGGCTGCAGACCTTATTAGCATGTTTAAAAATTACAAACATGCACTGTTTGGAAGATAGGCTGAATTAAAGACAGCATGAATTCCTGTTTGTTTCTGTCCTTGCTGGGTGGGTTGTATTTTTTTAATTTATTTGTTAGTTATTTATATCCTGCTCTTTCAGCCACAAAGGCTCTCAGAGCGGCTTACAAATTGTTTTTTAAGCAATAGCAATGTACACATCTACACTGCATTAAGCAGTTTCCAATGTGTGTTAGCTAATTGTACAGTTGTCCCTCCGTAGCCACGGATTTGGTATCCACGGATTTTAAGTATTCACGGTTTGAAAATATTCTTTAAAAAATAATAATCCAAAAAGCAAACCATGGTTTTGCCACCTTATATAAGGGACATCATTTTGCTATACCGTTGCATATAATGGGACTTGAGTATTCACGGATTTTGGTATCCACAGGGTGGTGGTGGTTGTGGAACCAAACTCCATCAAATATGAAGGGACAACTGTAATCTTGACAACTATGGGGTCGTCTGTAGGAGAGCGGGGTGGGAAAATAGATTGCTCCACAGTACAGTTGTCCCTTCATATTCGCTGGGGTTTGGTTCCAGGACCCCCCATGGATACCAAAATCTGTGAATACTCAAGTCCCATTATGTGCAATGGCATAGCAAAATGGTGTCCCTTATATAAGACGGCCAAATCAAGGTTTGCTTTTTGGATTATTATTTTTTAAGAATATTTTCAAGCTGTGAATATTTAAATCCATGGATACCAAATCCATGGATATGGAGGGACAACTGTAATAGCAATTCGTAGCAGCTGGGAACTGTCTTAATGGTTTTACGAATGCCCCCTAGCAAAGATGGCAACTGGGAGTGACTTACTCACACTTTTTAAATCTGCCACCACCAGTTTTTTTTAAAAAAAACTTTACCATGGTGCACACAAGTGATATTTCACATTTACAAAAGAAAAGGGAGGGAAAGATCGCTTTTTTATCACCTTACCAATCACGCGCTAATCCAGAAATCCAACATGGCAGTAGCGTGCTCGTCCAACCAATCAGCTTGTTCTGCATCTCCTTTGGAAAAGTGCAGTAGTGCAAATGCAACTGTCTTAATGAGCAGAAATGTGCATTCCCCATGGAGCTTTTTTAAAGCTCTGAGAAAAGCTGCAAAGACTCTCCAGGCACAGGTTTTGTAGTTTTTAGCTGCCCCCCCCCCTTCTGAATACAATGCATCAATGCAGATTTCTGTTAGGACAGATCGATTTCCAAGCAAATTCTATGAGGATGATTTTGACTGTTTAGACAACCCCTATGTTTTTTCCTAGGATCCTGCTGGACCTTCTGCGTATGAATGTGGCACCTTTGGCCATCTTCCAGATGCTACGCTCTATGTGTGCTGGACAGAGACTAAGTGCTGCTGAGACCACCTCTGAGCCAGCACGAGGTCAGTGGTCCCCCCCTATGTCAGAGAAAAAAGAGTGTATGGTATTAAATCCTGCTGCTGTTCCAAGACTTAATTAGAACCGGGGGGGGGGGGGGACAAGTAGCTATGACAAGTACAGTATCTCTGAGCATCTGCTCCTCTTTTATTCTAAATTATTTTACCACAGTCAGTTTCATAATCATAATGAGAAGAGTGTTTGTTAGGCAGGATAGAGCTACAGTTCTGTTTCCTGTCTGGTTTGTTAAAGACTGTCTTCACATTCTGGACCTATGTGTAAAACCATTTCTTTAAATCAAGCCATCCCAGTAGGGATTTAATTTCTAGTGTCAAATGTGCAATTGAAATGATCCATTCATTTTTTAAAAGAAAAAAAAAATCTTCTCTATGTATATGCAATTAGAGGTGATAGAACTTTCCCTTTCTGATTCATAATTTCATATTTGGTGTTGTTTGCAACAGAGGATAAGCTGCACTCTTCCTTTGCAGAGCATCTATCAAAATCTGAGCTTCTAAAAATGTTTCAGTGCCTGCATCTACTTACAGCATTCTGACTGCTTATTTTCAGGGTATAGTACCACAATCTGTATGAAAAAGCCCATACTCATCAGACCATCTGTCTATTTGGCTCAGTACTGTTTACAGTGACTGGAAGTGACTCTAGGTTTCAGATGGGGGCCTAGCGCTACCTGAAAATGCCAGAGGTTGAAACATTTTTTGCATACTAAGCAGGTGCTTCTACCACTAAGATATCAGAAAGTTTACAGATTTTCAATAAAATGCAGTTGCAGTGATAATGCAATTGTATGGCTTTCAAGTTGAACCTAGCCAGTGGTTGTGGGAAATAAATTCTTCAGTGTTCAGTCAGATGTTCTATGGTTAGTATTGCAGCCCTAGTCTGGGAACAGGTTGTCCTTTTATGTGCGTGCTTCAGGGTGGTATTGGGGGGCGGGCTATTTTTAAATTACTGAAGCAGATAAAAAATATTCTCCATATTTCCTATTCTTCTGAAACTGTTCTAGTTCCATTCAGGAATAAAAGTTGTCTGTTCAAAATTATTGTTTCTACTCAACACGGTTGTGCGTAGAAAGGAACACATATTTGGTGGGTTGCTTATGCCACAGCATCACTTCTTACACATACCAAGACGCCCTCATAGCAATTATGTGCTTGGTACTGTATATAACCTAACCATGACATAGTTTCTTGCTTACAGTCTTGTTTGCTAGAAAGGCTTGAGAAAGCAGAAATCAGAGAGCTAGGGAGATAAGGCTTAAGTAGCAGAAGGTGGACTTGAATTTTCTGTAGTCTAGAAATTGTGAAGTCTAGGGGGAGCTATTCAGCCATGTAACATATGAAGGCAGGCTGTAATTGAAAGAAAGGAAGTCAACAGGATGCAGACTTCACAAGCAGTGGGGTGGACAAAACTAACAGGCTGTGCTCCTTTCAGTGCTGCTCCTCAGTCACAACTTTCTAAGCTTTCATACATTGTCTCTTGTCTGTTGATTCTTCTGATGCTTGCTGGCATAAACTGCAGTACATCACATGCCTAGATGGTATCTTTATGGCCAAATACTGAGACACCTATATGGTGGAATTTATTCTGAGTTTGAATTTGCTTGTTAGCTTACTACACTCAGATCATAGAAACTATATGTGGTAAAAGTTATCCATATCCTGCCTTCCTGTCATATTACAAGAAATTACAAGGAAAGATGTTCCAAACTAAACGTTAGGAAAAATTCTGATGGTAAGAGTTGTTAGACAGTGGAATAGTCTGCCTTGGAGGGTGGTGGAGTGTTTTTCTTTCAAGGTTTTTAAGTGAGGATTGGATGGCCATCTCCCAGGAGTGCTTTAGTTTGTACATTCCTGCATGGCAGGAGGCTGGACGCAGTGATCCTTCTGGTCACTCCCAACTCTGTAATTCTATGATCCTATGATTCTGCTTAACCCTAGTTGCCTAACCCCACTGTCCCCATTTCTTCTAAGCTGAAAAATAACAAGAGTCGGTCTCACTTGTGCTTTTTTTTAAGTTGCCTCAAGTAGATAAAGATTATAATTTAACGTGTAGGAGGCACATTCAGTCTTTTCCCCTCATGGAGCTTTCCCATTCCAACTCCCCCTGCCAAATAATACCTTCCCAATAACATTATGTTAGGCATTATGAAGCTAGCAGTTCTATTTCTCAGTCTCTTTCCTAACAATCAATAGAATTTGTGGTGAGGGTTTTTTGGGGGGGGGGGTATTTTTGCTTCCCCTCCCCCCCACACACACTCAGTTATTTACTGCCACTTCAGGTCCCATCAGTATAACATCACATACACTGATGGAATCTGAACAGCATTTGTCATTTTGCTGCTTATTAATTCAGTTTGGAGAGAGCTTTTTGGAGCTTTTTGCAATTCCTCCGGATTTTATTATCCTTCATAATTTTGTATCATATGCAACCTTGGCCTATCTCATTTCTGTCTTCAGATAATTTGCAATAAGATGTATCTGTTCTGACTCATCAGACAGAGATGAAAAAGAAGGTGATAGAATGTCCCATAACAACTGTCCCATAAAACCACTCCAACATATCCTCCATGATCCCAGACAGTGATAACTTCCCTTTGAAAAAGCTTGAGTGAAGAGTCAGCCAACTAATGTAAAATACCTACTTACCCAGCAACATAGTTAAATAACCATCATAACAGTTGAGATCTAACAAAACAAAATGCCAACTCTGTCACTGTTCTACTCAGGAACACTATTTCAGGACCTAATAACGGTGGCTGAAACAAGAAAGCTTAATTCCGCTTATCATCTTTCACCTACAAGCATTTTACATAAAACAAACAGCAGTTTTTATGAGACATCATGTGGACACAATCTGACACAAAGAGTGACACATTTTTAAAAAATACAGTGAAGAAACATTTCAGTGTCCTAAGACAGTGCTATTCAAAGCAGTCATCAATGAATTAGTCCCTGCCTCTGAGACTTTTTCTGTTAGTCTCTGGAGAGCTTCCAGGAATGAGTGGTCACAAATATGTAACGGGTCATCAGTCCACTGGGGGAAAGAATTGCCAGTCTAGGACATATGAACCACTGTCGTAGGACATTCTACCACTAAGTTTAAGGTGGCCATTCTTGAACAAATTACCTTTGCAGTATGAAACTGCAAATTGCAATTTGTCAAGCAATTTCAGTTTTATCACCTTTTGCATTAATGGATTTTTCATACTATATGCGTTATTCTACCACTGTTTGTGTTGTCACCATCACTTTTTTGATGGTTGGTCAATGTTATTCTAAAATGTAATTGTCATTTTATTTTTGCATTTTATTTTGACCTCATTGCTTACAATTGCCTAAACTTTGTACCTTCCGTTTAGGATAAGACATCAGGGATCTGGTGAAAATGAACTCTGTATAGTCCCTTTACATGTATGACATAATAAATGTGTTAGTTTTTAATGTCCCAAAATTTTCTTTTTCTAGCTACTTCTCTGAATTCATTATATGCTATAATCCCAACAAAGAGCCTCAGGGTCTATTTTGTTTACATCCCTTCATTGTGAATACTCTGAAGTTTATTCCTATCTTCTCTTTCCTGTTGTTTATTCATATAAGGACTTGTCCATTTTGCTTGGACTCACTGAGTTCCAATTTTGAGGGAACATCCATCTTCTTAATATCTCACATAATCTACAAGAGTTTTGACACTCTCAGAGCATCTGAAAATACTAGCAAAGCAGGACTTCCCTTTGCAGAAGCAATGCTCATTCTTCCTCAGCAAAGCCTGTGCTTCTCTCATAATCTTTTCTGCCAACTTTTGTAGGCTAGATGTTAGACTAAATGAACTATAATTTTCTGCCTCCATCATCAGGATCCATTCTAAAAATATAATCATTATCATCATCACCTTTTATTCCATTCTTTGGCCGAAAAGGCTTTGACACTGACTTACAAATTATCAGCTATAACACTGTCTTTGTCTTCAGTTTTACAAACTGAAACTTGATACACTATGAAAATGAATCGGGAAAGAAAGAGAAATATTTCAACATTGTAGAATTTATTATTTTCCAATCCTTAGGTAGGAAGGCCTTTCAGAGGAAGAATCTATGCCATGAAATCCTGGTTTAACATTTGAATTTTGGGGTGTATACTATCTAGGCTCATACAGGTCCACACCTTTTCACTAGTATTTAATGAGAAAGTATGGCTTGTTGTATTATGTTGTCACATGGGACTCAAAACATGTACCGAACGTATTTTTCTGGTGCAACTGAATTTGATCATTGTCAAAGCCATGCAGAGCAAATATTTGCAGAAGCAACATTATATCCCTGTGGATAAGGAAAGCAAAAAATTGACAGAGAATGCTTTATACCATAACAGCACTCTCCCAAATAATTGCCAACTACCAAGCATGTACTGATTTGACAATAGGTGTTGTTGTATTGTTAGGAATGTCTTACTTGATGTATGCCTTTTCCATTATTAAGAGTTGGTTTCTGATCAACACTGACAGATACTGAAATTGAATAACGCAGTTAACTGTTTTTGGACAGACTGAATCCTTCTGTGCAGAGCTAGAACTGACCTTGATACCACAAAAAATTGCATGAAAAGGTTTAAGCAAGATTTATTAGTTTGGGCGATAAGGGTGTCACTGACTTCCCATTCTAATTATTTTAAGGGTTTTTTTTTTTAATGTAAGCCCCTGTTCACTGCATTTAGTCAAAGAAAAGGCAGTACAGTTTACTCTTCCAGGAACACTCAAAATGTTATAACATTTCAGTGTTATCCTGTGCCATGGTCATGATAAATGATTTTCTGTGCTTAAGGGCTAGAGTTAGAATTTGTTCTAACACTAGGGAAAGTCGAAGAAGAGCATTGTGCCAATAAGGTGGCCCTGGCTGTACAATGTGTACCAGTACACAAAGAAATGTACCATGCAGCTATTCATGCTACACTGTCAGCCTACATTGTGTAGTCAGTTTTCAGTGTGGACAGAGCTGGAGCAAGACTCCCTCAAGAAAGGCAGGTTTTTTCTTCTTTGCCCTACACTCTAGGTTATATTCTGTCTTCAATTCCATCTATGTCCCTCTTTGTAGAGAGGATGTCAAATATTCAATGTATTAATTATAATATTGTTGTTTAGTGCTTTATTAAATGTATTTCCTAGAACTCTATATGTAATGTGTGTATGTGTATACACACACACACGGAGAGAGAGATGATGATGATGCATTACACATGGAAGAAAATTGGAGAGATTAAAATAGCATTAAGAAACAGCTGTATATATCACTTTGTTCTTAACTCTTCAGTCTGATTAGAACACAGTATCATAATAGAAATATCTCGTTTTAGAATTTTTTGTTGTTAAGTATGAATGTATATGGAGACAGAAAGTAATACTGTAGTTACTGTACCTTGTATAATATCATTCAAGTTATGCAATTATAAATATTTGTTGAGATATTTGAGCATTCACAATCTTTTTTCTGTGTCTGTCGCCATGTGGTTTTTTCTAATTTGTTTCTATGTCTCTCTTTGAATTAGAGCCCCCAATTGTCTCTGCCAAGACCAGTAAAATCCCTGCACCACTCTCATTTTCCTCTGTCCTTCGACCTCCACGAATCAGAGTCACTAAGGCTGTGGTCTACAGTCCTGCTGCAGCTTGCTCGCCTCTCTCTCAAGGTCCCCCTGGCTCTTTCCAGTTTTCTTGCTGCCTGTTCTCTCCTTTTGCAGGTTGTGTGTGTTAGTTATCTACTGGGTTTTAGTGCAGTCTTCTGTGATGATAAAGAATACTCTTTAAAAACTGGTTCTCTTGCTTCCAGATCCTAAACATGTTTACTTTTTGTAAGTGTTATTGATTTCAGTCAAATTTGCTTTCAAGTAAATGTCCCTAGTGTTTTAACTTTAAACTTGTAAAAACTGAACATTGTGAAAATAGTGTTCAATTTAGTTCTAACTATAAGATGTGTCTTATAAAAAAGTAAATAGGAACCATTTAACATGATTGATGAGGATAGTGCAGCTGAATTAAGAGGCTGTGGAACCCAGTATATTTTCTTTACTTCATACCTAAATTCACCATCTTGGTGAGACTGCAAGCTGTCGAAGCAATGACTAAAAATTCCCTATGATTTCTGAAAGGTTTAGCAACAAAAGTTTAACAAGAGTTTTTAGCAACAAAAAGGCAAAATGTTCTGGCATACTAAGCACTAGAATTGCATCTACACAGCAGAATCTCCCTCTGAGAAAATGGCACATAGGGATTTAGTACTCCTGTTGCTAATTTGGATTATGTCACTCAGTATTGATCCGGCTGATACATTTGGAACTGAGCACAGTATGTTACAGTAATACAGTAGGATAATCTGCAATTATCCTAGTGCATATGGAAGTTCTTGTTGAAGAGTTCCATTCACCAAGTACCTTAGTTTCTAAGACATGATAGTGTAGAATGTGCTTTCAGGAAAATTTGGACCAAGTGACTTCTGTGAGCTATTCAGACAACATTGACTTTGTAGTAGACAGATTTCCTTTCTGCCATCAACATGTTGAGGTTGCATAATCTATTTGTATCAAGATACTCTGTTGAGATCTTCAACTTTCAGAATTCTGGTTTTGGGGGGGAAATATTCTTTCTGTCCTTTGTGATTCACACATACGAGTAACATTTCATGGCATTTTTGCAACCTTCTAGAACCTGAGCAATACTTCTTGCCGATACTGTAGTTCCCTGCACAGCTTCGTGTGTGCGTGCGCGTGCGCGCACACACAGAGATATGTTTATATCATAATTCCTGCTCACCTCTTCAGTTCCTTTCTTGTGCCTTAGTTGCTTCATTCAGAAGATCAGCTGTCTTCCACTACTAACATTTGAGAGCTTTTTATTCTTTCTTTACGTTTGTCCTCTCCAGTGGTATCACACTATGCAGACCAGGTGATCAGAATGTCAGAGACTTTGGATCTGAACTGAACTGAAACAGCCTGACACCCCTGTATCTCCCACTACTGACTCAGTTTTCAAATGGCTGCAATCCCAGGCTACTTCCACAAGCTACTGTAACTGTATTGCTATAACATTTGCATTTGGCTTATCGGTCTTGGGAAACTTCATCCTCTGTACCATCCAATTCATGTAAGACTGATAGCCTCTACCATGCTCAGGAAGAAAACTCTGCAGTGCTCTTTAATATCCACAACTGAATTTGATCGTTGTCAAAGCCATGCAGAGCAAATATTTGCAGAAGCAACATTATATTCCTGTGGATAAGGAAAGCAAAAAATTAATTGACAGAGAATGCTTTATGCCATAGCAGCACTCTCCCAAATAATTGCCAACTACCAAGCATGTATGGAGTTTATAAGCAATTCTTGTGGGAAGAGGTTGCTTTGTTCCTGGATCACAGAGGTTGGATGGTCATCTGTTGGGAATGATTTGGTTGTGTATTACTGCATGGCAGAAGGTTGGCCTGGATGGCCCTTGTGGTGTCTTCCAACTCTATGATTCTTTGATCACCCCTTGAAGACAAAAGAAAAGTTGCTTCTTTTTTCTAAGCAGAAGCACATTGTTAATGCATGAGTGGGCAACTGCCAAGGGCTACACTGGCCCCTCATGGGGCCTAGGAGGGCTGTACTCCTTCTCTGCCATGCTCCCAAACTTTGTTGTTGTTGTTGCATGCCTTCAAGTCATTTCTCTTACGATGACCCTGAGGCTTCATGGGGTTTTCTTGGCAGAACTTTTTCAGAAGGGGTTTGCCTTTGTCTTCCTCTGAAGCTGAAAGAGTGTAACTTGCCCAAGGTCACTCAATGGGTTTCCATGGCCACGCAAGGATTAGAATCCTGGTCTCCCAGTGTCCTAATCCAACACTGAAACCACGACACCCAAACTATCAATATTTAATTTTTTCAAACCTTTTTTCAGTTTTCTCAAACTCGGAATTTCTTCCACGTCTTCTTCCAGTTTACTTACTGATTTTTGTTTTTTGTTTTTTTTAAAGGCTTCTCCTGGCCATAAAATAGTTGGGTGGGTCAATCTAGCTAAATTGCCTAAATTGCCCCCAAAGCCCTAGAGGTCATCACAGGCAATTTTAGTTTAAAAAAAAAACTTTAGAAAAATCAAAATTGAGTATTCTAAATGGGCTTTTGAGGGGTCTCAAAAATTACCTTGTGGGACCACACCATAGAATGCCTATGAGCTGCAACTATCAATTAAATATATCTTATCAACAACAAATAAATATGGCTTCTTGATGCAACACAAGGCAGCACAAAGTGAGATTGGAAGATCTTACTCAGTACAATTGAAAATTTTCCCTCTTTTAATTGTAAATACTGATTTTAAAAATGGAGTATAATCTTCTGAGACATACAGCATGGTTGGGCAACTGCATAGGGAGTGGGGCCATTTCCCACCCCACTTCCAGTGAGCTTCACAGCACCACTGTGCTAAAATCAGTAGCGATGTGGAATCATCCCTAGTTTCATGGCAGGCTGATAGTATTTTTGTATGTGTGTGTGGGAGTTTCTGGGAGATGGTCAGGGAATGTTGTAGGCAAAACTGCAACAGATTTAGCAGTTTTTGGTTGTTGTTTTTTAGTGTTTCTAGGGGAAGATGACCTAGATATTTTTAAAACTGTTTTGGGGGACTGGGTGCTTGTGGGGTGCCCTGAAGTGTTTCAGGGGCAGGCCTAGATGGTTATAGCTCAAGAAATGGTGGCTTCTCTAGGTGCTGCAGTCCATCATCTCTGTCCCTGTTACCACTGCCCCCCACATGATGGAACTTGGTGGCCCAAGGTGTGCCCGCTCACTATCACTCAGAAGCTCTTTGCTATGAGTCCTCTTCTTCCCTCATCTCTGTTGGTGGAGAAGCTGTTGTTCACTGCTCAGGATGCAGGATGTTTAGTCCTAAGAGACACTATCATACTCCATCATTTTGGGGCAGGAAGGCACCAAATGCAGAGATGGCGGTCATTTTAGAATATAAAATGGTGGCACCAGCCAAACAAAGAGCTGATAAGGCTACTCTTACGCATGATCCTCAGAAGAGGAAAACCATTATTAAGGGCATGTTTTCTGCTCACCTTTCTGATAAGGAATGTTCTGCCTACTCAGTATCCACTCTGGCTTCTGAAAGTGAGGGGGGGAAGGAATCTGTTGGAGGATGAGGAGGATCCAGCCTCTGAGGCCTTTTCTTCCGCCCATTCCCACAACTGCGTAAATATGCCTTATATCCTGAGGCTAGATATCAATCTGTACTGCATCTGAAGAAGTGGGTTTATATCCATGAAAGCTCATGCTAAAATAAAAACCAGTTAGTCTTAAAGGTGCTGCTGCACTCCTTTTTGCTCCTCTCTTCTTCGTTTTTATGTTGTAAGAGACTAACACAGCTACTTCTTTAAAAACTTGGAGGTCATTTTAAATCTAACAGGTCCATTGGTTTGTGAGAAGGCACAAGTTCTGGAGGGAGACTCTCAAGATAATCGTGGAGGCCCTCAGACCCCAGGATATTCTCGCATATCTTGATCTTACAGAGGCATATCTTCACATTCTGATTCCTACCCTTACCCCTAAACAGGAAGTTCCTGTGCTTCGCCTACCAAGAGAAGCACTTTCAGTACAAGGCACTGCCTTTTGGTCTATCATCATCCCCAAAGGTGTTCATCAAAGTAATGGTAGCACGTGTGGCTGATTAGAGACAGCAGGGTATCCATGTGTAGCTGTACCTCAATGGTGTGTTGATCAGATCTGCTTCCTTCTAATAGGGTCTTTGAGTTGTCTAGTCAGTGCTTTCTCCTCTGTCCATCTCAGTATCTCCAACATATAGGAGTGGTTATTGACATAGCCAAGGAATAGGTCTTGCTCTTGTCAGAGAGGGTACAGTCCGTTTGATCAGTTATCTATCAGGAGTGTCCTTCTTAAGCCTTGGATCTTATTCTTCTAACATGCCGCCAGGGTGTCATGATTGCCACAATAGACTGTCTCATGGGTTCACATCCATGCCAGATGACTCCAGCGGTTCTTCCTACCTTATCACAAGCAGATTGCCCAGATGAGACAGATCCAACTTCATGTTCCATGACAAATACTAGCATCCTTTCATTGGTGGCTCTCCACAGCACTCCTTTTGGGGCATCCAATCTAGGATCCTTCACAGGTACAGATCACCACAGATACAGTCTGAGGGTTGGGGAGCTGTCTGGAACTCCACCTATGCACAGGGGAGGTGACTTTCAGGGGATCTCAAGCACAGCATAAATTGGCTGGTATTAAAAACCAGCATAATAGCTCTCTTGCAGTTTCATCATTGGTACACCAGAGGGCAGTTCTAATCAGGGCAAACAGCATGACTATGAAAGTATGTGTGCACTCAAAGGGGGAACTCAATCTGGGTCCCTCATGATGGAAGCAACAACACTTCTAACCTGGGCTGAGTCTCCTCTTCCTAAAGTCTGAACACATCAAGGGAAAACTAAACACAAGGGTTGATTAGCTAAGCAGAACCAGTGTCGCTCCAGCAGACTGACATCATATGCTTACCTTCAGACTGATAGTAAATCACTTTGTGATTTTGTTTGCCTCTCCAGTCAACAATCAGGTGAACAGGTTCTTCTCGAGGTTCCAGACTCAGGGGCAAAAGGTATCAATGCCTTAACATCTCAGCGGCTTTTGGATCTACTATATATGTTTCACCCAACAGCTCTCCTCTCAAGAGTTCTGAGAAAGGTAAGAACAGAAGAGGCTCATGTAATTCTAATAACTCCCCGTTGGCCCTGTAGGCCAATTTCAGACACTTTTCAACTAGACGGATTTATGATTATACTTTCCATTTCTTTCAAAGGTGGTATAGAAGGAAAGGACTCTGTTACAAGTACTATTTTCGTTAATACCTTATTGTTTTTGCAGGACAGGGTAGATAAAGGTCTTCACTCAAATACTCTCAGGAGGCAAGTTTCTGCCATTTATTCTGTTCTGTTAGCTAAGAAACTTCAGATCTTTTCATCTCATCCCTGCATTAAGAGATTCCTGAGGATAGCTTCTTTGCTCAAATCACTCACATTTTATCATCACCCTTCACAAAGTTCTTAACTCCTTAACTAAGTCTCCATTTGAGCCTTTGAGACAGGTGTCATTCAAGTTTCTCTCTTAGACAGTTCTCTTCCTCACATCCATTGCCTGAGCAAAGAGAGTATTGGAGCTTAGTGCTCTGTTGGCTCACAAGGAGTTATGCATCTTTCATCCAGCCTTGGTGATTCTGAGATTGGACCCTTCCTTTATGCCTAAAGTTAATGCCATGTTCCATAGGTTGCAAGAAATTATCCTTTCTGCTTTTTGTCCTCATTCTGTTAGACCCCTGGGAAAATACTGGCATACTTTAGATGTCCACAGAGCCCTCAAAGTTTATCTTAAGCATACCTGATCTTTTAGTGTTCCTGACTGTTTATTCGTTTCCTTCCAACCTTCAACATTGGGCCAACTGCATTTCTTCCTCTACCTTGGCCAGATGGATTAAAGCATGCATCACTACATGTTACTTGGTCATGGAGATCTCCTTGTCTAGTGCAATTGTTGCCCACTCTACTCATATTGCTGCTGCTTCTGGCACTCTGGCTTCTAATGCTCCCCTCTCAGAAATTTGTAGGGCTGCCACTTGGTCTTCTCCATCCATGTTTGTGCACTGCTACCATTTGAATGCCTTCGCTTCTGCAACATGTCATTTCTACTTGATCATTCTCAGTCCTGCCCACCCAATTGTTTGGGAGCTTTGGTATGTCCCACTACATGATGATTTACCTCCGCTGCTGGAAAAAGGAACATTGGGCTCACCTGTGAGGTGTTTATTTTCAGCAGTGGAAGGGGAAACATCCTTCCCACCCAACACTGAAATTTATTTTCAGTGCTGGTGTGGGGAGGTTTAGGCTGTTTCTACTTTTTGTCATCTTTTTTCTCCTTTTTCCTTTCCACGCTTGGTGGTTTTTCCTTGTTCAGCTGTAACATTTACTGAATAGTCCTGCTAGCTGCTACCACAAACTTCATCTTGCCTATTAGAGCAAATGGGAGGAGTGATGTACTATAGGATGTTTCCCCTTCTACGGCTGAAAATGAACATCTCACATGTAAGTCCAGTGTTCCTTTCTATAGGCACAGGACTGCTCAGTTCAGAAGGTCCCAAAGACTCTTTGTTGCTACAGGAACCCTAAGAATGGTTTACCTGTTTCCTCACTGAGGCTTTCCTGTTGAGTCACCAGCATAATTGCCCTGTGCTACCAGGTACAATCATCAGTTTTCATTTGCCATTATAGGCTTGATGCAGGAGATGCTAATTTGGGGAGAGTGGTTCTTACATTTGTCTTGACATAACAGTTGTCCTCCATTGGTGAGTAGCTTGATGATCTCTCATTTGTAGAATGAGGGAGACCATGAGGAGGAACAGGATGCTCACCTGAAACTTTTTTTTCCTAGTGGTCATCTGTGAACTCAAATAACCCACCCACTTACCCTCTTACTGTTCTGCCTATTCTTATTGGTACTGTCAGTTGCAGCAGACACAGAACTGAGAAGACAGGTGGAAACTACATTATTAATGCATGAAGGTGTGGGTGGGGCTACCACAAAAATTATTGCACAAGCTGTAGAAAGCTCCAAACATGATCCATATTTATAGGTTTACAGATAACCACTTGAACAACAATTACAGGTGAGCAACCTGTTTTCGTGATACCTGAATGGAGTTAAAGTTCAATGTGAAGTATTTTTTTTCAATACCAAAAGATTAGCCTGTCCCCTTCAAAATGTTGTTGTATGAACATAAGGCACTTGTTCCTCTGCTCCATCTCTTCTTGTCCTTTCATTTTTCTTTCAAGGTATTTCTCTCTATGTTGCAGCAGTTGCCATATTTCTGTCTATGTTGCAGCAGCTGAAATACTTTCTGTTCACACAACGAAACATGGCAGCTGGAATGTGAATAACAACATGTAACATAGCAGCTTCTGCATATGGCAAATACATGGAAGCAGATGAAGTGTGGACTAGCCTGTTCTGCCATTTAACTAAAAATGCTGATTTAAATGATCTTAATAATGATCATGTTTGAAGAAACCTCTGTGTTTGTTTCTGAGCACAACTTAAATGCTTTCTGCAGCTCTTAGTTCTTCCACTTTGATAAGACATCTGGTAGTTGTATGTGTGAGGCTGGGAGTTATTTTAATGACTGACTGATTTAATTGTTAGTGGGTCATCTATAGAGAGAATAGTATCTAGAAGATGGTGAGGAGGAGAGAGGCTAAGCTCAAAAGCATCCACATAACTTGATTAATTGTCTAAAAATCAGCCTATCACTACTGAGTGCAACCCTGAAAATGAAATGCTCTTGACACTGTGATTTGTGTACACTGCCAGAATTAGCTTGGGAGAGACTCAGGGGTCAGCTAGACAAGAAAATTAACAGTGGATAATTGTGCATTAACTCATGATTGCAGCAGCATTCATTTGTCTTCATGATTTTTTTTCTCACGATTGCTGGCATGGGAAGCTATCCATGTCTGAAGTTCAGATGGAGCCACGAGTGAATTACTTATGTTATTATTCTCCAAAAGCTCCCGCCGTTGCACGTTTTCCCTCCCTTGTTAAATCCAAGACACGGATGAGAGACCATCTGCCTTAAAAAATTGGAGTTTTTTGCTTTACTGTTCAAAAATCACACACAATCACTTCTGTGAAAATCAGCAACAGTGGCTCTGGCCACCTCGTCACTGGCAAGCCCGCCCCCATGCACGTCCAACCAAACTCGTTTCGACTTCCAGAATGTGCCCCAATTTGAATTGGTTGTTGAAACGATCAGAAATGCGCATTACTGTGTATTTTTTTTAAGGCTTCTCGAGAAACAAAGGCTGTTATCGCAGAGTACATGGAGTTTTGGGGCCCTCTCCTTCCTAATATGACTAATCCCCACGGGATCTCATCAGTACAAAAGGTATTCCCCTTCTATTCCATGAGGAATATTTTTATCATCTAGAGATAACACCTCAGTATTTGTTTTTTCTACTGCTTGGTGATAAGCTAGGAGTAAATACTGAGTCTCTCCCAAGGTAAGTTTTAGTCATTCAGCCCCTGTGATGCTTTTGAGCTTAGAATGTCACAAACTATCTGCTACAAAAACAGAACTCAGACTTATATGCCTTTACCCTAAAGTTTGGTGCAAATTAGAGCTGGTACACATGACAAAAGGGTATCTTGAATCTTAGCCCTAGTGATTGATTGGAAGGCAAGCTTGAGTCTGTGGTTGAAACTTTAGCTAATTAATCTAGCATTGGACAACATCCTGCATGAAATCCTGGAGCCTTAACTACAACAGAATATGGACAGTAGAGTTTCTTTGGAAAGTAGCAGCCCTGTCCACCACAAAGGGAAATGTAGCACCTGTTGTGCAATAGCGAAAAAAGAAAAGTTAGTGCAGCTCAGTCTGGAACAGCCAAAGGTACAACCTTTCTTTGATTTTTACTTCTGTACAGAGACTGAGCTCATGAAATACAGATTGGTTTTACCCTTTATTTCAAAAATGGAAAGTAGATTTTGTGAGCAAGGAAAGGGCAAAGTAAGAAAGCCGAAAAGCTCTGCTAGGTTTTTTTCTTTTTTGTTGGTTTGTTTTGCCAGTTGCAAGTATTGATGTCTGAAGTAGTTGCCTGTGGAATTCGTTGTTCTGTTTACTATTTATAGAAATGGGACATAGGAAAATATTGCTGTGAAAGAATTGATTGATAAGTAAACCCTTTTACTGATGCTTAACTGAACTATTATTTGAGTCTGGCTTTGCATGTTGTTTTTAGATATTGGTCTCACTATCTAAATAAAGTTTAGACAAATTTTTACCAACAGTTCTACCATTTGGTGGTCTGAACTTAGCATCTCTTGTCCTCCAGGTAGAGCCAGAACCATTTCTGCAACATCTGGGAGCCAAGCTCTGTCTGACCATAGTAACCGGGAAGGATCTATTCAACGAGTACCTCGGCAACCAAGTGCCAGCAGGCTACAGAAGGGTGGATGCCCTGGAAAAAATGTATAGCTGGTTCCAGTACTACAGTAAAATTGTGATGTAGCAAATGCAGTTTGTCAAGAATTAAAAGCAGTTTTGCCAAGCTCCACCAGTAGCTTATAGCAAGAAAAGAAGTATTAGGAATGGGTTGGAGGTTAGTTGCTAAATAACACACTGACTAATAAAAATTCAAATGAACCAATCCTTGTTAATTTCATTTTTTAATGTGAAATGCCTGGTTGTATTTTTTGGTGTAATAAACTTTTTTTATTTATTTTTTATTTAGTTAGTTATTTATACCCCGCTCTTCAGCCACAAGGCTATCAGAGCGGCTTACAAAATGTTTTAAGCAATAGCTATTTACACATCTACACTGCATTAAACAGTTTCCAATGTGTGTTAGCTAATTGCCCCCACAAGCTAGGTACTCAATTTACCGACCTACGAAAGGATGGAAGGCTGAGTGAACCTTGGAGCCCGCTGGAATCGAACTTACAACGTGGTGGCTTGCAGTACTGGCATTTAACCACTGCGCCACCAGGGCTCCCTCCTTTTGCAGCTGCATTCCCCCCTGCCCCCCATCAGGATCTGGGGCATGAGTGGCAGGGACTTGGAACAAAGACGCCAGAGCCGGGGCAGGCAGGGAGACAGAGAACCGGAACCCAAGGGGCAGGGCCAGTCCAGAAAGCAGGTGCCAGGTCAGGAACACGGAAGACAGAGTTCAAAGTCCAGGTAGGGTCAAAGACAAGTCAAAAGTCCAAAAACAAGTGGAGGCCAAGCACATATCAGAAGTCCAGAGGCAAAAGCAGATCCAGGAAAGGAGTGCCAGGTCAGGTACTCGGGAGTCCAAAGAAGCCAGAGTCCAAATACAAGCCAAGGTCAAACACGTACCAGGTAGCCAGGGGCAGAGCAGGTCAAAGAGGCAAGCAAAGGTCCAAACACAAGTAGCAGGTCAAGGCAAAGCATCAAGGTCCAAGAGCAAGGAGCAGCTACAGACAGCACAGAAGACCATGTTGCTGTGGCAAAGGCTGAGGGGAGATTGCTGCTCTTAAATAGCAGGTCCCTGGCTGCTTCCGGTGTGCCACTGTCCTACAGGGAGAAGCAAATCCTGACACCCCCTACTGTTACATGCTTCTGCTAGTATTTCAAAACCACATGTTGATATATATCCTTTGCTGCCTCCCTCCCCCCGCCATTCACACACATACATACAAGTCCTTTCTTATGTTTAGGATGGAGGAAGCCCAATCCTATGTTAACCATATATCCCACTGAGTTCACTCAGGCTTAGTCTTATGTTACAATTCTGTGTACGCTTGCTTGAGCATAAATCCTGTTTTATTAATTGAGGCTTGTATTTAGTCTCTCAGTCCTTCACTAAAATAAGCTTATTCAAGAACATGGAGCAAGTAAACGTATAGCATTTTTGGACCAAATAGCTTTTAGAGCACTGGAAGACAGGGCTGACAATTATATTCTTGAATTTAGTTGTCTATTGTAAACCATGCCTTAGAACAGGAGTTCATAGAACTGATGAGAGAGGGGATATACTTGAACTTAAAAAGATTCCAAGGACAAGAGAAACATGTAAGAACTGTTCGACAGTGAAATGCACTGCCTCATAATGTGGTGGAGTTGCCTTCTTTGGAGGTTTTTAAGCAGAGGCTGGATGGCCATCTGTTGGGAATGATTTGATTGTGTATTCCTGCATGGCAGGGGGTTGGACTGGATGGCCCTTGAGGTCTCTGCCAACTCTATGATTCTATTTTTTTTTTATTTAGTTATTTATACCCCGCTCTTCAGCCACAGGGCTATCAGAGCGGCTTACAAATTGTTTTAAGCAATAGCTATTTACACATCTAACTGCATTAAACAGCTCCCAATGTGTGTTAGCTAATTGCCCCCACAAGCTGGGTACTCATTTTACCGACCTACGAAAGGATGGAAGGCTGAGTGAACCTTGGAGCCCGCTGGAATCGAACTTGCAATTTGCAATGTGGTGACTTGCAGTACTGGCATTTAACCACTGCGCCACCAGGGCTCCATGCTGAATTGCTTAAAATTGTGTCCATAGAGCTTTCCAATTCAACATCTACTAAATGACTTTACAATTGGATTTTTCTCCATGTTTTGGGGCATGGGAATAATCCTTGATGTTTGCCAACTGATTTATTAATTCATTGAATGAGCTAATCCTATGTAGAATTCATTGTGCCACAGGGTTCTGTCCTGGGTACAGTGCTATTCAACATCTTTATCAATGACTTGGATGAGGGAATAGAATCATAGAATTGTAGAGTTGGAAGAGACCAAGAGGGCCATCCAGTCCAACCCCCTGCCACATAGGAAATCTTGATCAAAGCATCCCCGACAGATGGTAATCCAGCCTCTGTTTAAAGATCTCCAAGGAAGGAGACCCCACCACGCTCCGAGGGAGTGTGTTCCACTACTGAACAGCTCTTACTGTCAAAAAGTTCCTCCTAATGTTGAGGTGGAATCTCTGTTCCTGGAGCTTGCATCCATTGCTCCGTGTTCCAGTCTCTGGAGCAGCAGAAAACAAGCCTGCTCCATCCTCAGCGTGACATCCCTTCAAATACTTAAACAGGGCTATCACATTGCCTCTTAACCGTCTTTTTTCCAGGCTAAACATATCCAGCTCCCTAAGTCTCTCCTCATAAGGCATCGTTTCCAGACCTTTCACCATTTTAGTCGCCCTTCTCTGGTCATGCTCCAATTTGTCAATATCCTTTTTGAATTGTGGTGCCCAGAACTGGACACAGTATTCTAGATGAGGTCTGACCAAGGCAGAATAGAGCAGCACTATTACTTCCCTTGATCTGGACACTATACTTCTATTGATGCAGCCCAAAATCGCATTGGCCTTTTTAGCTGCCGCATCACACTGTTGACTCATGTTCAACTTGTGGTCTACTAGGACTCCTAGATCCCTTTCGCACATAGTCTCGTTCAGCCAGGTCGTATGCTTATAAGCAGAGGGTATGCTTATCATGTTTGCAAATACCACCCAATTAGGAGGCATAGCTAATACCCCAGAGGACAGGATCAGAATCCAAAATGACTTGAACAGATTAGAAAGCTGGACCAAAACTAGCAAAATGAATTTCAACAGGGAGAAATGTAGGATACTACACTTGGGCATTAAAAGTTAAATATACAGATATAGGATGGGTGACACCTGGCTTGAGGGCAGTACGTGCGAAAGGGATCTAGGAGTCTTAGTGGACCACAAGCTGAACATGAGTCAGCAGTGTGATGCAGCAGCTAAAAAAGCCAATGCAATTCTAGGCTGCATTAATAGAAGTATAGTGTCTAGATCAAGGGAAGTAATATTCTGCTTTGGTCAAACCTCACCTGGAGTACTGTGTCCAGTTCTGGGCACCACAATTCAGGAAGGATATTGACAAGCTGGAACATATCCAGAGGAGGGCAACCAGGATGGTGAGAGGTTTGGAAGCCATGCCTTATGAGGAGCGGCTTAGGGAGCTGGGCATATTTAGTCTGGAGAAGAGAAGGTTGAGAGGGGACATGATAGCCATATTTAAATATTTGAAGGGATGTCATCCTGAGGATGGAGCAAGCTTGTTTTCTGCTGCTTCAGAGACTAGGAAACAGAGCAATGGGTTCAAACTACAGGAAAAGAGATTCCACCTAAACATTAGGAAGAATTTCCTGGCAGTAAGACCTGTTTGGAAGTGGAATACACTTCCTCTTAGTGTGGTAGAGTCTCCTTCTTTGGAGGTTTTTAAAGAGGCTGGATGGCCATCTGTTGGGAATGATTTGATTGTGTATTCCTGCATAGCAGGGGGTTGGACTGGATGGCCCTTGTGGTCTCTTCCAACTCTATGAGTTTAAGTAGACACCTGCCAGGAAGTCAAAAGTTATATCTACGGTAACTTCAAATCAGTGGTGGGATGGATAGTTTTGATTTTTGTACCTATCCAGAGAGGGCTGTGTTCAAATCTGTGCAAGCCAAATTGATCTTTGAACTTAATTGAGATCCCTTGAATAGTCCTACTTGAAGGGAAATTAGGTAGAGGCTAAGTAGCAGTGTTTATAAACCTGGTGTTTATATACTGCCTTCAGTAACAGAGACAACCATACTGTGAGTAACACTATGAAAAGCCATTGCCATAAAGCTGCTGGTAAACTCCTCATTGGTATTTGGTCAGCCATTGTAGGAAGATGCCTTTGGTTTAATTTATCAGGGCTCTGATTTCTAATTTTTTATTATTTTATGCATTCATACAGTTCAACTATTTGTTTAATACAGTCTCAGATATTCTTCCAGATTAGAACACTTAATTGTGTTCCAGCACTGAGGGTGCTACAGCACTGAGGATGCTACTGCTAATACAGTAGATTTCTAAAAAAACAAAAAAAATGGAAGTTTAAAATATGTTGGTATATTACATTTCTGAACGAACAGCAAAAAAAAAAAATATTTCAGATTATCCTTACTTGTAACAAGTCTAAAATAGTTCTTTTAAGTGATTTGTAATAAGTCTTTAAATTTATTAGCCATATTCATTCATTTATTTACCTATAATTCCACTATAGGGATTTTTTCTGGTTTTTAGCTATCAATTTTTGCAGTATTTTTTAAATTTCTCTCCAGACTATAGACATCTGTTTTCTTCACTACAACAGGATACTTCTTGATGTTCCCTGTTATATTCATACTGTTAGTAACAAGGGAAAGTTTAACCTATCCTTCTCCCGATCAAGAAAAATTATTTTGGCAAATCTTGAGGTTCCACAAGCCTGAAAATACTGCCTCCTTGTGCATGGGAAATACTGATTTGGCCACATAAGGCCTGGCACTTGGAAATGGCTATGAGAAGGTCAGTGAATAAAGTAGCAAGGAGTCCTAAACAAATGGAGACAAGCCCTTGAGCAAGATGAAACTCTAAAGAATTCTTGAGAAGATAGTTGACTAATCTGACTGGGCTGGCATCATGTGGCTGTGTGAACTATGGCCTGCAGTACTTCCTCACTGTTTAAGAAATCTTAATGTACCTTCCAGATAGTATTCTCTTCTGTATTCTTCAGTAACTCCCAGTCATTTTTCTGATCCCTTGGGCAGTCCTGTTTCACAACAATCCCAACAGTATTTACCTACTGCCTTGAACTTTTCCCTACATACAGTATTCTATGTGGCCTTTCTCCTGAATTGAAATACAGAGTCACCAGTGCATTCACTTTGAGGAGAAGCAGCCAACTCCTTCCAGCATTATCATGACTCAGAATTCTTTCCTGTCCCTCTCCCCAATTTGCATTTATTCACGAACATCTATTAAGTGTATTTAAATGATATAGTAAGAGGTTTAAGTTGCTTTCTCTATACCAGCTAACATATGAACCTGCCTTATACTGAATCTGGTCAATCGTACATCTATCCCAATATTGCTGAGACACTGGCAGTGGTCTTCCACAATTTAAAACTGAAATTTATCCAACCCTATCTAGAGATGCTACAGAATCTGAGAGCCTCTGTGTAAAAAGCATTTCCACTGGGTCAATAATGCCTTTGGCTTGATAGATAAGATACAGTCGTAGATAAGCTACCTCTGTATCCGTGGGTTCTGCATTCATGGATTCAACCAACCACAAATAGAAAATTGGGGGGGGGGGTCCTAAAAAGCAAACCTTGCTGTTCACCATTTTATATAAAGGACACCATTTTACTACACCTTTGTATATAATGGGACTTTAGCATTCATAGATTTTGGTATCCACAGGGGGTCTTGGAACAAACCCCCAATGGTTACCAAGTGTTCACTGTACAATTGGCCCTCCACATTCATTGGGGTTAGAAGCACAAGATTCCTGCAAAAGTGGGAAAACCATGAATATCTCTAGGCTCCCCCCCAAACATACTTAACATACAAAAATACAGTAGTATGATCCACAGATTCAGCCCACCATGGGTGCCTTTGAAGTGGCAGTGTTTCTTTGCAAAGCAGAAGCAGGTGGATGGCAGGGCTTGCTGCCACCACTGCCCTACGCTGCTTTTATTAGATACTTACCAGCCTCACTACACATTCACAGTCTCTCTCAGTCTTGCAGGGCATGCAGTCCCTATTAAAATTGACATAGGGCAGCAGCATAGGTGGTAGCAAATAATCCATGAGTAATTTTATTTATTTACTTAGGTATTTATACCCCGTTCTTCAGCCACAAAGGCTCTCAGAGTAGCTTACAAATTGTTAAGCAATAGCACTTTACACGTCTACACCACATTAAGCAGTTCCCAATGTGCGTTAGCTAATTACCCCCACAAGTCAGGCACTCACTTTACTGACCTACGAAAAAATGGAAGGCTGAGTGAACCTTGGAGCCCTTTGGGTCAAACTTGCAACTGCTTTTAACAATACGTGGGAGTTTTAGTCCAACCAAAGAAAGCTTCCCGAGGACCTGCTTTGCACAGACAACTCTGCTTTTGAGAGTCTGGGAGCACTGGTTTTATACATGGGAGTTGTAGTCCAAACAAACATTTGCAAACATTTCCCCCCAAAATATGCTTTTAATGGTTTGGTCCCTTTATACCGTTATCTAGTGCAACCCAAATGCACCTAAGCCTAAGATCAGAAATGTTACTGTGGCATCAACCATTTACGGTAGTGTAAGGAAGGTGGAAACAGAAATGGGAAAGTTAAGATCAGAAATGCCACAAATAGCAGCACAAAGCAGTAAATGTTGAAGGGAGGAAGCGAGGCAATGGTCTGGTATAGTATCCTAGAGACTGCATTCTACAGAAGCTGCACTGAAGCAGTTGGCAGCAGCAGGAGCACCCAGTGAAAACAAAAACACACTCTGAGATTTCCTTTCCTCACCTCGAGAACTAATAAGAGTGGCCAGCCCTGCAACCTGGACACCCTAGTGTTTCTAGACCAATTTATGTAAGGGGGGCACTTGGGGCTCTTCAAGCCAAATCACATCCTTTAGGCTAGGGGTGAGCAAAGTGTGCCCTCCGGATGTTACTGGATCACAACTCATCACCCTCCACCATTGGCTTCACTTCCTAGGGCTGTTGGGAGTTGCAGACCAGTAACATGTGAAGGGCTGTACTTTGCCCAACTTTGTTACGGGCCTTCCACAACCTGCTATTGTGAAGTTTCCTTTTGTATTTTAATATAAAAGCAGTTGAAATGAAACAATTCTTATTTTGCAACCTTGGTAGTAAAAGACAGGTGATACTCCCTTTTTCTACACAGCTATGAAAGATGCAGAAGCACTATTGTCTTTTGCATCTGGACATCCTAAGAAGAAGGCAGAAGTACAGGTTGCAGCCTCTGAAGTAAAGGTCAGATACAGACTTTTAGACTATATGCAGTTTCTGTCATTTAACTTGTTGAATCGCTAAAACTATAGAAAACTATAAGAAAAGTTTTAAAATGACACAGTGCTCAGTTGAAGGTACGAGGCTTTAGCATGGCAGCTGAGCACAGGAACTGGGCTAGGAAGGCATCAGAGAGGGCAATTCTAAATTGACCTTTCCTGCTTTGGCACGAAACCTATGCTCTAAGCAGGATGGGATAGGTATATCTCCAGATGTTTTAGATTCCAACCCCCATTGTCTTTGGCCTTGATGAAGTTGAAATCTGAGACACTGGGAGAGCTACCTGCTGACTATTACCCTAAGAGGTGGGGGGGATTAGCATCCCAACTGTGATGCCAAAATCTCCTGTAATATTTGGGGGGATTAGCTCAAACAGGAGGCCTGCAAAGGGAGGGTAACTTAGGGGACCTTTTCACCTATGTATACCAGTACTAACTGTAGAGAACACCAGTTAGAGTAAAATAAAGTATTTTTATTGGAATAATAAATTGGAAGAATATGCACTCTTTGGGTTCATCCCTGAATTCTGGGGTTTGGAGTAGAATTCATGGAGGACCCTGACATGGGCGGTTCCCCCCCTGGCTGGGCCTCTGGAGTTTTGGAGGGAGGCCAGCCTGCCTGGTTGGCCTGGGAACGCTCCTCTCAGAGACGCTCGAGGTCAGGGCGGCCAGGTGCAAGCCTGCCCCTCTCACTCCCTGAATGCTTTTCTCACGCTGGGAGGGTTTATCTGGAGGGTTGTTGTGCCTGTGTTCAGTTTCGGATTTTCCTATGTTCCTGACACATGAATCCATGTCAATAAAGCAATTCATTGAATGCATGTGAGCGTGTGTGCTTGGTACATCACAGAACCATACAAGCCTATTGGAAGAGAAAAGCAGGAACGGTTGGATAGAGAGAAGTCAGGGGTATAAGGGTGATAATTACCATCAGAGAAAGAGGTCTGTGCAGCAAAGAGGAGCTCAGACAGGGATCTGAGGGGGCATAGCAAAGAGAGAATGATGGGGTCTGTCTGTTGCACACTTTAGCATGGCTGGGGCTGTGATATTTATAAACCATTTCATGCCTTAGAGGTGTGTGCTGGCTGTAACAATGGCTAGATAGCTCTCCATGGGAGAGACAAAGAAGATCAAAACTCGATTGTTTTAGTTCTTGGAATGCTAACACATTGATGGTTTTGTAACAACCTCCTAAGGTTGGACAGGAGGGAGTAAGAGGAAAGATTTTCTTAGAATATGAAATGATGAAATGGTCACTTATTTGCATGATTGAACTACAGCTTGAGCTGCCCAGGGCTGGGAGAAAGGATTAGCATGCACCCTTTAACTATTGGGTCATTAGCATAAACCTTATGGGGAGGGGGTTGCACTTAATCTTAACTGAGCTTTCCTACCATTATATTTGTAAACATGTCTCAGGTCATCGTGACCTTTGATTGCCCTCCAGTCTGCCTAAATTTACAGCCAACGTGACCCAAAAAAGTGTCCAATATTTCCAGTTAGGCATGGTAACATATCCTTTCCCAACAGGGGTTCACGGTATATAAACTCAACACACACTCCTACCCAACCATTCTCTGAAGATTCCAGCCACACATGCAGGAGAAACGTCAGGAATAAACTCTTCCAGAACACGGCCTCACAGCCTGGAAAAAAACCAAGGAAAACCCCAAGGGGTTGTTTTGGCTGGAAGGCCAGACTAGCGGTTAGCAAAATGTAACAAGATATGGGAAAGTGGAGTACTATTTCTACTACAAATTTTTAAAGCACTGTTTAACAACCAACAATGCATGAATATTTCAGGTTTAGGGTTGTTTTGTTTTGGTTTTAAAGGAATACAAGTAAGGAATGCTGTGAAGTTAATTGCACATATGTGGAGTGGTGTTAAAACTTTCCTTTCAAACTCAGCTCACCCACCAGAGCCCCAGTTGCCCTACATGAGTGGGATAGCAACTAACCACCACTCCCCAGTGCTGTGGCAACAACTGAATTCATCCCAACTGTATTCCCCCTCCAAAACCAGTACACCAAGAGGCTGAATAGTACTGGACTACACTGTAGTATTGTCATGCACTATTTCTCAATGGAATATGTCGAAACACTAGGCTATTTGAGTCATAGGGGGGAGGGAGACAATATTCTGGAAGGCAAAAGGGCTGCAGAAAATAGTCAAACTGTCATAGAGGGAACAAGGCAAACAGTGCAAGGACCCAACAGTGGGAGGCAAAAAAACTTGCACAGGCAGCAAGTAAAGGGAACACATGGTCTCAGATGTCTCTACACTAATGCACAGAGCATGGGAAATAAGCAAGATGAACTTGAACTCCTTGCACTACAAAACAAATATGATATAATAGGCATTACTGAAACCTGGTGGGATGAGTTGCATGATTGGAATGTAGGAATAGAGGGGTATAACCTTTTTAAGAGAAACAGGCCAAACAGGAAAGGAGGAGGAATAGCATTATATGTCAGGAATATTTACACCAGTGAAGAGATCCATGACATCAATACTGGAAGCCAGGTGGAGAGCATCTGGATAAAAATTAAAGGGGAGGGAAACAACAGGGATGTTATTGTGGGACTCTACTACAGACCCCCAAGTCAGACAGAGGAATTGGATGATGCCTTTCTAGAACAGATGAGCACACATGCAGAAAGGAGAGATGCAGTAGTGATGGGTGACTTCAGCTATCCTGATATTTGCTGGCAATCTAACTCAACCAAACCTTCAAGGTCTAGCAAATTCCTTACTTCCCTGGAAGACAATTTCATGGTCCAAAAGGTGGAAGAGGCAACAAGGGGGTCAGCTATTTTAGATCTGATCCTAACCAACAGGGATGACCTGGTTAATGGGGTGCAAGTGGTGGGATCCTTAGGTGAGAGTGATCATGTTCTCCTGGAGTTTGTTATACAATGGAAAGGAGAAGCCAGGCATAGTCAGACACGTGTTCTCGACTTTAGGAGAGCTGATTTCATTAAACTCAGGGAAACACTGGGGGTGATCCCATGGTCAGGAATACTAAAAGAGAAGGGACCTCAAGATGGATGGGACTTTCTCAAAAGGGAGATACTGAAGGCACAATTTCAAATAGTACCATTGAGGAAGAAACATGGGAGGTGTTTCAAGAAACCAGGATGGATGACTAAAGAAATTTCAACGGAACTAAGTTTTAAATGGAACATGTATAGGAAATGGAAAAAGGGTGAAATCACCAAAGAAGAATTCAAACAGATAGCGAACACATGTAGGAGTAAAGTCAGGAAAGCTAAAGTGCAGAATGAGCTCAGGCTTGCTAGGGAGGTTAAGAACAATAAAAAGGTTTTTTTGGGGTATGTCCGCAGCAAAAGGAGGAAGAAGGAAATGGTAGGGCCACTACGTGGAGAAGATAGCAAAATGCTAACAGGGGACAAAGAAAAGGCAGAATTACTCAACACCTCCTTTGCCTCAGTGTTTTCAGAAAAGTAAAAGGGGGACCAACCTGAGGATAAAAGAACAGAGAACACAATAGGGGAAATCCAACACAAAATAAGCAAAGAGGTAGTACAGGAATACCTTCTGAAACTAAATGAATTTAAATCTCCAGGACCAGATGAGCTACATCCAAGAGTATTAAAAGAGCTGGCAAGTATAATCTCAGAGCCATTGGCAATAATCTTTGAGAACTCCTGGAGAACAGGAGAAGTCCCAGCGGACTGGAGGAGGGCAAATGTCCCCATCTTCAAAACGGGGGGGAAAGAGGATCCCAACAATTATCGTCCATTTAGTCTGACATCAATACCAGGGAAGATTCTAGAGCAGATCATTAAACAGAGAGCCTGTGAACATTTAGAAGGCAATGCCATAATCACAAAACGTCAACATGGATTTCAGAGAAACAAGTCATGCCAGACTAATCTGATCTCTTCTTTTGATAAAATTGCCAGCTTGGTAGATGAAGGCAACGCTGTGGATATCGTATACCTTGATTTCAGTAAGGCCTTTGACAAGGTTCCCCATGACATTCTTGCAAACAAGCTTGTAAAATGTGGGCTAGACACGTTAACTGTTCAATGGATTTGTAATTGGTTGACCGGCCAAACCCAAAGGGTGCTCAGCAGTGGCTCCTCTTCGTCTTGGAAAGATGTGACCAGTGGGGTGCCACAAGGTTCGGTCCTGGGCCCAGTGCTATTCAACATCTTTATCAATGACTTGGATGAGGGAATTAAGGGCAAACTTATCAAATTTGCAGATGACACCAATTAGGAGGAGTAGCTGATACCCTAGACGACAGGATCAAAATTCAAAATGACCTGGATAGACTGGAGAGCTGGGCCAAAGCTAACAAAATGAAATTCAATACGGAGAAATGTAAGGTACTGCAGTTAGGACGAAAAAATGAAATGCATAGATATAGGATGGGGGAGATCTGGCTGAATGAGACTACATGCGAAAGGGATCTAGGAGTCCTAGTAGACCACAAGTTGAACATGAGTCAACAGTTTGATGCAGCAGCTAAAAAGTCCAATGCAATTTTGGGCTGCATCAATATAAGTATAGTGTCCAGATCAAGGGAAGTAATAGTGCCGCTCTATTCTGCCTTGGTCAGACCTCACCTAGAATACTGTGTCCAGTTCTGGGCACCACAATTCAGAAAGGATATGGACAAATTGGAGCGTGTCCAAAGAAGGGCGACTAAAATGGTGAAAGGTCTGGAAACGATGTCTTATGAGGAGGGACTTAGGGAGCTGGGTATGTTTAGCCTGGAAAAAAGACGGTTAAGAAGCGATATGATAGCCCGGTTTAAGTATTTGAACGGGTGTCACGTTCAGGATGGAACAGGCTTGTTTTCTGCTGCTCCAGAGACTGGAACACGGAGCAATGGATGCAAGCTCCAGGAACAGAGATTCCACCTCAACATTAGGAGGAACTTTTTGACAGTAAGAGCTGTTTGGCAGTGGAACACACTCCCTCGGAGCGTGGTAGTGTCTCCTTTGTTGGAGGTCTTTAAACAGGCTTGATGGCCATCTGTCGGGGATGCTTTGATCGTGATTTCCTGCATGGCAGGGGGTTGGACTGGATGGGCCTCGTGGTCTCTTCCAACTCTATAATTCTATGATTCTATGATTCTATTTTTCTGGGCTAAAATGATTCACTGTCTGTCTCACCTGCAGCACTCCTCCCTGTATGATAGCTATAGGAATGATACTAATTTTTATCATCAGGGTAGTTTTTAAAATGTTTACAAACTCAAGAAGAAAAAGCATTTAAGGAACGTGAACTAAGACTTGGATTAGAAAGAGCACAGACTCTTGTCTTTGTTATAATCTTTTGTTTGAGGATAGATATACTGTTGCCCAATCAAACTGCACTAAAGGTCTGGATTTCACAGTCGTTTTCTATGGATAGTACAGTAACTGTACTATCAAAGAACATCCTTCCCCACACACAAAAGTTTCAGAATGAACCAAGAAATCCCTTTCTTCTCCAAATGTAAGTATCACTCTACATTTGTCTTATTTCTCTGGCAGGATTGGGCAACTGCTACAAGGCCAGGGCCCACTTTTTGTCATTGGCTAAATGCTCGAGGTCCACACTTCTTTCATTTCCTTAGGAGATGGATTAGGTTTTTTTAAAAATATAATATATGTAAAAAAGATTAAAAGTACTGTAGATGAAATTAATTAAAAATTAACTCATCGTTACTTAAAAATCACCTATCTTACTCCGGTAAGACTAAGTAAGATCTACAAGTGAGAAAACAAAAAATGCTGGAGATGTGATAAAGAGGTCAGTTCACTGCACTATATGTAGTGGGGGTGCCCAATTATAAAAAAAAAACTTTTGGGGAAAAGTGCATAAAGCAACACAGAAGATGTTGGGAGTTTAAGTATGGATCCGAAATTATATCTGTTAAATATAACATCAGTGTTAGAAAAGCAAATGGAAAGAGAACATACATAGCCGCAAGACTCAGGATAGCAGCAAAATGGAAGAACAAAGAAGCACCGGAAATTGGTGATTGGTTGAACAAGCTCTTAGAAATGGAGAATAATGATAAATTGACACAAATGATAAACAAAAGGAAAACAGAGGAGACAAATAAAGATTGGAAGCTGGTAAAAGAGTATATGAAAAAATGTTGGAACAAGTAAGATGGGTGTAGTATGTGAGAGAGTTTAATAGGCTGATTTCCCGTAGATAGAAATTTAGGAAGTTTAAACTTACAAAGAAATGGCAAACTACGATAGAAGTTATTAGCATTCATAGATGCGTTAACATAAAAAAGGAAAGTAAAACATTAAGGACATGAAAGACAATTGGAAATATAAAGTTAAAAGAAAATCTTTGGGCTAGTAAATCGGAGGAAGTCAAAGGAAGGCAAAAGATAAGAAAGTTTTTCTTTTGTAGAGTAACATGTGTTTTGAAGATTGTTATGAAACTGTCATTGAGAAGTATTGTTGTAATGAGTGGTAATCAACTTTGACTTGTTTTAGCTTTGTGAAACTTTGCTTTTGGTTAAGATCTATGTAAATAAGTACATGAAAAAAATTAACTCGTCATTAAATATTAAATTCAGCAATATTCCTCCAAATCCCTTCATATATTATTAACAAATAAAATCTCCCAATGTGTGTGATTAATGTAATAAATTATTATTAATTTTATTTATGTATAAATGAACATTCAATGTATTTAAATTGTCTCAAATTGATATAGTAATGATATAGTAATGATATTGAACTCAAAGAAACTAAATTATGAACTATGATGTCAACTATCCTGCTGGTGAATTTTGTGGTTTGCTGCCAAATTCTGATGCCAAAATGCTATATATATATATATATATTTATTTATAAAGTAAAAAATCTGGGTAGTGCTAGGTGCCACCAACAAAGGTTTGGGGCCACACACAACCACTGGACCACACATTGCTCAGCCATGCTCCATGGGTAGCATTGAGCCTCTGTGGCAATCACAGCAGTGATTTCAGTCAATGGCTAAACCCAAATGGGTTCATTTCTCACAAAATAATTAGGCAAACAGAGATTGCACATTTTGCCCCATGTTTCTGATTCTGAAAATGCTATAGTGGAATTGCAGTGTTCCATTTCCTCCCCAATCCACCAAGTAATTATTAGTCCTTCGCTACCACTGAAAATTTAATTTGGCCTAATGGTAATAGATTGAGGATGACAGAGAGGTTGTTAGATGCTCAGATTAGACAAATGAAAAACTCTCTTACTGTGTTCTGATACCTTTCATTCAGTAAATGCAATCCTGATGTATTTTGTCATATGGTGTGTCTGCAAATAGATATTAATCATGAGAGAAAAGAAAATTACATCCTTTAAATAGTCAAGGACGGCGTTTTTACATTGAGCTTTTGTGCTAGTCACCATATCTTTTCCCAAACTTGATATAAGCTTGATAAGCTTACAGTTGTCCCTCCACATTTGCGAACTTGACATTCGCGGTTTTGGTTATTCGCGGTTTGTGGGAGGGCCACCCCGGCCCCCCCAAAACCGTGACACGGGGCCTCCAGAGGCCCCGTGAAAGACCTGGAGGGAGAGGGGAGGCCTCCACGGGGGCCCCCGGAGGTGCTCCGGAGGCCCCATGAAGGCCTGGGGAGGGGGTGGGGAGGCCTTCGCGGGACCCCCGGAGGCCCTCCGGAGGCCCCGCGAAGGTCTGGGGACGGGTGGAGGGGCCTTCGCGGGACCCCCAGAGGCCCTCCGGAGGCCCCACGAAGGCCTGGGGAGGGGTGGGGAGGCCTTCGCGGGACCCCCGGAGGCCCTCCAGAGGCCCCGCGAAGGCCTGGGGAGGGAGGGAGGAAGGCCTGGGGAGGGAGGGGGGAGGGGAGTCATTATTCGCGGATTTTTCACATTCGCAGGGGTCCACGGAACGGAACCCCCGCGAATGTGAAGGGATGACTGTATTATTTATTTCTATCCCACCTCTCTGCAACGCAATCAGGGCAGCTTACAATATAAAAAGTCCATAATTACAATACCCTAGCCCACCCCCCCTTAAAATAATATTAAATTATAAAGGATTAAAAACATACAATAATTAAAAATATATTAAATTAGAAAAAAATTAAAACATACAATAATTAAAAAATCCAACTGCAGCTCAGAGGGAAAGGATAGCCAAGACTTGGGCCGGGATAATTATTCAGGAAAGGCCTGCCGGAAAAGATCCGTCTTGACAGCTTTTTTAAAGCTGTCTAAGGTGGTAATAAGACGGATCTCGTCCGGCAGGCCATTCCATAATCTGGGAGCAGCAGCAGAGAAGGCCCTCTGGGAGGTCACCGACAGCCTTGTTTTCATAGGCTGTAACAGATTCCTCCCAGAGGACCAAAGGGCGTGGGGAGGGCCGTAAGGAAGGAGATGGTCCCAGAGATAAGTTGGACCCAAGCCATGTAGGGCTTTAAAGGTCATAACCAACACCTTGTACTGTGCCCGGAAACTAATAGGCAGCCAGTGGAGAACCTTTAGCATAGGTGTTATATACTCTCTTCTTCTGGAAACACCAGAAATCATAGAATCATAAAATTGCAGAGTTGGAAGAGACCACAAGGGCCATCCAGTTCAACCCCCTGCCATGCAGAAAATCACAATCAAAGCATGCCTGACAGATGGCCATCCAGCCCTCTGTTTAAAGACCTCCAAGGAAGGAGACCCCACCACGCTCCGAGGAAGTGTGTTCCACTGCCAAACAGCTCTTACTGTCAAAAAGTTCCTCCTAATGTTGAGGTGGAATCTTGATGCAGAAATCATGGAACAGCAGACCCATGGATTGGAAAGTGAGTTTTATTGCATCGGTGGGCCTGACTGGAATATCTTCCAAAGAGTCAGAACCCCGAGCTGTTGTTACAGAATATTTTTATACTGTATGAAAAAAGCAATTCCCTCCCCCTTCTCTTTGGTGTCAGCAGTTTCCCTTGACACAGTTTGTTGATAGTTCAAGGCAAGATAGCTTAGGAACATTTAGGTACAGTTTGACCGTGACCGTTATTAGGGAAAGAATTTGTTTACATCAGCATATCATATGTTTATAGAACATAGGGTTGATTAGTAAAGAACATTGACTAGACCGGAGAGTTAAAGGAAAAAGACTTTGCAGACTTCCAGAGTCTCATGGGCTATCTAGTCTGACCCCGAATAGTGATTGTAAGATTACAGTACCCAGCAAATAGACATTAGAGTCTACATGGCCACTACAAACTCTATTCCTGGAGCTTGCATCCAGTGCTCTGTGTTCCAGTCTCTGGAGCAGCAGAAAACAAGCTTGCTCCATCCTCAACGTGACACCCCTTCAAATACTTAAACAGGGCTATCATATCGCTTCTTAACCATCTTTTTTTCCAGGCTAAACACACCCAGCTCCCTAAGTCTTTCCTCATAAGGCATCATTTCCAGACCTTTCACCATTTTAGTCACCCTTCTCTGCACACGATCCAATTTGTCCATATCCTTTTTGAATTGTGGTGCTCAGAACTGGACACAGTATTCTAGGTGAGGTCTGACCAAGGCAGAATAGAGCGACACTATTACTTCCCTTGATCTGGACACTATACTTATATTGATGCAGCCCAAAATCACATTGGCCTTTTTAGCTGCCGCATCACATTGTTGACTCATGTTCAACTTGTGGTCTACTAGGACTCCTAGATCCCTTTCGCACGTAGTCTCATTCAGCCAGGTCTCCCCCATCCTATATCTATGCATTTCATTTTTTCACCCTAAGTGTAGTACCTTATATTTCTCCGTATTGAATTTCATTTTGTTAGCTTTGGCCCAGCTCTCCAGTTTATCCAGATAATTTTGAATTTTGATCCTGTCGTCCAGGGTATTAGCTACTCCTCCTAATTTGGTGTCATCTGCAAATTTGGTAAGTATGCCCCTAATTCCCTCATCCAAGTCATTGATAAAGATGTTGAATAGCACTGGGCCCAGGACAGAACCCTGTGGCACCCCACTGGTCACATCTTTCCAAGACGAAGAGGAGCCATTGCTGAGCACCCTTTGGGTTTGGCCAGTCAACCAATTACAAATCCATTGAACTGTTAACTTGTCTAGCCCACATTTTACAAGCTTGTTTGCAAGAATGTCATGGGGAACCTTGTCAAAGGCCTTACTGAAATCAAGGTATGCGATATCCACAGTGTTCCCTTCATCTACCAAGCTGGTAACTTTATCAAAAAAAGAGATCAGATTAGTCTGGCATGACTTGTTTCTCTGAAACCCATGTTGACTTTTTGTGATTATGGCATTGCCTTCTAAATGTTCACAGGCTCTCTGTTTAATGATCTGCTCTAGAATCTTCCCTGGTATTGATGTCAGACTAAATGGATGATAATTGTTGGGATCTTCTTTTTTTCCCCTTTTTGAAGATGGGGACAAGGTTTGCCCTCCTCCAGTCTGCTGGGACTTCTCCTGTTCTCCAGGAGTTCTCAAAGATTATTGCCAATGGCTCTGAGATTATATTTGCCAGCTCTTTTAATACTCTTGGATGTAGTTTATCTGGTCCTGGAGATTTAAACTCATTTAGTTTTGAAGGTATTCCTGTACTACCTCTTTGCTTATTCTGTGCTGGATTTCCCCTATTGTGTCCTCTGTTCTATTATCCTCAGGTTGGTCCCCCTTTTCCTTTTCTGAAAACACTGAGGCAAAGGAGGTGTTGAGTAATTCTGCCTTTTCTCTGTCCCCTGTTAGCATTTTGCCATCTTCTCCGCGTAGTGGCCCTACCATTTCCTTCTTCCTCCTTTTGCTGCGGACATACCCAAAAAAACCCTTATTGTTGTTCTTAACCTCTCTAGCAAGCCTGAGCTCATTCTGCACTTTAGCTTTTCTGACTATACTCCTACATGTGTTCGCTATCTGTTTGAATTCTTCTTTGGTGATTTCCCCCTTTTTCCATTTCCTATACATGTTCCATTTAAAACTTAGCTCTGTTGAAATTTCTTTAGTCATCCATCCTGGTTTCTTAGACACCTCCCATTTTTCTTCCTCAATGGTACTGTTTGAAATTGTGCCTTCAGTATCTCCCTTTTGAGAAAATCCCATCCGTCTTGAGGTCTATTCTCTTTTAGTATTCTTGACTATGGGATCACGCCCAGTATTTCCCTGAGTTTATTGAAATCAGCTCTCCTAAAGTCAAGAATGCGTGTCTGACTATGCCTGGCTTCTCCTTTCCATTGTATAACAAACTCCAGGAGAACATGATCACTCTTCCCTAAGGATCCCACCACTTGCACCCCATTAACCAGGTCATCCCTGTTGGTTAGGATCAGATCTAAAATAGCTGACCCCCTTGTTGCCTCTTCCACCTTTTGGACCATGAAATTGTCTTCCAGGGAAGTAAGGAATTTGCTAGACGTTGAAGTTTTGGTTGAGTTAGATTGCCAGCAAATATCAGGATAGCTGAAGTCACCCATCACTACTACATCTCCCCTTTCTGCGTGTGTGTTCATCTGTTCTAGAAAGGCATCATCCAATTCCTCCGTCTGACTTGGGGGTCTGTAGTAGAGTCCCACAATAACATCCCTGTTGTTTCCCTCCCCTTTAATTTTTATCCAGATGCTCTCCACCTGGCTTCCAGTATTGATGTCATGGATCTCTTCACTGGTGTAAATATCTTTGACATATAATGCTGTTCCTCTTCCTTTCCTCTTTGGCCTGTTTCTCTTAAAAAGGTTATACCCCTCTATTCCTACATTCCAATCATGAGACTCATCCCACCAGGTTTCAGTAATGCCTATTATATCATATTTGTTTTGTAGTGCAAGGAGTTCAAGTTCATCTTGCTTATTTCCCATGCTCTGTGCATTAGTGTAGAGACATCTAAGACCATGTGTTCCCTTTACTTGCTGCTTGTGCAAGCTTTTTTGCCTCCCACTGTTGGATCCTTGCACTGTTTGCCTTGTTCCCTCTATGACAGTTTGACTATTTTCTCCAGACCTTTTGCCTTCCAGAATACTATCTCCCGCCCCCATATGACTCAGTTTAAAGCCCTCCTGATCAAATTCTTAAGACTGTAGGCAAAAGCGTTTCTGCCAACTGGTGTGAGATGCACCCCATCTCTTGCCAGAAGTCCCCCCTCATGGAAGCGCAGCCCATGATCCAAGAATCCAAATTTTTCTCGACGACTCCATCTACGGGTCCAGTTGTTTACGTCAGCTATTTTCCTCTCCCTTCCTGGACCATGCCCTTCAACTGGCAGAAGAGACGAGATGACAACCTGTGCATCCATTTCTTTCAGCTTCTTTCCCAGAGCCTCATAATCTCTTCTGATCTTCGGAAAGCTGTGCCTTGCAGTATCATTGGTTCCCACATGGACCAAAAGGAAGGGGTAATGATCCGTAGGCTTGACGAGTCTCGTTAGCCTCTCTGTCACATCACAGAACTTTGCCCCAGGGAGACAACACACCTCCTGAGACATCTTGTCAGGCCCACAAACCATTGCTTCTGTACCCCGCAGCAAGGAGTCCCCCACCACCACCACACGCCTCCCACGAGGCTTCACAGCTGCTGTTCCTTGCGGTGGTACTCTCAAGGTCCCCTGCTCTGCCCCTGAAGTCTGTCCATTCCTCATTGTCCTTGATTAGGGAGAGGGCTTCGAATCGATTCTGTAGCTACAAGCTGCTCGAAGTATCCCTGGATTTTCTTGTTCTGTGTATGACATTCTTCCAGCTGTCTACCTCCTGTGTCTGTGGAGTGACCCTCTCCTCCCCAGCCAGTTCCTCTTTGTTGTCTCCGTCCAAGACTGTTCTGTTCTGTCCAGGAAAACCTCTTGCTCCCGAATATCAACCTGGCTGCCATGTTCTGAACTAGTTGAAGTTTCTGAGTCAAGCACAAGGGTAGCCCCATGTAGAGCGCATTACAGAAATCCAGACGGGAGGTTACCAGTGCATGTACCACAGTTTCGAGGTCCCTGGTTTCCAGGAAAGGGCGCAGCTGGCATATCAGCCGAAGTTGATAGCAGGCACTCCTGACCGTCGCATTTACCTGATTAGACATCTGGAGCGACGGGTCCAGGAGCACCCCCAGACTGCAAACACAGTCTTTGGAGGAGAATGTAGTTCCATCCAGGATTGGAAGTTGTATTCCCAGACCTGGTTTTAGGCCCGTAACTTTTAGTACCTCCGTTTTGTCTGGATTCAGTCTCAATTTGTTTTTCCTCATCCAGTCCATTACTGCTTTATGACAATCATTGAGAGGAGAGACGCCATCTGAAGTTGATGCTGACGACCGAGACATGGAGAAGTATATCTGGGTGTCATCAGCATACTGATGACACCGCACTCCATGCCTCCGAATGATCTCTCCCAGTGGCTTTATATAGATGTTAAATAGCATCGGGGACAGGATGGCACCCTGAGGAAAGCCACAGTTAATCTCTATTCTGGTAGAGAAACTGTCCCCAGCCTCACCCTCTGGGATCTGCCCGAGAGGAAGGAATGGAACCACTGCATGGCAGTGCCTCCAATTCCTAACCCCCTCAGGCGATCCAAGAGGATGGAATGATCTATTGTATCGAAGGCCGCTGAAAGGTCCAAGAGCACCAGTAGGGTCACACTACCCCTGTCGATACCCAAGTGGAAGTCGTCAGCCAGAGCAACCATGGCAGTCTCCACTCCATATCCTGTCCTAAAGCCAGTTTGAAATGGATCTAGAGAATCGGTTTCATCCAAGACAGCTTGGAGTTGGGAAGCGACCGCCCTCTCGATCACCTTGCTTAAAAAAGGCAGCAAGGAGACTGGTCTATAGTTGTTCCTGTCCAAGGGATCCAGGGAAGGCTTTTTCAGGAGCGGCTTAACTGCCGCTTCCTTCAGACAAGGTGGAACGGACCCCTCCCTGAAGAACGCATTGATAATATCCCTAAGGAGTGCTCTCGATGCGTCGCCCCCTTGGGTGGCCAGCCAAGATGGACAGGGATAGAGGGGACAGGTCGTCTTCCTCACTCTACCAAGGAGCTTGTCCACGTCATCGGTACTCACAGATTGAAGCTGATCCAATAAAATTTCATCAACGGAGTTGCTGGACACCTCATCTATAGATTTTGTCATAACACTGGCATCTAAGTCAGCTCTTATCTGAGAGATTTTATCTGCAAAGTAGATGTTAAACGCATCACAGCAGGCCGTTGTCGGGTTGAGTAAGGGGTTCTGCGCAGGTGGAATCTGCGTCAGCTTCCCCACCACCCTAAACAGTTCTGCTGGACAGGACTCTGCAGATGCAATACGTGCAGAGGAGAAAGACTTCTGCGCTGCATGTATCGCCTCTCGATAAGAATCAAGGAAATTCCTATGACGAGTCTTGTCGGATAAGAGTCGAGTCTTACGCCAGGTGCGCTCTAGTCATTGTCCAGCCCGCTTCATCTTCCTAAGCTCCTCTGAATACCAGGGCTTATGGATAGGAGCAGGCTGGAAAGGATGTTTGGGAGTGATTGTGTCGATAGCCTTGGTGAGGTCGGTGTTCCAAATATTAACCAAAGCTTCAACAGAATCACCAGCGTTAACAATCATTAAACCCTCCAAGGCTTTCTGGAATCCAATTGGTTCCATTAACCTTCGAGGGCGGACCATTCTAATAGGTCCACCACCCCCGGTGGGGCAGACAGTGGTTCTTAGCTCCATGTTGACCAGGAAATGATCCGCCCATGACAATGCGGAGGTTTTAATAACCTCCGCCCACGGATATTCCTGTTCCATACTAAAGGCTGCATCGAGGGTATGACCTGCACAGTGAGTAGGCCGACAACCAATTGGGATAGGCCCATGTTTGTCATGGATTCCATGAACTCCCGAGCTGCACCAGTTAGATTTAGCAAGCTGGTCTCAAGTGGGATGTTGAAGTCGCCAAGAACTAAAAGTCTGGGCGACTCCAGCAAGAACTCTGAGACCAGCTGTGTTAGCTCGGTTAGGGAGTCTGTTAGACAACGAGGTGGCCGGTATACTAACAGAATCCCTAAGCTATCCCTGGACCTCAGGCTTAGGTACATACACTCGATGTGGACTGTGTTCCGGATAGGCTTCCTGGTCAAGGTTAGATTGTTTTTATGAACCAGAGCCACTCTGCCCCCCCCCCACTTTTCCTTACCTGCTCACTAATTGAGTACCCGGCCGGGAGTGCCTGCGCCCAAGTTACAGCACTGGCCTCTCCCAGCCAGGTCTCTGTAAAGCATGCCAGGTCGGCAGCCTCATCCAATAAAAGGTCATGGATAATATGCATCTTGTTTTTAACCGACCTGGCATTGCAAAGGAGCAGAGTAAGGGTCTGTGGAATGATAATCTCTATTTGTTGGCATCAGTAACTTATACTAATCAACTGATAAGATAATGTCTTGAGCACCAGAGCTAGATCAAATGGCAAGAAGGACACAAGGAGGATAGGAAATGCTGCTACTTACGTGGTTGTGGAGAAGGCTTTTAATAGCAGAGAATTCCAGCATCCACACCAAAATTCTTAAGTGTTTTGTAGGACTTTACAAAGTAGCAAGGCAGGCATAGAAAATCAAATAGTCCTCAGACCAAGGAATTATTGCCAGAGCCAGTGTTAGCTGGTACAGGGCTAGTGAAACTACAGTACTTAATGTTAATTGCCATATTGTTAACATACTTACACTTAATGGGATCTTCATGAATACAAATGTCAACAGAGTGTAAGGGTGGGGCTGGGCAGCTGAGACAAGCTGTGAGACAGAGTGAGGGCTACATCTCTCAGAATGTCAAGTGCAGATAGAAGAACATTTCTATCTGGTTTACCAAACTGATTAGGCTGAATAAGGTCCCATGCTGCTGGATGGCACTAAGTAATATACGAGTATCATGCAAAATGTCTGCAGATGGGCTCTAAGCTGGGTCTCCATTCATATGGTAGGAAAGTTCCAACACTTGCAGGCATTGTTTATTTATTTATGTTTGCTTTTGTCCAATGCTCTCCACTATACCTGAAAACAAGCTGGACTCTGATTTGCAAGCTATTGTTTTAACTACTCATAGTATGCTGTTACTTCATTACAGAGATCAACTGAGGCTGGTTGGAACATAGAGGTGGAAAGGGGGACTAAGCAGCCTTTGTAGCAGTGGGAAACCCATGTGGTCATAACAGCAGGGGTGAAGCAGGAGAGTTCAGTGTTTAGAGGCAAAAGGGTTCTTTAAAATAAGGAATGCCTAGCAGTTAAAAAGTGATGCTGCCAGGAAGAAAAAAAAAGATACTGAACCCTTGCTAGATCTGCTGATGTACTGTGACCTTTGGTTAGGCATAACAAAGTACATACTGTTTGCTCCCTTGATAAGGGCTGGGAGGGACTTAGGTGGGCTCTGTAAGCAGGGACTTGGAGAATCTCTTCAAAAGCCAGTGAGACTTAAAAGGCAGTTGCTCCTAAGTTCAACTTGACTAATCAACCACCCTGTAAAAATGTTCCGGCTTTTCAGCCACACCAAGTGTTACTTCCAGGTGAAACGGACATTTCAGAGGCCACTGTGGCCAGCACAATTTCCAGCAGTGGTACAACAAAACAGGTAAGGGCCAACACTGGCCAACTTCCACAACTTCATTCTCTGAACTGGGCTTTTATTGTTAGCTAAATTTGTAGATGTAACCTCCTGCTTAGAAAACCTGACAACAGAATAGTGTTATAATTACAGTGGATGCTGGAGGTGAATATAGAGCAACATGTATAATTTTCCCTAGAGTCATCAACTGTGAGACTGGAAATAGAAAATGTGTCCTTTTAAAAAACATCTTTAACAATCACACACATTCTTTTTGCCTTTCCTTGTATGACATACCTGCCAATTCCATTACAATCTTTGTTAATTTCTTTAGCATTCTCACCAATCTGTTAGAGAGATTAGTACATTTTTTGCCTGCAGTGATAAAATCAATAGTTCAAGGGATACCTAAGAGATCTGGGCCATGTCAATGCAAATGTGGGGCAAAGCTTTTCTTTTCAGCCACATGTTTTAGGCTATGTACAACATGAATGTGGACTCCTATACCAATTTAAGTCCAAACAAAGAACAATTTGTTCCAAGGGCAGACACAAGCACACAGATGATGGCACTTAGGTCCAGTGTCTTAGCATGCATGAAAACATCACATGAGATGGTCTGCACACTTTTCTACTTCCTATTGTTTTACTAGCCAGGGGGAACTGCATCCAAATTTTAGTCTGTTGCAACCAATACTACAAAGGATCCTATAGCATGGATTTTTGTGGACTATGGCTCACTTTATCCAATGCATAGGGAATTCTCTGTAATTTTAAGCATACATAGAAAACACAACGTTGGAGTAGAGTTGAAAGTAAAGTATTGGTAATGATAATTACATTATAAACTTTGGCCATTCACAAATCTCTTGCTAATAACAAAAACAGCTGGCACTAATCAAGCCAGACAGCACATATAATCTAAGAAGAAACTTTCATTCCATTAAAGTCTCTGGCAATCAATTAGAACTTTCTGGTGGTGGGATTGTGTGCTCCTGTGAGGCAAAAAGCTATGCTGAAGGCAACAGTGATGCTGGTAGGGTCTCCCATGTCAGACAGACTTTTGCTGAGGAGCCAGACTAAATGTGCCAAACAGCTACTGGGCAGCAGCAGTAATGGAGGATGACACTGGGGGGAGATCTCTCAGGGACAACAGCAGTGGCACCATAGCTAACATTTGTTAGTACTGCCCAGAGGGAGTCAGTAAATCCCCTTTTGAAGATCTTTTACCAAGAAAACCTTATGACACGACAATCCAAAATGAAACAAGAGATAGTGCCAGAAGATGAGCCTCCCCGGTCAGATGGCACTCAACAAGCTACTGGGGTAGAGCAGAGGACAACTACAAACAGAACTGAAGCAGCCAGACTCAAGCTGAAAGGACGTTCAGCTTTTGACATGTTCAGGGGCAAAAGAAAAATCTGAAGCTGCACAACACATATTATAGGAACATAGAATGTGAGAAGTGTAAATCAGGAGAAACTAGACACAGTAAAACAAGAAAATGGAATGTATAAATACTGCAATATTTGGGGCAAGCTAAAGTGGACAGGAATGGGACATTTTTAAAAAACATTTTTATTAAGAGAGATTTCTATCATATAAAACAACATACAATAGGAATCTAGAAAACAAAAGAAACATACAACAACACAAAATTACCAAAGAATTACTAATAGATGCACACTAACAAAAGTAAAGGGGAAAGAATAAAATACTAACTTCCAACTTTCCTACTGATGATTATAAGTGATACAATGTTTTACTTTCTCTGTCTGAAAACATGTTATATTACACTTCTACAACTTATTGAATCCTACAAATCTTCAAATCCCTACTATTAGGAATGGGAATTTTTGCGTTACAGTGTTTTACTCAGGAAATGAAAATCTAAGAAGAAATGGGGTGGCATTTGTAATCAGGAGAGATGTAGCAAAAGCAGTCAAAGGATATAATATAAATTGAATCATGTCAATAAAACTTCAGGAAAAACCCATGAATATAGCCATAATCCAAGTTTATGCTCCAGCTATAGAGGAAGAAAAAGAAGAAATTGAAAGATTTTTGCTGGAGTCCAGGAGGAAATTGATCATACACCAAAACAGGAGTTCTTGTTAATCATAGGCTATTTGAATGCAAAACTAGGAAGCAGAGTAGAATCAAAGATTGTAGGAAAATTTGTCCTAGGATCAAGAAATGAAGCAAGAGACCAACTGACTGAATTGCAAACACATTTTTAAGCAACCCAAGAATCGACTGTATACATGGACATCACCAGATGGCCAATATAGAAATCAAATAGACTAAATAATTGGGAACAGCTCCATTCTTTCTGCAGAGAGAGAGAGATGGATTAGCTACATTCTCTCTGCAAAACAAGACCAGGAGCAGATTGTGGCACACAGACCATGAACTACTAATATAAAAAATTAGAGTAAAGCTAAAGACGAACGCTAAACCAACCATCATGCCTAAATACAGCCTGAAGAACATCCCTGTAGAATTTAAAGTTAATGTGAAAACTAGATTTGCACTATTAAGCCTACTCAAACGAGACCCAGGAGAACTCTGGATTGAAGCCATGGGCATTGTCAGGGAGGAATGCAAAATGGCACTGTCAGTAGCCAAAAAGAAAGAGAATGCTCAATGGATGACAGATGAGACTCTTAAAGCAGTTAAGAACAGACAAGAAGCAAAAGTAAACTGTGACAGAAATAAGAGTCAGAACCCTGTATACAACGGTTCAGTGACCTGTTTGCAGGGCCAAGGTGATCTACTATAATAACCAATACAGAGAAATAGAAGGTGACAACAAAAAAGAAAGAATAAGAGACCTCTTCTACAAGAACCGACCAGCAGGGAAAAACATTACATGACCAAGTAGAAATAAAAAGACAATGGAAACAATACATGGAAGAACTACATAAAAGAGATGAAAGGGTGACGGATTCATTTGAGGACGGTCTTATCCTTCAGCACTTGGTTGAAAAATATGCATCCCCATTTGGGGGTGCTCTTTATACGGCTTTTATTGATTTCAGGCTGGTGTTTGATCTAATTCCTAGAGACAGGTTATGGAAGAAATGTGAAGATACCACCATTGATAAAAGGCTGCTAATGCTTATGCATGGCCTATATGAAAATACTTACCTTCAGGTAAGATGCAACTATCTGGGGCACCTCTCTAACTTAGTCCTTAGATTTAAAGGCGTTAAGCAGAGCTGCATTTTAGCACCCACCTTATTTAATTATTACACAAATTCATTGATTAAAAGCCTAATGGGTACCAGTTTTCACCTCCCCCCCCCCAAATTGGCTAACTAACCCTTATCAATCCTTCTATATGTAGATGAGGCAGTGCTTTTATCGTTTTCGACAATAGGGAGACTCCTGAAAGAGCGTGCCAATTATTGTAATAATGAATTTCTAGCCATAAATTACAAGAAAACAAAGGTGATGGTATTTACCAAAAAGAAGACCATCTATACATGACAAATAAGTGGGACTCCTATTGAACCAGTTACAAATTATAAGTACCTTGATGTAGTCTTTCAATCTTCTGGGTCATTGAAAATCTGGAAGAAAATGGCAGCAGAGAATGCACACAGGAGTACCGTATATTCCGGCGTATAAGATGACTTTTTAACCTTCTCAAAATCTTTTCAAAATTAGAGAGTCGTCTTATACGCCTGAATAAGGCTCCCCATCGTGACTTCGGAAGGATGGGTGGCTGGCTGGATAGGGGGAGGCTTGCCAGCACCCGCCCTTTCCGAAATCACGATGGGGAGCCCTATAAGAAGACACCCTGCCCAGCCAGCCAACCCTCCGTACCCCCCCGAAGCCGTGATCAGGACCCCGATCGCGGCTTCAGGAAGGGCAGGTGATGGCTGGAAAGCCCCCCCCCATCCAGCCACCCTTTCACCCTCCAGCCACCCTTCCAGCATCTCTGAAGCCTGGAAAGCCCCCCTCCAGCTCCCCTTCGACCCTCCCTGAAACCTGGAAAGCCCCCCCAGCCAGCCACTACCCGCCCTCCCTGAAGCTGCGATTGGGCTCCTGATAGCAGCTTCGGGGAGGGTAGATGGTGGCTGGAAAGCCCCCCCAGCTAGTCACCCTTACATTCACCCCTCTCCTCCACCTTCGGTTCCTCCCCAAAGGGGGCGAAGGCGGAGGAGAGGGGCAGATGTACCCGCTTTGCCTCACCCCCTGCCTGGTCTCCTGCATCTTCACTCCCTTTGCAAAGGGAGCGAAAACACAAAGGGAGATGGGCAGCATGTGAGGCAAACTGCTACATTTGCCCCTCTCCTCCGCCTTCCATTCCTTTGGGAAGGGTGGATGGGTGGTGGCTGGAGGGGGGAGTTTGGGATATACTCGCCGTATAATATAAGAGAAGGGGGGTAGCCTTATACGGCGAGTATATCCCAAACTATATTTTAACTTAAAAATTGGGGGGGTGTCTTATATGCCCAGTCGTTTTATACGCCGGAATATACGGTATGTTAGCTCTGCTCAGTTTCCTTTATACTAAAGGTAGGTAAGTATTCCTTCTGTCATTGAAGTGTTTACAGTTAAGGTTTTATCACAAATTCATTTGAAGTATTGCAAACTAAATTTCTTAGAAGCATATTGGCCATTCCTTGCTATGCTCCTAATGCAGTTTTGCACCTCAAGGCTGGCTTGATCTTTATTGAGGCCTGCACCTGGATCCTTAAGATCAACCACTGGTTAAAACTTACTTTTTGCCCAACCAGGCTGGCTTCTTTAACATTAATTGAGGGCTTCCAATCTGTGTGGAAACAGGTGTTATACAAGAAACTCTTTAACAGATGGGTTTACATCTAATGACTTGATAGCACTTGGCTTCAGTGACGCCAAATCTGCCATTAAACAATGTATAAGAGATACAGAGCTACAAAATCACCTGAGCTTAGTTGCCAAATATCCTATCTTAGTAATTATTAGAAAACCTTTTGCCCGTCCCAATTATCTTATAAATCTAACAATAACTAAGTACAGGAAAGCTTTCACTTTGGCACGATTCAATGCTTTACCCTCTGCTGTATTGGATGGGAAGTGTAAGAGAATTCTGTATCAAGAGCGTATTTTGCCCTTGTGCTAATGAGGTAGTAGAAATCCAACCAATGTTTTTCTATACTGCCCTTTTTACCATGGGATGTGTCTTGCTTTTTTAAAAAAATCTGTTTATTAAGACAAACAATTAACCCAAAACAAAAGAAAAGAACTAAAAATCAACTACTAACATTAAATGACAATAATAAAAAGCCCCAACAGAATGTAGATTTTCCTTGGGTATTTCCCAGGCTGTGAGGCCGTGTTCTGGAAGAGTTTATTTCTGACATTTCGCCTGCATCTTAACATTACTATACAATAACAATTAAGCAAAGAACAAAATAAAAAAAATATAAGAAACAGTCCTGCATCTAACATTCTAATTTCATACACCCAATTTAAAACACATATAGATTAAATCAGCTTCCTAATTACTGCCTGAAATGTATAGTTGTCAATTTAATTTCCCTTTCGTCTGTTACTAATTTTCATGTGTCTCTACTGTATCAAAATCGATATTATATTATTTTCCAACTTTTTATCTATCTGTATTTTTCTGCTCAATTCCAGAGGTTTCCATTTGTTCTTAGATAGTTTTTAAGTATTCTAATAAGACTTCCCAGTCTCTTTTAAATTTGTTTGGTTTCTAATCAAACATGTAAGTTTATATATCTCCATGTAATAATAATAATAATAATAATAATAATAGTAGTAATAATAAAATTTATTTATATCCCGCCCCTCTACGAAACGCAATCGGGGCAGCTTACAACATTTAAAATATACATCCAAACCCTCAATCCCACCCCCCTTAAAATACAATTAAATAATTTAGGAATTAAAACATATTTTAAATAAATAAATAAAAATAAAGAATAAAAATGAGCAATGGAGACAATGGATGTGGCGAGATCGGGACAAGATAGATTTCCTTTTTTGATGGCCAGGTATCTATTCAGGAAAGGCCTGCAGGAAGAGCTTTTGTAAAAGCTATTTAGGGTGGTGATATGATGGATCTCATCCAGCAGGCCATTCTATAATCTGGGAGCGATAGCTGAAAAGGCCCTCCGGGAGGTCGAAAAAAGCCTAGTTTTTAAAGGTTGTAACAAATTCCTCCCAGAGCACGGGGAGGATTATATAGAAGGAGGCCGTCCTGAAAATAGGTTGGACCCAAGCCATTTAGGGCTTTAAAGGTGATAACCAACACCTTGTACAGGGCCCAGAAACTAATGGGCAGCCAGTGGAGTGATCTTAAGATGGGTGTTATATGGTCTCTTCTGGATGTATCCGAGACCAGTCTGGCTGCCATATTCTGTACTAGTTGAAGTTTCCGGACCAAGCACGAGGGTAGACCCATGTAGAGTGCATTACAGAAATCAAGACAAGAGGTTACCAGACCATGTACCCCTGTCTCAAGATCTCCAACTTCCAGGAAAGGGCGCAGCTGGCGTATCAGCCAAAGCTGATAACAGACACTCCTGACTGTCACATTTACCTGATTCGTCATCTGGAGCTATGGGTCCAGGAGCAGCCCCAGACTGCGAACATAGTCCTTGGAGGAAAGTGTGACCCCATCCAGGACTGGAGATTGTATCCCATTGCTTGGGTTCAGGGCTGCTACCATGAGTACCTCCATTTTATCTTGGTTCAGCCTCAATCTGTTTTCCCTCATCCGGTCCATTACTGCCTTAAGACAATCATTAAGAGAAGAGATACCATCTGAAGTCAGAGCTGAAGACCGAGGCATGGGTGTCATATATCTGGGTGTCATCAGCGTACTGATAATACCCCACCCCATGCCTCCAGATGATCTCTCCCAGCGGCTTCATGTATATATTGAATAGCATCGGGGACAGGCTGGCGCCTTGTGGGACGCCACAATTAAGCTCGTTCCTCACAGAGCAACTGTCCCCGAGCATCACCCTCTGGAATCTGCCCGAGAGGAAGGAACGGAACCACTTCAGCGCAGTGCCTCCAATTCCTAGCCTTCTCAGGCGATCCAAGAGAATGTCACGATCTATTGTGTCAAAAGCCACTGAGAGATCCAGTAGCACCAACAGGGTCACACTACCCTGTCAATGCTTAGGCGAAGGTCATCAGCCAAGGCAACCATGGCAGTCTCAACCGAATCCCGTCCTAAAGCCAGTTTGAAATGGATCTGGATAATCAGTTTCTTTCAAGACAGCTTGGAGTTGGAGAGCAACCGCCCTCTCGATCACCTTGCTCAAAAAAGGTAGTAAGGAAACTGGCCTATAGTTCTTCATATCCAAAGGGTCAAGGGGAGGTCTTTTTAGGAGTGGTCTAACCACCGCTTCCTTCAAGCAAGATGGAACGTGACCTTACCTAAGGGATGCATTGATGATGTCCCTGAGGAACTTCCTCAAGGCATCACCCCCCCTGGACGGCCAGCCACAAAGGGCAAGGGTCAAGAGGTCAGGTAGTCATATGTATTCATAGGGTTTCATAATCCAATCTGTCACTTCCAGTATTTTCTCCTCTTTCTGCATTTTAGCATAGGTAATTCTTGCCGTTATTATCACATAAAATAGCAGTTTTCCCCATTTTTTTCTGGTGGAGTTACATCTACCAGTCCTAACAAATACATTTTAGGATCTTACTTGAATTTACATTTTAAAATATATAAGATAGTCTTGTGGATTTGTATCCAATATTGCACTGCTTTAGTGCAGGACCGCCACATGTGGAACTGCGTGGCTATGGCATTTTTATAAATCTTTGCAATTTTGTAAGGTGCCACGTACCACCTGTATTGCATTTTATAAATGTTTTCTTTCAGGTCATAGCTCAGGGTATATTTTAATCTTTTCTTCCAGGTTAGTTCCTACTCATCCAATGTTATAGTGATGCCCACTTATTCATGCAGTGCTTGACAACCTCTTGTTCCATATTATGCTTCAATAGAAATGTATATAATTTGGAGATTAATTTATTATTCTCTTTCCTTATCCAAGTGTCCAAATTCCAAGTCTTTAAAGTCAATTTTAAGTAGTTTTTCATCAATCTAAAGTCTATGTAAAAACCAACTGCAATGAAATCCTTCCACTTTCAATTCTTCTAGAGACTTCATCTTATATTGTCCATTCTCAATCTTTAATGATTCTTCATATGTAAGCCATCTGTCTTTAGATATTTCTTCTATCAAGTGAATAGCTTCATGTATAGAATTTTATTGGTTACGATTGATTTGTATTTCTCCCAAACCCTTAGAAGAGACTTCTTTATAAAGTGGTTATTAAAGTCCTTATTTATTTTCAATTTGTCATAGTATAGATATGCATTGGAAGCCAAATCTGTTGTCTATTCATTCTAATTGTAGAGTTTTTCTGTCTTCTAATCTTATCCATTCTTTTATCCTATCTAGGCAACAAATATGGAAATAAATCATCAAATTTGGCATTCCCAAAGCACCCCTATATCATTAATCTTTTAGTAGTTTCATCTTAATTCTAGGCTTTTTACCAGCCCAAAAAAATTGGCCAGGTCTTTCTGCCAGGATTTGAATCATTGGTCGTTAATTATAATGGGGATGGTCTAGAACAGGAAAAGTAATTTTGGTAAAATATTCATTTTTATTGTAGAAATTCTGCCCATTAGTGACAAATTCAGTTTTGACCATTTATGTAAATCTACTTTTACTTCTTTCCAAGTTTTCTCATAGTTATTCTAAAAAAGGTTAGAATTTTTTATTGTAATTATTATTCCTATGTACAGTTGTCCCTCCATATTCATGGATTTGGTATCCACGGATTTAAGTACAGTTGTCCCTTCACATTCGCTGGGGTTTGGTTTCAGGACCCCCCACAAATACCCAAATCCATGAATACTCAAGTCCCATTATATGCAATGGCATAGCAAAATGGTGTCCCCTATATAAGATGGCAAGGTTTGCTTTTTGGATTATTTATTTTTTTTAAGAATATTTTAAAGCCGTGAATACTTAAATTCGTGAATGCCAAATCCGTGAATATGGAGGGATAACTGTACTCATGACTTGAAAATATTCTTTAAAAAAATAATAATCCAAAAGCAAACCTCGATTTTGCCATCTTATATAAGGGACACCATTTTGCTATGCCATTGCATATAATGGGACTTGAATATTCATGGATTTTGGTATCCACGGGGGGTCCTGCAACCAAACCCCAGCGAATATGAAGGGACAACTGTATTTAACCTTTTCTTCCAGTCTGAAATTGCTTTAATTATACCTATTACCCAAAATATTCCTGGCAGGATGAAAGCATTTTATCTTTCTTTTCTGCTTGCTGACCAGCATTTACAAATTACAAATAAGATCATTAGATTTTGTGCATCTGCCATTGTGACTCGAAGGCAAATGACAAACTAACAGTAAAGAATGGCAATAAATAACCAGGTAGCCAAGGGAGTTAGAAAGGAGTGAGGATTACATATGGATTTGGATAATGCACTCTGATTTATGTGCGGGATTATTCACCACAAGTTTTAGTACTATTAGTACCAAAAGGGAATTTTAAGTATTTATTGTACTCTATGTCACTTTGCCTTATGTATCCCATATATTTTATGTATCTTATAGTAAAAACTGCTTCCCACCCTTGCTTTTTTTGTTGTTGTTATGTTGGTCTATAACTGTAATAAAGTATTGACTGATTTGAGGAAGAACCATATGAAGATGAACCTCCAATTTTAGAAAGTGAAGTGGAAGCTGCACTCAGAGCTCTTAGGATAAATAAATCACCAGGAACAAATGGCATACCAATAGAGCTGCTTCAAGCTACAGAGACAGAATCTACTCTAGTTGTAACTAAAATCTGTCAACAAAAACAAAACAATGGCCCACAGATTGGAAATGCTCAATATATATTCCAATCCCCAAGAAAGGGACTCCAGGGATTGCAGGAACCACAGGAACACTGCATTTAATTTCCCATGCAAGCAAAGCCATGCTCAAAATTCTACAACAAAGACTTTTACCATATATGGAGCAAGAAATGCCAGATATCCAATCTGGGTTCAGGAAAGGAAGAGGCACCAGGGGCCATATTGCAAACATAGAATCATAGAATCATAGAATTGCAGAGTTGGAAGAGACCACGAGGGCCATCCAGTCCAACCCCCCTGCCACGCAGGAAATCACATACGTCGGATAACGGAGAATTAGCCCGTGCTTTATAGATTATAGCAAAGCCTTTGGTTATATAGATCATGAAAAACTATGGATTGCTTTTAAAGAAATGGATATGCCACAACATTTGATTGTCCTGATGTTTAACCTGTACACAGGACAATTGGCTACTGTTAGAGCAGAATTAGGAGAAACAGAATAGTTTCCAATTGTCAAGGGGATCAGGCAAGGCTGCATTTTATCACCCTATCTGTTTAACTTGAACAGTGGGCCTATGGTATCCACTGGGATTTGGTTCCAGGATGCCCTGTGAATATCAAAATCTGTGGATGCTCAATTCCCATTATATACAATGGCATAGTAAAATGGTGTCCCTTGTATAAAATGGCAAAATGAAGGTTTGCTTTTCTGAATTTTAAAAAAATATTTTCAAGCCGTGGATAGTTGAATCTGTGAGTACAGAGGGGCGAATGTATGCTGAACATATCGTACATAAAGCAGGATTAGACTCAGAGGAAGGAGGCATGAACATTGGAGCAAGAAACACCATCTATTTAAGATATGCAGATGAAACCATATTACTAGCAGAAATTAGCAAAGAGTTGGAACAATTACTGAAGAACATCAAGAAAGAAAGTACAAAGCAGGTTTACAGTTGGACACTAGGGGGTTGTTTAGATAACAACAAAAAATCCACAAAGAATGCGGGCAGAATACCTTTTGTGCTCCTGCTGGGACTCGCCATATTGAGAAAGAGGGGGCTGAAAACTCCAAATAGTTTGCAATAACAGCATTCACTGTTTCTCATTATCTTTTTTAATAATTATGCAAAAATGCACATAACTGCACATCTGAACAACCAGTTCAAATAGGGGCACATCAAAGAAGTCAAACGTCTGACTTTGGCAGGGGCGGGCTTACAAGGGACAAAGTGGCCGGAGCTACCATTGTTTTTTTTTCCCCCAGGTGAATGATTGTGTGCAGGATAGTTCAAGCAGCAGAGCCAAAACAACAACAACAACAACAACAACCTTATTTTAAGGGGGAAATCGCTCTTCCACATCTGTTAGTTAGAAGAGAGCATAGGGACCACCTTGTCCAACCCCCTGCCATGCAGGAATACACAAAGTATTCCTGACAAGGATGAAAAAAGGGGAGGAATGGAGGGAGGTTTTTGGCAGGCAATTCACTCGTGGCCACCATCTTTTCTCGGGGGCATGCTCTGTGTGAACTGCAAACTCGGGTAATTTTCCATCCCATCTTGTGAATGAGTCATGGGCACAAATGAACACTGCAGCAATAGGGAAGTAAGGTGCTATTTTCACTATTAATTCTCCCATCTAGCTGAGCCATAAGAAAACAAAAATAATGATCACAGTAATTTTACATAACTTTAAAGTAGACAATGAAAACATTGAAAAAATTCCAGATTTTCCATACCTTGGCTCATTAATCAGAATGGAGATTGCAATCAAGAAATCAGAAGAAGACTACTGCCATATCCCCCCCCCCTCTCTCTCTGGCTTTTCTTCGCAAACAAAGATTCAGGAAGGACTCATCCCACACTTTCTGCAAGTGCGTTGATGACTGAAAAGGCCAATGCGAGATAAACAAGTCCAGTTGCAGAAAGCATAGCAGAGGGTCTCCTTGGGTGATGTTTCCAGGTTGTAATTTTTTCTGCGTTGTTGTTTCTCTTCAAGACTTGTTCGGCGTGAGTTCTCAAATAAAGCTGTAGCATTGTGGATAGTGCGTCTCCATGCCTTCCGATGTGAAGCCAGGGTGGACCATTTCAGGGAATCCTTGTATCGCTTTTTTGGAGCGCCCCTCTTATGCTGACCCGTGGCGAGTTCACTGTAGAGTACTATTTTTGGGAGGCGTTGATCTTCCATCATAAATTATCCAGTTTGAAACCAGATTATTTGCCATGTCTCCTTCCAATGGAATCCTGGGATTTATAGTTTTACAAGGACTTTAGCCTTTTCTGCCAAAGGGTACTGCTGCCTCACCATAGAATCATAGAGTTAGAAGAGAGCATAGGGACCATCTTGTCCAACCCCCTGCCATGCAGGAATACACAAAGTATTCCTGACAAATCCCAAGATTTTATAGGAAGGACTCATGACAAATAATCCAGTTTCAAACAGGATAATTTGTGTAGTGTGGATTTGGCCTCAGACTTGGAGAGGCAGCTATGAAAGAACTAGGCAAGATTCTGAAACATTGAATGCTAAGGTTAGGATTGTCCATGCCATCGTATTTCCCATTTCTATGTATTATTGTGAAAGCTGACTAGTGAAGAAAGCTGATTTGGGGGAGGGGGATCAATAAAAGTACAAATAAATGGGTCCTAGAGCAAATCAAGCCTGAACTCTCCCTAGAAGCCAAGATGACTAAACTGAGGCTGTTGTACTTTGGACATATCATGAGATGACATGACTCACTAGAAAAGACAATACTGCTGGTAAGGTAGAAGACAGTAGGAAGAGAGGAAGACCACATTTCAGATGGATAGACTCAATCAGTCAGCACAACCTGAGCAGGGCTGTTGATGACGGGGTAACTTGGAGGTCTCCCATTCATAGGGTCACCATAAATCAAGGTTGACTTGATGGCAGTTAAAAACAATTGTAACTCAGTCTCTTTTCTCTAATACCCCTTGAGGATTCTTCTTTGTCCCACAGTGGATTTTACAGATGGGGCTCTTTCTATGTGACCAAAGGAGAAATATTTATCCCTAGTTGCATTTCCAATGTTCCATGTGCCTCAAGGAGTCAATTCTAATGTAGTGTTTTCTGCCCCAGAGGAAAGCAATGTTAAGCCCAAGTGCCAACTACATGTGCCCTTTGCAAGTAGTTGGAGGCCAACATCTTGCCACTCCTGTTGACCAACAGCATTTTTTTTCTCACATATTTTTGCACAAGCATTCCTTTATGAAAGGAAAAACATACCTCCAAATTGGCTTTGGAAGAGGCTCTCACTCAGGGGTGGGCAAGAGATTCCACCTAAACATTAGGAAGAACTTCCTGACAGTAAGAGCTGTTCGGAAGTGGAATACACTGCCTCGGAGTGTGGTGGAGTCTCCTTCTTTGGAGGTTTTTAAACAGAGGCTGGATGGCCATCTGTCGGGAATGATTTGATAATGTATTCCTGCATGGCAGGGGGTTGGGCTGGATGGACCTTGAGGTCTCTTCCAACTCTATGGTTCTATGAACTTTGGTGAGTCTAGATGCCAGTTTTCTATGACATGAGGTATTTGGGAACTGCAAAAAAAAAAAAAAAAGAGGCAGATATAGGAGATATGAAATAAATCAGGAAATGGCCAGAAATCTACTTCTGGTTTTGAACAGTGGGTAATTTTCACTGTTAAATAGGCCATGGGGCCTAAATTAATGGTGAATCACAGCTCCTAGAGGCTTCTAGGTGGGGAACTTCATTCCTTTTTCTGCTAGAACAGTGTGTATGTGTGGGGGGGAGAGATGGTCAGGGCTTCATGCAGCTCCAGGCCTCATCTTTGCTCCAAATAATGCTCCAAGTGAGATGGAGAAATATTCACAATGTAGATATCAGAGAAACTCAATTATATATTTATTTTAATAGTTATATGCCACTTTATATTATTTATAATAGAAGTTGAGTATTCATAGAATTGTAGAGTTGGAAGAGACCACGAGGGCCATCCAGTCCAACCCCCTGCCATGCAGGAAATCACGATCAAAGCAATCCCTGACAGATGGCAATCCAGCCTCTGTTTAAAGATCTCCAAGGAAGGAGACCCCACCACGCTCCGAGGGAGTGCGTTCCACTGCCGAACAGCTCTGACTGTCAAAAAGTTCCTCCTAATGTTGAGGTGGAATCTCTGTTCCTGGAGCTTGCATCCATTGCTCCGTGTTCCAGTCTCTGGAGCAGCAGAAAACAAGCTTGCTCCATCCTCAATGTGACACCCCTTCAAATACTTAAACAGGGCTATCATATCGCCCCTTAACTGTCTTTTTTCCAGGCTAAACATACCCAGCTCCCTAAGTCTTTCCTCATAAGGTATGGTTTCCAGACTTTTCACCATTTTAGTCGCCCTCCTCTGGACACACTCCAATTTGTCAATATCCTTTTTGAATTGTGGTGCCCAGACCTGGACACAGTATTCTAAGTGAAGCCTGACCAAGGCAGAATAGAGCGGCACTATTACTTCCCTTGATCTAGACACTAGACTTCTATTGATGCAGCCCAAAATCGCATTGGCCTTTTTAGCTGCCGCATCACACTGTTGACTCATGTTCAACTTGTGGTCTAATAGGACTCCTTGTTCCCTTTCACACATAGTCTCATTCAGCCAGGTCATTTTGAATTCCTTACAAAAATGTTTGTTGAAATATATAAAACCCAGTAAAACCTGTCCAAATCACTCAAATCAGTTTCATTTAATAAACCCAAGGATAGCATAAAAGTATTTAGCATAAAAAGAAGGAGACAGAGGTCTTTTTAAAGGGGCAATAAAATACATCTGAGAACCAGTGTGGTGTAGTGGTTTGAGTGCTAGACTATGACTCTGAAGATCAGCGTTCAAATCCCTGCTCAGCCATGGAATCCCACTCTCCCACTTGGCAAGTCACACTCTCTCAGCTTCAGAGAGAGGCAAAGTCCCTTCTTAACAAATCTTGCCAGGAAAACCCTGTGATTGATTCACCTTAGGATTGTCATAAAGTCAGAAACAACTTGAAGACACACAACAACAGAAGATACATCTAATTTGGGAAAAGAAAATACATTGCCCTTTGGACATGATCCCTAGCCCTATCTAGCAATTTTGGCCATGTGTTCACTTATTCAAAGACCTTTGTATTAAACATTAACCTCCTGATAACAGCCTATGAATCAGGGTGAGATTTATATAAAGGAAGACCTTGATTTTTAGAGTTAGGGAATAGGATGGAAAATTCTCAGCAATTCCCAAATAAATTATCGTCAATTCCCAATTCCCAAAGGGTTTAGTTAAATTTTGAAGTTTAAAAGATATGTTTTTACTAACCCCTGGAAAGACAGCTGGATGTATGCATAAGGGTTTCTCTTAGAAGAAAATTCCTAATTAGCACAGCACCACAGAAAAGGTAAACATCCTCTTGGCAGAGAGTAACCCAAGCAGTACATACAATATTATTTAGAGCAGGGTCCCTTCAGGAGACAGCCTAAATACCCTAAAGGAACCAGATCTGATCTTGGAAGCTAAGTAGGGTCAGCCCTGGTTAGTACTTGGGTGGGAGACTGCCAGCGAATACCAGGTACTATAGACTATATTTTGGAGGAAGGAACTGGCAAAACCACCTCTGAATATTCCTCACCTGAAAAAAAAATCCTATGAAATTTATGAAGTTGCCAGAAGTTGACAGACAACTTGTAGTTTTAGCCGCCTCTGCCAAAGAGTACTGGTGCCTCACCAAACTACAAATCCCAGGACTCAATAGGAAGGAGCCATGGCAAATAATCCAGTTTCAAACTACATTATTTGTGTGGTGTGGATTTGGCACTGAAGGCACGCACACACAGGCACACACACTTCAGAAGATGTCAAGAAGCAGTTACAAATAAATGTAATATGTTAGGGTGGAGGCTGTGGGGTTTGTGGGAGGTTGTAACAAGGACATAACAATGTCACTTTTAGAAAAGAACATATTAGAGGAATGTTATTTTTGGTGTAATGCATAATTCTTTATTGTTAATTTGCAGAAATTATGATTAAAGGACATTTTAAGAAGCATTTGAATAGAATCTCATGTTATGTCATACTCTTATTGGTTATAAGGCTTTCTTTTTAAGTGATGAAAACCTAATACAAATGAACAAGCAATGTAACAAGTATTTTTTTTAATTCTGTAAACTGGTAATTTATATTTATTTATTTATTTATTTAGGTATTTATACTCGTTCTTCAGCCACAAAGGCTGTCAGAGCAGCTTACAAATTGTTTAAGCAATAGCAATTTACACATCTATACTGCATTAAGCAGTTTCCAATGTGTGTTAGCTAATTGCCCCCACAAGCCGGGTACTCATTTTACCAACCTATGAAAGGATGGAAGGCTCAGTGAACCTTGGAGCCCTTGGGATCGAACGTGCAATGTGGTGGTTTGCAGTACTGTCATTTAACCACCAGGCTCCCAGGCTCCCTTAATGGCAATAAATTACTTTTTGAATCATAGAATCATAAAATTGTAGAGTTGGAAGAGACTACGAGGGCCATCCAGTCCAACCCCCTGCCACGCAGGAAATCTTGATCAAAGCATCCCCGAACACAGTATTCTAGGTGAGGTCTAACCAAGGCAGAACAGAGTGGCGCTATTACTTCCCTTGATCTAGACCCTATACCTCTATTGATATAGTCCAAAATCGCATTAGCCTTTTTAGCTGCCACATCACACTGTTGACTCATGTTCAACTTGTGGTCTACTAGGACTCCTAGATCCCTTTCGCACGTAGTCTCATTCAGCCAGGTCTCTCCCATCCTATATCTATGCATTTCATTTTTCCGCCCTAAGTGCAGTACTTTACATTTCTCCGTATTGAATTTCATTTTGTTAGCTTTGGCCCTGCCAAATTCATAAGCCACTTTCCAAAGGGGATCATATAAAAGAATATGTTCCCAGATATAATCAGGACCCAAGATTTAAGTCAGGATTTAAAAAGTAAGATTAGCACTGCAATTTGGGCCGGGAAATGAACTGAAATTACTGTAAATGTCAGAAAACCGCTGATACAAGAGAATATTGGCCCACACCTATTAATGCGAGGCATGCAAATGTAATGTAATTCTACATTAGCAGAGGATATCTGGCAAAATTGTCTTAGTGAATGCTTTCCCCAACACAGACACACAGACACATACTTTTTGATGTCTGAAAAGAGGAAAATGCAAGTGCTGTGTACAGGTACCGTAGTTACATTACTGAGGCACTTAGGATCCTTTGCCACTGTCCAGGGTTTTACTTTCTAAAGCCAACTCAAAGAGCAAACAATGGCAAACCTTCCATTTTAGAGAATATAAAATGTGAGAGATATACTATTGTTTGTTTTTCCTTCCCTGTAGTCCTTGAGCCAGGCAGGGTCAGCCTGTGGTTGCCTCCCCCAAAATAACTCAGACCATGAACAGCTGATAGTCCCAGTTGTAAAGTGGAAGCCATCCCAGTATCTGCCTGAGTCTCATTTGAATATCTGTAGCCGCTTCCCAAGTTCCAGCTAAGACTCTTCATCAGGTGCAAGACTGCATGGCTTGGACATCAGCCCTTTCCCCCTTCCACACCTCTTTTGTTTTGTTTACTCTCACCGGGTAAAAAGTTCTGAAGAACTTGAAAGCTTGCACAGTATTTTGTGGCCTTTGAGTTGGCTTAGTACAGGTGTTAGCATTTGTTTTTGGTCAACATGGATACTTCTACTTGCTTTGTAAGAATCCAGTCATTTTTGCACACTAGAAGTCAAAGATCATCTTTTCTGTGTAAACTTTGAGGCTCCTGTCTGATTTTTTTGCAGTTTCTCCACCACTTCTGTGCATCGTCAGACCCAGACTGCCTCCTTGTGGCCTAAGGATGTTGGCATCCTTGCTCTGGAAGTGTATTTCCCTTCCCAGTATGTAGACCAGACTGAACTGGAGAAATATGATGGTGTGGATGGAGGGAAGTACACAGTGGGGCTAGGCCAGAAGCAAATGGGCTTCTGTTCAGCCCATGAGGACATTAATTCATTGTGTCTGACTGTGGTTCAGCGTCTGGTAGAGCGAAGCCATCTTTCCTGGGATTCTATTGGCCGCCTGGAGGTTGGCACAGAGACTATCATTGACAAATCCAAAGCAGTCAAGACAGTGCTGATGCAGCTCTTTGAAGAGTCAGGAAACACTGATGTTGAGGGCATCGACACTACCAATGCCTGCTATGGAGGAACAGCCTCCCTTTTCAATGCAGCTGACTGGGTGGAATCCAGCTCCTGGGATGGTAAGTAATGCCATGCCATGCAAGCAGCACCTGCTGAAATTGCTTCTTCTACACAACCGTTAAAGGTACAAAAGACCAGTCCCTTATTTCATCTGGCAACCCTCGTTAAAGGGTCACACTTGCTGATCAAGGTTCCAGCAGAGAATGCCTTTCTTGCAATTTTGTACTTCTACTACCAGGGGGCGCTGTGGCTCAGAATGTCCTGCTACTGAAGAAAGACTCGAGAGGAGGATACAGTGTCTTTATTGTCTCCAGCAGAAAAAAATATTCCTGGAAGCTGAGTTGCTATCACAAGCATACAGGGAGGGAGTAAAGGCAGACAGGGACTGGACTTGTCTCTTCTGACAGAATTGTGTTAAGGTTGCCATCCAGAAACTGCAAATGCCAGAGTCATCCTATGGATTGCAACTGTAGAGTAAGGGAATGGTGGATTCTTAGTTTCAAGACTAATTTATTAAAGAATGCAAAGGTGTTAAATTGTAGATTTGATTACACTGTTTGTTTCCTTACCAGTGATTTCAGAGGTAGCAAACATAACAGTGGGTGGGTGGAGTTAAGTGAAGGGGGAAAGGAGAAAATTATAGACCATCCCCTTTGTAGATCACACCTTTGTAGTTTTCAGTAATTGAAATTGTCTCTGATGTGGCTTTCCCCCAATTTATATTACCATTACCTTCAAGCAGCTATTTGTGCTGGGTAGGAACTGGGGAATTTATATACAGATACCAGTGTCTCCTGAGTCACATCTAGCTTGGCCCTGAACCTGCAGTCCCACTGAATTCACTGGGACTAACTTTCTGAGTGTATGTGTTTGGAATTGGGCATTATGAGATATTCCTACTAAAATTAGGGGAAATTTTAATATAATTATATTCTTACAACAACTGTTCTAGAGATATCAGCAAACAGAAGAGATGTTTAAATGCCACATATTTCATGAAGCAGTTTCAAATTTTTTTAAAAAAAAATGGATGGATGGATGGATGGATAGTTATTGCTAGTAGTTTTGCATTGACTTTTAAAATTGATAATAATATGGTCTGGTTCTAAAGTTCACCCTGAAGTTTGACCAGGGTGATACTTTCCTGGACTTACCATTGAAACATAAAACCACGGATAACAGCAAACTTTATTGAAATGAACAATTTCCAGCCCAAGCATACCACAGTGTTGTGCTGAAGGACCTAAAGATTGTTAGCTTCTATGAAGCTCTAGGTCCTCCAGTGTGACTCTATGGTCAACTTCTGGCAGAAGCATACCATAGAATCACACTGGAGGACCTAGTAAATGCCTAGAAAGAACATATGTTTTCAGATGTGGGTAAGTGAAATCATGGGTCCCATGGGTCCCATTACTGTGGAATACTAGATGGAACCATGGGCTTTGATCTCAGTCAAGGGTTTGGCAAGTCATTGCCTCTCAGTCTCACTCTCTAGAGTGGCTGAAAAAACAACTCTCCTCATGCTACTGTAGCCCATAGGCCATGTAATTCTAAAATTCCCCAGCCACTTTAAAATTGCCACTGCCTCTAGTAAATAGGCAGCCTGAGCTCTCCCCACAAACTCCTTGGGAATTGGACCTGTTCTTCTTGTTTATGTACTCTGTAAAATGCCAAACAGGTGACTAGGTAATTAAACAGAGATAATTCATAACTGTTTGTTGCTGAACTTGTACTTATATCTACAAATGAGCTTGGATAAATGTTTACGATGATAAAATCACTAAGAGTTTTTTCTCATCATCAGTGTTGACACTGTGATAATGCTCTTCCCATGCCAGGACGCTATGCCTTGGTAGTTTGTGGTGACATTGCTGTCTACGCCACTGGGAATGCACGACCAACAGGTGGAGCAGGAGCTGTAGCTATGCTGGTTGGACCAAATGCCCCTCTGGCTTTAGAGAGAGGTTAGTATCTTTTTATTATTATTTTTTTTGCCTTGTTTAGAATCACTATTTGCATGGTAAGGGTTTCAGCTGCAAACCAACTTGTTGGGGTGTCATGTTGAGGATGGAGCAGGCTTGTTTTCTGCTGCTCCAGAGACTGGAACACGGAGCAATGGATGCAAGCTCCAGGAACAGAGATTCCACCTCAACATTAGGAGGAACTTTTTGACAGTAAGAGCTGTTCGGCAGTGGAACACACTCCCTCGGAGCGTGGTGGGGTCTCCTTCCTTGGAGGTCTTTAAACAGAGGCTGGATTGCCATCTGTCGGGGATGCTTTGATCAAGATTTCCTGCGTGGCAGGGGGTTGGACTGGATGGCCCTCGTGGTCTCTTCCAACTCTGCAATTCTATGATTCTATGATTCTATGTTATTCTTCCACAACTGCTGAAACAGTTGAAATGGCAGCATGAGAGAGAATTCCTTAAAAAAAAAACAAGGAAAGAAACAAGGGAGTGGTTTGGGGGAAGAGACTGTAATGAAACAACTCTGACTGCAACCGTGCAAATATCATGGCAACCACATTTGTTTATTTATTTATTTATCTATTTATTATCTCACTTTTCTCTCAAAACTGGAGCTCATAATGCTATATTCCAGTGCCATAACAACAAACAGCTGTAGCACAGAACAAGCTCAATGTGACCACAAATATGTGGATTTGTTCTATTCTGAATATAGAAGCCAACCAGACAAGTCACGCTTCATAAACTGTGCTGTGTATGCAGCAGTCAGATTAAAAATGCATGAATTAGTACATTGAGATTTGTTGGACTGGAGATTCACAGAGACCTTGCTGACAGGAAAAGTAATCTGTGTTGGTAAAATGTCTCTATTTCTTTCACAGATGTCAGGAATGTGCAAAGCTTTTCCTCTGGGAGAATGAGTCCTTTCATGTCTCAGACATTAGCATGCTGGCAGTGTTGTTCACAGAGTAGTTGCCTGTCTTTTATGACCAAACCAATTCTCTCCTACCTGCCCAGTGCCAGTCAGTCCCTCTTTCCTTGTCACTCAAGTTAGCTTCTACATGGTGGGACTCTAGTTTAGCCTCTCCATAGGTGCTGTCTGGCAGATGCTTCTGCCTTGTACCACCTTCCCCATCTTTTATGCTGAAGATGTAGCTTGCCTTGTTTCTGGTTGTTTTTCTTTTGGTTGCTGCTGCAGCTTGCACATTTTCTTATCTGGAATAGTCCCTCACTCTGTTCCCAAATGTGTGACTTGTGGCCTTCCTCAGGAAACAAGTTTGAACTAATACTAGTCTTATCTACGAGCTCCCCATAGCCAATAGAGGATGCATTTGGCTGTTTTTAATTGGAGTGGTGATGATGGAAGAGGTAGGAGAGGATTTTGGTCATAAAAGACAGGCAACTACTCTGAACAACGCTGCAAGCATGCTAATGTCTGAGGCATGAAAGGATTCATTCTAGTCCCAGATACAAAGCTTTGCCACTCTGGGTGTGAAACAAAAGAGCAGTTGCTCCCTCACTTGCACATTGACCTCTTTGAGAGAAATAAAGACATTTTACCAACCTAGATTACTTTTCCTGTTAGCAAGGTCTCTGTGAATTTCCAGTCCAACAAATCTTTCTAGGACAGGGATGGACAACTTGTGGCTCTCTACATTTTGTTGGACTGCAGTGCCTATCAGCACAGCCAATACTGAAAGAAGGAGGGACTTTCAGTCCAACAACATCTGGAGGGTGACAAGATCCCCACCCCAGATCTGAAATGACCAATGGGCAAGAGTGTTGTCATATGCATGAGGGCCCAGCCACAGATCATGAAAAGGAGCAAGTTGGGTGAAGGACTACAATGTAATACAGCTTAGCAAGGACCCACAAGCCAAGCAGGGTCAGAGCAGCTGGGTGACCAGCACTAAACACCAAATTTAACTTTCCTCAGTCAGAAAAGATATGCATAGGATCCTCCCCCGTCCATTATGTGGCTGTAGGAATAGAGAAAGGCATGTATTTTTTGGCACAATGCCCATTTACATCTGATGCTAAAGACAACCAGGCAAGATACAACAAGTAAAAAACATTGATAGACTGTGCAAAAAGGATCTGCGAACCCCACCACTTGAAGGATGAACTCAGGCACCTAAACTGGGCACTACAGGCTAATGGTTACTCCAGATCAGACATCACAAGTGCAGCCAGGCCCAGAAAAACCACAGGAATGAAGAAGAAAAACAGCCACCAAAGGGAAGGTATTTTTACCATACATCAAAGGAGTCACAGACATAATAGGGAAACCGATGAGGAAACACAACCTCCAAACAATCTATAGATCAACCAAAAAAATCCAAGAAATGCTATGCTCAGCGAAGGACAAACGAGACCCTCTCACAGCTGCAGGAGTCTACCACATACCATGCAGCTGTGGACAACTTTACATAGGAACCACTAAATGCAGTGTGCAAACACAAATCAAGGAACATGAGAGACACTGCAGACTGGGCCAGCCAGAAAAATCAGCAGTAGCAGAACATGTTATAAACCAGCCTGGACACAAAATGCTATTTAAAAACACAGAAATTTTGGACCAGACCAACAACTATCATGTCCGAATGTACAGAGAAGCTATTGAAATCCACAAACACCTGGACAACTTCAACAGGAAAGAAGAAACCTAAAAAGTAAATAAAATCTGGCTCCCAGTTTTGAAACACAATAGACTCAAAACTCAACACTTACAAAGGAACAGGTGGATACCCAGAAGATAATGGCCCATCAACCAACCATCAGCCAAACAGACACTAACAAGCTTTGCATTTCTATACCCAGAAACTAACCATTCACTCCCCAACAGGGGTTCACAGAATATAAACTCCACACACACACCTACCCAACCATTCTCTGAAGATGCCAGTCACAGATGCAGGCAAAACATCAGAAAGAAACTATTCCAGAACACGGCCTCACAGCCCAGAAAAAAACCAAGGAAAATCCATAGAAACAATAGTGTTTACTGCTCCAAGGCGTATATTCGGTAGGAAAAGTGGGGGATGGACACTTTACTTCTTCTCTAGTTGTAGTGGAGTTTCTCCCTTCCCATTCTTGTTTTCCTTACACTATTATGTTTCTCCCATGACAGGCACCCTCTCCTCAGCCAAGTGGCTAATTTTGGCTGGGCAGGGGAGGTGGGAGGTTCCTGTACCTTTTTCAGCTCTGTGACAACCAGAAAGGCGAACTTTCCCAAGTAATCCTACAGCAATTGGTTTTTACTCATTTTGATCTTAGTATATCTTGTGCTAAAAGGTATCTACCCCAAAATTGCAAACCTTATTGGTTTGCATATTTTTGGCTTGATGAAAGGTGATGTAGACATGTCACTGAAGGTGCAATCATGTGCATACTTTTCTGGGAGGAAGCCCCTCTGAACAGGCAGTCTTTGTTCTGAACAAACTTGCTCAAGCTTGTGCTGCATGGGCTGTGTCTTAAAATGTCATCTCAGCCACAAACATGCTGACTGAGTTCAAGCAAATGTTCCCTCGGCCTCAGTTACTCCATCTGCCATATGATGGAACAGTTAATACTGTACTGCAGAAACCAGAAAGAGGAGGAAAGATCATTTGAGAGGAAGGAAGAGAGAAATAAGCAGCTCAGTTCTGCACAGGTCCACTAAGAAGTCCAACTGACCTCAGTGAGACTTATTCATAGATAAACTTGTCAGGGTATGCAGGCCCTCTGAGCAATCTGTACATGCCCAGAGGGAATAATAGCAGAATCAGCAAAAACGCAAGGACCATATGCCTTTCTGCATACCTAGGTGTGTAGACATGGAGACAGATGAAAAATATCCTTTTCAGGTTTTTATTTGAATATCTAAAACACTACGGAACAAAATACATCTTGCTACAGAGCCTTGTTACAGAGCTTAGGAAAAATCATTGGCACTGTCTGTTCTCTCTCAAGCAGACAGCAATGCAAAAAAGCAGTTTCAATTTCCCACAGAGAGCTGATTAGAGGTACCCATAACATTTGACTACTTCACTGGACAAGCCATGAGAGAAAAGAGCTAGTGGGAAGAAACCCACAGTTACTACCATTTGTTGATATAACATAACCTTGCAGACAGGCCTGTTTTTCTAATTGAAAGTGAAGCTGGCCTGTATTTTTGCCCACAGTGAGAATTTATTGCTAGGATTCTGGGACTGTATGTTCCATTATCCTTGACAAAACTTGCATAGGCTTGTAGCCTTAGAAAGATGAAGGAAGAAATTTGTTTCTGAATGGGTGAGCAGCAAGAGCAGAGGAAGACTGAGGAGCCTACAGTTAACATCTGCTTATTTAATATCCTCCTTAGGCAACTACAGAGTTTCCTCAGCCACTGGCCATCTTCTCTCCCTGAATAAGTCCCACTAGGATCCAACAAACAAATAAACATCACTAGAGGAAAGCATTTCCTCCACCTTTTGGTAGCATAGCCTCCAGGGTGAAGACCAAAACCCACACAGGTTTAGTTTCCCTTTTTAAATGGTATATTCTTGTTGAGTACCTGTCACATTATTATGTCAAAAGAACCTAGACAGCCACTAACATCCTTCTGTTTCCTAAGCTTCTTTGTTTGTTCTTAAGTATGCCTAACCCTGTAGCAAAAGAGTACTCGCTGCTCTTTATTCCTCATCTTATTCCGCCAATTTTACATTGTCACCCTGGTACTTTGCCATGTGTCCTATGTATGTCCCCCGTTTCCTAGAATCTTGTAAGCTGGGCTCCACCACTGCTTACTCATATATGTTTGCTCTCACTGAGGCTTTTGGTGTGCACTGGATTTGCAAAAACTAAGATATGAAGTCGAAGGCTTTCACGGCCGGCATCCATAGATTTTCCTTGGGTTTTTTCCGGGCTATGAGACCATGTTCTGGAATAATTTCTTTCTGACGTTTCGCCTGCATCTGTGGCTGGCATCTTCAGGGAAAGATGCCAGCCACAGATGCAGGCAAAATGTCAGAAAGAAACTATTCCAGAACATAGTCACACAGCCTGGAAAAAAAAACCAAGGAAAAACTAAGATATTTGCATCTAAATATACCTCTCTTTGATGGGTGAAAAGGTATAATTTAAATCTAACCTGAGATACTGGACTAGCCTCAGAGCATAAATAGAGTGACAAGCAGATATCTTCTACCATTAAAAAAAAAAAATCCCTGAGGTGAAATACCACAAGCACCATAATGGGTAATATATGAGTCTAAGTCCCCTTCTCATGATTGTTAATACTTATTAGAAAGTCCTCTTACTCCCAAGGTGTCCGTGGGACCCACATGGAACATGTCTATGACTTCTATAAGCCAGACTTAGCTTCAGAGTACCCCATGGTGGATGGACAGCTCTCCATACAGTGCTATTTCCGGGCCCTGGATCGGTGTTATGCCACATACCGGAAGAAAATTGAAAGCCAGTGGCAGAAAGGTATGTGCTGCCAGAAGAAGAGTAAGCTGTGACTTTACTTTACTCTCCCCTTTTGGTGCCTTTTTATGCTTCCATGATGGTAGGGATGGATCTATAGTTTCATACAAGTAAGATCCTATTTGTGGTGGGGCAAGGGAGGGGAAGAATCAATGACAATGGAAAAAAATTGTGCAAATTAAGAGAATCACCTTTAATCTCCTACTACACACAGACAGAGAAGGGTATGAAGGTTTTGAAGCTAACTAGCATGCTGCACCTGTGCTGGATTGATTACTCAGGCTATGGGGAAAATAGCAGAAAGCATTTTAGATTCACATTTCTGCTCAGCAGTAGACTCCTGGCCACTCACTAAGTTCCCACCTATAAAGTAGAAATAACAATAAGCTATTTCACTAGGCTGCTGTACAACTGAAAGCAACAATGGCTGTAATGATTTCTTCACATGGAAGGAGCATAGAAGAGATTTATATGATACCATATGGTAGCAAAAAGGATATTGTTGTGTATCTTCACCTCCTAACAGGAGATGCTCAGGTTCAGAGGTCCAGCCAGCCATACCATCGTCCAAGGTGCTCCATTCCACTCATGTCCTGTTTTCTGTTTTAATTTTCAATCTGAAATTCATTCTGGGGTTTCTGGTCAAACATTAAGCATGTTCAGTCTCCTTGGACTGTTCTGGATTTTTTTCCCCTGCTACTTCCTTAGGTTTTTTTCTTTGCCTTTTTGGGATTTTTCTGTGCTCCTGCAAACAGCTTCATCCTCCAAACAGGCTCTTGTTTCTCAGTGGCCCTGTTTTAGCTCCACTTACATGCCTGGGTGGGCCAAGTACAATCCTGAGTCCATGTGGAAATTCCAAGGCTGTATTTGGAGGCCTTGACCACTCCAGTGGGAATTAAGCTTCCTAGACTTTTGGCCATTTCCACTTTGGTTTGGAGGGGCATTTTTGGTCCAGGTGCAGACAAGTGGCCTCCAAACCCACCATAGCTGTCTTCTGTTATTATAGGCATTCACTTTCTGAAATTGCTATTAGAGGGAATGATATCCAGATCCTGACAGGTTACTTTTAAAATTAATTAGTAATAACTACGGCCCCGAGGTCTCCAAAAGTAATTGTTGTAGTTAAAAATGAAAATGTAATTATTTGCTTTCATTTTCCTTAGAAGTAGCCAGATTAGTTACTTCTAGAATAAGGCAGCTGAACTGAGGAACAGATGTCACAGCACAAGTTTACACTTGAGCTGTGGGGCAGTCCTACATTTAATGAGGCCACACTGCTATAACTATAAAAATAATTTTAAATGTTACTGTTCAAATCCAAAAAGGAGTGAAGTTTCACTCAACAAGTTCCAATTGTAATGGCACTCAGTTGTATCTTCATTACTGGAAAATAAACTAATTATATGCAGCTTATTATTTGTAGCTAGTTACTTCCAGGCTACGATTACAGGTGTACCTCAGTTAACAAAGTAGATGTGTTCCTGGGGTTTACTGCTTTAACAGAAAATTTGGTACCAGAGGCAGAAATAACATGGAAATAATTGGGATAGGTTCCGACACCGCAAAAAAAGAAGAGCAGTTCAACATGTTCCAGCAAAAAAAATAAAAATAAAAAAAATCAGAACTATGAACGTGCACCTGTGAAATAAAACAACCAGGTCGGATAAGCCTTCCATGAGGAAACAAAAACATTCTGAACCTCCTAGAGTCCACCTGAAAGCTTCTTCTAATTCGCTTCCACTGTTTATTTCACATTGCATTATCTCCAAGAGTAACCTGTTGGAGATAATCCACTTTTTTTATGATTACCATTTTAGTGACCAAAACTTACAGATCTATGCCTCTGCTGGGAGGAGCTTATTAAGGAGGTTCTCCCCTTTTCTGTTTTTCTGAAATTTTATTGCACTATTTACTGCAGACATGCTGCTACAATATACGCAAAGTCTATGTTTCTTCAGCCCTCCTTGATCATTCCCCCAGTTCTGGTACTGCTAAAAACTTTGAGCTAGACAGAGGACAAGAAGGCAAAGAAGGAGTGGGTATAAAAACACTTTGTTAGAAGGAGTTTCTTTATCAGTGGCTTTGTTAAATGAGGTATGCCTGTATTTTGTCATTTGCTGGGTCTTTATATGGATGTAGAAGGTGACAAACCGAGACATCAACATGGGAGGATAGGCAGAGTTTGTGCTCATGGCAGAGAATCTGTGGTAAAGAAATACAGAATCAGTGGGGGTTTGAGCACAGCAGAAGGTTTAGCCTTCATGGAAACAGACATTGAAACAGACAAAGGAATGCCCTTGTAGGTACACGTTGCAAAGAGGTATGTGTACAAGTTATTAACTAAAACGTATGTGAATTGTAACACAGCATTATTGGGAAAAGCTCTTGTAATATAATTTTTCTCTTTCTTTTATATTAAACATTTCACTCACCTGATTTTTATATTTAACCATTATAGGGATATGATATTAATCCAGATCTGCAACATCTCATTTCTATAATCTCTCAAAAGAACCTCATATTCCCAAGCTTCAAAAACAGTAACTCATTCCCAGCTGAGGAGGAATGTGTGGTATACTGAAATGACCTTGACCTCAGGGGAAGAAGGTAGCCCCAAATTTTGGCCACAGTCTCCCCTCCATCTCCAACTGGGACTTCAAGCTGGACATAAAGGTTAAAGCCTCCCTTCTATCTAGCTGGGATCTCAATTCAATTCACTGCCCCTCCCATGCCAACTTTTTTTTTTAATTTAAACTTCAGGTGTTGTATGCCCATGTCCTGAGGATAAAGACAAGAGATGTGTACTGTTCTGCTTATACCACTTTCTCTTTCTCTTTCTGTGCGTGATTGCTGATTTCCATTTCTCTTACCTTTTGAAACTCTTCTACCTGGAGGCAGCTGGGATAAACAAGCACTGTACTCTTGAAGATTTCCAGTTCATGATCTTCCACACACCCTTCTGCAAGCTGGTGCAGAAGTCCCTGGCACGGATGGTACTGAATGACTTCCTTGCATCCCCCAGTGCTAACACGGAGAGTGGCATCTACAAGGGGCTAAAAGACTTCAGGTTAGTGAAGGCCCCCAAGATCACTTCTCCAGAACCACAGGCAAGAGCAGCAGGGAAGGGGGATAATTCACAAGAGGGCATTTAAATAGCTGTGTGAATCTAGGCAGCAGCTCAACACTGCATTATTTTCAAGAGTAACCTGTTGGAGATAATGCAGCATTGGGCCTTTGCCTGAATCCACACAGCTATTTAAATGTCCTTTCATGCTGTCATCTAATAACCTATGATTTTTTTAAAAAAAAAAAAATCCAACAAGGAGAGTTTAGCTTATTTTATTGGGCGTATTGGGTGGTCAAGTTTTTAGATGTAAAACTGCAAGGAGTGGAGTGTCCTTGTGAGGAGACAGGATGGGTAATAGGAGGCAATATTGTTCTTAGAAATCCTTTAGGGTCTTGATTTTTCAGAGGGGTATGACAATTTCCAGGCATCATGTTGGTACCTCTAGGTTCTCATCCTTACACAAACCTAGGCTGAGCTTCATGTATCTTCACTCCATTCATCCTTAGCAAGCTTTGTTTCCCCTCACCCTCACTATCTACATTCAGATTGCAGACTGGTCAAGACATGGACTTTGCTCTATGAAATGTCTTGGCAACAGATGCCATATGTCAACCACACTTGCCCTCTAATGGATGGTTCCCATATAGTCAAATTTCAGCAGCAGGGACTCATTTCAGTGTACACAACCTTTCCCATTGTGTGTGTGTGTGTGTGTGTGTGTGTATACGGTATATATATCTGTTTTTCTTCAGGTTTCCAAGCAGTCAAATGTGGCTTATTTGAGCTGTTTCTATTAGGTTAGTTAGGGGGCGTCTATACGGTAAAAAAAAATACGTATGGTGCAGATGCATACGTGTCATTTGGAAGGGGGGCTAGCGAATCCCCCATAAACTACATGGATTCAGCATTCAGGAGGATTAGCGGATCTCGAGCTAAAATCCGTACAGCCGTTCGAATGGTTGATTGTCTGTGCCCCCCGTGAGCACCCACACACAAACAGGCAGTGTAATCTGATTGGCTGGCTGAGCACAGGGGGTGGGGCTAGCAAAGAGGGGAATTGGAAACGGCCGCCATGTTGGATTCCTAGCTAAGCAAGAGTCCAGTAAATCCGTGAATTTTACATTTATTACCTTTTATTTTATTTTGTAAATATAGAAAACTGAATGTCCGCATAACAGGCACCTTTTTAAATATTAAAAAAAAGCGGCGGGAAATTTAAAACCACCGCTTGGATCGCTCGCTACAGCCAGCTGGGCAAGGGGGTCATACGGAGTTTAGGGGGGATAAAAAATCATGTAGGCAGATCATACGTATTTGAATGACTACTGCCTATTCGTATTTTTTACCCCCCAAATGGATTTTTTTTAATCGTATAGACAGGGCCTTAGTTTTAAACTTCTCAAAGGATAAATAATTAAGAAAAGGGTAGGCTGAAAATATAAAACAACACATCATCATTACTAAAGTTAAATACCAAGAAAACTAATGATTACACTGAAAAGGCCACTGAAGCAGTTGAAAATCAGCTGATTTTTTTTACATCTTTTGCAAAAATTCAGCAGGGACAAGGCCTTTTTCAGCTCCTTGAATTCCTCATCCAGGATAGAAGGTGAGATGTAGAACTACAGTGAAATTCCTGCTCCATTAAGAAATCCATTAAGAAATTCCATTATCTTAACCTGGTGCAACAATTCTAGAAGTTCAGTTCCACAATACATTTCCTTCTGTATTCAATTGAATTTAGTTGAACATGGGCATTCAAATTTGTTTAAAGAATTATAGGCGAGTGTTGATTTTCATGGGGAGGAAAGGAAAACTCAGTGAAATGCCACCCACCCATGTGTATATGCATGCTCATGTTTGAGATAATATTAAATACTCTCCTTCTCTTTTAGAAATGTGAAGCTGGAAGAAACCTACTCCAACAAAGAGGTAGACAAAGCTTTTCAAAAGGCTAGCCAAGATCTGTTCAGACAGAAAACACAGCCCTCTTTGTACCTCTCTGCTCGCAATGGCAATATGTACACCCCATCTGTATATGGTTGCCTCGCATCTCTCCTGGCACAGTAAGATGCATATTCTCCCTCCCTCCCTCCTCCCCTTCTCTCGTTCAGTGATGCTGCAGGCCTGCCACAGTTCCCACTCCAAAATGGTTATGGTCCCTTGTGAAACTTTAGCTATTAGTTTTGCCATTTCTGTGTGTCTATAGATTCAGTAAAACAGGTGATGAGCCAGCATGATGCAGTGGTTTGAATGTTGGACTAGGATTCCAGGGTTCAAATCCCAGCTCAGCTATGGAAACCCACAGGTGACCTTGGGCAAGTCACACTCTATCAGCATCAGATGAAGAAAACCCCATGATAGTGGTGCCATAACTTAGAGTCAACTTGAAGGCATATAACAACAACAACAACAGATGATGGCATGACTCTTTGCTTAAAAAAATATATGTTAATCCTTCTTAATTAATGTAGGAGTAATGAGTCTAAAAAATAAAATTGTATTAAAAATTCCAGGATCTAGTCCTTTAAAAAGCAACAAGAATTATCTTCTTTTAAAAAGAGAGTTAAAAATCATTCATTTACTCTTAACTTCATGCAGAGTGCAACTTAGGAATGCTAAGACAAGCTCAATTAACATTTAAAAGGTGTGTTCAGAGGTCTGAGATCACTCAGTTAAATTAGACTCATTACAAAACAAAGGAGTCAGTTTAAAATGAAAATCAAAGTTTACTGAAGGTATATCAATCTCAATCTACATACTAAAACAAACTTAAAAAGAGGTTCCTAGCTGACTAATGGTATTTAGGGTAGAAAAAAACTCACCCAGCCTACAGTGGTAAGAGGCTGCATGGTGAACATCATGGCATGGTTGCAGGAAAGATGGCTAAACAAAGATAATATAGCTTAAGATGGCTCCAGCCTCATGGAGACTCTAACTTAAAAGAGAACTTACACAGAGCAATAACATTTAAATTAGGTCATGTGTGGAGTGACCCAGCACTCCAGTTGGCTGGAAGTGTCCAGTGAAATAAGAGAAAGGGAACTTGGGAGAACAAAAGGCATGCAGGGAAAAACCCTAGACTTATCTTAGGATGTGAATGAGGTACACAAGATTGCTTTTACATTACAATGATGATTTCCCTACATACTACAATTAATCCTTCTAAAGAAGGGCTATGCAAAATATGCTTCATATTGGTACTGTGACTATATAGCTTGTTGTAGTGCACTATTCTGTTTACTACAAAATAATGGATTCTGTTCTCAACATTTATTTCTACCACCACCACCCGCCACATCTCAAATGCTTAGATAGCATAAAGAGACAGATGTTACAACACTGTCTGTGTTATTGGCTCTATGTACAATGAAGCTTGAACAAAATGAAGACATTTATACTTTTGAAGCTGCAATCCTTTGTGCTATTACTTGGGAATAAGTACCACTCAATTTAATGGTCTTACTCTTAGGTAAGTGTGAGGGGGATTGTACTGTAAATTTCATAAATATCTACCAATAGTACCATTTAATACAATTTTAAATACAGTAAGCTTCCTCTCTCCAGTTTCTATTAGGGGGTTACTAATAAACAAAACTGGAGAAGAACAGTTTCCCCCACAAGGCATCAACATTTCAGGATTTTTACATCTTCAGCTGTACCAAAATAAATCAATGCACAAACATTTGTCCGTGTGTGTGTGTCTTCAGGTCATCTGTTGACTTATGGCAAACCCCATTAATTTCATATGGTTTTCCTAGGCAAGTTAACAGGATGGTTTTGCCAGTTCCTTCCTCTGAAATATAGCCACAGCACCTGGTATTTGTTGGTAGTCACCCATCCACCTACTAACCAGGACTGACCCTGGTTAGCTTTCAAGATCAGGCAGGATCTTGGGTATTTAGGCCCCAAGAGCTTTCTACTAGATCCCATTTCCAAAGCAGGAACCTCTGTCTCAAATGTGGGGACCCTCTTAACCAGTGTCATTTCCAGTTGTGCCTCTGCTAAAGACTGCCACCAGGCAAGCAAAAGAAATAAGAAATATAGCTTTTCCCTTCAGAAAGTTCTGCTGAAATTGTTCTGGAATTGCTCTGAAATCCTGCAGGTACTCTCCCCAGCAGCTGGCTGGCTCCAGGATTGGAGTCTTCTCCTATGGCTCAGGACTAGCAGCTAGCATGTTCTCCCTGAAAGTGTCCCAAAATTCTGATGCAGGTGAGTTCATCTTGTTGTGAAGATTCATTTTTCCTCTTCACAAATATTTAAAAGCATTTTAAGATAGGGGATAAAAATGGTAAAGATTCTGGAAACCAAAGTCTGTGAGGATGGTTGAGCTGTGCTCCCTTAAATGGTTGAGGGAACTGTGTATATTTAATGTGGACAAAATGATTTAAAAGCCAGATATTTGCACTTTCCTTCAGATACCTGGTCTGTTATGAGTGATGAGCTTGTTTTCTTCTGCTACAAAGGGTAGGACCCAAAGCAAAGGATCAGAATCACAAGAAAGAGATTTCCACTAAACATTAGAAAGGATGTGATGGTGTCCCTTTCACACTACACAGTTATAGCACTATAATTCCACTTTAACCGCTGTAGCTCTATCCTATGTAATCCTGGAGTTGAAGTTTAGGAAGGAGTATTTAGCTTTCTCAGCCAGAGAGCTCTCATGTCTCACCAACAATCCCAGGATTACATAACATGCAGCCATGGGAATTAAAATGGAATCATAGCACTATAACTGTGCAGTGTGAAAGGGTACTAAGACAAAACACAGAATCAGGAAAAGTAATCCTCACAGACATTTTGCCTTCTTTGTAATACAGTCTATGGAGAAAATTTTGTGTGTGTAAATATGGGATGGACAAGGGTCATGAGACGGGCAGGCCACAGTGTGGAGGAGAGAGAGACAGCCATGCCTGCACTTCTCAGGGGATATTTCTGAGGATGAGACAGAATGTTGCAGCGGTAAGGGAGGCAAGAGTGGGGGACCTGGAAAAGAAGGTAGTGCTACCCTGTCCACCTGAAGCAAACTCCTCCTCTTCTGTTCTGGCCAATTGGAAGGCCATTTGCAAAACAAGGCACCAGGTTGGCTGTTACCATTCTCCTACATGAAGAAGCTTCTGAGAGGGTGTCATCGCGTAGCTTTTCCAGTTTTGCTAGCCCAGCCACTTAATTCACATCATGTCAGAAAATAAAACAAAAACAGTTGGCTTTTGGGAAAAATTGTGCTGAGGTCTCTGGACACTAAAAGATTTCCTTATTGGAAGGTTGGTGTCTCCAAAATTCACTCAGCCTTCCATCCTTTCATAGGTCGGTAAAATTAGTACCCGGCTTGTGGGGGCAATTAGCTAACACACATTGGAAACTGCTTAATGCAGTGTAGATGTGTAAATCGCTATTGCTTAAAACAATTTGCAAGCCGCTCTGATAGCCTTGTGGCTGAAGAGCGGGATATAAATAAATAATTAAATAAATAAACCATTCTCTTCCAGGTTCTCCTCTGGAAAAACTGGTATCCAGTCTTTCAGATCTGGAGGTTCGGTTGAACTCTCGAAAATGTGTTCCCCCAGAGAAGTTTGCTGAGATCATGAAAGTGAGAGAGGACACTCATCATTTGGGTGAGCATAAGAGGAAACATAGAACTGTCTTGGCTTTGCTCTGCATATACATAAAGGTGCCCATGAAAAATGTACGATGCCATGGAGACATCATTGTTAGAAGGGAAACTATGTAGCTTCTTGCAAAAGCTGCTTGATTTCTGCATTTCTGGTATATTAAAAAATTCAAATATGTTCACTACCATGCATTTCTCTACAGGAGAAAAACTCAGAAAAGACTTAGTCCCTGAGGTTTGGAGCAGGGGGATGTCATTACAAAACAGCTCTAAAGCATTCTCCTGAGCTGAAGGGTTTTCCCTCTGACATACAGAGTATTAAAGGCACTTCAACACAATGCACAGATTTTTGCCATTGGCCAAAGAATCCGGATTGATTAGCAGGGCTACACAGTTTGGAGTCAGTACCCATCAGGTACAGTAGGGTGCAACATTTGTACAGTGAGTCCCTTGCCATCACACTCCTTTCTGTGAGGTACAGAAATACAAAGGCTACTGCTCTAAAAGACCTTCTCCCACCCTAGCAATTTAATTATACTATTGCTAAAGTTTTGGAGGTTTGGGAGGAAATGTATGTCACTTGGGACCTTTAGAAGACAAAAATGCGATTTTTGTTTTGTTTACTTTCCTAGCACACCCAGGTACTAAAACACCAAAACCGAGTGTTAAAGGGGGTATCTTTCCTGGCTGTTAGAGGGGGGGAAATAGGGTTCTTATTTTTTTAAGTGGCTAACCACAACCACCCTATCTTGCCCTCTTACAACCTAAAGAACCAAACCACCTTCCATCAGTAGATGCAAACAGTGGAAGTAACCTTAAATGGAAACCTTAAATGGAAAACACAGTGGCTAATGACATTCCACCTTACATACCCTTGTGCCATCTTTCTGCAGTGAACCACACTCCTCATGGTTCCAAGGAAGATCTGTTTCCAGGGACATGGTACTTAGCACAAGTGGATGACAAGAACCGCAGGAAGTATGCACGGAAAGCACTCTAATAGGGCTGTCCTGGTAAGTCAGAAACCTGGATCCTAGAAGCAGTCATGGAAGAAAAGCATGAAGGGGTGAGCTGAGTTGTTACATGGGGAGGACAAGAGAAGGTGCCATGGCTTTTGGTAACAGAAGCATAAGGACTCCCTATTGTGGGGTCTTTCTCTTGAGAAAACCCTCTCCAAAGTGCATCAGAAGCTGGTTCCATTTAGCATTTCTTTCATCACAAAGCAGGTGTTACTGGAAACCCCAAGAAGGTTGGGAAGAACCTTTTCCAGTTTTTCCTCTAAACTATCCTGTTTGTGTTTAGCAGATAGGCGTTTATCTTCTCACTTTCATCCTGATATTTTACAAGTGGAGCAACAGCTGCTTTTAGCCATGAACTATCAGGCTTACTTTAAATGTTTATGTCAGAGGCACAACCTATAAGCCCCCAAGAGCATTGCCTGAAGGAAAAGGTCAGCCAGGCTTGAGGATTCCTCTGGTTTTCTTGTTTGGGTTATCATGAGCTGATCTGTTGGTTTTATTTCTGTTCCATATTCAGATTGATAAGATGGGCTCTGCCTTCAGTTTAGAAAGAGCGGGGAGCAGATGAAGGATGTATAGTGGTTTGGAAAGGCCATAATGAAATGGTGGAACAAACATTGCCATTCAGTTGGATCCAGGCAGATCTTTCCTTGCTCTGTTCTTGCTTTGCTAGATGTGGGGCATGTGGAGCAACACAGGACCCCTTTGTCCACTGGACATCAAAGGCCACTCTTTGCTTTTGAAGCCCCAGAGAAACTGGCAGCTGGAGAAGAGCTGAGTTTTCTACAAGTTATCTCCTAGAAGGCAAGGCAAAGTGGCTTGTGTTTTAACCTGTCTCATTCTGTATGATGCAGAATACAAGATAAAACACAACCTTGGGGCCTATGTCCCCTTATGGCAAATGGGTAAAGTAGATGGTCCCTAGTTTATAAGCATGTTGTGATCTTAATGAGCAGCATTTACTGTTATCCATCTTGGAGAGCCAGTCAGCTAACCAGACTTCATTTCTATTCCCCCATAAAGCCTCCCAGATGTTTAGACAGAGGTCAAGTTAATAGCAAACTAAATCCATGCCTACACTGCTGAAGATGACTACTGGATTCCTGTCACGCACAACTGTTTCTTGTCCATATTTTCTAACAGAGAACTGTTTTACTATCCCTGCCCTTGTACTTTCAGGCTTGTAACTGCTGCGCTCCCCAGTTTGCTTTGCTGGTGGCAGCTGCTTCTTTCTAAATACCTTTTGGGAGTGTCTACTTCACTGGTTTACAAAAGGGTTCTTTGAATGCAACACATATTTGATATATTGGTGATAAGGGATAATACAAAGGCCTGAGTTTTGTGACAGTCTCCAGCCAAGGGAGAGACTGCAACCGCAGAACTCTGTAGGATTCCCTGCAGCTACTTGATGTTACTTTCTTAGCCAAATTCTGAAAGTATTGTCCTGCTACCTAGCTCTAAATGGCATTTGATTTTTGTACAGTCTGGATGTTTGTAACATTTAATGACTAATAATTCCCAGCTGGCTTGGAGATATAATTTGAAAAGTGGTGTTAAAAACCTATAACAAATAAAGAAACAAAGCTGAGCTATTCAGCCCAAAATTATAGTGCTCTGTTTTCTTTTGTATATTAATGCACTTGATTAAAAAGAGGGAGGGAGGGAGGGAAAGAAGAAGAGACAGGGCTGACATGAGAAGGAAGTTCTTCAAGGTCACAGAGTAAATTAAAATCATAGAATCATAGAGTTGGAAGGGACCTCATGGGCCATTGAATCCAGCCCCCGGCTCGGTGCAGGAAATCCAGCTAGGGAATCTCCAGCAGGTAGCTGTCCAGCCTCCTGTTGAAGACATTCTGAGCAAGTTTGTCTATTACTAAAGCTATAGATGACACATGTCAAAATTTGCTGAAATTCTACCAACTTAAGCCAAGGCCAGAAATTGGCTATCCCTTCCCTACAGACAAAGGGAAACACAAATCCTGCAAGACAGTAGAATGAGAACAGAGGCAGGATTTCAACAAGTGGGAATACAAGTGACAGCTCATTTGGTAGAAGGATGCCAGGGGACACTGTTCCTTGTCTTGGGGTGCTTCCAGACCAATGGCTGCTAGCATTAAAAGTCCTAAAGCATTAGGCAGATATTCTGTCTTTCTCTCCTGAAAGGATTCCCCTCCCCCAGAAAGAGAAAACAGTACTGTTGAGAAAAGAGGGGAGGTTTACAAATGAAAATTTGAAGCCCATGCAAAATTTCATTGAGGACCCTTGTGTGGAAGTTCTCTTGGTTTAGCCAACAAACTAGGATAAGCTTGTGATACAAGTCGTATAATCCGTAGCGTGTGATATAATATCATTTTAGAGATGGCAGCAAACATGTACTCTTGCTTTCTGTCCTGAAGGAGGGATGGTTTGGTGACCAAAACCTCGAAGAGTGGCCTCTTAGGAGTCAGAAAGACTCTCCAGCACTGCCCCAACTACCAGTGGTACCGTAGCCTAAATGGGAGAGAGGAGCAGGGAGAGGCTGACTCCCAGCCCTTACAAGTCGCTTTCTCTTGAGCTATTACTAGCTCTGTCTCCAGTTTCTTGGTGAAATAGCAAATGCACCTTCCAGTCCACCCCTTTAACAGAGGGTCACATTGCTAAGGTGGCCCTGTGCTTCTGCTTCCAGTTAGGCAAAAAGTAGCCACAGATGCAAACAACCACACATCTCTTGTACACCTGGAGCTTTACTTTGTACATGGCCAGAAAGACTTACTCCATGACAACTGCCTGTAAATGCTACTGTCTTCTTGATACGCTTGCAAAAGTGAGGAGATGGACCTTTATCAAGAAGTACCATCACATCCATACATGGAACACTCCTGACATGTGCTTGTCAATGTTTGCATGAAAGCATCCAAGGAAAGTGATGTCACTTCTATCTTTTCAATTATGAAAACTGTTTTGACACAGTGACCATTCAGATGAGGTCAAACAGAGCACTGATCATCCTAAGCCAAGGAATGGTTCAGTTTGTGGAGAGAGAGAGAGAGTGCGCGCACACACACATGAACACAGTAGAAGAGACACAGAGCACGTTTCAGGGAGTTCTGCTGACTAGACTATGCCCCCTTCAGGAACTACAAGCTTCACCAGCTTTATCTATTTTATTTGCTATGGTTGTTAACAGATACATCTGATCAGGGCCAGTTTAAGGGCCCTGGAGCACCTGCAGCTGCGGGGGGGGGTCATTGTGGGGGGCCATCATAACCCTCCTCCTGCAAAAACATTATTAGTAGGATGGTTTTTGACCCTCACCACATTGGGCACCGACCAGCCACAGAAGGGGGAAGCCATGGGAGGGGCAGCAGCTGGGCAGGGAGGCACCTGACACCTTCTTGTCCCAGGAGAACAAAGGTTGTGCTTTGAAAAGGGAGAGGAAAGGAAAAGTGCCTGGTGAGGTTGAGCTTCCCAAAAGGGTGGAGATGGAGACAGACGCACAAGGTCTGGGGGACCTGTTTCTCCTGGAGTGACAGGACCACCTGAGGGAAGAGGCAGGGAAACTCCGAGAGGGACGTCAAGGGACAAGAGCACCTGGCAGACGGAAAAGCTGAGGCGGAGGAGGCTGGAGGGCCACCTGAGGGAGCAGAGAGAGAAGCCCAATGCTGGTGGGAAGAGAAGTCCTCTTGGCAGCACCCCCTGAGAGGATGGAGACGACGCTAATGGAGCTGTGTGCTCCATGCATTACAGGGTTTACTATTTGTCATTTTAAAACTCTTAGCCTAGAAATGTGAGTATCTAAACCTTTTCGCTTATGAAGAATAGGATTTGCCACCCTAACTTTTCTTTAAACATATTTAATGCCAAGTCAGTGGGTTTGCCAAGTGGTCTAGGTGGGGTGAATAAGGCCAACCTTCAAGCTAAACAAGAGAACTAAATCATCTCCAGTTTCCAACTGTGTATATTTGTTCAAGAACCAAGCAGAGACATATTCAAAAATGGTCAATTGCTTTTCAAATAAAATGAAGTATCAAATTCGCGAACTAAAACTTAATTAACTCACCAAAGCAGCTGGCAGGTACCTGAAGGAATTCATAATCGATTTGCTTTTATCACACTATACTGTTATAGGGCTATTATTCCACTTTAACTGCGATGGCTGCCTCCTGTTGAATTCTGGAGTTTGTAGTTTACTGAGGCCTAAGAGATCTCTGGCTGAGAATGCTAAATGCCCGTCCCTAAACTGCAAATCCCAGGATTACACAGAAGGCAGCCTTAGCGGTTAAAGTGGTATAATAATAGTGCTACGGCAGTGCAGTGCGATAATCTTGTCTAAACTCTTTGACAGAGACTAAATGACAAAAGAAGAATTCCTACACAAGTATATTTCAAGGAGACCTGGGAAAGGGAGAGGGACTTTCAAACTGCACATTCAATAGTCAGGGAGGACCTGGACTAAGAGGCCTTTCTGTAATAGCTGTGAAAAGGCAGATAGCACATTCCTTAGATATTGAGAAGTTAGTGAAGGTGTCTGCTGCTCAAAAAGCAAGAAAAGTTAAGATTTAAGTGATTTTTTTAATTCAAAGAAGCTAGGAAAAAAGGTCCATTTTATAAATGTAATTTTAAATTATTTGATACTAATTTTATGTGAACCTGTTAAAATATTTTTTTAAAAAACTAGCTGTACCTGGTGTAACATACAACATTAAAAAACAACTCCAAAAATCCTGATAGACCTCATGACAACCCTTTAAGGTAGGCCAGTGGGTTTTTAAATTCCTCCTCCCCCTTCTCAGCATTCCACACTTTTCCCGGAATTGCTGAGGTGACTCACTCTGTTGCCCTGCCCCTGCCACCAGTTGACTGGGTCCTGTCGCAGCCTGTGACTGGTGAGTGGCTGATGGAGTGAGAGGAGGGAGGGGCCCTTGTGAGGCTGGGGGATATAGATGCAGATTGAGTGGCAGGAGTGGATTGTGAGGTGGAGAGAATTTGCATGTGGGTGGTGATTGGTTGGGTATGTTTCCTGAGCAGCCAATCAGCATACTGGGAAAGGCAACATACCCAAGAGTTATATATATAGATAGATAATTCAGGCTATACTTTGTACTTCAAAATTTACAACATAAGACTGTAAAAGTAAGAAAGGACAAAATGCATCAAATAAACTAAATTGGACTCAGCTCTTTCTTTTCCTGACTTCAAATTCTGCATGCTGAAACTAGTATTTTGTAATTTTGATTTATTGTGAATGGGCTAGTCTTTTGAGATTTGCTTAATAGAAAAGATCTACTTTAAATATCAGGAGAGCGTTGCATTACAGTATTTTGTATACAATATGGTTGTATTCTGTTTGGCTGAGGAAATCTACACCAATATTACATTAGTGCCTATAATACAATTTTTTAAACTAAATTATTGGTGACAAATTATGTAATAATCTGAATATCCTGTACTGTGAATAGGTTAGGTTACGTTGACCTGAGATAAACATATGGGACCCCCATAATAAAGCATTGCAGCCCCCCCCCCCCCAATTCCTTAAACCAGCCCTGTATCTGATTAGCAATCAAGCCTCAGCAGGCCTGTGCAGGCACCTTTTTCAGGTCAGATAGACAATTTTTCTTACAAGTCAAATTCAGAAGGAGGAAAAGCAATGCTAGTTTTAAGCAGTAACTTCAGATTCCACAACTTGGTGTGAAAACAGCACCCTTCCCATCTCTCTCCACAGCAATTTCTCGGTTTAAAAAGGCTTAGGTATAACTCTATATGCACTTTCCCAGGAGTAAGTTCATTGATCCAGTGAGTTTGCTTTCAAGCACACATACATAGGATTGTGCTGTTACTGGATTTGCATTTTTTGTAGGAAACAAAGTGGCAAACAACTCTTCAAGGGAAAATATGGTTGTAGTGTTTGACAGATCAAGGTCAGTTCTGGAGGCTGTACAAGAAGCAAAAAGTAGGGGTGGGTAGAGCTCATCCTAGGGCAGGAAAAACTACACTCACTTCTGTTTATATCTATGGGTGCACACAACCCAATTCAAAAAGCCCAAGATGTTAAGATAACATATTGTTTTTAAAAAATAACAAATATAAAAATAGAGTGGGAAGCTATGCATTTATACTTAGCTCTACCCTCCCCCCAACAAAACCACCTTGTTGGAAGGACTGCCAAATGTTTACGCTCAGACAGTGATCTATTTAGACTATAAGAGCTACCCTTCTGGCAAGATCTTTCTACTCCATGAGCCCATTCCCACAGTGACCAATTAGGTGCCCATAGAAAACCCACAATAACTACTATTATTGTTATTGTTCCATTTATATCCCTCTTTCCCCAGTTTGGGACTCAAAGCAGCTTAACAATAATTTAAAATTCATACAGTACAAAATTTTAAAAAGTTAAAAGGTGATTAAACTACATTTTTTTTAAAAAAAAGTCAAAAACATAAGCCATAAAAAGTACAACAGTACAAGTATAACAAATTGAAATTCCAGTAGACTGCCTAAACAATCAGTCCTCAAATGCCTGTCAAAACAGGAAATTCTTCAGCTGTTTACAGAAAGAGTGTAGGGAGGGTGCCAGGCTAACCTCTCTGGGAAGGGAGTTCCAGAGCCTGGGGGCAGCCACCGAGAAGGCCCTTTCCTGTGTTTCCACTGGTGAGGGTAGTGGGGCAGAGAACAGAGTCATCCCAGCAGATCTCAAAACACAGGCAGGTCCTCAAGGGAGAATACAGTCCTTCAGACAACCTGGACCTGAGCCGTACAGGGCTTTATAGGTCAAAACCAGCACTTTGAATCTTGCCCGGAAATGGACAGCCAGCCAGTAGAGCAGTTGCAACAAGGGAATTGGGTCTTTCTTGTAGCCAGACCCACTAAGCAATGTAGCTGAATCTCTTTGGAGCAGATGCAGTTTCCAAACACTTTTCAAAGGTAGCACCATGTAGAATGTGTTACACTAATCCAACCAGGATGTCTCTATGGCGTGTGTCACCATGGCCAGATATGATGTCTTAAGGAATGGGCGCAGCTGGCGCATAAGCTTTAACTGTGCAAATGCATTCCTAGCCACCACTGAAAGCTGAGCTTCCAGGCTCAGGGTCGAATCCACGAGAACACCCAAGCTGCGGACCTGTGTCTTCAGGGGGAGTGTAACCCCATCTAGCACAAGCTGAATCCCTATTTCCTGATCTGCCTTTCAATGACTAGAAGCATCTCAATCTTGTATGGATTAAGTTTCAATTTGTTCGCCCTCATCCAGTCCATTAATGATGCCAGGCACCAGTTTAGGACTGAAACAGCTTCCTTGGATTGTGGTGGAAAGTAGTAACAGAGTTGGGTGTCATATGCATACTGATGGCACTGAACCCCAAAACTGGGGACAACCTCTCCCAGCAGTTTTATGTACAGTTGTCCCTTCACATCCACTGGGGTTTGGTTCTAGGACCCCCATGAATACCCAAATCCGTGAATACTCAAGTCCCGTTGTATGCAATGGCATAGCAAAATGGTGTCCCTTATATAAGATGGCAAAATCAAGGGTTGCTTTTTGGATTATTTTTTTTAAGAATACAGTATTTTCAAGCCGTGAATACTTAAAACTGTGAATGCCAAATCCGTGAATGTGGAGGGACAACTGTATATGTTAAATAACATGAAAGGCAGCCAATGACCAGGGCGTCCCAAACAGGAGTCCCCCATCTCTCTAGGAAGGAACAAAGCCAGCAAGTCCCATCCCAGCAAGGTGCCTCAGAAGGGTACCATGGACATGAATGCAACTACACTCTCCCATTTGTCCTGTCTAGCAGCTGGTACCGAGAAATATACTGCCTCTTTAAGTTTGAAAGTCATGCATAGCCGTCCTAACTTGTAGCCACTCATAGCCTTTTCCTCCATCATTTTCTCTAAGCAGCTTTTAAAACTATGTTGTATGAAAAAGTACTTTTATGTCTGGAATCTGTTTGCTTTCAGCTAGACCTTGGGTTTTAGAAATGAGAGGAAGAATGTGTGGTCAAGCCAGTAAAATACTGGCAATTCTATTTTCATTTAATTTTTGAGGTATGTACATCATGGACATTGCCTTTTTCATGGCAACCACATGATGGATCAACAAGCGCAAGAAATCTTTCTTGGTTAGTTGCCACCAACTCAAATCCCATCAGTGAATATATAACATTGGGTTTGGGAGTAGGGTTGCCCCAGTGTCAAACTATTGATTTTTTTCAGCAGGGTTTGTCCTTTCTTATGCTTGATAATTTTATCCTCAATAATTTTTTTACCAACTTACCCAGAACAGATATTAAGCTAACCATAAAAGGGTCACTTAAGAGAAAACCCTGGCATTACACATTTGAAGTTCTGGAAATTCTGGGACATGAAAAATATTTTTTAGTTGGAAGACTAGAAACTTCACATTATAGTGAAACTGTGAAATCTCAGATAGGTATTATCTGGACCCCGTTGTTTGTAATTTGTAAATTGTACAACATTCTGAGATAGTAAACCTTTGTCTGACTTGTACTGGATTATAGGAGGGGACTCATATAATTGAATGCTTTATGGTAGTCATATGATTATTTTTTTAAAAAAAAGTATGTTCCATGCTCATCAAGAAGGAAATCCTGGGGGAGGGGAGGGGAGAGCAGGACTGTGCAACGTTGAGGACTATTTTTCTACAGGGGCCACAGTGCTAAAAATGACAAACAAAACACAAAAATAGAAAGCCATATCTAGCTTTCAAAAACAGTTATAAAAGTACAGGGTGGCCTGTGCCCTATTAAAGAGGTGAGTCACCACTCCTGGAGGATCTCCCTCTTTGCAGGGCTGGTTTAAGGGCCCCGCAGCACCTGCAGCTGGTCTTGTCATTGTTGGGGGGGGGCACAGCAACCCTCCTCCTGCAAAAACATTATTAGTAATAATCTGAATATCCTGTACTGTGAATAGATTAGGTTAGGTTACATTGACCTGAGATAAACATATGGGCCCCCCAAAATAAAAGTGTTGCAGGCCCCCCCAAAATTCCTTAAACCAGTTCTACTTCTTTGTCAGAAACAGGGCACTCTTGGGAAGTTTTGGGAGGTATGAGCCACACAAACGGCCTTGGGGTTTGTCCACCCCTCAGCTAAATTTATCTGTGGCATGCTAATTTTCTTTATGCTGGAAATCTTTGGGAGTTGGACATATGAAGAATTAGGACCCTGACCCTTGAAACAATACTTCACAATGAAGCAGAAGTGCACAGCCTTTCACTAGGGTGCATCTAGTATGAATGAAGTGAGGTATACATGCTCATGCAAATGCATTCCTCAGCATGTGCGTGTCTTCAATTTCATAGGGTTTTCTTAAGCAAGGAATACTCAGAGGTGTTTTTGCCAGTTCCTTCCTCTGAAATATAGCCTACAGCACCTGATATTAATTTGTGGTCTCCCATCCAAACACCAACCAGAGCTTACCCTGCTTAGCTTCCAAACTCAGATGGGATCTGGTGCCTTTACATTATTTAGGGCACCCAAACCCACTTCCCCACCTGCAGAGATCTAGGATGTGCAGGATCTGTGTAGAGGTGAAAGCCTCTTCCTGTGCCCCTGTGATCTTTAGTAAGAGTGCCATTTTTCCCACTGCAGAGATTATACAGGGTCAGTTCCAACCAACCACCTGTAACAGGATGTAGCCAGTGAACTGGAAGAGATGTCATGTCACTTCCAGTCCTTATTCATGCTGATTTTTTATGATCTTCCTTGGAAGCTGGAAAACAAGGAAATTGGGTGCTTGGGGAGCTACAAAAATAGGGTCAGTGGCCATTCAGTATACTTCTATCCCTGCATGACAACTCCTCAACACACACACACACACACACACACACACACACAGAGTGGGTTTGAGGGACACAATGAATGAAATTATTGTAATGAAACAGTTACCAGTTGTACAGCAGTGTTGAGATGTCATGAATTCTCATAGGGCACTTGAGCAGTACAGGTCGACCCCTGCATGGGTTTGGTATCCACAGTTCCACTTATCCACATCTGAAAAAATACGTTCTCTCTAGGCATTTCCAGGTCCCCTAATGTGATTCTATGACCAATTTCTGGCATTCATCTCATTAAAAATAATAAGGTTCTTTGTTATCCAGTTTTAGGTATCCACGGGGCGGGGGGTGTCTTGGAACATATCCCGCGCGACTATGGGGGATCAACCTGTACTCATGAAGAAATATTATTTTCTCACTTTCCACACTGAAAAAAATCTTTCCAGTTTATCTCCCTCAGGAAGGGCAACTATCTCTTGTGACTCAAGGAAAGACCAGACAGCTTCTGCAAATGCTTTTTATTGGAATGTGTAACCGTTACACTAAGGAAATTTTCAGGTTCTTTGCCACATCTTAAGGTGTAACCTGAATAACCTCTGCCACGTGTTGCTTCAGTTCCTGCAGGCTTTGTAGAGGAGAAGATATACTCATGACATTCCATTCTTGCCCAGTCACAGTGCTAGAATGGTGGTATGACAACAGCTCCACTTTGGCCTTCTCCAGCAGCCCTGCAAATTGAACAACAATCACTGTACACATCCTAGGAGGCAAGCATGCAAACCCTAGGCCTCAGTTTTTACATCGTTACTAGTCCTGCTTTACATGGAGACATAAGACGGCAGCTTCAAGTAATGGAATATAGTAGAGCATGAAAGGGGAATGTGTGGCCTTCTACATGTTGTTAAGACTGTAACTCTTACTCTTCACCTCTGGCTAGGGCTGATGGGGAGTTGTAGCTCCACAGCATTCAGATAACCATATATTCTCCAACCTGTCAGTAAAGGCCAGATGCCTCGTAAGTCAATTTTGAACACACAAGGCTCAAACTTAACAAATACCAGTCTGAGCATCTTCCAGAGGGAACCTTCCAAGATTTTAGCAAATAAGCAGCTCAAGCCTCGTCCCATTTGCCCGGGCCAGCTCTCTGCATAACCCATTCTTTGCATTTGTTTCCTCTCCCTTGAAGAGCATGTTTTTCCTTGGATCCTAGTTATAGAACCCTAGAGTTGGAAGAGACTACAAGGGCCATCTAGTCTGACTTAGAGACAGTCTAAGAATATATTCTCCACACAGAGATCCTGGGGAGTTTCCCACTTCTTATTCCACTTTGGAGCCCTTTCCCCACAACAATCCTTCCTCATCCATATCCCCAGCCCATCACATGTGCACAAGGGAGGCCATAACCACAAAGCCCTCCCATATATCCTTTCAGTCCTCTGGACACAGGCCAGGGCAGGGGTGGGCAACTTACAGCCCTCTAGGTGTTGCTGGACTGCAACTTCCATGAGCCCTCCCCACTGGCTGTGCTAGCTGGGTCTGACAGAGAATTGCTAGGGAACTTGGCTCCAGGAAACACTGTAGAAGTACCAGCCCTGCGAGATTAGCAGTCCCAAACAAGGCTGGAGCTGTTGCTGTTAGAACAGCAACCCAAGGCAGTTGTAACTCCATCCCAGTTATGCAACCCCTCACCAACACATTTCTGGGAAACAGAAGTGGCACTGGCAATTAGGAGCGCACTACCTTCCTCAGCTCCATTTCAGAAGCAAGGATTCATCTAGCACCAACTGCATCACGTTGAGGGGGGAATAGGCTGGAGCGATCCCTCTCCTTACCAATGACTGTTGGTAAGACGCTGCCACTGGAGGCCCTGGATCTGTAGAACAGCAGTGTGCCAGTGAGGGGAACAAACTGCTTGAAGGCTGCTCCACTGAGTTCATGTAGGACAGGAATGCTGCCTTGCACTGAGCCAACCAGAGTATGGGGGGTTCCCTCAGCAGCAAGCTGCAGCAGTCCCTCTTCACTACCCAATGCCTTCTCCTCACTGTGAGTGGTGGTGATCTGTGGAGGAAACAGATGAAATTGGTGAAGTACCTTCCACTGGTGAAGAGATATGCTTCCCAGTTTCCCCTTCTTGACACAAGCTTAGCTCAGCAGAGAGGTGAGCAATTTCTACCATGGAGACAAGAAGCAGAAGTACACCAAAGCCCTAGAGCTGTTGCAGATTTCTGTGAGGGCAGAGGGAGCAATTGTACGACAGGCAATGTGTGCAGCCTGCTAAATATCTATGCTGAAAAGGATGCATACATTCAACTTCTGCCTGTTATGTAGCTATAAAGATAGAAAGTAACATCAGGGGGAAAGTGGTGGCAGCTTCTTCTAAGCCAGCCTTTCTTAACCTTTTTACCCTTGTGGAACCCTTGAAACAATTTTCAGGTCTCAGGGAACCCCTGCCTAAAAATTATTATATCTACAGCTAATTTTTTTTTCCCAATCACAATACTTCACGGAACTCTAACAACCTCTTGTTGAGAAAACCTGTTCTAAGCAAACCTGAGAAAGAACCCCAGAAAAGATACGAAAAGGGGCAAGATGAAGGGATCCATGTACCCTCAGCCCAGCCTCCTGTGCCAGGAGGAGCCCATTCACGAGGTTCACATCCTTCTGTGCTGTTTCTTTGAGGAGTCCCACTGCAACTGCAGGAGTCAGGTAACTGCTTGCCTTCTGCAAGGCTGGACCTAGTGAACATAATAGGTATGGTCAAATCACCAAAATGGTTCCCCACAACTATTCTCAGTCCTTTTCCTCGCTCTTCAGTCCAACAACCTGATTGACACACAACAACAGCATGGAAACTCTGATCCTCAGCAGTACCAGAAGTACTGCCCCATTTCCAATGACCTCTTGATGGAGACCACAAAACCAAGAGTTGGCCTAGACTGGTGCTTCAGATATGATCTTCTATTGCCAGCTACACTCTTCTGAGGAGACTGTAGCCATCTGCCAGGTTCATTAACCCCCTCTCCTCCTTTCTTTGGCCCTACTTGCTTGGACCTTCAATGATATCATTCAATAGAATTCTTTAAATGTTCTTAACTTTTGAATTAATAATTTTTTAAAGCTCTGCTTTGTTTTAATTTTTTTGTAAACTGCCTTGGGAGAGGCAGCATGATGTAGTGGTTTGAATGTTGGCCTAGGATTTGGGGAGATCAGGATTTGAATCCCTGCTTGACCATGAAAACCCACTGGGTGATCTTGGGCAAGTCACGTTCTCTTCGCCTTATAGGAAGGCAAAGGCAAACCTCCTCTGAACAAATCGTGGCCATAAGTCAGAAACAACTTTAAGGCACACAACAATAAACTGACTAGAATCCCATGCTGGGGGAAAAGCAGGATATAAACAGAAAAAAATAAAAGGTATGGCATATGCATATTTAATAGATGCAGCTGGACTGATATGGAAGTAATCATTCATTCAGGGGGAGCTTCATTCCCTTAATTGTTAGGCTGATGTTAAGAGGACAGAAGCAAGGCCAGTGAAAAGCCAACTGCCCTGGTAGGGGCAGCAACTGCCATATATTTCTCAGATGCCACCCCACAGTGACAGAAGAGTTTCTTCTCTATTCTGCATCACTGAAAGCCAGGAGAGAGTGACAGCTGTAAAACTAAGAAAAGAGGAAGTATTTTCCAAAACCACAGAAAACAGAAATAGGAAAGACCTGTGTTGTTATCAGGGTGTATAGGTCAGGAGTTTTTGTTAGACAAGGATGTTTCAAGAAATAAGGAATACTTTTCCAAGCAGAGGAAAACCGCTGAGACAGAAGGTACAAAGGCTAGAGTGGAGAAGAAAGCAAAAGAGGGTGTGTCAGGTTAGCTGGAGTACATCTGCTAGAGCAAAACGGAAAATAAGCAGAACTCTTGTGTGTTCTGTGATTCTGCACAAGTACACAATGAAGTGCCAGATGCAGAATTCAGCTCCCTAAGAATTTTGATTTTTATATATAAAAATGCATTTGTCATCCCCGCTGCAGCAGTAGGCTTGAAAGTAGATAAGGAATGGGTAGAAAGATCTCAGAAAATAATTTATAACGAAAGCTTAACTACACACACATCGCTTGACTAAGGGGAGATGAGAGAACAGAGGCAGAGAGGTGAAGAAGTTTATATGTAAAAAGTCAATAATGAAGTGTTAATGCTACTCCAGGATCTCTCATCTCACCATGGGTGACAACCTGCACACCACCATTCACTTGATGGACCAGTGCACGAAACACAGTCCCCAGAGCTCTAGCCAGTGCAATCCAGGGCTTGGTCTGGGGTGTGTATGCACTGCTGAGAGCTTGCCCATTTACCTGAGGGAAGGAAGAACAGTAGCATGAGTGACTGTTAGGATAACTGGCCCATAACTGAGAAATCCAGTTTGTTCAAGTTATTCAGTTTGCAAGGTCAAGGTCCAAAGACCCTGGGACACACTTCTTAAGGGTGGTCCCCCACCCAAGTTCCAACCAAAGCCTTCTTTTATAGCTATCTGTGACCCACCCCAAGATCTACCTTTGAGTGGAAAAGTAAATTTGAGAGCTGATCTTTCTTCCAGTTTGATCAGTCAGCCTTGCCTATGTGTTGGCCAATTCCATTGTTATGGTAATTTGCAAAACAACAGTGTTGGTAGTTAAGCCATGCAGAAAATGCCTTCCACAACAGAGTGGGATGCCTTTTAACATGGCTCAGTTTCTTTGCAAGCAAAACAGGCAAATCCTAATTCAGCAACATCACTTTGCAAACCACCTCTGTTGCATTTTGTTTTCTAACCAGCTTAAGAACTTTCACAAAAGCAAAGAGCATAGAGTTTTGCAACACTTCAGCTCTTTTGCAACTTAGCTAAATTAGAGCTTCTACATACATAGCTCAAGTTTTAGAAACAGAATAAAAAACAGACTGAAGCTGAAGATTAATCTTATGTTTGCAAATTAAAATATGCTATATAAATCAAAACTCATTAAGTAACTTAAGAGCAGAACTCACAGTGCCAACGAGTGCCTTGCCCTGGGCTAAGTCCACAAGTTGCATAGCAATCTCCTTGCCGCAGCGGCTTTGAGCCTCTCGGGTGCTGGCACCTAGGTGAGGGCAGCTGATTACATTTGGGTGGTTCACCAACGCCTTGTCCTTAGGTGGTTCCTATTGGGGATGAAACAGTCAGGCTGGTTAGAAAGTTCTGCTTCCCCTCCACAAGCCCCTGAGCTGCAACATGTCTTTGACCAAGCCTAGGCTTAACCCTAGTAAGGCAGAAATCCTGTAAGTGAGTAGTTCCCAGGTCCAGAGCTCGGGGAGTTTACCAGTGGGACTTCAGACCCCCTGAAAGACCTCAGAGGTACTTCTAGAAACTTGATCCATCACTATCCAGGGATGCTCTACTAACTTCTCTGGCAAGGTTAATACTACCAAGGGTTGGGAGGCCAGCTATGCTCTTTCCTAGATAAGGATAACATAGCCACTGTGATACATGCATTGTCATCCTCCCACCTGGATTACTGTAATGCATTTTGTGTGGGGAACTCCTTGAGACTGGTGTAGGGATGCTGCAGCTGATGCAGAATGTGGTGGCAGAGGTATTAAGAGGTGCATTAGATCATGCATGCATTCTGTCTATACTGAAGGAATGTCACTGACTACCTTTTTGCTACTAGGCCATCTTCAAGGCCTTGTTGTTAACATATGAGAAATCACACTACTTAACAGATCACCTCCCCCTTTACTGGCTTATTAGATCACTGCAAACATCAGGGAAGAGTGTGCAGTGTTTCCTCTAGATTAGTGGTGGGAATCATTCAGTCTAAGCCACCATAGCCAATGGCAAAGAATGCTGGGAATTACATTCTGGAGGGATGCAGGATTTCCACCTCTGCTTTAAGTTACTGCCCTTGTCCTCTGTGCCCTGTGGTCCTTTGGCCACACACAAAGTGTCATCTTGAGTGATGTATTTTTAATGTCTTTTGCTTAGGCATCTCCCACTGCATGATATTAGGCCCTGTATTGCTGCTTCTTCATACGTTTTGTTTTTATGTTGTTTTATATTCTATACCATCCACTGTTTAGCATTTGTGCTAAAAAAAATAACAAGCAGTCCAGAAATATTTTAAATAAAGCAGTCCACACACAAAATGCTGCAAAAACTGGACTATTGTGCACAGCCTTGTATGTTGTCTCAGGGAAATGAATGGGGAAAAGTGTGGATGGTGGATTCATCAAGCAGGGCATGACCTAGAATAATTCCTTTTCCTGTCTCTATTCATAAGAACACACGCAGAACCCATGTTCTGCTACTCTGCCTTAGAAGCATTCTTAATCTTCTAGCCTTTCCACTCTCCACGCTTCCATCAACTGGAGTCTTTTCTCCACAAGCCTCTTGCTGCTCTGCTCCTGGCTGGTGAAAGCCCACTGAGGAAAAGGTGTGGGTGGGTGGCAGTCCTGACCTATGGCAGTGGGTTGGATTAGGTGGATCATTCCCCTGTTGGAAAGAATTTTAATCTGCCCAATAGCCAAAAGTAAAAGCTGGATTTACATGTGGGCTTCAGGCACCAGAAAGACTCCTTGATCCCATCACCACCCTCAAACCCAGGAATTTCAGGGGGGAAACTAAGTGTCCCAAATCCTCACCTCTGTGAAAACATCTAAGGCTGCTCCTCCACACTGGCCAGACTGGAGGGCCCGTAGAAGGGCCCCCTCATCCACAATACCCCCTCGAGCACAGTTGATCACCTGAACCCCATGCCGGCACTTGGCAAAAGTAGAGTCATTCAGAAGCCCTAGAAAGGAAATGGCAGTAAAAGAGGAGAACATCCTCCAGATCCATTGCAGTCTTAGCACATGCTAGTGGCATTCACCCTTCATCTTCAGCTGAAGTCTCACAATGGTACCCCTTCCAAGAGCGTAGTCACAGTCGTGCTGAGAATTCTTTTTTTAAAAATAACAATAGTCTAGTACTCAATACTACAAAGGTAGGGTTGACAGTACATAAGCAATACCAGCAAGAGTTAATGTGATATAATGGTTTGCTGAACTATGACTCTGGAGACCAGGGTTCAAATCCCCACTCAGCTATGGAAACCCACTGGGTGACCTTGGGCAAATCACACTCTCTCAGCCTCAGAGGAAAGCAAAGGCAAAACCCCTCTGAATAAATTTTGCCAGGAAAATCCTGTGCTAGGTTAATCTTAGGGTCACCATAAATCAGCAATAACTTGAAGACACACAAGAACAACAATGCAATGCCTAGGGAAGTTTCTGAAACTAAAATGGAGATGAACAGCCTCAACTCTTCACTTTTCTTCAGGAGCAGCAGACAGGCTTATACCAAGTAAAACTCTGCTTATTTTTTAAGATTTCCATGCTCTTCTTGGTGCAGAATTTTAATCGGCAGTGCAAAGCCCCACTTCTCCCATTCAGTAGGATCCCTTTCTGACCCTTTCAAGTACAGAGCCAACCTCCTCTGTGCTCTTGGGGGCCCACTGACATCTGTGACCTGCCTTCTCTGTTCTTATCTGCAAAGTTCATTCTGATTCTTCAGTCTCCTCCCCACCCTCAAGTAGGCTGACTAGGTCTCTCAGTGAATAGGTGCAGTTTTGCTCCCATTCCTGAATCCCTCACACAGCCCTGATGCTGGATCAACTATAGGCCCACGTGCCCCTTCCACCTGCCAATAGAGAGGAGTGTACACATCCTAGGAGGACATGCCCTCTTGTAAACCCAAGTGGCATCCCCTACCTGTGGTGGAAGGCAAGAGTGGGGTATGGACTGTGATGAAATCACACAGAGGCCAAATCTGTTCCAAGGACAGCTGTTCCACACCAAAGGTAGCAGACTCTGCAGCAGTGATGATGGGGTCATAGCCAATAGTCTAATGACATGGGGAAGAGGAGGGGGGAAAAGAGAGAAAGCTCTTTGAAGCAGCTGAGATTGTTCCCACCCCACCCATTTTCACATACAAGGAGCCAGCAGCCAAGGCTCCTTGGCAGCAGCCAGCAGCCAAGTCACCTTAAAAGGGCTCTTACCTTCATGCCAAAGGACTGCATCCGGATAGCCACTTCTCGTCCAATTCTGCCCAAGCCTAGAATGCCCAGGGTCTTCCCCTGAAGCTCCATCCCCATGAACTAGAGTAAAATGTACACAACCAGTGTGAACAAACTCAGCTGTACATACAACCCAGCATCACCCCAAGGTAGCAAGAGAAGAAAGCACCAGCCTCTTACCTTTTTGCGATCCCATTTCCCATCTTTCATTGAAGCTGCAGCCTGTGGGATTTGCCTGAAAGGATAGTTTCCATTTTAGCAGGACCTGATGAGCCCTCCCCCACAACTCCAGAGGCATTAGCTATATTTATGGCATGTTGTCTCTGAAGATTAAGGCTTTTAAAAAATCTTCCTGGTACCCCTTAACTTTCCAGAGACAACGCTAACATGAACTGAAGTTCTGTGTCCAAAAAAAGAGGAAGACACAGTGAGGTACACTAGACCAGCTGGCCTCGAGGCCTTTTGGCTGGGAATCTTTTGCTTTCGTGGACTCTGCAAAAATCTGGAAAGTTATGTTAATCAAAGAGAAGATATTTTAGACAAATTTTACATCAACCAAAGGGCCAAGTTGATATGCAAAACCACAGATTACATCCAAGTGTGAGTCTAACAAAACCTTAGTAGTGTGTGTCTTGTAGGGCAAAGGAACTGCAGGTATAGTAGATCGCAAGTGGAAAAACAGGAAGAAAATGGGCCTACTGAAATCTTGCCCCACTTCTTGCTTTTTCCCTTTGACCTCCCATTCCCAGTAATACCTGACATGTTTGTCAGGGTTTATCTGCTGCATGAGAAAAGTTTGGCTTGAAGAGCTGGGTTTCAGCAAAAAGGAAGCAAGATAAAAGACCTAAGCAACCTTTCCTTGCCAGCCTCTCAGCCAAACTCATTTTTCTGCAACAAGAAATGGCTATCTTGGCTCCTTTACACATGTCTGCATGTAATGTTTTAATATGGAACATGGAACTGGAGAAGCTGGAGATTACAGTATGACCTCTGTATATGTGGAACTGATATATGTGGTTTCACTTACACGTGTTTGAAAAAATATGGTCTCGCTAGGCCTTTCTAGGTCCTCCAGTGCAATTTTATCGTCAACTTCCAGCCCAAACATACCCCAGAATTGCACTGGAGAACCTAGAAATGCTTGAAGAAGTGTTTTCTCTAGACATTTCTAGGTCCTCCAGCATGATTCTATGGTATGCTTGGGCTGGAAGTCATTCATGTCAATAGAGTTTGCTATTATCTGCAGTTTCGCATTTCCACAGTAAGTCCAGGAACATATTCCCCATGGACGCAGGGATTGTACTGTATTCCCAGGTTCTCTGAGCCAAAGGCAAAACTCATGCATTACACATCAGTGAAATGCAGCCAAAGCTGCTGGGACTCTTCCTGCTTTCACAGAAGCCATGCCACTTACCTGGCCAGGCTCATGATCATTCCACATGTCAGCTCTGCTGCACTGAGGCTGTTACCAGTAGGTGTGCTGAGAAGCAAAGCAGAGAGAAGGGTTGTCAGCAGGAGTGGTGGAAATACCATTTTTAAAAGCATATGGAACCTGTGGTTTCCAAAGAAAGCCATGCCTTCTGGGCCCACAGTAGTGGCTGAATAATTAGGGTTAGAAAAAAGCACTCATAATATGTTCAACAGCACTCTTCTTCTTTTATAAGCACTTTATCATTACTTATAGAACCTGCAGCTGACACTACTGGTTAGAAGGCATCAGTAGTTTCACAGGATCGCTCCCTGAGAGTTTACTATAATGGAGGATCAACCGTACCCCGGCAGATCTGCTTACAGCAATCCCTTCAAGGAAGCTTCCAATATTTTCCTAATCAGTCGTACAGAAAGCTATACTAGGGAAAGTTGGGGAAAACAACAGTCACCAGCTAACATCTGATCACTGAAATAAGCAGCATGGAAGCATACCTGGAAATTCTGTGCAAGCAAAATGTACACTTTGCTTTTTTAAAGCAAAAGGGCTCTTCCAGTCTCAACCCAACGTTTTCCTTCAATACACAACCACTTGTCCTCCGCTGAGACATAGTGGCTTCTCTACTTGCATTGCTTAGTCTATCTCTTACTGGCAGCACTAAGTTGTAATGCTGGCCATAGAAACATTCTGGGGGGTTTTGGATTGCAGTTCCCAGATTCTCCAACCAGCATAGCCATTAGTCATGGTGGCTGGGGGATTCTGTAAACTGTAGTTCAATTAAAACAACAACAACAATAACCCTCCATCCTAACCTATGAACTAAGCTACCTACAAAGTCCTCTGCTTGCACCCTTTCCTTCCTCAGTAGTTTATCTGTAAATGGAAACTTTCTCTTTGGTTTGCAAGTATGTGCCACTCTTTCTTATATCCAAACTGAGAAATGTCCTTAGTGTTAAATATGGGGTGTGTGATGCCCCAAGGGATTTTTTAAAATTTGAGGGCAGTCTCAAGGCCTGGGGGGGGGGTTCACAGCCCACAGGCTGCATTTTTCCCACCCTTGCTGTAATATAATATAGGGGAGGGGAGAGAGATTTAAGTGAATGGGGTGGTCACTTTGCCTGCTGGACCAAAAAAAAATAAAAATAAAAAAAAATGCCCACTTAGGCTGCACTTCTTCTCCTCCTCTTGATTTTTGCAATGCATTTTGAAAAATGTGCTGCTGTGTGACTGAAGAAATGAATTTTTAACAGATAAAATAGGAAAACTACCCTAGCCAGTGGCCCCTATTTGCAAAAAAACCTGAATTTCTGAAGCCCCTAACTTCAGTAAGCCTTGAGACTGCTTGCTTTCTCCTATCTTGGGAGAAAGGCAGAATATATATTCAATAAAATAAATAAATAAAACTCTAGCTGTGTCAGCTTATTTTTCTAGAGGAATCCCAAGATATACTGTGCTAAAGAATGGAAGCATGTTTCTATGTTAGCACAAGTGAAGCCACAGCCTCCTCCTTCACACCCCATTCCAGCTCTGCTCATAAAGGCAAAGATGGGTTGTGCTTTGAGGCACACTGAGGCAGACTGCATGTGGAGAGAGCCATGGATACTTTTTAGGGTTGCAGGAAGGTTATTTTGAAAGACCCTGGTTGTTCTTCGGTGAAAAAATGATTATGTATTCTTTAGCTGGTTAATCAGTGGTGGCTTGCCTTGCTGCATGTGAGAGAAAGAATAGCTCTTCAGAGGCATCACTTGGACTGTTCTGTCTCTTTTCCATGGAATTGCAACCCATTGTTTACTCTATTATCATGTGAAATCTATGTGGCATCCCTATCAAACTGTTGCATTCCAGTGTGTTTTCCCCTCCCCAGAGAGCTCCACTTTTTTGAGGGTGCCTTTGATCAATGAACCAAAGCTTGATTTCAGCACCCTGCCCCTCCCCTCTCCAGGCCTTGCTCTGTGCCAGTGGGTAAACAATCCCTGCCTCCCTTCTCTGGCTCAAACTCTGGAGTTTTGAAAGCCCAGCACAGCTGTAGGAGTCATCCCCACATATTCTCCAGACCCAGATGTGTAAGTGTGGAGGGCCTTCCTTTGATTCTGGGCAGCAAAGGCACTGGGACCACATTGGCAGACTGGTGGCTCTCTGGAGCCCAAGGGGAAAGCCTTGGCTTGTTTGGGCTGGTTGGAAACTCCAACCTGAGCAACTCCAGTGCCAAGAGAGACAGTCTCTATTGCCCAAGTGGAAGGAGGTTGAGGCTTCTTTTTGCTGTTGCCCAGGCAGGTACTCCCAGAGCCAGATGGCTAGCACAAGGGTGGGGATCTTTCCTGTTCTTCCTTGTGTAGCAGAACTCTGAAAACCATCACTAGCTGCTCTTGTCACATTTGCTGAAGAAGGGCAATGGGCCACTGGCTGGGCCACTGATGGCAAGCAGAATTCTCCCTGTCCCAGCCTTTTTTTTTTAGATCAGATATGCAGTGTTTGTTGTTGCTGTTGTGTGCCTTCAAGTCACTTCTGATTTATGGTGACCCTAAGGCAAACATATCACAGGGCTTTCTGATGACTTGAGAGTGTGACTTGCCCAAGGTCACCTAGTGGGTTTCCATGGCTGAGCCAGGATTCGAACCCTGGTCTCCAGAGTTGTAGTTCAACACTCAAACAACTATGCCACACTGGCTCCCAGTGCAGTGTTGCAGTGCTGTTTTTAAGGTTTGTAGCCAAGATGACTAAGCTAAGACTGTTATACTTTGGACATGTGAGAAGTTGGGCTAGTTTTCTAGTTCCCTAGAAAAGACAACAATGCTTGGGAAGGTGGCAAAAGGGGATGACTGCATTCCAGATGGGTGGACTCAATCAAGGAAGCTACGGCCCTGAGTCTGCAAGACCTGAACAGTGCTGTTGAGGACAGGATGACTTGGAGGTCTCTCATTCATAGGATTGCCATAAGTTGAAGCTGACTTGGCAGTAGTCAGCAACAAATATAATCTTCCTAATGGATTGTAATGTTTAATGTTTTAACTTTAAAAATTGTTTGTTTTTTTTAAAAATAACCCTTATATTTTTATTGATGAGCTTGTAGTTCTTAAATATGTTGTTAGCCACCCTGAGTCCCATTATGGGGTGAAAGGCAGGATGTAAACAAATAAAATAATGACAATAACAATTCTCATAGAACAGTGAAAGTGTAATAATAAAAACGAACTTTTCATAGCCCTAAGTAAGCCTCCTCTATAGTAGGAACTGCCTTTTCTAGGCTTGGCTGTTTGTGCATCTAAGTTGGGATTGTCTATTCTGATTGGCAGCAGATTTTGAGGCTCTTCGGTGGCCCCTTTCTCATCACCTGTTACTAGGTCCTCTCTTTTGTAGCAGGAGATGCCAGGGATTCTGCATGCAAAGAAGCTCTGCTGCTGAGCTCTGTTTCTCCTCTTCTGAGTCTCAAGGTGCTTACTGAGATTGGGGGCTTCAGAAATTCAGGGGATTTTTTTAAAATAGGAGCCACTGGTTGAGGTAGTTTTCCTATTTTATTTGTTAAGAATGCATGTCTTCTGTCACACAACAAGTTTTTCAAAATGTATTACAAAAGACAAGAAGAGGAGGATGAGGAGGATCTTCCACAGTGGATCTTCCCTCTTACCATTTCCTCTGCCCTATATTAAATCATAGCAGGGGTGGGCAGAATGCAGCCTGTGGGGTATGGAGTGCCCCCCTGCAAAACCTTGAGACCATCCTCAAATTTTAAAAAAATCTCTGGGAGCACCCATCCATCCATAGTGCAAATCGCATTTCACAGTTTGGATAAAACAAACAGTGGCATGTATTTGGAAACCAAATAGAAAGTTTCCATCTTCCTTCTTACAGATAAACTACCAAGGAAGGAAAGGTGCAAACAGAAGGTTTTGTAGGCTCATTCCTATAGTGCTCAAATATAGCTTAGTTCATGGGTTGAGATGGAGATTTTTTTTTAATTCCTCCCCCCCCCCCCGAACTACAGCTCACAAAATCTCCTAGCCATCATGACCATTGGCTATGCTGGTTGGAGGATCTGGAAGTTGTAGTCCAAAAAAATTGAATATTTCTAAGCTGTGGTTTAGCATTACAACTCAATGCTGACATTAAGAGGTAGACTAAGCAATACAAGTAGGGGAGAAGCCACTATATGCATAATACTCAGGGGAGGGGGTGGATTTCAGATGGGATTCAGATTACTTTGTCCTGGAGCTGTGACACATGAAATTTGGACTATTCTGGCCCAGATTTCAGTGGCACACCTGCCAAAGCCCAAATCTGCATTGGGTTGTAACTGCTTCTTGTTGCTCATACTTGACTCTGAGCTTCAGGAAATCAAAACCAGAACGGGCAGCTTACTCATGATGGCGGGGCACGCATGTCCATTCTGCTTTCAGACTGGGCGAGTTCTGGCTGGCACTTTACTTTTCTGGGGCGATTGTGCACCAGAAAAGCAAAGCATGAGAGGGACTCACCCAGTCTGACGGAAGAACACATGCACACCCTGCCATTGCAAGCAGATGGGTTCAGAGATGGTGGCTGCCACTGGAGCTTTGATTTCCCAGTGCACAATCGCCCAGAAAAAGCAAAGCCCCATCAGTAGTTGCTCGGTTTGAAGCCAGAATGGGCGGCTAGCCTCATGATGGTGAAGGGGAGGGGGGCTGATCTGGCTTCAGAGAGAGCAGTACTGATGGGGCTTTGGAGCTCAATTGCCCACTCTGAGCTCCATGAAAGCAAAGCTCCATCGGTAGTCGCTCCCTGTGAAGCCAGAATAGGCAGTTAGCCTCACAATGGCAGGGGAGGGGGCAACCATTCTGGCTTTGCTTTCACAGAGTTCAATCACTTGTTGTGAGAAAGCAAGGCCCCATCGGTAGCTCCCCTGGTGTACAGCTGATTGTTCTGAGGGTCAGGAGGAATGAGTCCACCTGGCACAACCACCCCTCTGACCTCATAACGAGTGGCTGTATGCCGGGAAGGCAGTCCCCAGCATACAACTGATTGTTCTGACAGTCAGAGAGCAACTCCACCTGGCGCAGTTGCCCCCTCTGACCTCATAACAAGTGTACAGCTGATAAGTGGCTTTATGCTGGAAGGCAGACCCCTGGCAAACAGCTGACTGTTGTGACAGTCAGAGGGAGAGAATCCACCTCTCGCAGGACAACAAACACTACCATTCTCCCCCATTATCACCAGTGTAGTCAAGCCCTAAATCAGAGCTGAGGGCAAAGGTTGTTGTGTATTGTGTACTGAAGAAAAATGTTGGGTTGGGACAGGAGGAACCCTTTTGCTTTAGAAGAGTAAACAGTATATTTTGCTTGCACAGTTAGTCTGTAGAAGGTCAGTTTTGACACTTACCCTGGGAAAATAATGTAAATATCTGGTCGGGAATGTTAATTGAATGGAATGCTATTACAGCACATGCCCGATGTAAGGTGACCTGGCACTTTCTATACTAGACTGTGCAGGTACCACACTCAGGGCCTCATTCTGTTTAGATTCTTGTCTGCCACGGGGTGAGACAAAAATGCATTTCTTTCAATGAAGCTGGATCCTTGATTCACCAGGCCTGGTCTTCCAATTTCTTCTGGAAATACTGGACAAGGAAATTCCCCTTCAAGGGCCAGACAAACAAAGCCACCCCTAAGAGTCTCAAGAGTCAGGCTTCTCCTCTTCTCCTCTAACACACAGCAGGGGCAAGACCAGACTCTTGGCTCCATCCTACACAGAGCTTTCCTCTCTGAACTCTGAAGCCCATTTGCCCCACCTGAGAGGCAGCATGGCACCTTACTTCATGACCAGAATCCCCTTCCTTGTAGCAGCCTCAACGTCCACATTGTCAACGCCAGTGCCGGCTCTCCCAATGACCTGCAGCTTCTCAGCAGCGTTTATGACATCTGCAGTCACTTTGGTTCCTGAGCGTACAATGAGCCCATCATAGTCCTAAAGAAATATTAAAAAGGAGGTGAGCAATCAGACCTGGAGTGAACCAAATGCTGCCCAGAGACCTAGCAGAGCCTCAGGGTAGTACTTAAATTGGCTATTCCAGCATCTGTCAGAAGTCTGTCCTCCAGTCCCATCTCCATTTAGGGAAGATTATGGACAGTGTTTTAAGAACTGAAAGGCAATCTAAGTGAATTCTGCAGCCTGTTCATGAAATTATAGAAAACAGGGAACATTGCATCTGTTATATAATTATACAGATGTTTGATACTATAGGTAACTTATTCTGGTTTTCTTTGCATTTCTGAGAGCAAGAAGCTATGCAGGGCACTGAAGCCCCATTGCCCTGGCCTCTGTAAACTTTATTCGGCCACCTCCAAGAGATTCTAGCAGATACTGACCTCTCTCTCAATCAAAAGTTGGAAGCAATTATTTTGGTCCACTAGAAAAGTCCCCAAAGCCACAATTAGGATAATACATTTATCAAGAAAGTATGGGGATAATGTCAAAAAGTGTGGAGCAAAAAGGTGAACATAACAGAAAAGAGATGAAGTCTACTCTTCCTGAGAATTTCATGGAGGTCCTGTGTTAATTCAATTAAACCACAGAGTGATAAGAACAAAACAGAGTGCAGATTGCACCATGTCCCAAGTACAGGTTACACATCAGGACAATCAAATGTTGTGGCACACCCATTTCTTTAATAGTGATCCATAGTTTTTCATGATCCAGAATCAAAGGCTTTGCTATAATCTATAAAGCACAAGCTAATTCTTTGGTGCGTTCCATTATCCAATGTATGTTTGCAATATGATCCCTAGTGCCTCTTCCTGAACCCTTTCCTGAACCCAGTTTGGACATCTGGCATTTCTCGCTCCATATATGGCAGAAGTCTTTGTTATAAAATTTTGAGCATCACCTTATTTGCCTGGGAAGTTAATGTAATGTTCCTGTGGTTACTGCACAATCCATAGTTTCCTTTTTCTTGGGGATTGGAATGTGTATTGGGAGTTTCCAATCTGTGAGCCATTGTTTTGTCTTCCATATTTGTTGACAGATTTTAATTAGAACTAGAGTAATTTTGTCTCTGTGGCATGAAGCAGATCTATTTGTATGTGTGGAAGAGTAGACTCACTATAGGCACTGCCTTGCATGTTCCTAGCTCTCTGGCCTCAGGAGGAAAGGAAGACCGCTGCTGACCTCACAAAGCCTCCACACTGGGGTGCAGCAAGGAGACCAATAAAAAAAATCTCCCACTTTGAGGGAGAGGGACTGGAAGGAAGAAGCTGCAGCAGAGGAGAGGGTTGCAACTGTCTCCTTTAGACTTGAACTCTGGGGGAATGGTGGAAAAGGAGTTGAGCAACAGCTGGGCTGGGACCTTTCTTGGCTGCCTGATTAGAGAGGACATCCAAGAGAGTTGGGAGCCCAGAGAGACTTGGAGGGAGCTGGAAACAAGTTCTTCTACACATTCTAGCTTCTCAATATCCTTCCTGAATTGTGGTGCTCAGAACTGGAATACTGTGTCCAGTTCTGGGCACCAGAATTCAGGAAGGATATTGAGAAGCTGGAACATGTCCAGAGGAAGGCGACCAGGATGGTGTGAGATCTGGAAGCCATGCCCTATGAGGAGCAGCTTAGGGAACTGGGCATGTTTAGTCTGGAGAAGAGAAGGTTGAGAAGGGACATCATAGCCACATTTAAATATTTGAAGGGATGTCATACTAAGGATGGAGCAAGCTTGTTTTCTGCTGCTCCAGAGACTAGGACATGGAGCAATGGGTTAAAACTACACAAAAAGAGATTCTACCTAAACATTAGGAAGAACTTCCTGCCAGTAGGAGCTGTTCGGAAGTGGAATACACTGCCTCGTAGTGTGGTGGAGTCTCCTTTGGAGGTTTTTAAACAGAGGCTAGATGGCCATCTGTTGGGAATGATTTGATTGTGTATTCCTGCATGGCAGGGGGTTGGACTGGATGGCCCTTGAGGTCTCTTCCAACTCTACGATTCTATGAAATGGGAAAGCCATACATGGTGGCCAGGTAAATAGGAGACTTGGGTGGCTGAATTGAAGCACCCTTTGCATCTTAGCGGATACATTCTTGTTATTAGTTTGTTTGTGGTTTCGCCTGCTCCTTGAGTCTCTAACACACCCAACCTACACCTGCTTGGGCTCCTCACCCTGCAACCACTTGCCAGGATCCTACCAAGGCCTGTATCCTGAAGCCACTTACTGAAGCTTTGGCTCCAGTCATTTTTCCTTAGCTGAGGACATTTTAACCTTAAAATGAAGACCTTTCTCCCTACCTGTCATGCCCTGTAACTCTAATGAAGGTATGGAGTCAGAGAGGAGGACATAGCAGAGAATGGCCCTATGGACCCTGGCACAAGTTTATCTATACCTGTGCTAGCAGGGAACTCTGCCAACCTGGAGTCCCAAGCAGAGGAAGAGCCTGATCCTAGTGGGTTGGCACCAGTCCCAGCAGTGAGCCCTGACAAATCAGATAAGGAGGAGGAAGAGGAAATGGACTTACCCATACTGTCCTCCAGCCAACAAAGATCCCAAAAGGAAGCCAAGAGAAGATTACTGAGACTTTACTCAAACACTGGCTCATTAAGGAGCACCTGAGACAGTCATGATTACTATATATATGCCTTGGGAGCTATGGAGTCTTTGTCAGAGATTAACTGATCTCTCTGGCAAAAGCTTCATGTCGGTTATCTGTGACTCTGTCTTCCTGCTGCCTTGACTCCTGTTTAGACCTTGGACTGATTCTGACTACGCTGTTGACTGATCCTGTTGAACTACGGACTTGCTTCTGGACCCACGCTGACTTCTGTAAGCCTCAGACTCTTGGACTGTTTGCTGGACTATTCTCTGTGTCTCCTTGCTTACTTCTGCCAACTCTTATCAGGACTCTATTTAAACAGCTTGTTTTCATTACAAGTTGGCCACTTTCTCAGATATTCCTTTATCAACTTCTAAGCTGTTCTAAGCCGTCAGATGACAAGCCTGAGTAGCTTTAAGAAAGCACTAAAGACCTCTTTCAGCAGGCCTTTCCTAATTAAATCCCAGCCTCAGGGGATCCTGGCCTCGTTTAGTCTGCTGGATATTTATTGTATTTATTATATCTATTGTTTTTAAATGTGATTTTAGATCAGTTGCTTTTTAACTTATACTTGTTTAATATGTTTTATGGGGGAGGGTGGGGGGGTGTTTAGGGATTTTTATCTGTATTGTATTTAAATTTTTGTAAGCTGACCCGATTGTTTAACAGAGGGGCGGGGTATAAATAAATAAATTCAGAATGACCTGGATAGACTGGAGAGCTGGGCCAAAGCTAACAAAATGAAATTCAATACGGAGAAATGTAAAGTAGTGCATTTAGGGTGGAGAAATGAAATGCATAAATATAGGATGGGAGAGACCTGGCTGAATGAGACTACGTGCGAAAGGGATCTAGGAGCCCTAGTAGACCACAAGTTGAACATGAGCCAACAGTGTGATGCGGCAGCTAAAAAGGCCAATGCGATTTTGGGCTGTATCAATAGAAGTATAGTGTCTAGATCAAGGGAAGTAATAGTGCCGCTCTATTCTGCCTTGGTCAGAACTCACCTAGAATACTGTGTCCAGTTCTGGGCACCACAATTCAAAAAGGATATTGACAAATTGGAGCGTGTCCAGAGAAGGGCAACTAAAATGGTGAAAGGTCTGGAAACCATGCCTTATGAGGAGAGACTTAGGGAGCTGGGTATGTTTAGCCTGGAAAAAAGACGGTTAAGAGGCGATATGATAGTCCTGTTTAAGTATTTGAAGGGGTGTCACGTTGAGGATGGAGCACACTTGTTTTCTGCTGCTCCAGAGACTGGAACACGGAGCAATGGATGCAGCCTCCAGGAACAGAGATTCCACCTCAACATGAGGAGGAACTTTTTGACAGTAAGAGCTGTTTGGCAGTGGAACACACTCCCTCGGAGCGTGGTGGGGTCTCCTTCCTTGGAGGTTTTTAAACAGAGGCTGGATTGCCATCTGTCGGGGATGCTTTGATCAAGATTTCCTGCGTGGCAGGGGGTTGGACTGGATGGCCCTCGTGGTCTCTTCCAACTCTGCAATTCTATGAAATATTATTATTATTATTATTATTATTATTATTATTTATTTTTGCCGTCATCTGGCAGCTTTCCTGGACACTACTTGAAAGGCTTGGGGTGTGCTTGAGAGGTCATGCAAGTGGGAGTGTTTGATGTTCCCCTTCCCATGGACGATACAGCCTCCGTGACAGAATGCAATCTATTCCTTTATTTCTTCCAAGTGCTCTGAGTGCAGCTTCCACTTTACTTTCTAACACTTTCTAAAATTGTAGGTTTATTTTCGTATGGTTCTTCCTTGAATGAATCTGTCATCCTTTCATCTCTTTTCTATAGTTTTTCAGTGTATTGCTTCCATCATCTTTTTTATTTCTACTTGGTTATGTAATGTGTTCCCCTGTAGAGCATCCCCCTCTTGATTTAAATTTCCCTTTGATTTCTTGGATCTTGTGGAAGAGAACTCTTTGTCCTTCCTTTTTTGTTGTCATCTTCTATTTCTCTTCATCGATTATTACAGTTGTTCTCTTTGTCCCTGCACACAAGTCAGTCATTGAACAGCTGCATTCAAAGCTCTTGACTCTATTTTTGTCCCCTTTTACTTTTGGTTATTGTCTGTCCTTGGCCTTGACTTTGACTGCTTGAAGAGTTTCATCTGTTATCCATTGAGGCTTCTTTCCTTTTGGCTAGACAGTGTCTTTTTGCATTCCTCCTTGACAATGTCCTTCGGTCTGTGGTGATACCAAGGCCAGTGTAACCCCTCCCTCCAGCGGTGTCACCTGGTGCAGTACGGCCTCTCCACACCCCCTAGTGCCAGTCACTGCTTAAATCCAGGGTTCTTCTGGCTCTTGGTCAATAAGGTTGAATAGTGCAAAGCTATATATTTTTTTACAATATATTTAAATTCTACAGGGATGTTCTTCACAATGGTTGGGTTAGTTTTCTTCTTTGGCTTTACTCTATTTTTTTATAATAGTAGTACATGGTCTGTGCCACAATCTGCTCCTGGTCTTGTTTTTGCAGAGAGAATGGTGCTTCTCCATCTTTTGCTCCCAATTACGTATTTGATTTCTATATTGGCCATCAGGTGATGTCCATGTATACAGCTGCCTTCCTGACTGCTTGAAGAATGTGTTTGTGTTGAACAAAATGTTTGCCTCACAAAATCCAGTCAGTTGCTCTCCCACTTTATTTCCTGATCATAAGCCAAATTATCCTACAATCATTGCTTCTGCTCTATTTCCTATTTTTGCATTCCAGTCACCTATAATTAACAACCCCTGTTTTAGTGCATAATCAATTTCCTTCTGGACTCCAGCGTAGAATCTTTTAATTTCTTCTTCTTCTGCCTCTGTAGCTGGAGCAAAAACTTGGATTCTGGTTATATTCATGGGTTTTCCCTGAAGTCTTACTGATATTATTTCTTTAGGCTTTGCATTATGCCCCCTGACTGCTTTTGCTACATCTCTCCTCACTATTAATGCCACCCCATTTCTTCTTAGAATTTCATTTCCTGAGTAAAACACACTGTGTAATTATCTGACTCAAAATGTCCCATTCCTGTCCAGTTTAGCTATAGTGTCACTACTGTTGTCTCTAAAAGGTCCTCTTTCAGTGTTACTCTACACTACTACTGCTGCCCAGTCACTGTTTGGCACATTTAATCTGGCTCCTCAGCAAAAGCCCATCTGACATGGGAGACTACTAGCAGCACAGCTGCCATCAACATAGCTTCTTGGCTAACAGAAGAATGCAAGCCCACCACTGTGGAAAGATAGTGCCATGGTCCTTAAGGTGCTTTTATCCATCTTCAGCACTAAGTGGAAGACATGCATGTCTTGTGAGGCACAGAGCAAGAGGAATGACAAACTCTTTGGTAGCTCTTCTATCAGTCAGATTGAAAACAGCTTTCAAAGGTGGAATCCAGATTAGGTAATATGATTGCTGAAAGAAATGAAACTCCACCCCAAAGCTAAGTCCCCTCTTTAGGTAACTAACAAACTCCTTCCACTTCCAGGAGACTTTCCTCCTAGACAGCTGCATACTACGGCTTCTGTAGTAGTGTCCTACCACTTAAAGGTAGGGGCTATATGTCAAACTAGTCGCTTCGGGGGTCTGGCCTCACACTCAAGCTAAAACAGAACTGTCTAGCAACACAATCAAGACCTGACAACTGAGGAATCTAAGCTGTAAATTCCAGGTGTTTTTGAAACTGTCAGCAGTGCACTCTGCTTGAGGCTGTCTTTGATGTCTCCCTCAGTGCCTCAACATGGCAGCCTGCCTCTGTAGCAGAAGCCAGCTGCCAAGAGCACTGTAATCCATAGTCTATTTACTATTTACCCTCCAGGCTCAACTCAGGGTGCTAGTTTTGACCCAGAAAAGCCTTAACATTTTAGAATGTCCTCCCTATGTGATTTCAGTTTGATTCTGGGACTTGAAAGAAATTTCCACATCTTTAATTCCAGGTCTTTCCACCCCCACCCCCCCCCCGTTACTCGGGTAAGCAGATTCATTTCCAAGCTATAGGAAATGGACATTAGATTTCACAGAAATAAAATCTGCCTGTGCCTACCATGCCTGTGAAGCAGAAAGTGACAAATACAAACACATTTGGAGGAAGGATAAACTAAGGATGTACTTTTAGCATAACCAATTTAGACTAGACAGGCAGAGGCAAGTTTCCTTGCTATTTCGCAAGCTCTTGGCTAAGCTCCATCCCATTCCCCCAAATAAGTGGAGAAGAGAGACATGCGGTACTTTTTTAGCACAGATCCACCAGTCTTGAGTAAACCAACAACTCTCCTGCCACATACTGGGACCTTAGAACTTTCTCAATAGTTCTCTCCTCAAACACTCTCCATGTGAGAGATGAATGTGGGAGAATGTCTATATAAAAAACATAAAAATCCAAGCACCATTAATGGAAAGAAACTGCCCATACGACAGTATATGTTTAGCTCTTACTAACATCTGTGGTACAACATATACAACTCAGGAACATACATTCCGTTTACATTATTTGATTTTTATAAGGAAAAATGAAAGCATTGAAAATTGTTAATATCTGAACTTTAGCATGTTTGAACATCTGTTTGCATAAATATGTGCTCAGATGTATTTCAACTGCACATGTCAACAACTTTCGCTTTAGCTTAGGCACTGTATTCATTCTTTATCAATCTTTTATTCTTGAGGGGAAAAAAATATTCTTGAGAAGTGTCTACTCCACCCCAACCTTACAGAAAATGTCACTGTAAAACCTTTTTTTGGTACTCCCAGGCAAGACTTCACATAACTAGTACATTCAGCTAATGGAGTAAAAATTTAGGTTTTAGGGGGGATTTTATATTTTCCATACTAAACCATGCAACTTGGCTTGCTTTGTGCTGAAATGCTGGCCTCTATAAGAAGTTTCATGTCCTACATTTGCAAAGTTTGTTGCAAAAATCCCAAGTCATGATGTAGGCCTGGCCTATGTGTGTATCAACAATAATAATTAAAGTTGGTGCACTCCTCAGCTTCTTTAAACATTTTACATTCCTTGATTTAAGTGTACATACTATCTGCTTCTAGTACTGCAGGTTACTGCAAAGCACCCTAACCATTTCAGCAGCAGTAGGGTCCAAAAATGTTTGTGTGAGAGACAATGTTGCCAGTTGCCAACATATTAGCTTTGTCACTTCAACATGCCTGGAGTCACAGTATGAGTATGTCGATCAAATGCTAGAGCTATGCTAGCAAGTGCCACTGGCTCCCACTGAGTTCAATAAAGCACAGCACACAGTAAGCTGAGGAGGAAAGCAATCTGGGACTAGCAGAGCAGATTTAGACCACAACCCAACAGTGGTTCCATATAAACCATTACTTTAAGGGGGTAACTAAACAGCTGCACTCAGGGGTGCTGCTATGCGGGAAGGGGCAAACTGATAACAGTTCCTCCACAAGTAAAAAATTCTGTCCCCTGCAAAAATTTCTAGTATTTCAGTATCTTACAGTTTCCCCTGAACGTTAACTAGATTAGGCATTAAAAGGCAAAGTTACCAACAGAATGGGAACACAGCAACTAGAGCTGGATGTGTGAACGACTGTCTGCCTGCTAGAAATCTGGGGGCAGCAGGGGAGTTTCACTTGGCGGGCAGGACTCTTATTTGGAGGGGCAATGCCTTCGTTCTGCCCCCCCCCCACAGCTACACCCCCGGTTGCTGGGGGAGCCCGTTTTCCCCAACACAGCCGGGCCAGGTGCGCCCACAGAGCCAAGGCTGTGGCCCCCCCCCGACCTGGCCACCAGGATCCTGGCAATGTCTGCGCCCACTCGCTCCACTCCCAGCGTAAGGGAGGCCTTCTGCTAGGGTTAAGAGAAGAAGACGAGATTATCCCTGAGGGTACGCAGAGTGTCCTCGCTTCGCCGGGAAGTCACGGCCAGGCCAAACGCCATGGTAAGGACTTCAACGGGCAGCCCAAGCAGAGGCGAGGCGACTGCATTCCCGTCTCGGATAGTCTGCCTTTAACCAACCGCAGCTTCGGGAAGGGGGTGTTTGGCTTCCCCCCCCCAGGCGCCCGACCTTTCTCCTTTCTCCCCTGCCCGCCCCGTCCCTAGCAGGGCTCCTTCTCTAGGGAGGGGCGGAGGCAGGGGTGGGCTCGGTGGGGCTGGCAGGCTCTGGACCCCCGGCCCTTCCCCGCCGGCTGCCCGCGCGCCCTGGCCAAAGGCGGCCCTGCTGGCCGGGCCCGGCCCCCTCCAGCCCGGGGGGTCCTTCTTCGCCCGGGGAGGGGAGGGGAGGGGGTCTGGCCCACCTTGATCTCCGCCAGCAGCTGCTCCTTGCTGAGGTTGGTCTTCTCCAGGACGCCGATGCCGGCCGCCTGCAGGATCTGCTTGCAACAGGGGTCCAGGCTGTCGCTGATCAGCACTTTGCTCAGAAGAGCCGCCGCTTTGGGGGCGGTGGTCGGCGCCATCCTCGCCTCTCTCTCTCTCTCTCTCTCTCTCTGCCGGCCTGGCCTTGGCGGTGCGGCTCCGCGGGGAAAGCAAGCCCCGGGCCTCTGCCCCGCGCGCGATAAAGCCCCCGCCGCCGCCCCCTCTCCGCCCCGGCCCCCGCCCCTCGCTTGGGAACTTTCCCCGCGGCGCCCCCAGGAATGCCTTGGCCCCGCCTGCTTTGCCTGCCCTGCTCGGCCAAGGGAAGGGAAGGGAAGGGAAGGGAAAGGAGGGCCGGGCCAGGGCGGGATTTGGCCGAGGGTCGCTGGGCGCACGTGCCCCTCGCCTCCGCCCGCCGGCCTCGCTCCGCCACGCAGCCCAGCCTTGGCACACGTCCGAAGGCACGGACGCGTGTCTCTCCACGCCCGCTGCCTCTGGCTTCGCCTGCTCAGCAGAAGCAGCTGCTGTTCCTTGCTGCTTGTGCGTTTTGCCTTCAGCTGCTCCCCCGTGGCCCTGTGGATTGTCATATCCTGGCATGGATGCTGGGTATAATGGTTATTTGGCCATGGGTTAGCCTAGCAGGCCCTACCGCCACGCCAGGCCTTGGCATGGGTCCGGGACATGATGGGTCCATGCTGCAGCTGGCTGGGAAGCCTTCCAGCCCACTGCAGGAGTGTTATCTTTGGTGTCTGGGAACCAAGGTTGAATGCCCACTGACTGCTGTGAGAATATCATGATTGGAATGTATGCTCATTAAGCTGTGTGTGTGTGTGTGTGTGTGTGTGTAAATCAAAACAGAATTGAGGGTTATTATATGTATGCTTTACCTGGTACCCTCAGAGCTGGCTTTGGCATGATACCGCATATTACATTTTTCTGATCAATAAGCCATTTTGATGGAATGAAAGCTGTCCCAGCAAGTGTGTGTTAGCGAGTTCATCACACAGACCAACTCAGTCTCCCCACCCCACTCCTGCCTTCAGAAAAGATGCAGCAGAAGCCCCCCACCCGCCACATGTCTCCAAATGGGCCCAAGGCAGCCTTTTCCCTTTTGCCTGGAATCTTTGTAAGTGGCCAATGTTAACCCTTTGACTTCTTTGGATCATGGGTGCAGCGTTTTTTTCAGAACTCTGTGCAGAGGGCAAGAGTCTGATCTTCAGGTTGAGCAGCCAAATGCTAAGCTATGAGTGTCCTGCACACTCACAGGGAAATGCGGTGGGTGGGAAGAGATACATTGCCAGGCAAACTTTTGTCCCCTTTCAGTTGAGCAGATCTCAATGGTTTCCAAATTGGATCACAGGGAGGGGGCAGAGACATTCAACAAGGAGGAGGGGGACTGAGCTAAATCTACGAAAAAGTGAGTGGAGGCCATGGTTATACTGGTATCTACGCAGCATCCTAATTTTGAAATTTGGTTTTAGAATGGGCACTTTTAAGATCTTCAAATGGAGGGCAGTGCCGTAATTGCAGCATGCTGATGACCCACCATGGCAGCACAGTTGTTAATTATTTTTTCCCCTCTGCTTTACCTAAGTGGACTGCCTATGTGACAAATGTTGCTGTCCTTGAGCAAGCAGGGATCACCAGCATTGAGACCATGATATTGAGAACACAGCTGCACGGGGCAGGGCACGTTTCTAGGATGGAGGACCATCGCCTCCCAAAAATAGTACTCTATGGTGAACTCGCCACGGGTCAGCGTAAGAGGGGCACTCCAAAAAAGCGATAGAAAGACTCCCTGAAACAACATCTCAGGCTCGGACAAATTGATCACCAACAGTGGTCCACCCTGGCCTCACATTAGGAGGCATGGAGACGCACTATCCACAATGCTGCAGCCTTATTTGAGAACTCACGCCAAACAAGTCTTGAAGAGAAACGACAACGCAGAAAGAATCACAATCCGGAAACATCACCCAAGGAGGCCTTCTGCTGTGCTTTCTGCAACCGGACTTGTTTATCTCGGATTGGCCTTTTCAGTCATCAGCGCGCTTACAGAAAGTGTGGGATGAGTCCTTCCTGAATCTTCGTTTGCGAAGAAAAGCCAGAGAGAGTGTGTGTGTGTATGTGTATATGTGTGTTTTAAAATTTTAGCTGTTTATTTTAATAATGTCTTTTTTAGTCCCAAATTGGGGGGAAAGAAGGATAGAAATAAAGATGATGATGAGAAGAAGAAGAAGAATTAAACAGTTGAACATAGTTTTTTTTCATCTAAATTGAATATAAATATAGGAGGATACTGCCATGTTAGTCTGTAGTATCAGAAAAGTACGAGACTGTGGCATTTTAAAACTAATTATATTTATTGGAAAAGGCATACCTTTTTGTAACCCAACCCCTATTTCCTAAGGTGCATGAGTGAAGACAGAGTGGGTATACAGTCGACTTCCTAGTCATTCAGCTATAGATCTTAAACACAAGACTTTATTTTCAGAACTACTTCATGATGGCACTTAAGTCTAGTTAGTCTTAAGTCTAGACTAACTAAAGTCTAAAGAATAACAGAGAGAGAGAGAGAGAGAGTATACACCTATGTATGTGTGGTCATCGCCACAGGTACTTGCAAAATTCCCATGGGGAGAGTGGCGAGAGTGCTGATGATGCCAGGATTCGCCCTCCCCTTCCCTCCCTTGCACACCTTCTGTATGTAAGCATCCTTGCAAAATGATGAATCAGATTTCAGACTTTGCCCCTTTTACTTAACAAACTAAAAGCTACAGTAGCAGAATTTTGCAAAAATCACTGTTGTTAAAAGCAAAGTTTGAAACCAATGTGGATAAAATTATGTCTGTAATCTTAAAATCTAGCTGTAGTGGCTGGCTCCTCAAAAACCACTGGAGCACTGATTCTCAGTCAACCTTTGACTGCTAACCATGGTGGCTCCAGCTTGTGGGAGTTGAAATCCAAAATATCTGGAGAGCTGAAGGGCCAATTTAGTCCCCAGAGTGGGGCACACTGGCTGAGAAAAGCGATTGGAAGGTGTTTCTTGTCCCATTCAAGGGAGAGAAATTTTAAAGGTGAGGGTTGGAAGGAGTAGAAGTTTGCCATTTGCAGGTCATTAGTAGGGGGTCTTGGGGAGTGCAAAAATGCTGCCAAGAGGGACACATGAGGTTAGATGTGGCTTCTCAGTGAACACTTCCACAATGCAGAAGGTTTGGGGGGTTGCTTTTGGTTTGGTTTTAGTTTTTTGGGGTTTGGCAGGATCCCAATATAAAATAAAATGTGTATGTGTGCATCACAGCCATCAGCAGGTACAACTGCAGAAGAGCTTTGATGAGTTGGCCATGGTGGAAATAGCTGGACAACTGAGATTTGTCTTCTCCTTCCAGCTTGGCAGGTCCTCTTTGAGATGTTCCTACTCTGCCTACATTAGGAGTGAGGAAAGTACAGCCCATATGCTCCCAGGCCTCCCTCCAAATTACTATTTTGGGGGTGTTTTTTTTTTTTTTTTGCTACTAACCAGCAAAAAGGCTCAAAACATAGAAGTTTTGCCGATATGACCTTCCCAAGACCCCAAAGTACCTCATAAACTAAAACAACAACAACAACAAAACACAATAGTGTCATACCCCAGGAGCCTGATGAGGCTGTAGAGTCAGAGGAGGAGGAGGACATGGCAGGGAACGGCCCTAGGGACCTTGGCACAGGTTATCTACACCTGCGCCAGCAGGGAACCATGCCTACCTAGAGGCTTGAGCAGCGGAAGAGCCTAGTTCGAGTGGGTTGGCATCACTCCCATCAGAGAGTCCTGCCCATTCAGATAAGGACAACGAAGAGGAGAGACTTACCTCCACTGTCATATACACAGCACAGAGCGCGAAAGCAGGCTTAAAGGAAATCTCTGAGAATTTATGAGAGGAACTTGCTCATTAAGAACACCTGGCAAAGCCTTAATTCTTTATATAGGCTGGGAGAGGCAATCGAGGTTTGTCAGAGATCAACTGATCTCCGTGCAGAAAGCTTCCTGAATCTTTCCTGCCTTGCCGTGTGCCTTAGAATCATAGAGTTGGAAGAGACCACAAGGGCCATCCAGTCCAACCCCCTGCTATGAAGGAATACACAATCAAATCTTTCCCAACAGATGGCCATCCAGCCTCCATTTAAAAATTTCCAAAGAAGGAGACTCCACCACACTCCCAGGCAGTGTATTCCACTTCCAAACAGCTCTTACTGTCAGGAAGGTCTGCCTAATGTTTAGGTGGAATCTCTTTTCCTGTAGTTTGAACCCATTGCTCCATGTCCTAATCTCTGGACAGCAGAAAACAAGCTTGCTCCATCCTTAGTGTGACACCCCTTCAAATATTTAAACATGGCTATCATGTCCCCTCTCAACCTTCTCTTTCCCAGGCTAAATACACCCAGTTCCCTAAGCCACTCCTCATAGGGCATGGCCTCCAGACCTCCCACCATCCTGGTCGCCCTCCTCTGGACACATTCTAGCTTCTCAATATCCTTCCTGAATTGCAGTACCCAGAACTGGACACAGTATTCCAGGTGAGGTCTGACCAAAGCAGAATAGAGTGGGATTATTACTTCCCTTGATCTAGACACTATACTCCTATTAATGCAGCCTAGAATTGCATTGGCTTTTTTAGCTGCTGCATCACACTTCTGACTCATGTTCAGCTTGTGGTCCACTAAGACTTCTAGATCCTTTTCACATGTACTGCCCTCAAGCCAGGTGTCACCCATCCTACATTTATGCATTTCATTTTTACTGCCCAAGTGTAGTATCCTACATTTCTCCCTGTTGAAATTCATTTTGCTAGTTTTGGACCAGCTTTCTAATCTGTTCAAGTCGTTTTGGATTCTGATCCTGTCCTCTGGGATATTAGCTACGCCTCCTAATTGGGTGTCATCTGCAAACTTGATAAGCATACCCTCTATTCTATACCAAGTCATTGATAAAGATGTTGAATAGCACTAGGCCCAGGACAGAACCCTGTGACACCCCACTGGTCACTTCTCTCCAGGATGAAGAGGAGCCATTGGTGACTACCCTTTGGGTTTGGTCAGTCAACCAATTACAAATCCACCTAACAATTGCATTGTCTAGCCCTCATGTTACTACCTTTTTTGCAAGAATATCATGGGGGATCGTGTCAAAAGCCTTACTGAAATCAAGATACACTACATCCACAGCATTCCCTTCATCTATCCAGTTGGTAACTCTATCAAAAAAAGAGATAAAATTAGTCTGGCATGACTTGTTTTTGAGAAATCCATGTTGACTTTTAGTGATCATGGCATTCCTTTCTAGGTGCTTACAGACTGTCTGTTTAATGATCTGTTCTAGAATCTTTCTTAGTATTCATGTCAGGCTGATTGGGCAGTAATTATTTGGGTCTCCCCCCCACTGCCGCCGCCTTTTTAAAGATGGGGACAACATTTGCCCTCTTCCAGTCTACTAGGACCTCTCCTGTTCTACAGGAATTCTCAAATATTATTGACAGTGGTTCTGAGATTACTTCTGCCAGTTCTTTTAATACCCCTGGATGAAGTTCAGCTGGCCCTGGAGGCTTGAACTCCTTTATACTGGCCAGGTATTCCTGAACTACCCCTTTACCAACTCTGTGCTGTATTTCCCCTACTGCATCATCTGCTCCATCTTCCCCAGGTTGAGCACTGTTCCCCCTTTGGGAGAAGACTGAAGCAAAGACGGTGTTAAGTAGTTCTGCCTTTTTTCCCTGTTAGCCTTTCACAGTTTTCTCCCCGCAGTGGCTGTACCATTTCCTTGTTCTTCGTTTTGGTACGGACATAACAAAAACAAAACAAAACCCTTTTTATTGTTTTTAACCTCTCTATCCATCTGAGCTTTGGCTTTTCTGACTTTCCCCCTACATGAACTGGCTATTTGTTTGAATTCTTCTTTGGCCATTTCTCTCTTTTTCCATTTCTTGTACATGTCCTTTTTCAGTTTTAGCTCAGTTGAGATTTCTTTCGACATCCATCCTGGTTTCTTTAGACATCTTCCCTTTTTCCTCCTCATTGAAACTGTTTGAAGTTGTGCCTTCAATATCTCACTTTTTAGAAACTCCCATCTTTCATGAACTCCTTTATCTTCATCTTTAGTATTTCTGACCATGGGATTACCCCCAGTGTGACCCTCAGTAATTCCCTAAGTTTTCTGAAATCAGCTTTCTTAAAATCAAGAAGGCATGTCTGATTATGTTTGGCTTCCCCTTTCCTCTGTATAACAAACTCCAGGAGAACATGGTCACTCCCCAATAAGGATCCCGCCACTTCCACACCATTAACCAGGTCATCCCCATTGGTTAGGATCAGATCTAAAATAGCTGATCCTCTTGTTGTCCAGAGATTAGGACACGGAGCAGTGGGTTCAAACTACAGGAAAAGAGATTCCACCTAAACATTAGGAAGAACTTCCTGACAGTAAGAGCTGTTTGGAAGTGGAATACACTGCCTGGGAGTGTGGTGGAGACTCCTTTTTTGGAAGTTTTTAAACAGAGGCTGGATGGCCATCTGTCAGGAATGATTTGATTGTGTTGTAAGCCGCCCCGATTGCTCGCAGAGGGGTGGGATATAAATAAATTTTATTATTATTATTATTATTATTATTCCTGCATGGCAGGAGGTTGGACTGGATGCCCTTGAGGTCTCTCTTCCAAGGCTATGATTCTATAACAATGAAACTGGAAGTGATATGACAACACTTCTAGTTGCACTGTGTGGCCCGCAGGGGAGGGGGGAATGGCCCCTTTCTCTTCAGAATTTCCCATCCCTGGGTTACATGGCCAAGCTGCACTATAGAGGTAACAGAACAGATGTGTAGTCCATTCATTATTGCAGGGCAGAAGGAGCACATTCAGAATCTTTTAACAGGGATCCATTTTTGCAGCAGCATGCAAAAGCTGCCCCTCCTCTGAGCTCACATCTGCCACTGTTCTCTCTACATAAAGGAAACAGAACAGGAATCAAGTTTAATTTGAAAGCCACCCCCAAGGGTTGCACAAAGCAAATACTCAACCTGGTCTTTGATAAGAAAGGCGAATAGCCTGCTGGTCACAGCAGTTGGTTTATCCCTTTATCTGACTGAGAAATCAAGGTCAGTTTCAGAATCTCCAGTCATAAGCTTTTACGCACTACTATGGTGTAAGATATCAAATACCTGCTCAGCCTGGCTTGGCTGGCAGTAGGAGGCAGTTGCAAGAAAAGAGATACAGGGTCTTCTTTCTTTGTTTCTGTGGTTTGGTATATGGGTTGATATGCAACTAGTCCAAGCTATATTTAAATATTGAGATATCCCAGGTGTGTTGTGTTTTAATTATTGTGCAAAACCATATTGAAAGTTAAACAAGGAAAGAGAAAAAACCATTTAATTTAAAATGATATACTGACAGATAATAAACTGAAAAGACTGTGTGGCTGTTGCCATTTGGATTACATAAGTAATGTTATTTTCCCCCATCCATGCTAAAAACAGAATATGTAGGACTTGCAACAATACATTGCATTGTGCAATGCTCCTGTTCATTGTTCCAGCCAGTCACCTAGCCATGCCCTCTTCACTTGCACCACTGTTTTAATTATTAGACTGCTCTGCTGGCTCCCTGATCTTTTAACTTTTGCAAATCAGTGGGGGTTTTGTTGTTGTTGTTGTTGTTTGCAAACCTCTTGCTACTTCTTCCCTCTTGCATATTGTCAGCATAATGGGCTGTGCTGTTTGGACAGCATAAAGATCAACTCTGAGAGGGGTTTGCTACTATTGCAGAGACTGCTATTGTAGAGGTGACAATAGAAGAGAACATGCTTCATAGTGAAACTGAAGTTTTTCTACACAGAGTAACTGGTAATACAAGCAATGAAAAAGTTCAGGCTTGTCATTCTTCAAAAAAACAAACAAACAACAACAAGTGGAACCTAAAAGGTTATGGCATGTTCGAACACTTGGGAACATATAAGGTAGAAACAGCAAGTTAGCAAACATCTACTATTACTACAGATGGGTACAGTGACGTCATAGTCCAGAGAAAGTTCAAGGCAGCAGCAAACAGACAAGGGAATAGATTACAGAGTTCTATCTTGAACAAGCCTGCTTTAACCTGACTTTATTTCTACACACATACATGCACACACAGAGAGACTATCTAATGGATTATAAATAAATGGATTATGCGTATAGTTTTTTGCTTTTGGTTTGAGGTAGAACTTTGGCTTGGAAACAAAGATAATCATTATGGTTTATTAGGGAAAAAATCCCTGTGACAGTAAACTCTGGCTTTTTTTCTTTTCTTTTGGCTTTTCTTCACAAACGAAGATTCAGGAAGGACTCATCCTGCGCTTACTGCAAGCGCGCTGATGACTAAAATGGCCAATCCAAGATAAACAAGTCCAGTTGCAGAAAGCACAGCAGAAGGTCTCCTTGAGTGATGTTTCTGTGTTGTGATTCTTTCTGTGTTGTCATTTCTCTTCAAGACTTGTTCGGTGTGAGTTCTCAAATAAGGCTGCAGCATTGTGGATAGTGCGTCTCCATGCCTCCCAATGTGAGGCAGACCATTGTTGGTGATCAATTTTACCGAGCCTGAGATGTTGTTTCAGGGAGTCCCTGTATCGCTTTTTTGGAGCGCCCCTCCTACGCTGACCCGTGGCGAGTTCACCGTAGAGTACTATTTTTGGGAGGCGATGGTCCTCCATCCTAGAAATGTGCCCTGCCCAGCGCAGCTGTGTTCTCAATATCATGGCCTCAATGCTGGTGATCCCTGCTTGCTCAAGGGCAGCAACATTCATCACATAGTCAGTCCAGTATATATTTAGAATTGTGCGTAAACAGTGCTGATGAAAGCGTTCGAGGAGTCGTAAGTGGTGACGATAGGTGAGCCATGTTTCAGACCCATAAAGGAGAATAGACAGTACAATATACACACTGATTTTTGTGCTTCACCTCAGGTGTTTATTACTCCAGACTCTTTTGTAAAGTCTTCCAAATGTGCTATGTGCCTTTGCTAATCTGTGATCGATCTCTTTGTCAATCTTGGCATCTGAGGAGATGATGCTTCCCAGGTAGGTGAACTGCTGAACGGACTTAAGCACAAAGTTAGTGATGGCAATGTGGGGATGATGGTGTTCATCCTGTGGTGCAGGCTGGTAAAGAACTTCCGTTTTCTTCAGGTTGACTTCCAGCCCAAACAGCTCTGCAGCTGTTGCGAAGCAGGATGTTAGGCGCTGCAAAGCTGCTTCTGTGTGGGCAACAAGGGCAGCAGCATCAGCGAAGAGCAGCTCACGGACTAGATAGTTTAGAGTCTTAGTGCGAGCCCTCAGACAGCTTAAGTTAAACAAGCTACCATCAGTACGCTAACATATATAGATGCCGTCTTCTTCTTCAAGCTCTGCCGTAGCCCTTTGGAGCATCATGCTGAAGAAGATTGTAAATAAAGTTGGCGCAAGAACACAACCTTGCTTCACTCCATTAGCTATTAGAAAGGGCTCTGAAAAAGCATCGCCATATCTGACTTGACTGCGCTGTCCCTCGTGTAACAAGATAATCATTTTAAGGAATTTGGGGGGACATCCTAGTCTTTCCAGGATCTGCCACAGATCTTTTCTACTCACAATGTCGAAGGCTTTGGTGAGGTCAACAAATGTTACATAGAGACCCTTGTTCTGCTTTCTACATTTCTCTTGCAGTTGTCTAAGGGCAAATACCATATATGTAGTACTCCTATTGGCTCTGAAGCCACATTGGCTTTCAGGGAGAAGTTCTTCTGCAATAGCAGGAACTAATCTGTTCAGGAGTATCCTTGCAAGGATTTTTCCAGCAATAGAGAACAGTGTTATGCCTCGATAGTTTGAGCAATCGGATTTTGCTCCTAAACTAAACTGATGATAACAGTGCACAATCGAACTTTTAACAATGGGATTCTTCTTCAGGCATGGAAGCAAATTTTCCTCTCAGTTATTCTGCATTACACAAACGCTTTATTTGTAAAAGAAAGGATGCAAAGGTGCTGATGCAGTCTGAATTTCTCTATGAAAAAAACTCCCTTCCCTTCTCCTGCCCTACTGTTCTTCTGCTCTGGAAAGCCATCATGGTGTAAAGTGCTTGCATACCCAACATGGCTAGCTTCTTATCAGTTAAAAGCTAACTATGAGATGATTTGAAAGTAGATTGTCTTACATGGATGAAAATAAAAACTATTTGAAAATAAAGACCTAGGAGGTATTCTCAAGAATCTAACGATCTCACTCCACTGAAATTCTTGTGGGTTCCTCATTGACTTTGGATCAAGATGTATGAATGTGTCTGTAAATTGTTGATACTAGATTTGGAGTGAGAAGGAAAGCTTCATTTTATTTGTTTTGCTTTGTTAGTTAATTCCAGCGGGCTCCAAGGTTCACTCAGCCTTCCATCCTTTCGTAGGTCGGTAAAATGAGTACCCAGCTTGTGGGGGCAATTAGCTAACACACATTGGAAAGTGCTTAATGCAGTGTAGATGTGTAAATTGCTATTGCTTAAAACAATTTGTATGCTGCTCTGATAGCCTTGTGGCTGAAGAGCGGGGTATAAATAAATAAATAATTTAAAAATAATTATTATTTCCTAGTGTTTACTTGCACTTGTTAAGTACAGTTGCTTGCATATTTGTAGATTAAGCATTCATGGATTTGATGATTAACAGATGATGATTGATGATGATGATAAAAAAATTCTTACCCACTGCTGCCCTATACGTGACTAAAAAAAATATGTTATCTCTAGGCACATCTAGGTCCTCCAGTGCAAATCTATGGGCAGCTTCCAGTGGAAGTTGACCATAGAATTATGCTGGAGGGCCTAGACACATTTAGAGAAGTGTTCTCTCAGTTAAAAAAAGATACATAGGCCTATGTTTGTTATTTTTGTTCAATTTCCTGCACCCCATAAAACTTGTATTTGCTTAAATTAAGCATTTAAGTGAGAGTAGTTCCATTGATACTAATTTTAATATTGTTTCCATATAAGTTGTGCACTGCTTCAGGGCTTTATCACACCAGACTGTTCTCCTGCTACAATAGTTTTGTTTCTAAAAATGCTACTCAATCAGGATTGCTCTCTTTCCCATCTCACCTTGGGAATCTTTCCATGACTGATGAAAGCTCATCACACACACAATTTGGGACTGCCCACGCAGTACCATCCACAACCTCCTCCAAGACTTTATCCCTGCCTCTTTTCCTAGTTTGGCACACCCACACACCCACATGCACATGCATGCACACACACAGATACCCCACAGCAACATATAAATGAAAACAGTCTTATGTTTAAAAAGGCTCCCCCCGCCTTGTGGGAGAGACTTCTTGATCAGGATAGATCAGACTTCTAGCTTCAGAATTAACTAATTGCTGGCAGATGAAAGCCAGTAGCTACTGATCTATCTGTCTGATCTATCCTGATGCTGGCTTTCATTAGCTGCTGGAAACAGCAAGAAAGAGGCCAAGGGTTAATAATAAATACTTTTTAAAACTGTAAGACTCTTTTTCACTTACATTTCCAAGCATGTGTGTGTGTGTGTGCATGAGAGAGAGAGAGAGAGAGAGAGAGAGAATGAGGCAGAGAGAGAGACTCCAGAATGGGGCTGGAAAAGGAAGCGAGGGGCAGTGAATAAAGTTTTGGCTTCTCTGACAAGCACCAGTTGGAGGCGGGGGAGCAGACATTTGGCAATGGATTTTTTTTTTCTAAAAAGAAAAAAGTTTAAAAGTTTCTCAATTACATTGCCAATTGAAAAGAAAACAACTTGAAATTTCCACCCCTTCTCCCCTGATCACTGGGGGTGCACTGACATTTCCCACCTAAGCCACACTCAAAGCACACCCATTGACCACCCAAAATTGGCATAAAGCACAATAGACCTTTCACACTGGAAATCATAGCACAACAGGAGCAGGAAAAGGGGGGGGTCATTAATGGATTTTTGTGTTGATAAAAATAAATGCTCTCCAATAAATGCTTTCCATCTAAACATTAGGAGGAACTTCCTGACAGCAAGAGCTGTTCAGCAGTGGAATTCACTGCCTCAGAGTGTGATGGAGTCTCCTTTGGAGGTTTTAAAGCAGAGGTTGGATGGCCATCTGTGGGGTGTGCATGCTTTGACTGTGTATTCCTGCATGGCAGGGGGCTGGACTGGATGGCCCTTGTGGTCTCTTCCAACTCTATAAAATAGTTTTCACAACAGAACAGAAATGGCATAATTTGATAAGCCCCAACTGAAGACGCTATTATCTTGATGTAATTGCAATTTACCTGCCTTGTGTGATAAAGTCCTTACTTGTAAAAACCAATGTGGTGTATTAGTTTGAGTGTTGGACTACGACTTTGGAGACCAGGATTTGAATCTCCACTTGACCATGGAAACCAAGTGGGTGACCTTGGACAAGTCACATTTTCTTAGCCTCAGAGGAAGGCAAAGGCAAATCCCCTCTGAACACATCTTGCCAAGAAAACCCCATGATAGCTTTGTCTTAGGGTTGTTATATGTCAGAAATTACTTGAAGACACACAACAACATTTTGCTTACTTATTAAATGTTGTATAAATTCTTTTATTTTTTTTATAACTTCTGTATGCATCCCACCTGAATACCTATTGTAGACAAACGGTTCTGTTGGCAAGCTGCTTGGTTTAAAGCCTGGAAAACGCCTCACCCCTGTAAAGTGAAAATGGAAATACAGTATAGAAGGCTAACAGTACCTGGATGGTCAGAGAAAACTCACAGAGAAATTGCTTGATAGGTAACATGTATCTGGCTATCTACATAGGACAAGGTTTAATGATACAGTCTAACTACACATATTTAAATAAATAAAAAAATAACCATGCTAAATGAATGTTTCTCAGTGGCTGAGGTAAATTAGTTAGGAAAACAGTGTGAATACAGCCAGAGTTGCATACCCCTAACGTGTTCCATGGTTGACAAAGATTCTCTATCTTGAAATGTCATGTTTTAAGAGGAACCTGTTCTTATTGGATTTTGGATGGAAGAATCCATCCTGTTCAAACCCTATTTAGCTGGACAGTCTAAACAATTTTGCATCAGCTCCATTGTTTGTCAGTATGTTCTGTGCCTTAGTTGTTTGGTCTTGGAATTTGGTTTTACTCTTTAAAGACTGGCAGTAATAAAGGAAACTAGATACTTATCTTGGCCCTTGGAATTATATCTGTAACAAATAACTTTAACTTCCTAAACTCCATAATTTACAAATTACAGGGAAAGATGCAATCAAGGAGGCCTTCAAATAACACACTCAGCTCATGACTTCAGATTGTGATACCTATGTGGCTGTCTGGCACCCTCTGCTGGAGCTTCCCACACCCTTGATGTCCTGTAGTCATGCAAATATAGTCAAATAAACTACAGCACTCAAGGAAAGTATCAGCAGGCAGGCCCTATGGTTTATAGGTTCCATGAGCACATAATGCTGATTGACTGTGAAAGGGGAAAATAGTAAAATGGGAGAGAGGAAGTACGCTGAACAGAAACACCTCATACTACAGAGCTCCAATGGTTCCTTCTAGGACTGATTTCACATTTCCCTGTGGTTGTGCAATTGTACTCGAAACCATGCCTTCCACACACAAGAGAGGGTTTCTGCAGAACGACCACAAGATAACCTGTGGGGATGAGGACCTCTCCAAACAAACCCACAACAGTACAAAGGCACAGAATGTTGAGCAACTGCATGCATTTCCAGACAGAAGGTTTTTTTCACACTAACAATTAGAACGACAGTGTAGCTATTCCATTTCTTCCTCCTAAATTGATTTTCTGCTTAATGGATTATCTATAAGGAAAAAATAGTGGGAGACTGTGCAACCCCCATAAAATTCAAAAAATGAGACAAGGTGATGGCATCACAACAACCTCTGGGAGGACTAAAAGCAAGATAGGAGGGGGAATAAAATAGAGTGGTGAAAAAACAGAGAGGGAGGAGGGGAAAACAAGAGCTTTGAATATTTGGTTTTTTAAAAACTCATTTCATTCATCATTAGTGACGTCTAAAAATCAATTTGTCATTTTTAGCTTTAGTGTGTTGTGGAGGCAGCAGTGGTGTGCCTTCAAGCTTATGACAATGCTAAGGTGAACCTGTCAGGGAGTTTTCTTGATAAGATTTGTTCAGAGGAGGTTTGCCTTTGCCTTCCTCTAAGGCTGAGAGTGTATGATTTGCCCAAGGTCACCCAGTGGGTTTCCATGGCTGAGGGGGAATTCAAACCCTGGTCTCCAGAGTTGTACTCAAATGCTCAAACCACTACACCACACTAGTTCTCTAGCTTTAGTGTTTCTCTTTCATGAACTAATCTTAACCTTTTCACCAAGTATCTGCTCCACTTCTGGCTTCTGTCCCCTCTGAGGGCCACTGACCTCCAACTGCCCTGGGAAGAATACTTCTGAACTGCTGTACTATTTATTATACTGTTCATTGTGACCTTATTGTGCTTTAATTAGAAGCTGCTTTGAATTGACATATACAGTTGTCCCTTCATATTCGCTGAGGTTTGGTTCCAGGACCACCACTACCCCGTGGATACCAAAATCCATGAATACTCAAGTCCCATTATTTTTTTTTATTTATTTTATTTATTTATACCCCGCTTTTCAGCCACAAGGCTATCAGAGCGGCTTACAAATTGTTTTAAGCAATAGCTATTTACACATCTAACTGCATTAAACAGTTTCCAATGTGTGTTAACTAATTGCCCCCACAAGCCGGGTACTCATTTTACCAACCTACAAAAGGATGGAAGGCTGAGTGAACCTTGGAGCCGGCTGGAATCAAACTTGCAATTTGCAATGTGGTGGCTTGCAGTACTGGCATTTAACCACTGCGCCACCAGGGCTCCATTACATGCAATGACATAGCAAAATGGTGTCTCTTATATAAGATGGCAAAATCAAGGTTTGCTTTTTGGATTATTATATTTTGAGAATATTTTCAAGCCATGAATACTTAAATCCGTGGATACCAAATCCGTGGATACGGAGGGACAACTGTACTTCATTTTTATCTACTTTACTTATGAGCTGGCTTAGAAGAATACTATATTTTTTATTTGTACCTATTTTATTTTAATTGTGTTCACCCAAGAATTTTTAAGTAGTGATTTTCGTATTTATAAATAATATAAACAACACTAACAATGATAATATGGAATTTTCCTTTGGTTTTTTCCGGGCTATGAGGCCGTGTTCTGGAAGAGTTTACTTCTGATGTTTTAACAGCCACAGAGGCAGGCGAAATGACAGAAGTAAACTCTTCCAGAACATGGCCTCACAGCCCGGAAAAAAACCAAGGAAAATCTATGGATGCCCGGCCGTGAAAGCCTTCAGCTTCCCACAATATGGAATCATTTGTGAGAACGACAGTGTCAGCACATTCATAAGCATATCATAATTAATACAACCCATTCTAACTAGTCTTGAGAAGGTGTAGTGCCACAGCAGTGAACTAATATAAGAATTCTTTCTTTTAGATGGGGATTGCTAGATATCCCCCCCACCCCGCGCCATTCTTTCACAGCTGTTTCAGTGCCTGAGACTATTTCCCATAATGTTCTGAAGCATTAATCAACAATTGAATGATGTACCATAAATCAAAGATACAGTGTGCTCCTTCATCCCTTCAATGGATTCCCTGAATCCATGCAAATATTTTCATAAAATGCCATGGCTTGTAGGCTGTCACCTATTCTTTTCAGTTTTGTCAAAGACTAGATTGCTTGTGTAACTGTTAACCAATTATCTGTTGCCTCACCTAAGTGTCTTTTAACTGTGTTTTGAATATGGTGTTAAAACCATTAAATAGATCTCTTGTTCAGAAAATGTGTTTGTTGATTCAATTTTGATAGTGAACAGTTTTTTCCTTTGTGATTTTTTTGTGAGCCACCTTGAGTCTCAATTTTAGGTGAAAGGTCAGGATATTAAATAAATAAATCCATTGAAATAATTTATATACATGTTTAAAAGCAACAGTCCCAAATCCAAGACAAATTCATGAGAAAATGTACCTTATGTTCCTCTTTCCTATTGTTTAATCAGTTACTGATATACCAAAGGGCCTATTGTCTTATCCCACAACAACTACATTTGTTCAGAAGTGGTACATGAAGGACTTTGTCAAAAGGTTTTGGAAAATCCAAATATACACATTCTTTATCCCTGGATTATCTTTATCACCATGCTTACTGATACTCTTGGAGAACTTTGAAAGGTTAGTGAGGCAGGGCTAAGTGTTGCAAAAACCATGCTGATTCCTCTTTGGCAAGACATGCTTGATATTTTATAATTGATCAATCTTTTGCTGCTTCCTAGTCTTCTGGAACAAAGGCAAATATTAAAGGCATGTTACATATTTCTGTTAGATCAGCAGTTTCACATCTGATTTCTTTAAGAACCTCCAGATAGATACCATCCAGACCTGTTATTTGTTAATTTGGATTTTCTGGACAGTTTAGGTTTACAGACAATGACAGCTTCATTTAGAGTGCATTAAGTACATTGGGCAGGTAAGATGCTGGGCCCCACTTCTCCAAGAAAAAGTGAAACTAGTACAACTGAAGCTGATAAAAGACACTCCTGCTTACAGCCACCAGTCATTTCCAGCTTCTAATGACTGGTGTTCCTAGCTGCAAACCAGTGTGTTCCTAGCTGTAAACCAGCGTGTTTCTAGCTGCAAACTGCTATCTTCAGTGGCAATGCAATTCCAGCTGTGCACATATCTCAACAATGTTACCTACCCAACTGTCTTCATTTTGTATGACAGTGGTTCAGGATTTCAACTGCCTTACTACAATCTAATGAAAATAAAAGTGGGAGGCATAGAGAGGGTGGGACACCAACTCAAATCTGTAAATAACTTCAGCCAGATGAAGACTAACATCTAACAAAGCTAACAAAATGAATTTCGATATGGAGAAATGTAAGGTACTGCACTTAGGGCGAAAAAATGAAATGCATAGATATAGGATGGGGGAGACCTGGCTGAATGAGACTACGTGCGAAAGGGATCTAGGAGTCCTAGTAGACCACAAGTTGAACATGAGCCAACAGTGTGATGCGGCAGCTAAAAAGGCCAATGCGATTTTGGGCTGCATCAATAGAAGTATAGTGTCCAGATCAAGGGAAGTAATAGTGCCACTCTATTCTGCCTTGGTCAGACCTCACCTAGAATACTGTGTCCAGTTCTGGGCACCACAATTCAAAAAGGATATTGACAAATTGGAGCGTGTCCAGAGAAGGGTGACTAATATGGTGAAAGGTCTGGAAACGATGCCTTATGAGAAGAGACTTAGGGAGCTGGGTATGTTTAGCCTGGAAAAAAGATGGTTAAGGGGCGATATGATAGCCCTGTTTAAGTATTTGAAGGGATGTCACGCTGAGGATGGAGCAGGCTTGTTTTCTGCTGCTCCAGAGACTGGAACACGGAGCAATGGATGCAAGCTCCAGGAACAGAGATTCCACCTCAACATTAGGAGGAACGTTTTGACAGTCAGAGCTGTTTGGCAGTGGAACACACTCCCTCGGAGCGTGGTGGGGTCTCCTTCCTTGGAGGTCTTTAAACAGAGGCTGGATGGCCATCTGTCGGGGATGCTTTGATCGTGATTTCCTGCATGGCAGGGGGTTGGACTGGATGGCCCTCGTGGTCTCTTCCAGCTCTGCAATTCTATGATTCTAAGACATTGAAAAATAAGTAGATGGAGCCTTATAGCAATTATAAATCCATGGCTACGGGACAAAGCAGTAGTCCTACAGTAGTGATCTGGGGTTTACTGTCCTCCCCAGACAGAAATTACTACTGCCCGCAAATATAGCCCGCCCAGTACCATCCCTGGAAGACAGCACAGAAAAATATGTCACAGTGAATGGTACAGAACAGCACTGAGAGATTTAGAATAATCAGCAGAATTGCAGTGGCTTTTGTCTCCTGGCACAAATCATGCAGCAGGCTAACCAAGACAGTTTATATTCTAATATCAGACTGAAAAAAGATCACCTAATATATATATATTTCTATGAATTTTTGTAGGTGGTTTACCAGAATATGCTTGACCATCCTATGCCAAGCTTATATCATGGGGTGGAAATTATGTAGCCGTACAAATATTGTTGGACTGCAATTCCCATCATTCCTTACCACTAGCTATGCTGGATAGGGCTGCTAGAAGTTGCAGTTCCTGCATGCTTCCCACCTGTATTGTATCCATTTTGTTGGGTACCCTTTCACTTCTGGGTTCAGTTAAAAATGCCCATTCATCAAAGCCATAGATGGCCTGGGAACATGGTATCTAGAAATGCCTCCTCCCATTAGAGCCCATCTGAGAGCTCAGTTCCACCACTGAAGCCCTTCTCTATCTTCCCTTGTCAATGAAGGAGATGGGTCTTTTCTACTGTCATCCCCATAGTGCAGAACAACGAGATTGTGAGCCACCTTGAGTCCCATATTGGAATAAAGATGGGGTATAAATTAAATAAATAAATAGCTCCCTATTTGTAGAAAGGTGAAAAAAGCTATTCTATTCCAACTAGCTATATTTGGTGTAACATACGACATTATCTATCTATAAAATGTTTCGGTATGTTTCCCCCATCTGTCGGGGATGCTTTGATCATGATTTCCTGCATGGCAGGGGGTTGGACTGGATGGCCCTCGTGGTCTCTTCCAACTCTGCAATTCTATGATTCTATGATTTCCGTTCCCACTCTGATGGGCCGCTTAGGAAAGATGTCAAGAGTACAATCATTTGATGCATTAATATATAACCTTTCAAATCAACTATAATGGCATATGTTACACTGGGTACAGCTAGTTTCATACCAAGAGCCCCTCTGCCACTGCCAGGCAATCGTGCGTACATGCACACAAACAACGCTAGACACACACACCACGTGCGGCAGGACGTGAGAGCCCCCACCACCACCACCATACAACCATGAGTACACACACACACACACCACATGTGCTAGGACACAAACGCCCTTCCAACACCGCCATGGAACCGCATATACACACACCATGCTACATACCACGCTACACACGCACACTATGTGCACTACAACGCCAGAGCCCCTCTGCCATCACCATGCAACTGCAAATACACACCACCATGCTACACACATATTGTGTGTGCTAGGATGTAAGAGCCCCTCTGCCACTGCCATGCAACTGTGCATACACACACACTCCACGCTATACACACACACACACACACACCCTATGTGCGCCAGGACACAAAAGCCCCTCCAACACCATCATGCAACTGCACATACACACACACACACCACATTACACACACACACACCATGCGTGCTAGGACGTGAGAGTCCCTTCACTGCCACCATGAAACTGCGCATACACACACACACCCCACACATGCCAGGACATGAAAGCCCCTCTGCCATGCAACTGCACGTACACACACACACACACCACGCTACACACACGCACCATGTGTGCTAGGACGCAAGAGCCCCTCCGCTGCCACCACACAACTCCTCACACACACACACACCACGCCACACACACACACACCATGCACACCAGGTCATGAGAGCCACTCTGCCGCTGCCATGCAACTTCATGTACACACACACACCACACTACACACACACACCATATTACACACACACCATGCCATACACACAAACACTATGCACGCTAGAATGCTAGAGCCCCTCTGCTGCTGCCACACAACTGCACATATACACACACACCACGTGCTCCAGGATGCAAGATTCCCTCTGCCACTGCCATGCAACTGCACATACACAAAGCATGCTACACACAGAAACACCCCGTGCGCACCAGGACACAAGAGCCCCTCTGCCACCACCATGCAACCGCACATACATACACACACACACACACACACACACCATGTTATACACACACACCACGCTACACACACCACCCTACACACACACACCACGTGCGCCAGGATGCAAGAGTCCCTCTGCCGCTGCCATGCACCTCCACACACACACACACACACCATGCACACCAGGATGCAAGAGCCCCTCCACCACCACCATGCAACCACATCTACACTCACTCCATGCTACACACACGCATACACACACACTATGTGCGTCAGGACACAAGAGCCCCACCGCTGCTGCCATGCAACCACACATACACACACACCACCCTACACACACACACACACACCACGTGCCACGACGCGAGAGCCCTTCTGCCACCACCATGTTTAGAAAGGACTTGAAGCTTTCCAAATGTTCCAAATGTGTCTGCCCCATCGTGTGCTGATTGGCTGGCCAGTGGAGAGCTTTGATTGGTTGGGAAGTTTTCTAAGCAGCCAATCAGCACATTGGGAACAGCAACATACCCAAGAGTATTACCAATTTAATTTAATTTGATTTTAATATCTATATAGATGAGCTTTTTAGAACGGTTGTTTCCTGTGAATGTTATTTTAGTCCGCTGCAATTCTTGCTCATTCTGAGGCTTTTCTTTTTATGTACTGTATTATTCCATGTTTATCAGCAAATAATTGTTGTAAGCCACCTAGAATGCAATTTATACATAAAGATGTGATACAAATTAAAACAACCTTGCCTGAATATTTGACATAGGATGGTAAGTACACAGATCAGAGTGGGCCAAACATGTCCACTCCCATCCCCCAAAGGATATACTGTACTACTGTATTGCCTTGTTAGAACATGCCCTTTTCTCAAGGCATCTCTCCCTTTGCCTCCTTCATCTCATTGGATTCTCATGTCCTTTAACTGCTGCTGTGTTAAGGAATATATCTTTCATGTGATAAAAACTGCAGACCCAAAGAAAAAGGTATGGATCTGATAAATGAATTAAGCTTATCGCCAATTTTGATTAGAAATCAGTAGCCAAGTTCTGAACATGGTATCTTTAATAACAGTACTAGCCACTAGGTGGCTGTAAAGAGGTAGTTGAGAATAGGAAATAAACTAAGGAAACAGAAGATGTCTCTTTCTCACTGCACTTCTATACCATTTTAACTGCCATGAATGCCTTCTATGGAATCGGGATTTGTAATTTGGGGAAGCACTAGCACTCTCTGGCAGAAAATTATAAATACTGTACCTTATGGAGCTACAAATCCCAGGATTCCATAGGATGGCATCATCACAATGATATCAAAGTGCTGTATGTGTAGTATGAAACATGAAGTCATACTCTGGAGTGCCACCAGGAGTCAGTACCTTTCACATCTCCCCCCCCCCCCATGCTTACCTGTGCAAAGATAGTTTGCAGAAAGCCTGGTCGGTAGCTTTCTCATAATTCTTCACTGTGCATGCTCTGGTACCACTGGCATTGGCCATAACTGACTGGTGATGCATGTGTTATAGTAACATTGGGGAGTCATTTTGAAAAAATGCTCGCTAGACCAGTGACCTGACTCTGTATAAGGCCATGTCAACATGGTAACAGGAGGGGCCAAATCCACACTACACAAATAATCCAGTTTGAAACTGGATTGTTTGCCATGGCTCCTACCTATGGAATCCTGGGATTTGTGATTTGGTGAGGCACCAGCACTCTTTGGCAGAGAAGGCAAAAGGCCCTGTAAAACGACAAGCCTCAGGGTTCCATAGGAAGGAAACTTGGCAAATAGTCCAGTTTCAAACTGAATTATTTGTATAGTGTGGATTTTGCACCCAACTCATCACCAGGGCCAGTTTCAGGGCCCTGCAGCACCTGCAGCTACAGGGTCCCCCGTCATTGTAGGGGGCCCGTTGTAACCCTCCTGCAAAAACATTACTAGCAATAATCTGAATACTCTGTACTGTGAATGGGTTAGGTTTTGAGACAAACATATGCCCCCCCCAAATAAAGCGTCGCAGTGCCCCCCCAAATCCCTTAAACCGGCCCTGCTCATCAGGCAGGTGACATCCGAAGAAAAGCAGGCCAGGTCCCAAGCGCTGAGCTCCGAGGCTCTCCCCTCGGGGGGGGGGCGCCACCGTAGAGTTCCTTCCCCCCCCCCAACTCGAATATGCCAACTCCACAAGAACCCCCCTTCCCGCCGGTGGGTTGGGCTCGGCTTGCCTCAGACCCAAACTGTGAGGGACGGGGCTGAGGGGGGGCAGCCCCTGCGTGGCACTGCGCTCCAGCGTCCTCTCCTCTTGGAAGGGGCAGCGGGCGCGGGGGGGGGAGGCAGGTCCTTGAGGGCCCCTCCAAGAGGGGAGGACGGGCTGAGGCGCACTCGGTGGGGGGGGGCGTTTGTCCCTTTGAGGAGCGCTAACTGGGGGAACACCCCCCCCCCGGCTTCGACTTCTCGGTCCCCGAGGTCGCCGCCTCAGCCCTCCGCATCCGCGTGATGCTCGCCCCGCCCCGCCCCGCGGCAAAGCGGCAGCCGGCAGGAGGGGGCGCGACGGCGCGGCAAAGGATGCTCCTCGGCGGTCGGGATGCTGGCAGCGAGGCGGAGGAAGGTGGGCGCCGGGGGGAAGCGCGGAGGGGGCTGGGAGGGAGGAGGAGGAGGAGGAGGAGAAGGGATGCTCGGGGAAGGGAGGCCGCTGGCTGGCGGGGAAGGGCCCTCCCGGACGGAGGCACCCAGGACGGAGCGCGGGCCGAATGCGCGGTGTCCAAGCCCCTGGCTGGGGCGGAGGTGAGAGGCGGGGAAAGAAGAGGGCCGGGAAGGGGGACACACACACACACAAACACACACAGAGGGCCGGTTGAAGGCGCCGGCGGTGTCAGCATCCTCAGGAGGCCCCATCATTGTGGGGGCTCCCTTGTAACCCTCCTCCTCCTCCTGCAAAAACATGATTAGCAAGACTCTGAATATCCTGTAGCTTAGGTTAAGTTCTGAGATAAACATATAGGGCCCCTAAAATAAAGCATTGCAGCCCCACCCCCAATTCCTTAAACCGGTCCTACACACACACACACACACACACACACACAGGCTCTGAAGCGCGGGAGGGCTTCGCAGGCTGCCGGCACGTGTGGACGGGCGTTGCTGGCCTGGGCAGCTCGAAGCCCAAGCGCTGCGAGAGAGCCGGGTCGGGTCGCCCAAGGTCGGTGGGCGGGAGTGGATGTGGGAGCCTCGGAGACGGGAGCCCCTCCGTGGGAGATGCCTGGCCGGTGGGGGGAAGAGGCAGCCCGCGACCGGCAGGAAGAGAGCAAAGGAGAGGAAGGGGGCGAGCAGGCAGGCCCCGGTTTAAGGAATTGGGGGGGGGGGGCTGGAACGCTTTGTTTTGGGGACCCCATATGTTTATCTCAGGTCAATGTAACCTAACCTATTCATAGTACAGGATATTCAGATTATTATTAATAATGTTTTTGCAGGAGGAGATTTTATGACGGGCCCCATACAATGATGGGCCCCCTGTGGCTGCAGGTGCTGCAGGGCCCTTAAACCGGCCCTGCGAGCAGGCAGGCTGTGTTGGGGGTGGAGAGTTATTTGCACAAGCAGAAGGGGGGCATTTGCCATCTGGCGCTGCGGGGGAATTGGGGCTACAGTTGTCGCTTCATATTCACTGGGGTTTGATTCCAGGACCCCCATGGATACCAAAATCCATGAATACTCAAGTCCCATTATATGCAATGGCTTAGCAAAATGGTGTCCTTTATATAAGATGGCAAAATCAAGGTTTGCTTTTTGGATTATTATTTTTTTAAGAATATTTTCAAACCATGACTACCGGTACTTAAATCTGTGGATACCAAATCTGTGGATACGGAGGGACAACTGTGTTTGCTGATTGCCAGTTATTGTCTGGATGCGGGCGGTTGAAACGTGTTTGGTGCTGACTTTTCCTGCCTTGCGTATTTGAAATGTTTCTCCAGAGAACAGAAACGTGTCTGGGATTTCTCTGTGTGGGCTTAATTAGGTCTGCATAACCCTCTGTGTGTGTGTGTGGTCCAGGGTCTTTCACACACAGGCCAAGGAGAGGAAAATCAGACCATTGGACAGCCCACTGTGAACCGCTGGCTGGGCATTTTGCAGATTAAAAACTCTGAGATCCACTCTAACTTGGCTATCACATTTGATACTGATCCAGTGGATTTCACTTTGGCCACTGCATGTCCAGTGATAGTGGATACTTTTCCATTTGTGCAACCTGAGGATGTGGACAGGATTATTGGAGTGGTGATAGCCACCATGTGTGTGTTAGATCCTTGCCCTTCCTAGGTTATTAAAAAATAAAAGGCAGAGGGGGGTTGGCAGAGCAGGTAGAAGGAGCTATCAATGCTTAAAACAAGGCAGATTCCCAGTTTGCCTGAAGGAGTCAGTAATAAAACAATTGCTAAAGAAATGCACCTTGCATCCTACCATTCTGGGTAATTATCAATCAGTCTCTAACATTCCATTTGGGGGCAAAGGCCTTTGAAGAGTGCTGGGAATATTCATTTGGTCCAAAAAGCTTCAGTCAGATTGCTCATTGGGGCTGGCTACAGGGAGGTCACAATGGCACCACTGGCTGCCAGTCTGTTTCTGGGCACAGTTCAAAGTGCTGCTTTTGAGTTATAAAGCCCTATATGCTCATGTCCAGGTTATTTGAAGCACTATACCCTCTCTTGCAATCCTGCCTGTGTTTTGAGATCTGCTGGGGAGGCCTTTCTTTCTCTCCCACCACCCTCACAGATACACCTGGTAGGAATACAAGAAAGTGCCTTCTCAGTGGCTGCCCCAGGCTGTAACTCCCTTCCCAGAAACAGTAGATTTGCACCCTCCCTACTCTCTTTTCATAGACAAGTGAACACCTTTCTGTTTTGACAGGCTTTTGAGAACTGATTGTACAAGGTCCTGCCTAAACAATGTGCTGAATTTCAGATTGTTATTTTTGTTGTGCTTTTTTTATGGTTTATGTTTTTAACTATTTTTTAAATAGTTTAATCACTTTTGAACTTTTGTATTTTTAATCTGTTGTGAGCCACATTACTGGGAAATGGGAAAGGTGGGACATAAATAAGCATAACAACAGCAGCAACTCTTCAGGGAAGAGGTGAGATTCTCCTTGTGCTTTGCAAATGCGAACTTAATTTGTACGGCATCATATTTTTTTTTAAGTAACAGCAATCAATCATTCATTATATTTAAGCTATAAACTTGCTTACATTTATATTCTACTGGTCAGGTAGTTCCAGTCCTTTGATATATTTATTAATTCATTCCTATGTATGAAACAGGTGGGGGGATTTTTTCACAACATCTCATATATCAGGAAACATCCTGTTGCAGGATTGCAGCTTCCATCACCCCCAGCTAAAATAGAATTGATGGGAGCTGAGATCCAAAAATATCTGGAGAGGCACACCTGCTTCCCCACACCTGTATACGCCGCATACTGAGAACATTGCCAAGGCATAAGAGAGAGGTATCAGTGGGTGCAGGATACCTGAAGAATTGCAGGATATCCAAGGATTGCAGAAATGCGGGAGGGAGGAGGGGCTTGGGGCATTAAGGAGACAACTCCCAATCTTCCCACAGACCATGCTAACTGGCCACAGAATGGTGATTGAATGGGAACAGTGGGAGGTGGGAGAAATGGGGAAGGTAGAGTGGTGCAAGAACATCTGGAGTCCTGAAGAGGTTCCAGCCATTTTTAAATTGCATATCTCTCTTGTAAAATTCCGATTGTACTGAGAAAGAACATTGAACTACAGTCATGTTTGAAAGTAGCCACATCTCAGTCTCTACTCTGTTCATTCTAGCAATCATAGCATCAAAATTGGCTGAATTTTTTTTTTTCCAGCTAAAATGACAAGTAATTAGAGCCCTGGTGGCGCAGTGGTTAAATGCCAGTACTGCAAGTCACCATGTTGCAAGTTCAATTCCAGAGGGTTCCAAGGTTCACTCAGCCTTCCATCCTTTCGTAGGTCGGTAAAATGAGGACCCAGCTTGTGGGGGCAATTAGCTAACACACATTGGAAACTGCTTATTGCAGTGTAGATGTGTAAATTGCTATTGCTTAAAAAAAAACCAATTTGTAAGCCGCTCTGATAGCCTTGTGGCTGAAGAGCGGGGTATAAATAAATAAATAAATAAATATGAGCAAGTTGATATGCAGGGTGAGGGGATGTTCCCAAGAATTAATGTGTCAATACCCACACCCCAATTCTTTATATAAGCAACCCATCCACAGGGGGTCAATTTGTCAGCTGCTCCAAGAGTTGCTCCATGATCTTTAGAAAATGTGGTGACTGGACGAGCAAATATGATGCAACCTTACATATGTCTACTCATGAATCCCACTGAAACCCCAAATTAACAGGTACAACATTGCCACCTTCCCCTCAGACTGTAGTTCTTTCATAGACAGGTAACCTCTACAGTAGATAATCTGATAAATTAGGCACATGCATTTAGCCAGTGTGCTACACCAAATTAATAACAACAGGTAGGTGCAAATGGTTGTTTGGGTTTACACATTTTGAGTAATTTAAGCACCACAGGCTTCTTGAATCTGGAATGTAAGAAAGGTATGAGAGTTTTGTTTTTGTTTCGATCTGGTCCTGTCATGTTATTTAATTCTCAAGTGGATAGCAGAGTGTTTCTCAGAAGTGATGAAGGAGCGTCTCTCCTTATTTATTTTACTCTGTCTCCTTTTCACACCTACAAACCTGTTTGGTCAGTAATAGTGACTCTTAGCATATATGGAATTTTAAAGTGTTCAGAGTGCTTCACGAATATTATCTCCATAATATTTACAATAATGGTGTAAAGGATGTTAATGATATGCCCAGTACTGGAGGGAGGGCACAGAAAGAGAGAGAGAGGGAGAAGCCCACTTTTATCAAATAGCACATTCCATTCAGGGTTCATGTGATGGAGTGTTTCTCCATTGGGGGAAAAGGGTTCCTACCATACATGGAAAACTGGCGTGTAAAGGAGTAGTCAAGGCCACTAGGATGACATGAGATAAATTTTTAACTGGGGTCTTGGCACCTATCTTTCATGATTACAATACATTAGTTCCATAGACATTGTACGCATTAGCCAAAATTCTACACCAAGGAGACAGACCATAAGTTTTTGCTCACAGAGGTACATATAGGTTGCACAGTGCTCCTTGATTAGTTAATTGTGACATTGTGCACCTGGATGTGAACTCAAATGTGCATGTGTATTATGCAGAACATACAATCATACATGATGTGCATGCTCATCTATGTGCAGTTGTGTAAAATGTTCATGTGCAATTATGTACAGTGTTCAAAACCATGCACAATGGCACCATATGTGCATCACTCAGTGGGTTTCTATGACAGGGTGGGGATTTGATCCCTAGTCTTCCAGAGTTGTAGTCCAACCACTATACCATGCTGGTTTATGACCGTCCTTAGTACAGCCAATCATTCTGCAAGCACGCACAGCCCTGTCTTTCCCTTTCAGCTTGGTTGGTGGGGAGTTAATTGACTGTTTTACTGCACAATGGGTGAGCTCAAGACTACGGCAACCACTGGGGATTTCCACTGCACAAATGTGGGGACCCCATTTAATTATACTGGCATATATTCATCCCACACTAGAAATAAATGTGCACTATCCTGACCTGACTTAATTCAGTATCATTTCTGTTTCTGTTGTGCTTGGGTAGGTGATGGGTCTTTTTAGGATGTGTACAGACCTTGAGCCACTTTGTGACTTTTCTGTAGCTCATCATCATGTTGTTTGGTTTGTTCAAATGCTGCTTTCTCAACATGTTATAGTGTCCCGGGCTTAACTTCCTCCCTGTTTTGAGGTGAAGATATCTACTGTTCCTCTTCTGTGACTGTCCATCTATACTGAGAATATTTAGGGCTGTGGAGTTTCTTCATTAATAAATTTTGCATTTGATGTCCATGGTGGGTCATCATTAATGCACATTTGGTCACCCAGGTAATACTGAATATAAGTTCATGTGATGTTTGCGTTTGTTTACAGTGGTCTTTTTGTAAGTGTCCTTCAGACAGCCACATTTCCTCTGCTTGTAATAAATTAGGCAGCCACATCCAAGTAGATAACTCTAGCCAGCCAGCAGGGCCTGCATCTGGCAGACCCAGCCTAAAGTCAAGGTCACTTGGGCCTCCTATAGCAAAGATATATCTGTGAGTCTCTCCAGACTGCAGTTTTGGAAGGAAGGGGCAAAACCCATTCAGATCATGCTGAATATCACCTCCCCGAGGTGTTGAACCCACCAAGCAACAGTACCCCCATCTTGTCAGGGCTGAACATCAGCTTATTGGCTCATCCTGTTCACTACCATCCCAGATACTGATTTATCACTTTTATTCCCTCACTGGAACTATACTGTATGTAATGGTGAAGTGGTGTTTTCATATACAGGCTAAACAGGATAGGAGACAACACAAAACATGGAAGACCCTATAACATAGATAGCACCAGGGCTGTACAGTAGGTCCCCAGTTTTACCTCCTGGAATTGTCTTTACACGGGGAAACAAAACCAACCAACCAATTCCAAATCACACTACCTATGCAAAGAATAGCAATGACTACAGGTAATGTGAACTGTCCCTCTCTCAGTGGGTGGCTTTGCCCTTATCTGTCAGAAGAACCCTAGAAGGCAGGAGCAGGTTTAATTCTCACTAAGCAACAGGATCAGATATAGCTACCACATGTTCCTTTATATCTCCTGATATAAGAGGACTAGAAGTAGCAGTTGAAACTTGGGGGATGAACTTTGAAGGATACAGGTGCAGATTCCTATTACAAATAGCAGCTGAGGCTACAGATGCATTTTCATGAAGTGTGTATTCTAGTGGGAGTCAGGCGGCTGAAGGAATTTTGAGTTCTTAATGAAGCAGAGATTCCTGGGGTGTTTGCATATCCAGCATCATGGAGATAAGACAGATTCTCCTCTGATTTCATTTTTGTTAGTGAGCCAAATGAAAACTAATGTGATCGGACGGACCCCTTTGCAAAGAAAAGCATCTGTGGTGGCTAAAATTGTGAGCAAAGGGACCTTTGGGGGAAGAGATCCTTAAACCTTTTTCTTTTTCTTTTTGCTCATGATCCTGTGAGATTCCTGTTTTTCACATTCAAGCTAAAAGGTATGTCAGGAAACAGGGATTCAGTTTGTGATGGATGGGGGTTTCACTACCCCTGGGTTCACAACTTGAGTGTGAATTCATTCCTGTGCTTGGATGCCTACATTTCAGCAGTGAACAAGAGTGCATTTGCACTAGTATACCAGTTGGGCCCATTCTTGGACATGCTTGATCTGGCTATGGTGACACATGTCTTGAGGCTCATCTACACAGGCCAGATATGTCAGCTTCCTGCTGGCGTAATCCTGTATGTGGATCAGGCCTGTTCCTCCTGTTACCTCCACAAAATGGGTCAGAGTCCAGACATACATGCCAGCCCATCCCTGAACCTGCCACCACCACTCCCCATGTCCTACTCTCCAGATCCAGGCAGCAGGCCCCCAGCACATGAGCAAGGCCCCCTGCATGTGACCAGCCTCCTTCCTGGAGCTGTAAGAGTGAGGCAGCCAGCTTGCCAGAACAGGCTCCTGCAGTCACTGGATGGGGGTGGGGAATCCATTTTATTTTGGCTGTAACACATTTAAACAGATTTAAAAAAAAAAAAAAAGCACGTTTTATATGGCTCAACCTTGTCTTCCCCTCATTTTAGCCCCATTTTTGCCCTAGGGGTCATGAGGACTGCCCGGGGGCAAAACAGGGCAAAAGCCCTGTAATTATTTAATTGTATTTATTTAATTGTATTTTAAGGGGTGGTTGGGATGGAGGGGTTTGTATGTAGATTTTAATGTTGTAAGCCGCCCCCGATCACATTTCGTAGAGGGGCAGGATACAAATAATTTTTAAAATAAATAATAATAATAATAATAATAATAATAATAATAAATGCCCTGCATTGTCATCACTGCAAGGCCAAGACAGGGTAAATAGCCTGTGCAGACAAGCCCTTGGCATTTTTATTATTGTAATACACTCTATGTGGGGCTGCATCTGGAAACTGTTCAGAAATATCAGCATGCCCATAATGCTGACCAGGGTTGGTTTTAAGGAACATATACCTCCCCTGTTACAACAGCTTGGCTGACACAAATTCATTTCTGTGCACAATTCAAAGTACTCACTGTGATAGATAAAGGCCTGTGTGACTTGGATCCAGACTTTCTGAAAGACCGTATCTCCCTTTAGGAACCTTTTCCCTATAGGAACCTCCCTGAGTTTTAAGATCCTTGGGCAAAAGCTTTCCTTTCATCCTACCACCATTACAGGCATGTCTGGTGAGGACACAGAAGAAAGTTTTTTTGGGGGCTGCTCCCTGCTGCAGAGGTCCTGCCTATGGATAGCTAGCTGGCCCTATACTGCTTTCCTTCCTCTAGCAGGCAAAAACCTTTTCATTTAGACAAGTTTTTAGCTATTCAATGGTTGTTGGAGAAGTCTTTTGATTGCACGTTTACCCATATTGTTAGGGTTTTTTTAATGTTTAAATTGTTTTAAATTAGTTCTGTTTGTAATATAATCATTTGTTTAATTGTTTCTAAATTCTTTTTTACTATTATGATTGGTTTTAGTTGTACTGTGTTTGTTGTAATCTATATTGTGAGCTGCCTTGGGTCCCATATCAGGGTAAAGGTGGAATATAAATTAAATTCATAAATAAATAAGAAAGTGAACTGGAAGACAATGGTTTTTTGAATGGAAAAATAGTAGAGAATGAAAGAATTAAGTCGCTTGCTGTTCATTCACTCTCAACTTCATCCTCTGAGGGTCTTTTTCAGTTTTTTGATTTAATCCCATCTAGGAGACTGGTTTACTTCTCCCCCATGTAAGATCAAGATAGAGCCCTCTGTGCATCAAAGTCTGTTTACTGTATGTGGCTTTCCTGCCTGCTCTCTGCAGGTTTAAGATTCCATAGATAGAGTTCTTATCCCCACCGCAGGAGCCATAATTGTAGCTGACACCAAAAATAGCACATTTGGAGAGCCCACATTTACAGCTGCCTCTATACCAAGACAGGACATGGAAATCATGCTTCCCCTTTGATCATCTCCTCCTCCCCCTCCTTTTTTTAATATGCCAGTTTGTGTGGTGGGCACATGGTAGGCCCTTCTACAGCTGGTTGGGTTGGCAAGTCACTTGACTACTCGCTGGGTGTTCACTCAGGATTTTTTGTTTTGCTTAAGCATGTGGTGGTTCCTTAACTTGTTAACCTGTTCATTCAGATGCATGTTTGTGTGAGTGAGTGAGTGAGTGGAGGGAGGGAGGGAGAGAGGGAGAGAGAGAGAGAGAGACTAAAGGAAGAACCTCAGTTCTGAACCTCAGGAGGTTGGTGGAGCTCCTTTTTTGAAGGTGGCAGTCTCCAATCCCTTTTTCACTGCTCAAGATGAGAGCCGCCTGGGCTGACTGCAGTTGCCCGTCTGGGCTCCACCTCCACGTGGCTGCTGTACAGAGAATCCTGAGCCAGCTGGTCATTTGGGAGGCTCCTTGTTCTCAGGGCAGAGTCTCCCACCCACCCCACCCCCATTCATGCCATATGTCTTTGTTTCTGATTGGGATAGTTCCTGTTTTAGACCTACCACTTCAGAGCAGCAAGAAGAACATTCTTAGTATGGGGAAAAGCTATCCTGTGAGCTAGACAGGTTCAGGGCAGGGCAAGGCACTTTATCTGTCTCTTTTCTTCTTTCCTCCCTTACTGGATGTGAGAAGCTATTCCTCCAGACCATAGAAAATAGGTAAGTAGCACTTATTTTCCTCTTGACCAGAATGTCAGCAGGCATCACAGCCCATTGTCAGCTGCCTCCCTGTCGATACCTTTCAGAGCTATCTGCAGTGGCTTTCTATTCACTGGTTCCCACAGCTTTTTCCTCTTCTTTTATTGGTCTCTTCTGCCTCTAAAACTGTCCATGCCTGACAATATTCATGGTGTGTGTGCTTTCATCAAGTATGCTGGCTAGCACAGCCTAGCATTGCTACATTTCAGCTCCACTGAAAACAATGGATAGTAATGAATTTAGAACTCTCAACCAGGGAGCTCTTAGGCCTCACTAAACTACAAACCTCAGAATTCCACAGGAGGCAGCCATTGCAATTAAAGTGGAATAATGGCACTCTAATAGTGTAGTATGATATTTACCAATACAGTTCAGTGCTCAAACCACTACACCATGTCATGGAAACTTCAGGTTGAGAAAGCTGTTTTATATTGTTGCAAGCCGCCTTGGAGACTTGAACTGGAAAACTGACATTTTTTAAAAATGAGATTTGTTATTCAAGAAATCAGTCAGAGTTACAAATTGTCCACATTCAGAGTTTCATCTAAAGAAAAACATTCATCTACTGTCAATGATAAAATCCATCCATTAGATAACAAATCATCCTCATGTGGATGTGGTTAAAAAGAGAGTAAAAACGTAAGGTAGAGGTATCAGTTGTCTCCTTGGTTAGAATGCAGAAGGATCATTGTGCAGGACATATTTCCATTGTCTCAAGTGATGTGCTGGGCTGGAAGTCTCAGACATTGTGAATTACAGTTAACATATTCAATAAAGGGAAGCCATTTCTCAACAAATGTCTTTCTCTCCATGTATCCTTTTGAGTTCCTCATATTATCTGATAACTTCTCCATTAGCCATGCGTCCCATACTCTCTGCCATCAGTTTCCTAATAAAAGATCTCCTGTTTTCCAGTTCTCAGCCATTTCTAGCCTAGCAGCAGCTATGAAAAGAATGATCAGTTTTTTTGTGTGTTCCCATTTTTTTATTCTCTGCTAAATATATGTAAGTAGTAGAATGCCTATTTTTAGCAGAATTCTATTTTTTGTTTCATAATCTTGGAGATTGAATTTATAATACTGAACCAGAATTGTCTTATTTCTGGACACTCCAGCACATGTGTAAGACACTTTATGATTGCAACCTCTCCAGCACTTTGATGTTGCATTCTATGTGATCCATGCTAATTGTGAGGTACCATTTGTGTTTTAATGTACATTCTTTTATAATGGCTGGTTTTGATTTAAAGTTAGGTGAATTCCATATTTTCAGCTAGTCACACTCTGGGGTTTTGATTTTCAGTTCCATTTCCCATCCTGTTCTGTGATTGAGGCCTCTTCCTCAGGTTTCCTATATCATTTATTGATACATTTTTGCTGAACAACCTCTTGTAGGCTGTTCTGGTTTAATGTAAGTTTGTTCCAATAATGCCACAGAGCACAGAGCTTCTTCTGTATATGTCAATTGTGTTAAGAAAAAGAAAACCTGCTGAAGATGTAGCCAGTTAGTTACTCACGGACAACTTCCGTGAGTGAAAAACAGCGCGGCCGCCTCCAATGCTAGCCGCAACAGTCACGGACGCCGCCGAGAGAGAAACGGCGTCGTCCAAAATGGACCCCTTGCCGCGCAGCAGCCTCGTTACTGCTCCGGAGGCTGCTTGCGCGGCAAAAGGCGTCTAAAAATCTCCTAACTGAGATAAAGAGGTTGGTAGCATAAGCTTTACTAGATTTAGGTCTATTTCATCAGATGATCGCATATCCTCTGATATGCATATCATCAGCAATAAGTCTACAACTTGTCTACTGCGCTTAATACCAAGTACATAATCAGGATCAATGGGTAAAAAGCAGGAAGGGTATGGGGGTGGTGATAAGATCCTTAAGTGAAAAAGCAGGAAGGAGTGGTTTGGGGAGAGGATTTAGGGGTAGAGGGTGGGGCACGAACTAGTGGTGATCAGCATCTAGATATCCGAGTAAATATCCCCCACCTCCAAAATGATTGCTTATATCCATTGTCCATTAAGTGTTTTTAATCCTTCAGTGTTCATTTTATTCCTATGAGCAAGTGGTCCAATGAAGATGGTCTGCCCCAGGAGGCTTATGGATCTGAATCCTGTTTCCTTGGCCGCAGATCCTCTCAAAGCCATGGCTAATTGCTGGAATAGGGAAACCACTACATCACCCTGGCTCTCGAGCATACTTAGTATGCTTAATACCTAGTAAATAATAAGTATCAATGGGTAAAAGCAGGAAGGGTGTATGTGTGTGGAGGGAGGACGGGTGTAGCAGGAAGGGCTGGTGTGGGGACAGGAGCTTCCCACACCCTTGATGTTCTGTGCTCATGCAAATATAGCCAAATAAAGTACAGCACTCAAGGAAGGTATCAGCAGACAGAATGCTGATTGACTGTGAAAGGGGAAAATTAGTAAAATGGGAGAGAAGAACTACGCTGAACAGAAGCACCTCATGTTCCAGAGCTCCAATGGTTCCTTCTAGGACTGATTTCACATTTCCTTGTGGTTGTGCAATTGTACTCAAAACCATGCCTTCCACACACAAGAGGGGGCGTCTGCAGAACTACGATGACCACAAGATAACCTGTGGGGATGAGGATCTCTCCAAACAAATCCACAACAGTGCAAAGGCACAGAATGTTGAGCAACTGTGCATTTCCAGACAGAAGTTTTTTTCACACTAACAATTAGAAAGGACAGTGTAGCTATTCCATTTTTTCCTCCTTAATGGGTTTTCTGCTTAATGGATTATCTGTAAGGAAAAAATAGTGGGAGACTATGCAACCCCCATAAAACCAAAGGCTTGAACCCTTCTGCATGGTGTACAAACTGGGCCATACAGATGCAGCTTCCTAAGGGTTCCTCTCCAAGGCCATTGATTGACTTGAGGAGAGAAGCAGAGACATGGTCACAGGACAGCACCAGCCAAATATTAGATGCCAAAGGCCTACCCAAAGCCAGAGTTCAGGAGACCCCTATAGAACTGTATCTCCCTCAATTATTATTTAAATTATTCTTTATTTTAAATGTTCCTCCCTCCCATGACATATGTTTACAGTTGTATTGGGGGAGGGTGAATTCAAAACACATAGTTCCAAGTCCTAAAGCAAAAACAAAACAGAACAACATTAAAATATAATGTAGAGTCAAATAATTAAATGAATAAATACAGTACAGACTGGAGCTTTGTATCCCAATCAAGGATTTTGTGGAGGTAAGAACTTCAGTACAACATTTCATCCTTCCTGCCTAGAGCTCACACCCAGTTATTTCCCCCCACCCCTCACAGACACACACACTTTGTGATAATGAGAGCCTGACAGTTTAGCTATACTGAAGTATAATATTAGCCCCTTTCCAAAACACTCAGTATAGCTATAGCTGCTATACTGAGTCATCTGAAAAGGAGCTGATAATTCTGACTGTGGTTTGAAGAGGGCTGAGGAGCTGTTGGATATATAACCCCCCTATTGATTGCAACCAAGCCACATTGCCACATCACTCCCAAGGGTCAGTTCAGTTTCTCTTGCTTTCTGTGCAGTTCTTCCATGAAGCACAGGAAGAAAGAATTTGAGTACTAAATTGATTTAACAGAAGGGGCCATTCATTTCCACTCTGATCTTCCTGTCTGCTGACCACTCACTTCTTGGCAGTCACCAACAGGCACCAGGATAGTGGCGATTTCTGAATACTCAATGCTTGTTGCATGTATGGTTGTTTAGGCTAGATTATTACTTTTCAAGGCAACATTGTTGATAAATAAAATATCAGCCATCCAAGATTTTTTTTTTTTCAGAGTATGACTGTCGAGGTAGGGAGTAACGAGTCACTTGGGCCAGTACTTGTCCACATGGCTGCAGGAAGGTCCTCTGTACAGTATACCACCAGCACTGGTGTAGCTGAAGTGACAGTTTTTGAGTATGGGAAATAGCACTGCACAGAGATATCATCTCCTAAATTAGTAAAAACCTCCTGGAATATGGAACAATATCTAACTTTAAGAAATCATCACATTAAAGGTGCTGATTTAAGGCATGGACTGTGTAGCTCTAGTTTAGGTGTGTCTGTGTTATCTGAATTACTGGGGGGTTCATGGGAACCCCACTCACATCAGATATTACTATGGGGAATTTTAATTAGCTCAGTATGGCAGTGAGAGCTGAATAACTACAGGACTTTTTGACCTTTGTATACTGGTACTAACTGACGAGACTCGCAGCCAGGAAATAAAATGAAAATGGTTTTTATTGAAAAATAATCTCGGAAACATTCACACCAACACTCAAGCCTCAAGCAATCAAACAAGGCTAGTGAAGAATAGGAGGAAGTACAGTTGTCCCATCAGGGGATGATAAGACTTGCACTCCCCAGCAGAAGCCCCAAAACTGTCTCAGTAGACTCAGTAGCAACTCGTTCCCAAGAATACTCACACACAGAGTGTTTGACGTCCAAATAAGCAGGAGGCACTTTTATCTTCAAACTCAAACAGTTGCAATATATACAAATATTTACAATTCAGGGAGAAACTGCTTCACCAGGCCTCAGCATTCACAGGAAGAAGGAAGTGAGCTCTGTTCTGAACTCTCATATATATATATATATATATATATATATGACATTGCCCCCTAGTGGCCTGACTAGGCATGGCTTGGTAGTTCATGCAGCATGGTTCTGTAGTTGCTTGGCCATTTTATAATGGAGTTCAGTCTCTAACTCCTGACAGTCCCTTCATACCAAAATCTGTGAATACTCAAGTCCCATTATATGCAGTGGCATAGCAAAATGGTATCCCTTATATAAGATGGCAAAATCAAGGTTTTCTTTTTGGATTAGGATTTTTTAAAGAATATTTTCAAGACATGAATACTTAAATCCCTGGATATGGAGGGACAACTGTATTGGGATAGAGGAATAAAGTATGGGATGATTGGCTATACTATACCTGTCCAAATAGCAGAGATTGTGCAGAGAAGTATGGCTATGCGTGCCGGGTGACACAGCAAACTAACAGAATAACATTCTCTGGGAAACTGAACACACTTTGGCTGTATTTTGGGGTGATATTTATATTCCATATTCCCCCTGAAGAGGTGTTTTGAGAGGAATACAATGTTTGCTGGAGTTTCCCATAGTTAGACAATGGAAGCTCCGGTTGTGTTAATGATCACTAATGGCTGAAAATTAAGACTGATGGGTGTCAGGCAACTTTCTATTGTTCTAGGAGAGGTGGGAAGAAAAACCAATTTTTCAGAGAAAAGAGTGCCTGGCCACTTAATTGAATTAGTGAATTACTCACTTCCAGGTACATTCAGGATAATTAGCACCTTTCAACCCTAACTCACCAGTCCAAGGGGGGTTCGCATAATTAAACTACCAGGGCATTCTTTCAGGAATTTGGGATGGACTCTTCCTTAGGTTTTCTGAGCACACTTTGGATCCTTGCATTTGGGAGGCCATGGTCTACTGCCAAACATGTGAAAGGCCAATAAATAATAAGCCCAATTATGAAATACAGTATAGTCAATTGAAGAATTACTGAAAGGGCGGGGGTATCAGGGTAGGTAACATCTGTATGTCTTCATTTTGGTAACTGCTCATTCTCTACATATAAAGGCTGTTGATTGGTCTCAGAAATAATATCTGAGGTAAACAGATTTGAGCTATATCCAGAGGTTTGTGATGTTAGAGAGTACATGCAGTGGTTAGAGATCCTAATTAGGGAGTAAAGATACCAGTGGCTTGGAGAAACAAACTAAAGGCTTAGTTAGAGGAACTCCATTCTAAAATAAGAAAGTTACTCAGGGTGCTAATCTAAACTAGCTACATTATTGGGAATAGCAGAGAGCGGACTGGTGGGAAGAAAAGAGGTGGGAAAACATCCTAAGAGTATCAGTTTATGTCACAGAGAGGCCAGGATAGGTAGGCCAGAAGGGAGGACTCTGGAATCACTCAAACTATCAAATCCTATTTCTGTTGCCCTCTCTGAGGCATCATTGATTCTTCAGTGCTAAGCATAGTTGCGCTTACATGCAAAAAGCTTGGAACAAACTGGATTATTTGTGTAGTGTGGATTTGGCCTTAGCTGGGCCTCTTTCCTGCTTCCTGCATAGGTAGGATCAGTGTTACGTTCATTGTGTGGGGCATGTTTGTTCTGGTAAACATCTGTTGTTTTGAAGCTAGCTTAGGCTTGTGGAGAGAAATGTTATGACAAGAGAGTGTAAGGATATACTGGGGGTTGGCACTGCAAATCATTGTAAAATAACTTCTTTTTTTGCTTAAAACCTAGGAGTAGTTTTAAACGGCTTTAAGTTGGTGTGGAAGTCTTGGGGGAGGGGGGTCTGGTCCCTCCCGCACGTTCCTTACTTAATTACATCCAGTGCAGCCTTTGAAGGGTGTTTGGAAAGTTTGGTGAATGCAAAATGGAGCAGAGAGAGTATTGGGCATGGCTGATGTTTAAACAAAAACTTCATTATTGCACCTGTTTTGGGGGTTTGCTGTCTTTCCAAGCCCAGCTGCTGTCTCACCTATAAAGACCTAAATCAGAGGCTGTGGGACCTTTTCTCCAAAGTGGACTGCACTCCCTTGGGGGAATAATCTGTCAGGAACGATATACTGGCAGCAAGTGAGCCCAAAGCTAGCAGCAGACAGGGCCAGGGGTCAGATGTGGGCAAGACAACTCCTTTCCTTTCTCCTTCTCCTTTTCCTCACTCTCTCCTTGTGATGATCTCTTTCATTCTTGTTTTGACTCTTTCTGACACTCCTTTCTTTCTCTCTGACCAGGAGCTGCCAGTGGAGGGAGAAATCCCTCTTTCCAGAGGTCTGAATTGGTTGTTTGTACTTGGTCTTGCGGAATTACACTAAAAGCCATGCACACTAGACTAAGGACTCATCTACACAAGCCAGACCTGTTTCTCCCCCATTACCTCCACAAAATGGGAGGAATTCCTGATGGGCATGCTGGCCCACCACTGCAACCACTGCCACTGCTGCCTCCCTAGCTGTCCTGGAAGTGAGAAAGCCAGCCTGCAACCTGTGACCAAGGCCCCCTGCGTATAACCAGCCTTGGTCACATGCTGCGGGGCGACTTCCTGATTCGGAGAAAATGAGGCACCAGCCTGCTAGGATTGGCTCCTGTGGACACATGCAGCTTGATCTTTTCTTTTCAGTGGGAATGGATTAAACCAGCTATTATTTTAATATTTGGTAAAGGGCCCTATCCTGTCTTAGCCCCATATTATAACTTTGTCACCCAGGGTGGTGAGGACTGCCTGAAGGCAAAAGCCCTGCATTGTCAGGACTGCAGGGCTCTACTTAAAAAAAAAAAAAAACTTTCCAAAAGCTACTGCTTAACTGTTATTTCCAACCCAGGATCCAAGACTGTACCACCATGTCGTAAAGCTGGCCCTACTCTTCCAGCAGGAAGGGAAGGCTTCCAGCTTATTTGTACAACTGAAAAACACACTCACAAGTGTTCTCTAGTCTAGAAATCCCTTTTCTAAGGGCAGGGCAGCACCACTCACTGACTTTATAGTTTCCCTTCCATGTCTAGGCAGTGAGACTAGACAGGCTGTGTTAAAGAACAATAACAACTCTTTTTCTCTAATCTAGAAAAGGTTCTGATAGCTGACCAGAAGCAGGTAATTCAAGGCAGGTTAGAAAATAACAGAAAGCTTTTATTCAGTTCTAGGAGTCTATGTTACTTGAGAAGGCAAAACATTCCCAGGTTCAGCTTAAGGCTTATACAGTATGCATTTATTCAGAGCACTTACAAAATAACTCATAATCTAACTACACATTCCCTAACTATTACATGCAGAGGTAACTTACAGTCTCTGTGATGGAATTTCAGAGTCCTTTTGAGGCCTTTGGGGTTGGCTCCCCCCCCCAACCTTTTTGTTATCACAGTTTGGGTGTCTTGTTGGTTATTCCATGGCTTGGTTCATTTCTCTGGTCCCTTTGCCATGGAGCTCAGCCAAGAGGCTCTAGGCCATGCTTAGCTCAGCAACTAGGCCATGTGTTCAACCAGTGTGACTCAGAACAAAGGAAGATCAGAACTTTTAAAAGTCCTTTGTGTTGATCTCTCATTGGCTCCACCTTTGCCAGTCAGAGAGAGTTACCTTAATCAAGTGATGTGATGTTATGTTTATTCAATGAGGTTCTCCCAACCCCCTTCCCATTTCCAAATAAGGAGTGGAAGTTTCCAATATGGTTCCTGTGAGTTTGTGATGGGATTCCATGATGACTGCAGGTCATCATGACAGGCTCTAAGACAGGGGCAGGATGGGGAGGGGTACATTGCCCAAGTAGACAAGCTCTAAGAACCACATCTATGGCCCTTGGGAAGAAAGTTGTGTTCTTCTGCCTTAAACAGTTTGGGACCTGGACACTTGAAAGACTCTTTTCCCCCCACATGATTCTGCCTTCCCACTTAGGCCATGGGAGGCCTTGTTCCGTGTCCAAAAGTGTTTCAGTTGGTCAGTACACCAGGAGTAGGATAAGGCCTTGTTTGCTGAGGTATTCTGGCTTTGGAATTCTGTGCCCTATGGGGTTCACATGGCTGCATCACTGATTGCAGTGCCTTGTAAAACCAGTTGTAATTTTCTGTGCTTTTGACCTAGAGATCTGAAACATGTTTTTGTTCCTGTCTCCTCTGGAATTTTAATACATTGCTATTATGTATATAATTTTATTGTTTGGTGTTTTGTTAAAATGTTGGCATTTTCATTGTTATGACAAAGTGTGGGATTTAAATATATTAAATATACAGTATTAATAAATTAATGGTCTGATACAATTCAAGTTACCTAATTTTTAATTTCAGTTGAACTAGAATTGAAATGCCAAATGTTCATTTAGGCCCCCATTTCTAAAGCGATTATTGACTAATTATATTAGAAACAAAGTTATATCTGTTACACTGTTGCACTCACCTTGATCTGTGAGTAATTTTCATTTGGGACAACTTCTATGCAGACGTATATGGGTTTTAAATTATATATAGGTTTAAAATTTAAATCACTTGACAAACACAAAACCACACTGTAACTAGTTGCAGAGTTTTGTGGCTCCTTCAGGATTAACAAATTTATCACAGCATAATTTTTTTTGATTGCAGTCCATTGGATAACAGTTTATGCTATAATAAATGTGTTCATCTTTAAAGTGCCCCCTTGGGGGTGTGCTCCAATGATTAACATGGCTGCCTCTATCATAGACTAATTAGTGGTAGTAATAATGTTTATCCAGCTATATTGTAAAATTCTAGCTCTGAGGTGGGTAACCTGTGGCCTGTGGCACATGGCTCTGTTTGTGGCTTTTGTGGAATTTCAGCAGAACAGCTGAAAAACAAATTACAGTTGTCCCTCCCTATCCACGGATTTGGTATCCATGGATTTGCGTATTCACGACTTGAAAATATTCTTTAAAAAATAATAATCCAAAAACCAAACCTTGATTTTGCCATTTTATATAAGGGACACCATTTTGCTATGCCATTGCATATAATGGGACTTGAGTATTTGCGGATTTTGGTATCCAGGGGGGGTCCTGGAACCAAACCCCAGCAAATATGAAGGGACAACTGTACATCCAAATGCTAGTGTAAGTGGGGAGTGGGAACCTTGTTCCAGAGTGGGTAACTTAAAATTGCTCTCGGGAAGCCCTTGGGAAGACAACCAACTTTTAAAGTAATGAAGTGCAGTACATTTTATTTGGAAAATGGGAAGTCAGTTTCCTCCTTTCCAGTTGATACACATTGTCAATTTTTGTCAATGTGCAACTGTGGCAGAGAGGAGAGTGACTTGTAGTGGGATTCAGGAGACCAAAAGTGCCCCTGAAACACACCAAATTTTTCCAACTTTGATGTAGATCAATGAGAGGCCAATAAACAGCTTGAAGAGTGACAATAATGCTGAAGTAATCATGTTAAATCATTCACATCTGAGAACAGCTTGGGTTTTAAATTAATAGGAGGGAAAGAAGGGTGTTACCAGGACCAGAAATGTCTGTGGTATTATTTGCAGTAAAAACTTTGGTTCAGGAACAGATTGGGCTGTGGGAATAATAATCTTCCCTGTGCCTTCAGAATGTAATGGATATTTTCCCTTCCATAGTTCACATTAGGTGGAATGTGGTGGTATCTCTATCCATGCTATCAATTGCATGAGGATATTCCAATAGGCTATGCTGCTAGGGGTCAGGCCCAGTTTTGGGAGAAGGCTCTCAGTCAGAAGACCATCCCCACTCCCAGATATTTCATTAATTATGGCAATTGACTCATTATGGCCATTGGCTTCTCTGGCACATTTCCCCAGGAATCAAATGGAGGGTAAGTAAGAAAGCTACAGTGGAGAGGAGGAAGAGGAGTTGTTGTCTGATAGTTCATTTGTCCTCTCTAGTTGGGAGTGGGGATGAAAGGAGAGGGCAGAAATGGGGGCAGAATGTGGTTACTGCACTTCACCTTCATTCATTCCTTTGAGTCCTGGGCTAGTGAAATAAGATAATGGGCTTATCTAGACCTGCTGGAATACCCAGGTTTCCAGCTGGCATATTCTGGCCCTGGAGCTGGCCTATCTCTACCCCCATCCCTGTTACTATGTTGAAATGGGCAGGAGTCTGCATGCACATGCCAGGTGATACCGGTGGACTCCTCTCCCACTACCATGCATTGCACTGTCTGAAGCCAGGAAGGAGACCCTCAGCATGTGATCAAGGCTGGTCACATGCAACAGGCCTTGATTACCCCTTGGTGTAGGTAAGAACAGCCTTACCTGTGAGACTAGCCACCTTGCTTTAAGCATGCATCAGCTGCCTTGCAGAGACGTGGCCAACAGGCTATATTACCAGAAGAAGCCCAAGGCAGTGACCTTATGAGGTGGCCGAAGGGGTGCCAAAGAGCATTGCCTATTTGGTGCCCATTTATTGTCTGGACAGTGTCTTATTGTAGCTGCACTTTATATACTGACTGAGTGGATTCTGGAAGCAAGGGGCATGAAATTACAGAGAGTAAAAACTGAGGCTGGATGGCCATCTGTCGGGGATGCTTTGCTCACGATTTCCTGCATGGCAGGGGGTTGGACTGGATGGCCCTCGTGGTCTCTTCCAACTCTGCAATTCTATGATTCTATGATTCTATGAGTGGAGGTGGGAGTGGCTGCCTTGAAGCAATGGGACAGTTTTAGCTGTGTCCTGTGATGTATTGTACTGTGTGTTGTATTGTTGTATGTTGGAATCCCATCAGTACATTATCAGAAAACCTTACCTATATGTAGGTATTGTTTACTATAATACTGATAATCCCGCTGGCAGGGAGAGTGGCAGCCGTAAAACCTAGGTTTTGGGGACCAGTTGGGGACCGTTGTCTAGTGATTTTTAGAATTGTATCAATGTGTTGTTAATTGTTATAGTTAATTGTGTAATTTGTATTTAGTGCTATTTGTTTATTGTTGAGATGAGTTTAATGTGTAAAGGAACTGTGGTGGCAATATGAGTTGTCTAGGTCAGAGGGAGATATGGCAATGGTAGGGTGAAGAAGGTTACAGAAGGAGAGAAAGAGATACTTAAAGCTGTCTTACCTTCCAGTCATCTTGCCAGCCTCAGGAACTTGGAGAGTGAACCAAGCCACCCACAAAACCTCACCTTTCTCCTGTGTAATGCCAGGTCAGTTAAAAATAAAGTGCATACAATCTATGATCTCCTTACTGGTGAGGAGTCTAACCTGACATGCTTTACAGAAACTTGGCTGGGAGATGATAGCAGCCCAACATGGGCGCAGGCTCTCCCAGCAGGTTAGTGAGCAGGTGAGGGAAAGTGGGAAGTGGGGTGGAGATGTGATCTATAAAGACCATTTTAACCTGACCAGATTACCCATGAGGGAGCTGAACCACATTGAGTGTGTATGCCTGAGCTTGAAGACCAGGGATAGACTGGGGATTCTATTAGTGTACCTTCCATCCCACTGTGTAACAGACACCCTGGCTGAGTTCACTTGTCTTGGAATTGGTGTTGGAATTGCCCAGACTTTTGATCTTGGGTGATTTCGACATCCCATTTGAGACCAGTCTATCAGGTGCAGCTCTGGAGTTCATGGCATCCATGACAAACATGGGCCTATCCCAACTGGTCTCAGGGCCCAAACATTCAGCAGGTCACACCCTTGATGCTGTTTTCAGCTCAGAGCATGTGTGGTCAGAGGTGATTAATACCTTCAAGTTATCATGGACCGATCTTTTTCTGGTCAGAGTTGGCATCATGGCTACAATCTGTCCCTGCAGGGGTGGTGGTCCTCTTAAGATGGTTAAGATCCTTTAGGATTCCAGAAACCCTTAGAGGGTTTTATCGCTGGTACCACTGATGATCCTGTTGAAACACTGGTCAATAGATAGAATCAAGATTTGACTAAGGCTAGTGACACACTCCGCCAAATATCCTCTCTGGCCTGTTACTAATTGGGGTCATATAGGGCACCTCAGGGAGCTGAAATGGGAAGGATGGTGACTAGAGTGCTGTTGATGGAAAACTCAACTTATATCTGACAAGACATGATATAGTTTGTTCCTATAAGGTGCCGGTATATGCAGCAAAGAAAGCCTTCTTCTCTGTACCTATTGCAATTGTGAATTTGCATCCTTCTGAATTATTCAGGGTGGTGAGAGGTTTAACTCAGACACTCTCCCCCTGAATCCAATTCTAGATCCTTCAGCAGTTCTCAGTTATGCTTTTAATTACCACTTCACAGATAAAATCTCTAGGATAAGAGCCAATTTAGATACCATCATTATAGTAGGAGTTGACAACGGGGTGTCCAGCAACCCTGTGAGTAGGATTAGACTGGATCAGTTTCAATTGGTGAATACTACTGATATGGACAAATTGCTGGGGCAAGTAAAAAAGACAACTTGTCCTCTCAATCCCTGTTCTTTTCTGGTTGTCCAGGGAGGAGATACAATTACAATATATTATTAACACATCTCTTAGGGAGGGAAGTTTTTCCATCTTGTTTAAAGGAAGCAGTGCCCTGGTGGCGCAGTGGTTAAATGCCAGTACTGCAAGTCACCACGTTGCAAGTTCGATTCCAGAGGGCTCCAAGGTTCACTCAGCCTTCCAGCCTTTCGTAGGTCAGTAAAATGAGTACCCGGCTTGTGGGGGCAATTAACTAATACACATTAGAAGCTGCTTATTGCAGTGTAGATGTGTAAACTACTATTGCTTAAAACAATTTGTAAGCCACTCTGATAGCCTTGTGGCTGAAGGGCAGGGTATAAATAACTTAATAATAATAAGACCACTTTCAAAAAAGCCCTCCCTGGACCCCCTGGACTTAAACAACTATAGACCAGTATAAAATCTCTCTTTTCTGGGCAAGGTGCCTCCCAATTCCAGGCAGTCTTGGATGATGCAAGTTATCTAAACCCATTTCAAACCAGCTTCAGAGCAGGATACAGAGCTGAGACTGCTATGATCGCCTTAGTAGATTATCTTCACCTGAGCACTGACAGGGGGAGTGTGTCCCTGCTGGTGCTTTTGGACCTGTCAGTGGTATTTAATACCATTGACTTCTGGAATGCCTGGGGGAATTGGGAATCAGAGACACTGTGTTTCAGTGGTTCCAGTCCTATTTTTCAGGCAGGTTCCAGTTGGTGATGCTTGGGGATAGCTGCTCCTCAAAAAAGGAGCTACTATATGGCATACCACAAAGTGCCATTCTATCCCCAGTGCTAGTCAACATCTACATGAAATCTCTGGGAGATATCATCTGGACGCATGGGGCAGGGTGCTATCAGTATGCTGATGATACCCAGATATATTTCTTCATGCCTTCAAAAACAGCCTCAGTTAAGGATGGTGTGTCTCCTCTGAATGAATGCCTGGAGGAGGTAATGGGCTGGATGAGGAAAAGCAAACTGAATCTGAATCCAGACAAGACGGAGATGCTTACTGTCCAAAATATGGTAGTGCACATGCTGGTAATCTCAAGGCTGGACTTTTGCAATGTGCTGTACATTGGACTACCTCTGTACCAAGTGCAGAAACTTCAGTTGGTTCAAAACATGGACGCCAGACTGGTCACTGGTACATCCAGGAGTGATCATATCACACCAATATTAAAATCACTCCCCTGGCTGCTAATTAGTTTCCAGGTTGGTTATTATCTTTGCAATGGTCTTTGGACTAAGCAATAAACATTTTTGTGCACAGGGTTGGTTATTACCTTTAAAGCCCTACATGGTGTAGGTCCAAGTTACCTGTGGGATTGCCTCCTCCCAGGACCCGTAAGGTGGGGGACATTTACTCCAGTCAGCCAGGACTAGGTTGGCATCTGTCACCCAGAGGACTTTTTCTTCAGCCACCCCTAGACTCTGGAACAACCTGCCAGAAGAGATTAGACAGGTGAATATGCTGTCCAAATAAATAAATAAATAAATAAATGCATTCAAAACAGCATTAAAGTCCAGTCTCTGCCAGCAGGCCTAGATGATTTTTAAATTGTGGATTTTAAATTTTGAATTTTAAATAAGGTTTTAATACGTTTTATCGTATTTTCTTTTTATATTGATGTTATGTATTAGTATTTTTAATGGGTGTTATATGTTAATCTGTTTTGTTCCCTGCCTCTATCCATAGGGAGAGGTGGGTAAGAAATAATAATAATAATAATAATAATAATAATAATAATACTGCTACTGCTACTACTACATGCTGGTTTCCTCCTTCCTGGCTGCAGAGCAACTCCAGTGGCGGCCAGCAATGGAGCCCAGCATGCAGATACATATGCCTGCATTCCCACACTGGACCGACCCCTCCAGGTTTTCCCACATAATGTGGGTTTCCCTGGATGATATTTATGGGCTCGTCTATACAAGGGGGCAGAAATGGATTGCTCCACAGTAGTAGCAATTTGCTGCAGTTGTGAATTGTCGTAATGGTTTTAGAGCCCCCATAAACTTTGCATGCCCCCTAGCCAAGATGGCAGCCACAAGTGATTTACTTGCACTTTTAAATCTGCCACTGCCAATTTTTAAAGAAAAAAAAAAACTATTTACCATGGTGCACACAAGCAGTATTTCACATTTACAAAAGAAAAAAAAAAGAGAAAAGAGAGGAAAAGATCACTGTTTTATCGCCGGACCGATCTCTCGCTAAGCCAAAAATCCAACATGGCAGCAGTGGGCACTTGCCCTGTTTTCAAGCCCCTCCCCCATGCTCATCCAGCCAATCAGCTTGCACTGCCTCTCCTATGGAAAAGCATAGCGATGCAAATGTAATTGTTTTAATGAGTGGACATTTGCATCCCCTATGGAGCTTTTTAAAAACTCTGAGAAAAGCCACAAAGGCTCTCCGGGCACAGTTTATGGAGTTTTTAGCTGCCCCCTTCTAAATACGATGCATTGATGTGGATTTCTGTTAAGACAGATCGACTTCCAATTGAATTCTATGATTATTTTTACCATTTAGACAACCCCATTGTAAATAAGTTTAACCCGGCTTCTCCCCGCACCCACCCCTGCCACCCTGGCTTTGCCTCGGCCATTGTTGGGACTGCCTGGGCGAAATAGGGCAAGAGCATTTCGTTGTTTGGACTGCAGGGCTCCAAGGAGGGGTGGGAGCTGGGGTAAATAGCCTGTCTAGACAAGCCCAATGAGAAGCCAGTAAGAGACAGACACTGTCCAAACAAGCCAGAGCCTGAAGATGGCTCAAAGTGCAGGCAGGCAAAACCCACAGAATAACTTTGCTGGCAGTCTGCAACCAAACTCTTGTGGATCTTTGATAGAATATGTGGGACCTTCATGCAAAATATTATTCTTAGATTTTGTTTCCTGTGAAATTTCTGCACAAGCAGGAACACCTGCCTCCAGTTGACCTAGAGATGGGCATAATGTCATAACCCCAGATTACAAGGAAATGGAACAACAAATTATCCAAGGAGCTATCAAGTTCCTCATATCTGAACACTCTGCAGAATCCATGGGTTATTTTTGAATTGCATGAGTGTAGTGGGTGAGCAAGTTTAGCAAGAGGGGAAACCCTGCTTTTTAGATGCTTCCACAAACTTGAATGCTAAACACACATATTTGCCAATGTGTTTTTCTGTACAGGGAGGAGACTGAGGACAAGATGGTTCCCAGAAGTGGGCATACAATGATGGGTAAGACTTTGCCTCTTTGTGCTGTTGGGGTGACACTTTCTTCAATATATAATCCAGATTGAAGATGCCATTTACAGGAGTTCACAACCATTCTAGCATTAATACATCATACTAACGTGGTAGGAGGCTTAGATACCTCACATTTGTTGCAGCCTGTCAGATACTTCTCCCATCTGCTGGGGACGTAAAACAATTCCTCAAACAAGTTTTTAATTTGTAGTGAGTACCGATAGTACTTCCAGAGGAGGCTTATGTTGTGCAAATTTGTCCTCTCAAATACAGAACCTTACACGGAGTCTAGAAGTATGTGACTCTTACATGTTTTTTTTTTCATCCTTTCTTTGTAATGCAAGAATTCTGTTAATTAGGGAAAGATGGGATAGCTGCACAGTGTCTTGACTAATAGTGCTAGAGGCTGTCACTCTGGAAGCACCCCAGATGTTTGATGCACATTCTAGAAAGACTTCAGTTTCCATCATCCACGACCAAAACAGTGGGTTATCCTTGTAATCCAGTCTGGAAGTTGGGGAAGGCTGCTTATTCCAGCAAGTAGGATTCAGAGACGGAGGTGTTAGCCATGATCACTCCTTATATCTAATCCCTCTTTAAAGCTATCTAAGCCAGGTTCTAGCACCACGTTTCTTACAGTGAAAGTGATACAGAATTTAATTATCATGGGAAAGGATGAAATTTTTTATCTCTATCTGCTTTCTTCAGAACACATGAAACCTATCATCATGTCCTCTTGTCAACCTTTACACATAGGGAAGATGCTCATTTTTATTGTCATTTTATTGTCCTCCTTACTTTGTAGACTTTGTCTACAGTAATCCCATGAACTGTTTTGGTATTTCCGACTATCGTAATACAAGTGTAAAATCAGCCTTGATGAAGGGCTTGTCTAGGCCTGTCAGAATATGTCAGCTTCCTACCAGTGTACTCTGGCCCTGGATCTGGACCATTTTTCTCCCCCACCCAATTACCTAGATGAAACAAGAGGTAGTCCACATGGACACACTGGCCCATACCAGCAGCCACCTCCATTGCTGTTGTGCATTTCTTCCTTTGGCCAAATTGGAGCGTGTCCAGAGGAGAAATGCACCTGTTGTGCGTTTCTTCCTTTGACAAATTGGAGCGTGTCCAGAGGAGGGCGACTAAAATGGTGAAAGGTCTGGAAACCATGACTTATGAGGAGAGACTTAGGGAGCTGGGTATGTTTAGCCTGGAAAAAAGATGGTTAAGAGGTGATATGATAGCCCTGTTTAAGTATTTGAAGGGGTGTCACGTTGAGGATGGAGCAAGCTTGTTTTCTGCTGCTCCAGAGACTGGAACACGGAGCAATGGATGCAAGCTCCAGGAACAGAGATTCCACCTCAACATTAGGAGGAACTTTTTGACAGTAAGAGCTGTTCGGCAGTGGAACGCACTCCCTCGGAGCGTGGTGGAGTCTCCTTCCTTGGAGGTCATTAAACAGAGGCTGGATGGCCATCTGTCGGGGATGCTTTGATCGTGATTTCCTGCATGGCAGGGGGTTGGACTGGATGGCCCTCGTGGTCTCTTCCAACTCTGCAATTCTATGATTCTATGATTCCTCTGAAACAAGGAAGGAGGCCTTCAGCATATGATGAAGGCTGGTCACATGCAGGGGGCCTTGATCATGTGCTGGGGGCTTCCTTCCTGGATGCAGGGTGACTTCAGCGGAGGCTGCATTTGGCTATACAGGCCAGCGTGCAGGTAGGGACCCTGTGTTCCCGTGCCGGCCCAATCCAAGTTCTCCTGCATAATGTGAGTTTTCCCAGGTGTTTAACCAAGCCATTTTAATGGGCTTTACCCTGGCTTCCCCCAAGCTTTGCCTCAGGTGTCATCTGGACTTCTCAGAAGCAAAATATGTCATTTGGACTGCAGGGCTCCAAGACGGGCAAGATGGGGTAAATAGCCTGTGCAGACAAGCCCTAAAAAGTTTCTTCTATTTTTAAAAAGGCTGCTTTGCACTTCCTCTCCTGTATAAACAAAATTGACATACAGGCAGTGTAAGAGGAGAAAATACCTCAAGTCTTCTGGCTTTCTAATTCCAACCTGTAGCCTTCAAGCTAGTGATTTGTCTGGTTTGTGACAATGTTAGGCTGTGAGAAAGGAATTATTCTGTCTGACTTAATCTTGTGTTTTGTGCCTACTCCACCCACCCCACCCCAACAGCACTTGTTGATTCCATACAGCAGAGACATCAGATGGAACCACAAATCTTGAACTATTTCAACACAGGGGCTTTGCTGCAGACACCCACCACAGAAGACATGGATGTGGCTTGCTCCACGGGGCAAGTGCAGCCTGAGATTATGAACAGTTTGGAGATGACCTTTGTTGAGAACCACCTTCCTGCAGGCTATGAGCAAAGTTCTACAGCACAAACTCAGACCCTGCGGGATTTTGAGAAGGTAAAGAGAATGAGGGCTCCTAATCTTTATTTACACTATATATATTTTTCTTGCATCACTGGGAAATTTCTTGTATAGGGACAAAAACAGAAAGACTAAAAAGAGACCTAAAAGAAAGAAGACTGTTGATTTGAAAAAGCCGACCTTTCCCCACCACTCAAACTGCAGTTAGTTATGAATGGGAAGATACAGTTCTTATGGTAGCTGAGGCCTTGTGTAGACAGGCTGCTTGCCCCATCTTTGAGCCCTGCACGCCTGACGACATAGGGCTTTTGCCCCATTTTGCACCCAGGCAGTCTTTACAATACCCAGGGGAAAGACAGGGCTAAGAAGGGATAAAGCCCATTAAACCATGATATAATAATACCTGGGGAAAAACATTTCTCTTTGGAAGAAATGGATCAGGCCCCACAGGACCACAAGAGGCCCTACCACCACACCAGCCCATCACTACAGCTGTCATCCATGCCGCCCGCCCTCTCCACATCTGCCTGGTCACATGCAGGAGGCCTTGCTCAGATGCCGTGTGGGTGGGATGTGGGTGGTGGCAGCGGCTGCAGGGACAATTTGGTGTGACAGTCTGGATTCCATCCTGTTTCATGCAGGTAACGGGGGAGGAATGGGCCAGATCTGTGGCCAGAATATGCTGGCAGGGAGATGGTGTATTCTGGCGTGTAGATGAGCCCTGAGAATCTATTATGATTCTCTCCATCCTCTATCATGCAGTTTTCTTTATAAATTCCTCACCATTTTCTCCCGTAAGTCTTTACAAAAATGATACGCTGCATGGCCCATGTGTCCACTCCATTTTAAGGGGTATTTGCTCCAGATTCTCATCAGAACTGCCCGGATTAGGCAACTGTCTGAATCAGATTAGGATCAGGCAAAAACCCTGCATCATCCAGACTGCTGAGTGTGGGAACAGGGGAAGGCCATTTAATTTGGCCTGTGTAGACAAGGCCATAGAGTTTGTCCCTCTTCCTGAGCCAGTTGCTACACATAACTCGTTTCAGTTTTTGATTTTTTCACAGAGGAAAGATAACCATGGTGATGGCACATCCTTTAAAATATAGTACAGAAATGAAATATCCATGAATTTGAAGAAAAATCGGTGTGCCAAATGCTAGATTTTAATATGTATGGGACAGAAGCCCTACTCGTGGATTTTCCTTTCTGGAGTGGAAAGATGTTTAGATAGTTCTGCCATTTTCCTTATCCTCCTAAATGTTTAGTAGTGATGGCAAATACTCCAATTTGTGTTGTACCACTGCACAAATAAGTGCAGCAGCCATTATCAAAAAATAAAATAAAATAAGTAAACAGGGAAATATTATTTCTGAAGCCAATTCAAATTGGCAATTAAGCCTCTTCCACTTCCACGATTCCAAACCAAATTCCACCTGTGTTAAAAGCTCCTTCCCTGCCTTCCACACTGGACTTGTACACTTGCATTCTAGCAGCCGTGGCAAGCAGAAACGGGGAACAAAGGGACATTTCTTCCCTCCTTGCTGGTGATCATGATACTTTAGCCACAGCAAGTAATAAGAGGGAAGATGAGCCTGGCTGGGGCATGGAAAAGCAAAAACCTTCCTCTTGGTGCCTGGGTGAAAATGTAATTTTCTTAAGGGTTTCTACCATGTCAGGGAAAGGAGAATTTTTCTTTGAGTCAGGTTAAATCAGAAGTGAGGAAGAATTTAAGGGCATAATTTTTAGCTTGGATCTGAGCATACATTTTCCATTCCTTGCCTCTCTACACCCAGAAACACAAGTGTTGGAAAAATCAATCAAGTTAGACATTATCCTGTGGTATTGATATACTTATATACAATATACTTTGGGTGATTGCATTCCTTGGCTCTCCCTTTTAATATTTTACCTTGTACTAGCAAAACTACCTCTTGAGTATTCCTTGCCTCAGAAAACCCTGTGAAATGCAAGGGGTTGCCATTGCCATAAATCAACAAATAACTTGAAGACACACACATACACTAGTGAGGTCAGTAGGGTTGTTCATTTTTTAAATTCAGAGAATATTGCCCCACTCCCCACACCAGATGGGTCAAGGCAGAACTAGTAGATCCAGAACAGAATTTCAGACTTCAGTGTTGGTTACTAGGGGCCCATCTACACGAGGAGAAAAAATCCCAAATACTTCATACTATTGGCATCTCGCAGCAGCAGCAACCAGACCAAACAGTTTTTCTTGGCCTCAGAAGCCCCCATAAGCCTCACATTCCTGATGGCGGCCGCAGGTGATTTACTCGCATTAATTCTTCACTGCCGCAAGTTTTTTTTTTTAATTGTCCCAAGGTGCACTGGTGTGATAGAGCAATTCTCCAAAGCAAAACAGAAAATATTGATCCTTTCTTTATTGCTTTAGTGAGCGAACGCTAAGGCGAAATAGATTTTCCTTGGGTTTTTTTCTGGGCTGTGAGGCCATGTTCTGGAAGAGTTTACTTCTGACGTTTCGCCTGCATCTGTGGCTGGAATCTTCAGAGAATTCACAGCCTGGAAAAAAACCAAGGAAAATCTATGCATGCCGGCTGTGAAAGTCTTTGACTTCATGCTAAGGCAAACATCAAACATTACAGCAGTGGGAGCTTGCCCTTCTAGCAAGCCCTGCCCCCCCCTCTTACCTGGCCAGTCAGGTTTATGCTTCCCTTCACATTTTTTATTGTTCAATAGTCCAAAAGAGCAAAAATGCACACCAGCCTCACAGTTTGTGAAAAAGTATGGGGAAATTCACAAAGGCTTTTACCTCATTGTTTTTGCTGTTTTAGGCCCCCTCTCCTTCCGAATAGTGTGGATTGGTGCTGGATCCTGTTTAGACTGGTAGGATTCCCAGCGAATTTCATGAGGGGTATTTTCACCATTTAGACAGGGCCTGAGAAACTTTTTGTGATCTCCTAGGGGGCCCTATGGGCAGCACTTTGCCCTATTCTGTCCTGTTAGCCTGTTGGGCTCCCTAGAGAGGGACAAAATGCCCCCCATGTGTTTTGCAAAAACATCTTTTTTGCTTCAGAATGCTTACTTGGAGGCATGGGGCAATTCCACCATGTTTATGCCCCCTTGAACTAATCGAGGACTGGAAGAAGCCTTTTTTGAAACAGGAAGTAATTTCCACTCATTTCCTGTTGTTGGTTTTTTTTTTTTTTTAAAGGGCACTCCTGGGTCTAAAATGGCCCCCAAAGGCCCAAAATCATGTTGAAAATGCTTCCTGGAAGGTGTTAGATAGTATTTGGGGTAGGGGGAGCCTTTGATTTTTTTGTGAGTGTGGGTGCAGTGGGGGAAGGTGGGGTCTTCCAAGCTCTCCTGGGGGACTAATGTAGCCCACAGCCTTCCACAGTTGCCCATCTCTAGGTTAGGCCAATGAAATACTGGCAAGATTGGCACCTTGTGTCAGAAGCCATATTTGGGGTATCATCTGAGTTTTTCATGGAATTTTAAAGTGTGTTTAGGGTCAGAAAAGAATCAAGGACCTTTTCTCTTTGGATTATGTAGTGAAACCAGATCCCCAGTGGAGTTTGAGATGTTCCTTTCATTCTTTCCTCCTCATGACATGCACTGCTTGATCATATTACCTACCCCAAACCTGCCCTAGTCACAATCTGTTTATATCCCTCTTGAATGAGGTTGGCTGCCAAATTTGCCCTGTTTCCCGTAGAGCTGCTAATCTCCTGCAGTTGCCGAGAGATGGCTGTGAGGTGACAGCGAAGCTACAGAGTCCTCCTCAATCTAGCTCAGATTTCAACACTTGTGTGTGTGTGTGTGTCCATGTAGGATGATCCTCTGCCAAGGATTCCTCAAATACCTCCTGGAGGTAAAAAAAGAAAATGAGCCGTACTCAGCTCTGGAGCTGAGTGGTGATTGCAGATCTGCAGGGCAGCTGACGCCCGAACTTTTGATTTCATCCCCATGTCTCCATAGGCCTCCCAGGCTGTGCCGCCATAGCCATTTTGCTAGGGTTCCCTTCTTTTCTCTGCTTCAAAATGTTACTGGAGTGAACGGGGTGTGAGAACGCTTCCACCCCATGGATCCCCAACCATGTCTAATGGATATCGTACTTTGTCTCAGCACCTCAATGACTTGAAGAAGGAGAACTTCAGCCTTAAGCTGCGCATTTACTTCCTGGAGGAACGGATACAGCAGAAGTATGAGGCCAGCAAGGAGGATATCTACAGGCGGGTGAGTGAATAGGGACTGAGCAGAAACGAGTGCCACACTCTCAGCTTTTCTGAACTTAGAGGGAAAGTTTAATTTCAGTTTTCTATGCCACTTAATTGGAGAAAAATGTCTCTGGGCAGCCTATAACATATCAGTCTGCTTTAGAGGCTAGTGCTGCATGTGCCTTCTTGGGCCTCCATACTCTCAGTTTTATCACTAGCAGGCTGGGCCCTCAGTAAGGTCAGTTCCTCAGTCAGGGAATGTCCTTGTCCATCTGGGGATAATTACCTCTGAACAACATTCCAAAATATAGGAATCAAATATTATAGGGGTATGTGGGAAGCCCCTCGGTGAACATGAAGTTAAAAAGAGATGAGAAATCTGCAATTGCAAAAAAGTGGTAGTAACTTTGCAGTCTCCCCTCTTTGCAACATTAGAAATCTGGCTAAAGGTATACTTTCTACAAAGATGGCTATTAAATACACAGAATATCCTTTATGTGTGTGTGTATGAGTGTACAAGTTGCCACATGAAAGTAAACAGCAAAATCTGCTCTTTTTAGTAATTAAATCAAACCACTGTTAATGTGCATTGAACTCTAAATTCTGAAAAGTTGAGCATTTGGGGAATAAAATACTGATCACAATAATGCAAAAAGATATGGAAATTCAGTATCTGGGCAATTAAAACTCTCCTTTTAGAGTAATTATTTCTGGTTATGGTGTTTGCTGGTAGGAGGTACAGTACCATGTTTGATTTGTCTTTGCTGTATATACCTACTAGGTACTGAATCCATCCCAGTTGCAGTGGGTGGCCATAGCACTGTGATATTTGGAAGGTTAAACAGAAGCTTCAATTGATACAGTTAGTTGGCAAGAAAAATCCTTGGTGGGAGTATGCTGTTTGGGGGGAAACGGTCACTGCTACTTTATAGACTAGTGTTGCATGCTCTCCCTGTACGGTATATTTGCAAATTAACAGGTATTAAAGTAATGCTTATACATTTCCAGTACACTTTCTAATCTAGCTAGTAAACTGATTCTGTAAAAGATATTCTTTGGGACTTCATATTGTCCAGGAAAGTGGAGAACCTGAAATATTATTTTAAAATATTCAAAATAGTAGCTTTGGAGCTGTATTCTTAGAAACTCTGGTGTTTCTCTGTGGATTTCAGTGTGATGGGCAGAACTAGTAGAAAAGCTGCCCTGAAAAACAGCTTGCCCTGCCCTTCTCATCTTCCTTTGCAATGCATGGTAACAGTAGGAGATGTTGGTAATGTTTTAGGATACACTCTCAGGTCATTCAGGCCGGCAGCAGGGCGAAATAAGCCTTGCTAGTGATCTATAGAACATGTTCCAGAATCCTTTGCTATATGCAATGTTCCTTAGTGGAAAAGCTGATAGGGAACATAATCCTTGAACGTTTTAAAAACATGATTTTAAAACTTTGTAGCAAGACGTTTTACCATTCTAGTGTAGCAGCATGGAACGGCCAATACTAAATCCTTTGTTTGCTCAAAACAACTTTATCTATTGTAGTCTGCTAGAGGACATTCAAGTAAATGGATAGAAAGAGCTATAACAGAATAAAGATTGAATGTAGAGTACTCTGTCTGGGCATATGACATGTGGTGCTGGATTTTCACTCTTTAAGTAGAGGTTGATCAAAGAGATGGCTTGTTTATGTGCTTTCATCTCTAGAGCACAGCAGATATTTGCCTTGCCTGGATAGGAAAGGGTCCCACTGAATCAAACTGAAGTCCATTTAAAGTCCTTTCCAGATGACAAAAATAAGAGCTGAAATAAGATTCTTACTGGTTTTCTAGTACTAGTCCCAATCCAGTGCCAGTTGTGCAATGTCTCAGATAATCAGAGGCCTGATTACTAGGATAATCACCCTTCTGCCATTTTTGTTTGACATTTTGCAGGATAAAATGTCCATTCATATTGAGGAATATACAACTGCCAAAGAATATAAACTAATATTAAAAGAAATAAACAGGCCCATGATGGGAGGGAAGTGGAAGAGAACACTTTGCTGGTGTTCAGTTATTCGTGGTGTACTTTATAAAAAGAGACAACATGGCATAGTGGTTTGAACATTGGACTACAACTCTGGAGACCAAAGTATGAATCCTCACTCAGACATGGAAACCCAGTGGGAGGGCAAGGGCAAACCCCCTCTGAACAAATCTTGCCAAGAAAACAGCATGATAAGTTTGCTTTAGGGTTGCCATAAGTTGGAAATGACTTAAAGGCACACAACAACAAATTTATAAAAATGAAATTAACATCAAACAGGACATCAAAGTGATGTCATAACCACTACCCACTACATGACACTTGTGCAGCCATAGTCTCTAAAGTACTTGGTGTTGGAAATGTATTTGTGTGACACATTCTTGCCTTCCTTCCAAGGATCTCAGTGGCATAGGTGGTTTTATCCCATTTCATTTACACACACATACAAAACCCTGAAAGGAAGCAGTAAACCCAGAGCAATAAATAGTCAGTACAAATTGGAAAATTAACATTGAATCGGTGGGGAACACCCACCCTCTGCCATCCTGATTTTGCACAAAACAGTAGTATTAAAGGTTTAAGTAGATCATGGTCTATGTTAAGTGATTCTGAGTTGACATTTTTAGGCTCCCATGCATTCAAAGACATATGTGCAAGCAAACTCAGTGTTCCTATGCTGACACTGGTAAATAAGAAAACATAGCACAAGCATACTCTAACATTAATCAAAACTTGTGTTGTGGTGTTGCTTGTCTACTTAGATCTCTACAGCTAAACTAAGTATAACTGTACAGAATAAGAACAGTAGAATTTGTGCTTTCCATGCACATGATCCCAGGTTCTGTTCCTCAACAACTCTGGTTAGAAGGATCTCAGAAAGCAAATTTGGGAAAGGCCAAGGCCCTGAAGAACTAGCACCAGCTAGACTACACAATACTCAAATACATTAGGTGGGTCAATTGTTTGACTATACAGTGGCATACGCTCATAATAAGGACTTGCATCTGAGAGATCTGCAATCACTGCATTACAAGAGAAATGTCACCATAGTGTTGACAGCTGTCTTCAGAACTGTGAGAAGCAAGTGCAGCTGACTTGCTCTGGATCTGCCAGCCAATAGCTTGATTTTCCCAGGTGGAGGAGTTATAAATAGGTTGGTTACTGGGTGAGGTTTGTTCTGCCCCTTGCAATCTGTGGGAATCAGCAGTCTATATGAGAACCAGTGTGGCAGCACCAGACGTGGTGGTTTTGCTCCAGGAAAAGAGATGAGAGAATTTAAGCTGCTGCTTTGGGCTTGTCAACAATTTGCCAAGTGTTCCCCTGTTCCCAATGGCCATTCCTCGGACACAGATAATTTTGCTGAGGAGGGGTGGGAGAGAGAGAGAGAGAGAGAGAGAGAGAGAGAGAGAGAGAAGGTTTGGGTGGGGTGGCTCCTCTCCTGTTTGGATGTCTTGATTCCAGATGGCGGCACTCAGAAGCATTGCTCAGCCCCATGGCAGCATTGCTTTGTGGCCCACAGATCTGTTGTCTTCTCAGTGCTGTCTGGAGATTTAGTGTGAGATGTCTCTAATATATGGATTGCATCAGGGTTTTTTTTTTCCTGTCTTATGAAAAGTCAGATTCAAGTGTGACTGTGTGTACCCTAAATCAGTGGTTGTGTGCAGTAATGAACGGAATAACAGTTAATCAACTGGGACTCAATCTGGACAAAATGGAATTGGTGGTTCATCCAGCCAAACAGGTAATGTTCTACCTGTCCTGAAGGGGGTTGTTCACCTCCTAAAGTGGGGGCAGGGAAACTGAGGCCTTTAAGTTGTTGTTGAGTCACAGACTCCATCACCATTGGCTTTGTTGGCTAGGGCTGATGACAAATCTGAAGGACTGCACTTTCCCCTCACCTGCCCTGAAGGATTACATTCCCAGCTTGAGGCTGCTTATATCCTACACTGTTACTGAAAAACCAAATAGCCTATATGGCTTAGGAAGCATTTTGGCATCTTTTTAATGTAGTGATTGTGGCCACACCTGGATGGAATTAGCTAGTCACAATTACCCATGCTCGTAACTAGATTATTGCAATGCATTGTACTTGGGGCTTCATGGTATATCAAAAACTGCATCTTGTTCAAAACCACTTGGCAAAACTCATGCTGCTCATATTATGAAATGCTTTCTCAGTTCCCAGTCCATTTCCATGTCAGGATATTGGGACATGCCGTTAAATAGATTTATGCTGTAAAGAGCTGAAGTGTAACAGAATGGCCTACAGGGTGTAACAGTGAGAGCTAACAGTATCTTGCTGCAACTAGCCTGTATGACGAGATTAATGGGCTGACAGCCCCTGCCTTGGAGGCTTGGAGCCTAGAGAGATTGTTATCTGTCTTTGTTGGAGAGAATGTTTGCTTGCTTGCTTGTTTGTTTATAAGGAGAAGGTTACTGTGAACTATTTAATTGGCTATCCTATGTGGCTGTGTTTCAGTTCTGTTCTGGGTTTTGCAGTACGAAGATGTTTTCTGCTGAATGCTATAATATATAGTTCTCAGAAAGGATTTTCTGTAACATTGTAAATACCTTTATTATGCTACAGTAAGGAGAAATAGTTTGTAGACACAAACCTGTGTCTGTGTGTTTATTCTTTTGCCTGGAGGATGAAAACTCTGCTATAACTTTTTGCTGCCTGACCCTCTTGACATGGTCAGAGGCTATCAGGGTGCTAATGTGACATTCCAAGCCCAAGTCAGAACAGTGGTTTTAACTATTGAGCCCAGGTTTTCTTGGAAGATTGCTTTTTGTTAGGGGATGATAGGACACTCAATCCCTGGCAGAAGCCAAAAACTGTCTCAGCAGATTTAGTAGCAACCCATTCCCAAGAATACTCACACACAGAGTGTTTTGATGTCCAAAAACAGGAGGTACCTTTATCTTCAAGTTCAAGCAGTTGCAGTATATACAGATATTTACACTTTCGTCAGTCAAACTGCTATGCCAGATATCCATGAATCGCAAGAAGAGAATGAGGTCTCGACCAGCTCCCTTATATACACATCTACAGGGCATTGGCTTACTCAAACACATGGGTGCATTACATCAGATCTTCCACTCCAAATGCTGTGCCCTCTTGTAACCCTTTTTCAGCACCTGTGGCATGACTAGGCATGACTTGGCAGTTCGTGGAGTCAGCCATCATGATGCAGCATGACTCCACAGTTGTTTGGCCATTTTCAGTGAGTTCAGTTTCCAGCTCCCATATATACCTACATAAACCTTGAGATCTGGTTTTGCTCCATCTGTCCCTACCAAATGAAGTAAGATGGATGGTTAGCATGGAGAGGGCCTTCTCTGTGGTGGCAACTACAGTTTAGAATATCCTCTCCAGAGAAGATCACTTATTACTTTCTTATGGTCATTCTGGTACTCTGCTGCTCCAGAGACTAGAACACGGAGCAATGGGTGCAAGCTCCAGGAACAGAGATTCCACCTCAACATGAGGAGGAACTTTTTGACAGTAAGAGCTGTTCGGCAGTGGAACGTACTCCCTCGGAGCGTGGTGGGGTCTCCTTCCTTGGAGGTCTTTAAACAGAGGCTGGATGGCCATCTGTCGGGGATGCTTTGATCAAGATTTCCTGCGTGGCAGGGGGGTTGGACTGGATGGCCCTCGTGGTCTCTTCCAACTCTGCAATTCTATGATTCTATGATTCTATGATTCTATGGTACTGGTGAAGTTTTTTGTTTTTGTTTTTGTTTTGTTTTTTACAAATTCCTGGGCCATTTAACCATCTATTCAAACTATTTATGTGTTTCACTCTGCTTGCTGCTGCAATTATTCATTCATTCTGCTTGCAATTAGTTTTATAATATAGTCAGAATTTGGAAATAACATGTTTGAAAAAAAATGTGACTTGTCATTTGCTGTTTTTTTCAGATGAGGATAAAACAATGTTCTATTGAAATTATAATATAATATGAGGACAAGCTCGTTATTTTTGTGGAGTCATGATAACGACTTTTTCCTCATTTCCTTATTTGTTGGGGGTCCCCCACTGAATGTGAGCAAGAGGGAGGGAGTAGGATATACAAGGTTTGTTTTTTCCTGCCTCGTGGTGGATATTGAGTTGAGTGAGCGTAGCAAGGTCAGGAGGGAAGACTGGGAGTGCCAGCTCTCAAGCAAGAAAGAGGTCATATTGGAGAAAAAAAGCAAGAAAAAAGAGGTCAAGAGAGATTCATTTGATCATGATGAGAAGTTGGCAGCCAGTCTTCTCCCTTAAGCTCCCAGCCAGCCACAGCCAAAAAGACTGAAGAGAGAATGGAGGGGGAAAGGAAAATATCCCTGGGACTCAGGGGTTGTCTGCATGGGCTGTTTACCCTGTTTTGCCCCTGTCTTGGAGCCCTGATGTCCATATGACACAGGGCTTTTGCCCCATTTTCCCCCTGGGCAGTTCTGATGACACCCGGGACAAAGACAATGTAAAGCCTGTTAAAACCCACCTCATTTTGGAAAAACTGGATCAGGCCCTGTGGGAACATGCCAGCCCATATCTGCAACGTATTAGCTGCTGCCCACATCACATTATTTGAAGAGTTTCTTCTTATGAGAAGAGACTTAGGGAGCTGGGTATGTTTAGCCTGGAAAAAAGACGGGTAAGAGGCGATATGATAGCCCTGTTTAAGTATTTGAAGGGGTGTCACGCTGAGGATGGAGCAGGCTTGTTTTCTGCTGCTCCAGAGACTGGAACACAGAGCAATGGATGCAAGCTATAGGAACAGAGATTCCACCTCAACATTAGGAGGAACTTTTTGACAGTAAGAGCTGTTCGGCAGTGGAACGCACTTCCTCGGAGCGTGGTGGGGTCTCCTTCCTTGGAGGTCTTTAAACAGAGGCTGGATTGCCATCTGTCGGGGATGCTTTGAACAAGATTTCCTGCGGGGCAGGGGGTTGGACTGGATGGCCCTCATGTTCTCTTCCAATTCTACAATTCTATGATTCTATGAAGCCAGGAAGGAGGCGTATTCAAGGCTGGTCACATGTAGGGGGCCTTGATCACGTGCTGCAGGTGTCCTTCCTGGCTTCAGAGAGTGTAACGCAGATGGCAGGCGGCTGCAGATACAGGCCAGCATGTCCATGTGGACTCCCTCCCATTTTGTCAAGGTAATCGATGGAGGGGGGAACAGGCCTGATCTGTGGCCAGCATATACCGGCAGGAAGCTGGTATATTCTGGCCAGTGTAGACAAGGCCTAAGGGGCCTCAAGCAGCATTTCCACCCAGAGACAGCTGTAACACTAGGGGAGTGGGACACTTCCTTCTCAAAGCTGCCAGACCAAACACCACAGATTTGGCAAGGTGCTAAGAAGTACAAACCCAATCCAACAGTAAAATAAAATACACTTTTCCATATACTGCCTATAATAAGAAAAACATTTATCTGACCCTTGATAATGTTTAAAGGCTTTTGAGCATTCTGTAAACATCTCCCCTCCCCCTTTACCTGTCTGAATGCCTCTGAGCAAACCCACCCAGCCACTTGCTCAGAAGCTTTCAAAAAAGTAGAGAGGGACAGTTAGGACATAAACAGTTTGTTGCCACAAAAGGACATTTTTGCATTTTTGTACCCCTGCAAGACCTGGACATTGGAGGCTAGGGCGGTGAGCTCCTTGCATCAGGAACCGATGAGCACCAAGGTTTATCTCAAATCTCCCTCCCACTGTACACCCTTATTTATGCAGGGGCAAGGGGGACTGGAGAAGAGAAAGGGGGACTGAAGGAGGCATCCCTATGCCAAATGGGTCAAGCATGAATAGATTGGCTATTCTATAAAATAGATTTATTACTCTTGGGTGGGTGATAAAGGTTGTCAGGGGTGAACTTAGAAGGCAGAGACTCAATCATTACCATTGTTAAGTATCAGAGCAGTTAAATTGAACAGGTGCAAGCAGAATTATCTACTGTAAGAAACTTTTTTAGGGTTGGGTCTTAGAATGGACAAGTAGTGGGCTATAATAGACTTCATCACACTGGGTGGCAATGGCTTATTTCATATAGCATTTTGCATGTTTATTTCTCAGCATTACTTGAAAACAAAGATTGTGTGGCTATTTCCCAGTGTTCTCTGCACATTACCACAGCTCAGAGGAGGAACCACAACTCCATGAGTTCTTGATTTCTCAAGTGTCCTTAAAAATGGGGAACAGGTGATTTAAATCTATATTTTCCCCTCTTTTCTTGTGCTGGCAGCACCAACCACTTGAATTAGATTTTAATTTCTATGATTTAAAATAAAGTAATATTCCACTTTACAACTAAAAAATAATAGGTTATTGACCTTCAGCATGATCATACTATGCTTGCTGTTTTAGAAATAAAATTTCATTGTGTTCAGCATTGCTTAATGTGTATGTGTTGTGTGTGCCTTCCAGTTGTTTCTGACTTATGGTGACCCGAAGCTGAGCCTATTGAAGGGTTTTCTTGACAAGGTTTGTTCAGAAGGGGCTTGTCCTTGCCTTCCTCTGAGGCTGAGGGAATGTGACTTGCTCAGGGTCACCCAGTGGGTTTCTATGGCTGAGCAGGGATTTGAATCCTAATCTCCAATGTCCTAGTCCAGTACTCAAACTACTACACCAACCTGGCAGTCAAGCATACTAGGTATGCTTAATATCTAGTAAATACAATTGACCCTGTGTATCCACAGATTTGGCATTCATGGATTCCACCATCCATAGCTTGCAAATATAAAAAAAAAATCAAGAAGCAAACCTTTATTTTGCCTTTTTATATAAGGGACACCATTTTACTACGCCATTGTATATAATGGGACTTGAGCATCCATGGATTTTGGTATCTACTGCAGGTCCTAGAACCAAACCCCAGTAGATACCAAGGGCCCACTGTAATCAGCATCAATGGGTAAAAAGCAGGAAGAGTGTGTGTGTGTTGGGGGGGTAAGATCTTTAAGTGGAAAAGCAGGAAGTGGGGCTTGAAGACAGTATCTAGGGGTAGATAGTAGGAAAGAATGGGTGGGACATGATCTAGTGGTAGAAATTAGTGGGTCTGGTGAAGTTTCTGTGTGTGCAAATAGTGATTCTGGACCTTATCACACTAGCCTGTTGTCTCACAGCAATCCCGTTGTTGAAGCAAATGGGAACATACCAGTTTGAAAACAATCACTATCACACTTCTCTGCAATTATGCTGCTTTGGCGATCCATGGTCCCACACTCGCTCTTTTGAACTGCCTCACTAACCTCGCCTTCCTCCCCATGTATTTACAGTGATTTAAGCAAGAGCTGAAGCATGTTGTTGGTTTAAAAAACAACAGTGAGCCCTCAAGAGAAAGAGAGAGCAGCGTTGAAGAGTCTGTGTCCTGTGGGCACTTTCGTCAGTCAGAGTGGGTGATAGGTGGAGCCACTGTGCTCTTTCTCCTACCCTCCCCAAACAAAAGATGAAGAAGAGTTAACAGACATTGGGTGGGAAAGCTGACTGGACCCGTAAGGATGGAGCTCTCCCTCCCCACCCCTGGTTTTATCTCAGGGAGGGGTGTCAGGGCCCTGCCTGCTCCCCCCAACTCCTCAATCCCCCTTTCTACTGCAGTGACTTTTGCTTCCAAGATGCTGAGGCTGCCTCAGAATTGAAGCTGCTCAGCAGGGTCCAAGCCAGTAGCAGTTTTTAAGGTAGCACAGAAGGAAATTCCTCACCTTCCTCCTGTCTTCTTTTTCCTTGCTTTCCTCATTTCTGCACCCTCCGTACAGAGGCGAGTCACCCCTGCTACCCTGATCCCTTTCTGCTGCACCTCCATAGCATCATTGTGGTTGGAAAGCCATGGGTGCTTCAGTCAAGGACCTCAAATCTACAGCAAAGGAAGTAATAGGCTGCCTTATGCAACCCCAGCCTGCTTGGGAATAGCAGACAGGGACTGAGAGAAGGCGAATCAAACCCACTTCTGCTGGAATTTCAGAACTGAAGGGACCTAGTTCACTAGAGGCAGCAGTGAAATAGTACCTAGTAATATTGAGAACCAATGATGGGTTTTCCCCATCAGTATGAGTAAGTAAGTAAGTAAGTAAATATTTATTACGGGCAAAGACCAGTAAACAAGAACCAGCAATAACTGCAAATACAAACATTTAAAAACATTTAAAACATTTAAAAGTCATAAGCAAAGTAAAGTAAAACAGAGTAAAATTGCATATTACATATCTGGTAGTTGTTTAAATATCAGAAAAACAATCCATAATATACTTTTAAAAACATTTAAAACATTTAAAAGTCATAAGCAAAATAAAGCAAAACAGAATAAAATTGCATATTACATATCTGATAGGTGTTTAAATATCAGAAAAACAATCCATAATATACTAATCCATGGTGCTGATCATTGCTCGTCTCACTTTGATTGCTGCTATGCAAAATTTAGCTACCTGATATGTTATAGTAGGATTAGTGTCAGAGAGTAGCAGTGAAAAGGTGCGCTCCACCAATGAAGTTTCAACCATAGGTCAGCATCTAGATATGCAAGTAAATATCTTCCACCTCCAAAATGATTACATTAGCCATTCTGTCCAATACGTGTTTTTAATCCTTCAGTGTTCACTTTATCCCTATGAGCAAGTGGTCCAATTAAGATGGTCTGCCCCAGGAGGTTTATGGATCTGGATGCTGTTTCCTTGGCTGCTTATCCTATGGAAGCCCTGGTTAATCTCTGGAATAGGGAAATGGCCAGGGTGGTGGACACAATTGCTATTAAGCATCCCTTCCCATGGAGTGAGCCAAGCAAGCCCCCTAGTTGCTTGGGGAACTGGCAGTAATGAAACACATGGAACAGAGACTAGAGCATCAGTGGCAGGAAACCTGGAGTCTGACTGAGCACAGCCTAGAGCCCATTGGAAAACTTATGCTATGGTAGTGGTGGGAGCAAAGAAATAATTCTTCCCTGCCACTATTGTATCTGCGTTCTTGCACCATTGCATCTGACAAAAGCAGTGACATCCACTGGAGTTGTCTTGAGGGTCTGGGAGCCTTTTATATGCTCTGCCCCACAAGAACAACATGTAAACCATTTGGCAGCCTGCTGTGAAAAAATTGCACAATACTTGTATGGCTCTGCTCCTCCCGACCATGGGCCTGGAACTAACCCTTGCCTGGAGATCCATTTCATGAAGTCACTTCCAGTCAGTTGGGGTACTTTATTTTTGGAGCATGTTCACAAGAAGCTGGAGAGGCAAGACCCTTAACAGAAACTTAAACATATCGTTACAACCAAGGTACATCCCACCATGCTTAACAGAAAGGAAACCAATCTCTTTTTTCCATAAAAAAACAGGAAGTCTTGTCATACTCCCCCCATTTCCTAAGTCATTTTCAAGGTCCCACTCAGCTTTCCCATTACTCTTATAACCCCTGCCCACAAGGCCACCAAGCTACCCCTCTTTGGGTTTTCTCCCTTGAAATTTCTGCCCCTTCCCAGCTGCTTACACTTGGTCCTGTTCCACAACGCTCTCCCTCTCGATTGACCACCAGTCTCCATCCCTCTGCTCCATCTTTTCCACAAGCCCACCAAACTTCCCCTCTTTGGGTGTGGCATCTCAGTATCTTGTTGGAAGGGATAAGATAGGGACTTCACTGTGGTTGGAGACAGAAACCCCTACACCTCCCGTGCCCCATCACAACTTGGCAGATAAAATTGTTCAGATCTGCTCTGACTTGGATGCTGTGATTGATCAGGGCTCAGTTTTATGCCCATGATGTTTGATACCTACATGAAACTGGGGCTGCCCCCCGTAGACAACAATGTGCCACTGCACCAGATTGGGCCCAGTGCATATGGCTGCCATTGTGTTCGATCCTGGGCCAGCCCTGAGCATAATGCTCTGGACTGGCTCCAGTTTAAGCAGCTAGTGTGGACAAACCTTTAGATGCATTGTTTGAAAACTGTAGCAATGTTACCTTTACACATGGGAGTGAGTGAGAATCAAGTGTGAAGAAGAAGCAGACCAGAAGATTGAACCTGCAAAGGCAATTTAAGGTGCCGGGGGGGGGGGGAGTATATGTGAGTTCTTCTGGCAGAATGGAAAGGTGCATCATCTGTGTCATGAATTGCCTCTGTCAGCTGCCCTGAGGGAACTAATTCACATCCTTTCCCAGCGAAATCCCTCTTTAGCAGCACCCTTGCCAACAGTTCATTTTTTCTTTACCTAGAGGTGGTATTTTTCAGCACGCATTTACAACAACAACAAAAACCCTTGTTTTGAAATACTTATCTCTTATCAGATGTCAGTAGCCATCTGTGGCTGGAGATTCCAAAAGTGGGTGCCTGTGTTATTATTATAATCAGGGGGAGTTGGGTACTTCAGCAGGGATCTTGCATATAACTGTTGGTCATTACAAACCTGTCTTGCTTCCTTTAAGCAGAACTATTAAATAACACCCAAATAACATATTTGGCCATATTTCTTCCATAAATTAAAAATGTGAACTATAATGAGATAGATTTTCCTTGTTTTTTTTCCCAGGCTGTGAGGCCATGTTCTTGAATAGTTTCTTTCTGATGTTTTGCCTGCATCTGTGGCTGGCATCTTCAGAGAATGGTTGGGTAGGAGTGTGTCTGGGGTTTATATGCTGTGAACCCCTGTAGGGGAGGATATGTAAATTTGTGTAATTGAATGGTTAGTTTCTGGGTGTAGAAATGCAAGGCTCGTTAGTATCTGTTTGGCTGACGGTTGGTTGATGGGCCATTATCTGCTAGGAATCCCCCTGTCCCTGGGTGGAATTCCTTTGTAAGTGTTGAGTGTTAATTCTATTGTATTTCAAAACTGGGAGCCAGATTTTGTTTACTTTTAGGGTTTCTTCTTTCCTATTGAAGTTGTCCAGGTGTTTGTGGATTTCAATAGCTTCTCTGTGCATTCTGACATGATAGTTGTTGGCCTGGTCCAGAATATCTGTGTTTTTAAATAATATTTTGTGTCCAAGTTGGTTTATAACATGTTCTACTACTGCTGATTTTTCTGGTTGGCCCAGTCTGCAGTGTCTCTCATGTTCCTTGATTCATGTTTGCACACTGCATTTAGTGGTCTCTATGTAAACCTGTCCACAGCTGCATGGTATGCGGTAAACTCTTGCAGCTGTGAGAGGGTCTCTTTTTTCCTTTGCTGAGCATAGCATTTCTTGTACTTTCTTGGTTGGTCTGTAGATTGTTTGGAGGTTGTGTTTCCTCATCAGTTTCCCTATTTTGTCTGTTATCTGGGACTTGTTTACACTGGTGGAAATCCTCAAACCTGCCTCATAGTTCCCACTGATGTTTTTGATCCTCAGTGGCCTTGTAAATGCCACACTCACCAGGGCTTCTCTGGAGTATCCCACCACACTGTAGCTATTGGCAAACCCATCTCAGTGTAAATCACATGTCCCATATGTCACATTATTTCCAACCACACAGCCGGGTCTGCTCTGGCTTTTTTCCTGTTCACTCCTGCATGTGAATAGACATTGTCCCAGAGTATCCAGTATTACTGGATAAACGGAGTGCTAGAATGAAGTCCCATCGACTGGAAGCCCTGCCCCCAGCTTTGCTCCAAAGACAATCTGTGGCCACCACATGGCCAATAATCTGGGTTTACTCCTCAAATGTGGAGCAAACTGAATCTTTAAGACCTAGATTTTCCTTCAGAAAATCAGATGAAGAGGCAACTTGTCACAAACGTTGTGTGGCAACTGCACCACAATGACAGGGTGGGTATGGGTTTTGTTTTTTGTTTGTTTGTTTTTTTGCCCATGTAGACAAGTTCCTGCTCTCTCTTATCATGGGTTCACAGCACATGCCACATTCCACCAGGCAGTATTTCATCCTTTCAGGTCACAGGTGCTGACTGAAGTCTGAGGTAATTGCTACAGTTCTCTAAATCAGTCTGGAAATGAATCTCAGAGCAAGAGGCATAGGAAGAGGAGGTAGAGGTGGTGGTTTGACTGTATTGTGCAAGGTGACTTTTAAATTCTGATTGCCCATCAACTCTAAGGACTTTTTCGGATGGTCAAAAATAACGCAAGAAGCCTCGTCGCTTTGTGAGGCTGTTGCGCTGCAGAGCGTCGGTTTCGGATGACGCTCTCCCCTGCCGATACTGTTGCGGTACTGCAGGGAGATTTGAGCGTCATATTTCATCGATTTTTACTCACGAAAGTTGATCGTGATTAAAAACCAATGAAATATGACGCTCAAATCTCCTCGCGGTACCGCAACAGTACCGGTAGGGGAGAGCGTCATCCGAAACCGACGCTCTGCAGCGCAGCAGCCTCGCAACGTGACGATGCTGCTTGCGTTATTTTTGACGCGTCCGAAAAAGTCCTTAATTACATAGATAAACAGAAACAATGTCATTAAACTAGACCATTTCTGAGTCATAGTTTAACTATTTTCAGGGGACTGTATCTAGGAAATTACTATATATCTAATGCAGAACTGGTTGGGCGTACTAAAATTAATATATATTTATTAGTATTAGTAGCCTATATAGACCCTTTGATCATCTATATGTTGACCTAGTATTTGTTTAGAAGGTATTGCAGAAAAGCCACACTGTCTCACATGGATGCATGTACATGTGTATACACACACACACAATTTTGCAGCTGGTACAAAAGGACCTGTCTCATGTCTCAGGAAATGGAAAGCTGCCAACTTGGCAGCCAGGTATTAGGAACGGTGAATAAAACATTTGCTATACAGTACTTAGTTTAAACAGAAATACTTTTAAGAAAGCAACACTTTTTGTTTACACACTTGGAGGTGGGGATGGGGAGAATAACTGGTTTGGCAGTTTGCAGTACAGAACTGAGCTATTGTCTATAAAGAATATTAATGATAAAATTATATTTGAAATACTTTTATAAATCTAGCGTTTAAATGTGTTCTTGCTGCTTAGAGAAAATGTATATTGTGGTGATAATATAGATTTGTGGAAGCTGCTACAATAAATCCAGCAAGTAGTAGGTAAAGAAAGTTGTTAGGAGGATAAAGTGGGAAAGAGGACAGTCATCTGTGTTGTTTTGAAGTGATTGGAGAAAAAGCAGGATAAATAAAGATTTCCCTTTCACCCAAGCCTTTGTTTTAATAGCAGTTTTGTCTTCATAGCAGATATACATCTTGGTCTGCCCAGGAGCAGTTAATACTATAGAACCATTTGATAAACCACTGACCCTTACTGACCATGCTTCCTAATTCTAAGTGAGCTGAAAGAAAGAGAATGGAGTTATTGTTGTCCAGAAACATGTTTTGCCTATAACCTGAGGCACTCAAGATATTTCTGATAAAAGATTTCTCCATTTTTGATTCACAGACTCAGCTTTGTAACCATTTATTTCTGAACTTCAGTGTTATGGTACATTTGTGCCCTACTTAGGCGAAGTAAGCACGTCATTCCATATTAACCTTTTCCAATCCAGACAAATAATCTATAGTGTTTGGTGGGTGAGTGAACAGCATTCATGTTGCCACAGTTGGCTAGAGGTGGAAAGAAGAGAAGAGGGATACAGTTTCATAAAATGTGTAATTGAACTAGTTAAGAATGTACTATACCTTAGGACATCCTTCTCCAATATGGCAGTTTCCAGGTATGTTTAAATTGAAAATCCCGTCTTCTTCAGCCACCAGTTGGATTGTGGATTTTGCAGTCCAAAACCTCTGCAAAGTGCTAGGAAGGCAAAGTGTGTGTATGTATGTGCTTTCAAGTCACCTGTTGACTTATGTTGACCCCATGAATTTCATAGCACTTTCTTAGGCAAGGAATACTCACAGTTGAAATACAGCCTACAGAACCTGGCATTTGTTGGTGGTCTCCTACCCAAGTAATAACCAGGGCTGACCCTGCTTAGCTTCCGAGACCACATGGGTACAAATAGATAATTTTTGAAGAAGCCAATAACTAAATGTGTCATTAGGAGGTGATGGTGTCAGCTGAGCATACAGCATTTGCTATTAATCCTATGATTTCTTTAAAAGTATAGTTTTTTATCCTGCAAGTAACTAAGGAAACAAGTTCTGATTTGACCATAATGTATTTTTATTTGTTATACTGTATTGTATAAGTTAACCTCTGTGAGTCATCCAAAGAATAGCATTTTGGGGCTGTGTTGTGTAAATATAAAATGTCTGATCTGTGTTCTGAGAGGGGTGTTGTGTTGGAGAGTCTCCTCCTGAAATGGTGCATTGAGGCATCCCTTAACTGCCTCGGTGCAGATAGTCACTACCTCACAGGAGGAGAAATGTTTTGCTTAGCAGCAGGGTGCCCCATCCAGCAAACAAGAAATTTGCCCCGAATATTAGACAAATTTAGATAATATTAGATAAACCACCATGCAAGAGAAACTCTCCTGAGTTCTTCTATATCACTTGATGCTCAGTGTTGATGTAAATCCCCAGCCAGTCATTTTTCCAGCTAAGGAACATGAGAGAAGAAAGTATTTAACAACCACACGGTATTTTCTCCCTTCTCTCTGACTAACAAAATGGAAGCTGTTACCTCAGGAGGCACTGAAAGGATAATCTTAGAGAAGATGCTTCAGGCTGGGAAGGTAAAATTTACAGCAGCAAACACACATCACATGATTTTTACCTTCTATGCTACATGAGTAATCAAATAGTAGTTGAATATGTTGTAGTGAGTGAGCCAGTTGTGGTTTGGCAGCTCAGATTTACTGTCTCAAGCGGCTGATCTGTCTTCCCTAAACTAGGCAACTGAAGTCAGGACATTCTGTTCCAGAGGAGCCAAGCACTGCATTGCTCAGCTGGCTCTTCGTTGTTCTATTCAGGGGACAGCAAATAATACAACTTGCTCCTGGGCTTGAAGCAATTCATGGAAATTATGAGGGAAGCAAGATAGCCAGAACTTTATGTAGAAGACTGTCAGGAATGGTAGATGCATTTGTAGCAGGCACTTTAACTGGTTCATAGGCTAGAGTCACTGCTGAAAGTGCCCCTTTGTAACTGAATTGCAAACAGCTATTTTTGTATGATCAGAATTTGAGGGGAGGTGAACTCACCTTATTGTGTGAAATTTGGCAATCTTTATCCTCTCAGAAAGATCAAGATTGATTGAAAGTACCATTCAGTTCCAGGCAGTATCGCTAAGTTACAGCAAATTTGAGGAATGCAGAAGGTAACCGAGGAGTCAAAGCTGATAAGTTAGCTGAATCTTTGAGAGCAAGGTAGAGAATGTTTAATAGAGGAAACTGTCATAATATGCGGAGTGTAGATGACAACTTTTTGATATGGGAAAATAACTCGGGAAAGCTAGGATGGAAGCTTAGAGAAATAAAACAAGGTAACACCAAGGTTGAAAGAAATGCTCAGGAATAGGGGATATCTGTACAAAAATCTTAAGATATTTTGGGTTACTGTGAGAGCAGGATTCAAAGACTTAAGGACAAGTTTGATGTTAACTAGAGGAAATAACGAAAAATTAAGGACGGGGGGAAAAGTCACAAATATATAAATAAAATTGTAGAGAGGATATTTAATTTTAGAAATGGATATATGTTAGAATGTCATGGAAATAACCTCTATATATTTGATGTTAAAGATTATTGAAACTTATGTATTTAAACATACTGTACTTTATTTTATATGTATCTGATTTTAAAATAAATTTAAAAAAAAAAGAAAGAAAGTACCATTCAGTTCCATCAAACATCAAAAAATGTTATAGGCATCCTCTTTAAAAATAACAAATTTTCAGTGTTGCCAGGAAAGAAACACTGACCTGTCTGAAATTTGCAGGTATCATATACTTGGAAAGGGCTATATACCAGCTAAATTTCTGCAGAATAAAGGTAAATCATTTTGTTGTTAACTGCCATCCAGACTCAGGGCCACCACTCCCTTGATTGGGTCTATCTACCTGTAATGTGGTCTTCCTATTTTCCTACTGCCTTCTACTTTACCAAGCATTATTGTCTTTTCTAGTGAGTCATGTCTTCTCATAATAAGTCCAAAGTATGACAGTCTTACTTTAGTCATCCTGGCGTCTAGGGAGAGTTCAGGCTTATTTGCTCTAGGACCCATCTATTTGTCTTTTTAGCAGTCTATGTTATCCATAGAACTCTTCTCAGCACCACATTTCAGATGAGTTGATTTTCTTCCTATCAGCTTTTTCCACTGTCCAGCTTTGACAAGCATTCACAGAAATTGGAAATACAACAGCATGGACAATCCTTACTTTAGTATTCAATGATATAACACACTCTTTCTCTCTCTCTCTCTCTCACTCACACACACACACACACACACACACAGAGTACTGCTGCTGCCTAGTAGTTGTTTGGCACATTTAGTCTGGTTCCTTGGCAAAAGTCTGTCTGACATGGGAGACTCTACCAAAAGCACGGCTGCCATCAGCAGAGCCTCATGCCTTACACTAACATGCAGTCCCTCAGTGGATTACAGATGAAAATCTCCAAGCAGTTGAGGACCTTTCCAATTTATGGCAACCCTAAGGCAAAACTCTCACAATGTTTTTTTGGCGAGATTTGTTCAGACAGGGGATTCTGAGCTATTGTGACTTGCCCAAGGTCATGCAGTGGGTTTCCATAGCTGAGGAGGGATTTGAACCCTGGGCTCCAGATTCCTAGTCCAATGCTCAAACCATTACCCTATGCCGTCTCACCATATATGGAGTGAGAAATGCCAGATGTCCAAGCTGGGTTCAGTAAAGGAAGAGGTACTAGGGATCATATTGCAAACATATGTTGTATAATGGAGCACACCAAAAGACCTCAGAAGAAAATCAGCCAGTGCTTTAAAAATCTATAGCAAAACCTCTGATTGTCTATATTGTGAAAACTTTAAAGAAATGGGCATGCCACATTTGATTGTCCTGAAGCATAACCTGTACTCAGGAGAAGAAGCTACTGTCAGGACAGAATTTTCCTGCTCTCAGTGCTGAAAAAGAGTTCAAAGTCAGCAGCAATAGAAATAGGAGGCATTTGGTGTCACACAGTCTAGGGTCAAGAAAGCCATAAATCAAAACAGAGTCCAAGGTGTCCTGGTAGCAGGGTTGTTAAACAGTTCAAGAGTCATAAATCCGGTACTTTCAAAAGCCCAGTCATCAAGAGGTGAACTGAAGTTTGACTGGAGGAAGTTCCCTGCTTATAAAGGCAACCAGCTCAGCCTATGCCCTGATTTCAGGCAGTATTTAGGGAGCGCATTTTGCAGCTGTGTTCTCCCTGATGCCTGGATCAAAGCCTTTTTGCTCTGTCTGCGGGGGATAGTCTGAGCCAGACACTGAAGCCTTCACCTTTCTCAGGAACTTGGGGGCCTCTCCTCCTGCTCCTCTTCTTGCTCTGAATCTTGTTGAACTGAAGGAGGACTTGGCTGCCCATGAGGGATCTGCTCCAACCCCGGTACACCTGCTGCTTCTTCCAAGAAAGAAGAATTCTCAGTGGGTGGGCATGGCAGGAATACAGAGAAGTGAAATGGTTTCCAATTGGCAAGGGGCCAGGAAAGACTGTATTTTATCACCCTATCTGTTTAACATGTACACTGAACGTATCATATGAAAAGCAGGATTAGACTTGGCAGAAGGAGGCATGAATATTGGAGGAAGAAACATCAATATTTTAAGCTATGCAGATGACACCATAGTACAGTGGGCCCTTGTTATCCACTGGGGTTTGGTTCCAGGACCCCCCATGGATACCAAAATCTGTGGATGCTTAAGTCCCATTATATACAATGGTATAGTAAAATGGTGCCCCTTATATAAAATGGCAAAATCAAGGTTTGCTTTTGGGATTTTTTTTTCTGGAATATTTTCAAGCTGTAGATAGTTGAATCTGTGGATACAGAATCCATGGATACGGAATCTGTGGATACAGAGGGCCAACTGTACTAGAAGAAAATAGCAAAGACTTAGAAATATTGTTGAAGAATGTCAAGAAAGAAAGTGCAAAGCAGGTTTACAGTTGAACATTAAGAAAACAAAAATAATGACCACAGATTATTTTTATAACTTCACAGTAAATAATGAAGACATTGAAATACTGTAGTTCAAGATTTTCCATACCTTGGCTCAGTCATTAATCAGAATGGAGGCTGCAGTGAAGAAATCAGAAAAAGTCTAGGACTTGGAAAGGCAGTTATGAAGAAACTAGACAAGATCCTGAAGTATAAAGTTATATCATTGCATACTAAAGTTAGGATTGTCCATGCCATCATATTTCCAGTTTCTGTGTTTGGTTGTGAAAAATGGACAGTAAAGAAAGCTGATAGGAAGAAAACCAACTTATTTGAAATGTAGTGCTGGAGAAGAGCTTTGTGGATATCCTGAACTGAAGAGAAATAAATGAATCTTAGAGCAAATCAATCCTGAACTCTCTCTAGAGGTCAGGATGCACAGAGGCTGTTGTACTTTGGACATATCATGAGAAGATATGGCCCATTAGAAAAGACAATACTGCTTGGTAAGTTAGAAGGCAGTAGGAAAAGAGGAAGACCACGTTACAGGTGGATAGACTCAACCATGGAAGCCACAGCCCTGAGTCTGTAAGACCTGAGCAGGGCTGTTGATGGCAGTTAACAACAACAAGAGGTAGCAGGGCTGGTAAAGACTGCTTCATAGAGATTTTGAAGACAGACATCAGTCACATCAGATAACACTAAACAATGTAGACTGGCCCAGTGCAAGGGAATGTCATGATGGGTGATCTTGGAAGGCTCTCATTCCTAGGTTCACTAGAAGTTGAAGCTGACTTGATAGCAAATAACAACAAACAGCATCCTCTGAGAGAATAAATATAGGAGTATGAAAAGGTTAGATAGCCAACATAGTGTAGTAGTTTGAGTGTTGGACTATGTATCTGGAGACCAGGGTTCGAATCCCTGCTCACTCATGGAAACCCACTGGATGACCTTGGGCAAGTCACATTCTCTCAGCCTCAGAGGAGGGCAAAGGGAAACCTCCTCTGAACAAATCTTGTCAAGAAAACCCTGTGATGTGTTTGCCTTAGGGTTACCCTAAGTTGGAAACTATTTGAAGGCACACAACAAAAACAATGAAGAGGTACGATAATCATATCCAGTTTGAATGTATACATGCAGCAGTTTCAAAAACCAATTGATTTAATAGAATCTTGTAACACCCTGACCTTTCAAAAAGGCAGCTGTGTAAATATATAAACTCATTAGCCGCGTGTGACAAATCCTACTTTGTTTGGCTGTGGAGACATAGGAACCTCATCCAAATCACCAAAATAGGTTCTGAAGTAATCCTCCTTCTCTGTTCCCTCCTTCTTTTTATAGGTACGAAATTTAGAAGGGGCATTTCATTGATTTTTTAAAAAAATCATGAGTAATGGCATTTTTTTCCCTTTGGAAAACAAACAAACAAATCTGCTTTTGTTTTTGCAACCATCATTGACAAGGGTAGTTGCTGTCACTGCCACTGAGCTTTTCTTTGAAGCCACAGCCACTTTTCCTCTTCAAACCTTTCTTGAAATTATGGTGTGCTGTGATATAACATCATTTCCAGGTGTTTGGGGTATTAATTGCTACTGATGGTGGCAAAAGTTGGCATTTTATGTTACATTTTGCCATTTATGTATGTACCATGTCTTGTAGGCTCGATTGTGCTGAACTCATTCCCAAACTCTGCTATACTTCTAACCTAGGATGTATATATTTGACTGTTTTTTCCCCTGCGTGCAAGGATGAATAATTTCTGCAATTTCTCCCTGCTGTGGGTGAAAACAAATATTTCTGTGCAGTTCTTACCTAGTATTAACATACCCTGGAAAGTTTTGAGGGATTATTTTTGAACAGAAATAACACAATTTTTGTTCAAGAACATGTTTCTCACACACACAAAAACAATTTCCAGATAGCCACCCGGGGGGTTGTGCAAGATTGCTGGGTTTTGTGCAAACCCTGGTGTTCTTGCACATAAAAAGTAGCTACTTGGAAACAGTGGAGGTTTGTGTGAAATACATGCTTTTTGCACAAAACCCCACAATTTTCATACAGAAAGCTTGAGTATATTTCTGCACAGAAAATTCCCCAAAATATTTCAGAATGTGTGAATACTGGATGAAAAATCCACAGACTCTTACCACTGTGTTACTTATCCCAGTTTTTGGGCAGGAAACAAATAATGCAAATATTCTTTCCATTCCTACTCTGACTTTGCATAGGGCTGACAGTATTGTTTTTGTACAAATTGTACATTAGGATATCAGAAAAAGAGCAGCAGTTACATGTCATCAGAACAATACATTTTAGATGCCACAGAATGAAAATATTTAACCCTGAAATCAACAGCAAAGTATGAGAATAGATCTGAGTATGTACAAAACTGCAAATCTAGCTGCAGCATATCTGAGACAAGATTTATCTGAATGACTCATTAAGCAAGATTTGTGTTGCCATTGTAGCCAATGTAAGTGCTATTGAGCTGACTGCTGCAGCAGTATACAGCAAAATTCTCTCCACTCACACATTTAAAAAGTAAATATTTTTATTTCTTGGGAGAAGGGGAGAGCTTGCATTCCATATTTTTAGGGGAAGCAATGTTTGGGCTTGAGCCAACATTTGCTGAAAGCCCTAGTTGTGTTCTTTATAGATGTAACCCAAATCTTCTACTTACAAACAAGAGAGCAAATGGCAAATTTGTTCAGAGCTTTATTTAAAAGAACACATACACATCCCAACCCAGCAGCATATAATGTAGAAGTAGTCTCAGTAAGCCCTTCACAAAATAACCAAGTACAGCTGAACGACCTACTACCATGTCTTAGATCAAATGGCCACAAATGTCTCAAACCAGAGTTTAGGGTCATCACAAAAAATGGTAGTCAGCACTGGTTCAAGTGTCACCAGCCACCAGATTCTAGCTTTGCAGGAGCTACCAGATCCTTGTCTGTATAACAGACTAAGATTCCTTTAGGACAGCTCTCCTAGCAAGCTCCAAGGCCAGGCAGCCTCTTTCTTCAAGAATGCAAAGAAAAGAACCATAGGTTTCAATGGAACCAGAACAATCTCCTAGCATCTTGTTACAATCAGCTGCACTGAGAATTTTCTTCTTTTTTCTTCTTCAGTCAGAATGCCCTTGTATAAGAACTGGAACCATCAACAGAGTGCTTACCCCAAATGTGGACCATACCATTACATGGATTTTCTGCATGCTACAGACTTCTGTTTGGCCACTGTGGGAACACAATGTTGAATAAGAAAGGCCTTTGGTCTAATCTAGTATGATTCTTGTTATCTCCAACAGGCTATTCATGTTTAGTTTTCCTACTTCTTTGGCTTGTATTTGTGCTCAAATTTTTAAAAACTATTATTTTGATTGTCTCTTGATATGTGCTGTGTTACATTTTGTGTTGGGAATTCTCTCTTATTGGTTTTCTGTGGGGTTTTTCTGGGCTGTGAGACCGTGTTCTGGAAGAGTTTATTCCTGATGTTTCACCTGCATCTGTGGCTGGCATCTTCAGAGAATAGTGGCGTAGGGGTGTGGGGTTTATATACTGTGAGTCCCTGTTGAGAGGATATGTAAATTTGTGTATTTGAATGGCTGGTTCCTGGGGGGAAATATGCAAGGAGGATTAGTGTCTGTTCGGCTAATGGGCCATTATCTGGTAGAAATCCCCCTGTCCCTGGGTGAAGTTCATTTGCATGTGTTGAGTTTGATTTTGGTGTTTTTCAGGACTGGTAGCCAAACTTTGTTTACTTTAAGGGTTTCTCCTTTCCTGTTGAAGTTGTCCAGGTATCCTGGACAATGAGATGTGTCCTGGACAACATCAACAGGAAAGGAAAAGCCCTCACAGCCTGGGAAAAACCCCACAGAAAACCTATGGATGCTGGCCGTGAAAGCCTTCGACTTCACATCTCTCTGATTGCTTTCAAGCTCTTGGTGAGAGAAGAAGTTGGGCAACCCTGACCATCTGTTCTACTTGGAGGGGCTACAGAAGGTGCTCTTGAATAAAAGCTTCAGCCTCTGCAGCTGGATCCCGCTTTAGGTGTTATGTCTGAATAGGAACATAACTGTGTGTGCAATAGCCATGTCCCCTCCCTTCCTATCCCTGCCTTCCACCCTCTGGAGTGGAAAGATCTAAAAGAAGCTTCGATTCACATAGGTTTGAGTGCAAGTATAAACCTTTGCATGACTGGAATGTTGGAAAGGCAGGTTTCCAAGTCACAAGATAACAAACAGAAGCCTTCTCCCAGCTCACTATAGAATCATAGAATCATAGAGTTGGAAGAGACCACAAGGGTCATCTAATCCAACCCCCTACCATGCAGGAATACCCAATGAAAGCATTCCTGACAGATGGCCATCCAGCCTCTGTTTAAAAACTTCCAAAGAAGGAGACCTCCATCATTATGGGAAGGTTAGAAATTTAAGAGGGTGGGTTTGGCATGCACAAGGCACTGAGGCAGGGAACAGCTCACATTCCTATTTTATATGTGTTCCTGTACAACACCTGAATAGAATGAGATTCTCCCAGCCACCTGAACAAGTACATGTATAGTTGGATCCCCATGTCCATGGGGGTTCGGTTCTTGGACTTACTGTGGATACTGGAAACCATGGATAACAGTGAACCGCATTAAAACAATGCACTTCTGGTAAAAACATACCATAGTGTTCCACTGGAGGACCTAGAAGATGTCTAGAGAGGATACCTCTGTAGGCATTTTCTTGGATGACTCTATGGTATGTGTCCCTGTTTTGTGTCCCGTGGACATTGGTTCAACGGATGCAGAGGTCTGACTGTATGTGGTACATGTACACATTCACAGTAGTGTACCAGGTTGTTGAACTATATCTTATTGCGCTACTTTACACACTGAGTTTGAAGAACAGTTTTCTGTAGTTCCATCATAGGCACCCCTCCACCCCACCTATCCCGGTAAGTTCTTTTGAGCCAGGGCAGTTGGGGCCAGGGGTATTTGAAGTCAAAGCAACATGACGATGTGACCATGGTAGCTAGATGGATTGCTCTCACTCCTATTTATTTATAATGTTTATATTCTACATTTTCCTTTAAAAAAAAAAACCTCAAGAGAATTCCTAGTGTGGTCTAACCCCATATCCAGGTAAAATGAAATTAAATGAAATGAAAAATAGTCAAATCCACTTGGAGATTTGAATTTCAAAGGCAGAGAAGTTCTACAGCTGAACAGGTTATTGTAATTCTTGCTACTTTGTACCTTTCAGAACATCGAGCTGAAGGTGGAAGTGGAGAGCCTGAAGAGAGAGCTCCAAGAGAAGCAGGAAAGCTTGGATAAAGCTTGGTAAGTGGACCTTCATAGGAGGTGGACTGACATAAGTCTGGCTCACACGCATTCCATATTCAGAAACCTTAGGGAATCTTCCCTCCCTACCCATTAGGACGAGGAACCAGCAAACTGTCCATTATACTGTATTAATTCTCATATAGGCTAAGGTTGCAATCCTGTGCATTTTCAAGTCCCATCGAAAGAAATTTCACAGCTGGATTTTCTCTTTCTTGGAATGCATACTTAGCCTTTTTTTTAAAAAAAAACATCAACAACAATCAAACCCAGTTTTTTACCCCAAACACGAGCTTGTGCTCAGATAGGAGCCCTGGTGGCACAGTGGTTAAATGCCAGTACTGCAAGTCACCACCTTGCAAGTTGCAAGTTCGATTCCAGCGGGCTCCAAGGTTCACTCAGCCTTCCATCCTTTCGTAGGTCGGTAAAATGAGTACCCAGCTTGTGGGGGCAATTAGCTAACACACATTGGAAGCTGTTTAATGCAGTTAGATGTGTAAATAGCTATTGCTTAAAACAATTTGTAAGCCGCTCTGATAGCCTTGTGGCTGAAGAGCGGGGTATAAATTACTAAATAAAAAAAATAAAATAAAAAATAAAACTAAACAGCCAAGGCTTCCTCCTAGGGCTTATCTACATGGGAAAGAAAACCCATACTCACACCATATTCACAGCACAGTTGGCACATGGCATTTTTGATTATGTGCATTTTCACCAAGTTTCTGATCTGTAAGATTTGCAGTTTGCTCCTGATTTGGGGGGAAAACCCAGATTTGGGGCTGCGTGACAGTTGAATATTGGCTTGGAGCAAAGCTGGGGCAAGACTTCTGCTGACGGGACTCCATTCTGGTGCTTTAAAAAAAAAAAAGAATAATTTTTTTATTGTGTGTGTATTTGGATAAGTGTATCTCCATTTATCCAGTAATGCAGTACTCTGGGACTACATATATTCACTTAATTGCTGCGAATCAAAAACATCCGTCGCAGCTATGAGGTAGGTGTGGGGATTCCCACCAGTGTAGTCAAGCAGCTAGGTATCTTCTATATACACATGTGAAGGGTGTGTGTTGTTTTTCTCTTTTGTCACACTGTAAGCTGAGGAGGTATTAGCTAGCTAAGTCTGTAAAAAAAGTATTTGTTTTCCCTCTGCCATGTCACAGGCTAGATTCAGAAGCTTCCTAGAGCCAAGTCACTGTTTTTCTTTCCCTGAGGTTTGGGAATGTTATTGGTTTTCCTACTCTACTTTTTCCTTAGGGGTGTGTGCTTTGCTCCACATGAATAGCAGTTGGTGTCCAGGACTCTGACTAAATCAAGCTAAATTTAAAACTCTGTATAGAATTATAATTTCTATTCCAAGCTATAAAAGAACTTGGCAAAAATTTAAATAAATCATACTTGATTCTGAGCATGACAAACTAGACAAGTTAGTATTTCTATCAGCTAATTAAGACTTTTGGTAAGATCTCTACATTAAAGTTAGTGAGATCTCCTTCTGAATAACTTCCTTAAGTTTTTGTGGAAGTAAATGTAATGAATTCAATTACATTTCATTCTGTCTGTCTATATTTATTAGTCTATGAGTTCTGCCATAGCCAATATTTTCATAAGTACATTGCTGTCTGCACATATATTAAATCAGATTCTATCAAAAGAACTTAAGCATTTTTCAAAAGAAATGAGTATGTAAAGCCCGCTCCAAAACCTCAAGGCAAATAAAGCCTGAATACTTTAGAGCAGAGTAGGACTGTATGTGGCTCCCAGCTCCCCAAAGGTGATTTTTAAAAAATTTTTAAAAAATTGGCTAAAAATGTCCCCTGACTTGTTGGCCAGTTTTGCCATAGTTTTGCTCCTGCTGGGAAGTTTTAGTCCCAAGAGAGGCTTTTCTCTTATCAGGAATCATAAAGTAGACTTCCATTTTACTTCCCGGTTAGAAAAAGAACTCTCCTTGTACCCTACAACAATGGGGGACCATTTTGAGCCCAAAAAAGGGTTTTCTTCCAAAATAGTAAAAAATAAGTACATGAATAAATAGAGAGATCAAGTACATTTGCTCCTTGCTACACTCATCTCACCTGTCAGGATTGGTCCCTGACAGTGCTTAATCCTGCCATTTCCAGTTATTTTTCTGTAACCCTGATACTCATTGCATTTTGCTTTTTCATATTTGCTAACGAGCGTTCTTTGCCAGCTGTGGAGGGAGGTGGTAATGGTTAAAGATAAGAATGCAGCTGCATTCTTCTGCCTGAAAAAGGAGGTTGGCTGGCATAAGGAAATGTCATGTCAGAGAATGATGATTAGCCAACAGGTATTAGAGCCCGCCAGATTTTACAGATTGTACAAGGTCTGTCTATTAAATAACATACTGATAGAATAACCCATTTTTATTTATATGTATTACAATTCTGATGCTTGTCCTCTTCAATATACTCCCCATTCACACTCATACACCAATGCAGTCTTGTTTTCTACTGGTCAAAGGTGTGGAGCAGATTAGTTTCTGTCAGCTGTTTCCACACATCTGCCATTTTTTTCTTTACTGCGTCAATTGACTCAAAACTTGTTCCTTTAAGCACTGATTTCACTTTAGGGAAAAGAAAAAGTTGCATGGTGCCAAATCTGGCAAATAGGGAGGATGTTCAAGTGTAGTAATGCATTTATTGGCCAAAAACTGCTTCACAGAAAATGCTGTATGAACAGGCACATTGTCTTGATGAAGAATGAAACCATTGTTCCACAGTTCTGGCTTTCCCCCCCTGAAGTCGAAGGCTTTCACAGCCAGCATCCATAGTTTTCCGGGCTGTGAGGCCGTGTTCTTGTTGGGTAAGAGTTGGGGGGGGGTTATATACAGTATATAACCCCCCCACACACACTCCTACGCAATCATTCTCTGAAGATGCCAGCCACAGATGCAGGTAAAACGAAAGAAATAAACTCTTCCAGAACATGGCCTCACAGCCTGGAAAAAAACCATGGAAAACATTTCCCCCCTGACTTTCAGCTTTGTCAAAACTTCCCTATAATAATTGTGGGCAGCACAATTCAAAAAGGATATTGATAAATTGGAGTGTGTCCAGAGGAGAGCAACTAAAATGGTGAAAGGTCTGGAAACCATGCCTTATGAGGAAAGACTTGGGGAGCTGGGTATGTTTAGCCTGGAAAAAAGACGGTTAAGGGGTGATATGATAGCCCTGTTTAAGTATTTGAAGGGGTGTCACATTCAGAATGGAGCAAGCTTGTTTTCTGCTGCTCCAAAGACTAGAACATGGAGCAATGGATGTAAGCTCCAGGAACAGAGATTCCACCTCAACATTAGGAGGAACTTTCTGACAGTAAGAGCTGTTTGGCAGTGGAACACACTCCCTCGGAGTGTGGTGGGGTCTCCTTCCTTGGAGGTCTTTAAACAGAGGCTGGATGGCCATCTGTCGGGGATACTTTGATTGTGATTTCCTGCATGGCAGGGGGGTTGGACTGGATGGCCCTTGTGGTCTCTTCCAACTCTACAAGCTATGTTGTACAATTCTATGATTCTGTGATTCTATAATGCTGGTTCACTGTTCTGCCTTCTGGAACCCATTCTGCCAAAATTATGCCCTTGATGTCAAAAAAACCCAATGAGCATGGATTTGAACATGGACTTGCTTTGACATGCTTTTTTCATTCTTGGTGACGATGGTGTTTTCCAGTGCATTGACTTTTGTTTTGTCTCAGGATCATACTAGAAGATCCAGGTTTCATCACAAGTGATGATTTTTTTGAAAAAGGTTTGGGTCCACCTCAAGTTGCTGCAGCTTGTCAGTGCAAATTTCCTTGTAGCACTCTTTTTGCTCTGGTGCGAGAACCCTAGGGATCATCTTGGCAGAAACTATTCTCATGTTAAGATACTCATGCAAAATTTTCCATGCAGTGTCTTTGTCAATGTTTATGGCTTCAGCTATCATTTGGACACTGAGTCGGCAGTCTCCTTGAACAATCTGGCTGATTTTTCCACAATTTCTTTGGTTCTAGAAGTGGAAGGTCATCCAGGGCGTTCATCATTTTCTTCATTCTCAAGTCCTTCTCTGAATCTTTTGTGCCACTCAAACACACACGCATGAGACATACAGTGTTCCCTGTAGGCCTCAGTAAGCATTTGAAAATATTCCATTGGTGTTTTGCTCAGTTTTACTAAAAATTTCAAAATAACACATTGCTCGACTTTTCAACTTAACATTTTCCTGGCACACAACAGACAACACAGCTGCTTTAAATGACGACTGACAATTCATAGAATCATAGAATTGCAGAGTTGGAAGAGACCACGAGGGCCATCCAGTCCAACCCCCCTGCCACGCAGGAAATCACGATCAAAGCATCCCCGACAGATGGCCATCCAGCCTCTGTTTAAAGACCTCCAAGGAAGGAGACCCCACCACGCTCCGAGGGAGTGCGTTCCACTGCCGAACAGCTCTTACTGTCAAAAAGGTCCTCCTCATGTTGAGGTGGAATCTCTGTTCTTGGAGCTTGCACCCATTGCTCCGTGTTCCAGTCTCTGGAGCAGCAGAAAACAAGCCTGCTCCATCCTCAGCGTGACATCCCTTCAAATACTTAAACAGGGCTATCATATCGCCTCTAAACCGTCTTTTTTCCAGGCTAAACATACCCAGCTCCCTAAGTCTCTCCTCATAAGGCATTGTTTCCAGCCCTTTCACCATTTTAGTTGCCCTTCTCTGGACACGCTCCAATTTGTCAATATCCTTTCTGAATTGTGGTGCCCAGAACTGGACACAGTATTCTAAGTGAGGTCTGACCAAGGCAGAATAGAGCGGCACTATTACTTCCCTTGATCTAGATCTAGAGAGTGTTGATGTTTGTCATGCAGGTTCAGACATTTCAGGGTCACCACTCAAGCATTCACAATCTGTTCTCCCCGATTTGTCTGAAAGGTAGAAACACAGTCTCGTTATTTAATAGACAGACCTCATATGTCTTTTTGGGATTAGGTCACTGGGTTAGTAGATGGTGGAATGCTGAGGATGTCATTTATCTGGATTTCAGCAAAACATTTGATAAGGTCCCCCATTATATTTTGATTAGCAAAGTGACTAAATATGTAATAGATGGAAATACCATCTGATGGATCCATAAGTGGTGGTAAAACTGTGCTCAAAGAGATGCCATCAGTGGCTGAGCTTCAGATTGGAAAGAAGTCTCAAGTGGAATGTCTTGGGGTTCTGTCCTGGGGCCAACGCTTCTCAATATTTTTACCAATGACTTAGATGATGGGGTGGAAGAAATCGTTATCAAATTTGTGGATGATACAATAACTGGGAGAGTTAGCTAACACATTGGAAGATAGGAACATAATTCATAAAGGACCTTGATAAATGAGAAAATTGGGCAGAAATTAATAAAATGAAATTCAATAGAAACAAACATTCTACATTTAGGCCACAAAACCAAATACACAGGTATAGGATTGTGTACACACTGTTCAGCAATACTACATGAGAAAAGGACCTTGGGATTGTTGCTGGTTGTAAGTTAAACATGAGCCAGCAGTGTGATGCTGCAGCAAATGCTATTTTAGCCTGCATTAATAGAAGCATAGTTTCCAAGTCAAGGGAAGTAATAGTCCCACTATATTCTGCACTGGTTAGGTCTCATCTGGAGTGCTTCATTTTAATAAGTATATAGATAAGTTGGAGCAGGTCAGAGAAGAACAACAAGGATGGTAAGAGGTATGGAGAACAAGGCCTGTGAGGAAAGATTGAAGGAGTTGGGCATATTCTACTTGGTAAAGAGAACACGAGGGGTGGCATGACTGCACTCTTTAAATACCTCAAGGGCTGTCACAGAGAGGAAGGTGGCAGGCCCGTTCTCTACTGCCCCAGAGGGTAGGACCAGGTTGAATAACTTTAAGTTACAGGAGGGTAGATTTCAATTGAACATTAGAAGGAACTTCTTTACAGTGAGAGCAGTTTGGCAGTACAACCAATTGCCTAGGGAGGTAGTGGAGTCTCGTTCCCTGGATGATTCAAAAAGGGGCCGGACCTACTGGGGATGCTCTAACTGGAGATCATGCATTGAGAAGGAGGTTGGACTCAATGGCCCATAGGGCCACTTCCCACTCACGGATTCTATGGTCCAAGGAGCTGAAGCCAGATTGTTAACTACAGCGGGCACACAATTCACTTGTTGAAATAGCTCCACTGGCTGCCGGTCCATTTCCAAGCACAATTCAAAGTGCTGGTTTTGACCTTTAAAGCCCTATATGGCTCAGGTCCTGGTTATCTCAAGGACTGTATCCTCTCTTATGAAATTGCCCATGGTTTGAGATCTGCTGGGGAGGTCTTCTCTCTGTTCCACCACTCTCATACATACATTTGGAGGAAACACAGGAGAAGGCGTTCTCAGTGGATGTTCTCAGGCTCTGGATCTCCCTTCCCAGAGACTAGACTGTTACCCTCCTTCCTCTCTTTCCACAAGTAGGTAAACATTTCAGCAGGCCTTTGGGAATTGATATTTCAGGGGAAATAGGTCTATAATGTGGTATTGTGGGGTCTCCTCTGGATGTCTTCAGAAAGAGGCTGGACAGTTACCTGCTGGAGATACTACACTGAACAGGGGTTTGGACTTTTTGGCCTATAAGGCCCCCTCCAAGTCTATGATTCTATGAGAGAACAAGGATCTGTGACATCCACAGCCCCATCCACAACCTAAGATGAAATGATCCTCAGAATGCTCTAATTTCTTTCATATTGCAGTGGGAGGGCTTTTTGGTTAAAAGACAATAACAAGCTGTACAATGGGAGGAAAGTGAAATAATAATAATAATAATAAGAAGAAGAAGAAGAAGAAGTTCTTAACCTGCTTCTCTCTGTGGCTCAAGGCATGCATGCAGTGGTCAATTAGAGATTCTGTCTTAATGAGCAAAGACACCAATGGCTTTAGAGAAACATACTAAGGCTTTTATTGTAGGAACTCCATTCTAAGATAGGAAATTTATTCAGGGTGATATCCTAAGCTTCAGTGCTAAGCGTTGTTCCACTTCTAACAAAAAGAACAAAATATTAGCACCAATAACAAAAAGAAAAAAATATTAGCACCACAATTATTTCCACCTTGCTGGCAAAAGCCTTCCAAGACTCAGGAGCTTCTGAGGCTGGAATACTTCATCCATCAGTCTCTCTCCTCTTAAGAATGTTTCCTCTCTATACCAAATATGTATGGCTGTGCTAAATCCCAGATGTTCCTTTTCTTTTGACCAGCTAATCTTGTGTATTTCAGGGCAACAGTAGAGAACTCGCACAGTCAGAATGAAGCCGAGATCTGTCAGCAGCGAAGGAACGAGCATGTCTATGAGATTCTGGAGAAGAAAATCTGCCTACTCCAAGAGGTGAGGAAATGGGCTTACAAAAATAGAAGGGACACCTGTGCTTTGAGGACCAGTCTGGTAGAGGAGTATCATGATGGTCCAGCAAGAAATGAAGCCACTGATGACTGGCACCTTGAAATATCCAGAAGAGTGAGGTGTAGACTGATCTCCTATTCTTTTGAAAACCACACAGCTTATTATCATCATTTGGTGGTATATTTCAAACCAAGAACATTTTAGTGTTTACATTGATGTTTACATTGACCCACAATGAAGGCAAAAGGAAACAAAACAAAATAATCCCCCAGAAAACCAGGACTACAGCAAATCTAAACAGGAAACCAGGACTACAGCAAATCTAAATGAAATCTTCATTGTTTTGCGTTGTTCCTAAAACTGGAGATAAGTGTCTCTTTTGAAGTCTTTCTGCAGTCGTTCTGATCCTCTGAGCAAAATTATTAAATTTCAAAAGAGAAGAAGTCTTCTAAAGATCTCTGCTTTGATTTATCATCTAAGATTTTGGATGCAGAAGCATTAGCTTTCAGTGTTGCTTGTCCTGCAGAGTACTTTGCATGGATCCAGAGAAATTACAGTAAACTCTTGTGCAGGTTACCTTGATAGCTAATTACATTTTTAGGAAGTCTGAATTGAAGGGTAACTATCAAGAACAAAGACAGTCAGGAGATCATATCTCAGGGTATAAGAATAAAAGGTGAGCCATAGTATCATGTATTGTTTTAGGAGATTTTCAGACTACACTGTTATAGTGTTACTATTCCACTTTAACTGCTCTGGCTTCCTCCTGTGGAATTCTGGGGTGTGTAGTTTAGTGAGGCCTAAGATCTCTCTGGCTGAGAGTTGTAAATGCCCCTCCCTAAACTGCAAATCCCAGGATTCAACAGGAGGCAGCCATAGCAAATAAAGTGGAATAGTAACACTATAACAGTGTTGTCTGAAAATCTCCTTAATCCAAGTATGATGGCACAGTTCTTTGAATCTTTCTGCAGGTCTGACCTTTGATTTCCAGACTCTCAAGATTCTGTTTATCTGACCTTCTAGCACTTTTTCCATTGGGAGTAGGTTTCAGATCTTCTTCCCTCCCTATATTGAAAGAACACAGACAGCTGGCCATGTGGAGTGAGTTAAGTTATCCCTTATAGAGTAACTGATTCAGTTTGTCTCCTGTTGACAAATGTATTTCAGACCCAGAGTTTAGTGCAAATCAGTAACTTTTTAATATTTACACAATGCTTCATAGCTGTATTTTTATAAAACTGAGTATTGGATCATCCCCTTTAAATCATCCAGACTGGTCAAATGTGTTGGTTTGTGGCACTTTTCATAAACAGGTACTTTAAAAATCTCTCCAGAACATTGGCACTAATTCTATAGGCTGCTATGGAAGTATCACCCTTCCTCCATTTTGCCTCCAGATGAGTTTCCACTGTCCAGTCTTCATAGGAGACTGTTTCATAGGAGAAACAGTCTCCCTCTGTTTCTCCTCCACCACCCCAGTGCCTCATTACAATTTTTTAAAATTAAAAAATAATCTCCAGAGGTACAGCACTAAACAGTAATGGTGGGATTGCTTTGTTTGTTTCCTCAGTGCAAGATCATCCCCTTCTCCCTCCACACATGTACTCACTCCCTGTGTGAACTGAGCCATTGGAGGAGACTGACCACAGTGAAAGAAGGAGTGCCTCTGTGTGTGTGTGTGTGTGTGTGTGAGAGAGAGAGAGAGAGAGAGAGAGAGAGAGAGAGAGAGAGAGAGAACTTGCTGCAAGGAAATAAACATAACAATAGCACCTTTACAGTTTACTACTTTTGTATAGGTGTGTGTGTGTGTGTAATGAGGCATTGGGGAAGTAACAGGCAGAGGCCACATGAGTATTGCAAAACATCTGTAAATAAATCTATGGCAGACCGCAAGGGGGTTGAAAACAGCCACATCTATCATCACAACTAACATCACAAGCAAGATGTCCACAAATAAACTTTCTATTGGTTTTATTTTTAAGTTAAAGGAGAGCATTTGGACAGGGAAGTGACAACAAGTCTCATGAAGTTATACTAAGTGTTGTGGCATAAACTGGCCAGATCACCAATCTGGATGAGCCTGTAACTGCTAAGAATATGTATACAAAACAAGAGATGTTGGTAGGTATTCCAAGTTGATTAAGGTGGAATAAATGGTCATTGTCATGTGATATGGCATAGGCAGAAACTGTTATGAAATATTGTCAAATGCTTTAATTCTCAAGCTCCTGGAGTTAATTCATTCTCATTTTTTCTGGGGAGAGCAACCACCTAGAACTATATTCAGATTCCTGTGCAAGAGCAGGATAATACACAACTTCGTAAATTGTCTGAAAGTGGAGACTTTTCTTGGTCTCATCTCTGGTTCTGTCTTCAGGAGGTCCAGTCAGCAAATACCAAAGCAGAAAGGATGACAACTCTGGCTGAGACTGAGAAGAAACGCTGCCTAGAACTCAACACGCAGCTAATGGAGTTCTCCAAGAGGGAGAATGAGACCCAGAAAAGCCAGGCTCTTTTGGAAACTTACCGGGTAACACTGGCAGAGAAAGACAAGTAAGCATCTGTTTTGTTACAGTGGTTTAGTTTCTATGTGTCAATCATAAGACAAAATCTTCTGGGAGGTATAAGGAATGGTCTTCCATTTCAGAGCTCTCAGAACCCAAAACAAACTTTATATCTCTCCTTTTATGCTGTCTTGGGGCTTTGTTGCTATAATTAATTTGGAGTCTCATTGCTGTGATGTAATCCCCTTCTCTCCCCACCCCCTTTGTTTACTGATTTCATGTAAAAGGTGCCTCTGTGGGTAACTGGATGACTCCCAGAGCAATCTGTGCCTCATTGTAAATGTCTCTGTGCTGACATGGCATAATTCCCCCACAAACAGCAGTCATGTCTAATGCCCACCCTGCCATGCCCTGCGTGGACGCAGTACTATTTCCTTGCCTTAGCCAAGGTGATCAGACACTTTCTCCTTTGCAGGAGGATTGAGGAGCTGACCTGGAATCTGAGAGACAAGGAGCAGCTGCTTGAGCTGCTGTCCATAGAAAAACAGCACCAGCTGCAATGTTTGGAGGAGCCTCAGAAAATGAAAGCACAGGTAATGATGGAGCTAAAGTTCCCCAGTGCCCACTCTCTACAGCGCAGTATGAATGGTCCTTTCACTTTCTCATTTCAGCCCACGCTGCTTCCTGCCAGTAGAAATTAAGCATTGGTTTAAACTGTTTGAGAGTTTAATTTGGAAAGAAGGCTGAGTTGGATGCTTGAACTGGGTGGAGAAAAGCAGCAGACCACTGCAGCTGGGCATACAGTCTTCCTTTAACCACACAAGACATTTACTTCTGCCCAGGAAGTGACTTAACTGGTGTACCTAGAGGTGCCACACCAGTGCTTCTAGTAAGCTGCATTGTGCCAGCCATCCCCTCTGTACTCCTTACACTGGATATTTTTGCCAGGCACCTTCAAGTGATGGTGTTTGCCATGGGGACATTGATGAAGGGCCTGGTGGGTCCACAGGCAGACTTCCAAAATTGCATGCGACCTGAGGACTCCCCCCCCCCTCTGGCTTTTCTTTGCAAACGAAGCTCCAGAAATAGAGATTCCACCTCAACATTACGAGGAACTTTTTGAGTCAGAGCTGTTCGGCAGTGGAACGCACTCCCTCGGAGTGTGGTGGGGTCTCCTTCCTTGGAGGTCTTTAAACAGGCTGGATTGCCATCTGTCGGGGATGCTTTGATCGTGATTTCCTGCATGGCAGGGGGTTGGACTGGATGGCCCTCGTGGTCTCTTCCAACTGTACAATTCTATGATTCTATGAAGATTCAGGAAGGACTCATCCCGCGCTTTCTGCAAGCGCACTGATGACTGAAAAGGCCAATCCGAGGCTTTTGTTCTAGAGAATACCACCAACTCCTAAAAAAAAAAAATTCTTGAAGAAGCCCTAAGTCTTTCATTTGCATTTCTTGCTTTCTTTGCATTTGAAAAACAAAACAAAAACAGAACCAGAAAACACACCCGCCTCAATTACTGTATCTCTGTTACAGTGCTGGAGCAATATCACCCCTGATGCACAGAGCCCTAAGCATCCTTAAATCTCAGTATTAAAAGTGAATTCTTAAAATGTGCCATGAATGTAAGACATTTGCAAGGCTCTAGTTGCTCAGCCTCAGAGGATGGCAAAGGCAAACCGCCTCTGAACACATCTTGCAAAGAAACCCCAGTGATAGATTCACGTCAGGGTCACTGTAGGTTGGAAACAACATGAAGGCACAGACTGACAACAGTTGCTCACTGCCTTGGATCGCTTGTTTAAAGTTCTAGCTGAAACCAAGAATGAATTCACCAGCCCATGACATGGAAGCCACCAATCACCACTAGGTGGGGATAGAATTGCATTGTTCTGTACACAAAATACCAGTATAGCACTCTGAGTGATTTATAGTCAACACAATAAAACATAAAAGATTTTCATGTGAGCCAGTTTAGATAACTAGAATGTGTAAAGGGTTTCCCTGGAAAATCTGAACGTTTCTCTCCTCTGGCCTGTTGCCATCCAAAATACATGAGGCGATGGTGCCTTGGAGTAGCACCTTTCTGGTTGTGCGTATCTTCTTTCTCTTCTCCCAGAGAAGACAATGGAGGTGTGATCCTACTGGTAGCATTTAATATAGAAAATGTGCAAATGTTTGTGGCATACCTGTAGATGGAGCTACAGCTTTGGCTGTCCACTCAGTCCGCTTCATGAGAGTGTCTTTATCCACTGTCTTGCAGAGATATTTACACACATACACACACCATTCATCATTTAAAACCCATCATTCTGATCTTAAGTCTTGGTGTTCTACCATCCCTTTCTAGTCCGTTATTGTTTTCTGCCCTGCTTGAATTGCTGCTGCTACTATTACTACTACTACCAGCTGATACTACTACTACTTTAGTAACCAAAGACCTTTGTTATTGAAATAGGCTTTTAATGATTACTTGGTGTCACTAAGTCTTTTATGGGATTGTCTGTTGTATTATTAACTGTACTGTTATGTTTTTAACTATTTAAGATTTAATGATATCTTAATGTGATAATTATTTAGTTGTGATATAACTTTATTATTATCAGATTTTTAGTTAAATCTTGTTTTTAGCCTTTGGTCCTATGATGGGAGAAAAGTGGCACACACATTACATTAAATTAAATTACTTTATTCATTTATATTCTGCGTTTTCCACCAGTCCTGAAACTTGAGGTGGCTTATTAATTTTTTTTAAAAATACAGATAAAAGAATACATAAAGACATTAGTAAAAACATACAAATGGTTATTGAGAGCCACTAGAAATTCATCTGAATCTATCAGCTTCTGGAGGCTGACCATCTTAACCGATTCCCCATCCTTACAGAGGCTTCCAGTCCTACTGGGTCCCAGATAGTGATTTGTCCATGACAACAAAACTAAAAGCAAGCAAAGCTTCTCCAATCCCAGATCACCAACAGAGAAAACAAGGTCTAGAGTATGCCCAGAGGCATCTGGGGCCAGATGCTACTTGGGATGGATCCTTGAATGTTTTCTGGTTTTTTGGGCAGGAGGCAGGGAGGTTGGGAGAGAACAAAGAGAAAGAGAAACATCTAATGAGACTATTATTGCTGTGTTGCTTCTAGTTCAGTGTTATAATGTGGCCTGGATTGTACAGGCTGGCCTATGAAGTGCTGGTGTGTGAATGGGCTTATGTTCTCCATAGACCTGATAGGCTTTTTCATAATTTCCGCTCTTACATTTCTTGTCATTTTGTTATCAGAGGTGCATGTACAGAGACAAATCTGACAACGCAAAAGAGATCTGCATCATTTACTTAACATATTGTTTAAAACTTTAAAAGTAGCTGAGGTTGGGCTGTGTGAAATTGTGTTAATTGTGTACTTAATTGGGAAGAATGTAACACTGTCTTTCTTCTGAAGGGCAAATTGTAGCTTCAAAGGGCCATTTCAGATTCTGGAAAACAGGGAGACAGCATTTTAAAATTTCTCCACTGGTTGAATTTGAATTGAATTTGTGACCCAGCCTCTTGCAACCTTTGGTCCTCCATTAAAGCAAATATTCTATAAAGTGACATTACCATATTTATTAGTTTACTATAAGGCAACAAATACAGTTGTCCCTCCGTATCCATGGATTTTAAGTATTCACAGCTTGAAAATATTCTTTAAAAAAGAATAACCCCAAAAGCAAATTTTGCCAAAAGCAAATTTTGCCATCTTATATAAGGGGCACCAATTTGCTATGCCATTGCATATAATGGGAGTTGAGTACTCATGGATTTGGGTATCCACGGGTGGGGGGAGGTCCTGGAACCAAACCCCAGCGAATATGAAGGGACAACTGTACTGTATACTATTACAGTATTCAGTTCTTGCAAGGGTTTCTGATACTTTTCTTTGAAAGAGCGTATCTGTTGATGGAATAACATGGCCTTTCCAGCTCTGACAGCAATATTTTGTTGCCACAAAAACACAGTCCCACTTGCCATCTGAAGTGTGATCCTCCTTGCTCTCTTGCTTCTCTAACCTTGTGCTGTTCCAGTCCCTCTTTTGCATCCCAGTGCTCTGCCTCTCCTCCTCCCTCGCTCCACCCCTTCCATCTTTCCCAATCTCTTTCTTCAGCCTGTATCACCACCACCACCACTCTAGGCTGCACCTTACCCCACCCTTGCACTTCTTCTTCCTTTGTCCTGCCCACCCTGTCAAGTCCTACCAGCTGCTGCTGCTGCTGCTGCTTTAAACAAAGTTGGACAGGCAGGTTGGTGGTGATGGTGCCCCTGCCACCGCCTCAAAATGAGGAGGCTGGTAAGGGGAGGAGGGGAGGGAGCGGCGGCCCTTTTCCTTCCACCTCAGCTTTGTTCATGGCTGCTCCTCCTGCCCTCCCCACTCAGCGCCTACTTCAGCTGCAGCGCTAAGCTGCATCACAGCCTCGTCCTCTGTTGAGGGCATAACAAACAAAGATGTGCCTGCGAGGCCAAAAAGGTAGCAGGGCTACCTCACCACGCCCCCCCCAGAAGGGCGCGAAGCCCAGGGGCCCCCGGGGCCCACCCCGCACAGGGACACGCGCACGCCGCCGCCGCCGCCTTATGCGCAAAGCGGGCATGCGTGCAGTGGAGGTGGAGGGGGGCTTCCATGCGGCTTAGCACGTCTCCTTCCTAGTTGGCAATAATTGACACGTGTATAGTGGTCCCTCCGTATCCACGGATTTAAGCACGGCTTGAAAATAGTCTTTAAAAAAAATAATAACCCCAAAAGCAAACCTTGATTTGGCCATCTTATATAAGGGGCACTATTTTGCTATGCCAGTGCGTATAATGGGACTGGAGTATTCACGGGTTTTGGTATCCAGGGGGATCCTGGAACCAAACCCCAGCGAATACGAAGGGACAGCTTGTACAAAGAAACGCGCGGAACCCTCGGGGCCGCTGATCTGCCACCTAGGAAACCCTGCCAATGCTGCTGTGTACCTTGCCGTATCTGGCAGGGAAGCCACGCGTTTGTTGGCGCCAAGAGGACAGGCCGTGCCATTAACGGGAGAGGGAGCGGCGAAGGTGGCCGGCGGGCACGGTCCTCTTGCTTGCTCCCGGGCAGCAGAGGGACTACAAGCCCCAGGCTCCTCTGCGCGCTGCTGTCCGCCACGGCCACCATCTTGAAATCTGAGCCACAATCAAAGGGGAAGCCGCTGCTGCAGCATCTTCTGGGCTCCTGCGGAAGAGCAAAGCGGGCGGCGGGGGGGGGTCTCCTTGGGGCGCGAGGGCCGTGGAGAGGGCTGGTGGCCTCGAGGAGGAGGAGGAGGAGGGCGGCCCCTCGGGAGGGTCTCCGGGGCTCCCCCGTCCGGTCCGGCCCGGTGGGGCGACGCCTGGGCTGGGAGGATGAAGGAGCCGTGCCGGATCTGCGGGCGGGAGCTGTGCGGCAACCAGCGGCGCTGGCTCTTCCACCCGGCCGCCAAGCTGAACCTGCAGGTGCTGCTCTCGCACGCCCTGGGCCACGAGGTCTCCCGGGACGGCAAGGCGGGCGAGTTCGCCTGCAGCAAGTGCGCCTTCATGCTGGAGCGCGTCTACCGCTTCGACACCGTCATCGCCCGCATCGAAGCCCTCTCGCTGGAGCGCCTGCAGAAGCTGCTGCTGGAGAAGGACCGCCTCAAGCTCTGCATCGCCGGCATGTACAAGCGGCACAACGGCGACGGCGACCGGCCCGCCAGCGGCAGCGGCCCCGAGGACGGCGGCCAGGGGAAGGGCGACGCTGCCAGCCTGCCGGACGCCCGCTACTCGGCCCTGCTGCAGGAGGACTTCGCCTACTCGGGCCTCGAGTGCTGGACGGAGCCCGAGGAGCGCCTCCTGGAAGCGCACGCCTGCCCCGCCGCCCACAGCCCCGGCAGCCGCCCCCGGAGATGCCGGGGCTGCGCCCTCCTCCGCGTGGCCGATGCCGACTACGAGGCCGTCTGCAAAATCCCTCGCAAGGTGGCCCGGGGTCTCGCCGGCGGGGCCCCCTCGTCCCGGTGGTCGGCAAGCGCCGGCAACGAAGAGCCGCCCCTGGGGGAGCCGGCCCCTGGCCTCGCCGGCGGCCAAGCGCCGCTGGAGCCAGAAAGCATGGAGCAGGGGACGCCCGGGTCCTCCTCGCTGGAGTCCCTGGATGCGCCCGCGGCAGCCAGCCCTCCCCGGCCGAAGGACGAGGAGACGGACGCGGAGGCCCAGCGGGCTCGGAAGGGGGACTGCGGGGCAGCGGAGCCAAGTGGGGGCCCCGGTGCCCCGCTGCCTGGCAACAGGTTGGACCTCGCCCTGAGCCTGGTCAGGGCTCTTGACTGCAAGCCTGTCCAAAGCCCCCGGGGGAGCAGGCTGCCTGTCCCAGTCAAGTCCAGCCCCCTTTGCCAAGAACTGGGGGAGAAGAGCCCCTCCTGCCCTGGCCCCCTCCACGTGGCAGTAAAGCCTCACTCCGGATCTGCCTTGGCCTTTCCCTTGGAGGTGCCTGACCTTCAGGAACTGTGGGAAGATCTGTGCGTGGAGTATTTGCCACTTCGAGTTAAGGTAGAGGGACATTTCTAGCATCTCTGCCCCTAGATGCTCAAGTGTTGCCATCCTCTACCACTGACTCAAATTTATCTTGCAGGGCATTCTGCAGTCCAGGACACCCAGAGCGGTATTTTCCCAGTTTATTCACAAGTTCCCTGCTCTCTACACCCATCTGGTTTAAATAAGGTTCTTGTTTTCTTCTAAAAATTGCACTGTTTATTTGGGGGGAGGGCTAGTGTGCCTGGACTTAAAACCCTAATGGCATCAGATCCCATTTGATCTTGGAAGCTAAGCAGGGTCAGTCCTGATTAGTTCTTGGATGGGAGACCATAAAGGAGTACCAGGTGTGATGGGCTATATTTCAGAGGAAGGAACTGGCAAAACCACCTCTGAGTATTCCGTGCCTAAGAAAACTCCATGAAATTCATGGGGTCACCATAAGTCAACAGGCAACTTGAAGGCATGCACACACACACACACACACAGTGTGCCTGGAGTCACCCCACACCCAGCCCAACATGTCTTCCTTGCAAGAGAATACTAATTTCTAGAAACATGTCTCTTTTGCCTTTCACTGATCTTCTATTTAGAAATTGTAAGGATTTTCTTTTGTGCTTATTTCTTGTACGTACAAGTTTTCACCTGGGATCAGAACTCTTCTGCAGAACAGTTTCTGCAGTTAGAATTTTGCATCTTCTGAATGTTTAAATGCTTCATAAATGAATGACATTTGCCTGTCAGCACAGAGTTGGTGGTATTCCAGGTGCCATATGCAATTGAGTGTGCTCTTCATCATGGATTTACATGCCTTTGTTAGAATTTGAAATCTCATTAAGGTGCAACTTCTGGTTATGTTTGACAAAGAGTGCATCTGTCGGCTTTAATTGGGAAATATCCATGTCAGTCTAATTGCATTCACATTAGCATTAAGTGTTAACTTATTTAGCCTCAGAAAGTAGCAAGATAGTTATTCATAATTTTGATAGCCAACATATGAATTATTGAAGACATTTCTTTTCTGTGGATTTGTCTAATTCTAGCTTTGATTGTAGAAAACTCATGAAATCCTGTTAATTATTTGATGGGAAACAAATGGGCACATCACGTTTAGATCTGAGCCTTGCTATAAGCTTCTAATGCCACCAGAAAATCTGTTCTTTTTTGGTTTTGGGATTATAGCTATTCTACAGCCTTTGAAGGAATAATCCCTTTTCTATAATTTTGGGACTACAGTATTTATAAAGAACAAACAATTCTGCCCTGAGTGACACATGCAGATAGCCTATTCAAATCAGCAGATATGGTCCCTGGCAAGATTGCCATCCTCTGACCTTGCACAGGTTCCAGAGGTTTTTTGGCTTCAACCAGTAGGCCATGATTTGCAACCTTGTTGCAAACTGACCTAGATTGAATCTCACAGATTAGAGAGAAAACATACGGTACTCTTTAAGTGGATAGTAGTAAAAATCACATGTATGAAAAATAACTGCATGCAGTATGCAGGACAAAATGGGTGCTAGGGCTGGAGACTAGACAGACAGGACAGAACATTAAATCAGATATTTTTATGCCAGTGCTTCAGACAGAGTTAAGCCAAGCTTTTTTTTTTTTTTAACAAAGTGAAAAACAAGTTTACTTTTTAATGATTGGCCTTCAAACTGTCTGGTTTAATGTTCTGTCTGGAGTACTCCCACAAATTTATTTGACTTAATGTTCTGTCTTGTCTGCCCTGTGTTTCTATTGCCCAATGTGCAATTTCTTTTTCATGTTGTCATATCCTCCCTCCCTACTCACACTTATTTTCCATGGCAACAAAATACTGCCTTTAGACAGGATGATGATTTTCACTGTGGAATTGCAGCACAGAAGGTATCTTTATTTAGAAATTGTTCTTATTCTCACATTCTAAAAGCCACAAGTGGAAAAAGCAGAAATGTGCCAACAGAGTAAGTTTACTTGAAAATGTATTGGAATGAAAGGCTGCATTCCACCCCAGGATATGACATAAATTGCTACCGCCTTAAAACATAAAGATGTCTCCCAGCATTAGCACCCCATGTGGTATAGTGGTTGGAGTGTCAGACTAGGACATGTAATATCTCACATCAACTGGTCACTTGGCCAGGATAATAATTTTCTAGGCTAAATGATATCACAGGGTTCTTGTGAGAATAAAAAGGGAGCAGAGTGGGGAACTGAGAGCCTGGCAAGAACAGTGGGATAAATATGTAATAATGAAATTAGCACTTGGCATGAGGGCACACCTAAGTGCCCTGGTTTTAAAAGTCAACTATAAGGTCAGTAATAACAAAACAGCAAGATTTGAGGTGTAGGCAGGACATCTGTGAGTGTAGCTTTCTGGAAGAGTTCATTTGTCTCTGTTTCCCTCTCTGCAGGCAGTTGCCTTGCCCCAGGAAACTTAGCTGTAGGTATAGGTTGGTAATGCTGTTATTGAGACGATAGTTTACTCAGATTTTTTAAACCTGCATGTTTTCTTTTTTGTTTCATTTATTAGAAATGTAAGCATGATTTTTTTTTTCAAAATGGCATACCAACAGGCTACTAGGTCCTCACTGTTGGAACCAGTTTTTGGGAACCCTTTCCCGTAAGGTCTTTGTAAACCATGAAACAAAAGACTTACTTGAAAACTTATTTGTACCATGTAGTGCAAATTTATGTGAATGGGTTTATGCTGGCTTGCTGTTCCTTTGAGCTTTTATTTAGTTGTAAAATGTATTTTTTATTTTAAAAATGAATGGCTGTAAGCCATATTGTTCTGTATGGTGAGATTAAGGACTGATAATTAACAGTGTTTGAAACAAAAATAAACAACGGGACAAACAAGTTCTTAAAATAGCACAAAATAATAAAAACAACAGTTTTATTGGAACTAAAATTGTTTTAAAAAATTGAAAAGTAGATAAAACAGCTAATTTATATTACTGTGTCTTTGAATTACTGATAACTTCATTATCTTCTGTTTGATAATGTGTCACAGCTGAATTTTCCAGCAGCTAAAGGTTCAGCATTTCTGTAGTTTTTATTTTGGGTTGGAGTGAAGACTAGAGAACAGCACATACATTTTTAGGAGTGGTTTTTATTGCTGTTTTACTCATAGTGTACTGTAGTACTAAAATGAAAACACTATATAGTGAAATAAACAAAAGGATGCATCAAGAGAACAACATTATTCTATGGAAGAATAATACTTTGATTTAACTCTCTCAGTCTCCATGTCCCTCCACATATTATATATACAATGTCGACTCCATATCCCCTAGCATCTGCTTCCTCCAGATCAATTTGATTTGTAAAAAGTAATTGATGTGATTATCTTAGGCCCAATTTGAAATAAGCCTGTCTGAAATGAACTCAGGGATGGCTATGTTGGCTATGCAGAAAAATATAACAAAATAAAAAAATCCACAAAGCAGTGATACCTTTATTGGTCCATCTAAAAAGTGCAAAATGCATCATTCAAGCTTTTGAAGCTTCACTGGCTTCTGCATCAGGCAAAGATGTTAAAAACAATACAGGAGAAGAAAAGTGACAGAATTGCAGGCCTACATTTTATCTCAGATGTTACTTCTGTTGCCAGTTAAGAGGCATCTCAATGCAGACAGAAGCCACTCCCCTTGTGGAGATGTGAGGGAAGGGTAGTATAAGACAGGTAATAAAATTTTAACACCATTAGCAGCAGCAAAGTAACTTTGCTTGAGATCCAGGCTATCTCTGTCCTGTGCAAAGCCACTGACTCCTTTCTTAGCTAGAGAGTATTAAATTTCTCAAGAAGTTTCTGTATTGTTACATCTAGAGAAACTTTTAAGTGTTGTGTAGGTAAAACTTGCCAGTTATAGTCCAAATGAAAGTGTTTTACCTTTGTTGGAAGTAGAAACCTCAAAGCGCTTCTGCCTGCATTGATGTCCCTCCAGACCTTCTTAACTGACAACAAAATACCACTTTTCTTCTCCTGTATGATTTTTAACATTTTTGCCTGATGAAGAAGCCAGTGAACCTTTGAAAGCTTGCACAGTGTATTTTATGCTTTTAGTATTTTATGCTTTTTAGTTGGCCCAATAAAGGTATCACTGTTTTGTGGATTTTGTCTCAATCTAGTTCATTTTGGTTAGTTTCTTACTGTGCCTAAATGAACTTGTTTAAGCACAGCCCAATGCAGTTTGGGCTCCACAAGATAGCCTGCTGTCTAATAGTAAGGTCTCTGGCACAGCCAATAGAACTATTGTGATTTTGCTATATTTGTAAACCACTTTTCCTCTGTGCAGGGATTGTTTTACTCTGTTCTCACAAAAATCCTGTAAAATAGGATAGGCTAAGATTGTGACTTGCCTAGAGAAATGCAGGGCTTGTTTAAATGGGCAATATACCCTGTCTTAGAGCCCTGTGGTCCTGATGATGCTGGGCATTTGCTCCATTCTGTCCTTGGGTAGTCCTGACCACCCCGGGGCAGGCAGTGGGGTAAGGTGAGGTAGGGCCCGATACAACATTTTAAAATAATACTGTACCTCTTTTAATCTATTCCTGCCAGGAAGGAACGGATCAGGCTCTGTGAGACCAAAGGAGCTGTCCAAGAAGGCCGGCCCTTACTGCTCCCGCTAATCTTCCTTGCTCTTCCGGAAGGCATTAAGGAGTCCCATAGCATGTGACCAGGGCTGGTCACATGCAGGGGGCTTTGGTCACATGTTGTGGGCTGGCTTTCTGTCTTCCGAGCTAGTGAGGGAGATGGCAGCAAGTGCAACGTGCCTTTCTGGACACTGGCCCATTTGGAGGCAATAATGGGAGAACAACGGGCCTGATCCATGGCCAGGTAGATGAGCCCATGGTGAGTCATGATTCACTGGTGATAAGAGCCCAACCCTTCCCATTTAACAAAGGGCACTTCATCTTATTCTTTCTCGCTCAGAATTTGTGTGATGATTGGTCTTATTCTTTCTCTCTCAGAATTTGTGTGCTGATGAACAGAAACTGGCTCAGTTCGACTTGCTACTGGGCAAACAAGCATCTGAATTAAGTAACTCAGAAATGCTGGAAAAAATCAACAGCTTAAATGCTACCAACAAGGTAATTCAGGATTGCCATTTTCCTACAGCTGGTAGCAGCAAAAAACAGCTATCTCACTGGAGGATGGGAGAAGTTCACACACATACTTCCTGCAGTAGTCTCTAGATTTCAGTAGTCAGGGACAAGAGGTTTAAACCTTCCAGTTGATGCATGCTGAAGCGTGAGTGGGGCAGTATGTGTGCATGTTAGAAATTTACTTTAAAGAACTGTTAGCTCCCAAGTTCAAACCCCAGGTTCCAACATATGCCAGAACACAAGTGATTCTCAAGCTACTTCTTAATAATATTCTTAAAACTTTTCCTGATTTGGGGTAGTTCTTATATTCTGTCTCATGTAGGCTTCAGACACATACTGGAGAATGAAGAATTGTAGCAGTTTAGTCTTATCTTATTATGTGGAGAGTCTTATGACACAAGCAATTCTGTGTTTTCTCCATCTGCCATTTTTTAGACCTTGCCCCTTGAAAGCACAAAAAAGTAGTGTTCCTGTGGAAGCCACCAGCTCTCTTTCAGTGAAGGGCTAGCATATAATGGTATATGCTTTATGGGCATCCCACTTCATTATAGTCTCCTCTGTCTATTTCTCTATTTCTTAAAAAGAAATGTGTGAGAACAAAAATGTCAAAAGTTCTATTTACATGAGTATATGTGGGGGTTAGTAGAAAAAAATGTACTCAGCCAAGCATAAGAGCAAGCTAGAGGCATCTTTAGCTTGCTCTAGTTTCTCCACTGAAAGCATGCAGAAGATAATAATCTCTTGCTACAACAGTGGGAAATGTCTGGGTTTTTCATTCACGTGCTGTCATTTCTGTTCTTGTATGTGGCCCTTGTAGTCAGAAACTATCTATCTCTTAGCTTCATCCAATGTAGAGAAATGTGCTGCTGCTGCTCCACCACTTCTGAAATCTAGAGAAACCTTCTTTATCTCCCAACTGTATTCCACCTTTTTGACACATTAATGAAGATCAGCTTATTAAGTGTACTTGAGCACTCTGAGGGTGTTGACAGTGTAAGAAATAAAATGCAAAAGCAATTGAAGTAGTCTAGAGGAGCAACTTATTTGGAACAGAAAAAGACCATATTGTGTTTAATTGAACTCTGCAGTTATGGGGTAACAAAGTTGCAGTGAAAAAAATCTGAAATAGTAAAAAAAAAAAATCTAAATTCCCCTAAAATATGGAGCAATAAATTCTCCGTTGAGGCAAAAGATAATTTAAAAATAAGGGTTCAAATAAATATGTTCTGCAGTTGTTGAATAATTCTCTGGCAGGTGTATTTGCAATGAAAAGTCAAAATAACACGACTGTCACATACGTGGTATAATTCTAAAAATGTATGGCTTTATGGCTTTCAGCAACTGCAAGAAAAGCTGGATGCGATGACTTTTGAATTGAGGTCTGTTCAGCATGCATCCCAGGGACAGGATCACAGAATCCAGCACTTGAATGAAACCTTGAAGAGCAAAGAAAATGAGGTTTGTAATGCTGCTGTGTTCTTGCACAATTAATGCTGATATGGAACTGATCACCAAACAGTCACCTCTCTTGTTGTTTAGCACAGCATATAACATTTTCCAAGCATAATGACTTCACTTCCAGATAAAAGTGATTCTTACTTATTATTTTATTTATTTATTTTCTGAGGAGGTTGGATTACTAGACTTTTCAGTAGAGTTTTAGTGGAGATTATGTCTTGCCAATTAGACAAGAAACAGCTTGTGAAATCTGTTTCACGTTCACTTGCTAATTTTAAATTACTTAATCTTGTAGTGTGAAGAACTAAACCATACAATTGAGGAGCAGGATGAGACCATAACCAAGCTGCAGGACAAGCTACATCGCAGCCAGCTTGGACAATTGCAGGTATGGATGTTAAGTTGGATGTTTCTTGCCCTACTTCAGAGTTTCAAAGTATGTTGTTCTGATGTTTAGAGTATTACAAAGAAATTAATCCTCTGATAAGCGCGCGCGCGCACACACACACACACACACGATTAAAAAAAAGATAGAAAACCCAACCTGAATGTTACTTACATCAGCTCAGGTAAAATGATCTTATAGCACATTTGGTAAGGCCTTGTTTTCCCCATTAATGGTATTCTCATTAATGGGGATTCCTTATTAATGAGGATTCCTGAACACTCATTCTTTACCTAAGGTGCATAGTTATGGTATGCAGATAGCTAGTAAAGTGGTTCAGTTTTAGAGTCCCTAAGAAGGTTGGAGGCAGACATGGGGAAGTGGTGTGGGATAGTTGTTTAATCCCTTTTCTGACTGTCACTTCCCCTCAGCAGCCTGTCCCTTTTCCCTGCTTTCCCCACCTGCTCAGATTTATAGACATGGACAAACAAGGAAAATTTCCCAGGTGGATGGATTGCAGAGAAAAAGCTGAAAGCACACAACAGGTCAACAACCTCTTCCCTACCCCTTCCCCAGCCTCACACATCACTTTTCTACTCCATATTGCTTCCCCTCCCTCACTCTCTCTCAGGGTACAATGTGCAACAGGACCTCTTCTCCCTTCTGGTGGGCTCTAGAATGTTGGTAGTGGCAGAGGCACCACTCCAAGTAGGGTTGCCATTTTAATTCTCCACCATGCCCCAGAGTGATGTCACATTCAGAGCATGGTGTGAAATTGAAATGGCAGTAAGACTCTGCTGCCAATGCCTTCTCAGAGTGCCAGATCAGGCATTGGCAGTGGGTTCTGCCATTGCATTGACCAAAGAATGAAACATAAGTGATGTCACCCTGGTTGCTTTCTAGAATGTTCATTCCTCCTTACTAGCTACTTATGACAGTCATGGAGAAGCACTTTTTATAAATATTTGAGTGTGGAGTGACTCAACTACCATGTGTACTCTAATAGTAGAGACATCTTGCTTCCTCCCAGTGTAGATCCCTGTGAAAATTAAGAGATCAATACTATTGCTGAAAGAGTGGTGGAAGCCTCCATGTTGATTGTGATGGCTGCTATTCTGTAAATCAGCCAGGTCTATCTTCAAGCAGGTCTCAAAATCTGCTCACATATATCTTTCTTTCCTAGAAGGCTGTATTAAATGTCTGCCACAGTGATGGAAACCTAAGAGAATGAGGATGAGCTGTAACATTCTTCAGAATGTGCTTTTCAACGCTGTTTTAGCATTTTGGTGACCAGTGTTTGCACAATGTAAACATGTTCTTGTTTTCTGTTTCCATATCTTGTTAGATCTCTGAGGATTCTTCCACCTTGCAGCAACAGCAAATAGGACTTCTTAATGCGCAGAACACACTTTTTTCCACTCAGTTGGAAGTTCAGCAGCTGAAGAGGGCTCAGCAGCAAAAAGACCGGCAGTTGACAGAGGCAAAGAAGACCACCCAGTTGCTAGAGGCAATGTTGCAAGGGGAGCAGCAACAGAAAGAGGCAGCATGGAAACACAATAAGGTATAGCTGGAGCTGTTAAAACCTTTTCATATGTGAAAATGCTCAGGTTCAAATGGAATTGGAACTTCACATCTCACTTGAATGTCATTGGTACTTTTACTCACATGAATATCTTTTATTTTGAGGACCAGAGAATGTGTATTTGCATTTCAATTCACACATGCAGTATCATGGCTGACAGCCAGGTCGCTAATCATTAAGCACAGATTTGCATGTTCAATTTGTGGCAATGTGGCAAAACTGGCTAGAATGGCATTTTTGGTCATGTGAACACTTTTGGGAACCAACATTGTACCTTCCACTGTGTCAAGCCCTTTTTCCTGACTGAAGTTCCAGAGAGCTTTTGGTGGGGTCCCAGAACTGACCAGCTACTGAAAATTGCATGTTGCTTTTCAGGAGTTGCGTGCTGCTCTTCAGCAGTTAAAGGCAGAGATGCAGACCAAGAACTGGCAATATTGTACTTGGGAGAGGGACACATTGTTGGAGATGCAGAAACAAGAGCAGAAAATTAAGCATTTGAATCACAACCTGGCTTTCAAAGAACAGCTTCTGCAGGTGAGATACAGATGGTGATGGACTTTCAGGGTCTGAATATAGTAAACACACCTGAGATTTCAGGTGTATTATATTTGTGGAGTGTGTACAGGAAGAACCTTTCATGAGATGAACAAGCCCTCACTCCAAAAACCACCCAATCTGGAGTAACATTAGTCACTGTGGGCTGAGGACTCTGGATTCTGGAGGCACTTTTGCTGGGCAAATTTCTGTGGTGGTGGGACTGAGTGCTCCAGAGAGGTAAGAAGCTATATCAGTGGTACCACTGCTGCTAGTAGGGTCTTCCACATCAGACAGACTTTTGCTGAGAAACCAAACTAAAAGTGTCAAACAGCTACTGGATAGCAGCAGTAGTGGGGTGTGCATGTGTGACATTGGTGCAGGATCTCTCAGAGACAACAGCAGGGACTAACTCTTGTTAGTGCTGTGTAGAAGGAGGTAGCAGTAACCACTTCTGAATGTCTTTTACCATGAAAATCCTTTGAGGAGACAGTCCAAAATGAAACAAGAGATAGTGCCAGAAGATGAGACTCCCAAGTCAGAAGGCACTCAAGCAGCTAATAGGGAAGAGCAGAGGGCAAGTACAAGTAGCACTGTGGCTAATTATGCAACTGGTCTCAAACCAAGAGGATGTTCAGCTGTGCTGACATGCTCAGAAGTGAAAGGAAAGGCCAAAGCTGCACAACACATAAAGGAACCATGGAATGTGAGAAGCATGAATCAGGGGAAGTTAGATATTGTAAAACAAGAACTGGAATGCATAAATGTTGGAATACTTTGCGGTGAGTGAGCTAAAGTGGACAAGAATGGGACAATTTCAGTCAGTATTCTGTTCAGGAAATGAAAGTCTAAGAAGAAATGAGGTGGCATTAATAATGAGGAGAGATGTAGCAAAAGCATTTAATGGGTATAGTGCAAAGTCTGACCAAATAATATCAGTAAGACTTTACAGAAAAGCCATTGATGTAACCTAATCCATGTTTATGCTCCATCTACTAGGAGTATAGTGTCTAGATCAAGGGAAGTAATAGTGTCACTCTATTCTGCCTTGGTCAGACCTTCCCTGGAATACTGTGTCCAGTTCTGGGCACCATAATTCAGGAAGGATATTGAGAAGCTGGAACGTGTCCAGAGGAGGGTGACCAGGATGGTGGGAGGTCTGGAAGCCATGCCCTATGAGGAGCAGCTTAGGGAGCTGGGTATGTTTAGTCTGGAGAAGAGAAAGTTGAGAGGGGACATGATAGCCATGTTTAAATATTTGAAGGAATGTCATACTGACGATGGAGAAAGCTTATTTTCTGCTATTCCAGAGACTAGGACACGGAACAATGGGTTCAAACTACAGGAAAAGAGATTCCACCTAAACATTAGGAAGAACTTCTTGACAGTAAGAGCTGCTTGGAAGTGGGATACACTGCCTCGTAGTGTGGTGGAGTCTCCTTCTTTGGGGGGGTTTAAACAGAGGCTGGATGGCCATCTGTCAGGAATGATTTGATTGCATGGCAGGGGGTTGGACTGGATGGCCCTTGTGGTATCTTCCAACTGTATGATTCTATATGGAGGCAGAAGACGAAGAAATTGAAAGATTTTGTGCTGGAGTCAGGAGGGAATTGATCGCACACCAAAACAGGACATGTTGATAATCATAGGTGATTGGGACTTCAAAATAGAAAATGGAGCAAAACCAAACACTGTTGGATAACTGTGGAAGGATTAAAAAATAGAGCAGGGGAGCAACTTACTGAAGTTACGAAGTCAACAGTTTGTTCATTGCAAACACATTATTCAGACAACCAAAGAGATTACTTTACATGTGGACATCACCTAATGGCCAATATACATATTAAATAGACTACATAATTGGAAGCAGAAGATGGAGAAACTCCATTCTCTCTGCAAAAAACAAGACCAGGAACAGACTGTGGAACAAACCATGAACGATGTTGTTTTTGTTGTTGTTGTTGTGAGTCTTCAAGTCATTTCCAATTTAGGTTTTGCCCAAGTGGGGTTTTTTTGGCCAAGTTGGGGATTCGAACCCTGGTCTCCAGAGTCACAGTCCAACACTCAAACCACAACACCATGCTGGCTCAAACTATGAACTGCTAGTATCAAATATTAGAGTAAAGCTAAAGAAGAACCTTAAATTGATCAGTATGGCAACTTGAAGAATATTGTTGTAGAATTTAAAGAACATGTAAAAATAAATTTGCACTGCTAGGCCTAATTGACTGGGAATCAGAAGAACTTTTGACTGAAGCCAGGGATATTGTCAGGAAAGAATGCAAAAATACACTATCTGCAGCCAAAAGAAAGAGAAGCCTCATTAGATGACAGATTAAACTCTTCAAAAAGTTAAGAACAGACAAGAAGCAAAAGTGAAGAATGATAGAAACCAGGTCAGAAACCTGAATGCAGCTGTTCAGCAACTTGTCTGCAGGGATGGAAAGAGCTACTGTATTATAATAATCAATGCACAGAAAAAAAGACAATGAAAAGGTAGAAGGAGAGACCTGTTCTGAAAGATATGAGAAATCAAAGGGAAATTTAAGTTAAGAGTAGGGATGCTCTACGGCCACTAGGGGAACACATTACATGACAACAAAGAAATAAAAAGACAATGGAAGAATTTCAGAAGAAAATCTGTCTGTGCATTATAGATTATAGTAAAGCCTTTCATTTGACCGTGAAAAATTATGAATTTAAAGAAAAGAACTTAAAGAAATGTGTATGCCACAACACTTGATTATCCTGATGAGTGACCTATACTCGGGACAAGAGGTCACTGTGAGGACAGAATATGCAGAAAGAGAGTGGCACAGGGCAATTGGCATGAGGGTTAGAGAAGGCTGCATTTTATCACTCTGTCTGTTTAATTTATATGCTTAACATGTATGGAAAACTGAATTAGACTCAGAGGAAGCAAGTGTGAAAATTGGTGGAAGGAACATGAACAGCTTAAGCTATGCAGATGACACCATACTGCTAGCAGAAAATAGCACATGTGGAATAGGTGCTGAGCACATTCAAGGATGAAAGCTCAAAGGGAGGGTTACAGTTGAACATTAAGTGGGGAAATGACCACAGATGATTTACACAACTCTAAAATAGACAAAGATGACATTGAAATAGTTAAACATTTTCTGTATCTTTGCTTAGTCTGTAATTAAAATGGAAGCTGTAGTTAAGAAATCAGAAGAAGACTAGGAATTAGAAGGGCAGCCGGGAAGGAACTAGATGGGATCCTCAAGTGTAAAGCAACACCATTGAATACCAAAATCAGGATTGTCCACACTATATTATGTCCAATTTCTACATATGGTTGTGAAAGCTGAAGAAAGCCGATAGGAAGAGAATCAATCATTTGAAATGTGGTGCTGGAGAAGAGTTCTACAGATACCCTAGACTGCCAAAAAACAAAAACAAAAAAACAAATAAATGGGTTCAAGAGCAAATCAAGCCTGAATCCTCCCTAGAAGCCAAAATGACCGAACTGTCATATTTTGGACATATCATGAAAAGACATGACTCATTAGAAAAAACAATAATGCTTGAAGGTAGAGGTCAGTAGGAAAAGAGGAAGACCACATTACAGGCGGATAGACCCAATCAAGAGAGCCATAGCCCTGAGTTTGCAAGACCTGAGCAGGTTTGCTGGTAACAGAGTGACTTGGAAGTCTCTCATGCGTGGGGTTGTCACAAGTCAAAATTGACTTGATGACAAATAATAGCAAAAAAAAAAATGTGAACAGCAGATGTCCCTTGATCACAGCATAGTCCCTTCCAGAACTCTGTTGGCCAGAGGACAGTTTCTGTGTGAAATAATAAATGGACACAAATCTGACATGAAAAACAGCAATATTGAGAAAGAAGTGGGGCAACACTTGAATCTCACAGGACACTGTTTCTGGTCACCATGTGATACTCCAAAGAACTCCAAAGACAGATTCTAATGATATACAACTAAACAAAATGAGGTTCAATGCTGTCTTCAATGGCTTGAAGAGAAACAAAAGCTCTTCATCTCACTACATTTGTTAATCAGCTCATCTTAGATGATTTACGCTTGTTTTATACCGAGGTTCAGTTAGTTTTTTGTACAGTTAATTCCCCCCACCCCAATTCTGTTCCTTCCAGCCCTTCCACTTTTAATCTCCTATTCACTAGAGTATTGTTGTTGTTGTGTGCCTTCAAATCATTTCCAACTTATGGCGACCCTAAGGTGAACCCTATCACAGGATTTTCTTGGCAAGATTTTTTCAAAGGGGGTTTGCCTTTGCCTGAGGCTGAGAGAGTGTGATTTGCCCAGTGTCACCCAGTGGGTTTCCGTGGCTGAACAGGGATTGGGGATCTCTATACTCAGTTTGGACAAAGACTTTTCACCACAATAAAATTGTTAATTGCTGATCTATATCAAATGATGTTGTTGCCTTTGCTCAGAGTTAACAGTGGACCATGAAGATCACCTCTATACTGATACCTTTTGCATTTCTGTTCAATTACATTTCTCTTTTGCCCTGCCATCCCCAGCTTGTGTATAAAATATCTGCCTGCTGCAACTACAGTCTTATGCTGGACAAAATGTGTAGTCTTTAAGGTGCCACAGGATTCTTTGTTGTATTAACATTGGACTTATTGGATTTTTAAAGGGTTTGGTTTGCAGTCTATGACCAATATCTTATACTTCTACTGTAACATAACTATGTGCCCTGTGTAGTTTTGCTCGATCCCATAGTTGCACAACCAGTTGTGCAATGGGCACCAAGGCCTTGAGCTCACCAGCTGTGCAAAAAGTGAAAAGCTCCCCACTCACCAAGTCAAAGGTATGAAAGAAGAGTCTGTGCTTGCACAATAATTGGTTCCACTAGTGACTGCACTTCTTGTGCAATTGTATTTAAATTAGTTTACTGTCCTAACAGAATTGTGGCTTTTCTCTGTAACTGATTTAATAGTGTCTGGTTGTTTTGTTGCATTGTAATGGTGCTGATACATTTTCTAGGAATCTAAGGAACTCCTACTATATCTCCAGCAGCGGGACAAGAACCCCACATCTGCTGATAAAATGGTGCAGAGATTACAACAGCGAATTAAAGACAGAGATGCTGCCTTGGAGGTACTGGCTGAGATGTCCAGCACAATTCTTCTGTTTGGTTTGTTTTTGCTTTTGTGTTGGTGCTAACACATGTCACAGCCTTTGCTGTGTCCCAGACAGCAAATGTACTCTTTTTCCTCCTGTCTGGTGCATCAAATTGCAGAGAGAGATGAAACTAATTAAGAGGAAGAGAGGGTTGTGTTAAGTGTGAATCTGACTTCTGTGCACAAAGTTGTTTGCCTCTGTGACCCTTGTTGTTCTCTCTCTCTGTCATACCCCACATGGGTGTTGTAGCGAGCAGTAGATGAAAAGTTCTGCATCCTTGAAGACAGAGAACAAGAACTGCAACAACTTCGTTTGTCTGTGAAAGAGCAAGAACATGATCTGGAAGGTCTGCGCCAGGTCCTCTCCAGTAACAAGGCTACCATTCAGGTAGGTCATGGCAGGATCGTGCTTATACTGCCCTTTCGGTCTGCCATGACTTCCTGCCCACTGTCGGGGTGGCACTGTAATAGTATTTTTGAAAGAGTTCTTGAAACATCTTCTTTGCCTCTTAAATTGTCTTGAACAAGACCATGGTTAATCCAGTGTTCTAGAGTAACCCTCACTTCCATTTCTGTATAATGGAGTCAACAAGCCAGTGAGTCATTTATCTCAACAGGCCAATGATTCATCTGACTGAACTAGTTTCTTTTCAACTGAAAATATATGGAATTTATCCTTAACCTTAGAATATATAAAGTGGGTGTTCCCATTTTGAGTGCTTCAAAATGTGAGAGGGCAAGGTAATGTTGGGAGTGATTCCAAAGTTACATACATGCAAATGAAATCAATGATACTTGTTTTGAACTTCAAGAAATCTAGAAGAAGTTTGGGCATTTTCCAAGTTGATCCGTTTATGTCCACTTTTTGTCCTGTTAGGACTTGGAGAGCTTGCTGAAAGCTAAGGACCTGGAAATTGAGCACCTGTTGGCAACCTACCAGAATTTGCAGTGGCTGAAAGAGGAGGTGGAAGCAAAATCATGTAGATGGCAGTCAGAGCAAGAGGAAATTATCCAGCAGTTGCAGACAGCCCTGCATGACAGGAACAAGGAAGTGGAAGTAAGGATTAGGGTTCAGCTCTGCTGCTGAAGCATGCTAATGTTTGGGGTTTGGGGAGGCACTGGGGCTCTTGCCCCATCTTTCTCACTAGCTCTTGCCACTGGATCCAGTTTATTTGATATGTATGATCTAGGCATCTCTGACATGGTTACCCAAATAAAAACAGAAAGCTGTCATTGCCAGTATTAACCATGCTGCATTGCCATAAATGTGGCGAGTACCATGCCAAGATGCCCAGTGGACTAAAGTAGAAAAATTTTCTACTTCTGAAGTGCTTTGCACCTGGGGCAGCAGTAAAGCCACAGGACTTCTGGCAATGCAAGTCTGGTTTTCCTCCTCCCTCCTTATCTTTGTCCTTCCCCTAGATGCTCTCAGCAACACTGCTGTGCAAGCTTGTGCCTGGGCAGAGGGACACTGTGGAAGAGCTGCGCCTTCGCCTTCACAAGAAAGAGAAGATCATTGAGGAACTCCTCCGTGACAAGAGCCTGCAGACTGTAGAACAAGTGACTGAGCTTCAGGAGTTGCTTCAGGCGATGAGCACGAGAGAACAGCAGAGTCATGTAAGTGCAGCAGCAGTTCCCTGTGATTCTCACTGTTCTTTCTGCTTCGGGTTTTATACTCTTTCAATTCTGCCCACAGCACAATAGTGTAGAGTTGGGTGTGGGGAAGTGGGGGACTCCCTGTATTCTGTTTTAATTCCCACTCCCAGCCTAGGCATTTTGTGTAGCAAACTTCCAATTATGCATGTTTGTATCTGGGGCCTTGGCTTTCAAGGCAAGATAGGGATTCCATTAGTATGCCAACCTTCTTGCATCTCTTCACCTGAGCTAGTGGGAGTGGTCTTGGTGGTAGTATTAAAGACCCTAAAAAGCTTGTTTTCATGGAGGATTTCAACACTGATGTAGACATCAGTGTTTCCTTACCTTGCATGGCTTAGGATTTCATGGCCTCTATGATAAAAATGAACTTCTTCAGATACCTCATTTTCTTGTGAGAAAAGCAATGACTGAGGCCTCTGTGCTCCTCTCCTTGCATGTGGTATGACTCACGGAGGATATGTTCCTGGACTTACCGTGGAAATGTGAAATCACAGATAATAGCAAACCCCATATTGAAATGAATGACTTCCAGCCCAAGCATACCACACAGTATGCTGGAGAGACCTAGAGATTCCTAGAGAGGACACATCTCCAAGAATCTCTAGATCCTCCACCACAACTCTATGGTAAGCCTCTGGTGGAAGCATACCATAGTATCATGCTGGGGGACCTAGGAAGTGCCTAGAGAGAACATATTTTTTGGATGGGTAAGTGAAACATTGGGTACTGGTCCTGTGGATACAGGGGTTGTACTGTACTTAATATATGTCTGAATAGGACGGTTAGGAACATGCTGTTGTTGGACTGCAATGCCTATCAGCCCTAGCCATCGTGGTTGATAGTAGGAGTTGCAATTCAGCAAAATATGGAGGATCACACATCCTCCATCCCTATTCTGAAGTGATGTGTGATCTGTTTTAATATGGCCGAGGGTGAGCAAAGTGAAGTTCAATCCAAAGAAGTCATAGATAGTATTGGTTAGTATTGTCAGGGGTTCTGCTCATCTGGGAATAGATGTTCAGTATGTTCTTCAAAGGGCATTTTCCTTTCAAAATCAAGGTTTCAATTTGAAGATACTCCTGGTTCCAGCCCTTTTCCTGGAAAGCCAAGTAGCCTCTCCTTAAGAAGCTGAACCTGGCTATGATTATTCACTCCCTAGTCACTTCTTGGAAGACGTCACAAAAGAGTCTGGCGCAATAAACACCTGAGGCAAAGCACAAAAATCAGTGTGCATAGAGCCATTGTACTATTCTCTATTCTCCTTTATGGATCTGAAACATGGGTCACCTGTCGCCACCACCTACGACTCCTCGAACGCTTTCATCACCGCTATCTACGCACAATCCTAAATATATGCTGCACTGACTATGTGACGAACGTTGCTGTCCTTGAGCAAGCAGGGATCACCAGCATTGAGGGCATGATATTGAGAACACAGCTGCGCTGGGCAGGGCACGTTTCTAGGATGGAGGACCATCACCTCCCAAAAATACTACTCTACGGTGAACTCGCCATGGGTCAGCGTAAGAGGGGCGCTCCAAAAAAGCGATACAAAGACTCCCTGAAACAACATCTCAGGCTCCGCCAAATTGATCACCAAGAATGGTCCACCCTGGCCTCACATTGGGAGGCATGGAGACGCACTACCCGCAATGCTGCAGCCTTATTTGAGAACTCACACCGAACAACTCTTGAAGAGAAATGACAACGCAGAAAGAATCACAACCCAAAAACATCACCCAAAGAGACCTTCTGCTATGCTTTCTGCAACCGGACTTGTTTATCTTGGATTGGCCTTTTTAGTCATCAGCGCGCTTGCAGGAAGCGCAGGATGAGTCCTTCCTGAATCTTCATTTGTGAAGAAAAGCCAGAGAGTCACTTCAGGGTTACATTAGTGCATTATGATCTGTGGGGGCTCTCTTTGGTAACAGTGTGGAAGCTTCAGTTGGTTCAGAATGCAACTACTGGTTGCTAAAGTGGAGCAAGGCAGATGTTAATATATTATAGCATCTGTCCTTGTTTCCAGTTTTACTGGTATACATTTTCTAAGTGGCTCCAGACAAAAGTTATCTTAAGGATTTTCTCCAACAATGTGAATCTGTCCAACCCTTGAAATTAACTGTTGAGGTATTGTTTTGTGCTTCCCCTCCACAGGAAGGATAGCAAGTAGGTATGGAGGCCAGGGTATTCCTTGGGTTGCATCAGCTGTGGGTCATGCTGCCAAAGAAGTTCATGTTGTCCTATAGCCCCTTTTATTTGTGGCAACAAATCTTTCCTTTTTCAATCAGCATTCTGGGATGGGTCTTTTTAAAGTAAGATTTTGACTATTCTTATTTTAATATTGAGACAGATTTGCTGGTTTGTTTCACTTATAAATTAGTGTCTCAGATATGTGTATTTTTATACCTATCTGCTACTTTGAAAATACATACATAAACATACACACACTAACTAGGATGGGCCTTTGACATACCAGCCACCTAAGTCTTATGGTTGTATATGCTGAAACTGTTTATGTGTGCAAGTAGTTTATTTTCTACTTTCCTTTTTGTCTCATTAGATATCTTATAAGAAGATGGCACAAGCTCTAATAGAAAGAAGTTGTGAGCTGCAAACTCTTCGTCAGCAACTAATGAGCCAAACCTGTCCAACAAAAAGTGATTCTTCCACTGCCCAGCTCATGCAAAAAGATGTTCCTGATGAAGTAAGAATGTTTCTCTCTGAGAAAGTACATATTTGTAAGTGAGAGTGAAAAGTAGGGAGGCAGGCACCAAATAAAAGTAAGGTTGGCAAAGGGGTAAATACAAAGAGCTCTGCTGGGAAAAGATTCATAGGACTGCTGCAGAGAGATGAGGCTGAGCAAATGGAGATCCAAGGTAAAATTCTACACCCAGAACAAGCACTGGTAAATCTTAACTCATATTCAGCTTGTTTTTCTTTTGCTAGTTGTGCTCCTATCCAAAGAGTGGGAAAAGGCCCCAAGAGTAGCTTGGCTCAAGCTTTAATCAATTGCCATATCGGGGGGAAATGTCAATCTTATTTGAGAATATTTAAACCCATTTCCTGGTATCAATAATAACATTTCCAGACGTTCTGGAATTTTCTTGAACCAAACAGAACAAACAACTTTTTGATTTACAGCTTAAAAAAAGTCCTAGGCCACTTTCTAAAATAGAGAGACTGCTTATACAGGAAACTCTAAGGCTTGTAGTTTTGAGTGAAGTGTGCAAAATCATGTGACATCCTCCTTCAGTCCCTACAAGTGACAGCATGCCATAGTTCCTTTCTATGGCATTTCTGGTGCACGTGGAGTCACTGGATTGTAGCAGCAGATTGTCCCTTGTACTTCTAATCCCTGAAATAAATTAGACCATTGAGATCTTGGAGGTAGCAGAAGGCATTGGAAATAAATCTAGTATCAGTTCTTCGTCAGAGAACCCAATTCAGAGGGCTGGTGATGATCTTTTCCCAGTAGATAAGGATTAGAACATCCTGAAATGCATCCTGAAATGGGTTAGGTCCTCCCACTCACTCCTGGTAAGCAGGAAAAGAAGACCTTCTGGTGAGGTCATGTGGGGGGAGCAACCCCCTCCTGCTCAGTCTTTTCCTGCCTACCACTCCAGTGGAACATTTTAGCCAAGCTCCCGTAATCAGGACCACATGGACTGCTCCAGAGCCCTTCTTGCTCTTTCTTTTTTGCCTCTTCACTTCCTCTCTCTCTCCCTTCTCATAACCCCCCGCCCACTTCTTTGCTGCCCTTTAGCTTCCTTCTCGCTTCTCTCCACTACTCTTCTCCCCACCACCACCACCTTCTCTGCTTCTCTGTGAGCACACTGGAGGAGTCTGGGGACTGAAACATGCCCAGGAGGGAGGAGAAGCCCATTGCCACTTCCAGCGGCTCTGCCCCCATTCCGACTGTCCTCCTCCCTTTTGGGGCTGGAGCCGGTCAGACTGCAGCATCCTGGAAGCCGAAGCCAGGGCTCAGCCATGGGTGGGAATTTTCGTGTTCCTGCTTTTACATTGCTCCTGCCCAGACCACACCAGTCCTGGGGATGGAGAGACTGGCAAAAGAACCCAGGCGTCAGAGGCAGTGAGTAACTCAGAGCCCCTTACCTTTCCCAGGATGGGAGGGGAACTGGATTCAGCCCTCACTACCTGGATTTGGGCCATGGTGGTCAGGGAGGCAGCAGCACTAGTTGCAGCCAGTGCTGCAAGCTTGCAATAAGCAGAGAGGCCAAAAAGGGGTTGGGCAAAGATATGCTCTTTGCTCCCCCCCTTCCATCATCCCCCTGCCACCTCATCTTCCTGAAAAGAGGAGACTTCTCCCAAGGGAGGGAAGGAACCCTAGGTGGGCCCATGTCTAGTGCCCAGCTGACCAGCCAGACAGCCTCCACATGGGAGGAGGTTGAGACTTCCGGCCGCCATCTTGGTCACGTGGCATGTCGGGATCAACACATCAGGGAAATCAGCAGGGAGGAGGAGGATTGGGCTTCAAAGTCAGGCAGCTTCCATGGGGAGGGGAGGCATCCTCCCAGGAAGCGCAAGAAAACCAGGGCCCTCCCCAAGGAGGATGGAGTGGCCTCTCTTCACTCTTCCAAGGAGAAGGAGGCTGAATCCCTATCTGAGGTGAACAAGTCAGAAGGGAAAGAATGTGAGCATTCTGCTGAGGAGGAGGAGGAGGAGGAGGAGGAGGAGGAGGAGGAGGAGGAGGAGAAAGAACAGGCCCATAAAAAAGCTTGTCTGTTTCAGGCAGAGGACTTCCTGGTTCTCTGAAAGAAAACCATTAGAGCTCTAAGTCTGGATGTGCACAGGGCCAACAAGATATATCTTAAGAGGACTAAGAGCTTCCACATCAGAGCTGCTCTCATCATAGGCCCTTCCAGAAACACTCCATGGGAAGGAAGGTGTCCTCCTCTATGTCAAATAGATTGATAAAGGCTAGGATCCTAGCCTGTTAGGAGTCCTTAGGGCTACCACCACCAGAGGGCATGGTGGCTCACTCCACCAGGAACGCCTCTACATTGGCTGCCTGGTCCACTAATGCTTCGCTGACAGAGATTTGCAGAGCGGCAGCATGGAAATTGTCCTTGACATTTGTCAAGCACTATAAATTGGACACCTTACAGTCAGCAGAGGCTACCATTGGAAGGAGAGTCCTCCAGAAGGTCGTTGACCCTTAGCACTGCCTAGGCCAGCACACCCACCCTTTCTAGAAGGTTTTGGCAAGTCCCAACACTTCAGAATGTTCTAACCCTTATCTTCTGGGAAAAGAAACATTGATCTTCCTGTGATAAGGGGAAGAACATCCTCCCCACCCAGAGGGTGCTGATGCCATGCAGTGCTTGAACCATAGCCCCTATGTGCGGCTGGACCTCAGGTCTTCCCTGTTATTCGGGGTCCCAGTGTACATCTCGTTTTTGCTGTTCTGTTCTATTCCTTTGTTTATTCCTGTGTTGCCCATCACAGGGTTTTTTCTCTGGCTCTGGAGTACATCTTTCTCGGCTTTAGGAATGACTGCCCAGGAGGGGGGTTGCTCCCCACACAGGACCTCATAGAATCATAGAATTGTAGAGTTGGAATTGACCACGAGGGCCATCCAGTCCAACCCCCTGCCACGCAGGAAATCACGATCAAAGCATCCCCGACAGATGGCCATCCAGCCTCTGTTTAAAGACCTCCAAGGAAGGAGACCCCACCACGCTTCGAGGGAGTGTGTTCCACTGCTGAACAGCTCTGACTGTCAAAAAGTTCCTCCTAATGTTGAGGTGGAATCTCTGTTCCTGGAGCTTGCATCCATTGCTCCGTGTTCCAGTCTCTGGAGCAGCAGAAAACAAGCCTGCTCCATCCTCAACGTGACACCCTTCAAATACTTAAACAGGGCTATCGTATTGCCTCTTAACCGTCTTTTTTTCCAAGCTAAACATACCCAGCTCCCTAAGTCTCTCCTCATAAGGCATGGTTTCCAGACCTTTCACCATTTTAGTCACCCTTCTCTGGACAGACTCCAATTTGTCAATATCCTTTTTGAATTGTGGTGCCCAGAACTGGACACAGTATTCTAGGTGAGGCCTGGCCAACGCAGAATAGAGTGGCACTATTACTTCCCTTGATCTAGACACTATACCTCTATTGATGCAGCCCAAAATCGCATTGGCCTTTTTAGCTGCCGCATCACATTTTTGACTCATGTTCAACTTGTGGTCTACTAGGACTCCTAGATCCCTTTCGCACGCAGTCTCGTTCAGCCAGGTCTCTCCCATCCTTTATCTATGCATTTCATTTTTCCGTCCTAAGTGCTGTACCTTACATTTCTCCGTATTGAATTTCATTTTGTTAGCTTTGGCCCAGCTCTCCAGTCTATCCAGGTCATCTTGAATTTTGATCCTGTCCTCTAGAGTATTAGCTACTCCTCCTAATTTGATGTCATCTGCAAATTTGATAAGTATGCCCTCTGTTCCCTTATCCAAGTCATTGATAAAGATGTTGAATAGCACTGGGCCCAGGACAGAACCCTGTGGCACCCCGCTGGTCACTTCTTTCCAACACGAAGAGGAGCCACTGCTGAGCACCCTTTGGGTTCGGCCGGTCAACCAATTACAAATCCATTCAACAGTCAACTTGTCTAGCCCACATTTTACAAGCTTGTTTGCAAGAATGTCATGGGGAACCTTGTCAAAGGCCTTACTGAAATCAAGGTATGCGATATCCACAGTGTTCCCTTCATCTACCAAGCTGGTAATTTTATCAAAAAAAGAGATCAGATTAGTCTGGCATGACTTGTTTCTCCGAAACCCATTTTGACTTTTTGTGATTATGGCATTGCCTTCTAAATGTTCACAGACTCTGTTTAATGATCTGCTCTAGAATCTTCCCTGGTATTGATGTCAGACTAACCAGACAATAATTGTTGGGATCATCTTTTTTCCCCTTTTTGAAGATGGGAACAATGTTTGCCCTCCTCCAGTCTGCTGGGACTTCTCCTGTTCTCCAAGAGTCCTCAAAGATTATTGCCAATGGCTCTGAGATTACATTTGCCAGCTCTTTTAATACTCTTGGATGTAGTTCATCTGGTCCTGGAGATTTAAATTCATTTAGATTAAGAAGGTATTCCTGTACTACCTCTTTGCTTATTCTGTGCTGGATTTCCCCTATTGTGTCGTCTGTTCCATTATCCTCAGGTTGGTCCCCCTTTTCCTTTTCATTGAAAGTTCTTTAGTCACCCATCCTGGTTTCTTGAGACACCTCCCATTTTTCTTCCTCATTGGTACTGTTTGAAATTGTGCCTTCAGTATCTCCCTTTTGAGAAAGTCCCATCCGTCTTGAGGTCTCTTCTCTTTTAGTATTCCTGACCATGAGATCACCCCCAGTATTTCCCTGAGTTTACTGAAATCAGCTCTCCTAAAGTCAAGAATACGTGTCTGACTATGCCTGGCTTCTCCTTTCCATTGTATAACTAACTCCAGGAGAACATGATCACTCTCACCTAAGGATTCCACCACTTTTACCCGATTAACCAGGTCATCCCTGTTGGTTAGGATCAGATCTAAAATAGCTGACCCCCTTGTTTCCTCTTTCACCTTTTGGACCATGAAATTGCTTTCCAGGCAAGTAAGGAATTTGCTAGACGTTGAAGTTTTGGTTGAGTTAGATTGCCAGCAAATATCAGGATAGTTGAAGTCACCCATCACTACTACATCTCTCCTTTCTGCATGTGTGTTCATCTGTTCTAGAAAGGCATCATCCAATTCCTCCGTCTGACGTGGGGGTCTGTAGTAGAGTCCCACAATAACATCCCTGTTGTTTCCCTCCCCTTTAACTTTTAGCCAGATGCTCTCTACCTGGCTTCCAGTATTGATGCCATGGATCTCTTCATTGGTATAAATATCCCTGACATAGAATGCTGTTCCTCCTCCTTTCCTGTTTGGCCTGTTTCTCTTATAAAGGTTATACCCCTCTATTCCTACATTCCAATCATGCGACTCATCCCACCAGGTTTCAGTAATGCCTATGATATCATATTTGTTTTGTAGTGCGAGGAGTTCAAGTTCATCTTGCTTATTTCCCATGCTCTGTGCATTAGTGTAGAGACATCTAACACCATGTGTTCCCTTTACTTGCCGCCTGTGCAAGTTTTTTTGCCTCCCACTTTAGGTCCTTGCACTGTTTGCCTTGTTTCCTCTATGACAGCTTGACTATTTTCTCCAGCCCTTTTGCCTTCCAGAATACTGTCTCCCTCCCCCATATGACTCAGTTTAAAGCCCTCCTGATCAAATTCTTGAGACTGTAGGCAAAAATGTTTCTGCCAACTGCTGTGAGATGCACCCCATCTCTTGCCAGAAATCCCCCCTCATGGAAGCGCAGCCCATGATCCAATAATCCAAATTGTCCTCAGCAACACCATCTATGGAGCCAGTTGTTTACGTTAGCTATTTTCCTCTCCCTTCCTGGACCATGCCCTTCAACTGGCAGAAGAGATGAGATAACAACCTGTGCATCCATTTCTTTCAGCTTCCTCCCCAGAACCTCATAATCTCTTCTGATCTTGGGAAAGCTGTGCCTTGCAGTGTCATTGGTTCCCACATGGACCAAAAGGAAAGGGTAATGATCCGTAGGCTTGACAAGTCTTGTCAGCCTCTCTGTCACATCATGGATCTTTATCCCAGGGAGACAACACATATCCCGAGACATCTTGTCAGGCCCACAAACCACTGCTTCTGTACCCTGCAGCAAGGAGGCTCCCACCACCACCACACACCTCTGCCGAGGCTTTGGAGTGGCTGTTCCTTGCGGTGGTACTCTCAGGGTCCCCTGCTCTGCCCCTGAAGTCTGTCCATGCTATTCTTCCTCATTGTCCTTGATAAGGGAGAGGGCTTCCAATCGATTCTGTAGCTGTAAGCTGCTCAAAGAATCCCTGGATTTTCTTGTTCTGTGTGTGACATTCCTCCAGCTGTCTACCTCCTGTGTTTGTGAAGTGACCCTCTCCTCCCCAGTCCCCGTCCAAGACTGTTTGTTCTGTTCTGTCGAGGAAAACCTCTTGCTCACGAATATGTTGACGTGTAGCTACCCGTTTCTCCAGCTGCTGGACTTTCTCCTCCAAGAGGGCTACCAACTTGCATTTGGTGCATGTGAAGTTCCCCACGTCTGTAGACAAGAAGACAAACATCCCACAAGTGTTGCAGGTGACTGCAGCAGTCCCCTCAGTGTCCATGGTGAGAGCTTTTAGGTAATCTAAGAACTCTTAGTTAATGCTGAGAACTCTATGCTGTACTTTTATGTATGCTGTAAGAAACTGGCCTGGAAAGTCTCTGCAAGGAGTTATATAGAGCTAGGCTCCCAGCTCCACCCCCTAGTGACTCACAGAGGTGACTCACAGAAGCTCCACCCCCTCAGCAACAAGCAGACTCTCCCAAGAGTTTTAAAAAAATTCAAACTCACCCACTCAAAATGGCTGTCCAGAAGCTGCTCTCCTTCTTCTCCCTGGCAGGAAACTGGCCTGGAAAGCCTCTGCAAGGAGTTATATAGAGCTAGGCTCCCAGCTCCTCACCAGAAGGTCTTCTTTTCCTGCTTACCAGGAGTGAGTGGGAAGAACTAATCCAACACTTCAAGATGTTCTTCCCCTTATCTACTGGAAACGAATGTATCACAGGTAGGACTAATGTTTCTGTTAAAGCCTTAAATGGTCCGTACACAGGATACATGTGCTGCAGTAATTCTGCCTGCATTTCAAAGTGTTCCAATGAAAAGGAAAAATAGGAGCCATTTAAAGAATCTTGTATGGTTGCAGGGTACACTCTTGAAGTGAGGACTTCAAAAGATCATGACCAGGAGATGAAAGGTGGAACATATAACCAATTATTTTATTTTAAAATGTTTACTATGCTTTTACCTACCCAAAAGGGAATCTTTCAAAGCCACTTACAAAATATAAAAACATAAAAATAGTTATTAAAGTACCTGTAACAAGCTGAAAGCAGCAGCAATACAGACACACACAAAAACTAACAGTAAAGCAAAGCAGCATTAGATTCAGATGCTTGTTTTAAAAGGAGTGTTAACTTGCTGGTGGAATACAGGTAAGGGAAGATGAACTAAACTTTGGGGGCAGCGGGTTTCATCCTAGAAGTCTCTTCCTGCAGGAAAGCCCTGTTGCCTGTTGCTGACTGTAATCATCCCTCATCTTAGTGGTGTGGGCTGGTTCACATGGCAGTCAGTATGCCTGCTACAAAAACATAATAAAGAAAAATGTTTCCATTTCATGGATGTTTATTGGGATTGTGGATGGGCGTTAGGGAAGGAGCCCCACAGCACATTTAAGAAACCCTGGTGTGGCTTTCTACTGTGGCAATAAGAATTGCATCTAGTGTGGCTCTGTGTGTGAAATTCAGAAGTGGCAAGGCAAAATGTGTTAGGAAGGGTGTCCCACTGTCTTCTGTGTGAAGTCAAAGGCTTTCACAGCCGGCATCCATAGATTTTCCTTGTTTTTTTTCCGGGCTGTGAGGCAGTGTCCTCAGCGAAGGACAAAAGAGACCCTCTCACAGCTGCAGGAGTTTACCGCATACCATGCAGCTGTGGACAGGTTTACATAGGGACCACTAAACGCTGTGTGCAAACATGAATCAAGGAACATGAGAGACACTGCAGACTGGGCCAGCCAGAAAAATCAGCAGTAGCAGAACATGTTATAAACCAACCTGGACACAAAATGCTATTTGAAAACACAGAAATTCTAGACCAGGCCAGCCACTATCATGTCAGAATGCACAGAGAAGCTATTGAAATCCACAAACACCTGGACAACTTCAACAGGAATGAAGAAACCTTAAAAGTAAACAAAGTCTGGCTTCCAGTTTTGAAATACAATAGAATCAAAACTCAACACTTACAAAAGAATTCCATCCAGGGACAGGGGGATTCCCAGCAGATAGTGGCCCATCAACCAACCATTAGCCAAACAGACACTAATGAGCCTTGCATTTCTATACCCAGAAACTAACCATTCAATTACACAAATTTACATATACTCCCCTACAGGGGTTCACAGCATATAAATTCCACACACACTCCTACCCAACCATTCTCTGAGGATGCCAGCCATAGATGCAGGTGAAACGTCAGGAAGAAACTATTCCAGAACACGGCCTCACAGCCCAGGAAAAACCCAAGGAAAATCCACTGTCTTCTGTTTCCTTTTAGAGAGCACTATTGAGGTGAATGAGTGGGATCAGCATTTCTCAGATGGAAGGAACTTTCAGCCACACTGCCAGGCTGTAAGAAAGCTCTGCTCTGGGTTCTCATTGACAGCCAATTTACTCTGGAGTTGGAAATTGTGTTCAGACTCACAAAAGCCATAAAATATTAGTAAATTATACGCCCACTTATGTTCTTAGGCACTGAAGCAAGGAAGTTCTGGCACCAATACCACAATATCTGAGAGGGAAAATGATGGATCCAAGATGGAAGAAGGTTGGTGTGTAAACAGCTTCTGCTCATTATGACTGAAGGCAATCCAGAATGTTAGCTTGCTTGCACAGTTCTCCCACTTCATGCTATACATGGGCTTTAAGGCCATGTGTTTGGTCACTGGTAGCCTGTTTGTCATAAAGAAGTCCTGGCAGGAAAGTGAGGAAAATGCCAGGGAGAAGGCTGAAATGAGGCTGAATACTTTTTTTGTTGTTATTTGTACATTTTTTTATATATAAAACATTTTTTGTTCCCCATGGGAGACTTATTGGAGAAATCAATCTTCAGAACACAACATTATACATTATTGAATCTGAAAAGAATATCAGATCAACAGTGGAGCCCAATTGGCAGATATGATTGCTTATACTTAACCTAGCAATCTGAATATATGCTGCACAAGGTTATACTGTATATTACACCTCTACCAGGAGAGAGAAGCAACTCCTGCTCCATCCATAGGAGGGGAAAGCAGGAACAGCTCCACATATACCCCCCCTGCTGATGCTCTATCACGAGAGGAAGAGAGAGGCAGCTGCATGCCTCCTAATGGAGGCTGGTCTTACATAGAGAAGCAGGCCCTGATGAAAGAGATGGCTCTAGAGAGCTGCTGTAGCAGCAGGTCTCAGGAGCAACAGGAGTTGGGGGGGGAGCAGTAAATTTCCTGCTCCTTGTGTTCTGCTGCCTCACTAAGCCTAGTAGTACACAGCTGGTCCTGAATGGATGGTTGCTTTTCAACTCTAGTCATTCTTAAGTGAGACAGATGGTCTGGACCCATTTCAGTCTGGTTTCTGCTATGCTCTTGCCACTGAAGCAGATTTGGTCTCTGAATCACCATTACCAGGAGAAGGATAATGTGGTCCTACTGATTGACTGTGGTATCTTTCTGATTCATCTGTGAGATGGGAGATGGCTGTTCTATGCTCTAGGAATATCATTCCTATCTGCATGCCTACTTCCAAACCATGGTTGCTGTTCTCCATGGCATGTATGCAGTAGAATATACGGTATTGGGGACCACTTTGGAGACAAGAGAGAGGATCAAACAGTTATAGAACAGCTAAACACACGAACAAAAGATGGAAGCGAAAAAGTTGTCAACATTTTTATAGGTGCTTTGAAAAGCATTGAAAAAAAAATTCCCTTGGTAGACTTCTTGGGGCAACTTTTTGAAGGTCAGCCAAATAGAAAGAGGCATGTGACCATGGGTTGTGTAGTTTCAGCCTAAGAGTGTGTTTTCTTCCCCTTCAGGTGTTCTGGAGACAACTGCTGGACTGGAAAAGGAACTCATTAATGCCAAAGAGGAGCTTGAGCTGTTGACACGAAAAGAGAGGGAAAGCAGAGTGAGTCCAGGGGTATCTGAGACCACTTGCAGCAAGTGCCCTGAGGACTTGGCATAGTTCTGGGCTCCTTCCTAGCATGAGGAAGGATGTCATAGGCCAGGTTAGAGATCTGGTACATTTCGTCCATCTCTCTGCTAGTGTTCAGCAGAGGTGTCTTTCAGAAGCGTCATGACGATCACGTAGCATTTGGCTTTGTCTGGTTCATTGCTTCCAAGATCAGTTTTATTTCATAGGTTTGCTTTACTGCTCTTTAGGCAGGGAAGTTCTTGTTTCTTGTGGAGCACATTACTTTGCCCTAGCCAGGGATGCCCATCTTTTGCCCCTCCACCCCATGTCTTAAGTGCAGTCCTCACAGGTGCCCAGGCTCCTCCACCACTAAGTTCTCTTCCCCACAACATTGCTTTCCCTTCAGTGGAGAGAAGATTTCCCATTCCCTCCTACAGAAATCCTTAGGCACATGAGACATTGCATACTGGCTTAAGGGTAGAGAGAAGTGGCCCCACTCCCTCCCAGCAAGGAGAGAGGATTGCTGGTGTATGTATGTGTGGCCCTGAAGCTAACATCCCATGTGGCTGTCAAGGCTGAAAGATTATGTGTCCTTGCCCTAATCAGTGCCTTCTTTCTTCATGGGGCTTATATGACTAATGCATTCCTTTGCAATGGTATCACCATGCCCAAGTTCTCCTCCCAACCTGATGTTAATCTTAGCTTAATTTTTAATGTCTGACCTAGACAAAAAAAAGACTGTGCTGGGATCCTCTTTGAACACTTTGCCGTGTGGCCTCAACATCTCACAGAGAAAAAAGTGACCAATGCCAAGTGGGTGGTGTAAGAATCAGCATGGGAAGCATTTAGCCCTTCCTCCAGCAAAGCTGTCTCCTTGTGATCATAGTGACACGTGTGTTCCTTCTCCATAGTTGGAACTCTCTACTCTCCAGTCTGTGGTAGCTTCCCAGGAGGAAGAGCTGCAGGTTCAGGCTTCTGATGTTGAATCGCTTACTAGAAGCATACAGATAAAAGAAGAACTCATCAAGGTAGGTTTACTAACAAAAGCATCTAACCAACCATTCTCCCCCACCCACCCCTGCCACAGATAGTGATGTGGGCCCTCTAGTGTTTTATATATTCCACTGGCCACCTGGTTTTTATATCTACTGCAGAAAGTAATGCCATACAAAAGTAGAATGTCTGTGTTTTTAATACCAAATATTATGCAACAGACTCTTCAAAGATACAACAGGCTTGTTCTGTATTTTATCCCATGCTTTACTGTGTTATAAAGGCTGCACTGGGGTTTCAAATCCTCCCATTTTGGATGTTACTCAAGACTTTCTTATGACAGATCTTTTGTGTTCTGCAAGCATTGTGGTAAATGCAAGGCATAAGCCACAAATTGCATTGCCTCATTTTCCAAGCCATACTTTCCTTGACTTCCAGGACTTGCAAATGCAGCTGGTTGACCCTGAAGAAATGCCAGCAATTGAGCGGCTTACCCAGGAAGTTTTAATGCTTCAGGAAAAGATAGCCAGAGTGGAATTGCAAGGACGGGAAGACCCAGGAAATAAGAGGTTGCAGGTATGGCAGAAAAATGCTTTGATTCTATGATATGCTCAAGCTGGTTTAATTTAGATTTGTACTTTTTCTTTCTTCAAAATTGTTCCTTGTCCCTATTTTTTCTCCTTACAACACCCTCTAAAATAGACTACATTGAAGTGAATGACTAGCTATAGATGACCCGAGAAGATTTTTGACTGAGTAAGGCATTTGAACTGAATTCTGCAGATTACACTATATGATCTCTGTTGTGCTAGATGTTTACTTCAGCAGGAGACATTAATCTTCTGCAGAGTCCTATGATATCAGTGTTCATAGATGCCATCTGGTCTGGATTGTGTGATGTGATGTTCCTGCATTTGTGCTCATAGCCTGGATCTGATCAATGTGAGCGACCTTTTTTCACTAATCTAAAGAGATACAGCTTAGTCCATGTTTGAAAACAGTGGAGTCAGAGATGCCTTGTAGTAGGAGTTCATTTCTTCTTGGCTTGTATGTAGCAGAAAAACCCACACTTAACCATAAAGTGAAGAAGAGTGTTTACATTGTAGCTGTTGCTGGCACTGGAGGGCCTGGTGGCAGAGAGGAATCAACTGAATGAAACCCTGAAATCAGAAAAGCAACTCTACAGCAGTTTGGTGAAGTTTCATGCTCATCCTGCCAGGTGAGGAGCTCCCCTCCACTAGCTGCAGGTAATGCTGGTGCATCTTGCAGAAGGAGTTTGAATTTTCCTTATAGTTTACTAGAGATGAATAGCTATGATAATCAGCTTCCTCTTGCTGAGGTTTCCTTAATATTTTCTTCTCCTGTTCCATGCTAACACATCTGAAAGTTTTATAGGACAGTTTATACAACCAGCTTATTAAGTCAATCCTCAAAGTGCTTTTAGGGGAAAGGGCTGTTTGTCTACCCAGGCTGTAAGAAGTGTTCCGTTTTCTTACCTTTTGCATCCACAACTTGCCAGTCTTCTCTGTGCCAGAGAGAGGAAGACTAAGAGGGAGTTGCAAGAAAGAGCCTTATTTGGATTATTGGTGTACAGTAGTACCCCCGTATCCGTGGGGGATTGGTTCCAGGGCCTCCCACGGATGGTGAATTCCACGGATAATAGCAAACGCATCCTAGGGGCCATCCCAGGGGAAAGAGGGGCAAGTTTGTTCCTCCCCCTTCCCCCCCTCCCCGCCATGGCCCTGCCATGGTGGTGATCATGGGGGCAAAGGGGTGAGGGGGGTGAAATTGCTCCATCCCTTCCCCTGGGAGGGCTCCTGTAGCTGTGGTGGTGATTGCAGGGACAAAAGGGGAAGGGGAGGAGGCGATCTTGCAGCAGGGCCATGGTGGGGGTGAAGGGGATGGAGGAGCAATCTCACCCCCCCTCCCCCCGCGATCGCTGCCATGGCAGGGGTAAAGGGGGCGGAAAGGGGGTGATCTCGCCCCCCCTTTGCCACCACAGTGAGGCCGTGGCGGGGGCGAAGGGGACAGAGGAGTGATCTCGCCCCCCCCTTTTGCCCCCCTTCACCACTGCATTCGCTGCCACAGCAGACCCATGGTGAGGGAAAAGGGGGGCAAGATCACTTCTGTGCCCCCCTTCGCCCCCATCATGGCCTCACCATGGTAGCAACAAGAGCCCTCCCAGGGGAAGGGACAGGGGAGGAGAGATCCCTTCTCCTCCCTCTATTCCCCCCTCCCCACCATCGCCAACCACAGATAATTGAATCTGCGGTTGGGAAATCAGCGGATACAGGGGTGCTACTATAGTTTAAAAGGTTCAGAGTAAGAAGTGAGCTAAGTGAATGGTAGATGTTGATAACTCTATAAGCCTCTTTTAATCCACTTTCCTTTCTTCGTGGCCACATCAGCTCTGGACCAGAGCAGACTCTGCAAGTGGAGCTAGAAGAGGTCCAGGCACTCCGCAGACAATTGGAAGAGGCCTTTGGAAGAAGCCTGGAGCGCCTGAGCAGGCTGGAATCACTGCAAAGCATTGGAGGTGGGGAACAGGAGCGTGTGACAGTCCTGCCCAAGCATGCCTTCTGAGCTCTGGCCTTCACACTGCCCCGGCGCAGGATGGAAGCTGATCACTAACCAAATAAGCCTGCCTTGACACTGGGAGGGCTGATTAGTTCTTGCTGGAAATGGCATTCTGTGCTAGCCACTTGTGTTTCATTCACATTCCTGATGTGGTCCTGCCAGGGAGGATGCAAATAGATTTCATCATCTTATCATTCCTTTCTAGTTGCTCCCCATCCAGCACCTTCCTTTTCCTCCCCTTATCAAATTTGGTGAAATAAAGATTCTCCACACCCCCACTCCTCCAGAATCGATGTTACTTGTTCTGTGCCATGCATTACATGTATTTGTGACTATTGGGGGTGTTCTTGTTTTGCTTTATTGAGCTTCTTCTCAGCCCATGTTTTCTCCATTAAGCTCAAATAAATCCCTCTCAAAACAGCTTTCAAGTATATGCATAGTGGATAACTCGGCTCAGAGGAATTGCATGTTTACTCTGCAATTATGTGGAGTACTTCAGTGTTGGGAGTGGCTCAGCAGCTAAATGTAAACCTTTGCTTTGTAAAGTAGTAGCCATTCTGCCACAAGTAGGATGGCAGTAAATCCAGATAGCAATCTGCCATTCTAAGGAATACAGAGTAGAAGATCTTTTGCAACCAACCACCCTATGCTGTGTCAGCCCATAAGCAGAAGGTTGTGGTGGATTTAGCCGAAATGTGGGAGTTAACCTAAATTTTCAAATTACTGGTAAGTTACATAGATGGATATGGGACAAACCATTTTCAGACCCTGATAATAGAATTAACCATATGATATTTATATTTTCTGTGTTGGTTTATTTACACTGTTTGGGGACTGTCAAGACCTTTGCTGCAAGAAAAAAAATTGTCCATCAAAATCCAAATAAGTGCAATACGGGGTCTGGAATGATTCAGTATACTGGTGAATAAAACCATGCAAATCTGATGAATAGCAAAATTCAGTAAGTGGAGATCATTCTGATGGTGAAGATTTTGGATGTTAGAAGAATATATGCAACAGTGAAGATTCTGAATGGTGTTCTGAAATAGGTGAAGGTTAAAATTCCATACCACAAGATAAAGAGCAGTAGTGGACAGTTTGTGACCCTCCAGAGGCTGTTGAACTGCAGCTCCATCAGTCTTAGCCAGTATAGCCAAAAGTGAGGATTACTGGAAGTTGCATTCCTAACACCTGGAGGGCCACAAGTACTCTCATCCACTTTAGAGTATCAAATAATGTTTATATATACAGTTTGCACAAGTGTAGTAGTATGTCAGTGTCTTGCCATAATTTATTTCAGTCACATACAATATCACATTATCCTAACAATAATAAATGAAAGGCTTTTGTAGCCATAATGGTCTTTTTTCCTTGTCAGCCCCTTGGTATAAATCAACACAGAAAATTCCAGTTTCAGGTGGCTTCTTCTGTTCCCAAGCATGGCCTAAATGGGCTGAACTGTTATGAGAATAGATCCCTGGCAGCCTCTGATAAATAAGTCAGAAAGAATGATGAGTTCCAGCCCCCTTAAAGAGTCCATGGACATAACTGAAAGTGTGTGCCTGTATCAGCTTTGAAATGGCATTTTACAAGTTATGCATGTGCATGTATCTTCTGTAAAGACAGCATTTTATATATGCTAAAGATCACTGCCTTCAGGCTTTGCAACTAGGTATGCCAGTACATCCTTGCATGGCATAGTTGGATTCATGATGCCTTGCCCTTTGCTGTTCATTGGTGCCAAATCATAATGTGCAGAATTGACAGCTATGTGCTGGAGATGTGTATAACTTGGTTTTTAAAAAAGGGAGGTTTATCAGTGCTTGCTAGCTATGATAGGTAAAATGAAAAACGTTGAATACAGAAGCTATACACCTCTGATTGCCTCATATAGGGACTGAAGGTCTGTTGCCTTCCTGCTCTGCTTTTGAACTTCTAAGAGCATCTGACTGGCCAATGCTGAAGGCTGGTGAACTTTTTGATCCGCTCTAGCAAAGCAATTACTTTGTTGTTATCTTTCAAAGATAACAACAAAGATGGGTTCACTGGTATGCATGGCCAATTCACTCATCCACATATGATTGTGCTTCTAGTATTATCAATACTATAAAAGCAGCAAGAAAACTTTCTCAGCAGAACTAAGATGCCAGTTTTTAGGACTTCATGCTGGCCCAGAGACCACATAAGTGGTGACTGTTTCAACTCACCTGAATGGAAACTTTGTAAATCAGCTGTTTATGGGTGGGTGGGTGGGTGTTCTTTTGTGTTTTTGTTTGTTTGATTGATTGATGGTCTCTTGGTTATGGATTGCAGTCTCTTGCTAGAACATCCTTCCTCAACCTGGTTTTTCAAACTCAACTCGCATTTGCTCCAGCCAAAGTAGCCAGTGGATAATGGGGTGTGTGGTAAAAACATATAGGAAGCACCAGGTTGTTGGAAGTGGCAGAAAGAATGAAGTGGCTGCTTTCTGGAATGCATCAAATAATTGACAGTTAGACAGGAAACAGGTGGTTAAGGCTGAATCTAACATTTCCTATATTCACCCAGAAACCAAAGACACATAAAGAAGTATTCTAATAGAAACATGTACAATAATTTAATCTTATAAATATTGATACAGTAGAAGTATAGCAAAAGCAAATGTACTTCATCAAACTCTTCATCAGTAATATAATATAGTTATTTAACAAAATAAATTAGTATGAACAATATACTGTATCTTTCAGTGGGACACATGAATAAATTTAGGATAGTTCCATGATAGTTCCAGAGGCTGGATGGCCATCTGTTGGGAATGATTTCATTGTGTATTCCTGCATGGCAGAGGGTTGAACTGGATGGTCCTTGTGGTCTCTTCCAACTCTATGATTCTATGAGCATCCCACCCCCATTTGATGCATTTTTCTGATTGCTTTCTTCCCATGTGTCCCACAGGTGGCTTTCCTTTAAGTGTTTTGTCTCTGCTGTGTAGATCCTGATTTGAATATGATTCTCGAGGGTGGGGTCCTGACCTAGAAATCTGCCTGTTGTTTCTTCATTGATATATCAGTGCAACTGAACAGTATACCACCACTATCCCAGTACAATGCCATGAGCCAGCTCATTTCCACATGTTAAACTCAAGTGTTTAAAAAATGCAGCCTGAAGCCTTTTGAAGATTTCTAAGACCATGTCCCCAAGTTCTTGGTTAGAACTGGGAGTTTTTTTTGTTCTTCTGTTCAAATACTTAGTGAGGTAGAACTGAAAACATGACTGAAAATGAAAATGTGGCTGGTGAAACAACCCCCAGTCATGTTTAGAGTTTCTGAACTGTTTTGGAACAGACTACTATGTTTGAAGATTTCATAATGATAGCAAGGTATCATTATGTACCTTGCTCATGTAGCTCATCTTGTGCTCAGGACCCTAGTGTGAAGCAAATGACCACAGTTTGGTCCAAGCCATTTAATGAAGCTATATTTTAAAAGTGGAATGCATCTCTTCTCCACCCTCCTTGCAGAATAGAAGAGTATTTCTGTATTTTGTGTTCCCAATGAAAATCTCTCATACTCTCGCAAGTCTGTTTGCCGTGTTTGCCATTGAATAAAACCTCCCATTAACACCAATGGGAACTTCCATCCTAGGGATAACAGCAGGCATTGGGGGGGTAAGGTTGAATTTCACTGTGACCAAGCAAAGGAAGGCAAGAGTTCAGTTTCTCCTCTCTGGACATAGTATGGGCCCAGTGATTATATATGGACACCCTAACATGCATTGCTTCTAGTGTGTGAACATCCTGATATTTACTTCCCTTCTGCTTTTTAAAAGGCAGTAATATTCCTTGGTGTCGCATCTAGTTTGGACTTAATTTCTAGATTAATTTGCCATTCTAAGATGATTAATCGATTTACTTGTGGCCATAGTATTTGCCAGGAATTTCATGTAAGTATTTAGAAAGTCATTTCAGATTTTCTCTTATCTACACGATTTTTATTCCATCCTTCTTCCAAGGAGTTCATAAATAGTTTTCCCAACACCCTCAATCCTGTTGTGAGTAGTTAGCAGAGAGCCTTCTCAATTGTGGTGTCCTGTTTACAGTATGATCCCTGTATCTGTTGGGGATTGGTTCTGGGGGACCCCGTGGATACCGAAAACCATGGATAATAGTGAATGCCATTGAAAATAATGGGACCTCTGGTTTAAAATACCATAGATTTGCCTTGGAATACCTATAAAATGGCTAGAGAGGGCACATTTTCTAGGAAGACTTTATGGTAGGTGTGCTGTTTTGTGTCCCATGGATAACTGAATCAGTAGATAATGAATTAGTGGATACGGGGGTCCTACTGTATTTAAATATCATTCTTAAGGAAGCAACGCTGGAACTCACACGTTCATTTTCTTCCAGACATTTATTTGCTTTGTTTTTATTTTATTTATTTTGCAATGTATTGTTAGTTTGGTATTATGCAATTGACCTAGAGAACATTTGTTTTCAGTGGACTAAAAATATAAATAATATGTTAGAAATTTGCCATTCAAGTCCAGTACAAGAGTGCATGGTAGAAACCCTTCCCCCCATGAAACATGTACATGTGCTTTTGTTGATTTAAAAGACCAGTCCAGTTTGAACACTGCAGCATCTTATCTTTACTGTAAAACACTTTCCCTTTCAGTCTTCCCAAACAAATGTGTGTCATTACTGTATAATACAGTTGTCCCTTCATATTCGCTGAGGTTTGGTTCCAGGATCCCCCGTGGATATCAAAATCTGTGAATACTCAAGTCCCATTATATGCAATGGCATAGCAAAATAGTGTCAAATCAAGGTTTGCCTTTTGGATTATTTTTTTTAAAGAATATTTTCAAGCCATGAATACTTAAATCTGTGGATACCAAATCTGTGGATATGGAGGGACAATTGTAGAAACCTGTCTAAACCTTCCCTAGGATTTATTCACATGCTGGTAACTTCTAAATCGGTTATAACTCCCTCATTTGTTTACAGAACTGATTCAAATGAGCCATTACTCATAGGGGGCAGTCTTTTCATCTGCCCAGAATCATTTGTTTACCTCCTAAGTTTCTGCCTCTGTGGAAGGTTTACCATATTGTTTAACTGCACTCTTAAACCATGGTAATTGTACACCTAAAATAAGAAGCACAAACACATGGAAGCACAGTGGTATTTGCAACTGTTTATATCCTGCATATGCACTCCCTGGAGGGCATAACTGGTTGTGGCTCCCAGTTGCATATAGAAAATGGCAAACACAAATTCAGCCTCTGTGATGTGTGAAAGAAGGGCCTAAATACCCTAAAGGCACTGGATCCTGTCTGATCCTGGAAGCTAAGCAAGATCAGCCCTGATTATCACTTAATACTTTTTGAGAAGTGTAAAGGATTCTGATATCCTTTCTAGCCAAAGTATATGTGTGTGTGTTTTGGTGGGTGGGTAGGAGTCCACCTCCCATTCACCCTCTCTGACTGCCTTTCTTTTTTTGAACCAATGACTTTTCAGTGCTGTTCTGCTGTTCACTATTCTGTTCACAAATTCATATTAATGTGCCATTGGCAGCTGCATCCTCCTGAGAAAACTTCAGAATGCAGTAAAGGAAAGTGTTCTTGTGCTTTTCACAGAAGGGAAAGGGGAATGTTACTACAGTTGCCAGACTGGAGAAGGCTCCTGCGTTCTTAATGGTTGTGTAGAAGAGGGAATTTCAGCAGGTGTTGCTTGTCATGCAACCAGGTAACAAGAACACCTCCTGAACTTTCTTCTTCTGCACAGCTATTAAAGGTACAGGAGCCCTCCCCAATTTTCACTCTGGCAGGCATAGACCAGGCCAGTACTGACATTCTATGATGGCTGTATGGACTAAATCTCCCTCAAAACATAAATTAATGTTGCCAGTTTTCCAATTGCCCTCTGCAGTGATGTTTTCAGGCTGTGATGTTTTGTCTCCATGTTCTGGCAGGTAAAAGGTTTTATTTACAATTTACGCCATGTCTGCCATTATTCTAGTGTTATGTTAGGACCAGATATGTGCTAAATGGGATTCCCTGTGCATGTGTGTATTTTTATCCCTTCTTCTAATCATGTTCAATAAAACCAGGCTTGAAATCAGCTGTGCACCAGTCATTAACAGAAAGCACAAATCTTTAAAGTAGCTAATGTAGTAAGTTCATACCTGTAAAAGAGTGAAATGTCTTTCTGAATAGAGTGGGAGTTTAAGATTTGATTGGCAAGTAATCATTTAGAAATGTTAATCTGAAATGTATCTTTTAAGAGTTAAATTTAAGTAAGTGAATGTTGAGGTCATGCTCGTCCTTACAGCTTACATGGACAGCATTTCTTCATGGAGCTGCTTCATATCTACTGGGTTCTGTCCTTCTAAGTTAGTTCTGCTACCTCATATCTTACCTAGGTGACAGTGCTATAGGACAGTGTGGAATACAAGCTGAAAAAATGCCAGATTGCTAAACTGAAGACTATGCCACATTGGATGAGCATACTTCTAGCTGCACCAACACTTAGATTATAAATCCGGATGGGGAAATTTTGGTGCTCCAGATGCTTTGGACTATAACTCCCACAATCTCTCACCCTTTGCCATGTGGGGAGGGGAAGTTTGGAGACTTGTAGGCAAAAGTTCTGTAGTGACAAATCTTCCCCAACCTCATTGTAAATCCCTCCAGTTTTTCTTTTTAAAAAGTGCATGTGACTAATATTCTAGGAATTAATGATAGGGTTTATTTCCTACCCACCCATGCAACTCCTAGGCAACTGAGGCTGGAGAGTAGGAGGTGTGAGGATGCCACAAGGCAAGAAATGGGCACAATAATATGCATCAGATTTTGTGTGATTGCCAGTATAGTAATAGAAATGCTGTTTGACCATTAATTTTGTTTTCTCAACTAAAGCTAGAAAGAGGTAGCATGATCACAACTTCTAGGCATAGCACCTGGAATTAAATATGCTGCTGGTAGTAATAAAATAATTACATGGAGGCCCAAAATAAAATGTTGCAATACATCTCTAACAAAATCCCTCTGTGCTGGGCTCCAACTAGTCTAGAATAAAGAACATTATAGTACTGTTCAGGGCTTGTGGGGATTGGTGTTTCTGGGAAAAGAAAAGTAGGGGGGATTATCTTTACAGCAATTCTGAAATCATCCCCAGCAATGATCTAAAGCTGTAAAGGACGCAAGTTCAGGGTTGGTTACATCTGAAAACTTTGTTGCTCATGGTGTAATGGCTTGAGCATTGGACTATGACTCTGGAGACCATGGAAATACATTGGGTGATCTTGGGCAAGTCACTCTGTCTCAGACTCAGAGGAAGGCAAGGGCAAACCCCCTCTGAACAAATCTTGACAAGAAAAACAGGTGTCAGGTTTGCTGTAGAGTGACTGTAAATCAGAAATGACTGGAAGGCACACAGCAAGAGTGGGAAAGGTGGAAAGAAGCTCTTGAAATTGCTCCCTTATAATGGAAGGGGAGTGCTTTTTAACAGGAAAGGTGTTTCCCTCTGATTTTTAATTCTGAATGCTGGGTTGTATATGTAATTAAGGGATCAAACTGGCCAGTTCCCTGCTACCCTCAACATTCTAAAAGTCCCAGAAACCCACAAGCAAAGGTCTTTGTGCTGGATTAGGCAGTTGCTTGTATGCTTCGGTACCACTGGGACCACTCTTTTCCTTGCAATTGGTCCAATTTCATTGCCAAATGGATAGGCTCCAAAACATTCCAGTTTGGCTTTAGAAGGAATTCATTATTACTTCAGTTTTTACCCTGCATTTCAGGATGTATGCCAGTAGTGGGGGATCACACTGCTATCCAAATGCTTTTGGGTTGCATATCATCAGTCCTAGCAACAAACAAACACATGAACCAAAAAAAGCAAGCTGAGAGAATCTTTCAGAGAAATCCTGTTTGTCCCTACATTCTGCATCCATTAGGAAAGAAAACTACTAGACCCTGATCACGCCTTATGAGGAGAGACTTAGGGAGCTGGGTATGTTTAGCCTGGAAAAAAGATGGTTAAGAAGCGATATGATAGCCCTGTTTAAGTATTTGAAGGGGTGTCACGTTGAGGATGGAGCAGGCTTGTTTTCTGCTGCTCCAGAGACTAGAACACGGAGCAATGGATGCAAGCTCCAGGAACAGAGATTCCACCTCAACATTAGGAGGAACTTTCTGACCACAAGAGCTGTTTGGTAGTGGAACACACTCCCTCGGAGCATGGTAGGATCTCCTTCCTTGGAGGTCTTTAAACAGAGGCTGGATTGCCACCTGTCGGGGATGCTTTGATCAAGATTTCCTGCATGGCAGGGGGTTGGACTGGATGGCCCTCGTGGTCTCTTCCAACTCTGCAATTCTATGATTCTATGATTCTATGATCATTTATCTTTAGAAGCCTTCCTACAACAGTACTTTCTAATTTAATTTTTAGATTGGCTTGCTTCCTTGTTTCTCTGTCCTGCCCCTTTTCCTGTTCCTCCGCCTTCACTTTTTTTCAGTTATGTGAACCTGATTGCCATGGTTTTCCCCTCTTCCTCCTCTTCCCCATGTTTCTTCTTTACTATCAGTCCCATGATCCCTACCAGTAAATGATTCTCCTCTCACATTTACAGCAAAGGGAGCAGGCTGAACAGATTGTTTCCTGTCTGGAGGAAAGAAATCCTCTGTCACCCATATTACCCCACTCCACTTTTCTCATGGTAAGGCCTTTGGTATTTGGAAAAGGGGAAGGCAGCTTAGCAGTTAAAAGGTGGTGGAAGAGGCAGGATGTGAGCCCCATTTCAGGTCAGGAATTTTAAAAATTCTGCATCTCATTGCTCACTATCTTCAATGACCAATACCTTCCCTCCATACTTCTGAGGTTTGCCTCATTTTGTTAAAACAACTGAACATTCCTCTCTGTTACTTACTGGTCCTCCTTTAGACCTATTTCTAATGTTTCCAGTTTCCTTGATGCTTGTACTTTGTGATATCTGAGGTACAACCAAGATTCCACACACTGCAAAGTAAATGCCACATCTATAAAATACCTAGGTGATGAATAAGAGAAAAGGGCTGCCTGGTGGGAACTGCCATCTCAGGTCTTAGAGGATATACTTGTTTTAGATTGCTCACTTTTTATGGAGTGTTCAGATGAGACTGTTGTCAGCACTTTGCAATCTGTTTCTTTTTCATAGAGATTGTCTAAATAGTGAAAATACTCCTTATAGAATGCAAGGAGAATACTGGCTGTCTTAATGGCATCCCGCATCGTTTCACTGTATTCGGAAGGTGGGGGGCCAAAACTGTCAAAAACTTTTGCCAGAGTTTTTAAAAACACTCAGAAGGAAATATGTATTCCCGCTCATTGGGACAAGCAATTTGATTTGAATCGCTTTCCCATAGGAGAGGAAGCACAAGCTGATTGGCTGGACCAGAGCGGGGGTGGAGCTTGCTAACAGGGCAAGCATGTGCTGCCGCCATGTTGGATTTTTGCCTTAGCAAGCAATCTTAATGCTGTAGGAACATTAAGACAAGTTGCAGCTGCTGCGACTTGTCTTTACTGTGGATCACTCTGGGGGTTTTGAGCTCATATAGACGAGACCTTAGATTTCTTGTGTTACTTTTTAGATATTTGATTTGTGAAAAACTCAGTAATAAAACACAGCATGTCTATTACTGGACAAGCAAAGCACAATTGTGGCTTTAATGCTCCTGCAACTTTAGTAAAACACTTAGTGTTTGCAGCAGCATCTCATTTTACTGCCTTATGATGAACAAGGGGGTGCTGAATAATGAATAATCCTGAATTTTTCCTTTGAATATATTTTCTGTGAATTTAATATCTTCTGTGAAACTGTCAGATTTTGTTGCCATAGGAAGGAGGCCTTTAGTTCAATTATTTTGTTCAATGTAAAATTTATTTATTTATTTATTTATTTATATGCCACATTTCTCCCAAAGTGGGACCCAAGGCACCTTCCAAAAATCATCAATTAAAACAATTAAAATCACACATTTTAAAAAAATCATGTTAACAAAGTTTTAAAAGATAAATAAAACATCAATTAAAAAGTCCCCCCCCCGCTGTTTATAGAGTATTCATTAACAGTAAAATAACTCCGAAGTAGGGTATCATACAAACAAACCATAATAAGAACAATCTATAGTAAATAACAATACAATAAAACATAGGCAAAACAGTTGCAGTTAAACAGTGATTTAGAAAATACAGCAATACAGATTAAACCAAAACCCTGGATGAATAGGTAACCCTTTAGCTGGTTTTAAAAGCTTATTTTTAAAAATTTTATTTATTACAGATTATAACAGTACAGTACTGTATAATAAAAGATATAAAGAAAAAAAGTAAGACCAAAGAGATACAGAAAAAGATAAAGAAGAAAAGAGATGACTTCTGATCTTCCTCTCAGCAGTTATATATACATACAGTAGGACTCCTGTATCCACTGATTCATTATCCACTGATTCAATTATCCATGGGATACAAAAACAGCACACCTACCATGGAGTCTTCCCAGAAAATGTGTCCCCTCTAGCCATTTTATAGTTATTCCAAGGCAACTCTATGGTATTTTAAACCAGAGGTCCCATTATTTTCAATGGCATTCGCTGTCATCCATTGTTTTTGGTATCCATGGGGTCCCCCAGAACCAATCCCCAGCAGATACGGGGATCATATGGTAAACAGGACACCACAATTGGTCTCTGCTAACTATTCACAACAGGGTTTAGGGTGTTGGGAAAACTATTTATGAACTCCTTGGAAGAAGGATGGAATAAAAAATCTAGTGTAGATAAATAAAATGAAATGTTCATCCTCTGGATACAATCACACTTCAAATTCTGACTTATTTTGTTCAAAACCATACAACTTTTTAAAAAATCTTTCTGATAATTGTAGATAAGAATAACATTGAAAAGTGTATTCCTCTGCTGCTCGCTGCTCTCTCAGTTTAACTCTGTATGCTCCTTGGTACAACTGCAGAAAGTTCTGATACAATAGCCATTTGTCTTTACCTGTAGTTTCTTCTCTATGAAATGCTTCTGCTAAGACCCATAAATGCATTTTTGGGCACAACTTAGGTTTGTATCTATTCCATATTCTCAATAGGGCATGTCTCACAAAATTATTTTAAAAATTTACATTAAATTTGACTTTATCATACCATAAAAATCCATGCCACCCAAACCTCAGGTCCTTCCAAATCTAATCATCTTTTATTTTTCAGCATCACCCGTTCTTTCATCCAAACTAAACAAGAGGCCTCAAAGTACAATTTCAAATCCAATAAATCCAATCCTCCTCTCTCCTTTGCATCTTGTAACACCTTATACAGTGGGCCCTCAGTATCTGCTGGGGTTTGGTCACAGGATCCCCCCTGGGTACCAAAATCCGTGAATGCTCAAGTCGCATTATGTACAACGGCATAGTAAAAGGACATCCCTTATATAAAATGGCAAACAGCAAGGTTTGCTTTTGAGAATTCCCCCTCCCCCAAAAATATTTTTTCAGTATCAAAACAGCACTGAGTGATCAAGGAGAATCAATAGTATTGGGCTTTCCCCTACCTTTTCCCAATAAGGGCCATCCGCCAGACAAAAAAGGTTGAACTGATCCCAAACACAGGTCTGAATCTGGGCTGGAATGAATATAAATCAGAGGTGTACAAATTGTGGGTATGTATTCTGTCCTATCTTCACCCTCCATCCACACTAGGCTAATGTGTTGTTGTTGTTGTTGTTGTTGTTGTTGTTGTTGTGTGGCTTCAAGTTGTTTCCAACTTTTGGCAACCCTAAGGTGACCCTATCACAGGGTTTTCTTGGCAAGATTTGTTAAGAGGGGGGGTGCCTTTGCCGCCTTCTGAGGCTGATGGAATATGACTTGCCCAAAATCACCCAGTAGGTTTTTCATGGCTGAGTGGGGATTTGAACCCAGTTCTCCAGAGTCATAATCCAATGCTTAAGCCACTATACTATTGAGTGGCACAGAAGCAAGAAACATGGCACTTTCGCTTTAAAAACACAATTTTTTATTTAAACAAGGCACACATTCCCCATGTGTTATGTTTACAACTAGGTTTGCATGCCAAGTAGCCTCCTGAAAACACAGACCTGCTTCAAACAAGGCATGTGGGAGCATGAGCCTTGTTTAAGTGGTGCTTTTAAAGTGGAAGTTCCAGTTTTCTTGTTGCCATGCCATTTAATTTTGGCAGCAAAATGAGCTGCAGAAGCTGGATAACCACAATAATTGGCAGAGGTGCATGTTGGCCATGTTCATAGAATTGTATAATCATAGAGTTGGAAGAGACCACAAGGGCCATCCAGTCCAACCCCCTGCCATGCAGGAATACACAATCAAATCATTCCCGACAGATGGCCATCCAGCCTCTGTTTAAAAACCCCCAAAGAAGGAGAGTCCACCACACTACAAGGCAGTATATTCCACTTCTGAACAGCTCTTACTGACTGGAAGTTCTTCCTAATGTTTAGATGGAATCTCTTTTCCTGCAGTTTGAACCAATTGCTCCATGTCCTAGTCTCTGGAGCAACAGAATACAAGCTTGCCCCATCCTCAGTATGACATCCCTTCAAATATTTAAACATGGCTATCATGCCCCTCTCAACCTTCTCTTCTCCAGACTAAACATGCCCGGCTCCCTAAGCTGCTCCTCATACGGCATGGCTTCCAGACCTCCCACCATCCTGGTTGCCCTCCTCTGGACACATTCCAGCTTGTCAATAGCCTTTCTGCATTGTGGTGCCCAGAACTGGACACAGTATTCCAGGTGAGGTCTGACCAAAGCAGAATAGAGAATAGAGCAAAGCCTTTCTTCAGGCAAAAATAACTACAGTAGAGCCCATTTTGCTATTTTAAAGAATATCTGTATTCTAGAAGGCATTTTAAAATCTGAGCTGCAGTAGCACAGTAGGAACTGCGGTTTTGGTCCTGGTTCAGATTCAAAGCACACCAGCGGTTGGAGGAAGTTTGCAGAATGGAAATAGTCAAGAGACTGATTGTGTGCTGTTGTTTTATTTACTGCAGCATGGAATGGAATGTTCCTTTCAGCAGCCTGATGTCAAACACTTGGCTGCTAATTCAAGGGTGTTAATCATATGGTCCTTCAGATGTTGGAGTGCCACTCCCAGCATAGCCAATGGTGAGGAATTGCAATTCAACATCTAGAAGACCTACAGAGTTGCAGTTCAACAACATCTAGAAAGCCTACAGAGGTGGGAATAGTAGTGCCCTACACATATTGCTGGACTGCAACTCCCATAAGTCCTATGTAGCATAGTTACTGGGAAGGGATGCTATGAGTTGGTATCCAATGTCTGGAGGGCCATCAGATTCCACTCCCACCCTGCTCTGAATTAGACCAGTAAAACGTACAAGCTCTGAAATTTTAGTTCTTTCTGGGTTTAGGAGAATGATGGTGGTGGTTATTCATAGAATCATAGAATTGTAGAGTTGGAAGAGACCACAAGGGCCATCCAGTCCAACCCCCTGCCTCGCAGGAATACACAATTAAAGCATCCCTGACAAATAGCCATCCAGCCTCTGCTTAAAAACCTCCAAGGAAGGAGACCCCACCACGCTCCGAGGGAGTGCGTTCCACTGCAGAACAGTTCTTACTGTCAAAAAGTTCCTCCTAATGTTGAGGTGGAATCTCTGTTCCTGGAGCTTGCATCCATTGCTCCGTGTTCTAGTCTCTGGAGCAGCAGAAAACAAGCCTGCTCCATCCTCAATGTGACACCCCTTCAAATACTTAAACAGGGCTATCATATCGCCTCTTAACCGTCTTTTTTCCAGGCTAAACATACCCAGCTCCCTAAGTCTCTCCTCATAAGGCATCATTTCCAGACCTTTCACCATTTTAGTCGCCCTTCTCTGGGCACACTCCAATTTGTCAAGATCCTTTTTGAATTGTGGTGCCCAGAACCGGACGCAGTATTCTAGGTGAGGCCTGACCAAGGCAGAATAGAGTGGTACTATTACTTCCCTTGATCTAGACACTATACTTCTATTGATGCAGCCCAAAATCGCATTGGCCTTTTTAGCTGCCGCATCACACTGTTGACTCATGTTCAACTTGTGGTCTACTAGGACTCCTAGATCCCTTTCGCACGTAGTCTCATTCAGCCAGGTCTCACCCATCCTATATCTATGCATTTCATTTTTCTGCCCTAAGTGCAGTACCTTACATTTCTTTGTATTGAATTTCATTTTGTTAGCTTTGGCCCAGCTCTCCAGTTTCTCCAGGTCATTTTGAATTTTGATCCTGTCCTCTAGGGTATTAGCTACTCCTCCTAATTTGGTGTCATCTGCAAATTTGATAAGTATGCCCCTAATTCCCTCATCCAAGTCATTGATAAAGATGTTGAATAGCACTGGGCCCAGGACAGAACCTTGTGGTGCCCCACTGGTCACATCTCTCCAAGATGAAGAGGAGCCACTGCTGAGCACCCTTTGGGTTTGGCCGGTCAACCAATTACAAATCCTTTTAACAGTTAACTTGTCTAGCCCACATTTTACAAGCATGCTTGCAAGAATGTCATGGGGAACCTTGTCAAAGGCCTTACTGAAATCAAGGTATACGATATCCACAGCGTTCCCTTCATCTACCAAGCTGGTAACTTTATCAAAAAAAGAGATCAGATTAGTCTGGCATGACTTGTTTCTCTGAAACCCATGTTGACTTTTTGTGATTATGGCATTGCCTTCTAAATCTTCGCAGACTCGCTGTTTAATTATCTGCTCTAGAATCTTCCCTGGTATTGATGTCAGACTAACTGGACGATAATTGTTGGGATCCTCTTTTCCCCCCCTTTTTGAAGATGGGAACAACATTTGCCCTCCTCCAGTCTGCTGGGACCTCTCCTGTTCTCCAGGAGCGACGCAGCAAGGCAACAAAGAGCCGTAACAGTGCTGCTCAGCCCAAGCCCGGCTCCGGCTCCTCACTCTCTCGTTGCCTTCCTCTTCCTTCCTTCCTATTCATTTTCTTTCCTCTTCCTTCCTTCCTCTTCCTGCCTGTCTCCCTTCCTTCCTTCTCCTCCTTCTCATTGCAGGGTGTTCACTACTATCTATGTTTTTCAGTATCTGTGGGGACCCCCAGAACCAATCCCCTGTGGATACTAGGGTGCTACTGTGTTGCTTAAAATGTCCAGGGCTGGGAGAAAGGATTAGCATATACCCCTTAACTACTGGGTTGTTGGCATAAACCCATTACAGGGGCTTTCTGCAAAATCCTAACAGTGGACTTTTTCAGACGAACCTAAAATCTGGAAGAAGCCGTCGGGAGAGGAACACACCTGCTCCGCTGTCCCTCTTGCATTACCCTCCGTGTTCCTTCCGTGTCGCATGAAAGGAAAAGGAGCCACTTTTTATTCACGGAAGTTCTTTGTGAATAAAAACTGGTGCCTTTTCCTTCTATGCAACACGGAAGGAACACAGAGGGTAACGCAAGAGGGACGGCATCGACAGAAACTGCCCCCTGCCACGGAGCAGCTGCGTTCCTCTCGCGATGGCTTCTTCCGGATTTTAGGTTTGTCTGAAAAAGTCCTTGATCTTTCCCACCTTTTTTTCTAGACATGTCTCAGGTCATCATGATCTCTGACTGCCCTCCAGTCTGCCTAAGCCAGTGTGACCCTGAAAATTATCTAATATGTCCAGTTATGGAATCTCACAGGGAGGTATAGTAGGGTATGCTAACACAACTACCAATCAGCTTCTGTGTGGAATGAAGGGGTGGGTGCCAGTTTGCCTTTTGCACCAGGCAAAATGTCTGCCTGCAAGCTCTAGGGCCTCCCAAAATGATAAACCCCAGGATTCCATAAGATGCAGTTAAAGTGAAATTATAGTGCTAGTGTAGTATAAAAGGACCCTAAGTTTTGCAAGACCTACATGTTTCAGTGTGTTATGACTAAACTAGATGGGACACTAAATGTTTTCCATCACTGAGCATGCACCCCATAACTATTAGTCCTGGAAGGCAATTTCCCCTATGGAGGCTTCCCCTCCAGGGCAAATACCAGAGTTTTTTGCCCCTCCCCCCTGTACTCTGGAATCCCAATGAAAACCAGGTGCCTTCCATTCCAAGTGTGTGTATGTGTACACATACACTGACTTTATTGCAAGTGATACATCTATTGTTATGTCTAGAAAATTAGGCTGAAACTAATAGAATTCAATAGAGGGAAATATAAAATTTAGCACTCAGGCCCTGAGGATGGTGGGAAGTCTGGAAGCCATACCCTATGAGGAGCAGCTTAGGGAGCTGGGCATGTTTAGCCTGGAGAAGAGAAGCTTGAGAGGGGACATGATAGCCATGTTTAAATATTTGAAGGGATGTCATACTGAGGATGGAGCAAGCTTGTTTTCTGCTGTTCCAGAGACTAGGACATGGAGCAACGGGTTCAAACTATAGGAAAAGAGAGTCCACCTAAACATTAGGCAGAACTTCCTGGCAGTAAGAGCTGTTCGGAAGTGGAATACACCGCCTCGTAGTGTGGTGGAGGCTTCTTCTTTGGAGGTTTTTAAGTAGAAGCTGGATGGCTAAATCATGCGAATGATTTAATTGTGTATTCCTGCATGGCAGGGCGTTGGACTGGATTGCCTTTGAGGTCTCTTCCAACTCTATGATTCTATGAAAACCAAATGCACATTTGTAGGACGGGGAATACTTTGCTTAGCGGCAGTATGTGTGAAAAGGACATTGGAGTTATTGTTAATCATAAATTGAACCAGTGTGGTGCTGCAGCAAAAAAAGCAAATAATATTTTAGCCTTCATTACTAGAACTGCTGTTTTCAAGACAAGAGAAGTAATAGTCCCACTATATTCTGCACTAGTCAGGCTTCATCAGGAGTACTGCATTCAGTTCTGGCTCCTCATTTTAAGAACGATATAGAGAAGCTGGAGCAGGTTCAGAGAAGGGCAACAAGGATGATAAGAGCTATGGAGAACAAAACATATGAGGAAAGGTTGATGGAGTGGGCATGTTCAGCCTGGTGAGGAGAGGATTGAGGGGTGCCATGAATGCCTTCTTTAAATATCTCAAGGGCTGTCACAGAGAGAAGGGTATACATTTGCTGCCACAGTGGATAGGACCAGGTCTACAGGTTGGAAGTTAAAGGAGGGTAGATTTTGATTGAACGTTAGAAGGAACTTATTGACAGTGAGAGTGGTTTGACTATGGAACCAGTTACCTAGAGAGGTGGTGAGGTCTTTCTCTGGACATCTTCAAAAAGAGGCTAGATAGCTCCCTGTAGGAGATGAATGGAGCAGAGGGTTGGACTCAGTGGCCTATGGGGCTCCTATCAACTCTATGATTCTGTTAGATGGATGAGATCGCATACAGTATATTTTAAACGGAATCTCTCTGCCTAGAAACTGTGAAGTGGGGGAAGCATACCTTCCAAATCTGTGAATGTTGAATTAAGCACACTTGTGTGGGCAAGGGAAGGAACAGCATGCATGCATGATGCTAAGGCAGCTTCTGAAGGGGAATAAGAGAAATTATTTCTTCCACACAGGCTGCTTTGCACCTTGCTTCCTCTACAAGAAGGGTAAGAATTATACAGCCAGATGTTGAACTGCAACTCCAAGTGTGCCTCACCATTGTGCTGCTGGGAGTTGTAGCTCAACAATATCTGGAGGACACACAATTCACATCTCTCCCCAAACAACTCCATGCACTCCCGCTCTTTTGTCTCCTTTTTCCTCCCTTCCCCTTTATCCTTATTAACCCTTCCTCTTTTATCACTGGCTTCGCTTCAACTGGCTGACCTGGCTGAACTGGCTGAGCAAGATAAACCTTTTGTTTAAGGTCCTATCACAAACTTTGGCTGCTTGAGAAGGGCTCATTTTGGTTTCTAGAACTCTTTGGAAAACCCAAGTTCAGACACTGTTATGCTTTTGTTTGGCTTGGAGGGCATAGAGCACAGTACAGCCGTAGGGAATATTCCTGCTATCATGAAACCTGGCTCCTTCAGGATTGGTGGATCCTGTGGTAATTCTGCTAGCAAATATGAAATTTGGAATTTGAAGCTGTTTCTGAAGCTCATCTTCAGTGAAGAAAAAACTTTTAAAAGTAAAATACATATTTTTTGGCAAAAAAAAAAAATCAAAGATCAATATTATCCAAAATTACCCAGATGGATGTCATCCAAGGAAACTTCATTTGGCAGATGGGAAAGAAAGAACATAAAAGTGGATTCTATATAAAGATCTGTATGAAAGGGACAAGGCAGGTTCCTTTAACATTAAATCAAAAGAAACTCTGGTGAAGGAAGGATGGAAGGTGAATTGGTTTTCCTACAAACAATTATATGATAGGTTTAAACAAGATAAACAAGACTTTGGTTTTGAAGATGAGGAGATTGATCTGGATAAAATAATCTGGGATGATAAAAAGAAAACTGTGAAATTTTACAATATCTTTTTAACCAGAGAGTTGGAAACAGAAGTAGTAAAAGATTCAATGATCAAATGGGCAAGGGATCTGGGAGAAACCATAGATCTAGAGGAGTAGGAAACGGCATGGAAAAAAACAAAAGACTTTATCGCTTGTCAAACTATGAAAGAAAACTTTTTGAAGATTAGCAACAGATGGTATCTAACTCCTTTAAAATTAAACAAAATTTATGGAATAAAAGAAAAATCATGTTGGAAATGTGAGAAGGAGACCGGTTCTTTGATGAACATGTGGTGGAACTGCCTGTTTATCAAAAAATATTGGTTAAAAATACACAAATTGATCCAAAGAATATTTGACATTCAATTCGCTTTCAATCCCAAATTATACTTGTTAAACATCACATCAATATTAGAGAAAAATGATGAGAAAAAATACTGGAGAACAATATTGTACTTATGTACCGCAGCACATATGAATTTGGCAGCTAAGTAGAAAAATAATGTCCCCAAATAGAAGATTGGTTGTATAAAGTTTTAGAAAAGAAAGACAATGATAAATTAATGTATATATTGAACAAAAAAAAAATCTGAAAAAGTTGAAAAAGAATAGACTCCAGTAACGAACTATTGCAAAAAAAGATGGAATACAAATATAGATTTTAAAAAGATTACATAAATTTCAGAAACAGGGGAAGTAAACAGTGGAATGGGAAAATTTTCAATTAAGATGAACAGTGATTAGAGGAATTACTTTTATGAAGAAATGACACTTTTCATTAGTATGGGGAATATGACTATATAAATAAGAAGATAAAATTAAACAGCAAGAAAAATAAAAATTCTTTGAATAGGTATACAGAGGAATTTTATTATTTATTTAAGTATACATTATGCATTATGTATCATGTAACAGAAAATGTACTGAAGCTGTACAAATTGTATAATAAAAAGTTATATTAAAAAAATAAAGTAAAATACATATTTGCTGGAGAAAGAAAAATGCAATAGTGGCATGACCTCAGTGAAAGGATGGAAGATTGTAGGAGGAAGTGAAGCCAAGCCAAAGAATATCAGTCTATGAGACAAGGAAGCAACTGACAAGCACTAGGAAAAGGGAATAATGCTGGAAACTCTAATTAGGTGGAAACCCTAACCTGCTATATTGCCCTCTAGTGGCATATAAGTCAATTTTCCAAGTGATGTGTTTTTCACTTCCGGCAGATTCAGGGCTTGTTTAGATGGTGAAAATACTCTTCATAGAATTTAAGGAGAATACCTTTTGTCCTAATGAGATCCCATGGTGATTTGCCTTATTCGGAAGGAGGGGGGCCAAAAACTCCATTTACTGTGCAGGAAAAGCTTTCGCAGCTTTCCCCAAATTGTTTTAAATAATGAGAGGAAATGCCATTAGCACTCTTTAGGACAACCAATTAACTTTTCTGTGCATTCTCAGAGAGGGTGGAACTGGAGAGTGGATTAGTCAGATGTGGGGGGCGGGCTTTTCGGCAAGGCAGTGCCTGGAAGCACCCTGTTATATTTTTGTGTTAGTGAACGTGCTCTTTTTTCCTCCACCGAGGCACCCAAATAATTTTTTAAAACAGAAGGTCATACTTGCACTCCTTTACTTTAAGCAGCAGGGCCAACCTATAACACACTAATTTACTGCTGTCTTGATTCGCGGGTATGTGAACTTCAAATGGAGATAGCCTCTCAGCCTATCGTTTTTGCTGAAAGACCATGGAGACAAAAGAACACTGCTGTGAATTTGCAGTAATATGCAGGAATGGTCATCATATCCTTTCATCTAGACTAGCCCTCACACTTCAGGTAGGAGAGGAATCGGCCACATGATACTGTTTTCTTGATTAGAATTTCTAATCAAGCAAGCTGGTCATAGTGTTGAGGCACTGGTGCAAATGGGTTGAAACTTCGGCGGGGGGGAGGTGTATACTGCCAGGCATATGTTATAGAAATTAAAGGCCCAAAGCCTCAGACTAATGGCTCCAGCTTTGTCGTGTCATTACAGATCTAACTGTGTCGGAGGATGCCGAGGATGCTGGCACTGAGTTCACAGACAGTATTGAAGAAGAGGCAGCACAAAGAATCGCCCAACACCAGGTGAATCTGAGAGCAAAATGCTCCACATCTGTTCAGAGGGCCAGTCGCTCTGATGTCAAAGACTCTGCTTCAGACAGCCTTCTTATGCACACATTGCATTTGAATGGTTGGTATTGTGTCCTGGGGGCCATCCAGTTCTGGGATTGTCTGAAAAACAAATGAGAAACTATTACCCTTCTTGAGGGGTAGTCCAATCTTTTGGGCCTGGCATGAAACTAGAGATAGGATAGGAATCTTTTGAAGGTACATTAACTGAAAGATTAAAACACTAGACATATTATAACACTTGGTAACACCCTAATCTTATGAGGGCACTGTTGGCCAGTTTATCACATCTCCTTTCTGGTTCCCAACCAGCATCACACTACATTCCAAAACTCCCTCCACCATTTATATGGCCATCCATCTACCCTACTTAAGCAACATCTTTCCTCCTGCCTTTGTCCTTCAACCACCATTGTGAAACTGAACTTGTCACCACATCAAAGGTGCTACAAGATCCATTTGCAGCTGATATTCCAGGCTAACATGCCTATGTTTTTGAATTCAAAGAAGAAGTGGTGAAATTGTCAGAAAATCTGAAAGGACAGTAAAGCAAGGAGGCCTCTTAAGCACAGCATTTCTTCATGCCTAGCTACTGACTACACATGACTTTTCATTACTGTCTCCCCAGAGTGTAGTTAGACATGTGGACTAAGTCGGTACTGGGCTAAGTCACACTTGGCATGAAAGAAGTAACTGTATTTTGCCCACACTGCTGTGTGGTTAATTTCAGAGGAGAAAGATAAAGGGACTGAAGTAAGAGGTTATGCTGTGACTAATCCAAGATAAGGGAATGTATGCACCACATGCCTGTCATATTTTCAGATGTTTCCAGGGATTAAGGTCCAGGTTTCAAAACAAGTTCTGATGAGTCTTTCATAGGCTCACAGTTTATTTGTCCCTACTTTTCTTACGGTGGACGTGGACTTTACAAATGACTCCCCCATTCAAGCACTGACCAGGCCCACTCATACTTACCTTTAGCAAAATTTTGTGAATAATGTCCCTTTCACACTTTACATAGGTGGCACTGATAAAACTACAGCAACTGAAGGATACTACACTGAATGTTCTTGTTGTACACTGTTGCAAATGGCCATGAGTGAGAGTATCTGAGCAGGGTTTTGTAGTTCTTTCTTTACATTAGTAGATACTGGCTTCTCTGCATAGATTGGTAGACTATTGTGCCAGAAGGCTAAAATTCAGCATTCCCCTTGCTGAAGCTGTACACATGTGTTTATTTAGGGACTAATTATCTGCTGTGTGTGCCAGGGAACTGAGTATCCTGGTGACCTAGAAATAACTTATTTCATTTCCCATTCTAGAGCATTAAGGGAGATGCTGATGACAACCTAGTGGTCTATTCCACTTGCCCTTCTCCAGCCCCCCTAGTGAACGAAAAGGGCCTACAGGAGGAGCTGCTTTCTGTAAAATCTGAAATTCAACAAGTTTTAGAGCAGAAGAAGAAGCTGGAAGGGGAGCTACAGGATCTCAAGGGACAGATTGAAGAAGCTGGGTTCTCCTCTGTGTCTCAACTCAGGTGATCCAAGCTGATACCAGAAAATAATATCCCACATATGCAGAGAAACCTTACTTCTGTGTGTGTGTGCGCGCGCACACACACCTTCAAGTTGCCTGTCAACTTATGGTGACCCCATGAATTTCATCAGGTTTTCTTAGGCAAAGAATACTTAGTGGTGCTTTTGCCGCTTCCTGTCTCTGAAATATAGCCTACAGCACCTAGTATTTATTCGTAGTCTCCCATCCAAGTACTAACCAGGGCTGACCATGCTTAGCTTTCAGGCTCAGACAGGATCTGGTGCCTTTAGGGTAAATGTAAATGCATGCAGACCAGCTTTAGATTGGATGCTCTGCATGTTGCTAAGGGAGAGTTAGACGTCCCTACATCTTGTCTGAGGCAAGTACTCTATAATCAAAGGATGAACTATAGAGGTTAACAGAATGTGTCAGGTTGAAAATTAGGAATGGTCAGTAAGTCCTGACTGGACAATGACTGTTAAAAGCCTCTAGATGATGAGTGGGCAAATGTGGGGAGTTGAGATTGCACTCCCTTGGGAAGAAGTGGTCAGTGACTTTGGGATTAGCAGCAGGAAAGGCCAAAACCAAAAAGGAGTAGGGACACCTCCTTGCACCCCATCCATTTATTATGCAGCAATTCTGTGTTGCATTAGTTCTTGTTTTCTCTGTCTTGCACATACACATGCAACATACACACAGGTCATCCATCACCTTTGGGAGGTTCCCTGCATTCCTGCAAACCTGATGACTAGCTAGCATCCCCCATTAGGACCTTCCAGCCATGCTCGAGCAGATCAGTCCCTGCCACTTCTGATGCTTCTGAACCTCCCTGCCAAAGGAGAGAGAGCGAGAGAGAGATGGGTTTTCTTTCTGGCAGGAGACAGCTGGAGACAGAAGCAAGATGGGAGCAATCCTCACATGCATGTAGCCTCACATGCCTCCCTTGCCAGTGCTAGCTAAAGAGGATTAATATCAAGACTGAAATGCCTGGAGAACATCTAGATATGCCTAGAGAGTTTTATCTAGTCCTTAATTCTGAGTGCCAATTGCTCTGTTTCCACAGGAAGGCCCTGCTAAGCCTGTGCTTAGAAAATGCAGAGCTCAAGGAACAAGTTGGAGAAGCAATGTTATCAGAGGGTTGGGAGAATGAAGATGCAAAGGAAGATGAAGAGAACTTGAGGCTGGAAGTCAGAAAGCTACAAGAGAAGTTGCACATGTCAGAGATTGTGATTGGATACCTCAAAGAACAACTGACCCTGAACACCCAAGGAGGTTCAGTCAACACTTCCTTCAACCAACAGTTCACATGTAGTGTGGCTCAGGACATTGTGCAGCTGCAAATGGCCAAGCAGTGCAACTGCTGGGGGCTTTTCCACAGCAATGTCCCACAGTCACACTGTCCATCATCCAAGGTTGCAGACTCCAGCCTATCCCCCAACCCCAAAGGGGCCCAGGTAACTTTAGCTTGATTCACAGTATGTGTGACTTGCTCAGGCCAGCAGGTGTCCACAGCGAATTAGCCATTCCTACACATGTCCTTTACATTATGCCAGAATAGTCTAGGTGTTGTTGTATGTGAATCTGAATGCAGCTCATATTCACAGCGAAGATTGTGGTTGTGACAGATAGAGAGGCAAACAGACATACTGACACTGATCATAAGGTGAGAGTTCTCATGCTTACTTAGCTAGAATGACACCACCCATACATAGGAGAAGTGTCAGTAGCTTGAGGAGAAAACTTCAAGGTTTGAAGAAGTATAAAAAAGAAAATGGTGTGGGAAGGGAAGAATCATAAAAGGGAGGAAGAGAAATTCTGTCAGAAAGCCCACTGAGGACTGTACATGCCCAGCAACCATGGAATGCTGGCTAACTATCGAGGGGGTAGGGACAGAAAACTGAGCATGTGTGGGATGGAAGTTTGAAGTGGAGCACCATTTTGTTACAGGTCCCATTTGTTAATAAAAGAGCAGTACTAGATGAATGGAATGTCCAAACTATCATGTATAAGAACATTAGAGCTGTATTAAATCAAGCCAGCACCTCTTCAGTCTGGCATTTTGTTCCCAAAGTTGTTAGCTAGTAGCTTGTGCCAAACCCAGAACAAAGAAGTGAGTACATTAGCACTCTTCATTATGTGGAGGAGAAACTTGGCTTTAAACGGTTTTAACCAATGTCCACAAATATGTTAAATGGTCCCTGGCACATTAGGAGGGGAATTGCCTGTCCTCCACATCAGAAAGCCTGAGAAGCATTACCCTAAATGACAAAAAGGCACAATAGTTTTGTAAAGGAGTGTCTGGGCAGGCTGGCAAAAGAGACAGGTTATAGATTTTGTGATGCTGCATATATTGTTTCATTTTAAAAATACAGGTATGCTAATCTGACTTCAAAATATATTAGTGCTATCCACAGTGATTTGGAATTATAAATGCTCCTTAGCACATTTCCTTCTCACTGTTGTCCTTTTAAAATCTTGTTTGGTTCAGAGCTTGGAAAATTTACTTTCTTCAACCATAACTCCCAGAATTGCTAGCCAGAATTATAGGGATTCAGAGTTATAGCAGAGGAAGGCCTATAGAGGAAAGATGTTAGGAGCCATTTATAATTCCAAATCACTGTGGATAGTACTAACATAAATCAATGTTCAATCAAATTAAAATATTTTTAATAGAATAGTATATGCAGAATCAATGAGGGTAGTTGCAGGTGGCACAACTTCAGGTGTTGCTTACTTGGCCAGGTTCAAGTCAAAATCAGTAACAACAAACGTGCCCTTTTACTTCTTCTCCCCAGGTGGAAGGAAGCCGACTCACAGGTAGTTGTGAGCAGCAGTTCATGGAGCCACTTCAGCACCTTCACTCAGATTTGCCTCAGTGCAGGCAGCAATGTCATAAGCTACGAGGCAAACTCTTGGTTTCAGAGGCCACCATCCAGGCTCAGCTGGCTCAGCTGGAAGAATACAGGGCCCTGCTCAGTAAGTATTGATGCACCAAAAGAGCTGGGCTTCCAATTCCTTTGTTGATTGCAGTTGTCCCTCCACATTCACGGATTTGGCATTCACGGTTTTAAGTATTCACAGCTTGAAAATATTCTTTAAAAAATAATAATCCAAAAAGCAAACCTTGATTTTGCTATCTTATGTAAGGGACACCATCTTGCTAAGCCATTGCATAGAATGGGACTTGAGTATTCATAGATTTGGGTATTCATGGGGTGTCCTGGAACCTATGCACACACCCAGCTACATCCACATGTACAGGTGTTTGGTACAAAATCAAGGTCATTCTAAGCATCGCTGTGTCATTCCTAAGTGCCTCCCAACCAACCTGTGTTGCAGTACTCAACAAGAAAGTCAACAAGAAAGGACATGTCCTTATTTCTTCCTGTGTGCTTGGCTGAAAGAGAGAGATTATGTTCATATATATCTGATACCACTGATCTTTAAACAAAATTATTCCATTTTGTAATCATTGTGTTTTATTCATTCACTTTGAACAATTCATAGAATCATAAAGTTGGGAGAGACCACAAGGGCCATCTAGTCCAACCCCCTGCCATGCAGGAATACACAATCAGATCATTCTCAACTGATGGCTATCCAGCCTCTGTTTAAAAACCTTCAAAGAAGGAGACTCCACCACACTCCGAGGCAGTGCATTCCATTGTTAAACAGCTCTTACCATCAGAAGTTCTTCCTAATGTTTAGGTGGAATCTCTTTTCCTGTAGTGTCACCCTCCTCTGGACGTGCTCCAGTTATTGGGAGTTATTGCATTGGCTCAGTATGTCTGTCAACTTCAGTGAGTGAATTATTTCCTGTATCCCATCTTGGGAGAAAAGTGGAATATAAATCCAATCAATAAATAAAAATAAAGAAATAGATAGCGAGTGTGTGTCACAGAGGTCTGCCCAGCTTCTGAGAAGGAAGGAACCCCTGCTTTTGTGCTGGAGTCTGCAACTATGACTCTCTGAGTCTACTGAGGATGCCTGGCTTTGTATGGTTGATGGGCAATGGGGAAAAATGCAGCTTTTTGCTTTTCTTTGTAACAGGTGAGCCAGTGGTACAGCGGGACAGCAAACAGATACAAGTGGATCTCCAGGACTTGGGCTATGAGACCTGTGGGAGAAGTGAAAATGAAGCTGACAGGGAAGAGACCACCAGTCCAGGTAATACAAGATGTTCCTCTGGCCATTAACCCTTTCACAGGTTGCAGTGTCTGCAAGGGCCAGCATAAGTTCCCACTCCAGGTTTATGTGTCTAAATACAGTTGGAGACATGAAGAAACTGGTGCAATTTGAAATCAGCCCTGTGTCAGTAGGACGACTGGCCAAAATGACCCAGTACCCACTAGAAAGAGAGCTTGGAATAAGCCAAAAAGAATCAGTACTGTCTGTAGAGTCACTGAACACAATCAGGATCGGTAAAAATAATTTTAGTCAGCCACACCTATGAATCAGGCCACATCAAGCCAAAGAATCACTAATGGTACCCACCCTTCTAAGATATGATTGCTTGCTTTTGGGAAAGGAAACTGTCCTGCCAATATTTACCACAACCAGCTAAGTTTTGTTGCTTCTTTTGGTTGCCGTGCACACTGCATTGTATTCATACAAAATGCACGCCTGAGGTCAGCACCTTTGGGAAAGCATATAAAAAGCTAGGAATTCCATTGCCTGTTCTCTCATTCCAGGAGGTACCGTACTCCTGCCTTCCGCAGTTATCTGAGCAACTAGGGAGTTTCTTTCACTTTCAGTACTCCTATTCATCATTGAAAACACTTGGAAATCACTTTCTTGGTCCAGTTGTGACCTGAGATGCAGAACTTGGAGTCTTTACCAGAATATTTTGTTAACCTCTCCCCTGTTCAAAAATTTTCCAGTTCTGATATCCAAGGACCCACATCTTTACCAAACAGTTACAAGAGTTCCCACACTCCAGAGCCTCTCTTCAGGAAGGATGTAATGATATCCAGGAAAAAGGATCTTTGAAGTCCTACAGATAGTTGCCTCTTAACATTCTCCCTTTTATTTGCTCTTATTGGGGTTGTGGTTTTGAATGTAGGAAGCAGCTAGGGACTACTTGATGTATTTACTTTTTCAGATAAAACTTCAAAATGTGTAAATCCAATAAGAACAGTATTGTTCAAAACCCCTTACCAGGAAGTTGGAATTGTTGTGACTCCAGCTTAATGTCTACTTGGTGGAAAATCCAGCTTTGATCTTGCCTAATACATGATATGGCTCTAATGCCCAGTTGTTGTTGTGGTTGACTTTCCCAGAATGTGAAGATCACATTGAGGAGTTAAAGACTTGGAAGAAGCTGCTGGGCTCCCCTACAAGCAAGCTGGAAAAGCATGACTTGAGCACTTGTGAGGACTTGAGCCAGTGTGAGGATGTAGCCCTTCTTCGCCAGCACATCCAGGCTCTGCAAGCGCAGCTGCAGAGTTCCCATAGAGTAATCCGGAACCTACAGAGCCGCGTGCACTCCATATCCACTACCAGTGACTATGCCTCTGGGGGCGAGCATCCACTGAAGCTGAAGCAGGGTTATACCCTGGGCAGTTCTCCTTCCCACAGCATAACAGATGAAGATGAAGGCTGGCAGTCAGACAGCTTTGGGTCATTTTGCCCTCCAAGTCTCCAGCTCAACAAAGATCTGGCCAGGCTCATCCAGAGAGTGTCCCATCTTGAGGCTCATCTGGGTGAGACTAAGCCAAAACTGCCATTGCCAGAAGAAATGAAACCTTCAGCATCCCTGGGGTAGGATTTCCAGAGGTTTGAGTAGTTGGTGTGGTACAGCCTGACACTTACCACCTGCTCCAAAAGTGTGACAGCTTACATCTTAGGTTCTTTCCTAATCTGGTGTTGTTGGGATCTGTTCTCCAAATGTGTGGGAGATTTAAAGTTTTTGTAAGTTAAGTTGGATCTGTCACAGTTGTGCAACTGATTCTGCAGTGGAGACCATAGCATTGAGTTTACCCATTGCGCAACTGGCTCCCTGTCCTCCCAGTTAAAAATGAGAGAGAAATTGAGAGTCCAGTTTAGTGCCTCCATAGGTTTCTAGCCTGTCTTCTGGATTATTTTGATAGATTTTCTTCAGGCACTAAGTATCAGTTCTTTCTGCATATTCAAACAACATCTTCACCATGTTGAATTAATGTGAAGGTAACCCATGAGTTGCCACGTAACATGTGGATCAAGTCTGGCTTATCCTCTGTGCCTTTAAGGTTAGCTGAGCTCACTTAGGGTGGAGTGTCATTTTCTCTCTTATTTGCTGAGTTTATGAGATGTCTCTGGGTCTGTCTTAGGGGCTGGGTGAATAGAAAATCTTGTTTCTCACCATATTCTTAGTTTGGTAGTTGGGCCTCGGAACATGATGATCAGCTTTACTGTTCCCCCCACCCCAGGAAATATGATTCATTGGTCCAAGCTCAGGCTCGGGAGCTCTCCCATCTGCGTCAGGTGATGAGGGAGGGACAAGGGTTGTGTCGCATGCTGAGCCAACACTTCAGGAACACCATCAAGTCCTTTGAAGAGCTTCTGCGGGGCACCGACATCGATTACTTCTTGGGACAGAGCTTCCGTGGACAATTGACACAAGGGAACCAGCTAGCAGGACGTCTGGCCAGGAAACTGAACAGTAGTGAGTTCACTAGACAGCCAAAAGGCTTTAAATTAGAGGGTTTGTGTTGTTGTTTTTATTCCTGAAAATGGGTATTGTAAATCATTTCTCCCTATAGTGCTTTTGTGCCTGGCTTACTGAATTACTTCCCTGCTACCCCACTTTTGCAGCATAAAGAATGTAGATATAGACATGAAGCCAATGTAGACATGAAGCCAATCCTGGGAACATCTTTCACATTTTTATTTCTTTTGTTAGCAGCATGTAGCAGTGGCAGGACTTCCAGATAAGTAAAAATGGGTTACTCACATTGATTTGGCTATGTATATTGCATCCAAGGATTGTTTGTGATGTCTGCTCTTGCTGCTTTATTTTTATTTGTTTATATCCTGCCTTTCCCCACCCCACCCAGAAGTGGGATTCAATGCAGTTTACAAAATAAAAACAAATATAATATAGTTAAAACATAAATAAGGCTATTGGTAAAATATCATTAAAGTATCTATAACATTAAAAACCATTTAAAATTTCAATTAACATAAAAATATTAAAAAGTAGAATAGCACACTATTAAAGCCCCTTTTTTAAAATAGTCAGTTAATCCTAAGTGCCTATCAGAATAGATTTTTTAAAAAAAACCAGTCAGTTTTCAGTGCCAATCAGATAGAAAACTCTGCCTGACAATGACAACAAGGCAGAGGCCAGTCTAGCCTTCCTAGGAAGGGACTAACAGAATAGAAGACTGTGTGACACAAGTTGTTTCTCTTAGATTGGACATGTTTGTCCACTACATTTTCAGGAACATTGACTGGCATTCTTTGTCGCCTTCCCAATTATTGGGGGAGATCAAACAAACAGGCTGGTGTTTCCAGTGACCCCCAAACAGGAGGTCATTGGAAACACCAGCCTATCCTATGGGGTCTGGCCAAATAATATTGTTACAGCTGGCAAGAGGAGTGGTCAGTGATGTTGCTTGCCTTGATTCCGCTATTTCCTGCAAACTCAGGTCCTGCAAACGTAGGGCTGCAATTTCCTTAACTGAGTCTATCCACCTATAATGCAGTCTTCTTCTTCTATTGCCTTCAACTTTACCACGTGTTATAGTATTTTCCAGTGAGTCATACCATCTCATGATATGTCCAACTACAATAGCCTCTGTATAGTCATTTTGGCTTCTAGTGAGAGTTCAGGTTTGATTTGTTCTTGGACTCATTCATTTATCTTTTTCGTGATCCATGGTATCCACAGAACTCTCCTCCAGCACCACGTTCCAAATGAGTTTTTTCCCCGTCTCTTTTCTTCACTGTCCACCTTTCACAGCCATACCTAAAAATTTGAAATGCTACAGCATGGATGATCCTGACTTTGATGTTTAATGATATATCTTTACACTGGGGAGGGGGGTCTTATCTAATTCCTTCATAACTGTCCTTCCAAGTCTTCTTCTTCTTCTGATTTCTTGACTACAGCCTCCCTTTTGACTAATGACTGAGTCAAGGTATAGGAAATCATTTAACTATTTTAGTATCTTCATTACCCACTTTAAAGTTATGTAAATCACCTGTGGTCATTATATTTTCAACCCTGCTTTTCTTCCTTAACTTTCTTCAGGTGTTATCTACATATCTTAATTTAATGATGTTCCTTCCTCCTATTTTCACACTTCCTTTCTCCAGGTCTAATCCTGCTTTCCATGTGATATGTTCTGTGTATAAATTAAACAGATAGGGTGATAAAATATACACTTGTCTAACCCCTTTGCCAATTAGAAACCATTCTGTTTCTCCATATTCTGACCTGACAGTGGACTCTTATCTAAAGTAAAGGTAATGCATCAGAACAATCAAATATTGTGGCACCCCCATTTCTTTTAAATTGATCTTGAGTTTTTCATCATCTATACCAATGATTCCCAAACTCTAGTCCTCCAGGTGTTTTGGATTTCAATTCCCAGAAGCCTCAGCCACCTTGGCCAATGATCCAGGATTCTGGGAGCTGAAGTCCAAAACACCTGGAAGACCAGAGTTTGGGAAACACTTATCTATACAATTGAAAGCTGCTACTATCTGTAAAGCACAGGCTGAATTCCTTCTGAATTTTTTTGGCACCAAAGAATTTCAGAAGGAAATCAACCTGTGCTTTATAGATAGTAGCATAACTTTCCTCTTCTTTTTCTGAACCCAGTTTGGCCATCTGACATTTCTTGCTCCACATATGGTAACAGTCTTTCTTGTAAAAGACTGAGCATTAACAAGTGGGACAGAAAAAGAAAAGTAAATAGAACAAACATGTAATAAAATCAAACAGAAATAAAAAGACAGGTAATGAATATGCATGAAAATATAGATATAGATATAAATATATAGACACACAAATATATAAAAGTATAAAATTTTAATACATATAGAAAGATATAGAAAGAGGCAAAGAATAGGCTAGTACAATTCTCCTGGCTCCATTATTAGGAATACGAATGGATAGGTAGAAATACAAATTAGAAACAGAATTTACCGAAGTGCAAAGGAAATAAAATGAAGACAGAAATGTCTAGTAGGTGGAACACAGGGAAGTCATGAAGAATAGAAACCTGTATATAAGATGACAAGGAGTTTGCTTACTTAAAAAATGACACTAAGAATACAATGTATTGATAACAGTACTTGAATGAAATTGTGTGTTTTTTTAGTCTTATTTTATTTGAAATATAATAAAAATATTTTTTAAAAAAGATTGAGCATTACTTTACTTACATGGGAGATCAATGCAATAGTATTGCAATCCCTGGTGTCTCCTTTCTTGGGAGCTGGAATATATATTGAGCCCTTCCAGTCTTTGGGCCATTGTTTTGATTTCCATATTTTTTGACAGATTTTTGTTAGAATTTGGAAGGATTCTGTCTCCATAGCTTGAACAGCTATATTGGTATGCCATCAGTTGCTGGTATTTCTCCCAAGTGCTTTGAGACCAGCTTCCATTTCACTTTCTAAAATGGTAGGTTCTTAGTCAAAAGGTTCTGTATTGAAAAAAAAATCTATCATTCTTTCATCTGTTTTGTATAATTCTTTAGCATATTGATTCAAGGTCCTTTTATTTTGTTGTGTTCATATAATGCATTGTCCTATTGCTCATTTGGCCTGCCTAATCTTAGATTAAATTTCCCTTAGATTTCTTAGTTCTTATGAAAGGAATCTCTTGTTCTACCTTGTCTTCTTCTGTTTCTTTGCACTGATTATTATACAAATTCAAACCATATCCAGTTTTCAAATGGCTGAGATGAGACTCCTTGGAAATTGAATTTTGGGGAGTAAGAGGACACTTTCCCCTTCTACTTTTTCCCTACCTATAAGAAGGTTGTATTCCTAACTTCCACCCATATGCATCTGATGAAGTAGACTTAAATCTATGAAAGCTTATGCTACCAATTTATTTATTTCGGTCTCAAAGGTGCTAAAACATCCTTTTGCATACTGATCTAGACTAACACAGTTATGCCTTTGAATTCTTCCACTTCGTGCAGATGGAAGGAGGCAGGAACAATCAGGGTTAAATCCTGTGCTTTCCTTTTGAAATCAAGCTGAGTGCGGGTGGGGGAGAGGCTTGCGATTGCCCTTGTCTCTTTAAAATGTTAACCCTTTAAGCAGAGGCAGCTGTGGAGTGAAGGTTTCAAGCCAGTGCAGGCGATCATACAGGGACAACACACAAGGCATTTTAAAAGACCCGGACGCTGGCATTTTTTTACTGTGCTTTGTGTGGGGGGGATGAATGAAAGTGCGTTCATTTGCTCAGATGCTGGCATTTTTTACTGTGCCTTGGGGGGGTGATGAATGTTTGATTATCTGTTCAGACCCAGGGAGGTGATCAAGGCAGGGGATGAATGGGTGACCCTCTGCCCACCACAATCTCTTTGTAACATGCAGTTGAGGAACAGGTTAAAGCTGAAGGGTTTGCAGTGTAGAAATCCATTTAAAAAGGTGATTTAGTTCACACGCGCGCACACACACACACACACACAAACCTTCGTGCAGCTGGAAGGGATGCCTTTGTTTTCAGCTGGTGAGGTTGGATCTGTTGAACATGTGACTGACCCCTCCTTTTCTGGTCGCTGCTTTCTGAGCCCGCGCCCAGTCAGTCACCATTTCCGGTCATCACCTAGTACCGAGATAGCTTGTCCCAGGCTGTTTACATTTCCGATTTTCCGAATCCTCCAGTGACTTTTTTAAAAATCGGCACAACCCGCGGGACTGGAAGTCCCGCAAGTTGAGGGATAAAAGGTGGCCCCCCTTCTGAAAATCACGTACCTGACCCTATGTACATGTAAACAACCAGGGTTCGACATGAATTCTTCCCACTACATTTTCATCATGTAAACGGCACCTAGGAGACCCCTCCTGTACCAGTTTCCTGCCAGAGGATTGGCTCCTTCATGCTCTCTTCCCATTTGCTCATCAACTTTCCATCATACGCTCATCACACGCTCTCCACAGCCATCATATGCTCTAGAACCTTGCCTAAAAATGGCATGTTAGAGGCTGACCAATAATTATTCAGAATGGTGGGATCCTGGGAGCCTTTTTTAAGTAGCAGCCTCACCACAGCCTCTTTTAGGCAGCGTGGAAACTTAGCTTGCTGCAGGGGGCATTCACCACTCCCCTCACCCACTCAGCCAGCCCCCCTCTAGCTGCTTTCAGGAACCAGGAAGGGCAAGGTTCCAGTATACCTGTGGTGGCTCTCACCTCTCCACTCCACATCCTCAGGCTGCACAAATCGAAACTTACCCAATAATATGGGACAAGCAGGCACCAAGACTATATCCACTGGACCGCAGGTTCCATTCTTCTGTGTACATATCCACTACGTTGTTGTTATACTGTACTGTAGTTCCCTTTCTAATTCCAGCCCCATTTTTCTACTTTATAATTTTATTCGAGCCCCACATGGCAGCATTCTAGAGACCCTGGAATGCGCCTGTTTTTTTTCCCCTGTATGGGATCCACATTTTGCTTCTGGTTTCCTGTTTTTCTCTCTATACAACCTTCAGCCAAATTTCTCATATCAAAAACCCTCAGCAAGATATCAGTTCAGAGCTCTGACAGGGAAAATGTGTGCCTTTTCTGGCATTTCCCTGGGTGGGGGAAGAAGGGGAGAGAGAGAGACAGAGAGTAGGAAGTCATCTTACACACTTTCGGCTTTGGCACCCACTCAGTTCCAACATGCAGCCCCTGTGAGAGGTTACCTGTGATAGAATGCAGCCCTTGGTAGAAAACAGGCCAGACATCTTTTTCTCTTCCTCACAGAGAGAGGAAAGTAGAGATTTACATACCATGACGTTGATATATTGTGGGAAGACTGCATAACTGACTGACTAATTTTCTGTCTCTGAATTATGTTTGCAGGGAATGAGCTAAACATGGAGGATAAGTCAAGTCATGAATTGCTTGCTCTACGGTAATAAGAGTGGATCCCATTGTTGCTGTTGTTGTTGTTGTTGTTGTTGTGTGCCATCAGGTCATTCCTGACTTATGGTGACCCTAAGGTGAATCATGGGATTTTCTTGGCAATATTTCTTCAGAGGGGGTTTGCCATTGCCTTCCTCTGAAGCTGAGATTGTGTGACTTGCCCAAGAGTACCCAATGATTTTCTATGGCTGAGCAGGAATTTGAACCCTGGGTGCCAGTTACACGACAGAAATTGTCGCGATGCCTACCGGGACAAAGTGATCACGAATCCGCCCCTCGCTGTTTATACGATTTATGTCTCTGATATGGATATCCCGTGTGGTCCCGTGACTGATATTTACACGTCCATAGTCCCGGTTTTGTTTAGGTTTTAAATTTTTTTTTTTTTTTGGCTGTCAATCAAAGATGTGATTACTCGTGTTTTCACAACCTCGGTGACGCACTTCCCTTAGAGTTCCGTGCCACCAAGTGATGCTATTGGCTGGCTGGGGGAGGGTGGAGAGAGGGGGGCAGAGGTTTGTTATTCCCCCTTGCTTCTTGAACATTTTAACCCCTTCAGAAGAGGCAGAAAGCATTTTGAAAGATTCTGATAGATCTTTCACTCAGACGCAGAGCTTTCCTTTTGAAATCAAGCTGAGTGCTTTAAAAACAAGCAGAGTGCTTGCCTTTTTAAAATATTAACCCCTACAGCTGGCTGCAGAGATGGCTATAGGAAGGCGTTTTGAAAGACACAAACACAGAGAGAGGAAATTAAAGGGTGCTAATTCGCTCAGAGGCTTGAATATTTTAATGTGCCAGGGAGGTGACCAAGCTACTACGATCTCTCTGTAACAGGCAGTTGAGGAAAAGGTAAAGCTGAAGGGTTTGCAGTGTAGAAATCCATTTAAAAAGGTGATTGAGTACACGCGCGCGTGCACACACACACATCAACCTTCGTGCAGCTGGAAGGGATGCCTTTGTTTTCGGCTGGTGAGGCTGGATCTGTTGAACGGGTGACTGACCCCTCCTTTTCTGGTCCCTGAGCTCTAAGCCCGCCCCCAGTCACCATTTCCGGTCATCCCAGTACCGAGACTTTTTGTCCCACGCTGTTTACATTTCCGATTTTCTGAATCCTCCAGTGACTTTTTTAAAAACCGGCACAACCTGTGGGACTGGAAGTCCCACAGGTTGAGGGATAAAAGGTGGCCCCCCTTCCGAAAATCACGTACCCGACCCGATGTACGTGTAAACTGCCAGGGATCGACACGAATTCTTCCCAGGACATTTTCATCGTGTAAACGGCCCCCTGGTCTCCAGAATCCTAAGTCCAACACTCAAATAATTACGGTACACCATGCTAGCTGTAGACATATTTTGACATTAGTTGCATAGTATGTGTGGTAAAATTGTCCTATCCACTTAACAGGATGATATAGTTTATCATTTGATAGATGGGCTCAGTAGCAATTTTTACAATGACTCAGTAGCAACAGCTGTCAGTATATTGAACATTCATTGCAAACTGGGGCTAAGTCATGGCCTTATTAATATGGAACCATTTACAACCATGGCATGAGTTCCCTTCAATGCGGCCTTCACTGTAGCCCCTGTCAGCTTACTGGTTGTCTGAAAGGACAAAGATAAGTGGGGAGGGGAGTTCCTCTGAGGGTAGTGGATGGAATATCTGTTCAAATGCCCTTACCAGTTTTCAAGCCTTGTGTCTCCATCCATAGATTGAGCAAGGAGCTTGAAGAGAAGGAGCAAACCATCAAGACTCTCCAGGCTAAGCTTCAAGCACACTCAGTGACCCCTTCCAGTAACCACACCATGTCTGAGTCATCCCGCTCTGGTAGTAGCACTTCCTTTCTCTCTGATGGCTTGGAGGGCTGCTCTGACATGGATGATGCCACTGAGTACAACTCTTACCAGGAAGATCCGAGTGGAAGCCAATTCCATAGCCTCTCATCAGACAAAGGTATAACCTAAATTATTGATTATGGATGAGCTGCTCTGGGAGCTTTTTTCACTGAGAAGTGGGATCAAAATACTGTACATAAATACATACATGTAATATTCTTCAAGGGGCAAGATTGTTCAGTGGAAGAAGTTGTGCCAGGCTCAGCAATCTTCATTACCTGAAACATTTGACTACTGAGCTAGGTTGTAGAGGCCCAGTTAGAAATCTTGCATATGTTTGGTGGTGAAAAGGTAAATCATAGTTAATGCAGTTCCATTCAAAGGTACAACACTAGAATGACAAGCATGTCCAAGATGTCCCTTGAGAATGTGCATTTCAGAATTGAAATATATGTCCATGTGGACTTCTAAAGCTCCAGCTGAAGGGCTACCAGAGAATACTGCTGCAAATGTTACTTAATTTTCTCTTCAGGATTGGAGGCTTAGGGGTTTTCTAAACAGAGGTGGGGGATGTATGGACCTCCAGATGTCACTGGACTGCAACTTCTATCAGCTCAAACTAGCCTAGCCTGTGGTGAGAGATCCTCTGAGAGGCTCATCACACAAGTAAGTAAAGCGGGAGTGCAGCTGGATCATTTCACCTTCTGTTCTACCTTACCATATGATGTTGTCATTCTTCAGTAGTTCTTCAGTTCTGGTCCCATGGGAAACAGTGGTAAAAGTGAGTCTTTTTTCTAGCTGGAAAAATCTGTTAGGAAAAAGAGTCACTTTTACAATTGTCTACCATGGGACCAGAACTGAAGAACTACTGAAGAACTATGACATCATGCTACTGCAGAAGGGAAGGTGAAACAATCTGGCTGCATTCCCGTTTTACTTCCTCATGTGATGAGCCTCTGAGAGTCTAGAGAACCATGCATTTAAAACCGTATTTGAAAGAAGGCGGCAAAGGAAGCCCAATGTGTGCTTCATTTTAGAAATTGTTCATTGTGGTTTTAATTATGTGGGATGTAATTCAAACTAATGAAAAAAACAGCATAATCAGGAGTAGTAAATCGTAAAACAAAAAATTGCTGGATGCTACTATGCTGGATGTTAATGAAAAGAATTCATTAACACACATGGATGTTAGAATTAATAAAGTACTACTGAAGAGACTCCATCTAGCCTTGGGTATTTCCAGTTAACTAAGTAAGTTTAAAACTGGTAGCCATTTTTGGAGGAAAATCCTCTTTATCCTCTTTCTATAATCCCTCTTTATATATTATATATTTTATTATTTAATATTTTATTTAATAACCTCTTTATATAGTCCCTGGATCATAGTAGGATATTTCTATTTCCATCTTGCTATACTTTGGAAATATGCTGTTACTCACTTCTCATTTATAGTGTTGCTTCATTATTCATAATTCCTAACAACAACAATTCTTCTTGTTGTTGTTGTTGTTATTATATTCATTTATTTTCCGCCTTTCCCCCAACAATAACGCAACTAACAGCATCTTTAAAACAACACAAGTTTAAAACAATACAAAAGTAAAAATAATAGTATAAATATAAAATTTTATAATAATGATAATAAAATTTTATTTCTATCCCGCCCCTCTGCAACGCAATCGGGGCAGCTTACAATATAAAAACTCCATAGTCCCAGTACCCTAGCCCCCCCTCCTTAAAATAATATTAAACTATAAAAGATTAAAAACATACATTAAATTAAAAATATATAAATTAGAAAAAGATTAAAACATACAATAGTTTTGTTTTTTTTAAAAAAATCTGATTACAGCTCAGGGAGGACAGCCGAGTCTTGGGCCGGGATAGTTATTCAGGAAGGCCTGCCGGAAAAGATCCGTCTTGACAGCTTTTTTAAAGCTGTCTAAGGTGTTAATAAGACGGATCTCGTCCGGCAGGCCATTCCATAATCTGGGAGCAGCAGCAGAGAAGGCCCTCTGGGACGTCACCGACAGCCTTGTTTTCATAGGCTGTAACAGATTCCTCCCAGAGGACCGAAGTGCGCGGGGAGGGTCGTACAGAAGGAGGCGGTCCCGGAGATAAGAATTAAACACTTTATAAATTAAAAACATTAAACATTAAAAATATTAAAACATATTTTAAAACTGTATAAAGATCCTTAAAAATCTTTAAAACTACCGCACGGCCTTGAAAGCCCAGCCCTTGTTGATTCGTAAACATCTGGCAGCACAAAAATGTTTAACCTGCTGCTGAAAGGAGAACAAGGATGGGGCCATCCTGGCTTCTCTAGAAAGGGAGTTGCATAGTTTGGGAGCAGCCACAGAGAAGGCCCTCCCTTGTTCCCACCAAATGAACCTGAGAAAGCAGTGGGACAGAGATCTTTGCTAGGAGATCTCAGAGCTCTAAAGGGCTCATACAGGGAGATATGGTCCTTCAAATAACTGGACCCAAGTAATATAGGGCTTTATGGGCCAAACCCAGCACTTTGAATTGTGCCCAGAAATGGACCAGCAGCCAATGAAGCTGTGTGTTCTCTAGCTAGCAACCTGGCTGAAGTTTCTGAGCACTTTTCAAAGGAAACCCCACATAGAGCGTATTACAGTAATCCAAACAAGATGTAACCAAGGTGTATACCACCATAGACTTCTCCAAGAATGGGCACAGTTAGCACACTTGTGTTAACTGTGCAAAAGCACTTTTGGGCTTCCAGGCTCAGAGCTGAATCTTGGGAGATTATCAGATGGACTCTAAAGTCCATTGCAGGAATGGAACAGGATTGAGAAAGGATTTCCCTTTCTGACAACGTCATTCCGTTCCTGTGTTGCTTCTGTTCTGCCCCCGTTCTGCTCCTGGGATATCTCAAAAACAGGGAAACATTGTTTTTAGTCCACCTGTTCCGTTTCTGTAACGGAATCACAGGTGGTCTGAATGATGCCCTGTTCCTGTCCCTTTATGCTGGCATGATGCCAACTGCAGGGAGAGGTCTGTGCCGGACACTTCCGGGTGCGATCGGGATGATAAGGTAAGTAAAACACTTTTGCCCCCTCCCCGGGTAGCTTTTTTAAAAAAATGTGTTTTTCTGCTTCGTGTATTGTTTTGACATTTGGAGGGGGTTTAAATTTTTGAATTTGCCACCCAGCTGTTCTCTTGCGAGAACAGCTGGGGATTTCAATTGACGATCGTAAAAGTAGCCTTACAATGGCTGCATTTATGACAGGCCAGTGAAGGGAGGGGGAGCCCGTTCCTGCTGCAGAATCAAGGTAGGTGTCTGAAACCTTTTGCTTTATTCTGTGGCAGAAATGGGAGTGGGGCAGGTGGGGACAGAAACGGGCTGTAAGGGCCCATCTGATAATCTCCTAGGAGTACCACCAAACTGCAAACCTGAGTTTTCAGGTGGAGAGTAACCCCATCTAACACAGATGGGATCTGTATTCCCAGATCTGTCTTTTGAGCACCTTAGTCTTCTCTGGATTAAGCTTGAGTTTGTTTGCCGTCATCTAGTCCATTACAGCTGCTGGGTGCTGGTTTATCACAAGAACAGCTTCCTTGGAATTAGGTGGAAAGGAGTAATAGAGCTGGGTATCATCAGCATACTGGTGACACCTGACCCCAAAACTCCAGACAGCCCCTCCCAGCGGTTTCATGTAAATGTTGAATAGCATAGGGGATAAGGGTGAACCCTGAGGGACTCCACAGGCCGTGCCCAGGGAGTCGAACAGGAATCCCTCAGCACCACTTTCTGAGAGCACTCCTCCAGGAAAGAGTGGAGTAATTGTAGAACATTACCGCCAAGCCTGCAAGAGACGATTTAGAAGGATACCATGACTGATGGTATCAAAAGCTGCTGAGAGGTCCAGCAGAACCAACAGGGACATAGTCCCCCTGTTCAATTCCCTGTGTAGGTCATTCACCAATATGACCAAAGTAGTCTCTTATCCCATAATTAGGCCTAAAGCCAGACTAAAATGGATCTAGATAATCTGCCTCATCCAGGAACCCCTGGAGTTGAGAAGCCACCACATGCTCCAATACCTTGCCCCAAAATGGAAGATTGGAGACAGGCCTATAGTTATTCTTTATTGGAAGAAGGCATTAATCACTTCCCTTACATAGTCAGCCAGTCCTCCTTTGGCCTGTTTAATTAGCTGGGAAGGGCAAGGGTCTGGTACACATGTGGTAGCTCTCACCTCTCCAAGGAACCTGTCCACATCCTCAGGCTGCACAAACTGAAAATTATCCATCAACACCAGACAAGGAGAGGCCAAGGTTACATCCACCAGAACTATCATCTCTGGAATCTAAGAGCTAATCCAAGTGATTTTATCTCCAAAATAGTGGGTAAATTCTTTGGAGTGGGCTGTTGATGGTCTGTGTTCCCTTTTGGACCAGATTGTAATGGATCCCTTATCTCTTGAAACAGCTCTACTGATTGATTCTGTGCTGGCACAATGGCATTAATCAAAAAAGCCTTTTTTGCTGCCTTTATTACCCCACCATAGGCCTTCAGGTAGATTTTAGCCTTTTTTGGTTAGCTCATTCTTCTGCCACTGTCACTCTAGTCTTCATCTGACTCATTTCATTGCTGCCAGCTCCTTAGAGAACCAGGGGCTAGTTTAGCTCCACTTAATGAGAAGGCACGCTTAAGAGCAACTACCCTGGGCATTTCCCCATTCCAGAAATCAATGAGGACTTGAATAGGATCATCTGCCAAGGTAGCCAGAAACTCCCCAAGAGCTGTCAGGAATCCATCCAGATCCATAAGCCTCCTGGGGTGGACCATCTTAATGGGGGCCCCACCCCTGGCAGAGGCTCTGGGTCCCATCAAGTCTAAACCTGACCAAGAAGTTCTCTGTCTATGACAATGGAGCAACAGAAAGCTCCTCCATTCCCAGATCACCATCATCCCCCCCTCCTGTACAGAAAACAAGTTCTAGTGCAGTGGATCTTAATCTGGAGCCCACGGACACCCAGGGGGCCACAGTGTCCTCACAGGTGGTCCACGAAGGCTTGAAAGTTGCTTGGCCCACTTCCTCCCCGCAGTGGAGTGGCCACATGACAGGACCCAAGGCAAAGGATGGCTGGCTTGGCCTGCATATTGCCATTCAATCTGCTTCAGCCACAGACTTGCAGGAAGAAGTAGGAGAAAAGTCGCCCCTCCCCCTCCAGTGTCTCTGGGGGAAGGTTTCACAGATGGTGTAATTGTACTATTGTTATCAAATATTTTTGTTGTTGTTTTAAATCTTGAGTTAATTCTTGGGGGTCTGCAGCAGCAAAAGACATTTAAAAGGGGTCCCTGAGTAAGGAAAAGGTTAAGAGCCACTGATCTAGAGTGTGCCCAGCAGCATGAGCAAAAGCCACAGAGACTCCAATACCACCACCACCACCCCGAGACCACCCCGGCTAGCTCAGGAAGGGATACAGTTGAGCAGTGGGTTGGGCAGTACACCAAGAGAATTCCTAATCTGTCCTGGCTACCCACCTTTAAATAAACACACCCATACCATGCAGACTGAGGGATAGGGTGCCTGGTTAGGTGGATATTACACCAATATACCACTGTGACTCCACCTCCCTGCCACCCAGATCTCACCTGCAGCTGCACAGAAAAACCTGGTGGGCAAAGCTGAGTGAGATTAATCCCCTCCTCCCATAGCTTCATCCAATCAGGTCTCTCTTTACATGCCAAGTCAGCATGTTCATCCTGGATCAGGTCCTGAATAGCAGCTGTTTTACCATTCACCAACCTGGCATTAAGCAGCAGTATTTTCAGCTGGGGTGGGGGGTTCTGCCATCACCATCCAGATTATTTGGGGTGGGAGACAGTGCAACCATCTCTCATTTCTTTATCTCCCTCTACACTGTACAAATTGAGTAGCTGCTCCCTCTCTCCCTGTGTTGGCAACTCATCTCCCCTCCCCACAAAAGTGCCTCTAAGCAGGTCAAGTTGTCTTTCCTTGTCCTCGTGCCATTCCCAAAGGGGCTTCCCAAAGGGGCACCCCCCCCTTTGGTGTCACACCCTTTGGTGGTGACCCCACCGGCGGTGGGCTGGCCCCTTAGTCTCTTGCTTTTATCTGCCAGCTCCCTCAACTCTACAGCTGGGGCAGGTGAAACTAGCTGGCAGACTCTAAACTAGCTGATGGGAGTGGGGAGGGGGCTGACTTTGCAAGGAGGGAGTAGAGGTGGCTCTTCCCCCCACAGTTCCACAGGTAGAGCACAACCAGGCAGTGGCAGCAACAGCAATAACTGGATGGCAGAGTAACATGCCTTTCATTTACTCTTCTGGTCCAATCTTCCTGGGGCTTCCTCTCCTGGGATCAAAAGGCAATAAAGAATACCTTAAAGAATACCATAAAAACACCTTTCTTAATGTTGACAAGTATCTTCATTGCAAATCTGTGTATCTGAGGACAGCACACGAGCGTTGAATATAGCTTATGCTTATTGGCTTGGGCTTCTTAATTCAAAACTCCATATTTGTGATATAAACAGAGTTTTGTACTGTGTTATTTGTGACATAAACAGATAATTTCTCTTATAGGGTGGCTTTATAGAAAGAGCAGGAAATAAATAAGATAAGTCTAAATTCTCAGCACCTTCACAAAAAAAATGATTTCCACACATCCCCACCCCCATTAGGTGTAAAATTAATTTAGAGATGAGATACATTTAAGAAGGGAGAATATGGGTACCCTGTCCTATTACCCATGAAGTGTTAAATTGGCATGAATTGAGAGTAAAAGCACTCACCTACCCTGAGTTTTCTCATAGAAGGTTGGGACTGGAATGAAGACAGCTCAGCCTACCCAGCTGCCTGTTCCTATCATTCTGTCTCTGTCCTGTTACAGAAAGTGCATGGGAATTGTGCATCATTGCCTCCCACTGTTCATGCAATGGTTAAATAATACCTTCCCTGAAGCGAGGAAGTGGAAGGCAGTCCATAACTCCAGTTCTGATGGTGCTTTCTCCTATTAATATAATATCTGTAACACTATATTATTTGCTTTTCCATTTTCATACGATCCCTCTTAGGAAACAACTGTATTGCAAGTGTGGCATATACAGTTGTGTGAAAAAGAAAATACACTCTCTTTGAATGTTTTCCACTTCTGAATAATGTTTCTCACTGAAGAATGATGGACTCTAAAATGTTTGGAAATGGCCTTGTAACCCTTCCCAGCAACAATTGCTTCTCTAAGACCATTTCTGATGTCTTTCCTCCTTGGCACTGTGTTAACACACACCTGAATGCTCCAGACCAGCAAACTGCTAAAATTTTGGCTTTTATAGAGGTGGCCACACTTGCTGATGATTAATTAATCAAGAGCATTTGATTAGCAACACTTACGAGTATATCTGCTACTTAGCATCTTAATTCCTGTGGAAGCAGTAAGGGTATAGCTAGTTTTTCACACATTCTTCTCCATTTTGGCTTTATTGTTGTTGAATAAATCATGACACGGTGTAATATGTCATGTGTTGTTGTTCATCTGAGGTTGTATTTACCTAATTTTAAGACCTACTAAGGAACAGATGATTGTTATTGTATCCTGATATGTAAAACCATAGAATTTAAAGAGGGCATACTTTATTTTTCACATGACTGTAAATGTAGTAAGCAATGAAATAAAATATGGCCATGATTCACATTCTTTCCCACCCCACCCCACCCAGCTCATGACCTCCCCACCCACGCAGAAGTTACATTTAGTATCAAGGGAATATTGTTGTTCCTTGGACCTCATATTCCATAGTAACAATGAGATTCTCTGAGTACAAATGCAAAGTGTTTCCTCTCTTTTGTGGTGTCTTCCAGATTTTGGCAGTCATCTTGGCAAAACTTCTGCCCAACCACCTCACCCTGCTTTTGGCACCCCATCCCCTGCTGCTCCAGCAGAATCTCTCCAAAGGAATGTTGCTCTGTCTCCTTCCCATCACGCCTTGATGACAGTCAGCCAGACTTCCAGAGGTATGAGCCACATAACTGTCAACGGGGGCTGTGGGTTCAAATTGCAAGGGGCAAGGGGAGGGATTACAAAAGACTGCTGTGATAGGATTGACTTTTGCCTCTTTCATTCTGTACTTTTTATTAAGGCAATTATATTAATCACTGCTGGGAACCGTTATAAAGATCAACAAGGGAACAGATGTGTCAGCAGAACGGGATAAGCATGATTAAGAAAGAATGGCCGTAATTTTTAATGGACTGAAGCAGCTTAGCAAAGGATGTGGGGAGATCCCCTCCTGTGCCAGGCACCTTGAGATTCAGGGCTCTGTGGTTTTTATCCTGGAGCTTTATACCTTAATAGGCAAGGCTAGATTTAATTGCAACCTGTTTCTTTAGAACCGTTATTTGAAGAAAAGACTTCTGAGCAAGGGACTCTATGGCTTCTACACACCTTGAGCACTGATACCTCTCAGTGTCAAAGTAACACACTTGATATTAACAGGAATCTAACCTGCTGTGTTAACTACCATTTTGCAGCTTTTTCTGGATCAATCCCTTATTTATTTATTTATAGCCCACTCTTCAGCCACAAGGCTATCAGAGCGGCGTACAAATTGTTTTAAGCAATAGCAGTTTACACATCTAAACTGCAATAAGCAGCTTCCAATGTGTGTTAGCTAATTGCCCCCACAAGCCGGGTACTCATTTTACCAACCTATGAAAGGATGTTAATGTTAAAAGTTGGTATTTCCAGTTTCATCACATCTTTTAAGTATCATTTTTCCCTCCTGTCAGTCTATGATAGTGTTATTCACAATGCTGTTGCACCTACAGCTCATGAATGTGGATATGTACCATAGGCAGAACTGTACCACAGCAATGAAGAGGCTCAGTGCTAGAGTCAGAAGGCTAGATCTTCATAGAATTCCAACTTCTAGTCTAAAGTCAACATTTAATCTTTTAAGGTGTTCTTAAAGGAACATGCCACAAGATCACACCGGCCATTACCTGACACATTGCAGTGAATTGTCAAATATATAAGTGCAAAATCCCATTCAAAGAGACTATCAGGGGGTGGGGAGAAGGCAGGGGAAGGATAGCTTTGTTGGAGATATACAGAAAATTGAATAACCCTCTGGGTGGAAATAAACCTCCCCCCAAAATATAGGGAATTTTAAAAAGCTTCACAGAATGTCATGGATATGGAAAAACTGCTACTCACTAACTACATCATCAGCATGGTCCAGGAGGTACCAATAGCATTTGGGCAAATGCATTACACATAGGAATCATAATGGCATCAATAATGTGATCATAGCATGGTAGAGTTGGAAGTAAACTATGTCATTTACTCCAAGCCCCTGCTCAATACAACTACTCCCCTAAAGGATGGCTATCCAGACTTTGCTTAAATTAGGGGTGGGTAATTATGGAGCATGGGCATGCCCATCTGGCGGGTCACAACATCATGTTTTGGTGAGCTGGAAGCGACATAACATCACTTCAGGCTACCATTTTGGTCAATTTTTTATTTTTTGAGTTTTCTTCACGGGTGGGCTGGGTGGAGGTTGAGTGTGGAAGAGATAAACTGCTCCATTTGCAGCCAGTTTGAGGTGTTTGTGGATGTTTTGGGGATGAAACCCCACCCTCTTGAAAACTGGCACAACATTTTTAAAAAGTTTTGGGAGGGAGGTTTGGGGGTCTGGGGATCTTCAGAAGCTGTGCTTTGGTGTCCCAAGGGCTGCATGCAGCTCACAGACCATACTTGCCCACTCCTGGCTTAAATATATCTGATGAAGGAGAATATACCACATCCCAAGGCAGTCTATTCCATGGTCAAATATATCTTACAGTAAGGATTCTTTTTCCTCCAGAATTTGAAATGTTAGACTAAAAATTAATTCATTTAGTTAATCATTAACTAATCAGAAAAATCAATTGTTGTTAGTAGTTAGTACTAGTAATTCATTATATTGTTTTTTTAAGAAAAATCTGCGGACTAGAACTCTAAAACTTTAACAATCTTCACCACAGAGGTCTGTTCCATGCAAAAAATTCTAGAGCTGCATATCTGAGCTAGAATTTGCATTGGCCCAGTTTCCACACATTAGTTCTTAAAAGAACTGGCAGAAGTAATCTCAGAACCACTGTTAATAATCTTTGGGAATTCCTGGAGAACAGGAGAGGTCCCAACAGACTGGAAGAAAGCAAATGTTGTCCCCATCTTTAAAAGGGAAAAAAGAAGACCCAAATAATTACCTCCCAGTCAGCCTGACAACAAGACTAGAAAAGATTCTAGAGCAGATCATTAAACAGATAGTCTGTAACCACTTAGAAAGGAATGCTGTGGTCACTAGAAGTCAACATGGATTTCTCAAAAACAAGTCATGCCAGACTAATCTCATCTCTGTTTTGATAAGAGTTACAAACTTGATAGATGAAGGGAACACAGTGAATGTAGTGTATCTTGATTTCAGTAAGGCTTTTGACAAGCTCCCCCATGATATTCTTGCAAAAAAGTTAGTAACCTGTGGGCTAGACAATGCAACTGTTAGGTGGATTTGTAATTGGTTGACTGACTGAACCCAAAGGGTATCACCAATGGCTTCTCTTCATCCTGGAGAGAAGTGACTAGTGGGCTGCCACAGGGTTCTGTCCTGGGCCCAGTGCTATTCAACATCTTCAACATCTTTATCTGTGACTTGGATGAGGGAATAGAGGGTATGCTTATCAAGTTTGCAGATGACACCAATTAGAAGGGGTAGCTAATACCCCCGAGGACAGATCAGAATCCATAATGACTTTAATAGATTAGAAAGCTGGGCCAAAACTAACAAAATGAATTTCAACAGGGAGAAATGTAGGATACTACACTTGGGCAGTAAAAATGAAATGCATAGATATAGGATGGGTGACACATGGCTTGACAGCAGTACATGCAAAAGGGATCTAGGAGTCTTAGTGGACCACAAGCTGAACATGAATCATCAGTGTGATGCAGCAGCTAAAAAAGCCAATGCAATTCTAGGCTGCATTAATAGGAGTATAGTATTTAGATCAAGGGAAGTAATAGTGCTACTATATTCTGCTTTGGTCATACCTCCCCTGGAATACTGTGTCCAATTCTGGGTACCACAATTCAGGAAGGATATTGAGAAGCTGGAACGTGTCCAGAGGAGGGCGACCAGGATGGTGGGTGGTCTGGAAGCCATTCCCTATGAGGAGCGGCTTAAGGGGCTGGGCATGTTTAGTTTGGAGAAGAGATGGTTGAGAGGTGATATGATAGCCATGTTTAAATGGCTATCATGTGCAGAATGAGCTCAGGCTCACTAGAGAGGTTAAGAACAATAAAAAGGGGGTTTGGGGGTATGTCTGCAGCAAAAGGAGGAAGAAGGAAATGGTAGGGCCACTACGTGGAGAAGATGGCAAAATGCTAACAGGGGACAGAGAAAAGGCAGAATTACTCAACACCCTCTTTGCCTCTGTGTTTTCAGAAAAGGAAAAGGGTGACCAACCTGAGGATAATGGAACAGAGGACACAATAGGGGAAATCCAGCACAGAATAGGTAAAGAGGTAGTAGAGGAATACCTTCTTAATCTAAATGAATTTAAATCTCCAGGACCAGATGAACTATATCCAAGGGTATTAAAAGAGCTGCAAATGTAATCTCAGAGCCATTGGCAATAATCTTTGAGAACTCCTGGAGAACAGGAGAAGTCCCAGCAGACTGGAGGAGGGCAAACATTGTCCCCATCTTCAAAAAGGGGGAAAAAGAGGATCCCAACAATTATCGTCCAGTTAGTCTGACATCAATACCAGGGAAGATTCTAGAGCAGATCATTAAACAGAGTCTGTGAACATTTAGAAGGCAATGCCATAATCACAAAAAGTCAACATGGGTTTCAGAGAAACAAGTCATGCCAGACTAATCTGATCTCTTTTTTTGATAAAATTACCAGCTTGGTAGATGAAAGGAACACTGTGGATATCCCATACCTTGATTTCAGTAAGGCCTTTGACAAGGTTCCCCATGACGTTCTTGCAAACAAGCTTGTAAAATGTGGGCTAGACAAGTTAACTGTTAAAAGGATTTGTAATTGGTTGACTGGCCAAACCCAAAGGGTGACTCAGCAGTGGCTCCTCTTCGTCTTGGAAAGATGTAACCAGTGGAGTGCCGCAGGGTTCTGTCCTGGGCCCAGTGCTATTCAACATCTTTATCAATCACTTGGATGACAGAATTAGGGGCATGCTTATCAAATTTGCAGATGACACCAAATTAGGAGGAGTAGCTAATACCCTGGAGGACAGGATCAAAATTCAAAACAACCTGGATAGACTGGAGAGCTGGGCCAAAGCTAACAAAATGAAATTCAATACGGAGAAATGTAAAGTAGATTCGTCCCTTCACATTCGCAGGGGATAGATTCCCCAGGCCCCCGCAAATGTGAAAAATCTGCATATAATGATTGCCCTCCCCCTCCCCCGCCAAAGCAACCATGGGGCCTCCGGAGGCCCCATAGTTGCTTTCTCTGGACTCCCCAGTCCCTTCCTAGGCCTTCACAGGGACTCAGGAGACCCTCCTGAGGCCCCATGGATGCCTCCCCGGCCCTACCCCCTCCCTCCCAGGGCCTTCACGCGGCCTCGCAAGGCCCCATGGAGGCCTCCCCGGCCATCCACCCTCCCTCCCAGGGCCTTCACGGGGCCTCTGGAGGGTCTCTGAAGGCCCTGTGGAGGCCTCCCCGCTCCCTCCCAGAGCCTTCACGGGGCCTCCGGAGGGTCTCCGAAGGCCCCGTGGAGGCCTCCCCGGCCCTCCCCCCTCCCTCCCTGGGCCTTCATGGGGCCTCCGGAGGCCCCGTGTTGTGGTTTTGGGAGGGCAGGGGGGGCTCCAAAAACCGCGAATATCCAAAACTGCGAATGCTGAGTTCGCGAATGTGGAGGGGCAACTGTACTGCACTTAGGGAGAAAAAACTGAAATGCATAGATACAGGATGGGGGAGACCTGGCTGAACGAGACTACGTGCGAAAGGGATCTAGGAGTCCTAGTAGACCACAAGTTGAACATGAATCAACAGTGTGATGCAGCAGCTAAAAAGGCCAATGCGATTTTGGGCTGCATCAATAGAAGTATAATGTCTAGATCAAGGGAAATAATAGTGCCACTCTATTCTGCCTTGGTCAGGCCTCACCTAGAATACTGTGTCCAGTTCTGGGCACCACAATTCTAAAAGGATATTGACAAATTGGAGCGTGTCCAGAGAAGGGCGACTAAAATGGTGAAAGGTCTGGAAACCATGCCTTATGAGGAAAGACTTACGGAGCTGGGTATGTTTAGCCTGGAAAAAAGATGGCTAAGGGGCGATATGATAGCCCTGTTTAAGTATTTGAAGGGGTGTCACATTGAGGATGGAGCAAGCTTGTTTTCTGCTGCTCCAGAGACTAGAACACAGAGCAATGGATGCAAGCTCCAGGAACAGAGATTCCACCGCAACATTAGGAGGAACTTTTTGACAGTAAGAGCTGTTCGGCAGTGGAACACACTCCCTCGGAGCGTGATGGGGTCTCCTTCCTTGGAGATCTTTAAACAGAGGCTGAATGGACATCTGTCGGAGATGCTTTGATCGTGATTTCCTGTGGGCAGGGGGTTGGACTGGATGGCCCTCGTGGTCTCTTCCAACTCTGCAATTCTATGATTCTATGAAGTCCTGTGTGGGGAGCAACCTCCTCCTGGACAGTCATTCCTAAAGCCGAGAAAGATGTACTCCAGAGCCAGAGAAAAAACCCTGTGATGGGCAACACAGGAATAAACAAAGGAATAGAACAGAACAGCAAAAACGAGATGTACACTGGGACCCCGAATAACAGGGAAGACCTGAGATCTCTTCCAACTCTATGATTCTATGATCCTGTGATTTCTGTTCTCTGGAGCAAGAAGGCTTCTCCACCTTTATCTTGAAAGCCTATCAATATTTTGAAGACAGCTCTTAAGTCTCCCTTTAATCTTTTCTTCACTTGCCTAAACATGGCCTGCTCTTTCAACAATTCCTCGTACAACTTGGTTTCCAGACTTCCCAACATGCTGATTGTCCTTTGTTGGACATGCTCTATTTTATCAATGTCCTTCTTACACAGTGTTCTTAGAACTAGGCAGATATGCCCTGATCAGTGCAGAATTAGACTGCAACCATTATTCCTCTTGATCTAGACACTGTGCTTCTGTTAATGAAGTCTAAGATTGCATTAACTTTTCAAAAGCTGCATTAGCACCACCAGATCATATTCACCTTCGAATTCGCTACAATACCTTGGTCTTGCTCATACCTACTACTGTCAAACCAGGTTTCATCTGGGTGTCACCAACTTAACCTGCTGTCACTCATCTCTCTTCTCTGTCTAGGCTTCCATCCTGATTCCTTGTCCAAGCCAGCTAGTTTACCTTTGTTTCCATTTGACTCAGAGCCCTGCTCCTTCATGCCTCTGGGGCCTCCTCCTCCTCCAGCTCCTGTTCCACTCCTTGGCTGCTGCAGAACACCGGTCTTCTCATTGGCCGAAGCACAGCAGGAGTTGCAGACGCTGCAGAAGCAGCTGGGAGAAAGTGAGCACTTTGGCCTTGATGCCCCCTCCCCTCCTGCATGCCAGTTTGCATGGCTTGATGAACCACTTTTTGCATGGCCTCATTTCATCACTACCTGGAGCAATTGAGCTGACTGTTTCCCAGGATAGAGAGGTCATTGTTGTTATGTGTCTTCAAGTCTTTTCTGACTTATGGCAACCCTAAGATGGGGGTTTGCTTGGCAAATTTGTTCTGAGGGGGTTTGCCTTTGTCCCTCTCTGAGGCTGATAGTGTGTGACTTGCCCAACTGGGTTTCAATGGCCATGTGGGAATTTGAACCCTGGTCTCCCAGTGTCTTAGTCCAACACTCAAACCACTACACCACACTGGCCCTAAAGAGATCATTACTTACTTCTTTTGTTTATTTGGGACTAACATTGAAGCCAACGGGTGAGAGTCGCTTTGAGCTGTTTGCTCTGCATCTGCTTTTCTTTGCCAGTTTTCCTTTTGTGAGCTGGGCAAGTTGGTTAAACAGGGGAATTAAGAACCTTGCAATAGACCTGGGAGTCGACTAGAAGGCCTTTGTTCTACCCTATATTCTGTGACAATGCTCTTGACAGCTGAAATGCAGGTCACTGGTTGGTTAAGTGATGTGCATAGTCTTTTCAGCACATGCAAGCAATTTTCTCCAGTAAGAGAAAATGAGGGTCTGGGAAGGGCATCTGCATATACGAAGGATCCTGTGGAAGTGAGAGAACTCAAACAGAATGATAAAATGTATGCATGACTACAAAAAGGGATAGAAGTGTGCATAAGCTGCAAAAAAATTAAGGATTTATACTGCTACATTAATGTCTCTAGGACAAGGAAAACCAAGAGGAGTAGGCTATTTTCTTGTTGGCCTAATATGAGTCCTGGTCTATTTGACTCCACCCTGAACCACCAGGCACAGTTGGGTTCATCTTGTCACCTGGCAAGTGCCATCCTCTGCTCTCACCAGTTGCTAGTGGACTCCAACCCATCTGACCAGGCCCTATACCCTGAAATAAGAGGAACCGCTATTCAGCATACAGGCTCTCTGTCCTGCATTTCATGGCCGCACTACCCTGTTATAGCACTATTATTCCACTTTAACTGCTATGGCTGTCTCCTGTGGAATTCTGGGTTTAGTGAGGCCTAAGAGCTCTCTGGCTGTTCCAATGCCCCTCCCTAAACTGCAAAGCCCAGGATTCCACAGGAGGCAGTCAGAGCAGTTAAAGTGGAATAATAACACTATAACAGTGTAGTGTGATAAGGCTCCTAGAAACTATATGTGTGTTCGTTGTTTGGTGCCTTCAAGGCATTCTGACTTATGGCAACCCTAAGGTGAATCTGTCACAGGGTCTTCTTGGCAAGATTTGTTCAGAGAAGGTTTTACCTTTGCCTTCCTCTGAGGCTGAGAGAATGTGACTCACCCTATGGGTTTCCATGGCCAAGTGGGGATTAGAATTCTGTTCTCAAGAGTTGTAGTCCAACGCTCAAACCACTACACCATGCTGGTTCTATATATGTGTGTACCTGGCTGGAATACATAAAAGAGGTGAGAAGGGATCTCAGTTGTGGGAGACCAAAAAGTTTAGGAACCCCTCTGAGAAATGTGTGAGAAGGGAAGTCAGACAAAAGCCCCCTCAAAGAGCCACCAGCCTGTTGGGAGGGAGGCTGCTTTGCAAGGACTGTAGGGATAGAGGCATGGATGAATATAGCTCCAGTAACTGGCTTTTTCATGGAAAAGAACCTGGGTTGTGCCTGCAGTGCCAGATTCTCTGCCATCCTATGTAGATGATGGCAAGTAGTGCTTCCTGTTGTTGCTTTTGCTAAAAACTGAACTGGAGCAGGCCTGAATTATACCTGCAAAACCTTGCTTTCCTTGCTCCTTTGTTTTGCATCTTTCTGGCTGTAGGCTTGTACTTCTTGTTGTTATATTTTTATCCTGACCTTCCTCCAAGGAAGTTTTGTACACAGTTCTGTACACACATAGACTTTAATCCTTATACTCACCCTGCTAGAGAGGGTAGACTAAAAGATAGTGACTGGCCCAAGGTCAAACAATTTGTTTCATGGCTTTATGAGAGTTTGTGCTGTGAGCTCCCTGATCCCCATCCAACAGTCACTCTCTTACTTGGTACCATGATTAGCATCTATCATTTATTTATTCATATTCCTCCTCTGTGCTCACAGCAGTACTTTTGAATCTTCCCTACCTTCTTATTCTTACAAAAACATGTACGATATATTAAGCTGAGTGTGTGTGGTCAACTTAAAATCAATCCAGGGTTTCTTCAGCCTGTTCCAGCACCACCACACTGCTTAAACTGTGATATGGGTTCAACCAGCCCATAGCTTCTTGAGGCGTCTCAGGCTTGGGGACCGGACCATGGGCTACCAGTAGCTGCAGACTACCCAGAAGCCCAGAGGAGGTGCTTCACCCCCAAGGACATTTGGTGCTTCCTGGTTTGTGAGGGGTGGGATTTCTTTTCTTCATGGCCATTGTGGAGCCCATGGAGGAAAGACCAGAGCTTTGACAAGGTATATGTTTGGATTACAATTCCTCTGCTCTCCCTCTCTGAGAAAAAAAAAGTTAGTGGGAGAGAAATATAGCAATCCCCTCTCTTTAGCTCTGAGATGTCGCTGCTCCATGGCCTTTGCAGTGCCACAGTCCCTGCTTTCAAGGATAGGGAAGCTCTCTTTCCATTGGTGCTTATCTAGCAGATGGCACAGGGTTCACTTCCCATCCCTTCTGACCTGTCTGTATCCTCTCTGCCTAGATGTAAAGGTCCCTGCACCAGTTCCGGTAAAGCCAGGGTCACTGGCTGCCCTTTTTTCTACAGACAGCCCTGCTCTCTCCTCCAAAGACTGCCTCCAAGCCTGCCATCATGTTCCTCAGTCGTTTCTCATGCAAAACTCTCCTGAGTGGAACAGGAAATCTGGAGGGTGCACCAGGGAGAGCAGCCCTCCCTGGAATATACCCCCCTTCAGACAGATCCAGGAGAGACCTGTCTCTGGAACCTTGCCATTATGTTCTAGCCAGAAGCTCTCAGGTAAAAACTTGTGAACCTAGCCCTCTTTTGTGCATGAATTTTGGAATTTTGCAAATTGTACTGCCCTATGCAAGCAACCCCTGCAAAGTAGTGAATTAACTGGAATCCTTAGAGTATGAGTCACATGGGCCCAAGAATCTTCCCCCACCCCACTTTTGGAAACTGTTGTGCTCAAAATGCCACTTCACTTTTTAGGAGGAATGGCAGTAGTTTTGCCAGATATATTGCCCCCTCATAGGCCATTTTAGATCTAAGAGAGACCTTCTTTCTGACCAGGAAGTGAACTCTTTTTTTTCATTTTGAGCAAAAATAAGTAAAAATTAAAAAAATTAAAGGTTTTTTAAAATTTGAGGGGTGGAGTCATTATTGATATCAGGAACGGGAGCTGAATAGTCCTTAGAAGCTTGTTTCCAGGCCTGTGCCTGGTGAGCTTTGCCGCTCCTTTAATTTTGTTATTGAAAAACAGGATATGTGATTCTGAGTTCTCATCCCTGTTTACAATGTGACTTACGGTAATACCAGGTGTCCCATGGGAATGTAGAGTCTCTTTATGCCTGCCAGAATTAGTTCAAGCCAATCAAACCTTTTCCCTGATTCTCCTTTCCCTTTTGTCCACACACTCTTCCCTCTGGATGCTGATTTGCTGGAGGACACAGGTACTGATTTGCTGGATGAATATCTGTCTGAGATCCGGATACTCCGCCAGCGCCTAGAGGAGTCTATTTGCACCAATGACCACCTGCGGGAGCAACTGGAGACACACCTAGCCTCAGTGGTAAAAACCAATGGTAAGAGAACAGGCTGCCTCACCTCTTCAGGGCCATTGCATATAGTAGTCCATCTCTGAATGTGCAACAGGTCATTGATACCTAGGTTTCACATCTGTCAGCAACTCCTAGCATAGGTGTACAGGAAGAAGGGGAAAGGGTTGAAAGTGGAAGCAGGACACTTACATGTAGAAAGGGGCTTTGCATTCCATAAGGCCACAAGTAGAAATTATAGGAAGATCCTGGCAGTGGGGAAGCGTATTCCTGAAAGAACAAATATATTAATATTCCATTCGTTCCGCTTTAGGATAATTGCGGAGACACAGTTCCAATCTATGTGCTATAAGTACAGCATAGCTTCAATATTTGCTTTGAACTCAGATACTTGAATGCAAAAAATCTTGTAAGAAAAAGGGCAAAGAGTCTCTGGGACCTAGATGCACAACACAAGGACTGCCACTTCCTTTAACCTATTCATTAGTTTAGAAGGGAATCAGGGAGTAGTGCCTGGAGGCACACCAGAAAGCTTCATGGAAGGAATTAAGACCCACCACTGTCAGAGGCTCTTTGACTGAGGACACAAAAGAGGGCCTTCTCAGTGGCTGCTCTGGAGCTCTGGAAGTCCCTTCCATGGGAAACTAGGCTGGATCCCTCCTTATTTTCCTTCTGCTGGTATGCAAAGGCCTTTTTATTCAAGTAAGCTTCTGGTAACTGGCTAGCAGTACGTGCTACTAATGTGGTTTATAAATTGCTTTTTTGTATCAATTGTATTTTAATATTATAATTTGTCTAATATTATGTGTTTTATTATTATAGACATGGGGGGGGCTTTTTATTGCTTCCAAATCTCTCTTAATGATGTCATCTCTGACATGTGCGCACCGTGGATGTATATATATTTGTGTGCTGGGATAGGGAACAGGCCAAGTAGATTTTACCAGGCCAAACTAACTGTTCATAAGCAAGGGGGAACCAAGCTGTAGACAGACACTTGGAAATTTTCTTTCCTGAGGTCTTCTATCTGCTTTGTGCTGCCAGGTATTCTGTAACATCTGTACTAAAAGCTAGAGGCTCCTCCACAGGACTTTTGTAGCTCTGCAGGAAAACCAAAGTCTGAATTTTCTACTTCTGGGGCAGAAGTAAGAAAGGAGAAATAGAGATGAGAGGGCAACATACTTTCCCCCCACTCTCCTCCTGGGCTAGCACTGCTTTTTGTGAACCAAAGAACTTCAAACACTCAGGAACATTCAGTGGAGACCCTTCTGTTTTGTTGTGTCAAGAACATTTTCCATTTTTTCCCCTCCCATAGCGATTTCTTGATAGTCCTGCAGGTCTTCACCAGAGCCTTGGCAGTAATAAACATGTTTTGAAACTATCTTCTGAAGTTCCCAGGCTTCTGCCACATTCTTAGGGGCTTACCGCACTCCAACGAAAAGTTTACGTGCAGCAGGAACGTTCCATCTTCCATGCTGCCTTACCTCATGACATTGTTGTTCTTCTGTTTCGGTCCCATAGAGGACTGAGGTAAAACCGTATCTTTTTGCTAACCGGAAAAACCCATTAGCAAAAAGGCACTGTTTTACCTCGGTCTCCCACATAACCCAAAAGAAAGAACATCGGAAGAACAACAATGTCATGTGGTAAGGCAACATGGAAGATGGAACCTTCTTGATCCTCTGCCATTTTTCTTTGGAGTGCAGTAAGCCCCTTATTTAGTTTATGATTCTTCAGCCATAAGTGTAAACAGGCTTTGCAAACTGTTTTTAACAAAGAGAATGGCAGTACTTGGTGTAAGGCTCTTTAGTAAATACATACAAGACCACTCCTAACAAACCTCTCTCAACCCACCCCCCAGAGATAGAGCACCTGAGGGCAACTCTGCTAGCATCGCACTCAAAGGGGCATGCTGGCAAAACTGTGCTGGAACAGCAGCAAATTGACCAGCAGAAGCTGCAGGAAGAGATCCGAGGCAAACAGCGAGACTTCATACAACTCCAGGAGGAGTTCCTGGCTTCACAGATGAACAACTCCAGGTGGGCCAAACAGATTTGCCAGCAGGAAACTGCTGAAATGAATGGTAAAGGAAAAGATTGATGGAGGCTGAGCTTCTTTTTCTTCTCCTGTGGAATGGCAAGCTGGTTTTGGGCCTTGAGATGGAATCATGAGGGCATCAATGGTTGAGGAAAGGGTTTCATTGGGGTGGCCAGTGGCCCGAGGAGCATTAAGAGCCATTTTCTTTTTTTTTTCTTTTTCCAAGTTTACATATAATCATTCGTTTACATTTACATATAATCGTTCATAAACCAAATCATATTCATCCACCCAAAACATACAAGAAAAACAATCCATCCAAAACATACAAGAAAAACAATATACAACAATTCATACATTATCATTGTTATCATCAATATTATTGCTACCAAGTTCTTCACTTTCTCTCCATTGACTTCCCAAGCTGCATGTGCTCGATTCAGTTATATAACCTTTCTCCACCTTATCCTTCTATTCCAAACAGACCATGTTATCAACTATAGTTCAATTTCTTTATAATAGAATAACTATCGCTTCCATTCCTACCGTTCCCATATTCTTGTTCTTAAACCTGCATTTTACCAGTCCTTATAATCTTGTTTTTTTTTATCCATTGTTCCCCTAATATTCTGTTTTACCCTTCTTAGACTTAAAATCTCTCAGTTGAGAACTTTTAGTCTAAGGATATTCATTTTAAGCTGTTAGGGTTATTTGTATGTTCCATCTCAAATTCAAGTATTCAGTAATCGGGGTCCAATCTGAGTTGATTTTCCCAATATCACCTTTATTAGCTATTCTAGTTAGCTTGTCGTTATCTTTCATTTCCAAAAATTTAAACAACCAGCTTTCCATATCTGGACTCTTTTTACTTTTCCAATTGGCCGCTACTATTAGTCTTGCTGTGGTGACACAGTATAGAAGAATTCTCCAATAATGTTTCTCTACTTGTTCCTCCAATATTGAAGTTATATTTAAGAGATACAGTTTGGGGTTTAGTGGATATGAAATCCTCAGTATCTTCTGTATTGCTCTATGAATTTTCCCCCAAAATTTTCTAATTAACTTGCACCGCCACCACATATGATAAAGTGAACCTGGCTCTCTGTCACATCTCCAGCAGTTTTTGTTAGTTAACCTATACATGTTACTTATTCTTATAGGTGTAAGATACCATCTGCTGGTAATTTTTAAGTGATTTTCTTTCAAGTCCTGGCTGGCTGTAAAAGAGTTTGTCCTCCTCCAGGCATTTTCCCATTATTCCAAGGGTATAGGCTCCCGATATCCCTTGCCCATTTTATCATAGAGTCTCTAACCACCTCTCTTTCCATCTCTAGCCATTTTCAGGAGGCTTTGGGATTGCTTTTAAAATGCTACTTGTCTACACAAAAAAGATTGTTGTGGCAGATGAAAAAGTAGCAGATTTACTGCAGGACCAGTTTTCCTTGACTAGAATTCGTGTATCAGATAGAATATTAGAATCAGAGTTGGAAGGGACCACAAGGTTAACGCCATGCAGGAATACACAATTAAAGCAGCCCTGAATGATGGCCATCCAACCTCTGTTTAAAGACCTCCAAAGATGGAGAGTCCACACACTATGAAGCAATCTAATCCACTATGGACCAGCTATCACAGTAAAAAAGCTCTTAATGTATAAGTGGACTTTCTTTTCTTGTCATTTGAATTCATTGGTTCATGTTCTAGTCTCTGGAACAGCCAAAAACAAGCTGGCTCCATCTTCTACATGGTATCCCTTGAGATATTTAAAGATAGCTATTGTTTCTCCTCTCAGTCTTCCCTTTTCCAAGCTAAACATATCCAGCTCCCTAAATTATTCCTTATAAGGCTTGGTTTCTAAACATTTGACCATCATGCTTGCCCTTCGCTGGACATGTTCTAACTTGTCAATACTGTACTCTTCTTGAACTGTGGTGACTAGAACTGGACACAGCATTCCAGGTAAGGTCTAACCAAAGCTGATTAGAGTCACACTAATACTCCCTGCAATCTGGACACTATACAGTTGTCCCTTCATATTCACTGTGGGTTGGTTCCAGAACACACACACCCATGAATACCAAAATCCATAAATACTCGAGTCCCATTATATGCAATGGCATAGCAAAATGGTGTCCCTTAGATAAGATGGCAAAATCAAGGTTTGCTTTTTGGATTATTTTTTAAGAATATTTTCAAGCTGTGAATACTTAAATCCATGGATATGGAGAAACAACTGTACGCCTGTTCATGCAGCCAATAACTGCATTGGCTTTTTTGGCTGCTGCATCACACTGTTGACTCATGCTTAGCTTGTGGTCTACTAAGACCACTAGATCCTTTTTGTGTGTACTGCTTTCAAAGCAAAGTGTCACCCATCCTGTATTTGTGCATTTTATTTTTCCTGTCTAGATGTAGATGTAGTACCTTACATTTACCCTTGCAAAGCACCTCTGGGTATTTCTTGCCTAAGAAAACACTATGAAATTAATGGGGTCACATAAGTCAACAGGCAATTTGAAAGCACACAAACACACAAAAAGCCTGGACTGCTGCCATATTGGTTCCTTTGGCATAGGCACTGCTCTTTCAGTCAGCTGGAAGTGAAATTATTGTTGTGGTTACACAAAATATTTGATATGCTGCTGTATTCTCCACAATTCCAACCATGCTGTGTTATTTCAGAGTCCTGTTTGGAAAATAGTCCTTTAATTGGTAGCTCCTAGTCCTTGAGAGTCAGCCAGATATAGTGGTTTAAGTGTTGAACTGTGACTCTGGAGGCCATGATTCAAATCCACACTTAGCCATGGAAACCTAGTGGGTGACTTTAGACAAGTTACACTCACTTAGCCTCAGAGGAGGGCAATGGCAAACCCCCTCTGAAGAAATCTTGCCAAGAAAATCCCATGATAGGTTTGCCTTAAGGATGCCATAATTCAGAAATGATTTAAACGCACAAAACAACATTAACAGCCTAGTCCTTTAATTAGTAACTAATTATTGTTCTGTATTTGCAGACAGAGCAAACCAGTCCTTTGCTTAATAGCTTAATATTACTATCATCATCATGATCATCATTTCAGCTTCTATTTTTACAAGGTTTCTTTGTGTAGTTCATCTACCATGTATTTTACTCTTAGGGCTAACTAAGAAATTTCCCCAGCATTGCTTGGGTTGATGCTAATGATTTTGCTTATGACTTGAATGACATAAAAATTAGCTAATAACCTTGTGATCCTTAAAATTTGTTTCACACTAATTACATGTAAAATGGACCCAAAGAAGAAATCCCCCCTCAAAAAGTTGAAGTTTGCCAATTATTCCCTAACTTTCACAAAAATATTCAGGTTGTTTACCTAAGTTAAAATATCAAGTTTGCTCAAAATCAATTTATAAATGTGCATTCTAGAGCAGAAGGTATTTGTTCAGGAGTTGATGGATCAGTCCAAAATCTTGCTTATTTTAGTTTGGGTTCCATTAGATAACACACACTTTGGTGACTTCATGAACAAGGCAATCCATAAAAGACAAAATAGCATAACAGACAGGGAAATACTTCATATTACAAGGAAGGCATGATTATTATCTATTGATTTCATGTCTTGCTTTGTATCCTGGTGGGACAAAGTGTGGCTGTCCTCCAGATATTGTTGCACTGCAGATGCTATGCTCCTTTACCACTAGCTATGCTGGTTAGGGCTGATGTGAATGGCAAATGTCTGGAAGGACACGGGTAGCCAGTTCCTACTTTATTAATGTATTTTTTAACATTTTGCGCATCTCTTTGAAATCTTTAGATTTATGTGGTTTATAAAGATATTATTACTTACTATTGTTGATATACAGTACATATGACTTCAAGTAAACAACACTTTATGGCAATCCTATCCTAGGGTTTTCTTGACGAGATTTATTCAGAGGAAGCTTGTCATTGCCTTCCTCTGAGGCTGAGAGAGTATGACTTGCCCATAATGGTTAGTTTCATGCCAAGAGCCCTGCCACCATGCATCCGCACGTACATATACACGCACCACATGTACCAGGACGCAAGAGCCCCTCCGCTGCCATGAAACCACACGTACACACCACATTACATATACACACTACATGCAGCAGGATGCGAGAGCCCCTCTGCCACTGCACAGCCGTGCATACACACCACACTACACACACACCACACGTGCCAGGACACGAGAGCCCCTCTGCCATGCAACCGTGCGTACACATACTCATACTATGCTACGCACAAACACACGCACTACACACACACCAGGACATGAAAGCCCCTCTGCTGCCGCCATTGTGATGAATGCGTTAGCACACACACTGAACCAATACTCATTTAGCAGCAAAACCTCTTGACCCTATCATATTCAAAGCCAGTTCTGGTGAATGTTAAACAAAGCAGATAGATAAAGCCATTGGTAAGTTTCGATTACACACAGTTACAAGAAAAAGGCCCAGAGCATGAGAACAGTTTAGGGAAGATATGGGAGGTTGCATTCCACAGCTGTGCAGCCTTGAAGTCCAGAGGCAGTGTTCCCCCTCCCAACACCTAAAGGTGGGCTGGACAGAATCCAGCAATTAAGGCACCCTGGAAAGTTTCCATGAGAGCCAGACTCACATCAAGGCCTGGCCTGGAGACTGCAACACCCAGTATCCAGGGCAGGTCATGACAGCCATGCAACTATGCATACACACACACCATGCCACACACACACACCACATGTACCAGGGTATGAGACCTTCTCCACCACCACCATGAAATCACACAAACACCCCATGCTATACACACACACCATGCACACCAGGACATGAGAGCTCCTCTACCACTGCTATGCAATCAAACACACCCCACACTACATACATACATACACATATACACACACACACACACGGATGCAAGAGCCTCTCTGCCACCATCTGGTTTAGAAAGGACTTGAAGCTTTCCACATGTCTCTGCCCAATGGGAAGCTTTGATTGGTTGGGAAGTTTGCTACTCTCAGGGTCCAGGGTGTGGGTGGCATGGGCTAGGAGTAGAGATGCCAGGGCCAAGTCAGGAACACAAGAGGCAGAGCCCAAAGTCCAAGCAGAGTCGAAGATAAGCAAAAGTCCAAAAATAGTCCAAGGTCAGAGTATGTTCCAGATTTCCAGAAGACCCAAAGAACAGTTGCAGACAGCACAAAAGACCATGTTGTTGTGCCCAAGACTGAAGGCCAAATGCCGCTCTTAAATAGCAGTTCCCCTGGCTGCTTCAGATGTGCTGTAAGATTGCAGCGGGCTGAGTCTGATAGCTTGGCCCTGGTTCTTCCAAGACTCCCACAGCCAGGGCCTGAGTCTGCAAAGAGGCTGTGCCGACTGTTCCTAGTCCTGCGAGGAAAGGCAGATCCTGACATCTAAGCAGCCAATCAGCACACTGAAAATGCCAACATACCCAAGAGAATTATATAGATAGATTATTGTGATTGGGAGCTATCAGAAAATTCTCTTTGGGATCCAGTCTCATTTAGTATATTGATAACACCCAGTGCTATCTCCTTCTCATCTAAATCCAAGGAGCTGTTCTAGTTTTAAATACGGTAGGTGTCTGATGCTAATAAAGGACTGGATGAAATCAAACATGTTGAAGCTGAATCCAAAGAAGACAGAGGTGCTCCTGATCAGTAGAAAGGAAGACCAAGAAAAAGGAGCTCAGCTTATGCTGAATGGAATCACATTCACTGCATTGCCCTTGAAAAATGTTCAGCAACTTCCCATGAGCCAAAATGTTGCAGCCAGACTGTTGCTCAGGCCCAATTAAAGGGAGCAAGTGGCTCCTTTGCGACAATAGCTTTACTCCTGGGCACAATTCAAAATGTTGGCTATGACCTATACAATCCTATATGACTTGAGAACAGGCTATTTAAGGGGCCCCATATGAGCCTGGCCAGGCCTTGCAATCTTTCGGAAGGACCTTCTCTGTGACCCTCTGTGGTAGAGAGAAGGCTCTCTTAGTGGCTGCTCCCAGTGTCCCCCAGTCCTCATCTGGCAGTTAATAACCATTATACCTTAGTGCCTTGATACATGGACCTTATAGCCCAAAAGCAGTAACTCCAGGTCAGGGGATAAAGAATGTATTTACATCTTCTGGAATGTTCAGGTTTTTGTATATATAATGGTGTCATCACATCTGCCTGCAATATACATTTAAAAGCATGCCAGTATTGCTTTCATTTATTCCACCCTTCCCCACCACTTGCATATGTTGCTTAAGAAGGGAGCTCTGTTTCATAGGGCAAACCAAGCCATCAACAACAGGCCATGAACATTTTAATTGTATTCACAATGCTGGGTTTTTTGTGTTTTTTTAAGAACCTGTCTTTATTTCATGAGGCATTTTCTTGGGCTTTTTTTCTTGCAGGCTTCAGGACAGAGTGACAATGCTTCAACAGCAGTGTGAGGAAAACCGGCTCCTCCTTCAAGCCCTGCAGACTGAATTACACGTATATGAGGCATTGTGCCCTGTGCCACAGCAGAAGGCAACCACAGGTCTGTGCTGGATCTTTTCTCCCTGCTCACTCACATTGCAGCTGAACAGCACCATGCTGAATCCCTCTCTCAGAAACCATGGCCAACCAAAATATCATAGGAAATAAACCAAAATAAACATTACCCAAGATGTAGTGGTTGGAATGTCTGTCAATGCTAAACTCACAATAGAGACTACACCATTTTGCAGACTGAATGAATTGCTCACTGTTTGATGTTGCAGGTATCAGATTGCTCCCAACATTTTATGACAAAAAGGTTCATTCTGGTACTGGCTGCCAGTTACACGACAGAAATTGTCGCGGTGCTTACCGTGATTTTGTGATCACGAATCCGTCCCTTGCTGTTTATACGATTTATGTCACTGATCTGGATATCCCGGGTGGTCCCGTGACTGATATTTACACGTCCAAAGTTCCGGGGGTTTTTTAGGTGTATTTATTTATTTATTTATTTTGGCTGTCAATCAAGGATGTGATTACTCGTGTTTTCACAACCTCGGTGACGCACTTCCTTTAGAGTTCTGCACCACGAGCGATGCTATTGGCTGGCTGGGGGGGGAGAGGGGGGCAGAGGTTTGGTATTCCCCTTGCTTCTTTAAAATGTTAGCCCTTTAAGAAGAGGCAGAAAGCATTTTGAAAGATCCAGACTGAGATCTTTCACTCAGACGCAAGAACGAACGAGTGCTTTCCATTTGAAATCAAGCCGAGTGAGGTTGGGGGGGGGGAGGCTTCGTATTCCCCTTGCTTCTTTAAAATGTTAACCCTTACAGCAGAGATTTAGCTGCAGAGTTTAGGTTTCAAGCCAGCTACAGACAGGCGTTTTGAAAGACACAGACACAGAGAGGGGGAATTTAAGGGGTGTTCATTCGCTCAGAGGCTTGAATATTTTACTGTGCCCGTTCAGATCCAGGGAGGTGACCAAGGCAGGGGATGAATGGGCGACCCTCTGCCCACCATGATCTCTCTGTAGCATGCAGTGTAGAAATCCATTTAAAAAGGTGATTGAGTACACACACGCGTGCGCACACATGCATCAACCTTCGTGCAGCTGGAAGGGATGCCTTTGTTTTCGGCTGGTGAGGCTGGATCTGTTGAATGGGTCACTGACCCCTCCTTTTCTGGTCCCTGATCTCTAAGCCCGCCCCCAGTCACCATTTCCGGTCATCCCAGTACCGAGACATTTTGTCCCAGGCTGTTTACATTTCCAATTTTCCAAATCCTCCAGTGACTTTTTTAAAAACCGGCACAAACCGTGGGACTGGAAGTCCCGCAGGTTGAGGGATAAAAGGTGGCCCCCCTTCCGAAAATCACGTACTCGACCTGATGTACGTGTAAACTGCCAGGGATCGACACGAATTCTTCCCACTACATTTTCATCGTGTAAACGGCACCCTGGTTATCTCTATTTTGAGTTAAGAAGCAGTCCTTGATGTATTCTGGTCCTAAGTCATTAGGGTTTTTGAAAATGAAAATAAAAATTGGCCCTAAAACAGATTGAGAATCAGTGCCGCTGACAGCTAACAGTTACTTTTCAGAGATCTGGTCCTTGTTTGTAACCTTGATGGCATATTACATACAAATTGTGGTCTCCAGACCATCTTTAAGAGCAAACCTATTATAGGATCTTTCCATATTTGTTACTATATTTATTCTTCTTATTATGAAACTTTACTAATATGTATCATGGTCTATTAGTTCTACTGACATACTTGTTTTAAATTCAGAACTATCCATTTTGTTTTAATCTTACTTTTAAAGCTGATGCAGCTGGTGAATAATTTCTCCAGATATATATAAGAGTCTGTACACACTTGCCAAGAAATAAGTTCTCATTTAGCTCAGAAGTCTTTTATCTGAGTAGATATGCATAGGATTGTATGCAAAGATGATGAACTTATTTAAATCTTTTATTGTCTCTGTATTTTATCATTTTATATAACTGCAAGATGATAACATATCACTATATGTATTTGGTATTATTTAATTCAGAAAATTATTTTATTATCATTACTAACTGGTAATTTTCGTAATTCTAATTCTAATTTTAACATATTTTGTTTCATCGAATTTTGTTATATTTTACTTAAGTCAGGTCAGGTTCAATTAATTAACTTTATATTATATTATATTTTAATATATCTTTTATCTATCTTTCTTCTTATATAATGTTTGATGTTAAATGTTAATTGTTTTAATTGATGTTAATTGTTTTGATATGATCAATTGACTAATCAAATAAACCATAACTAACTAACTAACTAGCATAGGATTGTACTGCAAATTCTCTCCTTCCTTCAGCCTTTTCACTCTAACATTATTACATCTACAACTATTATCTATGTCCCCTGTGAGAAAAGTGGGGAAATTTCTTCTGTCTGAGGCTCTTGCGGGGGAAAGAGCTGAGGTGCTTCTAGACTAAGACCAGTAATTACAAATAATTTTACAACACTTTTTCTAAGCATTGTCTGCTTTTGCACAATTGTCAGTCCCAAACTGAATTGACCATCACACCAGAGAATGTTCAGTTCTATGCATGTACCAGAAGGGTTTGGAAAGCAGGCAGGAAGGAGTATAGTACTATCAGTAGGCCCTTTTGGTTTCTGCAGCTGCAAAGCAGCTTAGAGCTGGTAAACTGGGACAGTTCTTTCCTTGTCTTTGTTGGACACAGCTCCTCTCCTGTAGTTGCTAAGGAGCTAGAAAGTAGACTCCTGTGAAGCAGGTAAGATGTTGAGGAAGGAGGGCCCTGGACATTTATGGCTGGAAACGGAGGGAGAAAAGCTGAAGTGGTTTTTCTTTGTAGAGCTGCTGCTGCTGCTGGATCTATGCTTATAGTCTGGTGTTTTGCTTTCAGAGTCACATGGGCAGGAAGACCTGGTACCAACAGATGGTGTCAACAAACAGGGAGCCCATGTCATAGGTCACCTCAAGGACTACTGTACCCTTCAGAGACAGATTTTGGAAGGCAAGAATCTGATCCACAGGATGGCATCACTCCTGCAGCCTGGCCTAGAGCGACAGGGCAGCAAGGTAATTAATAAGACAGATAGCTGGGATGCAGATGGTTCTTGTAAAGTGATTTATATTCATCAGGGGCTATCTGGTCATTCTGAACTACTCAAGTACAGGAGTACTAGTACCTATACAGCCCCACAAGTAGTCACAGAACACTAGGCCATCAACAGTTATCAGAGTGCATCTTATCAGCCTAGTTGGGCCATTAAAAGATGAAAATCCTCTTGCTGCTGATGGCTCTTTTTAGGGCAGATGGTACTCTGGGCACTGTCACTAAACAGCTGTCTTTGCTTTGACAGGTTTTCTATATAGAAGTCATCAAGCAGCTGCTAACGAATGCTAGCTGTTTGCACCAGATCCTGGAGAAGTCAGCTACCATCCTTTCAATGTTCTGGAGAGCACCCCTCCATCTGCCTCAGATCTCTTCTCAAGTATGGCAAGCAGCAAGTAGAAGCTTCTTTTACTTACCATAAAGTATTTGATGGTCCCATACTCTTCTGTCATTTGAAACGTACTGGCACATTTCCTTAAATTTACAGGCCCCATTCCTTGAATAATCAGTTAAAATCCATGTTCTTACTGTAGTGGATAGTAAAACTCTACAGGAATCTGCAGTGCAGCTGAAGCCTCCCTGTGCACTTAGTCTGGCTTGCAAAGTGGTGGTGTTTGTCCTTGTATGAGGGTGTGTTACAAAATCTTCTTAAGCCAAGTTAAACTGTTGGGGATCCAAACATTATTTCCAGGGTCAGACCTCTGTGGATGATCCAGGGGCAGTGAGTGAGCCTTGTTCCTTGAATCTGATGTTGCTTCTGCCTTCCCCCTCTTCCTTTTTGTTTATCTAGTTTAGGCATAACTTGTGGGCTGTCAGGAACTCCCTTCCTGTTTGCAGCCCTGGAGCAGATTTCTGAATGGCCCTTGTCTGAAACCCCTTCCCGTATCAGTGCAAATGTCCAAAGTCCTTCAAGTTCTTCCACTGAGTATAGAAAATAGGAAAACACAATTGTCATTATGTATGCCTTTCTCCTCCTATCCCTACATGTAGAGGGTTATGTCACAGAGGACTCCTGTGGCAACCAGGCAGCCATCCTGCACAACTGGCCTCCCTTACACAGGTTGGAACTGCTGTGGGAATGGAAGACTTCTCTGCTGTTGCTTCCAAACTCGGTGAAGCAGAGTAGTGGGGTGGGTGGAAACAAAGCAAAAATAAGGGCCAAAGAAAGAGAGGGAAATACAGAGCTCGTGGAGGGTTGCAAGGTGGGTGCAGATGAGGGTGCAGAGACCTTAGTGATGTGGTATGGTGTCAGGAGCAAGACCACACACCCTTTGGGACAAAGTGTAACCTGAAGACTGCAACAAAGATAGTTTTGTAAAGAAGGATAATAGAAACAGAAATAGAAACAGAGGGGGGTAGCTCAGCCCACTTTGTTTCTGGCACCCAACTTTTTGTGTGTGAATTGATAGCTCACCCTAAAAAAACAACCAAACAATATAAAAATGTAAATCTGGCTATCCCATGTACTGTGTAAAATGTACGATCCAGTCATAGAATATTAACTAGATTTTTCTTTTTTGGGGGGACCATCCATATTTAGCCTTGTCACTCTTGAAAATAATAAACATATTCTTCCCAGGATCAGTCAATGAAGAATGAGATTCAGCTACTCAGAACCAAACTGGCTGAGCAAGAAAGTCACCTGCAAAGTACTAGGGATGTCAAGGAGAGCATGGAGAACTTCCTCCTCACTCACTGTAAGTGACTGTCCGTTGTGAGATGGATGACATAGTAGTGACTTGCTGAGGTTGGTGTCAGAGCATTCCAAAGCATGGACCCTGGCTTGGTAATACCTGTGGTTAGGCTCTTTGTGCATACCGTGGCCACCTTTGTCATCCTTTTCTCTTTGCATCTGAATCTGCACCAACTAAAACTTTAGAATGGAGTTAAATTTTGGAAAATAAGGGAGAGGTACTCAGAGTAGCATGTTGGGTACTTACTGTGGAAGTCGATTCTTCTATGTGGAAGGAGACATCCTGTATTGGGTTATGTCCTGTCACCACCCAGGCTAGGCAAGGATCACATGATAGGAAATAAAGATAATACCCTGCTCCCAGCTCTGTCCCCCAGTTTGGACCACAGCTAAGCTGGATTAGAAGAGAGAGAAGAAAATATAGGACCAGGTTGAACCAAGAAGAAGAAAACAAAGCTTGCCACTTTGGGGGTGGGATTTCTCCTCCTACATACAAGAATGGACTTTCACAGTATGTATCCAACATGCCATTATCTGTATGTAGTGAGACATCCTGTATTGGGATATACCCAAGTTTTGAAGGGTGGGGTGGTGGCACTTAAGGTGGTAGAATCTGAAGGACCCTTCTGCCAAAGGCAGCCTCCAGAGGAGCAAACATGTCTATTTTATAGTGCTTAGTAAATGCAGAGGAATTTGCCCATGCTACTGCCCTGCAAATATTTCCCAGAGGATCAGTGGTGGTGGCCACTGATCTAGTACAGCAGGCAATGACATGTGAGGGTTTTTGCAGGTTTAGAGATCTATAGGCTGTGAAAATACATGCCAAGGTGGAAGGCTTACCATTCCCCCCAAGCACTTTGGGAGAAAGAAAACAGACAAGGCCTCAGAGTGCCTAAAGAACTCTGCATGCACTGAATGTACATTTTCAGGACTCTACGCACATCAAGCTTTTGTCAGATTCTCTGTGGAGTGAGTAGGGTGAGGGCAGAAAGGAGGGAGACAGATTGATTGAGAGCAGTGAAAGACAGTTGACTTTTGGGAGGAATCCAGGGTCCAGTGTTAAGGTGACCCAAGTCCTGACTGGATGAACAGAGGCTCCTAGCTTGGAAATTCTCCTGGCTGAGGTGATAGCCATTGGGAAAGAAAAGAATTTGAGTGAGAGCAGTCAAAGAATGATGCATAAGGGTTTGAAGGGGGCTTTAGTAAGTGCCTTAAGAACTGAGTGGAAATTCCAGGTGGGGAAGCAGAGGGAAAATGAGTGAAACTCCCCTGAGGAAACTCTTGATGCTAGGGTGAGAACATATGGGGCGTTTTGACAATAAGGAAAAACTGAAGACAGAGTGGAAGTTTGGTGTCTTAGATTTTAGTCTGGATGTATCAAGTCTAGACTGCAAGAACTCTTGGTGAAACTAATGTTTTCTTTGTTATAGTGACAAGAACATATGATGTGCTAAGGAAAGCAAGGACTAACCTGGAGGTACATTCAACTGCACTTGTCCCTCTGATCATGCAGGTGACCCAGGCAACAGAGGACTGTGGCGGCGGGAGTGTTAAGATAGAGGTGCCATTGTCACATGCTGCTGGGCACTGAGGACCATGAGGCTTGCTCTGAAGCCATCTACTCTGACCCTCTTTATTGGGCAAGACCATAACCTCTTAACACCTTCAGCTTTTGAAACATGTTACAACTGAGGGCTGGTCTACACTAGTGAAAAAAGCCCAATCCCCCCACCAATCTAGCCTGATAATGACACATGATGTGCGGGCTTTCCCCCAAATCTGGTGCTATAATGCCACACGGACTAAGGAAATACCACCTTAATTCAGGTTTTAGAAAACTTGCTTGAAACTCCAAAGAAAACTGTTGTGTGAACAATCCATCTGCACTGGATTTGGGAGTGGGGAGGAGGGGAACAAGCGCTGCCCAAGGTGCTGCCTCATTCCAAAAGGAGAGCCCCAGCACTAGTTATCTCTGAAGTCAGAAAGACTGGCCCAGCCCGCCATTGCCAGGCTAGCCACCCATTCTGACTTCAGAGAGAGTGACTAGTGTTGGGGCTTTGCTTTCACAGAACTCAAGAGTTAAGGCCTAAGTGTGAGTAACAGCTTTGAATGGAAGCCAAGTGTTTTAATAAAATATACACTTTAAAAACAAATCTTTCTGCATCACTGGGGGTAAAAATCCAAATAAAGACTTGGGCTTTGGCAGGTGTGGCCCTTAAATCTGTACCAGAGTAGTCTGGATTTCATGCGCCACAGCTCTTTTGGAAAGCAGTGATTTTATGACTAAGAACATGGTGTCATGTGAGATATTACCCTCTCTGGGATAAGTACAGAAGCTGGGATGAGAGGTATTTATTGTGAGATGGAGCAGCAGTTGGTCAGTTAATCTCAGCAAAGTTTCAAGTTTCTTCTCTGGGAGAAGGAAATTTCTTTCAGCTTTAAGAACAGTTAGGTTTGTTCGCTTTGTTTAACTTGGATTTTGCTGTTCTTTTTGTTCTTTCCAGCTTGCACTGTAGACAGGCATACTAATTAGCTGCTTTGTCTGGCTTGTAATAAAAACAGAGAATCTGTTGCGTTAGGAGACAGTACTGAACTTTTCTCTGGATTGGTGCAATCTTGTTTGTGGCTTGCATTGGAATAGCAGAGAAGTGTAAGTTCAAAGAGTCTTCTTTGTGTTGTTCCATTGCTTTTGCACTCATGAAGAGAAACAACTTGACTCAGTTTGTTGTTTCTGCTTATCCTGATTATTTGGCTGTCAACCAGCCTTGTATATACGAGCCTTGTGCAACCATCCCTGTTGGATGGCAGTTCCCCATCAACATCAACAAGATGCAACTATTACAAGGCCTTGAAGTCAGATTTTAGAATGTAACATTTAGATCAAGGATGGCTTTTGCTTACTCTAGTGCCACTTTAGCACCAACAGCCTCTCATGGACAGTGGTAGTGGCTGCTGAACATGGCCTAGGATAGAAAATGAGTAGGTTGGAGGGAGAAGAGTTATCAGTTCTAATACCTCTGCTTTGTGCACTGTCACTTTAGGGAATTTCCCAACAACCTCCACCTATCTCTGCCATCATGTGACCAACATTCTAGCAAGAGGCACGAAGGAAATGCAGCCTTGCTGAGAAAAGAGGAAGAAGCTCCACCTAGTTCCTTACCGCTACCAAAGCGAGGCATCAGAAGCAGCCTAGCAAGTCTTACCTTTCAGCACTTATCCTGGAAGCTACCAATTCCAGCTTCTTTGTGGTGAAAGCCCTATGGCATCTGGAATATGGCACAACTATCTCCACATGTGCTTTCAAACAACTCTAATGCTAAAGACTGACCTGGAGCTTGTTTGGAAATGTGCCAGCCATCAGTGCAATATTAGAAAGAGACAAGGGTACTGCTGTGCATACTACTATCAGAAAGAGGTGTTCTAAAAATAGCATCGTCATAGCTCAGACTCCAAAGCTACCCTGGTGTGACTACGTGACTGGATGTTTGGGTGCAGCTTAGACAGTTCTAGCATTCTTCTGCACAAGTTTATTTATGCTGATCCAATTATAAATCAGAGTGTGTCATATACTATTAAAACTATATTTACTTTGCCCCACAGATGTGTGGCCTTGTCATAATATTCACATGTGTGAGTACTGGATTACTGGAAAGGGAAGAAGAGCAAGGTTCTTTTAGCCCCAGCTTCGACACCTTTCATCTATTCATTTTCATTAGCCCCCCCCCCTTTCAGCAGATATTGTCAGAGATGTCCTCATTCACTACAGGGTTTCTTGTAATCGCTCTGGTTTATGGTGAACATCAAAACAATAACACCAGTTTATATATAATGCAAATACAATTTCTGAAAGGGTTGGGAATGTCTTCCTTATAGCCTTTTATACTCCTGTATGCTATAAACATGATGGGAGTGGCTAAAAGAAGAGTGGGCAGGGTAGGGGCTCTGCTCAAATTTTTGCAAATAAATCTGTAATTTTTCTGTTTTATGACCTGAATTCCCAATAAATTTTTTTTTTAAAAAAACTGACTGAAGTTTGCATGTATTAAGCATAGCCCACAAAGTGCATCAGTTTTGTTGTTGTTCTGTGTAATAGGATCAGTCTACAGAATTTCCTCATGAATCCCTTTCTGGACTCAAAAATCCTAACACTTAACAAGTGGTTGCAGCACATTTCAAGATACATTTGGATGAGATGTATTATCTAGATCCACTTCAATGACAGTGAGAGGGAAAACGCTGAAAATTCTTACTGACTGTGCTACAAGTTTTGATACCATCAATCACGATATCCATCCAGATGGCCTGTCTGGGCTGAGAATTTGGGACACCAGGCTGCCATGATTCTACTTTCTATCTTGATGGCTGGTGCTTAGCGTTATGGTTTAGAGGTTACTATTTGGCCAGTAGTGCTTATGCTGTAGGCACCATCTCACCTGCTTCTAAACATCTGAAATGCCTGATAACCTCAAAGCTGGACTACTGTAATGCACTAGGGTGAGGGGCTTCATTAGAAGATGGGGTGGAAATGGGCATTAGCACACCTGAGTACTGTACTTTGCACTAATTGGGACTGGGCACATTTGCCTCAAGCACCAGCCTTAAGTATGCTAGTGGAGCTTTATGCTCTTAGCCTTTTTACTCATAATGCTGCTTCAATTTTATTAAGTTATTTTAATCACTTTTTTTGGAAGCCACCATGGGAAAGGTTTGGAATGGTGAGCTACAATTGCTCCAAATAACTAACTAGTTACCCACAGTGTGAATGCGGGCTGCTGGCCACTTACTATTGCCCAACAGGTGTCATCCTCCCAAAAAACTTTTACAATCTCAAGCAGCAGCAAGATCTGTTGGTTTATTGAAGTGTCAGCAGCACTTTGTACAGGGACATGTTTAAATGGATAGGCCAAAACAGATGTTATACAATACAGCAGACAACTGTATGCCTTGTCAAGGTATTCGTTATACCACAGGTGCAGTAATGGCCCAAGGAGCCAGTGTTACCCACAGACAAGATGTATAAATGCATGTCCAAGGCTGTAGCTCTAGCCCTACTTCTCCCCCATTCCCACACAAACACTGTAACTTCTTAACAGTTCTGCTACCCTTTTCTACAGGACATATCTGTAGTATGGCCATACAACAACCATGATTTTGACTGCTCCTCTCTCCACAAGACCTGACCAGGAGCACTGCTCTCATGGCCCAAGCTAACGTAAATCCTAGTCACGCATCCATACTTGTCATCCAGAATTAAGTCTGTTTTCCATTTAATAAACTTGGCATACTTTTTAATGGTTACATGGCTTGAGAAAAATCTTTGCTACTTTCTGTTCACAATAAATTTAAAACAAAACACTGTTCCTATTGCAAATGGGTGTGGAAACAGATCTCCACTTAACGTGAAATCGAAGGCTTTCACGGCCAGCATCCACAGGTTTTTCATGTTTGTTTTTTTTCCTGGGCTGTGAAGCCATGTTCTGGAAGAGTTTATTCCTGACGTTTCGGCTGCATCTGTGGCTGGAATCTTAGGAAAAAAACCCACGAAAAATCTATTCTCCACTTAAGCTTAGACCTGTAGCCAGGACCAGAGTAGGGAGCAGGGAAATCAGCTCTTTCCTCAACAGGAAACCTTTTTCAACAACAATACCCAATTAGCAACAAGTATAGCCATTATTCAAGGAATCAACTCCCCAATGGAGTATCAGTCATAAATAAACAAGACTACCCATTTCCAGGTTCTGCCCACATCACTCCATGCTAAAGAGAAATAATGCATGTTCCTGGCAGCTGTATGAAGAGAAAGGATTCTGGCAAAGATCAAGCTCCCTCCTCCCCTCTCTCCATGAACTGACTTATGCAAATGCTGGCACCATGAACTCTTTAGCATCAGACCAGACAGTGTATTAACCCATCGCAAGAGTAGATATTTCTGCTGCGGTAGAACCCAGATGGGATCAAGCAAGGTACCAAGTCCATCAAACCAGCTTGAGCTGCATGATTATTAGTCATACTTTTCCTCTTCTCTACAACTGTATGATGCCCAAAGCTTTTGGGTATAAGAGGATGAAACCAGAGCCTAGACAGAAAGAATGTGTGCTTTTGGCAGCCATAACATTGGAAGGCCCTACAAGTAGCAAAAGAGCCACACCTTCTCTTGCCCCATATTTGCAGAAACCACACAAGAGTCCTCGCCTTCTCTAAGCCATGCACAGGAATCCTTATATTTTTGCCCGAAGCCCTAGCCCTTCTCTAGCTCTTTACAGCATCAACATCATTTTAGCTTGCCAGAGTTCATCCCATGTTCCTTCCCTTGAACCTTTATCATCACCTCACTGGACCTACAGCAGAGTACTAGTGACTGCTAGCTTAAGCTTGGTTATAAGCCCCATTAGAAGTGTACAAAGTTATTCTTCAAAGCACACAATGAACTCTTTTTTTTCCAGAATTGTCTCTACCATTCTGAAGTCTACAAAAGGGTTCAAGACAATAATAAACTATGATTCTCAAAAGATAAGTTGATGGTTAGATAAATTTCAGGTAGTTTGAAGGTATTGCACACATCTAAAACTTCCTTTTAAACACACACAAATTCAAGGTATGTTTTTAAATGCCTCAGATTTTAACAGGCCAACATTGGTATGACAGGACAGTGACTATCTACAGGCCATAACAAATATTATGGTGGTAATTGCCCAATGCCTAGATACTAGTTAGCCAGGGCAAACTGTCAAGTCGTACCCAACTCCAGGCAGATGAGAGGCCTGAGAATAAGTAGGAAAAGCTATCACTGTAGCAGAAGCAAATGTGTCTTCATGCCAGTAAGGTAAGTGGGAATCCTGGTGAGATATAATCAGCTTAGTCATTTAATTTCTTCTCCATTAATGGAAAACAAATTTCTCTGTGCTCATAGCATTTTTTGCAGCTGAAGGGCTAAGTTTCAGCTGGGCAAAACACAGCAGTTCCAGCCAATGGAAAAATATGCAGTCAGTTAAAGAAAAACTCAGCACTTAAGAAGGGGTGCTTGGAATTTGAAGTGATTGCTTAGCCAGGAGTAAAGTGCAATTGTGTGCGATGGTAATGCTCCTTCTATCTACCCCAACTCAGAACCTGACAAAAACGCATCCCAAGAAAAATTCAGCAACTATTGCAGGCAACAGCTCGTGGAAGGCTGTCCTTACCCCAGCTCAGTCATCCTGTGCCCAAAGCAAGAACTTATCATTTGGCAAGACTATGAAGAAAAGATGGCAGGGACAGAGGGGAGGAAAAGCACTAAAGAACCCCTAAGTCAGTCCCAGGCCAAAGGAGGAAAGAGACAATCTTTCCTATTACAGGTTTTATGGGCCCTGGGAATGTGGGCTGTAGCGTTCCAGGACTCACGGCTAAATTCAACACCTCTTATGGGCCTTGAAACTATTCATGGAGGTGACCCTTAAAATGCTTAATCATGAATGGATCCATAGTCAGTTTATAAACAGAAACACTATTAAATCCTGGAAAGGGAGAACATAGTACAATATTTCTTCTCAAAACTGGGCAAGAAAACAGACCCTTCCATGAATAGATACCAAAAATCTAAAAGCCATCAAAGGTGTAAATAGAAACATCATGTTGAGAGGCAGGATTGTTATCCTACTCTTCCTCCACTTCCCAGCAGTACCTGGCTGGAAGAGACAGACCTTTGGTCTGGTTCAGCAAGTGGGTTCCAAGTACCCAGAGTCAATATTTCTAGCACTTTGCACTGCTATTACTGTCTTCTGTGCTGTGGTATGTTGGTCTGCTTAAATTTGCAGACCATAAATGATGTCCTATGGGGATAGAAACATTCCTCATAAGAAAAAGTATGACAGTATGACTTCAGACATGAACCCAACAGTGTTACAGCTGCTTCTGATGCTGCACTTCCACTTTGCAGAACTAAATGTTCATACAACTACACAGCAAGCACATATACCATACAGTGAAGCACCGTGCCACACTGAAGTTGCCCTGGATGCACTTGCAATGGGCTTGTAGTAGTAAGCATTATAAGAATATAAGAGCAGCCCTTTTAGAGTTCTGTCTCAGCCAGAATCCTGCTTCCCATAGGAGTCAGACAGATGCTTCCAGGAAACCAATAGCTTGCCAATGTTTCACAGCAGTTATTTAGCGGCACATTGCCTCTGAGCCGGGAAATTCCATACAGCTATCATGACTAGTAGTTACTATCATGACTACATGATCTTTAAGAAAGGCCCCTCTGGTCTATCCCCTGGAACTACAAAGTGCCTGGCCATAGGAACAATTTAAAAATAATTATAATGTAACTGTAGGAAGCAGATGAGTCTCCACAAAAGATGAAATAAGGAATAGTCATTTCTTCTTTGACATTGAGCTACTCCTAGCAAGCTCTTTGTGGCCAGAGCGGGAATTGCAAGAGGGTACCCAAAAGATGCAAAGAAAGAGAAGAACTCAAACCCCTTTCCTTAACATTACCCAAGAGAAAAAGGTTTTCCACAGTCAGCAGGAAAAAATGTATCCAACATTTTCGTACTACTAGTTTTGTGCTACTGGCACGTACAAGGTGCATAACAGAAATGGTGACTAGGGAAGAATGTCCTCAATCTGCCTTTAAAACTGAGATAGGGCTGGTGTCATATAGAGCTTTTGCCTCTGACAAAAGAGCCTGGAAGCTGGCTTCCTTTCCTAATGGCATGTGCAGAAAAAGCAGCAGTCTGTGTCCCCACAGTGATCAGGAAGGACCCAACTCAAATGGGTTTGTAGAGAAGGGTAGTAACATATTTCTTCTTGTAGCGATGGGTGGCACTGAGTACCATAACACCATCCTGTGGAGAGAAACAGAAACATTAGTGCCATCACAGAAGGGAGAAGTTCCTTTTTGCAAAGGACAACTGAGAGAGAGAGGAGTGTGCCAAGTAGAAGTTATTAGGAAGGAAAGTTTAAAGAGATTAATCCTCCTTCCATCTCTCCATCCCCAAATTTTCCAAGACTGACAGAATCTAAGTGTAAAAAGAGTTGCTCATCTGGAGGAAGAAAATAAGACAACAGTCTTAAAGCAGTAATGGGCTGGATGAGGAAAAACAGATTGAGATTAAATCCGGATAAAACGGAGGTGCTCATGGTAGCGGCCCTGAAACCAAGAGTTGGGTTGCAACCTCCAGTCCTGGACGGGGTCACGCTCTCCGTTAAGGACTGTGTTCGCAGTCTGGGGGTGCTCTTTGATTCATCGCTTCAGATGACGAGTCAGGTGAATGCGACAGTCAGGAGCGCCTGTTATCAGCTTTGGCTGATACGCCAGCTGCGCCCTTTCCTGGAAGTAAGGGACCTGCGTCTCCTGGCCTTTTTAAATCTTGTATATATTTGTTTTAATATGATTTTAGTTAGATGGTTTTAATTTTATATTGTTTAATGTCTTTTTATGGGGGTGGGTGGTGCTTTTAGTCATTATTACAATGACGACTAATTGTCATTGTTTTAATTGTTGGAAGCTGCCCCAATTGTTTTTAGCAGAGCGGCAGGGTATAAATAAATAAATATTATTATTATTATTATTCTACAAAGATGAAAACCAGCCCACAAGAGAACAGGCAAGAGGTTTGCTACAGGACCAGGAGTATCTTCCCATTGCACATGCTACCCTAAGATGCACACACCTCTTCTGAGCAGCTCCCTCCTATGTGAGATTCTGAAACAGTAACTTTTCTAAGGGTAGAGAGAAAAAGCCTAGAAGAGCACGGCAGGAATGTGAGAGGAGAGAGATGGAGGATCAGTTAGCCTCAGGTTTCAAAGAAGAGCAACATGGAGAGGCACCTCTTCCTCCTGCAAGTCAACAGAGGCTGCTAGCCCTTACCTTAATAGAGAGTGCATACAGATGGTTCAGCATCACATGATTTGGCTCAGGCAGGAGGGCTGGGTCACACTATAAGAAACATAAGAAACATAACTCTTCATCTGTTCAACTATTTCCAGTTCTCTCACTGGATGCCTGCACAAGTCTTATATTTGAGCCATGTGGGGAAGGTCACGTTGGGTCTGCCCCACAAAAAGCAGGCAACCTGTCTAGCTCAAGAGTCTCTGAGCTGAGCGGGGCCATCCTTTGGAGAATGTCTGCCCTTCCCAACAATGAAGCACTTTGGGACACATTACACTCATGGAATACACAGACTGATACTCACTGAAATGTTAGTATCTTTGTTAAGGATGACTTGGAGGAGATGGGGAGGAAGAATTGGTGGGGATTTGAAACGCTCCTCCGGCCTATACACGTACATTTCTTGGCCATATGTTCCCGGAGGAGAGCCAGAAAGATCTATTAAAAATTGAGAAAGTATAAGAAAAGAAGTCACAGAACACCAGCCATTTTGGATTTTCACACAAATGGCACAAAAAAGTCACCTCGACAGGAAGTCTCTGAACTTTCCAGGGAGTCCACCTTTAAGGCATCAAACACTTCAAAGTCAGACTTCTTCACATGAATCAGATTGTTAATTGTCCCCAGCTGACTAGTCACCACTGGCTGAAAAATAAGACATCAAAATATACATCACATCCACATGCCATGCATTCATCTCCCAAAATGCATACAATATACTACAAAAACAATGTCCCCATGAAGCTAGAAGGAGGTGAACAATGGTGGTCCTATCTTGTCTTCATACTCTGTTGTGTATGAGTAGCCCACAGTTGAATGCTGTGCACTTGCTGATTAAACCTTTCCACCTTGATCCTGCTCACATTTCAGTCCCAGGTTGGTCCATTTTTTTAAACTATCCTACTACTCAAATACTGGTAAAGAAGCCAGAAGCTCCCCAGCCAAAAGCTCACTCATTGCAGTCATGAGCTCAGAGGGCTCACATTCTCTCTCAACTTCAATTCCATATCTGCAACATGAGACTAAACTGGCACTAATACCAGATAAGATAGTTGTAAAGATTACTGAAATACACTGGTAAAACCTGGCTATTCAAAAAGTGGTAAGTAAATGTGTTATCATACCCCAATGGTTCACCTGATCACCCTCAAATGTATTAACGGAAAACTGCTCAGTACTAACAAATGAAAGAATCAAATTACAATCTCCAGAATAAGAGTCAACACAAAAATACTGCATATTTTCCAATTACAACCTACTTAACTATGTTTAAAAAATAAGAATAAGTGTAAAACAAAAAACAAAGGAATATGTGCAGACTATGGGATGAACTCAGAAACCCAATTTTCCAGCATGCCTAGAACAACAAGTCTATGATCAAAGGACCTTATTATGCCAAAGACACAGGAATTAGATTTTTGGCTACTTCTAAATGTTCCTGCTTGATGCCTGTTATAATTGTCAAGAGCTACATAGGGTACACCCACCTATAAAACATTATGGAATTCTGGTTCAGAAGCAATAAGATGATGAGGCAAAATAAGCTCAACTCCCCTCACTTCAGCTGTCTCACTTTCTGTGTCAGAAAATACAGCTGAGGAACAGAAATGCCTTTCAGTAACTTACGACAAAGACATGGAGGAAAAGAATTACCTCAGAGGGATCATGAACCCACTGGCCATCCACAAAGAACTTGTACTGGTGTTCCCCTTCAGGAAGGTCCAGAATAGCAACAAAGTCATTGTGGCTAAAAGGAGAGGGAGTAATCCAGATTGAGAGACAGCACCCTAAAGCTTCCCACAGCCACCATCTGAATCTAAACAAGAATTGGGGTTCTCTGCATAGTCTGGCTTGAATACAAACAGCAAGAGGAGGAAAGCAAAAGGAAAGAATGAAAACCGCCAGTATAAACATCTACAACTGTAAACAGGAGACTGTAAAGCTGCCTCAATAAACTTTTCTTTGAGGTACTGAGAGACAGAAGCTACCACTGGTTCATTCCAATGTACCTGCTTTGAAGGTGCAGACACTTCCCCAAAAAAGGCATAGTCAGAAATATCTAGCACCCACCTTGGAAAGACACAGTACATAGATCTATTCAAAATTTAAATTAATCACACTTGGCAAGAATTTTCAAAGAGGTCAGATGAAAATTAAACTAAACTGTACATACTGTCATTCATTCAGGAAAAGTAACAACTCCCTTGAGAAAACAGCTGAATCCCCAACTGCTATCATAGTTTTTTTTTTTTAATTCCATGTGTTCATGGGCCTAAAAGGGCTGTGGAGGCCTGTTCTAGATAGTCTAGAGAGTGAAACAATGAAGGCGCTGATGGGTGCAGATGCTGTAGGGTTGACAAATCGAGCAAAGTAGACTCTGTATGTCAACAGACTGAGGTGGCAATGGGGCCCTATCTAGCTGCTTCAAGCACTATCCAAAATGGGGGAGCACATTATCTCCTCCTTCCAGCTGCCACCTGATGAATTCCTATTCAGACCCTCATGACCAGAGCTTGAACTGTTAGATTTAAAAGTTAATTCAATAATGTTAGAAACTGGAAAAATCATTAGCATTAACACTACAACTTGAAATGGTTTAATGCTGTAAGCTACTGTTAATTACCTCATTGATTAAGAATTAGTGTTGGGCAAGGCCATGGGATTTACAGAGAATGGCATGGTGGTTGTCACTGTTGACATTAAGGGAGCACATTTTGTTACTGACTCCTTAAAAAGGCCTTGTTTTACCCTTTTAAAGTTTTTGTTTCTTCAACCTGGATCCCCCCTCCCATTAGCACTACAAAGCCCATAACAGGAGTGTTGCCGGGGAGTTCAGCAGGGCTAGGAAATATCAGGTTGGGCAAGGCTGTCCCAAAGCATGGGACCTCACCTTACCACCTCTTCAATTCAGTTGGTCACTCACCTGCATCTTTCTTTTCTTTCTACTCCCATCAACACATACACTTCACTCACTCTGCACATGCCTTCTCTGTCAAATTAATAAGGAGTTGTTTATTTCAATTAGAGGGCACTGATCCATGATGAAGTTAGGCAATAAAAGATCAGTCTGTGGGTCGAGAATTCTTAATGCGACATTTTTGAAAGTCTCTCAGCATATATATGCAGAATATTTTTTTCTGCACAACTGAATTAGCGCACCTGTTCTGCCTCCTCAGTCCCAATCAAGAAGTGTGATCTGCAAAGGTCAGTGGCAGAGCACAGATTTTGCAGGCACGATGGAGCCAGGGATCCCAAACATAATCTGTGGCATCTACAATTTTAATGAGCAAGTATTTAACAAGCCTACTCTTCTCTGCATTCATCTTACCTTAACTGTATAATTAAAAGGGGGTGACTAAGAAGAAGGGGTGGGTAGACAAAAAGCAGAATGAGAAGGATAAGGAGGAAGGGAGAGGGAGGGAGAAGCCAAGAGAAAAAGGAATGAGGAATGGATTTGAGGAAAATTTTCACTTAATTATCCAAGAGCCAAGCACTGTGTGAATAATACAATAAAGAACTGCAAATGGGGTTCATTGCAGCTTACTCCAAATATTATTATAATTTATATTATAAAATAATATACAATAAAAATGAACACTATTTTGCAGAATGGAAAGATTCCTGATAGCTGGAAAGAGGCTAATATAGCATTAATACCTATGTTTATTATTATTTTAGCTGAAAGACTGGAAATAATTCTGCAGAACTTTATCCATGGGAACCAATGTGGGTTTTTACTCAAAAGACAATTACATAATAATGTTAAAAATGTGCTGGACATTTTGGAATATTTAGAAGAACAGACCTAGAAGCAAGATGCATTGATTTCGTAGATGCAGAAAAGGCCTTTGACAATTTTAACTGGACTTTCCTATTCAGAATTTTGGAAGATATGAACTTAATAGAGACAATTTTATTAAAATGGGTTAAATCAATCTATACCTCACAGAAAGCACAAATAATTGTTAATGGAGAATTGACATAACCTTGTGAGATTCAAAAAGGAACAAAACAAGGATGCCCATTATCTCCACTTTTGTTTGTCTTGGTTCTCGAGGTATTGGAATAGAGATACAAGACAAGATGAAAGAATCTTGAGACTGAAGATTTAACAAGAAATGTATAAGTTAAGGGCATTTGCTGATGGCTTGGTGATAGTTTTGGACAATCCTTTGGAAGGTATAGAAGGGTTAACAGAAAAGTTAAAAGATTTTGGTGATCTGGCAGGCTTCAAAATTAATAATTAAAAGAAAAATCTTAATGAAAAACATGAATATAGGAGATCAAGTTGAATTGATGGATAAAACTGGTTTCTAAATTAAGAAGTTAAATATCTACATATTCCTATGACAAATATGAAGTGTATGCTGCTTCAAAAAATTATATTAAGACGTGGAATGAAATTAAAATGGATATGTTAAGATGGGAGAAACGTAACTTGTCACTGATGGGGAGAATTTCTGTGATAATAATTAATGTTTTGCATACAATGATGTTCCTATTTCAGACAATGCCTGTTTTGACAACTGATGTAACTTTTAAGCAATGGCAAAAAGATATGTCAAAGTTTGTATGGCAAGGGAAAAAACCATGTATAAATATAAAGCATTACAAAATGCAAAGGAAAGAGGAGGGTTGGGATTGACTGACGTGAAAAAGAATGTTGGTTTTACTTGTGATACGTTATTTTCCAGTGGATGTATTTCACAGCCTGTTGTTTAGTTTGGATAAAAGAATAGGTGATGTTGAGAAACAAAAGGCTATTCGAGTTGGAAGGGCACAATCTGAGGTTTGGGTGGCATGGAAATTTATGGTATGATAAAGTCAAAGTTACCGGTAATTTAGATTTTAAAAATCATTTTGTGAGATGTGCCTTATTGAGAGTGTGGAATAGATATAAGCCTAAGTTGTGCCTGAAAATGCCTCTATGAGTTTCAGCACAAGAAGCTTTCTATAGAAGAGAAACAATAGCTAAAGAAATGTGGTTAAGGTATCAAGATCTCCTGGAGATTGGTCAAGGGGAATATAAAATTAAATCAATAGAACAGTTAGTGGCAGAGGGTACAGTTTTCAATGGTTCTTCTTACATACAATTATTGGAAAGATTTAAAATGGATGAAAAGACCTATGGTTTTCAACAAAATAAGTCAGAATTTGAAAGACAAATTCAGATGATGAATATGTAACTGCTAAAAGTATATAAACTTTTATTGAAACTTGAAATGGAAGAAGAACAAGTCAAAGAGTGTATGGTAAAATGGCCTAAGAATTTTGTTTATAACATACAATATGAGAAAATATGTGGTCAAAGAAATTGAAATTTACATTATGTTATGATCTTAAATATTTTTTTAATAAAATGATGTACTGTTGGTATATGACCCCCCGCAAAAAATTGTCCAGAATATATAAAGGTGTGTCTAATGTATGCTGGAAATGTGAACAACATGAAGGAACATTTTATCCTATGTGGTGGACATGCACAGATGGATGCGGAGGATTCTAAAGGTTAATATTCAATTAAAACTGGAACTTTTTCTTCTGGGATTGATGGGCATAGAAAAGTCATGGAAGATTATTTCAATATATGACCACAGCAGCAAGACTGCTGTATGTGCAAAGATAGAAGAATTCATCATTACCCAATATGGAGGGATGATTGATGAAATTGATAAGATTTAGCAGAAATGAACAAACTGTTCTGTTTGATTAGAGAAAGGTCAGCAATGACATTTCTTAAAAATTGGAAACCCCTTGTAAACTTTTTGTGAAAAAAAAGAAACTGACTTTGTAACTTTGGGGTTTGATGATTAGAAAGAATAGGTTATTGAAAGAAGGGAGTATGTCGTGATTTTGGAGAGAGGTATGAATAACTATATGTACATATACAGTATCTTCCAAAAAGAAGATCAGAAATTACTTTTTTTTCTCTTTTTCTTTCTTTACTTTAGCTTTGTTTTCTTTATGACATTTCAGTTTCTCAATCTTTTCTCTGTTTCTAATCTTTGAAATTTCTAATGCATTTTTAAACTTTTAATAACAATTATAACACACACACACGCACACACACACACAAAGAAATTAGTCTAGAATATACACAAGAGAGGGTAGAGGAGTTACTGAAGAGAGCACTCCTACCCTCCAGAAAGACTCTGTCATATAGCCCTAGGGGAGGCACCTGGCTTTATGGTGTAAAAGGCCTTTATGAAAGGTCCCAAAATATTATATAATAATTGTATATTATACAACAATATAAAATAGAAACCAGTCCAGAAAATAATCATACAGGCCAATAGGGAGGGGGCATTCTGAAAGCACACTGGTTGCTTGAGGATCTTGGTCTCCTGCTAAGTTAAAAAAATCACTCTCCAACCCCATTCCATTCCAAGGTTCATTTTTATTCTTTTCCTTTTCTATTTCTTCTTTCCCAAACATAGTTGTGCTTCTGCTCCACAAGCCCAACTATATGACCTAAGCTCCAAAGAGTTCTCTTTCCTCCTCCTCCTCCTCCCTGTCTTCTTAAAGAAATCCCACAAATTTAGTCTAGCTAACAAAAGAGCCATGTTTCTTTTCTTTTCTTCTGAGGCTGCAGGTCTTCATGTTTTACTGAATGTAACAGAAGGAGAAGCACTAACCATAACAAATTGTAATGACCTAACTCACTGAACCATTTTTGAAAACTTCAGCATTAACTGGAACCTCTAGAAAGTTAGGTGAAATAACTAGCAAAAAAAAATAATGAATTAATAGCTTTGTGAGTTAACAGACAAATTAATTCCAAGCTCTGCTCCTAATTGCTCTCCTCTGTACCTACTGAGCCCACGCCAAAGGAATGGGGGCCAAATGGGATCCATGGGAGGGAATTAGAACTCATAAAGCTCAATATGGTTAAGAGAAAAGGCATGGAAGAACAAGAGAGTCATCCAGAGACCTGTGGAAGGATTCAAAGGTATGCAGGGGGTGGGGGTGGAAAGAGCTCTACTGTTAATTAGTGAGAAACCTCTAGAACCACTTCAGTCACAGCAAGCACTGACATCTTGCTGTGTCACAACAAAAAAACCCAGAAATCTGAATAAAAGGTTAAAAGCCAATTATTAGCAAATACAACCTTATATGCAAATCCTAACCATATTTTCCTAGAAATAAGAGCTGGTTCACTCATAGAACATTGTGAGGAAAGAAAGTCTAAACACATGCTTATGTTCATCATAGAAATTATAGCTTCTTTCAACTAATATTCATTATTTGCTGCTACAGTCATCTGGCCAGAGCTGATAAAGCACACTGCCTGGGATGTCATTGGTTTAAATCTCATATCTACATCAAACATTAACTTAGACAAGAGGCACTAGCTTAGTACACTATCTGCAAGACAGGAATAATAGTGCCCTACATTCCCAATGCTACTAAGAGACTGTGTGTGAAGAAATACAAACTTCTGAAATGTGTTAACTACAATTACTGTGTGTAATTACTGAGACAAACACTAGAAACAATGTTCACAGTATCCAATGTCATATGAAAATTTTTAAATGCTTTTTGGTGGATTGGTTCACCCATTCAGTGCTAAGTGATGAGTAGTCAAGGAGTAAAAACTATACACATATGAAATAGCAGATTCTCCTCGTACACCTTGTATAGTGGCAGGAGGAAATTGGAGGGCAGCAATTCAGCAACACTCCAGAGACACCCTAGCAGATCTATTGGGTAATGTGTTACTTGGCTTGGTTTTCAGGCATCACGCTCCTGAATTAAATTCACATACTATTATACATCACAGGATCTTGAGGAACTCCATAAACAACCTTTCCCAAGGTAGTCCTACAGATCTGAATAAATTCTGTATTTAATGGGTGTATAAAATGAGAGTGGTTTGCCTCATATCCCATTCTTGTTTACCTTTTAATTAAAGGGATCTTGGCACTCCAGTTGTTGAAGGATCCTGAGATGAAGACTTCTTTGCCTCCGTCAGTCCAGCGAATGACAGTGGGACGAGCTTGTTGGGCTGGCTTGATTGACTCATCCAGGTCATGATGCCATGACACAAAATCCTTTTCCCCAGGCAGCTGCAGTAGGAAGTAAAGAGTTGCATTTTCTCCTAGATTTCCAGTACACAAGACTGATACTAAAAAGAAAACTCAAACTCATTTCCTAGATGCAAAGATCACATAACCAGGTTTATGAGCAAATATCCCAAGTTGTTGTTTTTTTTTTAGCCTATCACAGAAAGCAGAATTTTTCTTCCCCAAGAATGGCAAATCATACTCAGCCTTCATAGCCATGGGGGTACAATGTCCAAACACTTCACTTCTCATCTTTCTCAGCATGTTTCTGGTAGCTTATTTCTTACAGGTCAGGTTCATAAAAAGAATAAGTATTAGTTTGTTAAATTCTGGTTTCTTGTTGTATCCAAATTATCCTGTAAACAAATCATGGTATGATAACCACCTGCAAGCCTTCCTGGCTTACAAACTCTGACTTATTTGAACCAAAGCTTGTTGTTATTTCTGAACTTATAACTATGTCATGCCACTGGCTTCTTTCCTCAGTTGCTTACCCTAAAACAGGAGCTAGCAATATAGGCAGGAGAGAGAAAAACGAGAAATAGGCAAAACAAACTTTGAGTTGAATTATCCCATTATCAGTGCCTGATTATAGCAACAAAATATGGCTAAGACAATCATGGATTTGCATGCTCTACGAATGCAACCACAATGCTAAAAAACTTTCTTTGCTCTTTTTTACAGACAAGCTTAAACATGACCATGCAATTGACCTCGCTTCAGAGGTGCGGATCCCTCTAGTAGAACTCCATAGCTCTGTTAGGTATTGCAGACACAATGGGTTAACAGGGACACAGAGAACATCCTGTTGTGCGATAGCATGCTAGGCCTTCAATAATAGTCATAACCAAAACCTGACAGTTATATCCAGCTATACCAGAAAGATGGTGCGGATGGCATTGTTTGTACTGCTTGCCTAGGAAAACTCAAAAAGCATAAACAAGCAGAGAATCTCTCAAAGGAACAGCCATGAAAGAACCTTGGGTCAAACATGTCTGTACCTTGGAATCATGTGTGCTGAAAACATTGGGATCATCAGTGCTTCCAACCATGATCTTGTGTGAATGATCTTTTGCATGTTGGCTGCTGCTAGCTCCATCAGAACGATGAGACTTGGAACTGTGGCGTTCCCCAGACACCCTCTCACTGGTGGTGTTCCCCATGGCAGCACTGCAGAAAGAGTAGAAGAGAAAAGACTGAGCACAACATTCTCTAGTCTATAACTTGGACCATCAATTCTAAGTGAGCCAGTAAGTAGTAGTTTCTTCCTTCAGATAGTGATCTCCACACTTGGAAAAGCCCCATCAGCATGACCAATGGCAAGGATTCTGAGAACTGCAAAGTCTAGTGACAAAATCAAACCAAGAGGTTTCAACAGCCACCTTCATAATGCCAAAAATCTGGCAGATATTACTTCTACTAAATATCTTTGCTGTGTGCCTTCAAATCATTTCTGACTTGTGGCAAATCTAAGGTAAACCTATCACAGGGTTTACTAAGGGCTGAGAGTGTGTGACTTGCCCAAGGTCACCCAATTCATTTTCATGGCCAAGCAGGGATTCAAACCCTAATAATCTCTAGTGTCATAGTCCAACACTGAAATCACTATGTCAATGCTGGCTTTATATACAGATAGTTGGATATTACTCACCAAGATGTGGTGAAATTGTGCTTATAAAGTCATACAGCATACAGTATTAAAAAAAAAAAAGGGTCATTGAAATTAAAACAGCCCTCTATCACCTTGTAAGATTTCAGACAGCTTTGACACCCACAAGAAGGAAACGTACACCACAGAAACTTACAGAGTGAAGGCAGCAGCTGTTCAGTAGCCTTTGACAACACTGCCCAAGAGGAATGAAGCCAAGAAAAATCCTGTTTCCAAGCAAAACTGCAGGGACTGGGTGAAATTCAACAGGCAGACATTTGCAAAATGCATAACTGTAAAATTGGATGGAAAGTACATCACACAAGCAGGAGTTCAATCTGATAATTAATAATCTTACTTCAACCAATGCCAGATCATTAGATTTTCATTATGCCTGTTTGTGCCCTGACATTCTGGATAAGACTGTTCCTATTGGTACCTATCCAAAGGTAAAATGCAGTTATTCTGTCTTTTCCTTCTTAAATGATGGCAGGGGAAACAAAGGTTTACAAGTGGGAAATTATGTCAGCTTGAACATCAGCCCTGCAAAAAAATTTGAATAGGTAAGCTGACTGAATGACCTCATGAGCCACTATCCTTACCCTAACCTTTAATTCTTTACCTGATGCAACAAACAGCCCTTGCACTGCTTACTTAACTATTTAGTTTGGCAAATGTAACTAAAAACCAGTGGAAATTACTAATCTAATGTGAATGTATGCAATTTGTTCAAAAGTTTTTATTTCTATTACCATAAGGAAACATTTGTTTACTGATCTTCATAGAAATACCCAAAGTAGTTTATGAATAGGAGTAAAAACGCAAAACAAGAACTAAGAAAACACTATTAATTCCCTAAATATTTAACAAATCCGATAGTAACAAGATAATAAACACTACATGCTTTTCCACAAAACAGAACTCAAGGGTCTCCTCAGACAGTCATGAATGTTAAACTCAAAATGTGCAAATTTACAGCAATCTGCATTCTGACCCCTGCCTAAATTTTTGTATTTTTATTCTTCCAAAGCATAAAAGCATTTCCCTCCCAGTACTTCATATCTAAAATGTGAGATGCCACACATTATAGCTGCTTTTATGAAGTACTGTTGTTGTGCACTTTTCCCTGTGGGAATGGCAAATGTGACTATTCAATGATGGGGAGGGTCACCCTGTACATGTGCTCATTATGCTCATTATCATTACTATTTACAATATCTGAAGGCTGAACTCTGGCAATGAAAAAAGATTCAGAAGTCAAAAGCTGGAGAACCCGGGTTCAACAAAAGCATACCTTTTCCAGGCTGACATGGAAGTAATCTTAAACAGATGTCAGCTAATTGGATTGAATTTGCACAATGGGGCTCACCAGGGCAATTTCTCACAACCAGCACAGCTTCCTCATTCATTTGTCTCCCACCTGACCTCCAAGGAAAATGTTTGTATTATTATTTTTATTAATTTTTTAATTAATTTTTTCTTTTCCAAATATGTATAATTGTAATGTGTAACTTCTAATTTTAGTATAAAGGTGTAAATATAATGTTCATTGGCAAAGAAAAAAGAGTGATTATAGTTTGTTTAGATTAAGAGGAAAAATGTATTAGTGTTAGGTTTTATTTTTGTATTAGTAAGAAAAGAGGGAAACAATTTTTTTGCGTTATTATTACGGCCTTTTGCGGTTGGGTGTATTTTTCAGTAGAATGATCTTATTTCAATAAAAAACGTTCCTACCCCCCCCCCCGCAATTTTAATTTTTTAAAAATTTAGGTATTTATATCCCGTTCTTCAGCCACAAGGCTATCAGAGCGACTTACAAATTGTTTTAAGCAATAGTTTACACATCTACACTGCATTAAGCAGTTTCCAATATGTGTTAGCTAATTGCCCCAAGCCAGGTACTCTTGGACAAAAATTCCAAGGAGCACTGGACACCAGATAGCAGTTTTGATCCAGACCAGTGGTGTCCAACCTTTGACCCTCCAGGTGTTTTAGACTACAGCTCCCAGAATCCCTGACCATTGGATCAGTTAGCTCAGGCTTCTGGGAGCTGGAGTCCAAAATATCTGGAGGGCCAAAGGTTGGACATGACTGATCCAGACTAAGGAGGCTTCTAAATAGTTGTCCCTCTATACCTGCGGATTTGGTGTCCACTGATTGAAGAATTCATGGCTTGAAAATATTCCCTAAAAAATAGTAATCCCAAAAGCAAACCTTGATTTTGCCATCTTATATCAGGGACACCATTTTGCTATGCCACTGCATATAATGGGCCTTGAGTATTCATGGATTTTGGTATCTACGGGGGTCCTGGATCCAAACCCCAGCGAATGTGAAAGGAGAACTGTAAAGGGCCTAGGGACCAAAAGACACTGTGCAGATACACCATCGAATTTTGTAATTAAAAATATTCTCTGAGGATGCCAGCCACAAATGCAGGCGAAGTGTCAAAAAGAAACTATTCCAGAACACAGCCTCAGAGCCCAGAAAAAAACCAAGGAAAATCTAAAAATATTTGTGTGGTTTGGGGAGGGGGATGATGAGGATGATGATAAACCAAGGCAAGTAAAGGGAGGGGCTGTGGGGGTTTTGGAGGGATGATGAGGATGAGGATGGTAAACCAAAGCAAGTAAAGGGAGGGGTTGTGGGGGCTTTGGAGGATGAGGATGATGATGAACCAAGGCAAGGGAAGGGTTGTGGGGGGTTTTATGTAAAGGGAAGGGTTGTGGGGGGGGGTTTATGGGGGATGAGGATGAGTGTAAACCAAGGCAAGTAAAGGGAGGGGTTGTGGGTTTTTTTATGGGGGATGAGGATGATGAGGGTAAACCAAGGCAGGTAAAGGGAAGGGTTTTGGGGGGATGAAGACGATGATGGTAAACCAAGGCAAGTAAAGGGAGGGGTTGTGGGGATTTGGGGGGGTGATGATGATGATGATGAACCAAGGCAAGTAAAGAGAAGGGTTGTGGGGGGTTTTGTGGGGGATGAGGATGATGGTGGTAAACCAAGGCAAGTAAAGGGAGGGAATGTTGGGGGTTTGGGGGATGATGATGATGGTAAACCAAGGCACGTAAAGAGAGGGGTTGTGGGGTTTTCTGTGGGGGGGATGATATTTTTTTAAAGACTCTTCCACGTGCAACCCTCCCTCCCACAGGACCCCCCAGTCTTTCTTTGGTCTTTTTCCCACAGGAAAGGAGGAGGGGGATGTAGCGCGGCTGCCTGAGGGCTTGTATTTGTTAGCACGGGGAGCCCCTGATCCCGAAGCACCCCCGCTGGCCCTCACCAGCCCCGGAGCCTGCAGACCGAGCAAAGGGCCAAGCCCGGCGGCGTCCACCACGGGGCCAAGCCGGAGAGCAGTCCAGGGCTCTCTTCCCGGAGCAGCCGGGCCCTCTCCGAGAAGGAGCCGCTCCGCTCGCCTCCCTGCCCGCCCCACTCACCCGCCGGGCCGCCGCTTCCCGCCTGCCTGCCTGCCCGCCGCCTCCGAGCAAGATGGCAACGGGCGACTCCAGCAGGAAAGGTAGCGGCGCACATGCGCACGGCGCCCGCTCTGCCTTTCTTTCCCTCCTCTCGGGGTCCGGGGAGACAAAAATAAAGCCACCCCCGGCCCTGAAAAGAGAAAGAGGGGCACAGCCAAGGGCCGAAAAGAAAAGGCGGGAATGTCACGGAGCCCCCTCACAGAGCGAAGAAGGAGAATGGCAGGAAAGGCACCGAGGCACTGAAGTGCCGAAGTCAATAAACGGAGCAACGCCACAGAGCCGCCTCATTGGCGACACTTAAAAAGGAGGGAGAGGAATATACTTTGCACAGATTAAACTCAATATTTATCTGCGAACACACAATTGTCTTAGCCTATGATAGCTTTTCAGAAAGCCCATCATCTTCATTACTATTATACTAATGTACAGTGACGCTCTGCAGCCTTAAGTTTTCTTTGATTTGTAAATACAGCCCTAGGGAAATAGTAAAAGATAATGGATAATTCAATTAAAGCCCACAGATCTTTGTTGTTGTCTTTTTTTAAACTTTGGACATTTGAGTGAACCATGTTCTGTGCAAACAAATAAACTTGTAAATGTTCCACAGTTGTTTTTTTAAAGTGGGGGAGAGGAAAAAAGGATGTACAAGTTGTCCCTCCGTATCCACGGATTTAAGTATTCACGGCTTGAATATATTCTTTAGAAAAAAATACAAGTTGTGCCTTCGTATTTGCTGAGGTTTGGTTCCAGGACATGGATACCAAGATCCATGAATAGTCAAGTCCCATTATATACAATGGCATAGCAAAATGGTGTCCCTTATATAAGATGGCCAAATCAAGGTTTGCTTTTTGGATTATTATTTTTTAAAGAATATATCTCAAGCCGTGAATACTTAAATCCGTGGATACCAAATTCGTGGATACAGAGGGAGCAAACCTTGATTTTGCCATCTTATACCAGGGACACCATTTTGCTATGCCACTGCATATAATGGGACTTGAGTATTCATGGATTTTGGTATCCACAGGGGGTCCTGGAACCGAACTCCAGCAAATATGAAGGGACAGTTGTATGTGGCAGCACTGTGAAGACTGAACTGGTTTATATTGTAGCACGAGCTTGCGTGGATCTGAAGCCACTTCTGACGCAGTACAGCATGGTATCCAGGCCTCAGAATATAAAACTATATTTAAACAGTTGTGGAAGTGGGATGGAATGCGATAGGATCTAGAAAGATGCAAATCATGTTCTAAATTTTCAAAGAAATGGGCAAGATGATGCAGGTATTACAGTGGTCAGTTAGTGCTGAGATATTAAAGCAATAAATCTGCTTACCAAAAGTCAATTTCCCTGTATTCAAAACTCTCCTTGATTATTTTTGTTATTTGTACAGTAGTGAGGACTCTTGAATTAAAACATGCCTTGCACCATGAAGCCATTGTCTTTGTTCATATCTCTGCTCCTGGATTAGAACAATGGCTCTTAACGGTTTCTTTACCAGGGACCCCCTATAAATATCTTTGGTTTTTTTTGGGGGGGGGGAGACTTAACATCATCATCATCATCATCATCATAGCAGCAACAACAACAACACAATTACACCATCTATTAACCCTTCCCTCAGAGGCACTGGAGGAGGAAGACTTCTGTTTCTTCTTGCAAGTTTGGGGCTGGGGTAGATTGAATGGCAATGTGTAGGCCAAGGCAGCCAGCCTTTGCCTTGGCTCCTGTCACATGGCCACTCCACTGCCTTTGTGGACCACCTATGAGAACACTGTAGACCCCTGGGGGTCTGTGGACCACAGGTTAAGAACCACTGGATTAGAATTTGTGGATATATAATATAATCCCCTATGTGTCCAGGAAGATTGAAATGTTCTACAGCTCCTCCCTCTGTGTCCTTCCATCCGTGTTTTTGTAAACTGGGAAAGACCCTTTAGGGGGGTGCAGGAAGCATTCAATATCTTTTTGGCCTTCCTTGATGTGTTTTAGAACCAGGAGGGGCATTTTTTTCCAAAAGAAGTGATCTCAAGTCATTATGTTTTTGGGAAAAGGCTCTCCCTGAATCTGAAGCAGATAGTAGCCCTGGAAACTGTAGCAAAAGTGCTATCTGGACCTTCTGTGAGGGGCTTCTTTCAGTTTTTTTAAAAGGGGGACAGGAGGGTTCAGAGGTTGCAGTAGGCTCCCTGAGGGCCACTTATGGTCTGTGGACCACATTTTCCTCACTGGTCCTCTAGTGGAATACTTTGCTTCTTCATTCAGAGTCACTCTCACAACATAAACTATGAACAACCAGCTGTGACATCTATCTATTTACAACTGCTTTGACAAAGATAAATTTCGAGAGAAAGTCCAAGTCACATATTTGTTGTACCTCATCATATACATTTCCCCCAAGGCCATGAAATATGTTTTTAACAGGCAGAGGTCTAGTGCTGAAAAAAAAGAGGTCTAACATTATTTTATGAATATATTTATTAGGTTTCAATATGCAAAATATATCACAGTTTCTTTTTCTTCTCAATAATGTTTATTGGATTTAACATAAACAAAAAATGGTGAAAAACGAACAGAAGTTGTCTAAAAATCAAAATCAACCTCACAGTTGAATTAAACAAAAGAGATCAAGCAACATCATCAATACATCATTCCATAAACTTAAGTGTATACAGTAGTTGGAAGAACAAATGTCTTTCTGTTTATATTGATATAAGAAATAAAGGGGAGCCATATTGCTCTATCATTTATAACACTTTACTTGGTTGGTTTTTCCATTAATACCACATTCCATACATTATTGTTTCATTCATCTATTGAAAATCCCAGTGTACCCTTCCAATGTTTAGCTATTACCATCCAAACTGACAGATTCATGATGGAAACCAGGAGTTTATGAGATAAGCACCATTTCAGTATACTATCTGGACCCGGTATACCATATGCCGTTAACAAATTCCCCCCAAAATGCCCAGTAGACAACCCTGTAAGGTAGGCCTGTGGATTTAAATCCCTCCTCCCCCTTCTCAGCATACCACGCTTTTCCTGGAATTGCTTAGGGTGACTCGCTCTGCTGCCCTGTCGCCGCCACCACTGCCATCAGTTGACTACCTGGGTTACATTGCAGTGGCAACAGTGGCATCCTGCCACCATCACCAGTTCACTGACTGGATCCTGTCACAGTGGCAGCAGCAATATCTTGCCACTGCCACCAGTTGACTGTCTGGGTCCCAATCTGGGCCACAGACTGAGTAGAAGAAGTGGATTATGAGGGGGAGAGGGAATTTGCATGTGGGTGGTGATTGGTTGGGTGTGTTTCCTGAGCAGCCAATCAGCACACTGGAAAAGGCAACATACCCAAGAGAATTATATACATAAAAATACTGATACTACAATGGCTGGAAGCCTTGTGGTAACATGTGGGGCAAAAATTCTGAATGAAGTTCTACCTGCATGCCCACCAAAGTCCTGCACATTATTATTCTCCACAGGGACATGGGGTACCTCGTCTTCACTGTCCCTGTGGAGTTTCATCTGCTGCTGCCACCACCACCTCAACCATAATTTAAAGCTCAGGAGACAGTTCTTGGCCGAAGGGAGAGATTTTCTCCCTTCCCCTGGCTCGGCAGCATTGCTGCCGCCCACTCTCCCACTGCAGAAAGAGGCACTTGAAGAAAGCGATGGAAGCACTTGAATAATAATAATAATAATAATAATAATAATAATATTTATTTTTAACCCGCCCCTCTGCTCGGCAACCGGGGTTGTATACAACAGGATTAAAACAGCAGCAAGTTAAAACAATCCTTCCCAATCCTAACCCTCCCACCCCTTAAAACTAAATTAAACTAGTAGAGAATTAAAACAAAGATAAAATACAATACAGTATTTTAAAAAATGGCAATAGCGGCAGGGAGCGGGTAAGCAATCAACTCCACTTGAACCAGGAAGTTATTCCGGGAAGGCCTGCCGGAAGAGATCTGTCTTTAGTGCTTTCTTGAAGCTATAAAGAGTAGTGATAAGATGGATCTCGTCTGTCAGGCCATTCCAAAGTCTGGGGGGTCGTTTACACGGGCAAATATTCCCCTAAATATACCGCTAAGATAGCTCATAGTTCCCACGGATCGCAGCACAGCATCGCCTCATTCAGAAGGGGGGAAGGTAAAACACCCAAATATAGCGTGGCAGGGCATGTCGCTATTTTTGCAGGAATATTTGCAATGTAGTGCTTTATTGGCAGTGTAAACTAGCATTCCGCTAAGGGTTAAAGCACAGCTGCATTGTGGTTGGTTGATGATGCAGGGGTGGGCTTAAAAGAGGGGCAGGGAGGAGGCAAAGACAGTAGCCATTAGAGAAGAAACTTGCAAAAATCCTGTCTGCTATTTTGCGAGCCAGTTTGAAAAAAAAAAAGGATTCCCAACTTCTTTCACTCCTGGAGCATTCCTTCTAATCCTCTGCTGTTTTGAAAGTATGTAAAGGTTCGTCACTTTTATCCTGTGCACAGGGGAGGGAGAGAAACCATTTCACAAAGGGCTGTAGCAAGCTGAACTGCTATTTTCCCTCTCTCTCTCTCTCTGCTTGGGGGAAGGAGGGAGGGGGAAATAGGATCCACGGCATGGTCTTTTAGCAGAGAGATTACTCTCCTTCTGCTTTATGGAGTGAGTTCATTTACAGGCAGATTTACAGAGCCACCCCCCCACACACTTATTCAAGTCTGAACTGCAAAGCGACATAGTTAGAAAAAAAACCTGACTGGCACAGCTGCGGAAAATAATTAAACCGCAAGTTGCCGCAATAAATCTGCTGTGTAAACCGGCCCTGGGAGCTGTAGAAGAGAAGGCCCTCTGGGAGGTCTGTGACAGCCTAGTTTTCATAGGCTGCAGCAGGTTCCTCCCAGAGGACTGAAGTGCGCGGGGGGGGGGGAATCATATGGGATGAGGCAGACTCAGAGATAAGATGGACTTGAAGGAAGCAACAGCTGCACGGAGGCAGCGCTGCTGAGCCAGGGGAAGGGAGAAAAGTTTTCCCTTCAGTTGGGAACTGCCTCCTGAGCTTTAAAACTGGTTGTGGTGGTGTGGTGGTAGAAATATGAAAAATCCTGCAACAATCGTAACAGAAGCAAAGATACGTTTGCAATATAAAAAAGTATATTGTTCTAATGAAATTTTGATTTGTGTTATTATCATTTTTTTATATGTGTCATCCTTTCATTAAAAGATGAAACCAAAAGGAACCAAAATAGAGATTTTATCTACAGTACTTCCACTTGCTATTTGCCAGTGCAGATCTTTAACACTTAGAAGTGAGCAAAAAATGCAGCAAGGACAGCAACAAGGCCAACCAACTTTAACCAAAGGGGCACCAAGGCAAACTTTGTTTCATCAGTGGGCCTAGTTTTCAAAGGCTTCAAGATCCGGTCATGCTGGGTCAGGATGGCTTTCTTGGCCTCATCCCATTTCCCTGGTCCTTGCAAGCGGTACTGATATGGTGTGCATGGTCCAAACATAACTTGCCAGGCCAGCTTGGGGTCTGTGAGAAGTAGAGACCAAATGTTTGGCTTCACTCCAAACAGAGAAGCCACTTCATCCATGTATTCAATGTAATCTACTTGGATGGTATGCCGCTGGCTTTTCACATACCTGGGGGAGAAAAGCAATGTTAAGTTTTACTTCCTATTTGAGTAAATAAAGAAAATAATAACATACACTTGAGGTCAGTGGGGATTTGAAAGAACATCTCCTTGCTTCCACGCCCCCCAAGTTGCATTAACATTATCAAAGATTATTTTCAGAGCAAAAAAATAATAATGGATTGCAATGTAAATAGTTTCATTAATAGCTCTTGGTTTGAGACTAATAGAAAGTTTACAGCAGTGATCTTCAGCATTTCCTCAATCCAAACCCAGTTTTTATCCCAACCTTCACAATGAGTCCTATTTTAATATTTTATACATCTGCTTCTCTTTCTCTTTTCCCAATGTCTGCTATTTTCATAAAGCATAATTGGATGTTGTTGCACAAGTGCTCACAGAATCATAGAGTTGGAAGAGACCTCAAGGGCCATCCAGTCCAACCCCCAGCCATGTAGGAATACACAAAAAATGAAATAATCTGGTTTTTAAGTCACCCAGTGGGGACTGAACTTGCAGCCCTGGGGGGATTGCGTGGTTATATAGCTGTTTAACAGCTGATCCATCTCCACCCCGCCCCCCATGCAAGAGAAGACTTTTTTGTAAATTTGGCCTCTCTGACGCTGGTGACAAGAAAGAGAAAATAAATCAATGGGACTGGAACTGAGATCTGTGGTAGGACAGTCAGGTCTGTACGACTTACTTTGAGGGAGAAACACAGGTCTACTTTTGGACTAACATAGGCCGGTCTCCATTTCGGAAAATGAAATTTCCTGGTTTATTGAGCACAACTGATGAACAATGTGGATTGAACTTGTAGCCCTCGGAGAGCCTGCTGGGCCATTTCTGGGCCCCCAAAGAACAAGTGTATATTGTTCACCCATCTTATAATCACTTTCTTTCTTGCACTCTCACCCCAATAATCTGTACAAAGGGGGGGAAACACTGCCAGCTTAATTTAGTCTGGACACTAAAAAAAGAAATAGGTAAGATGAATTTGGTAGGATTTGTTCTTGACAAACTCATGCTGGCTCTTACTAATCACTACATTGTCATTAAGCTATTTGCAAATAGGCTCCTTTGTAATCCATTCTAACATTTTTCCTGCATTGATGTAAGGCTGACTGGTATGTAGTTCCCCAGGGCTTCTTTTTATAAACAGAACTAAGCAACTAAGAAAAATAGTGTTTGCCAATCTGGCAAATCTTAAACAGAGGCTATGAATAAGGTTTCTAATGCTTAAAGATCTCATCATAGAAAGCTCATCATAGAATCATAGAGTTGGAAGAGACCACAAGGGCCATCCAGTCCAACCCCCTGCCATGCAGGAATACACAATCGACCAAGATAAACAATCTCAGTTGAAAAGAAGGGGAGAATTATAGTCCGGCCTTGCTTACAAATGACAGTTGACATCAGGTCTATGAGCACCACTGAAGACTTAAACATGCTACATGAGTACTTGGTAGCAGTGTCATTATCACCACCACCACCACTTGGAGAAAGAAACATTTTTAATAAGAGCTGAGCTATTCATGAGGTGATGTGCAGCAAATATACACCACAACCAAATTATTGCAGCCATTACTGCTATGTGACAGCTGATTCGTAAGAGATGCCCTCGAATAGAAAAAGAAAAAAGTTCTTCACCGGTTGTGTAGATTATAGTGATTTGGGGCATTTTCACTCCACACAGTTATAGCACTATAATTCCACTTTAACTGCCATGGCTGCATCCTATGGATTCCAGGGTTTGCAGTTTAGAAGGGGCACAGACAATTCTTAAACTAACCTAGCCCCAACTTATCAAGGGGTTTAAAGGTCAAAACTAGCACTTTAATTTGGGCCTAGAAATGCATCAGTCTGTAGCCTCTCTCTCTCTGGCTTCTCTTCACAAATGAAGATTCAGGAAGGACTCATCCCGCACTTTTTGCAAGTGCGCTGATGAATAAAAAGGCCAATCCGAGATAAACAAGTCCGGTTGCAGAAAACACAGCAGAAGGTTTCCTTAGGTGATGTTTCCGGGTTGTGATTTTTTCTGCGTTGTCGTTTCTCTTCAAGACTTGTTCGGCATGAGTTCTCAAATAAGGCTGCAGCATTGTGGATAGTGTGTCTCCATGCCTCCCGATGTGAGGCCAGGATGGACCATTGTTGGTGATCAATTTGGCCGAGCCTGAGGTGTTGTTTCAGGGAGTCCTTGTATCGCTTTTTTGGAGCGCCCCTCTTACGCTGACCCATGGCAAGTTCACCGTAGAATACTATTTTGGGAAGGCGATGGTCCTCCATCCTAGACACATGCCCTGCCCAGCGCAGCTGTGTTCTCAATATCATGGCCTCAAATGCTGGTGATCCCTGCTTGCTCAAGGACAGCAACATTCGTCACATAGTCAGTCCAGTGTATATTTAGGATTGTGCATAAACAGCGCTGATGGAAACGTTCGAGGAGTCGTAAGTGGTGGCAATAGGTGACCCATGTTTCAGACACATAAAGGAGAATAGACAGTACAATGGCTTTATACACACTGATTTTTGTGTTTCGCCTCAGGTGTTTATTACTCCAAACTCTTGTAAAGTCTTCCAAATGCGCTATGTGCCTTTGTTAATCTGTGATCGATCTCTTTGTCAATCTTCGCATCTGAGGAGATGATGCGTCCCAGGTAGGTGAACTGCTGAACAGACTTAAGCACAGAGTTGCCGACGGCAATGTGGGGATGGTGGTGTTCGTCCTGTGGTGCAGGCTGGTAAAGAACTTCTGTTTTCTTCAGGTTGACTTCCAGCCCAAACAGCTCTGCAGCTGTTGTGAAGCAGGATGTTAGGCGCTGCAGAGCTGCTTCTGTGTGAGCAAGAAGGGCATCATCATCAGAGAGGAGCAGCTCATGGACTAGATAGTTTAGAGTCTTAGTGCGAGCCCTCAGACAGCTTAAGTTAAACAAGCTACCATCAGTACGGGAACGTATATAAATGCCGTCTTCTTCTTCAAGCTCTGCCGTACCCCTTTGGAGCATCATGCTCAAGAAGATTGTAAATAAAGTGGGAGCAAGAACACAACCTTGCTTCACTCCATTAGTTATTAGAAAGGGCTCTGAAAGAGCATCGCCATATCTGACTTGACCGTGCTGGCCCTCATGTAGCAAGATAATCATTTTAAGGAATTTGGGGGGATATCCTAGTCTTTCCAGGATCTGCCACAGACCTTTCCTACTCACGGTGTCAAAGGCTTTGGTGAGGTCGACAAAGGTTACATAGAGACCCTTGTTCTGCTCTCTACATTTCTCTTACAGTTGTCTAAGGGTAAATACCATATCTGTAGTACTCCTATTGGCTCTGAAGCCGCATTGGCTTTCAGGAAGAAGTTCTTCTGCAATGGCAGGAACTAATCTGTTCAGGAGTATCCTTGCAAGGATTTTTCCAGCAGTAGAGAACAGTGTTATGCCTCGATAGTTTGAGCAATCGGATTTTGCTCCTTTTTTCTTCTCGGAGAGCTGATGGCAGTTCCCCCTTTTCCCAGCAATTCACAAGGAGTTCGTGGAATTTATCATGAGTACATGACCTCCGTGTTTCCAAACTTCAGGTGGGATTCCATCAATCCCAGCTGCCTTGACGTTTTTCATCTGCTGTATGGCCTTAAGGGTCTTTTCCAAAGTGGGAGCTATGTCCAATTCATTTTTCATCGGTTTTTGTATCATATGTTGGATAGCTGAGTCTTGGACTACTCGGTTGGCACTAAAGAGACTTTGAAAGTGTTCAGCCCATCAATTCAGGATTGAGGCTTTATCAGTAATTAATGTTTGACCATCTGTACTGTATAAGGAGCTTTGGACCTTATAAGTAGGTCCAAACACTGCCTTAAGAGCTTCATAAAATCCTCTAGAATCCCCCAGATCTGCACAGTGTTGTGTCTTTTCTGCTATATTGATCCACCACTTGTTCTGCATGTCTCTGAGTTTTTGTTGAAGTTTACTACATGTGAGGCGGAAAGCTGCTTTTCTTACATGGCAAATTGGCTGGGCGAGGTATGCCTGGTGAGCAGTTCTCTTCTTTGCCAACAGCTCCTGGATCTCTTGGTTGTTTTCATCAAACCAGTCTTGATTTTTCTTGTGGGAGAACCCGAGGGATTCTTCCGCAGACTGGAGGATACTGTTTTTGATATGTTGCCAAAGCACTGTAGGAGAAGGATCTGTAGGATGGTCTTCAAGTTTTGTTTGCAGGTTTGCCCAGAAGCTGTCTCTCATGGTAGCTTGTTGAAGATTGTTGACTTGGAGTCTCTTCTTTAAGATGCCACCCCTCTTAGGTTTGAACTTAAGATGAAGATTTAGTTTACATCTGACGAGGCGATGATCTGTCTGGCATTCTGCACTGGGCATCACTCGAGTATGGCAGACATCGCGAATGTTTCTCTGGCGGACTAGAACATAGTCAATGAGGTTTGGATCAGGGATGCATCCAGGTTGTCTTCAAGCTGTCTTTCTGCTGAAAGATAGTGTTTGTAATAGTCAACTGTTGTTCTGCACATAACTCTAGCAAGAGGCGTCTGTTATCATTGCAATTTCCAACACCATGCTTGCCTAAGACACCTTTCCAGGCTTCGGAGTTCTTTCCTACTCTGGCATTGAAGTTACCAAGGATAATAATTTTATCTTCTACAGGGACTTTTTGTATGAGGTGGCGTAGGTCTGTGTAGAATTTGTCTTTCTCTACAGGGTCGGCTTGCATAGTTGGGGCATATATACTAAAGAGAACAACATGTGGGAGGCATAAGGAAATAATGCGATCAGAGTGTCCTGTTGGCAAGGTTTCGAGTTTGGAGGCAATGGAATTTTTAATCATGAAGCCTACTCCTGAAAGATGTTTTTTGGTTTTGGGTTTGCCAGACCAATAAAGTGCGTAGCCGGTGCCGTGTTCTTTAAGGCTGCCTTCCTCATGGAGACGAACTTAACTAAGAACAGCGATGTCAATATTAAGCCGTGATAGTTCATGGGCTATTAGGGCAGAACGACGCTCAGGCTGTCCACTATCTCCAGAGTCTCGCATGGTTCTGATGTTCCAGCATGCAAGTGTCAGTTTATTTACACCTTTGGAGGCCGGTGTGTGCCTTTGTTTCTTTGCCTTGGTTTGACTGCATCAGAAGATGCCCATTGGCCGCAGCTAGCCAACTAGGTAGATAGGGATGAGCTTTCATTAGACCACCTTTTCTAGGCCCCTTTCCATATGGAGCAAGCAGTGCTCTCCTTAAAAAAGGCTGTTTGGTCGTTCAGGATGCTGCTGAACAAGACTGTCATCTCCCGGGTCAGCCTCGAGCGACCAAAGTCCTGAACCGCCTGCATGCAGGGTGGGTCTGCGGCTTCTAGTGCATCTTTACACCTGCCATTTAGTCCCTTGCCTATCGCTACAGGGCTTTTTTTTTTTTTTTTTTTTGAATTGGATTTGTCCTTCGAGCCTGTGCAATAGATTTGTCTGGTGGAGCGCAGCATGCACAGAACTGGCCTCACCCTTTATAAACCAAAGGTTCATCTGCTGGCCTGCAAGCATGGACGGTAGCAGTGAGGTCCTCGGGCCATAGGTTTGATTAGAGTTTCCTTCTCTTAGGTGGTTTACCTTACAGGATTCGACGAGCACCATCTGCCCGGGTTTGGGATTAGAGTTTTCCTTCTCCTAGGATGGTTGCCATAAGGCTAGAGAGTCCATCCTGCCCTTTGACACTCTTTGTCAGACCCTTCGGTTTTGACCTGTCTGGCATGGGAGACCCTACCGGTGGCTATTGTGCCAGCAGTCTGTAGTACAATAATTACAATAGGAAAAGGTCATAATATTGGAATATAGGCATATATTTTAACAATTCAGATGAGGCTTGTCCATACCTTTTAGCTATGGATGCTTTCTTCATTGTAATATCAGACATCATTTCGCTTAATGATGGTAGTGTAGCATCTCCTAAAAGATGAACAGAGGACAAGGTGAACAGACAATGTTTTGGAGGACTAGGGTCAAGTCAGATGAAAAATGAAGAGAAAAGGCACTCTGGAAAAATCCTTAGGCTATCAGGAGGCCCCATTATTTCTAAGCTTTCTGAAGGAAAGGGGGAATTAAAGTAAATAGGTTGGCTCGATAGGTGCTTTTGGTCATCAAATACTATTCCATCTCCATCAAGCAGAACTGATGAGCTGAATCAAAAAAATGTCAAATGCAAGGAAATAAATACCTGCCATGTCCAGAAAATACCTGCCATGTATAGAAATATCCATTTGTAAGCATGGTTTATTATGTTTACTGTTGGAAGCATACAGTTGGCCCTCCACGTTCACGGGTTTCTCTTTCACGGATTTTATTATCTGTGATTTTTTAGCTGCTGCTTAACTAGCTCCACCCCACTCCTCTTTCCCCCAATCCCCTCAATCCTCCTTCCAACAGCACCAGCCCATCAGTCTCTTTCCAACCTTGCCACCACAATACCTCAGCCAGATTTTAAAGCCCTTCCTAGCCCATCTACTTCCCTACCCCACTTGTCTTCCTCCCATTCCATGGGAAAGGGGGTGACAGACTGTTGCTGTTGAAAGAAGAGATTGAGAAGAAGAGGAGTGGGGTGGCAAGGGGGTTTACTAGGTGGAAAGGGCCTCATTCAGCAAATGAGGCAGGCACTGTTGGAAAGAGACTGAGAGGAGTATTGAGTAAGAGCTGTTTGGAAGTGGAATTCACTGCCTTGGAGTGTGGTGGAGTCTCCTTTGGAGGTTTTTAAATAGGCTGGATGGCCGTCTGTCAGGACTGTGTATTCCTGCATGGCAGGGGGTTGGACTGTATGGCCCTTGCCATCCCTTCCAACTCTATGATTCTATGATTCTATGACTGAGAGGAAGAGTGGGGCGGGGAAAGGGTTTAAAATCTGGCTGAGGCGTCATGCCAGCATGGAAGAAAGGGGAGTGATGGGTGGCACTGTTGGCAGGAATCTGTGGCATACATGGGGGTGGGCTTACAATATTTGCAGTTTTTCCACTTTTGCAGGGGTTCTGTGCCCCTAACCCCTGTGAATGTGGAGGAGCAACTGTATTAATAGATCACTAACAACATCGAGAAATAAAATAAAGGATCTTACCCTTAAACACACGTGTAGCCCAGCGAGCTTGCAATTCAGCAATGGGCATGATGGCACCCAGTGGTTGGACAAGACCAATGAAAGCCAGTGTAGGTTTCTCCAAATGAGGAGGGAAGACATACTTATAGAGAGAGACCTCATTCTCAATGACTCTCACACAGTTTCCAAGGAAGGGAAAAGAGAAACTGTATCCAGTGGCAAAGACAACAAAATCTATGTCCTCTTCCTTAGAGCCGTCTTCAAAAATGGCAGCGGTTTCAGTAAATTCAGTGACATTTGGTTTTACCAGCACTCTTCCTGAAATGATGCAATTTGGGAGGTCATCATTGATAGTTGGATGTTGACTGAAAAACCTAAAAAAGTAAAAATATAAAAGGATAATGATCCAGTGGAACTAGCAGGAGAATTTGCTTCTTGGTCTTAGTTATTCAAGGGAAGTCATAGTGCCACTCTATTCTGCCTTTGTCAGACCTCATCTAGAATACTGTGTCCAGTTCTGGGCACCACAATTCAAAAAGGATATTGACAAATTGGAGCGTGTCCAGAGGAGGGCGACTAAAATGGTGAAAGGTCTGGAAACCATGCCTTATGAGGAGAGACTTAGGGAGCTGGGTATGTTTAAAGACGGTTTACTCATTTCGTGAGTAAAAATTGCTGGAATATAACACTCGAATGTCCCTGCGGTACTGCAACAGTACCGGCAGGGACGGGCATCATGTGAAAGGGATGCCCTGCAGCGCAGCAGCCTCGCAACGTGGCGAGGCTGCTTCCGTTACATTTAAGACGTCCGAAAAAGTCCTAAGACAGCAAGGGGAGCTGGCTGAGTATTTAGTTACTGCCATTTAACAGGCAAAGATGTGGCTGTAGGCCAAGAAGGTGGTGCTGAAAAGCATCCTCAAACTGCTGATTGGGCCGGCCAACAGAGCACTGCAATTGGTTGGGTATGTTTCCTAAGTGGCCAATCAGCACACTGGGAATGACAATATACCCAAGAGAATTATATATAGAGATAACAGAATATAAAACTAATATCTTGAAAACTGAAGCCTCCTAAGAATATAAACAAAAAGGTTTGCTTGTCTTTCTGTCCCAGACAACCCTATGGGAGGGCCTTAGGGCACATGATTCCACCAATGTGTTGGAGGGTTGTCCTGAGAAAGGCACATATTTACATATATGGATTTCTTTTGAATGTGTTTGTAGTTTTTGGAAGACCATACTTAATATTCTCTCTGTCATTACATCCCAAAATATTACAAGTTGTCCCTTCATATTTGCTGGGGTTTGGTTCCAGGGCCCCCCATGGATACCAAAATCCGTGAATACTCACACCATTATATGCAATGACATAGCAAAATGGTGTCCCTTATATAAGATGGCAAAATCAAGGTTTGCTTTTTGGATTTTTATTTTTTAAAGAATATTTTCAAGCCATTAATACTTAAATCTGTGGATACCAAATCCGTGGATATGGAGGGACAACTGTACATTATGTCCAGCCCTAGTATTGTTATCAGTCTTTATGGAGGACAATGCAAATCTTAAATATAAAGAACTAATTGGCTCCCTTTTGGCTAATACAAAATTAGAAATAGCCCTAAACTGAAAATCAGGACAATGGACCACAGACAAATGGTGGAATCATTTGTGGAACACTTTATTACTGGAAAAATTAACAACGAAAATGAATCTATTACAGACCTCAGGCAGATCATCTGAGGAAAAGCGGCTTCTGCTTTTAAATTATGTTAATAATTTATCCCAAACAACATAATTTATCCCAACCTTTGAATGATCATGCTTTTTGAAAGAGGTACTTAATGTGAATTAGAAACTTTTTAGAAACTTTTTGACATCTGATTACTTTCACCCTTATTCAATGATTCCCTGATATTCTGTAAGAGTATTTTGCTGTAATAGTCAGTTTTGATTACGGTACTTGCTATCTCCTGTTGTTCACCTCTTCTGATTTTATAATTGTAATTGTTTTTTAAAATAAAATATTTTTTAAAAAATGATTCCGCCATCTATGGCAGCTGAGCAGCTTTGAGGCTGCTCAGAGTTTGGATACCCAACTGGAAAGTTTATGTATGTCACCTTGATCTCTGTGATAGAAGAAATGTCAGATATAAATGTAGCAAACAAATTATTATTATTATTATTATTATTATTATTATTTTCATTTGTATGCCACCTTTCTCCCAAGATGGGACCCAAGGAGGCATCCATAAAACAGATTAAAAATATAATATATACAATTAATTAAAATATTATAAAATCAGCTTAAAACATATAAAATCTAAAACAGAGAAAATAAAAGAAGCCCTCCTGCTTATATGTTAAAATCCTGCTTCAAAAGAAAAGTCTTTGCCTGCCGGCAAAAAGAAATCAGGGAGGAGGCCAGCCTAGCCTCTCATGGAACGGTGTTCTAGAGGGTGGGAGCAGCCACTGAGAAGGCTCTCTCTCAAGTCCCCACCAAGCAAGGTTGTGATGGAGCCAGGACCAAGAGAAAGCCTCCTCCTGATGACCTTAGGGCTCTGCCAGGATCATTTTGGGAGATCCAGTCTTTCAAATAGTCTGGATCCAAGCCATGTAGGGCTTTATAGGTCATAACCAGCACTTTGAATTGTGCCCGGAAATGAATCAGTAGCCAGTGAAGTTGTTCTAACAAGGGAGTTATATGCTCCCTGTAACTGCCCCCAATCATCATTCTGGCCCCAGCATTGTGCACCCCCTGATGTTTCCGAACAGTTTCCAAAGGCAGCCCCACATTGAGTGTGTTACAGTAGTCAAAACGAGATGTAATCAAGTAATGAAAATAAAGCAATGTAGCATATTGCTATGGCAGCCACTCTGAGCTTTGGGCTCCTGAGACAAAGGACAGGAAACATATCAAATCTAATCAATTAATACAATACCTGTGTTTAGGTTTCAAGCCATAATGAGAATGGCTGAATCTGCTATTCAGTCTGTTCTCCACCCACTGATTTAACATGGATGTGCTAACAAATTGTTTCAGTAAGGCATTATATCGAGAACTAAGCACCACATCTGCAGGGTAGCCATTATCACCAACGCGATTGATTATCCATGCTCCTCTGCGAGTGCTGAGGAAGACCTGGACATAATACAGAAAGGATCATTTCAGGTAATAAAACTACTCGAAATTTGTTCTCCCCAATATTCCTTGTTCCATCAGCTGCAACTATCCCAGAAACTACAGAACTTGAATCTGTCATCACCTTCCATATGTTTATAGAGCTAAGCAGAGTTGAACTTGGTTACTATTTGGAAAGGTGGGCACAATTTATATAAAATTATTAATAAAGTGTTTTATCAATAGTTTTCTTTTCTCTACTATTTTTATTGCTTTATTTTATTTGAGTTGGGAAGACCACATTTTGTCTGAAAGTATCTAGGCAGTGGCATATAATACTTAGATATAAAAATAATGATACTTATTTTCAGACCTTTACTCAATCATATAGACTACTACAAACCTCATTTATCCAAGTACTGGAACCCCTCACTAATGACAGAGAGGGACCAGCAGGCTCGCTCAAGCAGGGGATTAATTCTCTCTCACCACTGCCAAATAACCCACTGAGGTTGGAGTGCCATATTCCCTGCCTTGACCTGTACTTAAGAACAAATAAGATCACAGATGAGGAGGAGGCACCTCTTGAAGAGTCCTGGCCCCCTACTCCCCCAGACAAGAGGAGGGTTTCCTTTGCTGGATTCATCAGATTCATCCACACCACTCATTTCTATGAAAATGGCACACATCATTGGGTGTCTGCAGACAATCTGCAAATGCTCAAAAAGATAGGTGTGGAACTAGAGAGTTATGACAGTCAGCATACTTTTTTTAAAGAGTGAGTGAATCATGTAAGCCCTATGCATCTCAGATCTTATGGTCTTGTTATGGCCCTCATCTCATCTCGTCTGAACTGGCTGTGCCATTGCAGCTGATTATTGTCCAGTAATATCAGGCTGGTTTGTTAGAGGTAGTACCCACAAGTGCAGCGTATTTGGAAAGGGACTGTAATACTGAGTTTGTTTGTTACTGGGGTATATTTTGCTTCTTGATGGTTTGGTAGTGATGACAGAGAATCCTAGACCTGCAGGAAAGCACACCACTGAAGCAGAAACCACATAATCTTCCAACATACTACAGAAACATGTTAGAGGTTTTGTGTTTTGTTTATTAATGACTGTACTTTTATTTCAGTCTGTACAGAAAATAAATGTAGGACAGAAGATATTAATTTATTAGTTTCTAGCTATGACAAAGAACATGTGAGCTCCCCTTTGCCATAAGGCATTGCACCTAGCTTTCGGAAATATCAGAGGTTTGTTACTGAGGTACATGTTTGTGTTGCCTGTAATTTTCACAGGGAACCTAAAGGGATAGGTGTGTCGTTTTTTGGATACCCCTCCAAACAGAAAAGCTCTGTACGCATTTATCTTGCAGAAAAATCTCTGTACGTATTCATCTGAAACTTGACAGCTTTGCTTCTCTCAGAAGAGGCACCTATACCTACCCTCTTCCAGTTCTGCCAGGGAATAAAGAAGTTATGAATAGCCTCATTTAAAAAAGAAGTTATGCTGCACTTAAAGATTTGCACCTATATTTTCTGCACCTTGGCTTTGATGTCTGCACTGAGCCCTGGTGGCGCAGTGGTTAAATGCCAGTACTGCAAGTCACCACGTTGCAAGTTCGATTCCAGCGGGCTCCAAGCGTTCACTCAGCCTTCCATCCTTTCGTAGGCCGGTAAAATGAGGACCCGGCTTGTGGGGGGCAATTAGCTAATACACACTGGAAACTGCTTAATGCAGTGCAGATGTGTAAATAGCTATTGCTTAAAACAATTTGTAAGCCGTTCTGATACCCTTGTGGCTAAAGAGCAGGTTATAACTAACTAACTAACTACAGTAACTAACCAATAAGAAGCATGACCCTTTGGATTCCCAAATCCCCATCAGGTTCAGAACCATTCAAATTGAGGTAAAATGCCTCCAAATTAGTTGAAGAAGAAATGGATCATTTTCTTAAATGAATCTTGATTGGATTGGAACCAATTCCAGTGCATTACCCTATGATTTGGAGAAAACCACTGGAGGTGGGTCTCCTGGAGTTTTTCTTCAGTCTGTTTGGAATTTCACTATCCTAAATGATACAGTGTAATCAACTAACACGAGAGGTAGACAAGTGTAAGGTTTTAAAACTGTCACAGGGGTTAAGTCTTGGTTTTTGAAGGGTACCTGGCTTTGTAACTCACGCCAGAGATATATACCCAGCCAAAGCAGAGCATTGGATCTGGAACACAGAATTGAATTTGTTCAACATTTGTTCAACATTTGCTCTTTGTTCAACATTTGGTGGTTTAAACTTTAACACTTTAACACCATCTACTAAAAACTTGTTAATGCAACTCAAATGATCCTGACTAGGTAGTAGAAAACCATAATTATGCCCTCTTTTAAAAATGGTTGATGAAATGGTCTTTCTGCAAAAGGATCTTGTAGCACCTTTGAGACTAACTGACAGAAAGGAGCTGTATCATAAGCTTTCGTAGACTTTACTTCCTCAGATGCAAAATGATCCTTGGGTCACTTTAGTTGTGCCCTCTCTGGTGATCAATTCCATGAGTGGAAGGGCAGGGGGATTTCTTCTGACTCTCCCTTTCCTCTGTAGCACCTTCCCTCATGCCAGCAATGTGTTCTAGACATCTGGGGGATCCTTTGGAACTGTGTAGTTGCTGAGAGGGGGATGCAGAAGAAAGGGAGCAGCTATCACAGGCAGCTCTACACTCAGGTTTTTGCCAGGCTCAAAAGCACCATGATGGAAATTCACAGAATCAGTGTTTGGCACTCTCTTGAAAACCAGGCAGACTGGTCAAAATGAATTTGGATTGGATTGGAACCAAATCCAGTGCATTTCCCTACTATTTGGAGAAAACCTAAGGACTAACCTATTGCAGAACAGACTGAAATCAGGAAAAGACAGAACTCCACTAGTGACCACATACAGCTCTCAATCGAGACCCCTCAGACGCATCATTACTAAACAACAACCTATCTTAGACAATAACACTGCCTTTTCAAAGGCTCTTGGTGGCAGGGCTATATTTGTATACAGACAGCCTCTCAAACAGTTACTTACAAGAATAGGCACAACACAAATGGGGAGACAGGTATAAGACCTTGCAAAAAAATCTAGATACTAACTCTGCTCACATATCTGTTACAATACATATGTTACAATATGTTATGAATGTGATGTATGGGCCTTGAAGGCTGAAGATAAACAGGCTACCTAAAATGCAGATTCTCGCAATGCATAATATGTGACCCTTGAAGCAAGGAGGCAAAGAAAGCAAGAACTCTGTCTGACCTTTCTTTATTGCTAAAAGTGGATATGACAACCAGAATTGACCAGATCAATATCAGTTCTGTCTCTGGTGGAAATGGCAGGAAAGGCAGACCTGATTAACATCAAAGGAACACGTGATTGCAGCCTGCAAGGAATGTGGTGGGCAGGTTTTGCCCCGACAGCCCAGAGGTGATTCATCTGAAAAGGACTATAATAACAAGAGACTTTCGACCATTGATCATGCAAGCAATAAGTGCTAAACTTGCATCCGTAGCCCTATGAAAATCTAATTTTCATGTGGTGCCTGTTTGTGAGTATAGTGTGTGAGTGAATGAAACTCTTGGTACCAAAAGTCATGTGGGTTTGCATAATAAATGTTACATGTGATTGTATATGTCTAACAAATATCTAATAAATGTCTGATACCATGTTTAATGTATGTCTAATAAATGTTACATGAAAGGAGTGTTTAAAACCAGATCTGGTGTCCAAGTAATGGTCTTTTCCTATAGTCCTAGTGGTTGAACCTTATTCTCTCTCTCTAGATCAAAAGAACCTTGTCACAAAAACAGTAGTTTTATAACATATCTACTCAGGAAATGTCATCACAGGACTTAATCACATTACCCACAATATCAGAGGTACCTTCACTTGTTCATCCTCTAATGTGATATATGTCATCCTCTGTCAATAATGCCCTTCAGAACTCTGTATCGGGCAAATAGGCCCGTCTCTGTGCCAGACGATAAATGGATATAAATCAGACATTAGGAATGGGAATACACAAAAACCAGTTGCAGAACACTTCAATTTTCCTGGAAATTCCATTTCTAACAGCTCTGCTTGAACAACTACAACAACAACAACAAAATTACAAGGAAAGATTGGAAAGAGAAACAGCTGAACTGGAATATATTCACAAAATCCAGTCCACCAACAGTGGGTTGAACAAAGACAATGGTTTCCTGGCACACTATACATATCATAACCCTCTCTCTGGCTTTTCTTCGCAAATGAAGATTCAGGAAGGACTCATCCCATGCCTTTTTAGTCATCAGTGCACTTGCAGAAGGATATTATAACACTACTGTAGTTAACACTTAGTCTCATGAGGGCACTCTTGGACCAGCATCACACAACATTCCAAAACTTTCTCCACCATTTACATGGTCATCCACCCACCCTGATCTGAGGCTACACCTTTCCTCTTGCCTTTGTCCCTCAAAGACCATCATTAAACTAACTATTCACCTCATCACCACACCTCCTAGTTTTGAATTTCTATGGCTATTCAACAGCCTGCTTATAAGGTTTCCTCCTCAGCTCCAGTCGATTCCAGCATCTGAGGAAGTTGATTCCAGCATCTGAGGAAGTCTATAGAAGTTTATGCTACAATTTTCTGTCTCTCAGTTAGTCTCAAAGGTGCTACAAGGTTGCTTACTGATATTACAGACTAACAGGACTATGTCTTTGAATTCTGTACAAAATATGGTGAGGATGCTTTCAAAGTAGTCTTACTCTTTCTAAAAACTGTCATTGACTACTTGACCAGTTTTCCTTTTTGTTTGAAATTCAAGAGGTTTCCCAACACCAGCCTTTTCAAGATATTTTCATAATTAATTCCTTCTGCTACCATTCTGTTCCCGAGGGTCTGACACATTCTGGGACTATCCTGTCAGGGAAAATAAATGTTGTAATCAGAAATTTATCTCCCCTCTTTTGGGTAATTTTGGTCACCAGGCAATGAGACGCCAGCTTGTCTATCAGGAGTCATAAATCTGTCTTTTGCTGTTTTGTTTCTCTGTCCTTCAGAGTCAGAAGACGAGAAACAAAATTAGGTCTTTGGGTTTCTGTTCTTTCTCAGAAGGTTTGAATGTTTTGAGGGGGAAATTATATAACTGGGGAGGGATTTTTTGGAGTTAGCTAGCTTCTTGCCTTGGAAGCTCCTTTTCCCTCCTCTTAGCTCTTGAGAAGCTTTGGAGCATACAGAAGCATGGATGAATGCTTTCTGTCCTTTATTTTGGTTTTGAAATCCTTTTCATTTCAATAAAAGTTATAAAGAAAACCAAAAGGTTCTTTATTTTGCACCAGAGGTATGCATGGCTTTGCCCAAAAGCCCACGTTTTTGCTGCATGTACTGAACTGAATCTCTGCTTGCCAATGCAGAGAGGGAACGGACTCTGCATTTTACAACATATCCAACCCAGCAAAGTTGTCACAACGTTGAGCCAAACCTGTTTTGCTCTGCGGCTTATCTCCACAGCAAGATCCCCACCAGAGTTCCCAATGCCGACAACGATTACTCTTTTCCCTGTAAATTCATCAGGATTCTTGTAATCACGACTGTGAAAGTAGCCACCTTTGAACTTTGTGATCCCTGTAAGCAAACAGAGAAATTGTTTGAGCTAATGTCATGGGGATGTATGTGGCACACTGGGTTGATCACTTGCAGCTTTCTGCTTTTGCATTCAGTTGTGGAACACAAACTGCACCCTGGATAGTGCACAGCAAAAACTGTATACTTTTCCCAGACCCCAACCCACATTACTATTCTTTGTGTTAATGATGTGTTCCTTTTTGGTACAAAAGTCATTTCTATTTGTTAAATCCCATATCCGTGGAACTAATATCTGTGGTTTCAGTTATCTGCGGAACCCAAAACAGAGATACATATCATAGAGTCATCCTAGAAAATACCTAGAGAGGCATCATCTCTAGATATCTTCTAAGTCCTCCAAGGCAACTCTATGGTATTTTTTTACTGGAAGTCCATTACTTTTAATGGGGTTTGCTGTTATCCATGTTAAGTCCGGGAACTGAATCCCACCACGGATAAGGGGTGCAACTGTACTCAGTTTTCTCTTTGCTTTTAAATATTTTATTTAATTTACTTTGCCTCATTCTATGCTAGCGTAACCCCTATGAGTTATCCATTTGGCCCAGTGGATGAGAAAACCCTAGGGAAGAGGCTTTACTTGCTGGCTTAGGAAGAGTTGGAGCTGCAGTTGCCAGGGCTAAGAAGTAGGTCCTTTTCATCTTGAATAGGATAGTGGTATTTGAGTTGTGTATTTAGGAGGGAATAAAAGGGTAAGTTCTTTGTAGTGTAATTTCTACATTGCATTTGCTTCTATTTTTTATTTTATTTCTGGCTTTAAGATTGCAGTCAAATGTTGCAGGAATACTGAGCAGCTCAGGTAGTAGAGCCCTACAATCAAGTCCTACACTGACACCTCATTGAATGCATGGAACTTTTGGGACAGTGCATATGTGTTAAATTTAATATACAATTTGTTATAATGTTGCTCAATATAAATAGTAAGATTTAAAGTGCAATTGTGTTTGCAATATTCCATTATAGTTGGTCCCACAGAACCCAGAAAGATGAACACTAGGGATCTTGTGCCATTGCTTTTCTTGTCTGTTCCAAAAAGACCCAGAAGAGCATTCATCTGATGTTTTAGTGAGAAAAGTTTTAATAAGAAAAGAAATCCACAGGTCTTTCACAACTGGTATCCAGCACTGAACATCATATTACAGCATGTCTTTCAGCTATATCAGCATGAGTGTTTCATCGTTCTAGGATTCAGTATAAGCTTCTTGTTTAAACTTTCAAAGCCCTACACAATCTAGCTCTCCCCTATCTTTCATCACTCATTTTTTTTTACTGGCCTGTGCAAGATCTGCGTTCTTCTCACCCAATTTCTTCTTCTCTGGCTTGGCTTCATCCTTTCTCAATCACTGCCCCATAGTCTTAGAATTCCCTCCCTGAACATTTGCGGACAGCTCCTTCTCTCAGGAGATTTTCAGACGAGGACCATATATAGCGTCCCCATCTTGCTATGTCTCTCCCACCTCACTCCTGCCCCACTCCCATCCCTGTTGCACTTTAAAAAAAAATTTTCAGACTTACCTTAAAAGCGAGACAGAAACAGCTCCCCTCCCCTCCGGCAGTCCAGGACGTAAACGGAGCTCTCGCCGAGCCCCATTCACTTCCTTATTTGAAATCCCAGGCAATTCTCATGAGAGAACAAGTGCAGGGGGAATTTTTTTAAAAAGGGAAAGAAAGGTTTTTAAATGATAGCAAGCAGAAAAATAAAGAAAAAAATTCAAAGTGACCCAGGGAGAGGGAAAAAAAGGGTGTCACTTACCTGGATGTCCCGATTGCACCGGAAGTGTTTGGCAGGGACCTCCCACCACAGCTGGCATCATAGAATCATAGAATTGCAGAGTTGGAAGAGACCACGAGGGCCATCCAGTGGTCTCTTCCAAGTCTACAATTCTATGATTCTATGATTCTATGATGCCAGCTGTGGTGGGAGGTCCCTGCCAAACACTTCCGGTGCGATCGGGACATCCAGGTAAGTGACACCCTTTTTTTCTGCATCACACCAGCAGAATGGGATGAAAGTTCAGACGCCCATGATTCCATGACAGAGACGGAACAGGCAATCTATTGATGGCTTAAGCTATCAATAAAAAAGAATGAGGGCGAAACAGAAGGGGCATGGGACAGGGATGACAACGTCTGAAAAATTGGCCCTTTGGCGATTTCCCGTCATTCCTGAAACGCCATATTAAGGGCATCTGATAATCTCCTCGGCGTTTTTAAATCTCAATTGAAAACTTTTCTGTTTTCCAAAGCTTTTGGAATTTTAGTTTGATACTGTTTTGTAACCTTGTATGTTTTGATTATATATATTGTTTGTTTTATATTATATATGCATGTATATTGCTGTTTTATATTTGATCACATGTATTGGTAAGTTTGTTTTATTTTTATATTTTCTTGCTATTTCATACTATATTGTTGTTGTGTTTGGGGTGTGTTTTTTTGTAGTTATCTGGATAATTTGTCTTGCAGTTGTATTTTATAGCTTTATGTTTATCATTCCTTCCTTCCCTCTGTGTGTGCTTATGTATATAGTACACTTATTTTAGATTGTACCCAATTTTTTGTATTTTTTTTGCTTGCTTTACTGTAAAGCGTCATGCACATAGATGATACTATATCAATAAACAACAACATCTTTTAAGATCAAAGGAGAAAAGAGAAGTGCATCTCCATTTTCAAAATCACTCAAATGAGGCACTTGACCATCCAAAAGTGTTAAATATCTACTTAGCACTTGAGAAATGAAATTATATACATGTTAGAGTGGAAGCCATCTCACTTTCATTGCTTACAGTACAGAATGATGTTATATGGCAACCATATCAGGCATAGACACATTTTTTTGGAATGCATTAATAGATTTTTGGGAACACATTTGGGGATCTGCCTTAGTGGGTGAATATGAAAAACATGACAAACAGTGATTTATAAGACTGCTTGTGGTGTATGAGCACGGTTCTGCATGTTATGGAGGAAAAGCCTGCATTTCCATGACACACTGCACAAACCACAAAGCAAAGCTCCTGCTGCAAGCTGCTGTAAGCCATGATTCCTGGCTTCATGGTTTATTTAGCTGTGCCTACTGCAAGGGGGAGTGATTGAGTCAGAACCAGAACAGTCCTCATACATGAAAACCAGCACTGCCCACTTTGTTCGACTCTGAATTCTATTTGGCCACAGGATGGAAACAAGTCTAGAGAAAGTTAATATTTAACTCTCTGGCAAAAGAAGGTGAAGGACTCCCCATTGCTTTTGGCAGTAAAGGAAAATAAGTGGAAAAAGGACAGTGGTGCTCATCTACACAAATAAGTTAAAGAACTAACTGTCTCCTCTAAGCTTCTAAAACTTGATTCATTTTTGCAATATGTCTCAGTAATTACTCTTACATCACATGCACAAATTGTAGCCATTTATTAGCCTGAAAGAACTGCCTGGTGCTTCACAACTATTGACATATACTAAAATTCCACTCTTCCCCTACAAAAAGGTGTGATGTAAGGCCATTCATTACCCCCCCACCTCCCACATAAGTAATTTGGTAGGTTGGTTAAAGGATATTGGAGACTTGTTAGTGACCCTGAGAAAGAGGCTGAAGTCCTCTTTGCTTTTCTGTTTGCTTTACCACCTCTTCTGTTAACCATTAGACAGGCTGCAGAGAGAAGATGGATCCCAGCACTAGACATGGAGTCTCAAAAAACATAAGTGCATTTCTGTGTAACAAAACATATATTAGTTCGTTTGACCAACTAGGAAAAGAGGCTAGAGTGTGTAGAAAAATGGGACTGCTGAAAAACCAATGTGGGGATGTTAGCATTTTTGGATTTGAGAATTTGGTGATGAAGTAAGTGTTGTATATTATTTTATAGAAAGTAGCGTGGAATTAAACATAATAGCAAAAGGGAAAAAACAGACTAAAGATTTATAGTTTATGTTCTGAAATTAGATGGGATAGAGAGGATTGTATAAACAAGATGCATTCTCAGGAAAGCGAGAAGTCAATTTTAATGGTGGAGAGGGGAAGGGATTTAGTAATGTATTTGTAAGCATGTGTGTACAGTATGTATGTTTATTGATTTATTGATATGTTGGTAAATTTTGTTTCTATTTCTTTTTATTTTTTTATTTTTCTTGTTGGATGTTGTATTATATGTTAAAGAAATTGAATTAATACTAAAAGAAAAGAAAAGAAAAATGGGACTGCCAGAGAGGAATAGCTCCTATCCCTTAGATTCTTAATGGTGCCAGACTACCAGCGCAGTATCATATATGTTGCCAAGAAGCTCACTTTCTGGAATGCAAATCTTATTGTCTGTCTAAGCACATGGTTGTGGGGAAGATGACTGAGAGGTAACTATGGTAAAGCACTTGGAACATTGAAGAGGGTTATGAAAATGGTTAGCAAGAAACTGAATGTTAATTAAGACCATATCTGTAAAAGAACAGCCACAAGGAAAGCAGTCAGAGACTGGTTAATGGATAAGAGACTCCACAGTCCACTTTCCTCTGCTAAGAGTCCCTGCGGAAGAGGCAGTGGATGAAGCAGTGCCCTGCTGATTGGAACAACAAAAACACAAGGTGTGGAAATGCTTCACAACTGCAAAAAGCAGAGAAGCCTATGTGGATTTTAATACTGTTGTGCCTAGAGGCCATGATATTCATCATGATATGTGTGGCTGGTCCAAGATATTTTACTGCCTGAACCACATCAGCAGATGGTTTCCGTGGCAAGTCAAGATGCAGAGTAGCCAAAACCAGCAAAGTTATTTTGGCACATGAGACTGAACATCCCATGTGCACCTCTCATTACCTTGCCAGCAAAAATATAACAACAAACTAATAATTTGCTGTCCCCTTGTCACATCCCAAATCTGCTGCCAGAGCTGGTCACCTCAGTCTGCTGTATGGTAGGACCACCCCTAGTTTTCTCTTTCATTCCATTCTGTGTGACTTTGTAAGAAGGAGAAAAGGAAAGGGCAGGTCAAAAGCATACCTGGGAAGGAGTCCAGTGGCAGATGTGCACTGGTATGGTGGCCAGTGCAGACCAGGACTGCATCAAAGACGGATGATTCCTGCTTCCCATCAGTTTCTGTGACAACATCCCACTGGCCAGTGCTAGAGAAGTCTGGACGCCTTGTTACACTGCACACAGCAGTCTGAGAACAAAAAAGCAGCAAGAGAGGAACAGCAATGATCAAGAAGGACAAGGACTTATTTCTGTGATCTTAATTTTTATCTTCAGACATGGCCAAAATACAATAGACCTTTGTGAAAGGGCCAGCCTATCACAACCTCATAGCCCTAAACCAACCTACCTGGGCTTAAATCCAATTGTTAGTACCAGCTAGAATAAACTCACTTAATCAATGACATCCACATGAGTGTTAATTTTCCATTCAGTGGTTGATTCCTTGCATGTACACCATCACTTGTGGCTCCAAATACCCTAAAGGCACCAGATCCCATCTGATCTTAGAAGCTAAGCTAGTTCAGTCCCAGTTGGTACTTGGATGGGAGACCACCAATGAATACTAGATGCTGTAGGCTATACAGTCGGCCCTCCACATTTGTGGGTATAACCTTCATGGATTTGATTATTCACAGATTATACCCACCTTCCTTCGCAAGGCAGAAGCAGGTGGCTGGCACCACCTCTGCTGCTGCCCTATGCCATTTTTAATAGGAACTTACAAGCCTCACTTCTTGCTCACAGTCTCTCTCAGCCTCGTCAGGCTTGCAGAGCGACTGAGAATGCAACATGAGACTTATAAATCCCTCTTTAAAATGGCATAGGGCAGCAGCCAAGGTGGTATTGTACTTCTGGGACGCTTTGCAAATAACAAATTTCACATATGATTATGAATGCTATTTTTTTTAACCTGAGAGAACACTTCTTTAGGTATTTGCCTAAAGAATTACAGGGAACATACTTCTGGTCCTGGAGGACCTAGAAATTCCTAGAGAGAACATATTTTTTCAGTTGCATATACAGTTGTCCCTTCATATTTGCTAGGGTTTGGTTCCAGGACCCCCCTGTGGATACCAAAAATTGTGAATACTCATCCCATTATATGCGATTTATTTTTTTATTTTTATTTATTTATTTATTTATTTATACCCCGCTCTTCAGCCACAAGGCTATCAGAGCGGCTTACAAATTGTTTTAAGCAATAGCTATTTACACATCTACACTGCATTAAGCAGTTTCCAATGTGTGTTAGCTCTGCAATGGCATAGCAAAATGGTGTCCCTTATTTTCCATTCTAGAAGCATCCCTATGCATGCACACACATACTCACACAAACTTCTTACTTTGAAGTGGATGTACTTCAGAAGGTCGAAGTGCTTAGCATACATCCGGAAATAGTCTAGGATCTTAGAGTTGTGCATGTAGTTGGGATAGTCATCAGGGATGGGGAAGTCACTGAAGCACATCATCTCCTTGGAGGTGTTGATTATTACAGACTTGTAAATGCTAGCCCGGCCTTTCTCAGGAATCTCCTGCAAAGAACATAATGGTGGAGTTTAGTTTGTTTTTTTAACAGACTTTACACAGGATCACATTCTTGTGTGAGGAAAAACCCTGAAGATTTGAAGTACACAAATGTACAAAGTTGAAAAAGCATTGCATGGCTACAGAGGCAGTCAAGCTTGAAACTCTACATTCATAAGATGCTGTATGGAGTCCCACAAACCAATGTATCTTGAAATGTTCCCTGCATGTGATACATACAGGTTCCTTTTAGACTGGTATCCTTTGTGAGATACCCCCCAAAGGGGGTGCTGCTTCCCACATCACATCCTTGTCAAGTTTATCACTAGTAAGGCTTTTACCTTACTAAAGAGACAGATTCCCACAGTTACCCTAGCTGAGCATTGTGCATGACCCCTTTTCCCAGCCAGTGTCCACACACTCTCATTCAGACTAAAAATCAAGATCCAGATTCTAAATAATTTTACTGTAGTGTAAATATATGCCAACGCAATTACACTAGTGGATTCTACAGTTGTGTAACAGATTGCACAGATGTTTTCTCTCTGGCCAGCTGGCTCTCTGGCAATGAGCCCCTGGTACGACCAGCCCCTGGGATGACCTGGTATGCCATCTATGCGGCAATGGAAACTGTTGGGGAGCTCAGGTGCCTAGCCCGGAGGTGATGCTGGGGCAGTCCTGGAGCAATTTGGTCAATATTGCTAAATTTCACAGAAACAATGAGTTGCCTTGGAAGAAAGTTTCAAGGAATATGGGAAAAACTGAGAAGCAATGCAACTCTGTAGAAAAGGGAGAAAGGGGAGAGAAATACCGTAACTGCAGAGACAGAGGCAGAAGGATCCACACTATCTGGATTTCAGCAAAGCATTTGATAAGATCCCCCATAATATTTTCATTAGCAAACTGATTAAATGGGGAATGGATAGGAACACTGTCAGATAGATCAATAACTGGTTGGAAAAACATGTTCAACTAAAGAATCACCATCAGTGGCTGCACTTCAAGCTGGAATGAGGTCTCCAGTGGACTGTCTCAGGGTTCCGTCCTAGGGCCTTTCTTTCTTTCTTTCTTTCTTTCTTTCTTTCTTTCTTTCTTTATTGGATTTATATCCTGCCTTTTTCCCAAGATGAGAGTCAAGGTGGGTTACAATTATTAAAAAACACAACTAAAACCTCATAAATTACAAAAGTTTAAAAAGCATTAAATTACATTTCCATCATTAAAATACCCTCTCCATTGACGCCCCCTTGTCGTGGGAGAGAGGCTTGCGTACCCTAATGATGTTTTGAGCTATGCTGGCGGTGGCATAATAGCCACCGGTAGGATCTCCCATGCCAGACAGGTCAAAACCGAAGGGTTTGACAAAGAGTGTCAAAGGGCAGGATGGGCTCTCTAGCCTTATGGCAACCGTCCTAGGAGAAGGAAAACTCTAATCCCAAACCCGGGCAGATGGTGCTCGTCCAGCCCTGTAAGGTCAACCATCTAAGAGAAGGAAACTCTAATCGAACCTACGGCCCGAGGACCTCGCTGCCACGTCCATGCTTGCAAGGCCACGGCAGATGAATCTCTGGTTTAAAGGGTGAGGCCAGTTCTGTGCACGCTGCGCTCCACCAGAAAAATCCATTGCACAGGCTCGAAGGATTAAAATATAGATTAAAAACACATAATTTAAAAACATAGAATCAATAAAAATACAACATTAAAAACATTAAATAACACACAGCACACCATGTAAAATTCACATGTCAAATGCCTGCCTGAATAAAACTGTCTTCAACTGCTGACAAAAAGTGAGCAGGGAGGGAGCCATCCGGATCTCCCATGGAAGGGAGTGCCACAATCTGGGAGCAGCCATGGAGAAGGCTCTCTCCTGAGTCCTCACCAACCATGCCTGTGAAGGGGTGGGACTGAGAGAAAGCCCTCCCTTGCTGATCTTAACACTCAGGCCAGCTTGTACAGGGAGATACAGTCTTTCAGATAGTCTGGACCCAAGCTGTTTAGGGCTTTAAAGGTCAAAACCAGCACTTTGACTTCTGCCTGGAAACAGACTGGTAAACAATGCAGCTGTTTCAACAGGGGAATCACATGATCTCTGTAGCCAGCCCCAGTCAACAGCCTGGCCGCAGTATAATAATAATAATAATAATAATAATAATAAAAATTTATTTCTATCCCGTCCCTCTGCAACGCAATCGGGGCGGCTTACAATATAAAAATTCCATAACCACAATATCCTAGCCCACCCACTCCTTAAAATAATATTAAATTATCTTCACAGCACTGGATCTGCTGATGTTTCCAAACAGTTTCCAAAGGCAGCCCCACATAGAGCGTGTTACAGAGTCCAAACAGGATGTAATCAAGGCACGTGTCACAGTAGCCAGATCCAACTTGTCAAGAAATGGGAACTGTGCAAATGCACTCCTGGCCACTGCTGAAACCTGAGCATCCAGGCTCAGATCCGAGTCCAGGAGCACAGACAAGCTGCGAACCTGAGATTTCAGGGGGATTATGACCCTATCCAGCACAGGCTGAATCCCTATTCTCTGTTCTGACTTTCTACTGACCAGGAGCACCTCTGTCTTATCTGGATTAAGTTTCAATTTGTTCACCCTCATCCAGTCCATTACTGACAGCAGGCACTGGTTTAGCACAGAAACAGCTTCCTTGGAGACAGATGGAAAGGAGTGATAGAGTTGTGTGTCATCAGCATAGTGAAGACACTGAACCCCCAAACTCTGGATGACCTCTCCCAGCAGTTTCATGTAGATATTAAACAGTGTGGGGGACAGAACTGAGCCCTGAGGGACTCCGCAGTGCAATTGCCAAGGTGTCGAACAGGCGTCCCCCAGTACTACTTTCTGGGTCCATCCCTCCAAGAGGACTGGAGCCACTGTAAAACAGTGCCCCCCAAGCCCCATCCCAGTGAGGCGACCCAGGAGGATACCATGGTTGATGTTATCAAAAGCTGCTGGGAGGTCCAGTAGAACCAACAGGGATGCACTCCCCCTCTCTAGTTCTCTGCATAGGTCACCCACCAAGGTGACCAAAGCTGTCTCCGTACCATAGCCAGGTCTGAAGCCAAATTGAAATAGATCTAGATAATCCATTTCATCCAGGAATGCCTGGAGCTGGGAGGCCACCACGTGCTCCAACACCTTGCCCAAAAAAGGGACATTGGAGACTGGCCGATAGTTCTCCAATCTAGTGGGATCGAGGGAGAATTTTTTCAATAGTGATCTCACCACAGCTACTTTTAGGCAAGCTGGAAGCCTGCCATTGCTCTTCAACATTTTTATCAATAACTTAGATGTTGGGATGGAGGGAATCCTTATCAAGTCTGCAGATGACACAAAACTGGGAGGGGTGGCTAACACATTAGAAAACAGGAACAGAATTCAAAACAGCCTTGATAAACTAGAAAATTGAACAGAAATTAATACAATGAAATTCAATACAGACAAATACAAAATTCCACATTTAGGCCACAAAAACCAAATGCACAGGTATAAGATGGGGGATACTTGGCTCAGCAGTACTACATGTGAAAAGGACCTTGGGATTATTGTTGATCATAAGTTGAATATGAACCAGTAGTGTGGTGCTGCAGCAAAGAGTGTGAATGCTGTTTTAGCTTGCAAAGTTTCCAAGTCAAGGGATATAATAGTCCCACTATATTCTATGCTGGTCAGGCCTCATCTAGAATACTGTGTTAAGTTCTGGGTGCCTCATTTTAAGAAGGATATAGACAAGTTGGAGTGGTTTCAGAGAAGAGCAAACATAATAAGAGGTATGGAGAGCAAAACATATGAAGAAACGCTGAAGGAGCCCAGACTGGACAGCTCTTGTGGTCTTTTCCACCTCTATGATTCTGTGAGCTGGGCATGTTCCGCTTGGTGAAGAGAAGTTTGAGGGATAACATGACTGCACTCTTTAAATACCCCAAGGGCTGTCACAGAGAGGAGGGGGCAGGTTTGTTCTCTGCAACCCCGGAGGGTAGGACCAGCTCTAATGGTTTTAAGTATTGGGAGAGTAGTTTTCAATTGAACATTAGAAGGAACTTCTTGACAGTGAGAGTGGTTCAGCAGTAGAACCAATTCCCTAGTGCAGTGGCGAGGTCTCCTTGTCTGGATGTGTTCAAAAAGAGGCTAGACAGCTTCTTGCTGGAGATGCTTTAGCTGGAGATCCTGCACTGAACAAGGGGTTGGACTCATGGCCCATGATTCCCCTTCCAATTCTATGATTCTATGCACCAATGGTGCTAAAGCCTTGAGATGACCCATTGCAAAATTATCATTTAGAGAGAGCAAGGTCTGGCAAGTTTGAGTCTGCTCTCACATTCAGGACATTATGCAGTCATACCCACCAAGAAAAGCAGCAGCAGCAACTCAGAGCAGGAATCCATTGCAGCAGAGGCCTAAGGAACAAGCATCAGAGGATGCTCTCTTGTGGGAATCTGGGTGGGGATCATGCAGCCTAAAAGTTATATGTAGCCCTTTAGGGATCCAGTGCAGTTCTTGGGAATGCCACTATTTCTTTAAAGGGCACTAGAATCCCTCCAAAAAAAATTGGCCAAAAATCTTCCACATTAAAATGGTGATTTAAAAAAAGTTTAAACCACCATGCAAATTTAGACTGGTTTTTAAAAACCACTTTAAAGCAGAATTACAACCAAATGTTAAAGCAGGACTACAAAATGCTGTTTCAGGGGGCTCCCCACCCCAAAACAGCAAAACCATAATGTCCTGAAAGGCAACCCAAAGTGATGTACTCTGGCCCTCTGGAGCTCCAGGGGAGCCAAAATTGGGGTTGTGTATCTCTCCAGGGTTCGCAGAATGCCTGCCCTGTTATATAGTATAGATCAGCGTTTCTCAACCAGGGTTTCGTGGAACCCTAGGGTTCCACGAGGCGTGGCTAAGGGTTCCACGATAAATAGTAACGTCTCTCTGCAGGTAGCGAGGGACACCCATCCAGCACCCCCTTCCTTCCTTCCTTCCTTCCTTCCTTCCTTCCTTCCTTCCTTCCTTCCTTCCCTCCAAGGCTGGATGGATTCACCTATTTCTGCACTGGTCAGGAGACCTGTGTGGGGGACGGTGGCAGTGGCAGAGCATCTAGGCTCCCTTCAGGGCCCAGCCACATGGGGCTTCCCTCCTTCCTCCGCCCCAGAGCCTTCCTTACCACCCCTCATCACATCCTGGCACCGAGGAAGAGGCGAAGGAGGAGGAGGAGGAAGGATGGCTCACATCTTCCTCCTCAGGGGGCAGCCGAGCCAGGGGGTGATGCTGGCGGGGACTGTGGTGGCAGAGGTGTGGGTGGCGGTGGCAGCAACTACTGCCACTGCCCCCTCTCTCGTTCCCTCGCTCCCTCAGTCAGTCAGTCATGAGAGATTGTTTTGTCGAGATCTGCGGGCGCAGGCACAGGCACACATGTACTACCCACTCGCCAGGTCGGTCAGTCCATCAACTAGCCGTGCATGGGGGGAGACAGGGAGGTGGGTGGCATGCTCACTCCCTCACTCACTAGTCTCGCAACCTCAAAAGGGAGGGGCAGCCGCTCAAGCCAGCACACAGGTAGTGGGTGGGGTTAGAGCCACCTCTAGTGCATGCGGTGCTTCAATTTATTTTGTGCCTCCCCACCACAAATCTCCTGACAGGCGAAGAAGGAAGAAAGGGGTGGCAGAGAGAGAGAGAAGGTGCCAGAGAAAGAAGAAAGACTGAAAAAGGAAAAAAGGAAAAGGAAGTCTGGCTGGTATAGAGGGAGGGAGGAAGGAAGGAAGGAAGGAAGGAAGGAAGGAAGGAAGGAAGGAAGGAAGGGGAGAGGGGGGGGGAGAGAGAGACAGAGACAGAAGGTGCCAGAGAAAGAAGAAAGACCGAAAAAGGAAAAAGGAAAAGGAAGTCTGGCTGGTATAGAGGGAGGGAGGGAGGGAGGGAGGGAGGGAGGAAGGAAGGAAGGAAGGAAGGAAGGAAGGAAGGAAGGGGAGAGGGGGGGGGGAGAGAGAGACAGAGACAGAAGGTGCCAGAGAAAGAAGAAAGACCGAAAAAGGAAAAAGGAAAAGGAAGTCTGGCTGGTATAGAGGGAGGGAGGGAGGGAGGGAGGGAGGGAAGGAAGGAAGGAAGGAAGGAAGGAAGGAAGGAAGGGGAGAGCGGGGAGAGAGAGAGAGACAGAGACAGAGACAGAAGGTGCCAGAGAAAGAAAAAAGGCTGGAAAAGGAAAAAGGAAGACTGGCTGGAGCAGAGGGAGGGAGGGAGGGAGGGAGGGAGGGAAGGAAGCAAGCAAGCAGAGAAGGAAGGAAAGGGTGGCAGAGAGAGAGAGGGAGAAGGTGCCAGAGAAAGAAGAAAGACTGAAAAAAGGAAAAGGAAGACTGGCTGATACAGAGGGAGGGAGGGAAGGAAGGAAGTAGAGAAGGAAAGAAGGGGTGGCCCATTTTTCTTCTTTGGCATGTGCTTCCCACCCTTATCTCCCACTCCCACCACAAGCTCCCAACATGCCCCTGACACTTTTAGAGGTAAGAGTATCTGTACCAGAGGGACTGATAGCAGTGCAAAACAAGGTGCTCCCTAAGGACCCAGGTATTCATATAATATTAATAAGGGGGTGGGGTTATGTGATGTATAAACCAGGGTTTCTCAACCCTAGGGTTGCACAAGAAGTTGCTAGGCGTTCCTCAAGATATTGTGATTGGGGGGAAAAATTAGGCAGGGGTTCCCTGAGACCTGAAAATGGTTTCAAGTGTTCCCCCAGGGGAAAAATGTTGAGAAAGGCTGGTATAGCTAGAGGGGCATTCTTAAGAAATCTCTAACTACCCTACACCCAGACACTATGTAGTACTGCTTGTAGCTCCAGCTCCAGCCTGCCTTGCACTGTCCAAGCAATGGGTAGTTATTCTTGCTCTCCTGCCTGCATACTAGTATGGAAATTATGTTTTTTGTGGAATTTTATCTACTGATGGCAGACATTATGACTTTATGGCACTGGAAAACAAAGCCTGAACATACAGATATGCTATTAGAAGATCAATAATCATCTGACCTACAGTTGCAAATCTGAAGAATCTAACATCTAGCTTACGCTGAAGTTTTTCTTTGGGGCAAACTGGATTCAGGCAATATTGCTAAAGGCCTTATTAATCCCGAGTTTAGATTGGAAGAGAACATAGCTTAAATGCCAGTTTGAAAAGAAATACAACTCTTTTCTAGTCAATAGTCCTTTACATCCCAGAATCATAGAATCCTATGGAAGAGACCACAAGAGCCATCCAGTCCAACCCCCTGCCATGCAGGAATATACAATCAAAGCACCCTGACAGAAGGCCATCTACCCTCTCTTTAAAAGGTTACAGAGGAGACTCCACCACACTCCGAGGCAGCATATTCCACTGCCAAAATCTCTTACTGCCAGGAAGTTCTTCCTAATATTTAGGTGGAATCTCTTTTTTAAGTCCATACTGTGTCCTAGAACATGATCAGACGGGGACAAAAAAAGTGTCCCCGTCCCACTATATTCTCTCCTGCCCCTTCCCATCACTGTCCCAGCATGATAACCCCACATGTCAGACATACCTTTTCACAGGACTGCCCCCTCCCCTTGGCAGCCCAGGAGTGAATGGAGCTCAAACAGAACCTCATTCACTTCTTGGTTTGAGTTCCCAGCCATTCTCATGAGAGAACAAGGATGTGGGAAATTCAAAAACAAAAAGCAAAAGAAACTTCAAAAAGTTACACCACAGGCTCACACAGGGACATAGGGTCTTTCAGATATCCTGGCCCCAAGTCATATAGGGATTTATAGGTCAAAACCAGCACTTTGAATTGGGCCTGGAAACAGATCAGTAGCCAATGGAGCTGTTGCAACAAGGGAGCTGTGTGCTTCCTTGTAACCAGCCCCAGTTAACAACTTGGCTGCAGCTCTTTGAGTCAACTGAATTTTCTGGTCACTTTTCGAAGGCAGCCCCATGTATAGTGCATTACAGTAATCCGAATGGGATGTTACCAAGGCATGTACCACTGTGGCCAGATTCAACTTCTCCAGGAACAGTTGGCACGCTAGCTTTAACTGTGCAAAAGCGGTCACTACTGAGACCTAGGCCTCCAGGCTCAGAGCTGAATCCAGGAGTACCCCAAAGTGTGGACCTGCATTTTCAGGGGGAGTGTAACCCCATCTAACGCAGGCAGATTCCCAGATCTTCCTTGTCTCGGAAGGTGGTGGAGTCTCCTGTGGAGGTTTTTAAACAGAGGCTGGATGGCCATCTGTCGGGAATGCTTTGATTGTGTATTTCTGCATGGCAGGGGGTTGGACTAGATGGCCCATGTGGTCTCTTCCAGCTCTATGATTCTATGATTCCATGGATTAAGCTTCAATTTGTTCACCCTCATCCAGTCCATTACAGCTGCCAGGCACCAGTTTAGCACAGGAACAATTTCCTTGGAATTCGGTGGAAAGGCGAAATAGCACTGGGTATCACCAGCATACTGGTAACACTTGCATGAAGCCTCCCTAGAACAGATGACCAAATACTCAAAAAGAATAGATAGATAGACTTCAACCACCCTGATATTTGTTGGAAGTCAAACTCTGCCAAGAATGGAAGTTCTAACAAATTCTTCACTTTCCTTGCTGACAATTCCATAGTCCAGAAAGTGGAGGAGGCAACAAGGAAATCTTGGATCTGGTCATAACCCACAGGGGAAACCTGGTCAATGGAATGGAACTAGTGGGGACTTTGTAATTAAGTCACCATGTCTTCTTGGGAATTATTATACTGAGGAAAGGGGAAGACATGTGTACACACACTCTGGACTTTTAGAACACTGATTTCAGAAAGATTAAGGAAATACGGAGTGACATCCCATGGTTGGAAAGGCTCAAAAGGAAGGGAGTTCATGATGCATTTGAGTTCCATAAAGGTGAAATAATGAAAGCACAACTGCAAAAAATTCCAATGAAGTAGAAAAATAGGAGGTATCTAAAGAAACCAGGGTGGATGTACAGTTGTCCCTCCACATTCACGGATTTGGCATTCATGATTTTAAGTATTCACGACTTGAAAATATTCTTTAAAAAATAATAATCCAAAAAGCAAACCTTGATTTTGCCATCTTATATAAGGGACACCATTTTGCTATGCCATTGCATATAATGGGACTTGAGTATTCACGGATTTGGGTATTCACAGGCGGTCCTGGAACCAAACCCCAGTGAATGTGGGACAACTGTATAAAGCACTTTCAGATGAGCTGAGAGTTAAAAGAGACATGTATAAGAAATGGAAGAAAAGGGGAATCACCAAAGAGGAATGCAGACAATTAGGCAGTACAGGTACTTGGCTATTTTCTGAGAAAGTCAGAAAACCTGAACCTTAAATGAGCACAGGCTTGCCAGAGAAGTTTTAAAAAAATAACATGGGGTTTTGTTTTGTTTTTTATGTTCAGAATTAGAGGTAGATATAGTAGGGCCTCTTCATGGAGAAGATGATGAAATACTAATAAGAGACAGAGAGAGAGCATCCACACTACACAACTAATCCAGGTTGAAACTAGATTATTTGGCATGGTTCCCTCCTAAGGAATCCTGAGATTTGTAGGTTAGTGAGACACCAGCACTGTTTGACAGAGAAGGTTAAAAACCTTGAAAAACTACAAATCCCAGGATTCAATAGGAAGGAGCCATGGCAAATAACCCAGTTTCAAACTTGATTATTTGTGTAGCGTGGATTAATCCAGAGACAAGGTGGAACTGCTCAACTACTCCCCCCCCCGCCTCAATCTTCTCCACAAAGGAAAAGAGTTCTCTACTTAGAAATAAAACAAATCATACAGTAAGGGGACTGTAGCCCAGAACAGACAGAGATAGTACACAAATATCTAGCTACTTCAATGAAATTCCAGTCTCCAGGGCCAAATGCATTACATCCAATTGTACTAACAGAACTTGCCAATAATTTCTGTATTTATCTACTAATACAAGACCTGATATCACTTCTGCTACAGGGATTCTCAGCAGAAATAGAATCATAGAATCATAGAGTTGGAAGAGACCTCAAGGGCCAACCAGTCCAATCCCCTGCCATGCAGGAATACACAATCAAATCATTCCTGACAGATGGCCATCCAGCCTTTGTTTAAAAACCTCCAAAGAAGGAGACTCCATCACACTCCGCGGCAATGTATCCCACTTCCAAATAGTTCTTACTGTCAGGAAGTTCTTCCTAATGTTTAGGCGGAATCTCTTTTCCTGTAGTTTGAACCCATTGCTCCATGTCCTAGTCTCTGGAGCAGCAGAAAACAAGCCTGCTCCATCCTCAGTATGACATCCCTTCAAATATTTAAACATGGCTATCATGTCCCCTCTCAACCTTCTCTTCTCCAGACTAAACATGCCCAGCTCCCTAAGCCGCTCCTCAGAGGGCAAGGCTTCTAGACCACCTACCATCCTGGTTGCCCTCCTCTGGACACATTCCAGCTTGTCAATATCCTTCCTGAATTGTGGTGCCCATAGCTGGACATAGTATTCTGGGTGAGGTCTGACCTAATGCAGCCTAGAATCGCATTGGCTTTTTTTGCTGCTGCATCACACTGCTGACTTATATTCAGCTTGTGGTCCACTAAGACTCCTAGATCATTTTCGCCTGTACTGCCCTCAAGCCATGTGTCACTCATCCTATATCTGTGCATTTACTTTTTACTGCCAAGTGTAGTATCCTACATTTCTCCCTGTTGAAATTCATTTTGTTAATATTGGCTTTCTAATCTGTTCAGGTCATTTTGGATTCTGATCCTGTCCTCTGGGGTATTAGATACCCCTCCTAATTTGATGTCATCTGCAAACTTGATAAGGATACTCTATATTCCCTCATCCAAGTCATTGATAAAGATGTTGAATATGTCAGGGAAAATAAGTGTTGTGATCAGAAATCTATGCCCTCCTTTGGGTAATTTTAATCACCAGGCAAAAAGGCCGTCAGCTAGTCTTCTTAATAAGTCATAAATCTGTCTCTTGATATTTTGGTTTCTGTTTTGTCCTTCAGGGTTAGGTAAGCAGAAACGAAGGCAGTTAACTTTAGTTTCCCCTTGTGGTAAGCTGGCCCTCTCTTCAAGTGGGACAAGAAGGCTTCCAGCTTATTTGTACAATCTGAAAAAACATTCTCAAGAGTTCCTCTAGTCTAGAAATCCCTTTCTAAGGTAACACCACCACCACTCGCTGAGTTTACCCTTTCCTTTTTATCTAGCGCAGCGAGAAGCCAGACAGGTTGTGTTAAAATATCAACAATGACCTTTTTCTCTATCCCAGAGAAGTTCTGATAGCTGACCAAGAAAAAGGCACATGACCATGGAGATGGGAAATAACAGAAAAAGCTTTATTTTAGTTCCACAGGCTTAAGGCTGCTTGGAGGACAACATGTCCCCCAGGATTTAGCTTGAGTTTGATTTCTTTCTCTGCTAGATACTGTATGTGGTGTGGAGTGGGCTGGTGTTCAAACTTCTGCCTAAGGCATTAGATGTTCTGCTCCAGAGAGCCACTACAATTCTTCCTATTTGCCAACAGTCCACAGTTCAAAGGTGCCCTTAAATCCTTCACTATCACTAGAGGGAAGATTGCTTGATTAGTATGATAAAACTGCTATTAGCTAATGTCTGTATAGCAATGATGACCTTGCAATTGCTATTTGTACATGTCTGGACTATGGCAAAGGTTATGTGTAGGAGTGCCTTTGAAAACAGTTCAGAAGCTTCATTTGGCCCCAAACAAAGCTGATACTCAGGATTTGCTAGAATCATATTATGCCCAGGACGTAAACATCATGCAAAATGCTGATTAGCCTTTAAGGCCAATTTACCTGTAGGAGTGTTTCCTCCATTTTACCCATCCAGACCCTACAGTCATCATCCAAGGCCCATCCTCCAAATGAAGCGGCTGAATAACTACTGACAGAGAGGGATTTTTCAGTGAAGATACCCCAAGTATAGAATGATGGCAGTAGAGAGGCATGCCTTGTGCTTACCTTGTGGTTTTTTTCTTGACCAGTTAACCCCGCCCCCACCCGACTTTGCTGGCTCATATTCAATTTATGATCAATTTATAATCCCAAGGTCCTTTTCGTATGTAAGTTTGGGGTGAAATCCCATGGTCAGAAATGCTCAAAGGGAAGGGAGTTCATGTTGCACAGGAGTTTTTTTTTTTAAAGGTGAGAGACTGAGGGCACAGTTTCAAACAATTCCTATGAGGAGGAAAACTATGAGGTGTCTAAAGAAATCAGGATGAAAGTAGAAAGCACTTTCTGATGAGCTGAGGTTTAAAAGAGACATGTATAAGAAATGGAACAAGGGGGAAACCACCAAAGAGGAATACAGATGAATAGCCAATACGTGTAGTGTGAAAGTTAGAAACATTCAGAATGAGCTCAGGCTTGCTAGGGAGGTTAAAAATAGTAAAAATGGTGTTGTTGGTTTTTTTTTTATGTTTGGAGCAAGAGGGAGAAGAAAGAAATGGTAGGGCCTCTGCATAGAAAAGATGGTGAAAAGCTAATATGGGACAGAGAGAAGGCTGTATTGTTTAATACCTTCTTTGCCGCAGTCTTCTCCCAAAAAGAAAACTGTGCTGTAATTGGTGAAAATGGAATAACCAATGTAGTAAGGGGACTACAGCCCAGAATAGGTAAAGAGTAAGCAGGGCCGGTTTAAGGAATTTTGGGGCCCCCTTCAATGCTTTATTTTGGGGGCCCCATATGTTTATCTCAGGTCAATGTAACCTAACCTATTCACAGTACAGGATGTTCAGATTACAGTAGGACCCCCGTATCCACGGATTCATTATCCAGGGGACACAAAACAGCACACCTACCATAGAGTCTTCCTAGAAAATGTGTCCTCCCTAGCCATTTTCTAGGCCCTCCAAGGCAACTCTATGGTATTTTAAACCAGCAGTCTCATTATTTTCAAAGACATTCACTATTATCCACAGCTTTCAGAATCCTTGCCCTCACAGAACCAATCCCCAGTGGATAAGGGGGGCCTACTGTATTACATAATTTGCCACCAACAATTTAGTTTAAAAACTATATTATAGGCACTAACATAATATTTTTTGTTAATTATCAATTAATGTAATGGTATAGATTTCCTCAAAAAAAAAAAAGCGTGGACTGCAAGCTAAACATGAGTTAGCAGTATGATGCAGCAGCAAAAAATGCCAATGCGATTCTAGGCTGCATTAATAGGAGTATAGTGCCTAGATCAAGGGAAATAATATTGCCACTGTATGCTGCTCTGGTCAGACCTCACCTGGAATACTGTTTCCAGTTCTGGGCACAACAATTCAAGAAAGATACTGAGAAGGATGGTGGGAGGTCTGGAAGCCATGATGCCCTCTGAGGAGCAGCTTAGGGAACTGGGTATGCTTAGCCTGGAGAAGAGAAGGTTGAGAGGGGACATGATAGCCATGTTTAAATATTTGAAGGGATGTCATACTGAGGATGGAGCAGCCTTTTTTTCTGCTGCTCCAGAGACCAGGACACGGAGCAATGGGTTCAAACTACAGGAAAAGAGATTCCACCTGAATATTAGGAAGAACCTCCTGACAGGAAGTGTGGTGGAGTCTTCTTCTTTGGAGGTTTTAAAGCAGAGGCTGGATGGCCATCTGTCATGAGGGCTTTGATGGTGTGTTCCTGCAGGACAGAAGCTGATTGGATGGGATGGCTGTTGGGGTCCCTTCCAGCCCTATGATTCTAGGCTGCATTCAGAGCCTGGGAAAGTTACTCTTGGATTACACCTCCCAGAATCCCCCTGCCAGCACCCTTCTCAAGGTCTGGTTGCATTGTTCCTTTTCCAGCATTCTCTGGGGTCCACAATGTCCTCACAGGGGGTCCACAAAGGCTTGAAGGCTGCTTGGCCCACCTCCTCCCTGCAGTGGAGCAGCCACATGACAGGAACCAAGGCAAAGGCTGGCTGGCTGGCTTGGCCTGCATATTGCCATTCAATCCACTCCAGCCACAAACTTGCAGGATGAAGCAAGAGTGCCTTTGAGGGAAAGTTTAATGGATAGTGTAATTGTATTGTTGTTGTTGTTAGCTATTATTATTAGCTATTATTGTTAATATTATTAGGGTTTTAAATCTTGAGTTAAGTCTTCGGACAACAAAAGATATTTAAAGGGGGTCCCTGCTAAAGAAAAGGTTAAGAACCACTGCTCTACCCAAAGGCTCTCACATAACACTAATGGGATACTGGTGTGTTTTAGTGACAACAATAAAACCATTGTTCCCAGTAATATTATTCCAATTTTTTAATTTATGTTCTTTATATTCTTCTGTTAAAAGAGCTAGAGTGTTGTAGAATTCAGTATTGCACTATGACTGTGAAGATCAGGGTTTGAATCCTTACTCAGTCATTAATACCCACTGGGTGACCTTGGGCAAGTCACACTCTCTCAGCTTCAAAGGTAGCCAAAGGCTCACCCCCTTTGAACAAACCTTGCCTAGAAAGCCCCATGGTAGGTTTGCCTTAGTCAGAAAAGACTTGAAGGTGCATAGGCAAACACACACACATTCCTTTTGCAGGCTGAACTCAGTTGACAGCAAGGGGAGGAAGCTGAAGAAGGCCAAGGGGGAAAGGGAGGGGAGAGAAAACAGGCATGTTAAGAGCAGCTGGAAAGAGGGATGGAGGGGATCTATGTGGAAAGAAGGAAAGGAAAGAAAGGAAGGAAGGAGAGAGAGAGAAAGAAAGAAAGAGAGAGAGAGACGGGGATAAAATGTGAGAAAGAAAGGAGAGAGAAAGAAAGAAAGAAGCTCTTTCTGAAGAGAGAGGAAAGAGATGCCTCCCCCCACCTCTCTCTCACACTCACCCTCTCTGACCACGCCTGGCTGGCTGGCTGGCTGGCTGGCCTTTTGACAATGATTCTGGCAGGAGGGGGCGAGTGAGCAGCAAACTCCCTCCAGAAACAGTTTCACTTTCTATTTGGGAGATGCTGTTTTTTTTTTAAGCCAGCAGAAGATTTTTGCAGGAGGAGAGTTAGGACCGGTGGGGCCCCTGGCTGGGTGCCGCCGCCCCCGCAAATGCTGATTTGGCAGACTGGTTAAGCTGGCCCTGAGAGTAAGTAAAGGAATACCTAGCTACTCGAAATGAATTCAAGACTCCAGGGCTGGATGAGCTGCATCCAAGAGTACTAAAGGAATTTGCACCAATACAGGGCGAGTGACACCTGGCTTGAAAGCAGTACATATAAAAAAGATCTAGGAGTCTTAGTAGCTAAACATGAGCTAAACATGAGCTTAGTAGCTAACAAGCTAAAGATGAGTCAACAGTGGTGCATTTCTGGGTTACATCAACAGGAGCATGGTGTCCAGAACAAGGGAAGTAGTAGTCCCACTCTATTCTGCTTTGATCAAACCTCACCTTGAATACTGTGCCTGGTTATGGGTGCCACAGTTCAAGAAGGGTATTGACAAGTTGGAACATCCAGAAAAGAGCAACCAAGATAATCAAAGGTCAAGAAACCAGGCCTTATAAGGAACAGCTTAGATATGTTTAGCTTAGAGAAGAAAAGACTGTGAGGTGATGTAATAGCTATCTTTAAATATCTGAAGTGATGTCACACAGAAGATGGAGCCAGCTTGTTTTCGTCTGCTCCAGAGATTAGAACACGGAGTAATGGATTCAAATTGCAAGAAAAAAGATTCCACCTAAACGTTATGGAGCTCTTTTATACTGTAAGAGTTGTTCAATAGTAAAATAGATTGCCTTGGAGAATGGTTGACTCTCCATGTTTGGAGGTCTTTAGGGAGAGGTTGGATGGTCATCTTTTAGGAGTATATGGCAGTGGGTTGGACTAGATGGCCCATGTGGTCCCTTCCAACTCTATGATTCTATGACATTCCCTCGCTTATTTCAGTAGAGGGCTTTGGCAGGAATTAGCACTCCCTCTTAATTTGCTAAATGCTTACTAACTGACATTCCAGACTAAATGCATCCAAGGTGCTCACAAGTTATTCATCTGGGGTACAGAAAAGGATAGCAGAAGAGTGTTCTCCTGCGCTGACTTAGATGTCAGGGTAGCTACAACTGGTACATGGCTTGAAATCCTTGAAAATCCACATTATCTGAGCATCATCAATAATCCAGACCGAGGGCTAGGCAGGTACTAAGAGAAGTGAAATTAAGAAGCAGAAGTGAAGTGTTCCATTCCCTTCTTGCCCTGGAAACAGTGGTGGCCACCAGGTGTCACACAGACTTTCCATTCAAATGTTGCTATTGGAAAATTATCTAGGTAACTTGAGGGGGAAAGATTTTGAAGTGCCCAATATTTTGACCTCCTGCAGGTCAAAGAATTAATCTCATATAATCCCACTTTTCTTTCCCCACAAGAATGACACAGAGGAATGAAATTATGAGTGTGGATTATGGAAGGAACTGCTGTCTTCCAGTATTAAGTGCCCTTAGAACATTAAGTGAGACTCTGAATGAGAGTTATCTGCACCTGGGGAGAGCTCAGCAGTTTTCCATCCCCAGCTGAGAGAGAGAGAGAGCAAAAGGGGAGACCACAAGTTGGAAAGCTGGGAGACAGGAGGAGGAACCTTTTCTGTGGGTACAGCAGCTGCCCTTGGCCAGTGAGAAAGAAGAAGCAGACTAAGAAGGAACAGATTATGAGGGATGGCCACCAGAGCCTTAGGACAAGAATGGTCGCTTTAGGAAGCCCTCCCCCAGGAAAACAACAAAAGGATCCTGTCATTGGTGTTTCTGCTTACATTTGGTCCTGCATCTTCAGTGGGAAGAGAAGCAGGGAGAAAGCTGTGGAAGACCAAGGGGATCCCTCCCTTTCCCCTTCTCTTTACATTTATTTCTATTTGCCTGCATATTCTCTTCAACCCCTTCTGCTTGTTTCTCCCCCACAGAACTAGAGCAGTGATTACCAGCCTCTCTCAACCTTTTTATCCTGCAGGGACCCTTTAAATAATTTCCAGGTCTCAGGGAACCCCTGCATAAGCATTATTCTATATACTGCTATTGCTTCCCCCCACCCCCGCACAATCACAGTTAAATGACAGTACTGCAAGTCACCATGTTGCAAGTTCAATTCCAGCGGGCTCCAAGGTTCACTCAGCCTTCCATCCTTTCGTAGGTCGGTAAAATGAGTACCCAGCTTGTGGGGGCAATTAGCTAACACACATTGGAAACTGCTTATTGCAGTGTAGATGTGTAAATAGCTATTGCTTAAAACAATTTGTAAGCCGCTCTGATACCCTTGTGGCTGAAGAGCGGGGTATAAATAAATAAATAAATAACCTCTTGGGGAACCCTAGGGTTCCATGGAACCCTGGTTAAGAAACACTGGTGACTACAAATCCCCACCAAAACAATCCCCCATAAAGAAAATGTCAACATTTTGCAACAGACTTACTTTAAACCTCCAGAGTCCTCCAATATCCTCACTGCTGTCAAAGCACACAGGCTCCAGGCCTTCATCCAAACAACATTTGATGCTGCAAAGTCCACTGGATCCAGCGCCTATAACTGCCACTCTCTTCTTTGCCATGGTCTGTTTTCCAAGATGAAACACATCAATGTTAGACTTTCAAAATTAAGCAATTGTTTCTTTCCACTCAGCTTATACCATAATGCCTTCATTTTTCACTCAATCACAATGAAAACTAAGGATGGATAAGAAAGTTGTTTAGTGTCTCCTTCAATGAGAAGTTGCCAAATTTGCATTTCCTAAAACCAAATAGGAGCTAAACTATTAGACACTAAAACTTTCCTGAAGTTTGCAATGCTGGTAGGGAGGTCAAATATAAAAAAAACAAATGTGCAGTTTTAAAAAGTGTGGGAAAATACCGTGTGCATTTGGAACTTCATACAAATATGAGTCTATTTAGAAAAAAAACATTCAAATGTTTTTTGAAGGAGACATTTACTTAAAATGCATAGATCTGAAAAATGTACACAAATTATGGCCAGAATCCTATATCAGCTTATACTCACCTAAATACTTAATTAAGTAACTTCTTCTGGCCTGACCACCACCACCCCAAACCTGACAGAAATATTATTCAGCCATTCTCTGTTTGTCAGCAAAATAGCCCCTCTTCTCCCCAACAAACATATTTGGGGGTAGCTGTGTTCGCCATGCAGCAAAACAGAACAAAATCCAGAATCCAAAAAAAAAAAAAAAAAAAAGATATCTTTATTGGCCAACCAAAATGCAAGAAACACATGAAGCAAGCTTTCAAAGCTCTACCAGCTTCTTCATCAGGCAAAAGATTTTTAAAAATAAGGAAAGAAAAGTGACAGTGTTGGAGTAACCGGCCTACATGTTGTCTCAGATGTTGCTTGTGTTGTTCAGGTGAGGGATCTCATACAGGTAGAGGCCACTCCTATTTCTTGGACATGTGTGGGGGCTGAGACAAAGGGCAGTAAGATATAACTCCTTTAGCAGCAGTAAGGCAACCCTTCTTGGGATCCAGGAAGTCCCTGTTCTCCCCAACAGTTACTGTTGGTAACTGCTTCATATTCATGATCACTACTTTGTCATGATTTTGACACTATCACCACAATGGTTAACTCATTACCCAACCTACTTTACAGTGCATCAACTGCATGGGGAGAGAGAACCATTCTGTCAGTGATCAGAGCATGGCTGAATGATGTTTCCATCAGGTTTTGGGGGACTGGGCCAGGAGAAGTCACTTATGGGGGTAGGTGGGGGTGGGGGGTCTGTAGGGATTTTAATCTGCCTTTGTATTTTAATTGTTGCAAGCTGCCCCAATTGTTTTTAACAGAGGGGTGGGGTAAAAATAAATAAATACATTATTGTTGTTGTTGCTGTATTTAAGTAAGTAAAAACTGATACAGGACTCCAGCCATTGTATATACAGTAGTTTGAAAACTTTGTACAAAAATATGTATGAACATTTCTGCAGGCTAAAAAAACATTTGCAACCTGATGCAGAACTGGAATGGAAGACACTCAGCAATGGAAAAGGTAAGAACCTGAAAGAAACTGAGCTTGACAGATCTACCCATTGTTAACCTACATGCCTCCATGACTTTGCTTTTCATATTCTCCTTGACTAGTACCAAAGCACAACAAAGCTTATCCTCTGCCTACCACTGCTTATTGCACTTGTAATGATCTTTTGACCTAATATGCAAACGGATCTTGTAGCACCCTTGAGACTGAGAGAAAGAAGTTAGTAGCATAAGCTTTCATAAACTTAAGTCTATTTCATCAGATGCAACAACCAGCTTCTTCCTCTCAGTCTCAAAGGTGCTACAAGATCCTTTGCATACATATCCAGATTAATAATAATAATAATAATGTTTATTTATACCCCGCCCCTCTATTAAACAATCGGGGTGGCTTACAAAAATTAAAATACAATATAGATAAAAATCCCTAAACACCCCCCACCCCCACCCATAAAAAAATATTAAACAAGTGTAAGTTAAAAAGCAACTGATCTGAAATCACATTTAAAACAATAGATACAATAAATACAATAAATAGCCAGTGGATGAAATGAAGCCAGGTTCCCCTGAGGATCTAATTAGGAAAGGCCTGCCAAAAGAGATCCGTCTTTAGTGCTTTTTTAAAGCTACTCAAGCTTGTCATCTGACGGATCTCGTTCGGCAGGTCATTCCACAATTTGGGGGCAATTACCGAAAAAGCCCTCTGGGAGGTTGCAGACAGCCTAGATTTTTGTGGCTGAAGCAAATTCCTCCCAGAGGACCGGAGTGTGCGGGGAGGATTGTATGGGAGGAGGCGGTTCCGGAGATAAGTTGGACCCAAGCCATTTAGGGCTTTAAAGGTAATAACCAACACCTTATACTGGGCCCAGAAACTGATAGGCAGCCAGCAGAGAGATTTTAATACTGGGGTTATATGGTCTCTCTGAGATGTTCCCAAGACCACTCTGGCTGCCATATTTTGTACCAACTGAAGTTTCCGGACCAAGCATGAGGGCAGCCCCATGTAGAGCGCATTGCAGAAATCTAGATGAGAGGTTACCAGCGCGTGCACCACAGTCTCGAGGTCCCTTACTTCCAGGAAATGGCGCAGCTGGCGTATCAGCCGAAGCTGATAACAGGCGCTCCTGACTGTCACATTCACCTGACTAGTCATCTGAAGTGATGAATCAAGGAGCACCCCCAGACTGCAAACACAGTCCTTAACCGAGAGCATGACCCCGTCCAGGACTGGAGGTTGCAACCCAACTCCTGGTTTTGGGGCCGCTACCGTGAGCACCTCCGTTTTGTCTGGATTTAATCTCAATCTGTTTTTCCTCATCCAGCCCATTACTGCCTTAAGACAATCATTAAGAGGAGAGACGCCATCGGAACTCGAGGCCAATGCTCGGGACAAGGAGAAATAGATCTGGGTGTCATCAGCGTACTGATAACACCCAGGCCCATAACTCCGAATAATCTCACCCAGCAGCTTCATATAGATGTTAAACAGCATTGGGGACAGGATGGCGCCCTGCGGAACACCACAAGTAAGCTCCTTTCTGCTGGAGCAACTGTCCCCGAGCAACACCCTCTGGGACCTGCCCGAGAGGAAGGACCGGAACCACTGGAGCGCAGTGCCTCCGATTCCTAGCCTACTCAAGCGATCCAAGAGGATGCTATGATCTATGATCTATCGTATCGAAAGCCGCTGAGAGGTCCAGAAGCACCAACAGGGACACATTACCCCTGTCGATGCTTAGACGCAGGTCGTCAGTCAAGGCAACCATGGCAGTCTCAACTCCAAATCCCGCCCTAAAGCCAGTTTGAAATGGGTCTAGATAATCAGTTTCATCCAAGACCACTTGGAGTTGAAGCGCAACTGCCCTCTCAATCACTTTGCTCAAGAATGGTAACATAGAAACTGGCCTATAGTTGTTCATGTCCAGGGGGTCAAGAGAAGATTTTTTCAGGAGCGGCCTAACGGCTGCTTCCTTTAAACAAGATGGCACACACCCTTCTCTGAGGGATGCATTGATGATGTCCTTAAAGAACACCATAAAGGCAGCCCCCCCCCCCCCGGATGGCCAGCCATGAAGGGCAAGGATCGAGAGGGGGTTAATGTGGCTATGTATTTGAATTCTTGACCTAATATGTTACACTGTCTACAAACAGACAAAAACAAGAACCCAAGAACATTCTGGTGATTCAAGGTCATTTTGGTTAAAGAACATGACAGATAATAAATTATGACAGCATTATGGAGCCAGCAGGTTTGAAGTCAGATTTCCCTGGATCCACCTGACCAATCTGAGTCAGCCAACCAGAAGGCAAACCAGAGTTTTAGCTGTAGGAGTTTTGTTTTTGGTTTTTACAGTGGTCATGAGAGCAAAATGCATTACTTGACAAAGGTTAGTTGAGAAGTTCCAAATTAAAGATCATGGCCTTCTTCAGGCATTCTACATCTGCCATAAACCAACACAAGGAGGAGGGGGACAACAGTTTTCTCACTTTGCAGTCCTTTTGTTTTTAGAGTCAATGACTTATTATTTGATCTGTTGACTAGGCTGTAGCCAAACTCTCATTCTCCTATTGTTGCTGCTGTTGGAGCTCTTGAGCTGGGACACACTGCCAAGGAGGCAGTGTCATGAGATAGTACTACAAGCCAGAAATGGACCCCAAGTAGTGTGTGTGTGTGTGTGTGTACACATGAATGTACATGCAGGTGTGAGCATGCTCTCAGTGGATGGGAGTGGGGAAGAAACTGTCAGGATATTTAAGTGCAGAGAGAAAATGTTGGAACAACAGATCACTCTAATAGCACAGCTGACATGGGTGTGTGCACAGCTGTGGCTAGGCAGAAGGTGACTGGCCAAACACTCCTATAAAGGTACACTCTGTGTGAGTTATTGTTGTGGGTTGGTTTCCAGGAGTGTTGGATGTTTGGAGAATTGCTGTTGGATTTGTTTTTGAGGTTTGCTACATATTCTATGTTTGTTTTGTACTGGAACTGAAGATAAAGCCTCCAAATATTTTTGGAAGAACCTTGCTGTTTGTAAGTCTTCTTATTGTGGGTGAAAGTGGGTTAGAGCAGTGATAAAGCCTGCTAGCTGAAGCTTTATTTTTCAAGCCCTATTCTGATGCGTAGTTTATCTGTTGTTTGGCTACTCCTGGGCCTAGTTTGTCTCCAGGGTGTGCCAGTCACCTCTCAGTGAGCCTATACTGAGTGGACAGAAACTGCATCCTCTTCCCAGCTTCATTCCTCCTCCTCCTCCTTTTGTCTTTCCTAAGAGAAATTCAAGCTAAAGTAAAGAGCTAAACCAGAAATTCATTCTTTTTTTTTTATTTTCTGATGCTGCTCCTCTTATAGTAGCCAAGACTTCTTTCTGCTAAATTGTTTCAAAGCAGCAGACAGAACACCAAGGAAGTTTTCCCCAATCTGGAAATTTTTAACTCCTTCCCCCTCTCCCAATATCTGAACCTAGCATGCTTGTTGGCTGGCTCTGGCTGCAGCCTTTGTGGAAGCCTGCGAGACAATTGAAGAGGCTTTTACAGAAGTTGGGGCATGTAGGGAGGGACTAAAAAGTGATCTGGTAGGAAAGGAATTGAGTCCTCTGTATGTGAGTGTGTAGTGTGGTTGAGAAACTCAATTCCCCTCACTTTTAAAAATGAAGATGGGGAGATACAGTACCCTGCTTCTTCCCTTACCTCTTACTATCTGCCATGGAAGATGTGAATAAAGTTAAAACTTCAGTGCACTAAAAAGGGGGACGGAGCTTAAAAGTCTTTTCATACTTTTTTTTGAGTGAGAAGGAATGGGAAAGATTTGGTGAGAGGTAATGTATGAGCATAAGAGAAAGGTGCACTTTTGATTTAGATTCTTTAAAAAGTTTAGTCTCTAGTCCTTTGGATCACCAACTTCTTGCTCTAGTTACCTCTGTTGCAGTCACAACAGTGTTGTAGTCTTGTCCAGAGGTTATTTTCAAAATAATTAGTAAACTTTGCATGAAAGTAAAGGAGAAATCTTTTTAGTTTTTCAAGTGCTACTCAAAGGGGTGGTATCTGAGCCACTGGCTGTTCATCTTTGTTGAGTTTGCAAGGAAGGAAGGAAGGCAGGAAGGAAGGAAGGAAGGAAGGAAAGAGAGACAGAAAGAACTGTAGCCAATGGGCACAAATATGGTACTGGTCCCTTTGGGGAGAACACTGCCAGTCCCCCACATCAGATAGCCTGAGAAGCATTGGTTAGGAACACATTATTGGCATGTTGGAAATCCAAGTTGAAGTGCTCACTGAGCCATAAATCTCACTGGGTGTCCTTCTTTCTTCACCTGACCTACCTTACAGAGTTGCTGGGAGAATAAAGTCGGCAAGGGAAAGTGGAGAGTCATGTATGACACCTTCAATTTGCTGAAGGAAAAGCAGGATATAAATGTAAATGTGATTTTTAAAAAAATCTGATGAGTCTCAGTTTTGACAATTTTGGGAGTCCTTTCCATAAGGAAGATACCAGCCTGCAGTTCACATGCCTCTTAATCTTTAGGGAATATTAGAATAAACAGTGATCCATTATTTTCCATGATTCTTCCCTTCCCTATCACTTCCCTATGAGTCTCATATGTACCGTAACTATTCTGCCATTTAAGGGAGAATAGCTAGTAATGTGGAGCTGAGTGAACTACCATCTCTCCTCCATTATGCCCAGTAATATTTGATGTCATACCTGGTTGCCATTACACTTTATAGGTGCTCTATAGCTAGATGTTTTTCATCAGCCTAAATATCCTACAAAGTACCAGATCCCATCTGATCTTGGAAGCTAAGCAGGGTCAGCCCAGTTTAGTACTTGGATGGGAGACAGTCAATGAATACCAGGTACTATAGGCTATATTTCAGAAGAAGGAACTGGCAAAAATACCTTTGAGTATTCTTTGCCTAAGAAAACCCATGAAATTCATGGGGTCACCATAGGTTGACAGGCAACTTGAAGGCACATACAGACACACACGCATAACTAGATACTAAAGCCGAATCTTTAGACTAAATATATCAGCTAGGCCCTTGTTTAACTGGTTGTCTTTCCCCCTGGTTTGTTTGTTTGCTTGCTTGAATCCCCATAAGCATAGCAGAGAGTGGGGGTTGTTTTGTTATGTGTCTTTAAATCATAGGATTTTCCTGGCAAGATTTGTTTTGAGGGTGTTTGACATTGAGTTCCTCTGAGGCTGAGAGTGTGTGACTTGCCCAGGGTTACCCATGGCTGCATAAGAATTAGAACTCTGGTTTTCTGCAGTTCTAGTCCAACACTCAAATTACTACCGTACACCAAACTGCTTCCCTTCGGGTGGAGGAAAACAAGGGTGAAAGAAAGTCACATCTCAAAAATCACTGAAAAGTGAAGTTACTCTGTTGGGGTAATGAGTTGCTTTTAAGGGTATTTTTAGAGGCACTTTGACAGGCATTTTCCAAGTTTTGTGCCTTCTCTCAAAAAAAAAGAAAAAAGAAAAGAAATAAAGTTACCTTTTAAAGCCTGCAGTGGGTAACAATGATGGGTCACATTTCTAACACTGTAATGGGAATGAATTACTTTTAACAAGCAAGTTTCCAATCTCTGGATCATAGGTGGTTTGACAATGACCCCCTGCCTCCAAATGAAGTTCATCTGATGGGGACATAATCTAGAGGAATGTTTCTAAGTTTGCCTAGGATCTCCTTTGGAACAAAGGCTAGATATTACTTCTGACTGGAGGGAAAGGGGGAGCTATAACCTGGTAATGTGACTGTAAATGGAGAGGCCATAGCTTGACAGAATTACCATAATCAGCTATGCAACTGGGCTAACACCTGTGTTTTAAATGTTTTTTTTTGTAATAAAGTTAATTATCAGGAACATGTTTCAAACACCCAGTTATTATACCTCTGAAGTCTACATGCACATGTACACAGTACAATGTTGGGATACTCTGATTTGATTTCTGTTTTCTCTACTCATTTGATTTAATCTTTTCTCTTCTAATGATGTAAAGTCCAGAGAGAGTATAAGGCCGTTGCTGGATAATTTTAATTATGGAGAGGTAGAGAAGGAAGCCTGAACCTGCAGTTTAGCAACACTTCCAACTTTACTTAGAGGGAAAACAGATGGAGGGAAAGTTCTTCTTTATTGCTCAGGTTCACTGGTATTTTTTTTAAATCATAGAATCACAGAGTTGGAACACAAGGGCCATTTAGTCCAACCCTCTGCCATGCAGGAATACACAATCAAAGCATTCCCAACAGATAGCCATACAGCCTCTGCCTAAAAACCTCCAAAGGAGACATCATCACACTCCAAGGCAGTGAATTCCTTTAACAGATCACATTAATAGATTGTATTGTCCTTTTAATGGAATATCCCGTTTTAAGGAAAAGAACATGGTTATCTTATTCTACCTAAAAGTTGGATTGTTTTTCTTTCTGGAGATAATGCAGCAAAAGTAAAGGAGTAAAGTCAGAAAAGCTAAAGTGCAGAATGAGCTCAGGCTTGCTAGAGAGGTTAAGAACAATAAAAAGGGTTTTTTGGGGGGTATGTCCGCAACAAAAGGAGGAAGAAGGAAATGGTAGGGCCGCTACGTGGAGAAGATGGCAAAATGCTAACAGGGGACAGAGAAAAGGCAGAATTACTCAAAACCTTCTTTGCTTCAATGTTTTCAGAAAAGGAAAAGGGAGACCAACCTAAGGATAAAGGAACAGAGAACACAATAGGGGAAATCCAGCACAGAATAAGCAAAGAGGTAGTACAGGAATACCTTCTTAAACTAAATGAATTTAAATCTCCAGGACCAGATGAACTACATCCAAGGGTATTAAAAGAGCTGGCAAATGTAACTTCAGAGCGATTGGCAATAATCTTTGAGAACTCCTGGAGAACAGGAGAAGTCCCAGCAGACTGGAGGAGGGCAAACATTGTCCCTATCTTCAAAAAGGGGACAAAAGAGGATCCCAACAATTATCGTCCAGTTAGTCTGACATCAATACCAGGGAAGATTCTAGAGCAGATCATTAAACAGAGAGTCTGTGAACATTTAGAAGGCAATGCCATAATCACAAAAAATCAACATGGGTTTCAGAGAAACAAATCATGCCAGACTAATCTGATCTCTTTTTTTGATAAAATGACCAGCTTGGTAGATGAAAGGAACTCTGTGGATATCGTATACCTTGATATCAGTAAGGCCTTTGACAAGGTTCCCCATGACATTCTTGCAAACAAGCTTGTAAAATGTGGGCTAGACAAGTTAACTGTTCAATGGATTTGTAACTGGTTAACCGGCCAAACCCAAAGGGTGCTCAGAAGTGGCTGCTTTTCATCTTGGAAGATGTGACCAGTGGGGTGCCACAAGGTTCGGTCCTGGGCTCAGTGCTATTCAACATCTTTATCAATGACTTGGATGAGGGAATTAGGGGCATACTTATCAAATTTGCAGATGACACCAAATTGGGAGGAGTAGCCAATACCCTAGAGGACAGGATCAAAATTCAGAATGACCTGGATAGACTGGAGAGCTGGGCCAAAGCTAACAAAATGAAATTCAATACGGAGAAACGAAAAGTACTGCACTTAGGGCGAAAAAATGTAATACATCGATATATGATGGGGGAGACCTGGCTGAACGAGACTATGTGCGAAAGGGATCTAGGAGTCCTAGTAGACCACAAGTTGAACATGAGTCAACAGTGTGATGCGGCAGCTAAAAAGGCCAATGCGATTTTGGGCTGCATCAACAGAAGTATTGTGTCTAGATCAAGGGAAGTAATAGTGCCGCTCTATTCTGCCTTGGTCAGACCTCACCTAGAATACTGTGTCCAGTTCTGGGCACCACAATTCAAAAAGGATATTGACAAATTGGAGTGTGTGCAAAGAAGGGCGACTAAAATGGTGAAAGGTCTGGAAATGATGCCTTATGAAGAGAGACTTAGGGAGCTGGGAATGTTTAGCCTGGAAAAAAGACGGTTAAGAGGTGATATGATAGTCCTGTTTAAGTATTTGAAGGGGTGTCACACTGAGGATGGGGCAGGCTTCTCCAGAGACTAGAACACGGAGCAATGGATGCAAGCTCCAGGAACAGAGATTCCACCTCAATATTAGGAGGAACTTTTTGACAGTCAGAGCTGTTAGTCAGTGGAACACACTCCCTCGGAGTGTGGTGGGGTCTCCTTTCTTGGAGGTCTTTAAACAGAGGCTGGATGGCAAGATTTCCTGCGTGGCAGGGGGTTGGACTGGATGCCCTCGTGGTCTCTTCCAACTCTGCAATTCTATGATTCTATGAAAACGTTCCATTTTTCAAGCAATCTAATTAGCTAGCTTCAAATCTTTTTTCTACTGTGGATGGAAAGGTGAGCATATGGCATTTATGCTAGAACAGTAAGATATTTGAAACACTGTATCTTTAAAAAGAAGGCATGTTCAGCCAGGTCTCCAGAGCCAATAGTGAGCAAAAACACAGAAGAGATCTCTCATTCGCCATTTTTCTATAACACTATGAAATCTGAATGTGTATTGGCCAAACTGCCGCAGCTTCCTTCATCCTTGCACTAACTGGAGAGATCAGTGTAGATTGAAAATGCTTTTTCTAGGAAGTCCCAATGGGTAGGAAATCAGTCTTTTTGTAGCAAAATATCTCAATTTTTTGAATAGTTTAGACAAGCTACACACACTTTTTTTGGTCCACACATTGTAGGAAATAAAAATTGATGCCCCTACAGTGGGTTTAGGGTGGATTATTCAGGGATTTGGGCAATTGTTTTAACAGGGATGAGAGGAAAGACACCAGATTGAAGGTACTAGTAAATCTCTGAGTGACTGGCAGTAGATCATCTATGGTGCCTGACAAACAAATGCTTGACAACAGCAAGGCATTTCATGTGTAACAGCGCTATTACAACCTGCTGATATTTAAAAGCCAAATAAAGTCAATTGAGAGCTCTTCAACAGTGAAATAGATTGCCTCAGAGGTAATCTTTGGAAGCCTTTAAACAGAAGTTGGAAGGGCATCTTTCAGGACTGCTTTAGTTGTGTACTCTTGCTTGGCAGGTGTTGGACTAGCTGGCCCTAGTGATCCTTTATCACTCTACAGTTCTATTATTCTGCTACCTAATACAGTTTTAAAAGCTATCCTTGTTAGGACAAGCCTTCTGCTACAGTCATTCAAATGTAGATTTCTCACTGAAGGTACATTTCCCTCAGTTTTGTGGATTGTGGGGAGCTGGTAAGTAATTAGATCAGCTTCCTCTGTCAACAGATGCATAATGCCTAACTTGGATTTCACAGCTTCTTGGTAACAGAAAGAGGGATGGCAGTGACTTGGGCACAGGTTCATTGGCTGAGGGATCAATGGTGGATGTGGAAGAGACAAAAGGCTCAAACACTGCTACAGAGCAACATGAACAGTGCTGAACCTCATTCCAGCACTGCATTGCTTCACCTTCCTCCAAGAGCTCCATGACCCCAGGGGCATTGTTAAGGGGATGCAGCCCACACCAGGTGACATCATAAGTGGGGTGATACCACAACTACCACCCTAGTGATGCCACTGCCCCAACCCCAGCTGTATTGCCGCTTTTCCTTTGAATGCATTCCTGCTCTTTCTGCAAAAAAGAGAACACCTCCTCTTGTTGCAATATGTCAATGATACACACCACTGACTTCAACTGAAGGCAACATACTCCTCTGCAGTATGATTGGTCGGGAAGGAGAGTTTTCATCCACCCCACTCCCAAAGGTGGAGGCTGTTCCACCTTCAGGAGTGGGGGGCAGGAAGACCCCAGAGGTGCTTTTGTCAGTTTCTTCCTCTGAAATACAGCCCACAGCACCTGGGATTCCTTGGTGGTCTCCTATTCAAGTACTAACCAGGGCTGACTCTGCTTAGCTTCCAAGATCAGGCATGAGCTGGTGAAAATTGCCAGACTTAACTGACTTGCAGTCCAAGAGTACCTGTCGTTAGAATTGCAACTTTGCAAAGGTTTTTCTCTCTTCCCCACATCACTTTGGAAACACCTAGTAACCAGTTAGTTTTGTGCTCCTCCACCACCTCCACCCCAGGGTGCATAAGCCTTTATCAATATGAATGCATGCAGTACATTGGAGGGTGGGGGACTCTCTGGAGGTCTTTAAATAGAAATTGGATAAGCATCTTTTGGGAGCGCTGTTGTTCTGTCTTTCTGCATAGTAGAGGGTTGGAATAGATGGTTCTTGGGGTCCCTTCCCACTCTAAGATTCTATGTTGCCATCTGCCTTCAAGTCATTTCTGACTTATGGTCAGAAAACAGGGTTTTATTGGCATGATTTGTTCAAAGTAGGTTTGCCTTTGCCTTCCTCTAAGGCTGTGAGAGTGTGACTTGCCCAAGGTCAGCCAATGGGTTTCCATGGCCAAGAATTTGAACCCTGGTCTCCAGAGTCATAATCCAATGCTCAAACTACTACACCACACTGGCTTTTCAAGAATCTAGGATCCCATTATTATTAAGGAAGGAAAGAACACTTATTTGTATTTTATCCAAAAGCTGTTATGCATCATACATTAGTTGTGGCTGGAGGCCAAGAAAGACTATGACTCCCAACTGGCCCCGTGTGAGATCTTTTGGATGCCCTTTTTGTTGGGGGATGCAAAAACAAAATGCTTCAGTTTGGGGAAGCAACCTCAGAGGAGGTGCCTATGAAGACACAGAGACAGCTGTGGCTGTGGGGACTCATCCAGGAGTGGAGAAGGCAGAGGCAACCTTGCTGGGCCTTCACCATCCCTTGTGGGAAGAGGACGCCTGCGGCCTTCGTTCCTCTTATGCATTCTTGCCCGCTACCCCAGGCATCTCCAGCGTTGCTCCATCAGTTGGGAGGAGGATCTGTGGTCATTTCAGGGTGTGGGGCTGGGGGGAGGGTGTAATCACAGCGAAATGGCCACAATTTATTAAAGCATCACTGGTGCATACACCACAGTGTGTGTATATGTGCATGCAAGAGCACATGACATGTAGCAAGATTTTCAAAGCAATTTTATTTCTAATATTCATATAGTCTAAGAAATATTACATATAAGCAATTTACAACTACATCTATTACATATTATTCTATGATTACAATTGATAATAAAGTTCCATGTATAAAAATTGACTATGAAATTGTTTGATAACTAAATGGAGAAATAGTTTAAAACATGAAGTAGTGAGAAATTCTATGTTTCTTGATACATATTTAGAAATCTAACTTAAACCTTAAATTCAAAGGTTTTTTTTTAAAAAAATACTCTTTAAATTTTCTTAAAAACACCACTGTCTTGCAAATATATATCTGATTTTAATGAAATTTACTGGGTTTAAGTTTGATTTATGATGTAAAAATAGTGTCACATTAAAATTTACATTTGATAGACTTAAAATATCCAATTTATTTACATTTTACACTTTCTTATTTTTCCCCCAATATTGATCATTTGTCTTTGTTATTGTACAGTAGAGATATTCTATCATGCTGCATGGAGTGCATAAATCAAAGCGGCCAAGTAGATGCCAGTAATGGGTAGTAAAAAAAGGCAGGAAATGAATCACTCAAAACACTAGCTGGATCCATGTTGCAGTATGTCAAAGGACTAGATGATGGCCAGGGTACATCAAAAGACACTGCTCATCAGTCTCCAATTTTGTTAGTTGTTCGTCACAACTACTGTATTGCCATTACATCACCTATACGGGAATTACAATTTATGAGTAACATTAGTACAAAAAAAAATTACGAAAGGATCTGTATGGTCTGGGAGGCGGTCAGTGGTGGGTGGCACCATGAGTTACTGCACCAAATAACATCAACCCTAACATGACACCACTGCCATGGCCCCTTCAGCCATGTGCCAGTGCCAACCTGGCATGAGCTTCACACCAAAGGCCTGTCCCTTTAAGACTTTCATTTATGGGAAGGGGAAGAGGAAGTTTAATTTTGGTGAAGAAATGCAAAAACCTTCAGCTGAACTACAGCACGTGTCAGAGCAAGGTGCTCACTTGAAGCTCTTCTGAGTACTGTACTGTGTGGCCTGCTTTCTGCCCTGCCCTTGCTAGTCATTTTTGCTATCAGTTTTGTGATTGGAAGCATGTGTCTGCCAATGCAAACCCCACCAGCCTTAAGCCTCAATAGGCTACGCTGTTACACAGATTGCTAGTGTCTGTGGGAAAATTCACATGTGAAAAGATGTGGGGAATTTACAGTAACATTGGTTGGCAGGCAAGAGGTTGCGTAATTTGCAGGATCTTTTATCCTGTGTATACCAATATTCACTGGGAGAGAAGAGCCAGACTAACCTTGACATCTTTATTGGAAAGGAATTAAAACTGCATTCACACCACACCCATCTATCCAGCACACTCATAAGAACTATTGAAGAAAAAGCAGGAAGAATCTGAAAGATGGATCAGCTTAAGGCTTATCGAGGAAATACTGCAGTGCTCCAACACAAAGAACTCCTCACAAGTAATGCAGCAGAGGGAATTGCTCTTGAGTAACTTGGGGAGATGGATGATGAATGGTTAGAGAAAAGTGGAGGGGGGAGGGAAGTTAGAAGCGGGAAGACAGAAGTCTTGCCTGGTAGAGAGAGATTAAGTGGGGGAGGAAGGAGGGGGAAACTGAGGGGAGGAAAGGTGTGGACTGAGCGTGCTGGGTAGAGATTGGGGGTATAGTTATATTCAAAATCTCCTTTGAAGTTGCAACTCAAAAGGGAAAACAATTATTTTTTTTTAAGATTCCCAACATTAAAGCAAAGGAAACTCCAGATAAGCTAGCTATAGGAAAGGGGAGTTTTCAGACTGATGGATGACAGATAGCTCTCCCTCTTTGGGATGCAGATAGAGTGATAAGGAAACTAGTCCTCACATAACGATGAGATTCCAGCTAACTCTTGAAATGGTCAGAATGATGTCTCCTTCTGGCACCTTCTCAGGAAAACATGGCATGATTATGGCAAACCTCTGAGATTCCACTTCTCCTAAGGTGTGAAACATATTGTGGAACCTGAAATGGCCTGTCCTCTGGTGTGTACGTGCTTTGCTAGCATGCCCCAGTTCTGCCTCCGCATGACTCCAGCCCTATAGTTAATTTCCCACCAGCCTTGCAGAGGGCCTGGTATCAATATATTTTAATCAAACATATATAAAAAATGGATGGAGCAATCACTCTCGTTACAACACAACAGCTGAACATTAATTGTTCAGTCATTGTAGGTAGGTTGTGCAAGCAGATTTGGAAAGACTCATTTGTCTGGGCAGGGGTGATATTTTCTCTACATCTTGTAAGGGTTTCATTCAGGGAACATGGCAGTGGAGCATGAAGATTTATGAGGAAGGGAAGGGAGCAAAACTGAGTTAATCCCTTCCTGTGGCAGAAGGACCAGTGTGCACATCATTATAGTGAGAGCAAGAGGGTGTTCAGTAGGCTGCAGCAGCTGTTATGAAGAGAGGCTATATGCAACCGAGCTGTTTCACAACTCCATCTTCCCACCTGGAAGGATGAGTCATTAGCTATCAGATATAGCTCAGGTTGGATGGTAAATATGTGGTGGAGGTGGTGGCAGCAGCGGCAGGGCACTGCAGTGGACCATCCTTGCCATTCCCCCTGAAGAGTTCATAAGGAGGGATTGCAGCCACCCACTCCTCAGTCATCTTAGCTGATAGCACATTCCTTCAATAAATTGTGTCTTGTTTATTGTGTTTTTGTTACATTTATTGTGTACTGCCCTTGTGACTTTTGGCAAAAATGACTGTACAGAAATATTAATATATAACCTAAACCCATTTATTGTTGGCTGCCTCCTTTTTCCACCCGTGATAAGTAAATGGTATGGATAGCACTGAAGAAGTGAACAGCCATTCACTTCATCTCTAGCTGCCTTTTACCTCAGTTTACAGCCCACAATTCTCTTTAAACACTAACACACACACCTATGTGACAATTACAGCAGCAGGTCTTTACCTATATTTCCACCAAATAAAAATGTAGCCTTTAGGGTATATGAGTAAATTAAGTGAATTAAATAATTTTCTCTTCAAATGCAAATTGACAATATTTTATAGAGAAGCAACACTCCCCTAAGAAGGATGTCAAAAGTAATATGGGTGCCTTATTCCTTGTTGCCCTGTCCCTCTAGTAAGGGCTCTTGGGCATCTAGGAAAGACAGTAGCACTCACATTAAAGCACAAAGTACAGACATGTTGCCTGTAGTTAAGACAGGAGGGTGGGTTGAGAGAAACCTGTAACAATTATACAAATAGTGCAGCTGCAAGAGTTCAGGACTGGCCAAAGAGACTCCCAGAGCACCCCCTCCCTCAGCTGGCACCTGGAAATACTGTCCCAAAGCACTTGCCCACTTCTTCCCCCTTTCCTGTATTTCAGGGAGGGGGAGCAGCTGATGACATCAGGTTGGGGGGGGCACTTCACCAACATCATTTGGCCCATGGAGTGCTGGGCAGGGGAAGAATCCAAGAGAGAGGGAAACGCCCTCAAAAATGGTTCTCCAGACCTCTCCTATCTGGGCAGGGCCAGATTTAGGCAAAGGACAGAGTGCCACACACATTCTCCAAAGTCAACCACACTGACAGCCCCACAGATAAAATGGGGATATATCTATAGGGGTGGGGGCAAAGAAGGTGCAAAGCTGCACAAGACAGATGGAGCCAAAAGAAAGTTAAATTCAGTTTTCTAAATTTAAAAGTTGACTTCTAGGTCTAAAATGGCTCGGCCAGGGCCAAAAACATGGACAAATTGAGAGTGTCTGGGGCCAAATTTGGGGGGGGGGGTAGTGTGTACCTTTCCAGGGTCCTCTGAGGGAATGCAGCCCCTAACCCCCTTCAACAGTCACCCACCCTTGCTTTAAAACAGCAAGAGCCACAGCCCCTGCCCTTCTTGATGCTCCTGAAGGCTGATATCAGTCTCCCCCCCTCCCGCCCACTACAAACAAGTAGAGGAAACACAGAGAGGGAGAGGAGGGGGAGGAAGAAAGGCTGCTATAAGTTATAACTGGAAAACGCATACACAGATACATTTCTACAGGAAAACATACATTTCAGTGCTCTGCTCGTGATTCAAAAATCAACAATCAAAATCACATAAAAATACACACAAACTTTTTTGCTCCACCTCCTTTGAGTCTCTGCCTTTTCCGCGACTCTCAGCTTCTTCCAAGCTCCCGCAGAGAACTAGTTAAGATACACAGCGCTTCCCAACAAGCAGACAACAATCATACAGGAAGAATACTTAATGAACTGAGGGGTGGAGAGAAAACTGAAATTTGATTGGGTATCAGTGTACCAGCTCTTCCCACTCACTTGCCTGCTCTTTTGATGATTACGCAAAATGCAAGTTTCAGGATGGAGACAAGGGAAACTTTCTGTTCCTCCTGCCAGTGCTTCTCACCTTTTAATCTGACTACCACACGTCTGAAAAGGAAGAGCCCATTTTCCATGTGAGAAGCCAACAACTAAGGAAACAGACAGAGTTTTGTCAGTCAGTAGTGGTGTACTGGTTTTAGATTTGAATTCCCGCTCAACCAGGGAAAACCTTGGGCAAGTCACACACTCTCAGCCTCAGAGGAAGGCAAAGGTAACCCCATTATGAACACATCTTGCCAAGAAAACCCCATGATTGGGTTTCCTTAGAGTTGCCATAACTCAAAAATTACTTGAAGGCACACAACAACGAAGTCACAATCTGATGTGTTTGCTGAGCTAGCTGCCGTTTTTAATGCAATGGTTTGAGCAAAGTGGGAGGTCGGTAGACCAGCCCTGTATAATGGAATCGCCACCTGGGAGGCAGACAGTGAGTTCCCAAACCATCTCTGAAAGTGGATGATGGTTCTAAATGAGGCTTTTAATGTGATTGTGCAGTCAATCTGCTTTAGTCACAGAATTATACAAGGATTTCAGATATTGTTGGCTTCCATTTTTAATCCTGTGTTTTCCCATCACAACTCCTATCTTTTTTTCCTTCTACACACAATCTGATAAGACATTGCTGAATTATGCCTTTTGATTGGTTCCACTAGGAACAAATTGTGCCTTCTCATCGTACTTTATTTGTGGAATTAAAGTTATATACCTCACAAGGTTTGTATGAGAATTTTAAAAGAATCCATTGTTGTTGTGCCTTCAAGTTGTTTCCGACTTATGAAGACCATAAGGCAAACCTAATATGGGGTTTTCTTGGCAAGATTAGTTCAGAGGGTGTTTGCCTTTGAAGCTGAGAAATTGTGACTTTTCCAAGGTCACCCAGTGGGTTTCCATGCCGAGCAGGGATTCAAACCCTGTTCTCCAGAGTTTCAGTCCAATACTCAAACCACTACACCAGGCTGGTTTTAAAAATTGCAGACAATAATAATACATGAATCGATAAATCCTCCATTTTTTTCTTTCAGTCAAGCATGGCAGAAGAATAAGGAAAACCTGACCCTGATTACCAAGTAGTTTTGCCCTTTACTCTGTTACATATCTATATTTATAACCAACATGTTTCAGATACTACTTTTTGCTACTTCACCAGGTTCTGTCTGTTAAAGCTGTTATTTAAGGTGGGAAGGAGGAAAATAGACAGGTGAACACCTTATACCACACACTGTATCACACACACAGGCTACTAACAAATTGTCTAATAATAATAGATTCAACAACTTTTGCTCAAGAACTATAAGCAACTATAACTGACATATGTACAAAGAATGCTAACAAATAACGTTATTACCTGCAGATTGCAACAATTGAGACAGTTGCAAATGATAGCACAAGGAATTAACCTGCTGCTTTATTTCTTCCACACTTGAATGTGCTTTCAGGAGACAGATCAGATCTTCTAATACGGAGCAATAGTCCCTCCCAACTGTTTGCTCCACCTTGCCTGATGAAACAAAATTCTGAAGGGATTAATTAATTTGAATATTTAAGATTCTTGATTGTGGCTCTCAAACAAGGACTTTGAAGACACAGCCAAAAGAACCTAAAAACAAAATTGGTATAACTATTCTATTGTTCAGACATGACTGGTGCTGAGAATCACATGGTTTGACAAACTATTTCATAGAATCATAGAATTGTAGAGTTGGAAGAGACCACGAGGGCCATCCAGTCCAACTCCCTGCCACGCAGGAAATCACGATCAAAGCATCCCTGACAGATGGCCATCCAGCCTCTGTTTAAAGACCTCCAAGGAAGGAGACCCCACCATGCTCTGAGGGAGTGTGTTCCACTGCCGAACAGCTCTAACAGTCTGTTAAGAGTCTATTAAGTTCCTCCTAATGTTGAGGTGGAATCTCTGCTCCTGGAGCTTGCATCCATTGCTCTGTGTTCCAGTCTCTGGAGCAGCAGACAACAAGCCTGCTCCATCCTCAATGTGACATCCCTTCAAATACTTAAACAGGGCTATCATATCGCCTCTTAACCGTCTTTTTTCCAGGCTAAACATACCCAGCTCCCTAAGTCTCTCCTCATAAGGTATCGTTTCCAGACCTTTCACCATTTTAGTCGCCCTGCTCTGGACACACTCCAATTTGTCAATATCCTTTTTGAATTGTGGTGCCCAGAACTGGACACAGTATTCTAGGTGAGGTCTGACTAAGGCAGAATAGAGCGGCACTATTACTTCCCTTGATCTAGACACTATACTTCTATTGATGCAGCCCAAAATCGCATTCGCCTTTTTAGCTGCTGTTGATTCATGTTCAACTTGTGGTCTACTAGGACTCCTAGATCACTTTTGCACGTAGTCTCATTCAACCAGGTCTCCCATCCTATATCTATGCATTTCATTTTTCCGCCCTAAGTGCAGTACCTTACATTTCCCCGTATTGAATTTCATTTTGTTAGCTTTGGCCCAGCTCTCCAGTCTATCCAGGTCATTTTGAATTTTGATCCTGTCCTCTAGGGTATTAGATACTCCTCTAATTAGCTACTCCTCTGACACCAAATGTGGTGTCATCTGGAAATTTGATAAGTATGCCCCTAATTCCCTCATCCAAGTCATTGATAAAGATATTGAATAGCACTGGGCCCAGGACAGAACCCTGTGGCACCCCACTGGTCACATCTTTCCAAGACGAAGAGGAGCCACTGCTGAGCACCCTTTGGGTTCGGCCGGTCAACCAATTACAAATCCATTCAACAGTCAACTTGTCTAGCCCACATTTTACAAGCTTGTTTGCAAGAATGTAATGGGGAACCTTGTCAAAGGCCTTACTGAAATCAAGGTATGCAATATCTACAGCGTTCCCTTCATCTACCAAGCTGGTCATTTTATCAAAAAAAGAGATCAGATTAGTCTGGCATGACTTGTTTCTCTGAAACCCATGTTGACTTTTTGTGATTATGGCATTGCCTTCTAAATGTTCAAAGACTCTCTGTTTAATGATCTGCTCTAGAATCTTCCCTGGTATTGATGTCAGACTAACTGGACGATAATTGTTGGGATCCTCTATTTTCCCCTTTTTGAAGATGGGGACGTTTGCCCTCCTCCAGTCTTCTGGGACTTCTCCTGTTCTCCAGGAGTTCTCAAAGATTATTGCCAATGCCTCTGAGATTACATTTGCCAGCTCTTTTAATACTCTTGGATGTAGTTCATCTGGTCCTGGAGATTTAAATTCATTTAGATTAAGATGGTATTCCTGTACTACTACTTTGCTTATTCTGTGCTGGATTTCCCCTATTGTGTCCTCTGTTCCTTTATCTTTAGGTGGCTCACTCTTTTCCTTTTCTGAAAACACTGAGGCAAAGAAGGTGTTGAGTAATTTTGCCTTTTCTCTGTCCCCTGTTAGCAGTTTACCAAAAAAACCCTTTTTATTTTTCTTAACCTCTCTAGTAAGCCTGAGCTCATTCTGCACTTTAGCTTTTCTGACTTTACTCCTACACGCGTTCGCTACCTGTTTGAATTCTTCTTTGGTGATTTCCCCTTTTTTCCATTTCCTATACATGTTCCGTTTAAAACTTAGCTCCATTGAAAGTTCTTTAGTCATCCATCCTGGTTTCTTGAAACACCTCCCATTTTTCTTCCTCAATGGTACTGTTTCAAATTGTGCCTTCAGTATCTCCCTTTTGAGAAAGTCCCATCCATCTTGGGGTCTCTTCTCTTTCAGTATTCCTGACCATGGGATCACCCCCAGTATTTCCCTGAATTTATTGAAATCAGCTCTCCTAAAGTCAAGAATGTGTGTCTGACTGTGCCTGGCTTCTCCTTTCCATTGTATAACTAACTCCAGGAGAACATGATCACTCTCACCTAAGGATCCCACCACTTGCACCCCATTAACCAGGTCATCTCTGTTGGTTAGGATCAAATCTAAAATAGCTGACCCCCTTGTTGCCTCTTCCACCTTTTGGACCATGAAATTGTCTTCCAGGCAAGTAAGGAATTTGCTAGACCTTGAAGTTTTGGTTGAGTTAGATTGCCAGCAAATATCAGGATAGTTGAAGTCACCCATCACTACTTCATCTCTCCTTTCTGCATGTGTGTTCATCTGTTCTAGAAAGGCATCATCCAATTCCTCTGTCTGACTTGGGGGTCTGTAGTAGAGTCCCACAATAAAATCCCTGTTATTTCCCTCCCCTTTAATTTTTATCCAGATGCTCTCCACCTGGCTTCCAGTATTGATGTCATGGATCTCTTCACTGGTATAAATATCCCTGACATATAATGCTATTCCTCCTCCTTTCCTGTTTGGCCTGTTTCTCTTATAAAGGTTATACCCCTCTATTCCTACATTCCAATCATGCAACTCATCCCACCAGGTTTCAGTAATGCCTATTACATCATATTTGTTTTGTAGTGCTAGGAGTTCAAGTTCATCTTGCTTATTTCCCATGCTCTGTGTATTAGTGTAGAGACATCTAAGACCATGTGTTCCCTTTACTTGCTGCCTGTGCAAGTTTTTTTGCCTCCCACTGTTGGGTCCTTGCGCTGTTTGCCTTGTTCCTTCTATGAGAGTTTGACTATTTTCTCCAGCCCTTTTGCCTTCAAGAATACTATCTCCCTCCCCCATATGACTCAGTTTAAAGCCCTCCTGATCAAATTCTTGAAATTGTAGGCAAAAATGTTTCTGCCAACTGTCATGAGATGCACCCCATCCCTTGAAAGAAGTCCCCCCTCATGGAAGCGCAGCCCATGGTCCAAGAATCCAAATTGTTCTCGGCGACACCATCTACGGAGCCAGTTGTTTACGTCAGCTATTTTCCTCTCCCTTCCTGGACCATGCCCTTCAGCTGGCAGAATTGATGAGATGACAACCTGTGCATCCATTTCTTTCAGCTTCCTCCCCAGAGCCTCATAATCTCTTCTGATCTTCGGAAAGCTGTGCCTTGCAGTATCCTTGGTTCCCACGTGGACCAAAAGGAAGGGGTAATGATCCGTAGGCTTGACAAGTCTTGTCAGCCTCTCGGTCACATCACGGATCTTTGCCCCAGGGAGACAACACACCTCCTGAGACATCTTGTCAGGCCCACAAACCACTGCTTCTGTACCCCGCAGAAAGGAGTCCCCACCACCACCACACGCCTCCCCCGAGGCTTCACAGCTGCTGTTCCTTGCGGTGGTCCTCTCATGGTCCCCTGCTCTGCCCCCGAAGTCTGTCCATGCTGTTCCTCCTCGTTGTCCTTGATAAGGCAGAGGGCTTTAAATCGATTCTGTAGCTGCAAGCTGCTCGAAGAATCCCTGGATGTTCTTGTTCTGTGTGTGACATTTCTCCAGCTGTCTACCTCCTGTGTCTGTGAAGTGACCCTCTCCTCCCCAGCCAGTTCCTCTGTGCAGTCCCTGTCCAAGACTGTTCATTCTGTTCTGTCCAGGAAAACCTCTTGCCCATGAATCTGTTGAAGTGTAGCTACCCGTGTCTCCAGCTGCTGGACTTTCTCCTCCAAGAGGGCTCCCAGCTTGCACTTGGTGCATGTGAAGTTCCCCACGTCTATAGACAAGAAGACAAACATTGCACAAGTGTTGCAGGTGACTGCAGCAGTCCCCTCAGTGCCCATGGTGAGAGCTTTTAGGTAATCTACGAACTCTTAGGTAATGCTGAGAATTCTAAGCTGTACTTTTAGGTATGCTGTATTTTTGTTTAGTTACTGAAATTCGCGCGCCATTAGGCGCGCACCTTAGCAACAAGCAGCCTCTCCCAACAGTTTAAAAAAATTCAAACTCACCCACTCAAAAAGGCTGTCCAGAAGCTGCTCTCCTTCTTCTTCCTGGCAGGAATCTGCCCTCATTAGGGCATGAATAATTGCCCTCATTAATCATTATTCTTTTGCAAGCTGGCTGTAGAAGCCCAAAAATCAAGAGACTCTGAGATGAAGAAGAGCTGTGTTGATTACAGGCACTAATCAGTCAGACAACAATCTCAGCAATACAAGCCCCTTCTGTAAGTACTATAGCTGAAAAATATGTAGGGTAGTCTATAACCTTATGTATTCATAAATTTGCCAACAGAATAAACCATTATCAATTTTACCACTAAAGATAGGTTACAAAAATGTTGGACAGCACAGCCTGGATGGTAGCAATCCTGGGGCTTTAATATCTTGCAGCTTGCTTCTTTTGCCTTATTTTCAATGTATTTTCTCCACAAAACTATTTTTGGCATAGTAATTCATAAGCATTTGCAGAGCAGAAACCCTTGCTAAAAGGAGTGGTTTGGGACATGTTCTGTAGACATTTAAGGGACATTTGAAAGCTCTCTGAACCTTCTTCCTATTTTTAATCTAGTCTTTTACTTCTGAGCAGATGTGTATAAACTAGATTTTTGTAGTGTTCTGCCCACAGGGGTGGTGTGCATGATACAGTGGGACCTTGCTGTCTGCTGGGATTTTGTTCCAGACCCCCTGTGGATACAAATATCCATGAATGATCAAGTCCCATTATATACAATGGTATGGTATTGTTAGTGTACCCTACTCCCCATCCCACAAGATTTTGTAACTGCACATACTGGACACTTTTTGGGGTCATGCTAACTGGAGGATAGCATCATGATGACCTGAGACATGTCCAGGATAATGATGGTGGGAAGACCTAGACAGGATTATGCGGAAAGCCCAGTAATCAATGGGTCTATGCTAATACTTTCCCCATCCCTAGGCAATTTCAAACATGCAATCAGTGAACATCCTTCACCCATACCCTACAGAAATCTTTCCTATCCATCCTGTCTAAACATTAATAGGTTGTCACAAATCCCATCAATGTTTTGTCACTCTGGAGCTAAGGCAATCAGCCCATTCTGTACCCTTTTGTCTGTTCTGTGAGAAAGCCACTTAGGCTTTGCCATAACTAGTGCACCCCTCCAGGGTACAAAATAGGGTATAAATATCCTAGCTCTGACTCTAGCCAGATGTGTCACAGCTAGTGTGTCACAGACGGGCCTCACCATTCTCTTTCTCAATGGACCAGATTCCCTTGTGATGTAGTCTGAGCACCTTCGCTGCAAGGACCTCATTCTCCAAGACTGGTAACTATTACCCTTCCACCTCATCTGGAGACTTCTCTCTATCCAACCCATACTGCCTTTCTCTTCAATAGCCTTGTATGGATCTTAAGAGTGTATGTTCTTATATGTCAGCATATCCTCTGTGTTAATTCCAATAAAATACTTTGTTTAATTTTAACTGGAGTGCTGTCTACCATTAGTACTGGTATACATAGGTGAAAAGATCCCTGAAGTTACCTTCCTCTTGCAGGCCTCCTTGTAAGCAATATTTTCCCCAAATTTCAAGGAGATGCTGGCATTGTGGGTGGGACTCCAATGTCCCCCCACCTCTTAGGGTAACAGTGAAATGGTGCCCCTTATATAAAATGGCAAAATCAAGGTTTGCTTATTGGAATGTATTTTGGGGGGAATATTTTCAAGTCATAGTCCTTCCTGAATCTTTGTTTGCGAAGAAAAGCCAGAGAGAGATTTTCAAGTCATGGATGGTGGAATCTGTGGATGCCAAATCTGTGGATACAGGCCAACTGTACTTTGCATGTGCATGCAAATGTGTGCAGTGTGGATTTAACTACTGTGTTCCAAAGATGGCTTTCCTGTCTTGTTATCAGGATATCACTATCATCACGATATACTCAGCTTTGCAGCATACTTTCTTCCCCTCTACAATGGATGGCAATACATTTATTACTTGGGTAGATTCCTCCCTCCCCCATTCTATTTAGCACTCGTGGTGTCAAAGTCATCTGATAATCAGTGCAATGGGAGTTCGTCTTGGAACAGGAAAATCTGGTTTCAAAGACTGTGTGAATTGTCTCCACCCTTTGTACCCATTATCTGATGGTTCATCTACCTTTTCCCACTTTCTATGGAGTGTTGGGGATTCAAAGTTGGCTTTGCCTCTGGTGGCTGCACCCTCAATCCTTATCATCCCCATTGACTAACCGCCACCACTGGTCCCAAATGAGAAACCTGTACAGTGCAAGGACTAAGGAATTATAACTGAAAACCAGTCTGAGGCTTTTAAGTTGTGAAGCATTGTGATGGTGTTGAAATAATGGCCATTTTATGGTCTCATCCTTATTCCACTCAATTTCTGATATTGTAGCTGGTCTGCCTAGCTGTCATGTTCTGTTTGTAGTTCCACAGAAATGGGAGAATCTTTCCTCCTCTGGGAAGAAAACATTTAAAATATCCTGCTAAAAGAAAGGTGGGATATTGCTCCCACTTTTTGGTAGGGATGGGGTGAAAAGACACAGCACAATTAGGCAGCAAGGTTCAGGAGTAATGTTGCCTGCAGTGACCCAAGGTGCTCTCCATGTAGCTCCTGGCTCTTATTTATGGTTTTGGGAAAGATTCCCTCTGCTTGTGAATAAGGCGCATATTATAACAGACAAATTTGAAATTTGAGAATAAATGTTCAACCCTTTAATATTAAAATGAAATACAGCATTCCAAAATAGTCAATACAGTACGGGAAAAAGTGTGCTTCTTAAATGAAAAGAAATGCTTCTTGGTAGTAGCCTAAATGAAAGACAATGCAAGAAACTGGCCACTACATTTTTAGTGGTATGTCTAAGTGGCGAGATTCTCAAACAATTTTCTCAAGACAAGCCCTATTGAAACGCGATTTGTGTACATACCTGGCAGACTAAAAAAGTCAGAGAGCCAGTAAGAATATACTAATCTAGCTGCCTCCTATACATCTCTGACTAAGCCATATACATTGATCATAAGATATCATTTCTGCCCCATCCCACTCCCAACAAATACATAAAACGCACAATACACAATCTACAGTGCAATTGTACACCACATAACATAAGCTGCAGGGATGTTTAGAACTGTACTTGAAAACAACACTTTAGCATCAGGTTTATAGGGCCTGCTATGTTGAACTTTTATGAGAAGAGTGGCATGCCAGTAAGTTATTAATAAGGCAGTGAAAGAAAAAATATTAGTGACCCTCATGAGACAAGGGCACTGAATTCCAACTGAACCTATCGATAAATAACTCCACAAAGGAAATAGTCAGAGATGAGATATTGCTAGGGATGGGTAGGACCATTTGTAGAACATAGAAGATGGAGTTCTGAAACAAGCACACAAACAAAAAAACCCACAAAACTATTTTTTGGGAGGGCCAGCCAGTAGCTGCACTGGGGGTGTGTGTGCAGAGGAGCCGAACCACACCAGGTGACACTGTTGGGAGGAGGGGTGACGCCAGCCTTAGTGATGCCACAGGGGCCAGTTGGCATGGCTTTTTATAGATGTGAGCTCCAGGAAAACTACCACTTAGCAGCATCCTCAGTCATTTGGCATTGGCGGACCCAACACATATGAATAGTTACAGCTGAACAAAGTTACAGTACAAAATGGAATACAGATCATAACATCAAGATAGATGTCTTCCATAAGGATCTTTGCTAGTCATAACTCATTATTAAAAATATAGCAAAATTACAAAAGACTTGTTTCAAGCAATTTTACTAAACATTTATTTGTTAATCTAGGAAAATAACCTTCAGCAATACATTGTATTTTTGAATGGCAAAATTCATTTTATGGTGATTAACAACACTGGAAACATGCAAACCTGCCTGCTGGGCTTCCCAAAGTATGTAGCACATGCTTTGAGAGAAAAATCTGCTGGAAAATGTTAGAGGGCTCCTAAGTGAATTCCACACCTTCTCCATTAAAAGCATCTCCAAGTTGTCAGCTTCTTTGAAGCTCCAACTTCAAGTACATGTACAAGACTGCAATCCTATGTGTGCTTACAGGACAGAAAGTTCAGGACCAAGAAAACAACAAAGGGTGCCTCACCCAAAGGACAAGGTATTTGGCACCATAGGGAAAAAAAATCTCATCAGTGTGTGTCCCCTTTCCCTGACAGTAATAATGCAACAGTACACTAAAGGCTTGTCTACACAAGAAAAAACAACACATAATTGTACTGGGGGCTGGTGGAGCATGCAACGTTCTTAAGGACTGAAATCAAATACAGTTCTTTTTGGCAGCTGAGGGTCTAGATCCAATTTTTAAAAACCTTTTATACAGCACTTTATCCAGAAAAAACAGTTAATTGTATGTGTGGCACCTTTGGGTTGGCTTTGGTGTGGAGCTGGGGGGTGGGGTTTTGGGTTACCTGATCATTCCCACCAGGACAGGCTACTTCCTATGTTTGTATTTATGTTTTGCCAGTGTGCAGCCACTATTATTTTTTTGAAGGTGTGTTTGTGAAGATACAGTACTTGTATATTATTATTAGCACACCTCTTTGTATATTTGCATGTATGACTAGAAGAAAAGAAGTTGGAATGGGCCTGGCTGTGTGGCTGAAAATAATTGAAGGACCAGGGCTCTGACCCACCCATCCACCCCACACACCACAGTGAGCTTGCCAGAGGGAAATGTTGGTTGGTTATGCCGATCTCATCAGCTGTGTGTGGCATTAATAGGGTCACTGCAGACCAGGAAAATGCGATGCAAAACTGAATTATTTTTGTCAGTGTAGACAAGCCCTAAAATCTCGAATAATTTGGTGTTCTTTTATGAGACTTTGGATCAGTGTTAATAAAAACTTTCAGAAACAACTATCAAATTACTCTGCACTGTTGCTGAATGTGGTAGGTTATACATCTGAATCCAATCTGCATCTACGACAATCATGTTTCTAGGAGTTATTTTCACAATTTGAAGGACATAGTGTGAGATGCAATAAAATTGCTGTTAAAAAAAGATCACAGAGAAACAGAAATACTGTAGGCATCGCCTACTTCCAATGTAAACAATTTATTATAATTTGGTGGGGGCAAATATGCCAAATCCTCTAGATTGTACGTCCTCTGATGTGACTATGCAAGGGAGATGCAGACATGTAACAGGATTTATAGCAGCCCACCACTGTCCTGTTTTCTGCACACAAAATTTTGGTGTGACAATTACTCATCTTGGCATATTACATCCCTGCTCCACTTCTTAATCTTCCGTGTGTTCACACAATCTTACAGGCAGTGAAGGTTGAATACAGGCAGGTATGCTTATGAATGCTATATGTGAACACTTTGAGCATATTGCTAATTTATAATTTCATCTACAATGATATTCTTTAATTGCATTTAGTGAAGAAAAATTAAAGGGGCAAAACTGTCTAGGATTTGGATCAATGCAAGGGTCTCCATTCCTGTCCTGATGCATAACTGTTTGGGGGGAGGGGTGCACAACACACAGCAACAATACAAAAGCCCTGAGAAAGTTTCTGTTGGGGCATTTCTGAGGTACAATTCTAGCGCAATCAGGTTTTTTATCTCCTTGCAAATGATGCATAGGACACCAGAACCTATACTGTGGCAGCCCATACACTAGATAAGGGTAAAGTCCTACACACATTTACCTGGGAATAAACCTCTTTGAACTCTGTGATTACTTCTAACTAGACTTGTTTAAGACTGCAGTCTAAACAAACATGAAGAGGAAACAGGTTGTCTTAAATAGTTTCTTTTTCTCTCCTCCTTTTTTGTTTTATATCAGCTGAGACAGGAGCCTGCCTACTCTAGTGCCCCAGAGGAATAAAGAGGCTGGGATAACCCACCAATGGTCTCTTGCAAAAAGCCTAGATATTCATGAGCAAAAGATACTGACAAAAAAGTACTGGAACTCTCATTTGCATATAAAATAGCAAGAGCCCAGCCACTGCTCCTGGTAGCCATTTAAAGAGTGATGTAAACATCCAAAATGGAGTTTTCAAAGAAGTAGCCATGTTAGTCTCTTGCAGTATGAGGGAGTGGGATGGGGGCAGGGAAGAAATACAGCAGCACCTTTAAGACCAACTGGGCTTTTATTTTCACACGAGCTTTTGTTGATATAAACCCACTTCTTCAGATGCAGTAGTGATAATAAATGCTGATATAAAGCATATTTACACAACTGTGGGAGTAATGGGTTGTAACAGGATCCAGAAAGATGCAAATCATGTCCCTTGCCCTAAATTTTTAAAGGGCTGCATAATGTGATACATGTCTTTTACAGTGGTCAGTTAGTGTTGATGTGTGAAAGCAATAAATCTGCTTACCAAGTCAGTTTCCCTGGGTTCAAAACTCTTTTGAGATTCCTTTTGTTATATGTGCAGTAGCAAGTCTCTCTCTCTGGCTTCTCTTCGCAAACTAAGATTCAGGAAGGACTCATCCTGCGCTTTCTGCAAGCGCGCGGATGACTAAAAAGGCCAATCCGAGATAGACAAGTCCAGTTGCAGAAAGTACAGCAGAAGGTTTCCTTGGGTGATGTTTCTGGGTTGTAATTTTTTTCTGCGTTGTCGTTTCTCTTCAAGACTTGTTCAGCGTGAGTTCTCAAGGCTGCAGCATTGTGGATAGTGTGTCTCCATGCCTCCCGATGAGGCAAGTACTCCTGCATTACCTTTGTTCTTACCTCTGTTCATGGATTGGAATTTGTGAATATAACTCAATACCGCAGTTTCTCTTTTTAATCTTTCTTTGTAATTTCTTTACTGAAGGACCATAACCTGTAAATCCCTACTGTGTGTCCTGAAAGGTTGAAATTTTCTGCAACTGGTTTTTGTGTGTTGTCATTTCTAATGTCTGATTTGTATCCACTAATCCTCTTGCGTAGAGCTGGCCTGTCTGTCCAATGTAGACTGTAGAGGGCATAGGATGGCGTATATAACAATGGAGGAAGAACAAGTACTGTGAATGTATTTCTGATGTCTTAAAGGTTGCTATATTTTTCTCCCCCCTCCCCCTTCCTTTCCCCTTTTTATCCAAAAATGGAGCTGGACCAGCTATTACCAGTACCTACAAGGATATAAAGTTGTATAAAAATAATTCTTCTTAATTATTTTGGAAAGGATTGGTATTTGAAATTGAGTATGTTTAGCAGCAGCATGATATTACACACACACACACACACACCATACACACCACAAGCCAGCACTTGCTGACAGCAAGAATGACAGAGAAAATGCTCAGTTCCAATTTTCTAACAGCTTTTTAAACATTGCAGAAAACTCCACATCCCCAACCAAATCACCATCAATCATCCCCATCCAAAATTTTGTGGGTGTGTGCGCACGTGTGTGCATGCATGCATGAGTATTTATTTATTCATTTATTTTAGAGTATTTATACCCTGCTCTTCAGCCACAAAGGCTCTCAGGGAAGATGTAAAATCTCAAGGAAGATGTAAAATCCAAGTAATTTGAAAAACAGAGACTGTTTTCAAACAAATAAACCAACACAATGGCTCTCATAATCTCTTAGGGAAAATGTGTTGTTTTTTAAAAGTTTTCAGCCTACAAAATGTTTTGCCTCCAAAAGATGGGAGAGGAGGATGACTTAAAGAGGGCATAGCAAAGTCATATGCACATACAGAATATCACTTCCTTATCAGGGTTCCAACTCCTGAGAATGAGCTGTGGTGAGCTCTAAGAAATACAACAACCAACCAAGGACTCCCTGCTTCCCTTCTTTGCTACCAATAGCTTATACTTTGCTTTTTCCTTCCTATCAGTCAAGTGAAGAGTCATTCAGGAGGGGGCTACAGGCATAGTTAGCAAATCCTCTGAGACAGAAGCTTCTTTTCATAAAATCTTTTAATGCCTCCCTAGCCCCTCTTTCCTCCTTGTCTTCTGTTTAACTAAAAAAAAAATTAGGCAGCATTGGCATCAGGAGGGTGGTGAAGGAGGGCTGGAGAGACAAAAAACGTATTGGGTGTTGGGTTGCAGATGAATGTCTATAGTAAACAATGCAATAAAGCTTATGCAAACAACCCAACAGTAGCCATGTGTGCCTCCTTACAACAGGCAAAGTAAGCAGCTGCCTTTGGAATCTCTTAATGAGCACATGTGAACAGCAAAACAGAGAAATGGGGAGAGCAGATAGGTCTCACCAGCTATCCACAACCCCCCACCCCAGCATGTTTAAAAAAAAAGCACAGATCTATACGTTTGGACACCAAAATGGAAATTATTAGAAAAGTGGAGGTTAGTGAAAGATTTAAAAAGATAATCCCTTGATTCATTTTGTTAGAAGTCTTGAAGTGGTCTCTAGAAGATTCCAAATGTTTTTGTTTACTCATGCAAAATACATACATATGCTTACCTTGCCAGGTTGTTTCATTTCACATGTGCATATCTTTAGTCCTGAATAAAGACCCCACTGGAATTTGCTTTGCTGCCTGGCTGTAGTGGCAGAGCCAAACATCTCTGGGTATGGAGAGCAGCTCTTTTTCCTTATAAACTGAGAAGGGCAAAATAATCTGAAGCCTCAGTCAGCTTCAGCAATGGGCTGGCTCCAAGTAAGTCCCACTAGATTCAATAGAACTAATTTTGAGTAGACTGGTCTAAGATTGCAAGGTAAAGCATGAGTAAGCTTTTAACATCAATTTGGATAGCCATTTACTTAGCATTGTAAATGAACAAGTTTCATGGAACTTGACTGAGCTATACACAGAGATTGAGCTATAGATGGAGAAGTAGGAATCATATGAAATAATTTCACTGTTTTAAACCTGTGTGGAAATGAGTATTTTTTGCAGGACTGCATTCAGTTCTGTAAATATATTGCAAGTATGCTTAGCCCATCACAGAAGAGGACACTGCAGAAAATAACTTCTCACTTTCTGATTCATATTCTACAGAAATGAAGCATTTTTCTTTTATCTTTGAAGCACATACTTCTGATTACTGCTTCTGAAAAGCAAAATGAAGTGTTATATTTTTGAGCCATTCTGGAAATGTAGGATAGTACACTTGGGCAGTAAAAATGAAATGCACAGGTATAGGATGGGTGACACCTAGCTTGATGGCAGTACATGCAAAAGGGATCTAGGAGTCTTAGTGGACCACAAGCTGAACACGAGTCAGCAGTTTAATGCAGCAGCTAAATAAACCAATGCAATTCTAGGCTGTATTAATAGTATAGTGTCTAGATCAAGGGAGGTAACAGTACCACTCTACTCTGCCTTGGTTAGACCTCACCTGGAATATTCTGTCCAGTTCTGGGCACCACAATTCAGGAAGGCTATTGAGAAGCTGGAACGTGCCCAGAGTAGGGCGACCAGGATGGTGGGAGGTCTGGAAGCCATGACCTATGAGGAGTGGCTTAGGGAGCTGGGCATGTTTAGTCTGGAGAAGGGAAGGTTGACAGGTGACATGATAGCCATGTTTAAATATTTGAACGGATGTCATACTGAGGATGTGGGAAGATTGTTTTCTGCTGCTCCAGAGACTAGGACATGGAGCAATGGGTTCAAACTACAGAAGAGATTCCACCTAAACATTAGGAAGAACTTCCTGACAGTAAGAGCTGTTCAAAGTGGAATACACTGCCTCGGAGTGTGGTGGAGTCTCTTTCTTTGGAGGTTTTTAAACAGAGGCTGGATGGCCATCTGTCGGGAATGACTTGATTGTGTATTCCTGCATCGCAGGGGGTTGGACTGGATGGCCCTTGTGGTCTCTTCCAACTCTATGATTCTATGAAATGACTATCTGCTTGATTGTTCAGGCAGTACTATGCCTATAATAATAAGAGTTTTAGCAAACAGTTTTCCTAGCACCCGTTTTCATTGCTTTCATGGAAATGGAATAGTATAAAGGCACTTCAGTATAACAGACAACCAGTAACATTTTACCTGGTCTTGTGACATAATCCAACCGCACAGATTCTGTGTATTCTAAGCACTACCCTTTTGAGGGAATGGAGTTGGCATAGAAATGAAGATTCATGTAAAGACTTGTGTTTCATCAGAAATTAACATTGCACTTAGAAGGCAAAATGAGTTGTTGTAGCAATTAAAAGAAATGTCAAATTTAAAAAGATGGCCAAGTGCCAACTGAGCATCCACTAGCCCAGCTAAAGTTGTGCTGAATCCATCTTCTCTGCCAAGGATTGGTCAAATTTACTAAGGAATACCCTTGCTTTGGCCTACTCTTGTGCCAGCACTGCACGCAAGCACTGTGCCCCTGGGATGAAGGAAATTTGGGTCTGGTTTGACTTTGCTCCTTCCTCACCCTGCCCCTTCTTTGTTCCCCTTTACAGCTCTCCTAATAGCAGATCTCAGCAAGTAAAGCAGTTCTGTTGGCAAACTGCTATAGCAGCAGATCTCTACTAACCAAACAGTAGTTTTACTGGCAGCAGGGCCTTGTGCATAATCCTAACCTGACAGTAAGAGCTGTTCGGAATTTGAATACACTGCCTCTAGTGTGGTGGATTCTCCTTCTTCGGAGGTTTTTAAACAGAGGCTGGATGACGATCTGTTAGGAATGATTTGGTTGTGTATTCCTGCACGGCAGGGGGTTGGACTGGATGGCCCTTGTGGTCTCTTCCAACTCTATGATTCTAACCTGCTACAGCTAATGCATCTTTGAAATAAGATTGCATCACATATGTTGAAAGCAAAATGATTTTCACAGTGTTTCTTCAATTACATAGTACGTTTTGACACATGGGAACTAGCTCAAATTGCAAGCACTGTGGGCTCCAAATAATGATAATAATATCATTAGATGAAGAAAGGCAAAAAGTTACCTTCAATTTGCTTCAAATAAACAAGCAGTTATTTCAAATTTGGGTGGAACACACCTAAATACAATTAAATACACCTAAAAACCCAGCTGTAGGAATATTAAGAGTTCTCTTACAGTAATAAGTATTCCAACAGTACTTTAACTCACTTTCTTTTGACAAAGATGTCAAACAAATGCTGAAATTTAAACATCTGACATGTTTTCTAGGATACTGAAACACTCAATCAGGCATTTTCCAACTGCAGTGAATCCTATCAGACCCAGAAGGTGTAAGCTGATTCTTTCACTTGAAGTGGCCAAAATATTTATTTTTCAATATCTTCTTACTCTTTGATATGATCTTTGTTATCTTTTATATTCCCTTATATTCTCGCTAGGAGGTAACTTCATGACAAAAATGAATGAAGAAGGCCATGAAGTAAACTGCTAAGAATGACCTGTAAAATAATGTATTCAAACTCTGCCTGAGAGGGCAACCTGAAAACAAAAGCCTGTCAAATCTGTATACAAGTCAGACAACCACAAAACATGTCATAACTACAGTTTCAAAAGCAAGCCATCAGCATCAATTGCAATATATACAGCTTACAGAATCAGCTTGACAAAATATCTACTAGACAATCACAGTATAAAAAATGTATCCACCAAATGTGACATACTGGCCATTCAACAGGCACACTGTGATTTTAACATTCACTGTATTGCAGCTAATCACAAACTTTAAAAAATGACTGGCTAGTTGACTCCAGAGATTCCAGTGTTTTGTCATCTCAAAAGTAACATAATTTTACTATACAATGGTTTGTGCAATTTTGTGCAATTTTACTATACAATGGGTTGGCTCATGCTCCATCCCAACAACATGTTCATAAAGCAAGATGGCACTAGCTAGCCCTTTCCAGGATGAGCCAAAGCAGCTCACATATCCTCCCAAGATGAATTTTCCTAGTTTTAACTTTTGCTAGTTCATATTGCTGATTAGATGAAGCTGAATGATTTTTAATTGTTTATTGTGAGGCTAATATACCTGTTTCATTAGGGACTATCAACTCCACAACGTAAAGAGAACAGGAGCAGTGACCGGAGACAGCCAGAAATGTTCCACCATAGTATACTGCATGTAGCCCATTACTAGCCCAAAAATCACATCTGTCACATTGTGTCTGCCCAGCATCACCCGAGAGATTCCCACTATGAAGACCCAAAGTACAACCAGCACCCGCAAAGGGAGGGCTAGTACAAGATGATGTAGAATAAATCTGCAAACTAGGGCAGCTCTGGTAGCGTGGCCTGATGGAAATGAATATTTGTCCACGGAGACTGTGGCAAACATGTCCATCTTGTTGTGGGCTGGGCGCCTTCGTTTTACCAGTCCTTTTACTGCTGCCACCAAAACTAGATCGAGCACCAGAGCTGTGAGATAAATAAATGAGGTAAATAAAGAGATTTCAGATATTTTAAAGAGCAATACTATAAACAACAACCCTTAGAGTCTAGCAAACATATTTGCACTCTGAACTTCCATAAACTAATGCTCACATCAGATGCAAGGAGGCTTAGACCACAATATTTCAGTTAGTTTTTAGGATTCACAGAATTCATTGCTTTTTTTCACATCAATACTACAAAGTTAGATTACATTACCTTAGATTTGGGGAGTTATTATTATGATTATTAAGTAAATATAATAGCTCCTCAAATCTAAGATAATTTCAGTTTTCAGAATGGGAGAGGGCAACTAAATCAGGTTAGGTTTCTTGCTCAGAATTCCCATAAATATGAAATAAGATAATATGCAAGGACCAGAAAAGCAGTTACAGACATTCAAGTCAAAGCTGGTGTCTCTTGGAAGATACTGAGTTACAAAAGCCAGACAGCACAACCTCAGAAGAACAATCTCAGCAAGAAGCTTTTCTTCTTAGCATCCCATCTTTTAGCATTAAGATCAACCCATTAAGATCAGCATTAGGTGCCTTGGTGCAGTTAGTGCAGTAAGGACTACATCGAACTTTTTCCCCATGGAGCTTCCACATATTAATGAAAATATATCTGAAACACATTCAAGCCTTTCTGGAAATGGAAAACCACAGCTCAGTATTAAATATGACACAGTAAATATTAGTTATGGCCACCCTGAATCAAACACATTTGTTACAGTCCAGATAGCTTAGGGAAAATAATCACACATTTTCAAAGCAGGCAAGGATATCTTTCTAAGGGCTTGCAGAAATCTTTGTAATGGGAGTTGCCTCCCCATAAATGGCACATTAGAGAAGGGTGGAGAGAAGAGTAGAATATTAGTTTACTTAGTTCTCCCTGATATGCTTGCAATGGGCCTCACAGAATCAAATGACAAAAGGAATAAGCAGTATGAGAAATAAGGAACTCCAACGGGTAAGGGAAAGCGAACTCTTACCAAAGAGCAAGTTGAGCAGCACCTCACGGCCTGCTGAGCTACCACTTCTACAAAGCCCATACAATGTGCCAGCTAGCCAAGGAATGCCATGTCCTGAGACCTCTATGACTATCATGAGAGGACGGGCACTGCCCCAAGAAGAGCTCTCTCCAGCACACACACCAAGCTTTTTAGAGGCCCAAAGATCAATGGCCAACAAAGACCGCAGGGCAATATCCACAAAAGATGGATTCAGTTTCATGCAATCTTCTTCAGGCCCCATGTTGGCTGTACAGTCCCTACGACGAGATGGACTTTCTGGAGGTCCTGGGCTCCTCGGGCTTGTCAGTGATAGGAATTCCAGCCTATTGCCATGAGCCCGTCTTTCATGGCTACTTTTAGGGCTACTTCTAGGGCTCGGCATGATGGTGTTGATATAGCTGATCTGTTGGAAGAGGAAAATAAGTTTTAATGTATAGGTAAGTTTGTTCAATTCATGCAACTAATAAAATAAAAATTCAATTACTGGTTTTAAAAGCTATGGCACAATTTTTATACATATTTATTCAGAAGATTTATTGAATTAAACAAGACTTTGTGACTGTGTAACTCAAAGAGTTCTGAAAGTGTAGCCCCCAGAGTTGTTTTTGACAAAAAAAAATTGCCCCCAAATACCTCCAAAGTGGTCTAAGTGGTCCTTGAGCAAGCAGGGATCACCAGCATTGAGGCCATGATATTGAGAACACAGCTGCGCTGGGCAGGGCACGTTTCTAGGATGGAGGACCATCGCCTCCCAAAAATAGTACTCTACGATGAACTCGCCACGGGTCAGCGTAAGAGGGGCGCTCCAAAAAAGCGATACAAGGATTACCTGAAACAACATCTCAGGCTTGGCCAAATTGATCACCAACAATGGTCCGCCATGGCCTCACATCGGGAAGCATGGAGACGCACTATCCACAATGCTGCAGCTTTATTTGAGAACTCACACTGAACAAGACTTGAAGAAAAACGACAACACAGAAAGAATCACAACCCAGAAACATCACCCAAGGAGACCCTCTGATGTGCTTTCTGCACCCGGATTGTTTATCTCAGATTGGCCTTTTCAGTCATCAGTGCGCTTGCAGAAAGCATGGGATGAGTCCTTCCTGAATCTTCGGTTGGGAAGAAAAGCCAGAGAGAGAGGGGGGGAGGTCTAAGTGGTGTAGAGATAATTTGGCATAGAGAGGTCTTTTTTCTGACTTCAAAAAAGGCCTCTCCTGAGCCCAAAATGACCCAGAACACCAAAAACATGATAAAAATTGGGAGTAAAAAAACCCAAGTTTTAAATATTTTTTCAAGGATGAGAACAGTGGTAGCCCATAGTGAGGGGTTATAGGAGTTGTAATCCAAAAATAATACACTTAGAGAGTCACAGTTGCTCATCCCTGCCGCACAGAATTACAGCAAAATCAATTAAGTCACAATAGTATTAGAAGCATTTCTTTTTGTGCTTCAAACATTATTTACGTTTGCTCAAAAGTACCTGGAATTCAGACAAAGAAAAACATGTACAGTATATCATTTCAGCACTGTGCCCAATAAAAGGGTTTCCAACCCTATGCACAAGCTATGAATTTTCCCACATTCAACAAATGGAAATCAACTGATATACCGTATTTAAAATCATTGCTGAGAAACACAATGTAGTTAGCAGCTTAACTGGCATGGTGTAGCCCATGGCTCTGTCAATTGTACCACACAAACATGTAATTTGATCTGGGACAACAAAACTGGGTTTTGGATTTCAAAACAGCATGTTTCTAATCTATATGGCAACAAATGTAACCCTGAAAGTGTGGGGACATTGCCTTAACAAATCTCAGAACTTAGTAGGAAAGCAGAGGGGAAACTGAGGTCTTCCAGGAGCAGACTTCAGTGTCCTTGCAGTTCTTTCAGTCACCCTTGACTAATAAGAAGCTAAATCACGCAAAGTAACACATATACACATCCAAGAAATTAACTGTCATATATGTGTGTTTTAGTTTGAAAAAGCACAACATACATAACCCTATATTTAGTTTCCAAGTTTTGGAACCGAAGCAGTAATTTAGGTACAATTTGCACATTGGGCCCTATTAAACAAACAACTCACTCACCCCTATGCTCAATTTGAGATGATACAACCACATGAATATCCAGTTTTGCATGTCTGGCCTTAAACTCACCAAACAGGTTCAGATTATTATTTTTATGACAAGTTAGCTAGTCTTTGTGCTACCATAAAATATGTTAGGTTGGCTAACTACAGTATTTGATTTTCTAATTTCTTTACTAATTTGTGTTTATTTACATATGACAACACTTCACAGCCTCTCCTCCCCCACACCACCACTGCATATAGCACTTCCATGAAGTAATAGTTCACAAAAGCTTGTGTACAATAAATTTATTAGTTTTTAAGGTGCCACCAGGCTCACTGCTGATTTTGCAGCAACAAATTAATAATTATAATTATTTTATGTATTTGCTGCTTTTTTATCCCATCTTTCCCTTCAATGACCACAAAGGAGAGCAAATGGCTTTCCTCCTCTATGGGTTATCCTTACAACAAACCTATGCAGGTCAGGCTAAGAAAGAGAACAACTGGCCTAAGGGCAGTCAGTAAATTCGGTGACTCAGTGGGAACTTGAGTCTGGATCTCCCATGTCTCAGATGAAAATTGCAAAAGAGCTAGGTGCACTATTTAATATTCTATAGCCTCTGTGTCTCTAGAATAGGAATCCTGGGTGGTGTGTAGCCCTACAAAAATGCTCTGTGGAGGAAGATACCACAAGTTCCTTGGGCAATTTGCTCTTGCCTAAAGTGCATTTGGAAGACTTCACAAAAGAGTCTGGAGCAATAAACACCTGAGGCAAAGCACAAAAATCAGTGTGTATAGAGCCATCGTACTGTCTATCCTCCTTTATGGATCTGAAACACGGGTCACCTATCACCACCACCTACAACTCCTCGAGCGCTTTCATCAGCGCTGTATACGTACAATCCTTAATTTCCCTGGACTGACTACGTGACAAATGTTGCTGTCCTTGAGCAAGCAGGGATCACCAACATTGAGGCCATGATATTGAGAACGCCGCTGCGCTGGGCAGGGCACGTTTCTAGGATGGAAGACCATCGCCTCCCAAAAATACTACTCTACGGTGAACTCGCCACGGGTCAGTGTAAGAGGGGCGCTCCAAAAAAGCGATACAAAGACTCCCTGAAAGAACATCTCTAGCTCGGCCAAATTGATCACCAACAGTGGTCCGCCCTGGCCTCACATCGGGAGGCATGGAGACGCACTATCCACAATGCTGCAGCCTTATTTGAGAACTCACGACGAACAAGTCTTGAAGAGAAACGACAACGCAGAAAGAATCACAACCCAAAAACATCACCCAAGGAGACCTTCTGCTGTGCTTTTTGCAACCGGGCTTGCTTATCTTGGATTGGCCTTTTTAGTCATCAGCGCGCTTGCAGAAAGCGCGGGATGAGTCCTTCCTGAATGTTCGTTTGCGAAGAAAAGCCAGAGAGAAAGGATAAAGGATGACTGAACCACAGCAGAGATATTTCATTTCCATTCTAGGGCTAGTAAACAAAAAGGAAGAGTGCCTTTGCCAGCCTATGGCAGAGTAAATACAGTAGGACCCCCCCCCTGTATCTACTGATTCTTTATCCATTGATTCAATTATCCACGGGGCACAAAACAGCACACCTAACATAGAGTCTTCCTAGAAAATGTGTCCTCTCTAGTCATTCTTTTCTAGCTTCTCCAGGGCAACTCTATGGTATTTTAAACCAGAAGCCCCATTATTTTCAATTGTGTTTGCTACTATCCACCGTTTTCGGTATCCATGGGTCCCCCCAGAACCAATTCCCAGCATATATGTGGGTCCTACTGTACTGCCAAACCTTTCTCACACCAGATTGCTAGTTAAGGAAGAAGGAGCTCCAGGTAGAAGAAGACAGCTAAGCTTTTCTCTTTGATAAGCGCCTTTGTCCATTAAGGCAACTGACGTCGTTTGCCACCCCAGGGAATCCAGGCAATACAGTATCATAGAGTAGAATCATAGAGCTGGAAGAGACCACAAGGGCCATCCAGTCCAACCCCCTGCCATGCTGGAATTAGAACCCCCGTATCCACTGATTCAATTATCCACAGGATACAAAACAGCACACCTACCATAGAGTCTTCCTAGAAAATATGTCCTCTCTAGCCATTATTTTCTAGGTATTCCATGGCAACTCTATGGTATTTTAAACTAGAAGCCCCATTAGTTTCAATGGCGTTCGCTATTATCCACGGTTTTCGGTATCCACGGGGGCCTCCAGAACCAACCCCAGCGGATACAGGGGGCCTACTGTACTACAAAGAGCACAGGCCGGGTGGCGCAGAGCAGTGAAGACCCTTAAGCCGACGACCTCTCGCCACATGAGGAAGGGCGGAGCGGGCCCAATCTCCCAGCACCCCACCGCCAGACCCCCCCCCGGACCCTGACAGATTCCGCCGAGACCCCCACCCCCCCATCCCGGTCCTTCCCTCCGAAGTCCTAAGGATCAACTATAAGGTACCTCTCTCTCTCTCTCTTCGGTGCGGCCCAGCCGTTGCCTAGCAACAGCCGAGCAAACCCCTCCACGGCGGTCGGTCAGTCCTAGCGGTCGGTCAGTTCTGCGCAGGCGCGATGCTTTGGTGGGAGGGAGCGTGAGGGAGCTTTGGTGCTCTGTGTCTTCCTGGGTCTGCCCTGTTGTGGCGGGAAAGAGGAGAGGGCGAGGCCCCTCGCAAGGCTCCCCCTCTGAGAAGCAGCAGCCTGAGCTCCAGGGAAGGCGGGCTCCGGGCTTTTAAAAAAAGCAAACAGAATTTTAAAATGGGCGTTAAGTGATAGCAATGCCTATTTGCATCAGAGTCAAGTAGAGAAATCTTCTCTGGCAGAGAAAAGGCGTTACTATATTTATTTATTTATTTATTCGTGGTGGCCAAAACGCACGCCTCGAATTTATTCAGTTAACTCAGATGATATAATACAGATGATATAATACTTACAAAGGAATCCCACCCAGGGACAGGGGGATTTCCAGCAGATAACGGGCCATTAGCCAACAGTTAGCCAAACAGACGCTAATCCTCCTTGCATAGATATAGGAAGGGAGAGACCTGGCTGAACTAGACTATATGCGAAAGGGATCTAGGAGTCCTAGAAGACCACAAGTTGAACATGAGTCAACAATGTGATGTGGTAGTTAAAAAGGCCAATGCAATTTTGGGCTGTATCAATAGAAGTATAGTGTTTAGATTAAAGGAAGTAATAGTGCCGCTCTATTCTGCCTTGGTCAGACCTCACCTAGAATACTGTGTCCAGTTCTGGGCACCACAATTCAAAAAGGATATTGACAAATTGGAGCGTGTCCAGAGAAGGGCGACTAAAATGGTGAAAGGTCTGGAAACCATGCCTTATGAGGAGAGACTTAGGGAGCTGGGTATGTTTAGTCTGGACAAAAGACGGTTAAGAGGCGATATGATACCCCTGTTTAAGTATTTGAAGGGGTGTCACGTTGAGGATGGAGGAGGCTTGTTTTCTGCTGCTCCAGAGACTGGAACACAGAGCAATGGATGCAAGCTATAGGAACAGAGATTCCACCTCAACATGAGGAGGAACTTTTTGACAGTAAGAGCTGTTCGGCAGTGGAACACACTCCCTCGGAGCGTGGTGGGGTCTCCTTCCTTGGAGGTCTTTAAACGGAGGCTGGATTGCCATCTGTCAGGGATGCTTTGATTGTGATTTCCTGTGTGGCAGGGGGTTGGACTGGATGGCCCTCGTGGTCTCTTCCAACTCTACAATTCTATGATTCTATGATTCTATATCTCCACCCAGGGACGGTTTAAGGAATTGTGGGGCCCCCTTCAATGCTTTATTTTGGGGCCCCCATATGTTTATCTCAGGTCAATGTAACCTAACCTATTCACAGTACAGGATGTTCAGATTACAGTAGGACCCCCGTATCCATGGATTCATTATCCAGGGGACACAAAACAGCACACCTACCATATAGTCTTCCTAGAAATTGTGTCCTCCCTAGCCATTGTCTAGGCCCTCCAAGGCAACTCTATGATATTTTAAACCAGAAGTCCCATTATTTTCAATGGCACTCACTATTATTCATGGTTTTCAGAATCCACGCACCCCCCCCCCCGAACCAATCCCCTGTGGATAAGAGGGGCCTACTGTATTACATAATTTGCCACCAATAATTTGGTTTAAAAACTATATTATAGGCAGTAACATAATATTTCTTGTTTGTTAGCAATTAACATAATGGTGTAGATTTCCTCAAAGAAAAGAAAGAGTGGACTACAAGCTGAACATGAGTTAGCAGTGTGATGCAGCAGCAAAAAATGCCAATGCAATTCTAGGCTGCATTAATAGGAGTAGTGTCTAGATTAAGGGAACTAATAGTATCACTCCATTCTGCTTTGGTCAGACCTCACCTGGAATACTGTTTCCAGTTCTGGGCACAACAATTCAAGAAAGATAGTGAGAAGGATGGTGGGAGGTCTGGAAGCCATTACGCCCTATGAGGGATGGCTTAGGGAGCTGGGTATGCTTAGCCTGGAGAAAAGAAGGTTGAGAGGTGACCTGATAGCCATGTTTAAATATTTGAAGGGATGTCATACTGAGGAAGGAGCAAGCTTGTTTGCTGCTCCAGAGACTAGGACACGGAGCCATGGGTTCAAACTACAGGAAAAGAGATTCCACCTGAATATTAGGAAGAACCTCCTGACAGTAAGAGTTGTTTGGAAGTGGAATACACAGCCTTGGAATGTGGCGGAGTCTCATTCTTTGGCTTTTTTAAAACATAGGTTGGATGGCCATCTGTCAGGAATGCTTGGATTGTGTATTCCTGCAGGGCAGAAGCCGATCGGATGGGATGGCTGTTGGGATTCCTTCCAGCCCTATGATTCTAGGCTGCATTCAGAGCCTGGGAAAGTTACTCTTGGATTACACCTCCCAGAATCCCCCTGCCAGCACCCTTCTCAAGGTCTGGTTGCATTGTTCCTTTTCCAGCATTCTCTAGCCTAGTGGTTCTTAACTTGGGGTCTGCAATGTCCTCACAGGGGGTCCACAAAGGCTTGAAGGCTGCTTGGTCCACCTCCTCCCTGTAGTGGAGTAGCCACGTGACAGGAACCAAGGCAAAGGCTGGCTGGCTTGGCCTGCACATTGCCATTCAATCCACTCCAGCCACAAACTTGCAGGAAGAAGCAAGAGTGCCTCTGAGGGAAAGTTTAATGGTTGGTGTACTTGTATTGTTGTTGTTGTTAGCTATTATTATTAGGATTTTAAATCTTGAGTTAAGTCTTGGGGCAACAAAAGATATTTAAAGGGAGTCCCTGGTAAAGAAAAGGTTAAGAACCACTGCTCTAGGCCAATGCCTCTCACATAACACTAATGGGATACTGGTGTTTTAGTGACAACAATAAAACCATTGTTCCCAGTAATATTACTCCAAATTTTAAATTATATTCTTTATATTCTTCTGTTAAAAGAGCTAGAGTGTTGTAGAAGTTTCAGCATTGCACTATGACTATGGAGACCAGGGTCTGAATCCTTACTCAGCCATGAATACCCACTGGGTGACCTTGGGCAAGTCACACTCTCTCAGCCTCAAAAGAAGGCAAAGGCACACCCCCTTTGAACAAACCTTGCCTAGAAAACCCCATGGTAGGTTTGCCTTAGTCAGAAATGACTTGAAGGCACATGGGCAAACACAGAAATTCCTTTTGCAGCCTGAACTCAGTTGGCAGCAAGGAGAGGAAGCTGAAGAAGACCAAGGGGGAAAGGGAGGGAGGGAAGGGAGAGAAACCAGGACGTGTTAAGAGCAGCTGGAAAGATGGGCTGGAAGGGGATCTATGTGGAAGGAAGGAAAGGGAAGAAAGAAAGAAGCCCTTTTTGAGGGAAAGAGACAACCCTCAAATTCCCCCTCTCTATCACACACACACACACACACACTCTCTCACCCCTCTCTGACATGCCTGACTGGCTTGCATTTTGCAGCAGCAAACTGCCTCCAGCTTCTGCCACGGAGGGCTGCTGCTTCTTTCTCTTTCTCTTTCTAGTCTTTGAGATGCTGGTTTTTTTAAAAAAAAAAGCCAGCAGGAGGTTTTTTGAGGAGGAGGGTAGGAGGGGGCTACAAAGCTGTGGCTCCTCCCGGCTGTTTCCTGGCTGTCTCCTTTGTCAGATAAGGAGGTCAGCAGGGGGCCCCCCTTGACCTTGGGGCCCCCTGCCAATGCTGATTTGGCAGACTGGTTAAACCGGCCCTGTCTCCACCCAGAAACTAGCCATTCAAATACACAAATTTACATATCCTCCCCAACAGGGACTCACGTATATAAACCCCACACACACTCCTACCCAACCATTCTCTTAAGATGCCAGATGCAGGTGAAATGTCAGAAGCAAACTCTTCCAGAACACAGCCTCACAGCCCGGAAAAAAAACCAAGGAAAATCTATATAATACAACTGTCCCTTCATATTTGCTGGGGTTTGGTTCCAGGATACCCCGTGGATACCAAAATCCGTGAATACTCAAGTCCCATTATATGCAATGGCGTAGCAAAATGGTGTCTCTTATGTAAGATGGCAAAATCATGGTTTGCTTTTTGCATTATTATTTTTTAAAGAATATTTTCAAGCCGTGAATGCTTAAATCCGTGGATACCAAATCTTTATTTTTTATTTTTTTTATTTATTTATACCCCGCTCTTCAGCCAGAAGGCTATCAGAGCGGCTTACAAATTATTTTAAGCAACAGCAATTTACACATCTACACTGCATTAAGCAGTTTCCAATGTGTGTTCGCTAATTGCCCCCAGAAGCTGGGTACTCATTTTACCGACCTATGAAAGAATGGAAGGCTGAGTGAACCTTGGAGCCCGCTGGAATTGAACTTGCGACATGGTGACTTGTAGTACTGGCATTTAACCACTGCGCCACCATACAGAGGGACAACTGTGGATACAGAGGGACAACTGTAGTCTATTTAAAAGGAAAATAACGTAATATTGTAGATGTGAAAGGCTTACAGGTTCACTCAGGCACCAAAACGCATAGAAGTTGTAAATCCAGTCATCAGCTTTTACAGTGCCATCCTAATGTCATGATCTGCCAGTTGAAAGAGGTTAGAATAAAGAAGAAGCCCTGCACCCCTGTGGAAAGTCACCTCCACTGGGTTATGCCCACCACCTTGCCCCTCTGCTTGAACTGAGAACTCATCCTGCCACGGTGGAAGAGCCTGTAGAGAAAGACCTAAAGGGCAGAGAGCACTGGTACAGCATCCAAATTCCTCTTATTCTTGTGGCATATCCAAGTGGAATAATTATGTTACAGGGTGGCTGCACTTAGCCCAGCCAAGGGTGAGTATAGCTAAATTCCCCTGCACTGAACACTACACATGTGTGTGTGTGTGTGTGTGTGTAGCCTATACTGGCTGAAATATTGTCACATCAAGATCCTACTCACAGCCATTCATTACTCTGGGTGACATCATCTGGTAGATAGAGTTACCTAAATAGGAAGGGGAAGTGGGGAAGCAATAGACTCATCTGTGAGCACAGGCCTAAAAACAGTTCACTCAAGAAGTGGAGTTGCATCTACAGGAACATCCCACAAAGTACCTCCGTTATGTCATCTGACATCAAAAGAATAGGAGAGAAGGAGGGGAGCATTCACTTCCATCATCCTGGGCAGCTCCCATTCAAATCCTCCAGAGAAGGCAGCCTCCTCCCTTACCCAGCTGGCACATTTGAGATGGCCAGCCACAAAACACACCTTGGCTGATGTAGACAGAGAGGGCAAAGAATTGTGCAATCAGCAACAGCTAGGTCATTTTCTGGATGCACTTCTTGGGAAGACAAGTTCCCAATACCACTTAATGACTGGAAACATCATGCATAGATCTGACAATTGTGTAAGGCAAGATATATGGGGACTGCTCCAAGAGGCCCACTGACTCCAGACCAGGCCTTGAGATGGGCAGAAGATGTATGACAGCACCAGCAAAAGATTAGATCCCAAAGGCCTGCCCAAAGCCAAGAACATTGGAAGCATGACCAGTTCAATTGCCTGGAATAGTGACAGCCAAGGTCAACTTCCGTGATTAAGAAACAGCCAAATATGACGCTGGAGCTGCGATCTGTACTGGAACAGAATCGGCAGGGGGACGGCGTCATGCGAAATGCCCTCGCTGCCACACGGGACGACCCTTCTTGCAGTGTATTTCTCCGTCCAAAAAAGTCCTAATTAGATTGTTGTGATATTGTGACAAGTTAAAGTTAACTAACAAATAGTGCGACTATAATTGGTGAGTATTATTTATTTATTTTGTAATAATTATATGCACTTTGCAATTAATAATACAGTTCTCCCTTCACATTTGCAGGGGTTAGGTTCCACGGACCCCCGCAAATGTCAAAAAACCGCGAATATTAATTGCCCCCTTCCCCCGCCAAAGCGACCATGGGGCCTCCGGAGGCCTCATAGTTGCTTTCCCCGGACTCCCCACTCCCTCCCAAGGCCTTCACGGGGCCTCCGGAGACCCTCCCAAGGCCCCGTGGAGGCCTCCGCGGCTCTCCCCCCTCGCTCCCCAGGCCTCCCCCCTCGCTCCCTGGGGCCTTCACGGAGCCTTCCAAGGCTCCGTGAAGGCCCCCCCGCCCCCTCTTGCTCCCCAGGCCTTCACGGAGCCTTCCAATATGGCTTTATTGAGTCGCCTGTAAACAATACATTACCAATGTGCCTGATTTGCCAGAAAGTTTTATCAAATGAAGCTATGAAGCCTTCCAGATTACAAGAACATTTGACTATAATTCATGGTGATAAAAAATATAAGGATTTATCTTATTTACGAACACTAAAAGAAAAATTTATCAAACAACCAACTCTTGGCAAAACTTTTCAACCGCAATCATACAAGATGGCAAAGGCTTGCTTGCTTCTTACAATATTTCATTAATGATTGCCAAATCGGGAAAACCTCATACTATTGGTGAAGAACTAATTATACCGACTATAAGTGAAGTAATACGTACTGTGCTATACAAGCCAGCATCTGATATTATCAAGAAAATTTTATTGAGCAATAAATACAGTGCAAAGAAGAATTGATGAAATGGCTCAAGATGTTGAAGATTCATTGTGTGGCTATTTAAAAACATCTCAGTTTTCTATTCAGCTTGATGAGTCAACTTCGTTAGGAAATGAAGCTTTACTTTTAGCATACATGCGGTTCACAAAGGAAGAACAAATTTGCCAAGAATTATTATTTGCTAAATATTTGCAAACTGATACTAAAGGAGAATCAATATTTCATGCATTGGATGAGTTTTTTAAAGAAAAAGAAATATCTCTGAGTAATATCTTATCAGTAGCCACAGATGGTGCTCCAGCGATGGTAGGGCGCTACAGGGGTTTTCTTGCATATTTAAAAAAGGAGGTGCCGAATGCATTCACAGTACACTGTATCATCCATTGTCAACATCTAGTTGCCAAAAATTTAAGTGCACGCCTACATAATTCATTATAATATGTAATTAAAGCTATCAACACAATCAGAAGCAAATCACTGAATGACAGATTATTTAAGCAGCTTTGTATTGAAAACGATGAAGAATTTAATTGTTTGCTGCTTCATACAGAAGTTCGTCGGTTGTCAAAGGGTGCCTGTTTAGATAGGTTTTATAAGCTGTTTAACTCGGTGCTGGAGTTCTTGAAAGATAACAATGATGCTTTACAATCCAATTTAATTCAATCCAAAAGTGACATCCCTTACTTGATCGACTTGTTTCAAAAATTTAATGAAAGCAATCGTCAGCTTCAAGGTGATGAACTGAATTTAATAAAAACTAAATCTGTTATTTCTGCATTTGTGACAAAACTTCTTCGGTACAAACGAAATTTTGGATGAGGGGAATTCAACCAGTTCCCAAATTTATCAGGAGCAGAAAAAAAAAAGATGAAGACATACTTTCTTATTGTGAGCACTTGGATGCTCACCATTCAGATTTTAATCAACAATTTGATGATATTTTGAAAATGAACATACCTGATTGGATTTTGGATCCTTTTTCAAGTGCAAACACAGAAGAATCTCCACATTTACAAGAAGAACTGATGGAGGTAACTACAAATGATGAATTGAAATTTAAATTCAAAAGCGGCTACCAACAATTCTGGCTGCAAAAGGAGATCCCTATGGCTTATCCTGAAATATGGGCTGTAATTCAAAAGTTCTTAATTGCATTTCTTTCATCATATTTAGTGGAACGTGGATTCAGTGCGGTAACCAATTTACTAACAAAAAGAAGAAACCGATTGCAAATAGTCAATCACGGTGATTTAAGATTACTGCTGACAAAAATACAGCAGAGGATTATTAAATTGGTAGCAGCATACCAGGTTCATCCTTCTCATTAAGATGATTTTGAATGTTTTAACTTTTTTTCTATTCTGAGTTTAATAAATAGTTTCATAATTTCAAACTTCAATGTTTCTAATTTACACCTTTCTTTAATAATAATAATAATAATAATAATAAAAATTATTTATTTCCTGCCCCTCTGCGAACAATCGGAGCGGCTTACAACAGTAAAATACATAATATAAAACAACTCAAAATCCCTTCCCCCCCTTAAAGCATTATTAAATCAATACAAAATAAAATCAACATATAATACAATTGTTATTAAAAACCCTTGCTAGCGAGCAGCAACAGTTTGGAGCTCCAGAATCAACTTCCAAAGGAGGTTCCTGAGGCCGGGATTAGCTATTCCGGAAAAGCCTGCCTGAAGAGATCCGTCTTGACAGCCTTTTTAAAGCTGTCTAACGATGTCAATAGGCAGATCTCATCCGGCAGGCTGTTCCACAATTTGGGGGCAACAGCCGAGAAAGCCCTCTGGAAGGTGGTCGCCAGCCTAGATCTTTGTGGCTGCAACAAATTCCTCCCAGAGGACCGGAGAGCGCGGGGAGGATTATAAGGGAGAAGGCAGTCCCTGAGATAGCTTGGACCCAAGCCATTTAGGGCTTTAAAGGTGATAACCAACACCTTGTACTGGGCCCGGAAGCTGATAGGCAGCCAGTGGAGGGACCTCAAAACCGGAGTAATGTGGTCCCTCCTAGATGTTCCAGAGACAACCCTGGCTGCCATATTTTGTACCAGCTGTAATTTCTGAACCAAGCACAAGGGTAGCCCCATGTAGAGTGCATTACAGAAATCAAGACGTGAGGTTACCAGCGCATGCACAATGGTCTCAAGATCCCTTACTTCCAGAAAAGGGTGCAGCTGGCGTTATCAGCCGAAGCTGATAACAAGCGCTCCTGACTGTCGCATTTACCTGATTTGTCATCAGGAGCGACGAGTCAAGGAGCACCCCCAGACTGCGAACACAGTCACTGGAGGAGAGTGTGACCCTCTTTTACTGTATTGGACTGGATGGCCCTCGTGGTCTCTTCCAACTCTGCAATTCTATGATTCTATTTTACTATATTTTACAAAAAAAAGGTAGAAACATTAATACATATATCCTTCTGTTTAATTGCTATTAAAATTTTTTAAAAAAATTCCAGGGGGCACTGAGTAACATTTTTTCTGGAAAGGGGGCAGTAGGCCAAGTAAGTTTGGGAACCACTGCCCTAGGTGTTTGACTACCCAGCAGGTGGCAGCAAAATGCTTTTTTCTGCAAAAATATCATGTTCTTGTCCTGATAAGATTTCAACTGAAGTATCTCTTAAGTCACAAATTTAAAGGAGCTAGCACTCCTTTACTCTGAGTATAATAATGATCATATAAAGCTGTATCCCTATTTTTATTTCTAAATCTACTCATATAATCTAAAATACATACTCTCAAGGGGTGGCTTATTTGACCCACTTAAATTTTTTTGCTATACAACATCTGTTGTTTGACAAGCTGAAAACCTTTTTTAATTTATACCTTCTCTGCATGCTAGGATGAATGAATTCCTTAATATTAAAACTACATTTACAAACAGTACATCTGCCACACTGGAAATGACCAGACAGTTCTGGAGATACCTGAGTTTGTGAGCAAATATCTATGTACCAACTGATCTCTCAGATTGGGTGTCCTTGTGTAGCCTATAAGAGGTAAGTGTCTACAGTCCTCAATATGCTTTAAAATATGCCAGTGTTTAAGAATAACGTGTTTAATACTACTGGCTGGGGGCCAAAGGTAATGCCACTTGTAATTTGGTCCTCAGATTTTTTACATTTTAGTTTTCTATAGTGAAACCCTATCCACTTGTACACTTTTTAAGGAAATGACTAAAAATGATTAGGATACTCTTTGGGGGATAAGTCAGTGACAAATTGACATGCATCTCTCTTAAAATTTTGGGTAGAGATACAATTCTTTCATCTCAAAAGCTGTAAATAAGGTAAATTTATGTTTAATGTATGTGCATGGCAACTGAAATAATGTGAAAGTGCATTTTTATCTGATGGTTTCTTATAGTTGATTACAATCACTGTCTGGTTACTAATGGCAACATTTATATCAAAAAATGAAAGTGATTTCAAATGATCATGACAAGAAATTTTAATAAATGGACTAATACCATTAATCCAATTAAAAATGTTTTGCCTGTGAAGCTTCATTGAAAATTATGACTATATCATCAATCTTTTGTAGATCCAAAAATATGATCAGTATGGATTAGTGTTAGGATTTAGAATAATTCTGGTTTCCAATTCTGTCATAAATAAATTAGCCTCACTAGGGACAACAGGGCTGCCCATGGTCACTCTCTGAATCGGTAAATAAAACAGAGATTTTTCTAAAATAATATCCAATAAGTCTAATAGAAAGTATGTTGGAAATATCCTTACTAGAACTGTCTGAAGAAAAGTCCCTATCATCTCCTGTGGTGTAATCATACTTGTCTCTAGTTATTGGGTCCAAAAATCTGACCTGTCTTCTGGGTGTATTAAATGTTATTTTAATTTTACTCAACCATGGGTACACATTTTCCAGTTTATAGTCTTCCTCATCCCGTCTAAACTTCATCAGTCTGTACTGTCTAACTGACTGAGCCAATAAGCACACAAGCCCCCCCCTTCCTTCCTCCGTCTGATCCACTTCCCACCTGGGTGAATCAGTGAGGGAGGATGTGCCCTCCCCATCTTCCCCACCATCCAGTCCCCCTTGATCGTCAATATGTGTTTAGTTCAGTGAATGATGTGAGTGAGCAACTGAGCCAGTGTGCATGCCCTCTCTTTCCTTCCCTGGTCTGATCCACCGCCCACCTGAGTAAGTGGCTGAGTAGCTAATCGGGGAGTGCACACCCCTTTCTCTTCCTTCCCCCATATGATCTTCTCCTAACTAGCCACTCAGGTTGAAAGGGAATAGGATGGGGGGTGATGAAGAAGGGTGTGCATGCTTGCTGGTTCAGTCATTTGCTTGCTCAATCACTCATGCAGAGATCTGCATACATACATTCACTGAAGTTAAAAAATGTTGACACAAGATTGATCAGGGGGATTGAACGGTGGGAAGAAAGAGGGAGGTTGCACTCAGTCCCCCCTAATCAACCATTCACCCAGGTGGGAAGGGAATCAGATGGGGGAATGAAGAAGAATGTGTGCACTCGCTGGCTCAGTTGCTTGCTCACTCAGGTGGTGGTGGGGAAAGAGGGAGGGGTAGCTTTATCTACTCCCTCACTGTTGATCTCATGGCTGGGCTGGGCTGGGAAGGGGGTGGCAGCCCCAAGGAGGAGAAAGAAACATTTTATTTTTTTCTTTCTCTGACTTGTGTGTGTGTGTGTGGGGGGGGATATTTAAAGTTCCTTCCATAACTGATGCTCACTCAGTGGGGCATGAAGAGGGAAGGAAGACTGGATGGGGAAGGCATTCAATCAGAGTGTAAGGTGGGTCATTAGATTGACTGGTAAACAATCAAGGCTATTGGTTGATAGGTTTTTGCATGCTGTGAAGGAAGAAAGTGCAGCCCTTTTGAACCAATTTAAATTTGGGATGGGAAATGTGTGGCTGTCTATACAGTTGGAATCCAGTTTATTTGGAGTAGGTATGGCCCTAATGGGGTGAATCCAGGAAAGAATGCTGCATATTGCTGCTGAATTATTTTGCTAGTGTCGACAAGCCCTCAGAGGAAGGAGGTGTGAAAATTGGAGGAAGGAACATCCACAATTTAAGGTACGCAGATGACACCATGTAACTAGCAGAAAAATAGCAAAGACTTGGAATGATTTCTGAAGAAAGACAAGGAAGAAAATAAGGCAGGCTTACAGTTAAACATTAAGGAACCAAAAATAATGACCACAGATGATTTACATAACTTTAAAGTAGATGATGAAGACATTGAAACAGTTCCATGTTTTCCATATCTTGTCTCAATCATTAATCAGAGTGGAAACTGAAGTCAAGAAATCAGAAGAAGACTAGACTTGGAAGGGCAGTGATGAAGAAACTTGACAAAATCCTCAAGTGCAAAGATATATAATTGAATACCAAAGTCAGCACTGTCCATGCAATCATATTTCTAATTTCTATATATGGTTATGAAACCTGGACAGTGAGAAAAGCTCATAAGAAAATCAACTCATCTGAAATATGGTGCTGGAGAAGAGTTCTACGGATACTATGTACTGCTAAAAATAATAATAATAATAATAATAATCAAATTTATTTATACCCCGCCCCTCTGTTAAAACAATTGGGGCGGCTTACAAAAATTAAAATACAATACAGATAAAAATCCCTAAACACCCCCCATCCCCACCCTCCCCCATACAAAAATATTAAACAAATATAAATTAAAAAGCAACTGATCTAAAACCACATTTAAAAACAATAAATACAATAAATAGCCAGCGGACTAAAAGAGGCCAGGATCTAATTAGGAAAGGCCTGCCGAAAAAGACAAATAAATGGGTCCTAGAGTAAATCAAGGCTGAACTCTCCCTCATTATCAGGAATTATCATCGCCATCATCATCATAATTATTAAAGTACAGTAAAAGAGATTCCACCTAAACATTTGGAAGAACCTCCTGATGGTAAGAGCTGTTCAGCAGTGGAATATGCTGCCTGGGAATGTAGTGGAGTCTCCTCCTTTGGAGGTTTTTAAAGAGAGGATGGATGGCCATCTGTTGAGCATGCTTTGATTGTATATTCCTGGATGGCAGGAGGTTGTACTGGATGACCCTGCGTGGGTTGGACTGGATGACCCTTGTGGTCTCTTCCAACTCTACAATTCTATGATTCTATTATCCCTCATTATCAGGAAGTGGGGTCTTCTTCCTTGGAGGTCTTTAAACAGAGGCTGGATGGCCATCTGTCAGGGATGCTTTGATCATGATTTCCTGCATGGCAGGGGGTTGGACTGGATGGCCCTTGTGGTATCTTCCAACTCAGTTCTATGATTCCAGTTCTATGATTCTATGATAAGTCTGGTTTGGGTAAGCAGTCTGAGTTGAGCAATTAGTTTTTCAACTCAAAAAGTGAGAACTAGTTTATCTTCCTATGCTTAAAATAATGGTTCCTCATAAGAGGAAAAGCAGAAGACTTTGGTACAAGTTTTGAGACAAAGTGCATTCCAATGCAAGAAAATAACATGAAGAAAAATAAATTCAGAGAATTCTATCAGAATATATGGAAGCAGATTATATCAGAGTGGGAGACCACCTGAAAACTTCAAGTAAAAAGTGTAATTATCAGTCTCCAGAATCTCCTTTGATTACAATCCCTCTCAGAATAAAATACTCAATATAAATAAAAAGAACGCCTAGATCAATTTAAGAAAGAAGCTAGGAAGGCAGTGGAGGAAAACTGTGCTATTATGCACACCAAGAAAATTTATTTATTTTTTCCTTCTTTTGTTTTGTGGGTTAGCATCATGGCAGCTCAAGGTATAACAGGCACTGTGCCACACATGCTATTTTTTTCCTTCCACATTTTCTGTTTCTGGATAGCAGGAATTCCTTCAAAGCAAAGCACAGGCCAGTGCCAATCTTCACACATCCAGGATGGGCAAGAGCCCTTCGTTTTTAGGAAATCAAGATGGTGGGTGGATGCAGACTCACCAGTTGATCTGCAGAGCAATCAGTCTCCCAGGGAAAAAATGGGACACGGGGAGACAGGAAAATAAAAGGGACTCTGATCACCATGGACTGTTAAGAAAAGAACAGCCCTATGCATTGTGGGTATGATGAGTAAGGAGCAATATATGTGAAGAGTGTGAACGTTTTGGAGAATGATCCTAAGTGTGAACTCTGGTGTAGGAGGATCATTCTGGATGAGAACTGAATGTATTTGGCTGCTGAAATAAGCATTTTCTCAAACTTCATAATACACATAGCCCACCCAAAAAGTTTGGGGACTTGGCTTATAAAACTAGGTTGTAGTTTTATGAAAGATGGAGAAAAATAAATTCCTATGCATTTTCTCTATACTCTAAATATTTTACAAACTTCTAATATTCTCCTTTACTCACCTTTGTCTAAACTAAGCCTCCACATATTTATCCTTTCCTTGTAGGTGAGATGCTTTAGCCCCCTAATCCTTTGGATTTTCCTTTTCTGCATGTTTACCAGCTCTACACTATTTTAAAAAAATATTTTTTTGGAGATGTGGCAAACAGAACTGTACAGGTTGAGTTTCCCTTATCTGGAATTCCAAAATATTTCAAAATCCAAGTCTCCACTTGAGCAACACCTTTGCTTTCTGATGGTTCAATGTACACACACTTTGTTTTATGCACAAAATTATTAGAAATATTGTGTATAAAATCATCAGCTTCCGCATCCTTCAGTTACTACCCCATAGGGCAGTCCAGATTCATCTTTAGCAACTTATCTAGGTATCTATCTAGCTTTGCTGCTGTTTTTAATAGGTACTGATTTTAATCATTTGTTGGCTGCTTCGAGTCCCACTGTGTGTGTGTGTGGGGGGGGAAGAAGTGAAGTGAAAAACATCCCCCTCCCTGTATGATCAATAACTAGTGTCTGCGGCAGTGTTGTGGGAGTTGTAGTTTCCAATGTGCGGGGGCGGGGGGCTTGCCCAGGCTCTGACTGTTTCTCCTGTGTTGCAATCAACTTTCTCCTCTTTTCTGCCTCCTCCTTTCTTTTCTCCCCTCTGTTCAAAACTCCTGGCCCAGCAACAACCTGGAGCCATTCCCTAGCATCCCTGACCCATGTCTTCTCCTCCTCCTCCTGACTGGCCGTCATCATCACTGGGAGAAAATGAAACTTAACTTCACAGCTCCATGCTCCCAGTGTAGCAATTGGCCAGGTGGAGTGCTATGATTGGTTGCATATGTTTCCTAAGCAGCGAATCAGCACACTGGAAACAGCAACATACCTAAGAGTTTTATAGAGATTCAAAACTCTATCAAAACAGTCTTGCTCTCTCACTTCATCATCCTCCCACCTTGCTCAGCTGCACACAGAGAGCTATGTATTGTGAGACAAGAAATATTTTGAATTTGAGATACATTGGGACTCCCGTATCCATTGATTCATTATCCACTGAATCAATTATCCATGGGACACAACAGCACACCTAAGTAGTATAGGGTATGTACTTCTCGTCAAACGAAAAGTGACAGGTGGCCCCGCCCCCTTTTTTTAGGGGTACACTCTTAGTCCCGCCTCCTGGATTTGGGGGTGTTCTTTTTGGGAATTTTTTTTGGGGTGCTCTTTTTGGGAGGCTTATTCCTATATTTTAAGGATTTGGGGGTTCCCTAGGGATTTTGGGGTTCCCTTTTCCTCATGGATTTTGGGGTGATTTTTTGGGAATTTTTTTGGGGTGCCATTTTTGGGAGGCCTATTCCTATGTTTTAAGAATTTGGGGGTTCCTGAACCCCAAATCCCCCAAGAAAGTGTCCATTTTGGGTTGTGTAAATCTTACCTGGTTTTCGGGGTAGGTTGTGACCCCTCTCTGAGTTCGTCTCGGGACCGCCGACCATTAGGAACAGGTTCCGGACCTCTCGGATCTTTCCCGCGGGAATAACGGCTCTTTTAAAGTGTGAGGTGTCGGCCATCTTTGAGGTGCGAATTTGTTTTTCGGGGTGAGTGTGACCCCTCTCCGAGCTCGTCTTGGGACCGCCGACCATTAGGAACAGGTTCCGGCCCTCTCGGATATTTCCCGTGGGAATTACGGTTCTTTTAAGGGGTGATGTGTCGGCCATCTTTGAGGCGCAAACTTGTTTTTCGGGGTGCGTGTGACCCCTCTCCGAGCTCGTCTCAGTACCCCCGATAGAGCGGGACAGGTTTCCACCCTGCCAGAATTACGGAGAACATAGAGGGTTGCTCTTAACCTTTGGCCGGCACGCTGGGGTCTGATCTTGGTGCGGTCTAAGGCGCTTGGGGTAGAAGCATGTTTCTCCTCCCCCTAGGGGCGTGTTTTCTCGAATGGCGCCATATTTGAGCGCCACTGATTGGTCCGATTTCCCCCCTCCCTCCACACCAACCAATGAGCGTTTGAGAACGGATGTCACGCCCCAGCGGTACAGAGTATATGAGCAGGGTGGTCCTCAGGACCTCGTCTCCATCCTCGCCGTTGCTGGAAAACCGCCTTTTTCTCTTCTTTTCTCTTCTTCGCCGTCATGGAGAGCTGCGCCGATGTGACGCCTGTGAGACCCCTGGAAGCTGGGGGTGCCCCAGCAGTAATAAGAGGCCGGCCTACGAGAAAGAGATGGATGGTTGAAAGCAAAGATGAAGGCCCAAGTGTGGTGAAACGTCTCTTTTCAGCTCCCCATGAAACAGAAGAGGGTCCTCAAGATTCTGCCTCTTTGGAGGAGAAAAGGGGTATGGCATCTGAGAGCGGTGACCACTCTGAATCAAAGACTGTAAGCAAGGGTCTAAGAGGAGGGTTGGCATGGGGGGCATGGGGTGATGGTGATAGTGCTCAGTATGGGAAAATATTTTGGGGGGGGGGATCTTTTAAAAGTCAAAATACTTTAGTATGATCTTTTCAGTATTAACTTTAGTATTTATTTTTTCCAGGAAGTAACAGATTCTGACAGTGGAAGAAAGGACTGCGAATGCCTGGTGAATAACTTTCAGAGTTATCAAGGACTTTTTCCACACGAGGAGGTTAATAAGTTTTATCAATTACAGATTGAAGAGGGAGATCTCGTTTCTTCAAACAAGATATCTGGAGCAATGAACAGTGTTGTCCGTGTAACGATGTATGAACTGTTGTGCTACGTAAGATCAGAAAAACTGCTAAGTATGTGTGTGGGATGTGTTGAAGATCAAAGTAATCAATTAGCACATTCGTGCGTGTTTTGGGAAGAATCCTATACAGACTCAATTCTAAAATCCCTTTCTTCCAAGCTGGATATGAAAAAATATCTGAATGCTATCATAATGTTTGCAGTGGGTTTCAAATGTCTGTCTCTGCGTACAAATCACTTAGTAATGGCTGTAAAAATACAGAAATGGATAATAAATTCTGAATTTCCAGGGAGGGCTTTGGAAAGAATCATCAAGCCAAGAGACAAAGTTTTTTTAAAATATGCCAATAAAATGATACGTCATGAGAAATATGATTTCTATTTGAATTCTTGTCATATTTGTAATAAAACTAAATAAACACCTTGAAGCACCTACGTCTTTTTCAATGTGTGTGTGTGGGGGGGGCTGGAGGGATGGGGGCTGGAGGGATGACTGGAAGAAGTTTGTAAAGCAGGATAAGGTTATCTCTACTTACACACACGGTGGGGGGGGCGCCTTCTGTGATCTAGATAGAGTGAGGCCTCTGAAGGCGGGAAAATGAACAAGGAGGAAGGGATGGGGGAAGCATGTTCTATCTATCAATGGAGCAAAATAGAGAGAGAGGAGGCTGATTCTTAGGGAGAAGATGTTTGGCATCCCCCCTCCCCATGTATTTCATAATGCAACCTCTAAATTAGCTCTTATTTCCACATTCTCTATGTATGTTTTCAAATTGAAATTATTTCATATTTCCCTATCTCCCCCACCCCCATGGATAGGGTATCATGATTAATGTTAGAGACCTTGTCTCTTTTAAATGAGGGGGCCTGTAGGGAAGTTAAAACCAATCATGTATATCTCATTTTAGCAAGGTATGGAGGTAGTGAGGAACATACTTATGTTTTTAAATGTTTGGTTATGTTAGGCACCTTGAGCACACACACCCTCCTATCGGGAGATAGTTTGGGGGGGGGCATTATCACCATCATATAATGCTGTAAGCTTCACGTTTTCTAAACTTATGTGAGAACAACTAAACAAAATACTGCCTAAATATTACACCTATACATAGAAAGCAGACTGACGAAGATGAGGAAAATAATACATGCTAAAATATATTATACGTTCTGATTCTGCTGTGGGAGGGTAATTAAGTCATAGTCAGCTTCTGATATATAGTTCCATGGCAGTGGTATTCTACCATGTAGGAAAATATCATTAAAGCACCCACACGACCACCACATTCCCAGGCAACTCACATTCCACTCTTGAACAGCTCTACTGTCAGAAAATTCTTCCTAATGTTTAGGTGAAATCATTTTTCATGTAGTTTTAACCCCTTGCTCAGTGACCTAGTTTCTGGACAGTATGGGACATAGGAAGATTGATCCTTCATAGAATCCTACAGTTGAAAGGGCCTTCTAGGCCAACCCCATTCTGTCCCTGCAGGAACACACAAAGCACACCTGACAGGCGATCATCCAAAGACTTAAACTCCACCACAGTCCCAGACAGCAGCGGATTCCACTGCCAAACTGATACGGGCAGCAAGCGAGAGGCGGGGTGCAGGCCTAGGTTATCTACCATTCAAAGTTTATAAAAGCAAACAAGCCCTTCCTGACACACGGCCACCCCGGCCTCTGTTTAAAAGTCTCCAAAGAAGGACACTCCCCCCACATCATGAGGTTATAAGGTATTTCAAGGCCTATTTATAAGATGGAACATGAGAAATATGACTTACTTTTGAGCCATTATCCAGGATTCCCAAGGTGCATTCTGGGGGGTTTGTGGAAGAAGTTTGCAAAAGCATCTGTAATCCTTATCTCTACTTACACACACATAGGGAGGGAGGGGGGCGCCTTCTGTGATCTAGATAGAGTGATGCCTCTGAAGGCGGGAAAATGAACAAGAAGGGAGGAATGCGGGGAGGGCAAACATATAAGAGGGATTTTTAAAACGAAAAGAAAAAAATTCTGTTCCCTCCGAAGACTTAAAGCTAAACATAATTGTTTTATTAAGTGTACACATTTCAAAGGCTTATGTCCTTATTATAGAAGCACAAATGAGGGTATACTCGACAAGGACCATCATCTTTTTTATTTAGTTTAAAAAATGGTAGAGACACACACACACCCCTGTGTTTCTGCATGAAGTGGGGTGTTAGTGCGTTGAGGTTTTCTGTAAGGTTTATAGAACTAGTTAGTGAAGTGCACACATATGAACCTGCCAAGGCATTGATTCTGGGGTCTATATTTTAGGTCTATTTTAAAAGCTCAATCAGTCAAGTATTTTCAGTGATTAAATCCACCCATTTCTTGAATTCCCTCCCAAAGTACTATACATAGTTTGACAAGTACAACCTTCTAAAAGGGTATTAGACTACTTTTTTCCCCCCCCCATGAAAGATTATAACACATTCAAGTCTCTCTATCAGGGTACTGACCAGTGCTTGTTAAAGGGAGAATTCGAACTCTGAGCTACCCCAGAATAGCTGTTGTTACCATTATTCCTTAAACTCTTACTCAAGTAATGATGTTTGGTAAGAAAAATAAGTAATACACATAGAAGAGCAGCTGGTAATTTTAAAAATATGTATGAAAATAAGCTTTATAACTTATTTTATATATTTCTCTGAAGCAGCTGTCTTGTTACATTAGGTGTGTGGGGTGGGTGGCTGGGCTGGGCTGGGGTGGGCTGGGGTGGGGGCTGGGGTGGGGATAATGTGCCATATCTTCTAAAACATATGTGTGTTCAGTTGCTACTTTCAAAGAGCCAATCAGAATGGAGGAAAAATGGTTAGGTTTGAACGAACCAATAAGATTGGATGTCTAGGGTGGGGTACTCTCAGAGAAACAGCATAAAAAGAGGGACCCCAGAGCCCTTTCAGCACCTCTCCTTCTTGTCACCACTGGAAAAAGAGGCCGAAAACTCCTTAGGTAAGTATGGAGGGAAATGCTGGGGATGATGGGACTTACAGTAGTTTCTGTCGCTGCTTTGCTTCTGGGGCTATTTTGCAGCTGTTCGTGGTGCAGGGTGTGTGTGTGTGTGTGTGTGTGGGCAATTGCTTAAGTTTTCGTGCTGCTGTATCTTTGCATTCTATTTTAGAAGGAAATAAGCATCTGGTCTAAAGAATCCTTTCTTTACCTCTCCAACCGAAAAAAGGGTAAAAAAACACACACACCAAAAAAAAAACTCCTTAGGTAAGTATGGAGGGAAATGCTGGGGGGGGGGATGATGGGCCTTACAGTAGTTTCTGTCGCTGTTTTGCTTCTGTTGCTATTTTGCTGTTCGTGGTGCAGGGTATGTGTGTGTGTGTGTGTGTGCAATTCCTTAAGTTTTCGTGGTGGTGTATCCTTGAATTCTATTTTAGAAGGAAACAAGAATCTGTTCTAAATTATCTTCTCCTTTTTCTGTTAGGAGGAATTAAAAGAAAAATTTGAACATGGATGCTTTTTCTGGTTTCTCAGACAGTACGTTGTATTTTATTGGATGTCTATCTACTTTTTTTTTGGGGGGGGGGGAGAGGATATTGCCAGGGGGAAATATATTGTATCCCTAATCTCTGTAGTTATAGATCTCCCCCCGCACCGTCAGTCCTCTCCAAACAAAATTGTAAATGTGTACCTTTATCTGCAGGGGAACTGATAGATCTAACAGCAGCTTATTTTGATGAAGCCCCTTCAACAGCTGCTCTACCAGCTAAAAGGCAGGAGAAGACCAAAAATGTTGCATTCTCCAAAGAAGCAGGTATAATAACGCTGCACAGCGCCGAGGGTTCTGTGTTCTAATCAGCAGGAAATGGGGACAGCCTTTTAAGTATTGTGATAAGAATTCTGATAGGAGAAGACCAAAAATGTTGCATTTCCCAAAGAAGCAGGTATAATAACGCTGCACAGCGCTGAGGGTTCTGTGTTCTAATCAGCAGGAAATGGGGACAGCCTTTTAAGTATTGTGATAAGAATTCTGATAGGAGGTTTGCTTGTTTTCTATTTTCAGCAAAGCCTGGAGTAAAACACACACATGGAAGAAAAACGTGGGCATGGCCTTCTGACCTGAGAGGTAAAGGCTGCATGAGAATAAACAGGGTTTTTTTGGGGGGGGGGGGAGAGGATATTGCCAGGGGGGGGCATAAAATGTATGTAGGAGTTATGTCATTAACTTTCTGTACTAAAGTTTAGTTAAGCATTTTGTTTTTAATCTTCAGAGCCTGTCTTTAAAAAGGAAGGTGATGAGAAATGTAATCTAAACACCCCCAGCTCCTCTGCTAAACAGCGAAAGGAAGCACCCTTTGCAGATGATGGGGGTCAGGAGTCCAAAAAGAGGAAAAATGGAGATGTTCCCAGACCTGGATCTTTTGCAGCAGGGGCTCCCCCAAATCCAGGACCCTCAGCAGCGACAATTCCGCCCATACTGAGACAAGGTGCTGTCCCTAGGGCTCCGGTTCCCCTCCCTAAGCCGTCCACAGCTGTAGCAGCTATTTCCCCTGGATCCAAATCCTTTGCAGTGCCTCTTTCTCCTCAACCCCCTGTGCTTGCAACAACAGGTGAAGGAGGATCAACCCCTAGGGGTTCTGCAGATGTGGAAAATGTGTCAGAGAGTTCAATTCGTGTGGATCACATGTGGATGTTAGCAGAGTATCATCATCTTGCCATGACAACGATGGAGAGTCATGAAAAAGAGATAGAATTTCTTAAGAAATGTAAAGAGCAAATAAAAAATCTAATTTCTGTTGTGATGGTGGGGGATCAGGACTCATTTGAGTCTGAAGTGAAAAGCGTAATAAGCAAAATTAAACGCCACTGCAAATACGTAGTATGTCATTATTGTTCCAGGCCTATAGAAATTGGGGGTGCTCTTTTGGAAGAAAGCCCTTCAATGGGGAGGAGTGGGGAAGGTCAGAGCCCTCCCTCTTCAGAGGGAGAGGATAGCCCATCACCCTCAGTTCCCAACAAAGGTAACACAGGCTTTAGGCCTATACATATGGGGGGGAGTGGGGAAGGGCAGAGCCCACCCTCTTCAGAGGGAGAGGATAGTCCATCACCCCCAATTCCCAACGAAGGTAACACGGGCTTTAGACCTATACATATGGGAGGGAGTGGGGAAGGGCAGAGCCCTCCCTCTTCAGAGGGAGAGGATAGCCCATCACCCCCAATTCCCAACGATGGTAACACAGGGTTTAGACCTATACATATGGGAGGGAGTGGGGAAGGGCAGAGTCCTCCCTCTTCAGAGGGAGAGGATAGCCCATCACTCCCTGTTCCCAATGAAGGTAACATGGGCTTTAGGCCTATACAGATGGGGGGTGCTCTTTTGGAAGAAGGCCCTTCAATGGGTACTAGGGAAGGGCAGAGCCCTCCCTCTTCAGAGGAAGAGGATAGTCCCTCATCCCCGGGTGCTGGAGAGGAACCCCTACCTGTCTATATTCAAAGAGTGAGAAGTTGGGAGTGGAGCCTTCCAAAATTTAATGGAACTGTTATTACTGAAGAATTCAGGTTTCACAATCTAGATCAAATAAACTCATTCTCTCAAGCTGTGGAGGTTCTCCACACAACTATACAAGGTGTTCTTGATTATATCCGCAGCCGCCTGGAAGTGGGAGATATACTACAAGTACGTTTCCAGGCGGATGGCCTAGAGCACCCTCTTTACTCAGTTAGAAGGGCCAGAGATGCTTTTAATGCTGAAGACTTTCTAAATCATGTTGAAAATCTGATACAGAGTAAAGCAGAAATTTGTGGGGATGGCACTTTACGCTTAATGGTTACTATCCTAAAGCCCCCAAGAGGAGGGCGACGTAGGTCATTAAAATCTATCCCCTGTAGCAAAATTGTACACATGAAAAGGCGTTATTTAATAGATTTCAATGATGAAAACCATAACCTTTGTTTTGCAGGGGGTCTGTTAGGGGCCATAGCTTCTGGGGAATGCACTGATGCAGAATTACTAGCTTCTGGTAGAAAATTACATGCTGATCTAGGATGGTCTGATCAAAGAAAGGTTGCACTAACAGACATACCCCATGTTGAAAACCATTTAAAAGTTAACATTCAAGTGGTATCATGGTCTGATAAGGGTTGGACTTTGTTTAAGACTCAGGAAATTAAATATTCTAAAACCTATTTTCTGTTCTTGAATGAAAATCACTTTTATGGTATTACAAATATACAAGCATTCTTTGGTTCAAATAATTTCTGTAACTTGTGCCAGTGCATCTATAACCGAAACCATACGTGTTTGTACATGTGTAGGGCCTGTAAAAGGAGAGAGTGTGAATATGATAATGGTGGTCCCCCTCAGCACTGTGATATCTGTAAGATTCAGTGTAGGTCGCACACTTGTCTATACAATCACATGCGTCTAGCTTTGGAAGAAGGAGACGGGTGCCAACCTAGAGAATGGTGTCAGAGGTGTTATGCCTATGTTGGAACAGATCACACAGTCAAGAAATGCCCTGGGAGAAAATGTAAGGTATGTAAAGGGATCATTGAGAATGAAAAAGGTCACCGGTGTTTCATGCAAAAGATAGACACCTTGAAAGTGAATGCTAAGATTGTTTTTTATGATTTTGAAGCTATGCAGGAGACGGGTGTCCACATCCCTAATTTTATTCATGCTAGGGCAATGAAGCAGGAAACACATCCGGTGTTTGAGTGTAAAAAACCTTGGTCTCAATTTTCAAAGGAATGGAGTTTCAGGGGGCCAAATTGCCTTTCAGAATTTGTACAGACATTCACTAAAAATGCTGCATTCAGAAATTGTACATTTATAGCGCACAATGCGAAAGGATATGACTCCTATTTTATCGTTAGGGAGCTCATCCGAGAAAAGCTAGACCCCGAACTAATTACTCAGGGGGGAAAGCTGATGGCTGTCACTGTGAAAAGCCTGAAAATAAGATTTATTGATTCTCTTAATCACATGCCGATGTCTCTTTCCAAACTTCCAAAAGCGATGGGGTTTGAAAACTCCCAAAAGGGACATTTTCCGCACCTTTTCAACACAGCTGAAAATCAACATTACATTGGCCCTATGCCCGCTGTAGAATTTTACGGTGTAGATTACATGATGCCTAAAGATAGAGTTGAATTTTTAAAATGGTATGAACAAAACAAATCAAAACAATTTGATTTTCAAAAAGAACTGGCCTATTATTGTGAACAGGATGTTAAAATTCTGGAAGAGGCCTGTACCAGATACAGACATGAGATCATGGCTATGACCATGTCTGAGCGTATGCTGGATGATGGGAAGGGGGGATACAAAAAACAGGTCATGGCTATAGACCCATTTCAGAGTCTCACTTTAGCTAGTGTCTGCCTACAAATGTACCGCTTTTGTTTTCTCAAGCCCGAAACTATCGCTATCCCGGATTGTAATGAATACCACGGGCACGTTAAAAGGTTCTCAACCTCTTCCATTCAGTGGTTGTCATACATTGAACATAGTGAAAACATTCAAATTCGTCATGCCTTAAAAGGTGGCGAACTCCGAGTTGGTTCTTATTTTCTGGATGGCTATGCAGTTGTAGATAATAAGAAAGTTGCCTTTGAGTACGAGGGCTGTTTTTTCCACGGATGCCCGGAATGTTATTCTCTCTCAGGCCATAATCCCATGACTGGAACATCTTTTGAGTATCTTTACAATGCTACTCAGAGGAAGAACCAATATTTGAAAGCCTGTGGCTTTGAGCTTAGGATTATTTGGGAGCATGAATGGGTCCATATGGTCAAAACAGATCCAGCCCTTCAAGGGTTTCTTGCCACTGCTCAATTTCCAGAGGTTTTATCCCCGAGAGATGCCCTGTATGGAGGGCGTACCAATGCCATCAGCCTCTACTACAGGCCAAAGGCAGGGGAACAGATACACTATTATGACTTCACCAGCCTATACCCTTTTGTCAATAAGACAAAGTCTTATCCGATTGGCCATCCAAACATCATCTATACAGATTTTGAAGACATTGAAAACTATTTTGGCTTGGTTAAAGTCAGATTGGCCCCCCCTAGAAATCTTTATTTTCCAGTTTTACCAGTAAAAATTGGGGGGAAACTAATGTTTCCATTATGTCGCACTTGTGCAGAGAACAGACAGTTAGACCCGTGCTCTCACACTGAGGAGGAGAGAGCTCTAGAGGGGACATGGTGCACTATAGAGGTGGATTTGGCTCTCAAAAAAGGGTATAAGGTATTAAAAATTTTTGAAATTTGGCATTTTGAAAAGCAGGCCGATACTCTGTTTTCAGAGTACATTAAATTACATCTCGGGAGGAAACAAGAAGCTTCAGGCTTTCCTTCCTGGTGTCTGACGTCTCGGGATAAACAGCAGTACATTAAGGCTTATTATGAAAAGGAGGGAGTAAAACTTAATCCTGACCAAATATGCAAGAATCCTGCAAAGCGTCAGATTGCTAAACTTTTCCTAAATTCCCTGTGGGGTAAATTTGCTCAGAGAACAAATTTGCCTAACACTGAAATTGTAAGAGATCCTGACTATTTCTTTCAGCTCATATTTTCTGAGAAATTTGAAGTCTCGTCATTTGATTTTATCGATGACGAGGCAATCTGTGTGAGTTGGAAACATGCTAAAAATCGTGTCGTACCCCCTGGTAACACCAATGTGTTCATAGCCTCTTTTACTACTGCTTACGCTCGTTTAGAGCTCTACAAGTTGTTAGATAAGTTGCAGGAAGACTGCTTGTATCATGATACAGATTCTATAATATTTGTGAGCAGGGAAGGTAGTTGGGTTCCCAATTTAGGAGATTATTTAGGGGATCTCACGAGTGAAATCCCCTCAGACCAACATATTACAGAGTATGTGGCAGCGGGGCCAAAAAGCTATGCCTACAGACTGTCTGATAACTCAGTGTGTATAAAAGTGAAGGGGATCACCCTGAATGCTGCAAACAGTGAGAAGATCAACTTTAACAGTCTCAAAGATTTGGTTTTTTCATACGTCTCAGAACGGGACAGGTGTCCTCCTCGTGAGATTGTAGTTCAACAGAACGGTATTGTTAGAAATAAAAAGCAATTCCTGATAGAAACGAAATTCCTGAAAAAAAGGCAAAGGGTCGTTTATGATAAACGAGTAATTGTGTCTGATTTCAAAACTGTACCCTACGGCTATTGAAATATGGATACACGCTGGCAACATCCTTTCTCAATGATTCTTGCTGGACCCAGCAACTGTGGTAAAACTTACTTTATAAAAAATGTACTGCAAAATGCTGACTCGATACTCTCTGTCATGCCTGATAATATTGTGTGGTTTTTCACATGCTGGCAACCTCTTTATAAAGAATTAATGTCTAAATATGCTTTTATACAATTTGTTGAAGGTCTGCCCTCTACCTTCGATGATGATGTTTTATTCCCCCCCAATAAAATTAATCTGGTGATACTAGATGATCTTATGGAGTCTGTGAGTAAAAGTGAAGAGGTCCAGAAAGTGTTCACGCGCTTTGTCCATCACAAAAATATGAGCGTGATATACATTATCCAGAATTTATTTTGCCATGGAAAGCAAAGTCGTACTATCAGCCTTAATGCTAAATATATAGTACTCTTTAAAAATCCTAGAGATAAATTACAAGTAATGACTCTAGCTCGCCAAATGTACCCTAAAAATACGGCATTCTTTTTGGATGCTTTTAATGATGCCACCCTAAAACCCTATGGATATCTTCTCATTGATCTTCACTCTACAACCCCCGAAACATACAGATTACGGACAGGGCTTTTCCCGCCTGACCTTCCAGCAACCTATATTCCAAAAAAGCCTTCAGTCGGCTATAAAAGGAGGTGACTCCTGCATTCTGGAGCTTTTGACGTTTCTCTGTCCATCAGAAGTATGTCTACCAATATAAAGAACAACTTAGCCCTCTTGAAAATACTTGTCAAAGCAGGTCCCCAACAGAGAAGAGCTATTTTATGTGGCGCCTCAGATAGCCTTGTAGCAGCTATTGCTGAGATAGCACTTAACACTTTAAAAGGCAATATACCCCTAAAGCCTGTCCAGTTGGGGATCCTGAAAAAGAAGAAGGGTATCATCAAACAGTTGAGCAATAAAAAGCTGTCATTAAAGAAGAAAAAACTGCTCATTAAGCAGTCGGGTGGCTTTATTGCCCCTTTGCTCAGTTTTGCTATTCCCCTCCTGACCAGCCTCCTCACAAAGTAAAGATGGAATATGCTGAGAAAATGTACTTGGTTCCCGGCACACAAGTGGAAGAATTGCGGGGTGGTCCTGAAAATATCCGAACCACTACTATTAGGCGCTTGGACTCAAGCATGAGAGAAATTCTCTTAAGGTCAGACTTGTCTGAATATGAAAAGGCAAAACTCTACAGCGGCGTTTTACAGCGCTTTCTAACTTTAACCAGAATGCATGAAATGGAAAAAAATCCGCTTCTCCCTGATCTTCTCCCACCACCCCCACCACCCTCTCCCCCTCCTCCCGAAAGTGATGCCTCTATCCAAGAGGTTTTGGAGGGTATCCACGGAAGATACAGGAAAAATGCAGAGCTTTTGCTGAACAAATTAAAGCAGCATAAAGACATCTCATCATGGGATACTCGAGGAACGTTTCTGTACCGTGGGGAAGCCTTACCAGGGTCCAATATCCTAGATCTGGTCAAGGGAGTCATCCAGTCTAGCTCTGTCACTGCTAAGAGAAAACCTCAGGGTTGGGATATTTTTCTAAAAGCTCTGGCAGATCTAAATATGCCCACTTCTCTTGTAGGAAATTTGGGTGTTAGACAAGAAATAGAAAACTTGAAAATGACACCCCTTCCTCAGAAGACCCCCACCCCTCGTCCAAAAAGGCAGTTCAAGAGACCCCCTTGGTTACAAGTAGAATCCCTCCCTGTAACCCCTTCAAGAGAACTCATTAAGAAACCAGAATGGCTAACTTTCTAACATAAATAAATAAAGAAATTCAACACGAATCAGAAATCTCTCTCTTTTATTGTTATTAGGACTGCAATTACATTTTGCATAGTGGGAAACATGTCTGAACATGGTGAAACATATTGTAAGGAATCTGGTACAATTTCTTTTTTCGGCCTTCAGTAAATCTTATGACCATTTGGTCATTTCTTGAAACATCATCAGAATACAGCTTTAAAATCTGGTGAAAATCTAATCCTCTAGCTCGATTCTGTAAAAAGAACACACAGTGATGACCACATGTCATTGCCTGGGGGTGTTGCAACTGTTTCTTCTGGAACACGGTCTCCTCAGTCTGATACCGTAAAAACTTTGTGATATCTTTAGGAATCCGGGGATCATCAGGGGCCATGCCGTAGGAATCAAAAAATTCTCCGGGTCCATCAGGGGGCAGGTAGATGGCTATCCAATGTTCTCCTGGTAAAGTATGAGGGTGGGTGTTCACGATTAATCCGGCGGGTCTTTTGCCAATGATGCTCCTTGGCAGTAAATCACACGGGTACACATCTAGAAAGGACTTGTTCTGATATAATAGTTGCAATATCTCTGCCGTGTTCATCTTCACATATAATCAAAGAGAACGTTTCTGCTGTGGTTGATTTCAATCACATTGTCAAACACTCCATATAAGATCATATTAATAGTCGCAGGCAAGGGCTGAGCAAACCGGATCTCGGCTCTGAGATTTCCCGTTTTGATCAGAGAATAGTGATCAGCACAGCTCTGTCCAGGAGACAGGTCAAAACCATACAAGGTATACCCGTTGAGGAATTCATCGCGATTAATTATAAGGGAGCGATCTTTCATTTCTTTCCCTGTCAGTTGTACTAATTGCATGAACTCCCTCACACAGTGTCCGTGTGCATAATCAGGCTGGAGAGGCTTAGACGGGACTTGAACCCCATCAACGTATAATGCTACAAAATTAACGTTGAAGTGTTTGAAATGGAAGGGGTTTCTGGTGTAGTCACCGCTGAAAGCAGCATTCTCAACAAATCCTATGACCAGCTGCTTAGGCAGTTGCCCCAAGAAGAGGTTTTCCTGGTTGCATACGAGGCTACCTCCTGGTAAACTAAACACCTTCATTCCCACACGTTCGAGGGGATACTTGGCATTAGAAGTAAGAAGGGCCTCAGCGTGTCCCAAGCGAACACCCGGTGATACTTTTACCCTCTTCACAAAAAGAGATGTGTTTAAAATATTAACTTTGTAATTCTCATTGGCATTCCCACTCATCAAACAGAATGTGTCCTTGTTACGTACGAGTTTGATTTTCACATCTACTCCGTTCAATAGCATTTTGTCCTGAAAGAACAAATCGCTGTGCAGCGGCCCCATCAGATCCCATTTCCGGCTGCCTGCTGTTAGAGCTGCCCTAGCTCGAAACCCCCAGTTTCCAGGGTCTGTGAGAACCGTTCGTTCCATCGACCCGGCTACATCTTTATAGAAGCCCCCTGCTGTGAACTGTGTACTCAGGGTATCATCGCTGTAATTCAGAATCAGTTCTAACATGGCCCTGTAAGGGTAGCAGTTGTTACTCTGGCTGATCAGTCTGTCCCCCAATGTGACATCCAATTGGCTAAAAAGAGAGGCTATGGGGTAATTGATTAAGGCCACTCTGGCATCATCCGCAATATCTGTACCGTCCTCCTTAGTGATTTTACAGCACACATACAACAGAGTGTTATTTAGGTCGATGTAGTCTTCGCTGTTTCCCGTGATGTAAAAATCAAGAGGGGCGTTGGGGGATAGGGCTGCCAAAGGCGGAACTTCAATATACATGCTGCTTTCAATGCTGGTTTGGGTTGGTGATAATTGAAAGAGATCCAATTCAGACTTGGCACATTCTTCTGAAGCACCGTGAATGAATGCCATCTTAAAATATATCTCTTCTGTTCCTCTTCACACGGTTCTTTTTCTTCTGGCCACCTTTCTTCTTCCCCCTCCTCTCCTTCTGAACTTTTGTTTGCCATACTCCCCAGCTTTTTAAAGGTTTAGGAGGCCCTCTACGCTGAAGAGTCACTTTGCGCTTAACTCCTCCCCTTCTTTTCAAATACGCTATACCAGATCCCTCCTGGGGGGTCATTTTTTTCATAACATGCCCCACTACATCCCCAGCGATGTTGTGCACAGCAGTCTTCACATGCGGCTTAATAAATTCCAGACCTCTCCTCAAAAGAGGAACAGCCTTTCGAAAAAGTCCACGGAATATGCCGCCCAAACCTGCTCCGTACATAATGGGGGCTCCATAGAAGCCAGGTAGGCCTTGACCTGCCTGAGCCCTGTAGTAAGCCCTGTAAGTGTTGAGATCTCCATAATCTTTTAACACAACCATTTTTTTTTCTTAAATTACATCCACCCCTTTCTAGGACGAATGTGCAACCTCACAATCACCTTCCCAAGACGGAATGGCACGTGCTTATTCTGGTCCGTCTTTATTTCAATGGTTATAGTGTCAATGTGATGCTTACTAATGGGAATGTAGTGAGGCTTGTCATATGTAACGGTGATGCAATCGTGACTTTTCCCCTGGACAGGTATACAGCGTAACAATTGTACAGAGAAATCCCCCACAATCTGGTGTTCTATGATATCTGTGTACAGATACAATGAGGTGAATCCTCCTGTAATATCTGCTGAGTGATATAGTTTTCCAGAAGTCTGTTGAACATTTGGTATTCCTAATATGTGACTTAGCTCATCGGTTACTGAAAAGTTGTAACTTTCAGGACCTCTAAACCTCACTTTACCAGACAGAGGATCATAAACAAGCCGTACTTCAGGGGGAGTTGGGGGTGACTGTATAACAGTATTCATGGCTTTCAGAATATCCCCAATATCCTTGTAATATCCTCTATGTAACTGGAACTCCCATTTCTTTTGACTGTTGGAAAACTGAAACACTGCAGGGTCGGTGAGAGTGTACCAACTGTGGGGGTACTGTATCTCAACCAGACCCACTTCCCACTCTCCAGGCAAATCCAGAGGCCGGGCCAATTGTGTTGTAAAGTTGGCATTTGTATTATGAGGAAAAGTTTCTACACAGGCATTACTGGGAAGTGTAATATAAAATCCACCCATCATCTCTCTTGCTTCTTTGTTTTCTCTTTGGGATCACCAATCTCAGAGGCCAGCACCCAGCTGTTAAATTTATCAGGCCACCCTAACCACTTCACCAGGTGATATTTTTTCTTTTTCTTGGTACGTGTAGCTATAATTTTTTCAACGTGGTAGACTTTATTGTGGTGGGCATTCACCTTCTGTAACTCCTCAGGGTAGAAGCTGCCTACCACTACTTCCCCATCATAATCTTTCAGCTGAAATACCGGTCTCTTCCCTCTTCTGAGGACCTTGTCAACTATGAACATTTCCCGTGAATACGTCCCTTCATAACTTTTTTCAAAAAAGCCTTTACTTATGGATACCCGCACGTGATCCCCTTTTCTGAAGTTTGCTTTTTGTTCTTTCATTTGAAAATAGGGCCCATAAACTCTTCTCCAGATCTCGAGAGAGTTAGAAGAATTCACATCCCGGGGCCGGGCCTGTATAGTTCTATGGAAACTACAATTATAACTCTTTATGAGTTGGGGCAAGATATCAATATACTTGTAAGTGTTGTTGGCCGTGAAATATCTCCACATTCGGGACTTTAAGGTCTTATTAAATCTCTCCACTATCGCAGCTTTGACTTCGCTATGGGTTACAAAGTGTTGGACTCCGTGCTGTTTTAGCAACTGCTTCACCTTCTTATTTAAAAATTCTCTCCCCCTATCTGTTTGCAATTGGCGGGGTAATCGCCCACCCCTAAAAATCACCTTAAAAGCTCTGTACACCTCAGAACCCGTCTTATCTTTCAAAGCTACGGCCCAGGCGTATTTTGACAAAATATCCACTACCGTTAAAATATATTTATAACCCCTGTTATATTTCTGTAAATGTTGCATATCCACCAGATCTGCCTGCCATTGCGCATCCACATCTGAAACAATTGTTCTGTTCCTTTCAAAATGAATTCTTGCGGGTTTATGTAGAGTGTATGCATCTTGATCTTTTAACCACTCTTTCACTTGGTTTCTAGTTAGACTTCTCTGCTTAGAAGCTTCTCGAAAGAGAGCTTCCACCCCACCAAAGCTCCCAGCTCCTCCTGGATTATAATATATCTTTTTAAATAAATCATTCTGAGAAACCATATTGGTCCGCGCATAAGCTCCAATGAAGACAACGTGTTACAGTTCAATATTTTATTGACTTTTTAAAATCAGATTAAAACTGAATTATATTATTTCTCCTCCTCCTCTTTTTCTTCAGAATTAGCTACATTTACACAAATGCAGGTCAGACAGCAGTTTGAATCCACAGAATCCTTCTCTGTTATGACTGGTGCCTTTGAATCCACAGAGTCCCTCTCAGGTACGACCTGTACAGCTTTTTCAGCAGTGCTCTATAGAAAAAAAATCAAAATAAAATTACATTCTTTTCATCATAATCTCTCCATACACACACACACACACACACACACACACACACCATCCATCCATCCTGATAATTACCACAGAGATTGGTGCCATATCTTCATAAATAGGCTCCTCTTTCTCTTCTTCACTGTTCACAGGTGACATTGACACGTATAATTCTTCCTCTTCCTCGCTGCTTGAGTTCTCTCCCACATATCCGTCATCTGAGGTCATCGCTTCTAAGCATCCCTTATAATCAGGTTGGGTGTCAGCCATCCAGATTTCAATGTTCCGTTTCAATTCTTCAGGAGAATCATAGATCTTCTTTTCAATTACCATCTTTGTAGTTGTTTCATACATTTTACGTAGGTTTTCAATCGTTCTCTCAAGATCTCTCCCCCGTCTCTTAATACCCCTTCGCACACGTCTCCGCTCACGATAATCCTGGGGGATATCCAGGATGAATTTTTCCTTTTCTTCCAGGGGTCTCATGGCTGTCACATCGGCGCAGCTCTCCATGACGGCGAAGAAGAGAAAAGAAGAGAAAAAGACAGTCTTCCGGCAACGGCTAGGATGGAGACGAGGTCCTGCGGACCCCTGCTCATATACTCTTTGCCGTGGGGGCGTGACATCCGTTCTCAAGCGCTCATTGGATGGTGTGGAGGGAGGGGAAATCGGACCAATCAGCGGCGCTCAAATATGGCGCCATTCGAGAAAACACACCCCTAGGGGAGGAGAAACATGCTCCTACCCCAAGCGCCTTAGACCCCACCAAGATCAGACCCCAGCGTGCCGGCCAAAGGTTAAGAGCAAACCTCTATGTTCTCCGTAATTCTGGCGGGGTGGAAACCTGTCCCGCTCTATCGGGGGTACTGAGACGAGCTCGGAGAGGGGTCACACGCACCCCGAAAAACAAGTTTGTGCCTCAAAGATGGCCGACACATCACCCCTTAAAAGAGCCGTAATTCCCACGGGAAAGATCCGAGAGGGCCGGAACCTGTTCCTAATGGTCGGCGGTCCCAAGACGAGCTCGGAGAGGGGTCACACTCACCCCGAAAAACAAATTTGCACCTCAAAGATGGCCGACACCTCACACTTTAAAAGAGCCGTTATTCCCGCGGGAAAGATCCGACAGGTCCGGAACCTGTTCCTAATGGTCGGCGGTCCCGAGACGAACTCGGAGAGGGGTCACAACCTACCCCGAAAACCAGGTAAGATTTACACAACCCAAAATGGACACTTTCTTGGGGGATTTGGGGTTCAGGAACCCCCAAATTCTTAAAACATAGGAATAGGCCTCCCAAAAATGGCACCCCAAAAAAATTCCCCCCAAAAAATCACCCCAAAATCCATGAGGAAAAGGGAACCCCAAAATCCCTAGGGAACCCCCAAATCCTTAAAATATAGGAATAAGCCTCCCAAAAAGAGCACCCCAAAAAAAATTCCCAAAAAGAACACCCCCAAATCCAGGAGGCGGGACTAAGAGTGTACCCCTAAAAAAAGGGGGCGGGGCCACCTGTCACTTTTCGTTTGACGAGAAGTACATACCCTATACTACTCACCTACCATAGTGTCTTCCTGGAAAATATGTCCTTTAGCTATTTTCTAGGTCCTCCAAGGCCAGTAAACCAGTAGTCCCATTATTTTCAATGGTGTTCACTACTATCCACAGTTTTCAGTATCCACAGGGCCCCCAGAACCAATCCCCAGTGGATACAGGGGTCCTACTGTATCATAAATTGTAGCAATGCAAGTTGGGTATATGGCACAGCCACATTTACAATACTGTATAATACAGGTTGAGTCTCCCTTATCTGAAATGCTTGGGACCAGAATTGTTTTGGATTTTGGAATATTTATATACACCTTATACACATAGCCTGCAGGTAATTTTGCGGTTTATATTTTCCAGTTCTCTTTGGTTAATCACTTCAATGTAAACACTTAGTTTTAAGGATTAATGACATCTTTCTGGGATCCAGGACAAACTTGGGAGACAACTGCTGTTGGGTTTGCTTTTTTAATCTCATGCTTTTTCATCTCTCTGTGTGAGATTTCAGAGTTATATATAGCGTGAGATTAAAAAACAAACCAATAGCAGTTTTCTCCCAAGTTCATCTATATATATGAAATCTATAGAGTTAAAATGCCTAAATACCCTAAAGGCACCAGAACTTATCTGATCTTGGAAGGAAAGCAGGGTCAACACTGATTAGTACTTGGATGAGAGATCGCCAAGGAATCCCAGGTGCTGCAAGCTGTATTTCAGAGGAGGGAACTGACAAAACCACCTGAGTATTCCTTGCCTAAGAAAACCCTATGAAATTCATGAGGTTGCCATAAGTCCACAGGCAACTTGAAGACATACACATATGGAGTTAAAACCACTTAAAAATTAATTAAAAGACAGCATATAAAAAGACGTCTAAGCCATAGGGTTGCCAGAATTGAAGTCCTCTGTTGACTGCCATCCAAGTACTAACCAGAGATGACCCTTGTAGTGCTCCTGTCCACCATCTTTTTGAAATCGCGCCACAAGTGGACACCATTAGGAGAAACCCTTATTCGCATTGGAGTACCGTATAATTTACAACCTTTAAAATCTCCTAAAATGGTATATATTATGTCAGGTACAGCTAGTTGTAAAAAAAAAAACGGATTGGACTAGATTTCTTTTACTTGCCTAGACTGGGGGAGTAGTGGGGGGAATCAACTTAAGTCTTGGCATTGCTGGAAGGAGGGAGTTTCCTTTGCCTGTTTAAAAGGGAAACATGAACGGGAAGAAGAAATTCACATCTTGCCATTGAATGAAGGACTTTTACCTTCAACTGTCTGGAATGTGTGTGTGGGAATTTTTTTTTTTTTTTTTTTTTAGGGAATTTTTTTATTGGAGTAAGACCATTCTACTAAAAAATACACCCGACCGCAAAAGGCCACAACAATAATACAAAAACAATACTAATTATTTTCCTCTTTTCTTACTAATACAAAAGTAAATCTATCCTAACACTAATGTATTTTTCCCTTTAATCTAAACACACTATAATCACATTATATTTACACATTATAATTATACCTACTTAGAAATGAAAAAAAACCCAATAAAATATTAATTAAAAATAATAATACAAAATAATACAAAATTAATAAAATATTTATTTAAAATATCATTTTATGTTATTGCTGGGGTCGTCTCACTAAACCACGGCCAAAACTTTTTCCAACGATAGCTTGGCAATTTCTCTTTTTCACTCAGAGCTAAATTTTCAATTACATTCTTCACATAATAGGCAGTGCCTTTTACATCCTGCAGATTTTGACTTTTCACCTCCTTTTTTCTCTGGAAAACTAACCCTAACATCACATAAAGGTTTACCAGGCGCACCGTGGACCAGGGCACTTTCCAAAAACTCTCAGCCACAGAACCAGACTCCTTCCTCTTCCTCTTTTGGCCCACTGACTTTCTGGGTCCCCTGACACCCTCTGGAGGCTCAGTCCCTGAAAGCACTGACTCCCAAGCCTGCTGTGCCAAATCGGGCCAATCCAGGACCCGGGCCACCTCCTCCCATGTTTCCCGGGCACTCGGGCAGTCCTGGACAAAATGTCTGATCGTCTCCTTTTGTGCCACGCCACTCAAAATCTCAGCCTTTTTACATTTCAGATGCGGACAGGTCTGCTCATCCTCTGCGGTCCATGGTCTCTTTCCCCTCAGATTAAGAACCTGATGGTAGAGCCTCCACCTCAAGTCCCACAACTTTTTGGGGACCCTTTTGTCCATGAAATACTCAATTGGGTTAGTCTGGTGATTTAGGTATTCTGATAAATCTAGTTTGGCCTGACGCTTTTGCAAAAATGGGTTAACATAAATCTCCTCCACTATTTTCCTGTACAAAGTCCTCTTGATGCTCTGACCTGGTCTGTCTTCCCCCTTCAACTCCTCAGCATGAATTTTATATTTCTTTATGTAAAAAACAAAGTCTTTCAAATAATCTGGTGCTTTCAATTTTTCAGGCAAAGAAAACCTAAAACTTAATGAGCCTTCCTCCCACCAAGTCTTTCCCCATCTAGTCCCTATCCAGCACTCACAAAACAAAACTAGCCAAGCCTGAGGTTGAATCTGACCCTTTTGTAACAGAGAAACTTTCCCAAAGTTTTGAGCAGAAAAGATGGCGATGAACTTAGGTCCCAGGGCTGGGAAGTCCAGGCCCCCTTGTTCTACCTGCCCATAAGCCACTGCCCTTGCCAGGGGGAACGTGGCCATTCCCCAAAGGAACTTGAAGAGAACCCGATCAGCTTCTTTAATCACTGAATCTGGAGGTGGGAAAACAGCCGCCAAGTTGGCTGCCACGGGAAGCAGGTAGGTATTTACAAAAGCGGCTCTCTGGTAAATGGTCAGCTTCCATCTCTGCCAGAGGGCCACCCTCTCTTTCACTTTTTCCAACCAGTGATACCAATTTTCTTTCCATCCCTCTGGAGCCAACGCAAAATTCAGCCCCAGGATCTTCACCCTATCCATCTTTGCCTCTTGCTCTGCTTGCCACCTTTCCTTTTCTCCAACTACGTCCTTTAGAGGAATAGCTGCCATCTTGTCCTCTGCAGCAAAAATCCTGATCAAAAAACTCTTTTCCATGTTAAGTCGAGCACCAGAAACTCGACCGTAGGCCTCAAAAGCATCTTTAATCTTTCTAACTTCCATCCTGTCCTTAACCAAGAAGGACACATCATCAGCATGGGCAACAAATTTAACAGATTCATATCGAACCAACCATGAACTGTCCAACGGACGCGGAATTTGGATCCCAGAGATGCTCTTGTCCAAACTAATCTTACACAGAATAGCATCCAACGCAATAACATACAAAAGAGGGCTTAGGGGACAACCTTGCCTCACCCCAGAATTTAACTTAATCCTCTTTCCTCTATGACCATTGACTTGCAAAACTACCTCTGCATCCCTATAAAACAATTTAACTAAAGCAATAAATCTCTCTGGCACCCCTTTCCACTTGAGAGTTTCCCATAGGAACGTATGATCTACATTGTCAAAAGCTTTCATCTGGTCGACCTGTAGGATTTGACCAGTCCAATCTCCCTCCTTGCTGAGTCGGAACACTTCCCGAAACAAACAAAGAGAGTCCACCATAGTCCTACCTGGCACAGCACTGGTCTGTGCTTCCATCACAATCTTATCAGCCACCTTAGCCAGCCGATTGTTCAGTATTTTTGCCAACATACGGTAGTCTACGTTTGTCAGAGCTATGGGGCGCCAGTTTTTTGGGAGGGTAGGATCACCCTCCTTTGGGAAAAAAATCAGGACCCCTTGATAAAATGTCTCAGGGAGCTCATTATTATCCCACAAAAAATTAAACAAAGTTGTTAAAGGGGGAACAATCCACTTCCTGTAAACTTTATAAAAATTCCAACTGAGGCCATCTGGGCCAGGGGCAGACTTACCCTTCCCTTGAACTATGACCTCATGAACTTCTTGTTCTTCTATAGGAGAGACCAACCTCTTCCTATCCTCTGGACTCAGACCCTTATAGAGGGTGCCCATCTGGTCCTCTGAAAAAGCTTGAAAAAAACCCTTAATCTCTTCTATATCTATATTTTTCCTAGCATATAACTGCTTGTAATATCCTTCCATGATATCCAGCATCTCACTTGGTCTAAATACAATAGGGTCTGACTCGGAGGCTCTCAAGCCGTTTAATTCAATCGGAGCCCTTGGACTCCGGGCGCCTGCCCACTCATCCATGTCAACCACACCACCTCGAGTCCTGAAATTTTTACTCCTCTTTCTGTTTTGTCTTTGCTTTTGGCAAAATCTTGCTATCACTCCCTTCGCCCAGTTAAGCTCTTGTTCTGAAAAAGGAACACCTTGGTTCAATCGATAATGACACTTCAAAAAATGATAAATGGCCAAATGATACTCCTGAATCTGTTTCCCATTAATGTTGGTCTCGTAGGCCCGGCTAGTGGCCCGAACTGCGCGTTTCACACGTTCCCACCACCTGCACAAATCATCCTTGTACATGTCCGCAAGAGTTAGGCTGTGGGCTAGTGCTGAGGCGATGCGCTCTTTATATGCCACATCTTCCAAAAATTTAGGGCGCAACCTCCAGAGAGGTCTTCCTTTGGGGTAAACCTGACCTATACTGAACTCTACAGCCAAGAGCCCATGATCCGACCAAGGAGTGATCATAACAGTGCACTTTTCCACCTTCATTTCCTTCACTGTTCTCACACGGTCTATTCTGCTGGCTGAGGTTTTGTGATAATGAGTAAATCGAACTCCTTCCATTGGGGGAAAATCTGAACCAAAAGCCTTTCTGCAAAAAACAGGAAAAAATTCTAACTCATTCTCCACATCAAGAGCTGCATCCTTAAGACCTTGCCTCTCTAGAAAAGACTCCAACTCTCTTTCTTCTGCTGTCAGGGGTTTGGGCAGGGACAACTTTGTCCGCTCTTTCTGGTCTGCATAAGCACTCCTGTCCATCATCCTTGCCCTGTTATTGAAATCTCCTACGATAATAAGATGCCGTCGAGTGTTACACTGATTTTTTAAATACCCCCAAAACTTTTTCCGTTCGGCATATTTTACAGGAGCATAAAGCCCACACAGCCTGAAAGCTTTCTTTTCTACTCTTCCATCTTTCTGCTTTTCCTCCATACTAAAATCCACCACCACCAACCTCCCCAAAACTACTTCTAACATGAAATCAATGGTCAGATTGTTCCTGGACCTAAACAGTACCCCTATTCCCCAACCGCCACACTCCCCATATGACCATACAGAAGGTCCTTGTGTCCACAATCTCTGACACCGGCTCCGCTGTTGTTCGTTACAGATATGAGTTTCCTGCAACACAATGATGTCATAACGCAGGCCGCCAAGGCAGGGCAAAATCTCATTGCACCTATCCTCAGTTCGCAAGCCACGAACATTCCATGTGGCAATTTTTAATGAACCCATTGTTTTATGTACCTAAAAATGTATTGAGGCCTCCGTTATAAATAACCAAAAACTAACAGAAGTATATTGGCCATGAAGATTGAAATAATTGTTTTTCTACTAAAAATCTAACTTAAAGTCTAACTTAACTGAAATCTAATTTTCAGTCCAACTTATTAAAACTCTCATTTTTAACACATTCTTTTTCAACACAGCTCTGGTGACTGTATCTCTTGTTCCTCTGAATGCATCACCTCTACCTCCTCAGGATTTTCCTGAGGTGTAGCCTTACAAGTGTTGGAGATGGAGGGAGGTGAGGATGGGGTGAAAGGGGGCTGGGATGAAAAGGAAGGGTCAGGAGCCAAGGGGCATGGGTCTGGAGGTTTAGGGAGTTCAGGGGACAAAGGGTATGATACCAAAAGCTGCTCTGGGATCAAGGAGTCTTGAGAGCTAACCTTTGGAATCAGAGAACAACCTTGTTCACTTGTATCCATCTCTTCCACTCCATCTCTCGTTTCCTCCCCTGATTCTTTTTCAAACACCTCCCCTTCTTTTTCCTTTTTCTCCAAGCTCTTCTGATGGTCCATTTCCATGACTGTAGACTCCTGAAGCAATTCCTGATCAGTTATTTCTCTTTCTGTACTTTCTCGTACACCCACAGCAGCCTGCTTCTTTTCCTTCTTCTCTGGAACTTGATCACCATCCCCAATAGCCTCTTTCTCTTCCCCTTTTATCAACAATTCAAACCTGTTTTTCTGAGCCACCTCACCTCCCTTCTGATACAACTCCCCCTTCTGTGGTGATTTCCTCCCCACTTTCCCTTTTTGTCCACTGTACTCCATTCATCCTTCTCTGTCTGCTCCTTTCCTTCGGGCTTCCCTCCAATCTCTGTTGATCTTTGAGTTCCTTTTGGTTTGTTACCTTCTTCCTCCCTCTTTTCCCTTTCTCGATCAACTTTTTGAAACTGACCTCCTCTCTCCCGGGACTGAGTTCTCACTTCTTTCTCTCGAGCCTTCTCTCTGCCTGACTTAGCCACCTGGTTTGCTTTTTCCAGACGCTGTGCATCTTGACAATTATAAAAGGCCTTGGGACACCAAAAATAGGTATGCCCAAATTCTTCACAAAAATTGCACCGAATGCTTGCCTGACAGGCGACAGAGGGGTGACCTCTTGCTCCACAGCGGGAACATAAGGGTGTGTGACAAGTACGCCTCTGGTGCTCATAAGAGCCGCATTGAAAACAGGCGGCTGGCTGCCCGCTGTATCTGGTGATTCCTCGGTCAGCCCCTAGGAAAAAATACTTGGGGATTTTGCCTCTCCTGAACTGAGGGTCATCATTCTTGAAAGATACAATACAGCGGTACTCTCCATTCCAGAAACCAGCGGTATCTCTTACCTTTTCAGGTCCTGAAAGGATGGTGGCATATTTTGAGACCCACTGAGCCACATCCTCTTTGGGTATTGTGGTTGTTCTAAAACTAATGGTAAGGACTTTGGTATCACTTCGGAACAAAGGGACTACCTCATAGGCTTTCAACAAATTAGGGTCCTGCTGTTTTGCTCGCTTGCAGTTGGCCCAAAAATTGCGATACGCTAGTTCTGAAGCTAAACAGACATCTGTCTCTTTTGACCCCAGTAACTGTATAACGGCCACCACATCTTCTGCCTCCTCCCCTCTGTAGCCTAACGCATCCCTGAGCACCTTTTCTGAGATGTATTGACTAGCCTCCCTTTCAGGATCCTCTCCTTTATACCTGAATCGGGCCACGTACCGCTGTCTGGGATCTCTTTCACTGGACAGGTTTTCAAAAACCCTATCGAGGTAAGCTTCCTCCTCCTCTTCTTCCCTCCTGGCCCTCCAATCCCTCTCTTCTCCCAAAAGCCATCGCCTTCCTGAGTTTCCCGAGTTTCCCTCCCTCGTCACCCCTGCGTAAGTCTGATTTTTATTTTGTCTTTCCTTTTCCAACGGATGTTTCAAAGGATGTCCATAGGAGGAGGTCACATCTTCATTCATCACCAGTCTCATTCGCTGATCCTCCTTCAAGTCCCTTATAAGTTTCTCCTGTCTGTCTTTCTGGTTGGTGGAGATCACTCCCATCCTCGGTGCGAATGCTCGCTGTTGCCTTAACAGATAAGAAGAACCAGAAAAAGCAGTATCTACTTCTGGAGGCAAATAATCCCCTCCTCCTGCCCCTCCCAATTCCTTGTCCCACAATTGCCTCTCCACCCTTTCATCAGCATCTATCCCCATGAAGTCACTCCACCTTGTTCTTTTCTTTACAGCATTTGGAGCCTCTTTTTCTAGATCAGAACCACTTATATCACTTAAGGTTTCTGGTCTTTCTTTCCCAACCACTCCATTTTCCATTCCCTCCTCCCCTTTTTTAGTTTGTTCTCCCCTTCTTTGGGCCTCACCAGTTGACGGGGGTGGCACCGTAGCGCTCACCCCCGACACAGCAGACAGAGCCGAACATCCTTCCAGATGGTCAGGGACATCTTTCCCGATCTTCTCTCTCCTTGCCCTGGGTGTGGTCTTCTTTGGACGCACCACTGGATCGGCCTCCTCTTCCACTGCCAAAGCCTTCCCAGGCAGTCGAGACTCCTCCTTCTGCTTCATAATCTTGAGCCTGTGCCGCAGGTCTGAGATAATAATAGAAAACCATTCCAAAACAGTTTCCTTGGATACTTTCTTTTTTGTATTCTCTATCTTCTCCACGATCATGGATTCCTGTCCATCTGGTAAGACTTCCCATGCTCTGCGGATCTTCTGGAACTTTTTAATCAACTGGAGTTCTCTTAACCAATCAGGAAACCCTCTGGTCGACGTTCTCGGTTTTTTCCTCAGGAGCAACCTGTGTATAGCTCTTAAGGCCAAAGCCTTTGCAAAAGCTTGTTGCTCTTCAGAGTCGGGTACCTTTAGACCAGACAGGATTTTCTCCAGCAGTCTCGAAGCTTTCTCTAGGCAGGCCCATATCTTGTCCTGACTAAATTTCCGCAAATCTGGGAGTCTCTTTTTAGGCAATGGTAAATTTATATGGTCTACAACAAAACCCCAAAGCCTTAACATATCATGTTGTTCAAACTGTTTTGGTAAAATAATATTAGCCACTTTCATAAAAGGAGTATGTAAAGTTTCAGTCCATATCCTATTAATTGTCCTCTCACGTGTCTCTCGCTGTTGTCTTCCGTATGTGGAATCCGAACACATGGAGTCTTCGTCACTCCTCTCGCCATCATCTATGCTCTGGAAATCACCGTCATTTTCTTCATTTGAGGAATCGGATGAGGAGCCTTCACTTTCTTCCACTTCTGCCTCTTCCTCGATCCCACAGTTCTCCTCTCCTCCATCTTCCTTCCTCCTTTTTGACGGTGCTTGGTCAGGATCATTTCGTTCCTCCTTTCCGGAATGTTTATCCGGGCCCATAGTAGCGGCCTGCTCCTCTTTTCTTTTTCCATCTCTTTTCCTCATTGCTCTCTGTTCATGAGTTCTTTGCCATAAAAATTCTTGTTGTTCTTCCACGATTTTTGCTAGCTCATGCACAGCTTCGGCACTTTCTACTGTAAGTTTTACCTTTCTGACTAATTCATCATAATCAGCCTCACTTCTCTCTTGAGGGGGTGTGTTGAAGAACACCTTGCCTTGTTCCTCTAATTCTTGGAACAATTCAGAAAAGTATTCTATACTAATTAATAACCTGTTTTTTTCCACACATAAATTTGAATCTTGGCTCTCTTCATCAGATACATTTAGATCCAACTGTAAAAAGTTTTTACTGTAAAAACTGTAAAAACTGTAAAAACAAAACTGTAAAAAGGAATGTGTGTGTGGGGGTTATGATGGGAAGGAAGAAGCTGGAATCTTGTCATCATTGGGAGAAACTGGTTTCCTTTGGCTGCACAGAAGGTGAGGGCATGAGGGATATGAAGAAATTGGAATCTTGAAGTGGTTGCAGGAGGTTTATTTATTTATGTATTTATACCCTGCTCTTCAGCCACAAAGGCCCTCAGAACAGCTTACAAATTGTTAAGCAATAGCAATTTACACATCTACACCACATTTAAGAAGTTTCCAATGTGTGTTAGCTAATTGCCCCTACAAGCTGGGTACTCTGCTTGCTTAGCTAGGGTGGTAGTGAGCACCTGGAGTCTTATCCTTTGGAAATGAGGTGTTTCTCTAGCTTGGAAAAGGTGTAAACTCTGGTGCTTTTTGTTTTAAACTTCTTTAAAACTGTTAGTAGGCTGAGTAAAATTGTGAACACATCCCCCTGATCCAATGATCTTCTATGAAAATGGATCATCCCATTTATATCATGCTCAATTTACATCACGAGTCCAGGAACCCAATCCCAATGTAAACTGAGACTTGCCTATATGTGTATAGAAACATTAAGGTATTAACTTTTGTGTCTTCAATCATTTGCTAAATGAACCTTAGCATGGATTTTGCCTTCTTCTCAATTGCCACATTTAGGCAGTGTTTTCATTAAAAGCACAAAAGAGAGAGAGACATTAGTAGCAAACAGAGGGTCAAAACACAATTTAGTTTTATTTTCATTTTGGAAACAGATATTGTATGGGATTCTTCTAACAGAATGTTGCCTGAAGGTGTGGCTCAGTCATTGTTCACTTTGCCATTTTCTCATCAATCTGTATAGCTTTGTTAAAGTTTTCAGTGAGCCAGAGCAACATCCTACTTAAGGACAGTTATTTCTCTAATACCTCAAACAGAAGTAAGACATTTGATCAACCAGGTGCTTCAATGCTGTCACCTTAATAAAACAAAGATGTCACAGTTGCCTTCAGTCATCTAGGTATGTTTACAGAGCCTTCCATAGAATCAGGGCTTCTTTCAGAGTCAAAATACAGCATTTTTCATGTTTCCATTGGTGAGGTGCAATACATTACTTCTCTTATTTCAGGAAAATTTCCCAGGTTGAGGTGGTGGGCCAAGAAATCCTCCAGCCTGCTTGGTGGCAGCTCGTGAAGGAGCCAGACCCAACAGCTTCTGAATATTCTGATAAGAAGCAGAAACACAAGAACTGAGTGTAATGTTGTGGGAGAGCAAAAACATTTTAAACAAACCACATTAGCCTCAAGTAATTGTAACTCTTTGATTCTCATTTAATAGGTAAGAGATACAATTCTACACAAAGCAAATCTGAAAAAGTAGAGTTAGTGCATCCTATAGTAACTATCCTGTTTGTCAGAAAATGTATTTGATGGATACCACTAAGAGATCTTGACTGCTGTACAGCATTTCGTGATAGAACAGGAAGGCAATTAAATGCAAAAGATTCAGCCATATAAATCCAAATGATGAGATTAATGATCTCAATAAGCATATGTTTGGAGATATTCTAAATTTTCACTTCCTTGAGGGAGCCAGACCAGAAGACAGGCTTTGTAATAGTGGTTCAGCTGCAGTGGCAGCAGTGGGGCATCAGAACTTCTGCATTTCAGCTAGAGAGGAGCATACCCAGACCCTTTGCTCATAGGGAGTGGGAGCAATGGTTATAAAAAGGAGCAGTAGTTAAACTGTGGCAATTTAATATTTATTTATTTAGGTATTTATACCCCACTCTTCAGCCACAAAGGCTCTCAGAGCAGCTTACAAATAGTTTTAAGCAATGGCAATTTACACATTTACACAGCATTAAGCAGCTTCCAATGTGTGTTAGCTAATTGCCCTCACAAGCCAGTACTCATTTTACCGGCCTACAAAACAATGGAAGGCTGAGTGAACCTTGGAGCCCTCCGAGATAGAACTTGCAACATGGTGCCTTGCAATGCTGGCGTTTAACCACTGCACCACCAGGGCTCCCTACTTTTTTAATTAAAAAAAAAATCAAAGGACTGGGGAAAGAAAAACCACCTTTAGCAAAGGGGTTTTTCGAGTAGTGAAGGTAAATTCGATTTCCTAGTCCTCCTCCTCCACCATAGTCCACCCATGCAGAAGCATCAGGGTGTATGTAGAAATCCATTCCATACTTTTCCATAGACGGACTAGAGTGAAGGAGGAGAGGATAGTAGGAAAGGAGGGTGTTTTGGATTCAGTGATGTCAATAGGACAGCGAAAGTTAAAATGCTGAGAAAGAGCTAACACTCTTTCCCCTCCCCTGCCTCTTCTTCTCCACACCAGTCCACTCAATGTTGAGGTTTCCAACATCAGTGTACTGAAAAGGCTAATGTGGGGATGTTTAGCCCAATCTATGTTGCTATTGTTGTTGTTTTACTGAATTATATCCTCCTCCCAGACATGGGACTCAAGGCAGCTTACAAACCCTAAGATCACTCCAATGGAACTCCCCATACTCTTCAGACTAGTCCAGGCCACACGGAGGTGTCTCAGATTGGTGTACTAATATCTGGATTTTAATCTTCACCCTAGTCGATCTATCAGAAGTATGAGAGGGATGGAACATCTGTATGTTAATCCTTATCCATGTCTAACCCTGATTTGTTTGGGAATGTGTCACTCCTATCTTCTTCCTCCAGTATACAGATATTCCCCAAAGCAAGTACCAGAAATGGGAGGGGGAAGGAGAACAGGAGTGAGGCAGAAATCTACAGGATTTATTGGGGTCAATGGGACTCAAATAGTTAAAATGCTAGGAATGAAGCTAATAGCTCCTTCTCCAACTCCACAATAGTCCATCAATGCAGAAATATCCACATCAGTGCACTGAAAACCATAGCATTTGGATGTTAACCCAAATCCATGTTAACTCCAAAGTAACTCCATGTCATGTTACCCCTCACCTAACAGTAGCCTTTTCTAGCCCGCATTTTAGTAGCTTGTTTGCAAAAAGATCATGGGCAACCTTGTCGAAGGTCTTCCTGAAATCAAGATATGCTACATCCACAGCATTCCAAGCTTCATCTACCAAGCTTGTAATGCTATCAAAAAAGGAGATAAGATTAATCTGGCATTACTTGTCTTTGAGAAACCCATGTTGATTTCAGTGATCACGGAATTCTTTTCTAAGTGCTTACAGACTGTCTTAACGATCTGCTTTAGAATCTTTCCTGGTACTGATGTCAAGCCGACCAGGCAGAAATAGTTTGGGTCCTCTTCCCCCCCCCCCTCTTTCAAGGTAGAGACAAAATTAGCCCTCCTCCTGTTTGCTAGGACTTCTATTCTCCAGGAATTCTCAAAGATGAACTTTCTGTATTTGGATCTCCATGCTTGGAGTATGGACTTAAAAGAAACTAAGTGACATGAATAGCACTATGTTGTAAGTTACGTAAATGCTCTGTTTAGTTGTAAGTCAATATGTTCATTTATAGCAGGGGTGGGCAATTCTGACATGTTCAGGGGCCAATCTAGATCGTGCACAGACTAGCAGAGGCCATGTGGACTGCTAAATGCCCAAAAATAAACAAAGCAAAACAGAAGTCACTGGAAGTCCACATCTGTTTTGAAAAACAGTATTTTTCATTCTAAAAGGTGACTTACTATTTCCAAATATTTTCTAGGAGTTAATTCACCTTTTTTACCAGAAAAAGTGGCCCAGAGGTGTTGGTTAGGAGCCAAGGGCCACCAAAAAAAGCCCTGTAGAGCCAGGACCACATTTTGCCCACCACTGATTTAGAGCCAACAGTTAGAATGGAAATATCTATCTATCTTAACAATTACCTTAGTTACGGAAGAGACTGGGAAAATCCTGTGTAAGGACTTCTTTAATTAGGCAAGTTCTAGAAAGCATGGGGCAAAGCAGGGAGGAAAAGAACTCACAGGGGACAGGATGTAAATCTTCACACCCAGTCCAGATGTTTGTCAATGTTCCCAGACACTTAAAGGCCCTTGAAGATTAGTCCATACCACACTTCACACCCTGAACAGGAAGGCAGGAAGAACTCCAAGGCAGGACTGACGTGCTGATGGGAGATGGATACTGCAGAGAGGAAGTTGCTCATTGTAGAAGGTATTTTTTAAGCAACATCAGCCTGAGGTCAGAAGAGAGTGATGTCCCTGCCAAGGCTCAAAATATTTCCTCAACATCAAGGCCAAATCAACCCCATAATACACTACACGTTTTTCATGGATGTTACCAATGACATGACCTCAAATGTGCCTTCCCAAAGTGAGAAGTAGTCAAATGCCTGCTTTCCTTTCCCAGGCAACATAAAAACAAACAAAAGGAAAGCAGTCCTGTTATTTTATTGTCCCTTCAGTGTGTTCCCACTACTTCTCCACTCCACATTTGTTCCAAGTATACATTGTACAGTTTCTACTATCTTACACACAGCCTCACAATTATTTCCCATGGGCAGGTAAGTTAAGAGTACCTTGCTTGCCTCCATATTTCCTTAAAAAGGACAAAGTGCCTGCTTTTTTTTTAAGCCTGCTCCTTCTCACCTTGGGAGGGAAAAACCCTGCTTTCTAAAGTAGTACAAAATCCGGGGGGGGGCATATATATGGTTTAAAACTAGGTTATTATTATGCTACATCAGGAATGGTGAACTACAGCTCCCATTATTCATGTTCACTGGCCATACTGTTAGGCTAGTGGGAGCAAGGAACCATCATTTGAAGAGCTATGGGTCCTCCCCAATTCCTGTACTATACTATCTGTAGCACATACCCTTCTTGAAAACCTCTTAAGAAAGGAAATCCAAAAGCTTCCCTGGGCAACATATTCTACTGTAGGCCTACTGTTAGTATTATACATTGTTTTCTAGCTGTTCACCCTTTGGGAAGTGGGGCAAGTGGGGAGATACAATGGTGGAAACTGCTCTAGATATCACAGAAAAAGAGGTCTGTGTCTTGGCTACTTACCTCTCTAGACTGCATTTAGGCTAATGACATACTGGCTACCTTGATGTTCTGGACTAAGGATCTGGATGGTGAATGGCACTGATGAATGGCAAAACATCTGCCACTGAGGATTGCCTGGATAAGCATGCTGTTACATTTTATGGAGACAGGGAAGATACTGGGGCATCAGCCTCTCACATCTCTGTTTTTCAGGGCTGAGTGTGTATCAGCAGGCAAGATCTATTCAGATACCTGATTTACACAACTACTTTCTCCTCAAAGCTGGGACCCACAGTGCCCTAAGATCCATGGCATCACAGTGGTTTAGCATTAGTTTATCTCCTTGTCCCGGTGCCCACCCAGCAATCTGCTAGTTTCAAATGTGTATACCTGAAGGTGGGAGTAAAGGACATAACAGGGATTCCACTAGTGTACCTGTCTATCCTGCTGCCCAACAATCTCAGAGGCTGAGATAGCTAGCATGGTCTTGGGTATGGTGTTAGAGTCTCCTACACTGATAGTTACTGAGAACGCCACATTGGTTACTTACCGTGAAGGTGTTCTGTAAATTTAAGTTTAAACTTCCTGCCTCTCGCCAGGCAGTGAGGGGACCAATCCTCAAATGTCATGGATTCCTCCTCTCACCAACCCAGAGAATGTTTATATTTAGGACTTTGTAATCTCTTAGGGTCTGTCCCAAATAACTTCTGGTGCTACATATTTGAAGTGAGATGAGGTTTGTCACCCATTGGTTTTTGTGATATGGAAGTGGGGGAACTTAAAATAGTTCTTTTATCATAGACAGATCTCTACCTGGAGTGTTCAAGTTCCTGACCTGCTGCAAGAATAAAGATCCTATAAGTATGGGGGCACTGTTATGTGAAAAGCTTCCTGTGTGGACAAGACTTTGGCCTGCATTGTTGTTTTATGGTCTTGTTACTGTTTATAATGTTAATATTTTATCTACTGTTGTCACGTTTGACTCCATTTATTTATTAAATTTTATTTTTGAATTTGATACTTTGCTTCCTTTTAATAATTTAATTTTGTCCAAATTCTGATTTTTATGTCATGACATCTTTCCTAAAGATATCTGATCTGCCATGAGGACACACTCCTTAGTTACATCAGACTAGACTACAATGTGTTCTAAGCAGGACTTCAAACATCTCGTGTGTGCTCAGAAAACCCCTATCCTGTGGTCTTTTGTGAGCTAAACAGCAGTAATAATAAGTCTCATGCCTGTAATCTATTGTATGGAGAACACAAAATTGGCAGATATTCCCCCTAACTTGTCAGTGTAATCTTCTAGAACACATATTGCAAGAGGACTGGAGAATTCTATACTTGTAAATAATTATTCGGAGGCTCCTAGGAACACTTCTACTAATTTCAAATCTAACAGTATGCTAGATATTCATTAAATCTCCAGCACTCACCTGCCGAATAGACATGGTACAAAGAATGTAGAGGAAGATGAAGGAACAATCCGTGTAATCCTCGCCCAGAAGATTACGATGTGACAAGCCCTGGATATAGGAAAGTGGTACAAAGGGAAGTTTGGCAACCACTCGGCCATCAAATCTGGGGAAAACAAATTATGTTCCTGGTAAACAGCTACTAGCTGTTACAAGGTACCAGTTTATATAGAGGCATACCTCATTTAACAAAGCCTCTGACAAAGAAGCCCTTTTTTACAAAGTCTTTTTATACCTTTCCAGACTCCACAGCCCATCTACTGCAAAGTGGAGCTAAAACCATAAAATGTAAAAACATAAAACAAAGATTGAAAGACAACAAAGGCAGCTACAAAATAAAACCAAAGTAAGAACTAACAATAGGCTAAAAATCTAAAAAGTGTGAACACTTTTTTTAAGGACTGAAAATATCTTCAAGTGATGGCCATTAAGATAGGAGTAGGATTCATCCAGCTGTTGTCAGACTACATAGTCAACATAGCACATGGTGAGGACATATTGGCAGCTGCTGCAGTCCAAAAAAATCCCACAAACATTTGGAAAACCCACATGATTCCTAACCCTCCTGCAAGACCACGAGCAAGCTTCTCTGGGGAAGATACTCCACAACCAGGATACTGACACTGAAAAAGCCCTTTCTTTAGAAGCTACCTCCCCTCATCTGTTTTAGGTGAGTACCCAGAGGAACCCCTTAAGGTCCAGACTATCTATCTATCTATCTATCTAGGGTCCAGATATAAAAGTGAGGAGACCAAACTTCAAATTAATGTTGCTTTACAATATTGGGAGGGTATTAGATTTAAGATGCATCACAACCAAAGACACTTCATCTCAACCTACACTGCCCTAGAGAACCACTTTTTGCAAATTTTGAGCTCCAAACAGACACCCTTCCTGCTGTTGAACTTAAGTTTAAATTTTATTCAAAACAAAGGCATGGTCTTAAAGCATTTATGATTTCTTTGGGTATATAGTAATAAATCAAAACTTTTTTTTTAGTCCAGGACAGGAAGGCATTTCAATTGCTGCTACCACAATTCTTTGAGATAAGTTACTGGTCTACAAACTGTGGCTTGGAGCTGAATAGAGATCACTCAGGTCCAATATAGATAGTCATTGTTCAGGCCAGCTAATGCTAATAGAGCAACAGCTTGTACAACATGTAGGTTAAGGGACAAACATCTCAGCAAAGAAAGAAAGCCCCCCCCCCTGCCAATCCACAGATAAGATAGATAAATAGACACATATAGATGAAAGCATTTTATGATTTGCTGCAAAGAAAGCAAGTCTGTGGCAGGCTCCGTTTAGTTACTAAAGCAAAGGGTGAGAAAAACTGTTTCAAATTCCTGTGAGATGCAGAAGTATTTGAGTAAATTAAGGTTACTGTGGGTGTAAAGGTAAGCTGAATTCAAGCCTGTGCTAACCAGAATTTCTAAATGCATCTCTTATACTGCATAGTTCTAATTTCCCCTCATCTTGCTCAATTTTAGCAGGTGCTTCTGGTGCAATAAACTCTTAAATTAATGTTTCTTCCTGTAGAGACATGAATTCAACAAGCTACAACTTCCAACAAGTGCCAACCCTACTGACAGCCAAGGTATTTTGGCAGAATGGCTAGAAACGGATGTTTGTCTCCCTTTGATAGCCCCCCAGTGTTGTAGCATTCTACGTGGTTCCTGTCTCCTCTTTTGGATACAGCTAAAAAGAAAAAGAAAAAAAAAACAAGCAGGAAGTGTTAAAGTGTAGAGCCCCATGTCTTTGTCACTGTAATGGATGAAAACTAAAACGAGGAACATTAACAGCCTAAGAAGCAGTGGGAAATCCATGTCAACTGCTTTTCCTTGACCTCAATAACCTAATCACCAAAATGAAAATAACCCAGTTGGAGAGTTCTTATGAAAGCCCATTTCTCTAGCATGGCAAACAGATTCTAAACAGATTCCTGCATTAGTTTATCAGAGGAGTGGGGCAGTTAAAGGCAACCAATTACATGTTCAATGTGGACTACCGTGGTTGCTCACAGCAAGTACCAGGCATCATACACAGGCATCCAATCATCACTAAAAGATGAATCTGTACCCCTCTCAGAGTCAGACACAAGTGCTGAGGCTGCTCCATAGTCATTTGAGTTGAATATACAGCCGTCCCTCTCCATTTGTGGGTTAAGCACTGATCAATTTGATGATTCACTGATTACTGTATTTGCTTGCTGCCACCCCATTCCATTTTTAACAGGGGCTTTGATAACACCAGTGTAGCTGGGAGGCACTACCCACCAATGTTGGTGGGACTGTGTGCTTCTGTGAGGCAAGAGGCTATGCTGAAGGCAACAGTGCTGCTGGCAAAGTTTCCCATGTCAGAAAGGTTTTTGCTGAGGAGCCAGATTAAATGTGCCAAACAGCTACAGGGCAGCAACAGTAGTTGCAACAGTAGTTGCGGGGGAAGGTGACACTGGCAGAGCATCTCTCAGAAACAATGGCAATGGCAACATAGCTAACACTTGTTAGTACTGCACAGAGGGAGGCACAGTAAATCTCCTTTTAAAGCTCTTTTACCAGGAAAAGACTTATTATGATGAGACAATCCAAAATGAAACAAAAGATAATGCCAGAAGATGTAATGCCCAGGTCGGATGGCACTCAACAAGTTGCTGGAAATACAGAAGAGGAAAATTATGAATAGCACTGTGCTTAATGACGCTCAGCTGTTGACATTGCTCACAGGTGAAAGGAAAGTCCAAAGCTACTAACACATAGACTAAGAACATGGAACAAGAGAAGCATGAATCAGGAGAAGCTAGACATAGTAAAAGAAGAACGTATAAACATTGCAACATTTGGGGTGAGTGAGCTAAACAGGAATTTTGAGTCAGATAATTACAGTGTTTTACTCACAGAATGAAAATCTAAGAAGAAATTGGGTGGCATTTATAATGAGAAGAGATGTAGCAAAAGCAGTCAAAGGATATAATGCAAAGGAAAAATCTATCACTATAACTTTATGTCCTAACTATAGAGGCAGAAGAAGAAGAAATTGAAAGATTCTGTGCTGGAGTCCAGGAGGAAATTGATCACACACCAAAACAGGACTTCTTGATAATCATAGCTGGAATGCAAAAATAGGAAACGGAGCGAATCAAAGATTGTAGGAAAATTTGGCCTAGGATCAAGAAATTAAGCAGAACATCTGACCGAATTTTGTGAGGCCAATCATTTGTTCATTGCAAACACATTCTTCCAGCAACCCAAGAAGTGACTGTATACATGGACATCATGGCCAATATAGAAATCAAACAGACTACATAAATGGAAGCAAAAAACAGAGAAACTCCATTCTCTCTGCAAAAACAAGACCATGAGCTGATTGTGGCACAGACCATGAACAACTAATATCAAAAATTAGAGTAAAGCTAAAGAAGAATACTAAACCAGCCAGCCATCATGCTGCAATACAATCTGAAGAACATCCCTGTAGAATTTAAGGAAAATGTGAAAAATAGCTTTGCGCTATTAAGCCTAATTGACCAGGAGCCAGAAGAATTCTGGATTGACACCAGGGACACTGTCAGGGAGGAAAGCAAAAAGATACTATCTGTAGCCAAAAAGAAGAGAAGCTTCAATGAAACTTTTCAAGCAGTCACAGGCAGACAAGCAAAAGGAAAAAGTGATAGAAATAGTCAGAACCCTGAATGCAACTGTTCAATGTCTTGTGTGCAGGGTCAAGGAGAACTACTATAGTAATCTATATATATAATGTTCTTGGGTATGTTGCCATTTTCGGTGTGCAAACTGGCTGCTTAGGAAACTGACCAACCAATCACAGCTTGGTTGGGCAGCCAGTCAGCAAACTGTGGGCGGACACATGTAAACTTTTACATCCAGTGTAAACATGGCCGCCGGCAAGAGGAAGTAGCAGGGTGTGTGTGTGGCATGGTGTGCGCGCGGGGCTTGAGGAGGGCGGCAGAGGGTGAAGAGGGCCATGGTGTGTGGGGGGGAGGTGGCGGGGTGGGGAGGGAGCAGCATGAGTGTGTGTGTGCACGGGGAGGGCAGCAGGGCCACGGGGAGGCAGGTGCTGTGGGGGGGGAGGGAGGCGGCGGGGGGGGAACAGCATGTGTGTGTGAGCGTGGGGGGGTGGGGAGGGCAGCAGAGCCACGGTGGGGAGGCCAGGTGCCGCATGCGGGGGAGGGAGGCAGCAGGGTGGGGAGGGAGCGGTGCATGCGTGGGGGGGGGCAGGGCCATGGTGGTGGGTGCCACATGGGGGGGGAAGCAGCGGGGTGGGGAGGGAGCAGTGTGTGTGCGTGTGGGGGCGCGGGGAGGGCGGCAGGGGGAATGGTGTATGCTACACCAAGTATGTAGCTAGTAGTAGAGAAATAGCATTAGAGAAACAGAAGATGACAACAAAAAAGGAAGAACAAGCAATCTCTTCCACAAGATCTGGGAAATCAAAGGGGAATTTAAACCAAGAGGAGGAATGCTCTACGACCAGCAGGGAAACATATTACATGATCAAATAGAAATAAAAAGACAAGGGGAAAAAATACACAAAAGAACTATATAAAAGAGAAACAAGGATGACAGATTTGTTCAAAGAAGAACCATATGAAGATAAACTTCCAGTTTTAGAAAGTGAAGTAGAGGCTGTACTCAGAGCACTTGGAAGAAATAAATCACCAGAAACAGATGGCATGCAATAGAGCTACTTCAAGCTACAGACAGAAACTATTATAGTTCTAACTAAAATATGTCTACAAATATGGAAAACCAAACAATGGTCCACAGATTGGAAACACTCAATGTACATTCCAATTGCCAAGAAAGGGGACACCAGGGATTGCAGTAACCACAGGACCATTGTGTTAATTTCCCATGCAAGCAAAGTGATACTTAAAATTCTACCACAAAGACCTTTACCACACATAAAATGGGAAACGCCAGATCTCCACGCTGGATTCAGGAAAGGAAGTGGCACTAGGGATCACATTGTACACATAAATTGGAAAGCGGAACACAACAAAGAATTTCAAAAGAAAATCAGCCTATGCTCTATAGATTATAGCAAAAACTTTGATTGTATAGATCATGAAAAACTATGGATCGCTCTTAAAGAAATGGGTGTGCCACAACATTTGATTGTCCTAAGTAACCTGTACTCAGGACAAGAGGCTACAGTTAGGACAGAGTACAGAGAAATGGAATGGTTTCCAATTGGCATGGGGGTCAGGCTAAGCTACATTTTATCACCTTACCTATTTAACTTGTATGCTGAACATATTGTAGATAAAGCAGGATTAGTCTCAAAGGAAAGAGGTGTGAAAACTGGAAGAAGGAATACCAACAATTTAAGATATGCAGATGACACCATACTACAGTGGGCCCCTGGTATCCGCTGGGGTTTGGTTCCAAGAACCCGCCGTGGATACCACAATCTGTGGATGCTCAAGTTGCATTACAGTCCTCCCTCAACATTCACGGCCTCCACACTCGTGGTTCTGCATATTCGTGGTTTGGCGAGGGGAAGCTGAGGAAAGTGGCGACAGGGCCTCTGAGGCCCCTTTGCCACTTTCAGGAGGGAGTGGGGAGGCAGGGAGAAGCGACTACGGGGCCTCTGGAGGCCGCATGGTCACCTGGGAAGGGAGTGGGGAGGCGACTTCGGGGGAGGGAGTGGGGAGGCTCCATGGTTGCCTGAGGAGGGAGTGGGGAGGCGACGTCCAAAGGCCCCGTGGTCGCTTCTCTAATGCTATTTCTCTACTACTAGAGGAGGGGGAGGGCAGTCTTTATTTGTGGAATTTTCACATTTGTGGGGGGGTCTGTGGAACCTAACCCCCGCGAATGTGAAGGGACGACTATATATACAATTGCATAGTAAAATGGTGTCCCTTACATGAAATGGCAAAATCAAAGTTTACTTCTTGGAATTTTAAAAAGTATTTTGAAGCTGTGGATGATGGAACCCATGGATGTGAAATCTGTGGATACAGAGGGCTAAACTAGCAAAAAATAGCAAAGACTTGAAACGATTAGTGACGAAAGCCAAGAAAGAAAGTGCAAAGCCAGGTTTACAGTTGAACATATAAGAAAACAAAAATAATGACCACAGATAATTTATATAACTTTAGACAATAAAGACACTGAAATAGTTCAATGTCAGTGTAAGAGCTGGAAGCAGTGACAGCCCCACCTTCCCCTCCTCTGAGTCCCCATATCAAAATTTCATGGAAAAAGGAATGATAATGAAAGGAGTTTGTCAAGTTACTCCTCCATGAGAGACTCATTCTATGATATTTCTCAAGAGACCCATGATAAATTCAGTTCTTGGGCACAGCGAGCACTTGAAAATATAAAGAAAAAGACAGCTCAGCTTTAACAACAACTCTTTTTAAAAGCGGAGAGGTACCCACTTACATAGAATTGAACATTCCCATCAGAGCGGTGAAACAAAAACCAATTGCGAACATAGACTTCATGCGAACCTGGAAGTGAAAGAACAAGTGAGGAACCTTATTAAAGTGTGAGAAATGGAGAGTGAAATGTGGGACAAAAATGGAGGAAAAAGACTGTCTTCCATGTGTTCCCTTTCAATCCCTACTGCTAAATCAGTCTAGAGTTTACATGCATGCACTTCTTGAACCATACCATCTAGGACTAATAGCAAATCCCAGCTGAAAAGAGAATGCCATTAAACATTTCTAGCTGAAGACTCCAGGAACAGTTACAGCTGTAGAACAGCCTCCCCTAATATGCTGTTCTCCAGATGTGTTGTTAGCTGCCATCAAGTAAACTATTGTCAAGTAAACTTCAACTTCTAGCCCCCCATGAATGAAAGGCCCCAGATTTATGGCAACCCTAGGAATCTGCTCAGGTCTTGTAGACTCAGGGCCATGGCTTCCTTGATTGAGTCTATCCAATTGTAATGCAGTCCTCCTCTTTTCCCACAACCTTCTACCTTACCAACCATTATTGTCTTTTCTAATGAGTCATGTCTTCTCATGATATGTCCCAAGTACAACAGTCTCAGTTTAGTCATCTTGGCTTCTAGAGAGAGTTCAGGCTTGATTTGATCTAGAACCCATTTATTCATCTTTTTAGCAGTCCATGGTATCTGTAGGACTCTTCTCCAGATGTGCTACAGTTTCCATCAGCCCCAGCTAGCTGTACAGTCAGTGGTTAGGCATGATGGGCTGCAGTCTAAAACATCTGGAAGGTAACATGTTAGGAAAAAGACTGTGCTAGAGAGATGGCCCAGTGAGCATTACAACTGCCCAACATCTAAATGTCATTTTGTTCCCAGTCTAAGTGAAAGAAAGTAGGCTTGGAGCCTTTCTGGAGAATTTCACAGCAGGGTTCAACAGCCCCAAAATCTAATAGCCATCCAACTTACTTCATTCTGTTGGACTCAGGTAATGTCTAGGTAGATATATATGGGGAGAGAGATTTACTCTGGTAACCTGACCACAAGCCATTTATTTCTTTAATGATTAATACCAGATAAAGGGGCAGGGATCACCAGCAATGATTTCGAGAACACAGCTGCACTGGGCAGGACACATTCCTAGGATGGAGGACCATTGCCTCCCCAAAATAGTACTCTACGGTGAAATCGCCATAGGTCAGCGCAAGAGGGGTGCTCCAAAAAAGCGATACAAGGACTCCCTGAAACAACATCTCAGGCTTGGCCAAATTGATCACCAACAATGGTCCGCCCTGGCCTCACATCGGGAGGCATGGAGACGCACAATCCACAATGCTGCAGCCTTATTTGAGAACTCACGCCGAACAAGTCTTGAAGAGAAACAACAATGCAGAAAGATTCACAACCTGAAAACATCACCCAAGGAGACCTTCTGCTGTGCTTTCTGCAACCGGACTTGTCTCGGATTGGCTTTTTTCGTCATCAGCGCGCTTGCAGAAAGCGCGAGATGAGTCCTTCCTGAATCTTCATTTGTGAAGAAAAGCCAAGATAGATAGATACAGAGAATACCAGATAACTATTCAGAACTGGCCCCAGGTGCAGACCGGCAGCCAGCACAAGTTTCAAGAGCATGATAAAAATTATTATAAGTTGGGCATTCTTACTTTGAAATATGTGTTCTGTTCATGACTAATAATAAGAAATTTCTGGCTGATGTTCCACTTTTGCACCTATGTGGTTGAAATTCATCACATCAAACCAACAGAATTGGCAGACAATGTTGGCACATGCTTAGAAATGAATTAGCCATTTGCTAATTCTTAAAGAGAAGTTGTCCTTCTTTCTGAAAAGTTATGTCCCATTTCAGTATGTTAGGTGTGTATATGTTTGTGTGGGCTGGCTTCTAAATCCCAGTCTTCAAATCATTATGTTCCACTTCTTTATTATTTTAATATTAGTTAAATAGTTTTAAGACCATACATTGCAGCCCACTATAAGAAAACAAAAGCTTTCTCTATATATACGTTTTCTTCAGAGCTATGCACAACAGCAGATAACTAAACCAGCTATGATGATGATGGAAATACACACAGCAAATATCACAAAGTGAATGGTAAAAGGACCTGGACACAGAATGTAGACATGATGACAAAGGCCTTGGGAGCAACAGGGAGGATAATGAGCTGGACTGGCTGGTTTAAATGACTTATAAAAAATATCCTGTTTTTTAAATTGATTATTCATATTTTTTTTAAAAAAGTCTGACTATTATTACTATTTCCCAACCCTCTTACTGGAAACCAATGACTGTTTGAATTTAAACATTTTAACTTTAACATTTATTGGCAGTTGTTCATTGTTAGACCAGTATCCAGTGTCAGTTGCTTCTTTTTAATTACTTTATTTTATAATGCAAGAAATGCCACTCAGAAACTAATCCTCCAATTAACACAAGTTCAACCAAACAACTTGCTTCAAAATAGCACTTTTTAAAGAACAATTATTATTTAAGCTTCTGGCCATAACATCTGAACTTTTTGCTACTTAATTTTCTGATTTAGTCCTATATTGGTTTTAATGTAATCTCACCCCCCAAACTACCCCTGGTTTAAACAAACAACAACCCTGGTTTAAACAACAAAAAAAGTGGGGGAGGGTTGTTTTTGTTTTTTTTAATCTGTTTCCCCCCACCCCCAACCCTGAACTATTTTATTCTATCACATGTGTAGAACTGACTGAAAGGACAGGGGTCAGTTGCTAATAGCATCCGGTGCGAGTAACTTTCAAAAGCACACAACCGGGGTCTAAAGCAATCAGTTGCTACCATCTGAGTTATGGTTTTCTATTTTTGTGGATATGATTCAGAAAAATGAAATGGATTATATCCACAATAAATGGAAAACAGTAACTTAGATGGCAGCAGGTGATTGGTTTGGACTCCAACTGGGTGCTTTTGAAAGTGGCATGCTTCTACTTAAAGCAATTCAGAGCCTTTAAGATGGATCTGGTAACCAAGATGTCATTTAGAAATCTGGAGACAGATGCCTCTCACTGACTACACTGGAAACTGACAAGTAGCTATAATTTTCCTCCTTCTAATGCAACTGAATGAACCTAGTAGACTTAGTACCACCTTAGGAAGAGACGGTGTCTGCCAAACTACACATAAATAGATACAGGGGATTTTTGCTAGGTACCTATCAAATTGTTAAAAGGATACCCTGAAAATCCCTATTGTTCGTGTAACAAGTAACAAAAGTGAAAAGCTACGGAAGGACAAGTGTAACAATTCATTTGAAAGTTCTTCCCTCCTCATTTTTTTTATTTTTGGTATGAAAATGACACATGTTATAAAGATGTCTCTAGACCAAGAAAATGGCAGTATTTCAAAATGACAGGTATAGGGGCTAGGGAATTATTACAGTCCTTGAAAACGAATTCAATGCTTTTCCAGCACTGAACCATGATGTGGAAGAAGGAAGGATTGTCAAAGTTCTGCTGAACAGAACATCCCCATACACCCACACACTTAAATTCAAACAAATATAATTCTTTTTGCTACAGGTAGTGCCTAAATACCCTGATGGCACCAGAACCTGTCTAGTCTCAGAAACTAAGCAGGGTCAGGCCTTGTTTATTTTTAATGTATACCTCACCTTTCTCCTTGTACAGGAGCCAAGGTGGCCCCATAGCATAGTGACTTCAAAGTCCCCCGTAAAAAATACCCAAGGATTCAAAGAAGGACCTGTCAGAGTTTCAACCCCACTTGCTACCACTCCCTGGCACCAGAGTTTGTGTTTTTCTGAGATCAAAGCTCCCATAATGTTTTGGCTGTGTCAAGATTCAGTTAGCTTCAAGGGGTGGGGGGACAACAACCATCTTAGTCTGAAGGCACCTGAGCCAAGTCCAGTAAACCAAGCCAAATCCAGTTATTTGATGGAGATAAGAACAATGAGGTTGTGTGTGAACTGGGCACCCTTTCATTCTGGTTTTACAGATCTACAGTTGTTTTAAATGCTACATCCCACAGATGGTGGACTAAGATCACTTCCTATCTGTTGTAATGTATACAAGTTCAATATATTGCTTTTCCAAGTAAGGTGCCCAGATAATTTTTATTAAGGATCTATTCAGTATGCTATGCTTCCTTACCATAGAAAGATCCCGGTTGTTGTTCTTCAGTTTCTCCTCTTGCCTCTCTGAAAAACAGTGAGGAAAAGGTTACTGCATGTTACAAAATCCAACAAAGTTGTAAGAAACAAACTTTAAGAAAAAGTCTATAGCAGGAAAAGGAGTCTTTGAACCACTTCCTCATACAACAGAAAGGCACACTGGAAGGCTGAGGCACTCAGTCCAATACAAACATGTCAAGATTACCAACTCACTATAGGTGATATGACAGAGAGAAGACTACAGTCTCCTCCTCTTCAAGCACACAGTGTTAAGCATCTTCTCTCCCCCAATGAAGCTCAAAATTGGCTGTTCAGAATAAATCATGCAGTCTTCACAAACTTAATGATAATTACAATATTCTTCACAGTAAGACCACAAAGACTAACTCCAGTTCATGGGTACTTACTCTATTACTATTTATCAACCTCAGGAGCAGTGACATTGTTTATTTAAATTAGGAAAAGAAAGAAGACAAAGGAAAATGTGAGACGTTTTCTCCTTGATTAGTAGCATTTTTTCTCATTGGAAAATCCTCTGTTTCAGTAACTATCATCATTCATGATGTGGTCCTTTTTTTTTGGAGGGGAGAAGTAGTATATAGTTAAATAAAAAGATGTTTGTTTTAAAAATAATGTTTTAAAATATCTTAGGTAAACATACCATCAATGCAAGGAGCTTCTTTCCATAAAAAATGAAAAATGTAATTTTTCAGAAAGCCAAGTTTAATAACTGATTTCACACACTATCCTTTAGAGCAGGAATATGATTTTCCAGTACACCTGAAATGAAGGCCACTCCCCACACCTTCTATCTATGAAAAATAACAAGGATTCCTTATAAAATCACTCACTCTCACACACACACTTACTTCAGATCCTAGTATTACCTATTTTCTTTTTCTGCTGCCGACCAGCTGATTCTGTTATTGTTTCCTTCTTTTTTTCCACTGCAGAGATTAGGCAATATAGTAAGTTCTTTTCATTAAGAAAGCACCCCCTTTTCTTTTTGCCTCCTAGACTTGAAAAACACATCTACAGCAGAAAACCAAAACAAATGGTGAAACAGTAAAAACAAAAATAATATGGACATGTCTGGTTTTGACAAAATTAGTGTTTGGGGGGGATAAGACCTTATTGTACTATGTTTCATGTAGCTAATTTTGCTGTGTATATTGCTGACATATTGTTACTGCTGACATTTTCTTTCTATACCATTCTGTAAAGGTACCTGACAAAAGACTCTAGTCCATGGCTTCTCACTCAATCAGGGCTCCCTGAAACATTAGGATTCCGTGAGAGGTAACCAGGGGCTCTGCAAGAGGTTGTGATTTAAAAAAAAAAACAACTTTTTTTGCAAGGAGGGGACTGTAGATACAGTTGAGTACCCCTTATCCAAAATGCTTGGGACCAGAAATATTTTGGATTTTCTCAGATTTTTGGAATATTTGCACATACATAATGAAATATCTTGGACATTGGAACCCAAGTCCCATGGGACACAATATTTTTAATAATTTTGTGCATGAAACAACGTTTGTGTACATTAAACTATCAGAAAGCAAAGGTGTCATTATTTCAGCCACCCATGTGGACAATTTTGATTCTGGAGTATTTTGGATTTCTGCATAAGGGATACTCAACCTTTATAGTAATTTTTATGCAGGACTCCATGAGACCAGAAAATTATTGTGAGAGTTCATCCAGGGTAAAAAGGGTAAGAAAGGCTCCACTAGTCCATAAAAACTTATGCCACAGTATAGACTGTTAGACTTTAAAGTGGCACAAGACTCTTTGTGTTGAGCTGTCATTAAAAGATTACCACCATCCTTCTCCCTGACATACAAATTAAATGGCAAAAGTCCACAGATTTTGTGGGTCAATTTCATATACATATTTTACTCATCAGATGTGTTACATTATGAATTCAGTGCTGCCTTTGGCAAAATGTGCCATTTTTTTGCCACAGAATTATATGCTGGATGTCTAAAGGTTTTCTGAAGCAGAACATTTAGCATACAACTGCTGATTACTCATTGTCAATATATACCTAAAACCAAGAAACTTTTTTGTTGTTTGCTGAGAAGCCTGAAACATCTTCAAAGTTACCAGGGAAGAATGATAGTGAATAAGATCTGATGCTCCCAGAATATACTTCAGCAAGTACCATAGGCTGGCCTCAACATATCCAGATTATTAGTCTGTAGTTTACAGTGTCATTCATCCTTATATTCTGCAGTCTGCAGCATGAACTGAGTCAGTGTAGTGAATTAAGTAGAGGAAAGCAAGCTAGAAGGAAAGCATGGTATTGATTTTGATGGCAGACTGCATATTGTAGGCTTTAATGGAAAAGCCTGCTTGGCAAATGAATTTTGTGTCAACTTCTTGATGAATGTCCTGGGATATGCCCAATGAGGTTTTTTGTTTGTTTTTTGTTTTGCATACTGCCTATAATCATGACACCAGGGTAGTTTATAATTTTACAAATGTTGCAAGGGAACATCTCCGACCTGCACTTGCAGAGCAGGTTTGCAATGGATACAAAAACTGTACAAGATCACAATTTGAAACTGCAGCACTTAATGGTGACACTGAAGGACACAGGACATTCTGTGAAGTCAAAGTTGAGCCAGGATGTTCATTATGTTTAAGTGTTAAGTTGAGATTGACTAATTCATGTTTACAGTCAGGATATTTTGGTGTTTGGTGAAAGTAATTTCCTTTCTTCTTAATGTATTTATTTAATACATTTTAATATTGCCCTTAATCATATGATAGCAAGGGTACTTTACAAAATCTAATTTTTAAAACCTCATGTTTCACAGAACCCTATTACCCAGATAAGGGCTTATTCCCCTACGCACTTTCAGATAAGGTTTTCTTTAGCTCCTTCAACAACATCTTATGGGGAGATTCTTTTGCTCACAGGAGCCACAGAGAAGCCAGACAAACTGGTATTAGCCACATCTTTCAATACAGATTTCCTGACATGAGGAAAAAGCTGGCTGGCTCTGCTTTTGCCTTCAAAATACAGATCTGCAGCACAAGTTGCTGATTAATACTCTTCCTGTTGTTGAAGTGGATTCCCATGATCAGAAAATCCACTATACTCTGTTATAAGAAACAAACAGTACAAGTTGTGGCCTTAAGAATCTTTGAGAATCTCTTCTGACCATGCTCAGTTGGAAAAAGAGGTTTGCTAACATCCAAATAGATTTTTATAAATACTTTTATAATTCCTGGTGTGCCAAATCTAAAACAGGACCAGGGAGTTTCTATGAAAATGATTTTATAAGTCTATTTAACAGTAGTTTAAAAACAGTTTTGCTGTACAGTATTTAAGAATGTTTATATATATTTTACATCTTTAATGTATTTAAGTATGTAAGGAGGATGCTGGGCTACTTGTTTTAAAGACCTGAACTTGGACTCTCCACCTGTCCATGAGTAGTCTTTTCAATGTCTCCTGAAACATGAATGTAAGGTTACATGTTTATGTTTTCCAAAAAATAAAATAAATGCACACATTAAAAAATTGATATCATATCAGGCTGCTTTAAATCACTTCTGGATGGTGGTGCATTTCATATTCTTTTTTAGACAAGTAAGGAACTCTTTCTGTTCACTGCAGTAGTAACAGTTATCTCCACATAAGTGGAAAACCTTAAAATTCAAAAATAGTAATTCATCCTTTTCACAACTGCTTTCCCCACCATAATGCCTTGCTTTGATAAAACTTTTGTCATTTCTTTTCTATTAACCAATGCAATCTGCAAGGGAGCATGGCCATCCTAACTATCAGCAAATGTTAAGCTTACTCCAGAATACTTAACAAAACCAGATTTAAAGCAAAACCTGATTCTTTCATGAAGTGAGATTTTTATTATTAATGAAAAGAAAAACTGGGAAGATTTCCAGGAAGAAGTCCAGAAAAAACAGGGAATATCCTATCTTCAGTAACCTAGGAAATACATTTTAAAAGTATTTACTGTACACGATACTTTTAAAATGTAGTTTACCAAGGACCAGATGTTCCCTCTCTTTTTCTGGACTTCTTGCAGGAAGCCTTCCCTGGCAAAACCATGTCAGAGTATTCCTTACCTAAGAAAACCCTACCAAATTCTGGTATCGCCATAAGTTGACAGGCAACTTGAAGGCACATATACACACACACTGTACATGATGCTACTCTTATGCACAGTGCAGCATCCAAAGACATCATAACACACCTTTTAATTTTGTAAAATCACATTTTAACCTTGGGCCTGGGAACAGTAGATGGATTTTTTCTTCCATTGTACATTAGCTACTGTACATCATGTCTGGTGGGCACTGATGGTCTCATCCTCTATAGTAAATATTATATCTATTGTCCAGAGTCTAAGTAACCATAGGAGAAGATTAGCCCTATTGCCCATTTGCATTTTGGAATAGTACTTACATTTTTTACTCTGCTTTTCCACTTCTGCTTTCAGCCTCTTATATTTGTCTGTTCTATAGACCAACACCCATGTTATACCTGAAAAAAGTGAGATATATAATCAAGGCATAAAATAACCCTGTATACCTCCAAACTGAAAAACAAATCAAGCCACGTGCCCTGACAGGAATCTTCAAATCCCAAGAGAAGTCCATGCCCTAGAACCAATATTTTAGCAGAGTCCTACATTTTCAGTGCAAGGAACAAAAAGCATCCCATCCGAGAGATTTCAAAGCCCAGTGTCAGCATATCCCAACTATTATTCACAATAGCTTCCAGCAGAGGGGTTCTTATCCATGAGCCCATGAACAGGCTTCAGGGAGTCTGTGAATTAGGTGAAAAAATATTTTCCCCTTCCCCTTTCAATTTCCTTCAATTATTTCCTGACACAGTAAATTCCAAGGCAAAAATATGACATCTTTTCAAGTGTTCACTGTAACGCTTTCATTCAAGACAAGTCTATATAAAGGAAATCAATTTCCAATGCAATAAAATAAATTGTATGCAAAGTTTTGTGTGTATATGTTTACATGTATTATTCTGGGGAGGGGTTTCTTAGCGTTCATCAGATTCAGATTCTCAGAAAGGTTCATGACCCAAAAAGGTTAAGAACCACTACTCTAGCAGGCCTAGTGTCACTTTTTATGGAAAATTCAAGATTCACAATTATCTTCCATATTGGCTCTTTACAATATCCTTCCCTCCAATGAAGACTCAAATTCAATTCAAAAACAACATTTCCCAGTTAAAAGACGGACTCTCCCTAAAGGAACCTGTCAGAGTCTTAAGATCCTGGAGGTGGAAGGGGGGTTCCTCTCAGATCCACCACCATCACAAGCCTCTCTGGTGTGGACACAGGAGAGAGGCTTTTCGGTGGCTGCTCCCAGGCTGTCCCTCTCTCTGCTCTCATTTTACCAGCAAGCAAGGACCTTTATATTCAAACAGGCATTTGGTGATTAACTGGTTGCAGAGAGTATTCTATGTGGTGTGCCTGCTTTACTTTTAACTTAATTGTTGTATTTTTGAATGATTTTACATTTTAAAAATTTAAGGGGATTTTAATACGATAACTTGTTTAATTGTGTTTCAACTTAATTATTATCAGATTTTTAGTTTTCCCTTTTTTAGTTTTTTTGTAAGTCACCTTGAGTCCCATGATGGGAGAAAGGCAGAATATTAACTAACTAACTAACTAACTATACTGTACTTCTCAGTACCGCAAAAACATGAACAGAGCCTCGATGAATCAGTTCATTTATCTCCCTTGATAGCCAAACCTGAGTTGCTAGTATAACCACGACTTCCCACCACATTTTCCCCTCTTCCCCAAAAACTGGCATTCAGATGTGTATTTTATCTAAACAGGGAGGTTCCATTCAGCCACCACCACCCAAAATCTTGCAGGGCTCCTGCATGCTCCTGCTCAGATTTCTAAAAAAGCCCTTTTCCAAGATATTCTACTGCACCCTCCCGCTGCCCTTGCTGCAGACATTCAACCCAGCTGCCAAAGAGCGTGCTTAGTCATCGAAGGACTGTTTTGGGATTTTCCTGTCCCTAGCAGAGTTTTCTTGTACTCTGTGAAGTCTCCTGAAGTCTCCCTATACCCAGTGACTCCTCTCTCTTATGTGTCAGATGCTGGCATTTTCCTTATGCCCGGTTCCATTATCGGGGAATCAGTTCCACTACTGAGGCTCACCCCCAACAACACCAAAGGGCTTTTCAAAGCTCCCCCAGAGTTAAAACGTCTGTCTTTAAAGCATGCTGCGGGGCTCTGCGATGCCAACCCTTCCTTTATGGCCCCAATTACAGTCGTCCCTCCCTATTTGCTAGGGTTTGGTTCCAGGACCCCGTGGATACCAAAATCCATGAATCCATATACTTGGCATAGCAAAATGGTATCTTATATAAGATGGCAAAAATCAAGATTTGCTTTTGGGATTATTATTTTTAAAACAATATTTTCAAGCTCTGAATACTTAACACCGTAGACACTAAAATCCATGGATACAGAGGGACAACTGTACAAATGTAGGCAGAGAGGCGGCTACTGTTATCTACCCTCTTCGGTTGCATCTGCCTGTACACCGACCCTCGAATGAGCACAACCAAACTGTTCTCCCATTGGAAACTCACCATCTACAACAGTGGTTCTTAAACCTTTCCTTCACCAGGGACCCCCCCATAAATATTTTTGGTTGCCATCCCCACCCCCACTGCACTACTAAATTTTGGGAAGCTGTACCACTGAACTTCAACAGCAAACCACTAAAACCATATAAACCAAGCAGAAAATGCTAACTTTGAACTATGATGATACAAGCATAATAAAAATGCAAGCTTTTATCTTGTCTCTTTAAATAAAGCCTCAATTCCAGTGGCTCTTAACCTTTTCTTCACCAGGGACCCCCTTTAAATATACAGTTCTCCTTTGGTTTCCACGGATTTGGTATCCACGGATTTAAGTATTCACAGCTTGAAAATCTTCTTTAAAAAATAATAATCCAAAAAGCAAACCTTCATGTTTGCCATCTTACATGAGGGACACAATTTTGCAATGCCATTGCATATAATGGGACTTGAGTATTCACAGATTTTGGTATCCACGGGGGGGTGTGTGTCCTGGAACCAAACCCCAGTGAATATGAAGGGAAAACTGTATTTTGCTGCCATGGACCCACAAGACTTAGCTCAAGATTTAAAATCCTAATAATAATAATAATACCTAATAATAATAATAATAATAATAACAATAATATTATACTATCCATTAAACCTTCCCTCAGAGGCACTGGAGAGGGAAGGGAGACTTTTCTCCTACTTCTTCCTGCAAGTATGTGGCTGGAGCAGACTGAATGGCAATGCGCAGGCCAAGCCAGCCTTTTCCTTGGCTCCTGTCCTGCGGCCACTCCCTTGCAAAGAGGGGATGAGCCAAGCCGCCTTCAAGCCTTCGTGGACCCCTCCCTGTGAGGACATTGGGGCCCCCTGGGGGTCCCCGGACCACAGGTTAAGAACCACTGGTCCTTTCCTCCACTGGGGCCGTGGGAATTCTCCCCCGCCGCCCTGAGAAACATGGACTTCTACACGCGGCAGCCTAACGAGAGCGCCCCGCCTGCGGCCCTGCCACCCACCCTGGGCCTGGCCCTTCTCGCGTGAGGAAGACGCGCGTCGCCCCCCCCCCCACGCACTCACCCTCGGCTAACAACGCCGTGCACACCGAGATGAAGACAATGAGGACCGTGTCGGCGAACATGGTACTCATTTTGGAATCTGCCCAGGCAACGCCTCCCCGGAAGCTAGGCCCCAACCGGAAGTTGGAGAGCAGCAAGTGTAGAGGCGCGCCCGGACCAGCGTTCCGAGCTCCGTGGGATTTTTCTTGCATGCTGTGTTAACGTCTAAAGAGAGGCGCCTCTGCGGACATTTCAAGCTGAGGCAGGGCTTGCAGCTAAAGCCAATTGTTAGACTGCGCTCTTCTAATTCAGACTTTTCCACAGGCATGCAATTGCCACTACCAGTACAGTTGTCCCTCTGTATTCACGGAATTGGTATCCACGGATTTAAGTATTCACGGCTTGAAAATCTTCTTTAAAAAATAATAATCCAAAAAGCAAACCTTGATTTGGCCATCTTATATCAGGGGCACCATTTTGTTATGCCATTGCATATAATGGGACTTGAGTATTCACGGATTTGGGTATCCACGGGTGTGTGTGTCCTGGAACCCAACCCCAGTGAATATGAAGGTACAACTGCATTTATCTGAAAGGTTTTGTATGAAGTTCCCACAATAACAAGACCCACAATAAAGACTGATACAGTAGGACCCCCGTATCTACTGGGGATTGGTTGAGGGGGCTGTGGATACCGAAAACCGTGGATAATAGCAAACGCCATTGAAAATAATGGGACTTCCCGATTAAAATACCATAGAGTTGCCTTGGAGGACCCAGAAAAATGACTAGACAGGACACATTTTCTAGGGAGACTCTATGGTAGGTGTGCTGGGAATAATTGAATCAGTGGATAATGAATCAGTGGATATGGGGGGTCCTACTGTATAAATGATGGGGATGTGCTAAGCCAGTGGTTCTCAACCTGTGGGTCCCCAGATGTTGTTGGACTACAGTTCCCAGGAGCCCTCTGAGGCCTCACCTTGACAGCCAGATGGTCCTCCCAGTCATTAGTGAGGCTGTAGGACTGAACTCACAGCCTCACTAATGACTGGGAGGATCGCCTGCCTGTCAAAGTGAGGCCTCAGAGGGCTCCTGGGAACTGTAATCCAACAACATCTGGGGACCAACAGGTTGAGAACCACTGTGCTAAACAATATTATAACGTAAAATCATTATCAGAAACCTTCAGTCTTGATTCTGCTGGACCTCACAGTGGTTGCTCTTACCTCTGTCTATTTTGCCAGAGTCATAATTCTCAGCTTCTGGCCTTCAGGTGTTTTGGACTCCCAGAACCCCTGATCATCAGTTTTGTTGTCTGGGGCTCTTGGGAACTGAACCCCAAAATATCTCTCTCTCTCTGGCTTTTCTTCGCAAACGAAGATTCAGGAAGGACTCATCCCGCGCTTTCTGCAAGCGCGCTGATGACTAAAAAGGCCAATCCGAGATAAACAAGTCTGGTTGCAAAAAGCACAGCAGAAGGTCTCCTTGGGTGATGTTTTTGGGTTGTGATTCTTTCTGCGTTGTCGTTTCTCTTCAAGACTTGTTCGTCGTGAGTTCTCAAATAAGGCTGCAGCATTGTGGATAGTGCGTCTCCATGCCTTCCGATGTGAGGCCAGGGTGGACCACTGTTGGTGATCAATTTGGCCAAGCCTGAGATGTTGTTTCAGGGAGTCTTTGTATCGCTTTTTTGGAGCGCCCCTCTTACGCTGACCCGTGGCGAGTTCACCGTAGAGTAGTATTTTTGGGAGGCGATGGTCCTCCATCCTAGAAACGTGCCCTGCCCAGCGCAGCTGTGTTCTCAATATCATGGCCTCAATGCTGGTGATCCCTGCTTGCTCAAGGACAGCAACATTCGTCACATAGTCAGTCCAGTGTATATTTAGGATTGTGCGTAGACAGCGCTGATGAAAGCGCTCGAGGAGTCGTAGGTGGTGGCGATAGGTGACCCATGTTTCAGATCCATAAAGGAGGATAGACAGTACGATGGCTCTATACACACTGATTTTTGTGCTTTGCCTCAGGTGTTTATTGCTCCAGACTCTTTTGTGAAGTCTTCCAAATGCACTATATGCCTTTGCTAATCTGTGATCGATCTCTTTGTCAATCTTGGCATCTGAGGAGATGATGCTTCCCTGGTAGGTGAACTGCTGAACGGACTTGAGCACAGATTTGCCGACGGCAATGTGGGGATGGTGGTGTTCGTCCTGTGGTGCAGGCTGGTAAAGAACTTCTGTTTTCTTCAGGTTGACTTCTAGCCCAAACAGCTCTGCAGCTGTTGCAAAGCAGGACGTTAGGCGCTGCAGAGCTGCTTCTGTGTGGGCAACAAGGGCAGCATCATCAGCAAAGAGCAGCTCACGGACTAGATAGTTTAGAGTCTTAGTGTGAGCCCTCAGACAGCTTAAGTTAAACAAGCTACCATCAGTACGGTAGCGTATATAGATGCCGTCGTCTTCTTCAAGCTCTGCCATAGCCCTTTGGAGCATCGTGCTAAAGAAGATTGTAAATAAAGTTGGTGCAAGAACACAACCTTGCTTCACTCCATTAGTTATTAGAAAGGGCTCTGAAAGAGCATCGCCATATCTGACTTGACCGTGCTGGCCCTCGTGTAGCAAGATAATCATTTTAAGGAATTTGGGGGGATATCCTAGTCTTTCCAGGATCTGCCACAGACCTTTCCTACTCATGGTGTCAAAGGCTTTGGTGAGGTCGACAAATGTTACATAGAGACCCTTGTTCTGCTCCCTACATTTTTCTTGCAGTTGCCTAAGGGCAAATACCATGTCTGTAGTACTCCTATTGGCTCTGAAGCCACATTGGCTTTCAGAGAGAAGTTCTTCTGCAATAGCAAGAACTAATCTGTTCAGGAGTATCCTTGCAAGGATTTTTCCAGCAATAGAGTGCAGTGTTATGCCTCGATAGTTTGAGCAGTCGGATTTTGCTCCTTTTTTTCTTGTACAGGGTGATGATGACTGCATCTCGGAGGTCTGATGGCAGTTCCCCTTTTTCCCAGCAATTCACAAGGAATTCGTGGAATTTTTCGTGGAGTGCGTGACCTCCGTGTTTCCAAACTTCAGGTGGGATTCCATCAATCCCAGCTGCCTTGCCGTTTTTCATCTGCTGTATGGCCTTAAGGGTCTCTTCCAAAGTGGGAGCTATGTCCAATTCATTTTTCATTGGTTTTTGTATCATATGTTGGATAGCTGAGGCTTGGACTACTTGGTTGGTGCTAAAGAGACTTTGAAAATGTTCAGCCCAACGATTTAGGATGGAGGCTTTATCAGTAATTAATGTTTGACCATCTGTACTGTATAAGGAGCTTTGGACCTGATAAGTAGGTCCAAACACTGCTTTAAGAGCTTCATAAAATCCTCTATGATCACCCAGATCTGCACAGCGTTGTGTCTTTTCTGCTAAATTGATCCACCACTTGTTCTGCATGTCTCGGAGTTTTTGTTGTAGTTTGCTACATGTGAGGCGGAAAGCTGCTTTTCTTACATGACAGGTTGGCTGGGCGAGGTATGCCTGGTGAGCAGCTCTCTTCCTTGCCAACAGCTCCTGGATCTCTTGGTTGTTTTCATCAAACCAGTCTTGATTTTTCTTGTGGGAGAACCCGAGGGATTCTTCTGCAGACTGGAGGATATTGTTTTTGATATGTTGCCAAAGCACTGTAGGAGAAGGATCTGTAGGATGGTCTTCAAGTTTCATTTGTAGGTTTGCCTGGAAGTTGTCTCTCATGGTAGCTTGTTGAAGATTGTTGACTTGGAGCCTCTTCTTTAAGATGCCACCCCTCTTAGGTTTGAATTTAAGATGAAGATTTAGTTTACATCTGATGAGGCGATGATCTGTTTGGCATTCTGCACTGGGCATCACTCGGGTATGACGGACATCACGAATGTCTCTCTGACGGACTAGAACATAGTCAATGAGGTGCCAATGTTTGGATCGGGGATGCATCCAGGTTGTCTTCAAGTTATCTTTCTGCTGAAAGATAGTGTTTGTAATAGTCAGCTGTTGTTCTGCACAGAACTCTAGCAGGAGGCGTCCGTTATCATTGCAATTTCCAACACCATGCTTGCCTAAGACACCTTTCCAGGCTTCGGAGTTCTTTCCTACTCTGGCATTGAAGTCACCAAGGATAATAATGTTATCTTCTACAGGGACTTTTTGTATGAGTTGGCGTAGGTCTGTGTAGAATTTGTCTTTCTCTACAGGGTCGGCTTGCATAGTTGGGGCATATATACTAAAGAGAACAACATGTGGAAGGCGAAAGGAAATAATGCGATCAGAGTGTCCTGTTGGCAAGGTTTCGAGTTTGGAGGCAATGGACTTTTTAATCATAAAGCGTACTCCTGAAAGATGTTTTTCGGTTTTGGGTTTGTCAGACCAGTAAAGTGTGTAGCCAGCGCCATGTTCTTTAAGGCTGCCTTCCTCATGGAAGCGAACTTCACTAAGAGCAGCAATGTCAATATTAAGCCGTGATAGTTCAAGGGCTATTAGGGCAGAACGACGCTCAGGCCGTCCACTATCTTCAGAGTCTTGCATGGTTCTGATGTTCCAGCATGCAAGTGTCAGTTTATTTACACCTTTGGAGGCCGGTGTGTGCCTTTGTTTCTTTGCCTTGGTTTGACCACATCAGAAGATTCCCGTTGGCCGCGGCTAGCCAACCAGGTAGTTGGGGATGAGCTTTCGTTAGGCCACCTTTTCTAGGCCCCTCTCCATATGGAGCAAGCAGTGCTCTCCTTAAAAAAGGCTGCTTGGTCATTCAGGATGCTGCCGAACAAGACTGTCATCTCCCGGGTCAGCCTCGAGCGACCAATGTCCTGAACCGCCTGCATGCAGGGTTGGGGCTGCGGCTTCCAGTGCATCTTTACACCTGCCAGTTTCGTCCCTCGCCAGTCGCTACAGGGCTGTTTTGGAACTGGATTTGTCCTTCAAGCCTGTGCAATGGATTTTTCTGGTGGAGCGCAGCGTGCACAGAACTGGCCTCACCCTTTAAACCAGAGATTCATCTGCCGTGGCCTTGCAAGCATGGACGTGGCAGCGAGGTCCTCGGGCTGTAGGTTTGATTAGAGTTTCCTTCTCTTAGATGGTTGACCTTACAGGGTTGGACAAGCACCATCTGCCTGGGTTTGGGATTGGAGTTTTCCTTCTCCTAGGACGGTTGCCATAAGGCTAGAGAGCCCATCCTGCCCTTTGACGCTCTTTGTCAGACCCTTCGGTTTTGACCTGTCTGGCATGGGAGACCCTACCAGTGGCTATTATGCCACCGCCAGCATAGCTCAAAACATCATTAGGGTACGCAAACCTCTCTCCCACGACAAGGGGGCGTCAATGGAGAGGTCAAAATATCTAGAGAACCAAATATTGAGAATTTCTGCTTGACGACATTCTGCTGCTTTTGAAAGGTTCGAGCCACAGAAGAAGCAATAGGTCTATAGTTCATCTTTGTGGGGGTTGGCCTATATTATGGGTGGGCAGCTGTAGCCGTCAAAATATTTTTGTTGCTTACAGATGCTATCATCCCTAGCTACCATAGAAGATTTATAGAAGTTGTGGTCTAAAAACATCTGGAGGGCCACAGTTTCCTGTCTTACAGGATTCCTTGGAGTCACCCAGCCTTTTTAATTTCTACATTGAATTGCTGGGATGTTGTCAAGTCTTTAGATAATTAATACATTGATGGCACCAAATACTATCTCTCTTATCAAATCTAGTTGAGGTGATGATGCCCGTAAAATCAGTGATGGAATGAATGGGGGATGAATAAATGCAGTCCCTTGATGATAAAGTCTGACCCATCCATATATGGTAGTAAAATTAAGTGGTAGAGTGATAAGTAACACTTCATACTAAAGGTGCATCATGTATTAAATACATCCTTATGTTTACAAAACTCCCTGTAAACAGAAAACAAGCACAGTGGGAGAAAGATTGAATAAACCTTTCTTCATTGGGTGACATGATGGGGTTGTCTTAACAGTCAAAATAATCCTCATAGAATTCGCTTAGAATCCTATCTGTCCTAATGGCGTTCTGCATTGGATTGCCGTATTTAGAAAGAGGGGAGCCAAATCCACTGTAAACTCTGCCAGGAAAGCTGTCTGGCTTTTCCGTATTTTTAAAAAGCTCCATAGAGAATGCTAATTTCTGCTTGTTTGGACAATTGGATTCACATTCCTTTGCATTTGTGGTAAAAGCAAAAGCGGAAGCTGATTGCATGTAGGCAGGGGGTTGAAATTGTTAACAAAGCAAGCGCCCGGAACTGCCATCTTGGATTTTCACATTAGTGAGCGAGTGCTCAGGTGACTAAACAGCCTTTTTCTTTTCTTTTAAAAATGTATTTAGGTGGAATATGGCACTTTTGCACCTTAGCTATGCTTTTTAAAAAGAAAATACTGTTTGGCAGCAGCAACTGGCAACAATAAAAATGTGAGTAATTCACTCACAGCTGCCACCTTGATTTGCTGGCATGTCCTCTGGCTTTTCTTCGCAAACGAAGATTCAGGAAGGACTCATCCCGCGCTTTCTGCATGTGCACTGATGACTAAAAAGGCCAATCCGAGATAAACAAGTCCAGTTGCAGAAAGCACAGCAGAAGGTTTCCCTGGGTGATGTTTCTGGGTTGTGATTCTTTCTGTGTTGTCGTTTCTCTTCAAGACTTGTTCGGTGTGAGTTCTCAAATAAGGCTGCAGCATTGTGGATAGTGCGTCTCCATGCCTCCTGATGTGAGGCCAGGGCGGACCATTGTTGGCTTCGCGTGCCTGCGATTTTGCCAGAAAACCATTAAGCCAAATAGAACCTGCTTCGAATTTGTGTTAGTCTGCATCAGTCCACATTTTTTCCCCCTCAGACAGGCCTGATGTTTTATTTAAATTGCAAGATTTGTTTCTGAGAGAGAATGAATTGACACATCTCCTGTAATCTTACATTAAACTGTCAGATTTTACCACCTCAGCTTACCTCATTTTACTCATTGTGTATGGTCAGGCAGCAGTGGAACAGATGAGCTCATACCCCTAAAAGTTCAGGTTCTTATGTTCCAGATATTTCTGGACATTCTTGAATTGTCAGCTGTGGTCTGGAGTGCCTTTTATCAGATTTAGCTGATACACTATGAAGGCTCACTACAGTAGGACCCCTGTATTCACTGATTCATTATCCGCTGATTTAATTATCCACGGGACACAAAACAGCACAACTACCATAGAAAATATGTCATCTCTAGCCATTTTCTAGGTCTTCCAAGGCAACTCTATGGTATTTTAAATGGGAAGTCCCATTATTTTCAATGGTGTTTGCTATTATCCACAATTTTTGATATCCAGCCCCCCAGAACCAATCCCCAGTGGATACAAGGGTCCTACTGTACTGCCAGACAAAGATCCAATCTCTGTCAGTCATGTTTTAGTGACTTCTGGATTAGGTGATTGTAACCTATCTCATATGGAGATGCTCTTGAAGACTGTGTAGAAACATTTGCTAATGCAGAACCCATTAATAGATATTTTGATGTACAGTTGTCCCTCCGTATCCATGGATTTGGTATCTATGGATTTAAGTATCCATGGCTTGAAAATATTCTTTAAAAAATAATAATCTTAAAAGCAAACCTTGATTTTGCCATCTTATATAAGGGACACCATTTTGCATATAATGGGACTTGAATCTTCATGGATTTTGGTATCTACGGGTGGGGGGGTGTCCTGGAACCAAACTCCAGCGAATATGAAAGGACAACTGTATACTGTATCACCATCATCTGTGAGGTATCTCCACTGGCTACGAATGTACTGTATTACTGGGCTCAATTCAGGGCGTCAGCTTTGCTTTATGAAGCCCTGCACACTTTTTATTTTGAACAGTGTGGATTGGTTTTTGTTTTTATTTGTTTTATGGTGCGTTATTCCTTGATCCTCACCATGCTTGTTATTCACTATTCTGCAAAAATAAAAATTAGTTTTTCTTTAAAATCCACAACTATGCATGGTTGCTGGAGAACATGCGCCAATGACCAACTGTAATGCTGTCATAGGTACCAGTTCCAAACCGCTCGGAGATTGTAATGATGCAGGCTAAGGATCCATGCCTTCTTCTCATTCATCCCCTTTCCAAGTTTTCCTATTCGGGGGATGAGGGTTCAAGTCCAATCTGCTGGTCAGCTGGAGATGCCTAAGAGGCGGCTGCAGGGCCGGAGGAAGCGGCCCCCCGGCTGGAGCGCCCCCTTTGCCATCCCTCCTGGGGGCGCGGGCCCCTCCCTCCGCCTCCCGCGGGTGGCCAGGAAGGGCCGCAGTGGCCGCAAGGGCCGGGCCGGGGGGCGGGGATGGGGGCGGCCCCTGGCCAGGAACCCCCCCCCGCCCCCCCGCCGGCCCTGGAAGCGCGGAGGCCGGAGGGCAGAGCTGGGAGGGCGGCATGGCCGGCGACAGCGAGCAGCGGCTGCAGGGCCAGAGCCCCTCCGGGGGCGGCGCGGGGGGCGGCGGGCAGCCTTTCCTCATTGGAGTCAGCGGGGGGACGGCCAGCGGCAAGGTGAGCGCCCCGACCCTTCCCACGTGGCGGGCCGGCCCAGGCGGGGCGAGCGGGCCTCGGGGAAAGGGGCCGCCTGCACGTGCTCAGGGGTGCCCAGGGCCGGCTTAAGGGATGGGGGGGGCTGCAATGCAATTTGGGGGGCACATAGGTTTCTCCAGAAGCTAACCTAAGCTATTCACGGGACAGGATATTCAGAGTCTTGCTAAGCATGTTTTTGCAGGAGGAGGAGGAGGGTTACAACGGAGCCCCCACAATGATGGGGCCTCCTGAGGATGCTGACACCGCCCGTGCCTTCAACCGGCCCTCTGTGTGGGTATGGGTGGGCAGGGCCGGTTTAAGGAATTTTGGGGGCCCTGCAGTGCTTTTTTTGGGGGGGCATATGTTTCTCGCAGAAGCTAACCTAAGCTATTCACAGGACAGGATATTCAGAGTATTGCTAATCATGTTTTTGCAGCAGGAGGGGGTTACTACGCCCCCCCCATGATGGGCGGATGCTGAGGCCGCGGGTGCCTTCGCCCGGCCCTGGGGATGCTCGTGGCCACGGCGCAGGGGCTTGTCCTCCCCTCGCGGGGGCCAGACCTCACCTGGGAGCGGCTGGGCAGGTGCTGGGTTAGCCGACCGTGTGTGTGTGTGTCTGCCACGTGTGCCGAGCCCTGCCTCGCCGGCCATGGCGGGAGCCCCGTGCCCGGGAAAAGCGGAGCGGGCCGGGCGGGCTGGAGGGGGGCGACCCGGGGTGGGAGGCTGGCCTGGGAGCGGCGCGGGCGGTCAGGCGGCGAGGGCGCCCGGGGGCGCACGCCTTGCTGGGCGCGGGGGCTGTGGTTCGGTGGGCGCTGCCCGGAGGCCCCCAGGCGCTTGGCCATGCGCTGCCCTCCCGGGTGCCAGGGCCCTTGGTGCGCCGGTTGCCCAGCTGTGCCCGTCGGCTGGCTCCACGTGTTCCCCCCCCCGCCCCAGGGCTTTTGGGGGGACGCTCGAGGCCGCCTTTGGGACTCGGCCCGGAACTCGCCTTTTCAGTGCCGGGACTCGGGTGTGGAGTATGGGAAATAGCGGCTCTGTCGAGGCAGTTTCCCACCCTTAGACTTTGCAACCACATTCATCCTGCCAAATATTTGAAACTGGGGGGTAAGGACCTATAGCTGTCAAGACATCGTTGGCAAACAGGTTTGAGCCCCATCACTTCTCAGTGTTTTTTTTTCAAAAATGGAACTTGAATGCTAAAGTGGCTGCTGGTAACAAGAGGGGGAGGGTGGGCACTGTATACCCCAGTTAGCCCCCCCCCCCCATTAGTTGGGTGTCTTTACTTTCCTGGAAAAATAAAACAACAACAATCCCTCCCCTCCCATCCTACCTTTTAAAAGGCATTTGGGGTAGATATTTCTATCCAGCAGGTCTTTGCTGTGTTGATTTATCATAGGGATGGGAGTATTGCCTCAGAATCAAAGAATTGTAGAGTTGAAAAAGACCACAAGGGCCATCTAGTCCAACCTCCTGCCATGCAGGAAATCACGATCAAAGCATCCCTGACAGGAGAATGGTGCAGTCTCTTTTACTGTTGCCCTTGTGAAAAGAATCATAACAGCTAGACTGATGAAATTGCTGGTTCAGTTCTATTGTTCCTCTAAGACACAACATCCACACATTAATTTAAATAGTAGCCAGTAGCCATGTACACTTGCTATTTAAAAAGACAGGGATCCCAGTCCTGATCAGGACCCTGGCTTTAACCCTCACTCCACCCCATCCCACAGCTCCAGTTCACATTGCAGTGAGGGGATGCCCCTGCAGTTTGTCTTGCCAAAGAACCATCCATTAACTGGATTATTAGTTGGCAGTACCTTGGACTAGGATCCCTGTACACAGAGTAAAAGAAAAAAGACATTGCTGTGGTTTCACTGTAGTGTGTGCTTTGCCCCTAAGATGGTCAATATCACCTTGGGATGTTGTGTGCTGGATCTGTCAGGCTTTGATCCAAATGGGAAGGATTGCTTGGAAGGCTTTGGGTCCCATGCATCTCTTTTGTAAGCAGATTTACTCCTCCCAAGCTTTTCTGTGCTATGCTATCTTTTTCCTTTTTCTGAAACTTTTTAACACTGTAATAAAACAGCTAGTTGGAATTCTAGGCTTGGTCTTGTGCTGACTTCCTTGATGCTTTGGAATTAAGCATTCTGCTGGAGTTTGACTTGTGAGCTTCTGCTCAGGCATGGGTGGCTAAAGCTACACAGTTCTTACCATTTCCTGTGCTTCTGAAAAACCTGACAACATCATGGCAATGGTTGTTTTCCATGTTCCTTCCTGTTTGCTCAGCTTGTAATATAGCAACTGTCACAGTAACTTCTACCCTCCATGAGTGTTGGATAACATTTCCCACCTTTCCCAACCAACATGGGCTATAGCCATGCTGGCAGGATAATGGGAGTTTTTTTGTTTTGTACAGTACATCCAGAGAGTACCAGCTTGGGGAAGGCTGCCCTACCCCATAACTTTAGTGACATTGACACTTGCAATATTTTTCCAGCCTTGCTTACTGTTCATGGTCTGCATACCCACCTGCTTGTCCCTCATGATTTCGTAGCATTGAATATGGAGACAGCTGCTTTCAGCCCACTTTGGCTGAAGCACACAGTGTGACCTAGATGCTTGTGCCACAAAATCTTTCCACCTCTTTGCCATGACCAGCATCGTTTCTACCTGCCATTTCTTGCAAAGAGAGAGAATCCCACAGTTGTGCAGGCTTTGTTCAGGTTAGGTTTTAACATAGGGTTTTTGCTGCATCACTTCTACAGACCACAAGGTGGTTTCTGATGCATAATCTTGGATCTAGGCTCACAAAATGTTTGGCCTCAAGGCTGCAGGAGATTTCTGGGTTATCTTTTAATTTTTTCTGCATTTCTGTTCTGGGGTTGTCTGGAACCTTTCAATGTGGACAGAGGTGTGTTTTTTTTTTTGTTTTTTTAAGCTTTCCCAGCAATATTATGTCTCTGTAACATATTATGTCTAGGGCATGGGCTCTTAAACTGGGAGGGAGCGTCATTTCTAAAGACACAACTTTCTTGTAATCTGTGACAGCTGGCAACTGTATGCTGGAAAAAAAAAAGAGGAGCAGCTGCACCAAGGAACAGTTCACTGCTAACCTTAAAATAAAGGCTACTTTGCTGCTTATTCCTCAATAATTTCTCTACCCCCTCATGCCGCAATGCTTAATTTGGCAATCAGAGGAACTAGGATTCAGACCTCTTTGGAAGCCCTTAACCATTATCTAGGACATGCAGGGCTTGTTCTTGGTTCAGACAGTAGGACAGGTCACCTCAGAAGGTACAGAGAGAACAGTATTTGCCTAATATATTTAGAATTTTTACACCTTAACATTTAGCTAACTCATGTACAACAGATTCAGAATTCAGTATTAAAAACTCCTGGCTTCAAAAGTTTTATACATGAAAATGGACAACACAAAACAAAACACAGCATCTATGCTGGACAAAAAAATTAATGAATTTAATTATCTAGCAACATACCAACAATGTTGAAAGTATTAAAGGGATGACGAGCCAGTGTGGTGTAGCAGTTTGAGCCTTACACTGTGATACTGGAGACCAGGGTTTGAATCCCCATTCAGCCATGGAAACCCACTGGGTGACCTTGGGCAAGTTACATTCTCTCAACCTCAAAGGAAGGCAAAGGCAAATCCCCTCTGAATAAATCTTGCCAAGAAAACCCAATGATAAGTTGGAAACGACTCGAAGCAACACACAGCAGCAACAAAATAACACCTTCCATCAAATTTAAAATGTTGCATGATATGTGTATAGCTTACAAAACACAAAAATGCATCAACAAATACATTCTCTTGAAAAAAACCTCTTTATAATTGATTGTATTATATAAATTAAGTATAAACAAAGCCGCTCAATCTAGTACTTTCTGAGATGAATGGAGTCTCTTCCACTCCATCTCAAAACAAACTTTAGAACTGACCACAAAGGAGTCTTATTAGGTAAATCAAAAGGCTTATTAATGGTCTTATACCTCATATAAAGTGGCCTAGGTGGTGCTCTTCCCTTGACAGCAATACCTGTGCTGCTGCTATTTTGTTAGGGCTTTTTTTTTTTTTTGCTTGACAAAATAAAATTTTATTATCAGGACTTTTTATTTAATATTGTTGACATATGCATTTAGATAAACAAGATTTCATTTCATAAATTCTGTTAAGTTGATTTGTTTTCCCAATACAAAGGTTATGCCATTTTGTATTTAGTATGTATTTTCCTAACATATAATGCTTTTGAAAAAGAAGTACTGTATTTATACTGACCTCTTAATGGGTTGTGCCTGAATCCTCCTTTCATTAATATCCCTGAGGAAGACTTTGAATACATCTAAATGTGTTCGGTAATACATTGCCTTTTATGCACTGCTACGGTGTCTTTCCCCTTTGTTCTTGCATTTGATTCCCTTCCTCCATTCATCTTATTGTGTTTGGTTACTAAATTTTATGGGAGCAACTGTCTTCAAAGAGCCAGATTATTTCACGTGTTTTTGACCTGAATAAAAACTAAACAGTCTAAATTGCTGAGTGTATGTCATGTGCTGTAGGCTGTATTTCAGAGGAAGGAACTGGCAAAATCACCTCTGAGAATTCCTTGACTGAGAAAACCCTATGAAATTCATGGGGTCACCACAAGTTGACAGGTGACTTGAAGGAGCATATGTACACACAAGAAGTCAAGGGAGTCAGCAGATGTGTGAGGTGGAACTGCAAAAATGACTGTTTGTAGAGCTGGAGCAAAATGTTGATGAAATTGCCATGGCTGTGAACAGCAGTGAAAAATGCACAAAAAGAGTGGTTGGCAAGTGTTTTCATGAGTACTTTAATAGACAGCCCATGGAATTTTTGCTACAAAGTGGTGTAGCTTCCCTCCAGGCTGGTATCAACCACTGAGGAAGTCCTATCTTGCTTCCTCACCAAACCTGCCTCTGGGTGGGGACAGAAGGGCTAAGAGAAGACCCCTCTTGCAGACCTAAGAATTAAGTCATGTTCCTATGGGACAATTCAGGTAGCTTGAACTCAAATTGTGAACACACTTTTTAAGAAAGTATTTTTTATTAAGAATTTTAAGTGACATTAGAACAATATACATTAAAAAATAAAATCAAGAATAACAGAAATATAGAAATGGAACAGAGTACAAAAAAGAAAAAAGAATGAAACATTTGCTTCCAACTTTCTTACCAAGAGTTATAAATGATATAAAGTCTTAATCCCCCTACATGACAACATCTCCTACCACTTATTTATTCCTACTAATTTTCAAAACCCACTGTTAGTATTTTATCTTTTGGCTCCTGCAAAAAATTTTTTTAAAAATAAAATAAAAAAATTAAAGGTTCCCAAATGTGTGGTTCCTAGGTGTACCTTCCTCTTGCTTCCTGTATGCCAACTGTTTCCATCTTTTGAAGGAAAGAGGAGGATTGCCACGGGGAAAGCAAGTTCACCCCTAGAAAAGCAAGTGAGAGAAGGGGGAGCCCATGCCTCTTTTTCCTATAGCTGGCCATGGACCACATGGCATGGCAAATGAGGCTACACCCAGAAGAGTCAGGCACATATGGCAAATAAACGGGAAGATATTAAGGACACCCATTCCCTATAGAGAGACAACGAAAGGAAGGAAGAAATCTTTCATATCAATTTTGGTGAAGGGTTTTCCTAAGCTAAAACAAGTTTTCCATGTCTCCTAGCAAACTACAGCCTGATCTCCTGTGCATCTTGTTTTAAGGGACATTAGTTCCCCCCACCTTTTCATGATGCAGCAATGGACGAGCAGTTGTACTCTCTGAAAGAAAGCTTTTTTTTCCTGCTGGTGTCTTTCCCTCCTCTTCAGTAAACCTCTTCCTGGGTTTGATTTCCATCAGCCAAGGGGAGGTGGCAGGCACACCTGCTAAACCCGTCCTGGGATTTACTTCCATCAGCCAGGGAGGGGTGGCAATCCCTGAGTGCCAGGGGCACATTTTTCCTGGCATGTTTTTGTTAATTCTGCATTGACCACAATCTGTGCCATCGGTAAGTCACATAACACCTTAATCCACGTAGTAATTTCCAGAACTCATATTTTCTAGGGTACTAAATAAAATAAATGAATAAATAATTTAGAAAAAAAGTTCAAATTGTCAAAGGCTTTTTTTTCTAATCTGGCCCAGGCACTTTGTCACTCTTAGTCTTTTTGATTGTTTCAAAGATTTTGCTTACAACAATAGGGGCATTCAACTTCTGTATTTGAAGCTCTGTAATCTTGTAAATAATGTTTTCTTAGGTATTTCTCCACCTTTTCAGCTGGTATTTGTTGACTTTTGTATAAAGAAGAAATGCCTTTAGAATACTCTCGTTATCTGTAATTATCTCTTTCTCTTCTTGTATCTCAAAAATTAATTTTCTCTCTTTCCTTTCTCATCTTATACACCAGCCAGTGTCCAGGTTTTTTAGCAAATTCAAAATTCTTTAATTTCACATATCGCATTTTCCCCTAAATCTCAGTAACCAAAATCATAGATAGCTGATTCTGTAACATCTTAATTTGGTTACTCATCCCCATTTTTGAGGGAAATTTCTTTAGTTCATCTTCTTATTTCATCCAAGATCAACTGTATTTTTTCTTTTCCCTTTTTCTTTAACATCATATTCTGTTGTATAAAATATCCTCTCATAAATGCCTTGCTTGTGTCCCAGGCCATTCTAATATCTGTGCCTTTATCCAGAACATCTTCAAAAATTATTTTAATTTCTTCTTGCATTTTCCTATTATTGTTTCATTTTGCAAAACCATTTCATTCAGCCTCCTATTGGTAAAATTTCTTTTACACTTTAAAATTAAAGCCACTGGATTATGATTAAAAAATGTCTTTGATAAAATCTCAGTTTTGGAAATTCTACTTGTCAAGATTTTGGAAATTAAAAATATGTCAAGTCTAGGAAAAGATCTATGTCTTTCTAAAAAAGAAGGTGTGATTTTTGGCTTATCTATGTTTAAATCTCCATGCATTAGCCAACTACATATTTTCCATCAATACAAAGGAGTTTACCCTGTGAATAATTAGTATCTTTGTCAGATGCCCTGTCTAGTTGAAGAGAAATGACTCCATTGCAATTTCCCAAAACCAGCCAATTTTCATAAGAATAGTCCATCAAGTTCCCTGTATATTGTGAGGTCAAAGGCTTTCATGGCCGGCATCCATAGATTTCCCTTGTTTTTTTTTTTTCCCGGGCTGTGAGGACGTGTTCTGGAAGAGTTTGCTTCTGACGTTTCGCCTGCATCTGTGGCTGGCATCTTCAGAGAATGGTTGGGTAGGAGTGTGTGTGGGATTTATATATTGTGAATCTCTGTTGGGGAGAATATGTAAATTTGTGTATCTGAATGGTTAGTTTCTTGATGTAGAAATGCAAGGAGGATTAGTGTCTGTTTGGCTAATGGTTGGTTGATGGCCCATTAACTGCTGGCAATCCTCCTGTCCTGGGAGGAATCCCTTTGTAAGTGTTGAGTTTTTATTCTATTGTTTTTCAAAACTGGCAGCCAGATTTTGTTTACTTTTAGGGTTTCTTCTTTCCTGTTGAAGTTGTCCAGGTGTTTGTGGATTTCAATAGCTTCTCTGTGCGTTCTGACATGATAGTTGTTGGCCTGGTCAAAATTGGCCAGATGGGTCTTCAAATTTTTGGGAGGCGGGCTATCTGTGATTTTATGTAGATAATGACTCCCTTTTTTCTTATCTGACACTGAAATAAACTCCCCACCCAACTTGGGATACAATAAATATTTAATGTATTTTTTCTTAATGTGAGTTTCTTAGAGGCAAATTAAGTCATAGCAGAATCTGCTCAAATAATAAAAGATTTTCTTAGTTTTCTGTGAGGCATTTGCCCCTCTTATATTACAAGTGATAAATTTCAAATCCATTGTTAGGCCAAAAGGTTTTCAGAGTCCATAGCCATTGCTCCTCCTTTCTCCTCTTCTTCCTCTTCTCCCAACTTCTTTCCATCCTTGGAGTTAATGTTCAGAAGCATCATCAGAGTTCGCTCCTTTTCCCCTTTCCTCAGAATCTTCCCATTCTTTTTTGTATTTCTGAAGACTGTTTTAGCCTTTTGTAATGTATTCAATGTGAATCGTCTTTGTTTAAACATTAGAGACCCCTTCCAGCTTTTCCCATCTAAAAGATATACAGTGGACCTGCTGTATCAGTGGGTTAGCCATCTGTGGATTGGAGCATTCAGTGGTGGCATGTGCACACAGGTGTGTCAGTGCACGGCGATATGCATCTGCCACCACTGATTAATATGGGGCTTGAGCATCTGCAGTTTTTACCATCCGTGCAGATGGTCCACTGTATTCTGCTTCAGTTTATCTGTCAGGAAACTGTAGTTCTTTTTCTTTCTTAAAATTCAAGTAAGAACATCCTTCAAAATTATCACTGACTTTTCTCCTATCTTCATTCGATTTTGATAGTGCTGTTGCAAAACTTAATCTCGTGCCTTTTCCCTGACAAAATGAACAATCATACCACATGGGTGATTTCTTTGACTTGCAATCTGGGAGCTGATCCTGTATGTGTGATCCACTTCCATCTCCAGTTCCTCACCTTGTTTCTCCAAAAGATTTGCAACCCCACGACTTCCAGTTACAGAGAAGAGACAACAGATGTCCTAAGTCAGAGATCTGCTTAGGAACACCCTCCATATGCAGTAAATCAGAAGTCTAAATTGACTTTCTGGCAGTGATTTTTACCCAGGAAGGGTGAGATCCAGTGGGGCTTGCAAAAACCCCTTTGGTCGATCCTCAACCGAGACAGAGGTTTTGGCTGAGAAGGGAAAGACAAAAGAGAGAGAAGCAGCCATTGCCACAATATGGCTTGTCAATGGGCTCTGAGTCTCGAGCTCTCCATAACTTCAAAGAGAAGGGTGTTTTGAAGGACAAGGTTTTATAACAACTACAACCACAAGTGGTGAGTTGGAACTTCAAACGGGAGAAGAACTTCCACTGAAAAGGGTAGTACAGGTTAACTTTGTGATTGAAGTTGTCCAGGTCAAACGGAGCTAACATAAATATGTAATAATTGGACAAGAAATAAGGAAGAGAGAGTTAAATGGAATAATTTATAGACTATAGACAGAAGAAGTAAGCTATTTCCTCTTAACTGTCTTTGGATATAAATATAACATAGCTAAAAAGAGGAGATTTGAAACATACAAGAAATACATGGGAAGAGCAGGACAGTAGCACACGGTGAGGATTAATGGCTGAAGCACGGCAAGGGACTGACATGGAGTAAAAGCGGCTGGACTGAGGCTGGATAATAAGTGGAACTATTGAATGCTGTAAACTTCTTCCTTTGATCTTGGTAATTTGAAACGGTGGATTTAGGCTCAGCAAGAGGGCTGAAGAAACGGAGTAAAGGTGGCTGGGTGAGTCTGTAAGAGACCTGACTGAACTAATAGGGACCTACCTGAGATTTGACTGTGGCTTAACTGACATCCAAATGATTGAGGAGTGTGGATTTAGATCCTGCAAGAGGATTGAAGCTAGAATAATAGAAAAGAGAAGAAAGAAGATTGAAGAAGACAGATTACTTGGGGGGACAGAACTGTGGTTTTTGTCAAAAGGAGGAGGGAGGAAGGAAAGCAGGAAAAGGGAAAGAGAAAGTAAAATCTTGTTATAATTTACAGTTAAAAGATACAAGCAAAGTTACAACTAAAATAAATGTGGGGCAAAGGAATGTTACAAAGAAAGCAATAGAAGCGAAATATCGAAACATAGTGACAGGAAAGGAGGACGGGAAAAGAGGAAAGGGGAAAGTAAAAGAAAAAGGAGGAAAGGAAGATTGAAAACAGGAGAGATATTAATAGGAAAAAAGGATTAAAGAGACAGACTGAAGATTTACAGGGGAGAGATTATGTTAAAAAGAAACCTTAAAAACGTACGTAAAAAGAGTATTTATTGGAATAAGAATGAACAAGGACTGCCCTCAGCATTTTCAAGGACGGTAACACAAAAACAGGAGCAGAATGAAGCTTAAAGGAACAACGTGTCATTATAATTGTTTTGTTAGGAGACAGTGACATCTAGTGGGCAACTTAAAAAATTAAACAATAACTTAAAGTGTTAGAGATCTAGATGCCTAATAGACTAAAGAGGATAATAAGAAGATAACAGAGATAATAGAAAATTGGTTAGTAACATATACATTGGGGTTATTATTGGATGTTACCATATATTAATATTTCTTTAGAATATAACTGGTAGTATATATAACTGATGGTATATCGATGGTATATTGGTAGCGAATATATGTTTCATATATAGAGGTATATAAGAGACATTTTAAAAAATAGTGGCACATAGGAGATTTATTCAATTACTGTTATTGATAGATTGATATAAGTGGACTGTTTGTTGGTTTTGGAAAGAGGATAACTAGATAAAATATATATAAAGGTATATATGAAGCACATTGAACATAGCTGGTGGTGTATACAGAAATTATTGATTGACTGATATAAGTGGACTGATTGTTTTTGTAGAAAGAACAATTAGATAAATATACAAATATATATATACAGGCATATATAAATATATATACAAAAAAAACTTTACAATGATGGCCTCAGGAACAAGATCAAGAACTACAATGTCACAATATCAAACTACAACTAGAAGAGGTTCAACAGAAACAAAACAAATTGATATCAATTTACAAATTCTTGAAGAATTACAGAATTTTAAGAAACAATCTAAGGAGAAATTTAAGGCTTTTAAAAAAGAAATAAAAACAGACCTTGAGAAGATTGGGAAAAAACTAGACAATTTGAACTTGGAAGTGAGAGACTTAAAATCAAATGTAGAGGCAGTCAAAAATAGAACAGATAAACTGGAGAAACAGATTGAACAGTTAAGAACAAATCAAATAAAAGAAAAAAACATAAATATTCTTCAGGAAATGAGGTATAGAGACAGATGTGTAAAACTGAGAGGAGTCCCAGAAGTCACAAGAGAAAACCTATGGGAAAGGATAATTCCAGTGGTGGCAGACTTTAATGAAGTACAGGAGGAAACACTGGAGCAGGAGATGGATCAGTTTGAGCTCTAACATGACAAAAGAGAAGAAGCTACCAAGAGATATCATCATATCATTTACGAGAATGAGAATTTGAGATAGAATGATTCAAAGTAGTTACTCTAACAGACTAATGACAGATGGAAATTCAAATTTTAAAAGACATCCCGATGGAAATACTTAGAAAAAGACAAGATTACAGATTTTTGAGACAAATCCTAACAAGAAACAATGTGACGTACAGATGGGAATGAGTGGAAGATGTTTCATTTATTTCAACAAAAGAGATATAGGATAAACACGATCGACAAAGCAAAGGAATTCATTAAAAAACTAAATGAGGAAGAAAGGAGACAGGCAGAAATGAGACATAAGAAGAGAAAAAGGAGAAGGATAATACAGAAGGAGATGAAATCAATCAAGAATATCAGGAACAAAGGGAACAGGAAGATCAGGAAAGATCTGGAAAAGAGGAAGACGAAGTGAGTAGGCCAGGAGAAGAAGAAGCAGACGAGGAAGAACCGGTCGGAGAAGTGCAAGAAGGCAAAGAAAAAATACTTCTGAATGTTAAGATGGCAGTAACGATACAGTCGTGGAATATTAAAGTGTTAAATTCCCCCAAAAAAGAAACCAAGTTTTCCAATGGTTAAGAAAGAGTAAGAAGGACATTATATGTCTACAAGAGACAAGGATAAAAGAGAGTGATATTAAACTATTAGAGAAACCATACCTTGGACAAGTATTTACATCGTCATCAAGTAAGAAAAAGAAAGGAGTTGCAGTGTATGTCAACAAAAAATATCCAGCAAAAGAAGTAATGAATGATAGAGAAGGACATTATGTAGGAGTACAGATAAACCTGTTAAATCAAAAAATTGTACTAACAGCAATATATGCTCCACTTGAAAGGAAATACCAATTTTACCAAAAGCTTTACAAGGAATTAGAGAAAATAGAAGGAAGAAAGGAAGAAATGTAATAACACCAGGGGATTTTAATGGAGTTTTGGAAGCAGGAAGAGATAGATCAACAGTAAATAAGGATTAAAAATATGTTTTGGATATCGAAAGAAATACAAACAAGAATTATTGACATGGAAATAATCCCTAGAATAATATCTGATCATAACCCGATTGAAATAAGGATGAAAATTCCAAAAACAATATATGTGGAGACTGAATGAGAAGCTACTAAAAGATGAGGAATTTGTTCAACAAATAAGAAAATAGATTCAATTTTTTTTTTTTTAGATAAATACCTCTGAAGAGATACCCATGAAAACAATCTGGGACTCCTTCAAAGCAACATTAAGGGGGACCTTTTAACAAAGAGGAGCCGAAGTTAAAAAGCAAAGAAGAGAGAAGGAACAAAAACTGATGCAGGCGTTAAAGCTAAAAGAAGAAATATGGAGAAAAACCCCACAGAATAAAAAAATACAAAGTGAAATAAAACTAATTCAAGAAGCAATTAAAACAGACATAATTGAAGAAGTCAGATAAAAAGAATGAAACAGAGACATTTTGAAGATGCTAACAAAGCAGGAAAATGGTTGGCATTTAAACTGAGACAAGAAAAAGAAAGGAAACTAATTACGGAAATAAAGGTGAATGGGAAAATATACCAAACACAAGAAGACATAAAGAATACTTTCTTAACGTTCTATAAAAACCTATATGATGATCAAAATTCGAATGGAAGACAGGAAGAGGAGATGGGAAGATACATAAAAGAAAATATATATGGGAAACTCTCAGAAGGGGAAAGAAAAAAATTAAACCAACCCTTCACATTAGAAGAAATCTCTACATCTATCAAACAAATGAAAATAGGAAAATCACCAGGATTGGATGGATATATAACAGAATTCTATAAACTTTTTGAAAATGAATTGATATCTCCACTACATAAAACATTCAATAAAATTGTAGAAGAAGGGATCCCAAATTCTTGGAAAATGGCAAATATTGTTTTACTACCAAAAGAAGGCAAGGATAAATTAGATGTAAGAAACTATTGCCCAATATCCTTACTCAATGTAGATTACAAGATATACATGACAATTATGGCAAATAGATTAAAATCAGTCTTGGTGGACATTATACATTCAGATCAAAATGGATTTATACAGGGTAGATTAATGTATGTCAGATAACATAAGAAGCATGGTAAACATAATGGAATATTATGAAAGAACTAATGACAAAAAAGTGGCTGTGATATTTGCAGATGCAAAGAAAGCCTTTGACAATGTGCGTTGGCTCTTTATAACCAAAGTAATGAAGTAACTGAACCTAGTAGAGATATTTATAAAGAACATTGAGATGATATATGATTATCAAGAAGCTTACTTGATGATAAATGGTGAAAAAACAGAAGCATTTGACATACAAAAAGGGACAAGGCAGGGATGCCCACTTTCTCTGCTACTCTTTATCTTATCCTTAGAAATCTTAACAAATATCAGAAAAGATCCTAAATTACCAGGTCTGAAACTGAAAGGACAAGAGTACAAAATAAAAGTGTTCGCAGACAATCTAGCAATAATTTTGGAAAACCCGACAGAGAACATGGAAAGACTGTTAGTAACAATAAATACATTTGGCAAATTTGCAGGATTTAAAATAAATAAAGACAAAACATTTATTATAACAAAGAACATGATGGAAAAAGAAGAACAATTAAGAGAAAATTCAAGATGTAAAATAGAAAAGAAAGTAAAATACTTGGGTATATGGATAGGAAAAAGAAATATAAACAACTATATGAAATTATGGATAGAGATAATAAAAGATTTGGAAAAGTGGAAGAAACTTGATTTATCATTATTGGGAAGAATCAATACTATAAAAATGAACATTTTACCAAGAATTTTATTTATATTTCAAAATTTACCAATATTGAAGGACAACAAAACAATAACCAATTGGGCAACTGAATTGGGGAATGTAGGACAAGGGTAGTAATGTATATTAAGAGGTAATTGAAGAATCAAAATAATCAATGTACTGTTTGTGGTGACATGTAAATTTATTTTTACATTTAATTTCTCTGGAAATAAAAATATATTTAAAAAAACCAACAGATTTGAAACCTCATCAATCATATTTTCACGTATGCTTTCATGATTGCTCTGGGATCACTAAAATGCAGATACTTCTCTTTCTCAGAGTTCCATTAAAGCAAGAGCATCTAAATCAGATTTTTGTGCTCTGTCCAGTCTCTCTGTTCACATCCCCACCAAATTGCCACCCTCTTCCATATTCTCACCAAGTTTACCTATAAGGGTGGCAGGACAGGGAGCAGTGCCTCCCCAGAAGATCTCAAAAAAATGGGCAGGTTCGTACAGGAGTCCTTCAAATAATCTGGGCCCAAACTATAGGGCTTTATAAGTCATCACCAGCACTTTGAATTCTGCCTGGAAAATGGACAGGCAGCAATAAGAGCTGTTGCGACAAGGGAGTTGTATACACCCTGTAGTCAGCCCCAGTTAACAATCTGGCTGAAGCTCTTTGGACTAGCTGAAGTTTCCAAACACTCTGCAAAAGTAGCACAACGTTGAGCACATTACAGTAATCCAAACAGGATGTAATTTAAGGCATGTGTCACTGTGAGGTCTCAAGGAATGGATGCACCTGGTGCAAAACCCTTACCTGTGCGAAGGCACTCCTAAACCCTGCTGAAACCTGAGCTTCCAGCCTCAGGGTTGAATCTAAGTGCACACCCAACTGTGTTTTCAGGGGGAGTGTAATCCCATCCAGCAAAGACTGAATCTCTATTTCCCAATGTCTTTCAAGTGTCTTGCCTGGACTAAATTTCAATTTGATCCCCTTCATCCAGTCCATTACTGATGACAAGCACCAGTTTAGTACAGAGAATTCTTCTTTGGAATTGAATGGAAAGGAGAGATGGAGTTAGGCATCATCAGCATACTGGTAACACCCAACCCCAAAACTGCAGATATTACCTCCTAGCAGTTTCAGGTATGTTATATAGCATGAGGAGCAGAACTGAGCACTGAGAGACCCCACAGGGCAATGGCCAAGTGGTCTAATAGGAGTCCCCCAGCGCCACCTTCTGAATTCGCCCCTCCATGACAGAATGAAGCCACTGTAAAAAAGTGCTTTCATGTCTTACCACAGCAAGGCCCAGAAGGATATGGTGTTCAATGCTATCAAAAGTTTCTGCGAGATCCAGCAGAACGAAAAGCCATTGAGAGGTCCCACAGAACCCTTCTCCCAAACAACAGGAGAGGCTCTTGTTTCCTGCCAGAGAGAAGGAGAGCAGCTTCTGGACAGCAAGTTTCCAGGCCAGTTTCCTGCCAGGGAGAAGGAGAGCAGCTTCTGGACAGCCATTCTGACTGGGGAGATTGAATTTTTTTTTTTGAACTGTTGGGAGAGGCTGCTCGTTGCTCAGGCGCGTGCCTAACGGTGCACGAATTTCAGTGACCAAAGAAAAATACAGCATACCTAAAAGTACAGCTTAGCATTCTCAGCATTAACTAAGAGTTCTTAGATTACCTAAAAGCTCTCACCATGGACACTGAGGGGACTGCGACAGTCACTTGCAACACTTGTGCAATGTTTGTCTTCTTGTCTACAGACGTGGAGAACTTCACATGCACCAAGTGCAAGCTGGTAGCCCTCTTGGAGGAGAAAATACAGCAGCTGGAGACACGGGTAGCTACACTTCAACAGATTCGTGAGCAAGAGGTTTTCCTCGACAGAATAGAACGAATAGTCTTGAACGGGGACCGCACAGAGGAAGTGGCTGGGGAGGAGAAGGTCACTTCACAGACACAGGAGGTAGACAGCTGGAGGAATGTCACACACAGAACAAGAAAATCCAGGGATTCTTCGAGCAGCTTGCAGCTACAGAATCGATTTGAAGCCCTCTGCCTTATCAAGGACAACGAGGAAGAACAGCATGGACAGACTTCAGGGGTAGAGCAGGGACCTTGAGAGGACCACCGCAAGGAACAGCAGCTGCGAAGCCTTGGTGGAGGTGTGTGGTGGTGGTGGTAGACTCCTTGCTGCGGGGTACAGAAGCAGTGGTTTGTGGGCCTGACAAGATGTCTCGGGAGGTGTGTTGTCTCCCTGGCGCAAAGATCCGTGATGTGACCGAGAGGCTCACAAGACTCATCAAGCCTACAGATTACCCCTTCCTTTTGGTCCATGTGGGAACCAATGATACTACAAGGCACAGCTTTCCCAAGATCAGAAGAGATTATGAGGCCCTGGGGAGGAAGCTGAAAGAAATGGACGCACAGGTTGTCATCTCGTCTCTTCTGCCAGTTGAAGGGCATGGTCCAAGAAGGGAGAGGAAAATAGTCAACGTAAACAACTGGCTCCATACATGGTGTCGCCAAGAACAATTTGGATTCTTGGATCATGGACTGCGCTTCCATGAGGGGGGACTTCTGGCAAGAGATGGGGTGCATCTCACGGCAGTTGGCAGAAACGTTTTTGCCTACAGTCTCAAGAATTTGATCAGGAGGGCTTTAAACTGAGTCATATGGAGGAGGGAGACAGTATTCTGGAAGGCAAAAGGGCTGGAGAAAATAGTCAAGCTGTCATAGAGGGGACAAGGGAAACAGCGCAAGGACCCAACAGTGGGAGGCAAAAAAACTTGCACAGGCAGCAAGTAAAGGGAACACATGGTGTTAGATGTCTCTACACTAATGCACAGAGCATGGGAAATAAGCAAGATGAACTTGAACTCCTAGCACTACAAAACAAATATGATATAATAGGCATTACTGAAACCTGGTGGGATGAGTCACATGATTGGAATGTAGGAATAGAGGGGTATAACCTTTATAGGAGAAACAGGCCAAACAGGAAAGGAGGAGGAATAGCATTATATGTCAGGGATATTTACACCAGTGAAGAGATCCGTGACATCAATACTGGAAGCCAGGTGGGGAGCATCTGGATAAAAATTAAAGGGGAGGGAAACAACAGGGATGTTATTGTGGGACTCTACTACAGACCCCCAAGTCAGATGGAGGAATTGGATGATGCCTTTCTAGAACAGATGAACACACATGCAGAAAGGAGAGATGCAGTAGTGATGGGTGACTTCAACTATCCTGATATTTGCTGGCAATCTAACTCAGCCAAAACTTCAAGGTCTAGCAAATTCCTTACTTGCCTGGAAGACAATTTCATGGTCCAAAAGGTGGAAGAGGCAACAAGGGGGTCAGCTAGTTTAGATCTGATCCTAACCAACAGGGATAACCTGGTTAATGGGGTGCAGCTGGTGGGATCCTTAGGTGAGAGTAATCATGTTCTCCTGGAGTTTGTTATACAATGGAAAGGAGAAGCCAGGCATAGTCAGACACGCATTCTTGACTTTAGGAGAGCTGATTTCAATAAACTCATGGAAATAAATACTGGGGGTGATCCCATGGTCAGGAATACTAAAAGAGAAGAGACCTCAAGATGGATGGGACTTTCTCAAAAGGGAGATACTGAAGGCACAATTTCAAACAGTACCATTGAGGAAGAAAAATGGGAGGTTTTCAAGAAACCAGGACGGATGACTAAAGAACTTTCAACAGAGCTAAGTTTTAAACAGAACATTATTGGAAATGGAAAAAGGGGGAAATCACCAAAGAAGAATTCAAACAGATAGCGAACACGTGTAGGAGTAAAGTCAGAAAAGCTAAAGCGCAGAATGAGCTCAGGCTTGCTAGGGAGGTTAAGAACAATAAAAAGGTTTTTTGGGGTATGTCCGCAGCAAAAGGAGGAAGAAGGAAATGATAGGGTCACTAGGTGGAGAAGATGGCAAAATGCTAACAGGGGACAGAGAAAAGGCAGAATTACTCAACACCTTCTTTGCCTCAGTGTTTGCAGAAAAGGAAAAGGATGATCAACCTGAGGATAATGGAACAGAGGACACAATAGGGGAAATCCAGCTCAGAATAAGCAAAGAGGTAGTACAGGAATATCTTCTTAATCTAAATGAATTTAAATCTCCAGGACCAGATGAACTACATCCAAGAGTATTAAAAGAGCTGGCAAATGTGATCTCAGAGCCATTGGCAATAATCTTTGAGAACTCTTGGAGAACAGGAGAAGTCCCAGCAGACTGGAGGAGGGCAAACATTGTCCCCATCTTCAAAAAGGGGAAAAAAGAGGATCCCAACAATTATCGTCCAGTTAGTCTGACATCAATACCAGGGAAGATTCTAGAGCAGATCATTAAACAGAGAGTCTGTGAACATTTAGAAGGCAATGCCATAATCACAAACAGTCAACATGGGTTTCAGAGAAACAAGTCATGCCAGACTAATCTGATCTCTTTTTCTGATAAAGTTACCAGCTTGGTAGATGAAGGGAACGCTGTGGACATCGCATACCTTGAATTCAGTAAGGCCTTTGACAAGGTTCCCCATGACATTCTTGCAAACAAGCTTGTAAAATGTGGGCTAGACAAGTTAACTGTTCAATGGATTTGTAATTGGTTGACCGGCCGAACCCAAAGGGTGCTCAGCAGTGGCTCCTCTTCGTCTTGGAAAGATGTGACCAGTGGGGTGCCGCAGGGTTCTGTCCTGGGCCCAGTGCTATTCAACATCTTTATCAATGACTTTGATGAGGGAATTAGGGGCATACTTACCAAATTTGCAGATGACACCAAATTAGGAGGAGTAGCTAATACCCTAGAGGACAGGATCAAAATTCAGAATGACCTGAATAGACTGGAGAGCTGGGCCAAAGCTAACAAAATGAAATTCAATACGGAGAAATGTAAAGTACTGCACTTAGGGCGGAAAAATGAAATGCATAGATATAGAATGGGAGAGACCTGGCTGAACGAGACTATGTGCGAAAGGGATCTAGGAGTCCTAGTAGACCACAAGTTGAACATGAATCAATAATGTGATGCGGCAGCTAAAAAGGCCAATGCAATTTTGGGCTGTATCAATAGAAGTATAGTGTCCAGATCAAGGGAAGCAATAGTGCCGCTCTATTCTGCCTTGGTCAGACCTCACCTAGAATACTGTGTCCAGTTCTGGGCACCACAATTCAAAAAGGATATTGACAAATTGGAGCGTGTCCAGAGAAGGGCAACTAAAATGGGGAAAGGTCTGGAAACAGTGCCTTATGAGGAGAGACTTAGGGAGCTGGGTATGTTTAGCCTGGAAAAAAGACAGTTAAGAGGCGATATGATAGCCCTGTTTAAGTATCTGAAGGGATGTCACGCTGAGGATGGAGCAGGCTTGTTTTCTGCTGCTCCAGAGACTGGAACACGGAGCAATGGATGCAAGCTCCAGGAACAGAGATTTCACCTCAACATTAGGAGGAACGTTTTGACAGTAAGAGATGTTCGGCAGTGGAACGCACTCCCTCGGAGCGTCGTGGGGTCTCCTTCCTTGGAGGTCTTGGAAGTTTAAACAGAGGCTGGATGGCCATCTGTCGGGGATGCTTTGATCGTGATTTCCTGCATGGCAGGGGGTTGGACTGGAAGGCCCTCATGGTCTCTTCCAACTCTGCAATTCTGTGATTCTGTGATTCTTGTCCTTGTGGCAAGCCCCCCTTTCATATCACCCCCTTTGTAGTGACCCTGCCATGCTAATGAAGCTGAGCTTTGAAGGTGATGGGAAGTGTGTGTAGTACCTAGAACACTGAGGCAATGTACTCTTGATGACAATCCTCAATCAAAAGCAGCCACAAAATAGTGGTGTAAGAAGTATAGAGAATCATATACGTACAGTCAGTTGGGAAGTGAAGGGCTGCTCATAAGAGGAGAGTGTGTGTATTATTCTGCTACCAACTCTGAAAATGTCCTTGGCTTTGTGCTGGAAAGGAGGCACTAAAAACCTTATGCAAGTCCCCCCCTGTCTCTGATAATTTCATTTCATATTTTTGAAATTATTTTGGGCTTTTCTTCCTCTCCTTCTTAGTTAGTATCTACTAAATGTTTTCTTCTTGTAGCTTCTTATGTTCAGGAATAGTCTTGGGACCTTGGCTTGACACCACAGTCCCAGACTCAAAAAATGCAGAGCTTTCCTGACCCTAGTCAAGTTATGATACGGTGTACCTGATAGGAGCTGAGAGACTGTACACTGAACTGGAGGCTAGGCAGACTGGCTTCAATGCATGTGTGGTAAGGGATGGGCTGCTGACACCTGAAGAGACAGCTGGAGGGGGTTAAAAACCTTACTTAGAGAGGGCCAATCAGTGGGAGAGGACCTCCAGCCAAGGCCCTAGATGAGTAGGGGCTGGAGTGTGTGCTGTCTGACCTCAAGCCCAGAGCTCCAAGCCCAGGACTTTTGTCCCTCATTTAGATGGGGGACAAGAAAATCCCTTAAAGTAATAAGGGAAGTGAAAAAGAGTAGAAGTGACTTCCCATTGTAAACAGCTAACGTTACTGTCTAGTAATAAAGGGAAGACATACCAGCAACTTTTGGGGCTGTAAGCTCTTCATTTACAAGAAATGTGCCATATTCGATCCATCTTCCCGGATGTGCTTCCACTGGACTAGCATCCAGAGGGCCTTTGGATTTGTGAGCCCCACTCCCTTGGTTCACACTTTGTATTTTGGGCAGATGTGGCTTGATGTGCCGCTTGGAAAGTGGGAGATGTGAAGGCCCCTTGGCAGCAGGAAAGTCACATCTATCCTAAAAATCATTCAGCCCGTTTCAGTTCTTTTGTTTTTTAAAACTTTCTTCTGCCAGTGCCAGAATTTCTTATTCTCTTTTCTTTATCTCTTTTGCAGTCCTCTGTCTGTGCCAAAATTGTTCAACTGCTGGGACAGAACGAAGTAGACCATCACCACAAGCAGGTTGTGATTCTGAGTCAAGACAGCTTCTATCGGGTACTCAGCACAGAGCAGAAAGCCAAAGCCCTCAAGGGCCAGTTCAACTTTGACCACCCAGGTGACCTGTCACTGGGGCTGGGAAAGGGTTAGAAACACATAGATACATGCTTTTTCACCTCCAGCTAGGCTTCCCAAAGAAATGCGGGAGACTGGGATATCACAGTGCAACATGCTGCATTTTTCAGGATGGGAACAGGGTTCTGTGAGGAGATAGTCACACTATGAGAATCAATAAAGTAGTTACATAAACTGGAAGATTGTGGGTGTCATTAAAGGTGTCACCATAGGAGAGCCAAATATTAGCCAACAAAATTAAATTAAAACAAAATTCACAATACAGCAGTAAGGGGTGGGGGAAGACACAAACCACAGAGGAAAAAGCAACGGTAAAACCAAGTCATGCTTGACAAAAGATTCCCATGGCAACTTAAAGGCTAACAAATTTATAGCATAAACTTGAATAGACTTTATTAATCCAAAAGGTTCCATAGGTTTCTTTTTTGGTTTGACAGCAACAGACTAACACAGCTACCCCTCTGGAACCTGTACCAATAATTTACTGATTCTGCCAAGGGCCATGTTTTCACCAGGAGATGGAAACTAAACACTGAAGAAACCATGCTTCTCTAGGTAGGGCATTCAATTGCTCAGGAGCTCAGGAGCCAAGGCTAAAAAGGCCCAGTTACAGAAGCCCACCTACCATATATCCCAAAGAGATGGAAAGTTTTCTTATGCAAGTTTCCTAGAACTGAATAGGAACTAGACAACAACATAGGCTGAGCCAGGAGCTCTGACACTTTTGCTCACCATGGTGAGAGGCTTGCTGCCTTGACAAGCATGACAAACCTTCCTCCAAAGCACAAAGCTGAAGAGGTGGGCAGGGATCATCTTGCAGTTGTTCAGTGATTCTCACCACTCCCAAGCTGTGGAGAAAGTTGTTTGGCATCCCCTTTGTGGCTCCTGGAATATCTCTGTTGTGCAAGACCAAACTCATATCTCTACTTCCCTGCACTTCCAGAGTGGGAAAGAGGCATGGAGACTCCCTTAGTTGCTGTTTCTGAGAGGCACTGGGCACCTGTACTCAGTAATAGACACTAATAGCTCAGTCCCATAAAAAAAGTAGGACATGGAGGCCCCAAATCCATTGTGGATGCATTGTTTACACTATGCTTTTCTCTGGAGTTTCAAGCAAGGTGATTAAGAATTAAGGTGATATTCCTTGAGTCTGGTGCGAATAGGGCTGTACATCGTGTGGCATTATTGCACCAGATTTGGGGGAAAGGCATATCATGAGGCATTATCAGGCCAGACTTGTGGGGGATTCAGGGTTTTTCATTAGTGTAGACAAACCCTAGGATAACTTTTAAGACAGGGAAAGATGAGTTCATGTTTCTTCTCAAAGCTGAGAGGCCATATTGAGAACCATACCCATTTAACATTGTCTCTCTTATTCTCCATATAGATGCCTTTGACAATGAGCTGATCATCAAAACACTCAGGGAGATCATGGAGGGGAAAACTGTTCAGATACCTGTTTATGACTTTGTATCCCATTCTCGGTAAGCCTCCTTCTTCCCACCTTTGCCTTAGGCTTGGAATATGGTGCTCTATGTCTGTATCTGGTTCTCATGGGCAGAGATAGCCAGTGAATTTGTCATGGTGAATTTTCACAATAAATGGTAGTAGATGCTGCATCTTGGCTTAGGTCTTTAGACATGAAGCTATCTTTTGCGGGGTGGGAGGGAGTACTAAAGATTGTATTGCCAAACCTATGTATTCACTGATTAGCTTAAAACGAGAATAATTGAAACAAGCTCTTTCCACCCCTGCTTCCTATCTGTCAAGGGTAATTCCAAGTCTTTCGTCTTACAGCAGAAAGCAGAGAAGGACTCCATGTTGTGGTAGGTGGGTTGATTACAGTGGACATTAGGGATGAAGGTGTCTCCTTCACTTAGCTCAGCTATCACAAATCTGATCAATTGTGGGTCTGGAGCCCACTTTAAGACTACTCTATAGCAACAATTAATCCCTCCTCCTCATCATTTCAGCTAAGCTCTTTCAGATGGCGAAGAGCTTTTTACAGCCTAAACCCCAAGTGGAGCTGGAGGAACCCTTTGAGGGATGATACCATGAACAATCAGATAAAAGTTAAAACAAACTCTTCCAGACTCCTGTTGCACTGAGACAGTTCTAGACAGTTCTTTTTTTCACATTTCTACCACTGCTTTTCAGCTTGTGTAATCTGAGGAAGTGGAGGGATTCACAGAAGAGTGGAGGCTGCCATATGCTTGCCCTTCTTGGCTAATTGGATCAGTTCATTTGTTCTTTTTGCAGAACATAGTGCCCAGCATTGTCTAAGCAGCTTGAGGCTTTATCTCCATTTTTTTATTTGCAACTAAAAGCATCTGAGAATATCCTGCTCAACCCAGGCTGCCATTGTAGGCAGATGAGCCCTGTGCTACTGCTCTTTTGAAGTCTACACGTGCCTGCTCACTTCTGATGCTCAGTCAAGCTGTAGCCACAAATGGGACAGCTAGTGCTGTCTTCTGTGTCCCCATTAGGTGAGTCTCATCTACAGATTGCAGTTCAAGACATTTTAATTTTTGTCAGTTGTCTTGGATGTATCTTTTGAAAAAAAAAAGTGGAATATATTTTCCCCTAATAGAATAATCACCCTTTCCAGTAACCTGTAGTCTGTCCTTTCTTTCCTATTTCCCTCTGCCAGTATTTGCATAGAGCTTTTACTTTTGTTTCAGTATTTCATTCACACTCCTGATGCAAAGTAGTTGAAGACAATTTTAAAGAATCTCACCCCACCCCATTGCCTTCCCGTTTTAGATTATAAGATGTCAGCAATCTCTTTTTTTTCTTTTAAAACTCCAAATAGAGTGGCATGTAAATTGGTGGTGCCATATAAAGAGTTAAAAATGCAATGCAAACCTATGTGATATTTTAAAGCCAACACTGAGCACTTTGCTTCTGTGCTCCTTCCCCCACATAATGTTGGAAATAAAAGCTGAACAGTGCAGATCATCTGGGGATTAAAAAGTGCTTAATCCTGCCTAGTTTGTGTGTGGCAATGAGTACTAAACAAGACATACGCTTGTTTAATAAATACAGTCTAGTTCATCGGGTTATAGTGTGACACTGTTCCAGGAGTCCTCTGTATCAATGACTTGGATGATGGAATAGAGAGCATACTTTCAAATTTGCAGATGACACAAAATTAGGAGTAGCAAATACTGTGTCCAGTTGTGGGCACCACAATTCAAAAAGAATATTGACAAATTGGAGCGTGTCCAAAGGAGGGCGACTAAAATGGTGAAAGGTCTGGAAACCATGCCTTATGAGGAGAGACTTAGGGAGCTGGATATGTTTAGCCTGGAAAAAAGACGGTTAAGAGGCGATATGATAGCCCTGTTTAAGTATTTGAAGGGGTGTCACGTTGAGGATGGAGCAAGCTTGTTTTCTGCTGCTCCAGAGACTGGAACACGGAGCAATGGATGCAAGCTCCAGGATCAGAGATTCCACCTCAACATTAGGAGGAACTTTTTGACAGTAAGAGCTGTTCAGCAGTGGAACGCACTCCCTCAGAGCGTGGTGGGGTCTCCTTCCTTGGAGGTCTTTAAACAGAGGCTGGCTGGCCATCTGTCGGGGATGCTTTGATCGTGATTTCCTGCATGGCAGGGGGTTGGACTGGATGGCCCTCGGGGTCTCTTCCAACTCTACTACAATTCTATGATTCTAAATACCCCAGAGGACAGGTACATAATTCAAAATGACCTTAATAGGTTAGAAAAGTGGTCCAAAACTAGCAAAATGAATTTCAACAGGGAGAAATGTAGGATTCTACACTTAGGCAGAAAAAATGAACTGCACAGATATAGGATGGGTGATACCTGGCTTGATAGCAGTCTGTGCAAAAAGGATCTAGGAATCTTAGTGGACTACAAGCTGAACATGAGTCAGCAGTATGACGCAGTAGCTAAATAATCCAATGTGATTCTAGGCTGCATCAATAGGACTTTAATGTCTAGACTGAAGGAAGTAATAGTGCCACTCTATTCTGCTTGGGTCAGACCTCACCTGGAATATTGTGTCCAGTTCTGGGCACCACAATTCAAGGAGGATATTGACAAGCTTGAGCATATATAGAGGATGGAAACAAAAATGGTGAAAGGTCTGGAAACCAGGCCCATGAGGAGCAGCTTTAGGAAGCAGTTTATGTTTAGCCTGAAGAAGAGAAGGTTAAGAGATGACATGATAGCCATGCTTAAATATTTGAAGGGATGTCATATTGAGGATGGAGCAAGCTTGTTTTCTGCTGCTCCAGCAACTAGGACACGGGGCAATGAATTCAGGCTACAGGAAAAGAGATTCCACCTAAATATTAGAAAGCAATTTCATTTCGGAGGGTAAAAGCTGTTCAACATTGGAATGCACTGCCTTGGTGTGTGGTGGAGTCTCTTTCTTTGGAGGTTTTTAAACAGAGGCTGGATGGCCATCTGTTGGGCATGCTTTGATTTTGTGTTCCTGCATGGCAGGGGTTTAGATTAGATGGCCCTTGTGGTCTCTTCTAAGGCTATGATTCTATTTAAGGAATTGGAGGAGTGACTCAACCAATGTTACAGATAAGGTTAAAAAATATAGGAGTATTTACAGTATATTGATCATTTAAAAAATCCAAAGCACACATGATGATGAAACCTTTATTAGGCCAGGAAAGGGGACACAACATTAATTATACTAGTTTTTGAAGCCGACTAGTTTCTTCAAGGAGGATAAAGAACCATGCAGGGGAAGAAAACCATTGGTGTTAAGAGTCACAAATCTGAATCTTACTTGCCAGGCAGAATGATCAGGCCACATTCCTGTGGCCATGGGATGACTGGGAACAAAAGCAGTAAAAGAAAGGCATAAAATTTTCTTTCCCCATTTACAGCCATAAGTACCTCCTTTTGCTACTTTGGTCTGTCCCTGTTCTGTGCAAAGCCTTAGGTTTATTTGTAGGCAGAGTGCACTGAATCTCTCAGGAAGACTCTATAATTTCTGGACATAAATTTAGGCATTGTAGGAGACAGAACAGCTTTTTATTGTCTTAATACTTGCTTTTTCTTGGAGCTGGACTGCTCTAACTCCACAGACACTATCACTACCCCATTTGGCTGAATGGAAGACTAAGGGATTTGCAGTGCAATGGGGATTGGATAACAGTCTAATCCATATTGTTTTCTTTACATAAATAGTTTTATACTGCTTTTTGATCATACTCAAATGTAGCTCAAACATGCCTAAAGGAGGCAGTTGTGAAGCCTGTGTTGAAAAAGCTTTCTCTGGATTCCTCTATAAAGGGTAACTATCAGCCAGAGTCTAGCGCTCCATTTTTGGGCAATATGTAGTATTGAGTCCCATTGGTGGGAGAAAGGTAGGAAATAATAATAATAATAATAACAACAACAACAACAACAACAACAACAGAGCTGCCGCAGCCCAGCTCCAGGATTTCTGGATATCGATTGTCTTGATCCACTCTGTGGATTTAGGCCTGGTTATGGAATGGAGATAGCCTTGGTCACCTTGATGGATGACCAACTCTGGAAACAGGACAGGGGGAGTGTGTCCCTGTTGGTTCTGCTGGAACTCTTGGTGGCTTTCAATACCATTGCCCATGCTATCTTTGTGGGCTCCCTTGTTAGGATGGGACTTGGAGGCATTGTTTTACAGTTGCTCCATTCCTTTCTGGAGGAGTGAATCCAAGAAGGTAGTGCTGGAAGATTCCTGTTCCTGTTCTGTTCCCTAAAGAGTTGGTTCTGTCCCCCATGCTATTTAAAATATATACAAAACATTTGGGAGAACTTGTCCAGGGTTTGGCAGTCTGATGACATCAGTATGCTGATAATACCTACCTCTATTACTCCTTTCTACCTTAATCCAAGGAAGCTATTTTAGTGCCATCAGGAATGGCCTGGATGAGGGTGAACAAATAAAAATTTAATCCAGACCGTACAGAGGTGCTCCTGATCAGTCGAAAGGCAAATCAGGGAATAAAGGGGTTCAGTTCAGTCTATGCTGAATGGGGTTACACTCCCCTTGAAGATGAAGACCCACAGCTTGAGTGTACTCTTGGATCTGACTCAGAGCCTGGAAGCTCAGGTTTCAGTGGTGGGCAAAATGCTTTTGCACACTTAAAGCTAGTGTTCTCTCTAAGCGTGTCAATTCCTGAAGTCGCCTGATCTGGGCCATGGTGATACATGGCTTAATTATGTCGCATTTGGATTACTGTTATGCATTCTGTGTAGGGCTGCCTTTGAAGAGTGTTTGGAACTTCAGTTTGTAGAAAAAGCTATAGCTTACTAGGAGCACAGAACTCCCTTGTTCGACAGCTCAACTGGCTGCCAGTCTTTTCTAGGCACAATTCAGAGTTCTGGTTATGACCTATAAAGCCCCATATGGCTTAGGTCCAGGCTATCTGACAGATGATATCCACCGTATGAGCCTATCCCAGCCTTGAAATAATCAAGGGAGGCCTTTCTATCAGTCCCACTTTCACAGCCACCTTCACTCATTTCCTAGGGAGGCTAGAATGGCCTGCTATTCGTAGTCCTTCTGTTGGCAGGCAGCCTTTTTCTTTTTTCTTTTGGGAATTGAAGATTACAAAGCAAGGTGCTTTTGAGAATGTGCTGTTTGTATTGTTTTTAATTGTAATGTTTTTTAAACTGCATTTTATCATTATTAACTGTATGTTCTGAATTGTTTTTAAATGTTGTTGGTCGTTTAATTCCATTTTAATGTTGATTTTTTTGGGTATGTTTTAACTGTATTGTATTTTAATTTGTAAGCCACCTTGACTCCCTGTTTTGGGGGAGAGATAGGGTATAAAAATTTAATGCCATTTTAAAACAAAATATACTTGAAACAGCATCATCATACATTTCTGGGGACCAGACACCTTTTCCATCTAAAGTGCTTACCTGATTGACCAGTAACATACATATTTTGGGGTGTTTTTTTTCATATGTTTACAGCAAAGAAGAGACTGTGAGTGTGTATCCTGCTGATGTGGTTCTGTTTGAAGGCATTCTGGCTTTCTATACCCAGGAGGTTCGGGACCTCTTCCAGATGAAGCTCTTTGTGGACACAGATGCAGACACCCGGCTCTCCCGCAGGGGTAGGTTGCATGTTGTCCCCTCCCCACTGTATGTGGAGAGGTGACTTACATGTACTTTGAGTCTCTATCCGGATGCATCTCAAGTAGCATCTGAGTGCTGCGAGTCTTTCTACAGAATCTGTGCAATTGATATGACTTGGCAGGGCATGGATCGGATCCCATCAGCATTTTTGTACAGGGGCTGGCTTCTGCTACAGACTCCAGAATTCCTGACATATTTACTCTATGTATTCAGAACAAAGTATTCAACAGTAACTCTTCAAAAAGTAATTAAACCATTGTACTTGGCTTGCTGTAGGATTGTACGCTACTAACAAGGGCTGGACTCGTTTGCTTTCTTTCTTCAAGATAGCAATTCCATCTGCAAAAGACAGAATACCTGGCCCTCTGGACCATGCTTAATTTAAGCAGGTTTAGATTTGTGAAAGACTTGGAATGGATGGATCAGTGTGAGACAGGTAGATTGTCTTATCAGTCTCACAGGTTTGTCTTCTGCAAAATGAGTACCCTCTTGTGCCTTCCCTTACAATCAAGGCACTGGTCACTGATACACACCACTTTCTGATCTCATCTCCCCTCATGGTGGCAATTTTGTAGACCTCCAGATCTTGCTGGACTACAAGTCCCAGGAGCCCTAGCAAGTATAGCTAGTGATGAGGAATGTTGGGAGTTATGGTCCAACCTGGAGGGCTGCATGAGTCCCACCCGTACCATATATGTTTACATAGAATTCAGTAGGTCTTTTGAGTAGATCTGCAAAACATTGCTCTGTCTGTCCTACCCAGCCACAAAAGAAAAGGAAAACACCACCATCCCCCAAATAAAAGAAAAGGTTTTCCTTTCTGCTACTACCAACTTCTTCTCAGGCTCAGCCACTTCATTTCCCACCCGGGGTTGCTGCCACCTTCTTTGCCCAGAAGGCTGCTGGGTGTGTGTTAAAAGAGATGGGAACAGTTGTGAAGAGAGAAGGAAAGAGCAACGGTAGAGATAGGGAATAGAGAGAAATAGTGAGGGGAAAGGGTGGGAGACGGAGAGTTTAAGGAGTAGCAAAGAGCCAAGGGAGGGGAATGGGCAAGTCTAAGGGGTGGAAAAGAGAAGTTACTGGGAGGAAGAGAAAAGGAATAAGACTAAGGACTGGGATGAGAAAGAGGGCAAAGTGAATAGGGCTGTGTAGGAAAAAATGGGTATGATCGAGAAGTGACTCTTTCCTACACTGCCTTCCTCCTCACAGCCAATTAGTAGCAGGTTCAGAAACAGGAAAAAGAGCCTGGCAGCGAGAACTTTTTAAAACATACCCACACATGTAGCTTAAAATTTCTATTTGTGAAGAGGCTGAGAACATACAGGTCAGGTGTGTACTAATTAGAAGATACCAAAGTACGTCCCTGTAGTTCTTGGGAACTGTAGTTCAAGTGATGGGACTAGAGTTCTGTAACAGATAATTTTAAGTACTTCACCAAATTACCAATCGTAGGATTTCTTCTCCTCTGCTCTTTTCTTTCCCTCATGAGCCATGGGAATTAAAGGAGTATCACAGCAATACCTGTATGATGCATCATATATCTCTTAGCAACTTATGTCTCTTTGCCCTTGTAGACGCCAAGATATGAGGCAGGGCTAACAGTCATTATTCTACTTGTTCTGCAGGTAACAACCCTGCTACAGTGTGTTTGCCAGTCAGTGAAGCCATAGCTGTGATTTACATCAGATTTTTGATTATCAGAGATTTAAAATTGTAAAGTGACCCATTGACCTCTGCACTACAGTGGCCATGCTGGCTGAGTGCTTTTGAGAGCTGTAGACCAAAACAGTACCATTTCCAAGTTATGAATGTTTAAAAATTGTACAAAGCATTTTTCCTACATTTACTCAGTAATCTTCATAGTCAGGTCAGTATGATTGTTCCCATTGTACAGATAGGATGTAGATATGAGGCTGAGCATAGCCTCAAACAGGATTTCAAATGATATGGATTCAGTAGAATTCGCTGACAAATACGGAGAACAAAACAATGGTCCACAGATTGGAAACGATCAATGTACATTCCAATGCCCAATAAAGGGGAAATCAGGGATTGCAGTAACCACTGGACCATCGCATTAATTTCCCATGCAAGCAAAGTGATGCTCAAAATTCTACAACAAAGACTTTTACTGTATGTGGAGTGGGAAATACCAGATGTCCATGCTGGGTTCAGAAGAAGGCGACCATGAGAGATCATATTGCAAACACGTGTTTGATAATGGAGTGCACCAAAGAATTTCAGAAGAAAATCAGTTTGTGCTTTATAGATTTTAGCAAAGCCTTTGATTGTGTAGATCATGATAAACGGTGGCTCACTCTTAAAGAAATGGGTGTACCCCAACATTTGATTATCCTAAGGCCTTTGACAAGTTCCTCCATGATATCCTTGAAAAAAAGTAACATGTTGGCTAGATAATGCAACTGTTAGGTGGATTTGCAATTGGTTGACCAACCAAAGCCAAAGGGTAGTCACCAATGGCTCCTCTTCATCCCGGAGAGAAGTGACTAATGTGGTGTCACAGGGTTCTATCCTGGGCTTACTGTTATTCAACATCTTTATCGATGACTTGGATGAGGGAATAGAAGGCATTCTTACCGGGTGTGCAGATGACATCAAATTAGGAGTAGCAGTTAATATCCCAGAGGACAGGATCAAAATTCAAAATGGCTTTAACAGATTAGAAAGCTGGGCCAAAACTAACCAAATGAATTTCAACAGGAAGAAATGTGGATACTACACTTGGGCAGTAAAAATCATATGCATAGATATAGGATGGGTGACACCTGGCTTGATGGCAGTACATGTGAAAGGGATCCAGGAGTCTTAGTGGACCACAAGCTGAACATGAGTCAGCAGTGTGATGTGGCAGCTAAAAAAGCCATTGCGATTCTAGGTTGTATCAATAGGAGTATAGTGTCTAGACTGAAGGAAATAATAGTGCCATTCTGTTCTGCTTGGGTCAGACCTCACCTGGAATATTGTGTCTAGTTCTGGGCACCACAATTCAAGAAGGATGTTGAAAAGCTGGAATGTGTTCAGAGGAGGGTGACCAAAATGGTTAAAAGTCTGGAAACCATGCCTTATGAGGAGTGGCTTAGGCAGCTGGGTATGTTTAGTCTGGAGAAGAGAAGGTTAAGAGGTGACATGATAGCCATGTTTAAATATTTGAAGGGATGTCATACTGAGGATGGGACATGCTTGTTTTTTGCTGCTTCAGAGACTAGGACACAGAGAAATGGATTCAAACTACAGGAAACGAGATTCCACCTAAACATAAGGAAGAATTCCTGATGGGAAGAGCTGTTTGGCAGTGGAATGTGCTGCCTCGGAGTGTGGTGGTATCTCCTTCTTTGGAGGTTTTTAAACAGAGGCTGGATGGCCATCTGTCAGAAATGTTTTGATTGTTTATTCCTGCTTGGCAGGTGGTCGGACTAGATTCTATGGTTCATAGACAAGAGGCCACCATTAGGACATAATATGGACAAACAGCATGGTTCTTAATTGGCAAGGGGGTCAGGCAAGGCTGTATTTTATCACCTTATCTATTTAACTTGTATGCTGAATGTATCATGCACAAAGCTGGATTAGACTCTAATGATGGAGGCATGAAAATTAGTGAAAGGAACATCAACAATTTAAGATACAGAGATGACACAATACTACTGGGAGAAAATAGCAAAGACTTGGAATGACTACTGAAGAAAGTAAAAGAAAGCGCAAAAGCAGCTTTAAAGCTGAAGAAAACAAAAATAATTACCACAGATGATATACCTAACTTTAAAGTAGACAATGAAGACATTGAGTTAGTGAAAGATTTCCTATATCTTGTCTCAGTCACCAATCAAAATGGGAACTGCAATCAAGAAATCAGAAGAAGATTAGGACTTGGAATGGTAGCAAGAACCTGAAGTGTCAAGATATATCCTGCCTTAAATCCCATCTTGGGAGAAAGGTGGGATATAAATACAATAAATAATATAATATAATATAGTATAATATAATTGAATACCAAAGTCATGATTGTCCATGCCATTGTATTTCCAATTTCTATGTATGGTTGGGAAAGCTGTACAGTGGAGAAAGCTGATAGGAAAAGAATCAACTCAGTTGAAATGAAATGTCATGAAATTCAATAAGGAAACCATGCCTTATGAGGAGAGACTTAGGGAGCTGGGTATGTTTAGCCTGGAAAAAAGACAGTTAAGAGGCAATATGATAGCCCTGTTTAAATATTTGAAGGGGTGTCACGTTGAGGATGGAGCAGACTTGTTTTCTGCTGCTCCAGAGATTGGAACATGGAGCAATGGATGCAAGCTCCAGGAACAGAATTATTCCACCTCAACATTAGGAGGAACTTTTTGACAGTAAGAGCTGTTCGGCAGTGGAACACACTCCCTCGGAGCGTGGTGGGGTCTCCTTCCTTGGAGGCCTTTAAACAGAGGCTGGATGGCCATCTGTTGGGGATGCTTTGATCGTGATTTCCTGCATGGCAGGGGCTTGGACTGGATGGCCCTCATGGTCTCTTCCAACTCTACAATGCTATGATTCTCTGATTCTATGAAATATGGTGCTGGAAAAGAGTTCTATGGATACTGTAGATTGCTAAAAAGACAAATAAAAGGCCCTACAGCAAATCAAGCCTGAATTCTCCCTAGAAGCCAGGATGACTAAACTGAGACTGCCATACTTTGGCCGTATCATGAGAAGACATGACTCACTACATAAGACAAGACAATGGTGCTTGGCAAGGAAAAAAGAAAAACCCCATTACAGGTGGATAGACACAGTTAAGGAGGCCATGGCCCTGAGTTTGCAAGATGTGAGCAGGTCAATTGACTGGATGTCTTGGACGTCTCTCATTCATGAGGTCTCCATAAGTCAAAGTCAACCTGATGGCAGTTAACAACATTGCTGGGGAAATTACACCTGCTGAATACCTTCATTTTTTTGCAGTTTTTAAACACACTGAAGGGTGTGGAAATAAAGGAAATAAAGAGAAGTCTTAAGTGGGTGCAGGTTTTGCATTATATGTAAAGAAGCAATGGAAACACATCCTTTTGTTTCCTGCCTATAAATGTTCTGAGGGGAAAATAAACAGCCTTTGTTTTTTTTCCTGGATCTAAGGAACTATAAAGGTGGCAACCCAGAAGAGGGAGAGAGATTCTTGGTATCTGATAAGGATAGGGAAGAGAATTAAGAGAGGGGAAAGAAGCTCAATGAGTGCTGAAGGTGAGGAAGAAATTTACCAGCAAAGAAGAAAAAGCATGGGTGAAAGAGAGTAGAGGGAAAGATAAAAGGTGTGTGTGTGGGGGGTTTGACTAAGGGGCTTCTAACCCAGGTCAAACTCTGGAGATAGGGTTCTAATCCCTGCTCAGCCAGGAAATCAACTGCATGAACTTGGGCAAGTCACACTCTCTCAGCCTCAAAGGAAAGCAATGGTGAACCTCCTCTGAACAAATCTTGCCAAGAAAACCCTGTGATAGGTTTTGCCTTAGGGGCACAATAATTCAGAAACAATGTGAAAGTACAGAGTAACAACAACAAAGTTGGTGCAAGCTAAACAAATACTAGGGTGAAGAAAAAGTACCAATGTGGGGATGGAATATCAAGTTTGAACTCAAGTGAAGCTAGATAATTTCATTATTAATGTGTGGCCATGTGTCTGGCTCTACCATAACCTAAGACTATGAAACTCAAACTGTGAACTCTGCATGCATACTGAAAGGGCCTTAGCAGGTGTGCATCTTGGAGTTACAGTAGGACTCCCATATCCATTGATTCATTATCCACTGATTTAATTATCCACTGGACACAAAACAGCACACCTATCATAGAGTCTTCCTAGAAAATGTGTCCTCTCTAGCCATTTTCTAGGTCCTCCAAGGCAACTCTATTGGTATTTTAAACTGGAAGTCCCATTATTTTCAACGGCATTTGCTATCATCCATGGTTTTTGGTATCCACAGCCCCCCCTCCGAGCCAATGAGCAGCAGATACAGGGGTCCTACTGTACTGTATTTTGTTTTCCAAATGAATCAGTTCTAGTTAATTTACATTATCTGTAGCTTGCAATATCATCTTCAGCCACTAGGAAACAGACTTCCTTAACCATTGGAGAGGAACCTACAGTCAGACCTTGCATAGTCATTTCACCAGAGAGCCTGCAGGCAAGACTGCATAACCTGCCAGAGAAAGAAAACATGCTGGGCAATTTAAGAGAGAAAGAAGGGGATAGTGAGAAGAGGGAAAGGCTTAATGAACACTGGAGAATGGGGAGAGAATAGAAAGAGCACTAGGTGGAAGGAGAGACAGATCACCTGGGTGAATGAATGAGAGGAAAGAAAGAGCGCCCGGCTGGTGAAGGGAGAGAGAAAGTACCTATGTGTGTGGGAGGGAGCTGGGTGGAAAACTAAGGGGTTTCTAACCTATGCAAAGTGGACTATTTCTCCTGGTAAGAACATAAGAAACGTCCTGGATCAGGCTGGATTTGCCTTCTAATCTCTTCTAGCTGGCTCTGGCTCCCACCCACCCCCTTCTCAGCACAGATCCCTGTTCCCACTGGTTTTAAGAAGAAACTACAAAACTACCTCAGCATTTATATATCATCCTCCCTGTGACTCTTCACTCTTTCTAGGAAAACAAAAAAGCAAGCTGCTTAAGATATTCTGCTTGACTGTACAACTGTAAGTGTAGCTGTGTGCACTTCCTGCTGTCCTCACTCAGCTGCTCACTGTTTGTTTGTTTGTTTGTTTGTTCCCTCTAGTTCTTCGAGACATCAGTGAGCGAGGCAGGGACCTAGAGCAGATCTTATCTCAATATATTACATTTGTCAAGCCAGCCTTTGAAGAATTTTGCTTGCCTGTGAGTAAGGACGGTTCCTCCTCTGTCAGCTCTGGGCATGAGAGTTTGTGGGTGGCTGGGAGGCTCCAAAGGGGAAGAGTTTTGGTGGGTGCTCTTTCTTCCCATTAGTGAAGTCAATAGGGACTAAATACCCCAAAGGCAGAAGATCTTATCTGATCTTGGAAGCTAAGCAGGGTCAGCCCTGGTTAGTACTTGGATCGGAGACTGCCAATGAGTACCAGATGCTATAGGCTATATTTCAGAGGAAGGAACTGGCAAAACCACCTCTGAGGATTCCTTGCCAGAAAAAAACCCCATGAAATTCATGGAGTCTCCATAAGTTGATAGGCAGCTTGAAGGCACATAACCCAAAATGAAGTTAGTAGTATACCTAGCATATTTGACACCTTGATCAGATCATTTTTAGCACCCTCCTCTAAAGGTCAAAATTCTCTTCAGTAATAATCCAGCCCTGGGACTAAAAATGGAAAAGGGGGGACAGGCACCAGGTTCTATTCTCCCTCCTGTCAGAAAAGAAGTTTCCTGTCCCTCTCCACCTTGCCTCACTTCACTTATCGGTGATAATGGGAATCCCCTGCTCCAGGAGGTGAGGCCAGGCATAAATGGTCAAAGAAAAACCAAGCGCAGAAGCTGGCTCCATCCAGCACCTCCTTTCACAGACCCCCTAAGAGGCAGGAAAGGAGGAAGGAGCTGCTGTATTTGCCAGCTGCAAACATACAATTACTGTCCCCTGCTGCCTCTTTTCTTCTCTGACCATCCTTCTCTTCACTGACTTGCTGCACTCCAAGGGACTTTTGTGTCCCCTGCTTTAAGTGGCAAACTCCCTGTACTTGCCTTTGCCTCTGTTCCCTTCCTGCCACCTCAGCCAGTCCTCTATCCATTCAGATTCAACACAGAAGCTAGGCAACATGAGCAGCCTCTAGTTTTAATTATATACCGCTCCCTCCTCTTCACTGATGAGTTATTTAGGGCAACAAATTATACCTCCAAGCGAACCTCAGTCCTCCTTTCATGTGGAGACTTGATGTCCCAGGAGGCAGCAGGACAGGCTTCCTGTTACCTGAGAATGCTGGAAGAAATGGATCCAGACAAGGCAGTGAGGCCAGGCCACCGCCAAACTGGTAGCTTGTCCTTCTAATGCCTGCCATGTGTTTGCACATCTTGTGAAGGACTGGCCTTCTTGTTGTTGAAACAGTGCAGGTGAAGGACTTCCTGCATCCCCCAGCAGCTGCAATGGGAATTGTTTTATTATTGTTTAAAATGTTCTACAGATAAAGTACCCTATTATTGCCTCTACCCAGGGCAGACTGCTCCTACCACCTTGCCCTTAGTACAACACTTAGTGAAGTATGATACTCTTCCTGTGAGAGGCTAGCTGTGAATTTGACTGAGGGTAAGGTTAGAGAAGCTGTTGCAAACAGAAGCTGAGCTGTGCTGTGCTATATGCAGCATTATCATGTAGTATGGGAGTTTAACCTAGATGCCCTGAATTCTAGGATAATATTAAATAGGCAGAATGTTGAATGAATGAACGAATGAATGAATAAGGCTGTTTTTCTTCTTTATTCCTGTGGTTTGTTCTGGGTCTAGCTGCTCTTGTGATGTCTGATCTGGAGTAACTATTAGCCTGTAGGGCCCAGTTTAGAAGAAAAACAGCCACCCAAAGGGAAGGTATTTTTACCATATATCAAAGGAGTCACAGACAGAATAGGGAAACTGATGAGGAAACATAGCCTCCAAACAATCTACAGACCAACCAAGAAAGTCCAAGAAATGCTACGTTCAGCAAAGGACAAAAGAGACCCTCTCACAGCTGCAGGACTTTACCATATACCATGCAGCTGTGGACAAGTTTACATAGGAACCACTAAACGCAGTGTGCAAACACAAATCAAAGAACATGAGAGACACTGCAGACTGGCCCAGCCAGTAAAATCAGCAGTAGCAGAACATGCTATAAACCAACCTGGACACAAAATGCTATTTAAAAACACAGAAATTCTGGACCAGGCCAACAACTATCATGTCAGAATGCATAGGCAAGCTATTGAAATCTACAAACACCTGGACAACTTCAACAGGAAAGAAGAAACCTTAAAAGTAAACAAAATCTGGCTCCCAGTTTTGAAGAACAATAGAATAAAGACTCAACACTTACAAAGGAGTTCCACCCAGGGACAGGGTGAGTTCCAGCAGATAATGGCCCACCAACCAACCATTAGCCAAACAGACACTAACGAGCCTTACATTTCTATACCCAGAAACTAACCATTCAATTACACAAATTTACATATACTCCCCAACAAGGGTTCACAGCATACAGACTCCACATACACTCCTACCCAACCATTCTCTGAAGATGCCAGCCACAGATGCAGGCAAAACATCAGAAAGAAACTATTCCAGAACACGGCCTTGCATCCTGGAAAAAAAACCAAGGAAAATCTATGGATGCCAGCTGTGAAAGCCTTCGACTTCACAAACTAAGATATCTATTAGGCATACACTTTTCTGGACTTGAATCGACTTTATCAGATGCCAGCTAAGGATAACACTTAATGCATTTGATGACATGGACTCCAGTCCGGCAGAGTTTGTGACATAATAACATTCTTTGCTGTTCTGGTTGCAACCAATGGATATCACTGTCCCTCTGGAAATTGTCAGATAATTGCTGTGGAGAAAAGAGGGACAATTATTCAGATAATTTTTGCTCTGACCTGTGAGGCCTAGTACCAGTCTTGCTTTGGGAATAGAAGAGTAAGCAAAGGAAAATCCAGCTCACCTGCATTCCCTGAGGAGGGGGAACCTTTAGTGAACTCTGACGGAGGAGAATAAGGATGGAAATTATTCCACTTGTAGCTCTAATAACATGGCTTTCTTCTTTTTGGCAGACCAAGAAATATGCTGATGTGATAATCCCAAGAGGGGTGGATAATCTTGGTGAGTAGGAGACAAGCTGGAGTGAAAGCTAGGTGATTCAGTTGTCCCTTTATTTAAGATCTTGACTATTAGTTTCACAAAACTAGAAGAAGGAGAAGCAACTAGCAAGGCAGATCTTACTCTTTTCAGCATACTGAACTAGTAATGCTTTCTTCACACAGAAGAAAGGACTAACCAGGTGTTCTTATTCTTACTCCATGTATGTGCAGAGAGCAAAATATTAACTACTATTTAAAATATTCTGTTTGGCAGTGTTGCTACTTCCTCTCTTGCCCTACTCCCACTAGATCCTGTAGGAGCAAATATCACCTGCTCACCAAGCTACCTAAGACTGGGAGGACTGGACTAGGTCAGAATGTATTAGCCTGAGAAATCATGCCTGCGTAAAAGATAGACAAATGACTCATCTTCAGAATACAGTGATAAAGGCAAAAGGAGTCTTGGAAATTAAGATCAGTGAGGAAAAGCTGAAGGACCTGTGTGTGTATATCCTAGAGCAGTAGTGGGCAAAGCCCTTGTCAGTCCCTCTAAGCCCCTCCAGCTTTCCCATTAAACAAATTCTGTGTAATTTTCACACAAAAAACACCTCCAACCCTACACAGAAAGCCCTTCAAATGCCTCTATTTTCATTGTAGTTCTTCTCAGAAAGGTGACAGGAAGTGATGCAATGTCACTTTTGGTGGAAGGACTCAGATTAAGATAGAGGTATTTCAGAGCACCGTCATGGGGTACAACCCATGGTCCCTGGCCCCCATGTAGCTGCCCATTCCTGGCCTAGAGAAGAAGCAGTTTAGAGGTGATACACTAACTGTGTGTAAATAGTAGGAGCGCTGTCATAGAGAAGATGGTGCAAGTTTACTTTCTTTTGCTCCAGAGAATAGAATGAAAACCAGTAGGTTCAAATTACAAGAAAAAGGATTTCATTTAAATGTGAAAAAGATCTTCCTGATCATAGAATCATAGAGTTGGAAGAGACTACAAGGGCCATTTAGTCCAAACCCCTGCCATGCAGGAACACACAATCAAAGCACACCCAACAGATGGCCATCCAGCCTCTGTTAACAATCTCCACAGAAGGAGACTCCACCATACTACTATGTTTAGGTGGAATCTATTTTCCTGTAGTTTGAACCCATCACTCTGTGTCCTAGTCTCTGGAGAAGGAGAAAACAAGCTTGTCCATCCTCAATAGGACATCCCTTCAAATATTTAAACGTGGCTATCATGTCACCTCTTAACCTTCTCTGAACATACCCAGCTCCCTAAGCCACTCCCCATAGGGCCTGGTTTCCTGATCTTTCACCATTTTGGTCACCCTCTTCTGGACACATGCCAGCTTGTCAACATCCTTCTTGTATTGTGATGCCCATAACTGACACAGTTCTGATGGTTTTAGCTGTTCAGCAGTGGAACTTCAGAAAGTGTTGGACTCTCATTTGTTAAAAAAAAAAAAAGGTGTTTTTTCATTGTTTTCTTGTACAGTGGTACCACACATCATCTGTACCTTTTGGATTTTGTGAAATCACAGTAGTTTTAAATCAAATTTTACAGGAATAAAAGAAGGAAAGATAGGCACTTGTGAGGTCACAGCAGATTCATCCTGGGTGCTTCTTGTTTTGGGCAGTGGGGAATGTCTGAATTGGAGCCTTTGGTCTTGATTTACCTGCATTTTTCAGCAAAAAGGAAACAAGGAAAAAATAGCAAATTTATGACTTTCTAGAGAGAGTCAAAAGAGAAACCTCTGAGGCAGACATGGACAGAAAGGAAGGAAATGAAAATTCAGAGGAGAACATGCTTATTAGTTATGGCACTTAGAGACACAATCTGTTTTCTGTGGCATAACAAGATGTTAGCACTACATTGGGACTCCTTATTGACTGACTTTCTAATCATGCCTCTCTTTCCTCTAACCAGTGGCCATCAACCTGATTGTGCAACATATCCAGGACATCCTGAATGGAGGCCTTGGCAAGCGCCAGCCCAATGGGTACCTGAATGGCTACACCCCTCCCCGCCATCAACAGCCCTCAGAATCCAGCAGCCGGCCACATTGATCTTGAAGCTGCCAGGAGGTCTGGCACTGCTCCTCCTCCTATGTGCTGCATCCTCTTGGCCTCTGTCCTGTATTTAAGACTTACCCCCCCCCCTCACCTGCAGGGCTTGGTCCCTTGTCTGCTGAAGGGATTGGTTTGTCCCTACAGAAAGAAGATCTTTGCTTCCCTGGCCAGATGTTGCCTGCCTGCGGTGCCTTTACTCCAGAGCCCACAAGGAAGGAGTAAATCCCTTCAGTGATATGATTTTGATGTATTGTGCAATGACAAGATGACACCTCAGTCTTGGTAATGAGACCATGCAGTTGTAGAAAGACACCTGGATGTACTGTATGCAAGGGAATTGAACCTGAGCTGGGTGGTCAAAAGGCAGTGTCACTAGCTAAATGTTGCATCTGAACCCCAGGTCTGTATTAAGAGCAAGAAAGGAAATGCCATCCTCTCTCCCCACAACTCCCACACCAAGACTATGATACCAGAATCTGAGTAGTGGTTTTTCAGCTTGTTAGCTAATCTTGAAATGTGAGGCTGAACTCACACTTTCCTTGGTCTTCAGCCTCTACTGGTACTTTCTGGCTATATCACATGCATGCTTGCTTTTCCAAGTGCCCACAAACCAACCTGGGATTCCACTGATGCCCTTGAACCAAATTTTGTGGTTCAATTCAAGAAGTGCAAAACCATGAACCATCTGGTTTTCATCTCAGCCATACTGCAGGGTAGTTAGGCCTATGTCATCTTGAATGATTGTGGATGATGCTAAGCACTTTGGGGATTGGTGTGGAGGGACCAGTGCCATAGACCAAAGCCAGGGACAAAGAAGTGCACCATTGTGTCTAAGAGCTTGTCTCATACAAAATGAAGAGACTGTACCCAGTGTACTTTCTCACTGAGTGTGGTTCTCTAAGACAGCATTCCATGCTTTATTGTGGAAACTGCGATTTCAGCTGGAGTGAGATTGTTGAGCAAAGACCTGCTTTTCCTTTATTTTGGTGCCTAGCTGGCTGGAAAAAGAGGACAATGAGAGTTCCCTGCCTTCTGCTCTGTACATCCCTCCCCCTTCTCCCATTAGAGAGCACCTAGTATTTCCTTCAGCCAGTGAGGGGAGAAGAAGGAGTTTTCCAAAACTTACTCCTTGCCTGCAAGTCTAGGAGGCCTATTTTCAGGGAGGTTTGGGTAAATGCCTTGTAGGGTATGGAGTCTTTGTGCACTTTCGGTTATGGTTTGGATGTGATATACTTCCCTTGAACCTTAATAAAGGTGACATTCTGAAATATTTGTTGATAGCTTCTGCTAAAAAGTTAAGTCATGCTGGCTGTATGGTAGAATGCTTCTTCACCAGGTATGTTATTAGGGACTCTGGAATTCTGTACTTAGAACAGTTCAGACATCTGCCCTAGGATAAAGTATCCATGTTGAACTCATCTGTACACATGTAGTCTTTTTTCACACTTAACCATGCCATTCTATATGCCTTATTGTAATGTGCCTTACACAATTTAGAATGTTCTCTCTTTGCAAAGGGCCATGAAAGAAGGATTGAGGGCATGAGGGAAAACAAAGAAGAGAACATGGAGCTACAGCTCCTATTTGAAGGTCCAGCACTCTGGGCACTGGCATCGTCACACAGATTTGCAAATATTTCTGCAGTTTTTCTTTCCAGTCTTAACAGGTAGAAATTAAGCAGTGTATGAGAGAAAGAGATAATAAATACATAAAATATGTAGTCCATACTGGAATGACTTATATAGATTTCTAGAATATTTTGTGCTACAACTTGTACAGTATTGGAATGTGTAAAAATACACTGTTTAAAATATCAGGGTATGTTGTCCCTGTTTAAACATCCACAATGTACTTCACACGTTAGTGGAGAATACAGCCAGTTTAGCAGAGTTTAATGTTAACACAGCAGCATCTAGTGTCAGAATGTTAGCATACATAGCTTGTTAAATAACCAAACACCCTTTGTCTTTTCCCAAGTTGTTTAACTACCAAAATAACCACTCAAGACTCAAAAGTTAATTTAAAAAGTACAGAAGCATCTTTACTCACCGTTTAGAGAGCTCATTCTTGGCAGGAACAAAAACTTCATCAAAACAAACTAAAACTAGTTCAAAATACTTAAAAACTACATTGTTCCAAGTCTATATTCAGGACACCCCTTTCAGGGTCCTCTCAGTTCCAAGGCCCATGCGGTTTGTTAAGGATCATGGCTTCTGGAACAAAGAAGAATACTCAGACACTCCCCTTCATCCCAGATTGCCCAATAGCAAAACTTCAAGAAGTTACATCAGCTCATCTCATATGGCTTCTCAGTTAACCCTTCAATAGCAAAACCATTTCCACTTATTGGACTGCAAACTATATTTTCCAACATACAGTATGTAGAAATTTTTAAATTTACAAGAATTATATTATGGACAGAACTGCACCAAAGATTATGGTAGCACATATATATTGAAGTTTTTGCTTGGGTCCTTGGAGAGCCTGGCTATGCCATTATGCCAGTGAATTCTTAGGTTTGTATCAGTGGCACCAGTATTAACCCTTGACAGGAGAGGATAGAGAGAAGAAGGGCAGGGAAGTATGTGGATTAGATAGAGATATTACTTTTGTTTCTTCTTGATATAGAGAGGAAAACCCACTGAAGAAAGTGGCTGAGGGTAGTAAGACTAGCCAACTGCCCTCATTATAAACTGATGCTATTATTATGCTGTTATAAAGCCATTGTAATTATAGTTTATGGGAAAGGTGACAGATGTGAGCCTTTCAACAATAAACCTGTCAACTTGTTTTCAGAAGTTGACAAATTGTATGCTACTACCATATTTCTTCATTTGAAGCTGAAAGATAGGTTAGCCATTGTCTTATCTTAGGTCATTTGTCAGGGTTGTATCTTTGCTCCAACAGGTTTGATTTATTCCTAAATTACATAATTGTGACTTATTCATCTTCTGATTTCTGTTTATTCAGACTGACTACATCTAGAGTTCCACTATTATTACATGCTGACAATTGCTGTTTTTCTGTTGCAAAAAGAAGGAACAAGTTCTGGTGTTGTCAGGTGAAGCTATATTTTACTATATGTTTCAGTGAAAGAACTCTTCTCCATGAGGTAAATCTCTGAAAATATATCCCAAGAAATACTATCATTAGATCTCACCATGACTACAAGGAAAACCTCTACAGGTTTTTAACAGCAAGATACAGTGAAAAGCATATGCTGGTTGTGTGTGCAGAAATTTTAGATTACAAAATTACTGCAAGATGCTTCTGTTGCAAGATGCTTTTGTTGCAAGAAGCTGATTCTCAGGCAACGCTGGCTTCTCCAAGTGGGTTGCTCTGGCTCCTGAATGTCATCTTCCAAGGCTGTTTTGGCCTCTCTGCGTGTGCTCTCCAATCTCAAATTCTCTGGCTGCTTTCCTCTCTCCCATTTCCAATCCATGCTTCCGCTGGGTTTCTCTCACTTGCAAATGTGCCCCTATCCTTGTCATTGCTACTTCACAGTGGTGACCTCAACCTCTTCCATTCACAAGAGCAACAGTTCACAACTTTTGGTCCACCAGATGTTTTGGACCTCAATTTCACAAAGCTGAAGGCCACATGACCAACGGCCAGGGATTAGGAAGGTTGATCCTTGGATGGGTTACTTTTCCCTCTCATGGATTTCAGCATACAGGGCATGGGGCAGTTGCCCTCTCAGGTGATCTATAAACCTCAAGTGGCCAACATCCATTTAAAAAACAAATCGCTAGCCCATGTAGAACCTAAGATATATGGCAAAAATGGGCAGCCACTGTTCAGCACATCTTGAATTTCAACAGGGGGATATGTAGGATACTACACTTGGGCAGTAAAAATGAAATGCACAGATATAGGATGGGTGAGACCTGGCTTGATGGCAGTACATGTGAAAGGGATCTAGGAGTCTTAGTGGACCACAAGCTGAACATGAGTCAGCAGTGTGATGCAGTAGCTAAAAAAGCCAATGCAATTCTGGGGTGCATTAATAGGAGTATAGTGTCTAGATCAAGGGAAGTAAGAGTGCCACTTTATTCTGCTTTGGTCAGACCTCCCCTGGAATACTGTGTCCAGTTCTGGGCACCACAATTTAGGAAGGGTATTGAGAAACTGGAACATTTCCAGAGAAGGGCAACCAAAATGGTGGGAGGTCTGGAAGCCATGCCTTATGAGGAGCAGCTTACGGAGCTGGGTATGTTTAGTCTGGAGAAGAGAAGGGTAAGAGGGGACATGATAGCCATGTTTAAATATTTGAAGGGATGTCATACTGAGGATGGAGCAGGCTTGTTTTCTGCTTCTCCAAAGACTAGGACATGGAACAATGGGTTCAAAGTACAGGAAAAGAGATTCTACCTAAATTTTAGGAAGAACTTCCTGACAGTAAAAGCTGTTCAGAAGTGGAATACACTGCCTCATAGTGTCGTGGAGTCTTCTTCTCTGGAGGTTTTTAAACAGAGGCTGGATGGCTGTTTGTCAGGAATGATTTGATTGTTTATTCCTGCGTGGCAGGGCGTTGGACTGGATGACCCTTGAGGTCTCTTCCAACTCTATGATTCTATGATCTTGTCTTGGGAGAAATTAACTTATACCTGCCTTTCAGTGCTTTTAGCCAATGAAAGAAGCCATATTACAAGCTTACATACAATCTGGAGAAGAAACTATCTGTTTCATTTTAAAGGCTTTTTCTTTTGCTGTTCATCCTTGGTGAGAAGTGATTGCTTACCAATAGTTTAACACAACAACAACAGGAACCCTAGATTTTAATGTAGCTAGTACTGAGCAAGTGCAAAAAAGAAAAAGAAAAAAGGAATTCATTTTTCTAACTTGGATCCTACATAATTACAGCAGTCTTGATGCACTATAGCTCCCTGCCAGAACCATGGCCTCAAGATGTAGTCATCTGGTAGTATCTGGTAGGGGAACTAACAAAAGGGAATATTTGATACTAAGCTGATATCCTTCCTAGTCTTTTCTTTATCTCAGGTGGCTTGGGGAATTTTGAGATTTCCCAAGGGGATGCTAATTGATTCAAAAGATAGTCATTGATTCAACACCAACGAGCCACAGGGTATGAAGGGAATGAAGAAGTACTCTTGTGGTACCTGTACGACTAACTAGTTTATTTCAGCATAAACTTATGTATTTGCTAGTAGTCTTACAAATCTGATCAGGAGGGCTTCAAACTGAGTTATATGGGTGAGGGAGACACTATTCCAGAGGGCAGGGTGACACCAACTACATGGGACAATACACTTAATGATACAGGTGAAACTGGGCCAATGGTATAAGAGCCAACAATTGGTGGTGGAAAAAAAAACAGGAATCAGCTGGAGAGAATGACCCATGGTCTTCGATGTCTCTACACTAATGCACAGAACATGGGAAATAAGCAAGATGAACTTGAAGACTTAATACAGGAAGGCAAATATAATTTAACTAGCTGGACCCGGCGTACCATAAGCCATTAAAAAACTCCCCCCAAAATGCCCATGAGATCTCATGACAACCCTTTGAGGTAGGCTGGTGGGTTTAACTCGTCCATCCGGTGCTCGTTCTGCCCCCTGCCACCCCCACTCGTTCTGTCCCCTGCTGCCCCCCACCACTCATTCTGCCCCTCCCCCTTGTAATGCCCCCTACTCGTTCTGCCCCTCCCCCCACTCATTCTGCCCACCCACCACTCATTCTGCTGCTCCCACCACTCGTTCAGTGCCCCACCACTCGTTCTGCCCCTCACACCACTCGTTCTGCCCTACCCTCATTCTGTCCCTCCCACCACTTGTTTTGCCCCTCCCCCCACTCATTCTACCCCCCTCATCCTGCCCATCCCCCCTCATCCTGCCCATCCCCACTCATTCTGCCCCTCCCCCCACTCGTTCTGCCCCTCCCCCCACTCGTTCTGCCCCTCCCACCCTACCCCCTGCACTCCAGAACACACACGCACAGACCACATCCACCCCCATGTTACTCACTCTCCAGCTCCAGCCTCCATGTTTGAGATCTACATGGTCCCACCCCCAGTGTGCTGAGTGGCTGCCCAACAGACCTCTGATTGGTTGGTCAGTTCCCTAAGTAGCCAGTCAGCACACTGGAAATGGCAACATACCCAAGAGAATTATATATATAGATAGCCATCACTGAAACCTGGTGGGATAAGGCTCATGATTAGAATAGAATAACAGAAGGATAAAGCCTATTCCAAAGAAATAGACCAAACAGGAAAGGAAGAGTAGTAGCATTATATGTCAAGGAGTTCATTACTTAGAGCATGGAAGACAGGCTGAGATCCTATGGGTAAAAAGTAATGGGGAGAGAAACAACAGTGACCTCATGCGGGTGCCAGATTGAAGATTTGGATGATGCCTTCCTAAAACAAATGACTAATATTAAAAAGGAGACATGTAGTAATAATGGGAGATTTCAACCACACCAATATTTATTGGAAGTCACATTCTGCCGGGAGTGTAGGGTCCAACAAATTCCTCACTAGCCTTGCAGACAATTTCATTGTACAAAAGGTGGAGGAAGCAACAAGGGGATCAACTATTTTGGATTCGATCCTAATCAACAGAGATGAACTAGTCAATGGATTCTAGCAAATTGAAAGAAGGCAAAGATTGATTTTCCTTGGTTTTTTTCTGGGCTGTGAGGCCGTGTTGTGGAATAGAACATGGCCTCACAGCCCGGAAAAAACCCAAGGAAAATCTATGGATGCCAGCTGTGAAAGCCTTCAACTTCACATGGCAAAGATCCTCTCTTCAAAAAGGGTAAAAAGATAATCTGAGCAACTGCTGACCAGTCAGTCTGATGTCAATACTAGTAAAGTAGATCCTTAAACACTCAGTCTGTGTGCATGCAGAAAGGAGTGCTGTGATTACTAAAAGCCAGCCTGGGTATCCCCAAAACAAGTAATCTTTTCTCTTTTTTTATATATAAGAATTACAAGCCTGGTAGATCAGGGAAATGCTGTAGATCGTAGAATATTTTGATTTCAGTAAAGGTTTTGACAAGGTTCCCCAGGATATTATTTTAGGCAAGCTGGTGAACTGTGCTAGACAGTGTTATAGATAGGTGGATCTGTAATTGGTTGACAGACCAAATCCAGAGAGTACTCATCAATGATGGTTGTTCATCCTGGACAAAAGTGTACTAATGGGCTCTGTCCTGAGCCTGGTGTTTAACATTTTTATAAATGACTTAGATGATGGAATAGAAGGCATGCTTATCAAACATGCAGATGACACCAAATTGCAGGGGTGGGGTGGGTTTGTAGCTAATACCCAGGAGGACACGGTCAGAATTTAAAATGACCTTGCCAAATTGAAATCTAGGCTAAAAATAACAAAATATATTTAAATAGAGTAAATATAAGGTAGACATCTAGACAGGAAAAAAGAAATGCACAAATACAGGATGTGTGGCATGTGCACAAATGCACAAATATAGGAAAACAGTACATGTGAAAAGGATCTAGAGGTCTTAGTAGTCCACAAACTAAATATAACTAAACAGTGTGATCCAGCAGCCAATAAAATATAACTGTGTGATGCAGCAGCCAATAAAGCCAATGCAATTCTGGGCTGAATCAACAGGAGAATGGTGTCCCAACTGAGGGAAGTATTAGTGCACTCTATTGTGCTTTGGGCAGACCTCAGCTGGAATACTGTGTCTAGTTCTGGGCACCATAATTCAGGAAGGATGTTGACAAGCTGGAATATGCCTATAGAAGGGCAACCAAAATGATCAATTGTCTGGGAACCAAGCCTTATGAGGAACGAGTATGCCAGCTGAGTATCTTTAGCTTGGAGAAGAGAAGACTGTGATGTGATAGTTGTCTAAATACCTGATGGAATGTCATGTAGAGGATCGAGTGACCTTTTTTCTGCTGCTCCAGAGACTAGAAAAATCAGTAGATTCAAATTACAGTACAAGAAAAGAGAATTCACCTAAACATTAGGATTTTTTTTCTTAAAAACTATTTTACATTGGGATATACTGCCTCAGGGGGTAATGGACTCTTCTTCTTTGGAAATCTTTAAACAGAGGTTGGGCATCTTTCGGGAGTGCTTTAGTTGTGCATTCCTGCATGGCAAGGGTTGGACTAGATGGCCTTTGTGGCCTCTTCCAACTCTAAGATTCTCTATAGCCAACTTGTACTGAAATAAATTGGTTAATCTTAAAGGTTCTATGAGACTATGACTGGCATCCCATTCAGTAACTACAATGTCATAAGTCTGACCTACAACATAGCGATTATACTAATTCACTTTTAATGGTCATCGCATCATCGCAATGACCAAATTCTCCCCAAATCTACCTTTTAAGCCCTCCTCCCCAATAGAGGAATTTCCAAAATGCTGTACAGTGGGGCAGGGAGCAATGACATGTCCAGCCCTCTCCCAGTAGTGAGACACACTGTGACAGGGAGCTGTGACAGGACCCCATGTGGCTTAAAGGTAGGGTACGAAGGGAAGAAATGTAGCTGTATCAAGAGATGTAGCTACAGAGATGTAGCTATATTGTCTCAGCCACAACTCCTGATACAAGATCCTGGCCATCATTTTACTTCTCTTTTTATTGCATTTGCAAAAAAGCAAAAACAAACAAACAAACAAAAAAGGCTGGGTGGGGGAGAAATGAACAATCTTGACATATACTATTGGGAAAAATCTGTAAGGTGTATGAATTAGATCTTAACATGCTCAGTTATTAATTGATGATTGGAAGGGGATCTTGCTGAGTTTCAGGAGTTACTTTATTTGTTTATGAGATGCCTTTGGTTAGAGTCTTGAAGGAAAGAAATAGACGTAGTTCTTATGCACAGTAAGATCAAAGCAGCAGCTGTCTGTTGAATGCTCATTTGTTGGGACCCAAAATCAAGTCTGCAACATAGTAGGCAAGAATCTAACCATTTCATCATCAGGAACAGCCTTGCCCTAAACCAGGGAGATGAGGGGGTTCTTTCTTCCTCAGGAGATGGCTGGCATTGCAATTCCAGTTTCCTAATCTAGAGTTATGGACCTGTAACTGCTTCATAATCAGATATGCTATGTATGGCCCTGGTGGCGCAGTAAGCTAATGCAGCAAAAACTGCAGCCCAAAAACTCATGTTAAAATCTTGAGTTTATAAATTCAATCCCAGGGCCCCCCAGGTTGACTCAGCCTTCAATAAGTCAGTAAAATGAGGACCAGCATATTAGGAGCTGGGGCAACGTGCTGTGAAACTGGTAATATGGTTTCTAAAATAAAAAGAAACAACAGTGTGTGATTTATCAATGTACAATGCATTCTGAAAAATGTCACTCCTGCAGCGTCATCTGTATGCCAGAAGCACCGGCAGCACCATGTACGGGCAGTTATATTGTCTGCATTGTACAACTGTTTGTAACTGTCTGCTATGTTATAACTACTGTACTATGTCTGTATTGATTTCTGATTGTATAAAAATTGTACAATTTGCTTGAATTGTATGTGATGAACTGTACTGTGTATTACTGTGTATTGCAATGTATGTACCCCGCCTTGATCCTAAGGGGAGAGGCAGGTAATAAATAACTAAGTATTATCATTAAGTATTCACAATTGTGTCACTGTTTCCACAATCTTAAACACCTTAAACTCGGGGGAGGGACTCTGAGCAATGGAGGTCTGCAGCATGGATGAGTGGGACACTTCAAGGATGATGCTACTGGTCCCCACCTGCCCCCAAGACATGCTGCACGCCTTTTCCCCAATGGTACAGGTTTGGGAGGGGGCTAGTTGTGTCCTCCTGAACTGCCAGATCTCCATTGCTCAGCCAATTGGCTGAAGGAAGCCAATCACAGCTAAGGGAATGCTGTGGAGGGTGGCCTGCGGGGAAGAAATGTACCCAAACTGAGGCTTGTCTGTGTCAGAAGGCAGACAAAAAAGGCAGAAACAGAGATAAGGTTTTGATTTCAGAGAGACAGGGAACAGATTTCAAGCAGATAGAGAGCTGTAACAGAGACAGTACAGTCAGTAAGAGAGGAGAATTGACTCTGGTTTTGGGGAACTATGAATGATGGAGAAGGTCAAGGGTTAATGTGTTAACTTTATGTGTCTTAATAAACTTCCACTTCTTATTTCTTTGTTTAAACTTTCTCTGGCTGTCTCTGTCAAGCCTGATAAAGGGTCAGGTCACACTTACCACAATGAGCCCACAAACAACGCAGCCACAGGTCTGGGGGCGGGGTCACCTTGAGGCCCAAGTGCCCAATCCAGGAAGAGGTCAAGAGGGGGAAAGGGCCAAGGTGCATGACAAGAGCCCAAGGATTGGAACTGTGAGGCCAGCCTGAAGTCGGATGTCACAGGTTGCCTCAAGTTTAAACTGGGTTCTGAGGGTCAATCTCCTAGGTCATTCGTAACTATGTTTACATGCTTAAAAATATGAAGTAGGATCTGGCTGATAGTTTTTAATTTTTTGCATCTGTGAAAAGTCATTTTAGCAATGCTAGTAATATCCAGAAGACGGTGTCCATGTATCTCACATATCCCTTTGTTTGAATTTCATGGACAAAAATATCCAGGGAAAATGGAAAGACTTTATCTATCTCTCCTGCTTGGGGATTCAGACTATCAAATTACAGAGGAGGTTGCTAGGTTATGTTCATGTGCTATTACTGCTCACAGGCAGCTTTTAGGGGGGAAATTATAATATAGAACCCTTAGTTATTTATGGTATTTATAAGAGGAAGCATCAGATATGAAATATTGAAACATTTTAACTTAAAAAAAACTTTTCTCAGTGTTTAACTTTTGGCTATAAGATAGAAACCATCAGTATTCAGCCATCTGTGTAGGTCTTTTGTATTTGAGTTGTATCAATGTGTATGTTTATGTATTTTATGCATTTTTATGTATTCTTAAAAATATTTTGGCCTATGACCATAAGTAAAGGATGATGATGATGATGATGATGATTTGTTTGCCACATCCAATCCATTATTGGCAACAGACATTGGTTCAGTACTGAGGCAGCTTCCTTGGAATGAAATGGGAAAGAGAGCTAGAGCTGACTGCCATCACCCCAAAACTCCAGATGGCCTCCGGGACAAACAGAGGTCCAAGGGACTCCACAGGCCAAAATCCAGGGCATTGAACAGAAGTCCCCTAGCACAACCTTCTGAGTTTGCCCTTCCAGAAAGGACTGGAACCACTGCAGAACATTACCTCCAAATCCTATCCCAGAGAGGTGGCCCAGAAGGATACTATGGTCGATGATACTGAAAGCCACTTTACTGAAAGTAAGGTCCAGCAGAACCAACAGGGACACACTCCCCTTGTCCAGTTCCCTGCATAGGTCATCCACCAAGGCAACAAAGGCTGTTTCTGTCTCATAACCAGGCCTGGGCCAGACTGAAAAGAATCCAGATAATGCATCTCACCCAGAAACCCCTGGAGCTAGGAGGCCAACACATGTTCTAAATCTTTGCCCCCCCCCCAAAAAAAGGAATGTTAGAGACTGGCTGATAATTATCCAGAATGTTGGGATCCAGGAGCTGCAGTCCAATAGCATCTGGAAAGCTAAAAGCTGCCAGCTTCTGCTTGGAAGAGGTGGCTTGTGTTGATTTTAGCTGTGTGTGTATCTCATCTCACTGATGGTCATAATACTATTGGGTGGTCCTAAGACCTATTTCTCCTAACTGTTTGTTCATTAGCTTCTCCCCTTCTGCCTATTCATTGTCTTTCTGTTGTTCCCTAAGTATATGAGATCTTGATCCCATTTCACTGAAAAACACATTTACTACATGCCAAACTAGAGAAGTGTGAATGAAGGACTCATTGCACTGAATATGGGTATGGGAGGAAACTAAATGGCTGTTAAAAAGAAAACAAGCAGAAGCAAGGAAAAAACAGATTGGTGCCAACCGTTGTCTACACACTGTACTGAACACAGAAGTCATATGGGTCCTGTCCAGACAGATTCCACTCTAAATTAACTGGGCAGGCTAGCAGTGGAAGTGTTACGATTTACAAAGGGGTAGTGAGAATCAAATGGGAAGGTGGAAATAGATACTAAGATCCATTGAGCTAAGAACACCTCAAGAAAGATTTGAAGTAGAGTCAGGAGGTAGGAACTGAAAAGTACCAGCTGAGGGAGCAGTCTCAGGCAGTAGATCAATAGTAGTACTAATGGTAGGGAGCTGTCCTAAGTGCTGAAAAGGCAGCTCTAAATAGTTCATAGGCACGAACACCAATCCAGACTGGGTAATTAGCAACCAGAGTGGTGAATTGGCTTCCAGGGGCTCAGTTATCCATAAGAGATTTAATGAAACCTGGCTTTTAATTGGGTGTGTCTGTTATGCATTCGCAAGCAAAAATCAAATTGGTTTCTGAAACATACTGCTAAAGGGGTGTGTGGGATCTTTAATCTTTCATTATTTTAAAAAATATTCATCTAAAAGTGTAATTTAAAAAAACTTCTAAAGAAACTAATGTAGTGGTAACTTACAGTCACACCACCATCACCACAATTGTAATTTGTGAGTTTTTTTTTTTAAAGGTTGGAGATATTTTTTTGAAGTCACACTTGGAAAGTCCTCAGCACAAATGTATCTAATGAAGACCACATGATAAAACAGAAATTACTTGGTAGGGATATGGGAATTTTAAATGGATGGAAGTGACACCAGTAACTTACAGACAGTAGTATTATTGCATCCTGAAAACTGTAACCTTTGCCTTATGCAAGACAATTCTTACATGAGTCTACATTCTACATCGTCTCCACATGTTAGGCAGGAACCTGAAACTCAGTGATACCTCAAAAGTGCCTCCAAGGCATTTTTGTTGAAGAACCAGAAAATTGTTTTTGTCTGTGTGAGCACAGCCTGCATTCATGGAACTGGAATTTGACTTATCAGAGATGACAGTACCAAACACTGTTCTCTGATGCTAAAAGCTATCAATATCTGTGTGAATTAAATCAAAAATCAAAAATTGGGTGGGCTTATTTATAATTTGTGTGAAAATGGAGGCGCGCTGGATGCACAACATGGCTTTTGGTCCTCTGTGGTAAAACTGTAGTGTTTCTTGTTTCATTACAGAGCATGATACCTCCCCCTCCTTCATTTGCAATGACCCTCTGGGAAAGAAAAATCTATTATCAGTCTGCCAGTCTCACACAGGGAACAGCTTTTTAACTTCCCTTTCCAGAGGCTTGGTGTAAATAATGCTCGCACATTGCACCAGCTGCACATCACAATATAGCTTGCTCCTGACATCGTCACTGTACACCAATAATCAATATGTTTCCAAGCTTCAGGGATTTTTGCCTTATTAACACTTGGGGGCATTAGCATGCTGTATATGTGGACACATTGCAACTAGTTTCATAGAATCATAGAATCATAGAATTGCAGAGTTGGAAGACCACGAGGGCCATCCAGTCCAACCCCCTGTCATGCAGGAAATCATGATCAAAGCATCCCCGACAGATGTCCATCCAGCCTCTGTTTAAAGACCTCCAAGGAAGGAAACCCCACCACGCTCTGAGGGAGTGTGTTCCACTGCCGAACAGCTCTGACTGTCAAAAAGTTCCTCCTCATGTTGAGGTGGAATCTCTGTTCCTGGAGCTTGCATCCATTGCTCCGTGTTCCACTCTCTGCAGCAGAAGAAAACAAACTTGTTCCATCCTCAACATGACACCCCTTCAAATACTTAAACAGGGCTATCATGTCACCTCTTAACCATCCTTTTTCTAGGCTAAACATACCCAGCTCCTTAAGTCTCTCCTCATAAGGCATCGTTTCCAGACCTTTCACCATTTTAGTCACCCTTCTCTGGACATGCTCCAATTTGTCAATATCCTTTTTGAATTGTGGTGCCCAGAACTGGACACAGTATTCTAGGTGAGGTCTGACCAAGGCAGAATAGACGGCACTATTACTTCCCTTGATCTGGACACTATACTTCTATTGATAAAGCCCATAATCACATTGGCCTTTTTAGCTGCCGCATCACACTGTTGACTCATGTTCAACTTGTGGTCTACTAGGACTCCTAGATCCCTTTCGCACGTAGTCTCATTCAGCCAGGTCCCCCCCTCCTATATCTATGCATTTCATTTTTCTGCCCTAAATGCAGTACCTTACATTTCTCCGTATTGAATTTCATTTTGTTAGCTTTGGCCCAGCTCTCCAGTTTATCCAGGTCATTTTGAATTTTGATCCTGTCCTCCAGGGTATTAGCTACTCCTCCTAATTTGGTGTCATCTGCAAATTTGGTAAGTATGCCCCTAATTCCCTCATCCAAGTCATTGATAAAGATGTTGAATAGCACTGGGACCAGGACAGAACCCTGTGGCACCCCACTGGTCACATCTTTCCAAGATGAAGAGGAGCCATTGCTGAGCACCCTTTGGGTCCGGCCGGTCAACCAATTACAAATCCATTGAACAGTTAACTTGTCTAGCCCACATTTTATAAGCTTGTTTGCAAGAATGTCATGGGGAACCTTGTCAAAGGCCTTACTGAAATCAAGGTATGCGATATCCTCAGTGTTCCCTTCATCTACCAAGCTGGTAATTTTATCAAAAAAAGAGATCAGATTAGTCTGGCATGACTTGTTTCTCTGAAACCCATGTTGACTTTTTGTGATTATGGCATTGCCTTCTAAATGTTCACAGACTCTCTGTTTAATGATCTGCTCTAGAATCTTCCCTGGTATTGATGTCAGACTAACTGGATGATAATTGTTGGGATCTTCTTTTTTCCCCTTTTTGAAGATGGGGACAATGTTTGCCCTCCTCCAGTCTGCTGGGACTTCTCCTGTTCTCCAGGAGTTCTCAAAGATTATTGCCAATGACTCTGAGATTATATTTGCCAGCTCTTTTAATACTCTTGGATGTAGTTCATCTGGTCCTGGAGATTTACATTCATTTAGATTAAGGAGGTATTCCTGTACTACCTCTTTGCTTATTCTGTGCTGGATTTCCCCTATTGTGTCCTCTGTTCCTTTACACCGCTCCTTGTTCTCCTGTTGTTCTCATTGACTGGGCTGGATGCTCTTCTGTGAAATTCTTGATTTTATCCTGTACTACTGTTTCTAATTTTGATTAATGGTATTGACAAAGAGATTACCACATTCTGACAATATTATCATTTGCAATCAATTATTTGTGTGTTACCTCTTAAGACAAGGTATACTAAGGTGCGGCACCAAGGCTGGTGTTCTATTAGGAATGCATACAGGTAACTTACAGATAGTAGTACAGTATTGTATTTATTCATTTTTCACAATTTGCAACCATCATATCCAGATGATGGTAGCAGAAGTGGAGTTGCACATGTGGAACCATTAAATATGTAGCACATGTACACAAAGTAATGTATGATTGTGCATTGTCCCCATGCATTACCTTTGCAGAGTGTGCATTGGAATTGCACAATGGGTTGTCTGCTATGCGCTTTGACCATTGGTCCATATACCTTGTGCTACTTTGGTATTCAGTATAGGGGTTGCATAATATAACTCAGCTGGCAGATATTAAACTACACTGAAACAACATAGGAACTCAACCTTACTCTGTTAGGGATATATTGCAATGAACTGAGATGAGATCATATCATACCTCATCATATTCATCATCATATTCACTTGAAATATTTTGACTAGGATTAACTATGACAATATAGAACTGAATGAATGGTAAAGCACCATTGTAAACACATATTCTATAGAGACAGGAACTTACCACGAATGCTTCTTTTTCTCAGCAGATACACAGGAGAAGAAAGCCCTTTCCTCCTTTCCGTGCCACTGCTGGCTTTTTCTTCTTGGTGCCACCATTCCACTTCCACTGTCAATCTAACAATGCTGGTGGAGATACAGGATCTCAACCAATATCTATGGGGTCATCCCTGTCCACAGGCTTCCCAAACAATACTAAATTTTTAGGGAAGGAGTACTTATCCTTCTTCAGGCCAAGGTTGGATAACATAGTTCAGCCTGAGGGTTGAATTAATTTTCAGAGAAGTTCTTGGGGATGACATTCCAGTGGTAGGTGGGGCCAGATGCAAAGGGCCCCCAAATACCAGTATATTTCAGTTTACAGAGTTTACTAACAGTAACTAACCTCAGGAGCAGTCTTTCAGCCTTTTAGTATGGGGAAAACATTGTTCTTCTATATACTTGATAATTTTTTCTTCAGTAAACAAACTGACCTGGAAGAAACATAAAGCTAACTGGCACATAGTATCCAGTCCTCAGATAGAGAGAATGATTTTAAGAGAAAAGTTACACTCCAAAAAGAAGAAAAAGAAAAGCTCAGTAATTGAGTTAATAAATCTTGTGAAGAAGATCTGTTGACTTGTAATGCAAAAATGAGCTCTAGAATTTAATTTCTTTTCACCTCAGACAGAACTGATAGAGTCAATTCAAGCATGGGTATTTATCCTCTATATTTAACCAACATATAACAAATTCACTCAGAGTCTCAATCTCCCTACTCTTCATAAGCACACCTTTCTCTTTCCTTTTATTTAATATACTACCAGCCTCCCAGGCTAGTTTCTTTATTCTGAGGTATTTGAAGAAATGCTCCTATTGGTCTTCTGCTCCTCAGACTTTTGTTATTTCCTAAAAGGCCAAACTAGACAGGACAACAGTCATATCAGTGGTCAAGATGGGACAAAGTTCACTGATTTTCTAATTTCTCCACTGCTTGGCTCATTCTGTCCCATTCCTGCATTCATTGCAAAGCTGTTTTGCGTACATACCATATATCCATTAATCAGAACATGTCTGTGCACATTTTTTAAAAGTATGATTTTTCTATTTTTAAATATTTTTATTAAAAGTTTTAAAACACATTAAAAATGGCAAAGATTAGAAAAAAAAAAGAAAAGATGGAAAACTGAAATAGCATCAAGTAAAAATTAAAGAATACAAAGCAAAAGTAAAGAAAGAAAAACAGAAAAAGAAGAAAAAGTTACTTCCAATCTTTCTTTCAGCAGTTATATATACATACAACTATTCATACCTCTCTCTTCAAAATTACCATGTGATCCCTTCTTTCAATAACCTATTCTTTCCAATCATCAAAATCAACAGTTACCAGGTAATTTTCTTTTCCCTTCACAAAGTCTATAGAGGGTTTCCAGTCTTTGAGAAATGTCACTACCGACCTGTCTCTAATCAACATAACTGTTTGTCAATTTCTGCTAAATCTTCAGTTTCATCAGCCATTCCTCCATAGTGGGTAGTGTTGGATTCTTCCATCTTTGTGCATACAACAGTCCTGCTGCTATGGTCATATACTGAAGAATCTTCCATGACTTTTCCCCAACTGTATGTCCATCAATCCCAGAATAAAAAGTTCCAGTTTTAATTGAATATGAATCTTTAAAGTCCTCTGCATCAATGTGTGTATTTGAACCTGAATTTTAAAAAGCTTTTTCATATGTCCAGCACTCATGATAAAATGCTTGTTGTTCACGTTGGTCACATTTCCAACATACATTATACACACCTTTATACATTCTGGACAATTTATCTGGGGTCATATACCAAAGATAAATAATTTTATTTAAAAAATTCTTTAAGATCATACCATAAGGCTGTCTTGCATCCCATTTTGGGAGAAAGGTGGGATAGAAATCCAATAAATAAACAAATAAAGTAAATTTCAACCTTTTTGACCACATATTTTCCCATTGATCCATCTGTATGTTATAACCAAATTTATTAGCCCTTTTTATCATACACTCTTTGACTTGTTCTTCTTCCATTTCAAGTTTCAATAAAAGTTTATACATTTTAGCAATTACATGTTCATCATCTGTATACAACTGCATTTCAAATTCTGATTTATTTTGTTCAAAACCACAGGACTTTTGCTCCATTTTAAATCTTTCCAATAACTGTATGTAAGAGAACTGTTGAAAACTGTACCCCTCTGCCACTAACTGCTCTATTGATTTAATTTTATATTCCCCTATGACATTGCATACAATGGGACTTGAGCATCCACAGATTTTGGTATCCACTGGGGGTGGTGTCCTGGAACCCAAATCCAGTGGATATCAAGGGCCCACTGTAATGGGGCATTTACCCCATTTATATTCCACATTAGACATTTGTAATTCATAATTAAGCCTGTAGTTCAGAAGAATATACACCTGCAGCACCCAGTGTAGAAAGATCTTCTTCCACTTCTGTTGTGTCTGCTGCAGTTCTAATGTAGTTTCATTTCTCATCTCTGTTCACATTTCATCTTCATCACCTTTGAATTTTTCCAAAAATTCACCTGCTTTCTGTACAGAATTCAGCTAAAACCTTTGTGTTTTTTGAAGGTAAAAAAATCACTCCTTTCAGCTTATCCATCTAGATGTAATCCTTTTCTGTACAAGTTTATCTGTAAGGAAGTAGAATTCTTTTCTCTTATGCAATATCCTAATAGAAATTTTCTTAAGCACTATAACATGCATATTGTCAGGCTTCAGTCTGGTCTCAAAATGCTGCTATAGGACTTGGTCTCTTGTCATTTTCCTAGCAAAGAGGACAAGTAGATCCATTGGGACATTTTTTGATCTTGTAGACTGTGTGCTAATTCTGTAAACTTTATCAGTCCCTAGTTTCATGTCATTTTCATCTCTTTCCAAAAATCTTGCTAGAGATTTAACTATCTATTCTCTAATGTCTTCTCTAGGATCCTCCAACATTAGTTCCAGAGTGCCAAATTGTCCAAATTCTTTTCCAGCTCTTTATTTATATTCTCAGTTTTACTTCCCAATTTTCCACTTCATCATTAATTAGTTTTACTTCTCTAGCCTGTTGCATTATTATTTCTTTGACCACCTTTTTCAAATTTTCTTTCAATTCCTGTTTCAGTTTTACCATGTGATTTTTCATCAATCAACTTCTGTAGCATTTCTGGAGAACCTACGCTTTTTACTGGCTGGTCTGCAGACCCCCTCCTCACTTCCATAGTTTTTATTGGTTTGTTAATGTTAGACATATTCAGTGAATCCAGAATAGAGATACGATTGCAAGGCAATCAAAGCAGTCAAAGCAAACCTCTCATCTTTTCCCCTCTAAGTTGCCTTTTTGTTAAGTTGATAATTTAGTTCCAATGCAGTCTCTGTAGTTCTAAAAAGCATAGTCAGGCTATTCTGAGCCTTACATTCTTGTTTTGTTATTTCCACCAATTGACTACTTCCTTTTGAAAGAAACAATCCGCATTCCCACAGAGGTCTGGTTTCTTTACCTAGTCAGCTTCAATATTTTCAAGGTACATTAATCAAAACCAAGACATATTCTATTTTTTAAAAAATTACTGTCCCCCTCAGCTTTGTTGAGCCACAAGTTTTTTGCTTTTAAACTAAAATCTTATAGTCTTTTATTTTCTCCCTTCTTCTTTACAAAAAGAAAGCAACTCACTGAGGCTTTAATCTCACCACCAATCAGAAGATCTCGCTTAAATTGTAAATTAGGTCATTAAGACGTGCTTGAGAAAGTGAGGATTTTCTCAGGTCCAATGGCTGTTAAAGGCTCGCTTAGGTGGTTTGAGGTTGATGTTAATCCCAAACTCCTCCCAAGTTTTAGTGGTCTCTTCATGAGAAGCAGCATTTCAGAGCACATGTGGGTAATCTCATGCTCTCTTCTTGTCTGGAGAGTTTTTCACCAACTGGAACTTGCCTCCTAGCTGGCTGTTTTCCTGCCTGAGCTTTCCCTGCTGTGGAGCTTGAGCAGGGATGTCAATTGGTGCCATCAGTCCTCACCCCAAAGTCAAAAGTATGCATTTTTCATTCCTTCTTATTCCTCCCCCTCTTTTTTACTTGGACTTGCAAAGAAGCTAGATATGGTCACTGGAGCACTGAACTATGCATTCAGCCCATCAGAAGAATTCAGGGAGCAGGAATAAGGCTTTCTCACCCCACCCCCTGGAATTCAGCTTGGTCACATCTATATCTTCTCTAGGCTTATCTCTATGAGTCACTTCTTGTCCTCTCTCTTGCTTACTTTTATGGTTTAAACTTTGCGGATACTGAGCAAAGATTAAACAAATGGTGTGACTCTTCCTGATTTCACTATATAGTATATACACACACACACTCCTGCATAAGGTTTTTTTAAAAAAAAACCAAACAAACACATTTTTTATAGTAGGAATGGTGTAGTTTGCCTTGGTCATTAGGTATGGCCAGTGATCATTTATATGAACATTCCTTCTGAGTGGAAGTGGGGAATGCAAGTAGAAAACTTTAGGAAATGACAGTTCAGACTGGTAGCGGAGGGGTATGTGGAAACGGAGGAGGAGAGAGTGATAGAGTCTAGAAACAAGCTGGAGGTGAGTCTTTTGCAAGACAGAAACACTTTCTTGGTTACAGTATTCTTATGTGGGTCACAACAACTGTAGTGGATTATGCTATACTGTGTGGCTGATAATGATCTTAGTGGATTTACAATGATCTTTGAACTTCAGTAACCTTGCAGATTTTCTTCACCTCACAGCTCAAAGATTCAAGTCTTTTCTTCTCAAGTGTTTGTTGTTCATGCTACTTCAATATATGCATTATGGTTTACTTTGTTTTATCTATACATGTTTAGTTTTTTCTTTAAATTATGATTTCCTTAAAACTAGTTTTAGGTTGTCATGTTAAATGAAAACTGCACCCAGCTCACCATCTGGGCCAAATTTCAATTTCAACTTCAACTAGTTCTCCGTTTTTTAGAAGTTTCCTCTTCTGAAGTAACATGTCACTGTGTTGTACCTTTTTCCAGATATCTTCTTCATCAGACTAAAAGTTGAGCAAAATGTGCGGTGGCAGTGGGGAGGGGAAAGGAAATTGAACATGATGTTGAAATTACAAAATCTGCTTTACTTCCCATTTTAAGATGGAGTGTAGGAGATTTCAGATTTAATTCACCATTAAGACAATGGAACAACTAATGTTTAATTGCATGCATATATTCAGATTTCCTTGTGAGGCAGAGAAAAGAAGTAGAAAGAAACATGGTAATATTTATATTTGAAAATGTTGTTACCCTAAGAGGTGGGGGTGTTTAGAGCCCCATGCATGATGCCAGAATCTCTATTATTATTTGGGGGAATTATTAGCTTGAATGGCTGGCCTGCAAAAGGAGGGTAACTTTGGGGATCTTTTCACCTATGTATACTAACTAGTACTAACTATAGAGAAGGCCCCAGCTGAGGTAAACTAAAGTATTTTGTTAGAAAAACATAGACTAACACACAAGAATCCATACCCTTATGAACCATACAAAGCTACAGAAAAGAAAGTGGGAAGGGTTGGGATAGGGGTCTGGGTAAGATGGAAATAGGAAAGTAAGATGGGAGAAGAAAGTTCCGAACAGTGAAAGAACTCAAATTGGCATCTGAGGGTGGCACAGAGAAGCCCCAATTGTTGACACATCAAGAAAGAGAGTGGCTGGATCCCTCTGCAACCCACTTTGCTATAGTGGGAGCTGTAATATTTATAGGCATGTTCTAGCTTTAACAATGGCTAGATGGTTCTTCCGAGGGAGAGACAAAGGAAAACTGACTACTGCAACCAGGGGCTCCTACTTGGAGTCCTGGGTGTCTGCTAGGCCCCTGATTTATGTTATGTGGAGAGTGACAGTCTACTGCGGCCTGGAAAGGTACAGGAGAAGTTCTGGCTGTCACTGGTATTTAGGCCATATCCCAGGCAAATTGCCTATTGGGCCTCTGTAGGTGATTCTGGTCTGCAGCCTGATTGCCTGCCAACCAGTATCCCTCCCTAATAGTACTTGCAAAATGAAAGATCTTGAACCAGGGAGGGCAACAGCAATTGATGAACCCACCAAGCAATGCTTTATGTTAGTTTTGTCCTCTCGCTGAAGCCAGGGAAAACATGAAGCCATTTTAACTTGTTAAATAGGCTTACCTCTCTAACCCACACATTGTATCAAAATTGCACAGGTGTGGGGAGGATGTTTTAGAATTTTGAGAAAAAAGTTCTAAATTTTAAAAATTGGGTTGGCTCTAAGTGGCTCAAAACAACCTTGGGGGCTTCATGTGGCTTATGGGCTACATTTTCCACACCACCATAAAAAACTGATGTTGGTCTGAAAGTATGAACGACTCTCAAATGTATGAGTGACTCTGATATTCTGTGGGGGGGGGAGGGGAGGGGGAGGAATTAACAAAGAAAACTGAAAAATGGGAGCAAAACGTTTCAGCTTTTTCCTTCTTCATTGCTAAAGATGAAAGTGAACTCCATACTAGATGGCAGTTTAGAACACTCTGTTTCAAGCATTCCTAGTGGAGGATGGTATTATCCTTTAAGTTAAGGCTATGTGGTGTTTGGGTCTTAAGTCTATAAATTCAAAAATTGCTCTTTTAATCAAACTGTCTGAAGGAGAAGGCACCTCAATATATCTTTATGGTTTGGATTAAGGGAAAGGAACACTTAGAAAAGTTTATATTATACATCAACTCTATCTGTCCTACAATCAAGTTTACATCTGGTAACACAACTGAACATCCACATATTCCTTTCTTTGATGTCTTCCTCACTGCTGAGAATCACAAACTTGTCACAGACCTCTACAATAAATTTACTGATGCTCATGCTTACCTGGATTGGAGATCCTGCCACCCCCTGCACATTAAAAGAAATATAATCTACAGCTTGACTCTAAGAATCAGAATTGGTGGTAGATCTCCATCCCACATATCCTAGCTACCACACGGTAATTAAAGAAAGCTATCAATTGCCAATAAATTCCAAATATCTTGCTAGACTCATCAGCAAGCATCCAGTTATAGCTTTCCACCAGCCACCAAACGTACAGAAATTGCTGGTAAAAGCTGTCCTGGAAATACCCATCAGCAACCCAGGATTGTACCCCTATGATTCAAAGCATTGCATTGCCTGTAAATATCTCAAGCAGACTGCCACTTTTAGAGCACAGTTACTGGCAGGACCTACTACAGGGCCTACTACATTAAACAACACATCACCTGCATATGCACTTTAGGAACAGAAGTCTACAATCCTGACCAAGAAGATGCTGTAGCAACCAGTGGCCATGTATTTCAATTCAGAACATCATAGTCTATGTGATTTGTCCCTGTTTGGTACTGAGGTGTCTTCACCTTCAGACGTTTTGGACAAAAGGGAGAAATTCTGGATTTATAAACTTAAAACCCTAATACCACATGGTCTCAACTTAAAGGATAATACTATCTAAACTGCCACTTTGGATGTAGGTCAGTTTCATCTTTAAGCAGCTCAAGAAGCTGGAAGCTGAAACATTTTGTTTATGTTGTGTTTTTAAGTTCTGTTTGCTAATCACTTCCAAAAATATTTATTTATTTATTTGTGAATAACTGAATCCTTCTGTGATCCAAGACAAACTTTGAAATGCTGTTGTTTTGCTTTTTTGTCACCTTTTGCTCTCTGAAAGTGCTGAGCAGAGTTTCAGAATGAGGACTCTGAGTTTGTCTACACAGGCAGTTTACCCCATCTTGTCCCTGTCTTGGAGCCCTGCAGTCCTGACAGCGCAGGGCATTTGCCCAATTTTGCCCCTGGGGCAGTCCCAACCCCAGGAGCTAAGGCAGGGGGAAGATGGGCTAAGGCCCATTAAAGCTTTTTGAATAATACCTGGTTAACTCAGTTTTAGCTGGCAAAAAACAGATCAGCCCTAGTGTGACCGCAACAGCCTGTTCCATTGCTTCAATGGTCCATTGCTTCAATTGCCAGTCTGCTGTCACTCTGCCACAGCAGGAAGGACTCCCACAGCATGTGCAATGGGTCTTGGTCACATTGCAATCTGGCTTCCCAGCTTCTGGGAGAGTGAGGGAGACTGTGGCAGCTGCAGCAATGGATCAGCATCGCCCATCTGGACTACCTCCCATTTCATGGAGGTAATGGGGGACGAACAGGCCTGCTCCACAGGCAGGATACACCTGCAGGGGGCCAGTGTATCCTGGCTTGTGTAGATGCGCAGTGAAAGAGTGTGGAATCAACCCCCTATTTTCTTATTATGGGAATTTTGAGGCCACCACTGCCATAATTTGTTGGCCATACAGCTCCAAAGGCAGCATTTCTGTTGCAGGAATTTCAACAGAGAACTTTTCTGAGAACTTTCTGCACCTTCCCCTGAAGTACATCTGCTCCACCTGAGGGATGAAGAGGCAGCACTGGGGCAGGAGGCAGCTTCAGCTTGTGGTTGGCTGCCCTCCCTGGGGCTGATTATCTCCTCCCCCACCCCCAAATCCAGCAGATTGAAAGGGGAGGAAGGAATAGTGCTGCCCCTTCCCAGTTGCCTCTCTGGCTCTCTTGTGGACAGTAAGGGCTGGGTACCTCTATAAACCAATCTGCACTTCAAATGGATTAAATGTATAAATAATGTGGATGTATGCCCTGGGAATTAGAAGAACTAAGCGTGCACACAGAAAGCAAAATACAGTACTTAATCCTCTGTGAGATATAGCATAGGGTTTACTTATTCTGTGGTTGGCTAATGTGGAGGTCGCTATCTCATACACAGTTTTTTTGTTCAATAAATGATAGTCTGCTTGAGACTTGTATACACCATTTATGTAATTTTCCATTGTACAAGCTTGGCTTGGTGTTTAGCACAAGTAATGGGAGTCTGTGCATATGAAAGTACCACATCACCACAAGTCTAGAAAGGTAGGTATGGCTCATGTCCACAGCACAATAGGTTGTTTAATACTGTTACTATCAAGGAAGCTTTGCAATATCCATCAGAAGGAACGGCAGGGTTTTAGACTCGTTTCTTAGATTCCACCACCATTGCATTTTCCGATCTATCATTCAGACTGGGATTTCTACATGAAATCTCAACTCTTCATTCAGATCGACCTGAACATGGCCTCTCCTTCTTCCCATCACATTTTTGTGAATAAAGGTACCCTCGGTTTCCAATGGCAGATCTTTCTACACAACAGTTTTGCCAGAATAGATATGCAGTTATTTATCTATTATGCCTCTCCCAGATAGCTTCTTGATAGCAGCACAGCTGTTATAGAGATGACACATTTTTTGGAGAATCAGAAACACGATATCCCATATCAAGGATTACACAGTCCTTCCCCCTAGACCCATGCTTCTCAAGTTAACTGATGTGGGGGAATGGCATTTTTTTTCTAATGTGTCAGGGACTTCATACCATATTTGTGTCTATTGACAACAGCAGTTTCTCTCTTTCTTGGAAATGTGCTCCAGTGCAAGTTTGGCCCAGACTAGCACCCATCCAGAAACCACTACTTTGTGTAGCCCAGACTTTGCTGTTGAGACCAGCATAAAGAAATGGTTGTGTGACTATCAAAGCTATTACCTTGAACATGGTTATGGGTAATTGGTGACAGAGCACGCAAAGCATCTTCCATTGTTCTGCATCACTCTAGTATGAATGTCCTTTTTTAACAAAAGGCTATGGGGGCTGCATCACTCCCAAGTGTACTATCTCCATTTGCAGCAAAAACTCTGCCATTTTGTGAATTTAATTTCCTTCATCTTATTATTGTTGTTAAAGACTGAATGCTTCGCCAATTTGACATTTGCATGCACTTACTCTTAAAAATCAAATCACCAGAAAAACAATTATCTGAAACTTGCAAATAGTGGTATAGCTCCTCCCCCGTTATATGTAAATTGAACGTCATATTTGAGTGTCTTTGACTGAGAACTTGGGGAGAGACTGTTGCAAGGAATCAAATGGAGACGTCAAACTGAACTAATCAAAGGTTCCCCATAAGCAAACCAGAGAAACATTGTAAGGTTTCTTTAGTTTGATCAATGTTTGTGCTAGCTGCACCAAGAATCTCAAGCGGAAAATTTTTCTTGTCCCAAATGGTATTGTCAGATACTTTGCAAACCTGAAATTTAAACTTGCCCCATCCCACATAAATAAAAGAAGCGGTCTTCTGTTTGCAATACATCATGTATTTAACAATTTCTTCATATCCCAGAGAAATGGAATGCAACATTGATTGAGCATATGTAATATCCAGAGATAAAGAACAATGCCCCTCTACCCCTTTCCCCTGCCCTTGGTTAATGTCAGTGTTGTTTTAAGGCACTCTGCAAAAAACAGCTTTCCTTTTCCAGTCTTTTCCAAATGTGAGACTACCTGGGTTTTTAAATTTTCAAACTGACTTCCACAACCTGCTGCTCCTATCATATCTCTGGAAACTGGTAACACCTATAACAGTAGTGAAAGGAAGAATACCACACGGGGGAAAAGGAAAAAAAAGAAAATCCAGACTAAAGCATGAAAAGGAGAATCATGCAGAGAACAGAACAGATGTAAGTCTCTCCATCTCCTTTCAGCAGCTTAATACGACTTTTGTTCATAGCTGCTGATCATGGTACAAAGAAAGAATTAAAATCAAGGTGGAAGCTTAAGACAATAAGCAGCATATGTGAAAAAGCCACCCCTCATGCCCTAAGTTTAGTGTTTTGTTTCAATGCACACACTGGACATTCATTGTAAGAACCACTGAAATCAGGAGACTGCTCAGCGGGTGAAAGGTTCAATTAAAATAAACAGATCAATAAACAAAGATGGAATATATAATGTTGTCTTGTAGTTTAAAACAACTGCTGTTACAATCCAGAGTACATGTTTCCCTGATGCAGAACATGAACACAAGTACAGAATTTGGTGTGGAGCTACACAGAATGCAATTTGGAAGGGCTGCTCCCTTTCAGCAAATACAGACTACAGTTCTCCTACAAAAGGGGAAAGGGATTCTTCTGCTGGAATACAACCACACAGCTCTGTGGATCAATGAGTACCCATGGAGATACTGATTCTACTCCTGATACGCCATAGGATGGATACTATGCACCTGATTTGACAGCCAATGCCCATGGAAATCTATCTACAGAGGAAGAGCCTGTTCCTGCTCTGTCTGTCACCAGTCAGCCTGGCCTGCTGCAACAGGAGTCATTGGGCTTGGAATCCCATGTAAAAATTTCCACCAGAGGCTAGGACCTGGTGGTGTAGAGGCACAAACGTGAAGGTGGACATGTGCTAAAGGGAACCAAGACACTGGAGGAGCTTTAAATCCAGTTCCACAAGCAAAGAAAATGTCTGGATTCCCAATCTGTGATTTGCCCCCCTCCCCTTCGTCCCTGAGAGTAAAGATGCCAACCCCTTTTCAGGATCACATGTATGGTCATCAACTGATAACTTCACAGACATTCAGTAGAAAACTGCTTCAGGATAGTAAGGCTGGAACGGCCTAGAAAGTTCCATTCCCTGTTCCAAGTTGGGATCCAACTTACAGTAGTCTCCTGTGGGTTACACTGTTGAATCCAAACTACAACAGGCAAGAAGCTGAAAGTGGGAGTCCAACAAGCTATGCCAAGACAAAAACAGCAGGAAGAAAGGAAGAAGGCAGAAAGTGTGAGAACCACAAATACCTCAGCTGTTATGTCTGCTCCCAAGACAAAGACTGAAACAACAAAAGCAGCAACCTCTATTGCACCAATGTTCATTCTTGACTGAGGCACAGAAAACCCATTGGGCTATGTAGAATGGAGGCTCTTGCACAGCCAGTCTTAAGGTTGGTGGTAGATAGTCACTTCATAATACAGCTCAAAAGACACAGATTCATTGGATCCAAATTAAAGCTTATACTGCTTATTTTTATGTTTATATAAATTTCTAGCCCATACATGATGAAAATCTGCCAGTGTAAAACTATTCAGCTTTTTGCTCCCTTGCTGCAGTCACCAGCACCCAACTTTTGCAGCTTCCCAAAGTTATTTAAGGCTAGAAGCCATCAAGACTGCAACATCTACCCTTAAAAATGATTTTATTACACAAGAAATCCAGCAGCTCTGGGATCATGAAAATGTTCTTCCCTTACAAGTAACTTTGCTGTCTGCACAGCTGAGAGAGAGAATATTGAAAGAGAGAATATTAAACTCAAAAGGTTGCCTACACTAGTAAATGTCAGGCCTGTAAAAGGTTCTGATGCCAGCAGCCAAAGTATCTGGCTTGTTACTTCAAATCAGTATGTGAATTTCAGTTCTCTTGACCAATGTTGCCATGTACATTTTTTCCTATTTTCTTCCCTTTCCAGAAGCATACCACTTGCAGTGCTCAAATTATATGAGGAAAAGATGAGGGATTAACAAAACCCACAAGCATGCCTTCTCTGAATTCTACAAACTTTAGCCAAACCATGCCCTCCAGGACCCTTCTAAAACAGAAATTAAGGGGGCAATGCAAAAGGGTAAGGCAAGAATGAACAACTTTGATGGGTCTGGTGGCTATTTCGCCAACACAACCCTGATCCCCTGGGGGAAAAAATCTGTTTGCCCAAAAAATGTAATTTCAGGCACCATCCAGTCTGATTTGAAAACAGAAAGTTGAATGAACAATCACTTCTGTTTTTTAAAAACTTTTTTTTTCCTGACCCAAAGAAGACACATGGTTCATTCAGAAAAACTGGCAAATCTTGCCTACCAGAGGCTTTGAGGGCATGATTTATCAGGGGTGGGTGGGTGCGTGTCACAGTTTTTTCTCAGTATTAGGGTGTTTTGGCCATATCTGAGGGCTACACTGGGATCACTGGAGAACTGCATGTAACTCACAAGCTGTACTTTGCTCACCCCTGGGTTTAGGCCATCTGTAGCTCCTGTCAACATGATCTGAGCACTTGCCTGCTCGTTCCTCTTGCGCAGTTACTTCCCTAAGCTCCTGACTTTTCCATGTCTTTCCTAGAATTGTCCGATGGCCATGCCAAAGAGCAGAATAGCTCAAATTGTCTTCTCACTGCCCAATACTCCTACAATGCAACTCAACCAGTCCCTGCCAAATGCTTCATCAGTACCATCAAACTGCATGTTGTAACATAAGTTGCTGTAATATCTATTTAATACCAAGAAAGAAAAGCACCTCCCTTCATACATCTTAAAGTGTCAGAACAGCTTCATGGGATGCCCTGGGACAGGTGACCAGTTTTGCCTGGGTCCTCAACTGACACAGGCTAAGTAGCCAGAAGAATGCTACTCAAAAATTTGTTCCTTCTTGAAGTACAACACACTCAGGCACTGAGTGTTGTATTTTAAGAGCTACCACTCATATCCTATAACAGTAATCCCTGAACTAGACTTTGAACACCTTGAGTTCATTTTTGGACTCACCCTGAGCACTGATCTCTTCTTCTATACCTCAGGCTAGGCCTGGAAAAACAAAACTGCTCTCTCATACTTAATGAGTTGCAAGACCATGTGATGCAAGGAGTATTCTTAATGTCCACCCCAGTTTAAATTCCCTTGAGTAATGTGGTCCTAACACACACAAGAGAGACAGAGACAGTCAAAGCATCAAGGTGATCACATAACCACAATCAGAAATTATCACTTCTGGGTATCCTTGCCGGTGAAGCCAAACATTGTAGTCATCCACTGTCAACCTCTATTCCCTCTGGGAAAGCCCCTACTGCCTTTCCTGAGTGCTTTTCCAGGGAGACAAGGGCTGATGATCCTGTGATAAGGATGAATGGTTTGGCATCATTGCCTGAATGCACCAGACTAACTGGCCTTCAGTCCTCCATGTTTCTAACCAGTCTTTGACAAGGTTATCCATCTCAGACATCAGGGTCAAGACCACATAATAGAAGAAACTGCGGAAATCAGGAGGCATAAACTTGTACATGAAAATAGATCCTGGTTGCTTGTAGGACTTCCACCCAACTCAGTTTTTCTAAAATGCATCAAAGGGGACTATCAGCTTTCACTCAAGATATTTAAATGCTGACATCAATGATATGTTGCATGTGTATCAGATGTGTATGTGGGGAGTCCATGCTAGAATTCAAAACTGGTTATTTTTATCCATAGTAATGATCATTCATTTCAGATGAGCTGCTAAAATATTGCTCCATTTTTCCTTAAAAGGAAAGAAATATGGAAAGTCTCCTCACAGTCTTGTAGACACTATCTTACAATTCACTGTTGTGCTCCATGTCTGCCAGTGCTTTACAGCTCCTAAATTAGCTATTTGTTTTCTGAGGTAATGGAGAACAACAATTAATCCTAGCCAAGGCCAAGCAAAGGCACAGGTAATTGAAATCTGGGGAAACTACGCAGGAAGACTTTGGTCTTAGTTCCACAGCTCAGCATATTTAAAGTGTAAACAGAAATCCATCAATAAAAACAACATGAGGAGACCTTTAAAAAAAAAGCTGAGCTTGACACCACTTAACCAATTTTTAGAAGACATAGAACTGTCCCAATTCATCTCCATTTTTTCAAGCACCATGAGTTCATGGCTGAGATCCTGGATCAAAGAGACATAGTGTAAAATTCCACCAGGCAGAACTACACCATATCTCCCATCCCCCTAAAACCCACTTTTTACCAGCTTCAGCCTCCCCCAACACAACCATTTACCAGCTGGGGAAGAACACAGCTTTTCTGCCCCCCATCCATGTAAGTGATTATGTTGAGGGACTTACATCAGGTAAAAGGTGGGAGAGTTTGGTCATTGTGTGCAGTTAGGAGAGAATTCAGACCTCCACAATGATTGAAAGAATTGACTCACTAACAGGATGCCAGCTAAAGTGTATTACACAAAAATATCACTGCAGCAAAGCCCAATGCAATGTGTCCAGCAGGACAGTATTAACATGATGTTCTAGAATCAGGTGTTTATTCTCAGACTTCCTATGGAAATTCAGCAGTGTTGAGTGAATTTCTAGAGGGAAATTCATACAAAACTAATGTTAATCTAATTCCTATTAATCAACATACCACCTATCATATTGTAGGAAAAGGAATGATACAACACAGCTCTTTGAAACTTGCTACAACTAGGATGTCACACAGAGCCTGTACTCTATGTAGCAGTAAATTTCACAGCAGATGGCAAAGTGGTATATTTCATTCCCTTAATAATTGTATCGCAGATTCATCATGTAATTTCAGTAGTGTTTGCCCTACTGTATGTCCTTGTAGACCCATGGCTTAATAATAACATTTATATAGCAGCTTTTTCAAGTTCAAAAGACTCCACATAAAATATTTTAGTAATCTTCCAAAGGAACTGGCTATAAGAAACATGTCTGCCTGCCCATGGATGCTTAGCAGTCCTTGTACATTTGGCCAGTGTGGGATCAAGAGCTCCATGGAACAATAAGTATATCGAATCTGAGATAAGCAGATCATTAAAAATGTTACAAAGAAGCAGAATGATGGCAACAATCCAGGTCAACAATAGAAACATGTTGTGCAGATGATCTGAAGACAGGGAAAATCAATATCAAGATCAAGTCCAAAACTAGGTCTAATGCTGGAATTAGCACTTTCAGCTTAAGCTTCCTGCAGTGACAGCCAAGTAGCAATCCCAAAGACTGATGCAATTTTAGTAAGATTGCCAGGAATTCCTTCCCCTATGTCCAGATTCCTTTTATACAAAATAGAGCTTCAGCTGCCTAAATAACTCATGGTGAAGATACATATGGAGAAGGAGCACAACCAAATCACTGGAAAATGCACCAATTTTTTTGGAAGTGTCAATCTCTGCTTACTTAAGAATGATTCTCTCCAATGCTACTTATACACTTCTTGTGAAAGTATGTTAGTTTACCACACCTTTTGCACTAGTATGGATTCTCCATGTAGCAGGTCCTGAAAATGTTGAAACACACCATGCATCTCCTTTAGCTGTCCTTACCTGCATACTCACTCCACAGCTACTAGCCAAAGTACTATGAGCCATATATTATTCTACAATTAAAGAAAGCAGCACTATTTCTGATTTTCTTCACAATTTTCTACATATCCTTTGTTCACAATGCTGTTAATGCTCCAGTCACACTGCAAGTGGACTAAAAAGCTAAGCAGAGAGCTACCATCAATTGTACTATTTCCTATACTACATCTTCTGAACTTCCCATAATAGGTGTTACTTCAAAACCAACAATAGTATAGCAACAGAAGTAGGCTGAAAGCATACCTCTGGATATTTATGGGCTGTGGGCACTCTCACTAAATCAGAAGTGCTACCTGTCTGACAAGTGCTCAAGAAGATGCCAGAAAAGGTAAGTTCCCATTCTCTTCCAGTGTCCATTAACCAGTGTAAGATTATATATTCCTCCTCAGATATGGAGAGAGATGAAAGTTTACCTTTCAAAGTTATTTTTAAGATGGGAAAGTCTGTTTACAAAACTTTCACTCTAAGCCAGGGATGTTCAGAAAGGAGCCTAAATAAATCTAGCCTTGCACGGTTTTGTTTAGTGCTGACCTTCTGTGCAATAGTCGGAAGGGTTTGCTCCATGGGTATTTGTTTTCCCTCTGAGTTTCCACCCTCACCATCTGCAAGAAAAGATGTCATAGAGGGTGGGGTAGAGATGTGCTGGGCTCTTAATATTCCCCACGGATCATGTTTTAAGGGCAGTTTGTTCCTCCTGCTTTTCGGCACTGTCAATGAGCAGCAGCACCCTCCGATACCAAACATAACTAATAACCCCTTTCCCCTTTCTGGAGGAACATGCTGTGTGCAGATCATCTTTTTTGTTCCTTGACAAAAACAGAGTAGGGAATGCTGCGTGGAAACAAGAGTGTTTCGTAAACACTGAGGTGTTGCTAGTAGACTTACCTTAGATTTCCCCCAGAACATGGACAATTATGGCAAAATTCCTACACTTACAACTACTTGAAACACACTGAGAAACATGCAAAAGGTCTTAACTCCATTAGTCCAAATAAATTATCCCCTGAAAGTGGAGAAGTGGATGATATTAGCCGTAGTTCGGGTTGTGCTTTAGTTGAGCACCATGGACAGTTCCATGTGGACAGAGCTTTTCTTTCTACATGTGTGAAGCTAAACAGACAGCACTATTGTTCCTGCTTCATAAACATTCCTTTCATTCCAATGAGCAGGGCAATAATTCTGATTATCAATAAAAAATGCATAGGTATAATGTTGTGGTAATATTCCATCCCTTCCTGTCCTATTCTCCAGAAGTAGGCAACATACTGGGAGTCTATGAATGTCTAGTAAGAATGACCTCCATGACTACATCTAGTTGGCTGGGAAGCAGCATTAGCCACAGGCACTGGAAATAATATTCATGATCACCATATTTCACTGCAGATAAAAAAGCCAATTCCTTCATGAGAAAACCCTTGAAGTGAGAAACAGCTTCATTTCTTCTTCCACCATCCCCAGACCTAGCTATTTCACTTGCGGCATAACACTGGCCATAGCCATGTAATACTGTCTTTAAGAAGCCCTCTTCCCACTTGCAGCTGCAAAAGGCAGGTGAACTTGAGAGGTCTTCTTTGGCTCAGATTTAACACCAGTGGTGGCAAAAGCTCTCATTTATATAGTCCTCTACTTGGGTGGTATCACTACCAAAGGCATGCCTCTCTTGGGCCTCCACATGAGGACCTGGGCATCATTGGCATTGGGTTTCACTAGTGCATTTGGTGGGATGGGTTCCATTCTGCTTAGAATTTTGGGCTGTTCCTGTTGAGTCCTTCCCACCAACCGGGCTCGCTTGCCCAAGAGCTGCATGGGATCAACTTCAATGTCCACTCGCATCCTCCATTTTATAGTCTGCAAGATAATTTTTTCCTTTGTGGTCATATTCATGGCTACAAGCCATGTGGTAAAGCTTTGGTCCCGTTTAATCCTGGTTAGTAGCGGCACATTGCTGTCACTCACAGGGACAGCCCATGTTACACTAGGGTAGAAATTGTCATTCATACTGACTGAGAACCTGGAGACCTTATTGGTGGGGCCAATCAAGGTCACTGTTTCTGTGGTGTTTCCATACCAGGGGTAGCTCACTCCATCAGAGTCACTGATGGCTTTCACACGTCCTTCCCTTAAATCTGGAAGCTCCCAGCTTGACCTAGAAGAGTAAAGCAGAAAAACAAATGAGAGAAGCTGTAAAAAAAAACATTACCAAGCAATTTCACAAACAGAAGCATCATTTGTCAATTTTCAATCTAGAGTTTTGAAGAGGAGAAAAAAGTAGCAAATAATGAGTAGTAAAAGCAAGCATATGCAGAAAAATAAGGAGGAGGAGGAGGAAGTGGATACAGCAGTGGCAGCATATAACAGCAAAAAAAGTTTTCCCTGGAAGTATCTCCTTTGTTTCAGACTGAGTCTACAGGCGGCTCCCAGGCCTCAAAAGTTTGAAGACTACTAATGTAAATGGCAAAGGGAACTAAAGCAAGAGGCTTTACATGCTATCAGCAGACTCAAGCTAAACCAATCTGTTTGGGCAGCTTGTGGTTTTCTTACACAACCAATATCACACCACTTGCAGCTTTTGCAACAATTCCATAAAGCAGAGAGACTGATGGCACTCTAAACCTTCAAGAACGCTAGCATATTAAACACCTTCAGAGGTTCGGGTCCGTTTATTATTATCTACACTGTTTCACAACATCCTGTCATGCTCCAATGTGAACAGCAAACCCAACTGGCTGTGAACAACTGGTTGAAAGTGGGACACGTTTGTTCTGACATGAGAAAAGGGTCAGGGAGTAAGTTTATCATTCATCCCACCCATGGCTCCAAGAGCTCCCTTTAACCATTTCTCATATAAATGAATTGTTACCAATTGCTCCTTTGGAGAAAGGTAAAATGCTCCACATTTGAGACTTTGCTGTACTTTCTAAAATTTGCTCTCTGGCATTACTCCTACTTCCAGAGGCTGTGCAATACAATGTCTCCCTGCAGCTTCCTTTAGCTGCCCTGGGGGAGGTGGATATTTCTATAGGTCAGGCTCTGGAGAGAAGGACTGACCTTTGCTAGAAACAAGCCTGGGTAATTTATAAAAATCCTCCATGTGCTCCCAAATGATCTTTTATAATGCTTTGGCTAAAACTTGAATAAGAAATATTTGATTATCTTAGTCTACTGAAAATATCATGTGCAGGGCTTATTCTCAAGAAGGTTATTATCAGACATTTGAGGGGGGAAACAGGTCTATAGCCACACTGTGCAATCAAGAGACACTTCCTCCACCTTGAAAGGCAATTTCTGCACTTAAATGGTCATTAATTTAAAAAACTTAAATTACAGGAGGAGACCTGCTTTAAAAATACAGGCTTCTTCTAGTAACTTGAATCACTTCATATAATCAGAACGGTAAGGGTCCTCCTCAATGCAAGAATTTCACAGCTTCATCTCCACCTGTAGCCTCAGTAACAAAAACTCTTGTGATACCCAAAATACTTATTGTGGCAAGAGCTTTCCTGGGCAGACACCTAGTCTGTTAAGATGCCTTAATTAGCATTATTATCCTAATTCATGCTCAATGCTAGTTCAGGGCAAAGAAACCCCATCTGCCTTTGAGACACACCTCAACTCACAGCAGTCTCAAAAACACATGTTCAGCAAAACTCCAAAAGCTACAGTATCTCAAAGGTATTCTGCCCAGACTGTGCTAACTAAAAGGCAGATTATGCAGAAAGATGGAGAAAAGATGTTTTGCCTTTTTAAAAAAACCCACCGACAGACCATAATGACCTCAAACTGAGAAGAACATAATTTCTCCTACACGAACTGTCTCCAAAACAATATATTTGTTGAATGTACCGGTGCCGACTAGGTGATGATGCAACATGTGCTACTGGCAGGTATATTAATAAAACCTGCTTGGTTTAATGCAGACATCCAGATTCAGAAGCAGAGAAACAATTTGGTCTAGTGCATCTTGTTTTACAGCTGCCCATTTCAAGGCATCTAACAGCTGCTTCCAGGCTAGGTACCTACAGGTTAAAACATCTGCTGAAGTAGAAAAATCTCTTTACAGTACTCAGACATTTGTTGACACTCTCAAATTTGGTTAAAAAAAAATTCTATCTGAATTCAAAGAACTGGGTCAAACATTTACTCCACAAGGCAGGAACCAGCACAAGCTGCACTATGTTGTGGACAGTAGCACCTTATCACTATAGAGCTCTGTGACACAAAGCCAGGACTGACGGGAACCACTGTCTATATTTCAACCCTGGGATTCTTTTTTAAAATAACAGTGTTTCCAAAAAAAGCATCCCAGATGAGCTATTCTGGTTTGCATGAAAAACACCTCCATTTACTTGACTACGCATAAACTGCCTGGGAACATCTTTTGACTGAGGAGCAGGGTAAAATGTTTTGACTATTTTTTTAAAAAAAATCCTGTAACTTAATTAAATTGGCCAGCACTGATTACTCATAAGAATAAAAACGGAGCCATGATGGATCAGACCAAAGGCTGGTCTTCCCCACTGTTCTGTTCTCCCAGTGGTCAACCTGGTGCCCTAATAGAAAGTAGGCCCAAATCCATGTGCAGTTGATGGGAGTGCTTGAGACCAGCAAAATTCCAAGATTCATATTGCAGCATCATAACCAGGTTAAGGGAACAAAAAAAAGCACAAAATTGTACACAACCTTTCAGAAAATTCAAATCTCTTCATCAGGAAAAAAGTTACAAAATCAAACAGGTGGAAAGATGGTGGGGAGGCTTGATCATACTGCATACTGCTATCTTGATATGTTATGGAGAAGAAATCTGCAGACTCCCAAATAGTGTGAGCTGATATAGTATTAGATTTCAGAGGAAGCATCCCAATCTTGTTGGAAAGGCAATAAAGTTGTAAATTCTGGTCTCCAACCAGCAGCACCTCTCTGCTCTCCACTCACAGAGAAATGAACTTTAAACTGGAAGACACAGTTCTGAGTACAATTATGATCTGAACAGTTTTAGAATATGCCATCTCTTCACTGACAGATCATGCAAACAACATCAAGCAGGCAAGATGCACACACCATCTAACCTCCTTTCAATCACACTTTGAAATATGGAGTTTGTATACCACTGGCTTAGTTACAACTCCAACAAGTCTGCTTGAAATATCTGCTCTTTGGTGAATTTTTCCAGGTTGCTCATTACACAGAGCAGACAATTCAAATCCCAAAAAGCTTCAGCATTGTCAAGCAACACAGAGCCTTCAGAGAAAATCCCCTGCACAAAAATAGCTGGTTCACTCATACTGCATAAAAAGTGTTCATGAGCAAGTTGTCATTCACATTAAATGCTCATAAATGGCTTACAGAATTTGTGGCCCACCAAGCTGAAGATGGCTGAGCAGCTTTATGCTGCAAGTAAGTGTTATCTCCTACTTTTGCAGTCCAAAGCAGGCATCAAGACCAACAGACTGATTAAGCCCCCTATGTTGCTTGTTATATAACCAAAATCAGCTGTGATCACTTTGGAAATAATAAGATGTACAGTCCTGTTTTCAATATCAAAACCTGTAAAATCAATAAAGAGAAACAGGAGAATGTCATCTGTTACAAAAGGTGAACAGGGGCTGGCCCAAAATGTTTTGCTGTCTGAGGTAAAGGAAAGGATGGTAATCTCTCCGCCTTTATATACAACAGCAAACTGGACTGGGAGCTGAAGTTTACTTCAGTGCCGATGATAGAACTATGTCCTCCACTACACCAGAGAGCAGCAGGCTAGTTTAAGGGGTGCAAGACAGGCTAACAGGAGACTCAGAAGGACTGACCAAGGGGCTGCTGTTGCCCACTAGCATCTCTTGCCCAAAGAAGGTGCTTCATCCTGCCGAATGGTAGGTACAGCCCTAATGGAAGAAGACAGATCAAGGATGACAGCATTGTTTTAGACAGAAGTAGCTACACAGACACAGTCTTCCATATTAATCCTTATCTTTACTTCATATTAATATAAATGTATTTGCATATTAATATAAATTGATTTACATCCTGCAACTAGTGAGCCACAAGCAAAACAGACAAATATTAGTGAACATTGTATCATACTCCATTAGTTCTTGCTAGTTAGGTAATTGTTCAGTAAAACAAAGCAGCGAATTTAAGCCAGGAAAGCAGGAAAGCAGAATGCAACAGAGAAAAGCAGAGCACGGGAAAGCAAACTCCAATCCTACAGCAGTTGTGAGACATAGACAGCCCCCTGGTTGCTTGTTGGCACTGTAGGAAAAATATAGCAGCAATGGATGGGGTATCTGTTATCTCGTCACTGTAATTTTCAACACACATGCCATGGCTGCTGCAAGTACTCAAAAAGGGGTTCAGATTACTGAGATAGCATATTTGTCCAGCAAGAGCAATTTAGGGCACAATCCAGCACAGGCACACTTAATCTAGCTGATTCCCACTGTGGCTGTAGGAGGATAAAATAAGAGTTTTTGTTGCTATGGTTACTCGAAACAACAGCACACTTTGACTACTGTGGTACAGGAAAATGATCAAAGCCTGAGAGAAAGCAGGGGATGGGGAGAAAATCCTAGGTATCTGATTTTCCATATAGCTTCATTAAGTACAGCGATAAATAGAAGGGAAAAAAAAGAGTATTTCTAGTCCACTATTGGAGAGTTACAATTTAGTAAGCATTTTCTCTATCTTCAAAACTTATCATTTAGAGAAAGAGGTATCACATAACATACCAGGCAGCCTGCAGCTAAAACGGCTGGCATGTCTTCCTAGTTAGATGTTATGTTGAGTGTAATTCCTAATCAGAAGACAGAAGCTTGGATGAGTTTCAACAGATAATGCTTGGAGAAGTGGAGAGAATCCTTGGAAACCTGTGCACTTGTGGACTTGACCCAGTCCATTTTGACTGGGTCTTGCCATCTGGCAAAGGTCAGCTGAGTAAAGTCTCTCTTTGCAAAGGTTAGTTCCAGCCCTAGTGCAAGAACAATTGTAAGATTTTTTTAAAAAAATAAAAGAAACTTTAAAACCATGAATCAATCTCTAACCTATCATTTTTGGACTAGGTGACTGTGAGTGATATCAACCCATTTCCATGTTCTGGAAAATGCTGATGTTCTTGAACCATACCAGTAGGTCTTCAGAACAAGGTTTTAGACAAAAAAGGGCTAGTATGACCTGTGCTGAGACAGACCAAGAAAGTGAGCCGGTTGACACCTAGGATTTTCCAATACACATTATCTATATACCCCTAGTTTCCACTCAGAAGATACTTCATGATCCACAGCCTATCTAAACTCTACCCCACAAGTGATTTTATTCCCCACCACATCAAACAAAACTATAGCAGGCATTCCTTAAACTACCATACTCACATATGTGGTAGGGTATAAAACTAATCTTGGGCAGAGAGAAGAAAATAAGAGAACAACACTTGCTCTTGCCTACATCTCCCATAAATTATCTCCACCCTAGATAAAGATACTACAGACAACTTCCTAAAATCTAGAACATTGACTTAACAGCAACCCTTAGGCCAACAAAATATTTATTTACCTGTAGCACTCTTGTAAAGTAATTACAATTAAAAAAAAACACCCTCTAATAAGTTTATATTAAAATGCAAACATAGTACAATATAACCAGTATAAACCAATTTTAAAATTAAAAAACAATAATAATTAAAAACACTCCAATAACACATACAAAAACAGAACAGTAATAATCATTAGTGGAGAGGAAAAGCCTGCATAAATAAATATTTTCTCAACAGGCATTAAAGCTTGATACAATTTCTCCTTGACTAGATACTAAACAAGCTGACATACCAACTCTATCCTGATAGTCACTCAGGCAGCATTATCACAGACCCTTATAATATCACCAAGATTGCTTCATGTGTATTGATGCTGATCCCCATGATTGACTATCCATTAGTTAACCCTGGTGGCACAGTGGTTAAATGCCAGTACTGCAAGCCACTATGTTGCAAGTTCAATCCTAGAGGGCCCAAGGTTCACTCGGCCTTCCATTCTTTCGTACCAGCTTGGGGGATCAATTAGCTAACACACATTGGAAACTGTTTAATGTGGTGTAGATGTGTAAATTGCTGCTCTGTAAATTTGTAAGCCACTCTGGGAGCCTTTGTGGCTGAAGAACGGGTTATAAATATCTAAATACATACATAAAAATAAAATTTTCTATTATGAAGGCAAAATATACAGGGGGGAAGACAGTCTTTATGGACCAGTCTGCAACCAAGTCCAGCAGTGGGAGCACTGGCATTCTATCTATGCCAGATTCTATCCTTCATATCAAACCAGAAAGTTTTTTTTTTAAATCACGTAACTTGAGCCCTTAATCTCTTTCAGTTGGTGGGACTACACAAGGGTCAGGATTCAATAGGAATAGTGTTACAGCTACATCACATACTAAGGACTCTATACTCACTAACTGGATTTAGGCAAGCATGAAAGGAGGACACAGGAAGAGAAACTGAAGCATTACAATAGGTGAGCAAGAAACCATTAAAATTGGTTTCTCAATGTATCAGGGAAAACTCAGATCAAACTGGTACAAAAAATACAGCGTTTTTGGAAAGACTATGAGCAGAGTTTAGATATTTTTAACATTTGGGGGGAATGTTTGGTGGTGTCATTATTCTGGAATATAGTTTTTCAGAGGCTCAAAGAGAACTTAAACTGGTGTTATTGAGTATCTTGAAGGATCGTGTGTGTGCCTTCAAGTTGCCTGTAGACGTCTGGCAATCTCATGAATTTCATAGGATTTTCTCAAGCAAGGAATACTCAGAGGTGTTTTTACCAGTTCTTTCCTACAATACTGGTATTCATTGGCAGTCTCCCATCCAAGTACTAACCAGGGCTGACCCTGCTTAGCTTCCAAGATCAGACAAGATCTGGTGCCTTTAGGACATTTAGGAGAATCATAAGACTCAATAATTTCAAAAGAATTAATCACATTCAGGTTAGTAGTAGCAAAACTGAGCACTGTTAAAAACTGATGCCTAGTACCTGAAACTATCTCTCATTCCTTAGCTGAAAAATAACATGTCAAATATGTTTGACGAAGGGACAATTGAACTCAGTTGCCTTTCCCCAGTTTATAATAGATGTTTTTTTCCACAAACAGAAAGGACACCTATATAATCTTATATCCTCATACAGAATAATGACTGATTCACTACAAAACTCATTTGTAAGATATCTCTACAAGCTATAGTTATTAACCTTGGTCACTTGGCTAATTCTGTAAGTAACCTGTGTAAAAAATGAAACATTGTTATTAGACTGCTGTTCCTCCAATGTGATAGGTGCCATCACCTATTTATTTTCTCCCTACACAGATCAAAGAGGACAGTCTATGCAAGAGAATAAGTAGATTCAAATCTCATATGAAATACAGCCACATGTGGAACACATGGAAAACAGTGCTGTTGTAAGTGCATTTAATGTCAAATACCTATACTGTACTGCTTGCATTTCATTGCTTTTTTTCTGGCAAAGAATTACATGGCTACTTCTCTGGAAGATCTTTTGGTATCACAGTTTCATTGTGGGTTACCTAGCACAGATCATACTGATGATACATATTGTGAGCTTCTCTCAGAATGTTATGCTGAGTATGCTCCTCTCCATGGGATTTTATTCAATGGGATACATCAAGATTCCATCTTGTCCTTAGAGATCAGTATCAAATCTTCCCTTTTTTGGGCAAGGTGATTGAGAGGGAAGTTGCCCTCCAACTCCAAGCAGTCTTGGATCAAACAGGTTTTCTAGAGCCATTTCAAACTGGCTTCAGAGCATGATAGTGAGTTGAGATTTCTATGGTTGCTTTGGTGGATGATCTTCACCTGAGGATTGACTGGGGACGTGTGTCTCTTCTGATGCTTTTGGATCTCTCAGTAGCATTCAGGACCATTAACCATGGTATCCTTTGGGAATGCTTGAAGTGTTTCAGAATCAGAGACACTGTGTTTCAGTAGTTCCAGTTCTATCTCTTGGGTAGGTTCCAGACGGTAGTGCTTTAGGATAGCTGCTCCTCAAAAAAGGAGCTGTTAGATGCTACCGCAAGGTGCCATTCTATCTTCAATGCCGTTTAACATGTACATGAAAATGGTGGGAGAGCTCATCTGGAAGCATGAGGCAGGGTCCTATCAGTATGCTGATCACACCAAAATATACTTCTCTATGCCTTCAATAATGGTCTCAGGATAACGTGTCTCCTCTGCATGAATGCCTGGAGGAAGTAATGGGTTGGGATGAGGAAAAAACAAACTGAAGCTGAATCCAGACAAGATGGAAGTGCTTACTGTCAAGGGTTGTAACCTGGGTTTGGACCATGTGTCAAACAGTTCTGGATGGGGTTACATTCCCTCTGAAAGACTTGTCTTCACAGCTAGGGGGTGCTTCTGGATCTGTCACTCCAAATGACAGCTCAGATAGATGTGATGGCCAGGAGTGCTTATTATCAGTTTTGGCAGTTATACCAGTGACACCCTTTCCTAGAGCTGGAGGATCTAAAGAGTATGCATGCTGGTAGCTTTAAGGCCAGTCTTCTGCCATCTGCTGTACACTGGGCTACCTCTGTACCATGCTCAGAAACTTCAAATAGTTCAAAATATGGCAGCCAGATTGGTTACTGGTACATCTAGGAGTAATCATACTGTACCAATATTAAAATCACTCCACTGGCTGCCAATTAGTCTTTGGGTAAGGTACAAAGTGTTGACTGTTATCTTTAAAGTCCTACACAGTTTGGGTCCAGGTTATCTATGGTAGACAGTGATCCCCTATAAACCACCCCATACATTCAGGTCCTCTGGCGGACATTTACTTCAGTCAGCCAAAACTAGGCTGAAAGCTGTTACCCAGAGGACATTTTCTTCAGCTACCCTCAGACTGTGGAATGACCTGCCAGAGGAGATTAATCAGCTGGATATGCTCTCTAATGAGTTTAAACCAGGAGTAAAGACCACTCTCTTCTGGCAGGCCTATCCAGATTGTTTTTAAATTATGAATTTTAAAGTATTTACTGATTGTTTTTTAATATGTATTGGATTTATATGCTTTTTTAGAGCGTGTTACGGATCTAATTTGTTGTTCTCCAGCTCAATCCATAGGGAGAGGCAGGTAAGAAATCACCATCATCACTATTAAAGAGCTATGCCGTCTGCCACAAGAATCTGGCCACCAACTGACATTTTCATTATGTTCAAGTTCCTCTGTTTTCAGTAATAAAGCAATGATCATAAAGAGGACCTTTCCTGAGATGTTCCAAAATTACAGAACTTTGTCCTAAGACATGCTTGCCAGGTTCCTTCTTTGTGATATTTTAGGTGGCAAAGAAAGCCTCTCATGATGGCTTTCAACAGTATTTAACAGCCCATGTAATGACCTCATATAGTGCTTTCATTTAGATTTTACTTGCTAGACCCACTATATGATCTTCTGTTCTTATTTTGCTGTTTTGTAATAGTTGCTGTGGTTTATTTTATTTTTGTTTTATATGGCTTAAATCCAACTGCTAATTCTAAACAAAGTAAACCCACTGAATCAATGAGATTTATACTGTATATCCAATTGTCAGTCTCACTGAATCAATGGAATATATAATTTATTATTATAAAGGGTGATTTGCCATTCAGCAATTGATTCAGTAGCTCTTTCCTAGTTGGGACTAGCAACTGGATTTAGGCCTATATACCCTAAAGGCAACACATCCTGTCTTGGAAGCTAAGCAGGGTCAGCCCTAGTTAGTACTTGGATGGGGGACTGCCCAAGAATACATATTTGAGAAAACCCTATGGGATTCATGGGGTTGCCATACGTTGACAGGCACCTTCAAGGCACATACAAGTTACTCCCCCATATGTATAGGACCAGTACCCACTGTTTCAATTATCCGTTGTCTAAAAAATATGATCTCTCTAGCCATTTCCTAGGTCCTCCAGCATGACTCTATGGCAACTTCTGGCAAAAGTTACCATAGTGTCACACTGAAGCTGCCTAGAGAGGCATTTCTAAGGTCCTTCAGTGCAATTCTATGAGGTTTGTTATTACCTGTGGTTTCAAGTAATCCCAGTTAAGTCTGGAAATCTATCCTCCATGGATATGGTGGGCAACCTGTACACAGAAAATGTGTACAGGCTATTTGGTGAAATGACACAAACAAACATGAAATCAACTGCTGGGAAATGTCTGGAGATAAGTATGAGGCATCCTAAATAGGTTGATGTTACTCATATCTAGTTCTCTTTTTAAAGAGAACTATATTAGTGTAGTAGATTCCTTACAAGCTTCTTGGGGTTACCAATAGGCTGAATTAAGGATATAAATAGAAGCCCAGCCTAGATGAGATAGAGGTGTTGCTACAAATGGACAGGAGGAGGAAGAAAATCTTATGAATCTGGTAGCTCTGTTCTGCAATGGACTACCCTCTCTTAGAGGACTAGGTATAAACTTTGGAGGTATTTTTGGAACTGCAAGTAATGTAGGCACTCTAATATAGAGATTTTGATAACTTTCATTCAGGCCTACTGTAATGTTCTGCATGAGGTTGCTTTTGAAAACTTCAAAACGAGACAGGCGAGCAATTCATCAGTATGAGGGAGCCATCCTTATCAGAAACATGGCTAACAATCTGTTTCAGAGTACAATTCAAAGTGTTGGTTTTAACCTTGAAAGTCATAAACAAACTTCTTGGTCCTTTTTAAGGATCATCTACTCCTTCCACAAAGAAACAGTGGCCAGAATTCTGTATGGCACAGCATGCAGAACAACACTACATCTGGGCCATTCAACACCCCTGGACTTGCTGTTGAACTGCTGCACCCCCCCCCTTTCAATGGGGTCCTCCAGAGGTCTCAGGAGATTATATAAACATTTCACATCTGGAGATATAGCCAGACACTTCTCCAATTTCCTCACTCTCCACTAGGCACAGAATGGCTGTGGGTAAGGGCTGCAGTGGCTAAATGATAAGTCGTAAGGGGGATTTGGTCATTGTGGAAGAAGGACATAGCAATTCCTGCAACAACAACAAAACTACACACACAGGAATAAGGAAGACTTTTACCTGCATATGCCACTAAAAGGATGCCATCTAGTAATTCCCTCACAAGATGAAAAAAAGCAAGTATTTTCTATGGAAGCCTCACAATGGTTCTCCCTCTCCAGAGAAACCTCTCAGGACAACCCAGTGTTTACTGTTAGAAGGCTGGTGAAGATCATTTTGTTTCAAGATACCTTTGTGGTTTTAGAAAGACCAGGAACCTAGCACATCTCATTTCTGACATCTATCACACTTGTTTTTAATATTTTGCTCTGCTCCTAAATTGTATTCAATATTACATGTTGCTTATTTACTTATTTAAAGCTGTTTGTTTGTTGTTGACAGAAGCTTCATATAGCCATATAACTAAGGTATCTTTGCACAGTGATTAAAGTCTGCTCTGTACATTACCTCTACCTCACACTGCTATATATATATCACAGGAAGCACAGAAACGATGGATATGAGCACACACCCGTGTATATGCACCACAGCCAGGTTTTCAGGAACTTGTCTGAAGTAGCTGTTGCCCACATTTTGACTGTTTGCTGCAAGAAACACTGAGATAGTACCAGTATACACAACATGCTTGTCAGATATATGTGGATGAAAGTATCACTTTACAGTGCAGTTCTCCCATCTCCAGCAGAAATCCACTGAGCTTGGACTCTGAAGACGCTGGTGCTTATAGAAATGCCTAAGATATCCACAACTGACATGCTTGCTATGGAAAAGACTATTTCTTCCTGGCAGGTAAAGACATTTTTATTTAAGCAGACTTTTTATATATGAATTTTAATTATGGAATTATGTTGGGGGTAGGAAATTGGTGAGCTGTTTTTTAATGCTTCTAATTTTTATTGAAACTATGTTTTTAACTACACTGTGTTTTTAACTGTTATTGTCATGACCTGGCTTAGATGCTGGGTATTGCAGTTGGGTATTGCAGTTGGCTGGCCTGGATGCTGGGTTTTGCACCGGCTCCAAGGACCAATCAACTGCAGTACCCAGCATCCAGGTCAGGTTGTGACAGCTATGATTATCTTTTAACAATGGTGCAATTTAATTCTTTTTTTAACTTTTGCAAGTAATATTTTAGTTCTTTCTTTTAGATGATAATAAGGTGCTTTGAATCCCATCTTGGGGAAAAGGCAGGATATAAATCCAATAACTAAATTAAATAAACAACTTAGGTAATACTGCTCTTTACAACAGTACTGTAATGTATAAAGCTGCAAGGAACTGTGAAAGAGCTAGGAGTTCATATCCCATATCTGCCATGAGCTTATTGTGTGCCCTTGTTCCAGAAAATACTCCAAAGGATACAGGAGAGCAGCAGCTGACAATTCTGTTCATTTCCCTCACCATGGCAACTGGTCCACTGCCCTCTGCTGAGGGGGATGAGTAGCTAGGGATGAAGTTGGCAAGTCACAGCTCAGCCTTTCCCTCAAGAGAAGCAATAAGCCCCCCTCCTTCCCTTCCCCTTAGCAAGGACGCCCTCCACCCCCCCACCCCACCCCGCCATATGGACAAGGGGAGCGAGGCACGGAAGGGCTCTGCAGCCCACAGCGGAACAGAGGCCTGGCCTTTCCTTCCTTCCTTCCTTCCTTCCTTCCCACTGGAGTCCGTGAATACAGGAGAGCGCCCACCCCTGTTGGCCAGGCCAGGTTTAAGGCATTTGGGGGGCCCTGCAATGCTTTATTTGGGGGTGGGGGTGGGAATGTGTTTATCTCAGGTCCATGTAACCTAACTCAATCTAAGCTATTCATAGTACAAGATATTCAGATGATTACTAACAATGTTTTTGCAGGAGGAGGGTTAGGACGCCCCCCACACACACACACAATGATGGGGCCCCCTGCGGATGCTGAGGCCGCGGGTGCCTTCAACCGGCCCTGGAGCAGGCCGGGGCGCCCTTCCCACAGGAGCCCTCTCTGCCACCCCCCGGGAATAAGACAGGCGCCGGCCCGCCTGGCTTGCTGAGCGGCGAGGCGGCTTCTCCTAGGGGGACCCTCCGCCCTGAAGCCCAGCGACCCCCTCCTCCCCGCTTGGCTCTGGCTCCAGGGGGTCCCCGGCCGGGGCCAAGGCGCGCGCTCCCGCCCCACTTACATGCCCAGGTCGCTGTAGGTGTTGTAGAACTCCATGTGGTTGCAGGCCTGGATCCAGCCCACCACCCAGGTGTGGCGGCGCGGGATGGGCGGCATGAGGACGCGGGCGGCGGCGCGGAAGTAGGGCGTCCGGTAGCGCAGCACGATGGGCGAGCTCTCCTCGATGGCGGTGGCGCTGGGCTCGATGGAGGCCGACACGTCGTAGACCACGATGTTCTCCCTGCGCACCCGCGCCTTGCATGCCACGCTCTGCAGGCAGCCCATGGCCAGCCAGCCAGCCAGGCAGCCAGGTGGGGCCGGCCCACGCCCCTAGCCGCCCCCGCCGGCCCCGCCGCGCATCAGGACGGACCCGGACCCGGCCTCAGCCGCCCCCCACCCCGCCGCCCCCCGGCCACGGGTCATCGCCGCATCCGCAGGCAGGCGGGCGGGCGGGCGGGCGGAGGGACTCTACCTGCCTCCAATGGCCCGACCTCGCCCGGCAGCCTCTGCACCAGCAATGCAGGCCGGGGCAGCGGCAGGAGGTTCGCGGGGCAGGAGCGGGCGCGGGTGCATCTCTCTCCCACCCGCCCGCCCTCCAGCTCTCTCTCTAGCTCTCTCTCTCTCTCGGGATGGAGGTGCGCGCGCGCGTGCGTCGACGCGGGTCCGCCAAGGGAAGGGAAGGGCTGGCGGGCGTCCGAGCCGGGTGGGTTGGCCCGCAGGGAATGACGTGCGAAAGGGTGTCACACGTGTGTCTCCCGGGGAAAGCTGCTCTAGGACTCTAATAAAGAATTTTGTCCCACCCCACCCCTTTTTTCCCCTTAACCATGGAAAAGGTAAGCCCTAGGCGCTTTAAGCTCTTCTTGGAAAAGATTCTCTAGAGAGGAAGAAAAAACTGGTTACTTACCTGTAACTGTAGTTCTTTTGAGTGGTCATCTGTGAAATCACACACATAATGATCATTTGTCAACCCTGGCAAAGGGCTCGCTTTGCAGTTTGCATGTTAAAATTTCAAAAGGAATATCTCAGTATTAATGAGGAGCCCAGGACCAGTTTAAGGAATTTTGGGGAGCCCTGCAAGGCTTTATTTTGGGGGCCCATATGTTTATCTCAGCTCAATCTAACCTAACCTATTCACAGTACAGGATATTCAGATTATTACTAATAATGTTTTTGCAGGAGGAGGGTTAGGACAGCCCCCCCCCCATGACGACCCCCCTGGGGCTGCAGGTGCTGCGGGGCTCTGAAACCTGCCCTGGAGGAGCCTGTATCTCCTTCCTGGAAAACGCAACTGACAGTGAGTGGGCAGCAGAGAAGGACTTTGACACTTTACTGTTGCCATAGTATATATAAGTCAGGGTCCTCACAGGCTGAGAGCCTCCTGCTCTTACCCACCTTTCAGCATCACCCACCTGAGGTCATTGGAGGCTCATGAAATCTGGAAACAAGAGAGACTGACTGTGGTGAAGCAGCAGGATGGGATGCATTGGACCTATCCTGCCCATGGTTGTTGCCAGCCTAGCATCTTACAGGTTGATAAGGCCCTGGGAAGAAGAGCTGTCACAGTGGCAGTGTTTCCTAGTGGCTTCTGGCCTTTTCCCATTAGCCCCTTACATTTTCAAGGAAATAAAACCTAATGCTAGGTGAGATTCTGTGCTTTCAGAAAATCATGGTCTAATTATAGAAACAGTTGGTTGTTTCCACCCCAGTACTCCAATAACCAGGTTACCTAGTGTTTAGTCCCATGTATGTCTCACTTACAATATGCTTACTTTGGTATTTGGGAGAGACTCACGGCTTTCAGCAAAGCCACAAAATCCTGCAACTGTCTGGACGTAATTCCCATAGAATAATAAATTTGGGTCCCACCACACAAAGAATACATATGTTATCAAAAATAGCATGGAATTATGTAATTAAAATTAATAGGACTAGATGGCCTTGGGTGGGATATACATTTAAAAATAAATAAAATAAATATGAACAAAACGGGCAAATTTCCCTCTGCACAATCTAACCCACAAGGCTATGTGAACACCAAATAGGAACAACCTCCTTGCCCATGCATGCTACCCTGAGTTTCTTGGGGAAAGAACAGCCAAGTGGGTGGAAGGCTACATTGTCCTCCTGTGTTTCATGTGCCTTCTTCTAGTAGTTTTGTAGGCTACATTTAAAAATATTTTCCCCAATGCCTCTCCAGTATGTGTTGCACTTAGTTGAATGGCATATGCTGCAATTATGCATTGAGGCCTAGTACTTTTCCTTTGAATCATCCCAGTCTCAAGGGATTAATTGCAGACTTTAGCAGTGGGAATGTTTTGTTTAGTCATCTGGGAGCAGATCAAGGATACCCCTGCGTGGAACATACTGTCATGTTGCACTCTCCTTTGCTGTTGATCCGAAGTGGCAGGAGCAGAGGGAAGCATTTTGTTGGACTGTGTTCCACAAACCCCACTGACTGTGTGATGTCAGCAGCTCAACCTTGGCAGCAATTCAAGTGTGCATTCTGTTGATCCAGGAAATAACAGAGCACAGTCCATGATATTAATGAGGTGAATCAGTGTATCTTGGAAGCAACCAATGAGAAGGAGCCAGGAAGAAGCACCAGAGCTACTAGAAGTGGGGTGCTAAGGTAGAATCATCTTCATGCTTGTTGACAGTAGTTACAGGCACTGTGACAGCATGGACCCATGGATACCACAAGCGGGGGCTGACGGGGCTCTAGACTGGCGGACTGAGGGCCCAAGATTAGGAGGGGGCCATGGTGTGATATTATTGTAAGTTTTTATTATGTAAATCCATTCAAGTTTTTTTTTAATAAATATAAATACAGTATTACTTTGGTGTCATCATTTAAGCTAATTTATTTTAATTTTTATCCTAAATCATGTAGAGCATCTTGCTGCCCTTAACCTTAGCAGTAGGTAGGATGCCCACTAAAGATCCTGGCCTGGGGACCCGCATCAGGATGTGGGGGCCATGCACTGACCGCAAGCTTTACTGTGAGAAAAGAAGGAAGGGTGCCAAGCAAAAGATAAATGTAAGCCCTCTTGTGGCCTCACCACTGCAACCACTGCAATCTCAATTTTCTGGCTGCCTCCAATGAAACCAGCCTTTAGCCTCTGTAATGCGACTTAGCAACCCATCCAACTTACTGTAATGAACAGTGAGGGAAGCCAATCATGTGTGGGGAGAAAAACAAGGCAAGAGACCAAGGTTAAACTAATAACAAATTTGGATTTTACTAATGGAATAATAATAATAATTATTATTATTATTATATTCATTTCTATCCCAACTTTCTCCCACCAATGAAACTCAAGGTGGCTAACATCATTATAAAAACCATACAATCTAAAAACAGTACAAAGTTAAGAGACTTCCGGTTGGCAATGGCGACGCGCTTAGACTTTCACTGAGGGAGCTCCGTGAAGTCTAGCAACGCGAGGAGGAGGATCGAACTTGGGGATCCAAGGGAGATCGGAATTTTCCCCTAAAAACAGGGGAGAATCGGAGGGGGCTCCTTAAGACCCGATCCTGCTGCCCAGTGAGTTATAAGATCTGCCAAGAGAGATCGCGGCATGGAGCAAAGCAGAGGGGGTCGGAGCTGTAAGCCACCACCGCGCGTGTTTAAGCAGCTGGGTTACCCCAGCAAGCGTCACCACCAACTTTTAAAGTTTAAAATCTTAACACTGTTAACACTACTAACCTGATAAATACGAAGACTGTTAAATCTCCTGGTTGGGTCTTTGATGAAAAGGAAGGGTCGCATGACAGAAAGGTTTCTGAGACGGAAAGGGAGCGAGAGCCCTGTGGATGTTAATACAGCTAATAAGACTGGCTAAACAGATTTATTTTTCTCTTTTTTGCTTCACGGTCAGCTTTATAATAGTACAAAATAACTCTTTTGGTGTATGAAGATCCTGCATAGAATTTAATACAAAGTATCCTTTGAAGGACTGCCTATGAAACATTGTCATCGCTATTGCTGTTGAGCTGGAAGGGGAAGGAAACAACGAAGACCGAAAACGGACTTTTACATTCCCTGTCTGTCTAACTTCCAAGTGTGTGCTGTGTTGTACTATTTGTGTTTTTTTTTCTTTACGTTACCCCTCCTAATGTGGAAAGTTAATGTTTGACAACTGTGTTGTAAAAGTATAGTTTTTGTATGTCCTGCCTGTGTATATATTTTTTATTTTAGTTTGTTATATTAATTTGTTTTTTTCACTCTGACCCGTTTATTTTAGTTTTTTCTTCAGAGAACAAACCCAGGTGGAAAGAGAAGGGAGGGAGTGAAGAGCGGGAAAGCGAAAGATAAGCAGAAAGAACAAGGTCACTGAAATGAAGGACAGAAAGGAGACAGAGACTGAGAGACCGAGATAAGCTGGGATCTATTGGAAAGGAGGAGAAGACAAAGCCAAAGGGAAAAAGGCATTTATACATGCAGTGAAAGAAGATTATAGTACAAGGGAAATAGAAAATCAGAAGTTTATATAAACAATAAGAACTGTTTAAACAATTTAAATAATTAACCTCCTTAATTCATTATAGTATATAATCCATTATAGTAATTCATCATAGTATATTAAGGTGCAAGGTGTAAATATATATCCACTATCGGTTTGGTCTCAAACTGAGTGAAGGACTGAAATTAAAGCAATGGACTTAAGGGGTGATACATAATTTGAATCTGTTTACAGTGATTGTTACATACTAATATTACAAAATAGTTGCTTTGGGAAGAATAGATTGAAGATACATTGAAAACACTAAAATATCTGCCAGGTCTTTATAAACAAGACCCTCCATGTAGAAGGATTTGTGATATATATGGATATATGGATTGACTATATTGTTTATTAACAGGGGTTGGAGCTACAGAGTTAAAATTGACTATATAAATCTGAGTTAGATAATATATTGTTGAGCTTTAATCTTGGATGTGGACATTGATATCTGATATCTTACATTACTGATAAGAATTAATTTGATTTTATTGTGTTATTATATTAGTAATTGGGCCAAAATAAGCCACTAAATATAGTTGATTGCTATATCCACATATCTAATTTGAGGAGCAATAGAGATTAGAATATTTACAAATGGTGAAACTTATAGAGCTGTGTAGTAGTGATTTCCTTTGTGGCTGTTATATCTTTGGTATAATTTGGATATAGATAAAACACAGTCAATATATCCTTTATATATAACGCAAAAAGGAAGAAAGGGGGAAAGAAAAGAAGTTAAAAGCAAGTATTTAAATATTTAAATAATTTTGGGAAACCTGCAATTTTGGGATATTTTTTTTTGGACTGATTATAAATTGGAATAAGAAGGGAAAATTAAGCAATAACAACAACAACAATTTAAATTACAATATTAGAATATTATAATATCAACAAATAAATTAAACAATGAAGAAAACAACCCAAACAACATTGCAACCGGTCAGAAGACCATCCTTTGAAGCTAGCCAACCAAATCAAAACTTGATTTTGGAAGAAATAAAATTAATGAGAGAGGAATTAAGAGAAATGAAAACTGAAATAAAGCAGGAAATGAAAAGAGAACTTTAAAATATTAGAGAATCTATTGACAAAGTAACAGAAGAATCAAAGAAATTAAAAGAAAAAGTAAGCATTATTGAAAACAAAATTGAAGAAATAGACAAGAAGACGGTGGCCCTTGAAGAGGACAAAGAGAGAGAATTGGACGATCAAGCTCTCCAAGAGCTAAGATGGAGAGAAAACTGTGTAAAAATACGGGGCTTAAAAGAACAACCAGATGAGGACTTATACAAATATCTAATCCCCAAACTTGCAAAATTTATGGGGAAAACAAAAACTCAGTTTGAGTGGGAAGTGGATAAGATATATAGACTTTCGTCAAGAATTGCAAGGCAAAGGAACCTACCCAGAGATATTGTGATCTATTTTGTAAGGAAAAAGACCAGAGATCTCTTTTTGCAGAAAAATTTTGAAAACAAATTTACAATTGAAGGATCTGATATCCTCCTGTTGAAAGATGTCCCGATGAGAATTCTAAAGAAAAGAGGAATATATAGAGAAATTACGCAATTGCTAAGACATAACGAAGTGCGATATAAATGGGAAAGACTGGAAGGAATATCTTTCAGATTTAAACAGAAAAACTTCAGGATTACATCTGCACAAAAAATTGAACAATTCTTGGAAAAATATAAACAAGACTTAAAGTTACCGAACTATAAAGAAACACAAGAGCAAGAACAAGGAACTCAAGAAGACGGTGCGGAAGGAACGGAACTGGGTGTAGGAGAAACCGAAGAGGAAGAAACAGAAGAAGAACCCCAACAAGAAGAAGAAGTTTAAGCAGAAAAAGAAAATAAAATAATTAAAGATTGGAATATAAGATGAACTACAAAATTTTCACCTGGAATATTAGAGGACTTAACTCCCCGGAAAAAAGGAAGAAAATATATCATGTATTAGGTAAAGAAAAATATGACATTGTCTGTTTACAGGAGACCCATATTAGAGCTAAAGATGTGGAATTATTAAAAAATAAAAAATTGGGAAAAGAATATGTGTCAGCCTCAAAAAACAAAAAGAAGGGAGTGGTCATTTATGTAAACAACAGAATTCAATCCCACGAATTGTACAAAGACCCAGATGGGCATTTTATAATAATAGAAGCTAACATTCAACAAAAAAGAACATTGATTCTTGGATTGTACGCACCACAGAATAACAAAAGTACATTTTACCAAAAATTAATGGAGAAACTCTTTGCATTTGACCAAGATAGATTAATCTTAATGGGAGATTGGAACGGCGTAATCTCACCTACTTTGGATAAAAAATCTCAAACGAAAACTAAAAAGAAACAAGGGAAGTTACCAAAACTTTTGAAACTTTGATGGAAAATCTATACTTGATGGACTGTTGGAGATTTAAATACAAAAATGCAAGAGAATATACTTACTATTCAGAACCTCATCAATCCTTTTCCAGAATAGTTGTTTTTTTTTTGACATCGAGAAATATTGTTGACACTATTCATAAAATAGAAACACTTCCAAAAATTTGGTCAGATCACAATCCGGTGTTACTGGAATTAAAAACAGAGAAGAAGGTGGATAGATCTTGGCGACTTAATGAAAATCTTCTACAAAATAATGAGATAGTCAAAAAAGCTAAACAAGAAGTAAAATGGTTCTTTGAAACTAACTTGGAGAAGGACACAGATATCACTATTATATGGGACACATTTAAGGCAGTGATGCGGGGGTTTTTCATTCAGCAAAACAATATTTTGAGAAAGCAAAAAATAGAAAGAACAAAGAAAATTAGAGATAAGCTAAAAGAAAAAGAATTGAGTTTGCAAAAGGACCCAACAAATAAAGAGATTTTAAAAGAAATCAAAATATGGCAAGAACAATTAAATTTAGAAGCTACAGAAGAAATTCAAAAGAAAATACAATTTTTGAAACAAAGAAACTTTGAGCATTCAAACAAATCTGGAAAATGGTTGGCATATCAATTATGGAAACAAAAAGAAAGAAACATCATCAATAAAATTAAAATAGATGGTAAAATATATACAGACCAACAAAAAATCAAACGAATTTTCCAGGACTATTATGCAACACTATACAGAAAACGTGCGATAACCTCTAACATTTCACGAAAGTCCTTAAACGGAAATTCAATCGAAGAATGTACAAACCACCAAAGAGAAATTTTGAACCAACCAATAACAACAATGGAGATAGTAGAGGCCATTAAAAAGTTAAAAGAAGGGAAAGCTCCTGGTCCGGATGGTTTCACTGCTAAATTTTATAAGGTGATGGAAGACGAAATTCGGATCCCATACAAAAAGACTTTAGAAGCTATTACGAAAGGTAAATACCCCAAAACATGGGAAGAAGCATTTATCACTATTATACACAAAGAAAATAGACCCAAAAATTACCGTCCGATCTCATTGTTGAATGTTGATTATAAAATTTTTGCGTCAATACTAGCTGATAGATTGAAAAAAATATTACGAGAATGGATTGATGAAGACCAGAGGGGCTTTCTTCCAGATAGATTTATTAAAGACAATGTTAGACACTTCTTAGACCTTATTGAGTATCATGAAAAATGTAAAGATAAAAAATTGGCTTTAATATTTCTGGATATCGAAAAGGCCTTCGACAATGTAGATTGGAATATAATGTTTGAAATTCTCCACCGGATAAATATAGGCCCAGAATTCAGAAACTGGATCAAGAGAATATATAACAATCAATCGGCGAAATTAATAATAAATGGTGAAAAAACAGAGGCCATCCAAATTCAGAAGGGCACGTGCCAAGGGTGCCCTCTATCACCACTGCTATTTATAATAATAATGGAAATGTTAAGCAAAAAAATCAATGAAGAAGGAAAAATAGAAGGAGTCAAGATAAAAAACCATAAATTTAAATTGAAAATGTATGCGGATGATTTAGTTATATCCCTTGGAGACCCTTTACAAGAGATTACTCCATTAATGACAATATTGAATGATTTCGAGATCTTCTCTGGATTGAAAATAAATAAAGATAAAACAGTGTTACTGTTCAAAAACCTTACAAAAGAAGAAAAAATAGAAGTGACGGAGAAATCAGGATTCAAAGAGGCTAAAATGACGAAATATCTGGGTATTAACATTACGAATAACAACGCAGAACTTTTCCATAACAATTATGGAAAAATCTGGGCACAAATTAAGAAAGACTTAGAGAATTGGCGACATCTTAAATTATCCTTTCTGGGTAAAATAAATGTAATCAAGATGAATATCTTACCAAAGATGATGTTCCTGTTCCAAACAATCCCGATTGTTCAATCTTCAAAAGTATTCAGAGAATGGCAAGCAGATTTAGCTAAATTTATTTGGTCAGGCAAGAAACCAAGGGTCAAGATGAAAACCTTACAAGATAGCAGACAAAGATGGGGATTAAATTTACCTAATTTGAAATTGTATCACGACACCTGCTGTTTGGTATGGATTCAAGAATGGATCACACTAAAAAATGAGAAGCTGTTGGCAATAGAGGGAGTAGGGAATTGGTATGGCTGGCATGCCTACCTCTACTATAATAAAGAACTGACGAATAAAGACTTTTCTAAACACACTATTAGAAATCCACTAATACAAACTTGGAAAAGATACAGAGCAAGATTGTTCCCACAAATGCCGATATGGATTTCTCCACATGAAGCCTTCTACAGTAAAGAAGGAATTCCTACTAAAAAATGGATAAGATACAGCGATCTATTAATCATCAAAGGAAATCACCAACAAATCAAATCTCAAGAAGAACTAAGAAAAGAAAATATAGACTGTCATTGGTATCTATACATGCAGATGAAGGAAAGATATAAGATAGACATTAAACTAACTGGTATCACAACTGAAACAACAGAATGGGACAAGATAATCGGAAAGGGCAGCAAACATATGATATCAAGAATTTATAATCTTCTTTTAAAATGGGACACAGAAGATCAACAAATTAAGGACAATATGATCGTCTGGGCGAAAAATTTTGGACATACAATAGAATTAGAAAAATGGGAAAATATGTGGATCAAACAGATAAATTATACATTAAGCCAGAGCATAAGAGAAAACGTATATAAGATGTACTTCCGTTGGTACCTATCACCACACAAACTGTCGTTAATGTATAAAGGAACATCAGATCTATGTTGGAAATGCAATGAAGGGAAAGGAACCTTTTATCATGCATGGTGGAGCTGTAAAAAAGCCACTAGCTACTGGAAACAAATCCACCAAACAATTGAAAGCATCCTTGAAATTAAAATGCAAATGAAGCCTGAAACTTTTTTATTAGGTATGATAGAAAGAAACATTGAAAAGGAATATGGGAAAATAATCTTTTACATGTTAACTACAGCACGCATCACTTTTGCTAAATTGTGGAAAAACAAAGACATCCCTACAGTAGACCAATGGTTGGAGAAACTTCAAGAAACATTACATATGGACAAATTAACACTGTTATTAAGAGGGAAAGATGTGGGAAAATGCACAGAAGACTGGCAAAAAATAACTGACTATTTGATGACAAGATGGGGAAAAAGAAAATGATTATGGGAAATCTTAGGATCTTCAATTAAAATGAGTCAACACTGTAAGGCAAGCAACTTTAACAAAGATGAAAAAGGGTGTAGTTTATGGGAGAAACAATAGAAACCACAAGTAAATAAAAAATATTTTTCGCGATACACAAAATTCACTTTATGATCAGTAACATCAGATGACCTACAGGAAGGAAGTAACTAGATAAAACTCCTAAACTCAGCACAAACAAGACAGAGATAAAGATAATAATGTAAATCATTTAAGATATAAGCATGGTTTACTAATCAAAAAAGATATATCTTGGAAAAAAGGTTTAAATATATAATGTAAAATGTGGTATTGATATTGTAAAATATGCTGAAAGATATGACTACGCTGGGTGCAATTTGTAAATATGTATTTTTTATTTGTATGATAATTTAAAAATAAAAAAAAATAAAAACAGTACAAAGTTAAAACCACATTATAAATACAAAATTTTAAAAAGAATTAAATAATTTACAATTTAAAAACATTACAGTAAAAATTAAAATACCTTTTTAAAAAAGACTTAACAATTTTTAAAACTACCCCACATAGCCTCACTAGCCCAGCCCTTGTTGGTGCATAAAAACCTGGCAGCATAAAAATGTCTTAACCTGCTGCCAGAAGGAGATCAAAGATGGGGCCATCCTAGTGTGAAGGGAGTTCCACAGTCTGGGAGCAGCCACTAAGAAAGCCCCCTCCCTTGTTCCTACAAAACGTGCCTGAGAAGGTGGTGGGACAGAGAGAAGGGCTTCTCCAGATGATCTTAAAGCTCTACTGGGCTCATACAGGGAAATGCAGTTCTTCAAATAATCTGGACCCATGCCATATAGGGCTTTATAAGTCAAAACCAGCACTTTGAATTGTGCCCAGAAATGAACTGGCAGCCAATGGAGCTGTTGCAACAGAGGAGTTGTGTGTTCCCTGTAGCCAACCCAAGATAACAACCTGGCTGCAGTTCTTTGGACCAACTGAAGTTTCTGAGCACTTTTCAAAGGCAGCCCCATGTACAGCACATTACCGTAAACCAAAAGGATGTAACCAAGGCATGTACCACAAATTGAAAATTTACTATGATTATATTTTAGAGGGAAAATTTGTTGTTGTCACTTTCAAGTTGGTTCTCACTTATGGTGACCCTAAGGCAAACTTATTATGGGATTTTCTTTTCAAGATTTTTTTCAGAGTGGGAGTTGCTATTGCCTTCCTCTGAGGCTGAGAGTCTGTGACTTGCCCAAGGTAATCCAGTGTGTTTTTATGGCTGAGCGGGAATTTGACCCCTGCTCTTCAGAGTTATAGTCCAATGCTCAAACTACTACACCACGCTGGCTCCAGAGGGAAAATGCAACACAGTTAATTATAAGAATAACCAGGGTATGGAACTAACATTCAAAATACACACCTGACTAAAGTCAGAGTAGGAATCTTGTGGCTCACCCTCTAGATGTCAGACTCCAGTTTCCCTCAACTCTAGCTAGCACAGCCAATGGTCAAGAGTGATGGGAGCTGGAGTTCAGTAACAAAAGGAGGGATATAGGTCTGGCACCCCTGAGTTAGCCTTTCTCTAGACTTGTCATCCTATTTAAACGCAGACCTAGAGCTCACCCTAGTGCTTCATCAGTGCGGTTTTTAGCACACAGCGTCTTTCGCTTCTACAGCAGGGGTGGGTCTAGGGACAAATTTCTTGCAAAAACTGCTAGAAATTTTCTTGCAATTGTCTGCAAGACTGCTAAAAATGACAGAAAAACAAAGAAAGTGGCATATAACCCACTTCTGATTTTGAACAACTGTTTTGTTTTTATGTTCAATCATGCAGGGGATTTCATAGTTGGCAGAGTGCTCCTGGGGATTACATAGTTGGCAGAGTGCTCCAGGAGAGACAACTTATTCTTCAAAAAAAAAGGGGGGGATATTGTGGGGGAGGAGCTGTAAAAACACCCCTCCATGCAGGCCCAGGGCCACACAATGCTCTCCTTTTTTAAAATTGTATATCCCACCTTTCTCCCAATATGGGACCAAGGCAGCTTAAAATACAGAATCATAGAATCATAGAATTGCAGAGTTGGAAGAGACCACGAGGGCCATCCAGTCCAACCCCCCTGCCACGCAGGAAATCTTGATCAAAGCATCCGCGACAGATGGCCATCCAGCCTCTGTTTAAAGACCTCCAAGGAAGGAGACCCCACCACGCTCCGAGGGAGTGTGTTCCACTGCCAAACAGCTCTTACTGTCAAAAAGTTCCTCCTAATGTTGAGGTGGAATCTCTGTTCCTGGAGCTTGCATCCATTGCTCCGTGTTCCAGTCTCTGGAGCAGCAGAAAACAAGCCTGCTCCATCCTCAGCGTGACATCCCTTCAATGTCTAAGTTTAAATGTATAAATTTAAAACAAAATACAACTAGAACAGCATTTAACACATAAATTGAAAACCATTAAATAGCCATTACTATTAAAAATTAAAAGCATTTTAAAGCATTTAAAGATCAAAGTCCAGCATACCCCCATTAGAAACTTTTGTGCACAATGAACCCCTTTTCTGGTTCCTCCACAACACCCCCTGTCACAGCTCCTTCTGATTTCTAGCACTTTATTTTCTCCGCAGTAATACTACACACACACACACCAATCTGTTTGCCAGGTTCACTTATATACACTAGAGGTTGAGTATCCCTTATCCCAGTGGTTCGTAACCTTTTCTTTAGCAGGGACCCCCTTTAAATATCTTTTGTTGCTGTGGACCCCCCCCCCAAAAAAAACTTAACTCAAGTTTTAAAACAACAACAATAACAATACAATTACCATACACCATCCATGAAACCTTCCCTCAGAGGCACTGGAGCGGGAGGGAAGACTTTTCTCTTCTTCTTCCTGCAAGTTTGTGGCAGGAGCCCGTTGAATGGCAATGCTCAGGTCAAGCCAGCCAGCCTTTGCCTTGGCTCCTGTCACATGGCCACTCCACTGCAGGGAAGAGGTGGGCCAAGCAGCCTTCAAGCCTTTGTGGACCCCCTGTGAGGACATCACAGACCCCGGGGGATGGTCCATGGTTAAGGACCACTGCCTTATCAGAAATGCTTGGGACCAAAAATGTTTCAGATTTTGGATTCCCCCCCAAAAAAATTTTGGACTACCTGCATATGCAGACTGGGATATCTTGGAGATGGGACCCAAGTCTAAACACGGAATTCATTTATGTTTCATATACACCTTATACACATAGCCTGAATGTAATTTTATACACAATATTTTTTAATAATTCTGTATATGAAACAAAGTTTGTGCACAGAACCATCAGAAAGCAACGGTGTCACTATCTCACCCACCCATGTGGACAATTTTGGATTTTGGAGGATTTCAAATTTCAGCATTCCAGGTAAGGGATACTCAACCTGTATTTTAATCACTCATCTACCCTCTTAAACATACAGAGGTGCAGAAGATTTTTTAAATGTTTCTTTTTCTAATCCCAATAGTAAGCAGTACAATGCTTAAGTCCTACCAAGTTAGATGGGATGTTTTTCTAGTGAGTCTGTTTAGGACTGCAGTCTAGATCTCTCAGTAAGTTTCTGTTTTCTAGTCTGATCTTTTGAACTTCCACTGACCTTTTGGTTCTTCTAGAAAGAACAGCTCTTAAACAATAAGCAGCAAGGTTACAAATATTTTTATTTGTAATATAAATAATATAAAATATTCCAATAGTTTCTTTCCTTCACATACACACCAGACAAGGAGAATAGGTGTTCTTTGAGTGATTTCCCAAGAGACCACCAGTTGTTGTTGCTGTTGGTGGTGGTGTGTGCCTTCAAGTCATTTCTGACTTATAGCAACCCTAAGGTAAACCTATCATGGGGGGGGTTGCCTTTGCCTTCTGAGGCTGAGAGAATGTGACTTGCCCAAGGTCATCCAGTGGGTTTCCATGGCTGAGTGGGGATTCAAACCCCAGTCTCCAGAGTCATAGTCCAATGCTCAAAGAACTACACCATGCTTGCTCTCCAGACCACGTTATATTTTCAAAAAACAACAACAACAAAAGTAATGCTCTAGTTTCCTCACTGACATGCACACACTTCAGGTTGGTCAGATGGTCTCCCAGCTTCTTGATCAGCTTTACCTCATCAAGGTAGTGAGTCTCCAGGAAGTCACACAGAGGGGGGTCAGTATGGTGGGAAGCAACCTGGTGTAAGTCCAGCAGAGCTTGGTTCACACACTTCTCCAGCTGAAGGGCAACCTCCATGGCAGCAGCTCCATTCTTCCATTCATCCTGCCCAGGTTTTTTGATATCTTGCAGGACAACTACCCCCATGGCGATCTTGGAAGGTCAAGAACTTCTCTGCTTGTTCATGCTTCTCCTCAGACAGGTGCCAGAAGAAGGAGAAGAACTTAGGAAGAGCCACACCATCCTGGTTGAGCGGTACTTGTAGCCGGCATGGAGAAATGGGTTGACCAGGCAGTTCACACTAGCTTCACTCTCAGTGTGGTAGTTTTGATGGATCTGGGAGCTCGTGATGCACAAGGGATGACATCTAAACGAGCTGACTGGCTTAAGAAATGAAGAAGGATGGTGCGGCTGCGACCCTGCTCCATTCAAGCACTGTTGAAGCAAGAGCAAAGGAACGAGGACCAAAAGCGGATCAGATCTGCTCTAGTTTCCAATAGCAACAGCAAAATAAAAAAACCAGAAACCCCAAAATGAGCCTAATCAATGCTATCTTACCAATTTGCAGAATATCTAAAGTACTAAGTTACACAAAATTATGTAGACACAGTCCAAGCAGCAAAGCTTTTCTAACTGTCCTCCTTTGTCCATTTAACCAACCTGATCTCATGACTGTAACACTGACTTACACTAAACAAAGCATTATCTCTGCTTTGTAAATGGACAGTGTACAGTGGAAGCTTGCAAATAGTAAATGAGGGATATAATAATAATAATATGAGGAGCTGCTATTCTGATTTGGAAAAGAATTCAAGTTGCAGGACCGGTTTAAGGAATTTTGGGGCCCCCTGCAATGCTTTATTTGGGGGGGGGGCATATGTTTATCTAAGGTCAATGTAACCTAACTCAACCTAAGCTATTCACAGTAGAGTGTGATATACCAAGAACACACGCTCACATTCACTCAATAGAAAGTCTTTCTTGGTAAGGAAACGTGTGTCAAGAACATAGAACAAAGCCGAAACTGAGTACAGGCTAGCACACACATCCCAGACAAACCGCCACAGCATGAGAATGGCATCTAGGGAGGAGGAACGGCCTGGCCCGCACCTGGAGTATTGACCTTGAGCCGCTGTGGAGAGCAGCGTTCCCAGGCCAACAAGGCGGGCTGGCACCTTTCCCAAAACCTCAGGGGCCTAGTCAAGAGAAACAGGCCAGAGGCAGCCTCATGTCAGGGTCTTCCATGAATTCCGCTCTAAACCCCAGAACTCATGGGTGAGCCTGACATAGAGGATATTCAGATTATTACTAATAATGTTTTTGCAGGAGAAGGGTTACTACGGGGGCCCCTCACAATGATGGGCCCCCTGCAGATGCTGACGCTGCCAGTGCCTTAAACCAGCCCTGCAAGTTGAAGCAAGAAAGGGGGAACCTTTGTCAAATGGGGAATGACATCCAAGTAGGTGGAACTATGGGCAAGCACAAAACTGGCAAGTCCAAAATAAAATGGGCAAGGCCAGATGTAATCCTTTTCTAACGCACAGCTGAACCCTTTGACAAATGTCACATCAGAATGAACACCTGAAAGCCCATACTTGCTGTGCTAATGACTGATCTATATCTTTAATGTAGCTATTAAAATATTGACAGTTATTTTGGCCAACAGATTGCAAAAAGTCATTTCAACTTTGGTTAAACCTGATCAGGTGGGATTTATTAAAAATATGTAGGAGACCAATCATATTAGCTTGGCTGTGGATTTGGCAGCTTTGGCAATTCTGACAGAACTGATCCAGCAGTCATTATTTCTTTAGACGCTGAGAAGGCTTTCAATAAAATTGACTGGATGTTCATTTTTCCTACATTGGCCAATTTTAGGTTTTCTAAAATATTTTTGAAATGGATTAAAATTCTAGATTCTATACCAAGAGCTAGAGTAATGACCAATGGTCTGCTTTCATCTTTTTAAACACTGAAATGAAGTATCAGACAAGGGTGTTCACTTTCCCCGTTGATATTTAACCTACACTTGGAATCTCTTGTGTGTGCTATTAGACAAAATTCTAGTATCAATGGCTTTGTGCATGCTGGCTTAGAATTTAAAAGTGTTCTTTATGCAGATTATCTTTTGGTGTTTATTTCAAAGCCTCAGCAGTTGATCTTGGTCTTGATGAAACTGATTAATATTTTTTGTAAAATATCTGGCTATTCAATTAACTGGTCTAAATCAGAAATAATGTCAGCTGGAGAAAAGACAGATCCCAATTTTATTTTTTTTTTTAAATCCGTTTTGATGCTGGCCAAATTCTATTACCTGTTTGGATATAATTATTCTTAGAAATATATGTAGGATTATTAAGCTGAATATAACCAAGCTAATAAAAGATATTATATAAGTGTCATGATCTAAACGAATGGGTGAGTTTAAAGTTGTATCAATGGGATATGGTTAATACAATGAAAATTAACATCATGTGTGAGGCTCTGCATGAAAGGGATCTAAGAAGTAGACCACAAGTTGAACATGAGTGAACAGTGTGATATGGCAGCTAAAAAAGTCAATGCAATTCTAGGCTGCATCTATAGGAGTATAATGTCTAGATCAAGGAATACTGTGTCCAGTTCTGGGCAACACAATTGATGAATGATGTTGACAAGCTAGAATGGGTCCAGAGGAGGGCGACCAAAATGGTAGGTGGTCTGGAAGCCATGCCCCATGAGGAGCAGCTTAGGGAGCTGAGCATGTTTAGCCTGGAAAAGAGAAAGTTAAGAGGTGACATGATAGCCATGTTTAAATACTTGAAAGGATATCATATTGAAAAAGAAGCAAGCTTGTTTTTTGCTGCATCAGAGACTAGGACATGGAGCAATGGATTAAAACGACAGGAAAAGAAATTCCACCTAGATATTAGGAAGAACTTCCTGACGGTAAGAGCTGTTCAACAGTGGAATATGCTGCCTTGGAGGGTGGTAGAGTCTCTTTTGGAGGTTTTTAAATAGAGGCTGGATGGCCATCTTTCAGGAGTTCTTTATTGTGTATTCTCACACGGCAAGGGGTTGGACTAGATGGCCCTTGTGGTTTCTTCCAACTCTATGATTCTGTGTTCCAGAATTTTTATTTTTGTTATTTGTGAAATTCTTTATCTCTTGCAAGTATTTTCAAAAATTCATTGCATTAAGATTTTTTTCTGGGAAGAATATAACATAAAATTATGCAACTTCCAACTAAAGAAAGTGGATTTAGTTTTCCAAATCTTGCCATATATCATCAGGCATATTTGTTATCTTACACTAATTTTTGGTCTTCTTCACCAAGGCTGGATCAGTTGGTCAGTTTTGGAATCTTCTTTTTTGTCACCTTTACCTAAATGTGGTAAATGGATGGTATTATGTTCTTGATTTGTTAAAACAGATATGATGTTGGCTACAATTGCCGCCATTAGAATGGCATGGCAAATATTGTGTCAATTACAATTTGATCCATATGCCCATGCTAAGTTGACTCTATGGGGAAATCCTGATGTAACGACGTGGGCAGAAAATGAGATATTTATTTAACTCATTTATTAGGTGTTGATGATGAGTTTCTGTCCTTTTCAATTTTGCAAGACCAATTTAAGCTGTCTTCAGCAGCCAAATGGCAATTACAGCACTTGCTACAATCTAGGTTTGGTCCTGAAGGTCTTAGTGCTTTGGAGGCTACTTTAATATTAGAAACTCTAATTGAGGCTGATCAAGTACCTAAGTGAACAATGTGTGTGTGTGTGTGTGTGTGTGTGTGTGTAAAACCCACAAAAAATATGATATTGCACTCTTTAAATATCTCAAGAGCTGTGGCAGAGAGGAGGATGCAGATTTGTTTGGTGCTACCCCAAAGGCTAGGGCTAGGCCTAGTGGTTTTAAGTTACAAGAGGGTAGGTTTTGATTGAACTCCAGAAGGAACTTCTTGACTGTGAGAGCTGTTCGACAGTGGAATGAATCACCTAGAGAGGCGGTGGGTTTCCTTCTCTGGATGTCTTCAAAACAAGGCTAGAGGGACCTTCTGGGAATGCTCTTGATGGATTTCCTGAACTGCATGAACTCAATGGCCTAGGGGGCTCCTTCCAACTCTATGAGTCTATCATCTCAACATTTGCAGCAGGAATGGAATGGGGATTTGGAACGCCCAGTCTTGACCAATGAATGGTCTGCTGTTTTAACGTCTATAACAAATACAGCTATAAATCTCTGACTATGTATTATACAACAAAAAGTGTTCTATTGAGTATATTGATCTCCAAAACATCTTTTAAATAAAGGCTTATCTAAAGTACTGCATTTAGGGCGGAAAAATGAAATGCATAAATATAGGATGGGAGAGACTTGGCTGAATGAGACTACGTGCGAAAGGGATCTAGGAGTCCTAGTAGACCACAAGTTGAACATGAGCCAACAGTGTGATGCGGCAGCTAAAAAGGCCAATGCGATTTTGGGCTGCGTCAATAGAAGTATAGTGTCTAGATCAAGGGAAGTAATAGTGCCACTCTATTCTGCCTTGGTCAGACCTCACTTAGAATACTGTGTCCAGTTCTGGGCACCACAATTCAAAAAGGATATTGACAAATTGGAGCGTGTCCAGAGAAGGGCAACTAAAATGGTGAAAGGTCTGGAAACGATGCCTTATGAGGAGAGACTTAGGGAGCTGGGTATGTTTAGCCTGGAAAAAAGACGGTTAAGAGGCGATATGATAGCCCTATTTAAGTATTTGAAGGGGTGTCACATTGAGGATGGAGCAGGCTTGTTTTCTGCTGCTCCAGAGACTGGAACACGGAGCAATGGATGCAAGCTCCAGGAACAGAGATTCCACCTCAACATGAGGAGGAACTTTTTGACAGTAAGAGCTGTTCGGCAGTGGAACACACTCCCTCAGAGCGTGGTGGGGTCTCCTTCCTTGGAGGTCTTTAAACAGAGGCTGGATTGCCATCTGTTGGGGATGCTTTGATCAAGATTTCCTGCGTGGCAGGGGGTTGGACTGGATGGCCCTCGTGGCCTCTTCCAACTCTGCAATTCTATGATTCTATGATTCTAATTGCTGGAGGTGTAATACTGTTTCTTCTCTAACTCATACATTTTGCAAATGCCTCATAGTTGTCTCATTCTGGGTAGAACTAATTACATGAATAAACATGGTGCTAGAAAACTCTCTAATATTTTGTGATGTACACATTATTTTAAACTATTTATCCTGTCTTGGAACTTAATATATGGTCAGTGGATCTTTCATGTTCTCTTTACTGCTATAAGATTAATACTTCAGTATTGGAAAGATAACATTTCCCCACCTGTGATCCGTTGAATAGAATGGAAAGATGATTTAACAACACTTGCAACATTTAAAAGAGTGATATGTCAACACAACTTATACATGGACTTATATTTAGATATTTGGTATGTTTTTATTGAAATTTATTAGTAATGGTTTTTCTTTTTTTTAAATTTTCTTATTCCTTATCACTATAATGCTAGAACATCACAATATGTAACTGAGAACCCTAAAGTATATTTTCACTTGGCATAAAATTTTGAATAATATTCATTAAAAATAAATATAAAATAAACTAAAATTTAAAAAATCTGAACACCAGTTAATGCGGAAAGTAGTGTTTGACTTTGGGTGGATTGAAAAAGAGATAATGGGGTTGCTTCACCTTGTGTTAAAGAATTGCTGTTCTTGAAAGCTTCCAGAACTGGCATTTCTTGTTTCATATGAAAATGGGCTGGGGTGGGGGCATGCTTAACAGAGCTTGGACTTTTAGGGTTGAAAAATTAATTCATTACCATAAACTGATACAGAGTCCAGGTAGCAGTTAGAGATCCAAAATAAGGAGCAAAGACAGCAATGGTTTGGAGAAATAAACTAAAAGCTTTATTATAGGAACTCCATTCTAAGATAGGAAAGTTACTTGGGGTGCTAATCTAAACTAGTTTCATTCTAGGGAAGAACTGAGAGAGGAGTGGAGGGAAGAAAAGAGGTAGAAAAAACACCCCTAACAGTATCAGTTTACGTCACAGAGGGGTCAGGGTAGGTACCTAGATGAATAGGGAGGACACTTTGGGCCACATAAACTATCTAACACTATTACTACTGGCCACTCTGAGCCATTCTTGACTCCTTGTGTCAGGAGACTGATATAGCCAGGTCCTGCCATGACAGTTACTGCTTAGCTTTGTAGTTTAAGATGATGGGTAATGTTGTGTGCTGCTTTGGCTAAAGACTGTAATCGTGCTGTAGAGGTAGCTGATGTGTTTGCTTAGGAATGTGGAAGGATTGAACAGTCATGGTCATTTCACATGAGAGGCCTGAAGTTGGTAGGAGGAGCGGACTATGGCTAGGAATGTGAAATGTTTCTGCTTTGCTGACCAATAATGATGCTTGTATGTGGCAGGAAAAATGGTGGGTTTTGATATACTAGAAACTAACCTCTAGTCTTGACAATGCCTTTGTACTAGATTTTGCTCTAATTACTGGAATAAAGCTTTGCTTTTAACTACTGAAAGACTATTCCTGAAGTAGATCTAGCCTGTATATCACACTTCAGTGCTAAGCATCATTACACTTCTAACATAAACATAAACCATAAACACGAATAACTTAAATTGTTTGATTGGCTGAGTTATCATTGATGAACTTGCTGATGAAGATTTAAATGCTGGGCCAGGCCACGGGTTTTGCAGAGAACAGCATGGAGGTTTTCACTGTTGGCCAACTGAGAGCACTGTTGACCAACTGGGTTACCGACTCTTTCAAAAGGTCTCTTTTTGTCCTTTTAAAATTGCCTGTCTCCAATCTGGATTCTCCTCAAATGGCCCATAGTCTGACTGTTGCTTGGGAATAGTGGAGTTCCAATACATTTGGGAACTGTCAGGTTGAGAAAGGTTGTCCCAGAGCAGGGGGAAATCTTCATTTACCTTGTAGACAAGATCTAGGGAGTTTAGAATCTAGTATCTAGGGATCTTAGATACCACAAATTAAGTATGAGTCAACAGTGTAATGCAGCAGCCAAAAAAGCCAATGCAATTCTAGGCTGCATCAAGAGGAGTCTAGTATCCAGAGAGAGGGAAATCGTAGTGAGACTTTATTCTACTTTGGTCAGACCTCACCTGGAATACTGTTTTCTATTCTGGGCACCACAATTTAAGGACTGTTGACAAGGATGTTGACAAGCTGGTCCAGAGAAGGGTGATCAAACCAATCAAATGCCTGGGAACCAGGACTTAAGGGGAATGGCCTAGGGAAATGGGTATGTTGAACTTTGAGAAGAGAAAACTGAGAGGTGACACGATAGCTGTTTTTAAATATCTGAATGAATGTCACACAGAAGGTGGACGAGCTTACCTTCTTCTGCTGCTTCAGAGATTAGAATGAGAACCAATGGATTCAAATTACAAGAAAAAGAGAATCCACCTAAACATTAGAAAAAACTTATTTGCTGTAAGACCTCTTTGACAATGAAATAGACTGCCTCAGAGACTGGTGGACTCCTTCTTTGGCAGTCTTTAAACAATGCTTGGAAGGGCATCTTTCAGTACTTCAGTTGTGTATTCCTACATGGTAGGAGGTTTGACTAGATGGCCCTTAAGACTGCTTCCAAATCAAAGTTTTGATGATTCAACATTCACAACTAAACCATCATATATTATGTGTGTTGCAAAACTCAAGTGTGCTGGGAGGACTGGAGTAAAAACAACTATTGTTTGTTTGTTTAATTTATATGCCCCCTTTTCTCCCAGAGTGGGATGCAAGGCGGCTCACACAAAAAAAAAGTTAAAATCTAATACAGTTTTTAAGACAATTAAAATAATCATAATTAAAGCATTTAAAATTATTCAGAATATACAAAAGTTTTTAAAAATATAACACATACCCCAATAGAAAAAGCCTCAATAAAAAAGCTAAAAGTGAGGGGGGGAGGGTAATCAGCTTTGAGGTGTGCAGAAATACAATGCATGCACATGTATTAAACTCAAAGTGTAAAAACTTCCAAAAATTGTCTAATGAGGATTATACAGGCTCCATACTCCAAACTGTGAAGTGGAAACCTTGCAACGTATGGAACAAAGAAGGATATGGATGGCTGGAACTCTGAGCAGCAACACTCCTCATACATTCCTCCTCATCTGAGAAGGAGATGCTTGAGATGGTTGCAGGATAGGAAAGGGACACATTTCCACAAGTTGATCCTAGAAATCCACCATAGCAGAGTCTGATATTCAGGGGACTGCCAAGAACCCCATTCCTGAAGGGATAACATACAAGGATGGGTGAGTGGTGATAGCACTAGCTGGTTGCCATATACTCCAAATGTCTCTGCACAAAATAGGTGATGAGGAAGTGGACAGAGCTCACCTGGTGTGCTGGTTTAGCTGAAGCTTCTGCTTGATCTAGTGGGGACAAAGGTTCAACCCTGAATCAAACAGTGCAACAGGAGCCACATCTCCAGATGCTCAAAAGTTTATCTGTTTATCAGTTTAAAAATCTGCTTACTTCCTCCATGCTGCTGACCTCTTAAAAGATGGAAGAAAATGTTTGGAGAGCCTCTGCTGCCTACCCCTGCCAAGGGAGGGAGAAATGCAGCTATCCAAAGCTTTTCTGTTAAAGAAACTGAACTGACATCCCTCATAATCTCCAAGAGCCACATCAAATGCAGAATATTTCTTACCTGGGTCATGTGCAACAAAACAGACACATTGTCATGTTCCCTCCAGAAGACTCCCATGGAGAAGAGGAATTCAGCCCTGAATAGTGAAGAGCTGACTATTCCTGCAGACCCAGAACCCTCAGCAGTACAGGAGGTCCCCTGGATGGAAGTGGCATGGATCCAGAACTGGATAAAGAGGCTGGACATGGGGATGACATGATATGAATGTACAGGCTCAAGAAAAGATCTCCTTGGGATTAGCAACCTCCTCAAGAGGAAGGGGGCTCCTTGGGAGTTTTAACTCTCCTCACAGGAAGATCTATGGCTGAATGGCATACAGTACCTCTGAGCCTTGGATGGGGTCTCAAGCACCAGCAGCATATAAGCCTCAGGGATAAGCAAACACTATGTTCAGAACAATATTGATTCTGAGTTTCTTGTTGTGATTTGATCTAGTAGTCCTTCCTGAATCTTTGTTTGGAAAGAAAAGCCAGAGAGAGCCTGGCACTATAATGTGTTGTCTTTGCCTTTTAGAAACTCACCTCTTACTTGTTCCAATCTGGTTAAACTCTGGGGTGTTACTTGTCTTTAACTTTGGCTCCACTCACACTGCTCTCTGGTAGGATTCTTGTTGATTTTTTATTCTGGTTCGGCTTCCCGGACATTGGCTTTGGATAACATTTGCTTTTGCTGCTTGCTGATTATGTTTTACTGGCTATGGCTTTGAACTGGTTAACCCTTGCTATTGGAAAGCATATGCCTAGAATGAGGACACATTTGTGCAAATTTCACATTTTTCAGATGATACAAAACTTGTATGTTTTTTCCAGATAGAATTGGTACTACCCTAGAATATTTCTGCAGGAAATCGTCTTTCAAGCAGTAACGACCCAGACTTCTGGTATCTGGCACCATCTAGTGGTTAAAGGCTATCACTATTATTCATTGTACAGTTGCCCCTCCACATTCGCGAACTCAGCATTCGCGGTTTTAATTATTCGCGGTTTTGGGAGGGCCCCCCCGGGCCCCCCCAAAACCGCGAAAAGGGGCCTCCGGAGGCCCCTTGAAAGCTGTGGGAAGGAGCCGGGAGGGCCGGCTAGGCGTTCACGGGGCTTTTGGAGACCCCCCAGAGGCCCCGTGAAGGCCTAGGGAGGGTGGGGGGAGGCCGCGGAGGCCTTCACAGAGCCTTGGAAGGCTCCGTGAAGGCCCCGGGGAGGGAGGGGGGAGGGTGGGGGGAGGGTGGGGGGAGGCCTTCACGGAGCCTTGGAAGGCTCCGTGAAGGGCTGGGGAGGGTGGGGGGAGGCCGCGGAGGCCTTCACGGAGCCTTGAAAGGCTCCGTGAAGGCCCCGGGGAGGGAGGGGGGAGGGTGGGGGGAGGCCTTCACGAAGCCTTGGAAGGCTCCGTGAAGGGCTGGGGAGGGAGGGGGGAGGCCGCGGAGGCCTTCACGGAGCCTTGAAAGGCTCCGTGAAGGCCCTGGGGAGGGAGGGGGGAGGGTGGGGGGAGGCCTTCACGGAGCCTTCCAAGGCTCCGTGAAGGGCTGGGGAGGGTGGGGGGAGGCCGCGGAGGCCTTCACGGAGCCTTGAAAGGCTCCGTGAAGGCCCCGGGGAGGGAGGGGGGAGGGTGGGGGGAGGCCTTCATGGAGCCTTGGAAGGCTCCGTGAAGGGCTGGGGAGGGTGGGGGGAGGCCGCGGAGGCCTTCACGGAGCCTTGGAAGGCTCCGTGAAGGCCCCGGGGAGGGAGGGGGGAGGGTGGGGGGAGGCCTTCACGGAGCCTTCCAAGGCTCCGTGAAGGGCTGGGGAGGGAGGGGGGAGGCCGCGGAGGCCTTCATGGAGCCTTGAAAGGCTCCGTGAAGGCCCCGGGGAGGGAGGGGGGAGGGTGGGGGGAGACCTTCACGGAGCCTTCCAAGGCTCCGTGAAGGCCTGGGGAGGGAGGGGGGAGGCCGCGGAGGCCTTCACGGAGCCTTGAAAGGCTCCGTGAAGGCCCCGGGGAGGGAGGGGGGAGGGTGGGGGGAGGCCTTCACGGAGCCTTGGAAGGAGCCTTGGAAGGCTCCGTGAAGGGCTGGGGAGGGTGGGGGGAGGCCGCGGAGGCCTTTACGGAGCCTTCGAAGGCTCCGTGAAGGCCCCGGGGAGGGCAATCAATATTCGCGGTTTTTTGACATTCGCGGGGGTCCGTGGAACGTAACCCCCGCGAATGTCAAGGGACAACTGTACTTGCTAGACAAGAGGACCATGGTCTTTTCTAAACCAGTGAAGGATTATGACAGAATGTTCAAGTATACAGGAGTCTGTCATGTACTGAGTGATTCTGCTTCAGAAAACAAACCATCAGTAGTTCAGAAAAGCTTTATTCGCAAGCTGAACAGATCATGGTTCACCATTTGTTTGATAGGACTAAAGAATTTCCAACTGCACAGCATAATAAAAGCACAAAGCAATACATACAGGGCTCAAATAGATGTGAGAATTAATTGTGGAAAATAGTGCATTAACTCACCATTACAGCAGTGTTCATTTAGGTGCAAGAACACTGGCATGGGAAGCTATCCATTTTTGAAGTTCACACAGAGCATGCCCATGAGTAAAGATAGTGGCCACAAGTGAATTATGTGTGTTTTTATTGCCCCAAAGCTCCCTCCAGTTCCCTTTTCCCCCTTTGTTAAATCAGAGATGTGGAAGAGCAAACTTTTGTGTATATATATATATATATATATATGCAGAGCGAGAGCGAGAGAGAGCGCAATATATATATATATATATATTGCTCTGCCGCTCAAAAATAGCACATGATCGCTTCCATGAAAATCAACAATGGCAGCTCCGGCCACTTTGTTACCAGCAAGCCCGCCCCCACACACATCTGACCAATCACATTTTGACTTCTGGGATGTGCTCCAATTTGAATTGGTTGTTCAAATGGGCGGGAATGCACATTTCTGTGTATTTTAAAAAAAAACTTCATGAGAAACAGCAAAGGCTGTTATCGTGAAGTACTTAAGAGTTTTTTGGGGCCCCCTCCTTTTGAATATGGTGAATCCCTACGGGAGCTCATCTAGACAAAAGGTATTCTCCTCGCATTCCAAGAGGATTTTTTTCAGATAACCAAAACAGCCTGCTTCTCTGGGCAGAGCCCTCCCTTCCTCCTGTACCAGGCTTTTCTCACAGGAATGATCTTGGAGTGTTACAGTCCGTTATAATCCAAATTGATCACCAACAATGGTCTGCCCTGGCCTCACATCGGGAGGCATGGAGATGCACTATCCACAGTGCTGCAGCATTATTTGAGAACTCACGTCAAATAAGTCTTGAAGAGAAATGACAACGCAGAAAGAATCACAACTCGGGAACATCACCCAAAGAGACCTTCTGCTGTGCTTTCTGCAACCGGACTTGTTTATCTCAGAGTGGCCTTTTTATACATCAGCGCGCTTGCAGAAAGCACGGGATGAGTCCTTCCTGAATCTTTGTTTGTGAAGAAAAGCCAGTGATAATGTCTCAAATATCTGCTCATTAGCCCAAGCTTTATATGATATGTAGTAATGATGGGTGACTTCAACTATCCTGAAATTTGCTGGCAATCTAATTCAACCAAAACTTCAAGGTCTAGCAAATTCCTTACTTGCCTGGAAGACAATTTCATGGTCCAAAAGGTATAAGAGGCAACAAGGGGGTCAGCTATTTTAGATCTGATCCTAACCAACAGGGATGACCTGGTTAATGGGGTGCAAGTGGTGGGATCCTTAGGTGAGAGTGATCATGTTCTCCTGGAGTTTGTTATACAATGGAAAGGAGAAGCCAGGCATAGTCAGACACGCATTCTAGACTTTAGGAGAGCTGATTTCAATAAACTCAGAGAAATACTGGGGGTGATCCAATGGTCAGGAATACTAAAAGTGAAGGGACTTCAAGATGGATGGGACTTTCTCAAAAGGGAGATACTAAAGGCACAATTTCAAACAGTACCAATGAGGAAGAAAAATGGGAAGTGTGTCAAGAAACCAGGATGGATGACTAAAGAACTTTCGACGGAGCTAAGTTTTAAAGGGAACATGTATAGGAAATGGAAAAAGGGAGAAATCACCAAAGAAGAATTCAAACAGATAGTGAACACGTGTAGGAGTAAAGTCAGAAAAGCTAAAGCGGAGAATGAGCTCAGGCTTGCTAGAGAGGTTAAGAACAATAAAAAGGGTGTTTGGGGGTACGTCCGCAGCAAAAGGAAGAAGAAGGAAATGGTAGGGCCACGACGTGGAGAAGATAGCAAAATGCTAACAGGGGATAGAGAAAAGGTGGAATTACTCAACACCTTCTTTGCCTCAGTGTTTGCAGAAAAGGAAAAGGGTGATCAACCTGAGGATAATAGAACAGAGGACACAATAGGGGAAATCCAGCACAGAATAAGTGAAGAGGTAGTACAGGAATACCTTCTTAATCTAAATGAATTTAAATCTCCAGGACCAGATGAACTACATCCAAGGAAGGGTATTAAAAGAGCTGGCAAATGTAATCTCAGAGCCATTGGCAATAATCTTTGAGAACTCCTGGAAAACAGGAGAAGTCCCAGCAGACTGGAGGAGGATAAACATTGTCCCCATCTTCAAAAAGGGGAAAAAAGAGGATCACAACAATTATCGTCCAGTTAGTCTGACATCAATACCAGGGAAGATTCTAGAGCAGATCATTAAACAGAGAGTCTGTGAACATTTAGAAGGCAATGCCATAATCACAAAAAGTCAACATGGGTTTCAGAGAAACATTAGTCATGCCAGACTAATCTGATCTCTTTTTTTGATAAAATGACCAGCTTGGTAGATGAAGGGAACGCTCTGGATATCACATACCTTGATTTCAGTAAGGCCTTTGACAAGGTTCCCCGTGACATTCTTGCAAATAAGCTTGTAAAATGTGGGCTAGACAAGTTAACTGTTAAATGGATTTGCAATTGGTTGACCAGCCAAACCCAAAGAGTGCTCAGCAGTGGCTCCTCTTTGTCTTGGAAAGATGTGACCAGTAGGGTGCCAAAGGCCAATGCGATTTTGGGCTGTATCAATAGAAGTATAGTGTCTAGATCAAGGGAAGTAATAGTGCCACTCTATTCTGTCTTGATCAGGCCTCACCTAGAATACTGTGTCCAGTTCTGGGCATCACAATTCAAAAAGGATATTGACAAATTGGAGTGTGCCCAGAGGAGGGCGACTAAAATGGTGAAAGATCTGGAAACCATGCCTTATGAGGAAAGCCTTAGGGAGCTGGGTATGTTTAGCCTGGAAAAAAGATGGTCAAGGGGCGATATGATAGCCCTGTTTAAGTATTTGAAGGGATATCACATTGAGGATGGAGCAAGCTTGTTTTCTGCTGCTCCAGAGACTATAACATGGAGCAATGGATGCAACATCCAGGAACAGAGGTTGCACCTCAACATTAGGAACTTTCTGACAGTAAGAGCTGTTCGGCAGTGGAACACACTCCCTCGGAGCGTGGTGGGGTCTCCTTCCTTGGAGGTCTTTAAACAGAGGCTGGATGGCCATTTGTCAGGGATGCTTTGATCATGATTTCCTGCATGGCAGGGGGTTGGACTGGATGGCCCTTGTGGTCTCTTCCAACTCTACAAGTCTGTGACTCTATGATTAAGCCTGGCCATGGCAGGATTTTCTGATCCTGACATTGTCTCTGGATATGTCACCATGCAGGACTACAGCCTAGCTTCAAACAGACCCAGGAATCAGATGTAGTTACTCATGTCAGAGATTTCTAGATAGGTTTACTTTCCTCCCATAAACATTTCATTTCAGACAATGGCAATAAGAGCTTGAAACATGTGATGTAATAAGGAATATGTCTTTCATGAGCCATGTGTAGAGAATGCACTTAATCACCACAGGCAACTCTGCATACTAGCAGAGTTGAGACAATACCTTTTGGTTTTAGAAACTGCCTGTGGGAGGACAATATAACTGCTCTAAAATGGCATATTAAGTCAAAGCTCTGCTTCATCAGCACTCAAAAACTGATAAACATCTTCTTAATCTGGGGTCAAACAGAAGAATAGATGTACTTGGGGTTTTGTTCTCTTCCATGGAGCAACGCGAATTAAAGATTAGGGACAGAAAGAATATTCAAAGACTTGAGGGGAGGGACAAAAATGGTAGACACAGAGGATTATTCCTGCCCAAACCCATTTCTTTGCTTTCACAACAAAGCCATGTAGTGGTCAGTGGAAAGTTTATGTGTGTGTATATGGGGGAGTTGTGATAGTCAGCACGCAACAATGCAGGTATCCACCAGCACCGCCCAGGGGCCACTAGGAAGTTCTGGAACAGGACACCATCATGTACCAGTTATCAGTACATAACCAGATAATGATCTTTAGCTGCCCCCTGGCCATGACATGGTCATGTGGAAAGGGGGCAGGATTATGGTTAGTGGGGGGGGTATATCTCCTCCTTGTGAGAACATCCACTGTGTAGTTTTTGAAGATGTTCTCACCACAGGGAGGAAATTATTAAATCATTTGTTCTCCACTGTAGGAACAAATATTATTAATCAGAACTATATCTCTATTAGGAACTGGGTTGTGCTTTTTCTGAGAATCTCCTTCAAACTCCAAACCCCGTCTAGCATGGTTTCTGCTTCCTGGGGCTCAGCCTCACAGGTCTTCTGGTGGTAGCCTTCTCCACTACTCACTCATATGAAGGATTCCTCACTTAAGGCCTGGCCTCACACTACTCTTTCCCTGTGGAAACTGCCACAAACATTACTCTCCAGGAGTACCTGGAACGGTAGGTAGCATTTACTCACCCTTCACTACTGCTTGAACTCTTTCCCCAGTAGGCCTGGAACTTTTTCTCCCTTGCTACTTGCTCTGTCAAAGAATTTCTCCTTAAAGTTTTCTCTGTTTCTGTTCTTACAATAAACCCTAACTCGGACAACTTGGCCTTGGCTACAAAGGCCTATCTGACCAATTACAGTTGTCTCTCCACGTTAGCTTGAAAATATTCTTTTAAAAATAATAATCCAAAAAGCAAACCTTGATTTTGCCATCTTATATAAGGGACACCATTTTGCTATGCCATTGCATATAATCTCTCTCTCTGGCTTTTCTTCGCAAACGAAGATTCAGGAAGGACTCATCCCGCGCTTTCTGCAAGCGCGCTGATGACTAAAAAGGCCAATCCGAGATAAACAAGTCCAGTTGCAAAAAGCACAGCAGAAGGTCTCCTTGGGTGATGTTTTTGGGTTGTGATTCTTTCTGCGTTGTCGTTTCTCTTCAAGACTTGTTCGTCGTGAGTTCTCAAATAAGTCTGCAGCATTGTGGATAGTGCGTCTCCATGCCTCCTGATGTGAGTCCAGGGCGGACCACTGTTGGTGATCAATTTGGCTGAGCCTGAGATGTTCCTTCAGGGAGTCTTTGTATCGCTTGCATATAATGGGACTTGAGTATTCACGGATTTGGGTATTCACGGGGGGTGCTGGAACCAAACCCCGGTGAATGTGAAGGGACAACTATATCTCTATTGCTACCCAGACACAAAGAAAAAGAATATGCTGGCTGCCCGGGTACTCACCGGTGGCCGCATTTGTGGCCGGTGTCACCCCGGCTCCCGGGCCCTGCCGGCATGGCCGCCGCCATATCGGCCAGCTCCCTCTTCCCAGCATGCTCCGTGGGCTGGGAAGAGTATTCTAGGCTGGCCAATCGGGAAGAGGCAGCTCTCCCCCAATTGGCCAGCTTGACTAACCCCCCAGCCAATCAGGGCCGCCGCTCAGGTGCAGCTGCTGATTGGTTGGGAGGCGGGGCTAGTCCTCCGCATGGTCCGGCCGCTGGGTATTTATTCCCGGCTGGACCGCCGTCCCAGTCAGTTGGCTCTCATGAGCTGAAGAGGAAGGAGCTCTCCGGGGAGCTCCAAGAAGACGAAGAGCTGCTGAAGAGCTGCCGAAGAGCCAGGGAGCCGAGGCCGCCGGGGAGAGCTGACCGGTAGGGCCTCGTCGAGAAGAAGCAGCAATGAAGGCGTCGAAAGGAAGATGGCGACGCGAGCGGCAGCAGCAGCGGTGGCAGGAGAGAAGACGCCAGGGCACGCAACAGTGAGGCCAGCAGGCCCACTAGAGGCGGCTGCAGCCAGGGGACAGGCTCGTGGCAGATGAAGTGGCTCGTAGCCACCAACGGGGCAGAGGCACGTAGGCCAGTGAGGTGGCTCGCAGCTGTGCCTTTGGGCCAAGGGGCAGCAAGGAGGCCAGCAAGGCAGCTCATCTGACCTGGGGGGAGCCTTCAGAGGCGGGAGGAAGGGCTGATGATGCCAGTTGGCTGGGCGGCTGGCAGCGGGGCGGCCCGTAGCGGGACCAGTGGAGGCGGCCACTGGGGGTGACCCATGAGGGTCAGGAAGGCGGCAGCCTTATTGGGCCGTGTGAGGGGTGGCCCAATAGGTGCACCCAACCTAGGCTTGAGGGCCTCGAAGCCCAAGCCAGTAGCAGCTGGGGGATCAACGGGTGATCCACCTAGGTGAGGGTGGTCAACGGGTGACCTACCTAAAAAGGGCGGACAAGCCAGGAGGACCCCCTGGGTGGGTGGTCCCGAGTCGGGGGAACCACCCAAGCAAAGGGCAATACAGCCCTAGGGCGGACAAGCCAGGTGCTTAAAAACAAACCCAGGGCAGGCCACATTTACCCCAGCCATGTCGGGGGGGGGCAGCCGGCGGCAGCTACGCTGACATCACTATCAGGCCGGGCAGGCCAACTCCAAAAGGGCTGAAATCACTGAGTCCTGCCAACATGCCACCCAAAAAGAAGGCCCTGCCTAGCAGGCCTATGACTCGGGGCCAGTCTGGCCGGACACCCAAGTCGTGGGCAGTACTGGCACCTCGGGCACAGAAGACCAACCCACTTGGGGAGCGGTTAACAGTCCCAAAGCTGTGCAAAGCCTCCTGAAGGGCATGGAGGCCCCTAACCTACAGGAGCTGACCCGAGCTGTCACGCTGTTGGCTGAACAGGTCGGGGAACTGAGGTCCAGCAGGGGGCAGGAGGCTGGGGCTGCCGCTCTTGATCCAGGGGCGGCAGCCGGCCCCAGCACCGGAACTCATACTCCAGCCCGAGATGAAGCCTCACGACAGCATACAAAGAAGACAGGTCAGCGTAGGAAGCGCCATTCCCCATCACAGAGCGAGGCCAGTGGAGGGTCATCGGTGGGCTCTTCCCCAGAGCGGGGGAACAGCACATCAAGAGAGAAAGATGACAAGAGGAATAAGCGGGACAGAAAAAAGAGGCGAGCAAAGCACCGAAGGAAGAGGGAATCAGACAGCGAGGGATCCTCAGGTGAGTCCTCGGATGAGGATATGGATCGGTCTGGGAATTGGTCGGCGGCCGCCCTGGTCCCAGGGTTACCCTCATGGGCCATCAAGGCATGAGGGACACAGGAACCAGCGGCTGCTGGACCATCCAGGGTCTGGCGGGTCAGGGCTGCCACTGCGGGAACCCCCACCCCCAGTCTGTTCCAGGACTATGAGGATTCTCCCGGGATCCACCTGGATAAAAAGACTCGCGATAATATCCTCAGAGGATATTATGTGGACGTCTTTGCCTTGCTGAAACCCAAAGGGGAGGTGGGCAGCACACCCAGGTCCAAAAAATCCTTGGAGAAAAACAAACCAGACCCTGTGGAGTGCTCGTTTCCCAACTGGCTGGCTGGGTACACCGTCTTCATGGGAGTAGTGGGCATGGCTTATCCAGAGAGAGGGTGGCACCTGGCCAACCACTTGAGCAATGTGCTCAAGGCTAGGACCCTTGCTGGAGAGGCGGCGGCCATCGAGTATGACACTGCCTTTCGCAAAAGGGCATCCCGAAACCCCAGGGCCAGATGGGATCTCATCAGTGACAAACTATAGCTTGTCATTGTGGGATCCCACATAAAAGGGAAGACTGAGGCAGCGAAGCAGCCTCACAAGAAGGATGCCTGGCTGCTGGTTTGCTGGGAATATAATGCAGGAAAATGCCAGCGATCCCGTTGTAAGTTCGAGCATTACTGTGAGTACTGCTACGGATCACACCCTAGGACCAGCTGCACACGTCCCAGCCCTGCCTCCCAGCCCTTTCGCTCAGGATGCCCTGCTTCCTCCGGCGTCAAGAGGGAATCAGGGTCGGGAAACAGCGCCGGGCAAAGTAGCGGGAAACACTAGTGATAGGCTAGGGCAGGACATATGGCGTTCACACCAGTGAAACTACAAGCCTTGCTCCCCCTTCTGGCACTCTATCCCAACAGGCAGGCTACTGCCTACCTTAGGGACAGGTTCTCGATGGGGTTTAGGATCCCTGCCGCAGGCCCAAGGTTAGCTTCCGAGTCCGGCAACCTCAAGTCAGCCTCCGCACTTCCCGATGTGATAGCAGCTAAAATTGCTAAGGAATGTGCGGCAGGGAGGATTGCAGGCCCATTCCTCACCCCCCCTCAAGAACCTCAGGGTCTCCCCACTGGGGGTGGTACCAAAGAAGGCGCCAGGCGAATACTGCCTTATTCATCACCTATCATACCCAAAAGGGGCATCAGTCAACAACACCATACCCCCTGAGCTTTGCTTGTTACGGTATGTGTCCTTCGACCAGGCAGTCAAATTGGTTAGGTCTTGTGGCCCGGGCGCCCTTATGGCAAAGTGCGACATTCAATCTGCATTCTGGCTGCTTACAGTTCACCCCGAGGACCACTGCCTGTTGGGTTTCAAGTTCCAAGGGCAATGGTACTTCGATGTGGCCTTGCCCATGGGGTGCTCCATTAGCTGTTTTGCCTTTGAGGCATTCAGCATTTTTTTTAGAGTGGGCTTTGCGCCACAGGACAGGCTCCTCACTGGTCACTCATTACCTAGATGACTTCCTCATGATAGGGGTGGCCGGGGGGGCGGATTGTGGGCTTCTACTTCAGTCTTTCCAGGATTTGGCACGGGAGTTAGGCGTCCCCTTGGCACCAGAAAAAAACGGTGGGACCGGCCAGCAGCATCACCTATCTGGGGATCACGTTGGACTCCGTGGCAGAGGTTTCCCATCCACCCAAAGACAAGCTGGCGGGGATCAAGCAGAAGCTGCAGTTTCTCCTGGAAAGAGAAAAGCCACCCTGAAGGAAGTCCAGTCCCTTCTGGGCCACCTCAACTTTGTGTGCAGGGTAGTGGCCCCGGGTAGGGCCTTCTGTGGCCGTCTGGCCAGAATCACCACTGGCATCAAGTCCCTCCATCACTGCATCCGGTTCACAAAGGGGGTAAAAGAGGACCTGAGGGTGTGGCTGCGATTCTTAGAGGGGTATAACGGGGTCACGTTCTGGCAGGGGGAAGCTGCACTCAGGGCCACTCAGACACTGCAGGGGGTTTCGGGTTTGGGATATTTTTCAACAGTCACTGGTGCGCTCAGCCATGGTCTTCTGACTGGTGGGAATCTGACATTATCTGAGACCTAACATTCCTTGATTTTTTCCCCATATTAGTAGCTGTTTTCCTGTGGAGAGATGAGTTCCGGAACAAGGGGGTTTGCTTTTGGTGCGACAACCAGGCGGTGGTCCGGATTATTAACTCTCAATCCTCCAAATCTGACAGGGTCATGTGACTCATCAGGGAGTTTGTTCTAGTTTGCCTTGCAGCTAACATCTCTTTCACTGCACGCCACGTCCCAGGTGTGGATAATGAAATCACGGATGCACTGTCTCGATTCCAGGACGGCAGATTTCGAGAGTTGGCTCCGGAAGTGGATCTCATGCCGGCTATCTTCCCAGCCAAGCTCTGGCTTCTTGGGAAGGAACGGTGCTCCAAGGGGTCCTTAACTCCTTGGCACCTTCCACCCAGGCCAGCTACACGAGGGCAGCACAGCAGTTCAGCAGCTTCAGACAGCGCCATGGCTACGGGAGCTCCTGGCCATCGGCAGAGCGGGAAGTCCTCCACTACATCGGGACTCTGAGAGAGAACGGCCTGGCCCCCTGGACCATATCCCTTCACCTGGCAGCCATCTCCTTTTTCTGTAAAGCAGCAGGGCATGGCGATCCATGCAATACGTTACTGGTACAGAAGGTGGTCAAGGGATGGCGCCGTTCAGAGGGAGGCAGGCAGGACTCTCACAGGCCTGACTCATACGGACTGCTATGCAACCTCATTGCATCCCTGCCCACCATCTGCCAATCCAGGTATGAGACTCTGCTGTTCCGCTCTGCTTTCTTGGTGGCTTTCTTCGCAGTGTTAAGCATCGGGGAGTTGGTCTGCGGATCCAAGGCTTCCCGGGACGGGCGAGCATTGCAGCAGGAGGACGTGGTAATGGGGGAAGAGGGTCTTCAACTGCGTATTTGGCAGTCCAAGAACGACCAAGGGGGACGAGGGGCCGTCATCCGTCTCCGTTCGCTGGAGGAGTTACCAGCTTGCCCGGTACACCTCATACAGTGCTACCTGGCACAGCGTGCTGAGGTCCCTGGCCCCCTGTTCATACACAGAGACCTTTCACCCTTGACCCAGTTCCAGTTCATCAGCATTCTTCGGGCTGCTCTCAGACATCTTGGATGCCCAGCGAATGAGTTCAGCGGGTACTCCTTCCGGATCGGTGCAGCAACTATGGCAGTGGCTGAAGGCATGGCGGCGATGGACATCCAGCATCTGGGAAGATGGCGGTCCAGGGTTTACTCTGCTTACATCCATCCAGAACTCGATCAGCTCCACGGTTAGGTCTAGCTTCGGATCCTTTCAGGCAGAAGGCATTTCTCTTTGGTGATAGCTGTGGGGTTGGCGGAAGCTGAGCAGGGTGACACTCGGCTTTGTTGGCGGTGGGCATGGGTTCTGTCTCACCCGGGGGGCCAGGAGTCTCCAAATGGTCCAGGGCTGGCTTGCCTGTACCTAGTTCAGGACCACCCCTAGGAGACTCAGCCCCGGGGAAACTGCAGGTCACGTGGGTTCTTCAGGTGAACCATCACGTGATCTTTCGAAGGTCCGGTCACGTGGCCAGTCATGTGATGTGGTCACACAGCCAGTCACATGACCTAGATACCGGAACTGCCTGCCGGGTGGGCGGAGGGCAGGCAGTCATTCGGTGACAGAGCAAGGGGAGGGCTCTCTCCTTGCTCAGTGATAACCCATGCCCAGTCCAACCATAGCAATTATCACCAAACAGAAAGTTGTGGCCTTTTCTGCCAAACCATCTTTCTCTTCACCTGTAAATAAACATCTCTTGTTTCTCATATTGTGGTATGTTTTGTTTGGGTAGGGCTGGGGAGCGGGGGCCACCATGTCATTCAGCCGCAATACACAACTAAGCTAATAATGATAAGAAGCTAATAAACAGGACCCTGAACTAAACCAACTAAACCAAAAGTCTGACCAAGGGACTAGGCTTTTTAAAAGTGTCTAGGGGAAAAAGAGGAACCTTTAAGCCAGTTGGCTTAATGTCAGTTCCTGCCTAGGGTTGCCAGGTCAATGACTACTGACATTGCCAGGTTGCCCAAGCTGTTGCTGCTATTGTGTCTGTGGGACTTCAGGAGTCTTCTGGAGACTTCAGGAAATGGCTGCCTCCTTGCAGACCCAGGCCCATAAAGCTGACTCACTAGTTTCTGCCAGCAAGTTCCACCCAACCGAGCTGGAGCAGGTAGGGCAGCTAGCAGAATAAAGAGAGGACCCTCCCTGGAGCAGGTAGGGCAGCTAGCAGAATAAAGAGAGGACCCTCCCCGTTGAGGGGGCCATTTTGTGGGGAGTACAAGGGCAAAGATCTATCCTTCTGTCCAAGGGAAAAGGGAGGTTTTTGTACCTATTACGTACTTGTTACCTGTCAGGACATCTTTAAAGACGTGAGCTTGTGTTTGGGGGTAAGTACTGACTGTTTGCCTGTGCTCTTTGCAGGCTTGCATGGCTGGTATTGCCTATTTTTGGCCGTGCACTTGAAACCATGGTCTAAGGGGGTGGGGGAAAGAGAACCAGACATTTTTGTGGGCATTTCATGGGGAGACTTTAAGGGAGAAGCCTGGACAGCTGTGCTGCTAAGTATATAGGATGATGAAAATGGAAGGTGATGGAGGTGTTGCAGTAACTTGCAACATCTGTGACAAGTCTGTTTTCTTGCCAGAGGATCTGGTGTGCTATACCTGCAGTAAGTGCAAGTTGGTTGCCCTGTTGGAGGAGAAGGTCCAGCAGCTTGAGGTCTTTGTGTTTACCCTTTGACTTATCACATAGGATGAAGTTTTGAAGGGGGTGGAGAATGGAACAGGCACTTTTGGAAGGGCAAGAAACATGGGATGCTTCCAGGGAGGGCAAGAGTTCTGGAACACAGAAGGAAAATACTTGGAGGGATGTGACACACAGAAGCAGAGCTATCAAGAATGGTGCTTCAACCTTGGAGCTACACAATTGATTCAAAGCTCTTCCTTAATAGACAATTAAGAGGCACAGAGACAGGAGCATCACCCCTCTGAATTCATGGAGATGATATTAAAAGGTCCTATAAAGGGGAAAACCACTTTCTATTCCCAGAGGAAGAACAGATGTGGTAGTAGCAGGTGATTTGCTATTGTGAGGAACAGAAGCAGTGGAATGTGGATCTGGTTATTAATCCCATTAAAACAATACATTCTTGTTATGAGGCATGTGAATAGGGACAACAGCCTCACTCCTCAGAAGGCAAGGAGGTGACTTTCTCTGGATGGAAGTGCTGCTTTTAACTCCCAGAGGAGGAAGAGACACGCGATGGTAGTGGATGATTCCCTGTTGAGCAGATCAGAAGCAGTGGTCTGTTGGGCTGATATCTTGAGAGGAGTCCTGTTTCCCAGGGCAAAGATGAGCATGGGAAATAAGATGAACTTGAAGTTCCTCAGGATGAGTGGGAGGGTGGTGGGAGGGGGTAATTATATTCAGGAAATATTATGTATGTACATGGGAGATTAGTTAATAATTATGTATAGTTTTTAGATAGGTAATGTATAATCAGATAAAATATAAGGTAATATATTGTATCAATAAATTCTAATAATAACAACAACAACAACAACACAGGAAGGCAAATATGATTTAATAGGCATCACTGAAACCTGGTGGGATGAGTCTCATGATTGGAACATAATACTGGAAGGGTAGACTAAACAGGAAAGGAGGAAGAGGAGGAGTGTCATATATAAAGGATGTGTAACACCTAAGAGGAGATCCATGACTTAAAGCATGCGAAACAGGTTGAGAGCCTTTGGATAAAAAGAAAAAAGAAAAGAAACAACAGTGACTTGATTGTGGGGCCTACTATAGCCCCCCTCCCCCAATCCAGACTGAAAATGTGGATGATGCCTTCCTAAAATGTAGGATATTACACTTGGGCACTAAAAATCGAATGCACAGATATAGGATGGGTGACACCTGGCTTGATGGCAGTACATGCAAAAGGGATCTAGGAGTCTTAGTGGACTACAAGCTGAACATGAGTCAGCAGTGTGATGCAGCAGCTAAAAAAGCCAATGCGATTCTAGGCTGCATTAACAGGAGCATAGTGTTTAGATCAAGGGAAATAATAGTGCCACTCTATTATGCTTTGGTCAGACTTCACCTGAAATACTGTGTCCAGTTCTGGGCACCACAATTCAGGAAGGATATTGACAAGCTGGAATGTGTCCAGAGGAGGGCGGCCAGGATGGTGGGTGGTCTGGAAGCCATGCCCTATGAGGAGCTGCTTAGAGAGCTGGGCATGTTTAGTCTGGAGAAGAGAAGGTTAAGAGGGGACATGATAGCAATGTTTAAATATTTGAAGGGATGTCATACTGAGGATGGGGCAAGCTTGTTTTCTGCTGCTCCAGAGACTAGGACATGGAGCAATGGGTTCAAACTACAGGAAAAGATATTCTGCCTAAACATTAGGAAGAACTTCCTGACAGTAAGAGCTGTTTGGAAGTGGAATACACCGCCTTGTAGTGTGGTGGAGTCTCCTTCTTTGGAGGTTTTTAAACAGAGGCTGGATGCCCATTTGTCAAGAATGATTTGATTGTGTATTCCTGCATGGCAGGGGGTTGGACTGGATGGCCCTTGTGGTCTCTTCCAACTTTATGATTCTATGATTCTATAAAACAAATGACAAAATAATCAAAAAGGCGAAAGATAGCAGTAAGACTTCAGCCCCTCTGATATTTGTTGGAAGTCACACTCTGCCAAGGGTGTAGGGTCCAACAAATTCCTCACTTACCTTGCAGACAATTTCATTGTACAAAAGATGGAAGAAGGAACAAGAGAATCGGTTACTTTGGATTTGATCCTAACCAACAGAGAGGAACTGGTCAATGGGTTGGAAATAGTGGGGTCCTTGGGTGGGAGTGCCCATACCCTCTTGAGATTTTTTATACAGTGAAAAGGGGAAGCCAAAACATAGTCAGACACTTTCTCTGAGCTTCAAGAAAGGTAATTTTAGAAAGGTTATGAAATTACTGGGTGAGTTCCCATGGTCAGAAATGCTCAAAACAAAAGGTGTGCAGGAATTTCTTAAAAGAGATATTGAGAACACAGTTGCAAAACAACTCCAATGAGGAAGAAAAGATTTAAAAGAGATATGTATAGGAAATGGAAGAAGGAGGGAACCATCAAAGAGGAATATAAAAAATAGCCAATACTTGTAGGGGGAAAGTCAAAAAATAACTAAAGCTCAGGGCCTGTCTATATGGTGAAAATAATCCTAACGGGATGCAAATGGGAGGTGATCCATTCATACGGACATTCACATAAATACCTGTTATTAGGAAGGGGGCAGCCAAATCCACCACAAGGTCTGTGTGCGTCAGGTGCTTCGTCTGGATTTTTTAGAAAGCTCCATACGACATGCGAATGTGCGATTGTTTGAACAATTGCATTCACGCAGATATGAACAGGCAGCATAATCTCATTGGCTGGATGAGCATGGGGATGGGGCTAGCAAACAAGGAAAGTGCCTACTGCTACCATGTTGGATTTTTGGCTAAGTGAGGGTCTGGTAAGTGGATCAAACAGCAATCTTTCTTTCTTTCTTTCTTTCTTTCTTTCTTTCTTTCTTTCTTTCTTCTAAATACAAAATATCACATGCACACACCATGGGAAACTGTTTGTTTGTTTTTAATTGGCAGTGGCAGATTTAAAATTGTGAATAAATCACTTGCGGCTGCCATCTTGACTATGTTATGTGGTGTTTAGGGAGGCTCTTTTGATTGTGAAGACAGGTCACATCATTGTGAATGCCTGCTTTTTCGGATGTGTTTGTATTTCCCCCCCAGGTATAGATGAGCCCTCAGAATGAGCTCAGGCTCACTAGAGAGGTTAAAAATAATAAAAGGGTTTCCCCCCCCAGGTGTGTTTGGTGCAAGCGGAAGAAAAGCAAAGGGTAGGGCCAGTTAGTAGAGAAGATAGTGAAATTCTAACAGGGAAAGAAAGAAGGCTGTTTAATACTTTCTTTGCCTCAGTCTTCTCCCAAAAGGAAAGCAGTGCTCTAACTGATGAAAATAGAATAAACCATGAAGGGGACTATAGCATAGAATAGATAAAGAGCTTGTAAAGGAATACCTAGCTACTCTAAGGGTTTGTCTATACGGTGAAAATAATCCAAATGGCAATCACATGGAAGGCGATCTGTACAGACATTTGCATAAATACATCTCATTCAGAAGAGGAGCAGACAAATCCACCTTAAACTCCTTCAGGGAAGCCATCAGAACTTTTCTCTGAGTTTTAAAAAAACTCCATAGGACATGTGAATGTGCAATCGTTTAGAAAATCACATTCGCATTGCTGTGACCAGGCAGTGTAATCTGATTGGCTGGATGAGCATGGGAGGTGGGGCTAACTAATAGAGAAAGCACCTGCTGCCACCATGTTGGATTTTTAAGTAATTGATAAAACATCAATCTTTTACTCTCTTTTTGTAAATATGAAATATTGCATGTACACACCAAGGTAAACTTTTTAAAAAAACACAGTTCGACAGCAGCAGATTTAAAAGCATGAGTAAATCATTCATGGCCACCATCTTGGCTTGGGGTCATGCAAAGTTTAGGAGGCTCTTTTGACTGTTAAGATAGGTTACAGTGCTGCGAATGGCTGCTTCTTTGGAGGAGATCGTAATCCCCCCCTCGCATAGATGGGACCTAAATGAATTCAAGTCTCCAAGGTTAGATGAGTGGCATCCAAGAGTACTAAAGAAACTTGCAGATGTAATCTCAGAGCCACTAATAATAATCTTTGAGAATTTTTTGGAGGATAGCAGAGTTCCCAGCAGACTGGAGGAGGGCAAATGTCTCCTCCCTTCTAAAAGGGCAAAAAAGGAAGGAACCAAAAAACTACCACTCAGTTTGACATCAGTACCAGGAAAGGTTCATGAACCAATCATTAAACAGTCAGTCTGTGTGCACTTAGAAAAAACAACAACACTATGATTAGTAAGAGTCAGCATGGTGTGTGTTTTTTCAAAAACAACTCATGGCAAACTAATCTTATCTCTTTTTTGGTAGAGTCATGAGCTTGGTAGATCAGGGGGGCGCTGCGGATGTAGTATAGCTTGATTTCAGTAAGGCGCTTGAGCCACCAATGTATCTTTAAGTAAAATTTGGCCTTCTGAGTCTTTAAATGTGTTGCTGACAACAAAGGGGCATTTTTTCATGAAAATAATGGCAGTGCCATTATTCCTTGAGGTCCCACCAGTGCAGTAGTGATATTGGAATGATGGGTGGTTCAGTACTTTGGTTACTTTACTACATTTGTGAGTCTCCTGAACCATAATTACATCAGGGATATATGGCTTAATGGTTTTTAAACTCTTTCCTGCTTTTAGGGTGAGGTTAAACCATTTAGTGATAGTATACGAAGGTTATCCAGAGGTAATTTCGTAGAGAGTGCTTGGTAGCTAGTAAATTATTATTAGGCTGGAGACATAGGGCTTTACAAACTGTCATTACCCCTGAGGCTCATACAAAAATTGTGACCTCAATGAAACAGCTAGATCCTTAATCAAAGCAGTTTTAAACATTTAACAACATTCAAATGCTATTCATGGTGTAATTGGCCATCTACTTGGCCATTAATGATTGATCTGACAGAGACCACAGATGAACCAATATGTGTTATGGTAAGCTCTGTTCTCACACACATTGATGCTAAGAGCAAGAGTGGATTAAAACTCTGAAGCAAAAAGGCAGACATTACATATTGACTGAACAGTATAAGAAAATGGGTTAGAGTAGGGCAAATGGATGTAAAGGGCACATGGAGGGAAGAGTGAAAGAAGAGGAAATAGGAAGCAGGGGAAAGTAGAGGAAGGGATGGAGGGAGAAGAGGAAGAAGGGAAGGGAGGGATGAGCAGGAGAGAGGTTGTTTTGAGTACATAAAGAAAAGGAAAGGGAGGGAAACTAGTTCTAATAGATGGAGGGGAAGGATGGACTTCAAAGGATAGGTATTTGGTAAGAGGAAGGTCCTTCATTAAAAGGAAAAAAGTGGGAGGGAGAATGGGCTTGGAGTAGTATTTTCTGCTAGTAGTATGGTCTCATCTGCTGATGTTAAATTGTTGATGTTCCTCCATGGTTGTCATGGAGGACATGAAGTCCTGAGCTGCTCCTAACAGAGAGGTCTCTGCATGGATGTTGAAGCCCCCCCAGCACAACTAGCCTAGGGGACTCCAACACCATCACTGAGACCAACTTAGCCAGCTCAGGAAGGGAGACGGTTGAGCAGTGGGGTGGGCGGTACACCAACAGAATCCCTAATCTGTCCCAGCCACTCACCTTTAAATAGACACGCTCAAACCCAGCAGACTGTGGGACAGAGCACCTAGTGAGGGAGATGGAATCCCGCTAGACCACTGCAACTCCGTCTCCCTGTTCCCTGAAGCAAAAGGGAAAGCTGCTCTTAGAAAACAATGGAAAAACCCAAGATTTGGCTTCAGCACTGAAAGGGCAGTAAAACAGGAGTTCTTGTTCTTACTTGCCTTATTTTATGTGAAAAGCACTTTTTCTTTTCAAACATCTAAAAATGCAAAGTAACTCTCTGCAAGGTAATGGAATATGGGGCTCCTGCATGCAACACAGTCCTGAATTTTGGCTTGGGAAGCAGTCTGAAAAGGCAACTTAACACTTTTGACTTTTGTGGCAGCCTGAGTTGTATTTTGTATGAAGATTTGGGACTAGAAATCCAACAAGCCATTAGTCTTACTCAGGGCCTGGAAGACTTAAAGCCTAAGGGGTTGTCTAAACGATGAGAATATCTTTGGTCCCAATGTGATCCTGCATCACTTTGCTGTATTCGGAAGGAGGGGGACAAAAAACGCCATATACTCTGTGGTGAAAGCTTTCGTGGCCTTCCCCCAAGCTTTTAAAAAACAGCACAGGAAATGTGCATTTCTACTCGTTGGGACAAACAATGTGAATTGATGTGCTTTCCCAATACAAGCGAAAGTGGTGAGGTGATTGGTCAGATGTGTGTGTGTGGGTGGAGCTTGCTGACAAGGCAAGTGCACAGAACCGCCACTTTGGATTTTCACCATAGCAATCTTGTGCTACGGCAAGAAAATAGCCTTTTTTGGTTTGCTTCTTTGTTAAAGCATCAGGTCCTACTTTTGCGCTTTGGAAGACCCAACCCTGCATGCAGGTGGTTCAGGACTTTGGTTGCTTGAGGCTGACCCGGCAGATGACAGTCTTGTTCAGCAGCATCCTGAACGACCAAACAACCTTTTTTAAGGAGAGCACTGCTTGCTCCATCAGCCTTATTTGAGAAGTCACACCGAACAAGTCTTGAAGAGAAACGACAATGCAGAAAGAATCACAACCCGGAAACATCACCCAAGGAGACCTTCTGCTGTGCTTTCTGCAACCAGACTTGTTTATCTCGGATTGGCCTTTTCAGTCATCAGCGTGCTTGCAGAAAGCGCGGGATGAGTCCTTCCTGAATCTTCGTTTGCGAAGAAAAGCCAGAGAGAGATGGTTTTTTAAAAAAAAACTGTTTGGTAGCAGCAATTCTAGGTAAATAAAAATGCTAGTAATTCACTCGAACCCACCATCTTGATTTGTAGGCATGCCCATTTGAACAGCAAAAACAGAGAGCTTTGCATGCCTGCAATCTTAAAAACAAACAAACATCGAGACAAATAAAAGCTGCTGTGAATTGGCATTACTGAGCACCAATCCACATTTTACTGCCTCTTATAGACAAGCCATGTAAGAGCTCTCTGGCTGAGAATGCTAAATGCCCCTCTCTAAAGTGCAAACTCTAGGATTCCACAGGAGGCAGCCAGAGCAGTTAAAGTGGAATAATAGTGCTATAACAGTGTAGTGTGAGAAGGCCCAAAGAGCTTTAAAACAATTCCCACAATCCCTGAGCCAATAGGGCAGTGGTTATGCTGGATGGTAGAGTCTAGGGTCTGCAGTCCAAAAAGGGAAGTTGTTCAAACTCTGGTCCCACCTCTCACTTGCAATTTTTGCATCAGATGAGCTGTGAACGTCTGGCAGTTGTATAATTCCATGTTATTAATTATTGCATTTTTGCGATCTCGTGATGAAGGCTGAAACACAAATCTGTATTCATAATTCCATAATGCTGCATTGCTTTATTAGAACCATGCATGGTTAACTATTGCTGGACTGGGATATCCATGGAATGACAGAGTGTCCTGATATATTGATCAATAACAAATACTAGTTGGTAATGAAATGAACCAAAGTAAAGCCATCTTTGCTGAGAATGTTAAACCTTGGTAGACTTTGACTGTGTGAGAGAGATAGTAACAACTTAGAAACTGCTAGGAGCTGCAGTTCCCAGCAGAGAGGAATGTATCTTTTTCTGTAACATTAGCCTAGCATTAGCATATGAATGGTCAATTGTCTTACTGATGTGTTACTTGAAGTTTGTTACTTAAACTGGATGAAATAATGAGAACCTAACAATGTACAGACTTAGGAGCCGGGTCTATAAAGTCATAACCTCCAGCTAATAAAGTTGTTCTTCTCTGCCTGCACCTGACACTGACTGGGTGGGTCTCTGTTCAAAGGTAAGAACCATCTTTGCCCAAAGATAGCAGATGCCCTTATACAGGGATTCAGGATCCAATGACTGGTGTTTCGCCAATAGACTTCGGGTCTGCGATTGGGGCTGATATCGCAGTTCTCTCCCCACTGCTAACAGTGGCTTTTACTTTGTGGATCCCCTTGGTGATTATTTATGGAAGGGCAGTATAGCAATGTACAAAAAATATCAACAGTATGGAGTTCTCATGAGCCATTGCCTCTCAATATAGTACCGTCACCCCCTCTCTACTTCACTAAGGAATAACAGGCTGCATCGCCAGAGCAGATTTTGTAATGGGAATAGGCTCAAAACTTTTTAAAAACAAGCAAGTCTCCTTCTTTGGAGGTTTTAAAGCAGAGGCTGGAGGTCCATCTGTCGGGAATGATTTGATTGTGTATTCCTGCATGGCAGGGGGTTGGACTGGATGGCCCTTGTGGTCTCTTCCTGCGCTATGATTCTAAGTAGTAAAACCAGCTTGGCCTTTATGTTTATTTTTATGAATGTTTATGTTTAGTCTGAAGAAGAGAAGGTTGAGAGGGGACATGATAGCCATGTTTAAATATTTGAAGAGATGTCCTATTGAGGATGGAGCAAGCTTGTTTTCTGCTGCTCCAGAGACTAGGCCATGGAGCAATGGGTTCAAACTACAGGAAAAGAGATTCCACTTAAACATTATGAAGAACTTCCTGACAATAAGTGGAATACACTGCCCCGGAGTGTGGTGGAGTCTCCTTCTTTGGGGTTTTTAAACAGAGGCTGGATGGCTATCTGTTGGGAACGCTTTGATTGTGTTGGACTGGATGGCCCTTGAGGTCCCTTCCAGCGCTATGATGCTATGAAAACGCATCTGAAAAGTCTCTTATGGTGCTATTATTCCACTTTAACTGCTGTGGCTGCCTCCTGTGGAATTCTGGGGTTTGTAGTTTAGGGAATAGCATTTAGCATTCTCAGCCAGAGAACTCTTAGGCCTCACTCAACTACAAACCCCAGGATTCCACAGAAGGCAGCCACAGCGGTTAAAGTGCTATCCAATCACACCCGCGGTGACATTTTGTGTTTTCCCCACCCCCATTGGGCCCTCTCCCTGGGCCGCACTCACCAGGGAGGCTGCCGCCGGCCTTGGATTGTCCCCTACTGGCTCCCGTCCAGGTGTAGCGGATTGCACAACTAGGCCTGGAATGGGGGATTCGAGGCCTAGTGGAGCAACCCGCTGCACCTGGACGAGCGCCAGTAGGCCCGGCCCAGCCCTAGTCCGCCCCGTCCCCTCAGGCTCTCCTGCGCCCAAGAGAGGAGCAAGAAGGGCGGGGCCGCCTGTTGATTTCTCCCGGAGGGGGTGGGTGGGGCTCGGGACGCGGGGAAAGTCCGAAGGCCGTGAGGGACCCCGAGAGTAGCTGTAGACCGTCCTCGGGAGCGCCTCGGGAGAAGCCGGCGGGCGAGTAGGCAGGTGGGCGGACGGACCGACGGACGGGAGGGCGCTGTGGGCGAGCAAGGGGCGCCCCTCACGGTGAACGGAGGAAAGGGTGCGCCCCACACTTTCCCCCTTACTTACCCCAATATGGTTTGTAGTGTGGGGTGGACGGAGGGTGGGGATGGCGCCTGGAAAGCAGCCCTCCCGTCTCCTGGTGGAGCAGCGAGCCTTTGTTACCCGCGTGTCGGAGTAAAGGAGCGTCGTCCTGGGCTAAATCTAGCACTGTAGAGTTTCCCCAGGACCGGTTTAAGGAATTTGGGGGACCCCTGCAATGCTTTATTTGGGGAGAGGGTATATGTTTTTCTCAGGTCCGTGTAACCTAAAACAATCTAAGCTATTCACAGTACAGGATAGTCAGATTATTACTAATAATGTTTTTGCAGGAGGAGGGTTACTATGGGGGCCCCGGCAACTGCAGGGTATCCGACTGAAACAAGCTTTCTTGACGTACATTGCTGCAGGGAGGGTACAAACAGTTACTTGAAAACCTGTGGGTCAGGATCAGTTTGAGGAATTTGGCCCCCCCCCCTGCAATGCTTTATTTTGGGGGTCCCATATGTTTCTCTCAGATCATTGTAACCTAACTCAACCTAAGCTATTCACAGTACAGGATATTCAGATGATTACTAATAATGTTTTTGCAGGAGGAGGGTTACTTTTGGGGGCTCCACAATGATGGGGCCCCCTGTGGATACTGACGCCACCGGTGCCTTAAACCGGCCCTGCCCCCTCCCTGTTGCTTGGATCTCCTTTGGACAATATTTTGGGGGCACTTGTGGAAGAGAAGAACCCCCCTCCCACTGGTGATTTGGCCCTGCATGAGTGGGTGGGTGCAGGTGTCAAAAGTACAGGAGGGGAGATCTTTCCCCTTCATCACCAAACTTCCTTGGGCCTCCCATTTTTTCCTCTACCAAAAAGAAGCGGGTAAATTAGCTTTTCTTGGGAACCTCCAGGAGCAGCAAAGCACCTTTTAAAAATGTTGCAGAGGTTCCTTGCCCTCTTTAGCATTTCAACAAAAACCAAAACCCATCCCAGGCTCATTCTGGCAGTTTTTCTCATTGTTTGGCCAAAGCTGTGCATTATTAACAGTCCATGCATCCCCTGCAGAATTGCAGGGCAGCAGATTGTCCACCAGGCCCACCAAAGCTGGCCTGTTCTGTTCTGCTCCTTCACCACCAAACACTGTCCTCTTGTGAAGTCAGAGGCTTTCACGGCCAGCTTCCATAGATTTTCTTTGGGTTCTTTCCGGGCTGTGGCCATGTTTTGGAAGAGTTTACTTCTGATGTTTCGCCTGCATCTGTGGCTGACGTCTTCAGAGAATGGTTGGGTAAGTTGGGTTTATAAACCCCACACAGACTCCTACCCAACGATTCTCTGAAGATGCGAGCCATAGATGCAGGTGAAACATCAGAGGTAAACTCTTCCAGAACATGGCCTCACAGCCGAAAAAAACCCAAGGAAAATTTACTGTCCTCTTGGTTCCTGGGGAGGGTGGGTGGATGAGTCTGTTCCATTCATTGTCTTTCCTCTGTGGATGATAATGATGTCTTCTCTTCCACCCCAGTGAAGGTTTGTCTTTCCTATAATGGTAGTGCGTGGGTAGAGAAAGTATTGGCCTTGTAGAGGTATGAGAGACTGGCTTCAAGACAAAGAGGGGTTAAAGCAAAAAAAAAAAAGTTTTTACTCAGACCTCAGGTGTGTGTTTTTTTTTAAAAAAATAGCATATATCTCCTGTGTCAAAATAAGTTCCACTGGCTACTGGTTCGTTTCTGGGCACAATTCAAAGTGCTGATATTGACCAATAAAGCCCTACACAGCTTAGGTCCACACTGTCTGAAAGATTGTATCTTCTTCTATGAACCTGCAAGGATTTTAAGGACTCACTTGGTGAGGACATGAGAGAGAGCCTTTTCTGTGGCTGCTCCCACCCTTTGGAACTACCTCCTGTGGGTGGCTAGGTTGGCCGTCCCTGCTGTGATTTCACAGGCAGACAAAACAGTTTTTATTTAAGCAGGCCCTTGATGTATGTGTGTGGCTGTGTGGCTTTTATTGGGGTGTGTGTTTTAATGTTGTTTTTATGTTTTTTACTTTGTATAATTGGTTTTAATAGTGATTTTAGTTGTGCTGAGAGCTGCCTTGGGTCCCACTTCGGGAGAAAGGTGGCATATAAATTGCACAAATAAATAAAGGAATTTATGTAGCTGACAGGGTGAGACTTGCTTAGCCTCAGCAAGGTTAAAACAACCGTATTTCTTCAGACCATTGTCCTGCATTTTGTGTTATGTTGTGCTTCAGTCCCAAGTCCATGGGCTCACATTCAGTTCCTTTCCCCACCCCACTCCCATTTCCTTGCCAAATGTCTCACCTGCTGGCTAGGTTAAAGCACCACTACTTTGAGTGCGTTCTTTCCTCTTCATCCCTTGTACAGCAGGAGTGGGTAACGTGTAGTCTTTGTGAGACATGTGCTCCTGAAGCCTATTTTTGCACCTCCCAGAGCAACCACCACCAAATTTGTGAGAGTTGAAATCCTCCCAGTGGCTACTAATGACCTTCCCCAAACCTCTGGGAGGTGCAGTTGGTCATTTTGTTACTTTTCCAGGCATTCAAGGCCCCTGCTGTATTTTGTCAATTAAAACATGTATTTTCAAAATGCAGGCCTTTTTTTTAACCAAACAGAAAGTAATTTTCTGCCTCCTAATGTGGCTTCTGGACCTCTTGACTCACATTTTTGTACAAGTGGATCATGAGGAACCTTTTTACTGAAACATGTTGGGGAAAAGATAATAGCAAAAAAGAGATGTCAGACAATAGATATACAGTAATAGATCAGGAAAACATTATTATGAGTGTTGCTGAACATCCAAATGCAATGGGAATCTTGTAGCCTTCCAAACAGTGTTAGATTCCCAACTCCCCAGAGCTCCAACTGGCATGGCCAGTGGTTGTGGATGATGAAAAATACAGTTCAGGAACATAAATAAAACCACAATCTCTCCAGACCTCTAAAATAGTGGCACGGTTCAGAAGTGAGTTAACATGTTGTGCTTATAGGTTGCTTGTCTGGCGCAGTCAGAAAGTATTTTAGTGGAAATCATACGATTGGGAGGAGCCTCATAGGCCATCAAGTCCAACCCTCCACTCAATGCAGGAACTCCACTTAGAGTCTCCCCCAGCCTCTTTCTGAAGACTTCCAGAGAAAGTGATCCTACCACCTCTAGGAAATTGGTTTTGTTGCTAAACTGCTTTTGCTGTCAACATGTTCCAATACAAAAGAGCCCCCCCCCCGAACCCTGGTACATCTGTTCAAGTGTGATATATATAAATACATTTTGGTATTTAGGGTACCTACTTGGTTACGTGAATCACAAAGTATTCCTTCTTTCTTTCCTAAGCAGCTGTGTGCCTTTGTGCCTCTCCTCGGATGCTTTTCAATCCCAACTTCTTATTCCTTCTACGTGGTGTCCCTCGTCTCCTCCACTGCGCTGCAATGAGCACGGTCACTGGAATATTTGAACTGCAGCAAGCCCTCAACTATCGAGAGGGTGCCCGGACTGAGCCAGCAGATGGGGACCACATGGAGGAGACATATGAGCCAGCAACTGGTAGTTATCTCCTTCAATGATGTTCTGGAGGTCTGGAATTAAGGGAGTGTTCCTCTTCTACAAATATATGTAATAGGTGTTAAGCTAGAGCTAACTTGGGAATGTATTATACGATTCCCTTTGCATTGTGTTAATCTGGTATTAATATCATTTAGGCAGCATTAACATTGCTCATAAATGATTTCCTGACTTAAATGTATTCAGACCCCAAGGGATTGGGGCAAAAATAAATCTGTTGGCATTTGGAGCAGTTTATTTGCCCTTGTGGTACATGATTTTTTTGAATATATAATAGGAGCTTGAATTTAATCTGCTGATAAATCAAAACCTTGGCTGAGAAGTAGTATGCAGGACATGCAAATACAGTTGTCTCTTCATATTTTCTGGGGTTTGGTTCCAGGACCGCCCCGTGGATACCAAAATCCGTGAATACTCAAGTCCCATTATATGCAATGGCATAGCAAAATAGGGTCCCTTATATAAGATGGCAAAACCAAGGTTTGCTTTTTGGATTATTATTTTTTAAAGAATATTTTCAAGCCGTGAATATTTAAATCCGTGGATACTGAGGGACAACTGTAGTTGGGATAGTGTAGCATTGACAGTTTTTAAAAAAGTGATATGTTTAAAAATCTTCACTGAATGTTAAAACTATTTAACTGAGTTGCAATAAACATATACAACTGTTTCCATAACAACAGGTTTATTTAATTATCGGAGTGGCTCTTAACCTTTTCCTTACCAGTGACCTCCTTTAAATATCTTTTGTTGCTGCAGGCCCCCAAGACTTAACTCAAGATTTAAAACTCTTAGCAACAACAATAATAATACCTGATAATAATACAGTTACACCATCCATTAAACCTTCCCTCAGAGGCACTGGAAGGGGAGGGAAGACTTTTCTTCTGCTTCTTCCTGCAAGTTTGTGACTGGAGCAGATTTAACAGCAATACACAGGCCAAGACTTTGTCTTGGCTGCTGACATGTGGACTGAGCAGACCTCAATCCTTCGTGGACCCCTTGTGAGGACATTGTGGTCCCCTGTAGGTCCATGGACCACAGGTTAAGAACTACTGAATTAATGTATTTATTTACTGCCTTTGAAAACTAAGGCAGCATGGCATAACAAACGATAGCATTCAGTTTGAAATGAATTATAAAAAACACATTTTATACACACACACACACTATACAATGTGAATTATTTCTCTCTGGGTTTTCTTCTCAAACGAAGATTCAGGAACAACTCATCCCACGCTTTCTGCAAGCGCACTGATGACTAAAAAGGCCAATCCAAGATAAACAAGTCCGGTTGCAGAAAGCACAGCAGAAGGTCTCCTTGGGTGATGTTTCCGGGTTGTGATTTTTTCTGCATTGTTATTTCTCTTCAAGACTTGTTTGGCGTGAGTTCTCAAATAAGGCTGCAGCATTGTGGATAGTGCATCTCCATGCCTCCCGATGTGAGGCCAGGGCGGACCATTGTTGGTGATCAATTTGGCCGAGCCTGAGATGTTGTTTCTGGGAGTCCTTGTATCACTTTTTTGGAGCACCCTTCTTACGCTGACCCATGGCGAGTTCACCGTAGAGTACTATTTTTGGGAGGCGATGGTCCTCCATGCTAGAAATGTGCCCTGCCCAGCGCAGCTGTGTTCTCAATATCATGGCCTCAATGCTGGTGATCCCTGCTCGCTCAAGGACAGCAACATTCGTCACATAGTCAGTACCATCCATGCTTGCAAGGCCACAGCAGATGAACCTTTGGTTTAAAGGGTGAGGCCAGTTCTGTGCACACTGTGCTCTACCAGAAAAATCCATTGCATAGGCTCGAAGGACAAATCCAATTCCAAAAAAGCCCTGTAGCGATAGGCGAGGGATGAAATGGCAGGTGTAAAGATGCACTGGAAGCCGCAGACCCAACCCTGCATGCATTATTTATTTGTGCTAGTAATAGGTAAAAGATAAAATAAGGCAAGTCATCTTTCTTATTTACCAAAATTTAGTACACCATTATTTTAAGATATTGCTTGAGTTTGGTTATGAATATTACTGTAAGGAATTCCTTTTCCCCCATGTTTAAGAAATAAGGATCATTTATCCTGGATCCTTTGAATACCATTTAATAAATAGCACAAAATATAATCATACTTTATACATCACTAACCAGATCTTTGGGAGCCATTCTTTTATAGCTGGGTAACTGCTAATACCTGTCAATTCATATTCTAGCTACAGTTGATAAATTAATAGCCACCCAAATGTTACCATGTTGGACCTGACTCCTTATATATTTTACTGTGTAGACAATTTGAGAGGCAAAGCAATATATATTTTTTTTCAAAATACAGTATGTTGTAATACTTCTACCACTAATGTAAATAATCTAATATCACTGTAATCCCTCTAAATGTAGATAAAGGGTTTATCTACACTAGCCAAGATACACTGGCTCCCTGCCAGCGTATCCTGGCTGTGGAAGTGGCCTGTTTCCCTCTTGTTACCTGTAGTAAATGGGACAGAGTCCAAACAGGATGCCAGCCTGTCGCTGAAGCTGCACCCACCATTTTCTCACTACTACAGAAGCCAGGCCGGGGGTGGGGGTGTCTCGCAACATGTGACTGCAGGACCCCTGCCTGGCTTCCAGTGGGGAGCAGCGTTCTAGGATGAACTCACATAGACACGCAGGGCCTGATCCAGTGGAAACAAAATAAACCAAATATTTACAATTCAAAAAGGATATTGACAAATTGGAGCGTGTCCAGAGGAGGGTGACCAAAATGGTGAAAGGTCTGGAAGCCATGCCTTATGAGAAGAGACTTAGCGAACTGGGTATGTTTAGCCTGGAAAAAAGACGACTAAGAGGCAATATGATAGCCCTGTTTAAGTATTTGAGGGGATGTCATGCTGAGGATGGAGCAGGCTTGTTTTCTGCTGCTCCGGAGCATAGAACACGGAACAATGGATGCAAGCTCCAGGAACAGAGATTCCACCTCAACATTAGGAGGAACTTTTTGACAGTAAGAGCTGTTTGGCAGTGGAACACACTTCCTTGGAGCGTGGTGGGGTCTCCTTCCTTGGAGGTCTTTAAACAGAGGCTGGATGGCCATCTGTCAGGGATGCTTTGATTGTGTATTCCTCTATGGCAGGGAGTTGGACTGGATGGCCCTCGTGGTCTCTTCCAACTCTACAATTCTATGATTTCTTACTTAAAATGCAGCAAAGGGCCTTATCCCAGCTTGCCTCTGTTGGGATTGTCAGCCCTGGGGATTATTTGGGCTACCCAGGGACAGATCAGGGTAACTGCCCTGCATCATTTGGACTACAGGGCTCTGGAAGGGGGACAACCCCAAGATTGGGCTGGTGTAGACAAGCCCAAAGTCTCCTACCCTATTATTAAATTTCTAACATGACTGGCAGATTAAATCATATATTTAACAGAGACAAAATAGTATGTAGTATGTTATTTTGCTAAGATAATGTTATCACATCACATTAGGTATACTTAATTTACATAAGTAGGTCTACTCTTGCATATCAATTTGATTTCCCATTTAGTTATACTATATCCATAATATATAAAGCCTTGTGAAACAAATCTTTTACTTGTAAGTTTGTTGTGATTTTAAAATCTCTTAACCTCCTTTTGATTTTATAGAATCATAGAATCATAGAATCATAGAATTGCAGAGTTGGAAGAGACCACGAGGGCCATCCAGTCCAACCCCCTGCCACGCAGGAAATCACAATCAAAGCATCCCCGACAGATGGCCATCCAGCCTCTGTTTAAAGACCTCCAAGGAAGGAGACCCCACCACGCTCCGAGGGAGTGTGTTCCACTGCCGAACAGCTCTGACTGTCAAAAAGTTCCTCCTCATGTTGAGGTGGAATCTCTGTTCCTGGAGCTTGCACCCATTGCTCCGTGTTCCAGTCTCTGGAGCAGCAGAAAACAAGCCTGCTCCATCCTCAGCGTGACATCCCTTCAAATACTTAAACAGGGCTATCATATCGCCTCTAAACCGTCTTTTTTCCAGGCTAAACATACCCAGCTCCCTAAGTCTCTCCTCATAAGGCATTGTTTCCAGACCTTTCACCATTTTAGTTGCCCTTCTCTGGACACGCTCCAATTTGTCAATATCCTTTTTGAATTGTGGTGCCCAGAACTGGACACAGTATTCTAAATGAGGTCTGACCAAGGCAGAATAGAGTGGCACTATTACTTCCCTTGATCTAGACACTATACTTCTATTGATACAGCCCAAAATTGCATTGGCCTTTTTAGCTGCCGCATCACACTGTTGGCTCATGTTCAACTTGTGGTCTACTAGGACTCCTAGATCCCTTTCGCACATAGTCTCATTCAGCCAGGTCTCTCCCATCCTATATTTATGCATTTCATTTTTCCGCCCTAAATGCAGTACTTTACATTTCTCCGTATTGAATTTCATTTTGTTAGCTTTGGCCCAGCTCTCCAGTCTATCCAGGTCATTCTGAATTTTGATCCTGTCCTCTAGGGTATTAGCTACTCCTCCCAATTTGGTGTCATCTGCAAATTTGATAAGTATGCCCCTAATTCCCTCATCTAAGTCATTGATAAAGATGTTGAATAGCACTGGGCCCAGGACAGAACCCTGTGGCACCCCACTGGTCACATCTTTCCAAGACGAAGAGGAGCCACTGCTGAGCACCCTTTGGGTTCGACCGGTCAACCAATTACAAATCCATTGAACAGTTAACTTGTCTAGCCCACATTCTACAAGCTTGTTTGCAAGAATGTCATGGGGAACCTTGTCAAAGGCCTTACTGAAATCAAGGTATGCAATGTCCACAGCATTCCCTTCATCTACCAAGCTGGTAACTTTATCAAAAAAAGAGATCAGATTAGTCTGGCATGACTTGTTTCTCTGAAACCCATGCTGACTTTTTGTGATTATGGCATTGCCTTCTAAATGTTCACAGACTCTCTGTTTAATGATCTGTTCTAGAATCTTCCCTGGTATTGATGTCAGACTAACTGGACGATAGTTGTTGGGATCCTCTTTTTTCCCCTTTTTGAAGATGGGAACAACGTTTGCCCTCCTCCAGTCTGCTGGGACTTCTCCTGTTCTCCAGGAGTTCTCAAATATTATTGCCAATGGCTCTGAGATTATATTTGCCAGCTCTTTTAATACTCTTGGATGTAGTTCATCTGGTCCTGGAGATTTAAATTCATTTAGATTAAGAAGGTATTCCTGTACCACCTCTTTACTTATTTTCAGCTGGATTTCCCCTATTGTGTCCTCTGTTTTATAAAGCAGATTTCTAATTTGCAAGTGTTTGGAAAAGGAAACAGTTTGGCATTGTCTTTTATGTGAAAACACAGTAAGGCAAAATACTTTTGAGTATAAAACAGATCAAAATAGCAGGAGAATTTATTTATTGCCCAGGCAAAAACAAACAAACAAATAAATAATACATGTCCTTCTGGTCACCATAAATTCCTAACATATATTGTTGATGATATCAGTGAAATAAATACAAATAGTGCACTAATGTCTTTTTAGGCACATCTGTTTTAAAAACGCCTTTTGAGTGACAGGAAAGCTTTGGGATGACAGGACTCTTTGGATAGGAGCATTGCTTGCATATTTCTTGGTATGTCATGCTGTAATGTAAATATTGGTCTTTTCACATTTCTTTACTGCTCAACAAGTAACTGAATAGGCTGGAAAGTTTAAGTTTATGCTGCAGCCCTGGAAGCGTTCAGGCATTGGCCGTGAAACCCATCTTTCTAATAACTTTATATTCCTTTCTCCATTGAGTTTCACACTCTCAAACTTACAAAGATTTATCTGAAAGTAACAGTAGATAGGATAACAGTAGATCCAGATCTACTGGTACAATTTAGAGTTCATGCGGGCTTTCATTCTATATAGCAATTGTTCCAAAGAGGTTGTTAGTTAAGCATAGGATATCTAAATTTATTTATTCTTTTCCAGGCAGAGTTATTGGCAAGTTTCGCTTCTCTGGACAGAAGGAGGTAGATCTTGCTGTGCAGAGTGCACAGGCTGCCTTTAAAATATGGAGCAAGAAATCAGGCATGGAAAGGAGTAGTATCTTACTGGAGGCTGCCAGGATTATCCGGGTATGTGGCAAAAAGAATGTGAATTGGCCCAGAATCTTCAGAGGCAAAGACTCCCCACAGGGCTGTTACTGCATCCAAAAGGCCTTTAAATGTTTGGCTTGGCTTAAGAGCGAGCCCTTTCTTGTGATTATCACCAGCCTCTCTTCTCATATGGCTTATGCTATTTAAAGGACAGGAGGACATCTTTGTGTAAAGGAATGGTTGTGGGCAGGGGGGATACAATTAATTTTGATAGGCAGCCAAAGATGTGGATTCTTAGAGGTAGCATGTTAATCACTAACCTAGTATCACATTCAGATAAACTAAAGTAACCTTTGCTCCGAGCATGCACTGAAAGCCTGGGATGTCCTTCCTTTCCTAGTTCTGACCTACTGCTTGTGAAGGCCATAGGTTTAGCACATAAGTTTAGCATATAACTGGGTTATATTTACAGTCCTACTTTTTTTCTGCTGCCAAATTATGGGCATAAGGGCATAAGATGATCTGTGTTCTATCAAACCAAGATCCATCTACTCCACAATCCTGTTTCCCAGTGTGACCAGCTAAGGTGTCCGTGAGAAACCAATCAAGATTATAGCTGTTGCACCCAAGCAATAGTCAGTCATGTGCACCCTTTGAACTGGAGGTTTTGTATAACCAGCATGACTAGTAGCTGTTAATAAGGTTATCTACCATGAATTAGTCTAGACCTCTTTTAGTATATACGCATAGCAGTATATTATATATTCTTGTCCTTGCAATCAGTTTTTATCTAGACCGTATATTAAATACTGTGGCAGAGGGATTTATTTTATTATACTTCTGTCTTTTTACTATGTTCCAATGTGTTTTAACTGTGGTAAAGTAGTGTTTTTAATAGATTTATTTAGCCTTAGGGCCTATGCTGGGAAAAAGGTGGGCTATAATAAATAAATAATGAACCACATTCACCTGAACACAGTGACAGAAACTCCATGGGATCACAAGCCTGGCCATATCAGGGTTTCCAGTTGCGTGATATTGTGCAATCAGTTTCAGTTTAACACAGCAGAGGAGGGTGTTATAGAACATTTCTTTGGCTCCCTCCACTCATGTGCAACAGTCAGTATCCAAAAGATACACCACCTTTCCAGTAGTATGACTACTTTGCCATGAAACCATCTGATGTACCTTAACATGTGGGCCCATACTTTTTTTTAATCACATGGTGGTAAGAGTAAATTACTCTGCTAATACTTGGATGATTTTTTTAGCACATCTCAGGACTGAGACTGTTGTTGAAAAAAGACTGTAACTGCCTGGCCCAGCTTAGGGCAAATTCCCAAAATTTTTGATAACCTGGTTCTCTAGGAGGAATATGCAAAAAATGTGTCACACATCTTGGTAGCAAATCAGATTTATTTGCACTCTTCTTTTTGTGTGCAAAATACAAAATAGGCTGAAGCTGCTTTGGGTGGTTCCTTCGGTCACATAGATTATTTCCATCCATACCAATCAGTTGACTGTGTTCTGTGTTGGGATTCCAGGAGAGGAGGGAAGAAATTGCTACCATGGAAACAATCAATAATGGAAAATCTGTCTTTGAAGCCCTACTGGACATTGATGTAGCTTGGCAGACTCTGCAGTACTATGCTGGCCTAGCTTGTTCTATGGCAGGTGGGTGCACTCTAGGTTTTTGTGTGCTTGTTTTTAATAGTTCTGTATCTGTCATTATTCCCATCTTGTCTCTGTGGTAGAGTATGTAAGTTTAAATGTGGGTAAATATCTCTTGCTTATGGGAAGAGATAGTTTTTTAGTTGAGATGTTTTTACTTCTTCTAACACCTTTTGTACAGTGGTGCTTTGGGACCAATATATCTACTATGTGTAAAAGCCACTGATACAAGTTGTATACAGGTACAGATGTACAATGACCACATTGTCCTTTATGTTGTATATCTGTTGCAACTATAATATTGTTAGTATGGATGTTCTTCTTTTGAATCAGTGATGTGCTGTAGGAAAAAACTTTGGCTTTGGTTCCCTGCCATCAGATCTCGAACAGAAAGTTTCTGTTGCCATCCAGCAATACTAGTCAGTTCTCTGCAACCTAGTAGATGCCAGCGCTATGATTCCACTTTAACTGCCATGATCCTATGGAATCCTGAGATAGGTATTTAGAATTCTCAGCCAGAGAGCTCTAATGTCTCACCAAACGACAAGACCCAGAGTTCCATAAGATACAGCTGTGGCAGTTTAAGTGGAATCATGGTGCAATATTTATGTAGTGTGAAAGGGCCCTGATCTCTCTCTGCTGCAATGTACAGGAATAGGTAGTGACAACTAGGGAGGAGTCAAGATTGTGCACAAAGGTTTGGCCTTGATTGGAACAGCTCTGCTCTTCCTCCATCAGAGTGCTCCTATACACTGGTTTTTCACATGACTGAAAGCTGCCTCTTGAGTTCTTGTCAGCCTGGTACAGGCTGAAAACTCACTTGGTATTTGTAAGCGACTATGAATTTCATGCTGGCAAGTGGATAGAATTCCATTCTGGCAAGTAAGTGGGTTGTCAGAAGAGGGCTGTATAGCTCACCTCCTTCTCTAGCAGTGCACTCAGTTTCTGTACAGAGTGCAGAAGAAGAGTCTTTTCCTCCATGAACACCTTGGTAGTACAATGGGGTGGGGAATCACTGGCTTTTCCCACCAGTCTGCTAAGCAAAAAGCAAGTATTGGCTTTTTAACCATCTTGTGATTGTTGGGGGCTAATTTACAAGTCTGATCTATCCTGTTCATGTTATCTTGCCTTTTTTTTATGGTCTAGGTCAACACATTCAGCTTCCTCAAGGATCCTTTGCTTATACCAGAAGAGAGCCTCTTGGAGTGTGCGTTGGGATAGGGGCTTGGAATTACCCTTTTCAGATTGCCTGCACCAAGTCAGCGCCTGCCTTAGCCTGTGGTAAAAGAGATGTTCTTATTTGAGAAGTGGGGATTATTCCCCCAAAATAGTTAGCCACAGATTATTGTTGTGGAACTCTTACTGCCAGCATTTTTCACTGGGTGTGTAAACAATAGAGACTAAAACTAGTGTTTTACTGCTTTTACTTTGTGGTGGGGGAAGAAAATTTAAAAGACAGATTAGAGGGGAAAGAAACACATTGGAGCTAGAGGTGACTTGGTTGTGCCCCCCCCCCCCCCGCTGGTTGAGAATGTGGCTAGGTGATGTCTCTTTTCCCAGCAGAGGAGGAAAGAACATCGTCTGATTGAGTTGCTCGACAGGCAGGAAGAAAAACCTTTTTGTGTCACCACTAGGGGGAGTCACCATTAGGTCAGTCTTTTTCCTGCCTGTACTTCGATAGAACACATATTGCTTGTCCAACATCCAATACCTTTTCTCACTCAAATTTCTCTTGCCTTGCTTCTTGTTCTTCTCCTTTGCTTTTAAAACAAGTTTAAAAGCTTCAGTTCAGCTTTCCATTTTACTTCTTACTAGTGTGTCCACTACTTCTTTCCTCCTCCCTCCATTCCCTTCTGAGGAAACAAAGAAGCAATTTCTTTGTTCCTGGCCAGCAAGCTGGTGAAAGAGGCTGTGAGGCTGTGGACCTGTCGAGGAGAATATCACCAGCCTAGCCAACGATTCCTCCCTCCAAATTTCCTCCCTCATTTGACTATGGGTGGACTAGAATCCCTGGTGGAGTACCATGTGACATTGAAGGATATGCCGGACCAGATGGGTAAGGGAAATCACTCTGTTCTGTTGAATCTTCACAGTGCCACTGCCCAGCCTGGAATAGGTCAGGGTATGAGCTAGCGAATAAGACCAGGAACAACAGGGGAGGACTGAGTACTGGGGGTGCCCACTAGCATACCCATATGACTCTCCTTCCAGCTTGCAGCCTGTCTCTGGACAGTCATCTGTGCCATTCCACAGTGGGCACAGCCCGTTCTGCTGAGAGGACAAAAAGGGTGGCGAGTGAACCCCCTCCCCTTCCTCAAGCCCTGTGACACATGGCCTCCCCACCTGAGGGATGGACCGCTGCTTGGACCCAGGGATGTGCCATGATATCCAGCCAGACTGTTTTCTTTTTCCTGTGCCACAGAAACACAGGGTGGAAATGGAGGCTTCCTCTTCCAGCCCAGATGAATGCCATTTTGAGAGTCCTGAGCAAAGTAGGCTGAAACAAGCCCTGGATCATGTGATGAAACTGAAGGCTTTGGCCTTTGACTCCAAAGCTGCTGAGCAGACGAATCAAGGCCCACCAGCTAAAAGGCACAACAAATCTAACTATGTCTACAAGGCCGGAAGCATGGCCTATGCCTTGTGTTTGTCAGGGGGATGATTATGGGGATGATTAATCCTCAGTGGCCTCCTTGGATGGGGAACAGGAAGCTACAACAGTTCCTGCCTCCATGTGTTTATTCCAGCAAGAGGATTTTTCTGTACTACTAAGATGGTCAGAACTCTGGGACTTAGCCTCCCTTTTGGAGGCTCCCCAACCATAGGATTAAGACCTCCCCCAGGGGAGCAGGGATTGTGTTCCTAAAGTGTTCCATTTTCCCCTGGTTGTTCCTTTCCCTTCAGATGTTATGGATTTAGTGAGAGAGGAATGGAATAAGCCAGCCTCTAACAGGCCTAACCTGGGATGTGTTAAGAAGCTATATAGCCTCCCTAAAAATGTGATGGCTAAGGTACAGGTCTTGTTGGTTTATGTCCCTGTTATCCATCCTGGTATCCTCTGCTGTTTATTGCAAGAATGGTGAGAATACTGTACATTGAAAATTACAGATGTTACGAAAGCTGAAGTGGCCCTTACAAAGGCACATAAAGCCTCTGCCCTGGCCCTGAGGGTGGCAAGCTTGAGCTCCATCATGGCTAGAGCCTCCTTCCTCTGGAGCATTGGTAGTGCTCAGACACCAGCTGCAGCTCAAGAACTGGAATATAGATGCACATCCCAAGCAGAACCTGATTTTTACCCCCTTTCTGGCAACCAAACTATTTGGGGACACCCTAGTATCAGTCCAGGTGGAAAATAAAGACAAAAAGAAGGCCTTAGTCCAGGGTAAGAGGAGGGAGGGAGGTAGCCGTGGCCAGAGATGCTTGTCCTTTTGTGCCCCCAGACCCCATTACTCACCCTCCTTCAATATCCCCTTTCAGTCTAGAGTTCAGGGGGTGCAAAATGCACTGGAGGGAAGAAAGAATTCAAACTGCAGCCTTCTCAAGCTGCAGGCCGACCACAGTCCAATATAGCAAGCGACAGCATAAGAACCAGCAATTAGGATGAGCAGCTTCTATTTCTCTGATGCTGTGTTTGTCTCCTTTCAGCCCCATTCCAGGGGCAAGAAGGTATCCATGGGTACCCTCAGCAGATGGATCAGGTCCAGGAACATATACAGCCTGCTTTGAGTTCTTGGGGGATCCACCACTAGGTAACATAGTGGCCCACTCCACAAGTACAGCAGCCTCATTGGTGGCTCTGGCCACTAATACCCCCCTATTAGAAATCTGTAGGGCAGCCATGTGGCAGTCCCCCTCAACTTTTGGTAGACATTATAATTTTGATAGCTGTGCTGAAGCTGCCTTTGGCAGGCAGGTATTGTAGCACATAGTTAAACCTTACAGCATCGGGAGCACCAGTTCTACCCACCCTAATCAGGGAAGCTCTGGTATATCCCAATCAAAGGATGTTCCTCCTTTCTTTGCTGGGAAGACAAACATTGCTCTTACCTGTGATATGTTCCTTTCCAGCAGATAAGGAATGAACATTCTGCCTGCCTTAGAGGGTACTGGCATGGGGGCTAGGCACAGTAGTAAATTGCTCTACTTACCAGGGGAGTGGGTCATAGCATTCATGTCCATTCTCCCCTTCCTCTTCCTGTTGTCTTGTTCTGTTCTTTTCTCTTGTAAAAATAAATAAATAAATAGCAATATTACTAATAGAATGGGAAGTGTTCTCTCTCTCTCTCTCTCTCTCTCTCTCTCTCTCTCTCACACACACACACACTTATTTATTTTGGAACATCTTGGCTGTTGTAGGGGCTGCCCTACTGGTGGATTGCTCTCCCTAGAGGGAGACACCAGAAGGTCTTTCTTCTTCTTGCTTGTTGGAGTTAGAGAGAGGAGCAACCTAATCAGAGGATGTTCATCCCTTATCTGTTGGAAAGGAATGTATCACAGGTTTCTGCCTTTGTTTATTGATACCCTTTACTGATCTGTCAGTAGCTGGACTTTTTTTACACCTGAATCCCTCTTACATTTTCTTTGCAATTTTAGCCACCTTTAGGCAGAGATAATGCACATCCTCTCCTCTTCTGCTTATCCTTGTGTGTTGGCTCTTCTAGGTAATGCCATGATTTTCAAGCCTTCTCCCTTCACCCCGGTATCTGTTCTGATGCTGGCAGAAATCTACAATGAAGCTGGTGTTCCCAAGGGACTTTTCAATGTGGTTCAAGGTGGAGCTGCCACAGGCCAGTTTCTGATTCAGCACCCAAATGTGGCCAAGGTCTCTTTTACGGGGAGTGTGCCAACGGGCATCAAGGTATAAGATAGTAAAGCTGACCTACTAGCATTTATTTGGCTTCCTTAGAGACACTGTTGTCACTGTGTACCATGTTTTTTACTTGTTGGTCCATTATAGAGCCCATTAATACTATGCTGAGGTAAATTCATGAGTGGTTTTGTGCCCTTGAAGGGAGGCACCAGTCTGAGGGCTTCTAGGGACTGGACCGTGTAAGAAACATCTTAGAAAGCAAGAAGAAATTGCAGTCCTGAATGGTAATTAGTCTACCATCATACAAAATCTGTGTATTGTGTGATGCGTGCAAAACAGGGAAACTATGTTTACGTGAAGCCACTGTATGCTTAGAAATATTGGTTGAATCCTGGCTGATGAATAAAAAGTAATATGGAGTCATACTGAGACTAGCCCTTTACCTATGTCTGGAGATTCTGCGGAGCTGTGATAGATTTGATCTTCTTGCTAATTTCCCTCATCTTGTCTTTTGCTTCAATAGATTATGGAGCTGGCAGCTAAAGGAGTCAAACCAGTCACTCTGGAGTTAGGGGGCAAGTCCCCCCTCATTATCTTCTCTGACTGCGTCTTGGAGAATGCTGTGAAAGGAGCCCTCATGGCCAATTTTCTTTCCCAAGGCGAGGTAGGCAGGTCCTAGGAGAGGAAACTGAGAAATTGCTTCAGTCATTGGGAAAGCCCAGTTTGGAATTCAGTGGCAGCATTCTTCAGACTTTGAACAAGAAAGCTGTTATGTTGTGTACGAAATCACCACAGTATAGAAGTACTACAGTGTTTTCTTAGATGATAATCTGATCCTGCTGTAAGGGACAGAGCTGGCTGTAAATACCTCTCTTGAACCTGGAGCTCTTTGAGGAGACATGCGAGACAGGTCTGGATGACTTTTGACTTTTTTGCTTAGTGCAGGGGTGGACAAAGCTGCCCTGGGGCCATGTTCCAACCTGTCCAAGCTGTTTGTGTGGACCTTCAGATTCCTTGGAGCAGTTTTTTTGGCAGGATAAAAACAGGGTGGTGGTGCTGGTGAATTGCACCAGCCACTGGAACCTTCTAGATTAGTCATTCACCTTTTAAATAGGTTGTTCCACCCCCTCCAACACATAACATTGTATAACAGTGCCCTGCCCATATTTCAAAATGATATATATATACTCCTGATCACTTCCTGGGGTGGCATGTGGAGTTTCTTTTGAGGGGGGCAGTTCATGCAGTCCCTAGAGAGTCCCTGGCACACAAAAAATTGAACTGCCTCACTTGTCCACCCCAGCCTAGTTAAATGAAGACTTGTTCCAAAGTTTTCAAATGAAGACTTGTTTACCCTTAAGTGGTAAGTTATCAGTTATTTCACTCAGAACAAAAAAAGAATGTGTGGCCCTCTGGAAATTGGACTGAACTCACATGAGCTCCAGATGATGGTTTGAGGTGAGGAGAATTGAAGTCCATTAATATCTGGAAAGCCAGCCATTCTTCATTCCTGATTTAGCTGATTAGTATCTCATTCTGCATGGGAAAAGGATTTTCAGTCTCAGGCCTTCTGCCCTGTTTCACACCATAGTCTGCTATAACAATAGCAAATCTTTCCCCATGGAGTGGCCCCTGGAGTTTTCAGAAAACCACTTTCTCTGCTCTTCAAAAAATCTCCCCCCATGTTTCCTAAGGTGGGGAGGACAACTCAGTCAGCTGTTGTTCTTAGAATCATAGAATCGTAGAATTGTAGAATTGGAAGAGACCACAAGGGCCATCCAGTCCAATCCCCTGCCACGCAGGAAATCTTGATCAAAGCATCCCCTTCTTAACTAGGATCCTATTTCTCAGTGAACATATAAGATGATTCTCTAGGAGTGCTCTTACCTGGTCACATTTTGATTACCATCTAAAAATTGGCACTACTTGGGCACTTTCTCAGACCTGGCTCTCTGCTGCAGGTTTGCTGCAATGGTACTCGAGTGTTTGTACAACGTGAAATCCTGGATGCCTTCACCAACGAAGTTGTGAAAGAGACACAGAAAATCAAAATTGGTGACCCTCTGCTGAAAGACACAAGGATGGGAGCACTTATCAACCAGCCCCACCTGGAGAAGGTGTTGAGCTTTGTTAAACAAGCAAAGGAGCAGGTGAGTGTACTGGACTGGATCAGATAGTAGAGGCAAAGCTGTTGGCAATGTTCCCTTCCAATGCAAGCTAGAAAAGCATCAGACAGGCATCATATTCTTTGGTAGTAAAAACAAGGGCTGTATTTGGAAGGGAACAGAGGTGAGCCAAAGCCTGAGTTCATTGGTGGAAGTGCTAATCTGTTTATATGCTGGTGGTTTTAGATCTTTCTTGAAGGGTATTGCACCATAACCTGACTTCATTACAGCCTTTAGGGTTTACAGATAAGAGAAACACCCAAGGACTTGGAGTGCTTCACTTGTCCACATTTAAGGACTTTATACCTTGGCTGCATTCTGTTGTGGGCATTCTGCCCTGTGTTGCAGCTTTTGCTTGCATAATGCTTAGAGTTGCTGTTTTCAAGAATGAATAAAGCTGTGGGTTGCAAAAGAGCCTTGTAAAGGCTGGGCTCAAATCATTTTCTAATCAGGGGCCTAATTAGAGGAGCAGACTTGAGCTGTATGCTGGGCCCAAATTGTAACCTGCCCAGGAGTAAGAATTCAAAACCAGCTGGGTACGTGATTGTAAGACTTCTTGGTACATGAAATGGCATGTGCTGCCACAGTGAAAGCAGGGAAGTGGTATTGTCTAGTGATAAAACTGCCAGGAGCACATTTCCCCAAATATCTTGCTTTTCAGAATGGAGCAATTGGTGGCTCCAAACATTAATGGCATGCCATGCCAAGAGAAAAGAGTCAACCTACTCATTACCATTCATGTGGTGCTCATGGAGAGACCCTTCTACCCAGTCATGATGTTCTGCTATGGCCATTCTAGCTTTGGTCTCTTTATTGCCTGCGCTGAATCTGTTCACAGGCGAGTATTAGTTGATTATGTGCACATGAACTACACTGTTATGGCTATCTGGGTCTACCTTCTGTTGTTATGTGTTTTGCAGGGTGCACAGGTGCTGTGTGGAGGGGACGCATATGTGCCAGATGATCCCAAGCTGAAAAATGGTTTTTACATGTCTCCCTGTGTGCTAGGTATGGATATCATATTAACATTTGACTCTCAAACATGATCAAGGCTTTTATTAATCCAGATTGGAGGGAGGGTACATTATGCCCACATTAGTATGGAGATTGATGAAGAGCCAATGTCATTTTTATTGAGGAAACTGGCCTATAATCTTTCCTGAGGTTGTGAAGACACTAAGAACAGAATGATATGTTCAGAAGAAATGTTTTTGCAGATTGTATTGTATGTTTGAATACTCTCTCATATAGAGAAGCTCCTCCTGCATAGAAAGCATATTGGGGGCTAGATCCATGCTTTTGACACACAGGTTTTCTCTGTACAGGAAGCTTTCATATTTGTAAGCATTAAAAATATAGGTGGAAGTTTGAGTGTTTGGAGTGGGGCTCGTGAAAGCAAGATTTCTCTTTATCATATAATTTGGTTTGTAAGAGACCCCATCATCATAAATTTCATAGACTGAAGTTGAAATCCTATTTGAAAGCAAGTTCCATCAGACAAACTAGAAAGCAAGTTTCATCGGACAAACTAGGACTTGTTTCCCCATAAACATGCATAAGCTTTTATTACTTCTCTGGTTTGTTCCTATCCAAAGCAGCAATCAGGCTTTTAAAACAGATAGTTCTGAAATCCTCTCTCTCTCTTATATGCAAGATAGCCATGGTTAGAGTAGACTAGTTGTGCATTCAGAATAGCTGGCTGTTTAAATATCATTCCTTTGTTGCTCCCAGGAAACTGTAAAGACAACATGACATGCGTAAAAGAAGAGATTTTTGGGCCTGTCATGTCCCTCCTGCCCTTTGACACAGAAGAAGAAGTTCTACAGAGAGCCAACAACACCCGTTTCGGCCTGGCAGCAGGAGTCTTTACCAGGTAAAACAGAAAAGTTCAGGAAGAGTGATGAGGGACTAGCGGACAGCAACTGGTGCCATGTTCTCTGCAGTGTGACATCTGCTGAAGTTATGAGCTTGGAAGTATCAAGTCAGCCCAGAGGGTGATGGAGAATTGCTTGCTACCCAGTTTGCTTCTGATTGATAGAAATTGGGTGCCATCCTTATCTAGTGACATCTCCACATGGTGGCAGGTCTGCCTGCCAATGTTTGGCTTACTCTACCATGTCTCATAGGAAATGGAGTTCGGGAACACCACAAGAATTCTGGGCTGGGCAAGAGAGTACTGCACTTAACCCCATCTTTCTATTTCACAGGGATATCCAGCGGGCCCACAGAGTAGTTGCTGGCCTCCAGGCTGGAGTGTGTTACATCAACAATTACAATGTCAGCCCTGTGGAGCTTCCTTTTGGAGGATACAAGATGTCAGGTGACGCACTCAATTGGTTGCTGCAATATTTCTATGATAATTGGCAAATAAACCTAGAAGGATTAATCAGGCTTGAGCTGTGGATTAAGAGAGCTGCAGAAGTCTAGAGACATAATGGGAAGTTGCTCTTGCACAAAAATCTAGATGTGGTTTAGTTCCTCTCTTTTAAAGTAGTGTGGAGTGTTGGTCAGAGATTTTTAATACAAGTGGGATTTTTAATGGAAATAGGACAAATCTGCCTAAGTGGGCTTTATAGCTCATACTTTTAAATTCTGTTGAAACAGGCCAAGCTGTATTAAATTGTGTCCAGCAGAACAGACACTGTTTAAAGATTGAATTCCACTTCCCCACTACACACATCCCAGATAAATTCCAGAGGAATGTGGTAGATCCTTGATAACCAATTTGGAAGACTGCTAGAAAGAAGAGAAAGCAAACTCTGATTCCATTAGTTGAAGTCCTCTTAAATGATGTTAGACAGAAACCTGTGGATTTTTCCTCCTGCTATGGAGAATAGGGTCTAGTCTGCAATGGTCAGGACAGACTGGCTGAGGTTTAGATTTGTCTTACAGGATGTATAGATATACACAAATGGAGCAGTGAGGCTGCTGTGGAAGTGCATCAGTTGTGTTTTGTTAATATACAGTAAACATTTACTTCAATGTACAGAGAGTTAAATGTGGGGATAGAGACGTGAATATGCACATGAACTTGAGCACCCATGTGTAACCCACTATCCCTAAGCACCTGCTGAAGAGGGCTCTGTAACTATTTGGTGCTGAATACAGTAACCAGGCTGGCATGAGCAGAAACTGAGAAGGATTGGCTTACTGCTTATGGGAACTTTTAAAATACATTCAGCTGAACAGTTTCAGATTCCTTGTCATATGTGTGTGCTCTCATTCCTGTCCCCAGTTTTTGCCTTAAAAGCTCATTCATCCTGTTGGTGGCAGCAAATAGCTGTGCACTTTATTACATTGATTACCCCATGATGTCACAGTTCCATCTTTTTCCATTCCCTTTCCAAACTGGATTTTAAAAAGCCAGTCAGGTTAAAACAATTAAAATATTGAGGTTGCAGTCCTGCTTAAACTTACCTGAAGTTTTTGTAGTCAGTAAGGCACACTTCTAACTAGACACGCTTATGATTGTGTTATGAATGGCTCTGAAACAATAAACAAGGCGGGCAGCCTACCTGAATCATTGGGGGAAGGTGCAAAATTGGATATTAAAATGGTGTTTTATGTGAAAGTTAAATAATCTATCTGTGCTGACCCTGTAGGAGAAAAAAGCTGCACTGGCTAGCTTTTAGATTCACTGTACAGTTCTTTAAGTGAACAAGTTTCTTCTGTTTTACCAATGAAATGCCTTTGTCCTTTACATTGTTTCAGTTAAATTTCAAGTGACTTTCCTGTGCAAACAGAAGGGCTAGAACTTTCAGAAATGAGCACAAATATTTAAAAGTGAAACAGTTATGTTGCCGTCAGTATTAGTTTCCATATGGTCCATTCTGTCATGTGAGAATTATCATGCAAGTTTTCAGAGTCCTTCTTGCAAAGAACCATGTCCTTGCAGTCCCGTTATAAGTACTTTTCTTTTGTAGGATTTGGCCGAGAGAATGGTGAAGCAGCAATTGAATATTATTCCCAACTGAAGACCGTCTGTGTGGAGATGGGCAACGTGGAATCAGTGTTTTAGTGGTCTTGGTCCAGCCATGTGCTTCCAGTTAGCAATCAAGTGCGGTGCTAAGTACTGTGGAAGTGACCTGGAGTGTGTGACAATATTGCTGTCTGATTCTTGTTTTAAGTTCTTTTGTATAACTCTGCTTTCTTCTCTTGAAAGAACTTATTGTGCAGAAAGGCAAAATAACTCATTAGCCAGATAGCTTGCAGCCAGTCTTTCACAACTTCCAATGTGAGTTTTCTGACCTTAAGAACAGCAGGGTAAAGTCTCGGCATGTTAACACTGCCTACTTTCCTTTAAAGACAGAGACGGCAAATGTTATTGCTGGTCCTTGCTCTGTTTTCACTTTCAGATTAACACCTTTATATCATAGGCCGGTAACTGAACATCTGGCACAAAGATGATTGTACCTATGCTGCCTTTTCTAGGTGGGCACTTCTCTGTCCATTTTTTTTTTAATTTTTATTTTTCTTAAAACAAAAGAGTGCTTACATCACAATATCATCACTTTCAACAGTCCATCAATCAGTCAATATATCTCTTACTATTGTACAATAATTTTTGAATTTACCATTTTCAATCTTAGTAACTATTAATTTTTGGATGTGTACATCTTATTATTATTAACTTCCCTTATGAATTCCAGTCTTTTCAGGTAATAAAATTAATACTACTTTTGACTTTGTGTAAGTGATCAAAAGTTTGTATAGTTAACATTCATATTTTTAAACATAGACGATTATATCCTTTATTTGTATGGTCCCTTATTATTAATCTATCCCTTTTTAAAAAACTCACACACAAAAAAACACCATACCCCAGAGTGGTTATTACTCATTTTTTGATTACTGTATTTCCCATTCCTTTTATGTTTTTTTTCTTTTCCCCTTAACCCCGCTTCTGTATGTGTGTGTGTGTGTGTGTGTGTGTATCAAACCAATTTCCAATATTAGTCAATCTATCTCCCATTTCATTCTACAAAATTTCAACACTGGTTCCCATTTTGTTTCATGTGTGTTTGTAGATTTTTGTCTTAACTCAAAAGTAAGTTTGTCCATACAGGCCATGTCTAGAACTTTTTCTAACCAGTCATCTATTGTGGGCATCTCTTTCTGTTTCCATTTTTGTGCTAACATTAGTCTCACCACTGTCACCAAGTATAGCATCATTCTCCATGTTGTTTTTTTCATCCTCTTTTTTAAAGAATATGTGTCATATTCAACAGATAGAGTTCTGGCTTCATTAGAAATTGGATGTGAAATATCTTTTCTATGGATCTATGAATTTTCACCCAGAACTTCATGACACATTTACAGTTCCACCATATATGATAGAGTGAACCTGTAGTTTCTTGACATTTCCAAAAGTTCTTATTTATGATGTTAAATGTTTTTCCCATTTTTGCAGGGGAGCAATGCCATCTGTGAACTGTCTTAAAATAGTTTTCTTTAAGGTTTTGACAAGTGGTAAATTTATTCGTTTTTTTTATCAAGTTCATTTTCTTGCTCTTCGAATCCCCTTTCCTTTGCATCTTCCTTAAATCTTTGTTTTAATTGCTCGTATGTGAACCAGTGTACACTAAGTTCTTCTTTGTGTACACTGTCATTGTACATTACATAATAGATCATTGTATCTTAGCCAGGTTTCTGTATTTTTCCACCTGTTCATGAAGGCTTTCTGTGGGAATATCCAATGGGGTAATTTCATATATAATAATTTTGCCTCAAGTTTTCCCACACTTTCAGTAGCGGTTTTCTAATTATGTGATGGTTAAACTCTTTGTTTAATTTCACTTTGCCATAGCCAATGTAGGCATGCCAACCTAGCCTGAGGTTAAATGCCTCTAAATTCAGTAATTTGGTATCTTGCAAGTTTAGCTAATCTATAATCCAAATCAGGGCGCAAGCTTGAAAATATACTTTGAGATTTGGGAGGTCTGTCCCACCTCTGGTTTTCAAATCTGTCACGGTTTTCCATTTTATTCTTGGCTTTTGGCCTCCCCATATAAATTTGCTCAGTTCTTTGTTCCACTCTTTAAATGGTTGATTGTTTGTTATGACCAGAATATTTTGAAATAAATATAAGAATTTGGGTTATATCTTCATTTTTATTGCCGCCACACTCCTGAAGAATGATAAATTTAATTTTCACCATTTCATCATCTAATTTTTCAGTTCTTTCAAAAAAAAATTGTAGTTATTTTCATATAAATCAGCGTTCCTTTTTGTAATCCAGATTCTCAGATATTTTATTCTTTTCCCTATTTTGCATCCTGAAATGCTTTCTACATCTTCTTGTTCTTTTTTGATAAATTTTTAGTAAGTATTTGCATTCTATCTTTATTTAATTTGAATCCTGTTACTTCTCCAAAATCTCTTCCAAATCATCAGCGAACGCCCTGAGTTTGTGTTCGTCACCTTTGATTTTTATTCCTCGAATCTTCTCATTGAGTCTTATATTTTGATTTAGAACTTCCAGTATTGTTATAAATAATAGCAGTGAGAGTAGACATCCTTGATGTGTTCCTTTTTTTATCTCAAAACTTTCCATTCATTCTTTATTATTAATTATTTGGGTATTTTGAGCTTTGTAAATATTTTCAATCCAATTAATTGCTTTAGAGCCAATGTCCATTTTTTTAAAAAAAACTTCAATAATAAATGGCCATCTTATGTTGTCAAAAGCTTTTTCTGCATTGACGAATAACATTCCTAATTTTTTTCGTTGTGTTTTTCAAAGTACTCTAAAATGTCTATTACTGTCCTGATATTGCCTTTGATATATCTGCCCGCGAGAAAACCGTTTTGATCAGGATGGATTATCTCATTCAGAATTCCTTTTAATCTATCTGCAATTACACATGTATAAATTTTATAATCTAAATTTAGTAAAGAAATGGGCCTGTAATTTTTGACTTCTGTTCGATCTTTTTCTTCTTTTGGTATTAGAACAATATTAGTATTGTTCCATGAATTCGGCTTCCTGTGTAGATGTATTTCATTTAGCATTTTATGAAAGGGCAAAATAAATTCATCTTCATATATTTGTAATATCCTGCCAAAAACCATCCGGGCCCAGAGCTTTGCTCTTTTAAATTTTCTGATTGCTGTTGAAATCTCTCCTACTGTGAATTGTATATTTAGTTTTTTTCTGTTGTTCTTCTGTTAATTGGGATATTTGTTGTTTATCCAGATATTCCTTCAATTTAGCTCTTCCCGATTGACTCGTATTTTCTTCCTCATATAGTTTCTTGTAAAAATTAACAAAATTCCTTCTTTATCTCATGTTGCATAGTATATGATTTCCCCTTGTTTCTTATCTCTGATATCAATTTCTTATCAGTTTCTTTTTTTAGTCTGTAAGCCAGCCATTTCCCCACCTTATTTGAATGTTGAAAATATGATTGATAGATTTGTTTTAATCTTTGTTTGACTTCAAAGGTAGTTTCCAGATTTATTTGATTTTGAAGAAGTTTAATTTCCTTCATTAAGTCCCAATGACAAATTTCATATTTACCACCACAAAGCACAACAAAATGCCCATTTTGCACATGGCAGATGCTCACACGCAACCTCTTTCCCAGCAACCCTCCCTGATCTTGCATGATGTTCCTGGTCATACCTTTGTGCACCTTTTGCTGTTTCTATTTTCTTTTTTTTTCAGGGTGTCAGAACATGTTTCAAAATAACTGCTGGCATACACCTACCCACCATTTCTGTTTCCAAAAATGCTTTTAGCCCAAAGGCATTGTTAAAAATAAAATCACTGGAGGCACTGGAGGCTAGCATGTTGCTTTGTAGCATTCAGCCTCACGGTTTGTTGTTTTTAAATAAAAATTAGGAGGAGCTGAGAGAGCCAGTGTGCTGTAATGGTTTGAGTATTGGGACTACGACTGGAAACCAGGGTTTGAATCCCCACTTGGCCGTGGAAACCCACTGGGTGACCTTGGGCAAGTCGCACACTCTCAGCCTCATGAAGGCAAAGGCAAACACCCTCTGAACAAATCTTGCCAAAGAAAACCACTTGATAGATTCAACTCAGGGTTGCCAGAAGTAAAAAACAAATTGAAGGCAAACAACAATAACAGGAGAACCTTTTGGGTGGCAAGTTCATGGACCTCATGGTGGAGACACTAGTGTACAGTAGTTATATTCTCTTTCTCTCTGAGAGGGGATATCTTTAGAGGTGGTAGATGAGGACTGTTTGTGAGATTTCCTTTTTTTAATAGGCAGAGCAAGTTGGCAACAGACTCATTTGTCCCTACAAAGGTGTGGGGGGGGGGCACTTCAGCAATTGATGGTTGGAAGGTGAAGCCAAACCAGAATGAATAGATGAAAGTTTAGCAGTTTGCCTTAGTGCACCAGTTTTTAGGCATGGAAAACCTTCCAGGGCTGCAAACGAGAGCTCTTATATGCAAAAGCTTTCAGGGCTGTAAGGCACAGCTAATTCCAATGAAGAACATCCATGGGTACCTACTGCTTTGTATCACTGAGTGCAGTTTAAGGGGAGAAGAATCCCTCCAGTCAGAAAAGGCCCTCTGGGGAAGGACCCCCTCCCCTAGTTTAAGGCAGTAACTCAGAAGATCCTTGTTATCTTGCCTTTGGACTACCTTTCACAGAACTGTAAAATGTGCTGCTGTGCACCACCACAGGGGCAAGGTGTGGCACCCATGCCATAAAGAACTAAATCCAATGCCAAGTGTATCTGGCCAGATTTTCAGAGTAGAGTAGTGAAAAGTGTTTCTCCCTATCTGTATTACTCAGCCTGGTTGTCAAAGGCTTGCGTACATGGTCTCAGCCATATATCCTTAATAAGTTTTAATTTGGCAGCTGCAAAGCCAAATTGGGAAGTAAGAACTCCTTTCCTTAAGCCAGTGTGGTGTGAGGTGGGGGCTGGGGAGAAGAGAAAGATGTCAATCTGTTTTAAAATACAGTGTAGTATATATGTATTAAAGGGCTTTCAGTTGCCTAGCCTATCTCAGGCCCTAAAAAATAAAACTGAACATAGGCTTTTGATGTGCCCATTAGTGGTTGGTTAGGAAAAAGATACAGGTTGAGTTTCCTTTATCCCCAAAATACTCCCAAAATCCAAAATAGTTCACACAGGTGGCTGAGATAGTGACACTTTTGTTTTCTGATGGTTCAGTGTACACAAACATTCATGCATACAATTATTAAAAATATTGTGTATAAAATTACCTTCAGGCTATGTGTACAAGGTGTGCATGACATGAATTTCATGTTTAGACTCCAAGATACCTCATTATGTATATGCACATTTTCAAAAATTTGAAAAAATGCAAAATATTATTGGTCCCAAGCATTTCAGATAAGGGATACTCAACCTGTCCACATCACTGTTCTTTCCTGGCAGTGCCTATGATATGAAAGAGGGAGAGAAACAAGTCTCCTCACACCTGTCAAGAAAATTGTTAGCTTCTTCACTCTGTAGGTATTGAAGCATCATTGAAGGAGTGGGGTTCTAGAATCATAGAATTGGAAGAGACTTCAAGGGCCATTCCGTCCAATCCCCTGCCATGCAGGAATAAAATATCAAATCATTCCCAACAGATGGCCATCCAGCCTCTGTTTAAAAACCTCCGAAGAAGGAGACTCCACTACACTACGAGGCAGTGTACTGTTGTCCCTTCATATTCGCTGGAGTGTGGTTCCAGAACCCCCCATGGATACCAAAATCCATGAATACTCAAGTCCCATTATATGCAATGGCATAGCAAAATAGTGTCCTTTATATAAGCTGGCAAAACCAAGGTTTGTTTTTTGGATTATTATTTTTAAAGAATATTTACAAGTCATGAATACTTAAATCCACAGATACCAAATCCATGGATACAGAGGGACAACTGTATTCCCCTTCAATGCTTGAGAACAAATTCAACAATTAGACAAGTTCACATCTGATTCACCTGCTTGGGCCTGTTAAAAGGAGAGCATGAGATGGTTCTGCACAGACCACCTGCCTTGACGCCACCAGATACCTGTAAATTCTATATATTGCACAGAATTGAGGACAACTAGGAAGTAGAATTCAGATGAAGAACCAGGTTGAATCCAAGGGAATGAAACGGATGAAACCAGCATTGCACTTAATGTATGGGTTGTAGACACATCCCCTGCATAACGTACATAGAAGTGCCTCCCAAAAATTTTGCTGTAACAAAATCTGTAGTGTAAGAGGACAAATAGAACTCATTAAGAGGACTGAGGTTTATATAAAAGTAGATGTGCTATGGAAAAGTTCTATTTCTCAGTTTGTTCTCCCAGAGACCCCCTGAATGATTAGCATTTCTCGGTACTGACAGTTTCATCTCCCATCTTCCACCTCGACACCAACTGCTCCGGTAGCTTCTGTGGTGCTCCTTCTACACTTTCCTCGACAGCATTGACTTCTCTCAACCCACAGTCTACTGCGATAGCGGTAGTGGGGGAATTGGCCTCAGTTCTTGGGGCAAGGATTCAGGCGTTAGCTACTCTAAGTCAAGCCGTAAAAGACCAGCCTCTCCAGGTGATTGCTCAACATAGAGGGACAAGGGGGATACTGCTCTGAGGGAGAAAAAGTGCTCTAAACATGAAGCATTGCTTGGTACTGACTGCATCATCACCACTGACACCCTCAGTATTGATAGCTGCTGCTCCTGAGGTGCCTCTAACATCAGCGCCCCCCTTTGTAACAACAGCTGTGCCTACATCTCCTTTGGTCCATGAGGTGGAACTCTTTGTAGCAACACGTACCAGTTTCTTGCATCAAAGCCTCTCACAACTTGCCTAGATGTGGACCAGCCTTTCTCAACCTTTTTATCCTGAAGGAACCCTTGAAATAATTTTCAGGTCTCAGGGAACCCCTAATTAAAAATTATTCTATATACTGTTATTGCTTTCCCCCCACAATCACAATCTCTTGAACCCCTAGCAACCTCTTGGAAAACTGTAGGGTTCCAGGGAAGAAATACTCATGTAGACCGTTGCCTCCTCTGCCAAGATGGGGAAGATCTCCATTTGTAAGGAAACAGTCCTATACCTATCAAGACTGTCATACCAGGGCTATCGATATTGAGAGGACTAAACATATACGTCCATTTAAGACTCAGTTTGATCTGCAGTACTTACATATATTTGGGGACCTCTGAAGAAATCACTTCAACACAGTGACAGTCCAAGAGCCCCTGTCACTTATAGATGATGGGAAATTTAGTTTTTGCAGATGTGTTCTGGCTCCATGATGGAGTTGCAGTCACTCCATCATGACAGCCCCATCCCCCTGTACACTTATAAGGGTTTTTTAAATCAGTACATAAAGGGTCATGAAAGTTGCAGATAAAAATAAAAAGCACTAACATAACCGGGACTTAAATAACCATCTCTAGGTTGCAGTTACCCACCACTCCTAATTTTACTGTTCTGGAATAATCAGTCAACTGGCATTCATAGAATCAGATAATAGAATAATAGAAAATATTGTTAGAAGAGGCCCCGTGGGCCACTCAGTCCAGCCCCCCACTCAGTGCAGGATCTCCAGCTAGTGCCACGGAGGAAGCAGCTGTCCAGCCTCTTTTTTGAAGATGTCCAGAGAAGAAGACCGCACTATCTCTCTAGGGAATTGATGCTATTGTTGAACTTCTTTTACTGTCAAGATGTTCCTTCTAATGGTCTATCCTAGACCTCATGAAATAATATATTGTGGCAGAGCCAAGTTTACTGCATTATTACCTCTGGTCCAGGTTCCCTCTAAACCAAACATGCAAATACTAGATTCACTCTGAAATTCAACTGTAGCTAATGTCCATACACGTAATGTTAGAAAGCATTCAGTCTATAAATGGATAGTACCTTGGAAGAAGGAATGGACAAATCACTATTTCAGCTCAGGCACCACTCTGTCCCTCTGATAACTTGAGATCTAACAAATGTGCTCTAAAAGAGGACTTTTCTTTCTTACACCAATCCTCAAGCCACATGAACTGAAACAGCAAATTAACAATGGTCAATCTACCTCCTTTCTTTGAATGTCAGAGTCAGTCTTGCTCTACTCCCATCTCCCTTGCTCCAAACCCAGAATGATTCTCTTTCCAACCATGGAGATGTCTGCATGGATATTTACAAAGATATGAAAATTAAATATAACTCAGAAAAGTTGTCACTAGCTGAAAAAGCAGAATGGTTCAATCATAATTCTGTGCAACATATCAGGTAGTGCTTGCCTTTAGCAAGACAGCTTTGCTTTAAAAAATCTTTTATTTACTTTGTTTTCTAGTGTTTTTTTCTTTAGCATTTTAATTATCAACCACCTTGAATGCCTAGGCAATAAGGTCAGATAAATTGTAGCACATGAAATGGCTTGCTTAAATAGACTTAAGACTTAAAGAATACACACACGTGCGCACACACACACGTATATATACTCTAAGTTTTAAGTCAGTATGCTGACTACAAGGATGGAATTCCATCTAAAATGGGATAGCTACAGAAGAACTGGGAAGGACACATTGCTAATCTGGTACTGTGGTTACTCTTTGTTGGTCTCTGTACACCAACAGGCTGTACACCAAAGGCTTCTACACCTTTCAGGAAGCTGAAAGAAATGGATGCACAGGTTGTCATCTTGTCTCTTCTGCCAGTTGAAGGGCATGGTCCAGGAAGGGAGAGGAAAATAGCCAGTGTAAACAACTGGCTCCGTAGATGGTGTCGCCAAGAACAATTTGGATTTTTGGATCATGGGCTGCGCTTCCATGAGGGGGGGGGACTTCTGGCAAGAGGTGGGGTGTATCTCAGGACAGTTGGCAGAAACAATTTTGCCTACAGTCTCAAGAATTTGGTCAGGAGGGCTTTAAACTGCGTCATATGGGAGAGGGAGGGCTGGAGAAAATAGTCAAACTCTCATAGAAGGAACAAGGCAAACAGTACAAGGATCCAACAGTGGGAGGCAAAAAAACTTGCACAGGCAGCAAGTAAAGGGAACACATGGTCTTAGATGTCTCTACACTAATGCACAGAGTATGGGAAATAAGCAAGATGAACTTGAACTCCTAGCACTACAAAACAAATATGATATAGTAGGCATTACTGAAACCTGGTGGGATGAATAGCATGATTGGAATGTAGGAATAGAGGGGTATTACGTGTATAAGAGAAACAGGAAAGGAGGAGGAATAGCATAATATGTCAGGGATATTTATACCAGTGAAGAGATCCATGACATCAATACTGGAAGCCAGGTAGAGAGCATCTGGATAAAAATTAAAGGGGAGGGAAACAACAGGGATGTTATTGTGGGACTCTACTACAGAACCCCAAGTCAGACAGAGGAACTGGATGATGCCTTTCTAGAACAGATGAACGCATATGCAAAAAGGAGAGATGTAGTAGTGATGGGTAACTTCAACTATCCTGATATTTGCTGGCAATCTAATTCAACCAAAACTTCAAGGTCTAGCAAATTCCTTACTTGCCTAGAAGACAATTTCATGGTCCAAAAGGTGGAAGAGGCAACAAGGGGGCCAGATATTTTAGATCTGACCCTAACCAACAGGGATGTCCTGGTTAAAATGGGTGCAAGTGGTGGGATCCTTAGGTGAGAGTGATCATGTTCTCCTGGAGTTTGTTATACAATGGAAAGGAGAAGCCAGGCATAGTCAGACACGCATTCTTGACTTTAGGAGAGCTGATTTCAATAAACTCAGGGAAATACTGGGGATGATCCCATGGTCAAGAATACTAAAAGAGAAGGGACCTCAAGACGGATGGGACTTTCTCAAAAGGGAGATACTGAAGGCACAATTTTAAACAGTACCATTGAGGAAGAAAAATGGGAGGTGTCTCAAGAAACCAGGATGGATGACTAAAGAACTTTCAACGGAGCTAAGTTTTAAACGGAACATGTATAGGAAATGGAAAAAGGGGGAAATCACCAAAGAAGGATTCAAAAAGTCAGAAAAGCTAAATTGCAGAATGAGCTCAGACTCGCTAGAGAGGTTAAGAACAATAAAAAGGTTTTTGGGGGGTATGTCCGCAGAAAAAGGAGAAAGAAGGAAATGGTAGGGCCACTACGCAGAGAAGATGGCAAAATGCTAACGGGACAGAGAAAAGGCAGAATTACTCAACACCTTCTTTGCCTCAGTGTTTTCAGAAAAGCAAAAGGGTGATCAACCTGAGGATAATAGAACAGAGGACACAACAGGGGAAATCCAGCTCAGAATAAGTAAAGAGGTAGTATAGGAATACCTTCTTAATCTAAATGAATTTAAATCTCCAGGACCAGATGAACTACATCCAAGGGTATTAAAAGAGCTGGCAAATGTAATCTCAAAGCCATTGGCAATAATCTTTGAGAACTCCTGGAGAACAGGAGAACCCCAGCAGACTGGAGGAGGGCAAACATTGTCCCCATCTTCAAAAAGGGAAAAAAAGAGGATCCCAACAATTGTCGTCCAGTTAGTCTGACATCAATACCAGGGAAGATGCTAGACTCTCTGTCATTAAACAGAGAGTCTGTGAACATTTAGAAGGCAATGCCAGAATCACAAAAAGTCAACATGGGTTTCAGAGAAACAAGTCATTCCAGACTAATCTGATCTCTTTTTTTGATAAAGTTACCAGCTTGGTAGATGAAAGGAACTCTGTGGATATCGCATACCTTGATTTCAGTAAGGCCTTTGACAAGGTTCCCCATGATATTCTTGCAAACAAGCTTGTAAAATGTGGGCTAGACAAGTTAACTGTTCAATGGATTTGCAATTGGTTGACCGGCCAAACCCAAAGGGTGCTCAGCAGTGGCTCCTCTTCGTCTTGGAAATATGTGACCAGTGGGGTGCCACAGGGTTCTGTCCTGGGCCCAGTGCTGTTCAACATCTTTATCAATGACCTTGGATGAGGGAATTAGGGGCATACTTATCAAATTTGCAGATGACACCAAATTAGGAGGAGTAGCTAATACCCTAGAGGACAGGATCAAAATTCAAAATGACCTGGATAGACTGAAGAACTGGGCCAAAGCTAACAAAATGAAATTCAATATGGAGAAATGTAAGGTACTGCACTTAGGGCGGAAAAATGAAATGCATAGATACAGGATGGGGGAGACCTGAATGAATGAGACTATGTGTGAAAGGGATCTAGGAGTCCTAGTAGACCACAAGTTGAACATGAGTCAACAGTGTGATGCGGCAGCTAAAAAGGCCAATGCGATATTGGGCTGCATCAATAGAAGTATAGCGTCTAGATCAAGGGAAGTAATAGTGCCACTCTATTCTGCCTTGGTCAGACCTCACCTAGAATACTGTGTCCAGTTCTGGGCACCACAATTCAAAAAGGATATTGACAAATTGGAGCGTGTCCAGAGGAGGGCGACTAAAATGGTGAAAGGTCTGGAAACGATGCCTTATGAGGAGAGACTTAGGGAGCTGGGTATGTTTAGCCTGGAAAAAAGACGGGTAAAAGGTGATATGATAGCCCTGTTTAAGTATTTGAAGGGGTGTCACATTGAGGATGGAGCAGGCTTGTTTTCTGCTGCTCCAGAGACTGGAACACGGAGCAATGAATGCAAGCTCAAGGAACAGAGATTCCACCTCAACATTAGGAGGAACTTTTTGACAGTAAGAGCTGTTCAGCAGTGGAACACACTCCCTCGGAGCGTGGTGGGGTCTCCTTCCTTGGAGGTCTTTAAACAGAGGCTGGATGGCCATTTGTCGGGGATGCTTTGGTCGTGATTTCCTGCGTGGCAGGGGGTTGGACTGGATGGCCCTCATGGTCTCTTCCAACTCTGTAATTCTATGATTCTATGACTCTACATCTGCACAGAGCCTTGTTTGGAATAAGTTTGTTTTGAGCCCTGGCCCACCCTCAGTGTTCACACTTCCCAAGAGTCATTCTTCTTTTCCCCGCAATTCCTCTTTTTCTGCAGTGTTTTTAACTTCCTCTTGCTACTTATTAGAGTTTAGCAAATCTTGAGAAGTGTGCTGAACATACCCATCTCTCTTTCACTAGTTTATATCTCTGTTTCACTAGTTTATATTCCTTCATTTTGTGTCTAGGTGTTTTGGTTTGTTTTTATGTCTTTGGTGTTTTATCTATTTTTTTTCCTTTGGTATTTCAGGGTCCTTCAGAGTGCTATGACACTTATATTCTCTAAGGCCTTATTGAAGGAGGATACCTCATCCAGAGGAAAGGCAGCCCTCCAATCATATACAGTTGCCCCTCCACTTTCTCAGCTTTCACATTCGCAGTTTTAACTATTCGCGGGTTGCTCAGGAAGCACCTCATTTAAATCCAGCTTCACTCCCTTGCACACAAGGGAGAGGAGCTGATTTAAATTGAGTGCTCCCTGACCAAACGGTGCTGCCTAACTCTCCTGGGGCTTGGCTCCATTTGGGGTGGAGAGCCAAGTCCCAGGAGAGTGGGGAGTTGGGGCAGAGGCAATTTTCACACACACACCCTGCCCTTCCCAAATCAGTGATGGGCTTCTCCTGAAGCCCATCCTGCCTTGGGAAGGGTGTGTGTGAAGAGCTTCCCTCCCACCCCTCCCTTCCCTTGCCAAGGCAAATGGCTGCCTTGGGAAGGGGGGGTGAAAAGCCTCCCTCCCTCCCACCCCTCCCTTCCCTTCCCTAGGCAGATTGCTGCCTTGGGAAGGGGAGTGAAAACCCTCCCACCCCCAGTTCATTTCTTATTCATGGGTTTTTTCACATTTGCGGGGGTTGGCTGCCCTTAGCCCCCGCGAACGTGAAGGGATGACTGTATCTATTTGGCATGTTTGCTTTGTCTTGGGGAAGGCCATTTGGTTGATTTGTGTCAAGATTTCACTGAACAGAACAGAACAGAAGCCTGAATCTCCACTGAGGTGATTGTCATCCCAGTTTTGGAAAGAATGGAGCAGCAGTATTCAGGTGCGGTGCTATATGTGGACTCATTTCCTAGGATAAGCTATAAAGGACCTATCACCATCTCTGATAGTTTCTTGCTAGTCTGTTTATTTACCTTGGCATTTCCCATGTTATGACTGTCCCCAGGACCATTCCTCTGGTCATTGAGATGTGTCTCCTTGCCCCTGTCGGAAAATTCAGTTCATTATCACCCTATGGGCCTAATATCTCCTGTGTCTTCCGTATATTGGGGGTTAACGATCTCCTCAATGATGGGATAGGCCAATAGTGCATCCTTTCAATATTCTGCTATGGAGAGAGGCTTGGCTTTGGGCTGTAGTCAACAGTGTCATTTGTTATAACTTACCAACAGCCCAATAGACCAGTGTCTCCATATCATAAACATAATTACTGCAGTTGAGCTCCTGTGGATTTCCACACCAACATTCAGATCCAGTCTGCTCTAAATTTATTCTTTGACAACTCTAGCTGTCTTTTCAGATGTTTCATGCAGGATAGTTCCATGGACAAGATCCAGACAAACAAAATGTAGACAATCAAAAGTTAAACAGCCTGAATTAAAACAGAAAGGGTTCAGACAGTAAGCAGGTGGATTAGGCAAGAGCAATCCAAAGACAGAGTCAAAAGCAGTCCCAAGACCAAGTATGAAAGAGCAGTACTCAAGGAAAAAACTGACACAAGAGCTTAAGGCAGAAGTGGACATTGTTTTAAGAAGCCATAAAAAATGAGGCTTCCTCCCAGAGCTCTCACTTGGCTTCCTCTGCAGTCCCTTTGCAGCCATTGACCCTGCAAACTTTTGTTTCTAAAGCATATGCTCTATCATTGAGCTGTGTCCCTTTTCCCCATATAGCATGCCAACGCAGTTCAGAACAACTGACACTTCCTTGTTTTAAGCCAGACCATTGATCTAGGTCAATATTTTCTAGACAGATTTGTCAGCAGCTCTCCAGTGTTGGAGCCTCTCCCAGCCCTGCCTGGAAATCTTCTGCATGCTCTATCACTGCTCTAACACTGAGCAAAAATTCTTTATCAACTGATGTCCAGCTTCTATAAGATCTGCTGGTGGAAACTGGAAACAATCTCTGAACACTAGCAGTACTGACTTCTAAGAACAAGAATCTGTTCCTTTTTTCATCTCTTATCATTATCAACAGCAATAGGCATTATGAAGTAATTATCTTGGAATGAAAAAGGAGTTTATTTTCCATTAAATTCCCAGTCCCACCTAAGTTCTACTGTGCTTTCAGATGTGTGTGTGTTTTACTTCCAACTTGCATAGCCATCCAACCAACATAGCAGCTCATTTATTCAATGTTGCTAGATACACCAAAAGCTTTCAGAGATAGCCCACTATCTTAGAAAGCTATTGCATGTCTCTCAAAACATGAAAAGCAATTCCCACCATAAGTATCTATTCCAGTTGCCTGCTCCACTCCTGTTGGTTGTGGCCAGTCCCAGATTTATCCAAAGTGGAGGGAAATCAGCTATGAGAGCAAAGCTCTCTCCACATTCTTAAGCTTGCTTAGTGTTCTTTGTGATGTTTGGAAACTATGGTGGAAAGATTACTGGTTGTTCCAGGATCTGATATAGACAGTCTATAGACTCATAGAGTTGGAAGGGGCATCATGGGCCATCTAGTCCAACCCCCTGCTCAATGCAGGCTCTCCAGCTAAAGTAGCCCCAGCAGGTAGTTGTCCAGCCTTTTTTAAAAAGACATCCAGAGAAAGAGACTCTCACCAGCTTTCTAGGCAGTTGGTTCCATTTCTGAGCCACCCTCACTGTCAAGAAGTTCCTTCTAATGTTCAGTTGAAATCTACCTTCCTGTAACTTAAAACCATTAGACGTGGTCCTATCTTTGGAGAATCAGAGAACAAACCTGCACCCTCCTCTTTGTGGCAGCCCTTGAGGTATTTAAAGAGTGCAATCATGTCACCCCCTCAGTCTTCTCTTCAACAAGCTGAACATGCCCAGCTCCTTCAACCTTTCCTCATATGTTTTGTTCTCTATACCTCTTATCATCCGCATTGCCCTTCTCTGAACCCATTCCAACTTGTCTATATCCTTCTTAAAATGAGGCACCCAGAGCTGAACTCAGTATTCCAGATGAGGCCTGACAAGTGCAGAATGTAGTGGGGCTATTACTTCCGTTGACTTGGAAGCTATGCTTCTATGAATGCAGGCTAAAATAGCATTCACTTTCTTTGCTGCAGCATCACAATATGGCTCATATTCAACTTATGATCAACAATAATGCCAAGGTCCTTTTTGCATGTAGTCCTGCTGAGCCATGTAGCCCCCATCGTATATCTGTGCATTTCATTGTTGTGGCTTCAGAGCCAATAGGAGTACTACAGACATGGTATTTGCCCTTAGGCAACTGCAAGAAAAATGTAGGGAGCAGAACAAGGGTCTCTATGTAACATTTGTCGACCTCACCAAAGCCTTTGACACTGTAAGTAGAAAAGGTCTGTGGCAGATCCTGGAAAGACTAGGATGTCCCCCCAAATTCCTTAAAATGATTATCTTGCTACACGAGGGACAGCATGGTCAAGTCAGATATGGCGATGCTCTTTCAGAACCCTTTCTAATAACTAATGGAGTGAAGCAAGGTTGTGTTCTTGCACCAACTTTATTTACAATCTTCTTTAGCATGATGCTCCAAAGGGCTATGGCAGAGCTTGAAGAAGACGACGGCATCTATATACGCTACCGTACTGATGGTAGCTTGTTTAACTTAAGCCGTCTGAGGGCTCACACTAAGACTCTAAACTATCTAGTCCGTGAGCTGCTCTTCGCCGATGATGCTGCCCTTGTTGCCCACACAGAAGCAGCTCTGCAGCGCCTAACATCCTGCTTTGCAACAGCTGCAGAGCTGTTTGGGCTAGAAGTCAACCTGAAGAAAACAGAAGTTCTTTACCAGCCTGCACCACAGGACGAACACCACCATCCCCACATTGCCGTCGGCAAATCAGTCCTCAAGTCCGTTCAGCAGTTCACCTACCTGGGAAGCATCATCTCCTCAGATGCCAAGATTGACAAAGAGATCGATCACAGATTAGCAAAGGCATATAGTGCATTTGGAAGACTTCACAAAAGAGTCTGGAGCAATAAACACCTGAGGCAAAGCACAAAAATCAGTGTGTATAGAGCCATCGTACTGTCTATCCTCCTTTATGGATCTGAAACATGGGTCACCTATCGCCACCACCTACGACTCCTCGAGCGCTTTCATCAGCGCTGTCTACGCACAATCCTAAATATACACTGGACTGACTATGTGACGAATGTTGCTGTCCTTGAGCAAGCAGGGATCACCAGCATTGAGGCCATGATATTGAGAACACAGCTGCGTTGGGCAGGGCACGTTTCTAGGATGGAGGACCATCGTCTCCCAAAAATACTACTCTACGGTGAACTCGCCACGGGTCAGCGTAAGAGGGGCGCTCCAAAAAAGCGATACAAAGACTCCCTGAAACAACATCTCAGGCATGGCCAAATTGATCACCATCAGTGGTCCGCCCTGGCCTCACATCGGGAGGCATGGAGACGCACTATCCACAATGCTGCAGCCTTATTTGAGAACTCACGACGAACAAGTCTTGAAGAGAAACGACAACGCAGAAAGAATCACAACCCAAAAACATCACCCAAGGAGACCTTCTGCTGTGCTTTTTGCAACCGGACTTGTTTATCTCAGATTGGCCTTTTTAGTCATCAGCGCGCTTGCAGAAAGCGCGGGATGTGTCCTTCCTGAATCTTCGTTTGCGAAGAAAAGCCAGAGATTGTTGTGGCCTAAATGTAGAATTTTGCATTTGTCTCTATTGAATTTCATTGTATTAATTTCTGCCCAACTTTCTAGTTTATCTAAGTTTATCTTTTGAATTCTGTTCCTGTCATCCAATGTGTTAGCCACCTCTCCCAGTTTTGTATCATCTGTAAATTTGTTATGGATTCCCTCTACCCCATCATCTAAGTCATCTAAATCAGTGATAAAATGTAGAAGAGTAATGGCCCTAGGACAGAACGCCGAGGCACTCCAATCCAATCCCCCACACCAAGTGCACAAGCGAGGGAACATGTGTGCAAGCAAGGCCTAGCCAGCCTGCCACTTTGATTTCCACGAAGCATTTGATAAGGTTCCCCCCTAATATTTTTATTAGCAAACTGATTAAATATGGAATAGATGGAAACACCATCAGATGGATCCACAATTGGTTGGAAAACTGCTGCTTTTGTGTCCAGTTTGGAGTATTTCCTATGCAATTGTTATCAAAGTATATTCAATCAACAGACCTAAATACCCTGAAAGCATCAGATCCCACCTCTGAGTAGTCTTTGTCTAAGAAAATCTTATGTAATTTATGTGGTTGCCATAAATCAACAGGCAACCTGAAAGCACATAAACATACACATTAAATCAACATGCAAAGAGGGGTCACACTAGCACCACCCTCCCCTGTCTCCAGTCCACATGGAGAACAAGCAGTCTAAATAGGAGAGCATATCCTGTGTGTGGACGCATAATTGGAACCCTGTTTATTTGGAGAGTACCTATCTGGAGAAGAAGCTCTCCTATTCATGCTCATTTTCTCCAGGTGAGCAGAGTTACAGAGCTGGGAATGGAGGGGAGACAGTTCTAGCATGCTGTCCTCTTAGATAATGACAGCATAGACCTTGTATACATTGTGATATTTGTTTCTAAGCAAAGAAGTATGGATGCACAGATGCTGAAAATACACACGGCTTCATAGTAGCACACAAATTATAATCACACACCACTGTCCAGTTCTAAATTTTCCTTTTTAAAAGGCATTCATTATAGACAGCTGTGCTGCTGAAATGATGGGAAAGAGAATGCCTCTCCTGGAGCAGTCCTACAGTGCTCTCCACTAGTCTCCATGGATGTATATCAAAAAGCACTGAGGAGGAGCTGGAACATGCAAGTTATTTATTTTGGCCTTTACTGTAATAGAAGGACACATTAGCATATGAGGGAAGAAGACCGTCTGGAGTTTCTCTGTCTTCATAGTCCTCTGAGTATAACTGGTGTTGGTTTAGATTTAGTCTATTCATTTTTTCAAACCCCTTAATAAAAACAATGCATGCTTTGGGGAAAACTCTATTGCTAATTTGGTCCATCTCTGAAGACTTCTGACTGTTCCCATCACTCCTCACAGCAGTTTTCCCAGCTTCTCTTAAAATATTGTGACAGGCTTATGATGATTATCTGCAGTTCCCAGATCCTCAGTGTTAGCACAAAAATATCTCTACTTAATATGCCCTGTTTTGGTAAACAGGGAAATTAAAAAAAATATTAATGGAATGTACTATGCCCAGAGTGAGTCTCAACTAGCATCTAATGTTTCATAGCAGACAGATGTTAATATTTATTCTCAGTTTCTCATTGTCCATCTGACTTCAGCAGAAAAGGCAGTCTGAGATTTTATGCATCAAAAATAAGGAAATTGGGGGGAAGGAGTCACATAGTTTTAAGGTGGCCACCAGAATCTTAACATGTAATCCATAACAGACCAGGCACAAAACAATCTTTTTATTATTTATTTATTTATTTATACCCCGCTCTTCAGCCACAAGGCTATCAGAGCGGCTTACAAATTGTTTTAAGCAATAGCTATTTACACATCTACACTGCATTAAGCAGTTTCCAATGTGTGGTAGCTAATTGCCTCCAAGCTCCTTTCTAAAGAAGGTTACATTATGTTCCATCACAATTGTAGCTTCCTAAGTCCTAAGACTGAGGAGATTATCACACTACACTGTTATAGAGCTATTATTCCACTTTAACTGCTATGGCTGCCTCCTGTGGAATCCTGGGATTTGCAATTTAGGGAGGGGCATTTAGAATTCTCAGCCAAAGAGTTTAGACCTCCCTAAACTCAGCCCTGCCCTGATTGATTGATTCAAATGGCTCCCAGCCAATCAGACACCTCCTTGGGCCTTGATTGCTGATTGGCTGGGAGGCAGGACACTGCTGCCTTTTGTAGCAGTTTTCACTCTGGTCTGGCAGTCGGGTATAAATTCCCAACCGCCACACCAGACTGGCCAGTGGCTCTCAAGGAGCCAAAGAGGGAAGACCTGCCTAGAAGACCTGCCTCCCGCAAGAAAAAGTGGTGGCTGGGGCAAAAGGGCCAAAGAGCGAGAGTGACATCGGTGGCTGGCGTTGGTGGCCAACATCAGAAGCAGGCTTTGGAGGCAGGCGGCAGTCCACGGTGGTGGCAAGTGGTGAGGAGTGGCAGGCTGTGGGCTTGATGGATAGAGTGTATGACAGGCAGTGGTGGACAGCAGCGGTGGATGATGGCAGAGGCAGGCGGTGGCCCTCAGCAGTTGGCTTCAGTGGCTGCAAGCCAGCTACGGGCCTTGGCAGCAGCAAACAACAGCAGAAACCATTGGGGTATTGGGCCTATTGTAGGCAAGGCAGGGGCATTGACGCTGCTTGGGGGACAGGCTAGAGCCAATCTGCAGCACGCTGCTGCAGAAGGGGCTTCAGAAGGCAGTGGGGGTGGAGGCATCTGGGCTGGCCAGCTGGGAGGTGTGGCACTTTGGGGACCGGGCTTCTGGGGCTACATCCCTCCATGACAGCCAGCAATAGGGATTAGGGAGCTGGCAGACAAAGACCTGGGCAACATCTGCCAGGGGATGATGCAAGTCTCGGGGAAGTGGGCATTCAGGGCACCCACGACGGCCACCAGGGGTGGCACCAGGCAACCAAAGTTCTAATAGGATGGGGCGAACTCAGGCAAGCCATGTCCACGACGGCCACCAAGGAGGTACATGATGGCCACCAGGGAGAGCCATGATGGCCACCAGGGCAAACAGCGGGCAGCTTGGGGGCAGCCAAGGGTGACCAGCATCCAAGGTGGCCACTGGGGGCAGCAGGTGTTACATGCCATGATGGCTGCTGGAGGGGCACATGGCTGGTGGGGAGCTGCCTTCAATCACTGAGCTGAATCCACTGTCAGCACTGAGCTGATATCACTGGGGCATGGTCACCAGACAGTGTCCAGGAGCTGAGTTCCCTCTCTCTCCAAACAAAAACGGCTGCTTCTTGTCCACAGGCGGGGGCTCCAGGCAGGCATCCCATGTCACTTTCCAGGCCTCACACCAGGGCTTAGGCGAGTAAAGCCCCACGGTCCTGGGCAGCTCTCGCCCTGAAGAGGGAGAGTTCTTAGCTTAGGGAGCCAGAATAGGCTGGGCAGCCTGGCGGGTCGGGCAGCATCTTACAGTCCCTCATGGATCAGCCAGAGCCACCAGATGTGGAGGAATTGTCAGAGGCTGCTATGTTCATCGCTGAGCAAATTGTTAAGCTGCAGGCCCTTGGGATTCCGCTTCACCACGCAGCTCCATGGATATCAGCAAACCTGGGACGTCAGCAAGGTCAGCCGGAAGAGGGCAAGGACGCCGTTCTCCATCATGCAGTAGCAGCAGCACTAATTCATCGGGTGACTCTTCATCCACGGAGAGACATGGGAGAGGGAGCAGTGTGAGCAGCAAGAAGAGGAGCAGCAAGAATAGGAAAAGGAGGAGGTGCTCCAAGCACAGACGAAAAATTGCCAAAGAATGTGAGGCGGGAAGGGTTGCGGGCACCTTTGCAGAGCCTCCAATGGATAACCTCAGGATATCGCCATTGGGTGTGGTGCCCAAGAAAACACTGGGTGAGTACTGACTAATTCACCACCTGTCTTACCCCAAGGGGTCCTTGGTTAATGATGCCATCCCGCTGGAACTTTGTTCTGTTAAGTATGCCACACTGGACCATGCCATTAAATTGATACAGACGTGTGGTCATGGGGCACTCATGGCTAAGTGTGACATGCAATCTTTCAGGTTGCTCCTGGTTCACCTGGAAGATCACTGTTTATTGGGTTTCAAATTTCAAGGCCAGTGGTATTACGACATGGCTTTACCTATGGGTTGCACCATCAGTTGTGCTGCTTTTGAAACCTTCAGCACATTCCTTGAATGGGTGTTGCAGTGCAGGGCAGGGTCTCTTTTCATCACTCATTACCTAGATGATTTTCCCATGATCGGGCTGGCTGGGGAGCCAGAGTGTGGGTCTTTGCTTCATTCCTTTCAGGTTTTGGCAGAAGAAGTTGGCATGCCCCTGGGACCAGAGAAGAATGTTGGACCTTCCTCGGCATTAGTTACTTGGGGATTCTGTTGGATTCTGTAAAGGGGGTGTCTTGCCTGCCAGCCAACAAGCTGGCAGGGATCAGGAAGCAGCTGCAGGACCTCTTATCTTGCAGCAAGGCCACTCTCAAGGAGTTGCAGTCCCTATTGGGTCATCTCAATTTTGCTTGCAGGGTGGTGGTGCTGGGGAGGGCCTTTTGTGCCAGATTGGCAGGCATCATAAAGGGTATCAGGTCTCCTCATCATCGCATCTGATTAACAAAGAGGGTCAAAGGGGATCTCTGGGTCTGGCTGCAATTTTTGGAAGGCTACAAAGGCATCACATTGTGGCAGGGGTGCAAGACATTGGGAACTGGGTTGCAGGTTCATTTTGATGCAACGGGGAGTCTGGGGTTTGGGGGATTTTACAACTGGCATTGGTGTGCACAGTATTGGCTGACTGAGTGGGGGGAGACTGCCATTGTACCTAATCTAACATTCCTTGAGTTCTTCCTGATTCTAATGGCAGTGGTTATCTGGAGGGAGGAATTCAGAAACAAGAAGGTCTGCTTCTGGTGCGATAATCAGGCGGTGGTGTGGATTATTAACAGGCAGTCTTCAAAGTCGGAGAGAGTCATGAAGCTTGTGCAAAAATTTATGCTCATCTGCCTAACGTCAAATATCAGCTTCTCTGCATGTCACATTCCAGGCGTGGATAACAAGATTGTGGATGCATTTTCTCGATTCCAGGACACCCAGTTCTGTGCATTGGCCCTGGATACAGACCCAGTGCCAGCACCCTTTCCCATGGAGCTATGGCAACTTGGGAAGGAGCCGTGATTCAAGGAGTCCTCAACTCCTTGGCACCATTGACGCAAGCGAGCTACAGAAGGGCAGTTGGCCAATTCTTTGCTTTCAGATGGAGGAACGGCTATGGGAGCTCCTGGCCCATGTTGGAGTGGGAGGTGTTGCATTATCTAACCTTTTTGAAAGACCAGGGATTGGCTCCTCATACCCTTTCTTTGCATTTGGCCAGCATTTCCTTCTTCAGAAAGGCAGCGGGATTTGGCAACACCTGTGCCACCTTTCTCATCCGGAGGGCTGTGGAAGGTTGGCGTAGGATGAGCCATCGGAAGATGGATGCCCGCTGGCCAATTTCATACAACATTCTTCAGAGGCTGGTGGCCAAGCTTGGTGAGGTCTGCCAGTCCAGGTACAAATTGCTGTTGTTTGGCACGGCCTTCATGACAGCCTTCTTTGCTGCCCTGTGGATTGGTGAGTCAATGTGTAAATCTAAGAGAGATTCATCTGGCAGAGCACTGCAGTTGAGAGATGTGTCACTAGGGGTGGATGCGCTGTGTATCCGAGTCTGGTATTCCAAGTATGATCAGCTTGGAAAAGGGGTGTCTCTGTGGTTACAGGGCCTGGTAGATTCATCACCATGCCCAGTGGACATCATGTGCAAGCACCCCAGAGTGTCAAGCCCCCTTTTCATTCACAAGGACTTGTTGCCACTGATGCGGTACCAGTTTGTCAGCATGTTGCAGGCTGCTTTGACGCAGCTGCGCTTGCCAGTGAAGGAATTTGGTGGTCATTCCTTTTGGACTGGGGCAGCAACCATGGCGGTGGAAGGGGCCTGCCTCCAGAGACCTTCAAATGCCTGGGCAGATGGCGTTCTGGGGCCTTTGCAGGGTATATACGACCTGATTTGTCAACCCCAATGCAGAAAGACTGAGAGACGGGTCTCCCTTCACTTGGTGTGGGAGACGTTAAGGCATCATTGGTAGCAGAAGGCGGACCCAGGTTGGGACCACCTTTTGTGGCAGTTGGCATGGGTCCTGATCCAAGGTCATTGGTCTTCATCAAGTTCATGATCAAGATCACCACCACCTTCCCCAATAGTTGGTGAGAAGGGAGAGAGTGAGGGATTGGCAGGCATGCTGGGGCCTGTCCAGGACTCCTCCCCCTTTGTCAGTGGTGGGTGTTGGTGGTGGACTGACAGCGGTCTCATCAACCAGCATTCAGGTTGGTCAACGTCTGGATCTGGATCCATGTGATTTCAGCCAACCACTGCAGCTGTTATCACTAAAGTTATCAACAAAGTTAAAGCTGTTATCAATAAAGTTATCAATAAAGTTGTGGCCTTTTATTGCTAATATACATATCATCATGTATCACTATATCTTTCAAACTTATATTAATCATAGAATCATAGAATTGTAGAGTTGGAAGAGACCACAAGGGCCATCCAGTCCGACCCCTTGCCACGCAGGAATCACAATCAAAGCATCCCCAACAGATGGCCATCCAGCCTCTGTTTAAAGACCTCCAAGGAAGGAGACCCCACCATGCTCCGAGGGAGTGCGTTCAACTGCCGAACAGCTCTTACTGCCAAAAAGTTCCTCCTAATGTTGAAGGGGAATCTCTGTTCCTGGAGCTTGCATCCATTGCTCTGTGTTCTAGTCTCTGGAGCAGCAGAAAACAAGCTTGCTCCATCCTCAATCTGACACCCCTTCAAATACCTAAACAGGGCTATCATATTGCCCCTTAACCATCTTTTTTCCAGGCTAAACATACCCAGCTCCCTAAGTCTCTTCTCATAAGGCATGGTTTCCAGACCTTTCACCATTTTAGTCGCCCTCCTCTGGACACGCTCCAATTTGTCAATATCCTTTCTGAATTGTGGTGCCCAGAACTGGAGACAGTATTCTAGGTGAGGCCTGACCAAGGCAGAATAGAGTGGCACTATTACTTCCCTTGATCTAGACGCTATACTTCTATTGATGCAGCCCAATATCGCATTGGCCTTTTTGGCTGCCGCATCACATTGTTGACTCATGTTCAACTTGTGATCTACTAGGACTCCTAGATCCCGTTCGCACGTAATCTAATTCAGCCAGGTCTCCCCCATCCTATGTCTATGAATTTCATTTTTCCACCCTAAGTGCAGTACCTTACATTTCTCCGTATTGAATTTCATTTTGTTAGCTTTGGCCCAGCTCTCCAGTCTATCCAGGTCATCTTGAATTTTGATTCTGTCCTCTAGGGTATTAGCTACTCCTCCTAATTTGGTGTCATCTGCAAATTTGATAAGTATGCCCCTAATTCCGTCATCCAAGTCATTGATAAAGATGTTGAATAGCACTGGGCCCAGGACAGAACCCTGTGGCACCCCACTGGTCACATCTTTCCAAGACGAAGAGGAGCCACTGCTGAGCATCCTTTGGTTCGGCCGGTCAACCAATTACAAATCCATTTAACAGTTAACTTGTCTTGCCCACATTTTAGAAGCTTGTTTGCAGGGGTGTGTGTGGCTAGCAATCGACTATGGCGGACACATAGTCGTTGAGCTCCTCCTAAATCTTGCAAAACTCTGCTCAAACTGGAGTATATTACTATCACAATGATTTAATTAGATCACCTTCATTAATGCAAGGTAGCAAGCAACTGGCGGAACAAACAATTGACGACTTCTACCCAGCGGCTAAAGAACGAAGGGCTCTTCAGGCGATTGCTCCTGAAGAACCCAGAGACAGCATGGCCCCTGGGCCGAACAAGGCTGGGAAAGGACCCAAACCTGACTTGCAGATGGAAATGGACCAGGATCTCTCCACCCAGCTGCAGAAGCAAAGGGAATTGTTTGTGCTAGATCTGCATAATGAACTAGCCCAAGCGTTTGAGCCAGTAACCGCGAAGCTGTCCAGTCTGACTGATTAAAGTCACAGCTATAGAAACTACAGCTTCTGAGGCTCTAAGAGTGACATCAGCCCAAGAACCATGGATTCAGAGACTGGAGGAGTCCAACCAGTACCTATTAGATAAAATTGATGATCTGGAAAACAGGAATAGACATCTGAATATTCCCTTCGCGGGCTAGAAGAAGGGGTAGAAAAATCCGACCTAAAAAGCTTTTTAATCAGCTGGCTTAACGATATCTGCCCAGAGTTCGAGCTGAAAGATGCTGACATAGAAAAAGCGCACAGGTTGTTGATCCCCCCTCAGCTAGCCCGACGTCTACCCCAGGACATCCTCTTGAGGTTTTCCTCCTTTGCTAAGAAGACGCAAGTGGCTTCCAAATTAAACAAGCTGACTTCACTTACCTTTAATGGCATTCCGGTATCAATTTTCCAAGATGTCTCACTGGAGACATTGTGGAAAAGAAAAGCTTTTAAACCACTCACTTCATTTTTGGCAGAAGCAGGTATTCAATACCGCTGGGGATTCCCGTTCCGCCTTATAATCAGAAAGGGCAATACTGTCATGTCTGTGACTACTAAACTCCAACTCCTGGACGTGATGACTGCCCTAGATGTCCAAGTTCCTAGATCCCTGGAAACGGAAATCAGAAGCAAACAACAGCCATTGCCGGGGCAAAATTCTTCGGGCTGGACAATGGCCCAAAAGAAGAGAGAGAAATGAGTCACTTGGAAGGAGCCAAATATTTCCTGAAAGTACCTTTTCAAGATTGCTACCTGATAGCTTAGTCCCCCTTCAGAAGAGTGGCAGCCATATTGTCCTCTCTTGCCCTCTCTTAAACAACAAGGACTCCGCCATTATGGTTCTTCATGGTTATTCAGATGAACATTATTCTTCTCTGCTTCTGCACCAGCTACAGTGTTGCAAATCTCACCAACTGTCAACCATCACCTGCCAGCAGCACATGTAGGATTTCTGCCAGCTCCCAGTTAAAGAGACAAGTTGCCATGGCCATGGTGAACTTTACTCAAATCCTTTTTATGACTGTCACTCTTTTTGATGCATTCTGACCAGTTCATACCTGCATTTACTCTGTTTTACATTATATTTCATCCGCTTTTTTGCAAGGATGGATGCTCTAGCCTGGATAGATACTATTTCCCCCTCGCCTGACAGGGTGCACCGAAGGTGATAGGAACGACATTGAAATCTGATCAGGAGGCAATCGTTCAGATGGCCTCCCTCCTTCTGGGTATCTTGTTATGTATTGTTGATGTTGATTTTTATTTACTTTTTTTATTATATTATCAGAAGGGAGATGACATACTTTATTTAGATGTACTTCTGTATTTTGGACAATTCAGTGCCTGCATTTGGTACCCTTTGAGGAGAAGGCTTTCTGGAGCATTGTCCTCGGAGCCGATCCAAAATCAGCGCCCCCTCTTGTGACTTGCCATGAGTGACATCCAAATCCTATCATTCAATGTCAAAGGACTCGGCTCACAAATAAAACACCAAATTTTTTAAAAAGAAATTCACCCTCACAAACCCAATGTTTTGTTTCTCCAAGAAACACATAACAGATCTGATAAGCCAGTGTTTCCCACTTCCAAATTTGGAACCCAATTTGTTTCTGGTGGCTCAGGCAAGTTGCAAGGAGTGGCTATAATACTGGACAAGGGTATGCCTTTTCAACTTTATGATTTAAAAAGGGACAAGAAAGGTAAATATATAATGGTACAGGATTTACTTAGTAATCGTCTGATCACTTTGGCTACCTACTACATGCCAAATGCTCACCAGAAAGATTTCCTAGAATCATTCTTCCATGAGCTAGCCCTCTTTGCGAAAGGCACTATAATCGTAGGAGGCGATTCTAATGCTATTCTAGATCCTAGTTTGGATAAGTCCCCGAGGGTCAACAAAAACCTTAGTTTGCCACCTCTAATTCCTGAAGCGCTCCTAGGATTGATTGACCCTTGGTGGACACTTAATCCGACGTAGAGGCTGTATAGTTTTTTCTTCCTGGTACACAGGTCTTACTCCAGAATTGATCATTTTTTTGTTAACAAATCAGTCCTTTCCCAGATCACAGATGTGTCTATTGAAAATATCCTCCATTCTGACCACGCCCCCTTCTCCTGACATGGACACTAGATCCAGATGCTCAACCCACCAAGATTTGGAGGTTTAATCCTCGACTGCTATTAGATGACCAATTTAAATCCAGCATTCAAAAGTCCTTAAAATTGTTCTATGTGGAAAATAGATCACAAATTACCTCTGAGGCTTTGCTTTGGGACACAATGAAAGCGGTGCTTCACAGCCTCTTTATACAGGAGGGAGTGAAGCAGATAAAACTTAGATCCGCTAAACAAACTTCCTTACTGCTAGAGATTGCTGAACTCTCCAAAACACATTGAAAGGCACAAAAAGATATGGACCTGTTCCTACTTAATAAGAAGAGGTCCGAGGTTCAGGAACTGGATCTTCACCAAATTCAAACAGCCCTCAATTTCACTAAAGCATACTATTACGAGCATAACAACAGGAATTCTAAATTGTTAGCTAGACTAGTAAAAAAAAATCAGAGAAAAAATTAATTTCTAGCATCATCACCAAAAATGGCATGATGACATCTGTTTTAAAAAATATTCTGGGAGAATTTGAATCCTTTTATGCTGATTTGTACTCTGCAGAGCAGCACAACCCTGATAGATCCACATTCATAAAGTCCCTGCCTCTGAAAAAATTAACTCCCGAACATGCAGCAATTCTTAATAGTCCTATTACATCAGAGGAAATTCATCAGGTCCTTCATAAATTGCGCCCGGGGAAGACTCCAGGCCCAGATGGATTTAATTCCAAATTTTACAAGCTCTTTAAAGAGGACCTGACCCTCCACATGATAGCCCTGTACAATGAAGTCTTGAATAACTCCCTTCCCCCAGATTCATGGAAGCAATCCCAAATTATTCCTATTCCCAAAACTACACATATTAATCCCAATACGTTGGCATTTAGGCCGATATCATTGATAAATCAAGATTTTAAGATTATGTCTGCTATCATGGTAAATAGGATCAACTCATTTGTGTCCTCATACATAAACCCGGACCAGGTGGGATTTATCCCCGGCCGTAAGATGATTGACACAGTTAGAAGAACTCTGAATATCATACACCATGCCAACGTCTCCCTTCACCCAACTTTCTTGGTCTCTTTAGATGCTCTGAAAGCCTTTGACCGATTAGACTGGTCTTTTTTGTTTGACATTTTAACTGAAATGGGCTTTGGCCACAAGTTTATTGGTTATTTACAGGGCACATATTCTGGATCTAGTGCTGTAATTCATGTCAAATGAATGGACTCTCAGCCTATCTCCTTACAGCTGGGGACTAAGCAAGGTTGCCCTCTATCCCCCATCCTATTTGCGTTGGCTATTGAGCCTTTTGCAGAAATGGTCAGACGTAATCCAGACATTAAGAGCCCCTTGATCTATGGGAAAGAACACAAACTTTCCCTATATGCAGATGATGTTCTGCTGTATCTAAGGGACATGGGCAGGTCTTTTCCAGCACTACAGCTGATCCTGAAAGATTTTGACAGCTACGAAGGTTTTAGGGTTAGTCTGCCTTAATGTCCTGCTTCCCTCTCAACTGGAATGGCAAAAAGCAACCCAGCTCAGTCTGCATTCCTCTGGACTCAGATATCTAGGGGGTTTTATTGTGAAGGACTTCAAGCAATTAATTCTGCAGAACTACAAACTCTTTACAAGGTGGTTAAAGACTCAATTAAAAATCTGGAAGACCTTTCGATTATCTCTTTTAGGCAGAATAGTGCTGATCAAAATGTTTGCCCTCCCCTGTTTGCTTTTCCTATTTCAAAGTATTCCTCTCTCTCCCCCACCTTCCTACTTTAAGATTTGGAAAAAACTCCTTCATGGTTATATATTCAATGGGAAGAGGCCCCAATTCCCACAGCGAGTTAGATACACCAGCCCTAAATGTGGAGGTCTCAGTACTCCCAACCTGGAGCTCTACTTTGCAGCTTTTCAGCTAGCCCAAACCATCACTTTCCTTAAAAAAAAAAAAAAAATCTGACAGCGAGGTGGGTTATGCTTGAATCAGATCTACAACACCTGTCAGTCCTCAGGTACTTCTTTTCTAAGAGTACCACCCATCAGCTGAACAACTTGGACAACCCATTTCTGCACACATCCCTTTTAATTTGGTGCAAGTGGGTGCATGGCCTTGCACCTCTCCCCCACCTATTCAACCATTCATACTACACTCCCTTTTTTATGACCCAGATAAGATAAACCAATTTTTGGGATGGGAGGAATGGGGTCTATATGTGTTACAAGATCTCTTCCTTCAGTCTAAGCCCAAAACAGCAAATGAGCTTCTCCAGGATTTGTCCCTGTATGTCCCTAACTGGTTTCAAATTTGTCAGGTCCGCATGTTTTTGACCAGATTAGTAACCTCTGGGTTCATTTCACATTCTCCCACAATATATGAACATATCTGCAGGTCACCCACCTCACCAGCCAAAGGCAGGGCGGCCCAGATATACAGGTGACTGATAGATGACACCTTCAGGAACAATATTTATTATAAAGCAGCTTGGGAAAGCAAATTAAATGTCTCAATTCATGAGACAGATTGGCTAAAACTTTGGGCATCACCAATTTTTAAACTCCACTCTATTGCCTTAAAAGAAACATCCTTGAAGCTAATTTATAAATGGCATCTCACACCAATACAACTGACCAGGATGACCAAAACTGCCTCCCCTGTATGCTGGAGAGGTTGTACCCACCTGGGTACGTTTGTACACATGTGGCTTGAATGCCCGAGCGTCTGGAGGTTTTGGTCCTCAACACTCGACATTATTAGCAAAATCACCACCCAGGCCATAAGCCCCTCTCCAGAACTACTTTTGCTATCACTGTTCACCTACGACTCCTCGAGGGCTTTCATCAGCGCTGTCTACGCACAATCCTAAATATACACTGGACTGACTATGTGACAAATGTTGCTGTCCTTGAGCAAGCAGGGATCACCAGCATTGAGGCCATGATATTGAGAACACAGCTGCGCTGGGCAGGGCACGTTTCTAGGATGGAGGACCATCGCCTCCCAAAAATACTACTCTACGGTGAACTCTCCACGGGTCAGCGTAAGAGGGGCGCTCCAAAAAAGCGATACAAAGACTCCCTGAAACAACATCTCAGGCTTGGCCAAATTGATCACCAACAGTGGTCCACCCTGGCCTCACATCGGGAGGCATGGAGACGCACTATCCTCAATGCTGCAGCCTTATTTGAGAACTCACGCCGAACAAGTCTTGAAGAGAAACGACAACGCAGAAAGAATCACAACCCAAAAACATCATCCAAGGAGACCTTCTGCTGTGCTTTTTGCAACCGGACTTGTTTATCTCGGATTGGCCTTTTTAGTCATCAGCACGCTTGCAGAAAGCGCGGGATGAGTCCTTCCTGAATGTTCGTTTGCGAAGAAAAGCCAGAGGAGAGAGATTGTTGTTCACCGATTCCAATAAGAATTTAAAACATAAGAAGATTGTCTTCTTACTTGCCATCTCCCAAATAGTGATTGCTAAAAACTGGAAAAATGAAATGCCCAATATGAGTGCCTGGTGGGATAAGTTCTGGGATATATGGCTTATGAAGAAGCTCTCCGCCAATATTCGGAAGTCGACTGCTGGCGATGCTGATGACACCTTCATCGAACAATGGTTCCCTATAGTTACATATCTTCCCGAAGCCGGATCTGCAGCACAACCTCCACCACATCACGGTAGAATGTGGAATGTTGTTTTCTCTGTCCCATCTCAATGAAATCGCATGTCTGGACTGAAGTACTGTGGTCTTCTTATACTTCCAACTTCACATCCCTTCTCTGACTGTTTGTTGCATTTTATTTTTGGTTATGTTAGTGTTGATATCATAAGATTTCTGTAACAAACTGACACTTATTCATGTTTATTTTTATTAATAAAAACTTTATTTTTAAAAAAGAAGCAGCTTGTTTGCAAGGATGTCATGGGGAACCTTGTCAAAGGCCATACTGAAATCAAGGTATGCAATATCCTCAGCATTCCCTTCATCTACCAAGCTGGTCATAGAATCATAGAATCATAGAATCATAGAATTGCAGAGTTGGAAGAGACCACGAGGGCCATCCAGTCCAACCCCCCTGCCATGCAGGAAATCACAATCAAAGCATCCCCGACAGATGGCCATCCAGCCTCTGTTTAAAGACCTCCAAGGAAGGAGACCCCACCACGCTCCGAGGGAGTGTGTTCCACTGCCGAACAGCTCTTACTGTCAAAAAGTTCCTCCTCATGTTGAGGTGGAATCTCTGTTCCTGGAGCTTGCACCCATTGCTCCGTGTTCCAGTCTCTGGAGCAGCAGAAAACAAGCCTGCTCCATCCTCAGTGTGACATCCCTTCAAATACTTAAACAGGGCTATCATATCACCTCTAAACTGTCTTTTTTCCAGGCTAAACATACCCAGCTCCCTAAGTCTCTCCTCATAAGGCATTGTTTCCAGACCTTTCACCATTTTAGTTGCCCTTCTCTGGACACGCTCCTATTTGTCAATATCCTTTCTGAATTGTGGTGCCCAGAACTGGACACAGTATTCTAAGTGAGGTCTGACCAAGGCAGAATAGAGTGGCACTATTATTTCCCTTGATCTAGACACTATACTTCTATTGATGCAGCCCAAAATTGCATTGGCCTTTTTAGCTGCCGCATCACACTGTTGACTCATGTTCAACTTGTGGTCTACTAGGACTCCTAGATCCCTTTCGCACGTAGTCTCATTCAGCCAGGTCTCTCCCATCCTATATTTATGCATTTCATTTTTCCGCCCTAAATGCAGTACTTTACATTTCTCCGTATTGAATTTCATTTTGTTAGCTTTGGCCCAGCTCTCCAGTCTATCCAGGTCATTCTGAATTTTGATCCTGTCCTCTAGGGTATTAGCTACTCCTCCCAATTTGGTGTCATCTGCAAATTTGATGAGTATGCCCCTAATTCCCTCATCTAAGTCATTGATAAAGATGTTGAATAGCACTGGGCCCAGGACAGAACCCTGTGGCACCCCACTGGTCACATCTTTCCAAGACGAAGAGGAGCCACTGCTGAGCACCCTTTGGGTTCGGCCGGTCATTTATCAAAAAAAGAGATCAGATTAGGCTGGCATGACTTGTTTAATTGAAATCCACGTTGACTGTGATTATGGCATTGCCTTCTAAATGTTCACAAACTCGCTGTTTAATGATTTGCTCTAGAATCTTCCCTGATATTGATGTCAGACTAAATGGATGATAATTGTTGGGATCCTCTTTTTTTTCCTTTTTGAAGATGGGGACAATGTTTGCCCTTCTTCAGTCTGCTGGGACTTCTCCTGTTCTCCAAGAGTTCTCAAAGATTATTGCCAATGGCTCTGAGATTGACCTGGATAGACTGGAGAGCTGGGCCAAAGCTAACAAAATGAAATTCAATATGGAGAAATGTAAAGTACTGCAGTTAGGGCGGAAAAATGAAATGCATAAATATAGGATGGGAGAGACCTGGCTGAATGAGACTATGTGCGAAAGGGATCTAGGAGTCCTAGTAGACCACAAGTTGAACATGAGCCAACAGTGTGATGCGGCAGCTAAAAAGGCCAATGCAATTTTGGGCTGTATCAATAGAAGTATAGTGTCTAGATCAAGGGAAGTAATAGTGCCACTCTATTCTGCCTTGGTCAGACCTCACTTAGAATACTGTGTCCAGTTCTGGGCACCACAATTCAGAAAGGATATTGACAAATTGGAGCGTGTCCAGAGAAGGGCAACTAAAATGGTGAAAGGTCTGGAAACAATGCCTTATGAGGAGAGACTTAGGGAGCTGGCTATGTTTAGCCTGGAAAAAAGACGGTTTAGAGGCGATATGATAGCCCTGTTTAAGTATTTGAAGGGATGTCACGCTGAGGATGGAGCAGGCTTGTTTTCTGCTGCTCCAGAGACTGGAACACGGAGCAATGGGTGCAAGCTCCAGGAACAGAGATTCCACCTCAACATGAGGAGGAACTTTTTGACAGTCAGAGCTGTTCGGCAGTGGAACACACTCCCTCGGAGCGTGGTAGGGTCTCCTTCCTTGGAGGTCTTTAAACAGAGGCTGGATGGCCATCTGTCGGGGATGCTTTGATTGTGATTTCCTGCGTGGCAGGGGGTTGGACTGGATGGCCCTCGTGGTCTCTTCCAACTCTGCAATTCTATGATTCTATGATTCTATGATTCTATGAGATTACATTTGCCAGCTCTTTTTATACCCTTGGATGTAATTCGTCTGGTCATGGAGATTTAAATTCATTTAGATTAAGAAGGTATTCCTTTACTACCTCTTTACTTACTCTATGCTGTATTTCCCCTATTGTGTCCTCTGTTCTATTATCCTCAGGTTGATCACCCTTTTCCTTTTCTGAAAACACTGAGGCAAAGAAGGTGTTGAGTAATTCTGCCTTTTCTCTGTCCCCTGTTAGCATTTTGCCATCTTCTCCACGTTGTGGCCCTACCATTTCCTACTTCTTCCTTTTGCTGTGGACATACCCCAAAAAAACCTTTTTATTGTTCTTAACCTCTCTAGCAAGCCTGAGCTCATTCTGCGCTTTAGCTTTTCTGACTTTATTCCTACACGTGTTCGCTATCTGTGTCTGTCATTATTTGGGGAAGGGGATATGGGAGACCACATCTGGCTTGGACATGCAAATGGGCTCAGCCAGTCATGGACAGATTGGAACACCCTCCCCCATTTCAGCTGCTAGCTATAGCTTCTCTCCTTGCACCAGCAGGAGAAACAAAAATATTTTATTGCAAATTGCCTTGAGCTTGTGCCAAGACTTTGTCTCTGCCCAGTGGCCATAAACGAATGTTCACCTTGGCACTGCAGATGGGTAAGGCCTTTCCTGGCAATAGCTTAAATCATGAGATAGGGCTGAATCTCAGTCCAAGAGTACATTTTGCCAAGGCAGGATGCTGCTTCTTCAGTTCTGAGAACTCTCTCTCTCTCTCTCTCTCTCTCTCTGTGTGTGTGTGTGTGTGTGTTTATTCAAGTCACCTGTCAACTTATGGTGACTGCATGAATTTCATATTGTTTTCTTAAGCATGGAATACTCAGAGGTGGTTTTCCAAGTGCCTTCCTCTGAAATATAGCCTACAACACCTGTTATTCATTGGCAATCTCTCATCCAAGTACTAAGCAGGACTGACCCTGCTTAGCTTCCAAGTTCAAGCAGGATCTGATATTTAGGCCCTCTGAGAGTTGTAGGTAGTGGCTAAAATCTTGTTTATATGAGGCCTAGAGCAGCCTTTTAAAGTTAAAATAAGTTCAGATATATTCATTCCCCCCCCCCCCCGTAGTTAATAGGAATATGTGATGTGAGGGGAAGCAGAAAAGAAACTCAAATACGTATGTTAGAATCACATATGAAAAACATTCCAAAAATGTCAACTGTGGAACAGGAAGTGCAAATTTCACCTTAGTCACAGATTTACTAGGCTGTTTCAGGCAACTCATAATTTCCATCTGAAAAAAATAGGATTACTGGTCAGCTTTTTAGGGTTGTGTTACTGGGACAGTATATGTGAAGCATATTTCATATGCTGTAAACGTGCTCAGTATTATGTATCATGAAAACAGAAAATAATGTTACCTACAGAGAAAAATGGGAAAGATGGTGAAACTGTTGAGTGCTACAAATGGGGCTTTATCACACCAGCCTGTTGTCTTGCAACAGTCACATTGTTTAAGCAAATGGAAACATACTGGTATGGAAACAATCACTTTCACACCTTCTCTCCAATAGTGCTATAGTGCTGCTTTGGTGATGCATGTTCCTGCAATCAGTCTTCTGCATTAATTTTCTTTAATGCCACAATTGCACAATGGCACAGTTTCAATGCTTAATGCAAATGGCACTGCTGTAATTGCAGCATGCTGGCAACCCACCATGGCAGTACAATTGTTTCCCCCCCCCTCTGCTTAACCTAAGCCCAGGTACATAAAACCGGGGAGAGGGGGGGGAATCAGCATTTCATGTATGTCATATAGGGGTCTATTGTCAGAACAAATCTATTAGACTTTCAAGCAACTGCTAATATTCTTGGGGGGGGGAGTCTTTTCTCATTGATTGACAGGGAAAAAACACAACTCCCTTTCTGAATCTACCATACAGTATTCTAGTATAGGTATTTTCTTACATGTTCAAATTCCATATATGCCTCCGTTCCCTATATGACTCCATGGTGAGGTAAGATGGGAACAAATATACTGGAGCTGTTCCCCGCCCCCTTTGTTTTGTTTTTAATGTGTGTTATGAGGATGCTGCTGTAATTGTGACATGCTGGTGACCTGCCATGAGGGCACTGCCATATTTGCAACATGCTGTGAACCACTACAGCAGCACAATTGCACAGCCAAACAAATAAAAAACAAACAAACTGGAGAACGGAGTAAAAGCAATGTTGTTCCCGTGCACCATGATGTCCTCTTTGTGCAGACACTGGAAGTGGAGTGACTTTACCCTGCTTGGGGACAGGGAAGGGGGGAAAGCGGAGAACCACACCCACTCACACCACATGACTGCCAGAATATTGGAACTGCAGCAGAATGAAACTATGGCACCAGAAACAATAGCTGAAAAGTGATATTAAAGCCATTAACTGTTTTTTCATGTCATTGAAAAGATGAAATCCAATAACAATGGAAATGCAATGCAACAACGGGAGAGTCATGATGTTGCATGATAAGGAAAGATCAAAGATGAAACTAAGCCTGTGCAACAAACCTAGTATGTGATAAAGTCTGTATCATATCAGCAGAATAAAAAGAGCTGTAACAACAGAGAAAGAAGGGAGTTACTCATACAAAGTGTCTATGTTAAAGATAATTTGATACAGATTTTTGTACCCTTCTGTATTTTATTATATTAGAGTCAAACTATATGTTTCACTTGCAGCTACATTTTATTTTTCTTTATTTAATTACTGGATTGCAGTGTGTGGAGAGCAGAGCTTTATATCTTCTTCTCCAGCCATGATCTCCCCATGATTTTCAAGAGCATTGTAATAGGAGAGGGAAGGGACAAATCGCCTCTCAACATCCATTACAGTTCTCATAATCTCCCACCCCATGGGTGTAGCTATTTTTTTTAGGCAGGAGAAGGTTCCATGTCCAGGACCAAAAATCCCTTGGAGAAAATTGTATGTTACACATCACTTTTAGCATATAATCTGAGTCCTAGACTCAGGCTGGAAAAGTGACTAATTTTTTCTTGCCATCCAGCACTTTTCTCCAACAGCTTTTTCTGTATCCAGGAGTTTATGGCCTTCAGAATCTCTAGAGCAGGTCAAGGACATTACTGGCAAGTGCTGATGCTTGAAAAAGCACCCAGGCTTGAACCAGCAGTCAAGATCAGTACAATGGTTTAGGGTCACAAAGTGAATGAAGAATATAGTATAGACTTCTAATAATTATTATTAAAGAGTTATTTTTCATTCACTGTACAATATGAAATAATTGCACTTTGAAGGATTAAGGCTGGAGGAGAGAGAAATAAAGTACTGTAGTCCTACCTGCCCTTTTCTCCTTGGTTTCCAAAAACAGAATTTGGGTGATGATTAAATAAGTGTGATCTGGAGAAAATCACAGAAACACAATTGGTAAATGAGACCCACTTTTCTTGGTCTCATGGTTTCTTTGTCTCTTATTTCTTGGTCTATGCATATGTTGCAAAGGTTGCCAGCTTTCTGTTAGATTCTTTCCACTTATTATCTGTGAGTTTCTATCCACACCCTGTGTAGCAGATTGATTTTGGCTTTGATGACTAAATGTTTATAGCAACCAGAATTTCCACAAAACTTCTGAAATAATGACATATCATGAGTTTCCTGTTCATGTTCTCTCTCTCTCTCTCTCTCTCTCTCTCTCTCTCTCTCTGTCGGATTCTTGGGTTGCAAACAGCTTGCTGGTTTGGTTTCTCTGGTGATACGTTGCCATGTCCTTCTGTGAACTAGACAGCAGATGTTTGCAGCATTCAACAGACTTCCATCCTGTTGGCCTGAGTCTTTCTTTTAATCATCCATGCTGTGTAAGGTTTCTGGGCACATCTCTACTGGGGCTTTCAAGCTACTGTGAAGAAGTCATAGTCTAAAAGCACTAACAGTGCCGAAGACTATGGGGACTTGCATCTGATTAAACATGTATTAGATTGCTCTGTAATGGCCTCCTTTTAATCTTGTTTTTATTTTATTTTATATTTATTTATTTATTTATTATTTAGGTATTTATACCCCACCCTTCAGCCACAATGGCTATCAGAGCGGCTTACAAATTGTTTTAAGCAATAGCAATTTACACATCTACACTGCATTAAGCAGTTTCCAATGTGTTAAGCAATACATGCACATATTACCCAAATACTTTGTGAGATACTGAAAGACAACTCTCAGATCAATAAATGGAAGTTTTCACTTGTTAGACATATTGCTGATCATTGTGAAGTCAAAGGCTTTCACAGCTGGCATCCATAGATTTTCCTTGGGTTTTTTCCAGGCTGTGCGGCCGTGTTCTGGAATAGTTTCTTTCTGACATTTCACCTGCATCTGTAGCCACAGATGCAGGCGAAACGTCAGAAAGAAACTGTTCCAGAACACGGCTTCACAGCGCAAAAAAAGTCAAGGAAAATCTATTGCTGATCATGTTATATTTTTTAACCTGAACTACTGTAATACCTTAGAGCAAAAATATGCAAAACATTTTTTTTAAAATTAAACAAGTGTGTGGTTACCTTATTAAGCATTGGTTAGAAATGGCTCCAATTTAAAAATGTTGTTGATTAATTTACCAGTTACCAATTAGAGTACCATTTAATGGTTGTAGCCCTAACTTGTAAATGACCTCCAATTAACCTCAATACAGCCTGGGCGATGGAGCTTATTTCATTCTGTTTTGGAGGCAGGTTGTTTCTTCAGTAGGATCTTTTCTTCTACTATCTGACCCATTTAAGTCCACCACATTTTTCTTTTTGCAGTCTCCTGGAAGGCTTTCATGTCCAGTTCTTTGGAGTTCACTCTACTATATGTTCACCAACTAGAGAATTGGCATTAATTGCATTTGTCTTAAGCACAGTCCCAAAGTAGCACACAGAATCAGCCAAGCTGAAACAGCCTAGCTGAACAGTTAGGTGGTTTGAAGAGGAAGTTGCAGAATAAGAGGCCTGTGGTTTTAAGATACAAATGATTGGGGAGCAAGTAAAACAGAAAAAACAGCAGTCCCTGAATATATCAGAAGAAGAAAACAGTCAAGAAGTAGAACTGTTAGATAATGGAGTTATAACAAGATAGTGACAAGATGGGAGAACTTGCAAAAAAAATCCTTTGTAACAGAAAATATGTTGGAAAGATATCCACCTAGCTTTTGATATTACGTGCCATGCCCATCCACTCTTAAGAACCTTTACTGAGTTCTATATTCAGTTCCAGGACACGTTCATCCAAGAGCAAAATCTGTTTCCCTTTCTGGTATCCAAGCCACAGGGATACTGCCCTGTCTATTATATCCAATAGTATTGATCCACCAGCAGAATAGACACCATTGGCAGATTGAATTTGTCCTCCACCCTGCAGCCCCTTGCACTCACTCCAAATAGGAAAGGAGGGTTGGGGGATCCATGGCAGATCTGTGGCAGGAAGGAAACTCCCACTGAACTATCAAAAGTTTGCTTGTGTAATATTGGGTGTTCCTGCATGGCAGGAAGTTGGACTGGGTGGCCCCTGATGTCTCTTCTAACTATGATTCTATGAAGCCCTCTGAGCACATGACTGAATAAGCAATATGTGATATTACTTTGCCCTAGTTTAATGATGCATCATAAAAGTATGGATTGGGATGTACCCTCTAGGAACGGGATTCCCCTGTGCTTCTCAGGAAAATCTTTTAAGTAATTAGCACAGAGCCCAGGAGTATGCTTTATTAGCAGGAAGAGTCAAGCTAGTAAGAGGATCTGTCCTTTTAACCATATATGTTGTGTCGTACATACTTCACTATGCTCCTGCTTACCTTTCTTCACTCACTGAGTTATTGCTCCACATTCTTTCATTTATTGTAGAGATGAGAGACAGAACAGAGCTGACCCTCCTGTTCTGGCACCCACACAGAGAAACACTTTCTTTGTGGGATCAGTTTGGCACCTTCCCTCTGAAGTTTCACTACCAACTGACAATATTATTATTTCAAACAGCATTTGAAATGGATTATTATGCCTGCTTTTTTAGTCTTTCCTGAATCTGTGTATGTATTTATTTGGGAGCTCTTGATTCTGTCCTGTTCACGTTAGGCCAAACCAGGTGGGAGATTCATGGTAAGATTTCCCTGTTTTCATGTTTCTAAAGTGTAAGATTTCCCTATTTTCATGTTTCTAAAGGGAATGGAAGCAGTGAAGTGGGGTGGTACTTTCTACCATACTATTTCTCTGATTAGGCTCATAGCAGGAAAAAAATCTAATCATTTGTAAAACACACACAAAATCGTGTAGCTAAACACAGTATACCAAGTGAGGTATAACCAAAGCAGAATAGAGTGGTAGGCTGCATTAATAAGAGTACAGCATTTAGATCTAGGGAAGTAACAGTACCACTCTATTCTGCTTCGGTCAAGACCTTAACTGGAATACTGTGTCCAGTTCTGGGCACCAAAATTCAAGAAAGATGTTGACAAGTTGGAGCATGTCCAGAGGAGGGCAATCAAAATGGTGAAACGTCTGGAAACCATGCCCCATGAGGAGTGGCTTAGGGAGCTGGGTATGATTGGCCTGGAGAAGAGAAGGTTGAGATGTGACATGATAGTCATGTTTAAATATCTGAAAGGATGTCATATTGAAAATGGAACAAGCTTGTTTTCTGCTTCCCCAGAGACTAGGACACTGATGGATTCAAACTACAGCAGTGGTTCCCACACTTTGGTTCTCCAGGTGTTTTGGACTTCAGTTCCCAGAAATCCTGACTGTGGGCTGAGGCCTCTGGAAACTGAAGTCCAAAACTCCGGGGGGGGGGGGGCAAAGTTTGGGAACCACTGAACTATAGGAAAAGAGGTTCCACCTAAACATTAGGAAGAACTTCCTGGTGGCAAGAGCTGTTTGACAGTGGAATACGCTGCCTCAGAGTGAGATGGAGTCTCCTTTGGAGGTTTTGAAACAGAGATTGGTTGGCCATCTGACAGGAGTGTTTTGATTGTGTTTCCTGCCTGGCAGGAAGTTGGACTGGATGGCCCTTGTGGTCTCTTACAAATTATGATTCTATGAGAGAACAACTTGGAAGACAACAGTTTAGAAAACCTGTATGAGCTACATCCAAATTAGAGCCAGTTACTATTATGTAAATCTAGTTGTTTTAAGTAAAATTAAAATATTGTTAAACTCCATTAATGATCTCCTCATTCTCATGTGCTTTAGCCTTTTGAACTAACTGTTTTCCTGTGTTCACAGAGCCATGATAGGCTGTACTCTGTACCAGTCATTTTTCTGATCTTGGAAAGCTGCTCAGTCCTCTAGTCTGTGGATCATATTTGCTCAAACAACAATAGTTTGGTCTATGTAGCCTAGCTATGCATATTTGTATTCCAGTTTGAAAATTACTCACTTTGGGTTTGATTCATTCTCTTAAACAAGCCATATAATGACGGAAATCATTTGGTCTGCCAAGATACTTAAATAGACATGTGCTTTACCAAACAAGAGGGGACACATTGTCCCTTGCTTTTTGCCACAGTCTAGTCAGCTTCAATACAGAGCCAATATGAGTGCAATAGCACCCTACCACTTGTGCGTATCCAATGGGTATTCATGCAGCTGCAGTATAGCATGTGCTATACTTTAATGAAACTAAGTAAAATGTGATGAACAGCAACACTACATGGGACTAAGTCTAAGCAAATGCTCTTGCAAAGAGCAAGTGTGCATGTATGAATGAATGCCTGCATTTTGTGTGTTTATAAAGCCATCCCAAAAATAGGTTTTCCATGTAGCTCACTAACAAATACATTACAGGGCAGCATAAAACAATCAAAACAACACACTGAATAGAGAAGGCCAGAGTAGAAGGCATAGGCTATTTTAAATGCCTTAGTAAATTAGAAAATCGTCATGTAGGAACAGAAAAACTATGAAGATAACACCAGGCAAGTCTTTTTGAGGGTTATTCCATAGATAGGTTCCATTACTGAAATGGCCCTGGGAGCAGGGCATCTGGAGAAGAGCTTAAGATTTGAGTTGAGGTATATAAACCGTTGACACCCCCTAATGAAGGAAGTTAGGGTGGCTCCATCTCTTTTGAGCTTCCAGTGGGCAGCTAAACAGTGCTGTTCCACATGGCCTTTAATGTCTGAAATTGCTTTGTTTTAATTGTTTTAAAATTGTATTTTATGATTTTTAGGTTGTTTTTAAAGTTTTTATAGAGTATTTTAATATGTTTTAAGTGTTTTATCTTTCCACTGTTTTAATTTTTTTCATTTGTTCATCACTTTGGGAGCCGGCTAAGAGACAATACAAAAATACTTTAAATAAATAAGTCTGGGTGGATGGGTGGGTGAAAGTGGACTTTTAATTAATCTCATCACAAACCATGGAGCCTATGGCCCTCTAGATATTGGTAGATTCAAATTCCTGTCAGGCTGACCAGCATGGCCAATGGTTAGCAATTTGGGGAGTTGCATTCCAACAATATCTGTTAGACCATAGTTTGCCCACCCCTCATTGAAGACTTTATAGTTTAAAAACCACAGCACTTTAAACAGCGAGAGAGTAAATGTAGCAGACAAGGAAAACCCACAGTATATTTAAAACACGAAGACAGTATTCTTGTAATTCTGAACCAACTGCAATTTGAAACCATTCTGAAAGGCATACAGTGCATTTTGGTAGTCAAACAGGAAATTACCAGAGCACAGGAAACTATAGCCCAGCTATCTTCATCCAGGTAAGATGGGGCATTAATTAGAAAAATGATTTGAAACAGACAGGTCTCTCTGGATTCCACATGTAATTCTCCAAAATCCTAGCATGCAATTCATTCATTAGGAAATCTGAATTATTCAAGGACTGGGCTAGTAGAAGGGGAGCCCTAGTCCTCAAAAAACACATGCTGGCTTGAATTTCAGTTAAACTTTGCACTCTGGTATGATAGAGTACAAAGAGAAGGGTTAACATTTTTTTCTAAGGAGACTAGCTTGTGATTCTCCCAGGGAAAAATACTGCTGAGTGCATGGAAAATGCAAGAACCTATAGCAGAAATGTAACCTCAAACGAAGGCATAAGGAATATGTGCAAAAGAAAAATAAATATGCCTTTCTTGTGTTCGAGTTCTGGAATATTTGAGACACTCCCTAGCACATTTTTGGTGGTAACTTTGTGTCCTTACAGTAAAAAATGGGGTCAACCCTAAATAGAAATCTACCATAGTTTCAAACTAAAATGTTTTCCCCATTTCAGCCCATCTTTAATATGTCTGGAACTACCTTCTTGAACCATCTTCCTCATTCATTGGGGCCAAGCTTTCACCCCACATCAAATCCAAGACTTGCAACCCCACCATCAAACATCAAAAAGAGGGCAGCAGGATCTCAACTCAGCAATAGATGAAGATGGACTTCACAGCTAGGGCTGCCCTGCATGTAAATACCTCAGTTGGACTGAGTGGTGTGCTCTGCGTTAGGATACAGCTTCTCTGCTCAGTATCACCATCTCTATGGAAGTCTCAGTGAGTGCAGAGACTAGTATTCATTCCACTGTGGATTCCTAAGGGAGCCCCCAGAGGCTCTCTTGGAGAGTTTCCATGACAACACTTTCTCAAAAAGCTTCAGTAAATACTCACACATTGTTTGTGCAAACCTTTTAAACTCAAGCTTTTATTACTGAGGCAGAATCATCATCATGGAGCAAAGGGTCTACCAGCAGGGTTAGCTTTTTTTTGGCTGGAACTGATTTCCAGGAAGCTTCCAGTGCTATTATTAGCATACATTTCCTGATCTCCACCCCATAATATTTCTCAACCAACCCAGAACAAGAGATCTTCCAGCATTTAGAATTACATCTCTTCAGAAAGCCTTTGTAATATGCTAGCTTACTACAGGGGTGGGGTGGGGGACATTTTGGCTACACTGCTTTTAAAGCTGCCAGGATCCATAGCAAATCACTTCCTTCCAGCCCTAAAGAGAAAAAGAGAACACTGTGAGCAAACAACAAAAAAATACAACCTTGGTCACCCCCAAAATATCTCACATCAGGACCCTCTAATAAAGATAGTCATTATCTAGCAAAGATGAGGCAATTTACCTGAGCTTCATTTGAATGTGTGGCTTTCAGCACCTCCACGGCCAAACCCTGAAAGAAAAGAAAAGTCAAGGACAATAGCTAGATGCTCCTCCCTCACCCTAAAGCCCCAGAAGAAACAAAATACCCCTGTCCCCCAGTGACCTAGGAGAACTGTAAGTCACTGTCATCTCTTCTGGATTTGACAAATGCAGAGAATGTGATGCTGAATACTAACCAAGATATTTTGGTTGATGGCACTTCCCTCTGTGGCATCCTTCAGATATACAGAGAGAGAGAGAAATTCCCTCATACAGGAAAATTCCCACTTACCAATTGGCTTGAATCCTATTGGCAGATGTTTGAGTTGACTATTGAATGCTGAGTCAGCATTTAAATAAATCCCATTGATTCAATAGTTCTAACTCTACATGGGACTATCAGTAGAACGCATGCCATTGTCTTCTACAATATGATCAGTGCAGTGGAATATAAAAAGACTTGAAATGTCCTGTTAAAATAGTGAGAGAGTGCTACATCTTTAGTCTGGTGCTGATCTTGGAAACTAAGCCCTGATTAGTATTTGGATGGGAGACCACCAATGAATTGTGGGTGTTTGCTATGCCCTGGCACAATTTCTCAAAATTATGCTTCATGTTTGGAGCAGGGAAATCCCAGCCTCTAATACTTCTTGCTCCTATAAATTTCCCCAAATCACTTTGCAAGTAAAGTGCCTTAAGAAATACAGCCAAGACTGTATGAATGTGTATGGACTTTTGATATTGATTTCGATGTGAATAAGCAGCATTGTTAGGCATGAAGCCTTAGCCTAGGGAAAAGTGAAATGGCAGGACTGGACTGAGATGTAAACAGTATCCACCCAAAAAAGGCACCTGTCATTTAAAGAGCAAAGATATAATGCATTATATACCTAGCTCCTAGATATAAGATAATGTAAGCACAACTGAAATAACTGAATGTGTGAGACAAAGACCACTCTACAAATAAGATAAACAACAATTACAAGTATTTCTTAAAAAAAAAAACCCTTCTGTTTCCTTAAAAGATGCTTCTCATAAAATAAATGTAACTAGGAATTAATTCTGATTCCATTTAAAGGGGAAAAATACATACAAACATTACTGGCACCATCAGCCAGACAGCCTGGTGTGGTAGTTGGGGTAACTTGAATTGGGGAAGCCCTGGCCCAAAGCATTCCTCCATTGTGAAGCTCACAAGGTGACTCTGGTGCAGTCACTGTTTCTTAGCCTAAGGGCTTGTCTGCACGAGCCCCCAAAAAAGTAGTGCCCTGCAGAAAAAGCAAGTTACAGCAGCTGCAACCTGTCTTAATGGTGGTTTTTTTGCTCAGCAGCCCCCCCCCCGGTAAACTTTGCATGCTAGATGACAGCTCTGGTGCAGGGCAGCGGGATGGTGATGGTGGGGAGAACCGGGAAGGGAGAGGAGGGTGAGCGAGCCCTCCTCCCTTCCTTTGCTCTCTGCAGTGGCGGGACAATGGCAGCTGTGGCACAAGGGGGCAGGGAAGGGGGAGAGGATGGCAGCTGCCCTCTTACCTTCCCCAATCCCTGTGCCAGTGGCAGCTGGGGTGGGTGGTAATGACAGCCACCCACCTCCCTTCCCCATCCCCATCACTCTGGTTAAAAAAATGGCAGCAGCCCTGTACTTGCCCTGTAACCCAGCCCCTCCCCCTGCACGCATCCGGCCAATCAGGTTTGTGCTTCTCCTTGTATGGGGAAGTGATGTGTCGATTAGCTTGTCCTAATGAGCAGAAATGCGCACCCTCGCATTGTTTTCTTAAAAAGACAGAAAAAGCCACAAATGCTTTTCTCACATACTTTTTGCTCTTTTTGGCCTCATAATACAATAAGACAATGCAGGATCCCATTAAGACAGTTTGTTTTCTGAGCGAATTCTGGGAGGGGTATTTTCATCATGTGGACACCCCCTAACTTTCCTCAGAGGTTCATTGTTATGTTTTTTAAAAACAACAACAACAACAACAACCTAGCTTGTAAGCAGGGCAAGACACATAAAATACCAGATATTAAATAATCCCTAATAGGTGAGTTGTTGACAACTTTAGCTAGCTAATTCTATAAAGGGCTTAGCGTATAGTTTGACTGCCACCTGCATGCTATACCTAACATACTCAGAGCTAGAACAGGAGCAGCATTTTTAGGTTCTGGGCACACTGGACTAGCTACCCAGTTAGGGAATCTAAATATCTAAGAAAAGTTTGAAACCAGCAATATGCTTTGATTCCAAAAAAGTAACTCTATTAAGCAAGAGTTATTCAACAAAAGGGAGCCTTGTGCAACTGATCATCATTAGCCCTCACTATTTGATGATGAAATACCTAAACAGGAAGTGATAACACGGACATCTCAACTGCCAATAAAGTGAAAAAATAAAAACCCATGAAATTAGGGAAATGATTTGATAAAGATTCCTTCTTAGAAACTATTTGGTAGGATCAGAATATTCTATAACAATTATTTTCACAAAACTAGAATAGTAAGATGTTTTGAATGTAAAAAATGTATGATAACTGTGCTTTTGATATCACATAGCCTATAATTTCTAAAATCTATCTGGAAACAAATAACAGTCTAGTGCCAGAACTTTATCAGTTTCAATTTTAATATAACCAAAATGGTATAAAAAGAAAAATAAGAACTCATACTATTTTCCATCATAAGCTGTACAGCATGACTTTACAGATCTAGTAAGAAGTATTCATTACTTTAATTGCATAAAAATGAATATACAGGGCATTCTATACCCAGCCTTTATCTTGCATTAAGTTGTAAATAGCAAACAAATGAGAGGCGAGTCTGGTGTGATCCCAACAGAAATAAATTGCATGTCCTTATTTTGATAAGAGAATTTTACACTCTTTTTACAATGGCATATGGTTGTAGGAAAATCTGAAATTTGCTAAGTTACTGTCCAACTTAGGGCTGGTGAAAAACCAGACAGTATATTTTGAGAGAAACCTTAAACTGAAGCATAATTTGTCTGAGCACAAAGATGTCTAGGCATGAACCGCCACTGTGCTTCAGTATATAATCATGCACCTGGGTGACAGAAATTTAGAAGAATCAAGTGCCTCTCAAAACCCAGCATCCTGCTCCCTCCCTGCTGGAATCCTTACCTTTTGGTCCAAACAATGCAGCATAGCAGGGATGGTTACAATATGGCTTCCCATCATGCTGTAGAAACAAACAAACATTTCAGAGGAAGCACCAACAACAGGACATCTGATTGGTTCAATTCAGTGTTCTTTGGACTATCACTATGAGCTTATGAAGATGGAGGAAGGCACAAACTCTAAAAAGGTAGTGGGGTCCTATTTTGGAAATGCAAACAGACCAGCCTTTTACTCCGAGCAACAGAACTAGCTGTTGCCCCCACAGCTTCCTCTTTTGTGAGTTCCCTTCAGAGCTGCTCTTCTCTCTTTTTCAGCTCTTCCACACGAGATCAAATTTGCTCATGTGCCCCTGAACATGGCAGCCCTTGTGGCCAAAAATATGCTACAGAAAAACACTTTCCATGTTCCTCTTTCCCTCCCATGGATGCATATTGTTACTTTCCAACAGGGAAATATTTTAATTAACAGAGAAAAGATAATCTACAAATTAAGTACACTGTAAATGCTATGAAGAACTGTAGAGGAAGGCACTTTCTGTTATTAAAGAAATTACAGATAATTCTTATAAATAAATGTCATTAATGACATCAAAAGTAAACATCTTAAAGATTAACCCATAAGACACATGTATCAAGTGAGCAGCAAAAATCAGGAGATGGTTCATAAAGTCCTGGTACATAAACATTCTGCAAAAATTTTCAAAGTGGTGGCCATGTTTGTCTGTTCAAGCATAACAAAAATGAGTCTTGCTGCACTTTTGCAACTAAAGGATTTACTTTAGCATGAATTTTCAAGGACTGGATTATATAATCCATGAAAGTTCAAACTAGAATAAATCTGTTAGTCTTAAAGGTGTCACAAGGTTCCTTTTTCTCATCCTGCAGGAAGACAGAACTATCTTTGTGATCAGTGGTGTTGGATGTCACAAAAGAATACAAAACACAATTTTGTATCAACCATTCAACCCATTTTAGAAAGACTTGAGCTTGCCACAAATCATTCAGGGAGCATCTGGTCAGAAAAAGCCATCCTGATGGGGTGCAGTGTCACTCTGAAAACTCTCTTCCTCAGGAGAAACTTCCAGCCAAAGCCAAGTACAATGATCAGACAGCTTGGGCGCTTACCTCTGCATGGCCACCAGCAGAAAGGGTCTTGCTGCATTTTTCACACTTCAAGCATGGTCGATGCCAGTCTTTCCCCAGGGAGGTGACTTTTTCAGCTATGGTGGCATGGACACAAATTAGCAACACTGCTGGAAAAACACTCAGAAAAAGCTATTCCCACCCCCAA